>CM057449.1:95372500-97872500 GCA_016271365.2 Neoceratodus forsteri | reverse complement strand
AAGACAGCATGTGTTTACAAAAGGAAGGTCCTGTCAAACTAATCTCATAGATTTCTTTAACTGGGTAACCAGAGTGGTGGACCAAGGGGGAGCAGCTGATGTTGCCTACCTTGACTTCAGCAAAGATTTCGATACTGTTCCACATTGAAGATTGATTAATAAGCTGGGTAGGCTCGGGTGAGTCATACATTGGTCAACTGGGTGGTAAACTGGTTGACGGGCAGAAAACAGAGAATGGTGGCAAATAGTATACAGTCAGAAGAGATGCAAGTCACAAGTGGGGTACCTCAGGGATCAGTCCTGGGGCCAGTCCTCTTCAATACCTTCATCAGATATACCCCTGAGGGATATTTGGTGGCAGTTGATTTATCAAGGGTGGGTGATGCATGCGTCGGAGCAGTTGACGCCAGGGTAGACACCTATAATGAGGTGCTATCTGGTGCTATTGACTCCCTTGCACCTGTCCGCGTACGATCCAGAACTTCTTACCTGAGGTCGCCTTGGTATGATAGCGATCTCAGGGAAATGAAGAAGCTGGGTCGGAGATTAGAGCACCGCTGGAGGAAATCCCGTCTGGGGGCTGACAAACTGGTCCTGTGTGCGCATTACTGCTCATATCAGGAGGCAATCAACCAAAAGAAGACAATATTTTTGTCTCGGGAGATTGCTGCTGGGAGAAGCCGACCAGCCTCACTCTTCCGGACTGTTGATAGACTTCTTCATCCACTCTGTCTTCAGCCCGGAAGAGTTTCCTCGAATGAGGATTGTGAGGAATTTGCTCGGTTTTTCTTGGACAGGGTGTCTGCGATCCGGCGGGAGGTTTCCTCAGTCAGTAATATCATTGCTGTCAGTAGTCATCAGTTGTGTTCTAAGAGCACTCTCTCTAGGTGGGGGGAGTTTAGGCCTGGATCCCGTGTCAACGCGCTTCTTGATGAGGTGCATTGACACTGTTGGCCCGGTGTTTGCCCTGATTGTCCAGTGCTCCCTGAGTCAGGGTGTCTTTCTGGATGCCTTGAAGGAGGCTCTGGTGAGACCTCTTTTAAAGAAAGCTTCTCTGGACCCAGAGATTAGGGCAAATTACCGTCCTATCTCCAATCTTCCATTTCTGGGAAAGGTTGTTGAGAAGGTGGTATCACTTCAGTTGGGGGAACATCTCATGACCCACGAGTTGTATGATCCCTTCCAGTCAGCTTTTCGGGCCAGACATAGCACTGAAACTGCATTAGTTCGGGTGCAAAATGACCTCCTCAGGGCTAGAGATCGGGGGGACAAGACAATTCTTGTTCTCCTCGATCTCGCCTCAGCATTAGATACTGTGGACCATTGTATGTTGCTTTTCCACCTGAGGGAGTTATGCGGACTCACCGGTATTGTCATCAAATGGTTTGAGTCATTTCTTACTAACAGGAGGCAGCGGGTTGTGATGGGTAATTTCTCATCTGCACCCCACCTCCTTTCATGTGGAGTCCCTCAGGGTTCGGTATTGGCCCCAATGTTGTTCGCAGTATACATGCTGCCCTTGGGGGAGATCGTTAGGAGGTATGGTTTGAGTTTTCATTGCTATGCTGATGATACTCAACTATACCTGTCCTTTGCCCCAGGAACATCAACTGCAGTGGATGTGATAAATATCTGTCTGGCTGAGATAAATGACTGGATGTCTTCCAGCTGGCTGTGACTGAACCCTAACAAGACTGAGGTACTAGTAGTGGAGTCAAACAGAGCTCGTGATGGGATGGCCTCTGATTCTGCGACTGGCATTGTGCTAGGAGCTGTGTCATTGATGGCCTCCCCATGGGTGCGAAACCTTGGTGTGATCTTTGACAGGAATTTGTCCATGGAGGCTCAAATATCCTCTGTGGTTCGTTCCTGTTTTTTTCATCTGAGAAATATCACCAGGATTAAGCCCCTTGTTCAGGCTCTGGACCTCCCGACTTTGGTACATGCCTTAGTCACTTCTAGGCTTGACTACTGTAATGCCCTCTATCTCGGGGTCTCTGGAACTTCTCTTCACAGACTGCAGCTAGTGCAAAACACTGCTGCCCGGCTTTTGACTGGACAAAGTAAGTTCTGTCATATCACTCCAGTATTGCGTGAATTGCACTGGCTGCCTGTCAGGTGGAGAGTATTGTTCAAGGTGGGTTTTCTCACCTATAAGACCCTACATGGACAGGCCCCTGGTTACCTTTCTGATCTCCTGGTACCATCCACCTCTGTCCGGGATCTCCGCTCCTCTAATGGTGGCCTCCTCAAAGTTCCGAGAGCGAGGTTGAAATCAGCTGGGGATCGATCATTTGGAGTTGCCGCTCCAGCTCTCTGGAACTCGCTGCCTCTGGAAGTGAGAGAGGCCCCCACTATAGAGGCCTTTAAGAGCCATCTGAAGACCTTTTTATTTATGCAGGCTTTTGGAGATTGAATTTTATATGTATGTTATTTTAATTAAATGTATATGGTATGACATACTGTACAGTTTTGTGCAGCTCCCAGAGCCTTTGGGATTGGGCGTCTTTTTAAATAAAATTGACATTGACATTGAAATTAGTGACATTGCAGATGGATTGGAGGTTAAGGTTTGTCTTTCTGCAGATGACACCAAGATCTGCAACAGAGTAGATGATCCCGATGGGGTGTGCAGAATGAGAAGAGATCTGGATAAACTAGCAAAATTGTCGGAAGAGTGGCAACTGGGGTTTAAAGCAAAGAAGTGCAAGATCATGAACATAGGGAAGAGAAACCCTGAAGCCACTTATAGGCTGGGAGGTGCGTTGCTGGCAGTCACAAGGGAAGAAAAAGACTTGGGCGTCATCATCACTGATGACCTGAAATCATCCAAGCAGACCACTAAAGCAGTAGGTAAGGCTAGTGGGATGTTGGGGTGTATTACTAGGGGTATCATGAGTTGGAAGAGGGAGGTAATAATCCCTCTTTTCAAGACATCTGGAGTACTGCATGCAGCACTGGAGGCCACACCTTCACAAGGACATTAACTAAATTGAGGCAGTCCAGAGAAGGGCAACCAAAATGGTGCAGGGACTGGATCAGAAAACATATGAGGACAGATTAACTGAGCTCAATATGTACACCCTAGAGCAAAGGAGGGAGAGAGGTGATATGATTGAAACATCCAAACACCTTAAGGGCAATAACAAGGTGAAAGAGCCTAACATGTTTCAATGTAAGAAAAATAGCAGGACAAGAGGACACAGCATGAGATTAGAGGGAGGCCGATTAAGGGGTAATGTGAGGAAGTTCTTTTTCACAGAAAGGGTGTGGATGCATGGAACTGCCTACCTCAGGAAGTGGTGGATATGAATACAGTGCAGGGCTTCAAACAGGCATGGGATAGGCATAAGGGAGCAATACAGATGAGTATGAAAGTTAGACCATTGATAGAGCAAAGACCAATGGCACATTCATAAGTTAGAAAAAGAAATGGACAGACTGGATCCTTGTGGTCCTTATCTGCCGTCAGCTTCTATGTTTCTATGTTTTCGTTTGCGTTTCTGTTAATCACATTCCATTCACTATTTATAGTGCACATTCTCAAAAAGAAGGGAAATTAGTGGCAAAAAACTCTGTTTAATGCATCAGTTAGGGTTGTTCCACACCGACAAAAGTGAGGAAATTCGGTGTTAGGGTTGAAAGCCACCCTCGCACCCCCTCAGCCCGCCCCCTCAACCGGCATAGGGGTGTGTGTTGGAGCCGTTG
The DNA here is from genome assembly GCA_016271365.2 of Neoceratodus forsteri. NCBI lineage: Eukaryota > Metazoa > Chordata > Ceratodontiformes > Ceratodontidae > Neoceratodus > Neoceratodus forsteri. The sequence continues at coordinate 97,868,792 of CM057449.1, read as the reverse complement.
GTCCTAACTCTCACTCCATTCTCCTATGCCTCACATTGTTTACACAAGTGATGGGGTGAATGTTAGAACCAGCGGCTTCAACACACACTCCTTTGCGGTTGGGGGGCTGAGGGGTGCAAGGCAACTAACACCAAATATCCTCACTTTTGTCGGTGTGGTAACAACCTAACTGATACATTAGAGATTTATCACTATTGTGTGTATATATATATATATATATATATATATATATATATATATATATATATATATCTATATATATATAGTAGATATATATATATATATATATATATCTATCTATATATATATATAGTATATATATATGTATATTATGGTAGCACGGGAGTGCTACCATAGTTAGGGTTGAGTACCACTTTTAAGGTTAAAGGGTCAAATTTTGCACCTTAATAACTTATCCACCATTCAACGGATTTGTATGCACAATTGGGCATGGTAGATCTTGGGATCTGCCAAGTTTCGTACCGGTCGGACATACGGCTGCCGAGGTATTAACCGACAACCGAATGGGCAATTACACTTTTTTGTGAATTCTTTGCTCTTGCCTACAGGTCGCACGGTTTGCGCGACTGGTCCAAAAACTTCAGGGAATGTGTGGCCAGGGTCCCAGTGTGCCTTTTGAAGATTTCGTGAAAAATATTAAACAGTTCAAAAGTTATTCAAAAAACAATTTCCCATTATAAGTCAATGGGAAAGTTAACAAAAAGTTCAACACTTTCGCAAATGCACTTTTTAGTGTCACAAATGGCCCAAGTAGTGTTGCAAATCTGCCATTTTGTTTTCAGTTGGTGATCAGAAAATTGTTTGGTATTTAAATTTGGGACCATCTAGGGACACAATTATTTCTGTGTTCACCTTGTCGGACCCTTAGGATGCTAGCCATGTCTTTATTTTGGGGTTAAACACCCCAGAAATATGTTTTTCAAATTTCTGGAAACAGTAGTGTCTCAAAGTTGTGTCGCACCTGCGACACTTTTGCAAAATTTTGCGAAAAGTGTCGCAAATTGCAACACTACTTTTCCAGGCTATGGCCAAAATGACAGGAAATATTTGCCACCCTGCTGCAAAAGAACGGTTTGGTCTTTTGGGATGAAATTTGGAGGGAAGTCAGCCAACATCTCTCAGATGTGCCTTTTGGTGGTTCAGTGACACAATATTGCATGGATCCCAAGTTAAAGTACTCTGAAGTTGAAATTTTTTCCCCTTAGACTAACATGGTGGCATCCGTCGTGTCTTTCCAGGCTTGTATCTCAAAAATGGTGCAAGATACGGAATTTTTGTTGTGCAGCAAAAATGTCACCAGGAAAATCATGAATCATGTGAAAAAAATGTTTTCCCTAAGTCGTACGGTTACTGAGATATAAGCAAATTTAGTATTGCTACACCTCATTTTCGGCTCCGAGGCCCATTATTATGCATATATTCTTTGTGCACACTGTGTTTCTCTATGCGTCTGTTGGGGGAAAAACAGGGTATGCGCTTCTGTTAATGTTACAGTTACTGTTTCCACTTGCATTTACATACCCATTTGCGTTACCGTTCCCGTGTACGCCACTGTGTGCATTACCCTTTGCGTTCTCCTTTGCGCTTGAGTTTGTGTTACTCTTACCATTTGCATTTCCACTATTGTTTCTGTTTGCGTTTAGATTTGCATCACCATCTGCATTGCCATTTGCGTCTACGACAGCCCTTTCATTTGCGTTTGTCTTTCGTTTTGCGTTTTTGTTGCTGTTACTGTTACAATTTGCATTTCCTATTGTGTTACTGTGCCCATACACATTACGGTATGCATTTCCATATGTGCTTCTGTTTCCTTTTGAGTTTCTGTTTCATTTGGCGTTATTGTTGCTGTTACCGTTACCATTTGTGTTTACAATTGTGGTAACGTGACCATGTGAGTTATGGTTTGCATTTACGTATGTGTTTGCATTCACTTTTATGTTTCTGGTTCCTTTGGCATTATTGTTCATGTTAACTTTTCCATTTGCATTTACAATTGCGGTACCATGCCTGTGAGTGTTACGGTTTGAATTTACGTGCACGCTTCTGTTCGCATTTTCATTTTTTTTCCCTTTGGCATTCCTGTTGCTGTAACACTTAAAATTTACATTTACAATACCAGTGCTGTCACTGTGCACATTATCAGTTGCGTTTCCGTACTCGCTTGCGTGTCCGTATGTGTCATTGTTCGCTTCGGTGTCACTTTACGCTTGCGTTTCTATTAATGTTTGCTTTATCATTTACGTTTGCTTTACCATGTGCGTAACCATTGCCAGTCGCATTTGCATTGCAGTTCCTGTTACTATGTAACAAGACATCATGTGGTGGGAGAGCCACCACATTACATTCACTATTTATCATCCTCATTCTCAAAAAGAAGGGAAATTAGAAGCAAAAAACTCTGTTTACTGCATCAGTTAGGGTTGTTTCATAGTGACAAAAGCAAGGATATTCGGTGTTAGGATTGAAAGTCCCCTTGGACCCCCAGCCCACCCCCAACCGGCTTCAGGGTGCACGTTGGGGTCATCGGTTCTAAATTTAGGTTACAGCATAAAAGTCAACTGACTTAAAAAGTTACACAAAGCATGGAACAGCCTTCTTGAGGAGGTTGTGGAGTCAAAAACAGTAGTGGAATTCAAGAATGCATGGGACAGACATAAGGCAATTCTCGGGGGTGGAGGATGGAAAAAGTAGGCTGTTGGTTAGATAGGATCTGCAATTTATCCATTAGGCAGGGAAATGGGCAGACTGGGTGGGCAAAGTGGTCCTTATCTGTCGTCAAATTCTATGTTTCTATGACTATGGTTTCTGTCCAGAGCTGCTAGTGACATCCGGTGGAGATGAGATGTACTGCAGTTCTGGGATCAGCCTAGTGTGTGAATATTGGGCAGACGTCATACGCTCATGTCCATGGTGGATGGCATTTGATGTACAGTGTCTGGGGGTGGACACAACAAGAGTATGAATGCCATGCTGTCCTATAGTTGTAGTTGGGGTCAGGGGTTGAACCACATGTACAATGCAGTTACTAACAAGCATATTGTGTTACTCCCTGACTGACCTGGTTGGTGCAGTACATTGTAGATAGAGTGTCAAGCAGTAGTAGGTGGTCATGCTTTGGGTTGGCTGACCAAGAGGGGGCAGTTCTGTGCAGTGCAGTGGAGCCATGCCCACCCACAACATGCTACTGGCTTCAGTTAGGATTGTTTCGTTCAGGACCCATTGTCCACTCTGCAGACCATCCATGCACCAGTGAGAAGGGGCCATATATAAAGTGTAATAAAAGCAAAATAAAAAGAGAAGCATAAAACATAATTGTTATCTGACCATGTGTTATTCTTACCACAGAGCATGAGTGCAGTGGTACCATCAATATGGAACTTGAGGGACTTAAACACTGCGTGGCATTTCTCGATGACAATGACCTGCAGGTAGAGGAGCTAATAACAGGCAGACACGTACAGGTTTCCAAATGTGTATGTGAAACTATGCATAGCACACCGCTACGATGCTTGGCACGTGGTGAAAGATAAGAATGCTCTGGTTCAGTTGGACATGCACCCCACATAGCATGATGACCAGACAGTGACATGCATTCCTGTGTGCTCTTTTGACAGGTGTCAAGAAAAAGCTGATGGATGTGGCAAATATGAAAGAATGTGCTGATCTTTGTCCTTGGATTCACATCATTGTGAACCATCTGTATTGGTCCATGGGGTCTAGTGCAGTGGGAGATGAAAACGTCATTGTCGCAAAGTGGAAGTCCATGTCTCCACATGTTCAAAATCATCATATGTATGACAACACAGACTTCTGACATTGCTCACATGATGACCTTGATGGACAGGAGAAGCTGAAGAAGTGGTTACCACCATGTGAGTGACGTTGTTGATGTCATGATGTCATGTCATTGCAAAACCATTTTAATTATAACCCTTGACCTTACATGAGATAGGAAATTATTTCTACAAAGTTAACTGCCCTTCCATCTTCCTTTCAATGTCAGTTATGTTTTCTGATATGGTTTGATTATTTTTTGATAAAAAAGTAATCTAACTTTGGGGTGCCTCAAATCTACATTGAGTTCCACTCTCCTCACCAGTTAGTACACTTGATTTTCATATTTCTAATACATTCTATGACATCAATAACTCTCATCCAATGCTATTCATCTGAATAGCCTGGAATGTGAGTTTCTGATGTCGTAGAATGTTTAGGCAGTATGAAAAAAGAGAGCAGCAACTGCTGAGGGAGAGAGATATTCAGGGTAGTTACAAAGGCAACAAAATCAGATTATTAATGTAACAAAACAGGTCAAAAACATATTAGAATATTTAGCAGCCAATAAAAGAACAACTGGAAGGCACCTAGAGGTGTAAACACTGTTTTCTATCACCTTTAGAAACATTCTACCTCATATCAAGCACACCTCCTGTGCCATGATCATTATAAAAGCAGGTTCCTTGACATGCTGTATTGTTTCCACACTCCAATCTTTCCTCAACTAGATACATACTGCTGCTATCCAATTACTGTCTTTGTTGTCTTTCTCTACCCTGCCATCTCTTTTCTCTGGGCAGTTTTCTTAAACAGATGTCATCTGCAGTAGTGTACACAGAGGTTCAGATGAAGTCTTGTGTCATCTGTGTCAAAGCATCACCAGGTGTTACCTCAGGTTTGCTATACCCATTCCTATGCACTGCAAGATTGTGTTCTCTCTGCCCAACCCCATTCGACACTGTGTGTGTGTCAACTTTGCTGTCATCAAATATGATGAACCTCAAATCGCTCTTCAGACTTGTTCTTGCCATAACTTGTGCAGTAATTATGAACAGCTCCCATGTATTCCTCTGACCAGGGTGCTTCATATACAACTTTGTAGCAGTACATTAACACTGCAAGGTATACACACACACACACACACACACACACACACCAGCAAAATAGGAAATGGCTCTTTATCACTTGGTCCCATCCCCTGTCTCTGTCACCAGTGTGTTTCAAATGCTGGTGCCATCTTCAAAAAGGAACATAAATGCCATAAATACACTAAAATGGTGGAACCCATCGATAAATTACTTAAGCGGCTTCGGTGAGTGTTAATGTATCTGACATGTACATAAAAATACCACAAAGTGTTACAGCAAAAGAATGAGTTCCTAATTACCAGTGAAGTTATGGCCACCAGAAGTATAGAGATCTACATGGCGTTTATCATGTGTTCTTACTGCAACATTGAAAAAAACTGTACAATGGGGTCTTGATGACAGAACACAATGTTAGGGGGCATAGGATCAAAGTAATACTATGGCTGTCCCAAGCAGTGTCACATGTTGTAATACACTACGCACCTCCCTCCACACATTTCATTACAGTTTCCAACACCCTCTGTGTGATGCCCAGTACACAGTGCAGCCCTCCACTAAGCACCATTGGACACAATACCAGGCACACCTTTTTACCTGTTCAGGTGTTGTGTGGTATGTAGGCAGTGGCCTAACTGAAACACAGTTATGCAACATTTAATGCCCTGACCGGCTATACCACTATGGTTACACAGTGAAAGACATGTTGAAGATTACTATTGACAAATCGTTGTCCCAGACAAAACCTGATCCCTGGTATTCTGTGGCCTGTTACCCCATCAAAAAAAACATCACAAACCAGTTCTGTGGATTGGACTCAGTTACTGTCAGCAGTCCTATGGTCCAGCTTGCATGCCTGTAGTGACATGCATCTTCTTGGTTTCCTGAAAAGTGCAGAAGAAAAACATGCACCATCACACGGTCCTGCTGCACCAAGCCCATGCATGGTAATGCATGTCAAAGGCAATCCATTGGCAATGGCATCACTTTCCTGTCAGCTCTTACTAGTATTGGGTGAATGTCTTGAAACCCCACGGACTTACCACCATGAAGTTTCCCAAACATTTCTACCATTCTTTACACTATGAATGTGATGGCATATAGGGTACACTGCATTACTACTGCATGTTCTTACACATCATCACACCACAGACTTGACAAGTCATGACATGATGTGCGACTGTCATTCCTTGCAGACATGCACCCTGTCTGTTTATGTGTGAAGAAGGTAGAAATAAGTAACCTCTTCATGGTACTGTATATCAAAGCAGTTCAGCACAATATATATATATTTTTTTTATATTTACCCCTCTTTCTTGTCCCCCTCACCTTCTGTCCAGATATGCCCTGGTCATGGCGCTCCTGCAACTTCCACCACTTAATCAGCCACTTGTTCTCCCAGGTCACTCCTGGCTTGCCCCCCAGAAGGCGGGGCACAGTGCTGCCACTGTAATTGGTGCCATGGATTGTAACTGGTTGGGGAGATCCTTGGCCAGGTGGCTAATCGAAGCTGGGAGCAGGGCGTCATGGAGATGTCTGGTGAGGAGGGATTTTCTACCCCTTATTGGCTGTGGCAGAGACGTGCAATGACAGCAGTGTCTGTCCTGCCTCAGCCCCTCCGCTCCTTGACCATGTGTTGGTGCATAGAGTGAGACACCCAGCTGCTGCTAGGTGTCACTCTTGCACCGACCACAGAGACCCCCCCCCCAGAGAAGGAGAGCAGTCCGTAGGATGCTCCATCCTTCTCCCCCGACTGGCCCTCCGATGACCCGGGCTCATTCCTGAACCCAGGTTACCGGCATCGAAAGTGGAACCCCAACCACTGCCCCGACGGGCCGGCTTAGTTCAGCACAATAATGAGCTAGACATAATGTTTACATTTACTTTCATTATATGTCAAGGCTGTCATGTTGCTATGTACCCTATGTATGTCATGGTCTGTCAGTGGTACTTATTCATCATACTGGGCTCTGCATTTTGGCAGCTGTGACATGGCCACACATCCCTGACTACAGGACATTAGCAACAGACACAGACTATAGGGTCATCTTTGGAAAGGACACGTTTACTCGTTGATGCCCTTTTCAACCATGTGTGTGGCCATGTCATGGTTCCTGTGTGCCATTTGTAGATCAGGTTGACATACTGCATAGGTGCTTTTCATATGCAGTGCTGTCCCTGTTTGACTTTTGTTTCCCAGAAGTGGTGAAAGGGGTATAGGTATCCTAGCACGCACACTACATGCTGTTGTTACACCCATGGAACAGATATCCCATCTCATGTGGTCATGTTCCTCATGGACAGTATGTCACAGCTGTTCATGGTGTGGCGTGCGATAAACATATGCATGGAATGTCAGTCTGGCAACCCTCAGAAAGGCATAGAATGACAATGCAAAGCTTCAGACTGGACAGCATGTTTCAAATGTTGTATACCTGTCAGTCATAGTATCAGATGCTGTCATTCACACTGGTACTGTATATATTTTCCTTTGCAGCATCTAAGGTTGCAGAAAGTGTTGAAAAAATAGTGAAGAACAAAAGGCTGTGCGGCGATGTGGCAAAAATTTCTGGAAAGTATCAAACTTCTGAATTGGAGCCTTTCACAGTCTCCTAAATCAGTTTGCACCTAAGATGGTGGTGTTTTCCTACAATGGAATGAGGTGCAGGTACTGATAGCCATCTGTGAACATAGTACATTTAACATCAGCCATGTGTACAGACATACAGAGTAGCATTTCTGATTAAGTTCTTTCATTGTGTTGTAGAGCTCTTTTGGCTGCACTACATTGTAATGAAAACAGTCAGAGACAGCAGCCACAGAAAGCAAAGGGTGATGAGAGATACACCATCCATTACCCGAATTTCAAAAAGAGAGGGTACATCATCAGTGGTGTTGTGCAGTAGCCAACTCATGGTGATTACATTTCACTGTTTTTCCATCACTTGTATGCACATGTCACAGGCCCTTTGTGAATGTTACACTGTTGTGCAGTACTTCTTCATTGCCTAATGCAGACCACTTAGTTATCACTCACTGTTGATCATAATAGTGAGTGAGGTTTTGGTGCATCAGCACAAAACCACAAAAGGAGTATGATGAAAATGATTGACAAGATGAAAGCATAGTGATTGTCATAATCCTGCCCACCATACCGAGACACAAAATCTGTTTTGTGTGTGATGTTGCCAGATTCAGTGCCACATGATGCATGCCAGTGCTGAGTGGCACATCACAAGCCAACCCCAAAATGAGGGTGTCACACACAGTACCACAATGACCATATTCCAATGACTGTGGTCACAGTCCCTGGTAGTATGTCTATACTGTATTGCAAGTGTCCTGTACAGTGATATTCTCCAGCATTGAGTAGTGCAAGTAACAATGGTAGCTATGCACCAGTGTGTGGTAATACACACCAGAGGTGCATTACTAGGTTTACTAGGTGTTATGGGGCATAAGAAGGTGTTCACCCACGACAATGCCCCCCACAATTTTGTGGAACATTAAAGACTCAGTTAGTATTTAGCCACAAGTCTAGACCTTTTGTGAATGTTTTAAAGTTTTTGCTGTCTACTATTTTTTGTGGTAGTTTGTTACCCACCCGCAGAACTCCACAGCTGTGGACAGGTGCACACCGGCAGCATTCACGACCACCGGCCACCTGTCTGTGGTCACCTGTCCATGGTCACACACCCCCAGCATGCAGGATTTTGCAGTGCAGCCAGGGTGGGGTCACAGGTCTGGCAGGGCATCCAATTGGATGCCTGGACTGGGTGACTCAGTGGATCCCTTCCGCAGTGGGGTGCACACTGGCTGCATGCCCCATGGATGTCTGAGGGCCAGCGGCTGTGGCAGCTGTGAGGCAGGCAATGCCGCTGGCCCTCCCATGGCACCAGAGTGGTACATGGGGCTGGGTTACATAGAAACATAGAATCTGACAGCAGATAAGGACCGCTTGGCCCACCCAGTCTGTTGGGGCCGGGGATGTCTGCTGGTGTTAGTGGGGAGCGTATCATACCTGGCCATTAGTGGGATGTGCTGAAAGTGCTGGGGGGGCACCATGGGCAGCACCCTAGGGCCGATGCCCCAGTGAAGTGATGTGTGTGTGGGAGGCATGATCGTGGCATGCAGCCACACCAGTCTGTGTGCCAGGGTGGGAGGGAGGCAGCAACCCCTCTATGTGGTGGCCCTGGAGAGTCGGTGGGCACATAGACCTGATGATGGGTAGGTTTCCAGGCATGCATGGGGTGCATAGGGGTTTTATGGCAGGGTTCTCCTGGATGTACCCTGTGCCCTTGCACACACCGCCATGGTCAGCATTACACGCCTTTGTGCATGGCGTGTAGTGCTGGCATGCCCCCTGGGCACGTTGCGGTCTGCAGCCCTGGGGGATCAGGTGTGTACTGTTTGCATGCCCCCTTTTATGCATCCCACGTGGGGGCGCAATGGGTGCGGAGTGGCTATGCACCCAAGATACGCATCTGTAGCCACTCCACTCCATTGGTGCATAGGGCCCATTGTTACAGACATGAGTATCAGCAAGTCGATAGCATCTACCTTCAGTACCGGCACAGGACAATACATGGCTCATGTGTTACATGAATAGGTAGTTACAGACATGTCCCATCACTCTTCATTGTGAAACAGAAATACTGTGTTGAAATTACCATAGTTTTCAGTGTTGTGACATGTACAAGGCATTGAGAGTTACCACTCTGGGTTTCTGGTGCCAGCAAAATGACTTGTAAAGGAAGGCAGGACATGACGAGTAATGTGCATGACTGGTGATCAACAAATCACAACTGCCTGCATACATTACTGCACCATTAAAGTTCTGTTATGAGTGGGTGGTCATGGCTAAATTGTGACCTGCAAGCTGGTTCTGGAAACGATATGACACAACGTTTATATTCACAGGGTATGTGGATGACCTGATGGATACTGTTCTCAAGATCTGTCTTTGGTGCATTGATGAAGAATTGGATCGTTCAATGCTGAACATTACTCCAGAGTCCCTTTGCTCCTCCTTTGAGAAACCTAATAAAGAAACTGCTGTTGCAGGGCATGTTTCACGTCTCTTTAGACAGTAGGACATTGATGTTAAAAACCAAAAGACACTGCAGCAATTACATTTTTACATAGCCATACTGTTTACTTCTGTGTGTTCTTAATAAACAACATCACCATTTATGAGATACCTTGATTTGCTATGCATGTACAGCAATGCACGGCACAATGACAGTCAAGGTTTGACAAGGTGGAAATAATGCTATCATTGAGGGAACGCTTGGATACGTAAGGGTAAGCAGTTTAGATTGTGTTATGGCACTGTTTGAAACTGTGTCACTTAGATAACATTTGATTGAAATACCACCAGGTACCACAGAAGGGGTACCATAACAGCATCAGTGGCACACGAAAGGTGGATCTATTTAGATTTTTGCACCAGTTTCTGAGTTCTACATCATGGTTCTTGGCTTATACGTGGGTCACTTGGTATGATCAATAAATCACCAGCTTACCCATGTCTGTTCCCAATTACTGATAAGCCCTATAAAGTGCAAGTTCCTGTTGAGAAATCTTTGCCAAAATGAGCTGCAAAAGAAAATGGAGCTCTTACAATGCAGCATTTATGCCAGGAGAGGCACTACAGCATAAATGAAAACAATCATCTTCGTACTGATTCTCTGTTGTTATGGGGGCTGTACACAACTTATGTGCCTGAATTACAGAGGTGGAGGAGCAGATAGGACTCCTGGAAGACTGGGCCCACCCCACGGATCAGTGACTCGTAGCAATGAAATGGGACATATAGCTACTGTGGGACAAATGGGATGATTAAGAAACTTGGAACTGCTGGAACAACTTGCAGTTCGTAGGGGTCTCTGAGTCCAGGGAAGGATCTAACACAATTGATTTCTTGTAGAATTTATTGCCCATGCTTCTTGATTACTGTTGGGACTCCCCAGTAGAAATAGATTGAGCACACAGAGTCCCATCAGGCCCACCTCCCTTCTCTGCATCTCCTCACCCGATCATCTTTCATCTGCTCTGCTACCAGGATCAGGAACTTATTTTGGCTAAAGCACGGCAGCGGAAAGAGTTAACATGGCAGGGATCCTGACTAGCATTTCAACCTGATTATCCTAAATGGGTTGTAGATCACAGCAAGTCCTTCGACCCTGTCTGAGATACAGCAAGAAAGCGGGGTCTCAAGTGCTCCCTATCAAACATATACACAGTACTGTCCTTGAAGTTTGCAGTCATTCGGCTTATACGTGGGTACATGCAATTTTTAAAATACTGCATGGTGGGTTTGGAGGGGCCTTATACATGGATTGGCTTATCCGTGAGTATATACGGTACTTAGAGGTTCACTGGCTTTTTGCCCCTATTCAGCATGGCTTCAGAGCCAATCATGGGACAGACACTACCCTGACTAAGTTCTCAGCGGATGTGTTCAGAGATATTGACAAAGGGATCCCTATTGGAGCGGTCTTTATAGATCTCTCTAAGGCTTTCGACCTGGTCAACCACAATCTACTGTTATACAAGCTGAGTAACATAGGTCTAGACACCCATGCTCTCAAGCGGTTTGAAAGCTACTTAACTGGTCATTCTCAGAGGGTTAAGTGGAAGGATGTTATATTGGACCCACTTCCCCTAAAAGAGTGGGTACCGAAAGGGTCTGTCCTTGGTCCCCTCCTCTTCTCCCTGTTCACAAATGATTTGAGCAGCCACTGTGGGGGTAGTGCTGTTGTCCAGTATGCTGATGATGCAGTCATCTACCGATCTACTGATAACTTAGCAGGCCTCAGCCCCCTCCTCCAAGATAACCTGTTGTCATTGGAGAACTGGCTAATAGAAAACAGAATGGTCCTAAATACTGCCAAAACCAAGGTCATGCTGTTTGGACCAAGATTCCTTGACCAAGACAGAACCCAACACCTACAATTTACCTCTATATCCGGGAACCGCATAGAAGTGGTGGCCTTCCTAAAATATCTAGGCCTCACTCTGGACCAAGGGCTCACACTAAAGAACCATGTCGACCAAGTTACCAACACCATACATGGGAAACTTGGAATCCTCTACCACCTGAAGGACCAGTTGATCCCTGAAGCTAGGATCTCTGTTGCCTCTAGTGTCCTCCTCCCGACGCTGACCTATGCTGCCCCTGTCGTTCAGGGCATGGCAAAGCTTGAGGTCAATAGACTCCAGATCTTGTACAGTACAATAAGGTGTCCACCTTGGGTGCAGGAAGCCCCTTCTATTAAGACTTTCCAGGCAAGGCTCAAGGCCCACATGCTCATAGCCAGTACATGTCACTGCCATGGTACTTGATACCTCCCCATCTCTCCCATTCTCAGTACCATGCCTCTACCATCCAAATACTGGTCTCTCCTCTGTAATGCTCCTATTATGCTTATCTGGGGTCAATATTGTCAAATGTTTAATGTCATTAACATCACATAATTTATGTATGTTTTTCTTATTGTTTTCTTCACAATTTAGAAGTGTCTTAGATCTGAAATTTGATACATAACTTGTTAACTGCTATGACTGATTTATTCTGCTATGATTGATATCTGTATATCCTATTATACCATATAATCCAGGGTTGCCCCTGGAAAAGGGACCTCCAGGGCTCAGTGGGCCAACTCAGTCACCAAAATGTAATAATGATAATAATAAAACATTTCATTATGGCTTTGGATTTGACAGCTCCCAGTCACTCCGCTTTCTGGGGCTGTCTCAACAGCAATTGTTAGCAGCACTTTCCTGAAGTATACTATGGGGCTTCCCTTTCTGTCCATAGTGCTTTCTTTGGATTTTTGTTCCTTTCACTTTCTCCATCTATGTAGCTCTTGAACTTTACTCCTCAAAGCATTTCTGCTTCGATACAGGATGCTGGAGTAGCGATAGTGTCTGCATGTACATCGGAGCACGATCCTGCTCCGATGTACAGTACGGCGGCTGCTTTTCTCACTTAGCTGCAGCATGCAGCTCTTCCTGATTTAAGCTCGCAAAAGAAGCTTTACTTTTCTACTGCATCAAGTGGTTTTTGTCTTTATTTATATCGCTCGACATCGGACTTGCAGCACAGCATTTCTGTGCATCTTAAAGGGGCACCAGTCACGATAGCACATAGCGCTTCACTTAATCACAGAGACACTAGCATTCCAGCGCTGAAGTGCTACATAAACAAACTAGAGGCACCTTACAAGTACTAGCACTTTATTATTCAAACAAGAGAGTTCCTTTTAAAATGAAAGTGGGTACTTTCTATGAGCAACAACAGGGGAATTTAGGATTTAAAGCGACAGCAAAGGTTTAAAGAGAGCTGCCAGGTTGGCCACCCTGACAGGAAAAATAGAAAAGGAAGGAAGAAGAAAAGATGATAGAAAAGCATGAAAAGAAATTGTTAAAGGGGTACATATTTTATTTCACCAATAAACATTAGTAACAGGGGCACTCTGCTGCACTCCTTTCCATTTAAGAAGGCAGCACAGTATATTGTTGGCTGAACCCTTCACCCTTAGAAGAGTTGGAACTTCCACCCACCCTCTCCAGGAGTTCCCCTCAGCGACCCTTAATAATTGTAACAATACTTAAATACAAAATGTGGTTATACATTCAATTAACTGTTCCTACTGGTCTTTTCCCTGAGGTATGTGCTATAAAGCACCACATTCTTTATTCAAGTCACATCACAATTTTCAGCCACAATATGTTCAGCTCCATAATGGGATACAAAAAAATCAGCATTTTAATGCTGTGTCCCAGCTCTGTGTTTAAGAGAAAACTTATAGGGCTGGAGTGACAAATGCCAGCGTATAATGCGTATGTTTTTATCCTTCATTATATTTAACCAACATAGAGGGTTGTGGTCAGTGATAAGTGAATTCATTCCCCCACAAGCAATATTTGAGAGCCTCTATAGCCCACTTCATAGCCAGACACTCCTCTACGGTGGAATACTTTCTTTCTTTCCTGCTTGTGCAATTTTCTACTAATAAATAGTACTGGGTGTTCACCTTTGTGATCATGCTGGGTTAGCACTGCCTCAATGTCCATGTCAGAGGCATCGATCTATACCTCAAATGTTTTTATAAAGTCTAGATTAAGGAGTACTGGTGTTGAATACAAGTCTGCTTTTATACTCCAACAAGCTTTTTCACAATCAGTAGTCCACCTTTCTTTATTTGGGTACTGGTTTTTAGTTAGTTCTGTCAGAGGTGTTGCAATTGTGGAAAAGTCAGGGATGAACCTCAAATAATAACTTGCTAGAACTAGAAAAGATCTGACATGTCACTTGGTAATTGGTATTGGGCTATCGGCTACAGCTTCTACTTTATCTATCTCAGGTTTTATAGTCCCATGTCCAATTATAAATCCCAGATATCTGGTATCTGTTTTAGCAATAGCACATTTGGAAGGATTTATTGTGAGCCCTGCATCCTTGATGCTTTGGATGACAGCATTAAGATGGATTAAGTGCGTGTTCCAGTCTGGTCTACAAATAACCACGTCATCCAAATAGGCTGCGCTGTACTTGTTATGGGGTCTTAAAATACGGTCCATGTACCTCTGAAAAGTGGCCGGGGCCCCATGTAAACCAAATAGCATGGTTGCAAATTGATATAAACCAACTAGGTACTGAAGCTGTCAGATCTTGGGCCTGTGGTGCTAAGGGTATCTACTAGTACCCTTTCATCAAATCTAGGGTGCTGACATATTGTGCAGAGCCTATCTGATCTAGCAGATCATTAATTCTTGGCATGGGGTAGCCATCAAAATCAGAAATCGCATTTATTTTCCGAAAATCAAGACACAGTCTCACACCCCCGTCTTTCTTATTTACTACTGCCAAGGGTGAGGACCAAAGGCTGTGAGAAGGAGCAATAACCCTTGCTTGTTATTGGCTTTTGGTAACCGGGTAAGTGCACTAGGCAAAGAAAACCTGCCTATGTTCCATTTTCTTACCTCATTCATTACTTCCTGTCTGATTTTCTCTGGTAATCTGTATGGTCTCTGGTGAATCGGCTTGCTTTGTCTTATTTTAATCTCATGCACCACCCCTTTTGCTTTCCCCAATGTTTTAGTAAAGGACTCCTTAAAATACTCCAAGAGTTGATCAGTCTCTTGTCTTTGAGCAGGCTATAACTCAGGGTTTATCTGAATCACCTTCTTTTCCTGTTGTTTATTTATTTAAAAGTTTTACCAGGAAGGCATGCTGAGCAGACTACCACTCAATTCCAGATGCATCTTGGGGGGTGTAGGGGATGGGAGAATACATACAAAATTTAAAGTACAGACAATTCCCAAAAAGTAGCTATATATAATATAATGCTATGTACAATACCATTACAGAATGCAACACAACAGCAACTAGAACATCTGGTAATTCCTGGCAGCTAATTTGATATGCAGTGCAAATGCTACATTCACTAGAGTCGAGGATACATTCACAAGAGTCAGAGATAGTTATTGGGAGTTCCCACAGTAGGAGTCAGTTGAAGGACTAGTGCCTGGGCTAGTGTGAGTTTAGTCCACATGGGCAGTTGGCAGAGAAGTGTTCTTTGAGAAGTGAGTTGATTTGCCGAGAGGAGGGAGTGTTCCGAATATCCATAGGCAGGGAGTTCCTTAGTTTGGGCATGTGAGATCTGAAGGCCAACTGGCCCACAGAGGTCGACATGTTATGGACCAACAGGAGCAGGGAGTCAAAATTCCTGAGTGAGTATGCTGTGGGTGTTTTGGCAGTTAGGGCATCAACGAGGTAGGAGGGCAGTGACTGGGTCCAGAATCTGGCCGTGAGGCTATTGCAGTGGAACTGTTGCATTTTGTCGAGTGAGGGGGAGGTTAAGGAACTGGTAGAGGTCACAGTGGTGGGTGGAGGGTGTACAGTCCGGGGTGAAATGACAGAAGGAGTGGAAAAAGGGATCTAGTCTAGCCAGGGTGGACTTTGGTGCGGCACTGTAGACTACGTCCCCGTAAACAAAAATAGGGAGGATCATTTTCTGTACAATTGCCCTACAGGCTGGCAGAGGAATATTGCCACAGTTTTGGAATAAGGCGCCCAGTCCAGGGTGCAATTTTTTATGGGTAGTTGTGATGTGTGCCAAAAAATCAAGGTGCTGGTCAAGCCAGACCCTAAGATATCTGAAGGAGGTGCAATTTTCTATGGGAGTCCGTTCTAGGGTATTAAAAGTAAGACTGGTGGGGAGATGGGAGTGCCGAAAGTCAAGGAGACCATTTTTTTTGCATTTAAGGTAAGTTGATTTGAGTGAAACCAGTGCTGGATAGCATTGAAGTCTTGCTGGAGTCTGGGTGCCACTTCCAGAGCGGAGGAGGAGCCTGAAGTATATAGAACTGTATCATCTGCGTACATATGAATGGATGTGTGTGGGCAGGCTGACGGCAGGTCGTTTAGGAAGATGGAAAATATGACTGGGCCAAGGACAGAGCCTTGGGTGACACCAGTGGTGGTGGGGAGGGAGTCTGAGGTGGAGGTCCCAATGCTGACTGATTGGGACCTGTCCACCAGGTAAGATCTGCACCGGCTGATGTCTATGATAGGCTGTGGCTCTAACCTATCATAGGCCACCTCTACCTCTGACATGCCCTGTTTAGGTTGGATGTATAATGTTGGGCTTGGCTTGTCTATCCACTTTCTTAGTAGATTCGCATGGTATACCCTTTTTACTGGTCTGCACACAGGCTTTTCAATCTCATAATTTACTATACCAGTCTGTCGAAGAACCACATAAGACCCTAGCCATCTTATCAAGAACTTGTTCTCTGTACTGGGCAACAACAATAAAACTTTTTCACCGGGTTCAAAATGCTTGTAGTTTAACCCTACATCATACATTTCCTTTTGATTCTGCTGTTTTTGATCAACATTCATAAGAGCCATGGTCACATATTTCACAAGCCTTTCCCATAAGGAAGTCATATAATCCACAATATTGGTAAATCCCACACCTTTATTTTCCTCCCAGTGCTCTTTAATCACATATAATGGTCCCTTGGGATTTCGACCATATTATAAGGAAAAGGTTGAAAAACCAGTAGCTGCTTGGGGTACTTCCCTACATGTAAACAAGAGGTAAGGGAGAAATCTGTCCCAGTCTTGACCTTCCTCTTTCGCGTATTTTTGAAACATTTTCTTGAGTGTTTTATTGAATTGCTCAACTAATCCATCTGTCTGAATGTGATATTTTATTTATTTATCTATTTAAAAGTTTTACCAGGAAAGACATACTGAGCAGACTACCGCTCGATTCCAGATGTGTCCTGGAGGAGGAGGGAAAACAGGATATAACATACTAGTAACACTAAATTGTAGAACAGCAAAAATTTCATAGGTAACATACAATATGTACAAGGTTTCATTATTACAGTGAAATACAATAATCTAAGAAATGGTATGTACAGGAGGCAAGAAACTGAGTGAACAGCATAATAGTAGGCAGAAATAAGAATAAGAGATCATCAAAAATTTGATAGTTAAGCATTTGGGTGGGTAACATAGATTATATTGGGTGGTTGGTCCTTACAATGTGCACACCAGCTTGACATGGCCCATGCTAGTGTATGTCAAGTTGACATATGCAGCTTGTGGGGACTAGACCTTTTAGAAGGGAGATTTGTATCTGAGGGGAGGGGGAGAGCCGGATGTCTGCCAGCAGGGAGTTCCATAGTTTTGGTAGACGGATTCTAAAAGCCGACTGTCCAGCAGAGGTGGCCATGTGTGGGATTTGCAGTAGGCTGGAGTAGAAATTCCTGAGTGAGTATGTTGTTGGTTTTTGGGCTGTTAGGGTAGAGGCTAAGTAGGAGGGCAGTAACTGGGTCCAGAATTTGGCTGTGAGTCTATTGCAGTGGTAACGGCATCTATTTGCGAGGGAGGGTAGGTTTAGGTGACTGTATAGGTCGCAGTGGTGAGTGGAGGGGGGACAATCCAGTGCAAAGCGGCAGAAGGAGTTGAAGAGAGGGTCCAGTCTAGCCAGAGTGGATTTAGGGGCAGAACTATAGACTACATTCCCGTAGTCAAAAATAGGGAGGATCATTTTCTGTAGAATCACTTTGCGGGCAGGCAGAGGGATGCAGCTGCGGTTCCGGTATAGCGCCCCCAGCCTAGGGAGCAGTTATTTGTGTGTTGCATCAACATGCATGGAAAAGTCAAGGTGTTGGTCCAACCAGACCCCTAGGTATCTGAAGGAGGTGTAGACTTCTAGAGGGATCCCATCGAGTGTTTTAAGAATGGGGAAAGCGGGGAGGTGGGAGAATCTTTATCGTGTGCCAAAAGTAACAGCGATCGTTTTTTTGGCATTTAGGATAAGTTGGTTTCGACTAAACCAGTGCTGTACTTCAGTGAAGTCTTGCTGGATCATAGAAGCAACATCCTGGGGGGAGAAACCTGATGCATACAGGACTGTGTCGTCTGCGTACATATGAATGTCGGCATACCGGCAGATTGAAGGGAGGTCGTTGAGAAAAATGGAGAATAAGATAGGACCGAGGACAGAGCCTTGGGGGACACCGATGGAGACGGGGAGGGGGTTTGAGGTGGAGGCACCATTTTTTACCGATTTGGGACCGGCCACACAGGTATGAGTTGAACCAGCGCATGGCCGCTCTGGAAAGGCCTGCCTTAGAAAGTTTAGACAGAAGGAGGGTATGCGAGACTGTGTCAAACGCCTTGGCTAGGTCGATGAAAATGGCAGATGTGATGTGCCTTTTATCCATGCCTGTGAGGATGGAATCTATGAGTCTGAGGAGGGACATGACAGTGGAGTGGGATTTTCTAAAACCAGACTGGTAAGGGGTGAAGAAGGAGGAGGAGTCAAGGTAGGGCGGTACATACTGCAGAGACACCCAGCAGATGGTACAATTCTTGCAACATAACAGACGTAAAATTACTACCTCAATCTGTTAAAATCACTTGTAGTATTCCCATTCTGCTAAAGATTTTAGCTAATCCTTCAACTATTCAAGGGGCAGTAACAGTTCTCATTGGTATGGCTTCAGGGTACCGGGTGGCATAGTTACACACAACCAGTATAAATTGGTTTTCCTTAGAACTCTTAGTTAGGTGCCCCACCATGTCCATGGCTACCCTCTCAAAGGGAGCTGTTATGTAAGGGATGGGTTGAAGGAGTACTTGGACTTTCTTCCCTCCTTGGGCCACTAACTGGCATTTTGCACCAGCTCTACAATATGCTGCTACGTCTTGATGAATCCCTGGTCAGCAAAACCTGGATAGTATCCGCAGTAATGTTCTATTCCTCCCCTCATGGCCAGCCATAGGTATAACATGGGCCAAATGCATTACCTGCTCCCTATACTGTTTAGGTATCATTACCTGCTCTGTCTCACAGTTTGTAACAGGATCAATAGTTATCCTATACAGTATGGCATGCTTCAATACAAAACAAGAATGTTCATTATTTTCTTCTTGATTCACTTGTGCAAACAAAAGTCTCAAAGTCTCATCTGTCAACTGTTCCAGTTTGATGTCACCTTTTGACAACCCTGGTGCTAGTTCCTCACTTTCTTCTGGATGTAATTCCCTCCACACTTTCTTCTCCTTCCTTTTTACTTGCTTGGATTTTCTTACCTTCCCTTGTCCCTCAGAATAATCCTGTTCAAAAGAAAATACAGGATACAACTGAAATTTAGCCTGTACTCTGGTGACCACATTAACAGGTTCCATCAATGTCTGATGAGTCTTCATCAAGGTGTCAAAACAAGGGAAATCCTGGCCAATTATCACAGGTACTGGTAGATGGTATACTAAACCAACTAACAATTTGTGACTTTTGTTGTTAACAGTCAATTCCAGGCTCGCGGTATGGTACTGATGGATATTCCCATGTACACAGCGAACAGTTGTATCATTTTGACTCAAGTCTATTTCAGGGTCCAGGTCTGCTCTCATCAGGGTTTGTTTACTTCCGGAGTCTAACAGTCCCAAAATGTGTAGGTCTCACACTCCCACAGATGTAACATATACAAAGTTTGCTAGGGCCAGATGTGCTGATTCATTTCTTTTATTAGGGCAGTTTCTGACTATATGCCCCTTCCCAAGACATCCATGGCAAATAATGTCTGCATATGAGATCCTGCCCCCTCTAAACCATCTATTATAATTTGATTGCCTCTGATTACTAGGAAAGCACATTCTTATCGGAGCTGTAGATGGTCCCGGGTTACCTTGCTGTCCCCTCAGTCTGGTGGGATGAGCTGCTAAGTAGTCCTCTGCCAGTTTAATGGTTTCCTCTGCTGTTTCCAGCTTGTGTTCCTTAACCCATAACTGCACATCAAGGGCCAAAACCTGAATAAACTGTTCAATGATTATTAGCTCCATAATCTGATCAATAGTCTTAGTTGTAGGTTGTACCATTTGCCACAATAGTCTCTAAGACAAGCGTACGTTTACTTGGGGGTATCATAATGTGCAATTTTCTAAAACCAAAAATGCTGATGATAAGTCTCAGTACTAGTGGTGGGCGAAGTGGCCAAAATTCGCTCCGGAGTGATTCATGGAGTAATGTGAATTCATAAGTACCCCGCAATGCCAAGTTTTGAGTACTTGCTGCTATAATGAGGAACGTGAAGTCCATTGAAAGCAATGACTTTGCATTATTCTGCCTCCCCCAAACCACTTCTCCACCAATTTTAAGGCGAAGTACATTGAAATCTATGTACTTCGTATCACTATGCCTTGTAATTGAGCTCCAAGGTGAATTTTGTGGTGCTTCATAGGATTGCAGGTCAAATGGACACTAGATTGTTCTGCCTAGCCTCAGTTCTGTCTACTGAGTGTGTAGTGGAAGATGGAGACAGTTTCCTCTCAGAGCTCTGCGATTCAAATCCTCTAAAAGCTGTTAAAAAAGTATTTTTGAGACTTTTTTTTGCTCAAAATTTAGTACATCAATTGTAGGAAACGCTCCTGTGCTCATATCATCGAGTGTTTATTATTTGCATGTGGATTTTGAATGTTAATTTAGTACAGTCAGTCTATGTACTGTGAAGTGTGCTTCAGGAGCAGGGAGTCTGTGGTATAGGTAGATTAAATGGGAGAAAAAGGCGGTCTTTCTGTTTGGTTATATTTTTCTTTCATACTAACATACTAAAATGCCAGCAGAATAGGCCTAACGGTCTTTTGCATCTGCTCGTTTGGTCAGCCCCCACCCTGGGAGCTGACCTCGCTGCACCCCTCACCTTCTCTGGCTTCTCCCTTCCCAGTTCTGGATATTCTTGCTGCATTGGATTTTGCTTCCAGAACCCTTCCCCTGTACCTGTCCCACCCCCTTTTGAACCCCTCCACCATCTCTGCCTCCACCCGCCCCCTAGGCAGCGCATTCCATGGCTCCACCACCTCTCAGTGAAGTAGCACCTCCTCCTTTCTCCCTTGAATCTTCCCCTCCAGCTTCCACCCATGCCCCTAGTGGCTCCCTCCTCCTTCCTTTGAAGCACCCTGACTGCTCCTCCCATTTACCCCCTTCATGTACCTGAAGACCTCTATCATGTCCCCTCGGTCCCTTCTCTCTTCCAATGTGTACATATTTAGCTCTTCGAGCCTCTCCTCATAGGTCCTGTCCCCCAAGCCCCAAATAATTTTGGTTTCCCTCCTCTGGACCCTCTCCAGGAGTTTAATGTCCATCTTTAAGTGTGGCCTCCCAAACTGCACGTAGAACTTGAGGTGCGGCCTCACCAAGCAGTTATACAGAGGGAGTATCACTTCCCTCTTTCTGGAGGTGATCCCCCTAGTGATGCATTCCCAGCATCCTGTTGGCCTTGGCTGCTGCCCTCCTACAAGTCTCCGAGTTGTTCATCTTGACATCCACCACCACCCCCAGGTCCCTCTCAGCCATCGAGACTTGTAGCATTTCACCCCCCAGAGTGTACACTTGGCCCGTGTTTCTGGCCCCCTGGTGCAGTACCTTGCATTTCCCTGCATTGAACCTCAGCTTCCACTTTCTAGACCATCTTTCCAGGGCCTCCAGGTCCCCCTGTAGGGCTACCCTCCCCTCCTCCCCATCCACCACCACCCCCCCAGTTTTGTATTCTTGTATAATTGTGTTAATGTACACACAGTAATATTTTCAGTAATTCTTGACATTTTTTTGCTGATTGTTGTGGTGCAGCAGTGTATAATTTCAGTTTGTTTAAAACATTAGGTTATATTAGTAAAGGTTTTCAATTTGCTACGCATTACTTGTAGTGTGTGTGTGTGTGTGATGTGTGCAATTAAATCAGACACCTTTTATTGTACCACAGAGTAATTGCAGCTGTGTGAACCTGCTATCCATGGCACCTACATTAATTTTTTATACTGCTTTGTGGTATCTTTACTGGTACTGGACTGTTACTGCCGTTCACTTACCCCCCATCCAGCAAAAGGTATTCTTTTCCAGATCTGAATTTGTGACATGTGCGCACTGGTTAGGTGTTGTTGTGCCTTTGTGTCTGCATTTCTTGAGTGCGCAGTGCAATATTAATCTGTCTGTGCATTTGCACTTTGCAATACACCATTAATTCTGGGAGACTGCATTTCTTGTTATGCTCTCATTTCACTTCATCAGCACTGCAGAATTTCCTGGACATAAGACAGTAGCATTTTGGGGATGCACATTAATTCTGGTGACTGTGTGTGACCACTGTGCGCATGACTGAGTGCACCATTAATTCTGGGAGACTTTGCATTTCTTGTTGTGCTATCATTTGTCTTTGTCAGCACTGGAGAGTTTTCTGGACACAAGACAGTAGCATTTTGAGGATGCACATTAATTCTGGTGACTGTGCATGTGAGGGGCTGCCAATATTGTTGTCACTCTGCCTTATTTTTTGTGTTAAGGTGGAATGACAAAGTGAAGTAATAATTATAAGACAAAGTGAGCCTCTTGCTTTGGCCACTCCACATAGCGAAGTGACAGCGTGAAGTGGCCACTTCACTTTCACTTAGTCAGCAGAATTTAATTTTGCTGCATGTCCACCCAGTACTGATATTATAATATCTCAGAATCTCTTCTTTTACTTTATCATAATCATTAGCATCAGTCCCACTCAATTGACTATAGACTAATTGGGCTCTCCCGGATAAGTAGGGTACCAATCTTATTACCCACTGATCACAGGGCCATGCACAGGTTTGGGCTATCCTCTCGAAGGTCGTGAGGTATGCCTCAATGTCACCATTTTCTGACAATTTAGTTAGTTTTATGTCTCTGGGCCCAGTTCTATCAGCCTGACCTTGATTCGTGGCCTGTATGGCTTTCAGAGTATCATACCATTTCACATCCTGCCATCTTCTTTCTTCCCCTGGATGCATCTATCCTCATCCCTCTGTCGTCTATCCTCTTCTTGTTGTCGTTCTATCTCAATTTGCCTCATACAGAGCCACTTCAGCAACTCATTTAGATCATCCAGGGCTGGGGTTCTCTGTCTATCTCTTGGTTTCTGCACGTTCTCTCCCTCTTCGACATCCTCGTCTTCTGATTTCTTCATTTTGGGTCTGGCTCCTGGACCCAATCCTGGCAACAATTTAATCCCAGTTTTCTCTGTCACCAATCATGTCAGATGATATGCACTAGGGTCTGTCTGTTCCCCTTCCATCATCTGTCAGGGTATATCAAGACAATACCCCCTGGTAGTGCCTCCTTGGCAGCTTTGACGTACCAGGTAAATCCAACTCCTGACACCAGTGTAGAAGCGTGAGATAAATGACAGACACCAGACAGTAATATAGTGCCTAAAAAACACAGAAAATGTGTTTATCAATTTATTTCCAACAAGATATTTACGGAAAA
Organism: Neoceratodus forsteri; assembly: GCA_016271365.2. Lineage (NCBI taxonomy): Eukaryota > Metazoa > Chordata > Ceratodontiformes > Ceratodontidae > Neoceratodus > Neoceratodus forsteri. The sequence goes on along the minus strand of CM057449.1, from coordinate 97,845,088 downwards.
AAAAATTGGATGTTAGTCCATCACTCCATTCAAAACATCAGGAAATATGTCTTCGCAAGACTCCTGTCTTTCTTCTGTAGATTAAGTATAAAGCACAGTGTGTAAGCACTCACACTAGGTCCTTCTCCCTCAGTGGTCCAAAGATACTGACCCACACACTCTTCTAAGCCCCCTGGTGGCAGGTTTTATAAGATTCCCAGGGTGACATTACAGTCAGGTGATGTCCTAGTTAGCATATAAAGACCAATTCTAGGTCCTATCTAGGCATGTACTGGATGATTTTTATAAAAACAGAAAAGACAGATGTTTATAGTATATTCCTTCTGTGAAGACATCTCAAAAATATCCGTTTTAGAATGTCTAAACTCTAATTAGGGATTTTACCTCTTGTTGGAGCTTAGCTCCTCCCACTTGTAGTGACATCATCCCTCCTGATCCCTACAAGAGCAGTCACTACAGTGCCTGCCAGCCCTATAGTAGGAGCTTGCACAGAGTGATTCAGAATGCAGGCAAAGAAAATCAAATATTTATTTATTTTAAGAATTTACCCAGGAATACCCAACCTGGACAGGGGAATGGCAAATGAGGGGTGCGCTCCCAATTTGTTTTCCCTTACCAGCCTAGGAGACCTGCCAAGTAATACAGGAAAATATGTTTTCAAGAAAATTATTTTAATAATGTGATTTGGGCTTAAACATGTGGTCTCTACTGCCATGTATTGAATAATCAACATATTTCACCATAAAAAGGGCTCAGTACTCCTTTCTAGGAGTCTTTCCCAAATTACTTCTGTTTGGCTTTAAAACCCAACAGATGAAATGTTAGCCATTGGCTAAAACATTTCATTATGGCCTTGGATTTGACAGCTCCCAGGCACTCACTTTCTGGGGCTGTTTCAACAGCAATTGTTAGCAGCACTTTCCAGAAGCATACTATGGGGCTTCCCTTTCTGCCCGTAGTGCCTTCTTTGGGTTTATGCTCCTTTCACTTTCTTCATCTTATGCCGCACTTGCACTTTACTCCTCGAAGCATTTCTGCTTCGATACAGGATGCTGGAGTAGTGGTAGTGCCTGCGTGTACATCAGAGCACGATCCTGCTTTGATGTACAATACAGCGACTGCTTTTCTCACATAGCTGCAGCATGCAGCTCTCTCTGATTTAAGCTCACAAGAGGAGCTTTACTTTTCTACCACATCAAGTGTTTTTTGTCTTTATTTACATTGCTCAACATTGGACTTGCAGCTCAGCGATTCTGTGCATCTTAAAGGGGCACCAGTCACGATAGTGCATAGTGCTTCACTTTTTCACAGAGGCACTAGCATTCCAGTGCTGAAGTGCTACATAAACAAATTGTGGGCACCTTATAAGCACAAGTACTTTTTATTCATACAAGAGGATTCCTTTTAAAATGAAAGGGGGTACTTTCTACATGCAACAATGGGAAATTTAGGATTTAAAGGGACAGCAAAGGTTTAAAGAGAGATGCCAGGTTGGCCACCTTGACATTAAAAAATAGAAAAGGAAGGAGGAAAAAATGATGATAGGAAAGCATAAAGGAAATTGTTAAAGGGGTACATATTTTATTTCACCAGTAAACATTCGTAACAGGGGCACCCTGTTACATAGGGTAACATTTTGTTACAGTAATAAGTAGGGTAAAGGAGCATTTAGTTATGGATTTACTTCAGTTGTGTGCATCACACTTGCACATTGGTTTCATTAACTACTGAGTACATAACTCCTGTCTGTCAGTATAACCTGCTGCATTGGTGGCACTTGACCAATGGTGAATAAACAAAACACAGAGGTTGGGATATTCAAAAGGGTTGCGCCATGCGCAAGTCCGAAATTGTGCCATTCTGCGATATTCAGCAGGAGGCAGTTGCGCCACTGAAAACAGGCTGAGCAACAGCGCAATGCAAATGAAGGCATGCGCAACCGAAGGGGGTGGACCCATGCATAAAGAGCGCAATGTGATATTCAAAGACTTGCACAATGCGCAACAGCAGATGAGCGAAGGTGCGCCTATGGTGAAATGAGCCAAAATAAAAGGCTCAAGGAAGAGGCGCAAGAACTCTACAGGAAGCCACATGAGGCAGGGAGAAACAGGAGACAGTGGCAAACAGTGCAGGCCTGGGAGGGAACAGGAGAGAGAGGACAAGGAAGGTGTGCAGGGCTACAGACTGCAGAGGCCAGTAGGTGTACCGGTGCAGTGGAGGTAGCAGTCAGGACAGCGGGGTAACAGAACAACAACAACGCCGGGGACACAAGCCAGGGAGATGGACAGTGCCAGCTTCCACATGGAAGCTGTAATGAGGAGGTGAGAAGGCATGCTGCAGGGGACGTGGCCGTGGAAGGGCCCATCGGCGGTATGCCCCTAACAGGCAGTACCGTGCCCGCATCAGCTTTGAGCTGTACTCAGACGTAGAGATTGTGAGCTGGTACCACCTGAACAGGGCAATACTGAGGCGGCTCTGTGAGCTGTGCAGTGATGTGATGCAGGCACCCTCATGACGGAGTCATGCTCTGTCAGTGGAGACAAAGGTAACAGCCTGCATGTGCCTACTCGCCATGGGCACCTTCCAGAGGCTGACAGGGGACACCGCAGGCATAACACAGTCGGCCACGTCACACATCCTCACCCAATTCCTCAGCGCACTGCTGCCACATGCTGCGGAGTACATCCATTTCCCCAGCACCGCGGCAGAGTGTACAGAAAACATGCAGGAGTTCCACAGGGTAGCACGTATGCCTGGCATGCTAGGGGCCATAGACTGCACCCATGTGGCTATTCGCACACCACCTGGCCCCGATGGGGCTGCATACAGGAACAGGAAGGGCTTTTCCAGTGTCAACTGCCAGGTTGTGTGTGATGCCACTGGGCGCATAATCAATGTCTGTGCCACACACCCTGGTGGAGCACATGATGCCTTCATATGGTATCAGTCCGCACTGTGCCATCGATTCGAGAGTGGGGACATCCCCACAGGCCATCTAGTGAGTGAGTACGCATGCAGGAATTGAAACCTGGGGCAAGGGTGGGAATGCCACAGGTGCAATGGTAGTGGCACACAGGGATATGGGCAATATGGACCTGAACATGATACTTATCTCCACTATCTCCACACAGGTGACAGTGAATACCCACTCTGTCCCAGGCTGCTCACACCGTGCCGGCGCCCCATGACCCCATCGCAGCAACGTTATAATGAGGCACATGCCACCACATGAAACATCATCAAGCGGGTGTTTGGGATGCTTAAGGCACGCTTCCGATGCCTACACATCTCCGGCGGTGCCCTACAGTACAGCCCCTCAAAGGCCTGTGGGATGTTCCTGGCCTGTTGTATCCTGCACAACATGGCCAAAGACTGTGGGATAGTCATACAGGTCGAGGAGGGAGACAGCGATGGGGACGCCAGCGGCGCCAGTGATGATGTTGATGAGCAGCCTCCCCTTGGATGGCAGGACCCCCGACTGATCCGGCAGGCCCAGCTGCACCGGGACACCATCACAGAGGAGCATTATGCATGACACAAGTAAGTCAAGGGGCCATGTGCAACCAACACTGTCCAGGCGCAACCCATAGGCACACAGGGTAACACACCAGGGGTGCATGACGGGAAGGGGAGGAAGGTCCAGGCACGAACACACCATCAGGAGGTGAACAGTCACATGGACACACACACGCAGGCAAAAAGCGTACATGGGCAGGTGCACAGCAGAGCAGGAACAGACATGGCAAACACCCAGATCCACAGACCACCCCACCACCTGTACTGTCCAAGTATGTGTGTCAGATGCTGGGCACCCTTGCACCTGGTGTACAGTGCAATGCAGGCATCATCATGCACACGCACCTGTGGACAGCAGTCAGGTGGGTGTGCAGGTGGTCCACATGTCGGCATGTTGGGCAGGGCACCAACCAATGCACTGCCCACCATGACACACATTGCACACAGGGCAGCACCAGACAGGGCCTGCACTGGGAGACAGGTCAGACATGTTTTACTGTTCCATGGCCACCGCGGATGCGTGGGCGGCCCCGCCGTGACCCAACAGCACTGGCAGGCTGAGCAGGGGCCACATGGGGTGGCACCGATGGACCACCAGGGGTCCCACTTCACGATTGCGATCTTGTCCGCACAGGGGTCTGCAGCATGCCAAACATACCTGCACCAGGGGTGCTCGGGATGCCCACAGCAGAGCCTGGTGTCGACAGGCGGGGTGTCGCACGACACCGGGAATGGGGAGTGGAGAGCATACTGTGTGGGGTGCATAGTACAGGGGCACCTGACTGTGTGCCCAATGCAGCCACAACAGCGACCAAGACCTGGGTCTGTCTGTCAATGGTGGCGGTCACATCCATCCGCAATTGGACCATCTCTGCAAGGATCAGAGCACTGTCCCTGCTGTGCCGCTCCACAGCCATGCACAGTGCCTCCACGGATGTTGCAACCCGCCTCTGCTACTGTACTGATTCCCGCAGCAGGCGGGTGTGCTCGTCAAATGGGTCCTCTGCCACATCAGCATCCTGTCCCCCAGGATATGGAAGGTCCTGATGCTCAACACCCCTTGAGGGTGGGCGCTGTTCACCAGGACCAGGTATGGGCATATCAATGGGTTGTGTGCATGTGCCACTGCTGGACCCTGTACCCTCAGACCTGGTCGGTGACTGCTGCTGCTGCCCCTCCGACTGCTGTGCCCCAGGGACAACTCATTCCACTGCTGTGGCCGCAACAGTGCCAGACACCTGCACAGCCACCGGTGCTGCCCCACGGTGCTGAGCAGGCACAGCCTGAGACTGTGCTGGCGTGCTTGCACACATGTTGGAACCAGCTGGGTCCAGGGGCATGCTGGCCTGCTGTGTTCCGTCATGGGACACACATATCACTGCCCATTGCAGTCCTTGCATCATCAATGGTGCGAGTCGTGCTACAGCCACAGTCACAGGCGTGCTGGCGTGCCCATGCCAGACTGCTGAACCTGGGCACAACACCCACACCTGACTCACCCGACAACAGGTGGCAGCCAGGCGTGCATGCTGGTGCAGTGCATGCGGCTGGCGACTGAGTGGTGGATGGACCCTCCCCACCTCTGGCAGGTCTTCATCACTCCATGGTCCCCACCACCACCATCCCTGTAGACTAACGGGATCTGTAACAGAAATTGAGGACATGTGCATGCATGATCAGCCTTCCCCCAACACCATCACCATGTCCATCCATGCAGTGATGGGCTTCCACCTGTCTGGAATCCACCTCCTGGTACGCCCTCTACAGCACTCCGCTGCATTGATGCAGCCAGTTGGTCCTCAGCCGGGGTCAGCTCCACCACCGCTGGCTGGCCCCCGCCTGTGCCAGCACATGCTGCCCTGAGGGCTGCCACCTTCTCCTTCACCCTTCCGCGGTCTGTCCCCATTTTCTTTTTGCATTCCTGCATGGAGCACTGGTGGCTTCCATGCAGGTTCACTGCCCAAGCTACCCCCTCCCATGCAGCCACATGGGCTTGAGGGGTGCCCCGCTGTCCACTCAGTAGTGGCTCCTCTTCCAGGTAGGCCTGGAAGAGGGCCTCTGTCTCCGCCGTGGTGAAGTTGGGCCTCTCCTTCACCCACCATCCTCACCCTCACCTTGGCTCTGCTCGGTCTATCCCCGGTCTGTATGGATGGAAGTGGCACACCTGTCACTGTGCAGTCTACAGCATTATCCCATGACCATTGGCCAGAACATCACACCAGCATGCAACTCACCTCTCACCCGCAGTAACCGAATCTGGCCAGCGCAACCCAATGTCACGTATTTATAGTGCAATGCATGAAAATTAGGAGTGGCTCAACTTTAATGACATGCTAATCGTGCCACTGCGCCTTTGAATGGCTGATCAGATGATTTGCATGTGTCAGCTGAATATCGCGCCGTTGCGCTTTGTGCAATACGGTTGTGCCGGCTGAGCCAATGGCGCATTTCTGTGACTATGTGGTACACTGCATTGCGCATGCCCAGGTAGCTTACGCAGGCATCTGCCACACTGATGACATGCTGTGCGCGATCAGCAATTCAGGACACGGCCACCATTGTGCCAGTGGCGCTACAGCGCTGTGGCAGTACTGGCGCAATAGTCCACTGTGGCACTGGCATGCAGGTGACTGATCACGGAGGACGTGTGGACATCCGATGGTGCTGTGCGTGACCTTGCGCCACTGACCCATGACCTTGTGGCTGATCTTTTCCCCCTGGCGCTGTACGTCTGGCATGTGTATGGCTCTATCGCGCTGTTCGGTGACAGCGTGATGTGGACCGACGGCGCTGTACGAACAGTGCGATAGGCAGTGATGGAGTTGTATTGCGCAACATTTCCACGTGGGGTTGCCGTGCTGCGGAGCACCATATTGCCACTGTATATTTTGAAAATGGCACACAGGAGAGCACCACAATGGGGGACCTTGGAATTGGCAAACCTGGTGGCTGTGGTGGAGCCTCACCATGGCTCACTGTTTGAGGGAGTGCCCCCCTGCAGGTGCCATGTACCCATGTGTGGCAGCAGGTCACCACTGCCCTGGAGCAGGCCACTGGGCGGAGGAGGACCCCTGAGCAGTGCAGGCACGCTACTGGCGACCTGTGGAGGAGGGCGTGATCTGCTGGCGCCTCAGGTCGCGTGCCAGGAGGGCGTGTGCCCAGGCCAGGTGTGCTGTGTATGCACTGGTATTGTCCGCATGGGTGGCTGTGTACTGTGATCTGCGCATGGGGGTGGGTTGGGCTTTGGTTTGCTGTGAGGGTGTTTGCAGGTGTGTGCTGTTTGGGTCTGGTTGTGTGGGCAGGCACACTCAATGGGGCAAGGGGCTGTCTGCTTTGGGATCTCACTGACGTGTTTCTCTTCATTTGTCTCCCACAGGCGTGGAGGAGCAGAGGCGGGCACAGGCTGAGGCCTGGGATGGCGGTGCCAGGGTGGCTGGTGGAGGAGGTGTGCCACAGCCACAGCAGCAGCCACAGCAGCAGCTGCAGCCACAGCTGCAGCAGCACCTGCTGCAGCGGCTTGATGAGGGTGAGTGTCATTACATCATGGATGCTATTGCATGCTGGGGGGGCACGGACACCTTCCATGGACGACACTACCATACACGCAACATGTGACAGTCATCACTGTCCTGTGGCACTGCATGTGTGTGTGTGTGTGTCACTGGTGGTCCATGCATGCACTGGGCACATGGCTGTGGCACTCGCATCCCACCACGTAGCCATGTCACTGGGAAGCCTTGGTTGTGCTGTGCTGGACATGGGCGGTGTGTGTGTGCAGTGGTACACATGGCCATTGCTAGCTGGTTGGGCATGTCTTGTGCATGGTCACTGTGGGTGGGTGCAGTCCATCACAGGAGCAGGGCACTTGGCTGTATGCCATGCATGATGGGTGGCATTCAGGGATGTGGACAGTCACAGCCATTGACTCTGATCCCTTGTCCTAGGTATCTGGATCCTGCGCATGTTGGAGCAGGGCGTGTGGAGGCTGACTCAAGTGGCCATGGACTCACATAACATCCTCCTCAACCTACAGCAGCATGGCATGCGGCACCGGAGGAGGCCACGGGCACAGCACCAGGCAGGAGAAGGGCAGGCTGCCAGGCGGTAGCCAGATGTCAGCAATCCCCACCTTCCCTCTCCCAGTTGTTCACCCCTGCCCCTTACCCACCCCTACCTCATACCCATACCCCCACCCCTGCTTTGTACATATGTTACTGTTTGTTGTTCTTGTTATGCATCTTTATTACATATATATTTTGATATGAATACTGTGGTGGTCTCTGATTTGCAGCTGGCTATAGGTGCTCAGTTGCAGTGGTGTGCATGGCATCAGGTGTGGTATGGTCATGGGTATGTGTGTGCGTGTGTGTGGGGCGGTGTCTCTGGTGTGGGTGAGGCTTCCAGTCAGTATTGCTGTGTGCTGCCACCCACTGCTGGGTGGTCATGGTGGGTTTGGCTTGTGTGGTTCTGTGGTTCACAAAGTTGCAGTGTTCCGGGGGGGCCTGGGGATTCCTGCAGTGCTGGTCACTGCGCATGGGTGGTGTCTTGGGGTCACAGTGCTGGGGTGCTGTGCACAGGGGGGGGCCACAGGACACTTGGGTGCTCCGCCCCCTTTGTGTGCCAGTCTCAGGTTGACAGTAGGTGTGCTGCAGTAACATGGCCTGGATGTGCTTTGTTTGCTTGTCCCCATGGCCCAGTGGCTGCTCCATCCCTTCCCCAGTTATGCTGTGCTTGGGGTGTGGGGGTACATTGTTGGTTCGGCAGTGTGTCCCTGTGCCCATCTGTGGCATGGGTGGTGTGCCCCTGCCTACCTCCCTGGTTGTGCACTTCCATTGCTATGCTGCGGGGGTCTCTTTGCTTGCGCTATGGCGCCTCTGGACTGCTCAGCTGGGCTAGCCTTGTTGCGCTATGGCGCATCATTTCTGCTCAGCTTCCCCTTTCTGGTTGTGCTATGGCGCTGTTTGTGCGATATTCAGATGTTGGCTGCTTGCGCAATTGGCCTTGCTCCATGTTTGAATATCGCGACAATTGCACATGTGCGCAATTGACTTGTGCTTGCTCCTGCTGTTGCGCACATTTTGGGCGCAGTTTGAATATCCGGCCCAGAATGTGGTTAGTGATGTACTCCTCAATACATTGTAAAGTGACATCTGAACACGTGGTTCTACTGACCACACTTTAAACCAGCATTGTGCAGTTCTGATCTCCAAAAATGTTATCGGGAGCCCTGCGTTAACTACTTTGAAGCAACATATGATAGTACTTTATGAGAGTGACAATTGTAGTCAGCCAGTTCCCTTTGGCAAACTTCTTCTTGTTTATCACTGCATAACAGACATTGTGGGAGTAACAAGGTAGTTCAAAAGATTGTTTTCAACATTGTTTATTAATGGAAACAACCAGTTCTTGTTAACAAGTATCTGCAACGCGTCTTCAAGTTATTTGTCAAGGTATTTGTAATCCTAGACTTGATAAATAAAATAAAAAAATAAAAAAAAAATAAAGTTATCAAAAAAATTGACTGACACAGATACAAAAATAAACTTCCTAATGGGAAGTGCCATAATAATCTAATGACTGTGTCATTAGGTAAAGTGTGCTGTCCAAGTACCATAAACATACTGTATGGGTAAGAGTGACAACAGGAAATCTCTGGATGTTCCTGTTCAGGGATGTGTACTTGCAAAATATGATTTTCATTGGTTACAGAATAGGGCAACACGACTGCCCTGTAACTCATAAGCATAATGGTTCACAACAGATTCCAGTGAAGGTAACACCAAAGGGATACAACAGGTACTGATTTAGACAACAAGGATCTGTGGAAGTGGGCCAGGGTAGGTGGACCTGGATGGATGAAAACAAAACACACACATGTGAAGTGAAATGTGCCACTGTGTATTCCTTTGTGAAAAATAAAAACAGGGAACACAAACAACTGCCAAGGGCAGTAGTACCACAGGAAAGTGGCCAGGACAGTGCTGTGGTGTACAAGGACTGTAGTACCCTTACAGATGATGACGTGGCGATGGTAACACCGGGTGGCCAAGTATGACATCTGAACGGCTGAGAGGAGGTACTTGCTGGTTAATGGTGCCAGGTCCGAGAGTTACTGACAATAAAAATGATATCACACAGCATTTAATCACGTGACATGGCAATGGTGAGGGGGAGGATAGGTGCTCCATAACATCACACAGAACAGATGTCACAGACATGTCACAAAGACTATGTCCATGCACCTGTACTGTGGCAGTTAGGGATGGATTCATGTCAATCATGAATGATAGCAAATGTGGTAGGTGACAGTGGGGCAGGTGCCAACAAAGAAAGGGGGATAGGTTCTGTGCTCAGATGGGAATAAACACCAAGACTAAAAGGCACATCCAAACAAGTAGAATGCATTGCTTGTTTGGCAGCCATAATACAAATGCTATTCAAACATCAAAGTTGGTGCCTTTTCACAGTTACTCAAGGTGGGACAATTGTTGCCGTGCTTTGGTGTTGTATAAGCAAACCCATTGGTGGTGCAGTGAAGGTTGGCAGTTTGAACAGCATGGAGTCAAACAAACAGTATCTCTGATCACAACTGCAGTGCTTTCATGTTCAGCATTTCAGCATAGGACAGCAAACTTATGCATTTATGCATACCTACACACACATGCTTCCAAGTGGTCAGAATTTGGAGCACGGCTGTACATTGCTACTGAGCACAGTTGCCAGGACATGTACTCCTTAGTATCTGCAAAACAGTGGTCTTCAAACAACCATGAAACACACACGACAGCAGTACCTATCATAAATGATACAGTTGTCATACAAGGATGTGATTGCTCGCACATGGTGATCTATCCTTGCCCCTCAATGTGTGAGTAGACAGACAGTGTGACTGCAATGGCACTATCCTGTGACAGATATCATTGCAACCCAGCATTTCAATGCACATTCTTGAGAAATCACAGATCGATCTTGCTTTGTTATTGCAGTTAGAGATGGGCAAAGTGGCCCCAATTTGCTCCGTGAAGTGATTCACGGAGTACTTCACATTATAATGGGTACCGCAAAGTCCATTAAAAACAATGACTTTGAGTTACTCTGCCTTCCCAAACCACTACTTCACCAATTCTTAAGGCGAAGTACATTGAAAACAATGTACTTCGCCTCACTTCACCTTGTTTTCAAGTTCCAAAGGCAAATTTTGCAGTGATTCATGGGATTTCAAGTCACATGGGCTCTAGATTGTTCTGCACAGCCTCAGTTTTGGGTAGTGTGTGTAGGAAGCTGTAGGAGACAGTCTGCTCTGAGAGCTCTTTGAGGTTCAAACCTTTTAAAAGCTGTTAAAAAAGCCTTTTTAAGTCTTTTTTTTTTGCTAAAACTTTAGTTCATCGATTATAGGAAACCCTCCTGTGCTCATATCATCAAGTGTTTATTGTTTGTATGTGGATTTTGAATGTTAATGTACAACATTCAGTCTGTGTACTGAGAGACAGTGGAAGTGTGCTTTGGGGGGTGTATCTGTGGTATAGTTAGATTAACTTGGAGAAAAATACAGTGCTTTCTGTTTTGGTGATATTTTTCTTGTATAACTGTGTTAATGTACACACAGTAATATTTTCAATAATTCATGCCATTTTTTTGCTGATTGTTGTGGTACAGCAGTGCATAATTTCAGTTTGTTTAAAATATGTGGTTATATTACTGAAGTTTTTCATTTGCTATGCATTACTTACTGTTTATGTGAGTATGTGTGTGACGCGTGTCATCAAATCAGACACCTTTTATTGAGCCACATAATAATTTCAACAATATGAACCTGCTATCCACTGCAGCTGTGTGATTTTTGTACTTCTTTGGGGTATCTTTACTGGTACTATTACTAGTGACTGTTACTACAGCAGTGCAGTACACTGCCCCCCCGCCCTCGATTCACGATCATGTCATGAATCAAAACATTAATTTTTTTTACTAGTTACTTGGATGTATTGTAAGCCTGTTTTGTAGTATCTCTCCAGGCTTCACCACCCCACCATTGTACTCATTAATGAGAGTTTTTAAGTCAGGGAGTTTTGTGCTACAGCTCATCGGGGAAGTACAGCCGTAGGCATTCATGTTCCCAATATAGTTCCATATTGGTTATCTCACACCATCGACTCCAAATCACGTTCTTCATCATCACAGTCACAAATGCAGTCACAAATCACGATTCACGATCACATCATGAATCACAACATTAATTTTTTGCTAGTTACTTGGATGTATTGTAAGCCTGTTTTGTAGTATCTCTCCAGGCTTCACCACCCCACCATTGTACTCATTAATGAGAGTTTTTAAGTTGAGGAGTTTTGTGCTACAGCTCATCGGGGAAGTACAGCCATAGGCATTAGCGTTCCTGCCTGTACAGCATGTGAGTTACAGCACAGTAAGTAGTGGTGGGCAAAGTGGCCCCACCACACTCCAAGAAGTGATTCACGGAGTAACACGGAACCCGACAAAATTCACTCTGCGGAGTGATTCGTGGAGTAATGTGGAAACTGCGAAGTGCCCCACAACGCGAAGCGGAGTACTTCGTTTTCATAATGAGGAACGCGAAGTCCATTGAAACCAATGACTTTGTGTTATTCTACCTTCCCCAAACCACTTCTCCACCAATTTTAAGGTGAAGTACATTGAAATCAATGTAATTCGCCTTACTTTGCCTTATAATTGAGCTCCAAATGAAATTCTGCAATGATTCATGGGATTGCAGGTCACATGGGCTCTAGATTGTTCTGCACAGCCTCAGTTCTGGCCTGGGTAGTGTGTATGTAGTGATTGCTGGAGACAGGTTGCTCTCAGAACTCTATGATTCAAAACCTCTAAAAGCTCTTTAAAATGCCTTTTTGAGTCATTTTTTTTTTTGCTCAACATTTACTACATCGATTGTAGGAAACCCTTCTGTGCTCATATCATCGAGTGATTATTGTTGTATGTGGATTTTGAATGTTAATTTAGAACAGTCAGTGTGTACTGTGAAGTGTGCTTTGGGGAGGTGCGTATTTGTGGTCTAGGTACGTTAACTGGGAGAAAAAGGCACTCTTTCTGTTTTGGTTATATTTTTCTTGTATAACTGTGTTAATGTACACACAGTAATATTTTCAGTAATAATTGACTTTTTGCTGTTTGTTATGGTGCAGCAGTGTATAATTTGTTTAAAACATTTGATTATATTACTTAAAGGTTTTCAATGTGCTACGCATTACTTATAGTGTGTGTATGAGTGTGTGTGCGATGCGTGCCATTAAATCAGACACCTTTTATTGTGCCATAGAATAATTGCAGCAGTGTGAACCTGCTATCCACCACACCTGCATGAATGTTTTATACTGCTTTGTGGTACTTTACTGGTAGTGGATTGTTACTACCATGCACTAATCCCCCAAGTGTCATATGGGAGATCACGTGATGAGCCTAGCGTGAGAGCGGGGTTGTTTCAGTGCTCTCGCCCTACCTCCGTTAATTTAGCCTTTTAATTTAATTTACGAGTGCAGTCCGCGAACTTTGTGCACCCACCTGCTGTGTTAACTGTCGAGGAAGGCATCAGAGAGGGATCGGTGGCACTCCACGCCAGGAATCGCTAAAATGGAAGTGGATATGAAACCGGCTCTCCCTAAGCATACTCCGCCGGTTTCGCCAGAAAAGCAGGCCAAGAAGGCCAAACAGCAAACTCATTCCTCCTCAACAGCACAGGCCTCGATTTTTTCTGCCACCAATCCACTATCCGAAGATCGCTTTCTAGAAGAGATGCGACCTCTTAAAGAAGCACTTTCTGAACTGACCTTGGAGCTGAAAAACATACGAGGGGAGGTGTCTATGTTGAGGCAAAGAATCTCAGATAATGAAGCCCGTTCCACCTCGCTCGAAACCTGGCGAAGTAAAACGGACCCAGAAATAGTAAAGATGAAGCAGCTAATTAATAAGTTGCAGCAGAAGGCAGAAGACCTAGAAGGCCGTTCGCGCCAGAACAACGTGTTAATTCATGGTGTGCCAGAGGGAGAGGAGGGCTCGTCTTGTATCGTATTTATTCAGGCCCTGTTAACTAAAGTAGTGGGCCCTTCCCACACAATCCAGCGTGATATTATTGAAAGGGCCCACAGGTCGCTACGGCAAAACCTGAACCTCCAGCCCCTCCTAGGCCTATAATAATTAAATTACTTAATTATTTGGAGCACCAGTACATCCTAGCAAAGGTAAAAGAATTACATGCCATCACTTGGGAAGGGAAAAGGCTCCAGATCACACAAGACCTCCCACTAGAAACGAGGCAGCGCAGAGCCACCTTCCACCCCATAGTATCAAAGCTAATTGCTGCGAATATTAAGTTCAGGATGGTTTACCCTGTTCGGCTCCAAATCTCGCTGGAAGGCAAGTGGCATAGCTATGAGGCTGTGGCCCAGGCTCAGGAAGATTTATCACGTCTGTTACCTTCGCTATTTAAAACCCCATGAGCCATTAGAGATGCTGAATCTAATTGTCCCTACTATGGGTTCTCTTTGGGAGGATGAATAATAATTTTGTTATTAGTTACACTCAATAAACGATGGCTACTTAATAATATTTCTGGGATTGAAAACCCCCCAGTTCTTACTTGTTGGTGAGAAATGTTTGCTGATGTGTTCCTTTTCGGGGGTGACTTGGCTCTTCCTGAAGAGGCAAATATTTTGCTGTTGGCTTTGGTTGTTTGACAGGAGAGGGAAACTTGAGTGGCCCTGGATGGGTACTTTGGATGTGAGCCTGTGTTTCTGGAGGACGTTTGGCAGGATGTACCAATGTTTTGGTGTACTACATATTCGGTCCCAGAGGAATCACGAACCGTGGATCACAAGTTCCCTTAGTGACTTATAAATGGTTTTGAGACTTTGGTTTACTTCCCTATCTAGGGACATGCATGGGGCTAAAACATCCCACTGGACAACAAATGGACACTTAGAAGAAGATGGAAAAGTGGATTATCAAGAAGAAGCAGTGCAAAGAATTACATGTTAATTTTACCCTGTCCATTCCCCAACCTCCCCTCTCTTGCCCTATCTGTCTACTTCCTACTTTTCCATTTTTCTCGTGCCCCTCTCTCCTTGCCCTAGCCCTTTTTATAAACCTTTAAGCCCCCCTCACTCCCCTTCCCTTCCCCCTTCCCCCCTTCCCCCACCCTTTTTTCTCTCTCAAGTTGCAGAAGCGGACTTCATGATAAGTAGGAGGGTGGGGTGGGCACTGGAATTGGGCCCGGACATGTCTGGCCGCGCGTACTGGAGAATAGGGGGACTCTACCTGGCCTGCCTCATAGAGATTATTAGCATTTTACTCTGGGCAGGATTTGAGCTAATGTCATGTGGAGGGTATTTTGGGAGGGATTCTAGTGTTATGCATACGTGTTTACTTTCATTTTTAAAATAGTATATAGGGCATCGCTATTTTCTACTATGGGGGAGACAAATGCCGGGATTTTTGGGAAACTGATAGTAGGAGGTTACACCAATTATTTTATCCTTTTTGATGGGAGGAGGGAGGGTTGGGTTGTATATAGTACTTTAGGGGTTAATCATAAAAGAAAAGGGGATCTATATCTCTATTTCAACTCGATAAGAGAAGGATTTACCGTTATTGTGGGGTATAATAAGGGGGGGAAGTATCACCTTGAAGCGATTTTATTCTCCAATCTCTTATTTGGGATATTATTGTTGACTTGTTTTTGTGGGATAATCATGGTCTAAGTAAGGGATTGTGGTGCATTTATTACAAGGTACCAGGGCAATACCATTAGGTTGGCAGAGATTAAATGGCAGTCAACTACATTAAGTTTGTCACATGGAATGAGAGGGGGCCCATATACTCTAAAGAAAATGCAGATATTAAGACATCTGGAGTATATGCAGCGAAGGTCTCTTTTATTCAAGAGGCATTTACTTCCACACGAAGCGGTTAATTTGCGAAGAAGGGGTATTGGGCAGGTCTTTGCTTTGGGGGACTCATCCAAGGCTGGGGGTACAGCGATCCTTATCCACCGGTTAGTAACCTTCCAACCTATCATGATCATATCGGACCCTATGGGCAGATATATCCTTGTGAAGGGTATTCTAAACCATACAGAGGTCCTACTAGGGAGTATTTATGGCCCAGTTGGGGGGGACCCAACTTTCCTTGCCAGTCTATTAGGGAAATTACAAGATTTCTTATCCTTCCCAGTGATACTCGGAGGGGATTGGAACCTACCTCCCATGCAGGATCTGGATAGATCCAGTCCTACACTTAAACCCTTATCAGCTGCCCAAAGGGTGCTTGCAGATTTTATGGAAACACTTGGTCTCTGTGATCCGTGGAGATCACTGAATCCAGTAACCCTGGAATTTACATTCCATTCTACAGTCCACGGTACGTGGACTAGACTCGATTATATCCTATGCAGTAACTCGCTTCTGCAAAATATAAGCAATGCGGGTATAGATGCTATGACGGTATCAGATCATACCCCAGTCTAGATGGCCACGTTGTTGGATACTAATATTAATAGGGATTCAGTATGGAGATTAAACAACCAGCTCCTAAAGGAAGATTACATTAGCACCAGGATATCAGAGATGATCCAGTGCTTCTATCTTGAAAATCAGGGTTCGGCAACTAGAGCAGACTACGAATGGTGTGCGTTGAAGTGCTGTTTGAGGGGCGAATTCATTCGCCTAGCCTCCACACGTAAAAGAAGACTGAAGCGAAAGCCCTTTCACTTCTCACTCAGATTAGAATGATAGAACAACTCTCTGTCTGTATCTTCTACAGCGGATACATTGGAAACCCTTCTATCTCTAAGGAGTCAATACTCTGCATTATTGCAGGAAAAAGCCGGGTTTGCTATCTTGAGAACTCGTGCAAAATATATAGAGTGTGGAGAAAAAGCTAGTCATTTGCTAGCTTTGAGATTAAGGAAGTTGGAATCTTCCAGGGCAATTAACTCAATTGAGGATCTCCAGGGAGATCAAAACTAATCCTAGGAAGTAATTTCAGTACTCAGAACTTACTTTTCATCGCTCTATAACAAAAGACCCTTCTCCCCTATGGTCAAATGCTCAATTATCTTGCAACTCTCCCCCTGCCTTCGTTGGAACATGACCAGCAATTGCTGTTAATCTCTCCTATTTCTACTCAGGAGATTTTGATGGCAATAAACGATTTGGCTCCAGATAAGGCCCCTGGGCCGGATGGATTCTCCCCAAACTTTTACAAACTATTCGCCAAAGATTTAATACCTGGCCTACACCGTCTATATCAATATTTATTGACTGGAAGTATTCAGGATCCCACTCTTTTAGAGGCTCTTATTATCCTTCTTCTCAAACCAGGCAAACCTTCACATCTCCCTTCGAGTTATCGTCCTATCTCTTTATTAAACTGTGATATTAAGATCTTAGCAAAAATTCTTGCCAAAAGGATTGAGCAGGTATGGACGTCCCTAATCAGTCCCGAACAGATTGGGTTTGTTGCAAACAGGTCTCCG
Organism: Neoceratodus forsteri; assembly: GCA_016271365.2. Taxonomy (NCBI): domain Eukaryota; kingdom Metazoa; phylum Chordata; order Ceratodontiformes; family Ceratodontidae; genus Neoceratodus; species Neoceratodus forsteri. Next base: position 97,828,053 of record CM057449.1, on the reverse strand, counting down.
GTTGATCATCATCGTAAACTGCAATATCTCCTAAATGTGGCCCAGACCTCCCCATCTCCGATGATTTTAGTATCCCTTGACGCAGAAAAGGCGTTCGACAGGGTCGACTGGACTTTTCTATGGGCCACATTACAAGTTATGGGCTTTCCCCCACTGTTTATTACATGGATACAGGCCTTATACGCCTCACCCAAAGCCAGGCTGTATTGTAATGGGGTCATGTCAGATTTCTTTCCACTCACTTCAGGTACGAGGCAAGGTTGCCCTTTATCTCCCCTTTTATTTAATTTGTATATTGAGCCTCTCCTTAGATCCTTAAATTCCTCCCCATTAATATCAGGTATTCCCGTCGTTAATAGTGTTGCCAAAATCTCAGTCTTTGCAGATGATTTACTTTTACATCTGTCAAATCCAGTCCCATCATTAAGGGCGGCATTAAGCAAGATCGAGGCTTTCAGTTTATATTCTAACTATAAGCTCAATATTACTAAAACCGAAATATTTCCTCTCAACCATCTCACTTATAGCTCAGATTTTCTTGAATTTGGAATGAAGTGGACTACGCGTTCTATTAAATACTTGGGGATACATATTTCTCTTAGTCCATCAATGATGAGAAAACTGAATTTAGAGGATCTATGGCGGAATATCCAGCAAGATCTGGTGAGATGGTCCATGTTACCTTTGTCGCTGTGGGGCAGGATTAACACTATTAAAATGAATGTGTTACCTAGAATCTTCTACCCTTTGAATATTTAAACTTATGGATTCCTCAGTCCTTTTTGGGATATTCATTCTGGAATAAGCTCCTTCCTTGGAACAACAAATCTATCAGAAATCTTATAACAAGCTATCCCAACCTAAAGAATCGGAGGGCTCCGTCTTCCTAATTTTCTATACTATTATTGGGCTTCATCTTAGTAAATGTGAAATGGTTATCCATCGTTGAATCTCAATCCTCTCAAGGGTACAAACCATTATGGCTTCAAATTGAACTAGATCTCATGAAATCTCATAATATTGACCTGACTCTCTTTCACAGGTCAAGTAAAATATCCCACACCATTCCGCTCTCTACCCCTTGGAATCTCTCTGCGAGTGGTATTCCAGTTATTCAGGCATTTCAGGATCTCTCAAACCGAGAATTTTTCTCAACCTATATGCTTAAACCCCAATCTCCGTATAGGTAAATCAGTGATAACCGGAAAGTGGTTGCCGTCTATCTCGGACTGTAGTGTAAAAGATTTCTATTCATCTAATCATATTCTGGATATGAATGAGATTCTGGATAAATTTCAATGGTCAACCAAAATGGCCTTCAAGGCATATCAGTTACGGCACTCTCTTGTATACTAAGTTCGGAATGCTAACAAAAGCTCACCTCTTATCAAACTTTTTTCTCAAGTTACTGCGATTGTCAATAAACCACATAGTATCTCGGAGCTGTATAGCTTATTATACAGATTTCCCGGAACCCCGTCGACTCCCTGTCCCAATATCTGGAAAGACCTATACCCCGATGGAGATGCTGACTGGCAGAATGTTTGGAAGAATTTATATATTTATCATACACAAGATAGATATAGGATTACACAATACTGCATTTTAAATAATCTCTATTATACCCCGATTAAACTGGCAAGGATGAAACGGGTCACCTCAACAAGGTGTCTTAGATGTAATAAAGAGGAGGGCTCCCCGTTACACATTTTTTGGTCTTGTCTATCAGTATCCCCTCTCTGGGCACAAACAGAAACCTCATTAGACCCTTTATTGGGCTTACAAGGTCTCTTTTCCCCTAAGGTCTGTATTTTAGGTGATTATTCAGAGATACAGGTGAAGGAGAAGAGATACCATATGGCATTAATATCTATGGCAGTTAAAAAATTAGTACTTAGACATTGGAAAGACCACTCCGTATTAACCTATACGGAATGGTTACATGAGATGACCTTCGCTCTCCGTGTGGAGAACCTAATAGCACAGGTGAATCGACGGTTACCTTCCTTTAGGAAAAAATGGGGTAAGTTAGATGTCTTGTTATTAAGGAGGCATTAGGAGATATGATGAGCTACGGGCCCCTCTGCACCTAATATTTTCTTTTTTTTTTTTCCTTGTTTTGACTGTTACCTACGTTTTTAACAAATGATGTGTAGGTCCCTCTATTGATGGTTTACTTAGTCCCAGGTACCTGATATATCTGGTGAGCAGCTTAATGTGCACCACAAGATTGGGGAGGGGGGAGGGAGATAAGGGAGGGAGAATCAATTTATTTTTTTTTTTTTCTCAGCTTTAATGTTTGAGCAATGGATACTTATTGTTCTTGTGTAGGTCCTTTATTATTAACTCTTGAGGTTTTAAGGAAGTTTTGAAGTAATGATATCGCTGTTACATAAACTGTCACGATCAAACTTAATAAAACATATTGAATTATAAAAAAATAATCCCCCAAGTGGCAAAATGTATTCTTTTCCAGATTTGGATTTGTGACTTGTGTACGCTAGTTAGGTGTTGTTGTGCCTTTTCGTATGCATCCCTTAAGTGTGCAGCTCAATCTTAATCTGCATGTGCATTTGCAGTGTGCCATTAATTCTGGGAGACTTTGCATTTCTTGTTGTTCTCTCATTTCACTTCATCAGCATTGGGGAATTTTCTGGACACAAGACAATAGCATTTTATCAGCACTGGGGAATTTTCTGGACACAAGACAGTAGCATTTTATCAGCACTGGGGAATTTTCTGGACACAAGATAGTAGCATTTTGAGGATGCACATTAATTCTGGTAACTCTGTGTGTGACCACTGCGCACATGACTGAGTGCGGCCATTAATTCTGGGAGACTTTGCATTTCTTGTTATGCTCTCATTTCACTTCGCCAGCACTGGGGGGTTTTCTGGACACAAGACAGTAGCACTTTGGGGATGCACATTAATTCTGGTGACTGTGTGGGTGGGGTGCTGCCAATATTGTTGTCACTCCTCCTTACTTCGCTTTTAAAGTGGAATGACAACGCAAAGTAACAATAACAGGGCGAAGTGAGCCTTTCCTATGGGACACTCCACATAGTGAAGTGCCAATGCAAAATGGCCACTTCGCGTTCACTTCGCTGGCGGATTTTAAATTCGCTGCATCTCTAATTGCAGTATGAATGTGGCATAAATTACAATGCCATTAACCAATGAACCCTCTCCCTACACCGTAAGACAAGGGTAATACAGCCCATACTGGCAAAGCTGCATTTACGTTACAGACACATGAAGAAGATCTGGCACTGTGTATCATCACTAAACTGTTCACGTGAAAACAGTACTACCTAATAAACTTCAAATACTATTACTATGCAATGTAAACATCAGAAACTAAAATACAACATGTAATGCATTTCATAATACCAGTCTCAAAACTCAGTCTTCAGTTGCAAACAGAGGTTAAAATCCTGTTAATCCTGATTTGGATACTGGAAGCCACAGTATTGACCTGCAGGGTAGGCCAGTCTTATACGTTGAACAGGTCAGGATGGTATGGGAATGCGTATATGCTTTCCTAGGTATCACCAACACCGCCTAACAAATTGGTGATAGGCTACGTACCAGAACCATCTGTAACAAGAAACAGGAAGAAAGTGAAGAACTTAGTAACATTACACGTTTATTGATTGATTGTTTGATTGATTGATTGATTGATGTATTTGGTAACCGGGTAGGTGCACTGATCCAAAGGACCGTTCTCAGTCACAACCAGGGCCACAGAAATGTGGCAGAAATAAGTACAGGTATAACAGAGAAATTACAATAATATATATGATACAATGGACAAGGCACCATACACACAATGTCAGATGGTACAGGGTACAAGGTGTACAAATACAAGATCAAGTTCAATAACAGTACAAAAAAACAGGGGCTGTGCAGATACAGGCAGAATTAAAAAAACATCAAAATTAAAGCAGAAAACAAAACACCAGATTTAAAGAAAGAGAAAAAAGGGGGGAGCAAAGGGGGGAGAGAAAGACAGGGGGTCAGGGTAGGGGCAGGAGGTGCAGAGCTGGGAAAAGGGGACAACTGGGGGATATGCGAAGGAGTACAGGAGGGAGAAAGGTGCTGTCTGGTGGCTGGTACAGCCTAAGCGCTTAGGTCAATGGTGAGTTGTGGACCCTAGGGTTGCAGTGTGTAACAGAGACAGACTGCAGACAAAAGGAGCCAGGACTTCAGGACATACTTAAAAGCGAGATTGGTAGGGGTCGAGTGAACAGACAGGGGGAGCTTGTTCCATAGTGAGGATGCAGTGACAGACAAAGCTTGCTTCCCCATGAAGGTGATGACACGAGGTACTTCCAGCGGTGAAACTGAGGATGCCTAAAGGTTTCTGCTGACTACTCTGCCTGTCACTAGGGGTGAGTAGGGGGATGTAAGTCAGTTGCAACCTATATATCCTGTAACATGCAAAGTAAAGAAAGGGTTCAGTTAACTACAAACAGTGGATCACGTCATGATGTACAATAAATGTATAGAGTGCTACAACAGCGACAAGTGTGAATATCCAGCACTCATCAGTTGACAGCATAACTGTTCATGGGAGAAAGCATTCAACACTCCATTTTTGGGTGACTTCCCTTCACCCTGAATTAGCAGTAAGGACACACTAACATGATATCTCTAATGTTGTTCTGGCACGGTAATGATATCTGCACACTGTTGGAAAGATGAGGTTACAGAAAGCGCATTAATAACTTGGAACAAAAACCAACAATCAGTTTAAACCAGACTTGTCATATATAAAAGTCCCACTATTTGTGTAGAAAGGACTGCAGCAACACACATGGAGCTTTGCATCAGGGCATATCAGGAGACAATGGGATACATGGCAACATCGATGACAGTCATGGCCACCCATAACCATGTCACCAACCTGGGTACAGGGCAATCTTGGTGATGATGTGACACATCTCAACACTAGGGTCGTTACACCACACTGTAAAGGGTGAAAGGTACATCATGTACCACCACAGCGGAACGTGATGATAACACGGTGTAAACCACACTGGAACTGTTTGGCTAGATTATGATGAACACAAAACTACAATATTCTGCAATGGTGGTATACATGTACTCGGTAGATGCACCGCTGCATGTAAAGGGAACAGTACATCTATATCCACCACCTCTACCACACCCACACACAGCTGCACCACTGTATTTCTGGACATCACAGTGGGTACTACATGATAAAAAGGCAACTGCACAGACCCAGGATGGGTTTGCACAGTAACACAGTGAGATATGAAGGGCTGTGACAGAATCAACATGCCCCCTACCCCAAAGCAACATTGTTAATTCACATTGTGTAGTAAAGCCTGCTGAAAAACCTGTTGTATGCAAGGGAGCTAGTGTGACATGGCAACCGAATTGGAAAGTGTAACCAATGTTGGAATTACACCTTATGAGTTTTGGGAGCTAGGGGGAGCCCATAAGGGTCCTATATTAAAAATTACCCCCCCTTCCCATTATAAGTCAGTGGCAGTGATATGCGAGCTATTGGGGCTCACTTCAGAGCTACCAGGGCTGAGCCCTGGCAAGCCCCCCAGTAATTCCAACACTGAAACCGAGCAGTAGTATTGGCTCAGGGAACCCCTTTGGTGAATACTCCAGCAAGCACATTACCCAGAAGAACTTTAGGAGATCATATATGAATTCTGCTGATGAACAAAGCAGTGGGTCAAAATGAAATCCCACAAAATGTGCCAAGTGACTTACATTAGGGGGGTTTTAGCAAATTGCAGAAAGATACTGAATACAACTGAACAGGATGGTACGTTCCAATGGGAATGGAAAAGGGATTATATGGTGCCATACCACAAAGAGGGATGAAAGGAAGAACAGTTAAAGTATCCTATGGTTATTCTCACCTGTGTGTCTGGTAATCCGATGGAGACACATATAACAGAAACCATGTGACATTACCTGTGGTAAGGTTGGCACAGGGACAAACATAGAAACATAGAATTTGATGGCAGATAAGGACCGCTTGGCCCACCTAGTCTGCCCATTTCCCTACCTAACGGATAAGTTGCAGATCCTAGTTAACCAACAGCCTACTTCCTCCTACCCCCCACTAGAATAGCCTTATATCTGTCCCATGCATTCTTGAATTCCCCCCACTATTTTTGACTATATGAACTCCGCAGAAAGGCTGTTCCATACACCTACAACCCTTTCCATGAAGAAATACTTCTTCACATTACCTCTGAGACATCCCCCCTCTATCTTCAAATTGTGCCCCCTTGTTCTTGCACATCTCTTTTTCTGAAAGATGCTACCCTCTTGGACTTTGTTGATTCCCTTGAGGTATTTGAAAGTTTCAATCATGTCCCCCCTCTCCTTCCTTTCCTCGAGACTATACATCTTAAGAAAATACAAAATCACACATGCCCCCACAATGCAAAGCATCATGGGCTACATATGCAAATCACCACAGAATGTTATGCTGGTCCAACGTTAAGCAGAATTGCATGGTGCCAAAAGGCCTCTCACACAGTTTGCAAAGGGTGCTAACAGAAGACATAGACACGTGTTTCGTCCTACCAGGACTCCTCAGTATGCCTCGTCTGTTTGACACCCCGGTGGAATGGACTTTGTCTTATACATCTTAAGCTCCTTTAGTCTTTCTTCATATGTCTTCTGGTGCAGACCCTGCACCATTTTGGCTGCCCTCTTCTGGACAGCCTCCACCCTGTCTATGTCTTTGCAGAGATGGGGTGTCCAGAACTGTACACAGTACTCCAGATGTGGTCTTACCAACTGTCTGTACAGAGGGCCAACAACTTCCTGTTTTCTACTGGTGATGCCTCTTCCTGTGCAACCCAGTATCCCCCCCAGCCCTCCTCACTGCCTTCTCACATTGCTGGTCCACTTTTAGGTCATCTGAAATGACTACCCCCAGGTCCCTTTCCATTTTTGTTGTTGTCAGTATCTCACCTCCCATTGTGTACTCTTCCCCTGTGTTTTTGTTTCCCAGGTGCATTACTTTGCACTTCTTTGCGTTGAATCTAAGCTGCCATACATTTGACCATTCCTCTAACCTGGCCAAGTCCCTTTTCATTCTTTCCACCCCACCTTGCATATCAGCCCTGTTGCAGATCTTTGTGTCATCTGCAAAGACATATTTTCCTTCCAGTCCCTCTGCAATGTCACTTATAAAGACATTAAAAAGGACCGGCCCCAGTACTGAACCCTATGGTACCCCACTAGTAACCCCCCCCCATTCTTCACTGTGGACTCCATTTACTATTACCCACTGTGTCCTGTTGTCCAGCCAGTGTTTTACCTAGGCTACAATCCTGGAACCCACTCCCAGGCTGGCTAATTTGTTTATTAATCTTCTGTTCAGGACTGTGTCAAATGCCTTGCTAAAGTCTAGGTAGGCCATGTCCACAGCCCCTCCCTGATCTACTACTTTGGTCACCCAGTCAAAGAAATCAATTAGATTTGTCTAACATGGCCTTCCTGGTGTGAATCTGTGCTGCCTTGGGTCCTGTGCCCCACTGGCCTCTAGGTACTCAACAATTCTTTCCTTCAGAAGTGATTCCATCATTTTCCCTACCACTTAGGATAAACTGACAGGTCTGTAGTTTCCTGCCTCTGTCTTGCTCCCACTTTTGTGAAAGAGAATCACATCCACCCTCCTCCAGTTCTCAGGTGTCACACCATCCTCCCATGATTTATTAAAAAGGGTAGTCAGTGGTGTTACTAGTTCTTCCCTTAGTTCTTTTAGAATTCTGGGGTGTATCCCATCAGGTCTCATTGCTTTATCCACTTTCAGTTTTAGGAGTTCTTTCAGAACCCTTTCTTCTGTGAAAGGACTAATATCAATCCCCCTCTCCAGAGTGCTTGCAGAGTGTTGACTGGATTAGGTATCTCCCCCTGCTTTTCCACTGTGAATACTGAGCAGAAGTATTCGTTCAGTATCCCTGCTATTTCACTGTCACTCTCTGCCCAACCACCTTCCTCTTTATTCAGCCTCAGTATCCCACCCTTAGTCTTTCTTTGTTCCCTAATGTACCTATAAAAGGTTTTATCCCCCTTCTTAACCGAGTTGGCTATCTTTTCCTTGGTTTGGGCCTTTGCTATTCTGACTGCCTTCCCCACTTCCTTCTTCTTTAACTGGTACAGTTCTCAGTCCTGCTCCTTCTATGTTTCCTTATACTTCCTGAATGCTATCTTTTTCTTCCTTACCATCCCCACCTCTTCTTTTGAGAATCATAGTGTTTTTTTCTTTCATTTTGATTTGTTTATTTGCTTCATACAAAGGCTTGTTGCCTCTGTGATGGCGGGTTTGATGTTTCCCCATTGTTGCTCCACCCCACCTTCTTGCCTGTTTGCTAATGCTTTTCTGAGGCACTCTCCCATTTTAACAAAATCAGCCCTCCTAAAGTCCAGTACCTTCACTTTTGTGTGGCTTGACGCTTCAGCTAAGTTTATCATGAACCACACTGTTTGGTGGTCACTTGTTCCCAAATGGCTACCCACTTCAAGACAGGAGATCCTCACTCCATCCCCATTTGAGAGTACCAGGTCTAAGATTGCTCCCTCCTGAGTGGGTTCCAAAACTAGCTGTCTGAGGCATGCCCCCTGTAGGGCATCAAGAATGGCCCTGCTCTTTGATGTGGCTGCAGCAAAGGTGCTCCAGTTAAAATCTGGCATATTCAGGTCCTCCATCAGCAATATCTCCCCTTTCTCTGCCATCCCAAGGATGCCTTCTATCATTTCCTTGTCCATTTCCTCCCCCTGAGACAGGGGTCTGTATACAACCCCTGTGCGGATTGTGGAGACATTTCCAGTCTCCAGGGTGACCCACAGTGCCTCATCTCCTCTCTGTTTACCCTTTAGTTCTGTTGGTTTGATCCCTTCCCTTACATAGTGAGAGACTCCTCCTCCTCTTCTTCCCTCCATGTCCCTCCTGTAGATTGTGTACCCTGGTATGTTGACATCCTAGTCATGGTTCTCTTTGTAGTATGTTTCTGTGACTGCCACGATATCCAGGCATCCCACTTCCATCAAGGCCACCATTTCAGGGAGCTTTTTACCTAGACTATGGGCATTGGTACTCACTACCCTCCATTTTATATGGCTTTATTTCTTTTTGCCCCATCCCTGTCCTTACTGCCTTTGTCTTTTTCTCCATTTACCCCTGCCCTTCTTCCTATTGACTGCTCTACCTTGGTGTTTAACTCACTAACTACCCTGATTTTTTGGGGCTGGGGCTAGGATTTCCCTTCTCCTTTTCAGTGCATCCCCCCTTGGCGGAATTTAAATGCTTGCTAATGAAGCATTTAAATCCCCTGCTGGATAGATGCAGACAATCGCACCTGTATAGGCCTGCATCCCTCTAGGTGGAGCCCCAGTCCCCAATGAAGCCAAATCCCTGAAATCTGCACCAGTTTTTCAACCCATCATTGACTCCCATGGTACGGAGTACCCTAGCCTCATCTATGCCATAGACAGGTAGCACTTCTGAGAAAGTTACCATGTGTGCTACTTGTCTAAGGCCCCTCCCCAACTTCACAAACTCCTGCTGCACTGCCCTGATCTCATTCTCAGCCAGGTCATTCGTCCCTAGGTGGATAATGACATCCAGCTCACTCCCCCTTGCAGCTGCTCCATCGATCCAGAGGATTTGTTTCCTGTCCCTCCAAGCCATGGCACTGGGCAGGCAAAAAAAGTGGTCTGTCATGTTAAAACCAACAACATTGAGCCATTGGATGCAGTGACAGCAGGGAGTGCTGGTTGATGTGGTCTGTATGAAATTCAGGAAGGCCTTCAACACCATTCCTCGCAGGAGACTACTAATCAATCAAGGTAGATTCTGGGTATGTACCAGAACTAGTTAACTGGGTTGAAAGTGTACAACTCAGAGGGTGGCACTGAACATGATGCACTCCACAGAGTGACTGTTTAGCAGTGGGGTACATCAGGGGTCATTGTGGGCTCCCATAATGTTCAACATATAGTATTGTGACATCTTTGAAGGCATGAATGGGAGTCTCTGTGTGTTTGAAGATGATAGAAAGATATGTAAAATGTGGGAAAACAAAGGCATTGATGTAAATAATGAATAACAATTTTGCATTGGTATGGAAAGTGGCAATTACAAATCTATGCACAAACATACAACATTATTCACATACAGAGTAGGAACCAAAGGAAAGCATGCAGCTGGGGGGGGGGCACAAATGGATAACTGAGCAGGAAAGGGACACAGAAATGGTATTTGCAGATGACATGAATCTGGGGAAGCAATGCAATAAGGAGATGAGAAAAGTTATTAGCATGCTGCCTTTCACTCGGAGGGGATTCACAATAATGAGTGAGGAGGTATTCATGACATTATTCACAAGTATGGTTATACCACAACTGGATTACTGTGCTCACTTTTTGGGGGCACACTTGCAAGGGAACAGTCCTAGGTTGGAAAGGTTACAGAAAAGTGAAAGCAAGATGGTCGAAGTGCTGAACTACGTATGATCCATATGAGGAACAGCTACATGAAGTATAGTAATACACACTTGGGAAGAGCAGTGAAATGTGGAATATGGATGAAACAATCTTGGAGGAAATGCTACTGGGAGGTTCAGCAGTAACAGAGTGATGGGTAGATGGAATGGCCTGACAGAACAGGTACTGGTGGCATTGGAAACAGAGAGCACAGTACACAGGACTTGAGGCAATTACACGAGGCTAACTAACAGCAAGAAAGGACGGGAATGTAGAGTGTCAGATAAAAGGGGAGGACTTGATGGGGCAATGTGTCCTTTTGTAAGAATAAATTCTTACATTTATATGTTTCAATTACTAGTTAGCCAAGCACAAATCACAGGCAAACAAGAGAACAGACACAGTACTGGCAGCACACAGGCTACTGTGTACTGTGTTGTTGTATCACCGTGAAACTTCATGGTGTACAATGACAGGAAGTGACATGCCTGTTCCCATAACACTGTTCAGATGCTGAAGTGGACTGCATCACTCATTCTTTTCAGTACAGTTACACATGGGAACTGGACCGCTGAGGTACGCCCACAAGGTGACATTAGAAATTGTCTCTAGAAAGTACTTCCTAAAAGACAACAGATGCCATGGTGGCCATGGCTTTTAGAAAGGTGGGACAGGATTTAAAAAAGGGTGAACTGGTCAACAATGCATGGCCTAACCACCAGTTAAACAGATGTGATGCAAGCTGGATAAGGTTGGGAACCTACAGCATTTAGACAAATATACAGCTGTGCTATGACTGGAGAGAAGTGGGCATACCAATATACAAGGAGGGTAAAGGTATAGTTCACTAGCAGTGGAGCCTTATGTACTCCCACTGTTGATTTCAGTTACTTTTACCACTCCATGTATATTCAGTCTGTTGGAAAATACACACACACAATTGGCAGCTCCACTCAGTGGTACTCACCAGTGGATCAACAGACTTACACAGTTATTCAGCCCAACCCAAAGGTCATACACTCTGAAATTCGAGTAAGTGCTCACATGTGTGCCTTTTGATCCTTAAGTTACAACTTGATCACCAAACCAAGAAAAAAAAAAGAAACCTTTCTTTTCCTCAGTTCAATGGTGATGCATTACTGTTAGGTAAAAAAACACACATAACGTATAATAAATATGAGCAATCAGTGAAGGCACCATGTGTTCAAACTTGGACTTGAGATGACAGCATCGACCTCTGGAACTTCACTGTCCAGGTTCATATGCTGTCATCTAAATCCCTCAATGGAAACACAGCCTTGGTTCACAGATATTATGCTCTGTCTATGTAGATAAAAATACTACCAGGTGAAAACAGATAGCAGTAAATATTTCACAGACCTATGCCTTATCTGGACACCTGAAAGAAGGCAGATCAATTGCAACCAGAGCAACACTAAAGACAACTGCCTGTGACAATTTCCTGTTTACTGTCAGACAGTACAGCTAAGGAGGTGGTGGTGGAGGGTACATTCTGCAAACCTGTGCCAGTCATGGTACTACATTCACAGATGGGCACAGTACATAACAACTGGTAATAAGGGGATACCCATGTTAGTCACGCAATGTGCTGCATTTGGTGGAAGCAGTATACCCAATGTTGAAAATAAAAACATGTAAATTTAGGCTTCAGATTTTAGGAACTGTAAATATATTTCCATGACCCTCTGGTACAGATCCATATACTTACTCATTCACAGGTGCATGGCCTTGATGTCCGTGATGCTGCCTGATGGCGAAATACACTGTTTGCAGGACCCAAATATTCAGATAAACTGTGCTGAACCCTGGATGCAGGGTTATGCACCTGTAATCTGCAGCATGATCAACAATTTCTTCGACTTCTCGACAACAGACAGACTCGACAGCTATAGGCATTGGATGGCATAAAGTACAGGTGGACCTATAGAGACACATAACAAAGAAAAGTTTGTCACATAAACCAGTATCAAATATTTCCTATTTACATATTTTTCTATCTTACTTTATTAACCATGTTTTCCCACACCCATGACTTGCAGTACATGCACATGTGGAGGCATGCACACACTGTGTGTCCAAGACAGCCTCCCTCCACTTTCACAAACTGCCCACATGTACTGACCTCACTCCCTGTAGTTAGGGGCAGCAGAAGTACGGTGGGTGATAGTATATTCCCTGAAAGAGGACTGCTGACTTGCAGCTACTTGATTGAGCTCCATCACACACTCCCCAGCTGCTCCATGAGACCCATGCTCATTCACGAACACACGTCACTGGCATGACTAGTGGTAAAGCAGTCAGCACATCAGAGAACATTGACACCACATGAGGCCCATCTACGCACTGTTACAGGTCCACAGTTGAAAAAAAAAACATGCGGACAGACAGAAGAAATGGCATGTTACATATAACACACCAATCTTTCCCTTTACTGCCACAGGAAATAGTGCCAACTTCAGAGCACTCAGAATCCATTATGAGGGAGGCCGTCATCTGCACTCCCGGAGACTGTTCTGTTACCATGAACAGCAGAAGCACAGAGTGATGGAAGTTGATGGACAACTGTACCTCGCCTGCAGAGATGTTTCAGGAGTAGGTGCACTTATGCACACAAGCTACCATATGACATCATACGTGACCACTGAGGCTTCACAGAACCCTATACAGTATGCGTCACTTACTCCCATCACTTTTGTAAAGCAGCACACTGACTGTACAGCACCATATAACCCATGCAACAGAGGATCAGAGGGTGATGCTGTTGTGAACAGACATGCAGTTGCACCAGTAAGTCAGGTGGAAGGTACCACAATCAGTCCAATGCTGACTGACACAGTCACCGTGTCACAATGAAATGATCAAACTGAGAAAGTAACTCAGGACACAGTAACAAAGTGAACTCCCCCCCCCCACCAAACACACACACACACACACACAGACAAGCAGCAAGCCTGATAACTTTTGGGAGAGGTGAAAAACCTGATTAGTGCATCCCTACACAAACAGTTGTCAGCTGCGTGGCAGGGGGTGCACATATGGAGCATGTAATTACATGTCTACCCCCTGACCAAGGAAAGCAGGTATGATTGGTCAGCTCCTAGCCCGGAGCTGCCAGGCTTCAATCCCTGTAACTGGACTGGCTCCTGGGGACTGTGGCCGCTTCCTGATTGGATGCTGCAGATCCCCATTGAGAAAGCAAGTACTCAAGGAGCCTTTTCCAAATTCAAGATCAGCCACTTCCTTGCTCTACTACTCTCTGGAAATTTTTTTAATGCCAACCCCCAACCCTCCTCCTTCCTTTATTAAATATACTTCTCCAGTGATCCCCACCCCTTGAGGCCTCATACTAGTCAATTACAGCAACTTCCTAAAGGGGCTCTTCTCTCCTTTCCTTCAACTTCTTAAAGGGTCTGTTCTATCTTGTGCTCAAATTTAACAAACACTGCTGACTGCCTGGCCTTTATCACATGCTCTTTACTACAACCTCCCACCACCAATGCCATAACACTGCTCTACCCCGGGAATGGATTCTTCTACCACACTCAGCTTTGTACCCCACTTCCCTATTCCCTCACTGATTACTGTCTTGTCACCTTCCCTCTTTCTTGCCACCAGAATGGAGTGCCCTAAGTAGTTCCACCTCCCCTACTTACTCTCACTTCTTGTTCTTCCCCTCTGCCATTTCTGCTCAATTCCCCTCACCTTGCCCCTTCCCCTACCATTCCCTTCCCCACTAGTTTTGCACCTAAAATCCTTCTCCCATCCTCCCTCATTTATCTCACTCTCCCCTCATCCCACACCTCCTCGCCTCCCCTCCTTTTCCCTCCCACGCCCCCACTTGTGCATCCAAATCCATCCCTGCCTCTCCCCACTCGAGCCCCTTCATTAGCCTTTGCCTGTTCCATGAGTTCTCTCCTTCCTACCACAACCATATATTTTTCATCCACCACTACTCCAGGTTATACTCCACAAGGCTGTCTTCACTTGCGAACCATGGGCACTTAAGGCTCCTCCTCCTACTAATCCTTATCTCAGGCTTCATTCACCACAACCCCGGCCCCACACCCTCTACTGATTTCACCCTTCACTTCTCCCCCAAACCCACTAAACAGCTCACTTTTGCTCACCTTAATGTGCAAAGCCTTTTGCAAAAAAAACCCTAACTGGGTCCTGGGTGATGGCTAACGATTTTGATATCATTGGCCTCACCGAAACCTGGCTGAAGGAGGACATCTCCCTCGATGAAATCCTCCTTGAAGGTTACTCGGTCTTTACAAAAGACAGGGTGGGGAAACATGGGGGAGGCTGCCTCATCTGGGTTGCCAATTACCTCCTTGCCACTGAATCGTACCCCCCACTACCCACCTCCTCCCTCAAGACCATCTCGATTAACCTCCTCCTCGGAGCAGATAAAATGGTCACAGTCAGCGTGGTGGACCTGCCACCCTTCTCCACACCCCATGATCTTGACCTCTTCCTCAATATCAAGACTTCCCGCCCCCAAGGGAGGGATGGGATCATCCTTGGGGATTTCAATCTAAACTGGCTGTTCCCTCACTGAGACTCCACCAAGGAATCCATACCTGGTCTTGGCCTACACAGGCTCATCATTGAACCTACTAGAACCAATTACAAAACTGGATCTCAGTCCCTCATTGATTGGGTCCTGGTCTCACACCCCTCCCAGGTCACCACCTCTGGAGTTCTTCCAGACTCAGTCAGTGACCACTGTGCTGACTTCTGCCAATGGTTCACAAAAACACCCCCCTGCCCACACAAATTCATCCAGACCAGGCAACTGAAGAAGCTAGGTGCCTTCGAGTTTTCCAAAGCTGCCCTAGCCCAAGACTGGTCTTCACTGAAAACATCTCTGACATTTGCAAAGTGCTTGAAGCCTTTAATAATAACTTCCTCGCTCTCTGCAACTGTTTCATCCCACTTAAAAAAATCTAGGTTAAGGGTTCTAGCCCAGAATGGGTCGCCACAGAGCTTCTCAAACTAATGGGTAATAGGGACCGAGTATGGAAGTTAGATAGAAAACACAAAACCCTCCCAACTCCTCCAAGACTTCAAAACCCTCATGAACAGGTTCAAATCTTCCACAAGATCTGCTAAATCCTCCTTTATCCTGGAAAAACAACATGCTGCTCATGGAAACCCTAGGAGGACCTGGAACATTCTTAACAACCTTATTTGTTGGGGAATTTCCAAAGATCATATTTGTCTTACCTCCGAAGGGACAACCACCATGGAGCCAAGCAAAATAGCCTCTCTTTTCAATAAATACTTTGATGGCCTCGACCAGTACAAGCCCATCTCCACTCCTACCTTGTTTACCCCCAAACCCCTCCCAGTCTCCCACCCTAAGTTCTATTTCAGGTATCTAATTCCAGGTGAAGTGGTCAAGTTAATCAAAACAAATGACCCAAGATCATCCAAGGGCACTGACAACATTGACTTCGGAGTTCTCTATCTTGTCTGTGACTCCCTGGCCATCCCTCTTACTAACATCCTCAACCACTCCCTCTGCACAGGGTCCTTCCTGAGACCTTGGAAGTGCGCCATTATTAAACCTCCTCACAAATCTTGTTCCAAGGTTCTAGTATCCAGCTACCATCCCATCTCCCTCCTTGCCCCTCTCTCCAAAATTTTAAGTGGACCATAAGCAAACCTTGGAATTCCTCTCCAAATACAACCTGCTTACAGAGGCCCAGCATGGGTTCCGTGCTTGACATAATACCAAAACTGCCCTCATCAAGTTCACCCACTCCATAGATAAAGCTAACAATTAAGACCTCTACACTGGTGCTGCATTCGTAGATCGAACCAAAGCCTTCGACCTCGTTGATCATGAAGTCCTCCTCCGTACCCTGACTTGCCTCTATTTCTCACTTGAGGTCTTCCTTTGGTTTAAGGATTACCTAACAGGCAGATCCCATCACACCATTATTGAAGGTGTCTTCTCTGAATCCTGCCCCAACAAATACGGCATCCCCCAAGGGTCTATCCTGGGCCTTCTTCTCTTCTCTCTGGTTGTTAACTCTCTACCTGACATTTGCACCACCTCAGAGCTCACTCTCTATGCTGTTGATGCAGCCCTTTTCTGCCAGGACAAAAACCCCAACGCTCTCATTAACAAACTCCAATTTGATTTCAGCACACTTCATACCTGGTTCACGTCCAAAGGATTTGTACTCAACTCCAAGAAAACTAAGTTCATGGTTTTCTCCAGCCCCCACAAACCCTTTGGCTTTGATCTCACCCTTTATGACAACCTTGGTAATGCCATTGAAAGAGCAAGTGAATTCAAATACCTTGTCTTACTCCTGGATTGCCACCTCAATTTCGATGATCACACTAGCCTCGTAATCAAAAAAGCCCACCAACGCTTTGGTATCCTCCACAGAACCAAACATTTCCTTAACAGGGAATCCAAATCCCTCTTAGTCTCCAGCTTCCCCCTTCCTGTCTTTGACTATGGTTCACTTGCCTCCCTCCCCCACCTTTCCATCAAAATTTTCTCCAGACTTCAAAGCTCCTACCATAATGCTATCTGCTTTGCTCTGGTCCCCCTAAACTCACACACCACTGTAACCTTTATAAGTTTACTAGTTGGCCCTCCCTTGAGGCCTGCCTCAACTGCAAGATGACCAACTTCTTCTTCAAAGTCTCCCATGGACTGCTCCCTGATTGCCTTACTTCTCTCTTCCAGACAGCAGCCACCACTACGACCACTAGACTGTCCTCCACTCTCTCTTTCACTGTTCCTTTCTGCCAGACCACTCAAGGCCAAAAAAAAACTCTTTTTTATGTGACCCAAGCTCTTCAGCTCTCTCCCTCCAGAACTAAAACTCTGTCCCTCCACAAATGCCTTCAAACACAATATCAGGAGTCATTTCACTCCCACCTGCACCTGCTCACAGCCCTAATCTGGCTCCCATCCTGCACTTTTTTCCCCTCACTCTCTGGTTATCCACCTCAAGCACTTACCATCTCTTTCTAGCACTTGTAGTATTGTTAATTCACATAGGCTAGGTTTTAGATTGTGCTTAAATTTTTCTGTTTCCCACTGCTATATTATATCATTGTTAAACCCTCACTGAATGCTTAATGTCACCTGGAATTTGTTAATTCACCAAGGCTAGTTCATGGTTTGACCTTTAGTCTATATTATCCTAAATTCATGTACCATTTTATTAACCCTCGCTGTTAGTTAGATGTTTAAGCCTATGTCATTTCTCGATGACTGTTGTATGTAACTGGACGCTTGTGTAAAAAGGTAGCAATGCTCACATGCCTTTAGAGTATAACCAATAAAAATGAAATGAAATGATGTCCATAAAGGTAAGTGGACAATGACTACTGACAACACATAGACCTACAGCATCCCCTGGCAACACCGGTGGTGGTGGAGGGGCACCACTCTCAGCAAAGAAGCATGGTTCATTCTGTGCACTAAAGCACAAGGTGAAAGGCCATTATGCCACACCCAAACATATTCCAACATATACAGCACATGTGACTAAAACAGCCCTGTGCAGTCAGCCAGTGCACCTATGCACACAAGTGACCATATGACATTACACATCACCATAGAGGCTACTCAGAACCCTATACAGTATGTGTCACTGTCTCACATTGCTTTTGTAAAGGAGCACACTGACTGCACAGCACCATAACTCAGGCAGGAGAGAATCAGAGGGTGATGCTGTTGTGAACAGACATGCGATTGCACCACTGAAATCAGGTGGAAGATACCACAGTCAGTGCAATGCTGACTGACACAGTCATGTGCAGTCAGCACTCCACTACTCAATGGCCAGAACATTGACAATATCACCATGTCATGACCAAGTACTCAAACTGAGAAAGTGACTCAGTTAGGATGCAGTAACACAGTGAAGCCCCCACAAAACACACACACAAGTAGCATGCCTGATAACTTCTGGAACAGGTGTAAAAAGACATTACTGCATTCCTGCAGTAACAGTTGTCAATTGAGTGCAAGGTTTGCACATATGGAGCATAACACTACATGGCCAGCAAATAAGTGCACAGTGGCAATTGACAACACATACACCAACAGCATCTCTAAGCAGCCACGGTGTTGGGGGGGGGCTACACCCTCTGCAAAGAAGCATGGTCCATTCCAGGCAGTAAGGCACATAGTGACAGTGCAATTATACAGCACCAAAACATATCACAATCTATATACAACATGGGGAAGGGGGGGCATCCGAGGAGAATTATGTAAGGAGGGGGTGCAGGGAATTGTGTGTGAAACAAGTGTAATAACAGGGAAAGGGTGAACAACACAAGGTACACACTCATAAGGAGCATCCTCATATGCTCATAAACATCACCAGCACTGGGAAGGTGACAAGGTATGGTCACATATTCGGCTGCTAAAGTGAAACTGCAGTCTGTGCAACATAATGTACAGATGCCAGCCAACAATATATTTACCAGTCAGAGTTCTTGATCCTTGCTGCATCTGTATCCTCCTCTTCATGGGATGAGGATGCTTCACCCATTATGTCTTCAGGCACCAGCTCAGGCTCACACATGTAGGGCTGGATGTTCTAAAGATTGGCCAGATACCATCATTCCCACTCCATCTGTCTTCCTCCTCCAACTCGATCTCCAGCCCTGACACCACACTACTATCAGACTCCTCTGGGTGACTGAAGGCATCAGAAATCACCAAGTCCATCGAGACATTCATTTTCCCTATTGCTGTTGCACAATCAGCCATGCGATTGTACTGAATACATGCAGTGCCTGTTCCACACATGACATCACAGCGCACTAGCCGGGGATGCGCACAGACCACGAGCCGACTGGAAACAATGCAGCTGTGCTAGGAAATAAAAATGTAAAATAAGACTTCAGCAGCATGGATTTTAATGTGGTTTTCAATTATTTAGGCTAGTCGAGAGGTACTACAACAAACATTGGGCATAGATTCCACCAGAAAGGTACATGACTGCTGCTCTTTAATAAATATTGGTGGATTAAGTATACATTTGAGTGTAAAATGCATAGTGCTATATAAAATGCATAGCAGCTGAGAGGTTTGACTGACAAAACTGAACCAACAAACCAGCCCTCCATTCATTTCAGCAACCAGTGAGAGGATCTGCATGGCTTCTAAGCTGCTGTCTCCCTACAGTCACAGCCTGATGTTTGTGTAAAATAAGATGCATGCAAGCAAAATGTGCCCCTTCCTTTCATAGTGTAGCGGACAGTGCAACATACCACCTGTAAAGTGGAAAAAAATATACATATTTTTCAAATTTATTTAAATATAACTGAGCTGGGATCAGTCAGTAAGGAAGCCAGGCCTTTCTCCCTTGCTGCAGTTAGTGGAAAGAGCTGTAGAAACATAGAAACATAGAATTTGATGGCAGATAAGGACTGCTTGGCCCACTCAGTCTGCCCATTTCCCTACCTGATGGATAAGCTGCAGATCCTAGTTAACCAACAGCCTACTTCTTCCTACCCCCACCCCCTAGAATTGCCTTATGACTGACCCATGCATGCTTGAATTCCACCACTGTTTTTGACTCCACAACCTCCTCCGGAAGGCCGTTCCATACATCCACAACCCTCTCTGTGAAAAAATACTTTCTTAAATTACCTCTGAGCGCCCCTTCTATCTTCAAATTGTGCCCCTTGTTCTTGCACACTTTTTTTGAAAGATGCTACCCTCTTGGACTTTGTTGATTCCCTTGAGGTACTTGAAAGTTTCTATCATGTCCCCTCTCCTCCTTTCCTCGAGGCTATACATATTAAGCTCCTTAAGTCTCTCTTCATATGTCTTCTGGTGCAGACCCTGCACCATTTTAGTTGCCCTCCTCTGGACAGATTCCATCCTGTCTATGTCTTTGCGGAGATTGGTTCTCCAGAACTGCACGCAGTACTCCAGATGGGGTCTCACTAGCTGTCTGTACAGAGGGATAATAACTTCCTGTTTTCTACTGGTGATGCCTCTCCCTATGCATCCCAGTATCCCCCAGCCCTCCTTGCTGCCCTCTCACATTGCTTGCCCACCTTTAGGTCATCTGATATGACTACCCACAGGTCCCTTTCCATTTTTGTTGTTGTTAGTATCTCACCCCCATTGTGTACTCTTCCCCTGGGTTTTGTTTCCCAGGTGCATTACCTTGCACTTCTTAGCATTGAATCTAAGCTGCCATACATTTGACCATTCCTCTAACCTTGCCAAGTCCCTTCTCATCCTTTCCACTCCACTTTGTGCATCAACTCTGTTGCAGATCTTTGTGTCATCTGCAAAGAGACATACTTTTCCTTCCAGTCCCTCTGCAATGTCGCTTATAAAGACATTGAAGAGGACCGATCCTAATACCAACCCTCGGTACCCCACTACTAACCCCCTTTTTCAGAGTGGACTCCATTTACTATTACCTCTGTGCCCTATTCTCCAGCCAATTCTTTACCCAGGCTGTCATCTTGGGACCACTCCCAGGCTGGCTAACTTGTATATTAATCTTTTGTGTGGGACTGTGTCAAATGCCTTGCTAAAATCTAGGTAGGCCATGTCCACAGCCCCTCCCTGATCAACTACTTTGGTCACCCAGTCAAAGAAATCTATCAAATTTGTCTGGCATGACCTTCCCGCTGTGAATCCATGCTGCCTTGGGTCCTGTGCCCCTCTGGCCTCTAGATACTCAACAATTCTTTCCTTCAGAAGAGATTCCATCATTTTCCCTATCACTGAGGTTAAACTAACAGGTCTGTAGTTTCCTGCTTCTGCCTTGCTCCCACTTTTGGGAGCTTCTGCCTTGCTCCCACACTATGAGGCCCCACCTCTCTTTAGTCATAGCCAGGCATTTTTTGAGCCAAAAAAATGTTGACTGCAACCACAAGGCAGTGCCCCTTTATTTTATTTTGTGTAAAACATTGTTGTAAGGTAAGCTGACTTTAGCTAGTTTTATATTTCTTATACTCGCACCTACTTCATACAGTAGGCTACATTTTCTCTCTCTCTTTCTCTCTCTCCCTTCCCCCCTTCTCTCACTAGCTTTGCTATCCTTGCTTATCCTACAGGCCAGACTGTGTGATGGGGCACTTTGTCACATGATTATTGAATGGCTCAGAAAGAGACAGGACTAGCTATTGAAGAAGTACCCTGTAATGCATCAACAATCCTGTGGCTTATGACATCTATTACCAGCTATTATGTGTTGCACAGAAGGGAAGTACAGCTCCATGAATGAACAGGCATTTACCCAATGATTCTTAAAAAAAAAGTTACAGAAAAGACAAAAAGATAAACAAATCATCAAGCAAAAGGTGCTGAGGCAACCTTCATGTGCCAAAAAAGCTGCAGAGAAAAACTCAGCAAATGAGGGCAGCACACAGGCCACTTGTAAACAAAGGGGCAGAATGGCATAAACTGCTCAAACCTTTATTTTTTATATACAAGTGAAACATGAACTGCAACATAAAAAGACTGTCACCAGGTCAGAAAAATCTCACCCATCCGTGACGGAAGGAATGGCTGCTCCAAAATGCTCTGTGCTGTGCACAAATAAGCTAAATGAAAGTGCCTTTCTATAATTCCTGTGCAAACAACGCAACTCCAAAAAGTGCCAGACCCAAAGATATAAAGCAACTAGTGCATAGCCAAAAATGACAAATTTGAAAGAAAACTCTAAAAATGCAAGTTAAAACACAAGTATGTAGCCGGCGCCATGCTGCAGAGGGTTGAGGCACTGAATGCCACACCTCGCACCACGCCGGCGACCCGGGTTCGGGAATGAACCTGGGCTGTCAGGGGTCAGTGGGAGGGAGATAGGATTGAGTGTCCAGAAGACTGCTCTCTTTTTTTGGGAGGAGAGTCCTATGTCATCCTACTCGCTGATTGCCCTCTAGTTGTGATTGGAGGGCAATACGGGTCTGGAGGCACACTCTGACATGGTTACATCGGTAGGGAGGGGGGACAGGAGAAACAGGAAGAAAAAAGGGATCCTGGAAGGGCTCCATGATGGTCCACTGTGCTGAGGGTTAACCTCGTACTGCAGATTGGTTCTCTGGGGAGGTGGCGCCCCCTCCCCGTCCCTGTTGCTGGGTGCAAGTCATGGGCGAATGTCTGGGGTCAGTGAGTGCAGTGCAACACATGAGCATGTGCAAGCCAAATGCCAAGAAAGTGTTAGAGTGGTGCACTTATGTATCGACCATGTTAGGTTACCTAACATATGCAAAATATGAGTAGTCCCCCACTCCTCTAAGAGGAAGTATTTGTGTGTATTGAACTGTCATGTGCCACCACAAGAAAGGACATTGCAACCAAAAATACAATGACCTGCATTGCACACAAACATCTGTCCAGAAAATCTCAAGAAAGAATCAACAATATCTGCCAAAAAGGGATTTTTAATGAAAAAAGCCAATTTTACATAAATGCCTTTTGATGGTAAATGCCGCTAGCATGCTTCATGTTAAGGCATTTCTGCTTCCTCAGGTTTTTTTTTTAATTCTCCCAGTCAAAGCAGCAGTATAATGAAACTGGGCAAATAAAATGACATTATCTGCTTTCTTTCTCTAGAATAGATTTCATATCTTCCATTTTTATTTTGGTGGACGGGGTGTAAATCTTCTAGTTCTGCCATGATTTGGGTATTTTATGCTTGTTTTAAAGGGACACTGTCAACCTGTTTACGATCATAGTATTCCTAGTTAAAAACCTACATTTTATGATTGCCTACCTTCTCTAAAATTCTTTGATGTTGCCGTTTGTTTTGTCTGTCTCCTAGTTTAGTAGAGCTGAAAAGCATGATAAAAATATTAATAAACAACTTTGTTTTATTTCAAACCCTGAATCTATTCTTATTGAATACTTCCTGAACATTAGAAACCCCCCAAACATGCCGGCCCTGTGGCGCAGTGGGCTGAGGTGCTGGCGCCTTACCCTGCACCATGCCAGTGACCTGGGTTCAGAAATGGACTTGCAGCATTGGGGGTCAGCAGGGGGGGAGAGGACTGAGCATCCAGAGGACTGCTCTCCTCTCCTGTCCTCTTCTGGGGAGGGCTAGGGAGCTTGCCTCACTCTATAGCAGCCCATGTTGGAGACCAGGAGCACTACAGATGCAGCATGAGACTGGGAAAGCCAGGAAAAAACACGAAAATGGCACCCTGATTGCTTGGATGATGACCATCTGGACCCTCACATCCACAGAGCCCTCAGACAGCTGAGACCAACATCAGCGCAACCCAGGGCCAAGAAAGGTAAGCCAGAAGGCACTTTCTCCTCGAAAGGAGAAAACCCACCCAACAAAGGGATACGTCGGGTTACCATAGGTCTGCTGCAATGTGAGGCTAGGAGTGGCACTGGGAGGTTCAGAGGGGATGTGAGAGCTCCTTGGCAGAGCCTGAAGGAGAGGCCAGTTGGGCACAGGGATGATAAACAAATAATGCAAAAAAAAAAGAAAGAAACACCCCCAAACAGTGCAGTCACTCATGATGCAATAGCCTCCTAAACTCTCACTGCATCATGAGTGGCAAGGTTGTGTTGGGGGTGTTCCCAAGCCCAGGAAATATGCAGTTGGAGTTGCTCAAGGAATGTAAAGAACCCTGTTTTTGTGTGGTAACACCAATATGTTGTGCAGTCTATTTTTAAAGGAAAAAAAATCAGAATCAAACTACCAGCTACATCAGCAAGCTTTATATAATGTTGGCAATCACAAAATACATTTTTTAAACAAGGGACACTTTGAGGCCTAAGGGGGTTGATAGTGTCCCTTTAACTGCATCTTTTCTAAAGAGACAAAACAGAAAAAAAAAAATGTCCACTACATCTGTCTTAGAAATAGCAATGTAAACTTGGCAAGAATTAAGATTCAAAAAATAAAATCCAGGGTGCAGCATACGAGGTACAGTACACTGTATTGTAGATCTGGCAGGTATGCTAATATTTATGTTTATTGCAACAGAAACTAGCTTTCTGGAAAACATTTTTCATTTCACAGCTGCTTTAAATACTCTAAAGTTTAGCTGGGTCCGTAGTACAGCAGCAACGCTATTGCCTGATATAAAGTTGTTGGGACTGACTGGGGCAAGGTTACTGAGTATCCCAAGGACTGCTCTCCTCCTTCAGGGGTGGAAGGGTGTTTGTCCCTGCTGTGTGACTGCCCCTAGTGGAGATTGGTTGGTAGTGCCATTGGGGAAGCTGCAGTACAAGGAAAGGGATGGGATGCAACTGGTGTAGGTGCCGCTACGCATGTGCATGTTGGGGCCTGCATGTTCTGCATTGTGGCATCCTCAGCAAAGGGACTTAAATGGGAAAAAATGTGGTTTCTGCTAGGCAAAGGGGGCCCCTCTAGCCTCAGGACCAACTTAAGCTTGCAAGCTCTTTTGCCTCTGGGATTGCCTCTGCTATGGTGAATGGATTAGAGGAGTATAACTGCCATGGAGCAGAAAAAACAGGACTCCACCTCTGTAGCAAGCCATTGGGGACCATCATGGTGTGCTGTTGGTGGCTTGGAGTCCCACAGATTCTCGAGTGAAGCAGTTCCAATAGTTGGGTAAGTGACACTGGCACTTGTGGAAGGAGGTCCTCACAGCTCGCCATGAGGGGAAGAGAGAGTTAAAAATTTATTAATCTAAAGTTAAAGGTACAGAGCTAATTATTCAGGAAAAAAAATTCTTTATTGTGTCTGTTGTATATTTTATATTTTCTGAGGGTCAGGATAAAGCACCCATTAAAAACAAGCAATTTCAAAAACTTAACTGTAATCAAACCTGCTAGTTCAACCTATAGTATTAAACATCCTTCTTCAACATTAGATCCTCGCCTGGCATAGGGTCCATCGGAGTTCTCTGTTTTTTCAGTGATGTACTCTTTGTATTAAAGCCACATCATACTCTCAGCCTAATAATTTTAAAAGGGAAGAGTGGAAGAAAAATGTGGTGGTGCAGTGCAGAGGACACTGTGTGATGCAAGAGTGGCGACTGCTGAATTTTCTTGCTTTTTCTGATATTGTGTTATCCAAGCACCCCAGGCTCAGTGTGGCCATTTGTCTGCTTTTGGATTCAACTTTAAAGAGCAGCTGATTCCTCTATACAAACTACACAAAACATCTTACTTACAAACAATTCAGAATATATTTCTCATTAGTTCGGAACTTTGTTTGCCCACTATTTATCACTGAGGTCATCTTGATGAAAACAGGAACATTGCTCCTTGGGAGTTCATACGTTCCTGTTGCTTATTCTCAACCTGATATCATAACACTCTGCTTGTGACATCACAGTTATTTCCATGGCAACAGACTGTGGTGTCACAACAGAGGATTATGACTTTAAGTAGGGAATAGATTTTGGGGGACAGATGAACTCTGAGGGATGAGGATCCTGTTTTCACATAAGTATCCCCAGTAATAAATAAGAGGCAGAAGACAGCTGTGGAAGAATTGTGAAATAAATGATACATTATGTCTAAATGTTATGCTTTCCAATGTTTCCCCACAAGCAGGTGTCAGCAGCTCTTTAAACTTGCCCTTTTCAATTCATCCCCAGGGTTTAGAAATACATAAATAATTTATATCACGAAATCATTTGATTCAAAGTACAAATGAGCTATCTGCAGCACAGATATATATGCACAGTTGCTGCCAGTGATACGTACTGTAGCACTTCACACTTCAACAGATCTAGAGATATATATCGCAGGAAACTCCATGTAAATGAATGAGGTTTTCACAGCCATACAGCTAGATATATCTAAAAATATTAACATGTACCACAACATTTATGTTCTACCACTGTGCAAAGTAAGATGCAAATAATAACAGTAAGGCAAGCAGTTAGGAGAACATGAATGTAATCTTAATGGCTAGAGCAGCAAACATAAATTACAGTACTAGAGACAGCTGTTCATATACAGTGCACCCTCAATTATCCCCAATTTTTACACAAGCAAAATTGGGCAGATAATTGAGAGGGACAGAAAATTGAGATTGGTGGATAATATCAGGCAATAGAATAGCAAAAATGTTGTACAAACCTAAGTTGCTGGATAATTGAGGGTGACAAATAATTAGGGTGGCAGGTAATCAAGGGAGCACTGCATTGAGAAGCTAATAAAAAGGGACAGTAAATCTTGTGGATTTCGAAAAAGGAAAGGTGGCTGTAAAAACCCCAAAGCAATGATAACATCCTGAGTCAGCCACCCTTGTGCGTTGAGGAGGCATTTGGAATATGTGAGTAGAGGGGCAGGAGGATCCCACTATTGTGCACCATAAATAAAATTAGGCACTTTATTTTGGAAGAAACAAGTCTTCTGTGGAATCCTTCAAACTAATACATGCATAAGGTGTAATCGAACTGGAGAGTTCTGTGAGTAGCCAATACTGATGGTTTTTTTTCATAGTTGGATATATGTTTTCTATGCATGGCATGGCATCCCAGGTGCAGCTTACACATATGTGCATACAGTTTTATTACCTTGTGCATTCCTGCCTAATTTAACCCGTGTGAACGCACTGTGCAAAAACACTGTCCTGGCTAATGGGGTGTGTGCGTGTCTGCAGTGGCGTCTTCATGCTTGTGTTTATGTGACTGTGGTTGTCACTGAGTGCACGTGTCTTTTCATGGAGTTAATTTGCGTGTGTCTGCGTGCGTCATTGATTTCTTATATGTATCGGAGTACATGTCCCAGTGTTTTATTATTATGACTTTGTTTCTCATGATAGCTTAGCTGTGAGATAAAAAAATTCTGTTTTCTTTGCATACCTATTTTACCCATTTGTGTAGCTAGTTAACTAACTAAAGCAGTCAGATGTTATGGTAACAAGTTTGACCTATACTTTGTTTATTCCATTTTAGATTGCCCCCTCCTCCTGTTTTACATGATGCCCATCTTTCTTGCTTTTGAGTCTACTTTAACACTTTTTTTACTTTTGAAATAATGAGTTTTCCTTTTAATAATGCTAAGACCAGGTTTTCATTAATAGCCTCAGCAGTTTGAAACACTTATTGTGTCATAAGGTAAGAGACACACGTCTGCTTCATGCTAGTTCATACTAGTAACAAGAAAAGTGATATTAAGCAATGAGTGTTCAAACACAACAAAAAACACAGATTAAAACCTGGGTACAGAAGTTAAGTGACTGGGACAAACCATAAGTAAGTGTCTCTGGTGGGAGTACATCCTGCTGTCTAGTTTCCAGCTTTGTGCTCTAACAGCTGTGGAAGAACTGAGAGATTAAGTAACTTGCTCAGGGTCATGCAGTGAGTATATGTCTCTGGTGGAATTACAATCTGGTCGCTGGTTTCTATTTTTGTGCTCTAACAGCTGCTGAAGCACTGAGAGATTCAGTGACTTATTTATTTATTTATTGAATTTTGTTGACCCGATAAGCCCACTGGGCCTAGAAGTCCCTTTTTCAGGGGCGACTGGGGGTGGGGGGATACAGATGGTAAGCAACTGAAATTGAATGAGATTAAGCTGTTGGTAGTATTTTTAGTGAATGGAGAAATTTGGCCACGACACTAGGGAAATTCCCCTACTCTTTTTCGATAAGTGCCATGGGATCTTTAGCATCCACCTGAACTACCACCGATCCAAGCAGATGGGACCTCAGTTTAACGTCTCAGCCAAAAGACGGCACCTCAGAAGTGCAGCACCACCTCATGCTGCACTACAGTGTCAGTATTGGGATAGTAACCCAAGTGCCAGATGTGGAAAATTAACCCACAGTCCTCTGGTCTTACAGTGAGTAAGTATCTCTGGTTGGATTATATCCTGGTCACTAGTTCCCTGCTTTGTGTTATCATTCTGGGTGTACTAAAGTTGAGAGGTTTGATGTTAGAAACAGAAAATTTTGGCAGAAGGGGACCTGTGGTCCATCAATTCTGCCCAAGCATGGTATCCCAAGACCTATTGTACACCGGTGCCCTATTCTTCAAGATGCCCAATCTAGCATTGAGCCCTAGCCTTGTCCCACATGTGTTTAAAACTAGATACTGTCTTAGCTGCCACCACCTCAGGTGGCAAACTGTTCCAAGGTTCCACTACTCTCTCAGAGAAGTAGTACTTTCTGATGTCTATCCTGAACCTTCCTCATTTCAATTTCCACTTGTGACTCCTTGTTGTATAATTGGCATTCCTTTTAGAAAGCATCAAGTGCAGTACTTTGTTAATATCTGGATGGAACTTGAAAGTTTTGATCATAATCATCTTTTCCCTCCTAGTCTTAAATGAGTATATGTTCAAAGCCCTAAGCTTTTCATAGGGGATTCCATGAAGGCTCTGCATCATTTTTGTTGTCCGCCTCTGGACCACCTCTAATCTGTCAATGTGCTTTCTAAGGTGAGGCCTCCAGAACTGGACACAGTGTTACAAGTGTGGTCTCACCAATGTTCACAGGGAATTTCAGCTGGGGCACAAGACCTGTGCTCAGGAACCTGGACTAAGACAGGATTACATAGAAACAAAGAATTTGATGGCAGATGAGGACCGCTTGGCCCACCCAGTCTGCCCATTTCCCTGCCTACTGGATAAGCTGCAGATCCTAGTTAACCAGCAGCGTACTTCTTTCTACCCCTACCCCCTAGAATTGCCTTATGACTGTCCCATGCATGCTTGAATTCCACCACTGTTTTTGACTCCACGACCTCCTCCGGAAGGCCGTTCCATGCATCCACAACCCTCTCTGTGAAAAAATACTTCCTTAAATTACCTCTGAGCCGCCTCCCCTCTATCTTCAAATTGTGCCCCCTTGTTCTTGCACACCTCTTTTTTTGAAAGATGCTACCCTCTTGGACTTTGTTGATTCCCTTGAGGTACTTGAAAGTTTCTATCATGTCCCCCCTCTCCCTCCTTTCCTCGAGGGTATACATATTAAGCTCCTTAAGTCTCTCTTCATATGTCTTCCGGTGCAGACCCTGCACCATTTTAGTTGCCCTCCTCTGGACAGCTTCCATCCTGTCTATGTCTTTGCGAAGACTGGGTCTCCAGAACTGCACAAAGTACTCCAGATGGGGTCTGACCAGCTGTCTGTACAGAGGGATAATAACTTCCTGTTTTCTACTGGTGATGCCTCTCCCTACGCATCCCAGTATCCCCCAGCCCTCCTTGCTGCCCTCTCACATTGCTTGCCCACCTTTAGGTCATCTGAAATGACTACCCCCAGGTCCCTTTCCATTTTTGTTGTTGTTAGTATCTCACCCCCCCATTGTATACTCTTCCCCTGGGTTTTTGTTTCCCAGGTGCATTACCTTGCATGTCTTAGCATTGAATTTAAGCTGCCATACATTTGACCATTCCTCTAACCTTGCCAAGTCCCTTTTCATCCTTTCCACCCCAACTTGTGCATCAACTCTGTTGCAGATCTTTGTGTCATCTGCAAAGAGACATACTTTTCCTTCCAGTCCCTCTGCAATGTCGCTTATAAAGACATTGAAGAGGACCGGTCCAAATACTGAACCCTGTGGTACCCCACTAGTAACCCCCCTTTCTTCAGAGTGGACTCCATTTACTATTACTCTCTGTGTCCTATTCTCCAGCCAATTTTTTACACAGGCTGTCATTTTGGGACCCACTCCCAGGCTAGCTAACTTGTATATTAATCTTTTGTGTGGGACTGTGTCAAATGCCTTGCTAAAGTCTAGGTTGGCCATGTCCACAGCCCCTCCCTGATCTACTACTTTGGTCACCCAGTCAAAGAAATCTATCAGATTTGTCTGGCATGACCTTCCCACTGTGAATCCATGCTGCCTTGGGCCTGTGCCCCTCTGGCCTCTAGATACGCGACAATTCTTTCCTTCAGAAGTGATTCCATCATTTTCCCTACCACTGAGGTTAAACTAACAGGTCTGTAGTTTCCTGCTTCTGCCTTGCTCCCACTTTTGTGAAGGGGAATCACATCTGCCCTCCTCCAGTCCTCAGGTACCAACCATCCTCCCATGATTTGTTAAACTCACACTAGTGCCTGTAGAGGAGGATTGCAGGGGATGTGCTTCGAGAATGAGCAGGCGAACAGGATCAGAGAGCCTGGGGTTTGTAGGAAATTGCAGCAAGGGAAAGAAACCTCCTCTACAGGCACTAGTGTGAGTTACAGTGTCAATGAGGGCTCATGCTAGGAGAAAGCACATTGCTAATGCTGGCCTATCAAGTGCAAAGAAACAACTTGAGGGGCTTGGCCTAAGCTATGCAGTAGCCAGGGGATCTGGTTGCCATGTTGAATGTGGCTCTGTCAGATCAAGGGCGATGGACAGACAAAAGAAAGGGATGTAACAAAGGCAGCACGAGCCAGAGAGGCTGATGGCAGTAAAGGCCACCAAGCAACTTGCTGGAGAGAAGCAAGGGTTAAAGCAATAGAAGTTGACATGGAAAGTTCCTCTTCTGGGTGGGCCAAGCTGGGGTGGGAGTTTGGAGGGCTCCATGTCAAAAGAGTGAACAAAAAAGAGTGACTACAAAAAGAGCAATGCAATAATAGTGAGTGAACATACAGCGACTGACAATAAAAGCAATCAGTGCACATTGCAAAAACAGTGCAGCACTGACTTTCTGCAAGGGGCTTTGCCCCACTGCACCCACCTAAAATAATATAACCATCACCTGGCAGGACATAACTCGGGGATGGGTAAAAACTCACGAGGGGGCAAATAATATATTCAGACTCTGGGGAGGGATGCAACTCAGGAAGGGGGGAAAATTTATAAGGAGGGAAGATAGTATATTCAGACTCCAGGGGGATGCAACACAGGAAGGGGAGAAACTCAAGAGGTGGGAATACATCATATTCTCAATTGGAGAGGGGTGGGGCTGGTGCGAATGTGGGCTCAAGCCCTTAAAAAAATTAAAAAATCAGTAACACTGAGGTCTAAACCCAGATCTGGGTGCAGCAACCATACACAAAGCCAGTGACTCTAACCTCTAGGCTACAGAGCCTACATGGTTTTCCAAAAGACACTGGTGACATTACTCCCTACTGCACTGAATGACATTACTCATCACTCAAATAACCAGGCACTATTAACTAGGTCACCAAAATGACATTCACTATTTTTGACTTGCTCTTATTCCCTCACTGTTTTACTTTCACTCTTTTCATAGGATACTGGGTCTGAAGATGTAAATGGGAAGGAGTGAGATAAATAAAAAAATGTAATAAGTTGATCAGAGGTCAACATGTGTAACTGGTGGTAAGAAGCCATTTCTGACATTATTTTATTAATTTAAATTTTGTTTACCAGGTGGACCCAATGAACCTAGGAAGTCCCTTTTTCAAGGGTGACCCGGGGTTAATTACATAGATGATTTGACATGATACGTACATGATTATAATACATACATTTACATGGAGAAGGACTGACAGATATTCATAAGTTCTTCACACGTTCATGAAAACATTTTAGACCATGAAATGACATACAGAGCAGAATTGTAAGTTATAGACATTAGAAATTCACATGATAATTATCATGGCTGGCCATGCAAGTGCCAAGAAGGTGTAGGACAAGGCTCAAGAAGTGAGAATTAAGTGCAAGATATGGCTCAGGAGGAGAGTTTAAGTCAGCGGTTACAGTTGCAAATGTTTAGTTCAAGCAGGTGTACTCTTAGGCCTTTCTTGAAGCTGCCTAGAGATGCGCATTCCTTTAAACTGGCTGGTAGGGCATTCCATAGGATTGGGATAGTTGCAGTAAATGATCTGTCACTAGCAAAAGTCCTTGTGCGCAGGACTGATAGTTGATGGAGATTGGAGGACCTAAGGGGCCACCCGGGAGGTTTTATGGATAACAGATCTTTGAGGCTGGAGGGGGCTTTGTTGGTCTTCAGCTTGTATGCTAGGCAGAGGGGGCTGTAGGCTAACTTCTTTTCCAGTGTTGGCCCCTGAAGTGATTTCAGTACATTGCAGTGATGTTCTTTGGGAAGGGGGGGCAGCCACAGCAAAGCAAATGATTCTGTGGTATAGAGATTTGAGTTTATGCAGTTCAGTATTCCTCAGGGAGCAGTGGACAGTGGGCCCATATAGTAAGGTAGGAAGAAGAATGGTATTAGCAAAACGATGCTGAGAGTCAATGGTGAGAAAGGGAGCAAGGTGGTATTTGAGACCTAGTTTATGATTCAGAGATTTGGTTAATTGGTCCATGTGAGATATGAAAGTGTAATATTGATCGAGATTCATCCCTGGTGCTTAATAGAGTTAACAACCTCGATATGGGTACCATTTAGGGGAGTGGGGGTAAAGGTGTGCAACCTATTAGCAGCTGAGTTTCTGGGGCCAAAGAGTATTGCCTTGATTTTAATTAGCTTTTAGTACTATTTTACTGTTGTGAAACCAGAACTCCATGGACTGCATATCCCCTGTGAGTAGATGTCTTAGGTGGGACAAGCTGTGAGAGTAAGTATATATGACTGCATCTTCAGCGCATAAAATCAGGTTAGCAACCCTGTAGCTCTTTGATAAATCATTTATGTACCGGGAGAGGGGCATGGGCCCCAGAATTGAACCCTGGGGGATGCCATCCTCTATCGGGCATGGTGCTGATACTATCCCTTTTCAGTTAACTTTTTGAGACCTGCTTAAGAACCAACTCAGAGCCAGGTCATCTAAGCCAAGGGATTTCAGTTTTGTTAATAGGTTTGGTGATTCACCAAATCGAACGCCTTTGTTAGGTCTATGAATACTGTGCCAGTCATCTGGCCGGAGTCAAGGGCTGAGAAGATGTCAGAAGATAGGGGAGCCAGGGCAGTGTCGGTCTCATGGTTGTGTCTGAAACCATGTTGGTGGGGTGCAAGGAGGTTGTGATGTTCTATGTAGTTCTGGAGTGTGTTATAAACAATCCTCTCCAGTATTTTGCTAAGGTTGCTGAGGATTGGTATGGGGTACTTGTTATCGGCTAGGTTCTGTGGCCCCCCTTTGTGAATCGGAGTTTCTAGTGCAACATTCAATGCCATTGGGAAGCTCCCCCAAGCAGGGACCTGTTAAAGAGTCAGGTTAGTGGGGAAACTATGACTGGGATTGCTACATGTAGCAGCTCTGGGTGTAGGTTATTGTGCCAAGCAGACCCTGTTGGTCAGATTTTTCTTAGACGCTTGAGATCCTCTTGTCTGGTTACAATTTTAAGGTGGAAGTTAGGGATGGTAGGAGGTTCTTCTAGATAGATTTGTTGGGACAGTGGAGGGAAAGGGGGAAGGGTTTTAAATTTGTTGAGATCTGTGTAGAATTCATTAATAACATTAGCAGAGTCATCTGGCTTAGTGGGAGGCTCTTCATTTACCACAATATCAGGTGGTTGAGGTCTGGTGCTTCCTTTCAGTACAGCATTGATTTGTGCCCTGAATGTTTTGGGTTGGAGAGGTTTTTGGACTGTAGTTTTTTAATGTAGGTTTGTTTTGCAGTTCTAATATTTTGTTTGCAACTGTTACATAGCTCTCTGTACTTCTGTCAATCAGAGGAGTGCCCTGAGGCTTTGAAGGTATACCAAGCAGCCTCCCTCGTTCCCATGAGTTTCTTAAGTGGTTGGGATAGCTATCTGGATTCCTTGCCTTGTACTCATAATTGTTTAATGGGAGCATGTTGATTAGCTATTGATAAGAAGCTTTTTAGGAAGAAGTCTAGGGATGAGTTTATGCAGGAAGCAGCGCCAGTTATTGACCTGTATACCTCAGTTAGGGTACCTCAGTTAGGGAGTTGCGAAAAGAATCCTGGTAGAATTTGGAGAAACCCCTGGCCCAAAAGACTTCAGGTGGGAGTGGTGGATTGTTGTTTTTTCAGAAGCAGAAGGTAGGAGCATGGTCACTTATGGCATCAGAAAAAGTACCCATGAGTTGGATACAAGTGGGTTTGGAGACAAGGATCCAATCAAGGGTGATAAGATTACCAGTGTTTATGTTCAGATAGGTATGTTCGGTGATAAGCTGGGTGAGGTGGTCTTTATCCAGCTTGGATTTTAGGTCGGGGGAACTGATTGGGGACAGTTCAGGTTAAAATCTCCGAGGATTATTCTCTCTCTCCTCAGGTAGGGTAGATAGGGCCAGAAACAGTGACTTACATAGAAACATGATTTGACAGCAGATAAGGACTGCTTGGCCCACCTAATCTGCCCATTTCCCTGCCTAATGGATAAGCCGCAGATCCTAGTTAACCAGCAGCCTACTTCTTTCTACCCCCACCCCCTAGAATTGCCTTATGGCTGTCCCATGCATGTTTGAATTCAATCACTGTTTTTGACTTCACAACCTCCTCCGGAAGGCCGTTCCATGCATCCACAACCCTCTCTGTGAAAAAATACTTCCTTACATTACCTCTGAGCTACCCCCATCTTCAAATTGTGCCCCCTTGTTCTTGCAAACCTCTTTTTTTGAAAGATGCTACCTTCTTGGACTTTGTTGATTCTCTTGAGGTACTTGAACGTTTCTATCATGTCCCCCCTCTCCCTCCTTTCCTCGAGGCTATACATACTAAGCTCCTTTAGTCTCTCTTCATATGTCTTCCGGTGTAGATCCTGCACCATTTTAGCTACCCCCCTCTGGACAGCTTCCAACTTGTCTATGTCCTTGTGGAGATTGGGTCACCAGAACTGCACGCAGTACTCCAGATGGGGTCTCACCAGCTGTCTGTACAGAGGGATAACAACTTCTTGTTTTCTACTGGTGATGCCTACGCATCCCAGTATCCCCCCAGCCTTCCTTCCTGCCCTCTCACATTACTTGCCCACCTTTAAGTCATCTGATATGACTACCCCAGGCCCTTTCCATTTTTGTTGTTGTTAGTATCTCACCCCCATTGTGTACTCTTCCCTGGGTTTTTGTTTCCCAGGTGCATTACCTTGCACTTCTAGCATTGAATCTAAGCTGCCATACATTTGGCCATTCCTCTAACCTTGCCAAGTCCCTTTTCATCCTTTCCACCCCACCTTGTGCATCAACTCTGTTGCAGATCTTTGTGTCATCTGCAAAGAGACATACTTTCCTTCTAGTCCTCTGCAATGTCGCCACAAAGACATTGAAGAGGACCGTCCTGATACTGAACCCTGCGGCACCCCACTAGTAACCCCCCTTTCTTCAGAGTGGACTCCATTTACTGTTACCCTCTGTGTTCTATTCTCCAGCCTATTCTTAACCCAGGCTATCATCTTGGGACCCACTCCCAGGCTGGCTAACTTGTATATTAATCTTTTGTGTGTGACTGAGTTAAATGCCTTGCTAAAGTCTAGGTAGGCCATGTCCACAGCCCCTCCCTGATCTACTACTTTGGTCACCCAGTCAAATAAATCTATTAGATTCGTCTGGCATGACCTTCCTGCTGTGAATCCATGCTGCCTAGGGTCCTGTGCCCCTCTGGCCTCTAGATACTCGACAATTCTTTCCTTCAGAAGTGATTCCATCATTTTCCCTATCACTGAGGTTAAACTAACTGGTCTATAGTTTCCTGCTTCTGCCCTGCTCCCACTTTTTGTGAATGGGAATCACATCTGCCCTCCTCCAGTCCTCAAGTACCACCCCATCCTCCCATGATTTGTTAAAAGGGTAGTTAGTGGTGTCACTAGTTCTACCCTGTTCTTTTAGAATTCTGTGATGAATCCATCAGGCCCCATTGCTTTGTCCACCTTCAGTTTTAAGAGTTCTTTCAGGACCCTTTCTTCTGTAAATGGTCTGGTATCAACTTCTGTATACAGAGTGTTTCTATTGTTTGTTTTAGGTACCTCCCCCTCTTCGTTTGTAAATACTGAGCAAAAATATTTGTTTAGTATCTCTGCATTTTCACAGTCACCCTCTGCCCACCCCCACTCCCCTTTATTAAGTCTCACTATCCCTTCTTTAGTCTTCCTTCACTCCCTGATGTACCTAAAAAAGATTTTATCCCCCTTCTTAACTGAGTTGGCTATCTTTTCCTCAGTTCGGGCCTTTGCTGTTCTGACTGCCTTCCCAGAAATATAGAATTTGACGGCAGATAAGGACCACTTGGCCCACCCAGTCTGCCCATTTCCCTACCTACTGGATAAGCTACAGATTCTAGTTAACCAGCAGCCTACTTCTTCCTACCCCCACCCCATAGAATTGCCTTATGACTGTCCCATGCATGCTTGAATTCCACCACTGATTTTGACTCCACAACCTCCTCCGGAAGGCCGTTCCATGCATCCACAATCCTCTCTGTGAAAAAATACTTCCTTAAATTACCTCTGAGCTGCCCCTCCCTCATCTTCAAATTGTGCCCTCTTGTTCTTGCACACCTCTTATTTTGAAAGGTGCTACCCTCTTGGACTTTGTTGATTCCCTTGAGGTACTTGAATGTTTCTATCATGCCCCCCTCTCCCTCCTTTCCTCGAGGCTATACATATTAAGCTCCTTTCGTCTCTCTTCATATGTCTTCCGGGCAGACCCTGCACCATTTTAGTTGCCCTCCTCTGGACAGCGTCCATCCTGTCTATGTCTTCTAGGAGATTGGGTTTCCAGAACTGCACACAGTACTCCAGATAGGGTCTCACCAACTGTCTGTACAGAGGATAATAACTTCCTGTTTTCTACTGGTGATGCCTCTCCCAATGCATCCCAGTATCCCCCAGCCCTCCTTGCTGCCCTCTCACATTGCTTGCCCACCTTTAGGTCATCTGATATGACTACCCCAGGTCCCTTTCCATTTTTGTTGTTGTTAGTATCTCACCCCCCATTGTGTACTCTTCCCCTGGGTTTTTGTTTCCCAGGTGCATTACCTTGCACTTCTTAGCATTGAATCTAAACTGCCATACATTTGACCATTCCTCTAACCTTGCCAAGTCCCTTCTTATCCTTTCCACCCCACCCTGTGCATCAACTCTGTTGCAGATCTTTGTGTCATCTGCAAAGAGACATACTTTTCCTTCCAGTCCTTCTTCAAAGTCGCTTATAAAGACATTGAAGAGGACTGGTCCTAATGCTGAACCCTGCGGTACCCCACTAGTAACCCTCCTTTCTTCTGAGTGGACTCCATTTACTATTACTCTCTGTGTCCTATTCTCCAGCCAATTCTTTACCCAGGCTGTCATCTTGGGACCCACTCCCAGACTGGCTAACTTGTATATTAATCTTTTGTGTGGGACTGTGTCAAATGCCTTGCTAAAGTCTAGGTTGGCCATGTCCACAGCCCCTCCCTGATCTACTACTTTGGTCACCCAGTCAAAGAAATCTATCAGATTCGTCTGGCATGACCTTCCCACTATGAATCCATGCTGCCTAGGGTCCTGTGCCCCTCTGGCCTCTAGATACTCGACAATTCTTTCCTTCAGAAGTGATTCCATCATTTTTCCTATCACTGAGGTTAAACTAACAGGTCTGTAGTTTCCTGCTTCTGCCTTGCTCCCACTTTTGTGAAGGGGAATCACATCTACCCTCATCCAGTCCTCAGGTACCACCCCATCCTCCCATGATTTGTTAAAAAGGGTAGTCAGTGGTGTCACTAGTTCTACCCTTAATTCTTTTAGAATTCTGTGATGAATCCCATCAGGCCCCATTGCTTTGTCCACCTTCAGTTTTAAGAGTTCTTTCAGAACCCTTTCTTCTGTAAATGGGCTGGTTATCAACTTATGTATCCAGAGTGTTTCTACTGTTTGTTTTATGTACCTCCCCCTCTTCATTTGTAAATACTGAGCAAAAATATTTGTTTAGTATCTCTGCCTTTTCACAGTCTCCCTCTGCACACCCTCCCTCCCCTTTATTAAGCCTCACTATCCCTCCCTTGGTCTTCCTTCCCTCCCTGATGTACCTATAAAGGATTTTATCCCCCTTCTTAACTGAGTTGGCTATCTTTTCCTCAGTTTGGGCCTTTGCTCTTCTGACTGCATTCCCAGCCTCCTTTTGCTTTAACTGATACAGTTCTCTGTCCTGCTCCTTCTGCGATTCCTTGTACTTTCTGAATGCTTTCTTTTTCTCTTGAACCTTCACTGCCACTTCCTTTGAGAACCATAGTGGTTTCTTACATCGTTTTGTTTTGTTTATTTGCTTCACACAAAGGATCATTACCTCTGTGATGGCAGTTTTTATTATTCCCCATTGTTCTTCCACCCCTCCTTCCTGCCCATTTGCTAGTGCATTCCTTAAGCACTCACCCATTTTGGCAAAGTCAGCCCTCGTAAAGTCCAGTACTTTTGTCTTTGTATGGCTTGACTCTATTGCTGTGTTTATTGTGAACCATACTGTTTGATGGTCACTAGTTCCCAGATGGCTACCCACTTCTACATCTGTGATCCTCTCTCCATCTCCATTTGAGAGAATCAAGTCTAATATTGCTCCCTCTCAAGTGAGCTCCAATACTAGTTGTCTAAGGCATGCCCCCTGTAGGGCACCTAGAATAACTCCACTCTTCAATGTGGCAGCTGCAACTGCACTCCAGTTAACAGCTGGCATATTCAGATCACCCATCAGCAATATCTCCCCTTTATCTGCCATACTAAGTATACTTTCTATCATTTTCTTGTCCATTTCCTCCCTCTGAGAGGGGGGTCTGTATACAACCCCTGTGCGGATTGTGGTACCATTGCCTGCCTCCAAATTGACCCACAGTGCTTCTTCTCCTCCCTGTTTACCCTTTTGTTCTGTTGCTTTGATTCCTTCTCTTATGTAGAGAGCTACTCCTCCTCCTCTTTTACCCTCCCTGTCCCTCCTGTAGATAGTGTATCCTGGTATGTTTATGTCCCAGTCATGGTTCTGTGTGTACCACGTTTCTGTGACTGCCACAATATCCAGATGTTACTCCTCCATCAAGGCCACTAATTCAGGAAGCTTGTTACCCAGACTATGGGCATTGGTACTCATTGCTCTCCATTTTTTGATGGCTTTACCTTCTGTATCAGCATCCCCCACTGACCTTTCTACCTTGGTCTTTTTCTCATTTAGCCCCTTCCCAACTCTACAAAGTCCTGCTACACTGCTCTAATCTCATGATGAGCCAAGTCATTTGTCCCTAGGTGGACAATTACATCCAGCTCAGACTCCCGTGCAGCCGTTCTCATGATCCTAAGGATGTGCTTCCTTTCCCTCCAAGCTATGGCACCAGGCAGGCACCTTACTTCAGTTTTCCCTGCTCCCCCCAAGTTCTATCCCCCTAATAATTGAGTCCCCCACCAGGAGCTGCTTTCTTTCCCTGTGGTGCCCTCTGCCTCCTTCCTGAGGGCCTCCCTTGTGACAGTTGTTTGCACCCTCCTTGGTCTCCTCTATGGGTGCATCCATAGGGGAACTATGCTCCCTCAGAATGGTGTATGGATTGTGGAGTGGAACAACTGACTGGGTGTGCCTCTGTTACACCACCCTTACCATCCCTGAGCCCACTGTGGTCCAACTGCTGTGTTTTCTTCTCAACCTCTGAGGTAGTAGTGGTGGCTCTGGTGCACCCTGGATGGGGGAGGTTCCCTTGCTACTGTCCAGTGTGGCCTGAAGATGGGCAACTTCCTCCCTCAGGGCAGATAGTTGTCTGCAAACAGGGCAGCATCTCAGCCTCCAAAAAGATTCCAGGAAGACTGCTGCCCCACAGCCATTACATTGTACTACTCCCCACGTGACTGTCTACCTTGTTTAGTTTTTGCTTTTTTTGTGTGTGTGATTTTTGTGTTATATAGAAATATATGTATTTATGTAACGTGTATGCTTATATTATCAGTGCAGTGTGCTAGAGAGGATATGACAGTGATATGCACCTTGCCCTCTTGGGGAAATGATGGCAGAACCCCAGGTATAAATGAACTATTTCCAGGGGTGAGGGTTGGGCTTATGACAAATTCTTAGCCCAGTGAATACTCACAGTATTACAAATATGTCAATGCAAACAGTCAATCACTAACTCCAATCAAGTCAGAAGGGCAGAAACACAGAAAACAGTAAAATCTTAACAATTGTAACAAGTAAATAAACTCCACCTCCCTCTGTTGATTGAAAGACTGCCTTTTCTGATAATTCTAAGTTCCTTATTTCACCCTTCAGTTAGAAGTATCCTCCATCTAAAGAATATTAACTTTCCTACGGAATCTGCTTCGAACCAAAATACAATTGTAAATTGTAAGGTTCACCTCCCTCTGCTGTGTGCACTACTCACTTTCTTGCAAATCTTAAGTCCAGTGTTACAGCTTCCAGCCAGAGGTAGCTTCACCTGAAGACTATTAGGTTATCTGATGAGCAGGGCCACTGGAAAATTGCGGGTGCAATTTTTCTGCAATTTCCCCAATTTTTACCCTTCTCCGCACAAAATCTGCAATTTCTTACAATTTCTTACATTTATGGAATTTTTGACTGAAATTGTATAAAAATACTTAAATTCTCAAGGAAATCTACTCAGATATATTAACAATTTAGTACACAGACTTGGATTTGACCAAAACAGTACAGTGTGAGGTGAGAAGGGGTCAAATGTAAGTCTGCTTTCATGTGATTCACTTCCCTGCTTTGGTTTCAGAATCCTCTGGTCATGCATATGTAGACTTGAAGACTTAAAATCTGTGTTAAAGCAGACTATCAGAGAACTTTTTGCTGACACAGAGACTGAAACAATAGGTGTGAGAAAAGGTGCAAATTGCCCCATTCACCTAAATGAAGCCTTGACCACAATGCTTGTTTTTGAATGGTAGGGTAGATTTTCTTTGTATAAATACTTTCAATCTGAAAGGATTTTGATTCAAATGTGTCAAGAGTTTGGATGGCCTTGCAAATTATAAACTTTAATGTGCTTCTGAGTGAGTTGGTGACAGTGATTCCTTACATGTCAGTCTGCCGCAACTGCATACGCGCATACAAAACCTACAAAAGGAAACCTTTCTGAAAACATGCTGAACAGGTTAGGTATAGTTAAACAGTTACCTTCAAATAGACAAAGAAATTGCAACCCAAGTAAAATCACTGCAAACCGAGTAGAACAAAAGTATAATGTATTGAAAACTATTGTATGATGTAATGAAAAACTATTGGTATGATTTGATACTTGTATCATATGATTTTAAAATGTACCTACAGTGCTGATTAAGAACAGTAATTAATTAAATAAAATAAATATTTTTCTTACTAGACCTTAATTAGGCACCCTGCTTATCTGTTTATTTTGTTCTTGCACCAAAGCAAGTAGTTTAAACAGGCATCATTATTCAACATCTAGAAACTGGCAAAATTAGTTGTTTCAGGATGTATTCAGTATAGATTAACTGTAAATTACTGAATGAAATCTAGTTAGCACTGCATGACTTAGATGTCTAAATTTTTAGAAGATATGTTACATAATGATTAGTTTACAGTGCATTTCAAAAACACACATCTTTCTTCATATTAAAAGCATGTACAAGTGTCAATACATTTATCTAACAATTAATGTGATCAATACATGCTGGAGCAAACAATAACATATTTATTAGAGGGCAGTTGGGATGTATAGTGAACCCCAGCAATTTTCCCACAATTTTTGCAAGAAAATTCGAGCATTTTGGGGTAAAATTTTCCACAATTTTCTGGTGGCCCTGCTGATGAGCCTGCTAAAATTATTACTTTTATCAAGGTCTGTAAGATTCTTCCAGAGCTATTGGCTGTTAAGTAGTTGTGATGTAAGCACTTCCTGACATAGTCTGGCCTGGCCTTATAAGGCACACAGAGGTAAACAAAAGAAAAAACAGTTTCACCCCCTAGGCACTGTCTGGGTCCAATACACAGCCTGTAACCTGCTCTCAATTCAAGGCTTATGACAAATTCTTAGCCCAGTGAATACTCACAGTATTACAAATATTGCAATGCAAACAGTCAATCACTAACTCCAATCAAGTCAGAAGGGCAGCAACACCGAAAACAGTAAAATCTTAACAATTGTAACAAGTAAAGCAAACTCCACCTCCCTCTGTTGATTGAAAGACTGCCTTTTCTGATAATTCTAAGTTCCTTATTTCATCCTTCAGTTAGAAGTATCCTCCACCTGAAGAATATTAACTTTCCTAAGGAATCTGCTTCAAACCAAAGACAATTGTAAATTGTAAGGTTCACCTCCCTCTGTTGTGAGCACTACTCGCTTTCTTGCAAATCTTAAGTACAGTGTTGCAGCTTCCAGCCAGAGGTAGCTTCACCCGAAGACTATTAGGTTATCCAGGGCTTGTGCTGCAATCATTCAATTAATCAACCAAATCTTTATTTTACCAGGCAGAACTCAATTGAAATAAACTCATTTTCAAGATGATCCTGGAATAGGTTCACAAAAAGCAACATGATACATTTCACAGAGCATCACTGACAAACAGCATACAGATACATACGATGAGTACAGGGCATGGAATGTATCCATGTCAGAATGCAAGTTTGTACACTATATAGACAGGTCAAAATTACAAAATAGTCAGGTGTAATATATAAGAAAATACACAGAGTATACACAGTATATATGCAGGATCTACACTATGTGTAGAAAATAATATAGAAGAGGTAAGAAGGAAAGAAGGCCAGGGAAGGGGGAAAAACATCAATTACTGGGGCAGTAAGTTAACACAGGACAGACAGAGATGAGTCCTGATGCAAAAATTAGGGAAGGGACCAGGGACTTATAGGTGTGAATGAGGGGATGACAGGGATAACAGGGCCAGAAAATAATTGGGTCCTTGACGGAAGCAGTTGCATGTCTCTTTAAATGACATAAATACATAGATTCATAGATACATGGACAGTGTCAGCAGATAAGGGCCTATGACCCACCCAGTCTGCCCATTTGAGCTTGTAAGTTCAGTTTATGTTTTCCTAGAAGTCTGTTGCCCCTTACCCCTGACCTCCAGAATTCCTTTATGTCTATCCCATGCATTCTTAAATCCCGTGATTGTTTCAGCCCCCACCACTTTCTCTGGCAGGGTGTTCCACTTGTCCACCACCCGTTCTGTGAAGAAATTCTTCCTCATGTTTCTGAATCGTCCTCCCTCCAACTTCATCCCATGCCCTCTAGTCCTGGAACATCTTTTTCACTTAAAAATAGTGTATTCTTGCACCCTGTTCCTCCCTGTGAGATACTTGTATGTCTCTATCATATCCCCTCTCTCCCTCCTCTCCTCCAGGGAGTACATGTTCAGTTCCTTCAACCTGTCTTCATAGGACTTGTGATGCAATCCATGCACCATCTT
This sequence comes from Neoceratodus forsteri, assembly GCA_016271365.2. Lineage (NCBI taxonomy): Eukaryota > Metazoa > Chordata > Ceratodontiformes > Ceratodontidae > Neoceratodus > Neoceratodus forsteri. The sequence continues at coordinate 97,784,469 of CM057449.1, read as the reverse complement.
TGTTGCCCTCCTCTGAACCTTCTCTACCCTGTCTATGTCATTACATAGGTATGGTCTCCAGAACTGTACACTGTACTCCAGGTGGGGCCTCACTAGTGTCTTGTGTAGCGGAATTATGACCTCCCTTTTCCTGCTGGTGATGCCCCTGCCTATACATCCCAGCATCCTATTTGCTTTACCTGCTGCCTTGTCAAACTGTTTCCCTACCTTGAGGTCATCAGAGATGATAACCCCAAGATCCCTTTCCTGCTTGGTGCATGCTATATCCTCACCCCCCAACTGATATATTGTGCCAGGGTTTTTGTGCCCCATATGCATTATCTTCCTCTTCTTTGCATTGAATTTCAACTGCCAAACCCCTGACCATTCTTCAAGTTTCTGCAGGTCCCTTCTCATTCTGTCTACACCCTCCGGTATGTCTACTCTGTTACAGAGCTTTGTGTCATCAGTGAACAGTGAAATTCTGCCTTCTAGGTCCTGTGCAATGTCACTGATGAAGATGTTGAATAGGACGGGTCCCAGCACTGATCCCTGTGGTACCCCACTGGTCACTCTTCCCTCTGTGGGAGTGACAGCCATTTACCACCACCCTCTGTGTCCTGCCACCCAGCCAGTTACCTACCCACCACACTACTGTCCTGCCCACACCCATATTCCCCAGTTTGTGTAATAGTCTCTATGTGGCACAGTGTCAAAGGCCTTGCTGAAGTCCAGATAGGCCATGTCCACTGCCCTCCTGATCCACCTCCTAGTCACCCAGTCAAAAATTCAACGAGGTTGGTCTGACATGACTCCCCTGGTGAAACCATGCTGCCTTGGGTCCTGTAGTCCATTGACAGCCAGATGTTCCACCAATTTCTCCTTCAGTAGTGCTTCCATGATCTTCCCCACTACCAGGTGAGGCTGACTGGTCTGTAGTTCCTGCTTCCTCTTTGTTCCCGCTTTTGTATAAGGGGACTACATCTGCTGTCCTCCAGTCTTTGGGTACCTCCCTGTTTCCAGTGATTGGCTAAACAAAGGTAGCCAGAGTTCAGCCACCACCTCTCTTAGTTCTTTAAGGACCTTGGGGTGCACCCCATCTCGCCCCATTGCTTTATCAACTCTTATTACTTCCAGTTCCTTCAGGACCCTTTCTCATGTAAAGGGACTTCTGTCCATTTCTGCACCATTCTCACCCCTTGTACTCCCTTCAGACCCATTACCCTCCTCTTCCTCAGTAAAGACTGAGCAGAAATACCTGTTCAATATGTCAGCTTTACTGCTGTCATCCTCCACGTGGCCCCCATCCTCCCCCTTCAGTCTCACTATCCCTCCCTTTGTCTTTCTTTTTTCACTTATGTACCTGTAAAAGGTTTTGTCCCCTCTACCCACTGATTTTGCAATGTGTTCTTCTGTCTGAGCTTTGGCTTCACTTACTGACCTCCCTGCCTCCATTTGCTTCTCCTGGTACTTCTCCCTATCCCCTTCTGCCTGTGTCTTTTTGTATTGCCTGAATGTAATCTTTTTGGCTTTCACTTTCTTTGCTACCTCTTTGGAAAACCATAATGGTCTCCTCTTGCTTTTCCTTTTGCTAACCTGCTTAATGCATAATTCTGTTGTTCTTGTAATCCCCATTTTAAAAACTGCCCACTGTTCCTCAACCCCTGATTCCTGTCCCATTCCCCTTAATGCCTCTTTCAAGTATCTCCCCATTTTCCCAAAGTCTGCCCCCCTAAAATTCAGGATACGTGTTTTTGTGTGGTTTGGTTCTGCTCTTTCTGTGATTTTAAACCACAATGACTGGTGGTCACTGTTCCCCAGGTGCTCCCCCACTGTTACCCCATCACACTGTCCCTGTTTGTGAGCACAAGGTCCAGTATTGCCTTCTGTCGAGTTGGTTCCATGACCAGTTGCTTGAGGAAGGCACCCTGAAGGGAGTCCAGGATAAATCTGCTTCTAGTTGATGCTGCTGCTGGGATGCTCCAATCCTCGTCTGGAATATTGAAGTCTCCGACCAGTACTACCTCACCCTTGTCTGCCATCCTTTGGATGGCTAGCATCAGCTCTCTATCTGTTTCTTCCTCCTGGGTTGGTGGTCTATAGACCACACCTGTGTGGATGGCTGTTCCCATTTTCCTTTCCAGCTTAACCCACAGTATCTCTCCCCCATTTTGTTCCTCCTGGATCTCTGTGGCCCTTATGTCATTTTTCACATACAGTGCCACTCGTCCTCCCTTCCTGCCTGCTCTGTCTCTTCTGAATATGTTGTAGCCAGGTATGGCCAGCTCCCAGTCGTGGTTATCATTACACCAGGTTTCAGTGATGGCCACAATGTCCAGGTCTGACTGCACCATGACAGCCTCCAGATCTTCCATCTTGTTGCTAAGGCTCCTGACATTTGCTCACATGGCTTTCCATGATTTGACCTCCCTAGACTGTTTCACTGTTCTACTCCAGCCCCTTCCTTGGTTGTCCTTTATCCCTGTTCTCCTTGCTGTCTGCCCTTCTGCTGAATTTTGCCCCTTTTCTGTCTAGCCACCTCTTGGGCACTAATCTCCATCTTTTGCACACTGCTTTGCAGAGATAGCCACTCCTCTGCTTCACTGGCTCCACTGCTAGCTGTGAGGGGTGAGCAAGTAGGTACCCACCTTGCTGGCCTGCCACCCCCCTTTGCTAGTTTAAATGCTTGTCAATGTAGCATTTAAACTTATCATTGAGTGCTTGGATTCCCCTCAAGGATGGATGCAGACCATCAGGCTTGAACAAACCTCCATCCCTCCAGGTGGGTCCCCAGTCACCAATGAATGCAAACCTTCCTCACAGCACCAGTTCTTCAACCATGAGTTAAAGTTCCTGGTGCATACACTTATGCTCCCTCCCCTGCCTCGTGAGGTAGTACTCCTGGAGAGTGACAGAAGTAGCTACTTGCTTGGAGACCCTTCCCAATTTCCTAAACTCTTCCTGAACTTCCTTTGGCTCCCATTTGCCAAGTCATTAGTACCTAGGTGGATAATGACATCCAGCTCACCCTCCTGTCTTGCCTTCCTAGTGATCCCCAGGATCTTTCTTCCATCCCTCCATGCCGTGGCACCTGGTAGGCACCTCACCTCCCTGTCCTCCCCCTCCTGTGTTCCTAGCTGGATCCCTCTTATGATGGAGTCCCCCACCAGGATTCACTTCCTCCTCCTCCTCTGGGGTCCACTGCTTTCCCCGCTGAGGTCACCTCCTTGGCTAACCCTCCATCCTTTCCTTCCACTTCTCTGGGTACCTCTATTTGGTTGTCCTCGCTTGCCAGTGTGGCTATGAGTTCCTGAGTGGAATAGGATCTGGGATGTGCCTCTGCCTGACCACTCTAACCCTCCCTGAGCCTACTGTCATCCAAGTGCTCGCTTCTCGGCATCCTTTGAGGCAGTTGCATTGGATTGGGTGGTCTCTGGATAGGGTGGATGGTACTCCTGACCCAGTTTACTTCCGCTCTGAGTCTGGCTACCTCATCCCACAGTCCAGAGAGATGCATGCAGATAGGGCAGCACCTCAGTGTCCTGAAGGTCTGCCTGAATATGGCTGCCCCACAGCCACTGCATTGCATCACTCCCCACATTATACTGCAATTCCACTACTTGTATGCTATTGAAGCTCTCCTAGTTCCCTTTTTATTAATTTACTGTCCTAAAAATCCTGCCACTGATCCTCAGATAATTTAAAAAAAAAAAGAAACCAATAAATAAATAAATGAGTCAAAACACTTGTTTTGCTGAGGGTGGGCTTCTTCCCCCTTATGACCCTCTTACTTCACACCCCTTACTATACCCTGTGTTTAGCTCCTGTCAATCAGATTTAATAGGGCATATAATTAAGAGTTGGGGAAGGGGAGGGAGGGGGGCAAAAATTTGCAGCAAGTAAAGACAGCACAGAATAACACCACCACTATGTTTTAAATTTTCAACAGCCCAAAAACAATTATATGTACAGACAACAAAGAAAGTGCAGTGTCACTAAAAGCCCACAATCTAAGTTCAAAAGAAAAATAGCAATTACCAGTTACTCTAAAGCACTGAATTGAATATGTTTCCTTCCTTCCCCTTCTGGCTTCTTCTGAGAAAATAAAACTCTACTTGCTACCTCAACTCTGACTAAGCCCCACCTCCAGTTATCATGTAGCTGAGGTCAGAGGCCAGACAATTAACACCCTTCACCCAACTACAGGGCAGTCAGACAAAGCAAGATAAAATCTGCAGCAATTAAAGACAGCTCAGAATTACACCACCACTATGTTTTAAATTTTCAACAGCCCAATAACAATTATAAGTAAAGACAACAAAGAAAGTACAGTGTCACTAAAAGCCCGCAATCTAAGTTTAAAAGAAAAATAGCAATTACCAGTTACTCTAAAGCACTGAATTGAATATGTTTCCTTCCTTCCCCTTCTGGCTTCTTCTCTTATGACCATAAGAACAAGTTTTTGAAAAGGGACTGTGACACCGGGGAAGCAAGCTGAAGTGTTTTTTGTGCATTATTCTAAAGAACAGGGAGGGCATGGCTTATTGTCACTCAGCTGAAACGCATTCTAGCTTTAGTGATCAAGGGAGAAATATAAGAGAGACGTCTTAAAAGGTTGGTACCAGTACTGCAAACAGGCAGGCAATCTTATGGGGTTATAAATGCAGCCAATTAGGAGAGATTTGGTACCCCCTAGTAGTAAGTTGATGAAGATGTTTTCACATGTGGAGTTAGGGTGGGTATGTAATGGGATTAATTTGACATTTAATGAGGATTTTGCATAAATTAGGATCCCTCCACCGTTTTTAACACATCTATCCTGCCTGAAGGTTTGGTATCTTGGGAGTCCCACCTAGTGAGGGAGGATAGTGGGTTTAAGCCAGGTTTCAGTAATGTAGACTATATCTGAGGACTATGAGTCTGCCCATGCCTCCAGTTCTTGCATTTTGTATCTGAGGCTTATGCTCATTTGGATTATTCTTAGCTCCCATATCTTTACCCACTGGGCATTGCTGGGAGATGGAATACTGGTATTTACAAGAGGTCCAGGTTTCAGCTGTATGTCACCACTTAGGAGGAGCTGCAGTGTGGGGACCTAGTGGATATATCTACGAAACCAGAGTATATGTTTAGGTTGTCCAGTGACGAGTAAGTGAAGGGGTGCTTAATTGGGCTATAAAGGAGCCCAGTTGCAAACAATTAATTTTTTCCATGGAGGCAAAAGGAAGGAGTGGGTTTTTTAATAATATGGGCACAGGGAGGGGTGAGTGGGTCAAATCAGTAGAAGTGGAGTAGGTATGGTTTGGAGAGTAGTTACGGACAAGAATGTAAGCACAGACATCTATGCCAAATAATAGGGTTAGCAGTAGGGCAGAGTGAGATAAGTAGAGCATCTTTTGTGATATTATGTTGCTGCTGCAAGGGACTATTAAGGGTTTCAAGTAGTCCTGGACAGGTTATGTCTGATAGTGAGGGGTACAAGGTGGTGTATTGGTAAGTGTCCACTAAAGGAGGGGAGATGGGGGATATCTGTGGAAGGGTAGAAACCAAAAGAAACAACTGGGAGGTGGAGAGTTTGGCTGATTGATTAAGTCACCAGGTTCTGTAGATCTAGTAGACACCATGGGTGGAGGGGCTAGGTAGGCTGGTACTGCGTACCGTTGCTTGCCAACTATCCACTTTGTGCTACTGGCTTCACTGGGGGTGGGGGAGGAGGAAATAGCTATAGCTTGTTGTCCTCACAGCCCTTCGATACTGGGTGGCAGCTTAGGGCTAGGATCCTTGGCTATCCTGAGGGAAGAGAGAACAGAAAAGGCAGTTTTCGAGAAGCTGGAATGAGATTCATGGAGGAAGCAGACCAAAGACTGACAACTAGTGTGGAGTCTGGTGAGCTGCTTAGTGAGGCAATCCTCACATAGTCATGGCACATGTGCTCTACGGCCTTCCCACAGTGAGCTCTGAATTTTGAGGGGTTGGGACACACACACAAAGAAATATATCAATAAAAATGAAAATAAGGGGTTTAATATCAAAATATTCTTAAATAAAGAACAAGGATAAGGGAACATAAACCTATGTATTAATTCATGGTTGTTTACACAAAATGGCTTCCTGAAGACAGTGAGCTATTGTGTACAGGGGCAGGATGTCTATGTTTTTTTCTTTTAGGTTGGTGAGTGGGGAGCAAGATGATGGCAAGACAAAAAGTAGCTAAAAAGAGATGGACAAAGGACTTTGAGAAGCAGCTGGAGGCCCAAGTCCAGGTGAAAGTCAAGGCATGGTGGGTGGTCTGCTTTAAGAACTTGAATGGGGAGTTTAAAACCCAGGAGGAGAGAAGACTTTGGGACTTCTGACTCAGTCAACCCCACCCATGGGGTCTGCAGGGCGCAGGATAGCACTCTGGCAAACAGCATCAAAACTTCGAAGCAACATGAGGGCACCAGAATCATGGCAGCTGGTAGGCAAGAAGCTAATGGTCAAAAAGGCATTGCAGAACAAAAGACAGTGCTAGCACCACCAGCACCAGTCATCATGCAGCAAGATAGGCACAGTTTCGAGAATGGAGCCCTGAGCAGATGAGGACGTTGTTGGCTAGCACTTTTGAAAGTAGCAATTGTAGAGGGGAGCTGGTACCAAAGAGATCCAGACATGACAGGGAAGGACCCATCCACTTGGCTGGCCCAACAGATCACAAGGGGGGGCCAGGAGAGGTAGTTGCACTCCATGGAGCTCTGGATATAGTTTCTTGTGCAATTGGTACCCACTATGCTCTGGTTGGCAGCCCCTAATCAGCTAGTGGCATTGCCTAGCAAACTTGTCCTAGTAGGATGAGGGGAACAGGTGTGGTGCCATCAGTGTAAGTACCAATCCAGACAGGTAGTCTAACCATGCCAGTGGAGGTTCCTGCACAGTTGCCCATTGCACAGACAGGGGTGTGGGAGCAACTGCAGGGGTACCAGTGGGATGTAGCACCCATCAGCATTAGAGCAGAAACTCAACCAGCTCTTGGCATACCTGCAGCATGGGGGAAGCTGCCTATTCTCACAGGCAGCAGTGTCATTGCCCACCCTAAGAAGGAGGAGCATCAACAGCCTTGGGACTAGGCATAGCCCTGGCAGGAGTGGCTGGGGTCCAGGCAGTGGACTTTGTAAGTTTATGAGAGCCAGTAAGGTTGTGCCACCCAAAACATTAGGATTGCAGTTAACCATGAGTGGTTGCAACAGGTTGATCTTAGGGAGAAGACTGTGGATATTAACATGGGCCTACCTTAAACCTTTGAGGTGAGGGGATGAAAGTGATGGGCCAGGGTTAATGTCAATGTCTCCAGCAACTAAATGCAGCAAGGAAAGGGGGCCCATTCTTACAAATGGTTAATAAATAAGTAACTGTGTGTTTCCTAGTACTTGCTGACACACCCCTATTTGTGGATATACAGTAATAGAATCAAACTTTCCTTTATGATCAATTTATTTGGAAAGTTTTCTGTGATGAAACTTTACATAGTGTATAGAGACAGCTTGTTCTGCATGGATTTCCATGGTTCCATGTCATAATAGCAAATGCAAAAGTGTGATCACTATTATGGCGAGTGTATATCACCGAAAAGCAATAAGTTGATATACACATAACGGAAACACTGCATCTGGTCAGTACTTATAAATTTGTATGTGGAGGGGTTGTGCCCCCCTCATGGGGGCCTTTGCCCTCTGCATACCCTATTGAAGGATCATCAACTCCAGGGGTGCATGTCAGGGAGTGGGCAAGACTCCAGAAAAGGAAAAAAAAACAAGAGCCGCAGTCAACGGCAAAATATTTCTACTCTTCCCTTCCCCAAACCCAGATTCTACTATGCAAGAGCCAGCCACCCTCACCACCACACCACATGGGCTGGCTTGGAAGCATCAGGGACACTGCCCCCAGAAACCCTCTATCCTACCCCTCCCCTTACCCTCGCTATTCCTGCCTTCCTGTCGTTCTTCTGAATCATCGCCTTGGACCAGGTCGCTACCCTTGCAGGGTAGCCCTACACCATTTCAGTGAATATGACTCACTCATTTGCGAGTCACTCATTTGTAGTCACCCTTTTGATGTGATACCATTTCCATCCTTACCAAAATACTGTTGCATTACAGTTCAACTATCATGGAAGGCAGTAGTACCCTGCTGGGATGCAATAGTATTCCACGAGCTGTCAATGCCCATGTGCCTACATAGTGCTTCACTACAGCTGAAAACAACTGCACAGTCATCAAAGTTAAATCTCAGCTGAATCAATGAGATGACACTGTTTTCAAAGGACTGTAATGAGCGCCAAGAAAAAAAAATGTTCTTTAACATGGAGATGTAGTTTACTTGTAAACTAACAATTTTCCTTTTTAAGTGATTGACAAACAGTTTTTATATTCAGCAAAAAAATCCATTTACGTCAGGAGTAAAAAATGGTTGCAGTGTGTTAGACTGTCCATTAACAGGGCAAGTGTTTAAGTGGTCTGTGAATTTAATCAGTTAAAAACATCTTTTGACTTTAGTCATTGTCTTGAAATTCATTTTAAGCTGTGACATGGGGTCACAGAATCAGAGGTCTGACCCAGGGGTCAGAGGCCGACCAGCAATGAGCACGTGCGTGATAGGGCACGGCACTCCATGTGCAGCCATGCACATAGCTGGCCCATGCACAACATGTGCAATGCCACTGCATTGCACTTTTCACGCATGGTGTATGATTGATGCCATGATGCCATGACACGCATGCACACTGTGGGCCTGTGCACCGCGCATGCGTGTGCTTTGCGCAGTCGCGACTTGCTCTGGCACAATCCCATTGTGCATGGTGTAATATCGTGATATTCAGACACCACATGCAAATGAGCTAATCAGCCAATGCATGGCACACTAGGTGCATTAGCATGTCATTACTGTTGCACCAGTGGTCCTGATGTATGGGCCGCCCTGACTGCTGTCTGCCACTGCTGCCCTGCGTGCACATGGGTGGTGTGTGAGTGCTTTCCACTGGTATCATGCCTGTGTGTCACACCGCACACTGCCTGTGTTCCTACTTGCCCAGCCGTTGGACCTTGTGGGGTGGGTGTGATGAGGGCAGGCTAGCACTGGTTGCACCTATGCACCAGTGCAATGCATCTGATCCACACCACATACCAATGTCTGGGTGTGTGGGTGTGTGGGTGTGTTGCTGCGTATGGTTGTGTGCCACTGACCCCCCCTACCCCTGCTTCATGCCTCTATGTGTGCATGCCCAGTGCCATGCACACCCCTGCATGTGTGCTGTACCTGTTTGTGAGGCCCATGCACGTGTATCGCATCACCTACCTGTGTGCATCATAGTACTCCTGTATAATGGTGTCTCAGTGGCATTGTGCCTGCTGTAGCAGCCGGGGATCCCTCTGCCCAGAGAGTGGCTGTCCACCACCCTCTGGCCCATTGCCTCTGTCATCCCCACTACTGTCGCCCTCATCAGCCTCGACAGCTATCCCACAGTCAATGGCCAAGTTGTGAAGTATGCAGCAGGCCAGGAATAGGCCACAGGCTTTCAAGGGGCTGTATTGTAGGGCACCCCCTGACCTGTCTAGGCAATGGAAAAGTGCTTTCAGCATGCTGATGTTGTGCATGCTGGTGTGTGCCTCATTGTAGTGTTCCTCTGCTGGGGACGACGGGTGCTGGTAGGGATTGAGCAGCCAGGGCCTCAGTGGATATGCACTGTCCCCTGTGTGGATGATGACATGGTTAGCCCTCTGCTATTCTATGCTGCACCCCTTGCCTGTCCCTGGTGCCCATGCCAACTTGCACACCCTGCCCTTCCCCATTCCACGGTCTGCTCTGCCCATCACCCCTTGCCCATGTCATACTCACCCACTAGGTGGCCCGTGGGGATGTCCACACATTTATACCTGTGGCACAGTGCAGAGCTGTGCCAGATGAATGCATCATGTGCACTCCCAGTGTGTGTGGCGCACACATTGGTGATGTGCCCCATGGCATCGCACACCAACTGGCAGTTTATGCTGGGGCTCATCTTCTGGTTCATGTATGCCACACCCTTAGGGCCAGGTGGCATGCGGATGGCCATGTGGGTGTAGTCAATGGCCCCAATCATGACAGTCATACGTACAACCCTGTGGAAGTCCTGCATGGTTGTTGTACGCTCCGCCTGTATGCTGGAGAAATGGATGAATTCTGAAGCATGTGGCAGCACAGTGTTGAGGAACTGTGTGAGGAGGCAGGACGTGGCTGCCTGGGTTATGCCTGTGGTGTCCTCTGTTGGTCTCTGGAAGGTGCCCATGGTGAGCAGGCACATGACGGCTGTCACCTTCGTCTCCACAGACATGGCGTGGCTCTGTCTGCTGGGTGCCTGCATCTCCTCACTGCACAGCTTGCAGAGCTGCCTCAGAATGGCCTTGTTCAGGTGATACTGGCCCACAATCTCTGTGTCGCTGTAATTCTCAAAGGTGATGTGGGCACGGTACCACCTGTGTCGGGCATACCACCAACAGGCCCTTCCTCAGCTACGTCGCTGTTCTTCCTGCCCCCTCACACCCCTCATTAGGTGCCTCCATCATGAATGGCGCACTGTCCATGGCCCTTGCTGTCCAATGTCCACCTGGGTGGTTGACTGCTGCTGTGTGCCACCCTGGTGCACTGCCTGTCAGTGTGTGTGTGTGTGTGTGTCTCTCTCTCTCCTCTCTTTCTCTTTCTCTCTCGCTCTCATTCTGTCTGCCCCTCTCTCCCTCTCCAATGCCACCTCTGTCCCTCTCCCTCTGTGTCTGCCTTGGTCTGTCTGTCTGTCTGTCTGTCTCTCTCTCTCTCCCACTCCCTCTCACTCTCACCCCTGGTGCAAGTGCTGTCTGTCTGTTTGCACCCTGTATTTATAGGAACAAGTCTGCTCAGAGCAACGTCGATTTGCTCCACACTTGTGCCATGGATTCATGGTTGAATATGCCACTGTGCTTGATATTCATGGGCTCGCCCCATGCTCATGTGCATGCATTCATTATAGTTGCACATTGGCACAATGGATTTTGCGCTGCGCACCGGCTCCCACTGAAAATGGCTCCTTGGCGCGCAATACCATACTTGTGCCGATGCAACTCAGTTGCGCCATGTGCAACTGCTCTGAATATCCGGGCCATACTGTGTATTTGTTAATACCTGCAATGTCTAATAAAGAATCTATTTATTTATGCAACATGACTGTACCTCATCACTGAAAAAGTAATTTTGATATTTCTACTGCCAAACAAAGAATCCTCTGTTGACAGTCTGCCATCCAAAGTGCACTGTACCAAGTATAATTGTGTTTGACCTCCCAGGGCAGGATTGAGGTATTTTCCTGATATAATCAAGTGATGGCAAGAGAAGAGAATCAGAATACCAAAACTGCCCTGTAAACTGGTACAGCACAAAGGTCACTTTGTCATAAACTGGTGGAAGCAGTGCATATCAGTGCACAAATGTAAAGCCAGAATTTGTGTGCTGTGTGCTTTCCTGGGGGAAGTAAGAACTCTGTGAGAGGTAAAACCTTACCTACCACATGGGGAAATGGAGAGTGCCAGTAGAAAAGTTACCTTAACAGTCACAAAACAGGTTATACAAAAATGCTGCATCATTTACTACTTTTTTTAATTTTTAGAAACACAGTTTAGTGCAGTGTAGTTAGCAAAGATTTACTTCCCAACAGACGGCAGATTTAATGGCCCAGATATTCAAACTGCGCCCCAAAAGTGTGCAACAGCTGGAGCAAGTGCAAGTCCACTGTGCCCATGTGCAAGAAGTGCAATATTCAAAAACTGCGCATGCCAAGATGCGCCTATGGCGCATGACTGAATATCGCACCACCTGCACCATAGCACAACCAGGGATGTGAAGTTGTGCATATCTGATGCATCATAGCACAACAAGGGATGCTCAGTGGAGCAGTCCAGATGTGCTATAGTACAACCAGGGATGCCTTGTGGAGCAGGGCAGCAATGCAACAGCACAACGAGGGGTGCAGGGGCCCACCACCCATGCCACAGATGGGCAGAGGAGCACACAGCAGAACAGACATTGTCCCCCACACCCCATGTACTGCACAACCAGGGGAGAGCTAGATTAACCACCGGCCCATGGATACCAGCAAGCAACCCACAGCCAGGCCATGCTTCCCCAGCACACTCCCTGGCAAGCTGTGACTGGCACACAAGGAGTGCCGACCACCCCATCCCACACCATCCCACCAATGCAGAGCTCACCCTGCATCGCAATCACCATAAACCCTTCCCAGGAGTAGCACCCAACAGTGCAGGACACCCCATGCATGCCACCACCCGCACTGTGACACTGCAACCCTGTGCACCACGGAGCCATGCAAGGCAGCCCCACCATGTGCACCCTGCTGTCGGTGGCAGCAGACAGCAATGCAACAACAGCATACACAGTGCCACCCTGCATGACCCCCCCAAGGTACAGCTGAGAGACCGACCATGCGTCGCCACATGAGGTACCCCACATGTGACAGGGCATGCCCCAGACCCCACCACCAGTGGTACAGCACCCTGCACACCCTCCCAAGGACACATCCCATCCCAGCACTGGCCACAAAAGCCAGCACAGACATGCACAGTGTTGCATGGAAGCATGTGCCACACAGGATGCAACACAGTGCATGGACAAACACCCACCCATACCCAAGGGCACACCAACACAGGGACACAGTAGCGGGTCAACCAAGCCACTGGTATGTGGCTATGGCTGATGTGTACACATGGCCAGCACCCCTACATTGCACAGGTGTGCCATCCACCCTGCACAGGCACCATGAAGCTGTATGCCACCAGCATGCTGCCAGAGCACAAGTGACAGACACTGGAACACATCCCCTGCAATGGACATAAGTGACAGGATGGAGAAGGAACAACAGCTGAGGCCACAGTGCCACTGGAGGGAGACGTGCACCATACTGATGATGGCAAGCAACCTTGGACAGCCACTACTGACATGCCAGCAGACTGTGCATCTCACAGACATGCAAGGGTGTCAGCTGCACAGGCCATGGATGGTCTGACAGGGATTCCATGCACATAGTGCATGCACCATGGACCACTGCACACAGGCATCCAGTGCACAGAGAACAACACACAATCCACAGACAATGACTGATCCCCCTGCCCACACCATAGGCAGTTCCCTACTGGATACACATGCACGCCCATACATGCACCACCCCTGACGCCATGCACACCACTGCAGCTGAGCACCTGTAGCCCACTGCAAATCAGAGACCATGACAGTTGTCATAACAAAACAAATGTATTTAAAACAGGTAATACAAAAACTATATACAACTATGTACAATGGGGGGAAGGGCCACATACCAGGTGGGGGTGGGTAAGTGGCACAGGTGAACATATGGGAGAGGGAAGAAGGGGTGTGAGGATGGTTCCAGAGGGAAGGTGTAATTAGGGGCATGGATGGTCTAGCATCTGCCCCGGTCTTTCTCCATGTAGCACCGATGTCTCCTCCACCTCCTCAGCCCGTGGCGGTCCATGTGTTGGAAGAGCTCCAGGATCACCCTCACCACCTGTAGCAGCTCCTGCAGTCCCTGTTCCAGTGCCTGGAGTCTCTGTCCACCTAGGATGAGGGAGCAGAGTCAATAAGTGTGACTTTCCAGCCCCCTGCAGCCCACCCATGCTGCGCCCCTGTGATGGTGTGCGACCACCCACAGTGACCATGTCCACAAGACCTGCCTACCCAGGCAGCCACAGCCATGTGGACCACTGCACACGCCCACTGTCCATGTCCTGCACAGCACCACTGTGGCCATACAGTGACTTGGCTATGGGGTGCGAAGGCAGTGGCACAGCCATGTGCCCGGAGCATGCATGGACCACCATTGACGCACTCCCAGACATGCAGTGCCACTGGACAGTGCTGACTGTAACAAGTTGCGTGCATGGCAGTGGTGTCAATGGATGGTGGCCATGCCCTGCTGCCCACCCAGTTATACAGCATGCAATAGTAATCATGGATGTAAGGCACTCATCATCATCAGGCTGGCCCTGCACCTCTGCAAGCCTTCACCCCTCCCATCCTGCTGGTCCACCAGGCGGCGTCTCCTCTCCCTCACCAGCCTGTGCTCTTCTGGGCCTAAGGTGCAAACATGGAGAGAGGAAGATGAGTACAATCCAGTAGCAAAGTCCCCCCTCCCCATTTGTGTGCAATCCCACACGGCCATACCCATCTACCCCACACCCCGATACCACCACAACGGCCAACACTGGACGGCCCCCCCATGTGCCTGACACATGCAACCGTGATACCCGTATGGACGATAACAGTGTATGGATGGGGCACCTACCTAGCTGAGGCACCATGCCCCTCCTGGCACGTGCCCGCATGCAGGCAAGCAGGTCTGGTTCCCTGTGCCTGAGGTCCCCATACTGGTGGGGACACTGCTCCGCTGTGCGCCCGATACCAGTGGCCTCCTCCAGCGCATCAGCCACCTCCTGCCAAACTGCACTCCTGGCCCTGTCCAGGGGTGCATCACCATATAGAGCCCCAGCATTGGGCTCTACAATGGCCACCAAGTTTGCAAGCTCCACCTGGCTCCACATCACTGCCCTTCTCTGTGCCATCTCAGCAAATAGTAGGATTCAAAATGGCGCTCGGTAGCGTGGTCCTGTCACATGCAGATGCTGCGTGGTACAGTGCTGCCATTCCCTATCATGCTGTCACTGAACAGTATGATAGTGGTGCACCCATGCCTGACGCATGGTGCCTAAGGGGCAAAGGTCGGGCACAGGGTCAAGGGTCTCTCGCGCATGGACAGCCACAGCATGATTGGAACCCAACACCTGTATCACGATTGGGTGCCTGTGTGCCACCTCCTGTAGCGGCCTACAGCACTGTGGCCACAGTGCACCCACGGCACCCCAGTGCCACAGCGCCATATATGTGAACAGCACAGTAGTGCCACTGGCACAATGGTGGCCATGTCCTGCATTGCCTCCTGCACACAGCACGTCAGCAGCATGACAGGTTCCTGCATCATCACCCCAGGCATGTGCAGTTAGGTGTGTACTGCGCATGTCACAGAACTGCGCCCTTGACTTAGCACTTTCAACACAATTGCGCAAAGTGCAACAGTGCGATATTCAGCTGGCATATGCAAATCAGCTAATAAGCCATTTAATGGCGCAGTCACTGCTTTAGCATCCACTTAAAAATGCGCCTCACCTCATTTGCATGCGTTGCACTATAAAACTGCGACATTGGGCTGCACTGGCCATAGTCAGTTACTGCAGCCTATTGTGGTGAGTTGCATGCTGTTTGGGAGAGTGGACTGTGGTGTTTGGGACATGCATGAGACTGCACAGTCAGAGGTAACACCTGTCATTCTCACAGGAGGAATACTGATCGATCGTGAGGTGAAGGAAGAGGAACAGAGACGTGGGAGGAAGAGGAGGCCTAACTTCACAAAGGCAGAAACAGATGCCCTGTTTGAGGCCTACCTCAACCAGGAGCCACTGCTCAGCAGACACCAGAGAACACCACAGGCCCGTGCTGCTGCATGGGAAGAGGTGGCGCGTGCTGTCAACCTGCATGGCAGCCACCAGCAGTCCGTGCAGGAGTGCAAAAAGAAGATGGGCACTGACAGGTGGAGGATTAAGGAAAAGGTGGCTGCCACCAGGGCAGCATGGTCTGCGACCGGTGGGGGACAGCAAGAAAGGTGCAACTCCTTACCCCACAAGAAGAGCTGGTTACTGGCAGCATGCAGCGTTGCACCATTGAGGGTGTTCTGGGTGGTGGATTCCAGATGGGTGGTAGCCCGTCACTGCATGGTAGGTCCTGGTCTGTCAATGGGGGGGACAGGGTAGGTCACATACATTAATGCTACTGTTTTTCCCTTACAGCTCCTGAGCATCTACATGGGTCAGCAGTGGTGGTCTTCTCCACTGAGGGTGGAGGCATGGAAATGGAGGAGGACCCATCCACCTCCACAGACATACAAAGGTCAGGATGACAGTGAGCCCACCTGGATGTCCAGACTGATGTTGGTGGAGCAGATGCGGAGGAGGCCCTGCCCATGTCCCAGCGTGCCAGTGTCCATGAATACCAGCATGCTGAAACTCAGGCTGGTGCCAGATCCATTACCGATGATGATGGAGCTAACGTCATGGGCAGTGATACGCGTGGGCCACAGGATGGTCACACAGCAGGTGACATCACGGGCACGGCTATGGGTGGTGCCGCTGTGGAGGCCTGCGTGACATCACAGTCTCAGCCTGTGCCCGTCTGCACCAGTGCGGCACCACTGGTGTGTGTCCAGGACAGTGGGGCTGTTGCAGCCACTGCAGTGGCACCGTTGAGCCCTGGAGAGCAGCAGCTGGAGGGGCAGTATCAGCAGACAGCCAATGGCCATGGGGGTACAGTGTCAGAGGGTGGCATCAGTGCACCACCTGTGGACATGCCCAGGCCTGGCCCTGGTGTGCAGCGCCCACCTTCAATGGGTGCTGACCATCAGGGCCGTGAACACAATGAGGGACAGCATGCCAATCAGGCAGATGACCTCTTTGATGAGCACACTCGCATACTCCAAGCATCAGTCAATCAGGAGGTGTGGCTTGTGATGGTGGTGGATGCACTCAGTGTGGCTCTATGCCAGGCAGAGGAGCGGCACAGTAGAGACACAGCTCTGCTCCTGGCAGGGAAGGACCGGTTGCGGGAGGATGTGACCACTGCCATTGACAGGCAGACAGTGGCAATCACAGCTGTCATGGTCACAATGGGGCACACTGTTATTTGCCCATGCGTCACAGACACCACGAAGTGCAATGTCCAATGCCCATTCCCAGCATCATGCTACACCCTCCTTGTCAACACTGGGTTCAGCTGTGGGCATCCCGGGCACACCTGGTGCAGGCATGTTCGGTGTGCTGCAGATCCCTGCACGAGCAAAGTCATGTTCACGCAGTGGAACCCCTGGGGGACTGTCACTGCCACCCCATGAGGACATTGGTCAGCCTGTCACTGCTGGCAGGTCTCGGTGGAGCCACCCCTGCATCCATGGTGGCTGTGGCACTGTGGCGTGTGAATGACCTGTCTCCCAGCATGGCTACTGTCTGATGCTGCCCTGTGTGCATTGTGTTGTTCAGCATGCAATGCACAGGTGGGGTACACAGCCCTGCACACACACACACTTCCATCTGCACACCCTCACGGCTGCTGTCCGCTGTGGCGTGTGCATGATTATGCCTGCGTTGTGCTGTCTGCCACTGTGCAATGGCACCCAGCTTCTGACACACGCACAATGACAGGCACTGGGGGTGGTGGTCTCTGGATGTCTGTGTTGCTATGGTTGGCGGTCGGGGTCGGCATGCCTCCTACCCTTTGTGCATGTCTTGTGAGGTATGTGTGTGTGTGTATGTGTGTGTGTGTGTGTGTGTGTGTGTGTGTGTGTGTGACCGTGTGCCGTGTTAGACCTTGCCCATCCCTGGCAGTGTGTGCGGTTCCATGCTTGGCCACTTCCCTTGATGACATGTACCCCTGGTGTTTGTCCATGCGTGTTTGTGGGTTGTGCCTTTGCCACTGGTGGTTGCACATGGCCCCATGTCTTACCTGGGTTGGCTGAAGTGCTCCTCTGTGATGGTGTCCCAGTTCAGCTGTGCCAGCCAGATCAGTTGGGGGTCCCATCGCCCATGAGGGGGCTGCCCATCACCATCTTCACCAGCATCCTCAACATCCCCATCGCTGTCCCCCTCTTTAACCTGTACGGCTATCCCACAGTCATTGCCCATGTTGTGCAGGATGCAACAGGCTAGGAATAACCTGCAGGCCTTTGAGAGGCTGTACTGTAGGGCACCACCAGATGTGTCCAGGCAACGGAAATGTGCCTTTAGCATCCTGAACACCCGTTCTATGACATTGTGTATGGTGGCATGTGCCTCATTCTAGCGTTGCTGCAATGGGGTTGCATCCCGCCAGTATGGTGTAAGCAGCCAGGGACAGAATGGGTATCCACTGTCACCTGTGTGTAGAGGGTGGAAGTTAGTTTGGTGATCAGCGTCACCCTGCCTTGGGCCATCTAGGCCAATACCCATGTCACCTCTGACTATGCCCCTCCAAAGCTCCATGTCTTTCCACGTGGTTTGCATACTCACCCACTAAGTAGCCAGTGGGGATGTTCCCACTCTCGAATCTGTGGCACAGTGCTGACTGGTGCCAGATGAAGGCATCATGTGCTCCCCAAGGGTGCGTGGCACAGACATTGACTATGCGCCCCCTGACATCGCACACCACCTGGCAAATGATGCTGGCATACCCGTTCTGCTTAATGTATGTGGCCCCTTTGGGGCCAGGTGGTGTGCAGATGGCCACATTGGTGCAGTCTATTGTCCCTAGCACACCAGGCATGTGATCTACCCTGTGGAACTCCTGTATGTTTGCTGCACACTCCTCTGGTGTGCTGGGGAAATGGATGTACTCCACAGCATGTGGCAGCAGTGCGCTGAGGAATTGGGTGAGGTGGCATGATGTGGTCAACTGGGTTATGCCTGTCATGTCCCCTGTTGGTCTCTGGAAGGTACCCGTGACAAGCAGGCACATGCAAGCTGTCACTTTTGTCTCCACTGACAGAGCATGGCTCCATCGTGTGGGTGCCTGCATCACATCACTGCACAGCTCACAGAGCCACCTCAGAATTGCCCGGTTCAGGTGGTATTGGCCAACGATCTCGGTATTGGAGTACAGCTTGAAGCTAGTGTGGGCTCGGTACTGCCTGTTGTGGGCATACCGCCGACGAGCCCTTCCACCGCTGCGCCCCCCTGCTGCCTGCCTTCTCACCCCCCTCATTACTGCCTCCATCTGAATGGTGGCACTGGCCATGTCCTTGGCTTGTGTTCCCCCCCCGGCAGCTGTTTCTGTGTTCCCCCTGCTGTCCTGGCTGCTACTTCCCCTGCACCGGGAACACCTTTCTGTGGTGGCCTCAGTGCTGTGTGGCACTTCCTCCTTCTGCATTGCACTGTGGCTGTGGCTCCCTGCACCTTCCTTGCTCCTGTGGGTTCCAGGTGCTCTGTCTCTGTCCTGCCCTGTGTGTGTATGTTGCCTGTGTGGCTGGCTATGGTTCAGCAACATGTGCCTTCCCTGTAGCGTTCTTGCGCCTCTCTCTTGTTCCTTTTTATTTTGGCACATTTCTGCTATCGCGCAACTTCCGCTTGCTCCCCTATTGCACATGGCACATGTTGTTGAATATCGCACTGCACCATTTATGCATGGTTCATCCCCCTTCAGTTGTACATGCATTCATTATCATTGCACTCTTACGCAGTGTGATTTTGGGGGGCGCATCTGCCTCCTGCTGAATATCGCAGAATGGCGCATTTTCAGACTTGCGCTGGTGCAACCCTATTACGCATGGCTCAACCCTTTTGAATATCTGGGTCAATCTGTTTAAGCTCTGTGAGCTGTGCAAAGGCTGGGAGATTGTCTATAATGACCTGACAAAAATGTACTCATTAGAGGCCCTGACAGAGCAGAAGCAAGTGCAGTCGGAGGCGGTCAGTTCCTGGGGCATATGGCCAAATGCCTGTGGAGCAGGTGGTCGCTGAGGAATGTGACCAAATTAGTGAGACTGTGAACACAGAGAATGAGCCAGAGGGGGACTTCATGTGACGAGCTGGTGAAACAGTGCAGCCCAAGCCTAAGCCATGAACCTGGGCAGAAGCATCTCAAAATCAACTCAAGCTGATGAAAATGGAGCTTGCACTGAAAGATTCACAACTGCAGTGGGCAAGGCTTGAGGTCCAGAGGGAGAGAAAAAAAATAGAGACCGTCAAAAGACACAAGGAATGAGAGGAAAGAAAGAATGCATGCTAGCATGAAATCTTGATGCAGCAGGAAAGAGAGAAGGAATAACAGCATGAGAAAGATGGTGAAACTGTGCCACAAAACATCATAGCTAACAATAAGTAAGAGTGTAGGGGGTCAAACCTACAAAGTCACAATTAATTCTGAAATGCTCCCTCAAAACTGGGAGGGAGGTAATCTTGATTTGTTTTAAAATCATTGGAGAGTGTATGTGTGCAGTTTAAACTGGACAGGGCTCCGTGGATGAGTCACCTCACACCACTGCTTACTGCCCATGCTTTGCACGCATTTGCTAGAATGCATGATCAAGACTATATAGATTATGATTAAGCTAAGAGGGTGTAATTGAAACATTTTGAACTAAGATAGATAGATAGATAGATAGATAGATGGATAGATAGATAGATAGATAGATAGATAGATAGATAGATAGATACTTTTTTATCCACCAAAGTCCCTGACTCAATAGTCACCATTCCAGGGTACTCAATTTTCCAAAAAGACAGGGGTATGTGCAATGGTGGTGTCACTACCATTGTCTATGAGTCCCTACATATCTCCACTGTCTCCCAGCAGACTGCCCCTAAATCACATAAGATTCTGCTTCCCAAGCTGGTGTTCCCTTCTTTATTATTATCCCTCTTTGTTGCAGTCTGTTACTTCTCTCCCAGAGCTTACCCCACCTCCTTGGTATCCAAACCTGCCACCCATACCTCTTTGGCTGCCTTGGGTGAGCTTCTAAGCCTGAGTGACTTCAACATTAACTGGCTCACCCAGCATTCTAAGGTCTTCATTCAAGCGATTGAGACCCTCAACTTCATGCAACTTTTCTCTGACACTACTAGACTCAACCCCCACTCCTACAACCACACGGAGTTGGATTAGATTCTAACCACCCACCCTCAAAAATTCTCTTCAACTGGCACCCTTCCCGACACTTTCAAAACCATTGTATAACCTTCTGTCGCAGGAAGCACCATCCCCCCACCCCACCCAAGTATTGTGGCTCAGGCCCCTATAGTCCCTCAATCAGCTAGCCAATCTCTACTTGGCTGATTGGTATGGAGTCTTCACTGCTCCAGATATTGACTCTGCTTTGGTGGCTTTCAACTCCACCTTCCTAGGAATATGGAACTCACATGCCCCTCTAGAAAAGCTGCGTCTCCGGTGCAGGCACCTTCCATGGATCTCCCCTCATCTAGTGAAGCTCTTCAAAGCTGGAGACACAGCTTGGGAAGTATTTAAAGCCCCCTCCAAAATCTCCAACCATCATGCATACAGAACACTAAGGAATACATGTACTAAGGCAATGCATTCCACTAAAGCTGGCTTCTTTAAGTCACAGCTTGAGGATTGTCACCCCACTCCAGCTGCCTTCTGGAAAACTCTCCAGTCCGTGCTTGGTTCCACCCAACAAGCCCCTTCCCCCTGTTCAGACTCCACTGATGATGACTCTGGAGCTGTCACCTCTTCCATAAATCAATTCTTCACTACCTGTGACTTACCCCTTGGGCAACCACCTAACCAGATGCTCATCCTTCCACTCCCCTACCCAGTCACACCTTCCCCATCACCCCCTCAGAGGTACTTTGTGCCCTCAAATCTCTTAACTAATCCAAACAGAGTCCATATGATATTAATCCCATCTTCCTGAATATCTCTGTTCCCACCACAGTCCCTCCAATCACCCATATCTTCAGTCTCTCCCTCTCTCTACTTGCTCCATGCCTAAGGCCTGGAAATTAGCAAAAGTCATCCCACTATACAAAGGGGATTACCCATACATCCCTGGCAAC
Source organism: Neoceratodus forsteri (assembly GCA_016271365.2). Classification (NCBI taxonomy): domain Eukaryota; kingdom Metazoa; phylum Chordata; order Ceratodontiformes; family Ceratodontidae; genus Neoceratodus; species Neoceratodus forsteri. Next base: position 97,762,837 of record CM057449.1, on the reverse strand, counting down.
TACAGACTTATCTCACTCCTTCCCTCCCTCTCCAAAATCTTGGAATCTCTCATATCTAAAAGACTAAACTCATTCCTCACCTCAAAGAATGTTCTGACACCATTCCAATCTAGTTTCCATTTTCTCCACTCCACTTCCTCCTTCTTTCTTCACCTCACCAACCACATCCACTCAGCCATGGATAAGCGTTATCTGACATTTGCTATATTTATCGATTTTGCCAAGGCCTTTAATTCTGTTGCTCGCAAATTATTCTTAGAAGACTTCTGAAATATAGAACTATCCACAACCCCTACCAAATGGTTCAAGGCTTACCTAATGGATAGGTTTCAATTTGTCTGGCTAGGGGAAACCAAATCTGCTCCCCTCCCCATTCTCACTGGTGTACCACAGGGGTCGATCCTTGGACCTACCCTATTCTCTATATTCATAAACAACCTCCCTTCTGTCTGCACGGTTTCCCATGTTTAAATGTACGGTAATGAGACTGAGATCTTTACTTCCAGTCCCTTCCTAGCCCAGGTTGAACTCATTCTCCAAACCGATTTTGAGAACATCTTAAAGTGGCTTGAAGACAAATACCTCAAATGCAACACAAAGAAAATGGTCACTGTGGCTTATGACACCACTCAGAAACTAGCCAAAATGACATCTCCCTCTCTGTTTAAGCCCTTGATGGCTCCAAAATCATGGCTGTTGAATAATGCAAATACCTGGGAGTTTGGCTTGATTCCAAATTGAACTTCTCCCTGCACCTGGACACTATTCACAATAAGCTGTGTCCAAAACTAGGAGTAATTTATAGGCATAAGGACAGTCTCTCTCCCCCCATCAGAAGGGAAATAAATTCTAAGCTTATCCTTCCCTCATTTGACTATGTGGGTGTGGTCTATAGTTCTGCACCACAATCCTCCCTTGCCAAGCTTGAACCACTGTTTCATGCCTTCTGCTGATTTGCCTCTAATCTCCTGTACCACACTCATCACTGCTTCCTCTACCACTCTGTCTCCATGCCTTCACTCCTTAACTGTCTGGCACATTGTGCTACCTTTATCACTAAGTTCTGGTTCATCACCCTTCTCTCCTACCTCTCCTCTTTATTAGCTGCAGCTCCAAGAAACTGGCTACTCCATGGGGTCATGTGACCACTGCTCCTTCACCCTGGCCACACCATGCTCAACTTGCCAGGAAACTGGCTTCCGCCAATCTGCTCCCTGCCCTCTGGAACACTCTTCCCCCTCACTGCACATAGCTTGCCTACCATGTTATCCATCAAAAAGTACTTCAAGCACCTCCCACCCTCTCCTTGACAATGTTTCCACCCTCCCAAGCTACTAACTCCTACTTGCTACACTGGCCCCTACCCTTCTATTATCTTGCCAACTCCAGCTCTTATTTTTCTGTTGTCCTCTATTAATTATTGTGTTTCCCTAACTTTTACTGTGTATATAATATTGGCTACACAATACTTTGTGCCTTCTCATCTGTATCAATGTCCCTGGCCTTGTTATGTAGATCAGGTGTTGCTAGTTCCTTGTATTTAATTGTCCACTGTTAGGTACACTCTTAGGCCAAACTTCATGTACAAGTTGTAACTATAGTTTATTATCATGTATTCCTGCATATCTGCATATCTTCTGTCTGTGTGTATATATCTATATCTATCTATCTATCTATATATATCTATATATATCTGTATCTATATACATATATATATATATATATATATATATATATTCATGGCAATGAACAACAGGCATTGAGATGTGTGTTGGGGTCGTCGGTCCTAACTGTCATCCCATCCCATGTGTAAACAAGCTGAGGTGGTGCAATATAGGAGAAAGGGGTGAGAGTTAGGACCGATGACCCCAACACACACCTCGATGTCTGTTGGTGGGGGAGGGGTGGGGGTTGGGTGCAAGGGGGTGGGAACCCTAACATCGAATTTTCTCACTTTTGTCACTGAGGAACAACCCTAACTGATGCATTAAACAGAGTTTTTTGCCATGAATTTCCCTTCTTTTTGAGAATGCGCACTATAAAGAGTGAAGTAATGGCAACACAAATGCTAGAGCAAATGTTAATGCACATGGTGACGCAAACATAAATGATAATGCAAACGGTAATAGAAGCGCAAGTGCAAATGTTAATGAAAACAGAAATGCAAGCTTGTACAGAAATGCAAACCGTAACATGCTTGGTCACATTAACACAATTGGAAATGCCGACAATTATGGTAACAGTAATGATGACGCCACAGGAAACACAAACAGAAACAGAAATGCAAATGGAAGAGCCTACGCAAATGCAAATGGAAATGCCCACAGTGACGCAAAAGCAAACGCAATCAAAAACAGTAATGGAAATGCAAATGTTAACAGTAATGCAAACATAAGTGCAAACGAAAACTCAAAGGGTAATGCACATGGTGGGGTAGACGGGAATATTAAAGCAAATGGTAACGGAAAAGTAAGTGGAAACACTAACCATAACAGTAACGAAAATGCACAGCCTTTCTTCCCACAAAAGCTGCATAGAGAAACACAGTGAATACAAAGAATGTATACATAATAATGGGCCTCGGAGCAGAAAATGAATATTTGGAATACTAAATTGCTTATATCTCAGGACCTGTAAGACGTAAAAAAAAAATTAAAATTTCATATAATTTATGACTGTCCTGGCTAGTTTTGTACTTAGCCCATTAGTGGGAGGGCTAAGAATTTTTCTACAAAAAGTCCATATCTCAAAGCGTTTCTGAGATACGGGCCCCGAAAGTCGCGGCAAATGCCATAATGTTATCCTATGGGAAAAATTGTCAACTTCAGAGTACCGTAACTTTTCAGCCCTGTAATATTTTGTCACCAATCTACCAAAAGTCACATCTATGGGATCTTGTCTGTCATTCTTCCAAATTGCAGCCCAATAGACCAAACCGTTCTTTTGCAGCAGGGTGGCAAAGATGTCCTATTCTTTTGCACATAGTGTTGTAAAGTAGTGTCGCAAATCACGACACTTTCGCAAAAAAAAAAAATCATGAAGGTGTCACAAGTGCGACACTACTTAGTGACACTATAGTTTACAAAAGTTTTAAAAACATATTTCTGAGGTGTTTAACACCCCCACCCCCCCAAGAAAGACATGGCTACCATCCTTAGGACTTGACTAGGAGTCGAACACAAAAAGAATTGTGTCCCTAGAGGATCCAATATTTAAATGCCAAGCATTTCTGTGACAAGTAACTGAAAGAAATTTCTGCCTCATGACACTACAGGGGTCATTTGTGACACTAAAAAGTGCATTTGTGATACTGTCGAATAGTTTGTTAACTATTCCCATTAACTATAATGGGAAACTTGTGTTTTGAATAACTGTTGAACCGTTTAATATTTTTTCATGAAATCTTAAAAAGGCACATCAGGGACCCTGGCTTCATGTTCCCTCAAGGTTTCATACTGGTCGCTCAAACTGTGAGACCTGTAGTCGCGAGCAAAGAATGCACAAAAAAGTGGAATTACCACATTCTATGGTGCTACATAGCTCCACAACTGTATATCCGACCATTACAAAACTTAGTAGATTCAAAGATCAGTGGTACTGCTCCGTGCTTGCCAAATTTCAGGCAAATCTGTCATACAGTGATACATTTATTAACCTGCAAAATTTCAGACTTTAACCTTACATGGGGTACTCAATCTAACTATGGTGGCACTACCGTGCCACTATAATATATGTATATATATATATATATATATTGATATAGATATATCTATATCTATATCTATATGTGCATATAAAGGGAGCATAATAATGCTACCACAGTTAGGGTTGAGTACCCCATTCAAGGTTAAATGGTGAAATTTTGCACCTTAATAACTTTGCCACCATTCAACAGTTTTGCCTGAAATTTGGCAGGCGTAGAACATAACCATAGATCTTGGGATCTGCCAACTTTCATACTGGTCCAATATATGGCTGCTGAGTTATTAAGTGACATCTGAGCGCACAATTACATTATTTTGCAAATTTTTTGCTTGCACCTACAGGTCACATGGTTTATTTGACTGGTCCAAATACTTCAGGGAAAGTGCGGCCAGGGTCCCCGATGTGTCTTTTGAAGATTTCGTGAAAAAATATTGAACGGTTCAAAAGTTATTCAAAAAACAATTTTCCCATTATAGTCAATGGGAAAAGTTAACAAAAAGGTCAACAGTGTCTCAAATGCAGTTTTTAGTGTTGCAAATTACCCCTGTAGTGTCGAGATTCAGCCATTTTTTTCAGTTAGAGGTCACAGAAATGCTTGGCATTTAACTTTGGGACCCTCTAGGGACACAATTCTTTTTGTGTTCACCTAGTCGGACCCTGAGGATGCTAGCCATGTCTTTTTTTGGGAAATATGTTTTTGAAATGTTTGGAAAAAGTAGTGTTGCAAAGTAGCATTGCACTCATAACACTTTTGTGATTTCATTTGCGAAAGTGTTGTGATTTGCGACCCTATTTTGCAACACCATGCCCAAAATAATTATTTGCCACCCTGCTACAAAACAATGGTTTAGTCTTTTGGGATGAAATTTGAAGGGAAGAAAGCCAACATCCCACAGATGTGCCTTTTTGTGGTTTGGTGACAAAATATTGCATGGATGGAAAGTTACAGTGCTCCAAAGTTGATGCTTTTTCCCATAGACTAACATTGCAGTGTCTGCTGCGCCTTTCAGGGCCCGTATCTTGGAAATGGTGCGAGATACGGACTTTTCTTCAGAAAAATACTTAGCCACCCCACTAAGGGGCTAAGTACAAGACTAGCCAGGAAAGTAATAATTAATATGACATTTTATTTTTTTTCCACATAGTACGGTTCCTGAGATACTGTATAAGCAATTTAGTATTCCAACTCCTCATTTTCTGTTTCGAGGCCCATTATTATGCATACATTCTTTGAACTCACTGTGTTTCTCTATGCAGCTGTTGGGGAAAACCAGGGTGTGCGCTATAGTTACTGATGCAAGTAGCGTTTTCACTTGCATTTCCTTACCCGTTTGCGTTAGCATTCCTGTGTACGCCACCATGTGCGTTATCCTTTGCGTTTCTGTTTGCTCTTGTGTTTGCATTACTCTTACCATTTGTGTCTATAGTACTTTTTCTGTTTGTGTTTCATTTTGAATGACCATGCGCATTACCATTTACATTTGTAGCCGCTCTTCCGTTTTACATTTGCGTTTGCATTTGTCTTCCTTTTTGCGTCATCATTGTTGTTACCATTACCATTTGTGTTTCCAATTGCATTCCCGTGTGTGTTACGGTGTGCATTTTCATACATGCTTGCATTTCTATTTCCTTTGGCATTATCATCGCTGTTACCATTACCATTTGTGTTTCCAATTGCAGTACCATGACCGTGCGCATTACAGTTTGCGTTTTCATACACACTTGCATTTGCATTTCCATCTCTATTTCCTTTGGCGTTATTGTTGCTGTTACCATTATCATTAGCATTTACAATTGTGGTACCATGACCGTGTGCAACATAGTTTATGTTTCCATACATACTTGCATTTCCGTTTCTGTTTTCTTTGGCGTTATTGTTGCTGTTACCATTACCATTTGCGCTTACAATTGCGGTACTGTGACCATGCGTGTTACGGTTTGCGTTTCCATACTCGCTAGCATTTCCTGTTTCGTTTCTGTTTCTTTGGGTGTTGTTTTTGCTGTTAGTGTTACCATTTGTGCTTGAAATTGTGGTACCATAACCGTGCGTGTTACACTTTGCGTTTCCATACGCGCTTGTGTTTTTCTTTCCGTTTCTGTTCCCTTTGCCATTATTGTTCCTGTAACAGTTAACATTTGCATTTACAATAGCGATACCATGATTGTGCGCGTTACCAGTTGTATTTCCATATGGATTCACAGCAGGAAGGTCATGTCAGACAAATCTAATCGATTTCTTTGACTGGGTGACCGAAGTAATAGACCAGGAAGGGGCTGTGGATATGGCCTACCTAGACTTTAGCAAGGCATTTGACACAGTCCCACACAAAAGATTAATAATCAAGTTAGCCAGCCTGGGAATGGATCCCAGGGTGGGATCCTGGGTAGCAAACTGGCTGCACAACAGGACACAGAAGGTAATAGTGAATGGAACACATTCTGAAGAAAGGGGGGTTACTAGTGGAGTACCTCAGGGCTCAGTACTGGGTCCAGTACTCTTTAACATCTTTATAGGTGACATTGCGGAGGGTCTGGTAGGAAAGGTATGCCTATCTGTGGATGACACAAAGATCTGTAACAGGGTTGATACACAAGGGGGGGTAGAAAGGATGAGAAGGGACTTGGCAAGGTTGGAGGAATGGTCAGACATATGGCAACTTAGATTCAATGCAAAGAAGTGCAAAGTAATGCACCTGGGAAATAAAAATCCTGGAGAAGAGTACACAATAGCAGGGGAGGTACTAACGACAACAATAATGGAAAGGGATCTTGGTGTAGTCATATCAGATGACCTAAAGGTGGGTAAGCAATGTGAGAAGTCAGTAAGGAGAGCCAGGGGATACTGGGATGCATAGGGAGGGCATCACAAGTAGAAAAAGAGTGGTTATCCTCTATATACAGACAGTTGGTGAGACCCCATCTGAGTACTGCGTGCAGTTTTGGAGACCTCATCTATGCAAGGACATAGACAGGATCAAGCAGCCAGAGGAGGGCAACTAAAATGGTGCAGGGTCTACATCAGAAACCATATGAAGAGGGACTGAAGCGAGCTTAATATGTATACCCTTGATGAAAAGAGGGCGAGAGGGACATGATAGAAACTTTTAAGTACCTCAAGGGAATCAACAAAGTCCAGGAGGGTAGCATCTTTCAGAAAAAGAGATGTGTAAGAACAAGGGGGCACAATTTAAAGTTAGAGGGGGGACGGCTCAGGGGTAATGGGAGGAAATTCTTTTTCATGGAGAGAGGGGTGGACGTATGGAACCACCTTCCTGGAGAGGTTGTGGGGTCTAAAACAGTGAAGGAATTCAAACATGCATGGGACAGACATAAGGCAATTATAGTCGGGAGTTGCAGGAAGTAGGCTGTTGGTTAACTAGAATATGCAGCTTATCCAATAGGTAGGGAAATGGGCAGACTGGGTGGGCCAAGTGGTTCTTATCTGCCATCAAAGTCTATGTTTCTATGTATGCGCTTGCGTCTCCGTTTGCTTCACTGTTTGCTTTGGCGTCACTTTGCACTTGCATTTCTATTAACGTTTGTGTTACCATTTACGTTTGCATCACCATGTGCATAACTGGTAGTGTTTGCATTTGCATTGCAGTTACCGTTACTATGTCACAAGACATTATGTGGTAGGAGCGTGGGGCCCCGAAGGGCCAGCGCTCCCACCACCACATTCTATTCACTATTTATAGTACTCATTCTCAAAAAGAAGGGAAATTTATGGCAAAAAGCTCCATTTAATGCATCAGTTAGGGTTGTTCCACAGCGACAAAAGTGAGGAAATTCAGTGTTAGGGTTGAAAGCTCCTCTTGCACCTCCCTAGCCTGCCCTCACAACCAGCATCGGGGTGTGTATTGGGGTCGTTGGTCCTAACTCTCACCCCATTCTCCTATACCTCAGCTTGTTTACACATGTAATGGGATGAGAGTTAGGGCCGACAACCCCAACACACACGCCGATGCTGGTTGGGGCGGGCTGGGGTGCAGGGGGCTTTCAACCCTAACACTGAATTTCCTCACTGTTGTCGCTGTGGAACAATCCATAACTGATGCATTAAATGGAGTTTTTACACAAATATATATATATATATATATATATATATATATATACACATATATGTGTGTGTATATATTATGGTAGCACGGTAGTGCTATCATAGTTAGGTTGAGTAGCACTTTTAAGGTTAAAGGGTGAAGCTTTGCACCTTAATAATTTTGCCACCGCTCAACGGATTTGCCTGAAATTTGGTATGCACAGTTGGGCATGGTAGTTCTTGGGATTTACCAACCTTCACATTGGTCTGATATACGGCTGCAGAGTTATTAAGTGACATCCGAATGCGCAATTATGTTTTTTTGTGCATTCTTTGCTCATGCCTACAGGTCACATGGTTTGCGCGACCAGTTCACAAACTTCAGGGAATGTGTGGCCAGTGTCCCCAATGTGCCTTTTGAAGATTTTGTGAAAACATATCGAACGGTTCAAAAGTTATTCAAAAAACAAGTTCCCATTATAAGTCAATCGGAAAAGTTAACAAAAAGTTCGAAAGTGTCGCAAATTCACTTTTTTAGTGTTGCAAATGGCCCTAGTAGTGTCGCAAATCCACTATTTTGTTTTCAGTTACTGATCAGAAAAATGCTTGGAGTTTAAAATTGGGACCCTCTAGGGACACACTTCTTTCTGTGTTTACTTAGTCAGACCCTGAGGATGCTAGCCATGTCTTTATTTTGGGATTAAACACCCTAGAAATATGTTTTTCAAGTTTCTGGAAACAGTAGTGTTGCAAAGTAGTGTCACACCTGTGACACTTTTGCAAATTTTTTGATAAAGGTGTCACAAATTGCAAAAGTACTTTTCCAGACTATGGCCAAAATGACAGGAATTCTTTGCCCCCTGCTGCAAAAGAACGGTTTGGTCTTTTGGGCTGAAATGTGGAGGGAAAGCAGCCAACATCTCACAGATGTGCATTTTCATGGTTTGGTGAAAATATATTGCACAGATGCCAAATTATGGTACTCCGAATTTGAAGTTTTTTTCCCATAGACCAACCTGGCGGTGTCCGCTGCACCTTCGAGGGCTTCGTATCTAAAAGAAAGCGGTCGAGATAATGGAATTTTTATCGTGATAATGATTAGCCCTATGGGCTATGCATTCAGAGAAAATGTAGCCAGGAAAATCATGAATCATGTTAATTAATTTTTCCTTTTCTATGTCGTACGGTTACTGAGATATAAGAAATTTAGTATTCCAACACCTCATTTTCGTCTTTGAGGCCCATTATTATGCATACATTCTTTGTACTAACATACTAACATACTAAAATGCCAGCAGAATAGGCCTAATGGTCTTTCGTGTCTGCTCGTTTGGTCAGCCCCCACCCTGGGTGCTGACCTTGCTGTCCCCGTCGCCTTCTCTGGCTTCTCCCTTCCCAGTTCCGGATATTCTTGATGCATTGGATTTTGCTTCCTGAACCCTTCCCCTGTACCTGTCCCACCCCCTCTTGAACCCCTCCACTGTCTCTGCCTCCACCAGCCCCCTAGGTAGTGCATTCCATGGCTCTACCACCCTCTCAGTGAAGTAGCACCTCCTCCTTTCTCCCCTGAATCTTCCCCCCTCCAGCTTCCACCCATGCCCTCTAGTGGCCCCCTCCTCCTTCCTTCAAAGCACCCTCACTGTTCCTCCCCTATTTACCCTCTTCATGTACCTGAAGACCTCTATCATGTCTCCCTGGTCCCTTCTCTCTTCCAAAGTGTACATATTTAGCTCTTCGAGCCTTTTCTCATAGGTCCTGTCCCCCAAGCCCCAAATCATTTTGGTTGCCCTCCTCTGGACCCTCTCCAGGAGGTTAATGTCCCTCTTTAAGTGCAGCCTCCAAAACTGCACGCAGTACTCCAGGTGCGGCCTCACCAAGCAGTTATACAGAGGGAGTATCACTTCCTCCTTCTGAGGTGATCCTCAGCTATGCATCCCAGCATCCTGTTGGCCTTGGCTGCTGCCCTCCTACAAGTCTCAGAGTTGTTCATCTTGACATCCACCACCACCCCCAGGTCCCTCTCAGCCATTGAGACTTGTAGTATTCCCCCAGGGTGTACACTTGGCCTGGGTTTCTGGCTATTGGTGGGTACCTTGCATTCCCTGCATTAAACCTCAGCTTCCACTTTCTAGACCATCTTTCCAGAGCCTCCAGGTCCCCCTGCAGGGCCACCCTCCCCTCCTCCCCATCCACCGCGGCCCCCAGTTTCGAGTCATCTGCAAAGAGACTCATCTCACTCCTGATTCCTGTCCTATGTCATATGGTTACTGAGATATAAGAAATTTAGTATTCCAACACCTCATTTTCGTCTTTGAGGCCCATTATTATGCATACATTCTTTGTACACACTGTGTTTCTCTATGCAGCTGTTGGGGAAAAACAGGGTATGTGCTTCTGTTAATGTTACAGTTACTTTTTCCACTTGCGTTAATGCACCCATTTGCATTACCATTCCAGTGTACTTCACCATGTGCATTACGCTTTGCATTCTCATTTGCGCTTGCGTTTGCATTCCTGTTACCACTTGCATTTCCACTACTGTTTGTGTTTGCATTTCGGTTCGTGTCACTGTGTGCATTGCCAGTAGCATTTATGGCAACCCTTTCATTTGCATTTGTGTTTGTCTTTCGTTTTGCGTCTTCGTTGCTGTTTCTGTTACCATTTGCATTTCCTATTGCGTTACTGTGCCTGTGCACATTGCGATTTGCTTTTCCATATGTGCTTGCAATTTCTTTTGCATTTATGTTTCCTTTGGCATTATTGTTGCTGTTACCTTTACCATTTGTGTTTACAATTGTGGCAACGTGACTGTGTGCGTTACGGTTTGCGTTTATGTATGCATTTGCATTCTCGTTCACGTTTCTGTTTCCTTTGGCATTATTGTTCATGTTAACTTTATCATTTGCATTTACAATTGCAGTACCGTGCCCATGCGCATTATGGTTTGTGTTTATGTGCTCGCTTATGTTTGCATTTTTGTTTCTGTTACCTTTGGTGTTCTTGTTTCTGTAACACTTAACATTTGCATTTACAATACCGGTGTTGTCACTCTGTGCATTACCAGTTGCATTTTCGTATGTGCTTGTGTGTCTGTTTGCATCACTGTTCGCCTCGGCACCACTTTACACTTGCATTTCTATTAATGTTTGCTTTACCATTTGCGTCTGCTTTACCATGTGCGTAGCCGTTGCCACTTGCATTTGCTTTGCAGTTCCTGTTACTATGTAACAAGACATCACATGGTGGCAGCGCATTCCATTCACTATTTATCATCCTTATTTTCAAAAAGAAGGGAAATTAGATGCAAAAAACTCAGTTTAATGCATCTTTTAGGGTTGTTCCACAGCGACAAAAGCAAGAAAATTCAGTGTTAAGGTTGAAAGCCCCCCTTGGGACCCCCAGCTCACCACCCAACCAGCATCGGGGTGCGTGTTGAGGTCATCGGTCCTAACTCTCACCCCATTCTCCTGTACCTCTGCTTCTTTACACATGTGATGTGGTGAGAGTTAGGGCCGACAACCCCAATGCACACCACAATGCCAGTTGGGGGGATGGGCTGGGGGGTCCAATGGGGGCTTTCAACCCTAACACCAAATTTCCTCACTTTTGTCACTGTGGGACAACCCTAACTGATGCATTAAATTGATTTTTTTGCCTGTAAAATATATATATATATATATATATATATATATATATATATCTATATATACATATATGTGTATATATATATATATCTTATGAATCCTTTGTACCCTTACCCCTACCTTGGGTCACACCTGGAATCGAGACTTGGCTCAGTGTGCCTTTACTGGTTATCAACTTTTAAATAAATAAATACATTATTTATATAGCGCCTCTTCCCAGAGGCTCAGAGTGCAGTACAATTTCTTAAAAACAGCACCATCCAAAGATTCCAACAAACACATTGCAGAACATAAAAACAACATCAAAATCTATCTATCACATAAAACACGACAGTCAGTACACTGTAAGGCCCTCAGTAAATACTATAACTGCACAGTACTGCAGCTATAGTTAGGGTTGCCCAGCCACTGCTATGTTAAACCAAATGTTTTGCACTTTAGTAACTTTGCAACCGTGCAGTGGATTTGCCTAAAATGTTGCACGTATGGTTTGGTACCATAGATCACTGCATCTGGCAAGTTGCATTATGGTTGGATGTGTGGTTGCAGAGTTTCAGAGCATCAAAAAATGTACAATAATTGACTTTTTGTTCACTCTTTGTTAGGGGCTACAGCCCAAATGGTTTGTCCATCTGGTCTGACATTTTCAGGGAAAATGAGTGTCAGTGGCTCAGCAGGTTGCATACTCTTCTCTGAGGCCTGGAGATCACAAGGCTCTGGGTTCTATCCCACTCTGAGCACTTGGGTTAAATCCTAATACTGACACTGTAGAGCAGCATGAAGGGGGCACTGCACTCCTGAGGTGCCGTCTTCCGGGTTAGACATTAAACCGAGGTCCCATCTGTCTGTTCTGGTGGTAGTTCAGATGGATGTTAAAGATCCCATGGCACTTCTCTAAAAGAGTAGGGGACGTCCCCAGTGTCCTGGCCAAATTCCCCCTATTCACTAAAAATACCACAAACAGCTTAAATTCTGGTTCAGTTTCAGTTGGCATCCATCTGTATCCCCCTCCCCCCGGGACAAGGCTGAAAATAAGCACAAAATTGTCTAGTCTTCCTTCCCTGTCAACAAAAAATAAATAAATAAATGCAGTCTGGGTCACTGATGTGCCTTTTGAAGATTTGTTGAATAAATATTAATCTGTTCAAAAGTCGTTCAAATTTCAATTTTCTGATTATAGTCAATGGGAAAAAATACTAGTGCCTCTTGAAAGCTGCTGCCAGTACATTTTATTGTCACAGATGCCCTCTGTAGTGTTGTGCAGCTACCATCTTGTTTTCAGTTAGCGGTGAAGAAAAAATGGCTGTAGTTTAAATGTTACTGCCCCTAGGTAAACACTGACAGTTGTGTTTACCTGATCAGGGCATGAGGAACACAATGCATCTGTTCATTTGATGTAACCCCCCCAAAATACTTTTTTGGTGATCAGACCCCAGTACTGTCACAAATTGAGACAGAATGGATGTGACACTTTCGTAAATTGTGACACTGTCATGCCGTTCTTTTGCAAAGTTTTGTGAAAGTGTCACAATTTGTGACACTACTGCTCCAAAAACCAACATTTCTTTGTCACCTCAATGCAAATAAATGGCTAGGGCCTTTTTGGCTCACATTTCCAGGGTGGCAAGCCCTGTCCCCACAGAAGTGTCTTTTGGTTGTTTGATCAAAAAAATGTACAACTGTTCAGTAGTTACAGCACTCCAAAGTTGAGAAATTTCCTATAGGATAATATTGTGGCACCTGTATCTCGAAACCAATTCAATATAAGGATTTTTCGCTCTGGACAGCTTAGTCCACTTTTAGGTGAACTAAGCATGCGTGGAGGTTTCCAAGTCATGATTACAAGTGGAGTTGAATTGTTTTCATAGTTGCTATGATTACTGACATATTGCCAAATTAGTGTTAGAAGGGTTGCTTTTCATGACTATAGGGTTTCGGTATGTCTCCTTACTTATGTGTAAGTGGGAGCGCAGGGTCCAGAGGGCCCACACCCCCACATAAGCATACCATTATGCAAAAATGGGCAACATGAAGACAGCACAAGGCCAGGAGGGTCCTACACTCCCACAACCACTCTGCCAGTGTGCTCGACAAATGGGACACTTCCTACAACAATATCTGTAGGTTTGCCTTTTCTGCCCCTCGCCTAACTCATCATTGCCTCTCATACTCCAGCCTAAACTGGCTATGACCTCAGGGACTCCGGGCTTACTCCCTAGAGTGTCTTATACTGACTCACTTACTAGATCACCATGTCCAGACTCTCTGGCTGAACTGCTTATCCCGGTCTCCCACTCCTGCACCCTTAGGTCCTCTTCCATCCCAATGCTCTCTCTTAGACCCTGTGCTACAAAACTGGATGAACAGGCGTTCTCCAATTTTGCTCCTAAGTTCTTGAACTCACTACTCCTGCAGGTTAAAAATTCCACCTCCCACCATGTTTTTAAGAGCTCACTGTTCTCTCACCTCTACACCCTTGGAAACTGCAAATGCACCTAGACTTAATCACCACTAGGTCTCCTGGCCAGGAATTGATCTATTGGTAAAATGTACTCTAAACTGTATTATATAGTATGTACTATGTTGTTGTTTTTGTTTATGAATTTGTACAATTGTGCTTATTTGTATTCCGTCTTGTACTCTCCAGGGTCGTGCCTGAAAATAGGCAGGATTGTTGCCTAGTGCACTTACCCAGTTACCAAAAGCTAATAAATAAATAAACCACATACCAGTTACCAATTACGTAACACTTTTTCAAAAAGAAGGGAAATCCATTGGAAAAAACTCCATTAATGCATCAAGTTAGGGTTGATAGCACAGCAACAAAAGTTTGGAAATTTGATGTTAGGGTTTTCACCCCTATCTCCACCCACATACCCCCACCCTTCACACACCAACAGGTGTTGGGGAGTGCCATGGGGTCATCAGGCCTAACTCTCACCCCATTCTCCTATACTGTACCATGTCAGCTTGTTTACACATGGAATGGGGTGAGAGTTAGGCTTGATGACCCCATGGCACACCCTGACACCTGTTGGTGTGTGAAGGGTCGAGATGGGGTGGTAGGGGTGTAAACCCTAATATCAAATTTCTGAACTTTTGTCACTCTGCTATCAATCCTAACTGATCCATAAATGGAATTTTTTGCAATGAATGTATTATATACTGTATTTCATATGCTTGGTTAAATAAACATTTTTAAACCCTTTTTTAAAGGTTTCCACTGAGGATGCCTCCCTAAGGCAGTGCATTCCACAGGGCTGGTGCGGCAGTGGAGAAAGCAAGATCTACAGATTGTCTCAACCTGGCCCTGTTGACCGCTAGGAGGCATCCCTCAGAGGAATGGAGAATGCGGGTTGGGCAGTGAGGCATCAGGAGGTCTTGCAGGTAGTCTGGTCCCCAGTAATTCGGGGCTTTATAGGTCAGTAAAACAACCTTGAAGGCAATCCTTCACCTTATCGGCAGCCAGTTCAGTTCTCAGAGGACAGGTGTGATATGATCAAATCTTGAGACACCAGTAAACAGCCTGGCTGCTGCGATCTGCACCAGCTGCAGACAGTAGAAATTGCCTCCAGATAGCTTCAGGTACAGAGCATTGCAGTAATCTAAACCGGACGTGATGAAGGTATGTACTAGAGTAGCTAGATTATCAGCTGGTGTCAGGGCCCAGATCCAGGCAATGTTCCTGAGATGGTAAAAGCTACTTTGGATGACAGCCGACACCTTAGTATTAAGTGTCAGACCATCTTCAAGGACCACGCCCAGATCTCTAACCTGAACAGAGGGGGTCAACGGAGGCTTATAGGAGAAAATTCAGGGAGTTAATAAAGGGCCCAGGAGACAGCTGTGTTGCATTGCATGTCCAAATCTGTACCTATCTAGATTGCTGGGTGATGGGACTAAAGGTAGAACTGTAGAGCAAATATAAATTTGTTTGTAAGGGAGTCATTTCCTAAAATTGTACCTGAGGACATGTACAGTATGTATGACTACTGGACTGTGTATGCAGCTCCACAAAGGATGCAGCAGAAAATGTATGTGGCCATCAGACCACACATCCAGTGCAGAAACATAGGAGGGGAGAGGCAAATGATTTGAAGAGGACCAAGGGAGGGCAGCCTAATGTAAACCAGCCTGCACCTTATCACAAAACACAACTCACCAGTCCAAAGGGGAACAAGGGCCCTGGGTCAAAGAAGTGCTTTCTTTGTCAGAAAGTGGGGCATCTAGGCTAGCCCAGTGGTGCTGGAGGTTGAGGCACTGATTGCTATACCTCGTGCCATGCCAGCAACCTAGGTTCAGGAACGAGCCTGGGGCGTCCGTGGTTGGCAGTGGGAGAGAGGACAGAGCATCCAGAGGACTGCTCTCCTTTCTAGGGGGAGGGTGCCATGTCATCCTGCTCACTGATTTCCCTCTGGTGGTGGCTGGAGGGCAATATGAGTCGGGAAGCATGCTCCGACATAATCACGTCAGTAGGGAGGGCGGAATGGTGAAAAGGAGCCTGCTAGTGCTCCATGATGGTCCGCTGCACCTGATGGCTGACTCCAGCTTCTGGATTGGGTTTCCAGGAAGGGGGTGCATCCTTCCTGGCCCCACCATGAAGCGTAAGCCATGGGGGAAATCACTGGTTTCAGTGAGTTCAGCTGTGGTGGAACCTGAGAGAGAGTTCCTCCTTCAGAGGGCCAAAGCCCCTGCCAGGGCTTGGGAAGAACAAAACTTAAATGGAAAAAAAAAAGTGGAGCATCTGTTCTATGACAGCACTAAAAACATGAACAAAGAACAAAAGCCTGGAGGACAGGATAATCAAGACAGTATCCAGCAGATAGCAGCCAATGCACAGACTGTAGTGCCACCAAACATTTCCATGCACATGTGCCCTATCCTAGTTAATGGGACAGTACACAGGGACTGAGGGGCACTGGCACCTCCATCTCCATGGTGAGGCAGGATCTGATCTAGGTAGATTCTGCTGGGGCAGTTTTTCAGGATTTGAGGATCAGTGGTCCAGCCATCCAAGTACCAATGAATCAGGTTTTCCTGAGCAGGGAGGGCGGCCATGGGGTACAGGAGATGGGAGTCATACCTGATCTCCCTGTGGATGTGATCATGGGAAATGATTGTGACCATAGGAAAAGTCCAGTGTGCATCACTACCAGTAGTCAGGAAAATGGGAAAGCTTCTAAAGGTGAGGAGAAGGTGACACAGCCTTTGCTAATCCCTCCATCAGCAGCTAAGAAAGTGGCTAGTATGGATGAGGGGCTGATTAGGAGTCAATCAATCAATATTTATTTTTTATAGCGCCTTTCAAAAACCAAGGTGCTGTACACTTTAAATATACAAATATAATAAAAAACGAATAAAACAATTATACAGTTATATAGTTAAAAACAATCTGGGAAGGCTAACGTAAATAAGTACGCTTTTAACATAGATTTAAAACTACTAATGGTCAGGCACTCTCTTAACCAATGAGGTAAAGAATTCTACAGGGTTGGTGCTGCAAAGGAGAAGGCATGAGAGCCAGAAGTTTTTAAGTGAACCCTGGGAATCTCAAGCAATCCCTCATCAATGGATCGGAGAGGATGAGTGGGAGAGTAGGTAGTCAGGGAATCTTTCAGGTCATTGGGTCCCTGTTCATGTAGGGCTTTGAAGGTAAGCAAGCCTACCTTATAGGTGATCCGCCACTGAACCATCAGCCAGTGCAGTCCATGCAGCACAGGCGTGATGTTGCTGGTCCTTGAAGTACCAGTCAATAACCTGGCCACAGCATTCTGCACTAGATGCAAGCGGCAGATATCAACCCCAGAAAGCCCTAGGTAGAGGGCATTGCAGTATTCAAGATGGGTGGTAATGAAGGCATGGACTAGTGTTGAAAGGTCATCCAGCGAAACCAGGTGTTTCACCCAGGCGATATTCCTCAGATGGTAAAATGAGGATTTAACCATGGCCGACACCTGAGATTCCAGGGTCAGGCTGTCATCAAAAATAATGCCCAGGTTACACACTCGATCTGAGGTAGTGAGCTGGACTCCATCAAGGTATAGGCCCAATGCATGCCCAGCCCCCAAACCCACCACCAGAAAACCTGGGTCCACTACCAAAACTTCAGTCTGGTCCGGATTCAGTCTCAGCCAGCTAGTGTTCATCCAGTATTTGATCTCGGAGAGGCAGTTGTTTAGCACGGAAACCGCATCAACCTGTCTGAGTATAAAGGACATATACAGCTGAGTATCATCTGCATAGTTGTATCGTCTAATGATATCTCCCAATGGCAGCATATACACTGTGGCCTACATGGGTGCCAATATGGAGCCCTGCGGCACCCTGCGGCACCCTGCGGGACAGGAGGAGGGCATCAGAGGAATAAATTCTGGTGACCACTATCCGAGACCTGCCCATGAGGAAGGATCGAAACCATTTGAGGACTGTACCTGACAGTCCACAAACTATCTGCAGGGACTCCAAAAGCACACAGTGGCCCACAGTGTCAAAAGCTGCTGAGAGATCAAAAAGAACCACGATGGTATGAGCCTTTTGATCTCTTGCTATTAGGAGATCATTTAATACCCATACAAGGGTAGTCTCCATGCTGTGTCTCTTCCTAAATCCAGAGTGGAGAGCTTCATAGACGTTGTGGGTCAGAACATGATCGTCCAGTTGCAACGCATTCACCTTCTCAATAACCTTACTCACAAAGGCAGGTTACCGACAGGCCTGTAGTTAGCTGGACAGGATCCAAGAAGGGCTTTTTAAGGAGTGGTAGTATGACCACCTCCTTTAGGGGATAAGGAAAGACCCCACCCCAAGGATCTCCAGACAATTTCAGCTAGGATCGGGCAGATAACATCTACAACACCCCACTAAAAGAGGGGTAGGACCTGGATACAAACTACAAATAGTTGGGAGCAAAGCCTGGACAATCATCACAATGTCCATGAATTCCGTTGGCTGAAATCCGTCCTGACAGACCGGGTGCTGACCTCCTCCCATCGACCTCCACAACCCCTCATAGGGAGAGCTGGGCTGATTCCAGACCTGATGCTGGCAACCTTATCTGTGAAAAATCAAGCTAACTCATCACACTTAGCCTGCGATAAAGCTCTTCTGGACTGGAGACAAATTGGATTGCACAATCTGTCAACAGTTCAGAAAAGCTGAGCCAGTCGATTCTGCACCACAGAAATCTCTCTGGACAGGAACTCTGCCTTCTTATGGGTGATTTCTGATTGACAGCTCTTATAATGTTCCATCAATCTAAGTCTGTCAGCATTCAGGCCGGACTTCCACCATGCTCCCTCCATCCTTCAACCAACTCTCCTTAGCTCCTTCAAGGAACCATCATACCAAGGGGACTTGGGCGAAGAGTGAGTGGTCAAACATGAACAGGAGCAATCAAATCCAAGGCATCTCCCACCTCCTTGTTATAGGGCAGTACTAGATCCCCTGGACTTGTGCTTTTGCCCAGAAATCCCAATAGGTCCAGGACTGCTGATAGACCACCTGGGGTAACTCCCCTTAAAGGGCGGTACTGGACCATCTCCAAAGGGGTAGGTCCATTTGGGGGATCCCCAAAACTGAACCCTATGGTGTGATGGTCAGACCAACTGACTGGTTCCACCCCCAAGCCTGAGATCTCCATCCCCAGGAGGAATAACAGATCCAGTCAGTGACCTCCTATGTGGGTAGCAGAGGTAACCACCTGTGTAAGGCCCAGCAGCATCATTAGCTGGAGGAAATTTTTACCAAATTGTGAGAGTTCATAGTCAACCCAGGCATTGAAGTCCCCCAGAATTATCCATCTGGGAGACTTCAATACTATGTCGATGATGATGTCCACTATCTCCTGCAGGAATTATCCACCATCACCTGGTACACGGTAGACGAGGAGTATCCTGCAACCTACAGCCTCTCCCATGATACACTCAAAGGATCTGGTGGACCCCACTGGAACATCCACAAGGCCCAGTTTGGTCTTTAAAAATTTGGCTAACCCCTGCCCCATGATCCAACCTCGAGCGGTGGATCACTGAGAACCCAGCTGGAACTGCAGAAGCCAATACTAGGCCTGCATTTTCATCCAGCTAGGTCTCCGTGATTCATGCCAGAGCCATCATTTCAACAAGATCAGCTATAATAGCCATCTTGTTTCTAATGGATCTGGCATTGCATAACACCCCCAGAGTTGGATGGGATGCTGAGGAAGACCTTGACTTCTGCCCAGCATCTGTTGAGCCCTTGGGTATGGGTACAAGACAGGGATTACCCCTGTCCTGACACCATTTAGCCACAGGGCATCTCTTGGTCCTCACCACCGTAATTCACCCCCCCTTTCCAGTCCCCCACCAGACCCAGTTCTCCCCCTTCTCCTACACCTCCTGTCAATCCTTAAAGCTTGACAGCACTTGTAGGTCTCAATTGGTAAGTAGGGGCAGTCAAAAGGGTGAAATTCCCTGAGTCTGGTGGGGGAATACTGCCTGATCATCTTTAAGCCCTCCCAGCACATTTCTAAGACTAGCAGCAAAGCAAACCATAAAATAACATATACTTATGTAAACAATCCACTACCCCAGAACCCATGATAACATCTACTCTCCCTAAATAATAACTCCAGCTATTCAAAATAAACACCACATAAATACAAAAACAATAAAATGTAAAATACAGTAAAGTCTTTTGGCAGTATATGAGTCTTTTTACAGAACAATAAGAGCCACCAATTCTCTTAAATGGTTTAATAGTTGTCCACTAGAGCTCTCACCTCTTCAGGGCAATGAAACCAGAAAGCCCAGAGTCAGAATTCACCTCTCATTCTGAACTTTGAAAATGAGCAACAGAAATTATTTAAAATTAATAGAATTTACAGGCACTCTCACTGCCTGAAAGTAAACAGAAAAGGATGACTGGCAGTAGATTGAATTGAGAAGTCCTTCAGTGCACCCTGCTATGGATTTGTGGAGTCTTCTCTCGATTCTCCTTTCCAGTGTCTTTTGCACTAAATTTGCTGCAGTACTTAGCCCACCAGATCTTCAAAACAAAACTGACTCCTCTGAACCAACAGCAGACCAGAGAGCTGCTTAGGAACTAGGCAAAGGACCCTCAAACACCCACCCCCTGGAAACAGCCACCCTGCCTAATTAAACCCACAACTACGGCCCCCGGCCCAGTGTCTGCTGTCCAACAGACCCTCCAAAGGAACCTAGAGGCCACCAGTAACAACGTCCACTCTCCACCAGATCTAGACTGGTACCTCCTGTTATGGTTCCAGCACAGAGCAGCTGCTCCCAGATGGGTTTAGATAGACCCCCTAAATGCTCCCACCAACCTCCAGAAGTCCATTGTTCCTAGCAGGGCTTCAGAAACCACTAGCAGCTTCTGTAATATCCAGTCCAGTGACAACAACAGGACAACAATATTCCAGCAGGCTACAGCCTCTTTAGCTCAACAAAGTTTAGGGACCACTGACGGCTTCTGCAATATACAGTCCATGAACAACAAAAGGCCGGCAATGTTCCGGCAGACGTCCAATCTCCACAACTCCCCATTCAATGTTCCAGCTAACAACGCCCTCCTTCAACAGTTCCTCATCTCCCCAGGATCTTTCCTTCCACAGGGATAGCTCCACAGCAAGAATCCACAGACTCTTCAGTGCCCTTGATATTCAGCACAAGGGATACCACCAGAAGGTAAAAATGAAAATATAAGCAAACACTAGCATATTGATTACTGACACTAGTATAAAGCAGCACTATACAAAGATAGAGTTAGTGACTCTAACTATTTATCCCAAAGATACTAATCCTGCATCATTGTCTCACTTCGGGGCCCTGACTAACTGTCACTAAGATAAACAAACTAAACAAAAATTACAAATTTAAATGAAGTAAAGCAAATTTAGCAAATAAAACAACTTACAATAAGCTTTAAAAATGAAATACTGCTGCTACAGATTACTGCTACAGATGGCTAGCCCACGTGGCTGTCATCTTTTTACACTCTCTTTGGAAACATGCAGCCTGACAGTGCCTCGTGTCAGCTGGAGTAGCAACCTTTAGCCCTTGCTGCAAACGTAGGAGATCATAGCTGTGGGCAGATTTCCTTCTGAAGGGAAGTTGCGGAGGGTCAGACGGGAGGAGCTGAGCAGATCTCAGCTGGTTGAATCTATCATACAGAAACTGAGAGAGTCAACAGATAGTGCTGAGGCCTCTCAGGGGAGTAAAATGTTAGTTTACAGGGAGAGTAGACTCTTGTACAGGGAATGTACATCACAGAGGCAGCTAGAGGGAGAGGTACTCAGGCAGTGGGTTGTCCCTCAAGCTTTCCACAACAGTTTTTGACCCTGGTCCATGACATCCTTTTTCAGGCCACGTAGGTGTTGGCCACACAAAAAGCCAGCTTGCCAGCAATTTATTTAGCCTTAGTGTGTACACAGATATATCAAATTCCTGTCAGTCTTGCCCACAGTGCCAGAGGATGAGAAAGGTAGGGAATAAGACTAAGGCAGCTTTGGTACCCATGCCTATTGTAGATGAACCTTTTAAGAGGGTAGAGTGTCAATATACAGTATTGGGGTCCCTGGGCACCCTGAGTCACATGGGCAAAATGTATATACTGGTTGTTATGGACTATGTAACCAGGTACACTGAGGCAGTGGATATGTCCTCCATTGAGGCAGGGAATGTTGCTGACAAGTTCCTGGGAATCTTTAGCAGAGTGGGATTTCCCCAGGAGATTTTGTCAAATCAGGGGATAAATGTCATAGTGTCACTAATGACTAGTCTATGGGAGATGTGTGGTGTGAAACAGCTCCATGCCTCTCCCTATCACCTCGAGACAAATGGCCTGATTGAGCAGTTCAACAGGACTCTCTGAACTAGTAAGTAAGTAAAGTAAGTAAAACAATGTTATTCATAAAATATGAACTGGAATAAAACTCTATTAAGTACAAGACTCATTTTCAAATAGGTCCTTTGGTTGCAGTTTACATGTTTCACACATTTGTAGCAAACATAAAAATCCACTCATAAATTAAGTACAAAAAAATTCAAGACACATGTCACATCATGATAATAATAATACATACATAGAATACAAATAAGTAACATAATACAATACAAAAACACATTTTATAAGCATACAAATGGATCGCACCAGGCTACCCAAAGCACCCTATTATCCAAAAACTTCATTTACTATCTTATATGACATAACTTCTGTGTATCAATTACATTAAGAAACCATTTCTTTATCAGTCCTAAACTAGTAGGTGTTTGAATCCCTCTCAATTCTAAAGGGATGGTATTCCACAGTATGGGGCCCCTATTAAAAATGAAGCTCTACCAATCCCCACATTACACCTGGGGACAATACATTCAGATCCCTGGGAAGATCTTGGGCCCACCCTCTGATGCCTGGTTTTGCTCAGAACATTTGCTGACCTGCACAAGAAGGAGTGGGACACAAATTTTTCCAACCTCCTGTTTGCTTACAGGGAACAAAAACAGATGAAGGGCCATTGGCTATGGCATTGGTGCTAAAAGTCCAAACAGGGGAATTAAACACTGGCAAGGCTTAGCACTCAGTACACAGATAACACGTTGCACTGCAGCTCAGTGCCTAAGTGAAAAACTTTTATTTAAGACACACTAAGCAGGAACAGCATGCTGGAGCCATCTCCCAAAAAGAAGGACCCACTAAAAACCAACATTTCACACCCACTTCATAGGCACTTTGTCAGGGTAGCTTGCTCCCCCTTCAGTAACCATTTTTACAGTCACCCATAACTAGGGAGTGCAGGCTAATACACCATTTATCACATGCAAAATGTGACAAGGAGGTAAAAAATACAAATTATCATAAGTTTGCCCACTTCCTAAGAGTTATGTGGCTAAGTTGGAACATAATAATTATGAATAATACCCAATTCATTTTCATTTGTTTTAAAATTGGCCACATTAGACTTTAATAAAACCCATTATTGTACTGCTAAAGGGTTACTCTACTTCTGAAATTTGCCTTAGTGCACAGTACATGGGTTAATCTAATAGAACATACAGAGCACTATTAATTTCATTGGTAATATATTTGTAGTTAATGCTTTTTTATTAAAACCTTTAAACATACAGAACATTCATTAAAAAATATTTACAAAACATTAATTCCAGCAAGGTACATTTATTTATTTATTGTAAATTGGTTTATAACCTTTGAGCCAGAGGCTTATTTCCAAAGGTACCTCGCCACATTGAGGACAGACAGAACAAATTTAGGTTACAGAATACAAGTCACTGACTTAGAGTTACACAGAATGATTTCATACATTTATACAATTTAGTAGCAATTACAGTGACACAGCTGAGCACATGCTGGTTTTAACAGAGGCAGGATGCACAGGGGGAGAAGTTGGGGGGGTGTTAGGTGGAGTGCCGCCCAGTCGGCGTTCTCAAGTGTGAAGAGATCGAGGCCACATTTAAAGACAGGAGCAGCTGCGAGTGTTAAACAGTTGGCTCCAAAGGGCGGTTTTGAAGTTGGAAATTGTGGGGGCATTGAAGATGGGAGCAGAGAGAGAGTTAAACCAGGATGGGGCTCTGTAGCAGAAGGACCTCTGACCATGAGTGGTCCTGGATCTGGGGACCAGTAGAGTGCTCTTGTTTGAGGTTTGGGTTGCGATAGTGGGTGGGGTATGGTGGATGGAGGCTGTCACCATGGGAGGTGATAGTCCGAGTAGAGTTTTTTTGTGAGGAGGCAGGTTGGATAGCGTAGCCTTTCATCTAGGTTAAGGAGTTTTGGCTCGTCATAGAGTTGCATATATGTGTGAGCCTGGGGGCACCAGTAATCAGCCTGCAGGCATTATTTAGGGTGAGGCGAATTTTGTTGAGGGTGGTAGTGTCAGCAGCACCATAGACTGGCAGGCCATAGTCTACAAGGGACAGTACTGAAGATGCAACAGCAAGTCAGAGAGCATCGGGGGGGCAGTTTTTATAGCGGTAGAGGATGCCAAGCCGTGTATTAGTCGTGGATGGAAGGGCATCAAAGTGGGTGTGGAAGATGAGGGCTGAATCGAAGGTAACCCTAAAGTATTTGTAGGACCAGACTTGTTCAAGCAGTTGTTTGGTACTAGGGAGGATAAGGAGTGGATAGTTGCAGGCTTTGTTTTGGGGGTGGGCAAAGAGCATTGTTTTGGTTTTTTTGAAATTAATGATGAGCCTGAGCTCCTTAAACCAGGCTTTGGCATCATTGTAGGATTGTTGTAGGGAGTCCTGGAGGGAGAAGGGATTTCGGTGGGTGGCAAAAATGACAGCATCATCTGCTTACATAAGAATTTTGCCAGAGCATGCACTGGGCAGAGTGTTTAGATAGAGTGAAAAGACTAGGGGGCCCAGGATGGAGCCCTGGGGTACCCCTGAGCAGATGGGATGAGCTTCAGAGAGTGTCCCACTGATTTTTACATACTGGGAGTGAGCGGATAGATAGCTTGTGCACCATGCAAGGGGGCCAGCAGAGAAACCAGTGTGGTAGAGGGCATCCAGCAGAAGAGGGTGGGAGACAGTGTCGAAAGGCCTTTGAGAGGTCAATGAACATTGCACCAACTAGGGAGCTGGCATCCCGGGAGGAGTGTAGGAAATTGGAGAACTCAACTACTGCAGTGCCGGTACTGTGACCAGCATGGAAGCCGTGCTGCTCTGGGCATAAGATGTTATGCTTAGTCAGATATTCAGTGATTTGAATGGCCACCACTTTTTCTAGGGCTTTGGAGGGGGGAAGGATGGAGATTGGTCAGTAGTTGCCGGCGGAGGACCTGTCACCCTCTTTATGAATGGGCATGACTATGGCTGTTTTTCATGCAGTGGGGAATTGCCCCAGGCAGAGGGATTGGTTTAGTAGGCATGTGAGTGGGACAAGGACTTCATCCAGCATCAACCGGAGAATACTGGGGTCCAGGGAGTCGCTGCCAGGACTATTGCTATTTAACACTTTAATTAGGAGAGGTCTGGCTTCCTGGGCAGATACCTTGCATAGGTGGAAGCTGGGGTGTTGGAGGACAGGGGGAGGTAGGGTGGGGGGAGGGTCAAAGAAATTCCTGGGGAGGACAGAGCTAAGGTCAGTAAAGGAGGTGTTAAGGCAGTAAGCAATGCAGGCAGGGTCGGTGGAGGTAGAGCCATCAATAGTGAGCTGGGATAGGGAGAGGAGAGTGATTTCCCATTTAGATGTTTAACATTGTCCCAGAAAGTCTGGGCACACCCCAGGAGGAGGTGAGGGTGGCCTGGTAATGGTCAGCCTTGGCTTTATGGACTGCCCATGAGCACCTGTTCCGAGCAGCATTGTAGGCCTGTCTATCAGCCACCCAGCCTGTTTCGGTGGCAAGGTGCCAGAGGTTATCCCTATTTTTGAGCATTTGTAGTAGGGCAAGGGTAACCGAGGGTGCATTACGTTTTTTGGATCAAATTTTGGTGAAGGGTGCAAAGAGGTCACAGGCCTTGTTAAAGGTTTGGGAGAGAAAGGTGAGGGCAGTGTCAATGTCAGGTGCATGATGAATGGAGGACCAATTAGTCTGGGCGAGAAACTGTTTGAGTTTTATCAGCCTGCCAGGGCAGAGGCACCTGTGGAGTGTGGTCTGGGCTGTGGGTTTGGGAGTGGGGGCCACCCAAAGGAATAGGATAGAGGAGTGGTCACTTAGGGAGTCTGGGAGGACCTGGATATTATGGATTTTTTGGGGGCGGTTGGTGATAATTACGTCCAGAAGGGTACTGGTTCCTCTCTTTGGGTTTACTCTAGTGGGCTGGGAGATGAGTTGTGTCAGGTCTTGGGCAGTGAAAGAATCTCAGATAGTGGAAGAGGAGGCACTGAGCCAGTTCACGTTAAGGTCCCCACTAGGATTTGTTCTGCCTTGTGGTGGAGGGTGGCAAGATATTCTGTTATAGATATCAGCACCAGGTTCTGGTTCTTTGGGGGAATGTAGGCAGTGGTGAGATAGAGAGGGCCCCTGGAGGGGTCAGGAGTGAGTTTGAGGTTAAGGGCCTGGGCCCCATTCACAAGAATGGGGGCAGGGAGCGCTTGTCCGATGATTGTGTCCCTGGTGTAGATTGCACAGCCACCCCCGCATTTGCCTACTCAGTCCTCCCAGTATAGGGTATACGCACATCAATGGGCTAACCCCCCTCTTAAGGTGCTGCTGCTGAGAAGAATACCTCTTACGGCACTCACAGAGGTCCTGCTCCAGGAGGGAGCTCTGTGTGTGGGCTGGTTTGCTGGCTGGCATCTGAATACTGTGTGATATCGGTTGAGAGAATGCCCAACCATCAGTAGATTTAAAACTGAGCTTAAAGCTTATTTATTTGACCTGGCCTTCCCTAGTAATTGATAATGTAACTTTTATGTTTTAATGTTATTTATATTGGTTGTTTTGTTTTTATGTTAAGCGCCTTGGTTTTGAAAGGTGCTATAAAAATGAAGTTGAATTGAATTGAATTGATATAGTCCATGGTTTACAAAAGATACTGTTAGATAGGGTTGCAGTTAACATTGTATAAAGCAGGCCCAGAATAAAGGAATTTATACCAGTAATTCATGTGGGGGTGAACTTAAACGGATCTGGCTGTTGAGGGTTGATATTGTGCATACCTCTATGAATTAGAGAGAAGTATATTGGCATTCTGGTTTCATAATGTCCAATGATCCAGTAGGGCAATACATGGAGATAAAAGAACAAGTGGATACTCCTGCATGTTCTGCCTTTAATCCAGGTTGAAAAGGCTGTACCATAGAAATACATCACGCACTGTCATTGTTAAATTACTAGTTAATATCTAAAACTCTAAAATACTAAATTTACCAAGCTATATGCTACATCACTGGAAAGGTAAGCTTGCCTTTAACATAAGGTTGAGAGCAGCAGTTGCCTTCATAGTGAGCTTATGGTTCATACCAAGGTGGGGCTCCAGTGGAGAAGGGGAGAGTGTGCTGTGGTCTGTGGAAGTCTGGACTGTGCATGGTTTAGGCAAGGAGGTGCTGAGTCTTTCTGTCTCTGGGAGACCATCGTGGGGGGGAGTGGAGGGGTAGATAAGTTATCCTATGCCCTGTCTGGGCATGGGGAGGGGGGGAGGATTGTGGGTCACCCAGATAAAGTGTACCCGGTGTGTAAAGAAAGGAGTGGAAGGGGTCCCAGATGGAGTGTGGTGGTGCATGGTTTGGTCACTGAGATTTTACATTCTGTTGAATGCACATAATCGTGCCAGCTCAGAGATAAATTTAGCCATAGTTGGCACTTTCTGGGTATACCAATTTTTTAAGATTGTTCGCTTAGCAACTAGGTTAGCTTGGAGTACCTGGTCAGTTTGTGTTTTGCACAGATGGGGACATCATTTGTGATTCCCAGGAGGAGCAGTGTGGGTGAGATTGGGAGTGGGGCTTGGAGTACATGTGATACTATTCTCCTGACATTGGTCCAGAATCTGAACAGAGTCGGGCATTCCCAGAGGACATAGCAGAGGTCCCATCCAGGGTTATCACAGCTCCAACAGTGGTTGGAAGGGGTCAATTTTAATGAGTGCAATATAGCAGGAGTGCGGTACCAGTCATGCAGGATCATGTTCTGAATGAGTCAACGTTTGCGGTCTCTTATGGGGTTCCTTCTTGACTTCCAATATTGAAGCCACTCCATGTCTGTGAGGTTTTGGCATAAGGCCTTTGCCCAGTAGTTCCTGACTTTTATGGTTTGGTCTGGGATTTTATCCCTAATGAGCCCAAATATTTTCCAGGTTCTCCATTTGGGTATCAATCCCTTCAATGTTCCTATTTAGGTGTGGTCTCCAGAACTGTACCCTGTACTCCATGTGTGGCCTCACCATTGTTTTGTACAGAAGCATAAGCACCTCCCTCCTTCTGGTAGTTATGCCCCTTCCAATGCATGCCAGCATATCATTCAACATACCATTCATGGTTCTAGCCTTTTTGCTAGGATTTTAGCATATATTTTGCAGTCACCTGTGATAAGTGAGATTGGTCAATAACTGGTGGGGAAATTTGGGTCTTTTCTCTGTTTGGATAAGATTGTAATTGCAGCAGTTGACATTGTTGGAGGGAATTGTTTAACTTGTTTCAGTTTGGTATATAGACATTGTAAGGTAGGGACAATCTGTGAGGTTAAAAGTTGGCACAATTCAATGGGGAAACCATCTCCTTCCAGAACTTTACAGGGGTTAAAGTCTTTTGTTTTTTATGCAATTCAAACTTTATTGAGTTTGATACAATACCAAAGAGAAGATCCAATAGACACAGAAGTGATTAGAACAGTGGCAGAATACAGAGATTAGATCAACAGGGGTTAAGGTCTTTTATAGTCTTGGCAATTTCGTCAAGTTGTTATTGGGAGGACTAATGCTTGAGTTTGGCTTCAGCTTATCTTGGGCATATATAGTTGAGGGAGAGAAAAGTTAGCTGTGCCGGGTCTGGAACAGTGCATGAGGAGTTAAAGGTGGGCATAGAAAGCTGTCATGGCATTGTTAGCGTATTTTTGTTGTAAGTGTAGTTTACCTGCTGCATCTGTTAGAGATGGGATATGCCTCTTGGCTTGTTGTTTTTTTAGCCAGTATGCTAATAATTTGCCTGCTTTTTCCTCACTTTCCCAAAATTTGTGTTTAAGTCTTAAAATGGCTAATTCTGACTTTCTGGTGATCAACACATTGATCTTTTTCAGATGTGGATAATCTCTAGATGGAGAGAGGAATTAGGTTGTGCCTTGGGGTCATTTTTAGGGCCTCCTCTTTTTGGATCAGCAGAGTTTCCAACTCTGCAAGATGTTTCTCTCTTTGTTTTTTGCGGTTAGTGGTGACGCTTATGATGTTACTGCATAAGGAGGCTTGATATGCCACCCATAGGATCACTACGGATTTGTCTCCAGTAAAATTTAGACACAATAACTCATTTCTACTGTCCAACACCCATTTTTTTTTAATTCAGGGCTGGTTAAAAGTAAAGAGTTGAGTCTTCATCCTGGTGTTTGGCGAGGGATATTTGCAAAAATTAAGTCCAATTCTATAAGGGCATGGTCGGAGATAATCAAAGGCTTCATAAGAATCTAAGTGATCATTGGGATAATTTACGAAGAGGTGAGCCACATGTCCCCCCTGCTGTATATTTCATGTATGGTGGAATGGTATGTGCAGTCCTGAGTCCTGGGGTTGTGGAGCTGCCATGAGTCCAACAGGACCTGGTCTGCCATTCACAGCCTCACAACTTGTAAAGCTTTGGAGTGTGGTTTGGATCCATTGTGACTCCTATCCATAGGTGTGTCAAGGGTTAAGGTAAAGTTTCCTCCTAATATTACATGGGCATTGTTGTCATTAAATTGTAATGTTTTAGAGGCAAAAGAGTAGAAGAATTGAGGGGAGTCCATATGAGGGAGTATATAAATTACCCACCATTAAGGGGCCCTGTGGGGTGTGGAATAGTGCCAGTATCCAGAGCTCTTACTGATCTGCCTCTGATTTCTGTAGAGACCATTTTAAATTTCTGTGGAGTACAATAGATACTCCTCTCTTCTTAGATACCGCTGAACTGTGTACCTCCATTCCACGCAGCCTCTTTGCAATTTGATGGCCTCCAAGTCTGTAAGTTTAGTTTCTTGTAATAATATAAGTTGCGACCTAAGCTTGTGCAAATGTGTTAGCACCTGCTTCTGCTTAATGGGGGAGTTTAAGCCCAGAATATTCCAGCTGTGGCACCTTAAGTTAGCCATCATGTGGGCTGGAATAAAACCTTATTGCTGGTATGTAGCGGATACCATTAACAAAGCAGATGTGCTAAGGAAGCCTTTCTTTAGGTGGCGTGGTGTTTAACGGGGAATGTTTCAGAGTGTAATCCCCTTTCTATGTCACCAAAGAGTCTAAAAAAAAGAAACTGTAAGAGAGATATAAGGCATTATCTGAAAAAGACACCTAGATAAGAGCACAGACATTAACATACAGCAAACAAATTAGTCTAATAACTATTAGAACTACTAGAACATGTACAGGGTTTTCTACAGTGCTCTTAGAGATATCCAGATACTGACCTGATGACCAGGTATCATCTAAACGTCTCTTAGATATCTCTGAGCGGGTTCCTTAGCATTACAGTGATTTCTGAATGGCACAGAGTCAAAACAGTGCCAGATTATGGTGAATGCCTAAATCAGCAAACTTTGTGCACCTCCCTGCGCCCCCCCCAAGCACCCCCCTTTTGAGGGGATGTCCCCCCACACACATCTTACTATAATACCAACTCTGAGGGGCAGACTTTGGAGATGGGGGTTACAGTGAGTTCGCCGATTTTGGCATTTGCCATAATCTGGTGTTATTTTGACTCTTTGCCATTAAGGATTCACTGTTTTGACCGAAACTCTCTGAGCTGGTTAATGTCTGATTGGAGCACTGATGTACTAAACTGCTTATTCTCTATTCTCTCCTCCAACCTGCATAAATAAAGACAGCTGCTTGTTTACAATCATGTTAATTAGTCTATTGAAACAGTTTCAAAGCAGCCATCAACCAGCATTGAAGCCAACATCAGAGGGCCAAACAATACTATTTAAAGAAATGAAAAATGTCACCTGTCCATACAAGAGCTAGACAGTACATTCACCAGTCAGATATATTTTCCTTTCATTTCTTTTGTCCTTACCCACTACAAGAATAATGTTTTCAAATATGTTATTCAACCCCTAAGCTACCACATTATCTTATTTACAACTGCCTACTTAATTTACACCTCTACTTTGGCATTCTACATGCCTCCTCAGAGCTCAATTACTGTACAATCTAAAATTATGGAGAACTAAGCATTAAATAGCTGATTAATGGAGCCACCTATTATTTTTAATCAGTAAATGAGTCAAGGCCCTTTTTGTTTAAAGAAAAAACATATATTTATTTACACTTCACTTACATTGGGTTGAGCGGCTCTTACCATGTAGGAATTTTAAAGCAGCTACAGGTGTACACTGCGAGCTGCATCAGAGTGGCCTTAACTGAGGTGCAGAAAGCTGACAGTAACCTAGTAGATCTAAGCGCTGACAGGAAAACATTTGCACAATACTGTACTATGCAGTTAGTAATTTCAGGTCAGGTGCTCTACTTGTTCTTCAGGCAGTACAACTTTGATATGTACAGAGCCAATTAGGTCTGCTGGCAGGGCTTCATTCAGGGAAGAGTGTTCCAGATAGACAGTACAATCTATTTTCTCTGTGGCAGTAAGGACTGGACCATCCTTGTTGTCTTAAGTCAGATCACACAGGTGTGAAGAAACTGAAGCTATATGATGGTGCATCTCCTCAGTTGAAATCCCTGGAAACTAGGCCATAGTGATGCATACCAGTTGGAGGCAAGCAACAGCACCAGATTGTTGTTCTCTGGTTCATCTGACTATGCTGAAAGGCTTCTGCTATGGAAACTGGAGGCATGAGCTGTGGCCCGATAATGCATAGCCCTTTGGTGAGTTTTATTTCACCTTTTTTGCTTAGGCAGAAGTTGAAATTTGCTGGAATCATTTCTTTGCAGCTCCAGCCATTGATTATAGGGTTGATTTTTAAACTTCGTAGTAACATCCATCCTATCCAAAGAGGACTCTGATTTTTCTCTAGGACGAATTCTGTCCCTTTTGCCCTTCATTGGGAGAGCGGAACTAAAGTGTTGCTGCAAGTACTGTAAGATTGTGCTACTTCAGGGATGTCAAAAAACCTTGTTTACTCATTGTGAGAAAAATGGAGTTGGGCTGGGTAACAGAGTGAAAACTACATGCCCAGCCTGTGAAGTTCATGACTTACTGGTGTGAAGGCTTTACGTCGGTTTGTCAGCTTTTTGAAGTAATCAGGTAAAATCATTATGTTATGTCCCCGCCATTCTATTTTCCATAGCTCTCGAGCCCTTCTTAAAATATTTTCTTTCATTGGAAATCTTAGCATTTGAGCTGTGATTGGCCAAGGGTGGTCAGCAGCACATGGTGGGGAGCCAGGGATCACTGATCCTTTTCAATTTCAAATGTGGGTTCCCCTGTGTGCTGTAACATTTGTGGCAAGGCATGCTGTAAAAGCACCACTACTTTTCCCATATCGGCTTGTTCTGAGAAACCAATGAAACGGAAATTGATCCGACAACTTCTGTTCTCTAAGTCATCACGTTTTGCATGGACTGTGTACAGACCATCATTTTGACTGTTCTAGCAGGGTCTGTACAACCTCTTAGGATTGTTCTGCCTCCTGAATTTTTTTCTCAGTGATCGCAGTTCTGGTACTGAGTTGACTTATTTGCTAAGAATGAAGCACAGTTTTGATCATAATTTCTCTTAGTTCAGTTAATAACTGAATAAACATTTCTTCTACCTTGTCTGTGTTGGCTCAGTCATCATTGCTGCTTATAATAAGGCACATGCCCATGGAGAGATTATCAGTAGGAACCATCAGAAGCTCACTGCACCAACCAGTTTTTGAAATATAATCTGGTTTCCTACATCTTGCCTAGTTTACCTCTGCTGTGGTTATTTTTATGGTTTTTTTTCTGCATCAAAGTCCACAAAGGCTGCTATAGATCTTGTATAATGGAACAGAAGATTAAAGAGCTCAAAGACTAGCTGTTCATCTTGTTAGGGCATTAGCAATGCCTAATTTCTCCTCCTCTCTAATATAATCCCTCAAATTCATTACTGCAATATTTCCTCAATTGTACACTTACTCCACAAAGAATTTTCTGATGTTTTTCTTAATGTTAGAACTGTTCCTGAACCCAAAAACGAATAAAATATTAAATGAACTTGTGGATTGGCCCGACTGAGCAAGATGGTGAACATGATCTAGATCATCTCCAACACTGCACCTTGAAAACCAGTTAAATCTGCTGCTGGAAGGCTCTTTGATCGGTCACTTACACAAAAAAAAGACAACCACCCCCCCCCCAAAAAAAAGAACAATGACTGAGTCCATTGCAAGCCGGCTACTGCAGAAACAGCAGATCCAACTTAGCTTTGCACCAGCAAGATTATCGAGCAAAACAGTGACACCTCCTGAACACCATAAAAGACTGAAAGTAACAACAGCTGTGGGGAGAAAGACTCAGAACAGGCTTTAGCAGCGCTACCAGCAATTATCTCTAATTTACAAAAAGCAATAAAGGCTGGCTCTAAAAACATCACAGCACAAACTGTGGCAGGCCTTACCAAGACGGCACAGGGTCATGTTGTTGCATACCAAAACAGCGTGGCTCTATACTGCTCTGTTAAAACAGCAATCAAAGAATGAATACAGTGTAATACTTGTTTTCTGCAGGGGACTCCACCCCATTATGGGCTTTGTTTTGTTTTACCCAATTACGGGGGGGTTGTGCCCCCTCGAACCCCCCCATTAAGACAACCTTCCTCGGGGGGAACAACTCAGGAACTCATGCTGCTATTGTTGCGTGGCTTTGCCCTATGACATTGTGCATGAGACAGCATGAACAGGTACATATCAAAGACTGGGCAGCTTGATGAGGTCAAGTGGTAGATAAGTGTCCTTAAGGACTTTATCACACATTTGGTCAGAGACAGAGAGAGACACACACACTGAAGAACTCTGAAGAAGAGCTGCAAAAATGCGTCTATGACAAAGGAAATCTGGTGGGATGCTTCAAGTTGTACCTTGTGGGACTCACCGAGGGCCTTGAAGGCAAGACCACTGATACCACTATACAAAAATGTCCCATAAAGGAATTGAAATTGGGTCCAGATGCTGCTTCCTTTGGAACTTAGTATGCCTGTCGCATAGATCTGACACCAAAACATAGTGAGAGACTGAGGTATTTTCTAATAAAATACCTTAGATACAATAATAATGAAACTGTGCTCCGAGTTGCTATATCCCATAGCCCCATAAATATCGATCAGAGAAAAGAGAGTATTTCTTTGGATTACAGCTGGAACCTTAAGGCTAAGTGGCAGCAGTTTGATGATTTAAAGGTGAACCTTCCTGGCAGAGAGTGGGAGTCTGTCCACTTCTACCCTTCCCATCTACAGATTACCTGCCCAGACAGACTGCCATGCTTCTTCATGGATTATGTGGAATCTAATGAACTGGTGACTTGGGAAGATGCAGAATTGGAGGGCCATCAATTTACCCATATGACAGCATCAGCCACCTGAATGCAAGGCTACACTTGTAAGTACTTGGAGCCCAAGTACTAGTCAAGCCTTCCCGTTGTATCCTGCATAGTCTGGCAGCCTCGATGAGTCTGTATAGTGTACAATTGTGCCACCAGCCAAGTAAATACATCCCCCCCTTCCACAACACATCTAGGACAGCTTACTTTGGACACACTGGAAAAAACAGTTTGCAAACATTTCATAACTATTGTGTGGTGGGGCAAGGGGTGGATGGTCTGCTCAGCAAACAACATTCTGGGGTGGAGGATCATATCTGCATGTGCTTAGGGCAAAATAGCTTTCCAAATGGTGTGATGTATAAGATCTCCTGCCATTTTACAAACTTGGCTGGTACTGTATGATATGAGGAGTAGCACACTGTGTACTGAGCGTGGGTGAGGGTGAAGGCATGTACAACCTTGTGGATGGAAAGCTGAACTGAACTGGGAGGGTACTAAGCCACGTACTGGGTGGTAACTGGGAGTAAATGCCTAAATAGTCAATTTTTAACTAACTTCAGCCCTTTATACTGGAATACAGCAGACCAAAGGAAACATTTATAAGTGGCATGCAATGGAATAATAAACTGTCACTAAGGAATTTGGGTACAGGTGAGGGGAGACTGCAGGAGAACTAGCAAGTCCTAAGAGCACTGCAAATAACTAAAATGGACTAAGTGCCTAACCCATGGTCATTTTGTCTACAGGTAGAGTGGGTCTGAGCAGGCATCATTTTTGGTTATGCAGGGAAAACTACGTTAGATGGCAATGGCCCTGTGGGTTTGCAGACAGTACCATGATACTTATTCCAACAGCAGTTGCCATTTTGAATTGCTATGGTTTGATTTGAGCTGGATTTGGTTCTGAATTGCAATAATGAGGAGTTAACTTAGATTCCAGGTTAAAAGTAATTAACATGTATATTCTTATGCCTCAGTTGAGTAAGATGGGAGTGTCCTTTAAAACCAATTGATTTTTACAGAGTAAGTTATACTAACGTTGTGATGCTGTGCCACCGAGAAACACTGCCAAGTTCCATCATTAGTTTGGAATGGAAGATGTGGGGTTTGAGTTACTGTTTTGGGTCTTGTTGTGGGAAGTTGGTTGGCCTCATTGAGCTGGGACTTAGGGACTCAGGGAAGGCAGTAAGCATTGGCAGTCTAAAGAGAATTGTTGGGGCTTACGTAGTTTTAATACATGCAGTGAGTTAACCTAATGAAGAGCATGCAGAAGTTTATGACATGCAGAGGCAGGCATTGTAACATGAAATCCATTTTGTGGAATACCAATCATCAAGGAGGTAATGACTGAAACAGTACAAATAACATCATGGAATGTAAATTGGATAAAAAAAGAGGAAACAGGCTCTTTGGAGGGAAAAGAAGTTGCATACTGATGTACTCATCCTTCAGGAGACCCATATGACAGAAGGTGAACTAGCCCATTCAGCAGGCTGCTGGAAAAGGGACTTGGGCAGGGTCATGCATTAATGCCAAGTCAAGGGGTACTGCTGTGTGGCTGAGGTCTCAGTGCCCTGGTTCGATAATAGGGACATAGAAACAAAGACTTTGCATGCAGATAAGCACATCTAGGCCCACCCAGTCTGCCCTTTTTCTTACCTGTATCAGCAGCCTCTGACCCTACTTGGTCCTTGACTTTAGCATCCATTTCCCCCCTCAAGGGTACCCTTATGCCTATCCCATGCATTTTTGAATTCACACACCACTTTTGCTTCCACTACCTCCTCAGTTTGGCTATTCCATGCAACCACCACCCTTTCTGTGAAGAAAGACTTCCTCACATTACCTCTTAGCTTGCCACCCTCTAATCACATACCATGCCCCCATGTTCTTGTACAACTCCAATACTGAAAGATGGCACTTACCTGCACTTTGTTAATGCCATTAAGATACTTAAAGATTTCTATCATATCCCCCAGTCTCTCCTCTTTTCCAACATATGCATATCGAGTTCCCTTAATTTTTCCTCATATGTCTTCTGGTGCAAGCCCTGAACCATTTTAGTT
Organism: Neoceratodus forsteri; assembly: GCA_016271365.2. Taxonomy (NCBI): domain Eukaryota; kingdom Metazoa; phylum Chordata; order Ceratodontiformes; family Ceratodontidae; genus Neoceratodus; species Neoceratodus forsteri. The sequence continues at coordinate 97,726,282 of CM057449.1, read as the reverse complement.
ACCCTTCTCTGGACTGCCTCTACTCTGTCTATGTCCCGACGAAGATGCAACCTCCAGAACTGCACACAATACTCCAGATGAGGCCTCAGCAGTGTTTTGTACATTGGCATTACTGCCTCCCTTCTTCTACTAGTGATACCCCTTCCTATGCATCCCAGCATGCCACTGGCTCTCCCAACTGCCTTGACACATTGCTTGGCCATCTTTAGGTCATCTGATACGATTATTCCCAAATCTCTTTCTTTCTTTCTTGCTGACCATCAATAACTATCCCCCATCCTGTAGCCCTCCCCTGGGTTTCTGTGCCCCAAGTGCATGACTTTGCACTTCTTCGCATTAAACCTTAGCTGCCACACTTCGGACAATTTTTCCATTTTTTTCAGATCCCTTCTCATTTTCTCCACTCCAGCTGGAGTGTTTACCCTGTTGCAGATCCTGGTGTCATAGGCAAACCTTTCTTTTCAACCTTAATAGCTACTAAGCTTGATAGTGGGGGAGGTAAACACTTATCCCGATACTGATGCACGATGGCATCTCATTACATAGAAACATAGAATTTGATGGTAGATAAGGACCACATGGCCCACCCAGTCTGCCCATTTCCCTACCTAATGGATAAGCTGCAGATCCTAGCTAACCAACAGCCTACTTCTTCCACCCTCCACCTCCGAGAATTGCCTTATGTCTGTCCCATGCATTCTTGAATTCCACCATGGTTTTTGACTTCACAACCTCCTCAGGAAGGCTGTTCCATGCATCCACAACCATCTCCATGAAAAAATACTTCCTCACATTACCTCTGAGCTGTCCCCCCTCTAGCTTCAAATTGTGCCCCCTTGTTCTTGCACACCTCTTTTTCTGAAAGATGCTACCCTCTTGGACTTTGTTGAGTCCCTTGAGGTATTTGAAGGTTTCAATCATGTCCCCCTTCTCCCTCCTCTCCTCAAGGCAATACATATTAAGATCCTTAAGTCTCTCTTGATATGTCTTCTGTTGCAGACCCTGCACCATTTTAGTTGTCCTCCTCTGGATTGCCTCCATCCTGTCTATGTCTTTCTGGAGACTGCATGCAGTACTCCAGATGGGGTCTCACCAGCTGTCTATACAGAGGGATAACAACTTCCTGTTTTCTACTGGTGATGCTTCTCCCTATGCATCCCAGTATCCCACCAGCCCAGCTTACTGCCCTCTTTCATTGTTTGCTCACAATTAGGTCATCTGATATGACTTCCCTCAGGTCCCTTTCCATTTTTATTGTTGTTAATATCTCACCACCATGGTGTACTCTTTCCCTGGGGTTTTGTTTCCCAGGTGCATTATTTTGCACTTCTTAGCATTGAATCTAAGCTGCCATACATTTGACCATTCCTCCAACCTTGCCAAATCTCTTCTCATCCTTTCCACCCCACCTTGTGTATCAACTTTATTGCAGATCTTTGTATCATCTGCAAAGAGACATACTTTTCCTTCCAGTCCCTCTGCAATGTCGCTTATAAAGACATTAAAGAGGACCGGTCCTAGTTCTGAACCCTGTGGTACCTCCCTTTCTTCAGAGTGGACTCCTTTTACTATTATCTTTTGTGTTCTGTTCTCCATCCAATTTTTTTACCCAGGCTACCATCTTGGAATCCATTTCCAATCTAGCTACCTTGTATATTAATCTTTTGTGTGGGACTGTGTCAAATGCCTTGCTAAAGTCTAGGTAGGCCATGTCTACAGCCCTTCCTGATCTACTGCTTTGGTCACCCAGTCAAAGAAATCTATTAGATTCATCTGACATGACCTTCTCACTGTGAATCCATGTCGCCTTGGGTCCTGCGTTCCTCTGACCTCTATGTACTCAACAATTATTTCCTTCAGAAGTGATTCCATCTTTTTCCCAATCACTGAGGTTAAACTAACAGGTCTGTAGTTTCCTGCTTCTGCCCTGCTCCCACTTTTGTGTAGCAGAATCACATCTGCCCTCCTCCAGTTGCTGTGGGTTTCATGTACAGTATGGTCCCAATTTCAATGTCAGTAAAAACAGACTTGGATAACACCAAATCTGATACATACAAGAAAGAGAAAGCGTGGAAAAAATATAAATTGGATAAATCATTGACAGATCTAAATTAGTTTAACAGACTAAGAAATCTAACTGACAAATTGGTTCAGAAATCCATGTCTGAATTGGATTTACTGCACATACAGTAAACAGTTGGAAAATGGAAATGGAATGAAGGAAATTCAAATCAAATCAAATCAAACTTTATTTATATAAAGGCACTTTTCAAAACCAAGGTGTCTGTACACATTTCTAAAATTAAATCCGATTAAAATTATAGATGAGAGCTGTTCCACTAAAATTAACAATAAAATTCAGAACAGGTTGGGGTAAGCCAGCTCAAATAGATATGTCTTTAAGGAGAACTTAAGAGACTCAGTGGACAGACATGCTCTCACTCAATGAGGTAGAGAGTTCCAAAGGGTCAGGCTGCTAATGAAAAAAGCTCTGGTCCCAGAAGTCTTCAAACGGACCCTGGGAACCTCCAGCAATCCCTCATTGGTAGAATGGAGTGGTCAGAGGGGGTGGTAGAAACACAGGGCATCATGCAGATAGTGCATTCCCTGTTTGTGTAGGGCCTTATAGGTCAGCAATACGACCTTGAAGCTGATTCTCCACCGCACCGGCAGAAAATGCAGTTCATGGAGCACAAGTGTAATATGACTTGCTCTTGATGAACCATTCAATAGCCTGGCAGCCATGTGCTGCACCACCTGCAGGTGGCAGATCTCCACCCCCAGAAGCCCTAGGTAGAGAGCATTGTAATAGTAAAGGTGGGAGGACACAAAGGCATCGACTAGAATGGGAAGGTCTTCAGGCGGAACAAGGTGTTTAATCCTGGTTAGATTCCTCAGATGGTAACACGAGGTCTTGACAACAGCCGACACCGAAGCCTTAAGAGTCAGTTCGGAGTCAAGAACAATGCTCAGGTTACACACTTAGTCAGAGGCCCTCAGCTGATTGCCCCCAAGTATAATACCGGAAGGACAACCAGGAGGAAGCCCCTCTATACGACAACCTGGGTCTACAACCAACACCTCAGTCTTCTCTGGGTTTAGTCTCAACCAGCTGGCACTCATCCAGTCCTGGATCTCAGTAAGGCAGTTGTTAAAGAATGAGATAGCATCATCTTTCTCAAGTACAAAGAACATGTACAGCTGAGTGACATCTGCATAGCAGTGAAATCTCAGCCTGTACTTCCTTATAATGCCTCCCATGGCAGCATTAACACTGTGAGCAACATGGGGGATAAAATGGAGTCTGCGGTACCCCACATGACAGGGAATGAAGGGCTGAGAAAAAAATTCCTGACACCACTCTTTGAGACCGGCCTGCGATGAAAGACTGGAACCATCTGAGGACTGTTCCCGACAGTCCACAGATTAACCGCATGTGCTCCATTAGTACCCCATTGTCCACAGTGTCAAATGCAGCTAAGAGCTCTAGGAGAACCAAGTTTGAATGGCTTTTCCAATCTCTTGCCATCAGAAGATCATTTAGCACCCAAACAAGGGCAGTCTGAGTACTATGCCTCTTCCAGAATCTGGGCTGGAGAAGATCATAGACCCTATGTTTGGTAAGATGGTCTTCAAGCTGCAGCATGACTACCTTCTCAATAACCTTGCCTAAAAAGGGCAGGTTAGAAACTGACCTGTAGTTAGCGAGACAGTCCAGGTTGAGGGAAGGTTTCTTTAGAAGGGGTGTCACCACTGCCTCCTTCAAGGAGTCTGGGAACACACCCTTCTCCAATGAACACCAGTCAATCTCAGCTAGGACTAGGTCAATGACATCTAAGCACTCCACAAGGAGGCAAGTTGGACCTGTATCCAAACAACAGCAAGTCAGGGGGGTGCCAGAGAGCCAGCTTCCAGACAGGAAGTGTTTTCTGCAGCTCTGCACTTCTTGCTCCTAATTTACCAGCTAAAACATATAATTTTAGCTGAACCTTTTATTTCAACATAACACAGTGAGTTCTGCAGATTCTCAGCTCTCTAATGATACTAGACTTTTGATGGGGCATACTAAGCAAAATCAGCATCATTTGGCTGCAAATTTGAGGCCTTCTACTGCATCTCAACCTCAGCCTCCTAGTTCTGATCAAGACCATGTGGTGAGGCCTGCTACTTCTAAGGAGCCTCCATGACAAGTACTAGTAGAATCTGTCAGAACAATGGACTCAAAACTTGAAAAAACACTTTCTAAATTGGAAACCTATGATGCAACAATAACAGCACTGAGCTCAACTGTCGCTGACACAGACAAGCAATCTCTAGCAGCTCAGACTACAGCAACTACCCTGGTGAAAGAAAACCAGCAACTAAGATATCACCTGGAGGAAGCGGAGAATATGATTTGGGTGTGTAACATCTGAGTAGTTGGCCTACCTGAAGGTGTGAAAGGGGTGAACCTTTTGTCCTTTATGTGACAGTGGCTGGCTGAGATGCTATCAATCCCTGAGGATTTTGAATGGACAGCTCTGTGGCAGGCATACCGAGCAACATCAAGGGTATGGCTTGCAGACATGGGTCAACTGAGGACAGTGATCCTGAAGACGATGGGTCCAGAGGTCCAGGACGTCCTAATAGGGATAGATCATGCAGCTTCTCCCTTGGAGATCCAGAACCATGAAATCAAACTATTTCCTGATCTCTCCTACCAGACACGCTCGAGCAGGAAACAATTTGATGCAGTTCACCAGAAGCTTCATTTATTGGGAATAGCACACTCCTCCTTGCTACCAAGGTCACAGCACTACTGGTTAGTGCAGTTCAAATTTTGGGATATTCTACTTAATAAATGGACTGTCACCTTAGTCATGAAGTGGCTGGCAACTTGGACTTTCTTATGGGACAGTTGGTGAAATTTCCCAATTATTTTATTTTATCCCACACTCCTGCTGCATACTATGTAAGAGCTAGAACAAAGCAATATTCCATATTTTGCTATTGTAATTGAATGAATCCTTTTGCATGAGGGAAAAAAAGCTGTAATGTATTTTTATTAAATCAATGAAAAGAAAGTACAAAAAAAAAAAACTACACCAAGTCAGCCACAAGCCCTGGGCAATCTTCAAGATATCAGTGATCGCCAGCCAGTTGAAATCAGTCCAGACAGCCTGGGTGCCTGTGCTTTCCCATCGACCCTCACAACCCTCAACAGAAGGCACGGATTGGATCTCTGACCTGATGGTGGCAACCTTATCAACAAAAAATTGAGTAAACTCCTCACCCTCCAACTGTGAAAAGGCTCTCCAATTCTGCAAGCAGGCTGGATTGCACAGCCTGTCCACAGTACGGAAGAGCTGAGCTAGTCGATTTCTTGCTACAGAAATCTCTCAGGACAGGACCTATGCCTTCTTATGAAAGATTTCAACTAATAGGACTGGTAATGAGCCATCAGTCTAAGCTTGTCCTCCTCAAGGTCAGATTTCTGTCAGCACCATTCTAATCTTTGTACCACTTGTCTCAACCCCCTCAAGTCCTCATCAAACCACAGGGACCAAGGACAGGGACAGAGTGAGTGGGTGAACACGAAAAGGAACTGTGGAGTCCAGGGCCCCTGATACTGCACTATTATAGTACTGTACAAGTTTTCCTGGGTCCATGCATTCTCTTGGCCTACTCAATAGGTCCAGTACCACCAACAGACCATCAGGGTTCACACCCCTTAAAGGGCAGTACTGGATCATCTCCAGAGGTGCAGGTCTTTTTTTTTATATATTTCTTTTTTCCCCACCTGCTGCCCCAATAAAGCTGCACCATCAGAAGTTGCCTATTAAGCCTGGCCCTACCAGTGCCTACCTTACAGTCTCTGGTCCTTCCATCCATCCTCAGAACCCTCCCCAGGTGCGGTCAGGGTGAGGGCAGCCCCCAAATCTTGCAAGTCTCATCAGGGTTCTGAGGCTGTAGACAAGCACTGGCACATCAGGACCTGGCACAGTGCTCTGTCTTCCTGGCTCCAATGGGGTATATTTCCAATGTTCCTTGCCGACGCCTGCAATGTCCCTGTCTAGAGGGGCAGGTCTATTGGGGGAAGTCATTAAACTGAACCCTATGATGTGATGGTCAGAGCAACCGATAGGTTCCACCACCAGTTCTGAGACCTCCATCCCCAGGAGGAACACCAGATCCAAGGAGTGACCCTGATTATGAGTTGCGGTGGTAACAACCTGTGTGAAACCCAACAAAATCATTATCTGTATGAAGTTCTGTCCAAACTGTAGGAGTTCATTATTGACCCAGGCACTGGAGTCCCCCAGGACCAACTACCTGGGGGGACTCAAACACCATGCTGACCATGAAGTCCATGACTTCCTGCAGGAATACTTTCCCATCCTCAGGTGGGTGGTAGATGAGAAGTATCTGGCAGCCCACAACTGCACCAGTGATACACTCAAAGGATCTGGTGTTCCCCACTGGTATCTCCAGAAGATATTGAATGAGCTATTGGAGAAAACAAAAACACCTAAAACTGATACTCTCTCTATCTCTAATTATGAAGTTCACACACCCTTGGAGTTAGTTACAGAATTAACAATATATTTTACAATATACTGTAGCTAATGATGTATCTCTGATCTTTTTTACTGAAGCTACAACTGTAAAGAGGGATGCAAATTGAATTTTATTTATTTTTAGAAAGTTGACTGAGGATGATATGTAAGGATATTGCAACAGATTAATATTAAGACAGGAAATGGCATGGATTGGATTGAGAGATAAAATTGTTTTACCATGTAAGTTATTTAATGGTTGGACCATTGACATTCTTGTTTAATTTTGCTTTCAAATTTGGGCTGTTTCCTCAGTTATGTAGGTAGGTGAACGTGGTGCCAATTTGCAAAAGTGGTGAAAGGTCTTTAGTGAAAAACTATAGGCCTGTCTCTTTACTGTCCCCTCTATCCAAAGTCTGGAGAAGGTGGTCTCCAATCAAATTATGGGCTATTTAGAGCTGCATGGTAGATTATCTTCAGTGCAACATGGATTTCCAAAAGAACATATTACTTGCACAACTTTGGTAGGACTGACTGTCTTTCTCTATGAGGCTTTGGACAGGGGTAAGACAGCTGCTGCTTTTGTTTTTGTTGGATTTGTCCAAAGCTTTTGATTTGGTGCACCCTGGTCTCCTGCTCTCCAAACTCATGGACACTGAATTTGAGAAGGAAGTTATTTCTTGGTCTGGGAGATGTTTAGGTAGTAGAAAGCAACTAGTAACTCCAGATGGTGTAGTGTGTCAACTGGTAGAAACTGATACACGAGTTGCACAGTGCTCTGTACTGGGACCCTGTTAATTTGTATTTTTGTTAATGATTTACCCTTGGTTACTTCTGCTTCAAAGAGTTTACTTTATGAAGGTGCTATGGTTTTATTTAATAATGGGTGTAACTATAAAATTTTAATTTGGATTGACAGTGTCAACAGGTCATTGAATGATAATGGATTATTTTTAAATGTGTCTAATATTAAATCTGTCATCTCAATTTTCAAAACTAAATTTGTGATGCACGGTATCTGCATCAAATAGGTATGACACAAGTAGCACCTTGCATCAAAGTTTGCAGCAATCCCAATGTTTGAATGCAGGCTGCATCGAAATTGCAATGCTGTGTGCCAAAGCCACCCTTTTCCACCCTTACAGCAGAAGTGCTTATGTACCAGGTCTCAGGGGTATTTTGCCATGGTGGGGCTGATCCATTCTCTTATTTGGGATTTTAAAAGCCCCACTGTGAGCACAACAGGAAGTTCAAGTTAGACCAGTCAGGAGGTGGTCTAAGGGCCCTTCACAACTGCTGGGCTTGGTGGCAATTGGGCAGCACTTCAAGACAGGGACCAGAGGTTTAAAATGCATGGGGGTGGCCTAATGATTGATGGGAGCATGGCAGCAATGTGAGTATGCTGAGGAGTCACGTTGCAGAGGTGCCTTGCACAAGTGAAGGAAGCCAACTGGCCCAGGTACAGGGGGTTTGGCATGATGGGACTGGGACCTAGCCTCAGTTGCTCACAGCCCTGGCACCTGATCCACAGGTGCCAATGACCCCAACACCATAGATGAGCAGCGGTGACTGCGGGTTGTGGGTGCAAGTGGTGGATGAGAACAGTTCCCAGAAACCACAACAGTCTCCTGTTACTTGGCTCCCACTGTGGAGGCAGGCTGTTTTCTACCTCTGGTGCTGGGGTCATTGGCACCTACAGAACAGAAGTCAGGGCTGTGTGCACCTGATGCCAGGTCCCAGTTGCACCCTGCAAACCCCCTGTATCCCGGCCAATCGGTTGCATACACTTGTGCAAGGCACCCCTGCAGGGTGTCACCTCAGCACCTACACATTGTTTCTGTACCCCTGTCACTACCTAGTGAATTCCCATGCATGTTCTGCCTCTAGTCTCAGTCTTGCAACTATATTCACCACCCCACCTTTGAATCAAGTGTTGTGCTGGGTGAGGGGGTTTATGGATACTTCTATCAAACCATGGAGGTGTGTCACTTCCTCATCATAACCCTGTGGCTATGACAAATCTCAAGTCTTGGGTGCAGGGAACCTCCTTTTTAATAAAATGTGATGCAGGTCACTGATGCATCTCAAGTTTGCCACAGCCCTAGATTGGAACAAACTGTGGTGATCTAAGAACTCTTTGAAAATTGAGCCCTATGTTTTTTGGAAAGAGGAATAAGTTGGTTGCTCTCCCTAAACATTTGGTAATTAGGGATGCACATAACATGGACATAGAGATGGCAATTTGCTTCAGATATTTAGGTTTCTATTTGGATAGTTTGTTGTTATATAATTTCCATATTGATTTTTTGGTTAAGACTGTTAATGTATGGTTGGGTTTGCTTTATAAAATAAAAATTGTGTTATGCTTACTGGTCCTTGTATAATAAGATGCACAAAATAGGTAATTTAATACCTTTTATTGGAGCAACATAGATTTACAGAGAAACTTTAAGCTTTCTAACCTACAGAGCTCTTCATGGGAAAGGGAATTGAAGGTTTTCTTAAAAAAGCTCACTTTGGTTCTACATATGAAGGTTAATGATTACAGAAATAATTAGGTGGGGGACACAACTATGATAAGAAAACCTCATTGAAAATCTAGTAGTGTGAAGGTCGAATGTCACAAAAAGAATGTTATGTTTTTGTACAAGGTATGTAAATTATTCAGTGTTAAAGTCTTACTAAAGACTAAAGAAAAACTAGAGAGAGAGTGTGTGTGTGTATATATATATATATATATATACGTGTGTGTGTGCGTGTGTGTGTGTGAGTGTTTGTGTGTGCAATCACTTGCTGGAATTAGAGACACACTGTAATTGCATAAAATGAGCCATCACATGCTTTTGCCACACATGGTCAATGCTGGCACTGTGTAAACATGTTTCTGTCTGTAACTTTGTGTTCAATTGTCAATATTATTTGTGAATAGTTAGACTATAACCTGAAACAGGACCACCTGCTGAATACGACGTTGTTGTTCTAATGGTATCACTGTACCAGCATATGCCTATGTAAAAACAAAATGTTCTACTGCCAAATAGCAGTTCTGTAAATTACACAGTTATATAGATTGGGTAGAACCATTTTTTATATAAGCATATTAAAACCATATAAAACAAATATCTGTCCATGTGTTGTTCCTGAAACAACAAAAAAACAGGAGCATTTCAAATAGTGTAATGAGTTATGAAACTAGTGTCCTGATTCTTGCCATCAGCCGTCATATTCAGAAGAAAAATAAGTTTGACCTCAATTGCTCATGTGTGTTGTGTATTTTTAAAGTGTTCTTTGAGAATAAGGACAAAAAGAGGTCAGAGATGGAATGATCAGACTGAGAGAAACTTTATCCCACTGTTTTTTTTTTCACATTTTTTTATTTTAACACCATGACTGGACATAGACTGAGGTTGTCCAGTCTCCCCCAAATAACCTGTATGTGGACATTTCTTGCATTAATAAACAGCATTCTAAGATACACATGTATAACTCCCTGTATCTTGAATTGTCTGTTGGGGGGTGAAAACATTTGAAATGTCAATGTGTCCACATGTCTCACATATTGGATTATTGCACGGTCTTGTGCCACCCAGTAGTAGTCCTTCAAGAAATAATTAATGGAGGGTGGGACATGACCAGTCGGGCAACAGGCAGATTTCTCCTTAGCTTAGCTCCCACAGGCATCTTTTAACAGCACAAATGTGATATAAACACTTTGGGCAGTATTTTTTAAATGGTGAATAGAAACATAGACATTAAGTTACTGGAGGGGGTGCATCGCAGAGCGACAAAGATGATCAAGGGGCTGGGGGACTTATCATACGAGAGGAGGTTGAAGGAGTACTCACTGGAGGAGAGGAGAGACAGGGGTGACATGATTGAAACCTTTAAATACATGAACAGAATAAGCAAGATGGGTACAGAGGGGCTGTTCAAAGTAAGGGAGGGGAGGACCACCAGGGGCCATGATATGAGACTGGAGTGAGGAAGGTTCAGGAGGGAGATGAGGAGACACATTTTTACAGAGAGGGTGGTGGCTGGGTGGAATGCGTTACCTGCTGAAGTGGTATGCAGTAGAACAGTGGACTGCTTCAAATGAGGATGGGACAGGGCAAGGGGAAGGGTTAATGGAAGGGAAGGGTGGAAGGGAGGGGCAGCTGCAGAATAAGGGGTGCTAGCTGCACATTCGAGCAGACTTGATAGACCTCTAGGCCTTTATCTGCTGGCAAATTTCATATGTTCGTATGTTCATAGAAAAGGATTGCCAGGCCAACCCAGTCTGCTCAGTATGCCTAGCAAACCGCTAGGACTTCCATTAATTTTCTGGAACTACCAGTCCCTTATGTCTGTCCCATGTTGTCTTGAAACCCTCCACAATTCCTGCCTCCACCACCTATCCTGTGGCATTTGTATCAATATTTCAGATGTGTGCTGCATCCATGCAGATGTATTCAGATGTTTGCATCCTGTTCACAGACATCTGGAGGCATTTGGACAAGTTCCACAGTTTACGACAATTTCTGCTGCAACAGTGGGAATCACATCAGTTTGTTGGATACAGGAGCAGAATTCCATCTGAAAGTTAGACCAACCTTTTGTGGTGTAACTTTCCAGGCAGAGTTCCATGGTTGCATTTGGAAAATGGACACAACTGTTTAAAAATCACAACAGTTTTGTCTCACCAAATCTACCTGAATTTTGAAGACAGCATTCCATGGTAATGGACAAGCAACTGAAAAAGTAGAGGAAACTTCCTTTTGAATCTCTACTAGTTGCAAAAGAACAGCATGCTCACTGTGAGGATTGGACCAGATCAAAAATATCATCTGCACCTGAGACACGTGGCATGCCCAAGCTACAAAAATCCCTGCTGAGGATGTCTGCTATGCTCACCAACTTACAATCAAAATGAAGGCCAACTTCACTAACATTACAGTCCAGATCTTCAGTCTGCAGGGATCTTCACAGGGATATCCAGGACCATTCATCCCGCCTGGAAGAGCTTGAGAAAATAGTGGGAGAACTGTAGGATCAAGTAAACAATTTTTACAGGGAGAGAAACTCCCTCAAAGTGGCACTTAAAGATCTCAAAGCCCAAAGTGATACCCAAGAATTTCAGTTAGACAGTCTAACTTATGAAGCAACAGGCCCTCCACAGGTCTGGAGGGCAGCAACCTGGAGAGAAAGAGATTCTCTTATGGCTCATAAGTCAGCTTAAACAAGGGTCTGAGACTCAAAAGAAAGAAGTTGACAGAGAACGTTGAACTGTCCTGAAACCAAAGCTAGGCAAAACCCCCAGACAGTTTCTAATCAAATAATTACAATACATCGATAAAGAAAGCGTCCTCAAGGTGATAAAAGAAAACACCCCCAATCACATGGAAGGAGGATGAGATTCTGTCTTCCAGCACTGCTGCAGAGAACTTCAGTTCAAGTGCCAGAAATGTATTGGAATAAAAGCCAAAATGCACAATGGGTGATCGGAATTTTCCCAAATCTACCCCCTTGACTCTGATTCATTAGACTGGGTAGACCTCTCAGATATTTCACAGACCCACTGGAAGCTTAGTGTTTTGTGGAGAAGGAGGAAGATGCCACTTACTGAAGTCAGTTACTAAATTTAGTATTAAAGCAGTCATTAATTTGTCGTTGTTGACTAATTTTAGTCATTTTTAATCTTTTTAAATATCATCAAAAGGACGCACCCTCAAAGAACATTAATTTCTAAGATGTATTCTACAGATTACTTGTTTACCAGTAAATTATTACTAAATGGAATTTAGACATAGATCTGTGATGCTCTTCAAAGAACATTTTTTTAATACTTATTGAATAATACTGTAACTGAAAACTACAGTCAGTTGCCTCTTCCATGTTTCATGTGAGAAACTGAAACAACCCTTTCTTCCTGTTTTAGTTTGAATCCCTTCAACAGTAAGAGTTTCAAGCTATGTTCCCTTCACAGTAAAAAGCATATGGATTAGATGTGTTCCCACTGCTTTCAGCAGATAAGTATAAGTAGAAGAAATTATATTTGATTTCTCTGCTTGACAATTTGCAGTCCCTCAGCTAGAATTATAACTTAGCTCTCATTTTCTTACTGAAAGGCCAAGTTGTGCACTTTCCATTTGTTTTGTCAGGTAGAGTTTTGTTCATAATATACATGGCAGACTTGAAACCATGCACATTGAGATGTATTTTGTGATTGCATGTATAGTATGTAAAATGGACAGGGGTGTGGAACAGTATCCAATGTTTTTGTTCAACTATCGTTCCCACTGCATTTACTCACCAAAAATAGAAATTGTGGTAATCCAGTTATAAACCAAGTTTGTCCTTTTTATTCAAATATCTTGATATACTGTAGTTATTGCTGTATTTACAGAAATTATATGCTGGATAGTATTTGTAGATATTTAACTATATTCTAAGACAATTTCCTAATACTGTAGAAACATAGAAACATAGACTTTGATGGCAGATAAGAACCGCTTGGCCCACCTAGTCTGCTCATTTCCTACCTATTGGATAAGCTGCAGATTCCAGTTACCCAACAACCTACTTCCTCTTACTCCTCACTAAAATTGCCTTATGTCCGTCCCATGCATTCTTGACTTCCCCCACTGTTTTTAATTCCACAACCTCCTCAGGAAGGTGATTCAATTCATCCACCACCCTTTCTGTGAAAAAGTACTTCCTCACTTTGCCCCTGAGCCATCCTCCCTCTATCTTCAAATTGTGCCCCCTTGTTCTCGTACATCTCTTTTTCTTAAAGATGCTCCCATCTTGGACTTTGTTGATTCCCTTGAGGTACTTGAAAGTTTCTATCATGTCCCCCCTCTCTCTTCTTTCCTCAAGAGTATACATGTTAAGCACTTTTAGTCTCTCTTCGAATGACTTCTGTTGCAGACCCTGCACCATTTTAGTTGCCCTTCTCTGGACTCCCTCCATCCTGTCTATGTCCCTGTGAAGATGGGGTCTCCAGAACTGTATGCAGTACTCCAGATGGGGTCTCACCAACTATCTGTACAGAGGGATAACAACTGCCTGTTTTCTACTGGTGTTGCCTCTCCCTATACAGCCTGATATCCCCCAGCCCTCCTTATTGCCTTCTCACATTGTTTACCTACCGTAAGGTCATCTGATATGACTACTCCCAGGTTCCTTTCCATTTGTTTTGTTGTTAGTCCCTCCCCCCATTGTGTACACTTCCCCTGTGTTTTTGTTTCCAAGGTGCATTACTTTGTATTTTTTTACAGTGAATCTAAGCTGCCATATTTTTGACCATTCCTCCAATCTTGCCAAGTCCATTCTCATCCTTTTCATCCCTTCTTGTGTATAAACCCAGTTGCAGATTTTTGTGTCATCTGCAAAGAGGCATACTTTGCCTTCCAGCCCCACTGCAATGTCACCTATAAAGACATTAAAGAGGACCGTTCCAAATACAGAACCCAGTGGTACCTCACTAGTAATCCCCCTTTCTTCAGTATGTTATCCATTTACTATTACCCTCTAGGTCCTGTTGTCCAGACAACTTGTTACCCAGTCTACCACCTTGGGACCCACTTCCTGGCTGGTTAACTTGTTTATTAATCTTTTGTGTGGGAATGTGTCAAATGCCTTCCTAAAGTCTAGATAGGCCATTTCCTCAGCACCTTTCTGGTCTATTACTTTGCTTACCCAGTCAAAGAAATCTATTAGATTCATCTGACATGACCTTCCTGCTGTGAATCCATGCTGCCTTGGGTCCTGTGCCCTGCTGGCCTCTAGGTAATCAACAGTTCTTTCTTTCAGAAGAGATTTCATCAATTTCCCTACCACTGAGGTCAAGCTACTGTAACAGGTCTGTAGCTTCCTGCCTCTGCCTTGATCCCACATTTGTGAAGAGGAATCACATCCACCCTCCTCCAGTCCACTGGTACTACACCATCCTCCCATGATTTGTTAAAAAGGGTTGTCAGTGGTGTTGCTTGTTCTCCCCTTAGTTCTTTCAGAATTCTGGGATGAATCCCATCAGGCCCCATTGCTTTGCCCACTTTGATGTTTAAGAGTTCCTTCATGAACCTTTCTTCTGTGAATGGACTGGTGTTGATCCCCCCTGTCCAGAGTGCTTTTATTATTTGGTTTAGGTGCCTAACATAGAAACATAGTACCTCCCCCACTTCTTCTTCTTTTGTGAATACTGAGCAAAAATATTTGTTCAGTATCTGTGCATTTCACAGTCACCTTCTGCCAACCTCCCCTCCCCATTTTTAAGCCTCACTATCCCTCCCTTGGTGTTCCTTCGCTCCCTGATGTACCATTGAAAGATGTTATCCCCCTTGATTTGGGCCTTCACTATTCTGACTGCTTTCCCTGCTTCCTTTTGCTTTAACTGATACAGGTCTCTGTCCTGCTCTGACTGTGATTCCTTGTACTTCCTCAATGGTATATTTTTCTCCCTTACCTTCTCTGCCACCGCCTTTGAGAACCATAGTGTTTTTTACTTCATTTTGTTTTGTTTATTTGCTTCACACTGAGGCTTGTTTTTGTTCTTCCACCCCTCCTTCCTGCCCATTTGCTAGTGCTTTCCTTAGCAAAGTCAGACCTCCTAAAGTTCAGGACCTTTGCCTTTGTATGGCTTGTCTCTATTGCTGTGTTTATCGTGAACTATACTGTTTAGAGGTCGCTAGTTCCCAGATGGCTACCCACTTCTAAATCTGTGATCCTTTGTCCCTCTCCATTTGAGAGTACTAGGTCTAAGATTGTTCCCTCCCGAGTGGGTTCCTATACTAGCAGTCTAAGGCATGCCCCCTGAAGGGCATCAAGAATGTAAGTTCCTGCAGCTCAGGAAATCTGTTTTCATTTGACTGTTTGTTACAGGAAATGCCTACGGTATATGCTTACTGTAGGTGTAGCATATTTTCAAGTACAAATGTTTAAGTGTCTGTGCATTGATTTTTGTAGCATTTGATCAAGAGTTTTTCTATATGAATTGCACATATTATGAGTAAAGGATTTAATATGTACACATTTTGTACAAAGTCATATAAAAATTGTATTTTAACTGTCAGTCCATTAAAATTGGGTGACTGCATGATATTGCCAATATAATGATTAACCTTTTTCTAGCAATGGAATCACTTATTCGAGATCGAGTCCTTGGATTTCATTACTTACATTAGGATATAAGAAACAAAAACTGCATTATTTTGAGAAGTCCTTCGTTTTTAAATAATTTCTTTTCTTTTTTGACATTGGTTTACAGTGACCTGTGTGAGATTTCAAAAATCTAAAGAAATTATGATCAAAAGATTTAATAAAAGAACCTCCCAGGTAGCTGGCCCATTGGTGCAGTGGTAGGGCTACTGATCATGATGCTCTTGACCAAGGTTTGGAAATGAATCTGCACTGGGCAATAGCCATGGGGAGGAGAACTAAAGAACACACTTTCCTCTACGTATAGAAGGCCTCTGTCCATACTGCTCTACTGCCACCAGGGTGAACATAGGGGGCAGTGCAACAAGTAGGTAGAATGGGAGTGACAGACACCAGACTGGGACACATCCACACACATGCACTGGTCCCCTGAGTGTGCTGATACCAGTAGGGGAAGGGTAGAAACTGAAGGAAAAATGTCTCAGTCTTGGATCCCAGAGTAGAAGCCCTGGTATATCTGGATTGGCCCTAACACCTCTGCACATGGAGCCCAACACATTTCTCTATCAAATGTACATCCCGCACTGTGAGCCCCACCTTGATAGCTAAACCATAGCTTCATGGGGCAATAGGAAAGGAGGTAGTGGTGAAGGGAGTTGCTGGAGAAGCCTGTGGAAGGCCAGACAGGAGAGTACAAAGCAATGAAATGCATATTAATAAAAAAGACTCCAGGTAGAAAGAGTTCCTTTACCTATTAATGACTCATGTTTAAATCTGGTTTGGTGGACTTGACCTACCCACATTACTTTTAACTTTACACTATTAATGCTTTATTTAAAATAAATTCATAAAATGTTATTTGTAAAATCCATCCTGAAGAAGCAATGTGTGTTTTAGGAAAATGTAAGTAATGAACAGTTTTTCCTGAATACAACATACTGTATAATGTGCTACTCATTAATTGGATAAAAATAAGAAATATGGGCTCTAGTCATGTCATTTCCTATTCGAGAAATGCTATTTTAGAAAAAGAGTAAAAAAGAAACAGAATAGCTGCCTACCGTCTTCACCAGGCCAGATCCTTAAATATAAGTCTCCCATCCCCTGCCTTCTGTTGGAAAGCCAATCCCACCACCAACATAGTCCAGTTTATATATAAGTGATTACTACTCCCATGATGCGAAACTGGTACGAACTACCTGCCCCTATATCTACCTGCAATCTATGCTCTCTTTTGTGTTAAAAGTTATTTTCCCAGCCCCCCCACTATTCCAGTACCCTCTGATCATCCTCCTTCCCCCAGCTCCCAGTTCCTGAACTACATGGAAGGCAACCAGTGCAAACCCGTTCTCCTCCACGGCTAGCTATCTTCTGAAGAATGAAAGCTCTGTATAGTGAAATCAGCATATCACATGATCCGCAGTTTCACTATACAGAGTGAGAAAGCATGGGAGCACTTTCATTCTGCAGAATGCAGCTGGCTGTAGAGGAGGGTGGATTTGTGCCAGTCACCTTTTTGTCATCTGGAGATGGTCCGTCACATCAGTCTATTAATTTAGGAACTGGGTGCTGAAGGTGGAAGGAGGGTGGCTGGAGGGTGCTGGATGGCTGGGTGTGAATTACTTTTCTTTTAACTTCAATGAGTGCTTACATGGAGACCAGCCATGGAGGTGTACAGGCTGCACCAGTTTCCCATTGTGAGAGTTGTAATTACTTAAATATAAAATTGTGGTTGCTGTGAGGGCAGATGGGATTGGATATCTAACAGAGGGTGGAGGGACAGTTTTTTCATTTTCATTTTAATTTTTTATACTTGTAAAACCAGATGAGCAAAACTGCCTGTTTTCACAGGTGACAAGTCATATCTAAAATACAGGACAGATAAATGACACAATATTTTGGAGCAAACCACTCTATCCACACAAAGTGCAAGCGTTATTCAACACATAGATAAAACAAGTACAATCATACTTTGGAAAAAAACACTGTTTTAAACTTTTTTTTTAAAACACTGTATTCATTGCTTTCAACAATTTCAGTAGGTATCTTATCAAAAAATATTGGTGCTCTAAATAATAAGGATCATTGCCCAAAAGTCTTCCTAAACAGTGGTACACTAAAACTAAATCCAAACCTGAATCTTGTAGACAAAGCATTTACTGCCCTAGGAAACATTGAGGAAACAAACAGGGGAAGAAGTCCTAATTTTACTTTACATGAAAAAGTACCCATTTTAAGGAGAATTCGATCATCAAAAGATAATGAATAAGACTGCTCATACAGATCAGAGCGATGAGATCGAAAAGGCATAGAGAGCTTGAATGTTAGGATCTGGGATGGGGAGGAGAGTGGGGGACTGTTCTTTACCATTTTAGTTTTTTAAATCATATCTTGCCAGAACACAAATATAAATGATGAATTCTTGAATATTTGGGCCCACATATGATTTTCAGCCTGAATATTCAAAACAAAGTATATTTTACTGTAGTGTCTTACATTACTGTGGAAGGTCTGGCTGGATATTTCTTTTATTCTTCAGAAAATTGCAACTCGTATTGTATCTTGGCTGATCTGAGTCTATTTATCCAACCATCTGAAGATGCAGTTTAGATGGGTCATGTTGGGTTTAGACTCCTTACTGTTTTAGTTTTCAAATTTTGTATAGGTCAGATGGCCAGGAGTGATCTGTTGCAATGCTATATCCATGATTTCCTGATGGGGGGATCTGGGGCTATCAACTGGGCTTAGGAAGGTCCTAGGCCACTGGGGGCTGTGTGCTAATGTATTAGAACCTATATACAATACATGTGCTTATTTTGATATGTTGCTTATAACCCAACTGCATTGTTATAGCCATTACTCATTCACTCTCTGGTCTGTCCTTGCTGGCCAGTGCCCATCTGCTCTGCAAGCATTCCTGAATTCACCTTTGGCTTACCGTCTGATGACTAGACTTCCCACAAGCAACAAACCTCATAACAGCATTCTGTCAAGCCATTGCCACTCTTGTAAGTGACTAAATATCTCAGACAGGCTCCTTTTCTAGTCACAAGACCTTCAAAAGCTAAGCTGTCTCTAGGTTAGCATTTTTTAAATATGTGCATATGGAACAGAAGAAAAATATGATGCATCCAGTGAAACCCTTTCCTTGTCTCCATACATTTTCCCTGATATCCAGTGGCACCCCTCCATCTCCTTTTCCCATTGAAGTTTACCATGCTGTTGAGTGACACCACTCTCCTCCTCCTCATGTCCACATTAAAGTTGTCCCTGGTGTCATGTGGTATCTCAGTCCTGCAGTTCTGACCAACAAAAACCCACTAAAATCTCCATTACTAACTGCGGTCTGAGTCATGCAATTACAGTGTCAATACATTAGCACTTACCTAAATTTTGTAGTTGTGAGACATCTCTGAAAATCACAAAAGTGTTTTTCTAACAGTGCACTTCTGTGATGATCAGAGACATCTTACAACTACTATATCAGTAAACCTGTATGTAGATATTGTAGTTACCCGAGTCAGATGGCAGCCAGTTTAGGAGATAAGTGGAAGGTTTGTGCTGATTGCCTTCATAGGACTGGACTGGTGTGCTCTGGGGTGTGTGGGCAGCCCTGGACACCAAGGTCAACGTTTATTCTTTCAATCCTGAATCTTTCCTCCTTACTCACTCCTGATCCAATCCCATCACCCAACTTCCTGGAACAGCCTTCCAGCGGAGGTGGTGGGGGCAAAAACAGTTATGGGGTTCAAGAAGGAATGGGATAAGCACAAAGGAATCACAGTGGAAGGAAGAAGGGTGGGAGAAATAGCTGTGGATCAGTCACAGTCTGATGTAATAGTGTAAATAGTGAGAAATATGCAGACTGGATGAGTCAAGTGGTCCTTATGTGCCGTCAAGTTCTACTTTGCTATGTTTCCACTGTGACTTACTCATTCCAATGCATCCTTTGTCACAGAACTTTTTTGGAAGTGCCCCATCATCGGTGCAGAGCTTGGAAGGGACCAGTCAATCACCCAGCTGTGGACAAAATATTTTTTTCCTCTATTTTCTCCTTTAAGATGCATGTGCATGCAATGACATGAAGTGCTTACCCAGCCTCCATGGAGACACCACTGCCATCTATGAATGGGGACCCTTCCCTTACTGTCCCATTGTGCCACCATCTATATTCCTCTAGGTGGCAGCCAACCAGCAGGACATGTGAACCCCCCTCCCCAAGAGAGAGAGAAGAGCTATCAAAGGATGCTCAATCCTCCCTCCCCCAGGCAGCTCCTGAGTGACCTGCATCCAATCCTGCAGCAAAGATGGCACCTGCTTGATTGTCTCCAAGCCAATATTGTATTAAGGATCCAAGATCTGCATAGACTACCAATCAAACAGTCCTGGTCAAATGAGGAAGGGTGGGAAGCAGTGGTCAAAACCAAACACAAGAACAGCAAGCAAACACTAGGACTGCACTAGCAAAGAAAAAGAAGTACAAAGTAAGAGCAAAGTGCAGAGTGACATTATTAACATACAGCAACAAAAGACCCCAGTTCTTTGAATCCATGCAGATTCTTCATCAGAGAGATGAGTCATAACGGAAACGTAGTCTGCTTAAATAGCAGAAAGTCTTAAATATGTACAGACTGGTTAACACTACAAAAACCCTTACATAGATTTAATAAATGATGCCTCTGTTTAACAAAAGATCAACTGATAGTACCAAATAAGTGAAACAATATATATATATTAGTACATACAAAATGCTGGAATCAATAAAAAAACACTAATAAAAGAAAAAAAATGTTTTTTAACAGCATTTTGCAAGAATATTGCTGAGCATAACTTTATGAAGTGCATGCTAGCCAAGTTAATCAAAAAGACATATCTCAATAAGATAACATTGCGATTAGTAAGTAGATCAAGTTCAAAGAATGTTCCAGAACAAGCAGAAAGGAATGCTGAAAAAAGAGACAAAGATCAAAATAATAAGCATTAAATAAAGAAAACTCAGCCACTTTAAATACTGTATACATTATAAGAAAGGTACAGTCTCCCATCTGTCATTTAGTGCCTTTGACTGCAAGGCATGCAAAGTATAAATAATCCTATACTCTTTTAAAGAAGGGTGCACAGTCTATCACTTCCTCTAGTACGTGGCAGCACTGAATCCAGCCACATATATCGTATATATAAGGTTTTTACATCTGAATATTGTACAGTAGTCCAATGTGAACCAACTGGTATATCACATCTTTTATTCTGGATGGACCAAATGTCTTCCTGAATACGTTCCTTCATGGGATGTATGGTGCATCCAATGTAAACTCTGGTACATGGACGCCATTAAGTATTAACAACATAGGAGATTCTGCTGGTGAGGCATGTTCTAACTTTGAATATACAATTATCTGTGGGGCTGGTAAATTTATCACCTTCTTGGACATACTGGTAAACATTGCATTAAGTGGCATTTACTGAAGCCACTACAAGAAGTTGCAAAGTGATTGTCATTTTGAGTTAGATGGGTTTTTGGCCACAAAATCACATATTCTTCTACCTCTATGATAAATCACATTGAGGCTTTCTCCAATAATTTCCCTTTGGTCAGGTTCTGCATTAAGAATATGACATAATCTCTTTAGAACACCAAAAAACAGAGAAAAAAAGATGGCAGAAGGAGATCAAGGGTCCAGCTAGTCTGCGCATCTGTTCCTGGGAACTTCTCAGATCCCTGGAACTAACCCCCCTTCTGCCAAATGCCTCCTACTGCTTCTGTTGCTTTTGCTTGTGCTTTAGCCTTGTCCCACCCCAGCTTGAATGATGTCACAAACTTTGCTTCCAGTCCCTTCAGCAGAAGTTTATTCCATGGCTCTATGACTCTTTCCATAAAATAGGGTTTCCTAGGCTCCCTCCTGGAGCCCCCCATAGAATCCATTTGTGCTTTCTAGTGTTACAGCCAGAGATGCTGTTGAACAGGTCAGAGAATGGCACCTTACTTATTCATCTCAGGAACTTGTATGTTTCAATCTGATCTCCCTTTTCCCTCCTTGTCTCCAATGAGAACATATTTAACACTTCCAGATGCTCCTCGTACTAACACCCTTGAAGGCTCTGGATCATTTTGGTCGATCTGCTCTAAACAACCTCCAACCAGTTTATATATTTTTTCAGATGTAGACTCTAAAACTGGACACAGTACTCCAGATGGGACCTTACCAGAGATCTGTAGAATGGCAGTATTACCTCCTTCTTCCTGCTGTCAAATTTCCTCCCTATGCACCCTGGCATTTTGTTGGCCTTGCTATAAGTTGTGTTGCATTGGCTTGTCTGTTTAAGGGTGCTGGTTATGATGACACCTTGGTCCCTTTCTTCTTGCATGGTGCTGAGCTAGACTCTGTTGAGGCAGCACTCTATCCCTGGGTTTCATTTACCCAAATGCATCACCTTACTTTTTTTTTTTTTTGCATTCAACTTAAGCTGCCAGATGGTGGACCACCTTTCCAGCCTCTGTAGGTCTTTTCATAACATAGAAAAATAGAAATTGTAAGCAGATGAGGACCTTCAGTCTACCGAGTCTGTCCAAGTGTTCTACCTCTATGTTACCCAAGGACACTAGGTGAACCAGGTAATCCCCCCCTTCCCCTCTCCAGAATTCCCTTATACCTGTCCTACACAACCTTGAATTCTGTTGCTGTTTTGGCCCCCACCATTTACTCCAGGAGTGCATTCCACCCAACCATTAACCTTTCCCTGAAGTAGTGTTTCCTAATGTTTTCCTTAAATCATTCCCCTTCTAGCTACATGTCATGACCCCTTGTCCTTGAAAGGCACTTGTTCTAGAATATACTGCTATTTGGTACCTTGTGTATACTCTTTTGATACTCAAAGGTCTCTATCATGTCCCCCTTTCCCTCCTTTGCTCCATGGTATACATGTTGAGGTCTTCCAGCCTCTCTTTGTATGTCCAATGGCTGAGTCCATGCACCAGTTTTGTTGCCCTACTCTGGACCCTCTCTACTCTGTCTACGTCCCTCCTGAAGTACCGTCTCCAGAACTGGATACTGTATTCAAGGTGTGGGCTCACCCGCTGTTTGTACAAGGGCATCACCATCAACCTTCTTCTGCTCTTAATACCCCTGCCTATACATCCCAGCATTCTACTTGCCCTTCTACTGCCCTCTCACATTGCTTAGCCACCTTAAGGTTGTTAGATATAATTATTCCAAGGTATAGGTCTGTAACTGCCTCTTCACTGTCAGCCCTTCCTCCTTGCTTGGTATGGTACGGGGTCATAATGTCATGGTCAAAACCATGCACATCAACACTGCAGCATGCAAAGCAGCAAGCAGCAAAATAACTTTGGTACAACATGCCAGCCACCACAGACAAAGTGCACACTGGAAGAATATCTTAGTTTTTGCAGGGGGCACCGCCCCCCACCCCCGGACTAATTATAATCAACTCCAGGTGGTTGTGGACTTCGGGGGAAAAAAATCAAACTGGGAACATTTAAAAAAATAAATAAAAGCCACAGTAGAGTGAGTCCTGAGGAAAAGCCAATCACAGCCCCAGGTCCCCGATGCCACAGGAGGCAGGTGCTCTAGCCTCTCCACCATGAGAGTGGCTCAGCCAGGCACTGCCCAGATGGCATTCTTCACCTTCCCTACTGGCAGCCTACAGTGACAGGAGTAGAAGTTCTTACCGCATGCTGAAAAAAAAATCCCAGTTGCCATAGAACCATTAGCGCTTCTTACAGCACTGTATTTTATGCATGGTTTTCTCCATGCTATATTAACTCGATATCACTTGGTATCATCCATGAACAGGGAAAGTTTACCCTGAATACCTATGCTAATGTCACTGATAAAGTCATTAAATAGGACTGGCTCTAACACTGAAACTTGAGGCACACCACCAGTGACCATGCCTTTATCAGACCTCACCCTGTTGACCACTTCTCTCTGTTTTCTGTCCCTATGCCAATTATCTACCCAACTGACCATGCACTTCGCTGCACCCAGGTCCTCCATCGTTTTCAGTAGGCGGTTGTGAGGCACCAAATCAATGGCCTTACTGAAATTGAAGTAGAGGAGGTCCACTGGGTGACCTCTGTCTAGTTCCCTAGTGATCCAGTCCAAACAAACATATTTAGGTTCATTTAGCATGATCTTCCCACCATGTTGCTTGTCATCCTGCAGACTGTTCTTATCTAGATACTCTACCAAATCTTGTTTTATTAAGGATTCCATACTTTTCTCCACTACTGACGTACAGTAAGGTTGACCAATCGGTAGTTGCCTGCTCCCTCTCAACTCCCTCTCTTGTGGTGAGCTACCACATCAGCTCTTCTCCAGTCTCCCGGCACTACCCCTGTCTGAAGTGAGCTGCTGAATAAATGTGGTAAGGGACCTCCAATTCATTTACTAGCCCCATTACCACCCTCTGATGTAGTCCATCAGACCCTGGAGACTTGTCTTCCATGAGTTGATCCAGAGCCTCTCTAACCTTACTCTTGGTGATTGATAGTGATTCCATTTGTGGAACACCATTGTCAGCAGCCTTGATGAAACTGTCTGGTGCTGGGCCTTTATGTTCCTTGGCGAACACTGAGCAAAAAAGTTGTTCGGAACAGTGGCCTTCTGCCTATCCTCCTCCACATCTCTGTCACTGTCTTTGAGTCTAACTATTCATCCCCTTTTATTTCTTTTTTCTTGTATATATTGAAAAAAAAGTATTTGTTCCCTTTTTTAACCCCTTCTGCAAGCTGAAGCTTCATTGTGGCCTTAGCTGATTTCACCATACTCTTTGCTTCTTTGTCTTCTGAACGCAGGCTTCCCATGTACTATCTTCATGAGTTCTTAAGTAGTTTCAGTAGGCCTCCTATTTGGTTCTGATTGCAGTTCTTACCTGGTTACTGAACCATATTTTTTTTGTGTTTGTTCTTTCTGGTCACTGTTCTTATGCACATCCTGGTATCTTCCAAAATGGCTAACTTAACCAACCCTCATATTTCTTCCACATCTAAATGCTCCTGGATCCTTAACAGCTTGCTTCTGACTACATCCCTCATTTTGTCAAAACTGACTCCTCTAACAGAGGCTTAAGGCCCACCTCTTCCACCTAGCCGATCTGACATAACTTTCCCCGCCTGCCCATCTGAGTAATTTTTAACGTATATGAGAAAGCTGTGACTATCAATTTTAGTTGTTATTTCAATGTTCTGCTTTTATTACATGTATTATTTTATTGTTAGGCACCCAGAACCTCTGGGAATGGGCTCCTCTTGGAAATAAAACTCTCCTTGCATAAAGTTTAAAGCTTCTGTCTTGGATTGTGATTCTTCTACCCCTAGGGCTAACTCAAACCACACAGAGTTGTGCTCACTGTTGGCTAGTGGCTCCCCAACCCTTGTAGCCCTTACTACCTCTGAATTATTGAGGACCACATCTAGGATGGTGTGTAGCCTAGTCAGGGCACTAACTAGCTGTGTAAGTAGGTAGTCTTGTAGGACATCAACCACCTTTTGGATCCTAGTAGAACCTGCTAGTATGATGCTCCAGTTCACACTGGGCATATTCAGGTCTCCTACCACCACTGTATCCCCTTTTTTGTGCTACACTTATGATCTCCTCTATGAGCTCTTCTCCTCTGCCCTCAGCTTGCCATGGATGCCTGTTTACTACACCTATGTGAATCCTCTCCTTGGTTTCTGAGCTGAGTAGCATCCACAGGGATTCAACACCCTCTTTTTTGATGCTATCTACTGAGATTGCATTTATCCCATCCTTTACATATAATGCTACCCCTTCCCTCATCCTTCCTTCAATCTTGTCTGAACAGAGCATAGCCTGGGACAGAAAGGTCACAATTATTTTTCTCTGAGGCCCAAGTCTCTGTGACAGCCACCAGGTACACTCAGAAATAAGCCATTATTGTCTGCAGATCACTTATTTTGTTTCCTAGGCTTCTGGCATTGATGCATCCCCCTTTCTGTAGTCTGGAACCCCTGCTGGTATTCGCTACTATTAGTTCTGCTCTTGGGCCTGTGGATGCATGGCCCTGTATTCGGTTCCCAATAGTTTCCAACCATTTTCTATGTGTTTTCTTAGGTCATGGGAGAGAAATTTCTCCTTGTGGGGGGAGTGATAACTAAGTTCTTATCCGAAGTGTATTTTCTGATAGGTTTGCTAGTGTTAGACTCCCCTTCACCTAGTGTAAATGGTCGAGATGGACATAGAATTTCTGCCCAAACACACTCACTCTTTCCTTTGTTAGGTGAAGTTTATCTAACCTGAATAGCTTCCTCTCCCAGAAGTTCCTCCATGAGCCTATGACATGATATCCTTTTTCACGACACCATCCATGTAGCCAAGTATTAAATTCCTTGATGTCCTTATTCTTGATTTTGGCTTTGCAATCCCCTTTGCCAGACACTGGGATGATCTCTGAGAATGTCAGGGTGGTCATTCTTGCATCCAGCCATTCCCTCAGCTTAAGGACATTTTGATCGGTTTCTTCCACTGTTTGAACATACAGATCATTTCTACAGAAATGAGGCAGAACATTGGTTCCTTTCTCCACTTTGTCTACTAAACTTCCAATGCATTTGGTGTCACGCTGTGCTAAAGCTCCAAGAAGGCATTTAACCATCACTTTAGGCTGTATATCTTTACTCAGGTGGGACTCAACTCCCCTAATCATTGAGTTCCCCCAGAACAAGAAATTGCTTACTCCTGGATCCACGATGTGTTTCTTTGCCACCTTTGGTTGCCGTCTCTCTGCTATACCTAGTCATCTCAATGAGCTCTTGATCACCTCTCTCTCTGAGTCAGGATCCTTCATCTTCTCCAGTGGTGAAAAATGATTCTTCATTGGAATGGTATTGGTAGGAACAGATCCTATGTGGTCCATCCTTGAAATCTTCCCCCTCCTCTGATCTGTTACGCTCCAACCCCCAGGGCCAGTGGGTCTCTGAGGGGGAGGACGTGTTTGGCATGAACTCCAGATTAGTTGGTGATGCAGACTGGCTCTTTTCCTTCATGCTGCTTTCAACTGAGCTTGAAGGTCATTCTGACTCCTACAAGTAGGACACTGACCCATCCTCCAGAGCAGACTCCTGAAGATGAGTGCCCCACAGGCCCTGCAACTTGCCACCTCCATCCTGAAAATCCAAACAATTTTTGTGAGTGTGTGTGTATTTGTGTGTGAGTGTTGGAGATATGGGGAGGATCCTTTTTGTGTACTTTACTCCCTCACATCCTGTTCCTGCCCAGGAACTGCCTGCTGTCAATCGCTTTTGTTGCCTATAAAAATAGGACCCCCCCCAATTGTTTTACCAGGAGTAACACACTAAGCTGAAAGCTTGTTTACAGATGCGACCTGGGAGCACAGGGAAGTTAAGTGACTTGCTCAAGATCACACAGTATACAAGTGAGGGCTGTGGGATTCAAACCGAGGTCTCCGATTTGCAGCTCAGAGCCTTAAACCACTGCGCTATACTGCCTCCCTTGACTTCCTCTACATGGGTGGGTGGGAAGGAATTGTGAGTACTGAGTGTGTTGCAGCTATGCTGTGTGTTGTCATATAACAGGCTTTGACTGTCTTGCTGTGTCACCAGTAACTGAAGGTCCAAATTTACCTTGCAGACCCTATACTTCTAATAATGTATCTGCTTACCCCCTAGACAGAAGTGTTCTAATAGTAAAGTTCTGGCTTCTTAGTCAGCTGCCTCCTTGGTCTTATTCTGATAGCAAGATTGCTCTCTGCCAAAGACTAACTACTGGGGAATCTAAATGCAGAAATCTGATTTGCTTCTACATTAGCCACACACCCCAATTTATAGCTCTCCTCCTCACCTAGCTAACTACAAAGATGATAACAGTTCCCTTCCCCCAACTCAGACAAGCACACAAACTCGTGTGTTTATTTAACCTAACTGAAGGTTCCAATTTACCTTGCAGGCCCTACACTTCTAATAAAGTATCTGCTTACCCTCTAGACAGAAGTGATCTAGTAGTAAAGTTCTAGCTCCTTAGCCAGCTGCCTCCTTTGTCTTGCTCTACTAGTAAAATTGTTCTCTGCCAAAAGCTGATGTGCCATCTTAGGAGTGACTTTGTTAAATTAATCTAACTGGATAGCATAATGCTTTTCACCTTGAATGTTAAAAGTTATTCCTTGTCTTAGGTTGACTTTATTGTTAGCTTCAGCAAGACAGTCAAAATGATATGCCCTGTCGAGTAAGCATCTCTGCAGCTCATTTGCATGTTTATCATAATTCTGAAGTTTGGAACAGTTTTGACACAGGCAAAGAAACTGACCATAAGTGATATTTTCCAACAGATGTGCTAGATGTTAACTGTAAGATCTGAAGATGGTATTTGTGGCAGTGAGTTTTCTGTAGTTCTTAGTTATAATCTTACATGTTTCTATGTTGTCTTTAAGTGTCAAATCACGGAACACAGCTTGGATGGGATGAACTGAATCAGTAAATTCAAGGCTCTACACATTGTTGTTAATTATGTTAAAGAAAAGCCCATACTTCCTCACTGGTACCATCCCAAATCACTAAGACGTTCTGTTTAGGGATAGCAACCTCCTCTCATCATCCCAAAAATAGAATGGCATTGGAGAATGCTGTCATTGACACAATGGCAGCCCATAAGTCTCAAGTAGTGGTGGGCGAAGTGGGCTCAATCTGCTCCGTGAAGTGATTCGTGGAGCAAAGGCAGATTCGCGGAGTGCTCCACAATGCAACACTTCCAGTTGGCATGAGGCTGAGGACTGCAAGACTGAACCCAGATGGAGGTTGTGGTCCAACCTCATCAGGATTATTCCTCCCGGCACAGTGGCACCAGACATGGGTGGTCATAGGGATGCTGGGCCATATGACCTTACCCACTCCTGTCAGAGAGGTTTTGACTTAGGAGGTACATCAGTCATCATGCCCACACTAGGGTGGCCCCAAGAATTGGGGGGCAAGAGTGTGGGATGCCTGCATGAAGGCTACATATCCACCTGGCAGCACACGCTGATCCTAAAAAAGTGATGATTTATTTAAATAAATGTATGGCTACAGCCATTTCCTCCAAGACCTGGGTTGTGTGGTTATTTCAGGGGAAGGGAAATTGGAGGGCTACCAGACAATAGAGAGGCTGCAAGGCTTCGCAGTAGCTGGCCATTTGTCTGGAGCCCTCCCTCCCTGGATCTGGAAGGAATGAAAAGGCTCTCCCCTGGGGAGTACAGATGTCATAGCAATGCCATGAGGGGAGGTCCCATAAGGCTGCCTAGAGGTGGTGGCATTTGAAAGAGGGTGGGGAAAGAGGGGTCAAGTGAGCTGAGGGCCAGCAGCTCTTCTATCTTTCCCCTCCATTTATCAAACTCCCACCCGCCTGCCCTCATAACAGCAGGGTGAGGGGCCAGGGAGGCAGGGTCCCCTTTGACCCATTATAGGAGACTGCATTAGAGGTCGAGGAGTGAGTTTTTCCAGTTTTCCTGTTAAACAAGGTTTTTCTGGGTTTTTCACCTCCTCCAAAGGGCTGCAAAATTTACCGAGTAAATAGATAACTTATAATTAAAGGAACATTAAATAGAAAGATAGATTCTAGAGTAGAGATTCTGTTTAGGCTTATTGATGGAACACAATACAACTGTCGCAGCCAGGTGTGGTGGCTCAATAGGATCACAGACCAAGGGTACAAGAGGAAGAAGGAGGAGACAAGTCAAATTCTCCTGAATGGCTCATCACTTCTGGTCGGCATGAGGCTGGGGACTGCAAGACCAGACCCAGATGGGGGTCATGGTCCAACCTCATCAGGATTATTCCTCAGGCACAGTGGCACCAGATGTGGGTGGCCACAATGGTGTTGGGCCATATGACCTTAGCCAGTCCTACCAGAGAGGTTTTGACTTAGGAAGTACATCAGTCATCAGGCCCACACTAGGATGGCCCCAAGAATTGGGGGCAAGAGTGTTGGAGGCCTGCATGAAGGCTGTGTATCCCCCTGGCAGCACACGCTGCTCTTAAAAAGTTGGTGATTTATTTCAATAAATGCATGGCTGTGGCCATTTCCTCCAAAACCTGTGTTGTGTGGTTATTTCGGGGGAAGAGAAAGTGGAGAGCTACCAGACAAACAGGAAGTACTCTACTCAGTGGTTCACACTAACTCAACTCCTGATAAGAATGACAATGATAGCAAAAAGGCATATGGCATTGGACATGTCCTAAAAAAACTATACCCACATGTGCACAGTGAGTATGCCTGCCTACACCCTTGCCACCAACTTTAAATTTGTAAGTCAGTCTGATGTATTTGTACTGAGCATTTATTTATCCTCCAGCAGGTAAATCCAGTCCGAGAAAAAATTAATAATACATGTCTCACTCTTAGCTTCAAGAGTTATTGACTTTATATATTTTTTTTGTTCCTTATTAAAGTTTGCCATTGCACAAATCCCAGACTCTTCTGACACTTACCTATGGTCCATTTTATAAAAAAGCATATTTGGTTATCTGTTCCTTTAAATAAAATTGTAGATTTTTAAATACTCATTTTTCTGCAATGTCTATTTTTTCAATATTCATTGGCACTGCCTGTTAATCCATTCCTATGTCTCAAAACAATATATGCAGCACTTGTTACAGTGTGTCTTAATCTCATTTTCTGAGTGATTTGTTGCACAAATATATCATAGTTCAGTGAAATTTCAGAATAGATGCATATCAATCAGCCATCGCTGTAAACAGTTCTTTATCAGTAATCTTATTGCAAGTGGTGCTGAGTATACAATGAGCAGAGTACTGAGGAAGCTGATTCCAGCAAACAAGCATGTCATTTAGATGGTGCAAAGTGATGTGATATGAATAACAGAAATAAAGTGCTAGGTGCAAACAATGTTTTAATGCCCAGAGAACTCCATCTGGGAATGTCCATAGAAGAATTATTGTATAAAATGTGAAACTCTGTTCAGAACTGATTATGTGCTGTATTGTAAGGAGAAAGACACATTTTAAACAAATCTATAATTTGTCAAGCTAAGGCAACAAGCACACTACAGAGGATGGGGAAAACTGCTCCTCCAAAATGTTGTACAGTGAAACCCATTTCAGTCATTATTTAGACAGCAAGGTTCTGAACTTAAATTCTCAATTCACACTTTGTTCAAAGTGTAACTCAGGACTGAACTGTCTCTCTTCACCGATGGCGGTGGGGGGTGGAACACAAAAAAATCTGAGAGTCTAAATTCCTGACAGGGCAGCCTGTGAACACACACCTAAATAATAACAATCTTGCAGACACAGCTACTTTTATGGGAGGAGATGGGTCTTCACTATCCAGACTCCACAACCACAACACAGATTGGCTTTGGCCAGGGCAGCTTAAGATTAGTTATTTATTAGTGTAGAAGCAACTGGGGAAAAAGTTAAAACAGGTCTTTGGAACCTGATACAACCTCCAACATACAGTGGCCCAGATATTCAAAAGGGTTCCACCATGCGCAATAGGGTTGCTCCAGCGCAAGTCCGAAAATGTGCCATTCTGTGATATTCAGTGGGAGGCAGATGCACCCCCCCAAATCACACTGAGCAAGAGCGCAATGATAATGAATGCATGTGCAACTGAAGGGGGAGGAACCATGCATAAATGGCGCAGTGCGATATTCAACAACATGCACCACGCGCACTAGGGGAGCAAGTGGAAGCTGCGCGATAGCGGAAATTAGCCAAAATAAAAAGGAACAAGGGAGAGGTGAAAGAACGCTACAGGGAAGGCACATGTGACTGAAGTATAGCCAGACACACAGGGCAGGAAAGACACAGGGCAGGGCAGAGAAAGGGCACCCTGAACCCACAGGCACAGGGAAGGTGTGGGGTGCCACAGCCAAACCACAGTGCAGAAGGGAAGTGCCACAGAGCACTGAGGCCACCAGAGGAAGGTGTTCTTGGTGCAGGGGAAGTAGCAGCCAGGACAGCGGGGGAACACAGAAACAGCTGCCGGGAGGGAACACAAGCCAGGGACATGGACAGTGCCACCATCCAGATGGAGGCAGTAATGAGGGGGGGTGAGAAGGCAGGAAGCAGGGGGGGAATGGCCGTGGAAGGGTCCGTTGGCAGTATGCCCCCAACAGGCAGTACCGGGCCCACACCAGCTTCGAGCTGTACACTGATACCAAAATCCAGGGCCGGTACCGCCTGAATCGGGCAATTCTGAGGTGGCTCTGTGAGCTGTGCAGTGATATGATGCAGGCATCCACACGACGGAGCCATGCTCTGTCAGTAGAGACAAAAATGACAGCTTGCATGTGCTTGCTCACCAAAGGTACCTTCCAGAGACCAACAGGGGACACCACAGGCATAACCCAGTCAGCTGCGTCATGCCACCTCACCCAATTCCTCAACGCACTGCTGCCACATGTTGCGAAGTACATCCATTTCCCCAACACACTGGCGGAGTGCACAGCAAACATACAGGAGTTCCACAGGGTAGCACATATGCCTGGCATGCTAGGGGCAATAGACTGCACCCATGTGGCCATCTGCACACCACCTGGCCCTAAAGGGGCTGCATATATCAATCAGAAGGGCTATGCAAGCATCAACTGCCAGGTGGGTGCAATGCCAGGGGGCGCATAATCAATGTCTGTGCCATGCACCGTGGGGGAGCACATGATGCCTTCATCTGGCACCAGTCGGCACTGTGCCACAGATTCAAGAGTGGGGACATCCTCACTGGCCACTTAGTGGGTGAGTTGGCAAACCACATGGAAAAACATAGAGCTTAGGAGGGGCATGTTCAGAGGTGACATGGGTATTGGCCCGGGCCAGGGCGACACTGATCACCAAACTAACCTCCACCCTCTACACACAAGTAACAGTGGATACCCACTCAGTCCCTGGCTGCTCACACCATACCGGCTGCCCATGACCCCATTGCAGCAACACTACAATGAGGCACATGGCACCACACGCAATATCATTGAGCGGGTGTTTGGGATGATGAAGGCACATTTCCGTTGCCTGGACACATCTGGCGGTGCCCTACAGTACAGATCCCCAAAGGCCTGTAGGCTATTCCTGGCCTGTTGCATCCTGCACAACATGGCCAATGACTGTGGGGTAGCTGTACAGGTTGAAGAGGGGGACAGCGATGAGGACGCTGGTGAAGATGGTGATGGGCAGCCCCCCCTTGGGTGACGGGACCCCCGACTGATCCAGCTGGCACAGCTGCACCGGGACACCATCACAGAGGAGCACTTCAGCCAACCCAGGTAAGTCATGAGGCCATGTGCAACCACCAATGGCAAAGGCACAACCCACAAACACACATGGACAAACACCAGGGGTGCATGCTGTCAAGGGAAGTGGCTAAGCATGGAACCACACACACTGCCATGGATGGGCAAGGTCTAACATGGCACGCAGTCATACACACACGCACACACACCTCACAAGACATGCACAAAGGGTAGGAGGCACGCTGACCCAGACTGCCACCCCTAGCCACACACACATCCACAGACCACTGCGCCCACTTCCTGTCATTGTGCGTGTGTCAGATGCTGGGCACCATTGCACAGTGGTGTACAGCAAAATGCAGGCCTTCATCATGCACGCGCCACAGCAGACAGCAGCTGGGAGTGTGTGCAGATGGAATGTGTGTGTGCGTGCGTGCAGGGCCAGGTACCCCTCCCGTGCATTGCACGCTGAATGACACAATGCACACAGGGCAGCATCAGACAGTAGCCATGCTGGGAGACAGGTTAGTCACGTGCCAAAGTGCCACGGCTGCCACGGAAGTGTGGGTGGCCCCACCGAGACCCACCAGCAGTGACAGGCTGACCACTGGCCTCATGGGGTGGCACAGATGGTCCCCCAGGGGTTCCACTGTGTGAACACGACCATGCTCATGCAGGGGTCTGCAGCACACCGAACATGCCTGTGCCAGGCGTGCTCGAGATGCCCACAGCTGAACCCAGTGTCGACAAGGAGGGTGTTGCATGATGCGGGAATGGGGGGGTGGACATTGCACTGTGCGGTGTCTGCGATGCATGGGCAAATAAATGTGTGCCCATTGTGGCCATGACGGCTGTGAATGCCTGTGTCTGCCTGTCAATGGCAGCAGTCACATCCTCCCGCAAATGGTCCATCCCTGCCAGGAGCAAAGCGGTGTCTCTGCTGCTCCGCTCCTCTACCTGGCGCAGAGCCACACTCAGTGCATCCACCCCCATCACAAGCCGCATCTGCTGATTGACTGATGCTTGCAGTATGCGGGTGTGCTCATCTAAGAGGTCATCTGCCTGACCGGCATGCTGTCCCTCATGGTGTTCACAGCCCTGATGGTCATCACCCTGTGAGGGTGGGCACTGCACAACAGGGCCAGGCCTGGGCATATCCACAGGCAGTGCACTGACACTGCCCCCTAATACTGTACCCCATGGCCATTGGCTGACTGCTGATACTGCCCCTCCGGCTGCCGCTCTCCAGGGCTCAATGGTGCCGCCGCAGTGGCCGCAACAGCCCCACTGTCCTGGACACACACCAGTGCTGCCCCTCTGGTGCAGACAGGCACAGGCTGGGACTGTGATGTCACACAGGCCTCCACGGTGGCACCACCCACAGCCATGGCAGTGATGCCACCTGCTGTGTGGCCATCCTTTGACCCACACGTCTCACTGCCCATGACGTTAGCCCCATCATCATCGATGATGGATCCGGCACCAGCCCGAGTCTCAGCATGTTGGCATCCATGAATACTGGCACACTGGGACACGGGCTGGGCCTCCTCCGCACCTGCTCCACCAACATCAGTCCGGATGTCCAGGTGGGCCCACTGTTGCCCTGACCCCCATATGCCTGTGTAGGTGGAATGGCCCTCCTCCATCTCCATGCTACTCCCCTAAGTGGAGAAGCCCACCACTGCTGACCCATGTAGATGCTCAGGAGCTATAAGGGAAAAACAGTAACATTAATGTATGTGACCTACCCTGCCCTCCCCATTGACAGACCAGGAGCTACTATGCAGTGACGGGCTACCTCTCATCTGGAATCCATCACCTGGAACACCCTCGATGGCACAGCGCTGCATGCTGCCAGCAACCCACTCTTCCTGTGGGGTCTGGCATTGCACCTCCGGCTGTCCCCCACCAGTCACAGACCATGCTGCCTTGATGACAGCCACCTTCTCTTTAATTTTCCACCTGTCCATGCCCATCTTCTTTTTGCACTCTTGCACAGAGTGCTGGTGGCTGCCATGCAGGTTGACAGCACGTGCCACCTCCTCCCATACAGCAACATGGGCCTGTGGTGTTCCCTGGCATCCACTGAGCAGTGGCTCCTGGTCGAGGTAGGCTTCAAACAGGGCATCTGTCTCTGCCTTTGTGAAGTTTGGCCTCCTCTTCATCCCATGTCTCTGTTCCTCTTCCTCCACCTCATGATAGGTCATGATTCCTCCTGTGAGAATGACAGGTGTTACCTGTGACTGTGCAGTCCCATGCATGTCCCAAACACCACAGTCCACACTCCCAAACAGCATGCAACTCACCACAATAGACTGCAGTAACCGACTATGGCCAGTGCAGCCCAATGTCACATTTTTATAGCGCAACCCATGCAAATGAGGTGAGGCGCATTTTTAAGTGGATGCAAATGCAGTGACTGCACCATTGAATGGCTGATTAGATGATTTTCATATGCCGGCTGAATATTGCGTTGTTGCGCTTTGCGTAATTGTGTTGAACGTGCTGAGCCAATGGCGCAGTTCTGTGACATGTGCAGTACACACCTAACTGCGCATGCCCGGGTTGATGATGTAGGCGCCTGCCACGCTGCTGACGTGCTGTGCACAGGAGGCAATGCAGGGCACGGCCACCATTGTGCCAGTGGCACTACAGCACTGTTCGCATATATGGCACTGTGGCACTGGGGCGTCGTAGGCGTACTGGGGCAACAGCGCTGTAGACCGCTACAGGAGGTGGCACACAGGCACCCAATCATGCTACACGCATTGTGTTCCAATAGTGCTGTGGCTGTCCGTGCGCCAGAGACCCTTGACCCTGTGCCCGACCTTTGCCCCCTAGGCACCATGCGTCAGGCATGGGTGCACCACTATTGCGCTGTTTGGTGATAGCGCAATAGGGAATGGCAGCACTGTACTGTGCAGCATCTGCACATGGCAGGACCACGCTGCCGAGTGCCATTTTGAATCCACCACACTGATGAGATGGCGCGGAGATGAGCAGTCATGTAGAGCCAGGTGGAGCTTGCCAACCTGGTGGCAATCGTAAAGCCCCATGCTGGGGCTTTATATGGAGATGCACCCCTGGACATGGCCAGGAGTGCGGTGTGGCAGGAGGTGGCCGACTCCCTTGAGGAGGCCACCGGTATGGGGTGCACAGTGGAGCAGTGTCACCACCATTACAGAGACCTGAGGCACAGAGACCCGGACCTGCTTGCCCACCTGCGGACATGTGCCAGGAGGGGCATGATGCCACAGCCAGGTAGGTGCCACATCCTTACACTATTATTGTCCATACGGGTATCACGGATGCATGTGTCCGGCACATGGGGGTGCCATCCAGTGTTGGCCATGGTGGTGGTATCGGGGTGTGGGGTGGATGGGTATGGCTGTGTGGGATTGCACACACATGGGGGTGGGGGGACTTTGCTACTGGATTGTACTGATGTTCCTCTCTCCATGTTTGCACCTTAGGGCCTGAAGAATGCAGACAGGCCAAGGAGTGGAGGCACCACCTGGAGGAGCAGCAGGGCAGGAGGGATGATGGCATTCAGTGGCACGTGGACCAGCCTGATGATGGTGAGTGCCTTACATCCATGATTATTATTGCAAGCTGTATAACTGGGCAGGCAGTGGGGCATGGCCACCATCCATTGGCACCACTTCCATGCAAAACTTGTTACAGTCAGCACTGTCCAGTGGCACTGCATGTCTGGGAGTGCATCAATGGTGGTCCATGAGTGCACCGGGCACATGGCTGTGGCACTGCCTTCACACCGCATAGCCAAGTCACTGTACGGCCACGGTGGTGCAGTGCAGGACATGGGCGGTGTGTGTGTGCAGTGGTCCACATGGCTGTGGATGCCTGGGTAGGCAGATCTTGTCGACACGGTCACTGTGGGTGGTTGCACACCATCACAGGGATGTGGCACATGGCTGTATGCCATGCACAATGGGTGGGCTGCAGGGGGCTGGACAG
This sequence comes from Neoceratodus forsteri, assembly GCA_016271365.2. NCBI lineage: Eukaryota > Metazoa > Chordata > Ceratodontiformes > Ceratodontidae > Neoceratodus > Neoceratodus forsteri. Next base: position 97,689,413 of record CM057449.1, on the reverse strand, counting down.
TCACACTTATTGACTCTGCTCCCTCGTCCTAGGTGGACAGCGACTCCAGGCACTGGAGAGAAGTGTGTGGGAACTACTCCAGGTGGCAAGGGTGATCCTGGAGCTGTTGCAGTGAATCCACCACCACGGGGTGAGGAGGAGAGGGAACAGAAGACATAGGCACCATTTGGAGGAGGACCGGGGCACACATTGATGACTCCATGCCCCTACTACCACCTTCCCTCCTTTGACCCACCCTCACACCCCTTCTTCCCTCTCCCATTTGTTCACCCCTGCCCTTTACCCACCCCACCTGTTATGCAGCCCTTCCCCCCCTCTTGTAAATAGTTGTAAATAGTTTTTGTTACTTCTTTTAAATATAAGTATCTTGTTATGACAACTGTGGTGGTCTCTGATTTGCAGTGGGCTACAGGTGCTCAGCTGCAGTGGAGTGCATGGCGTCAGGGGTGGTGCACTCATGGGCATATGTGTGTGTGTGTGTGTGTGTGTGTGTGTGTGTGCAGAGGTGAACCGCCTATGGTGTGGGCAGGGGGATCTGTCACTGTCTGTGGTTTGTGTGTTGTACTCTGTGCACTGGATGCCTGTGTGCAGTGGTCCATGGGGCCTGCACCGTGTGCATGGCACCCCTGTCAGACTGTCAGTGGCCTGTGCAGCTGACACCCTTGCATGTCTGTGATACATAGATACATAGACAGTGTCGGCAGATAAGGGCCTATGGCCCACCCAGTCTGCCCATTTTAGTTTGTAAGTTCAGTTTATGTTTTCCAGGAAGTCTGTTGCCCCTTACCCCTGACCTCCAGAATTCCTTTATGTCTATCCCATGCATTCTTAAATCCCGTGATTGTTTCAGCCCCCACCACTTCCTCTGGCAGGGTGTTCCACTTGTCCACCACCCATTCTGTGAAGAAATTCTTCCTCACGTTTCCTCTGAATCGTCCTCCCTCCAACTTCATCCCATGCCCTCTAGTCCTGGAACATCTTTTCGCTTAAAAATAGTGTTTTCCTGCACCCTGTTCCTCCCTGTAAGATACTTGTATGTCTCTATCATATCCCCTCTCTCCCTCCTCTCCTCCAGGGAGTACATGTTCAGTGCCTTCAACCTGTCCTCATAGGACTTGTGATGCAATCCATGCACCATCTTTGTTGCCCTCCTCTGAACCTTCTCTACCCTGTCTATGTCCTTATGTAGGTATGGTCTCCAGAACTGTACACTGTACTCCAGGTGGGGCCTCACTAGTGTCTTGTATAGTGGAATTATGACCTCCCTTTTCCTGCTGGTGATGCCCCTGCCTATGCATCCCAGCATCCTATTTGCTTTACCTGCTGCCTTGTCACACTGTTTCCCTGCCTTGAGGCCATCAGAGATGATAACTCCAAGATCTCTTCCCTGCTTGGTGCATGCTATATCCTCACCCCCCAACTGATATATTGTGCCAGGGTTTTTGTGCCCCATATGCATTATCTTGCACTTCCTTGCATTGAATTTCAACTGCCAAACCCCTGACCATTCTTCAAGTTTCTGCAGGTCCCTTCTCATTCTGTCTACACCCTCTGGTGTGTCTACTCTGTTACAGAGCTTTGTGTCATGCATGGTCTGCTGGTGTGTCAGTGGTGGCTGTCCGTGCTGGATAACAACTGTACCTGGCACAATGCCAGGTTGCCTTCCATCACAAGTATGATGCACATCTGCCTCCGGTGGCACTGTGGCCTCCGCTTTTGTTGTCCCCCCTCCATGCTGTCGCTTGTGTCTGTGGCAGGGGATGTGCTCTAGGGAAGGGTGTATGGTGATTGTGGTGCAGGGTGTACTCTGCATTGGTGGGATGGTGTGCCATGGGGTGGTCGGCCCTCCTTGTGTGCTGGTCACAGCTTGCTAGGGGGTTTGCTGGGGCACCATGGCCCGGCTGTGGGTTGGTTGCTGGTATCCATGGGCCGGTGGTTTCCAGCTCTCCCACGGTTGTGCAGTGCATGGGGTGTGGGGGACGATGTCTGTTCTGCTGTGTGTTCCTCTGCCCATCTGTGACAAGGGTGGTGGGCTCCTGCATCCCTGGTTGTGCTGTTGCATTGCTGCCCTGCTGCAGGGGGTGTCCCTGGTTGCACTATGGCACATCTGGACTGCTCCGCTGAGCATCCCTTGTTGCACTATGGCGCATCAGATATGCTCAGCTTCACACCCCTAGTTACGCTATGGCACGGGTGGTGCGATATTCAGTCGTCTGCCATAGGTGCATCTTGGCATGCGCAGTTTTTGAATATTGCACTTCTTGCGCATGGGCACAGTGGACTTGTGCCTGCTCCTGCTGTTGCGCACTTTTTGGGCGCAGTTTGAATATCTGGGACAGTATGTTTTTTGCTTTTTTTTGGGGGGGGGGGATCTTTTCATGGTTCTCAAGTAACTATTGATTGTATTATGAGCCTGACCTTCCTCCCTGTTAGGAAAACATATAGGAGCCATAAATGACAATGGGATAATTAAGAAGAAAGAAAAACCTGATGGCCCCTGCAAATCATCACTTTGCTTTCTCAGCAGTGCATTTACTACTCATTTCTTGGTGTTTTTTAAAGGGCTGATAAATTAATGATTTGGGGTTGGTATTTTTAGGGGTTAGTGGGTGGTATTTATTTGTTAAAATGTGGGTATTATTGTGTTTAAGTTCCCCTCCAGTCTGTGAGAGAGACTGGTAGGGGTATTATTATTATTATTATTATTTTATTTTTATGTTGTTGTTTTTGGTACTTTAGTATTAGAAATTTGAGTGTTTTTGCTACTGGGTGTAAATAGATAGCATGTGTAGGGAGGGTCGAAAGACTGTCAGGCAATATTCCCCCACCGGGCTCAGGGAATTGCACCTCTTTGACTGACTCTTTTTGCCAACAGAGATCTACAAATGCTTTCAATCCCTTGGGATTACTAGGAGGCGCAGGAAGGGGTATAGAACTGGGCCTGGTGGGGGAATGGAAAGAGGGGGAAGTATTGGGGTGGTGGGGACCAGGCGATGCCCTGGGGTGAAATGGTGCTAGGACAGGTGTAATCCCTGTCTTATTCCCATACTCCAGGGCCCAGCAATTGAAGATGGACAGGAGTTGAGGTCTTCCTCAGCATCTCATCCAAGCTGGGTGGTGTTATGTAATGTGAGGTCCATCAAAAACAAGACAGCTATTATAACTGATCTTGTTGAAACGGTGGACCTGGCATGCATCGCCAAGATGTGGCTGGATGAAAATGCAGTTCCAGTATTGGCTTCTGCAGTTCCAGCTGGATTCTCGATGATTCACTGCCCAAGGTTGGATCGTAGAGGTGGGGGTGTAGCCATCTTTTTTAAGACTGAACTAGGCCTTGAGGATGTTCCAGTGAGGACCGCTAGATCCTTTGAATGTGTCGTGGTTGAGGGTGTGGGCTGTAGGATACTCCTCATTAACCGTCCACCAGCTGATGAGGGTTTATTCCTGCAGGAGATTGCGGACTTCATCGTTGACATGGTGGTGGAGTCTACCAGATGGATAATTCTGGGGACTTCAATGCCTGGGTCAATGATGAACTCTCGCAGTTTGGTCAAAATCTCCTCCAGCTAATGACAATGCTGGGCCTTACACAGGTAGTCACCTCCTCTACTCATATAGGAGGTCACTCATTGGATCTGCTGTTCCTCCTGGGGATGGAGATCACTGACTTGGGGGTGGAACAAGTCAGTTGATCTGATCTTCACATCATAAGGTTCAGTTTCGGGACCCCCCCAAATGGACCTACCCCTTTGGAGATGGTCCAGTACCACCCTTTAAGGGGAGTTACCCCGGATGGTCTTTTGGCGGTGCTGGACCTATTGGGATTGCTGGGTGAATGCACAAGTCCCAGGGATCTTGTTCTAGCCTATAGTAAAGCAGTAGGAGATGCCTTGAACTTGATTGCTCCTGTTCGTGTTCTACCACTCACTCTTCGCCCAAGGTCCCCTTGGTATGATGGGGGCCTTGAAGGAGCTGAGGCGGGTTGGTCGAAGGCTGGAGAGATCATGGCGGAAGTTCAACCTGGATGCTGCCAGGCTTAGATTGATGGAACATTATAAGGGCTATCAATCAGAAATCACCTGTAAGAAGGCAGAATTCCTGTCCAGGGGGCTTTCTGCTGTGCAGAACTGACCGTCTCAGCTTTTTTGAACCATTGATAGATTGTGCAATCCAATCTGTCTTCAGTCCAGAAAACTTTTCCACAAATTAAGTGTTATGAGCTAGCTCGGTTTTTCACAGATAAGGTTGCCAGCATCAGGTCCAGAATCGGCCCAGGTCTCTCCATTAGTGACAGCAGAGGTCAATGGGAGGTGGTGGGCACCCGGTCTGTCTGGATGGATTTCAGCTGACTGGAATTCATGGACATTGTAAAGATTGCCCAGACCTTGCACCCAACCTGTTGTAGTTTGGATCAGGGCCCTACCTCCCTTTTAGTGGGATGTGCAGATGCTGTCTGCCCAATTGTTTGGAGATCCTTGGAGAGGGGAGTCTTTCCAGATCCTCTAAAGGAAGTGGTCATTCCACCACTCCTAAAAAAGCCCTCCTTGGATCCTGATGTTCCAGCTAACTACCAACCTGTCCCTAACCTTCCCTTTGTGGGGAAGGTTATCGAGAAGGTGGTTGCGTTGCAACTAGACGATCATCTTGTAACCCACAATGTCTATGAAGCTCTCCAGTCTGGGATTAGGAAGGGGCATAGCATGGAGACTGCCCTTGTTCAGGTATTAAATTACCTCCTAATGGTGAGAGATCAAAAGGCTCGTACCATCTTGGTCCTTCTTGATCTCTCAGCAGCCTTTGACACTGTGGACCATGAGGTGCTTTTGAAGACCCTGCAGTTCCTTTGTGGACTGTTGGGTACAGTCCTTGAATGGTTTCGATCTTTTCTCGTAGGCAGGTCTCAGAGGGTGGTCACTAGAATTTATTCCTCTGACGCCTTCCCCCTGTCCTACGGGGTGCTGCAGGGCTCCATATTGGCATCCATGTTGTTTGCAGTGTATATGCTGCCATTGGGAGCCATCATCAAGTGATACAGCTTGAGTTTTTACCACTATGCAGATGATTACTCAGCTGTATATGTCCTTTGTGCCCGGACAGGTTGATGCAATCTCTGTGCTAAATAACTGCCTCTCTGAGATCAAAGACTGGAGACTAGATGAGCTTGAAATGGGTGAAACTGAATCCAGATAAGACTGAGGCACTGATTGTGGATCCGGGACACCTGGGGATGGGCACATGTCAGGCCTATGACTTGATGGTGTCCAGCTCATTACCTCAGATCGGGTGCATAACGTGGGTGTTATTTTTGATGATGGCTTGACCCTGAAGTCTCAGGTGTCAGCTGTGGTTAAATCCTCATTTTACCATCTGAGGAATATCGTCAAGATGAAACACCAGATTCCACTGGGCGACCTTCCAACATTGGTCCATGCCTTCATCACCACCCATCTTGACTACTGCTATGCCCTTTACCTAGGGCTGTTTGGGGTTGATATCTGCCCCTTGCAGCTGGTGCAGAATGCTGCGGCCAGGCTGTTGACTGGCACTTCTAGGACCAGTATCATTATGCCTGCGCTGCGCGAACTGCACTAGCTGCCAGTTCAGTGGCAGATCACTTTTAAGGTGAGCTTGCTTACCTTTAAAGTCCTACACAAACTGGGACCTGACTACCTGAAAGATCTCCTGACTCCCTACTCCCCCAATCGCCCCCTCCGATCCGCCGATGAGGGATTGCTAGAGAGTCCCAGGATTTGTCTTAAAACATCTGGAGTTCATGCTTTTTCATTTGCAGCACCAACCCTGTGGAATTCTCTACCTTGTCAGTTAAGAGAATTCCTGACCGTCAGTAGTTTTAAATCTGTTTTGAAAATGTATTTATTTTCTTTGGCCTTCCCTGATTAACTGATTAATTAATTGACTGTTTTGAATAATTTATAATATTATTTGTTTTATTGTGATTTTTATTATGTACAGCATCTTGATTTTGGAAGGCGCTATATAAATAAAGTTTGCTTGCTTGCATACAAGACAAGAATCCACAGGGAAGCAGACTGCACAGATGGAGTCTGAGTGTGAAGGGGAGATCACCTTTCAGCTTCCAACCAAAGTGACAACAGACTGGAGGACAGCTGGAGGGGATGGGGAGAATTTGATAATCAGCCTCTCAGGAGGAGTTAGGTTCACTTTTTGTAGTATTGTTCTCTTTAACTGAAAGTTGTTTTTCCTGATGCTGAAACCAGTAGATGCTTCCTGACACCCCACCTCACTGCACTGTCTCCAATTTATAGCTGACTGCTGAGTTTTAATAGTTGTAATAAGTTAGAAGAATATAGCCCTGCTGATCCCAACACTGATCCACTCTAGTTCAATACCTTGTGCATGAGAGAAAGAGAAAGAGAGAGAGAGAGAGAGAGAGAGAGAGAGCATTAGTACACTGTAATTTGTGTAATTACTTTATGCTGTAGTAAATCAGCCACTTGTACTCCATTTTTCCTCTTTAATTTAATCACATGTTAACATGAGTAACAGGTTGAATCATACAAAATATAGGAGCAACAAATTCATGCTGCTATATGGTATTCAAAACAGTGTAAGAGAGCACAGGCTAAACAAGGTAGGTAAAATTGCATTTAGGAACAATAAAACAAGCCCAGCTGGAACACAGACGTGGGGGCTTGTAGCTTTAGAAAAGTGAGGGTCATGTCATGCTGTGGTGCACACAGAAAAGTTTATAAACTTGGGGCTCAGGGCTAGCTTTCCTAAATTGGATGGCGCATCGCTATACCTTTCCTTTTAGGAGGTCATGAATTTTGCTCAGGATCCGACTTTGAGCCCGTAGTTTCTTTTTAATGACTCACATCTTGAATTCATTAAAGGGACTAGCCTTTTGTCTAATGTGTATTTTTAGCATGGGAACTACCCTTTACTCATTAAATGTCTGTCGCTAATATTAGTAAAATGCTATTAACTTGAGTTTCACTGTAAATGATAAGACTTTTGAAATATGATCACTTTTTGAACTTTAACAATATTTTAATAATTACATTCCAGAAGCAGAATAAATGAATTGTAGATTTCTGTTAGAATGTAGGAGGTCATGAATTCTGCTCGAGGTCAGAGTTGTAGCCCACACTCTTTATTCAATGGTTCATACCTGGAATTCATTTACGAGACTAGCCATTAGCGTATTGATAATTTGTATTTTGGGCACTGTCAATTCCAGTATTAATGTTTGCTGCTATACATTAGTGTATTGTGTTAGGTGTTTGTTCTTATCTGAACATTATCAATTTGGAAATAAGTGAAACTGTTTAGTAGAATAAGGGAACATATGTTCCATTAAGTGAGCAATTTTTGGCATTGTTTCTGACAAATGGGATTTAAGCAATTGAATAGTTAAATAAATAAGTTGTAATTTTCTGTGGTACAATAGCAGTCTTGAAACTAATCATAATTCTGTGTGTTACATTTTTGGAAGGCTCTGCCTGTATATCAATGCGGGGAAATAACTCCTCCCCCATCCCCTACATAAACTTACTGCTTCTGTTCCCTCTGCTTAGCGAGTCAAACTCTCTCCTCGGCAGCACGGCTGGTTGGGCTCTCTATCTCTCTCTCCCCCCCTCCTCTTCCTCCTGTGTCCATTTGTTTGTCCTGCTCTGCCCCTTTTCTTCTGCCTTTGGCTTTTCGGCCATTTTGTTTGTCCCTCCTCCCCCGTGGTGCCTTGCTTCTTCTCCTTTGCTCCCTTACCTTGCTCTATCCTCCTCCGTCTTTTCTGGGTCTTCTTCCACGACCTGCCGTGTCATCAGTGCCTCATTTTGGCTCACTGCTCATTCCTGCTCATGGTGGCTGCCGCTGCTCTGGCTCCCATCTTGGCCTTCCCATATTGTCATTGTTGGCTCTGTTTCCCAGCTGTGTACCCCCTTTCCTGGCTTGGGGTCTGCTTGGCTGTGTTGGCCAGGACTTGTTGCTGGATGGTGTTGGATTTCCTGTACACTGTATCTGGCTGGTGCACTTGGATGCTGCTGCTCTTGCTGGTGCCTCCACTTCCTAGGCACATCTGCTCTGTGCCATTCCATACCGGCTGGTCTCTGGCCTGCTGCCATGCCCACTTCCCTGCTCTCTACTGGGCTGCTGTTTTGCACTGCTGTGCTGCGCTGGTGCTTCTTCCTCAGTCTTTTCTGCTGCTTGCCCTCCATGGCTCCCCAGCCCATCTCTTCCTCCAGTGGGTGTCATCTTCTGCTTGTTTCATTCATCCCTTTCCTCAGGTTCCTGCTGGGGCTCTTCAATGTTTGAGCTTTCTCCTTGGGACATCTTCCCTCTCCACTTCTTTTGGGGATCAACTCCTCGGCAGCTTGACTCCTACTGCAACCTGCACACCACTACCACCTGCAGACATGGAGGCAGTATAGCATAGTGGTTTAAGGCTCTGAGCTGCAAACCTGGAGACCAGGGTTTGAATCCCACAGCCCCCACTTGCATACTGTGTGACCCTGAGCAAGTCACTTAACTTCCCTGTGCTCCCAGGTTGCACCTGTAAACAAGCTTTCAGCTTAGTGTGTCTCACCTGGTAAAAACAAAAAGTAAAAAGTAACAGGACAGCACCCTCGCCTACTGCGATACCATTATACTTCATTTTCATATTCTTGCTTTCTTCTGCTAAGCATTTACTTGCCACCTTATACTTTTATTCTTACTGCTTGATGTTTGCTTTGGATATTTCAACATGCTACATTTTCATGGAGAACATGAGAAGACAAGGCATTACGAGTTATGAGACCTACTACAGACTGTTTTTGTACTGCAGAATGCTCTTGAGGATACGCTGCCATCCTAGATATGATTTGCTCCTCAGCACACCTACATGGAGGGGTCTGCCTGTGTAGCATCCTTCACACACCCTAGCTCAATGTTTTTGTTGCTACTCCACTCCTATTGCACCTAACAATATTGTTATCTGCTCTTGGTTACTGGATCTACCCTTTCGGGCTCAGCCTTACCTAGTTGGCAGACCACGACAGGATCCTGCCATTCCTGCTTTGTCCTGCACAGAGGCCTGGCTGTTTATCTACTTTGCCCCACTAGGGGGCCTGGCTGCCTGCTCATTGCATTCCTGCTTTGCCCACAAGAGGACTGGTTACCTGCGCACCGTCTTCCTGCTTTCCTCTGCAAGGCGCCCTGGAGGTTTAGATCCAGTTCGCTCTGCAACAGGGGCCTGGCTGCCTGCTCAATTGATTCCTGCTTTGTCCTGCAAATGGGGCCTGGCTGCTTGCTCAGCCCATTCCTGCTTCATCCCACATGAGGCCTGGCTACCGGCTCAATGTATTCCTGCTTCACCCCGCAAAGGGGGCCTGGCTCCTTGCTCAACCAATTCCTGCTTTGCCCCGTACCGGGCCTGGCTAGCTGCTCAACATATTCCTGCTTCACCTCACAAGGGGGCCTGGAGGTTTATCACTGCTTTGCCCTGGAACAAGGGGGCCTATCTACATACTCGATGCATTCCTGCTTCGCCCCACAAGGGGGTCTTACTGCTTGCTCACCCCATCCTGCTTCACCATGTAAAAAAGGGGTCTAGCTACAGGCTCAACATATTTCTGCTTCATCCTGAAAGAGGGCCTGGAGGTTGTCTCCACTTCACCCTGCAAGAGAAGCCTGACTACTTGCTCACCACTTTCCATTAGGGGCCTGCCTATTTGCTTACCATACTCCTACATCTTCCAGAATGGACACCTCCTTCATCACATTCAAGGATTGACCATCAACAAGGTCTCCATTCTCACCCCTCCTAGATATGGGTGGATGGTGGACCACATGGGGTTCAGACATCCTCTCTTTCTTTGCCCTGCAAGGGAGCCTGACTGCTCACGCAGACGTTGCATTATCTATCCTCTCGGCTGACCCACATGGCTGTCTCACCTTCTCTACTGGACCTATGCAATGGCGGACTCTGTGGGGTCCCACTGTTGTCTCTTACTCTGCCCCACAATAGGGCTTAGCTGCTTGCTCTACTGCATTCCCTCTCATTTTGGCCAACCTACATAGGGGTCTTACCTTCTCTACTGGACTCTATTGACTAGAAGACCACGTGGAGTCCCATGTCTCTAGCCTCGTCCATCACAAGGGGGCCTGCCTGCTTGTTTACCTACATTCCATATTACATTGGCCAACCCATATGGGAATCTCACCTTCTCTACTGGAGCTTATGGACAAGCAGACCATGGGGGGGGCCCTCCATAACTCTTGCTTCACCCCTCAAGGGGGCTAGGCTGCTTACTCAATCACATTCCATCTCACCTTGCCTCACCCCCTGTGGAGGTCTCAGTTTCTCCCTGGAACTTATAAATTAGTGGACCATGTAGGGTCCCAACAATCTGCTTCACCCAGCATGGGAGCCTGGCTGCTTGTTTCATCACATACCATCCCACATAGGGGGTCTCGCCTCCTCTGGGACCTTGCATGCCAGACCACTTGGGGTCCCGTCATCGTCTCCTGCTTTGCCCTAAAATGGGGGGGGGGCTGGCTGCTTGTTCAAAAGCATTCTATCTCATCTCAACTGACCCACATGGGGGTCTCACTTGTGACTCAGACACTGAGACTCATACTATTGCTTGATCTTCAATCCCTGCAACACTGGAATTCCATCAAGGTCCACGATTCAGATCACCATGAATGAGGACAGCTTATTCTACCTCAACTCTGCCCCTATTCATCTGATTCCTGCTCAGGTTCCATCAGTCATTTTTGTGAAGCTCACCTTGAATTCCAGGAGCTTTGATCACTCCCTTTCCAATCAAGCTGGGCTCTTTTAGCCCATGTCATCAGCATCTACATTGTCGCTCCTCCAGCTATGACACATCGACCAGCCATTAGCCATGCTACCTGCATATGTTCATCCCTTGCCTTCTTCTCCTATCGTAGTGCCACTATAGTTAGGGTTGAGTACCCCATTTAAGGTTAAAGTGTGAAATTTTGCAGCTTAATAACTTTGCCACTGTATGATAGATTTGCCTGAAATTTGGCAGGCACAGAGCAGTACCATAAATCTCTAGATCTGCCAAGTTTTGTACCAGTCAGATATATATTTGTGGAGTTATAAAGCAACAGTCCATAGCGCATTTACGCTTTTTTGCACATTCTTTGCTCGCATCTCCCGGTAGCACTGTTTATTTGACTGGTCTGAAACCTTCAGAAAACATGCATCCAGGGTTCCCAATGTTCCTTTTGAAGATTTTGTGAAAAAATATTAAACGGTTCAAAAGTTATTCAAAAAACAAGTTTGCCATTATAGTCAATGGGAAAAATTAACAAAAAGTTTGACAGTGTTGCAAACGCAGTTTTTAGTATCACAAATTACCCCTGTAGTGTCGTGAGTCAGCCATTTTTTTTTCAGTTAGTGGTCACAGAAATGCTTGGCATTTAAATTTGGGACCCTCTAGGGACACAATTCTTTTTGTGTTCACCTAGTCGAGCCCTGAGGATGCTAGCCATGTCTTTTTTTTTTTTTTGGTTAAACACCCCAGAAATATGTTTTTCAAATTTTTGTAATCTGTAGTGTCGCTAAGTAGTGTCAAACTTGCGACACTTTTGTGATTTGTTTGGTGAAAGTGTCGTGATTTGCAACACTACTTTGCGACACTATGGCCAAAATAACAGGTATTCTTTGCCACCCTGCTGCAAAAGAACAGTTTGGTCTTTTGGGCTGACATTTGGAGGAAAGACACATCCCACAGATGTACCTTTTGGTAGTTTGGTGACAAAATATTGCAGGGATGCAAAGTTACGATACTCCAAAGTTGATGATTTTTCCCATAGACTAACATTGCGGCATCTGCCATGCCTTTTCAGGGGCCCATATCTCGGAAACACCCCTATCCAGAGACCACTCAGTACAATGCAACTGCCTCAAAGGATGCTGAGAACGAGGAGCACTTGGATGACAGTGGGCTCAGGGAGGGTTAGAACGGTCAGGCAGAGGCATATCCCAGATCCTATTCCACTCAAGAACTCAAATGCCACACTGGTAAACGAGGACAACCAAATACAGGTACCCAGAGAAGTGGAAGGAAAGGATGTGGAGGTTAGCCAAGGAGGTGACCTCAGCGGGGAAAGCAGTGGACCCCAGACGAGGAGGAAGTGAATCCTGGTGGGGCACTCCATCATAAGAGGGATCCAGCTAGGAACACAGGAGGGGGGAGGACAGGGAGGTGAGGTGTCTACCAGGTGCCACGGCATAGAGGGATGGAAGGAATATCCTGGGGATCACTGGGAAGGCAAGATGGGAAGGTGAGCCGGATGTCATTATCCACCTAGGTACTAATGACCTGGCAAATGGGGAGCCAAAGGAAGTTCAGGAAGAGTTTAGGAAATTGGGCAGGGGTCTCAAGCAAGTAGCTACTTCTGTCACTTTCTCAGAAGTACTTCCTGCGAGAGGCAAGGGAGAGCATAGGAGTGCATGCACCAGGAACTTTAACTCATGGTTGAAGAACTGGTGCTGTGTGGAAGGGTTTGGATTCATTGGTGACTGGGGATCCACCTGGAGGGATGGAGGTTTGTTCAAGCCTGATGGCCTGTATCCATCCTGGAGGGGAATCCAAGCACTCAATGATAAGTTTAAATGCTACATTGACAAGCATTTAAACTAGCAAAGGGGGGTGGCAGGCCAGAAAGGAGGGTACCTACTTGCTCACCCCCCACAGCTAGCAGTGGAACCAGTGAACCAGAGGAGTGACTATCTCTGCAAAGCAGTGTGCAAAAGATGGAGATTAGTGCCCAAGAGATGGATAGGCAGAAAAGGGGCAAAGTTCAGCAGAAGGGCAAACAGCAAGGAGAACCAGGGATAAAGGACAACCAAGGAAGGGGCTGGAGTAGAACAGCAAAACAGTCTAGGGAGGTCAAATCATGGAAAGCTGTGTGCAAATGCCAGGAGCCTTAGCAACAAGATGGAAGATCTGAGGCTGTCATGGTGCAGTCAGACCTGGACATTGTGGCCATCACTGAAACCTGGTGTAATGATAACCACTACTGGGAGATGGCCATACCTGGCTACAACATATTCAGAAGAGACAGAGCAGGCAGGAAGGGAGGAGGAGTGGCACTGTATGTGAAAAATGACATAAGGGCCACAGAGATCCAGGAGGAACAAAATAGGGGAGAGATAATGTGGGTTAAGCTGGAAAGGAAAATGGGGACAGCCATCCACACAGGTGTGGTCTATAGACCACCAGCCCAGGAGGAAGAAACAGATAGGGAGCTGATGCTAGCCATCCAAAGGATGGCAGACAAGGAGTGAGGTAGTACTGGTTGGAGACTTCAATATTCCAGACGTGGACTGGAGCATCCCAGCAGCAGCATCAACTAGGAACAGATTTATCCTGGACTCCCTTCTGGGTGCCTTCCTCAAGAAACTGGTCATGGAACCAACTCGGCAGAAGGCAATATTGGACCTTGTGCTCACAAACAGGGACAGTGTGATGGGGGTAACAGTGGGGGAGCACCTGGGGAACAGTGACCACCAGTCATTGTGGTTTGAAATCACAGAAAAAGCAGCACCAAACCACACAAAAACACGTATCCTGGATTTTAGGGGGGCAGACTTTGGGAAAATGGGGAGATACTTGAAAGAGGCATGAAGGGGAAGGGGACAGGAATCAGGGGTTGAGGAACAGTGGGCAGTATTTAAAATGGGGATTATAAGAACAACAGAATTATGCATTAAGCAGGCTAGCAAGAGGAAAAGGAAGAGGAGACCATTATGGTTTTCCAAAGAGGTAGCAAAGAAAGTGAAAGCCGAAAAGATTGCATTCAGGCAATACAAAAAGACACAGGCAGAAGGGGATAGAGAAGTACCAGGAGAAGCAAACGGAGGCAGGGAGGTCAGTAAGGGAAGCCAAAGCTCAGACAGAAGAACACATTGCAAAATCAGTGGGTAGAGGGGACAAAACCTTTTACAGGTACATAAGTGAAAAAAGAAAGGCAAAGGGAGGGATAGTGAGATGGAAGGGGAGGATGGGGGCCACGTGGAGGATGACAACAGTAAAGCTGACATATTGAACAGGTATTTCTGCTCAGTCTTTACTGAGGAAGAGGAGGGTAATGGGTCTGAAGGGAGTACAAGGGGTGAGAATGGTGCAGAAATGGACACAAGTCCCTTTACACGAAAAGGGTCCTGAAGGAACTGGAAGTAATAAGAGTTGATAAAGCAATGGGGCCAGATGGGGTGCACCCCAGGGTCCTTAAAGAACTAAGAGAGGTGGTGGCTGAACCTCTGTCTATCCTGTTTAGCCGATCACTGGAAACAGGGGAGGTACCCAAAGACTGGAGGACAGCAGATGTAGTCCCCTTATACAAAAGTGGGAACAAAGAGGAAGCAGGGCTACAGACCAGTCAGCCTCACCTCGGTAGTGGGGAAGATCATGGAAGCACTACTGAAGGAGAGATTGGTGGAACATCTGGTTGTCAATGGACTACAGGACCCAAGGCAGCATGGTTTCACGAGGGGGAGGTCATGTCAGACCAACCTCGTTGAATTTTTTGACTGGGTGACTAGGGAGGTGGATCAGGGCAGGGCAGTGGATATGGCCTATCTGGACTACAGCAAGGCCTTTGACACTGTGCCACATAGAAGACTATTACACAAACTGGGGAATATGGGTGTGGGCAGGACAGTAGTGTGGTGGGTAGGTAACTGGATGGGTTGCAGGACACAGAGGGTGGTGGTAAATGACTGTCACTCTACAGAGGGAAAAGTGACCAGTGGGGTACCACAGGGATCAGTGCTGGGACCGGTCCTATTCAACATCTTCATCAGTGACATTGCGCAGGACCTAGAAGGCAGAATTTCACTGTTTGCTGATGACACAAAGCTCTGTAACAGAGTAGACACACCAGAGGGTGTAGACAGAATGAGAAGGACCTGCAGAAACTTGAAGAATGGTCAGGGTTTGGCAGTTGAAATTCAATGCAAGGAAGTGCAAGATAATGCATATGGGGCACAAAACCCTGGCACAATATACCAGTTGGGGGTGAGGATATAGCATGCACCAAGCAAGAAAGGGATCTTGGGGTTATCATATCTGATGACCTCAAGGTAGGAAACAATGTGACAAGGCAGCAGGTAAAGCAAATAGGATGCTGGGATGCATAGGCAGGGGCATCACCAGCAGGAAAAGGGAGGTCATAATTCCGCTATACAAGACACTAGTGAGGCCCCACCTGGAGTACAGTGTACAGTTCTGGAGACCATACCTACGTAAGGACATAGACAGGATAGAGAAGGTTCAGAGGAGGGCAGCAAAAATGGTGCATGGATTGCATCACAAGTCCTATGAAGACAGGTTGAAGGAACTGAACATGTACTCCCTGGAGAAGAGGAGGGGAGAGAGGGGATATGATAGAGACATACAAGTATCTTACAGGGAGGAACAAGGTGCAAGAATACACTCTTTTTAAGTGAAAAATATGTTCCAGGACTAGACGGCATGGGATGAAGTTGGAGGGAGGACGATTCAGAGGAAACATGGGGAAGAATTTCTTCACAGAATGGGTGGTAGACAAGTGGAACACCCTGCCAGAGGAAATGGTGGGGGCTGAAACAATCACGGGATTTAAAAATGCATGGGATAGACATAAAGGAATTCTGGAGTTCAGGGGTAAGGGGCAACAGACTTCTAGGAAAACATAAACTGAACTTACAAGCTCAAATGGGCATACTGGGTGGGCCATAGGCCCTTATCTGCCGACACTGTCTATGTATCTATGTAACACTTCGAGATACGGAATTTTCATCAGAAAAATGCTTAGCGCCCCACTAGGGGGCAAAATGTGAAACTAGCCAGGAAAGTCATAAATCATATGAAATTTAAATTTTTTATCTACGTCGTACAGTTCCTGAGATATAAGCAATTTAGTGTTCCAAGTGCTCATTTTCTGCTCCGAGGCTCATTATTATGCATACATTCTTTGTACTCATTGTGTTTCTCTTTGCAGCTGTTGAGAAAAACAAGGTGTGCGCTTCCGTTACTGTTACAGTTAGCGTTCCCACTTGCGTTTCCATACCCGTTTGCGTTAGCGTTCCAGTGTACACCACCATGCACATTTTGCTTTGCATTTTCATTTGCTCTTGCAATACTGTTACTGTTTGCATTTCCACTACTGTTTCTGTTTGCATTTCATTTTGCATCACCGTCTGCATTACCATTTGCATTTGCTTACGCACTTCCATTTGCATTTGTCTTTCCTTTGGCCTTATTTTTGCTGTTACCATTACCATTTTGCGTTTTCCAATTGCGTTACCATGACTGTGCGAGCTATGGTTTGCGTTTCTGTACCCGCTTGTATTTGCGTTTCTGTTTCCATTACTGTTTGTGCTTGCCTTTCTATTACCGTTTGCATTATCATTTACATTTGCATCACTGTGTGCATTACCATTTGAGTTTGCGTACACACTTCCATTTGCATTTCCGTTTGCATTTGTGTTTCCTTTGGCTTCATCATTGGTGTTACCATCAGCATTTGCATTTCCAATTGCGTTACCGTGAAAGTGAGTGTTACGATTTGCATTTGCATACGCTCTTGCATTTGCGTTTCTGTTTTCAGTAACATTTGAGCTTGCATTTCTATTACCATTTGCGTTACTTTTAATGTTTGCGTCACGATGTGCGTTACCATCTGCACTTGTGTTTGCATTACCGTTACGTCACTATTTATGGTGCACATTCTCAAAAAGAAGGGAAATTCATGGCAAAAAAACTCTGTTTAATGCATCAGTTAGGGTTGTTCCACAGTGACAAAAGCAAGGAAATTCGATGTTAGGGTTGCTCCCCTTGCATCCCACCCCAGCCCGCCCCACAAACAGGCATCAGGTTGTGTGTTGGGGTAGTCGGTCCTAACTCTCACCCCATTCTCCTATACTGCACCACCTCAGCTTATTTTACACATGGAATGAGGTGAGAGTTAGACTGATGACCCCAACGCACACCCCGATGCCTGTTGGTGGGGGTGGGGTGGGGGTGGCAACCCTAACATCGAATTTCCTTGCTTTTGTCACTGTGGAACAACCCTAACTGATGCATTAAACAGAGTTTTTTGCCATATGTGTGTATATATATATATATATATATATATATAAAAGACAAAGAACTTCTGTGCGCAAACACTGAGGCAAGGGTTACCCCAAAGGGCATTTGGCTGGGAAGCCAAGTTTCAAGAAAATACAAAATCACACATGCCCCACAATGCAAAGCATCATGGGCTGCATATGCAAATCACCACAGAATGTTATGCTGGTCCAACTTTAAGCAGAATTGCATGGTGCCGAAAGGCCTCTCACACAGTTTGCAAAGGGTGCTAACAGAAGACATAGACACGTGTTTCGTCCTACCAGGACTCATCAGTATGCCTCATCTGTTTGACACCCCACTGGAATGGACCAGCTACCCTTAAGGCAGTGTGCCTTGGATATATTGTGGTGAACCCATTAAAATAAAAATCTATTTAAAAGACAAAGAACCTCTGTGCGCAAACACTGAGGCAAGGGTTACCCCAAAGAGCATTTGGCTGGGAAGCCAAGTTTCAAGAAAATACAAAATCACACATGCCCCCACAATGCAAAGCATCATGGGCTGCATATGCAAATCACCACAGAATGTTATGCTGGTCCAACTTTAAGCAGAATTGCATGGTGCCGAAAGGCCTCTCACACAGTTTGCAAAGGGTGCTAACAGAAGACATAGACACGTGTTTCGTCCTACCAGGACTCATCAGTATGCCTCGTCTGTTTGACACCCCAGTGGAATGGACCAGCTACCCTTAAGGCAGTGTGCCTTGGATATATTGTGGTGAACCCATTAAAATAAAAATATTTATATATATATGTGAACTTGATTAACCTACCTCGTATTCTCATCTTTACATGATAAACTCTTTCTCTGCCAGTACCTCATCTTCCAGAACTATTCTACCTGCCATCAGACTATGGATATGCCTCTTCTACCTACACCTTGGATATAGCTCTATTCTGACAAGTCAGTACTGAGTCTAAATTAGAGTTGCTTCCAGAACTTCCGACAGCTGCTGTCCCATCATCAGACTACATGAACATCCACAAAGGTGTTTCTGCTAAGACTGTCTGACCCTCTACCTGACTATGTCTTGCTATGCTCAATGCATTCCTGCTTTGCCCCACACAGGGCCCTACAAATCTCAGCTTTGCCCCATGAAGGGCCTGGCTGCTTGCTTAATGCAGTCCTACTCACCCCACGTTGGGGTCTGGACTCTTATCTCAGTTTTGCCCCGCGGGGGGGGCCTGACTACCTGCTCTATGCATTCCTGCTTATCCTCAAAACAAGAGGGTCTGGCTGCTGCCCAACACATTCTAACCCATTTGGCTGACCCATGAGGGAGTCATGCCTCCTATATCTGTACACTATGCACTGGTGGACCATGTGGTTCCTGCCATCCTTGTGCTTGCTCAGTTGGAGGCTGCATTCCTTGCTTAACAAACACACCTCCTCATGGATGACCTACATGGACTTCCACTATCGACCTCATGGTATGACTAACTTCCATGGGGGACTCACCTCTTCTCTGTAACCTTTGCACTGAGAGGCCTAGTGGCCCCAATGTAGTTTGGCCAGGTCTTGCCTTATCTACAGGAATCTATGTAATGGCAGATGACGTGGAGCCTGCCATCATCCTAATTCACCCCGTGCAGGAGTCTAGCTGCTTGCTGTACCGCATTCCATCATCATCCTTGGCCGACCACGTGGGGTCTCACCTTATGTGCTGGATCCTATGTTCCCACCTTCATCTATCATAGATATCACGGACTTAGATTGACTAACTTCATCTGACATCATCTACATATTTGACTTTATCCGCCAGTACCTCATCCATCAGGGTTACTCTGCTCACCATTGAAATCAAGGATATGCCTCTACTACCAATAACCTGGATCTAGTACTAAGATAACCAATTCAGTACTTCAATCTAAATTGGATTACTTTACTTTAGTATGCCCAGAGGACACGTGGGTCAGTAGCCATGGGTCCTCAGAGGTTTTCCCCAAAGGGGATTTTTCTCTCTCCTGTGTGCTACTGGCCACATTCTACAGAGTTGGAGGAGGTAATCACATCAGTAATTACATTATTTTTGGGCCTTCAATCCTACACTAACCTAACATCCCACCAAAGTTGGGATATAGAGAAAGGCCAAAAGATCAAGTTCTAGCATCAACCATATCTCATCCAGCTCAAATATTCTAAGCACCCATCATATCTCATCCAGTTCCTATGTACTACAAGCATTATCTTATGTACTAATCCAGCTGTGATGTATCTAAGCACCAATCATATCCTACCCAGCTCTTATGTACCACAAGAACTCAGATATGTACCACACATTGAATTGAAAGGCTCTGCCTGTATTTCAGTCAGGGGGGAAATAACTTCTCCCCATCCCCTACATAAACTTATTGCTTCCATTCCCTCTGCTTAGCAAGTCAAACTCACCCTCCATCCACACCTGCCCCCTTCTCCTTCTCTGGCACTCATATCTCACCTTATGCTGGGCCTTCAAACCTGCACTAACCTAACATCCCGCCATATCCTACCTAGATGAGTATGGATAGATAGGCTATTGACAGAGTAAAGGCTTATGGCACATTCATAAGGTAAAAAAAATGGGCAGACTGGATGGACCTTGCGGTCCTTATCTGCTGTCAAATTCTATGTTTCTATGTTTCACACCGGGTCATAATGCCATAAGCTTAATAGCGTACGGCATTATGGCAAAACCTGGACCTATGCGCTCTCCGTGTTGGACCCCCCCCAGAGTTGGAATCTTTAGTGGGGGGTCCGGGAAGTGCAGCCCCCCGTAACGGGGGTGTGGTGGGCAGAGCCCCCACAGAACAATAATCTACAAGAAATCGCACAACACGATTGTGCTGCATGACATTCTGCCATGCGACCTTATGACCCCGTGCCTCTATGTTTCATGTTACCCAGCTCTTATGTATCACAAGCACTCAGCTATGTACCACACATTGAATTTCTATTAAGACCAGGAGTGCAGATTGGGGTCTGACTTTAAACATTTTACTTTATTTCATAAGGGAGAAATAAATTATTTTGTATGAGCTTATGGATCAATATTCATTTTTTTGTTAGAAATTTGTGTAGTGAGAACCTTTTTGGTGGATCCAGCCAGTAACATCATGGAACAAAATAAAGTGGACAAAAATAAAGCGGCAAAAACAATGTCACCATCAGTATTGGCAGCACAAAATGTAGAGTGCCAGAACAATGCAGGCCACACAACACGCAGGTAGCAAACAACGTCCACCACATGGAGACACTGCACTGAAACACACAACAGCAGACACCAGTGTACAGGAACAACACAGGGGAGCAGGGATATGGAACAGCAACACACATAACACATAGGACAGGGGAGATGGCATGCTGGCTTGTGATCCTGGCCATTTGCATTATGCACAGCCATCCACATGGTGACCATGGTCCACCTGGTCTCCAGTGGTTACCCCGGTGCACTGTCTCCATCACTCAGCATTCTGGGTGGAGGTACCCCACCAAGTGGTTGCCTGTGCCAGTAGATTACCATGGTAAGTGTTCAGTGGCCTGCTACCCACAGTGGTGGTTACACCCTGCCCTGTTCCATCTCACTGCACCTCTGTGCTGTTCCTGTGCACAGGTGCCTGCTGCTGTGTGTTCCAGTGCAGTGTCTCCATGTGGTGGACATTGTTTGCTACCTGTGTGTCTTGTGGCCTGGATTGTTTTGGCATGCTACATTTTGTGCTGCCAATATTGATGGTGACACTGTTTTTGCCACTTTATTTTTGTCCACTTTATTTTGTTCCACGATGTTACTGGCAGGAACCTTTTGGGCGATGGCAATTTCTGGGACAGATCTGCAGTTCTGAACATTTCAAAAATAAGTACTATAAATCAAAGATAAAAAAAAAAAGAAAGAAAGAATTAAAAATAAAAAGTAGTGTGGCGCTCATATTGTAAAAGGTAGAAGCTAAGGTTACCACCTTTTAAGAAGCCCAAAGTGGGACATTTTTTACTGAAATATGATTTTTCACAGGACAGTAGGTAACCTCGACCAGTGCAGCAGACTTGTTTTCTTTATGTAATCAGAATTAAGACTAAGTATTGTAGCTTCTATTGTTCCTTCTATTGTTTCTGATAATTTTAATGTATTTTAGTTAAGGTATTATAGTTTTCTACAACATTTAGTGGAAAGTTGGAAAATATTTTTTCTACTATAAGGTCAGTACATTTAGAATTTTTCATGTTTTTTTGCAGGACACAGCTGCCCAAATCAAGACTGTCCCGTGGTAATCAGGACAGATGGTAACCCTAGTAGAAGCTTAATGGAAAGAGCAGAGATCTTCAAAAAAACTATAACACTTTTGGCAGACTCCGGAGCTTGGTGCTCCATGTAGTGGGAGTCCTCACTGCAGTCACAATGAATTTGGAAAATGAGGTTAAGCAAAAGTTTTTTAAGTTTGATAGACTGCATCTGACTAAAAAGGGAGTCAGTGCATTGGGGCAGAAGTCTGATGTCTTTACAGAATATTTAAACTAGCAAATGGGGAGAGGGGTGCAGCACCCAAAACTTCGAATGGGAAGAACACCCCTCCCCCCTCAGCTAGTGGTCAAACAGGAGTTCAGCATGTTTGTAGTTCATTTGCATCACCAGGTAAAGAAAAAGGTCCGCTCCCCATATGATGCACAGGGGAAATGCCGGACCTCGCCCAACAACTAACACACTGAAATCTGACCAATGGAAAATCATGTACACAAATGCTTGCAGTCTGGGAAACAAGATCCCAGACCTGCAGACAATTATGACAGAGGCTAAACTGGACATAATAGCCATTAGTGAGACATGGTTTAACAGTAAGCACATTTGGGAGACTTCAGTACCTGGTTCTGTACTGTTCAGAAGAGACCGAGGTGCAAAAAGGGGGGGTGGAGTGGGCCTTTATGTCAATGAAAATATCAAAGCTACAGAAATTCAGAATACACATAAGGAGCCAGAAGAACTGTGGGTCACCCTGGAAACAGGAAATGGGACATCCATATGAACTGGGGTTGTCAAAAGGCCTCCAGATCAGGGGGAGGACATAGACACGTTACTGTTAGAAGATATACAAAAAATGACAGCTAAAGGGGAGGTTCTGAAAATGGGAGACTTCAACATGCCAGATACAGACTGGTCAATACCAGCAGGGACATCTGCCAGAACTAGACACATGGTGGATTCCCTGTAGGGGGAGGGCCTCAAACAACTGGTACAACAATCCACAAGAGACATGGCTATCCTAGATTTAGTACTGACTAACAGGGAAAGGATCACAGATCTCCAGGTAGAACGTCACCTGGGTGCCAGTGATCATCACATGGTATGGTTCAATTTGGCCACTAGATCAAAATCATCCCATTCCAAGGCAAAAATATGGGACTTCAGAGGAGCTGACTTTGATAAGATGGCCAACAGAGTTAAGCTAGCCCTAGCAAAAAGAAATACAGGTGACGGGGTACAGGCAAAATGGGCAAGCATTAAAGATGCAATACTTGAAGCAACATCCCATTGTGTTAGTGAGAAAAGGAAGTGCAAAAGAAGAAGGAAACCACTTTGGTTCTCAAACACAGTAGCAGAAAAGGTCAGAGCCAAAAGGCTGGCCTTCAGAAAATATAAGGGAATGCAGCAGGATGAAGGTAGGGAAGCATACCAAACTTCCCTAAGGGAAGCAGGGAAGGCAGTAAGGAAGGCAAAGGCCCAAACCAAGGAAACACTAGCACAAACAGTAAAAGAAGGTGACAAGACTTTCTATAGATACATTAGTGAAAGGAGAAAGTCCATAGGGGGTATTGCTAAAATCAAAGGGGATAAGGGGGCATGTGAGGAGGAGGAGGAGGACCATGTAAAAGCATCTATCCTAAATAGATACTTCTGCTCAGTATTTACTGAAGAGAAGGTAGGGCAGGGCCCACAGCTCAGCACCACGGACACAGGGGGGAGGGACGTGTGCACTAGTCACATCACAAAAGAAAGGGTCCTACAAGAGCTCGATAAGCTCAGGGTGGACAAGGCAATGGGACCTGATGATATACATCCCAGTATACTAAAGGAGCAAAGGGTGGAACTAGCAGAGCCATTATCAGAACTATTTAGTGAGTCTCTGAGCACAGGAGAGGTCCCAGAAGACTGGAGAAGGACACACGTGATCCCGCTCCAAAAGAGTGGTAGCAAGGAGGAGGCAGAGAACTACAGACCAGTCAGTCTTACCTTAGTAGTGGGCAAGATTATGGAGACAGTCCTTAAGGAACAGATAGTGCAACACCTGGAATCCATAGGAGCCAAGGATCCAAGACAGCATGGGTTTACAAAAGGAAGATCCTGTCAAACTAATCTTGTAGATTTGTTTGACTGGGTAACCAAAGTGGCGGACCAAGGGGGAGCAGTTGATGTTGCCTACCTTGACTTCAGCAAAGCTTTTGATACTGTTCCACATAAAAGATTGATTAATAAGCTGGGTAGGCTCGGAGTGGGTCAGACCTTGGTCAACTGGGTGGTAAACTGGTTGACGGGCAGAAAGCAGAGAGTGGTGGTAAACGGTATACAGTCAGAAGAGATGCAAGTCACAAGTGGGGTACCTCAGGGATCAGTCCTGGGGCCAGTCCTCTTCAATATCTTTATCAGTGACATTGCAGATGGACTGGAGGGTAAGGTTTGTCTGTTTGCAGATGACACCAAGATCTGCAACAGAGCAGATGATCCAGATGGGTGGGCAGAATGAGAAGAGATCTGGATAAACTAGCAAAATGGTCAGAAGAGTGGCAACTGGGGTTTAACACAAAGAAGTGCAAGATCATGCACATAGGGAAGAGAAACCCTGAAGCCACTATAGGCTGGGAGGGGAGTTGCTGACAGTCACAAGGGAAGAAAGAGACTTGTGCGTCATCATCACTGATGACCTGAACAGACCTCTAAAGCAGTAGTTACAGCTAGAGGGATGTTGGGGTGTATTAGCAGGGGTATCACAAGTTGGAAGAGGGAGGTAATAATCCCTCTTTACAAGACACTGGTTAGGCCCCATCTGGAGTACTGTGTGCAGTACTGGAGGCCACACCTTTACAAGGACATTAACCAAACTGAGGCAGTCCAGAGAAAGGCAACCAAAATGGTGCAGGGACTGCATCAGAAAACATATGAGGACAGATTAACTGAACTCAATATGTATACCCTAGAGCAAAGAAGGGAGAGAGGTGATATGATTGAAACATTCAAACACCTTAAGGGCATTAACAAGGTGAAAGAGTCTAACATGTTTCAATATAAGAAAAATAGCAGGACAAGAGGACACAGCATGATATTAGAGGGAGGCCGATTAAGGGGTAATGTGAGGAAGTTCTTTTTCACAGAAAGGGTGGTGGATGCATGGAATGGCCTACCTCAGGAAGTGGTGGATATGAATACAGTGCAGGGCTTCAAACAGGCATGGGACAGGCATAAAGGGAGCAATACAGATGAGTATGAATAGATAGGCCATTGACAGAATACAGGCCTATGGCACATTCATAAGGTAGATAAAGAAATGGGCAAACTGGATGGGCCTTGGGGTCCTTATCTGCCATCAACTTCTATGCTTTTATATGTAGGTTCAGTAGCAATCAAGTAGTGGGCTACTATAGAGTGTGCACTCGGTTGTGGTGCAAAAGAAAACAACAGTACAGTAAAACTGACGTTTCCTGCACACACCAACCTGATAAAAGGGATTCCAGAGCAAGAAGTTTTATATTCACAATATTAATTCAAACAGAGACTTGCATAGGCATATGCATGTCTACATTTGAATAAATGTTGTGAGAATAAAACCTTTTGCTCCGGCTTCCCTTTTATCAGGTTGGTGTGTGTGCAGGAAATGTCAGTTTTACTGTTCTGTTTTTCTTAGAGATCAAATAGTATAGCACTATTAAGTAATTAAAGAGTTCATGATAGCAACACTCCCACATCTGGAGCCATTAATCCTGGAGATTCTTAAAACTTAGAACATTTAAAAATGACAGCAAGAAAACCTGCAGTTTCTTAGCACAGTATGTATCTTTAGAATCATATGTGCAAAAGCTGTGAAATAAATAAAAGTCAATTGCAGCTCAATCAAATGTCCAATCAGTTGCACCAAGAAAGATGCAGTATCAGTTTAAAGAAGCAGCTTGTAAAGTGTTCACATTTTTTAAAAATAAGTTTGATAATTTAAACACAAGCTGCACTACACCAATACAAAGAAAAGGCTAGTAAAAAGGCTCCAAGATGTCTCATAAACTGGGTACGTTTTGTTTGAGTGTTAGTTAGTATCAAACGATCAGACTACATTAATTTCAAGAGCTATATTAATTTGAAGAGCAACATTTAAATCTGTAACAAAGAACAACGTATGAGCAAATAACCAGAAGTCAGTCAATTAGCTATAATATATAGAAATAAGTGGTTCAGTCAAATATCCAGTCATTTGTAACAGAAACGATGCGGCACTATGTGTCTACACATTTTTGTGAGGGAAAGGGAAGGGGGAAATTAACAAGAATCATCTTGTCTTTCGTTGTTCACTTGGGAACATAAGCAGGAGGCTGGTAAGGACAGAGGTTTGGGTTTATATTCTGTTTTAACTGAAATATTTGAATAGTTTTGTACGTGAAATTAGTTCTGTGTGTTAAAAATTACTACTTTGAGTTAGAACTGTTACTTGGGCTGTGATATTGTAACTTTTGGGGCTTGGGAACACTTGTTTGGCAGTGATAATTAGAGTGAAATTTAAATGTGATGTTTGCCTGGTGTTGGTAAGAACCCTCCCACCCACCCTGTTTTGTAGGCTTTCTTAAATACTGAAAAGCCACTGGGGGTTGGGATTGAAGGGCTGTGTATTTCTGTTTGTGACTGAAATTTGAAGCAACAGGAACTGGTGGGCCTGTGACATCATACGGTACCTGATGTCTGCATACACACACTGGACTGTATGTGTTTGTGAGACTTGGGAACTTTATTGGTGGGGTTGAAATTGGGTTTGTAAATAACTGCAGTCAGTATAGAGAGGAACTGTATTCCAGAGGGAAGGGACTGTGAAAAGGGGTGTGTGCCATTATAAACAGATGGGGACAAACAGGGTTGCCATATTCCACCATGGCAAGCATCTTCGGAAGGGTTGTAGGCTGCACAGGCTGTGGGATGGCACAAATTCTCAATTGGGCCTGGAGAGAGGGAGGCTGCCCACTCTGTAGACAGCTATCTTGTATCAGGAGTGAAGTATATTGGTTAAGGAGTAAGCTGGGGGAGTTGGGGGGGTGTCCAAGGATAAGGGGTGTGGATATGGGCAGCAGAAGGGTGGAGCTGAGGGGAGGCTGGGGCAATGCTCTGAAATTACAGGATGTTATGTTACAGCAAGCAGGAGGGGGGATATTAGGGACAGAGGGCCCTTAGATAGGGATGTTGACGCTAAGGGAAAAGTGTACGTGGTGAACATTCCGAATACAAAGAGAGTGGGGGGGACGAGACAGGAGGGGCTGTTGTGGGGAAGCCTAGTAGAGCAGACATTGAGAATTGAGGGGCTGTTGTGGGGAAGCCTAAAACAGCAGACTGTGGGAAGGGAGCTCCTAAGGAGAACAGAGCAAGAGGGGAGGAAGAGGGGCAGTTTAGAGGTGCAGTCAGGGGAAACTCGGGTTACTTGATGAAGGCTGGCATAGAGTGTCACAATAAATTTGAGCTACTAAGCAACCTGGAGGGGGAGGAAGGGGTTGGTGGAAATGAGGAAACTGATACAGAGGCCGGGAGAGGGAGTCGGATACCCATAGGGCATCATAGACCAGCAATGGAAAGGATAGAAATAGTCCCAGAGGGAGAAGGGGAAACATAAATGTTAAGCAAATGGGGGAGATGCAACATATTGCAGACATGAGGGAGGAGAGCATGACTGGAGAGAAACTGGAAGACAAGGAGGTGGGGGAGGGGCCCCCTTCAGCAGGGGTGTCTGTACCAAGGATGAGGCCCTAGGTAAAGGGGACCCACAGAGAGCCTCTGGAGGTAGGGGTACTATTACAAGGGGGGAGGATGGCAGTGTGGGGGAAGGGGAAACCATCAGGGCCAGGATAAATGGTTAGAATAAGAGAGGGTTAAAGGGGACACCTATTCAGAGGGGGTCTGAGTTAGGTGGGCAAAATAACGAGGGAGGCAGAAAGGGAAGGGTGACAAGGGGGTCTCTAATAAGGCAGAAAGACTCCCATGGAATTGAGATCACAAATAAAGGGGGGATGGGGGCTGAGAGGGCATAGTGGAGGTAACCATAAGGATGATGGTGGTGTTAAGGTTCTGTTATTGGGAGACTCGATGATTAGGGGTATCCAGTGGGAGGGATGGGGGTGGATGCCATAGCCAGGTGAAGGTAGTGAGTATCTCTGGGCTGACAGTGCACAGAGCAAAGTTCATGGTGTACGAACTGGTTAGGGATTGTGGAGGGAAACCAGATTTCCTGGTGCATTTGGGAACTAACGATCTAGAGGGAAATAGCATTTGGGAAATCCAAGCAAGGTTCCAAGAACTTGCCAGAGTCTGTTGGGATAATAGATGCAATATTTCCTTTTCAGAGATATTTCCAGTACCAAAGACCTCAGTAGAGAAAAAAATGAAGATCACAGAGGTTAATGACTGGCTTAGGAAGTGGGGTGAAGAGAGTGAGTTGGGGTGTTAGGGAACTGGAAAGGAGTTTGGGAGGATAAGGGACTGTATGCCAAGGACAGCCTTCATCTTGCCCCATTACGGAAGGAAGTCCTTAAACAGGGGATGGCTGACTACATTCAAGAAAAGTGGGGTTTAAACTTGTGAGGGGGAAGGATAAGGAGTGCTGACCAGAAGCCCTCCTCCAGATGAGGGAGTAGCCTTCAAACCCAAGGGGGAGGGGAAACAGACTGGGGTGGAGGTTTCAGGAGGAGCAGAGGGAGGATGGAAGTATAAGGAACCTGGGTGGGGTTCAACAAAGGGATCAGGGATAAGGGTGGGGTGGTGTTAGTAAATGCTCAGGCTAGGGAAACAAGTTGCCAGAGTTCCAGGCCATGCTGGGGATGGGCGTGGTCAAGGAAAATGGGCCAACAAAACCATGACTGGGACCTAAACATGCAGGGGTACACTATGCTTAGGAAGGATAGAAAGGAGGGCAGAGTGGGTGGAGTGGCTATGTTCATTAGAGATGACATAGACATTGCTAGTGTAGAAGAGGCAGAGGGAAACATGGAGGCCCTATGGGTCACCCTACGATCCTCAGCAGGAGATAAGGTCAAGCTGGGTGTAGTATATAGGCCCCCCGGGATGGGTGATGTTCTGGAGGATGGTTTGCTGGACAACATCATTGCCCAGTGTGGACCAAAAGGGGAAGGAGTGGTGTTGATGGGGGACCTTAATATGCCAGGTACAAACTGGGGAACCATGTCCTCTAAGGTGGCCAAGGAGCAGAGGCTGCTGGACGGCTTCCAGGATGTGTTCTTAACACAGCATGTGATGGAGCCCACAAGGGAGGGGCATGTCCTGGACGTGGTTCTGGCAGATGGGGATCTGGTAAGGGACCTGGTTGTAGAGGATCCCCTGACTGGGAGCGACCACAATACTGTCTGGTTTCAAATAAGCATGGGGGAGGGGGAGATCTGGGACACAGACAGTGGACTTTACGGGGGGGCAGACTTTGTGGGCATGGGAAATATTCTCAAGGATCACTTGAAGGGGATTACATCAATGACAAATGTGGACAGGAGATGGGAGGTCATAAAACGGGGACTTCATGAGGCAGTCAGGACCTGCGCTAAGGTGAAACGTAAGGGAGCAAGGTCACATAAACCATGCTGGTGGTCCAGTGAGGTTCAGGTAGCAGTCAGAGAAAAGAAGGTGGCCTACAAAAAATATAAAACAACAAGAGGGGATAGGGATAAGGAAATGTACCATCTTGCACCTAGAAAAGTTACCCGGATGGTGAGGGGGGCAAAGTCCAGTAAAGAGCAGCGGCTGGCACCGGAGATACATGGAGGAGAAAAGGGGTTCTTCCAGTACATTGGGGAGCGGAAGAAAACTAAGGGCCATATCAGCAGATTGAGATCAGAAGGAGGGTGGGTGGAAGAGGAGAGGGACCAGGCAGAGGTATTAAATGAGTACTTCGCCTCTGTGTTCACTAGGAAGGGGGATGGGATATCTACAAAGCAATGCACGATGGGGATAGAAGTGGCAGTGAGTTGGATCTGGGAAGCAACAGAAATGGAGCAAGAGGGAGGGAGAGGTACCCCAGGGGTGTCACATCAGGATAAGGATAAAAAGGCCAGTAAGGTGGAAGGGACGGATGATACTATCTCCGCTGAAAGAGTGTGGTTAGCCCTCAAGACCCTAAAGAAAGACAAATCTCCTGGGCCGGATGGCATTCATCCAAGAGTACTATGGGAATTGGCGGACATACTGGCTGCACCCCTGGCGGAGCTCTTCAACAGGTCACTTGACACAGAGAGGATACCTAGGGATTGGCGAGAGGCACATGTGGTGCCAATCCATAAAGGGGGGTCGAGGGAAGTACCAGGTAACTATAGACCCATCAGTTTGACCTCGGTGGTGGGAAAATTAATGGAGAGTATACTGAAGGAATGATTGGGGGTGTACTTGGAGGAGGTGGGAGGTCTGGGTAGTCGGCAACATGGGTTTGTGCCAGGTAGATCATGTCAAACCAATCTTGTGGAGTTCTAAGAATGGGTAACATCAGAACTGGACAGGGGAAAGCCTGTGGATGTATTATTCTTGGACTTCAGCAAGGCATTTGACTCTGTCCCCCACAATGGTCTGGTGGAGAAACTGATGGGGTTGGGAGTAGGCCCTTTGATGGTCAGATGGATTGAAAACTGGCTAGCTGGACGCACCCAGAGAGTAGTGGTCGGTGGGGAGCTCTCGAACCCTAGAGAGGTTGGTAGTGGGGTACCGCAGGGCTTGGTCCTGGGTCCGATCCTGTTTAATGCATACATATCGGACATCAGGGAGGGTATAGGGTGTGAAATTAGTCTCTTCTCTGATGACTCCAAGATGGGAGCAGTAGTTGAGGGAGAATAGGGAAGGTTGGCCCTGCAAGAGGACCTGGACACCCTGGAAAGTTGGGGTCACACATGGAAATTAAATTTCAATATCACCAAGTGCAAGGTGTTACATCTTGGGCGGGGAAACCCTAAACACAGGTACACCCTGGGAGGGGAGGTGCTGGAGGCCTCAATAGGGAAAAAGACCTAGGGGTCATGGTGGATGCATGTATGAATAACTCTGAGCAGTGCAGGAGGCGGCTAGCAAGGCAAACAGGATGTTGGGATGCATCGTAGGGGATCACCTCTAGGAGCAAGGAAGTGATTCTGCGCTGTACAATGGACTGGTTAGACCACCTTGAGTACTGTGTACAGTACTGGAGACCACACTTGAAGAGGGACATACAGCTCCTGGAGAGGGTACAGAGGAGGGCAACTAAGATGATACAAGGACTAGGGGATTTGACGTATGAGGACAGACTTGAGGAGCTCTGCTTGTTTTCATTGGAGGAGAGGAGACACGGGGGGACATGATTGAGGTCTTCAAGTACCTCAAGGGAATAAATAGGGTAAACATGGAGGGGATCTTTAGACTAAAGCAGGGAGGTATCACAAGAGGGCATGGTTTGAAGTTGGAAGGTGGAAAGTTGAGGGGGGGAGAGGAGGAGGAGGTTTTTCACTGAGAGGGTGGTGGACCCTTGGAATGCACTGCCTGTCTAGCTGGTTCAGAGATCCACAGTGAAGGGCTTCAAGAGAGGGTGGGACAGACACAGAAAGTGGATGTATCAGATGATGGCCTGTCCCGGGGGTGGGGATGGATGATAGGGGTTTCTGGAACACAGGGGGCCTCGGCACCCAACTAGGGATCTGAGGTTTGAGCAGACTTGATAGACCATAAGGCCTAATCTGCTGGCAATTAGTATGAAATAACATTGAGATCTGCTTTTACCCAGACTGTAAGCCTTGTGTTTCTTAAGAAGAGAAACAAGAATCTGCATCAACAATCCTCATCCTTCTTGCTGTATAGTAGCACGAAAAAGTACTAGTTATTATTGTCTTCTCGGTGAGGGTAACACGAAAGTTTATCTTTGCTTGACTGGCATGTTGTTTTCTTTACTGACGTTATCTGGAGAACCTCAATCTAGAATCCCTCTAGGAATTACCATTTATTTTCACTGTTTCACCCAATAAATTTCTGTAACCATTTTTTGTGCTGAAGTGGTACAGGAGAGGCAGAATAAGGAAGCTTATTAAATGGGGGATGGGTAACATTTATTGGAAGCGCAGACACAGACAGGCAGACAGACAATGCGTGTGTGTGTGTGTATGTGTGTGTGTGGTGGGAGGGGGGCATTCAGTAATCCTTTATGTTCCCATGCTGCAATATCAGAACACAGAAAGTTATTTTTAGTTGGCAGTTTCCATATTGTTGCCACGTAACTCTCATTCCCTCGCATAGCATATAAAATAATAAAAACAACAAATGTTGCCAGATTGTCTTAGGAGCCAAGGTCCTATAGTGTCTATTAGATGCTATGTTAGCCTTGAAAAAGCATTGTAGTGATAGGCAGAATGTTACACTCTCAGGTTGTACGTGTGTCACTGTCTGACTTTATCTTCTACATGGCATCTAATAAAAATATACTGGAAAATCGACATCCTCAGTGTGTGAGACTGGGCTACATAATTACCGTATTCTATTGACTGATATGCTTTGTCTCATATACTGTGCACTTCAGAGATGCTTTTTTATTCGTATGACTTTTACCCACAAAGATCCTTCAGCAGGGGAAAAACTAGGTAAAATGGCAATGGCCCGCCCAGCATAGTGGTTGTATTTCTGCTTGTGACGCTGGGTGTCTCGGGTTCAGAAACAGACCTGGGGAGCCAGAGGGCTAGCCAGTGGAGATGAACTGAGCACCCCTAGGCTGCTCTCCTTCTCCGGGGAGGGGTGCTGGTTATGTGTCTGGCACGTGGTGGACTCCTGGTGGAGGTCAGGGTAACAAGTGCTGGTGTCTAGTTTAAGAGGGGCAGGATGGATGCAGGATGTCATTGCATGTTCCTGCCTCTGGGGCAGTCTAGAAAAACCTCATTGGCTACCATAGATAACGCGTGATCCTGGCACCATGGCTGTCATGGCTCTAGCCTCCCCACTGACCAATCGCGGCTCTGTTGTGCCATCCATGCCCAGAACCCCACCCTGGGGGGAAGCCAGGGAGGCATTGCCAGTCATTTGTTGCACCGTTCCTGACAGAGACGGGCTGGATATGGGCATTTGGTCCCACCCTGAAGGGGTAAGTCGGGGGTATCAGTTGTGATTAGGAGCGAGGTAGTGGTGTTCAGGAATGTGCTGAGGGCTAGGTGGCTGGTGGCAAAAAGGAGAGAAATACAAAAAAAAATTACAAGGGAATTTGCTTCCCACACTAAAGGTAGCATCTCCAACTCTCATAACTAAAGGTATGACTTTACACTGTTATTATGCTGGAACACAGGATAGGGCATGCTAAATGTGTGAAGCACTTGCCAGGAATGTGCTTCTTTGGGCTGTTACTGGATGGTGTAATATCTCTGTGTAATAACTGAAATACTTTTATTTTATTTTACAAAAGCACAATGCTCCCATTTTGTTTATAAAGTAGAAATGGTAATAATTGACTCCAGACATGCAAAGATTGGCAGACAAGGACAGGAATGTTTTATTAATTTTTTTTTAATTGCTGTTCACAGTAACGTAAATGTTAATTTCTGGGCGGCCAGATCTCTCTAGAGGCATACCAGGTAAAAAAATCCAGATCAAAACTGCATTGGGAAACTGACTCCAAACATACAAACATCACCAGAAAAGGAGAGGAATGATTTATTATTTTTTTTTAATTGCTGTTCGCAAGAACTTAAACGTTAATTTCTGGGCAGCGAGATCCGTTTATAGGCATACTAGGGAAAAATCCAGATCACAACTGCACTGGGAAATGTTGTCTTTGTCATTGCAATAGTATAGGAAATTGGTGGAGCCATGTAGTTGTTGTGGGGGCTCTCATATTACACTACTCATTCTCATTCTCAATCCTTGGGCAGGTGGACAGGGCTGCTGCTGGAGCTGCACTCCTTCCCCCAGGAGGTCGTCTTTCATCTCTCTTCACCGGGTGCCTGTTAAAGAAATAAAGAAAAAAATTGCAGTCGGTGCCGGCAGTGTAATTTTGAACTATTTGTGCTTACGTTGAGGTTGTGCTCATACTGTGTCAAGCAGCCCTGCCCAACCAGGAAACTGGGTAACCTGTGAAGTGGGTCCATGAGGAAGGGCACCGTCCATTACAGCAACACCTTCCCGGCCCAATCCACTCACGGTGATGGAAAGGTAGGGCGACCGGATGAGGGGGTGGGCAAAGTAGCTGACAGGATGTCACTTCCGTATGTGCACGTGGAGTGCTGGGAGCAAGGCGAACGTGGGCTGGGAGGGGTGGAGGCTGTAGGGGTGGTGCTGCAGTTGCAGGTTGAGGCTGCTCGTGGCATCAGGGTTGCTAGTGGCTGGGGTGGCTGAGGTACCCGATTGGTCTGGGTGCTGGTGCGACTTTTATGCGCCCGTCCCAAACTTTTTTTCTGATTTCACCCCCAACATGCTCCCCTGGGTTGAGAATTCTTTAAGTAGCGGGGAGCGTGGGGGTGAAGCCCCGAGAGTGGGATGTGGGAGGGCACTGGCCCCCGAAAGCAGCAAAATATGTCCTGGCACCGTTGTGCTGGTGCGCTGGGGTTGTCAGAGTGCCAAAAATGTGTTCGGCACTCTGACTGAGCGATAATGGTGATCGCCTTTAGGCATTCGCCGTTATCACATAGACCCAGAAAACTGTCTTCTCATGCAGAAAATGTTGCTTTCCACTCAAACAGTGAAATTTTAGCTCATATATACTTCAGACTGGCCAAACAACTGCTAAATTTTATTTCTAATAGGTGGTATCCCTCTTAGGGAGATGTTGCAGGCTTCAAGATGCAATGCTGCAGGTAGCACAAGGAGAAATGGGCTAGAGTCCAGTACTGCTTTCGTTGTACTGCCCTGGTAGTGCCTGCATTGCAGATTGCATGTAACTGAGGTGGATCGGTTCCATTGCAGTCCTTTAAAAGAAGGATTCTTACACTGAGTTAATTTTTTATTTCCTACTCTGAGTTAGATATTTTTTTACACAAGTTTTGGAGAAGCCATAATTTTACCTTTTATGTGCAACAAAGCTGAGGCAACGATTTCAGAAATTTTCTACCGGCTGTTGGGAAACTGATTGGTCTGTGTGGGTCTCTCTCTCCATGGTTCCACCAGGACAGGTAAACTTAAAAGTCACCATGCTGATGGAAAACCAAGCAGTCTGCATGTGTGTGTGTGTGTGTGTGTCTCTCTCTCTCTCTCTCTCTCTCCCTGGTTCCTCCAGGTCACATAAATTGTAAGGTGCATGCCTGTAGTTCTGTGGGGGAAGAGCTCCTCCCCCACATCCTACATAAAGTTATCAGGCTCAGGCTGCTTTGCTTAGAGCAATTCGTATTCACTGCTTGATGGCATGGCTGCTTGACTTCTCCTTCTTATCCCGCTTTGTTTTGTTGCTTGCGCCTTTCCTGTTTTTTTCCCTCTGGTGGGAGCTCTGGGGATTTGTGTATTTGCGGGTTGTTCCCCGGTCCTTCCTGGCATTTCCCTGCTTGCCTTCCTTTCTCGCCCCTTCCCCTCTGCCCTTACCCCTTCCTGCTTCCTTTTCTTGGGGAGGCTTCCGCTGGCCAGACTTCAGTTCACCGCCGCGCTCCATCCTTTGCCGTTCATTGTCTTGTTCCATTGGATTCCACCTAGCAGTACAAAGCCATGTTTGGCTCACCTGCCTCCAATTTCTGTTGACCACTTCAGC
This sequence comes from Neoceratodus forsteri, assembly GCA_016271365.2. Taxonomy (NCBI): domain Eukaryota; kingdom Metazoa; phylum Chordata; order Ceratodontiformes; family Ceratodontidae; genus Neoceratodus; species Neoceratodus forsteri. Next base: position 97,654,429 of record CM057449.1, on the reverse strand, counting down.
TACTGAACTCCTCCTTAGGCGCCATTGGCTGGCTTCTGCGATCATCCACCAGATTTTGCTCCTCGAATTACTGCCTGCTCTTTTAGCTGCAGCTCCACTGCTCTCTCTGCTGTTGCACCCCGGACCACTGCCTCCTACCACCAGGGCATGGCTTGCATCCTCGGAGACTGGATCCACCTCAGGGACACCTGTTTCATGTGATCATTTTTGCTGGGAAGTAGCTCGCTATGGAGCATTGTGTATTTTGCATTTTGCATTATGCTCAGTCTGTCATTTTACTGTCTGGCATCATGCTTTCACTCTCCACTGTTCAGTCCTATGTCCACATACCTTACGGGGGACAATGACATTTTCAAGACACCATCTAGGGCGTCCCTAAACTGGGACTTTGAGGGGTATGTCCCCTGTTCCCCACTTCGGACTGCCAGCTTGTGCTACTGTAGCTGCCTTCCTGCTACCATTTCCCTGGACATTACAGTGCTATGGCTCAGCCCTATTTCCTACACTCCCCTTCCTGCATGCATTTCTGTCTGCCCCCTTTGGTCTGGCTGCACCTTTTCCCTTATGGACCTCACTGAATCCAGCCTCCGCTTCCCTTCTTCAGCCTGGATGGTCTGTCAGCATGGTTAGTGTTGCTCTCTACAGGACTCCTCAGCAACAGCCATGGGGTTCAACTTTTCATATTGCTCACCACGGCTTCGGTAGCCGCTCGGACTTGGCAGTCCTTCCTACAGGTCCAATTGTTGCTTTCTATTATTGCTTACATCCAGATCCCCTCTTGCTTATGCACTCATTGCCTCCACCTCTAGAATCTGCTGTGCCAAGCCACCCTCCATGGTGGTGCTCTGGTCATGCTAGCCTACATGGGGTCTAGTGTGACTCGCTCTCCTCTTTCTTCCTGGCCTACATGGAGTCTGACCATTTCTGCTGGCCACATGGGGGCCAGGCTGGCATGCTTTCCCTGCTCCTTTGCTGCCCTATATGGGGTTTCGTGGTTCTACTAGCCTTCATGGGGTCTCGCTGCCACTCTGCTATTTCCTCCAGTTGCCTCCGTGGTTCAGCTGCTCATCTGCCTTCCTTGTCCTAGTTCACTGCGGTGTCTTCTTCTCCCTCGCCTGGACCAGTCTGCTCCTGCTGCTTCCTTACCTGCCTAATTTGGATTCTTCCTCCTTTTGGGCATTTCATTGGATCTCTGCCTGCCAGAAGCCTTTATGCCATTCACTTACTCATCTCCGACTTTTCCATTGGGATTGGACGCACTGCCAGGATGTCTCACCTTCAGTCATACTACACTAGTTCTAGACGCTGGAGATCACCTTTGTCTGCTCGCACGTACTTGGTCATCTGCATATCCTCCCTTGCTCCATTGTGGTCTTACATCCAAACTACATCTCAGGGCCTTCACAATCATTTCCCTTGGACGTCTCCTGCCATGTAGCTTCAGTTCATTTGGATTCCTACTACTACCATTTCCTGCCAGGACACTCAGCTGAGCTCTGTTCCATAGTGCTCTTCCTTTATCCTGGCTTATGCCTCAGACATTAACCTACACTTGCCTCACCCATTATCGGGGCCTGGAGGTTCAAATATTTCTACTCTGCACCTGCCTTGCCCAGCATGGAGGCCTGGAGGTTCGAATATTTCTACTCTACACCTGCCTCGCCTTGCTTTGGGACCCGGAGGTTATACTGTTTCTATCCTGCACCTGTCTCACCCATCATCAGGCCCGGAGGTTCAACTCTCTCTACTCTACACCTGCCTCACCCAGCTTGGGCATGGAGGTTTTCATAGCACCTGTAACCTGCCTGCCTAGTTCTGCATGTGGAGGTTCTGTTCCTTACCTTATTTGCTTCGCCGGATGGGGCATAGGTCTTCCGGGCTTTCTAGCCTATATCCAACTACAGCTCGCCCACTCAGGACCGGGGGTTAATTTGCACCACTTTCTTCATCTTCACAACTTGCATCCAGCTTAGTCGCCTTGCCTTCAAGTCTCTATGCTTCCATGAACTCGCATATTGGAACTCAGACCGACCCTTCAAGCTCGATTCTGCATTCATCTGGATTCCCACTAACCTTCTATCAATATTTTGCCCTGGACATCGATATCTCAGACATGGACTTGCTCAGGATCTGCTACCATCGCTCACTGGACATTCAATGTCAGTACTGGATGCTATTGCTCTTAAACCTTCTGGTCTTCCTCTATTGGGGTTTCGGACTAGCCGATAACATGTATATATTGCTCACTTAGGATTACTCTCCTTTAGCATGCCCAGAAGAATGGGCAGGTCAGTAGCCATGGGTCCTCAGAGGTTTCCCCCCGGGGGTGGTTCCTCTCCTGTGTGCTACTGGCCACACTCTACAGAGTTGGAGGGGATAATCGTACCTGCAATCATTATTTCTTTGGGGGTCTCATCCTACTCAACCAAGCATCCTTCCTAAGGTGGGATACAGAAAAAGGCCAAAACATCAAGTCCTAACAAGTTACTCATCATTTCAAGTACCTAAGCAATATGCATATACAATCCAGTTCATATGTACTACAATCACTGACTTGCTCATGTCTGTGCTGAAGTATCTAAGCACTAATCATTTAATACGACTCATACCTTGCAGGCATTGTCCTACTTATTGGTCTGGCCTATGTATCCAAGCACAATCTACATCATTTAGCTCTACAGTACATAGCACAAGTACTGAGCTATGAACCACACAGAATTCTTAGGTGCATGCCTGTAGTTCTGTGGGGGAAGAGCTCCTCCCCCACATCCTACATAAAGTCATCAGGCTCAGGCCACTCAGCTTAGAGCGAGTCGCACTCACCCTCCATCCTCCCCTGATGCCTCCTCCTTCTCCAGCACTCTTATCTCACTGGGGAAGGGTATCATCCTACTCAACCAAGCATCTTTCCTAAGGCGGGATACAGATAAAGACCAAATCATTAAGTCCTATCAAGGTACTCATCAGTTCAAGTACCTAAGCACTATGCATATACAATCTAGCTCATATGTACTACAATCACTGACTTGCTCATGTCTATGCCGAAGTATCTAAGCACCAATTATTTCATACAACTCATATCTTGCAGGCATTGTCCTACTTACTGGTCTGGCCAATGTATCCAAGCACAATCTACATCATTCAGCTCTACCGTATGTAGCACAAGCACTGAGCTATGAACCACACAGAACAAATAAACAAAAAAGTAGTGCAAGCCAGTAATCCATGGTGAAGAGATGCGGATCAGTTTTTATCACCTTATGAGACTGTGCGTTCGCAAGCTGCTTTTTTCTGGGAAGACTATGCCTGCGGTTCAGTGAGTGGAGTAACAACATTCCAGGATTCATTTCTTCATTGCAGCCAGAGGCACTGCCTTTCCTCGTTCATCTCTGGGTTCGACCACCCCTCAGTTTGTTCAGTTTTGGCTCCCTTGGCCACCAGCTCACTGCCTTCTCCCCTCCTCATTCTGCTCTCAGCTCCTTTGCCCCCAACCAAGTAGCTCAGGACGCTGCTTTCCCTCCCACCCCTACCTCATTCTTCCATCAGTGCTTCCTCATGGTCCACAGTTTCTGTTTCTTCCTCATTCTTCCCTTAGCATTAGTGCTCTTGCTCCTCTTCATGCCCAATCAACCCGCCGACACTTCAGGTGTGACATCACTTTCCATGCCTGCCACTCTTTCTCATCTTCCCTCAGTCTTGGTTACTCTCCGTCCCGTCTCCTCATTCCCCATTCTGTTTTCCCCTTTTAGGTTTCCTTCTCCTCTCTGGGCTGTCAAGCTTACCCACCTTCGGTGTCTGCATGCACTGCGCTTTCCTCACTCATCACTCATGCACTGGGTCGGGGCTTCTCCATTTAGCCCTGGCAGAATCGCAACAGATATTTCCCATTTGCTGCATCGCTGACCTGGTGCATTCACCTCCTCTGCTCCCCTCATTGTGCACGGTGCTTCTTTAACCTTCACTCATGGGGCTTCACTGTTTTGCCCTGATTTTGGTAGCATCCTTTCCACCCTTCCTGGGATTTGCTGCACTAATCTTCATGGTCAGTGGAGTTGCTGCATGGAACTGAATGACAGCCTTCCTTCCAGTTGCATTAACTCAGCATAGGGCTACACGGGATGTGATTTGGGGTAGAGCTGCTTGGATCTGTGTTGTGTTTTTCCCTATTGTTTTTTCGATATGCTTGTTGCCATGATGGCACTGCCTTACTGTAAACACCCTCTGGCTTCTATGTCAGGGACACAATCCCTCATCAGGGATGCAGCTCCTGAATCATTCTCATTCTCTCAATGCATTGCAGGACTGAAAGGATTTGCATTTGGCTGTATTTTCTAACAATTACCACTCTCCTGTCTTAAAGGGGCAGGCACCTCAGCTTTCATTGTCTGCTGTCTCTCAGTCAGCTTCCTTCTGCTGCTGGCATTACCTTCATTCCTTCTCTCACTCCTCTTTCAGATGTTTATGTTTCAGTGCTCCCTCATTCCACCCCCTGTAGCATTCTGTTTTCTACCATTCATATAGTTTGACCCTCTCTTAGTCCTCTCCTTCTTTGACTTCTGCTTTCTTTTGGGGGCTTCCTTATCCTGCCATCTCACTATTCCCTCCTATACCACCATCCCCATTCATTCATTCACATTGCCTAATATTTCCTCCTGCATATCGCCCTGCCATATTCAGATGTCCTCCTGATACTGCTAACCTCACCGTTGGCTGCCGGCTTTGCCCGGCCACTCGCGCTCCCATCTTCATGCACTTCTATCTGTGCCTAATTTGGTTCTTAATAGACTGGATGGCATGCACTTCCATAATTACCAATAATGGGTAGCTTCCTCATGACGTAAGTCTGGTTCTTCTTTGCTCAGTCCGACCTCAGGTTCTACTCATTCACATCGATTAATCAAGCATACCTCTCATTGGGTCTTATGCTACCTCATCGAACTGCTGCACTCCTGTGGTTAATATCACCATCAGTTTCCTCATGACTGCATCCAGATCTTCCTCGCTCATCTGACCTCTCTTTGGGTCAACTCCTTCACATCCACTACTCAAGCATAACCCTCTGGGGTCCATGCTACCTAGAATCGACTTGCTCTCCACTTGATGACATGCCTTTGTATCTATTGCCCCTTAGCTCTGGGCTAGCAGGTTGCTCTCCACCATCGTACATCGTTCATTCCATACCTTACCTTAACCATACCAGCTTCCATGGCTTCACCTTAGCATCATTCATATTTCACTTCCTATTTTACCTTAACCGCACCAGCCTTCTAGACCTCATTTCATAATCGTTCATCATCCATTCAATCCTCACCTTAAACGTTTTGGGCTTTCAAGGCTTCTTTCCATCATCGTACATCCTGTCTTGCTTTTGAACATCTAGTTGCAGAGATGTTGCTTGCAATGCTCAACAGCTGTCCGTTTAGAAGGACAGAGTGAGAGCTTCCTCAAAATTGGAATATTTTCCTCCTCCCTCAATTTCAATTCTCACTTGCAGTAACTGAGCCAATACTAATCAAAACATCTTTCAGCTTGGAGGGAAGATGACCTATGCCTTGGATCCCCAGAGGTGTCCTCCTCAAAGTGGGTTTTTCCTCTCCTCCATGTCAATGGTCATAATTTTAGTCAGGGTTAGTATTTTCATAGGTTCCATAGTTAGGTTCTGCTGTTGGATGGAGCCAGATGGTGGCCCCTGCTGTTCCCTCTCTCCTTAGGAAGTCTGCCCTTCTGCATCTGTCAGAATTTCTTTGTTCATCATCCTCATCATATCTCATTCTTCTCCTGTCCTTCCTATCTATGTCTGTTACATTTATTTCCAGTCTTGATATCTTTTGATTTCTCTCCTCTTCAATGCTCAACACCCTTTTCATTATTATTTTTGGGCTTCTTCCTAAGCTACCTTTATCCAAGGAAATTACTCCTGTGGCACCTATAGGGGGGAACTCTCCTCTAGGGTTCCTTGTGTTGTAGCTCTACAGGATGGTATATCCCATGGATAGAGAGGCAAACAGCTACAATGTATCAAAGTCATACAAGCATACATCTTATCCAGTCGTGTAAGCACAATTTAACTAGTCCTTAGCAACAGGACTGCAGGGCTATGCCCATGCAGCCCTAAAAAATTAACATCACTCAATTGCCTTAAAACTTCTGTAATGTAATCTTCATGACTCCAGATTACAAAAGTACCCCCATTATCAACTGGCTGAACTACAATATCACACATATTCTGTAACTGCTCAAGTGCCAAATGCTCTTCCTTTGTTATACAATGTGAAACATTAATATATGGACATCTTTATAAATTGTCCACTTCTCTCTCTACTCCCTTCATGTATGCTTGTAAGGATGGATTAGTGATAAAGGGGTAGAAACTGGATTTTTTTCTAAGGGCAGAATGTTCATGTGTATTCCTATTTTATTTGTAGTGTACAAAAACATCTTATGTAGGTCTACTTTAATGTGAAAAAAAAGAAAAAAATGGATGCACTCCACTGTATAAATCTTAAGATTTTATTTTGAATTTTATCTTCTCACAAGTGTAAGGCAACAGTTCCCTGGTAAAAGCCACTTCATCAGGCCCAAGCTGTGTTGCTGTTATAAAAAACATAAATAACAGAGTTTTAGAATAATTTGTTGTTAATTACCAGATGTAACAAGGCTACCTATACTTGGAGGTCATTTACATGCTGTGTAATAAACTTAACTTATAATATTGCCAAAAGATATCCCATCTTATTTAAAATTAATACCCAAAGTTAAATATGTTCTCAGCACCTGACATTCATAAATGAATCAAAAAACATATGCATCACGGTCCCAATAGACCCATTACATTGTTTTAAACCAAAAAAGTATACCTTCAATATCTATTCCTTATCCTTCAATTCAATTTGTAGGTTATAGATGTTCAACTTAATCATAAAAAATCCCTAAAAGAAGAAAGTCATGTTTAACTTTGTATTTTTATAAATTAATCACTATAATTAAGTAACTATATCTTGCTTACTTCTGATTTCTGTTAAATAAAGTTTGTGGTCTTCAGTGTTTCATTTGGCTCCATTTGTTCTAACTGCACTGTAAAAATCTAATTTCTATTTTAATTTTAGTACACATGTAAATAGTAATTATTGTTTAAAAATATTATAGTTATACCTGCAAACATCACTTAACCTTTTAAGAAAGGACTTAACACAATATCAATTTGTTGATGAAATGCTGTATTCTGAAAAAAAAACATATTTTATTTTACAGTATATTTAAAAGAAAAACAAACAATAAATCAAATGATATGAGCTTTAAGTGCTTACTGCTATGACTGTAGCAGTATGGATAAATATGTTTTTACTCTCCCAAGTTGGACTGCAATGTTTCAGCATGACTCTTGCGTTTCAGTGCTCTGAAATAAACCAAAGGTTATAGCTTTTAAATGCTTGCTGCTGTAACTGTCGCGGTACAGATAAACCGAAGTTCACAATGCAATTCTTGCATCTCAGCACTCTAAGTTAACAGACTATAAGCCAAAAAGGGATTAGCTTTAAAAGCTTACTGTTATGACTTTTGCAATTTAAATGACTTTTGTTTTTATTCTCCCAATGTGGGCTGAAATTCTCAGTGCATCTCTTTCGTTTCAGCACTCTGAAATAATAAACAATATTCACTTATTAAGCATCACATAGAAAATATCAAACTTAATGTTTGAATTGAAGTTAAAGGATACTTACTTCAGGTCTTTCCCTGGCATGCTATGTCTGCCTTAATTGGCCTTTCATATAAATAAATGTCTTTTATTTCCATGTTAAATCTCGCTGCTGGTAGGGGGGAGAAACATACGTCAAGGATGACTTAAGCTAGCTGGATCCAGACCTCCTAGTAGCCTCTAGACAAAGGAATTTTAATTTATAAATACAGCTAATTGGAGTAGTGAGGAAATGGAATAGCCTGGAGACTTACTACTACAGCTTCCCTCTCGAGCCCGGGGTTCTCTTCCCACCACAGAGATAAAATTCTCAAAACTTCATTTTTTAAAAAAACAATTTAGAATTGTTTCTATTATTTCTGTTATCCTTCAAAATATATTTTAAATAAATTATTTTACTCAGAAGCTTTTGCTATGTATATATGGGCATATTGAGGGACCGCTAATGCATTTAAGAAAAATCTCATATCTAAAAGATGTAAGCTGTACAAATGAATCTATGGTTCTAATCCCACCAATAAACAATTTTTTTTTGTTAAAAACTTAAACTTTATAATGAACATGTCTAGTATTCTAATAAAGAATACATTTTTTCATTCAAAATTTATTTTCAATACTATAAATACTCAAATTGAAACATTTATACAAAGAAACTTAATATAAACAAACGTTGTTCTAGTCCCACCAACCTTACATTATTCTTGATTAGTAACCTCAATTGCATTTATTTCAAGTATGGTGGGACACAGAACATGGCACATTAAATCACATAAAAAGAACACTGCACAATGTAAGGACTGTTGGTTGGAGATATGAGAGGGAATGAGAAGAACAACATCCTTCTAATCTTTGCTTCTTTTCAAAAAAAGAGATTCCATTGACATTCATCATTAAGTCCAACAGTGGGATTGGTGTTGTTGGGTGTGTAGATCCAGAATACTTCTCGCTTTCTTAATGCTAAGTCCCAGAATTGTATGCCATTTTTAGGTTCTTGTACAAGTTCCAAACCCCAAAAATGTAAAGAGGCTGCTGTGTGTCCCGCTTCTGAATAATGTCCAGCTACTGTTGATATTTCCACTTTAAGTCTGATATCACTCTTATGTTGGCTTATCCTGTTTCAAAGTTCCTGGGTAGTCTTGCCAACATAGAGTTTGTTACATGGACATTGTAATAAATAAAGTGATGGATCTTGTATGTAATGTGTTGCTTAATACAACATTTTTGATTAGTATACAGATCCTCAAAAAATGTTTTTTTACTAGTATTGCCACATTGAAAACAATGGCTGGGGGGGCGTGGCCACCAGCCGAACTGAATGGTCACTTAAACGGCTTGCTCCCAACAGTAACCCTCAAATCCGGCATTATTTCACCTGCTCCTGCACAACGGTGTAAAAATTTGATTCAGTACTTACATGTGGCTATCCCGATACTGTTATTCGGACCGGCGCGTTACAAATTGGGCGCGTTTTTGTTTTTGTTTCCCTTTTCACAGTGTGCTCACGCTCCGCTCAGCTACTACTCGGATTAACCATGTACAGCATGGAGGCCCTATCTATGCCCTCTCCAATGGCAACGGAAAGTAACTTAACAGAAATAAGGCAAATGTTTGCAGAAATCCTGCATCGCATAGATAAAGTGGACGTGGCCATGAGAAAGAACACTGAGGACATTGTAGACTTATCACAGAGGGCCGACGTCTGCAAACATAAGGTAGTGGAGGTGGAAGATGGCTGGCATAAGGCCGTAGCTAAAATACATGAGCAGGGACAACTGATCCAGCATCTTTGGGCCCGGGTGAAGGATCTGGAGAATCGAAGCAGCCGAAACAATCTCAGATTTGTTGGGTTCCCTGAAGGCTGCGAAGGGAATGATACAATAGCTTTTCTGCAACAAGTATTACCCTCATTATTGGACTGCCAGTGTGGGTCCCCGTGGGAGCTGGACAGAGCACATAGAACTTTGGCCCCACGGCCCTCCCGGGGGGCGCCTTCATACCATTTTAGCCCGTTTTCTCCGATTCCAAGACCGGGAATGGGTTACACAACTAGCACGGCAGAAGAAAGAGCTAAACTGGAATGGACACAAAATACAAATATTTCCTGATTATTCATTGGAGGTCACGAATAGGCACAAGGCCTTCACAGCAGCTCGGAGGGCATGTGCAGAACTGGGCCTTGAATACTCCCTGCATTACCCTGCATCTCTACGGATTGTGATTAATGGATCACCACGGGTTTTCGATAATCCGTTATCAGCTGAGGACTTTATCACTTCACAGGCACCCAAATTAAACTGGGGCAAGTTCCGTGCATCTTACAGCCCAAGGGCCCTCCCTGCTCTGTCTGCCCTGATGGACACTGTTGGATCCGTAACCCTGAAGGATGTGGCAGCTTCGACTTCTCACTTAGGTGGACATATCTTGACCCCCACTCGGTCATCTCCTCAAAAATACTCAGGAAGTAAGAAAAAGAACAGAAGAAGGGCGAGGATCGAAGGAGGTCACGTTGACAAAACCCCACGGCTTCACTCCAGAAGTAGAAGTAGGAGCTGCAGTCCAGGTCCGAATGCTTCTCATTACTCCTTTGCCCCAGATATGAGCAACAATCAGTATAAAGTCCTGATGGATCTCCCTACCGGGGATATCCCTCGCGAGCTCCCTCTTCCACCTAGACGCTCCAGCTCAGCCGGCTCAAAATCTTCAGCAGCCAAACAGTTGCTATGGGCTGAAGAGGCAGCTGGCATCCCTATGGAGAACTCTGGGGCCCCAGCTGCCAGACTGGCTTTGGAATTAACTGCAAGCAACATGAATAGCCATACTTCTGTAGCAAAATCAACTGGTTGACTGCTAATAATGTATGGTTTTTGGGTCTTTTAATGCTGGGCTTGTCTGTGGATTAACAGACATTGCCGTTGATTAGGGAGGAATCCCTATGCATCAAGTTAAAGGGGACTTCCCCTCAGAGGATGGCTTAGAGTGGTCCTTAGGCCCCTACTCGAGCAGTGACCTTGTTACTTGCTGTCCCTTGTTACTTGATGTGTAGATCTGGGGTTCCCAGCGCTTGCACTGGATGATATGCATGACCAACGGGGTCAAATGGGGTGCTGCACAGGGCTTAATTTGCGGCTCTGCATATCTGTAAACTCGCCTTAGGTATTATCACAAATATATGAGGGGTCATGCTCAGCTTTCACAACTGCCCCTTATCACTATATCGGATGACAGCCCTTTGGCCATTGTTGTGTGGAAGTTTCCTTTTAATTTTTTATTAATGTCTCCTTAATAGGGGTTACTAGGAGAGTCTATTTACCTGGTTACGATGGGTTCATGGGGTCACTTACCTCCCAGCGACCTCCACTGGTGTCTGGGCTTGCTTTTATTTTTAGCTGACACGTACAGTGGATGCTGGCCTTTTGTGGGATTGCAAAGTTGCGAAAGGTGGGGAGGGGATGGGTTTTGTTATTTTGAAGGGGTTGAATTGCTCTCAGTCAGTAGGGATAGTACATGTTAGTATATATCCCTGTCAGGTTATAATGTTGATATTTTGGTGTTGTGTTAACTTTACTATGGCAATCTTTCTAACGGGGCTAGGTGGTGCTCCATTAATGTTTGATGGGAAGGTAAGAAGGAGTGGGGGGGCTTACTTAGGCTCACCATTTAACATTTCCATTCACAAATTCCTGCTGACATATTTCACTGTAGGTCTGAATGGAGCCTAACCTAATTTCATGGAATGTGAGGGGACTTAATTCACCCATTAAATGGAAGAAGGTTTTAATCCACCTAAAAAAGTTAGCCCCTACGGTGGTCTTCCTGCAAGAGACTAAACTCTCTTCCAAAGAGGCTACTAAGCTTAAGCAAGCTTGGGTGATTGAAGAGCTTCACAGTGTGGCTCCCACCCATAAAAGGGGAGTCTCCATACTTTTGCACAAAAACCTGGGATGGAAGGTGAAGGACTTTATACGGGATCAAGAAGGGAGATGGATTATTGCGGAGGTCAAAACCCCTGAGGGCCCCCTGGTTCTGGCCAATATATATGCCCCTAACCAGGACTGCCCTCAATTTTTCCATACAGTTAACCAGGCTATCCTGGACTTCAATAAAAATAGAGCCCCAATACTTTTGGGAGGGGATTTTAATCTAACATTGGATCATACCTTAGATAGAAGCAATAAATCCCCTGAACCCCATCGACAGGCTAAGAAAGCAGTGGGGAAACTTATGTCTGAACTCGGTCTATTGGATGCCTGGAGGGCGCTACACCCAGGAGACCATGATTATACCTGTTTTTCCCCAACCCACGGCTCTTCCAGTAGGATAGATCTTTGGCTCGTATCCTCAGGGTTATATGAGAAAGTGGTGGGGGCTTCGATTCACCCAATTTATGTTTCCGATCACGATCCACTTGAATTAGTTTTCGAGAGGGGACTGGACCCCCATCACTCTCAGGCCTGGTGGCTAGACCCACTTTTGCTAGAAGATAAAATGTTTCTTGACTGGATTGGCCAGGCTGTAGCAGAATATTGGACTGATAATGATAATGGCGAGGTATCTGACTCAACCTTATGGGAGGCCTTTAAAACCACCATTCGTGGCAGGATAATAGCCTTTGCAGCAGCCAGGAGGCATTACTGGGTGGCTGATCAGCGAGCCTTGGAGAAGCAATTATATAACTTGGAAGCCCAATACAAAGCCCTAGACAATAAATCTCCTTCTCCTGATTTGCTAGCACAGTTAGCCAGTACCCGAATTTCTCTCAGCGCTCATTTATCTCGGCAGGCTGAGCTAAATCTTAGATGCATGCATTATGCTTATTGGGAGGGGGGAGAAAAGGCCAGCAAGTTATTGGCCTATCGTCTTAAGTGTCAGCATGCTTCTAAGATGATATATGCATTGGCAGATTCGTCTGGGAACCCCTGTCATGCAAACTCAGGGATAAACCTGATCATGTCTCAATTCTATGAAAAACTATATGATTCACCAAACCCCCTTGATCCAGTTAAGATCCAAGCTTATTTATCCTCGCTACCCATCCCCAGCATCTCCAGTCGGGATACTAAATTGTTAGAATCCCCCTTTACAACTGAGGAAATTAACCAGGCGATTCACGCTTTAAATCTACATAAAACCCCCGGGAAGGACGGACTGCCTATTGATCTGTACAGACTCCCTGGTGTTAATTTGGCCCCCTATTTGGTCTGGGTTTATCGGCACTCCTTAATGGTTGGACAGCTACCCCCCTCAATGAGAGAAGCTGTTATTACAGTGCTTCCAAAAAAAGGGAAAGACCTACTGTCCCCAGGCAGCTATCGCCCTATCTCCCTAATCAATGTGGATGCCAAGATATTGGCTAAGGTTATCGCTGCACGGCTGGAACCCCTTTTGCAAGACTTGGTGGGTTCTTCCCAAGTGGGCTTTGTTAAAGGCCGTTTAGGGTCTGATCATCATAGAACACTAGGGTCGCTAATGCATTTTGTTAAACTCTCACCAACCACCTCAGTTGCTATGGCCTTCGACTTTGAAAAGGCCTTTGATTCAGTTGAATGGGCCTATTTATTTCATATTCTGTCCATCATGGGTTTTGGCTCCGACTATATCGCCTGGATAAGGTTGTTGTATACCGCACCCCTAGCCTTGGAGCTGACCAACGGCACCATGTCTCGGCCCTTCCAATTGCAAAAGGGCACGAGACAGGGATGCCCTCTTTCTCCCCTCTTATTTGTTTTAGCTATGGAGCCTTTGGCCATTGCACTTAGGTCTTCCAGCGATAACCCAGGGATCCAGGTGGGGGACATCAATTACAAGACCTTTCTGTATGCAGATGATCTGCTTATTACGACCGAACACTCTCAATTGGGGATTCAGACAATTTTTGGAACCCTGAATGAGTTTACTAAGATATCAGGGTTAAAGTTAAATCAGTCCAAAACAGAAATTCTCCCATTAAACTCCTCAACCTCCGGATCGGATTTTACTGCCTTAGGGCTAAAGTGGTCCCCTCAGGGTATCAAATACCTGGGTATTATTTTGCACCCAGACCCGCTTAAAATGCTTGCGGCCAATTTCAATTCTCTGATTGACTCTCTTAGAGTTGATATGGGGAGATGGAAAGCATTAAAGCTTTCACTGGCTGGGAAAATTGAATTGATCAAAATGATGGCTGCCCCTAGGATGCTCTATCTACTGGCCCACTTTCCCCTGTTTATACCTCAGAAGTGGTTTCAGAAATTGGAGACCCTTATGGGTAATTTTATTTGGGAGCGTGCCCCCCCGATATAACAAACTTAAACTTCGACAGCACTGGAGAAGGGAGGGTTGGTGACTCCCTTGGTTACAGCGGTACCATATGTCCTTTGTGTTGGCTCAGACCCTTAGATGGTTTTCTAAAATTGGACAGGGTTCCCCGCAGTGGCTTCAGTTAGAAGCATCCCTAACTCACGCTGTTTCTCCAGCAGTTACTTTATATGTTAAGAAGAAACTGCCCCCGAGCCTCTCTCCCCCCATATTACTCTCAGTTAAATACTGTAAACAAGCCATGATTATGCTGGGCTATGACCCGGCCCCATGGGAATATATGCCTCTATGGGATAATCAGGCCCTAAAAATAGGGGAATCTACCCTGCACTGGAAACTGTGGGAGAGACAGGGCATATCCTTAATACACGACCTCCTACTCTCGGGGACAACTGTTATTGACTCCTTTGAGTCTCTGAGGGCAAGGTATCAGCTTCCGGCTTCTCATTTCTGGAGATATCTTCAGTTAAGAGATGTTATATCTCATCTTCCAAAGTCGCCCCTTAGTAACTCTTCACAAAAAAAAATGCACCCTATTGGTTCATGGACTAAAGTCACCAAAAGTAAAGCTAGTAATACATATCACGCCCTCAGAGACTCCACCCCGGATCCTACCCAGAGCGCTAGGCAGCAATGGGGAAAAGAGCTACAGACCCCGATTTCAGAACAACAATGGGAGGATGGGTGGGTACGTATCCATTTGGCTTGTCGGGATGGGCGCACAAGGCTTATCATGAACAAGACCCTTCATAGATGGTATACAGACCCGGCGAAACTAGTTAAAATGGGACTTATCCCAGCTGACACTTGCTGGAGATGTGGCAACCAAGGAGCTCATCTGCTTCACATTCTCTGAGATTGTCCAAACCTTCAACAGTTCTGGCAAGCCATTCAGTACATGTGTCAGCAACTATTCCCCGATATCATCCCGGGTCCCACCCTACTCCTTCTGGGTTGTGGCAGTTCTGAGATTTCTAAGTATAGTCCTGGGGCACAGTGGATCACTATGGTCGGGGCATTGGCCAAAAGACTCATACTGATGGGATGGAGAACCCTGATAGCCCCACTTTCCATCAGTTTATTTTGGCATTAGCCCAAGGGGCTGCATTTGAGAGGATCTCGAGCTTTGCCCAAGGCTCTCTATCCTGGTATGACCAATGTTGGCAACCGTATCTAAGGTCCAAGAACTGTCACAATATTTCTTCCAGTTTCACGGCTTAGATCCCCCCCCTTCTTTATAGGGTGGGGACAGCCCCCCCTCTGTTTGCAAAGTCACCCTATTCTCCCTCCTTCTCCTTCCTGTCTTTTCCATACCTCCCCTTGACATAATTAAACATGAGGAAAGATTGCCAGTGCTGCATATAGTTGATATTACAAATCACATGGGAATAAAACATACCTATGGTAGAGTGACCAGAAACTATTGATTTCTCTTGTCATGTCCCTCTTTAGGGTGTAATTTATCTTTATATTGATATATGCTCTCCCTCTGTTGATAGGACGTGATTCTTTACCAAATTATCTACTTTCTGGCCACCTAGTCGGTGGTGTAAAGCATATGTGAATCGACACCCTGAATGGTCACCGCTAACTGACAGATTGTTGTGTCAATTGTAATTACTGATCATAACTTATGTTTGTGGCATGTATTGATTTTCTTTATGTAGACTCTGCCTTGGTGTGTATGCTCTGCCTTAAGTCAACAATAAAAATGTTTAACAGAAAACAATGGCCACAAGGCACATTTCCAGATGCTAATGGACCTAACAGAAGTTGTCTCTCTCTTTGTGGTGTTCTATAATGTTGGGTATGTACTAATCTGTCTCTAAGTGATTTTTTCGTGTAAAAAAAGTAGTTTCTGAGCAAAGCTTCTGTTTTGGGTTACTACAAAACTTTAATAAGTGCCAATTATTATTAATAATTGACTTGATTTTGTTGTTTAAGTGACTACATGATGTTGAAAAAAACTATTCTTTGATCTGTAGAAATATTTGGCACTGATTTAAGTATTGTTGATGAGGAATAGAGGACATTTCTTGTTCCAGCTTTCTTACCAAACTACTCTTGTATCCTCTATCAATGAATCTGTATGTCATATCTTTAACTGTTTCTGGATAGGTTTCTTCTTCACTGCAATTTCTTTATGCACCAATAAATTGTGACTTAGGTATTGAGTCCTTTAGTTTAGGGTCATGGTAACTTGAATAGTATAATAAGGTGTTCTTAGCTATTTATTTACTATATAGTCTAGTCTCCAACTGTGTGGCTCCTTTATATATTTCTAAATCTAAAAATGCCACCTTTTGAAGGTCATAGGTAATTGTAAATGCCAGATCTTTATTACAACTATTTAAAGAAGTGTAACAATGTTTCAGATCCTCCTCACTTCCATCCCACAGCATCAGGACATCATCAATATAGCGCCGCCAAGTGATAGTACTATTAAAAAATTTATTTATTTCCATGTCCAAGATAAATGTACTCTCAAAGTCCCACATATACAGATTTGCATATGAGGGAACCATTGTACTACCCATGGCAGAACATTTTATTTGAATGTAAAATTCGCCCTCAAATTGAAAATAATTCTATTTCAGCACCATTTCTGCTAACTGAGTCAAAAATTCACTCTGAAGGTGTAAATCAGTTCTTTGCCTAAGGGTTTTCAAAAGTGAATTAAGCCCTAAATCATGATCTATGCTAATGTATAAATCTTTAATATCAAAAGTCACTAAAATTGTATTATGTAAGTCAGGAACATTCTGATTTAATTCCATTATTAATTGTATTACATGATTTGAGTCTTTTACATAAGTAGGTATTTTAGGAACTTGACCACATATGTGAAAATCTGTATATTTTGATATAGGTTCTAATACAGAATCAATCCCGGAAATTATGGGATGACCTCGGGGTTTCACTGGATGTTTATGAATTTTTGGAAGTACATAAAAAATGGTGACTTTAGATCTCTTGTTAGTTAACATATCTCTTTCTTCTGCAGAGCACCAACCCAAATCTGTTGCTAATATCAATAGATCTTTAATATCTTGTTAGATCTCACTAGTTGGGTCTCTATCAATTTTTTATAATGTTCCTCATCTTCTAATTGACATCTACATTCTATTCTATAATCATCTCTATCCCACACCACTATCCCTCCTCCTTTATTGGCTGGCTTGATAATAATAGTATCATCTTGTTCCAAATCAGATAGTAACTCCTGTTCTCTCCACTACATCACTACCCCTTGGTGGGTTAAAAGCAGATTTCACACCAAGTTTCTGATTTAATGCTTGTTTTTTAGTTATAGGTTCTAAAGATTTTTTGTGAAAACCAATCAGCTAAATGTAGCTTTCTATAGAACTTTTGTAAATCTATATTCAGTCTAAACGGGTCCAATTTAATGGTGGGGAAAAAAGAAAAACCTTTTTTCAGAAGCTGTTCTTCTTGTGAAGTAAGTGTTCTTTGACTTAAATTAAAAACACTGTCGTCTACCCCTGTTCCTCCCTCCTCTGCCCCCATATCTCCCCTGGCTCCTTCTCTTCCTCTGTCTCCTCCTCCACCTCCTCCACCCCTCCTTCCTCTCATGCCCCCCATGATATTTCCTTGTGGACCTTGTCAACTCCCATTCCTTAATTTGTATCTGTTGCATTGTTCTTGATACATGTTGTCCCTGATCAATTCCTGTTGTGGATCCTGAATTCTGCCATCCTCTAAAGAAGGTTGAGATTGACCTCTCACATTTTTTCTGGATCCATATTGGTTAGTGACAAAACTGTCACCACTATCAGAATCTTGTGCATAGTCTATTTGTGATGTAAAATAGCCACCCTATCTACCTTGTCTTTGGGGTTTCATTAACCAGGAATAAACTTTGTTCTCTCTGTAATCAATAATATTGCTGTTAGCCAGCCCAGTGGCCCTGAGGGCTGAGCTGCTGGATGCCTTACCTCACACCACGCTGGTGATCCATGTTTGGGAATGAGCATGGGCCGAAGGGGGTCAGCGTGGTGGAGAAGCATCTAGCATCCTATGGACTGCTCTCCTTCTCTGTGGAGGGGAGACACCAGCAATCGGTGCACTACTGGCACCTAGTGGAAGCTGGGGGCTTGTGCGCTGAGGCTACAGCAGGGGAAGGCAAGGCAGATGCTCGGAGGAATGTGTACAGGGACATGTGCATTCACTCCTTGTGGCATCATTGCATGTCCTCACCTAGGGGGAAAAGAACACCAGATTAAAAAGGGGTCCTGATGTCCCCAGTGGTGGCCAATCCCCACAGATGCCATCCCCGTAACTAGCAGAAACACCCCTCCAGCACTGAATCAATGAGAAGAGGTGGGTTGGGGGATTCCCACCACCCCACCATGGGAGGCTATGCTGTGGGGCAGCTGGAGGAAGAGCTGTGAGCAAAGGATGGCGCTGGGGGATCTGGCATGAGTAACTGCTGTCAGGGACCAGGAGGATAAACAAACTAACCAAAAAAATAATATTCCTGTTAAACATTTTAAGTTTCTGTTGTTTAATGAATTCTTCGTAATCAGTCAAATCTTTCTTAATTTTTTCCAACATAATTGTATAGTCCTGTAACTGAACTCTAGATTCATATTCTTCTTTGATGGAATTTATTTCTTCTGCTAATATATTTCTTTCATTAAAAATGGCTTCTATCAGAGACAACATAAAGTCTAATGAGTATTTATTGCATATACCTGTCCGCTTTTCATTTAATTCAACTGTCATAAAGCACAATTAACAATCTTAAGCCTCTAGGGATGCATCGATTTTTTATGTATTCTCCTAATGATATGGCATTCCACTCTAATCTGATATATTTCTGTTCTAGGTGATAAATTGCATTAGCTATACTTTTATCATTAGTAGTATGTGTCCATGACTTGCTCTGTTGTAACAAATTCATGACTTGTTGTTGTTCTTCATTAGAAAACTGATATGGCAGGTAACTCTCTTCACCTGTATCTGGGAGCAGGGTAACCCAGCTAGTTTCCATTCTTATATTTGATGATGTCCCTGTGTTCATAATCCACTATTATCTAATTGATGAGATGAGTAGGAAAGAAAAGGCGGTGCAAGGGGAAGAGGGATGAGGAAGGAGGCTGAATGGTATAGGTAGCCAATCTATGATGTAAAAGAATTTAACTACAACTAAAAGGTGGTTAATGTGGCCACTGAAATCAATGCATGGTCAGAGCATCAATTATCTAATTAGATATGAAATGGATTTCAGGATGCCAGTTATCAATAATAATAATTATAATTCCGTCATCCATTAGCACCAAGAAATTGATGTGAAAAAAAGAAAAAATGGATGCTCTCCACTGAATAAATCTTTTTAAGATTTTATTTTGAATTTTAGCTTCTCACAAGTGAAAGGCAACAGGTTCATGGTAAAAGCCACTTCATCAGGCCCAAGCTGTGTTGCTGTTATAAAAAACATAAATAGCAGATTTTTAGAATATATTGGTGTTAATTACCAGATGTAACAAGGCTACCTAAACATGCAGGTCATTTACATGCTGTCTAATAAACTTAACTTATAATATCTCAAAAAGATATCCCATCTTCTTTCAAATTAATACCCAAAGTTAAATATGTTCTCAGCACCTGACATTCATAAATGAATCAAAAAACATATGCATCGCAATCCTAGTAGATCCATTACATTGTTTTAAACAAAAAAATGTATACCTTCAATATACATTCCTTATCCTTCAGTTCAATTTGTAGGTTATAGATGTTCAACTTTAATCAATGATAAAAAATCTCTAAAAGAAGAAAGCCATGTTTAACTTTGTATTATTATAAATTAATCACTATAATTAAGTAACTATATCTTGCTTACTTCTGATTTCAGTTAAATAAAGTTTGCGGTCTTCAGTGTTTCATTTGGCTCCATTTGTTCTAACTGCACTGTAAAAATCTAATTTCTATTTTAATTTTAGTACACATGTAAATAGTGATTATTTTTTCAAAATATTGTAGTTATACCTGCAAACATCACTTAGCCTTCTCAGTAAGGGCTTAACAAAGTCGCTGTTTGTTGATGAAACACTGTATTCTGATAAAAGCATTATATTTTGTTTTACATTATATTTAAAAGAAAAACAAACAATAAATCAAAAGATATGGGGCCACATATTCAAAGGTTAGTGCGGGGTGAAAATCCTTTGCACTGGACTAACACCGAATTTGCGCCCAACTGCTATATTGAAAAGGACATTTAGCACCAGCACTAGGTGTTAGCGCTGATGCTAAAATATAATGTATGCATAGGAGGGACTGTGGGAGGGGCCCTGAATGCCAGCGCACCAGCATATTCAAAGGTATAGTGTTGTGCTACAGGCATTAGCATGACCTGTAGCGCGGTGCCAAATACCACTGGCAAAAAGCTGGCAGTAATGCAGTAGTCTCAACTTCCCCTCCCCATCATGATCCCTGACCCCTGCTAGCCCTGAAAATCACTGAAATCCTTGGTGGTTTAGTGGTCCCCCACCCCCCAACATGTACCTAGACCCCCATTAGAAATGATAATAACTCCATTTCACTGGTAGTCTAGTGGTCCCCCCACCCCCAGCACATATCCCGACCCCTGTTAGTAATAAAACAACTCCGTTACCCTGGTAGTCTAGTGGTCCCCACCCCAGCACATGTCCCAAACCCCATTAGTAATAAAAATAACTCCATTACCTGGTACTCTTAGTGGTCCCTCAACCCCAGCACATATCCTGACCCCTGTTAGTAATAAAACATCTCCATTACCTTCGTGGTCTAGTGGACCCCACCCCCCAGCATGTATCATAACCCCATTTGAAATAAAATGAACTCCGTTTCCCTGGTAGTCTAGTGGTCCCCACCCAGCACGATGACCACATCCAAATGAGATTTCAGAAAGAACAGTGACATTTGCCTCCTCCATTATCACAGCTGGCCACTGACTGAGGTAAAAGGAACGCCCTTCCTACCTCAGTCGGTACGGACATGGTGGTGAGAGGAGGGCTGAGCCAGTCGCCGCTCCATTCCTGGAAATCTATTTGGACAAGGGTTGTCCTGCTGGGTGGGGGGCTACCAGACTGCCAGGTAAATGGAGTTGTTTTTATTACTAACTGGGGTCGGGATATGTGCTGGGGGGGGACCACTAGACTACCAGGAAAACAGAGTTATTATTATTTCTAACCGGGGTCAGGATTCGTACTGGAGGAAGGTGGGGGGACCTCTGGACCTCCAAGGTGTGGAACCAACACACCTGGGAACAGGGGCCATGACGGCTGAGAAGGGCTGCCTGGTCCAGCCTGTCTGGCCAGGTTCCTATATGTTGGATGGCTGTGCTGCACAGCCCAGTTACCCTACAGCTGATATCCCCCTGTCCCCAGCAGGTTTGTCTTATGCCTGCCCTATGCATACTTGTGTTCCACCCACACCTGCTGTGGGCTGCCTCTGTTGGTGTGGGGGTGGGGGCATCATGTAGGGCATGGGTGGCCACTGGTAGTGTGTGTGTGTGTGTGTGTGTAGCTATATATATATATATATATATGTATATGTACATTTGTCTCTGTATCGATCTATAGTTATAGATCGATATGGATATATATATATATATATAATTCTGTACTGCTTGCAGTGCTACATAAGTATGTTGTATGCACTGCTTGTACCTGCCAACACATAGTTCCTGCTACTTACAGCCTGTGCTTCTATTCTGACCAACAGAGGATGCTGTGGGCATGCCTTTGCCTGCAGCATCTGGCCTATACTTCCATTCCGACCAAAAGGGGGAGCTTTGTGCTCCATGCAGTAGCACCGGGCAAACTGCATGGTAATGTATGCTAAGCAGCATATAATGAGATGCAAATGTTCCTGTTTGCCCACTGATTACCTAAGTAGGCTCATTTGCATGGGAGCTTTGAACATAGCTCCCATTTGCCCCACGCTAACCTGTTTGCACTGGGCTAATATGTTATCATTGTGCAATCAGGTTAGCCCCAGGCAAACCTCATTTCAGCATAGCACAGAATACCTCAATCTTTTGTCCACCAAATGTGGTGCATTGCCTCTCAAAATGTGGAACATATGAGCCAAATGTGGAACACTTAATCAAATCTTTACCTAGGGGGCTCAGAACACTGTTAAAAGGTTTGCATTTATATTGAGAACGTCTGTTATTAATGGAATAATATATTTTTTGCATTATTTACTATAGATTTTTGCTTTAGTATGTTAATGCTGAATGTGGAACAAGTCCTCACAATGTGGAACAGGGAGCTTTTGTGCAGTAAAATGAGGAACATTCCTTGTGATGTGCTACAGATGAGAGATATGTAGCACAGTTCTGCAGTGTGTGGCTTACATTGTTGTTTGCAGTAGATGTCAGACATCTCTGTGCAGTCACACACAGTGTTCCACCTGGTTAAACAATTGGAAAAAAAAAATGTTCTCCACCTGCAACACTGACTTGCTCCAGAGTTTAATGAGCTGCAGTTGCAGTGTGCACTTCCCTGTTGCTATATCCAGTGCTGTCTTATTAACGGGCAATTTTTGCCCTGCTCTCCTGGGCCCTGTTTGCCCGGCTTCCTTTGCTTGCTATATTCCTGCCGCTAACTGCCGCTAGCCTAGTGTAAAAAAAAAAAATATATATATATATATATACTCTGTTTGACAATGCTCACTGAGCGGTTCCCCCCCCCCTTCCTTTCCCTACTAATTCCTCCTCCCTATCTCCCTCCTTCTACTCCCACCAGCTTCCCCTACCATAAGTTTTGCAACCTTTGTTATCTTTTGCTTCGTTGGAGATTGTATTCTATTGAAACAAAATTGTAATTGAACTGTAACTTTTTTGTTTGTAAGTACTGTGTCGCTTGTACTACTGTTCTGATGTCCTCTTTGTGACGAGGTACCTTTGTAAATGAGCCTCTGGCTCAAAGGTTTCTAAACTGATGTTTAACTAAATAAAATAAATAAATAAATAAATAAATAAATAAATATTCAGCTGGTTTTGCACCAGGCTATTTCCTTTTTAATATTGCTTGCTTTGTGCTCTGGGCTAACTTTGCCTGCTGGGCAGTGCTAATTTAGCCCTGAGGTAAAGTTTTGAATATCTGGCCCATGAGATTTAAGTGCTTACTGCTATGACTGTAGCAGTATGAATAAATATGTTTTTACTCTCCCAATTTGGGCTGCAATATTTCATCATGACTCTTGTGTCTCAGCACTCTGAAATAAACCAAAGGTTGTAGCTTTTAAATTCTTGCTGCTGTAACTGTCGCAGTACAGATAACTTAAACTGAAGTTCACAGTGCAACTCTTGCATCTCAGCACTCTAAGATAACAGACTATAAGCCAAGAAAGGATTAGCTTTAAAAGCTTACTGTTATAACTGTTGCGATTTAAATGACTTTTGTTTTTATTCTCCCAATGCAGGCTGAAATTCTCAGCACGACTCTTGTGTCTCAGCACTCTGAAATGATAAACAATATTCACTTATTAAGCTTCATCTAGAAAATATAAAACTTAATGAATGAATCAAAGTCAAAGGACACTTACTTCAAGTCTTTCCCTGGTATGCTATGTCTGCCTCACTCGACCTTTCATATAAATAAATGTCTTTTATTTCCACATTTAAATCTCGCTGCTGGTGGAGGGAGAAACAGACATCAAGGATGATGTAAGCTAGCCGGATCCAGACCTCCAAGTAGCCTCTGGACAAAAGAATGTTAATTTATAGCTGCAGCTACTTGGAGTAGTGGGGAAATGGAATAGCTTGGAGACCTACTACTACAGCTGCCCTCTCGAGCCAGTGGTTCTCCCCCCAACACAGAGATAAAATTCTCAAAACTATATTTTTTTTTAAATGATTTACATTTGTTTCAGCTATTTCTGTTATCCTTCAAAAGTAATGTTAAATAAATTCTTTTTCTCAGAAGCTTTTGCTATGTATATATGGGCATATCGGGGGACCGCTAATGCATTTAAGAAAAATCTCACATCTAAAAGATGTAAGCCATACAAATGAATCTACGGTTCTATTCCCACCAATAAACAATTATTTTTTGTTAAAAACTTAAACTTTATAATGCACATGCCTAGTATTCTAATAAAGAATGCATTTTTTCACTCAAAATGTATTTTCAGAACTATAAATACTCAAATTGAAACATTTATACAAAGAAACTTAATATAAACATCCTTTGTTCTAGTCCCACCAACCTTACATCCTTCTTGATTAGTAATCTCAATTGCATTTATCTCAAGTATAGTGGGACACAGAACATGGTACATCACATCACATACAAAGAACACTGCATAGTGTAAGGACTGTTGGTTGGAGACATGAGAGGGAGTGAGAAGAACAACATCCTTCTAATCTTTGCTCCTTTTCTTTTCAAAAAAGAGATTCCATTCGCATTCATTATTAAGTCCAACAGCGGGACTGGTGCTGTTGAGTGTGTAGATCCGGAATACTTCTCGCTTTCTTAATACTAAGTCCCAAAACTGTGTGCCATTTTTAGGTTCTTGTACAAGTTCCAAGCCCCAAAAACATAAAGAGGCTACTGTGTGTCCCGCTTCTGAATAACGTCTGGCTCCTGTTGATGTTTCCACTTTATGTCTGATATCACTCATTGTTGGCTTATCCTGTTTCGAAGTTCTTGGGCAGTGTTGCCAACATAGAGTTTGTCACATGGACATTGTAATAAATAAACAACGTGATGGTTCTTGCATGTGATGTGTTGCTTAATCCAAAATCTTCGATTAGTATATGAATCCTCAAAAAAATTTTTTTTACTTGTATTACCACATTGAAAACAATGGCCACAAGACACATTTCCAGATGCTAATGACCCAACAGAAGTTGTCTCTCTCTTTGTGGTGTTCTATAATGTTGTGTATGTACTAATCTGTCTCTAAGTGTTTGGTTTGTTCGTGTTGAAAAAAGTGGTTTCTGAGCAAACCTTCTGTTTTGGTTACTACCTATCTGTAATAAGTGCCAATTATTATTAATAATTTACTTGATTTTGTTGTTTAAGTGACTATATGATGTTGAAAAAACTATTTTTTGATCTGTAGAAATATTTGGCACAGATTTATTTAAGTATTGTTGATGAGGAATAGAGGAAATTTACCAAACTACTCTTGTAACCCCTATCAATGAATCAGTATGTCATATCTTTAACTGTTTCTTGATAGGTTTCTTCTTCACTGCAATTTCTATTTGCATGAATAAATTGTGACTTAGGTATTGAGCCCTTTAGTTTAGGGTGATGGTAACTTGTATAGTGTAATAAGGTGTTCTTAGCTATTTATTTTCTATATAGTCTAGTCTCCAACTGTGTGGCTCCTTTATATATTTCTAAAGCTAAAAATGCCACCTTTTAAATTTCATAGGTCATTGTAAATGCCAGATCTTTATTACAGTTATTTAAATAAATGTAAAAAAGTTTCAGATCCTCCTCACTTCCATCCCACAACATCAAGACATCATCAACATAGCGCCACCAAGTGGTAATACTATTAAAAAATTGATTTATTTCCCTGTCCAAGATGCATGTACTCTCAAAGTCCCACATATACAGATTTGTCAAAAATTAACTCTGCTGGTGTAAATCAGTTCATTGCCTAAGGGTTTTCAAAAGTGAATTAAGCCCTAAATCATGATCTATGCTAGTGTATAAATCTTTAATATCAAAAGTCACTAAAATTGTATTATGTAAGTCAGAAAAATTCTGATTTAATTCCATTATTAATTCTATTACAAGATTTGAGTCTTTTATATAAGTAGGGATTTTAGGGACGTCACCAAATATGTGAAAATCTATATATTTTGATAGAGGCTCTAATGCAGAATCTATCCCTGAAACTATGGGATGACCTGGGGGTTTTACTGGATGTTTATGAATTTTTGGAAGTACATAAAAAATGGTGACTCTAGATGTCTTGTTAGTTAACATATCTCTTTCTTCTGCTGGGTACCAACCCAAATCTGTTGCTAATGTCAATAGATCTTTAATGTCTTGTATGATCTCACTAGTCGGGTCTCTATCAATTTTTTTATAATGTTTCTCATCTTCTAATTGACGTCTATATTCTATTCTATAATCATCTCTATCCCACACCACTATCCCTCCTCCTTTATTGGCTGGCTTGATAATAACAGTATCATCTTGTTCCAAATCAGATAGTAACTCCTGTTCTCTCCTATTTAAATTGTTCCAACGTGGTTTCAAAATTTCATTTTTACATAACTAATTTATTTGTCTGCCTATGGCTTTAATATATGTTTCCACTACATCACTAACCCTGGGTGAGTTAAAGGAAGATTTTACACCAAGTTTCTGTTTTAATGCTTGTTTTTTAGTTATAGGTTGTAAAGGTTTTTGTGAAAACCAATCAGCTAAACGTAACTTTCTATAGAACTTTTGTAAATCTATATTCAGTCTAAAAGGGTCCAATTTAGTGGTGGGGAAAAGATAAACCTTTTTTTCAAAAGTTGTTCTTCTTGTGACGTAAGTGTTCTTTGACTTAAATTAAAAACTATTGTCGTCTTCCCCTGTTCTTGCCTCCTCTCCCCCCATATCCCCCCAGCTCCTTTTCTTCCTCTGTCTCCTTCTCCACCTCCTCCATCTCTCCCTCCTCTCATGCCCACCATGATATTTCCTTGTGGATCTTGCCAACTCCCATTCCTTAATTTGTATCTGTTGCATTGTTCTTGATACATGTTGTCCCTGATCAATTCCTGTTGTGGATCCTGAATTCTGCCTTCCTCTAAAAAAGGTTGAAATTGATCTCTCAGATTTTTTCTGGATCCATATTGGTTAGTGACAAAACTGTCACCACTATCAGAATCTTGTGCATATTCTATTTGGGATATAAAATATCCACCCTGCCTACCTTGTCTTTGGGGTTTCATTAACCAGGAATAAACTTTGTTCTCTCTAGAATCAATAATATCCCTGTTAAAGTTTTTAAGTTTCTGTTGTTTAATATATTTTCATAATCAGTCAAATCTTTCTTAATTTTTTCCAACATAATTGTTTAGTCTTGTAACTGAACCCTAGATTTATATTCGTCTTTGATGGAATTTATTTCTTCTGCTAATCTATTTCTTTCATTAAAAATGGCTTCTATCAGAGACAACATAAAGTCTAATGAGCATTTATTGCATATACCTGTCCACTTTTCATTTAATTCTACTGTCATAAAGCCAAAATTAGGTTCAATTAACACTCTTAAACCTCTAGGGATGCGTTTATTTTTTATGTATTCTCCTAATGAACCCCGGGCTCGAGAGGGCAGCTGTAGCAGTAGGTCTCCAGGCTATTCCATTTCCCCACTACTCCAAGTAGCTGCAACTATAAATTAACATTCTTTTGTCCAGAGACTACTCGGAGGTGTGGATCCAGCTAGTTTAAGTCATCCTTGATGTATGTTTCTCCCTCCACTAGCCGTGAGATTTAAATGCGGAAATAAAAGACATTTATTTATATGAAAGGTCAAGCAAGGCAGACATAGCACACCAGGGAAAGACTTGAAGTAAGTGTCTTTTAACTTTGATTCCAACATTAAGTTTGTTATTTTCTAGATGAAGCATAATAAGTGAATATTGTTTATCGTTTCAGAGGGCTGAGATGCAAGAGTCGCACTGAGAATTTCAGCCCACATTGGGAGAATAAAAACAAAAGTCATTTAAATCGCAACAGTCATAACAGTACATTTTTAAAGTTAATCCTTTTTTAGCTTATAGTCTGTTATCTTAGAGTGCTGAGATGCAAGAGTTGCATTGTGAACTTCAGTTTAAGTTATCTGTACAATGACAGTTACAGCAGCAAGCATTTACAAGCTGTAACCTTTGGTTTATTTCAGAGTGCTGAGACACAAGCGTTGTGCTGAAACATTTCAACCCAAATTGGGAGAGTAAAAACATATTTATTCATACCACTACAGTCATAGCAGTAAGCACTTAAAGCTCATATCTTTTGATTTATTTTTTGTTTTTCTTTTAAATATAATGTAAAACAAAATATGTTTTTTTTTCAGAATACAGTACTTCATCAACAAATTGAGTTTTTGTTAAGCCCTTTCTTAGAAGATTAATTGATGTTTGCAGATATAACTACAATGTTTTGAAAAAATAATTACTATTTACATGTGTACTAAAATTAAAATAGAAATTTAATTTTTATAGTGCAGTTAGAACAAACGGAGTCAAATGAAATACTGACGACCACAAACTTTATTTAACAGAAATCAGAAGTAAGCAAGATATAGTTACTTAATTATAGTGATTCATTTATAATAATGCAATGTTAAACATGGCTTTCTTCTTTTATGGATTTTTTATAACTAATTAAAGTTGAACATCTATAACCTATGAATTGAACTGAAGGATAAGGAATGTACAGTATATTGAAGGTATATATTTTTTTGTTTAAAACAATGTAATGGACCTATTGGGACTACAACACATATGTTTTTTGATTCATTTATGAATGTCAGGTGCTGAGAACATATTTAATTTGCAGTATTAGTTTGAAATAAGATGGGATACCTTTTGGAGATATTATAAGTTAAGTTTATTATAGCATGTAAATGACCTGCATGTATAGGTAGCCTTGTTAGATCTGGTAATTAACACCACTACATTCTAAAACTCGGTTATTTATGTTTTTTATAACAGCTAGCCAGCTTGGGCCTGATGAAGTGGCTTTTACCACAAAACTATTGTCTTTCACTTGTGAGAAGATAAAATTCAAAATAAAATCTTAAAAAGATTTATACAGTGGAGTGCATCCATTTTTTCCTTTTTTTTCACATCAATTTCTAGGTGCTAATGGATGACCCAATTATAATTATTATTAGTGAAAACTGGCATCCTGAAATTCATTTAATTTCTAATTAAGCCTACTTTAACATTAAATTTGTTAGGTATGTTTGTAGGTGTATTGAATAGACCCCTTGCTAAAACAGCAATTTGTGCATTGGTGAATATTTTGCCTTGTTTGTTTATAGCCTATTTGTATGCACTTTTGCCCTTTCTTGTTGTTTGGTGGACAGGTCTATACTGTGAGCACTGTTGTACTTTTATAAGCACTGTATCTAATTCTAGCACTTTTTCTAACTTTGCACTGTCACATAGTTGAATAATTACAGAATATGTGTAATATTTTAATTTAGTCAGCTGATAAAGTGGGTGCTGTTGTAATTTGAAGTTATGAATATCACATTACAGAAGCTTTAGGGCAATTGAGTGATGCTAATTTTTATTTGATGCTTCACAGTGACTCCCTCACCAAAAAAAATAAATAAATAAAAATAAAACAATGCATTCAAACAACAGTAAATGAAGATATGGAAAATAATTGGATCACACAAAAAGATACATAATATTTGGTAATAGAAGAGCCTAGGAGACCACTATTATATCTATTGCCAAAATTACACAAAAACAAGCATCCAGTGCCAGTGATATATTTTGAGAGAGAGGTTCTATAGCAGATGTGATTGAAGAAACAATTGGCTGACCTGGCACTGGATGCTTGTTTTTGTGTAATTAACATAGAAACATATGTTTCTATGTTAATTACACAAAAACAAGCATCCAGTGCCAGGTCAGCCAATTGTTTCTTCAATCACATCTGCTATAGAACCTCTCTCTCAAAATATATTGATCAATATATTAAAAATATGTACCAGCACTCAAATCCTTTTTCAGAGACACCAACAACATTTGTGTGATACTAGATGATTTAAATGTGTCTGAAAAAGATTTTTGGGTATGCATTGCAACAGACTATTCACAAATATCCCCCATGATGAAGGACTCTGTGTCATTGTCAATGCCCTGTCAAACAGGCCAAATGAAGATACCCCTCCTTCAGCTTTTATTGTGACTTGTGCGAGAACTGTATTAAAATGCAATTTTTTTGTGTGTTTAACTGTAAATGTTATACTCAAGTTAATGGAACTAGCATTGCACCACATTCACACCTAATCTAGTCAATCTGTATGTGGGTAAGTGAGAGGATGACTATGTTTATATTGAACAGAATAATTCATTTTACAATAATATGAAAGGCTGGAAGTGCTTTGTTGATTACTGTTTTATGATGTGGAATAAAAGTAAAGAAGATTTGGTAGCATTTAGAGACTCTGTGAACTGCATAAGTGTTCATTCAAAATTCATGTTTGAATGGAGCCCAAAAATATATTAATTTTTGGACCTAACTATATTCAAAGAAGTAACCTCCTTAAAGACTAAGTTATATAGAAAGCCTACTTCATGTAATACTATTTTAAGAGTAGATAGTTGCCATCACAGCTTGCAGATATAAAATATCCCCAAAGGTCAGTGTCTAAGAATTAGACAGACATGCACAAATAATGAGGATTTTGAACTGTTCTGTGCAGATATGAAAGCCAGATTAAGGGACAGACAATATAAGGTAGGTAGGTAAAACATTATTTTATACAGGAAAATACATGTCATTTGGACTATTACAGTGCAGTTTTCAAGAACGTCCTGTGTTTATCTACAGTTACAATAAAATTGTTTCACATAGAGTGGCATTTATACAAATACATGGATTTACTGCAAAAGATACAAAGAACATACAAATAAACAATATTTACAATTCCTTACAATTAAAAATGGTAAGATTTGTGGACATATTAAGTGCATTGGCAAGTAAATGAGAATAAGTAATTCACTGTCATGGTAAAGATCTCATCTGCAGTTTCTGCACATACTGTAGGGGGTAATTTGTTTCAAAATGATGCAGCACAACAATTTAAGGTTGTATCCCAATATTTGTTTTTCTGTTTCCCTTGATTGATTTTATTTAAATGAACCAGTCTTGATAACTCTTTCTTATAGTTAGATTTATCTGGGAAGAGAATTTGAGAAAAGCCATGTGCTGGATAATACATAGAAAAATAGAAACACAGAACTTTGTCAGCAGAAAAAGACCCCATGGTCCATCTACTTTGTCCAAGTTCCTCCCTCTAGGAAGACCTCCACCCTCCATTTTCTGTCTCCCCACTGTTGGTTAGGTGCATGTATGTATCCCAGGCTTTTTAAAATGTGTCCACTGAATCAACCCCCACCACTCATTCCAGCTGTCTGTTCCATGACCCCACTACTGTCTCAGTTAAGAATTTCTCCCTGATGTCACCTTTAAATCTGCCCCCCTCTAGTTTAAATGCATGCCCTCAGTGGATTTGTTCACCCTCAATCTGAAGATGTTGTTAACCCACACCCTATTTTTCCTTTCAAGTACTTGACCAACTAGACATCATGGACATTGTGAGGATCATTCAGACTCTGCGGCCAACTAGCTATAGTTTGGACCTGGGCCCAAAGCATCTCCTTGTGGGAAGCACTGAGGAAATCAACCCAGTCCTGGCTGAGATAGTCTGGCAATCATTGGAGAGTGAGATATTTCCAGATCCCCTAAAGGAGGCTGTTGTATGACCACTCCTTAAAAAAAACCCTCCCTTGATCCACATAATCTCACTAACTATAGACCAGTCTCTAATCTGCCCTTTGTGGGTAAAGTTATTGAAAAGGTGGTTGTGCTTCAGTGGGATGATCTTTTATTTATCCACAATGTCTATGATTCTCTCCAGTCATGATTTAGGAAGAGACATAGCACCAAGACAGCCCTTGTTCAGTTGCTTAATGATCTCCTAATAATGAGAGAACAGAGGACTCATTCCATCTAGGTCATCCTTGATCTCTCAGCAGCATTTGACACTGTGGATCATGGTGTTTTATTGGAGTGCCTGCAGTTCATCTGTGGACTGTTGGGTACCGTCCTCAGGTGGTTTCAATCTGACCTTGGGGGTAGGACACAGAGAGTGGTCTCAGGAATTTATTCCTCTGACCCTGTCTCCCTGTCCTGTAGGGTGCCACAGGGCTCCATTTTGGTGCCTATGTTGTTTGCCATGGATATGCTGCCATTGGGGGACATTATTAGGTGGTACGGTCTAAGTTTTCACTGCTATGCAGATGATACTCAGCTGTATACATCCTTTGTACCCGAACAGGGAAATGCTCTCTCAGTGATTAACAACTGCCTATCTGAGATCCAAGACAGGATGAGTGCTAGTTGGCTGAGGTTGAACATGGATAAGACTGAGGTGTTGGTGATGGACCCTGATCGTCAGAAGGTGGGTGTGTTGGCAGGACAACCCTGTAGTCTTTGACTTGGTGGTGTCCAGTTTACCACCTCAGAACAGGGGGCAGAACCTGGGTGTTATTTTTGATGATGGTCTGCTCCTAAAGGCACAGGTATTAGCTATTGTCAAGATCTTGTTTTACTACCTGAGGAATAACACCCAGATGAATCACCTGGTTCCTTCTGACCATCTTCATACATTGGTCCATGCCTTAATGACCACTCACCTTGACTACTGAAACTCCCTGTATCTAGGGCTACCAGGGGTTGATATCCATTGCCTGCAGCTGGTGCAGAAAGTGGCTGTCAGGCTTTTGATTGCTACATTTAGAACCAGTCATATAATGCCTGTTCTCTATGTACTGGATTGGCTGTCAGTAAGATGGTGTATCACTTTCAAGGTCGGTTTGCTGACCTACAAATCCCTACATGATCAGGGACCCCATTACCTGCAAGATCTCCTTTCTACGTATTGCCCCTCCTGATCACTCTGATCCACCAATGAGGGATTGCTAGAGATTTCCATGATGCAACTTCAAACATCTGGGGCCTGTTCATTTGCATTTATGGCCCTGACCCTGTGGAATTCTCTACCTTGTTGGATAAGGGACTGCCTGACCATCCAAAGTTTTAAGACGGATTTCAAGACATACCTTTTTAGTCTGGCATTTTCTGAAGAAGTTTAATATTAATGTGGAACATTATTTGTTTATGAATCAACTGTTATTTTAACATTTTTTAATGGTTTTTGTGTGTTAAATGTCGACAGATTATAATTTGTGTACAGGCGTCTTGATCACTGGAAAGGCACCTTTTAAACAAATAAAGATTGATTTGATTTGATTGAATGTTTTCAAGTACTTGAATGTTTAATGTATCTTATATTTGTGAATGTGTCTTATATTTATGAATAATTACTAGCCAGTCCCTAGAGTGACCAACTCACTTAGTAATAAACAATGATGTACCCTATAGCTATATTGTGATATATATCTTGCTATTTTATATTGTAATTTGTCAAGTTTATCCAGTAATTGTTTATTTGCTTTTTGTAAACTAGATCCCCATATTTAAAAGTGGTAGTACTCCTTAGAGTCCCTAATTTCTTATTTGTCTTCCCAATAGTCACAGAAATATGATCACTGAAGGTTAATTGGGGATCAAAAAATTCACCTAGATAGCAATAACTAGTTATTGATTCTATTTGCACTTTGCTGTTTGTGAAAATGTGTATTTGCGGAACATTTCTACTTTTTAAAACAAAGTGCACAATTTTTGTTTTCTTTACCTTCATAGGTAGCTTTGACCTGGTGAATCACTCCTCTGCCCTTGGAAAGTTGGCCTGCAGCTTAGTCTGAAGGTCCTGAATTTTTGTTCCTGTGGCTACTATTACTGTATCATCAGCATACAGCCTAATGGCTGTATGCTGTACCACAGAGGGTAGGTCATTATTAAAAATCAAACACAAGGGGTCCCAGGATGGACCCCTGAGGGACCCCCCTGGTTACTTTGTGAGGTTCTGACAGATGTTGCTGTACTTGAACCCTTTGGGTATGACCAGTTAAGTAAGAGGTTAGCCAAAGTAAGGGACCCTCAGAAAATCCAGGCCATTCAACTTCTCATATAAGGAGTGGTTCACCTGGTCAAAAGTTATAATGATAGAACTAGATTTGCTAAGAATAAAAGCAGACATGATCTGATAAAGCAACAAAAAGCTTCTGATACACAAAATCAACTGATTTTTTCCCCCATATGTAGTTTTACTCCTCAAGCGGAGCTGGCAGGTGGCCCCGGCCCCTCTCTCGGAGGGAACTCACCTCTCCAGCAAGGCTTTCCCTGTATCCATGCCAACCAGCCATCCCCCATGGGTCCCCCCATGACAAGGCCAGTAGCAAGGGGTGCCAGCCTCATCCCACCCCTGGAAGCCAACATTCTGATTGCTGGGGATGGCGTGGGTGTAGCCTGCCATCATGGAGCCTGCCAGCTCTGATTCCTTTTATTACTTTCTCCCTGGACCCATGCTTGTGCAATGGGTAGTGTGACTGTCTTCACCTCTGCAGAGGCAGTGTTACACCCTGTGCATGGGTCCACCTCTTTCTAGCATCATGCCTGTGCTAACCCCCAGCCTCCACTGGGTGTCAGTCTACAGCACAATGCTGAGTCCCCCAACCCCCAAGGAAGGACAACTGTCAACAGATGCTCAGTCCTTCCTCACCCCAGCTGACCCTCTGAGTGACCCAAGTTCATTCCCGAACCTGGGTCACCAGCATGGCACAAGATAAAGCATCCAGCACCTCAACCCTCTGCGCCACTGGGCTGGCAAATCAACTGACTTTTGTGATTCAGTATTTTACTAAAGCATACAAAATTGGTAGGATTGTGACAAAACACTGGAACATTTTGAGGGGGGACAATAGAATAGATATTATATCACCGAGTAACCACAGGATCACTTATAGATGAAGTAGAAACCAAAAGATGTGCTGGTTAAAACTATTTTGCCCAAGGAATTTAATATTAGTAATTGGTTACTTAAGTCACCACATGGTAACTTCATGTGTAGGCATTGTGTTCATTGTGGAAACACTACTAATATGAGCTTGATTTTATATCCTAGGAGTGGAAAGCTCTACCAGATCAAACATTATATTAACTGTAGCACAGAAGGCGTAATTTATACATTGTCTTGTCCCTGTGGGGTGCTATATGAGGGTCACATGAAACACACATTGAGACTGAGAATTGCAGAACACAGAACTGCTATCCACACCACTAGTGAAAGCTATGCTATGGCAAAACACTTCAAGGAGGCAGGCCATGCTCCCATTGCTGCTTTAAAGTTCATGGGCCATGAAAAGGTTGAGTTGAATATTAGAGGTGGTGATCTAGGCAAAAAACTGTTAAAACGGGAAGCATTTTGGATTACCACCCTTAAAACAACAACACCATATGGCCTCAATGGCAATGTGCCTATGCAAGTCTTTTGAACCCTTCATGTTGCATTATTCTGGATTAGTGTTGTGCGAAATTAGAAAATTTCACAGAGTGAAATATTTCGTGGAATTTGTGCATTTCGAGAAATTTTTTGCCAGGTGAAATGTGACATTTCACCCATTAGGTGACTGAAAATGTGTCCACAAACCAGCAAAATTTGCCACTCGCAGGCAAAATTTCACCACCCATGGGTGAAATTTCTTAATTTTGCCAGCGACCCCCAATCTTCCAAAGAAAAACAATCCTCTCCCATGTCCCTGGTGTCTAGTGGATCCCCCCAAGCTGATCATGGGCCAAATTAAAATCACAGATAGAACCCTCCCTCCTCCCCCAGTCACCCTGAGCCCTGTCCCCCAATCTTTGTAATACCCCCCCAACAATCCCCTCCCATGTGCCTGGTGTCTAGAAATAATAATCTAGTAACTGACACTGTACATCAGGTGGTAGTGTAATAGAAACTGTAGTAAAATGAAAGAAGTTATATTTATGCAGTTATCCTATTTCCCCATGTTTAGGTCTTATGTTTATTTAGGCTCGGTTTCAAACATCTCCTCTCCACCAACTGCCCACTCACCCAGCTGATATGTCTGCAAACTAGACCATTGTTATCTCGCTCTCCTATGTAATATTGTTATTATGGGCAACAGTGATGGAACATCTAGGGGGGTTTGACATTTTTATAAAATGAAGGTCAGTGCTCTGATCTGAAGAATTTCCCTGACTGTAAATGACAAGCACATAAAAACCCTGTGCTGCCCCACCGTCAGATGTTGCACTAATAATCTGTTCTTTCTCCAGCCTGTATAATGCTGTCAGTCTGAAGTTCTGTACAAAACAAAAACAAAACAAATAGAAACAATTACATCAAACTACATAAAGCCTTTTTCTCAGTGTGAACATCTATGCTCAGCTCCCTCTCTAAAGTAAACATATTTGCTCAACGTTGCCTTCTGCTCTGTAACACACTCCCTCAGCTGTGCAAAAAAATAAATTATCACTGCCTATTGATATTATCTAGGAACAGTGACCTTGCGATCACAACCCTGTCTGGCACCCCCTTACTAAAAGATCTC
This sequence comes from Neoceratodus forsteri, assembly GCA_016271365.2. NCBI lineage: Eukaryota > Metazoa > Chordata > Ceratodontiformes > Ceratodontidae > Neoceratodus > Neoceratodus forsteri. Next base: position 97,618,187 of record CM057449.1, on the reverse strand, counting down.
TCACTAGTTGACCAGCTACCTTTCATTATGGAGCACCCCCCCCCCCATACCATCATTCACTTTTTGGCTCACTCACTCACTAACTAACTTACAACCTCATTCGAGGGACACTTTACCCTGCTGTCTTATGTAAAATATTTTTGAGTGTCACCATGTCCAAATTGTTGTTTGAGCTGCATATAATCTGCTCATGGAGACAAGCCTCATTCATTTACCTGCTCACCCTCATCCCATCACTCGCTCACCAATGAAAAAGTGGCATGTTTTGTTTTATATTTTTCTTTGGAACTGCTGACACTAAAAATATTTAACATTTTTTTTTACATTTTTTTATTTGTTAACCAGGTAAGGATACTGGGACTAGCCCATTTTCAGATCCAACCCGACAAAAAACAGACAATAAACAGTAACAGTACAAATAACAGGTTATACAAAACAAGTACATAATTCAGTTGAGTTCAAATAGGTCCTTGAGTTATACTTAAAATGTAGTGAAGAGGTAGACAAGCGAACAACAAGAGGCAATGCATTCCAAAATTGTGGGGCTGCCAACGAGAAAGTCCTAGCTCCCATAAGACAGCAGGGTCAAAGATCAGTGGAACAGGTTACTATACTAGTTAGCTAATGAGTGATACAAGTGGCAAATGAAGGTTTTGGGGAGATGAAGGGGGGGGGTCTCCAGAATGAAAAGTAGCCTGTCAGGTAATAAGAGTTCTTTGATGAATGGGGTGGCAGACAGGGTTGTGAAGGCACCCTCAGTATTCCTAGATAATATTGTTTGGCAGCAATTCATTTTTTTTATTATTTTATTTTGTGTGCACAGATCAGGAAGTGAGTTATAGAGCAGATCAAGTCAAGTACCAATTTATTGATCAGTATTTCAGCTATTACAATATACTACAAAAAGTTTTAAAAGTGCATACAAACATTAAAAATACACATTTCAACAAAACAGTTTTGTTTGCAGTATCAAAGGACAAAATAAGACAATTGTGTGCTAAAGAATACATCAAATAGGTGAAGACAAAAATGCAATAGAGTGGGGAAAATTACCTTGCCCCAGGATGGTTTATAATAAATTAATTTCTATAAATGAGTAGTCATCTTGAATTTTTCTATTGCTTCTAATGTTTGCTTGTCATTAGCCGTGAAGAGATACTCTATTATTTTCCCATGAGGGTGACTGAGACCACCTAGCAACTCACCCAACCATTTCTTCCTGTTAGTCTCATAAAGTGGACATAATAGTACCACATGTTTTATGTCATCAATTTTCTTAGTCCCACATTTACAATATGGTGAAAAGGCTCCATTTCTTTTTTTTTTTTTTTGCCTGTGTTGGATAAATTGAACATTATAGCTTTCTATTCTGAATCTTGTAAAGATTATTATAAGTCTAGGGCAAGTCAGTTGTGTAAGATAACCCTCAAAACTGCATGTAGACTTAAATGATTTGTAATAGTCATACAGTTTTAGCTATGAAAGTTGACTGAATAAATGATTATTATCTACGTCTCTAAGCCTTTCAACATCAGAAATGATTTCCTCCTGGCCGGCCAGGCGGTGCAGAGGGTTGAAGCGCTGGACGCCACACCTTGCACTACACCGGTGACTTGGGTTCAGGAATGAGCCCTGGCTGCTGGGGGTCAGCAGGAGAGGGAGAGGATTGAGCATCCAGAGGACAGCTCTCCTCTCCTGGGAGGGACAGGGGTCCCTGTTCGGTGCTTGGCTGGCCTCTGGCAGAAGCTGGAGACACAGCAAGCACTGAGAAGCAGAAAAGGGGTGGGGGAGTGGTAGATGTCGGTACCAACACCTTGACATCAGGGTGCCAGCCACTCCCCAGAACAGGGGAAAATACCCCTCAGCTCTGGCGGAGATGGAGCACTGGAGCTTGCCCTTAATTTACGACTGCCCTCCTGGCACCCTCCAGACTGATGCTACTGCAATGTTGGGGTATTGGGGCCCACCTCGTCCCTGCCCGGGGATAAACTGAAGCTACATGGGTGATGGAAGACTGACCAGGTTGGAGCGGACCACAGGGGGATGACTCCTTGGTGCTCCTGAGGAGACCAGAGCTGAGGGAGGGAGAGGAAGAATAAATAGAAAAAAAAAGTGATTTCCTCAAAGGGTCTAATGTAAATCATATGCAAGAGATGTTTCAAGCCAGCTGACATTAATTTTTTTTTTATAAGCTGACTGAATGGATGTATAAATCCCATAGTTGCCAATCTGATACCTTCCTCCAGACACATTCTGGGGTATCTATGTTCTGGTCATAAGAAAGTTTTAAGCAGAAAGATGGTTTGTCTTTCTTAGAGCAATGATAGTAATGATTGTTGTCCTAGCTCTAGCTTAAGGATGCAGTTTGGTGTGCCCTAGGGTAACATCAGAATGTACCTATATAATTTATTAAGTATAATTTCCACTGTACTGGTGTTAATGTAGCCCCAAACTTCTGCCACATAAATTATACTTGCTCTAATTTTAGCATTTATGACTCTCAGGATGCCCTTGACAGAAAATTTCCCCATTTTGGCATTAAATATTTTTATGGCATTTATAGATGATGTCATTTTATTTTGTATCAAGTCCAGATGTTTTTTCCAGAATGCATTATATGCAAATCTTACTCCCACATAGTCATAGCTATTAGTAATTTCAATATTATTCCCATTGATCTTGAACTTTGCTGGATTCCTAATTTTTTTCCAAAAATCACTGTTTGTTTTACTTAAATTCATTTTTAGTTTCCTTTGTTTACATAAGGACTCAAAAAGAACCAATTTCCTTTTGAGGCCCAGTACTGAAGTTAAAAGAAGCACCAGGTCATCTACATCTTTGGAGCATGAAATTCGGGGTTAGTGATCTGTTCCAGAATCATATTAATACAGATATTAAACAAGATAGGTGCTATAATGCATCCCTGTCTGACTCCTACATTAGTATAAAATGTATCTGTCACATGCCCATAGCGATTATACTGGATTCTTGCCCAGGAATTTTCATGTAGTCTGATAAGGGTCTCTAATAAGGTCCCTTGCAATTTAATTTCCTTACGAGTATCCCAGAGAATTTTCCTACTAATACTGTTGAAAGCTGAGGAGAAATCCATAAAGCAACAGTAAAGCCTGCTTTTCCTTATCTTGGTGCATTTCCAGACTAGATGTTATAACACATAGCAGTGCTATACTGCTGATCTTTTTTTCCGAAAGCCATTCTGAGACTCACTAAGAACAGAATTGTCCTCAGCCCAGACCAGTAATCTACCCAAAGTGATCTTGGAAAAGATTTTCTGGGAGGCATCAATGAGACTGATAGGCTTGTACATTTTGGGATTATTTAATCTTCCTTTTTATAAATTAGAAATATGACACTGCCAGACCAACTAGAGGAAAATTTCAAATTTTGGATGAACCCATTGAATGTGAAAGCCAAAAACGGGATCCACTAGTTTTGGAATCATTTTGTATATATCTCCTATAATTCCATCTGGCCCTGGAGCTTTATGGGACTTCAGAGAATTTAGAGCCAAGTAGATTTCGTTCTCTGTGATTTTAATGGGTCACTGGTAGATTATCTCATTCAATTACTTAGAGCCATGATCCATTGCATCTTCTTCTTCTTGGGAGTAGTATAAATTGGAAAATATGAAATCCAGTTTCCAGAGTAATATGCGACTCAACCCTGGTAGTATATTTATTATATCCTAGGGCTACAATTCTCCAGAACTGCCTACTGTCCCTATCAAGGACCGCTTGTCTTAGTTTCTCCCATTGACCAATAGAATATTTATTTCTTTCATCTTCTATTACTTTCTTATATTTTTATCTTTCTTTTTTTCAGAAGAATATGATCTGTTGTATTTTTATTCCTTTTTCCTGTACTGCCTAAGTATCTTACCAACGGTTTTCTTAGCATTCCTACATTTTGTATTAAACCATGATTTTATGGAGGAGCATTGTTTAGTATTTACTATTTTATTAGATTTACACAAGGGTCTCAATATTATATGTGTATTTTCCCAGATATCGTGGATATTAAGTACTTAGGATTTTCCAAGAATTAAGTTATGAATATTAAGGAGTACTTCCATGTTCAATAGTTCCTCAAATTGGATTTGGTACAGTAAGTAGTCCCCATCTAATTCTTTTTTCATTGATAATTTCTAGATTCTCTCCCAGAAGCACCTCATTTGGGTACAGCTGATAAAAGGGTTCTCCAAAGTTAACTCTATTGGGAGATAGGCGGATTCCATCTGGTCTAATACTTGTAATTTTAGGACCAATTTGACAGCCTCCAAATTACCTCAGACCAGGTCCAGCGTAGAAGCACCCAAAACACCACTAAATGCCAGCTTCCCAGGCATATCTCCTTCAGTTCTCCCATTCAGATGGCAACAGTTTCTCCTGGCAAGATCTGCCAAGAGCTCCCTTCCTCTATTATTGGTTTTTGAATCTTGTGTTTCCCTTCTAGTCAGCACCTTAGGATTAATTGTTGATAGGAAGAGGGAAAAATCTGAATAGATCTGTTTGGATAGCCTTGAAGCTATCCTAGCATTGAAGTCACCCAAAATGACTACAGGTGAGCTTACTTCACATTCTGCTAAGCTGTCTAGAATGGATTTCAAATGCAAAATATAAGGGTCTCCAGGCACTTAGACCTTTGTTCTTGGGGGGAAATAGATGTTACATAAGCTACTTTTTTTAGACCCATCTGAGATTGTCAAAACTAGTATATTATCAAATTTGAGTGGATAATCATGGATTTTTAAGTTTAGTTTAGTTTTAATGAACAGGGAGAGACCTCCCTTTATTCTACTGTTTTTTTTATCTCTAATGGCAGGAAACCCATGCGCAGAATACCCTGCTATTCTAGGGACAGTCATTTCAGTACACCATGTTTCTTGGAGACCTATTATATCAAAGGTCTCCAGGAACCCCAGTACCTCTGGGTCAACTGTTTTTAAGTGCAGACCCTCTATGTTCCAGGACAGAATTGTGAAACTGTTGGTTTGATTCTCTATATCCTTAGTGCTTATAGTATGCTCTGGATGTCATTCTGAATCTGTGGTTATTAGTTGCATAAATTTATTCATGTCCATCAATTTCTCAAGAAACTTGAGGGTAATATCTTCCTCTGCCTTTAGTCCCAAATGTTCCTCTGCTACACATTTATCGCTAGAAACATTTTCTTCAATATCCTGGGGTGATAGAATATGTAGTCCCATCCAATCCAGTTTACCTGCCATAGAGAGTAACAAATTGGTTGTAGTTGGATTTTTAAAGATGATATCAATCTGGGTGGAGAGATGTTGCTCCATATATAATTTTAAATAATCCACCATATTTCTGGTAATAATTTTAAAACCTAATGCTTGTGTAAGACATGAGAGCAATCCATCTCTTATGTTTCTGTAAGTATCTTGTTTAGAAGTTTCCCACCCAAAGACTACGATAGCCCTACATAGCAAGCCGTTACTTTGTCTTTGATCATGATTTTCAATTGCTTTTATTATTTTTGCTAAATCTTCCCTTTCTGTCCAGTTCTCCTTTTCCTTATCCTTATTTAGATTTAGTTCTGGGGAAGAGGAGAAATTGTCCTTATGTATAACCATAGAATCTTCTGAGACTGTGCTTTTGGGTACCATAGTAGGAAAGCTGTCTTTGTATCCTTTTTTTGTTAACTGTGAGATCTTCCCTAAGACATGTTCAGCTGTATCTTCAAGTAAATAGTACAGAAGCACAGCATTCAAGTAGTCTGGATGAGGTGGTCTCATGGTACGTATCTTGTCTTTAACAATATTCTAATTAATTTCTAATAGACATGTCATCCATTCAGAAAGCTTCTCTTCTATTTCATTTTCCAACTTCTACACTCCCTTTACCTCAGTCAAGTATTCTATGCTCTTAGAGCATTGGATAGTATCTTATTAATCTTTCAGCACCCCAGGAGCATCCTTATTTATGGGTGGGTTGCTGGTGGTCTCAGTCTCCCTCATGTCCTCTACTTGAGAATCCCCACTTGTTATTTCCTCATAAAAAAGTGAGGGTGTACTTTTGGGATCTAAACAAGGTTGTCGCTGGCCTGTTTTTCTAATTTCCCTTCGATGTCTTGCTTCCTGTACCATCTGTTGCTTGCATGTTTATTGTTTTGGTTCCTTAAGAGCTCTATTTTGATTTTTAATTCTAGATTCTAAATATTTAAATCTTTGGAGCTAGTCCTGGCTATTGTAGTCTTTAGAATTTTTTGTATTAATTGTGACTGTGTTCTGCATATAGCATGAATAGACTTTATTTTTATCAAATAACGGAGGGAGCTGCACCTGTATACCTCTGTTCGATTTTCCTTTAGGTGTACTTTCCCCTTTATCCGAATCAAGTTGTTGAGTTTTTCTGTCCTAGAAAATATTTTCTAGTAGAACTAGGGTGGCTGGGGTTGCAGATTCCCCTCCTAGAGCAGCCTGCTACTACTGTAGGTTTGCTACTCCTGAAGGGGTGGGTGCATTCTGCCTTTAGGGCCATGGCTCCTGAGTAGGGACTGTGGCTGAATTCAGACTGTGTTTTAGAGGAAACTCGGGGGGGGCTTAATGGTGGTGGGGGCCCCTCTGAAGGTTCCTAAGGCTTCTCTGTGGCAGGAGCTATTACTTCCCTCTCAGGTACCTATTTCTGATCATAGCCCTTCAGCTTGATCCTGAACTCTGGTGTCTTGGCCTGAGTTTGGGAGTGTACTCTGGAAAGTATCAGAGAAGAACTGGCCTTATGGAGCAAATTTTTTTTTGGTGTCTAGACTAAGAGGGGGTGAGAGCCCCTCCTGTTACCTCCAAAGGAATTCTTGTTTGATCTTGGAAGTCATCATTTGTTCTTAGACGCTGACTTATTGAGATCACTATGAGACTAGCATTATTGAACTTTGCTTTAAAACTGAGAGAGGGTTAGAGCCTCTCTTGTTTCAAAATATTTAGTGAATCTTTGGACATTTGTTCATTTGGACATTGCATACTTGGACAGGTTTACTTTGTTTGTTTGATTTAATTTGTTTGTGTTTTCTTTATATTTTATTTGGTTTAATATGGGGTAGTTTACATTCTTGTTTTGCTGAGTTTAGGTGTGAAGATGTGGGGTTTTTAATATGTGTAGAGGGCCTGCCACCACGGTCATATGATATTCCTCCTCCACTCTACACGCCCTCCACCCTTTCTGCCCCTTGCCATTACTGTTGTCAACTTACCAGCACTGTAGAGCACTTGGTATTGTGCATAGGGGGTGGAAGGGTTTTGGGGGGTGTGAACAGTGGAGGCCAAATGAGCGGGGACATCATATTGGGGTATTGGAAACCAGAGGACACCCTGGGATGAAATGGACTCTGGAGCGAGGTCATTCTTGTCTGGTTTCCATACCCAAGGGAACCACTACTACTAATGATGTTGGGCAAGTGGTCTGTACCTCTCCAGAAGCCCATCCAACCCAGACGGTGTTGTGCAAAGCCAGATCCTTAAGAAACTAGACTGCAGTTATTGCAGATCTTGTTGAGTCTGTGGGTCTGGCTTGCATTACTGAGACCTGGGTGGATGAAAATGCTGGTCCAGTTTTGGAGGCAGCTGTTCCAGCAGGGTACTCGGTATTACACCGCCCAAGGTTGGACCACGGGGGGGGTGCAGTCTGTTTCAAGACTAAACTGGGCCTCGCAAGTGTACCAGTTGAGGGAGCTGAGTACTTTGAGTGTACTGTAGTGGCAGGTGTGGGTTGTAGAATTGTTCTCATCTATCATCCACCAGGTGATGAGAAACATTTTCTGCAGGAAGTAGCCAACTTTGTCACTGACATGGCATTTGAGTCACCCAGGCTGATGGTCATGGGTGACTTCAGTGCCTGGGTCGATGATGAACTTTCGCAGTTTGGACAACACTTCCTCCAATTAATGACATCTTTGGGACTTACACAAGTGGTTACTTCTGCCACTCATAAGAGCGGTCACTCCTTGGATTTAGTTTTCCTCCTTGGGATTGAGGCCTTTGACTTGGGGGTGGAGCCTGTCAGTTGATCCGACCACTACACTGTCGGGTTCAGCTTTTACACCCCCCCCTTGTAGGCCTACTTCTGTGGGGATGGTTAGGTACTGCTGTTTGCCAGATGTTAGCTCTACAGGCCTGGAAGTGGTGCTTGACCTATCGGAGCTTTCTGGAGTGAGCAATGATCCTGATGCCTTGGTGCTGGCCTATAATAGGGCCTTCTCCTCTGCTCTCAATCAAATTGCTCCTGTCCATGTTTGTCCTCTCCCCCTTTGACCTCGGTCCCTATGGTTTGACGCAACCTTGTGGGAGATGCGGCGACAAGGACAAAGATTAGATACATAGATACATAGATACATAGACAGTGTTGGCAGATAAGGGCCTATGGCCCACCCAGTCTGCCCATTTGAGCTTGTAAGTTCAGTTTGTTTTCCTAGAAGTCTGTTGCCCTCACCCTGACCTCTAGAATTCCTTTATGTCTATCCCATGCATTCTTAAATCCTGTGATTGTTTCAGCCCTCACCACTTCCTCTGGCAGGGTGTTCCACTTGTCCACCACCCGTTCTGTGAAGAAATTCTTCTCACGCTTCCTCTGAATCGCCCTCCTCCAACTTCATCCCATGCCCTCTAGTCCTGGAACATCTTCTTCACTACAAATTGTGTTTTCCTGCACCCTGTTCCTCCCTGTAAGATATTTGTATGTCTCTATCATATCCCCTCTCTCCCTCCTCTCCTCCAGGGAGTACATGTTCAGTTCCTTCAACCTGTCTTCATAGGACTTGTGATGCAATCCATGCACCATCTTTGTTGCCCTCCTCTGAACCTTCACTACCCTGTCTATGTCCTTACGTAGGTATGGTCTCCAGAACTGTACACTGTACTCCAGGTGGGGCCTCACTAGCGTCTTGTATAGCGGAATTATTACCTCCCTTTTCCTGCTGATGATGCCCCTGTCTATACATCCCAGCATCCTATTTGCTTTACCTGCTGCCTTGTCACACTGTTTCCTCATTTGAGGTCATCAGAGATGACAACCCCAAGATCCCTTTCCTGCTTGGTGCATGCTATATCCTCACCCCCAACTGATATATTGTGCCAGGGTTTTTTGCCCCATATGCATTATCTTGCACTTTTGCATTGAATTTCAACTGCCAAACCCTTGACCATTCTTCAAGTTTCTGCAGGTCGCTTCTCATTCTGTCTACATCCTCTGGTGTGTCTACTCTGTTACAGAGCTTTGTGTCATCAGCGAAAAGTGAAATTCTGCCTCTAGATCCCAAGTAAGTCACTGATGAAAATGTTGAATAGGACCGGGTCCCAACACTGATCCCTGTGGTACCCCACTGGTCACTCTTCCCTCTGTGGAGTGACAGCCATTTACCACCACCTCTGTGTCCTGCCACCAAGTCAGTTACCTACCCACCACACTACTGTCCTGCCCACACCCATATTCCCAGTTTGTGTAATAGTCTTCTATGTGGCACAGTGTCAAAGGCCTTGCTGAAGTCCAGATAGGCCATGTCCACTGCCCTCCCTGATCCACCTCCCTAGTCACCCAGTCAAAAATTCAATGAGGTTGGTCTGACATGACCTCCCCTTGGTGAAACCATGCTGCCTTGGGTCCTGTAGTCCATTGACAACCAGATGTTCCACCAATCTCTCCTTCAGTAGTGCTTCCATGATCTTCCCCACTACCGAGGTGAGGCTGACTGGTCTGTAGTTCCCCGCTTCCTCTTTGTTCCCACTTTTGTATAAGGGGACTACATCTGCTGTCCTCCAGTCTTTGGGTGCCTCCCCTGTTTCCAGTGATCGGCTAAACAGGATAGCCAGAGGTTCAGCCACCACCTCTTAGTTCTTTAAGGACCCTGGGTGCACCCGTCTGGCCCCATTGCTTTATCAACTCTTTACTTCCAGTTCCTTCAGGACCCTTTCTCATGTAAAGGGACTCTATGTCCATTTCTGCACCATTCTCACCCTTGTACTCCCTTCAGACCCATTACCCTCTTCCTCAGTAAAGACTGAGCAGAAATACCTGTTCAATATATCAGCTTTACTGTTGTCATCCTCCACTGGCTCCCATCCTCCCCTTCAATCTCACTATCCCTCCCTTTGTCTTTTCTTTTTCACTTATGTACCTGTAAAAGGTTTGGTCCCTCACCCACTGATTTTGCAATGTGTTCTTCTGTCTGAGCTTTGGCTTCCTTACTGACCTCTCTTCTCCCTTTGCTTCTCCTGGTACTTCTCCCTATCCCCTTCTGCCTGTGTCTTTTGTATTGCCTGAATGCAATCTTTTTTCACTTTCTTTGCTACCTCTTTGGAAACCATAATGGTCTCCTCTTCCTTTTCTCTTGCTAACCTGCTTAATGCATAATTCTGTTGTTCTTGTAATCCCAATTTTAAATACTGCCCACTGTTCCTCAACCCTGATTCCTGTCCCATTCCCTTAATGCCTCTTTTTAAGTATCTCCCATTTTCCCAAAGTCTGCCCCCTAAAATCCAGGATATGTGTTTTTGTGTGGTTTGGTTCTGCTCTTTCTGTGATTTCAAACCACAATGACTGGTGGTCACTGTTACCCAGGTGCTCCCCCACTGTACTCCCCATCACACTGTCCCTGTTTGTGAGCACAAGGTCCAGTATTGCCTTCTGCCGAATTGGTTCCATGACCAGTTGCTTGAGGAAGGTACCTGAAGGAGTCCAGGATAAATCTGCTCTAGTTGATGCTGCTGCTGGGATGCTCCAGTCCACATCTGGAATATTGAAGTCTCCAACCAGTACTACCTCACCCTTGTCTGACATCCTTTGGATGGCTAGCATCAGCTCCCTATCTGTTTCTTCCTCCTGGGCTGGTGGTCTATAGACCACACCTGTGAGGATGGCTGTCCCCATTTTCCTTTCCAGCCTAACCCACAGTATCTCTCCCCCATTTTGTTCCTCCTGGATCTCTGTGGCCCTTATGTCATTTTTCACATACAGTGCCACTCCTCCTCCCTTCCTGCCTGCTCTGTCTCTTCTGAATATGTTGTAGCCAGGTATGGCCATCTCCCAGTCATGGTTATCATTACACCAGGTTTCAGTGATGACCACAATGTCCAGGTCTGACTGTACCATGACAGCCTCCAGATCTTCCATCTTGTTGCTAAGGCTCCTGGCATTTGCACACATGGCTTTCCATGATTTGACCTCCCTAGACTGCTTCACTGTTCTACTCCAGCCCTTCCTTGGTTGTCATTTATCCCTGGTTCTCCTTGCTGTCTGCCCTTCTGCTGAATTTTGCCCTTTTCTGCTTATCCACCTCTTGGGCACTAATCTCCATCTTTTGCACACTGCTTTGCAGAGACAGCCACTCTCTGGTTCACTGGTTCCATGCTAGCTGTGGGGTGAGCAAGCAGGTACCCTCCTTGCTGGCCTGCCACCCCCTTTGCTAGTTTAAATGCTTGTCAATGTAGCATTTAAACTTATCATTGAGTGCTTGGATTCCCTCCAGGATGGATGCAGGCCGTCAGGCTTGAACAAACCTCCATCCCTCCAGGTGGGTCCCCAGTCACCAATGAATCCAAACCCTTCCTCACAGCACCAGTTCTTCAACCATGAGTTAAAGTTCCTGGTGCATGCACTCTATGCTTCTCCTTGCCTCTCACAGGTAGTACTTCGAGAAAGTGACAGAAGTAGCTACTTGCTTGAGACCCTCCCAGTTTCCTAAACTCTTCCTGAACTTCCTTTGGCTCCCCATTTGCCAGGTCATTAGTACCTAGGTGGATAATGACATCCAGCTCACCCTCCCGTCTTGCCTTCCCAGTGATCCCCAGGATCTTCCTTCCATCCCTCCATGCCGTAGCACCTGGTAGGCACCTCACCTCCCTGTCCTCCCTCCTGTGTTCCTAGCTGGATCCTCTTATGATGGAGTCCCCACCAGGATTCACTTCCTCCTCCTCTGGGGTCCACTGCTTTCCGCTGAGGTCACCTCCTTGGCTAACCTCCACATCCTTTCCTTCCACTTCTGGGTACTCTATTTGGTTGTCCTCATTTGCCAGTGTGGCATATGAGTTCTTGAGTGGAATAGGATCTGGATGTGCCTCTGCCTGACTGCTCTAACCTCCCTGAGCCCACTGTCATCCAAGTGCTCCTCGCTCGGCATCCTTTGAGGCAGCTGCATTGGACTGGTGGTCCCTGGATAGGGGTGATGGTACTCTGACCCAGTTTACTCCGCCTCTGAGTCTGGCTACCTCATCCCGCAGTCCAGAGAGATGATGCAGATAGGGCAGCACCTCAGTGTCCAGAAGGTCTGCCTGAATATGGCTGCCCCACAGCCACTGCATTGCATCACTCCCCACATTATACTGCAATTCCACAACTTGTCTGCTACTGAAGCTCTCCTAGTTCTCTTTTTATTAATTTACTGTACTAAAAATCCTGTCACTAATCCTCAGATATTTTTTTTTAAAAAAGGAAAAAGAAAGCAATAAATAAATAAATGAGTCAAAACACTTGTTGTGCTGAGGGTGGGCTTCTTCCCCCTTATGCCCCTCCTACTTCACACCCTTACTATTCCTGTATTTAGCGCCTGTCAATCAGATTTATCAGGGCATATAATTAAGAGTTGGGGAAGGGGAGGAGGGGGACTAAAATTTGCAGCAATTAAAGACAGCACAGAATTACACCACCACTATGTTTTAAATTTTCAACAGCCCAAAAACAATTATAAGTAAAGACAACAAAGAAAGTATAGTGTCACTAAAAGCCCACAATCTAAGTTTAAAGGAAAAATAGCAATTACCAGTTACTCTAAAGCACTGAATTGAATATGTTTCCTTCCTTCCCCTTCTGGCTTCTTCTGAGAAAATAAACCTCTGCTTGCTACTTTAACTCTGACTAAGCCCCACCTCCAGTTATCACGTAGCTGAGGTCAGAGGCCAGACAATTAACACCCTTCACCCAACTACAGGGCAGTCAGACAAGCCAAGATAAAATTTGCAGCAATTAAAGACAGCACAGAATTACACCACCACTATGTTTTAAATTTTCAACAGCCCAAAAACAATTATAAGTAAAGACAACAAAGAAAGTATAGTGTCACTAAATGCCCACAATCTAAATTTAAAAGAAAAATAGCAATTACCAGTTACTCTAACGCACTGAATTGAATATGTTTCCTTCCTTCCCCTTCTGGCTTCTTCTGCATGCTGAAAATAGAAAATAGAGTTAAAATCTACATTTCGACCTTAGGTCTTCTTCAGGAAATATCTATGAGAGAAAAAAAACAAGTTAGTGCGAAAAGCTTTCCAAAGCGTTAGAGCATTGTTGGCGGAGAACTGCCCTTGATGCCGACCATCTTAGACTGATGGAACATTACCAACTCTATCATTCCGCAATCTCTCATAAGAAGGCAGAGTTCCTGTCTGGGGAGATTGCGGCTGCTTAGAACTGACCAGCTCAGCTTTTTTTGAACTGTTGACAGACTGTGCAACCCAGCCTGTCTCCAGGTTTGGAAAGCTTTTCACAAATGGAGTGAGATGAGCTTGCTCACTTCTTTGCAGATAAGATGGCTGACATCAAGGCAGCACTCCAGCCTGCTCTCTCAATGGGAGAAGCTACAGATCAGCATTTGGTAGCACACCCCAAACTCTCCTGGAGTTCCTTTGACTGGCCTGAGTTCATTGATGTCATGAGGAATGTCTATAGTATGTGCCCTACATGGTGTAGTTTGGACCCGGGCCCAACTTCCCTTATAAAGGGTTGTCATGACATCATTGGCCCAGTCCTAGCACAGTCTGGTGCTCCTTGGATATGGGTGAGTTTCCTAGCTTTCTGAAGGAAGCAGTGGTGACACCCCTCCTGAAGAAAGCATCCTTGGACCCCAACTGCCTTGCCAACTACAGGCTGATCTCTAATCTTCCCATTGTATGGAAGATTATTGAGAAAGTAGTGGCTACACAATTGGAAAACCATTTAACCATCCATGACATCTATGAACCACTCCAGTCTGGTTTTCAAAAGAGGCATAATACAGAGACAGAGCTGGTTTGGGTGCTCAATGATCTCCTGATGGCTACAGATCAGAAGAGTCATTCCATCCTGGTTCTTCTTGATCTCTCATCAGCTTTTGACACTGTGGACCACAGGTTACTTCTCGCACACCTGGAGTTCATCTGTGGCCTGCCAGGTACAGTCCTCAGTTGGTTTAGATCATTCCTCACTAACAGAATTCAGAGAGTGGTGTCAAGGATAAATTCTTCCGGCCCAGTCTCTCTGTCATGTGGGGCCCCCCAGGGCTCAGTGTTGTCCCCCATGTTGTTAGCAGTATATATGCTGCCCCTCGGAGACTTTGTAAGAAGATATGGGCTGAGGTTTCACTGCTACTCGGATGATACCCAGCTCTACCTATTTTTTGCACCCGACCAGGATAGAGCTCTCTCGGTCTTTAATAGCTGCCTCACTAAAATGCAGTGCTGGATGAATTCAAGCTGGCTGAAGTTGAACTTGGAGAAGATGGTGGTAATGGTTGTGGATCCGGCTCATAGGGTAGAGGGGATGGGAGCTGGTTTACCATCAGGTTTATTTGTGGGAGGTATCCAGCTCCCTACCTCTGAACAGGTGCGGAACTTGGGGTTAATTTTTGACAATGAACTGACACTGCATTGCAGGTCTCGGCAGTTATCAAGCTTTCCTTTTATCATCTTAGAAACATCACCAAGATTAAGCACCTTGTTCTGCCTGCCAATCTGCCTACATTGGTCCATGCTTTTGTGACCTCATGCCTTGATTATTGCAACTCCTTTTATCTAGGGCTTCCTGGGGTTGATATCCGCCGCTTGCAGCTGGTGCAGAATGCTGCTGCCTGGTCATTGATGGGTACGTCTCGTGCCTGTCATATTTCACCAGTGCTGCATGATCTGCACTGGCTGCCAATTCAGTGGTGGATCACCTTTAAATTTGGTCCTTTGACTTACAAAGCCCTACACTGACAGGGTCCAGACTACTTGAAAGAGCTTCTGATTTCCTATTGCCCTAAATGATCTCTCCGCTTGGTGGACGAGGGGTTGCTAGAGATTCTGAGGATTTCTTTAAAATCTTCAGGTACTCATGCTTTTATGTATGCTGCTCTGACCCTCTGGAATTCTCTATCCCATCTGCTTCATCAGTGTGTGTCCATGGAGGAATTTAAAAGGGCCTTGAAGACCTATTTGTGGTTGAAGATTTATTTTGATTAATTATTGAGATTTTAGGAGCTCAGATTATTGTTGGACTATGTTTTATATATTATATTTGTAATTATTGTAAGGCGCCTTGAATTCAAGAAAGGCGTGATACAAATAAAGTTTTATTATTATTATTATATTATTATGAAAGACATCTGTTCTAAGGTTACACATTTTGTCTTTCAATAGTGTAATATTTTCAAGAATTACAATATCTACATAGTACCTATTTTTTATTATTTCCAACATTTGTTTAGAAATTGAGGAACTTACAGCAAAATCACCCTTATCTAAAAAATGTTCCTCATCAAAGTCATCATAAGTGATTGTGTTCACCTTTGTGTCTGCAACTATGCCTTTTGGTTTAGAGTTATCAGTTCTGGAGTTGGTGTCCCCTCCCAGCTCTTCTCTATGAGCTAATTCCATCCTTTTCATGCCCTCAATAGTTACTCTCATCTCCTGGATTATATCCTTCAGTTCTTGATTTTCTTCATTTATTTGTTCAAGAACAGGAGAATGTAATAAAGAAACATCTCTCGCCACTGTTTTAGAGTGGACCTGTAGGTTCTGTTAAATGGTTATACCTGGAGTACGTAAATTATCCAAATATAAGTGGTTAAATAAAGGGTCTGGATAGAATTCTGGCTCAGAAGAATTTAACTCCCCCTCGTTATTCCTCACCTGCGTTAATTTTTTTTCAATCATAAGAGATCTCTTCTAAAGCCTCTTTGGATTTCTCTGACCCAGAATCTTCATTTATTGCATCCCTAGAGTTACTGGTTGGTTCAAACACTTATTCAAAGGGCAAATAGGTGTGAAGAGGTGCTTAGGAGCTTGCCCATAAACTGCCCACAGTTCTGTTATTTTAAGTTGTTTATTTTCTTTTAATACCTTCTGACTTTTATGGGGACTATTCTTGGGACCAGTAGCACTAGGTCCCTGTTTTTTGGATTTGTTGCTTCTTTTCCTGTGCTTTTTCCTACAAATTTTATGTTTGTTTTGATTAAACCCCCCTTGCAGATCTTCCTGAGTTTCTGGTATTACTATGACATGCATTGGGTCTTCCCTAGAAAAAAATCCCAGTTGGGGAATTTCCTTTGCCACTTCTAGTTATAACCATATTAATACTGAAGTGATACCCTGATATTTAAATGAAGCCAAACCAGAGTTCAAGACAGAGTGTCTGATTTCTATTACAGTAACTTTCCAGAAAGACACAGTCCTTGCAGAGAAAAGACCAAGAGCAGCAGATCTGAGCAGTTCTAAATAATAAAATGTAACAGTGAAAAACTCAGCTGCAACAATTACAATAATTACATAAAGTTCAAAGGTAAGAGTCTTATCCTATGAGAGTCATTCAGTGACAGTCTCTAACCTTTAAGTGCACTTCTAGGCTGCAGTATGAGTAAATTACCTTCTTGCTGATTCTTCCTGAGCTCAGATCTAATACCAATTTTCTTTTTTTTTTGTTAACACTTTTACTCCTACCTGGCTCCCCAGTCGGCCTCTAGGTTTGCGTATCCTTCTGTTCTGTCCACCGCCCGGTCCACCCAGGGTCTCATAGGATCCTCGCCATTTACCCCTGTGGCTTGCCCCCCATGGAGGAGTGGTAGGCAGCCACCTTCTCACCCAAGTCCAGATCCAATCTTGGCAATGGCCCCAAAGCCAGGCACCCGCATTGATGGCCATAAAGCAACAATGACCGGGTCACCATTTTCACTGTTCTTCCCTTCACGGAGTGAGGCATGCAATGATGCCAATGGAAGAGAGTGTACATGCATCCGCACACGCTCCTTCTAATGTCTGCCCCTGCTTAGCCCCCTTAGACACAGTGTTGATGCACCACTTCCAGCCTCCGCTAGGGGCCAGATGCACCCTGACAGTTGGAGTCCCTCCACCCTGTAGAGGGAGAGCAGTCCCTTGGGTGCTTGATCCCTCTTCTTCCCTCCCCTCTCCTGTTGACCCCCTGTGGCCCAAGTCCATTCCTGAACCCAGGTCAACGGCATGAGGAATGTGTGACATCCAGCGCCTCAACCCATAGTGCCACCGGGCCAGCCTAATACTAATTTTCTTTGCCAAATAGAAGTCCCTTAAAATCCTGTGAACATCCGGTAGTTAATAGTGTCTGTGAATATACAGTCCTGGGTACTTCTATATAATTCGGTAGTAAATAGCAGCAGGCACAGAAGCAGATGCCATTTGTGCTTTAAGAATTTCTTGCATTGTATCCCAACTTAATATAATCAACTTGCGAAACACTTTTATACAGCCTCTTTGTGCAACCACTCATAAACACGGTAAAAGATGAAAAGAAAATGGCTCCGCAGTGAGTTCTGCAGGCTCTATGGCAAAATCAATGGCAAAATCAGCAGCTAAAAATAAGAGATTCCCAGCAGACTTGACCGAATAACTTGCCCAAATTAATAAATCTAAAGATCCATAAGTTTGGGTTTCGATTTATCTGGGTTATCTGCAGTCTAGTTTTCTCCCTTTAGCCAATTGCCATAACCAAAGACATTGAGTATGCGCAGTTCCTATAGAGCATATGGAAACAGTGAGTGTGTATGCTCACTTTACGGAGAGAGCTGAGCATAGGTGTTCACACTATGAATAATGAAAATGAATTTTGTTAATTTTGTTTATTATTTATTTATTTTGTACAGAACTTCAGAGTGAGAGCATGAGTATGCAGGTTGGAGAGAGAGTAGCTTAGAAGAGCAATATCTGATGGTGGGGTGGCACAGGGGTTTTACATGCTTGTCATCTACAGTCAGGGAAACTCTTCAGATCAGAAACATAGAAACACAGAAACATAGAATTTGACAGCAGATAAGGACCACTTGGCCCATCCAGTCTGCCCATTTCCTTACCTAATGGATAAGTTGCAGATCCTAGTTAACCAACAGTCTACTTCTTCCTACCCCACCCCCGAGAATTGCCTTATGCCTGTCCCATGCATTCTTGAAAGCCACCACTGTTTTTGACTCCACAACCTCCTCAGGAAGGCTGTTCCATGCATCCACAACCCTCTCTGTGAAAAAATACTTCCTCACATTGCCACTGAGCCGTCCCCCCTCAATCTTCAAATTGTGCCCCCTTGTTCTTGCACATCTCTTTTTCTGAAAGATGCTACCCTCTTGGACTTTGTTGATTCCCTTGAGGTACTTGAAAGTATCTATCATGTCTCCCCTCTCCCTCCTTTCCTCAAGGCTATACATATTAAGCTCCTTAAGTCTCTCTTCATATGTCTTCTGGTGCAGACCCTGCACCATTTTAGTTGCCCTCCTCTGGACTGCCTCCATCCTGTCTATGTCTTTGTGGTAATTGGGTCTCCAGAACTGTACTCAGTACTCCAGATGGGGTTTCACCAGCTGCCAGTACAGAAGGATAACAACTTCTTGTTTTTTACTGATGATGCCTCTCCCTATGCATTCCAGTATCCCCCAGCCCTCCTTACTGCCCTCTCACATTGCTTGCCTACCTTTAGGTCATCTGATATGACTACCCCCAGGTCCCTTTCAATTTTTGTTGTTGTCAGTATCTCACCCCGCATTGTGTACTCATCCCCTGGGTTTTTGTTTACCAGGTGCATTACTTTGCACTTCTTAGCATTGAATCTAAGCTGCCATACATTTGACCATTCTTCCAGCCTTGCCAAGCCCCTTCTCATCCTTTCCACCCCACCTTGTGTATCAACTCTGTTGCAGATCTTTGTGTCGCCTGCAAAGAGACATACTTTTCTTTCCAGTCCCTCTGCAATGTCACTTATAATGACATTAAAGAGGTCCAGTCCTGGTACTGAACCCTGCAGTACCCCACTAGTAACCCCCCTTTCTTCAGAGTGGATTCTATTTACTATTATCCTCTGTGTCCTATTCTCCAGCCAATTCTTTACCTAGGCTACCATCTTGGCACCCACTCCCACTCTATGTCTTTGTGGATTTTTGGTCTCTAGAACTGCACACAGTACTCCAGATGGGGTTACACCAGCTGTCTGTACAGAAGGATAACAACTTCCTGTTTTCTACTGGTGATGCCTCTTCCTATGCATTCCAGTATCCCCCAGCCCTCCTTACTGCCCTCTCACATTGCTTGCCTACCTTTAGGTCATCTGATATGACTACCCCATGTCCCTTTCAATTTTTGTTGTTATCAGTGTCTCACCACACATTGTGTACACTTCCCCTGGGTTTTTGTTTCCCAGGTGCATTACTTTGCACTTCTTAGCATTGAATCTAAGCTGCCATACATTTGACCATTCTTCCAGCCTTGCCAAGCCCCTTCTCATCCTTTACACCCCACCTTGTGTATCAACTCTGTTGCAGATCTTTGTGTCATCTGCAAAGAGACATACTTTTCCTTCCAGTCCCTCTGCAATATCACTTATAAGGACATTAAAGAGGTCCGGTCCTGGTACTGAACCCTGAAGTACCCCACTAGTAACCCCTATTTCTTCAGAGTGGACTCTGTTTACTATTATCCTCTGTGTCCTATTCTCCAGCCAATTCTTTACCCAGGCTACCATCTTGGCACACACTCCCATTAAGCTTCATTTATAATCAAACACTGGCATATGTTATTCACCTTTACAGGGGCAAGGTAGCTGATATACATTTTATGACACCTTACCTCACACAACTGTCTGTCCGCAGAAACACTAGGGCAGATAGGTTAGCTATGGCCTGGCATGACAGGCAGGCCTACTTGCAAGAATAATGGGTAAGGCAGTGTTAGGAGCTCTAAACCTCACTTTCAAATTCTTGACGATATTGGGAATGCGAGTAATCACAGACATGTTGCATTAGAGTAATATAACAAGTTTATTACTACCAAAGGGATAAATCACAGTTGCCCTAAGCAGTTCTTACCAATAGGAACTAGGAGCAAGTGCTAAGTGTTCCCTACACCTCAAGGTTTCTCTGTGTCTCTTGGGGTCTCTCAGGTCTCCGAGGTATAAGGCTTGTGCATTACATTGTATACCTATGATAAATACTATGGTTACCAAAAGATAGAAACATTTCTAGTTACAGAGATGAGCCCCATTGGCTAAATTAGAGGTGGCTTCATGGTCCAAGATAACGTTACACTATTCTGTAAAGTCATCAGTTTGACAACAAAAGAGTTCTTATACAGAGTCTTACATAACTCAGTGTAGTGGTACAAATCACCAAAAGGTAGCAATGCTGTCTTACATATTATAATTACTTCAAGGACACAGGTGTCTTGGCATCTTACAGGTAAGAAATACACAGAAAATACATAGCAGAATATATGTATTAGCAAGCAAAGTGTATTACAATAATATGCATTCATATCCTAACATCTACTCTTATACGGTAGATGCCCTTAGCCCTATATGTTAGTATAACATATACTTAAGTGTGAGCTGTCTACAGTGTACCTATGAGGGTACCAATTAGGGTGCAGGGACCTCGTGTAACATTCCCCCCCTTGTTGCCTCCAAGGGCAACACAGGCAAATCTCTAGGGAAAGGACAGGAGCAGTGGTCATTTACAAACCCAACATGCAACCTTTGTAAAGGAACTCAAGCTGCTCATGGTGTTGGTGCAATGTGAGCCATAGGCAGCAGAGCATAATAATCAAAATGAAGATTAAAAATGCTTGTATAATAACAAAATCTTTAAAAGTAATGTCTAACCAGGTGTTAGTTAATGCATTATTCATATCACCATCATTAATCAAGGCGAGAACAGCTTCATAGGCTTTGTAATATTATTGCTGATGTGGATGAGGTGTGTGTCCTTCCTGTCTAATAGTGATTTTAATGTAAGTGTAAGTGGGTCTATGTGTACATTAAAGCATGGCAAATATTCTGACAGTGTGAGCAGATAATCGGGGTTACCATCAATAATGTCTGCATCAAGGAGGGGGACGGGGGTTATAACAGTATGTTGAATGACAGTCTTTTGGTGGGGAACAAAGCAGAAATTGGGGTAATCAATAACACATGTAACAGATCCATAGGTGTAAGACTTGTAGTTCGTGACTACACAATACTCGTCATCGGAATTATACTGTGAGCGCACAGTAGGCAGTCTCCACTTTTGCAACTGGACAGGGCAGGTGTAGGTTGTCTTCGAAATCTGTGTTGACAGGTGATGAACCTCCTCATGATAGGACTGGTAGAGCTTATCCAGAGTCAGAGTTAAGTCAAAGGAATTGGTGCCATTCGCAGTGATGTCATCATCCATGGTGAAAGTCCAATCAATGCTCTCTGAAAGTAACCACAAACAGGTTGAATAACATCAAATACTTCACATCGGCACAAGTAAATATATTGCTTTTTCGCTCAGCAGTCCATGTGCGGAGCCACCCAGGCATCCTGGAAAGGGTGGTAAACCGGTAGAGGTGGCAGATCCAGGCATTCTCTGTAGATGTCTTCATCCAAATGCCCAATCGAATGTACCAGTGCAAGCTTGTCGAACAAAGTTGTAGTGGGATCAAAGCATGGTAAAGAGACTGTAAAGGAAACAAACATGGTATCTGTTATGGAACACTTCTTAGCAGTGAAACAAAGACCAGTATTAGGGTGTCTGGTCACAAACCCCAAATTCCTAGCTGTACAAAGAGGTATAGTTAAAGTCCGTTGCATACACATGGAAACACAGCTAGTGGTTTTACATCATGGACAATACCATTTGGAGATGCGTCTATCTTGTATAATGTCAGGTATTCTTCCAGATTCTAGATCACGGAAGAGGTTGTTGATGGTAGTGATAATGCAGGAGCCATAAGCAGAGCAAAGTACCTCTCTAGAAATGTATTGTCTATCTGCTTCTTTATTGTTCTGCTGTATGAGTGCATTGATCTTATCTTTAGAAGCAGTGAATGCTTTAGCAATGTCGTGCATGTTGTATACAGTGTATCTTTCTTCCTGACTAAGGCCATCCACACCATGCAATGATGGGGATAGTACGTTGTTGACAAAACCAGTGGAGAATTTGCCCGAATGACTTTTGATAGCAGCAATGTCTGCTTTGTTCCAGAGAGACATCGCCTATGACAGTACCTGTTGCACCTGTCACATCAGAACTGTCAACTTCACGTGTTTTACATTTATGAATTAGATTATCAGGATAGGGTTTCCTCCTGAAGTTTCCTCTATGTTCAGTAGAATGGACCCCGGCAATAGGGTCTTGTGTATGAATCTGAAATGCAGCTAAATTATCAAGCAGTAATGTACTATAAAATGCTGATGCGTTAGTATTGTGACACATACCAAATTCTTTCATATTCCAGTAAGTTAGATTAAACAAAACAGGTATATGCATAAACTGTAAGTTATTAATCAAAGAACTTGGGAGGGCAGTGGCTGTTAGACCACTACAGGGACCAGGGGTATGCTTTGGACATTCCAAAAGCTGTTTATCAGTGGGTGGTAACACAGAGAGGTACATGGCTGCAGAAGCCATGTGGTGAATAGCACAACATTTTTGAGCAGAATCTCACCCCTACTATGGTCCAGAGACCCCACCCAGCCATCCACAACATGGCAGGTCCTCTCCCCCAACTCCCCATGTCATACGTCGGCGACGTCATGACGCTCATCATGGGAGATGCCACCAAGGTGGCCCCCATGATGGGGGGGAGCAGGCCCAAGCCTGGTCCCAATGGCACCTCCGGTAGCCATTATTAATGTGGAAGACAGGCAGGAGATAGAAAACATGATTGAAACTGCGATAGGCAATGCACCTCTTCCCGAGAGAAGTAAACAGGCTATTAAAACCGAGATTAGGCAGCTTCTGCAAGAGGCTGGCACTCAGGAAGGTATTGTCCGCACTGCGGCTGAAGCTGCAGCTCGGGCTGCCCTGGATGGTGCTCGAGGCAATCTACCTTTGCCCCATCAACCCAGTAATCCCCTACAAATGGCCTACTCTGTTCAGAAAATTGCTGACAGCATCAGTCGGATGCATGTGACTGACAACCTTAGCTGTCACTTGGAAAAGGTGCGTTCTAAATGCGAGATGCTTAGCCTCACTGCAGAATATCAGGTCCAAATACTACACCAGTAGATGTCACTCTTGTGCTTTCCCAACAGCACCATTTTCTAGCGACCTTGTGATGTCATACTTCCCTGACAATTATGACACCTGTAAGAGAATTCACAATAGCCTGCCAGAATAGATGTTTCTGTCCTTTCCTTTCATCTCATCAAAGGCAATATACCATGACAGGTTCCCTGTACCAAAGCATCCTGCCTTTGAGGTAAAGAAAGGGCTATCTCCTGAACATTTTATTTACCTCTGTTTCCCCAGTTAGTTATCCAGGGATATACCCTTTGATTAGCTACCCCCAAGCCATTGACAAGTAATTGTCAGCTTCCTTGCAAGTAAGCTGGTTCCTCTCAGGTCAGAGGATTGTCAAACATTTCAAAATAAATCCAATCCAGTTGGGGAAGTTTATAACAAAATGTAAGCAAGGAACTCATCATTGTATCTTATTTTAAAAATTAAATTGGTTACGACCTGAAATAAAAAGAAAATATTTATGGATATTATGGCACCAAAAATTAATATTTCATAAAAAAGACCACCCATTGAAACACCTTATAACAATTAAATCATTTGAATATAAAGTAGAAAAACTTAGGAGGAATAAGTTAATAATTACAAGTGAAAGAATCTATAACATAACAGGAAAACTAATATTATAAAATAGTTTATCTAAATACTGGCATGAGTTACCATATGAATTGAGAAAAGTGCAGAATCTCACCACTTTTAAAAAATTATTGTTTAAGTATTTCAGTGTAAAATGTAAATGTTTTAACTAATTGTTAATGTTCGTATTAATGTTGAATGTTAGTTCGTCTTTGAAACTTGTAAGTTTTATGTACGAAACACAGGTCTTTGTTGTAAATGGGGGTCATTCCCTAACAAATGTATCCTGTATAAAAATAAAATTTTATGAAGTGAAATGAAATAAAAGAGAGCTGTGCTGAACATGATAACCATTTTGCCCAGTAGAAGCTATTTTTTTTAGTGGTTCCAATTTCTGTTATTGGTCCATCTATGGTAAACTAGTCCATTAGTAACCTTAGTGGTTGTTTCTGATTTCTACACCAGTGGTAAGTATCATTTTAGTACTGTATGATGTAGTTTATTTCCCTCTAAGCCAAATAGTTCTATAGTAGAACAAGGATGCATTGTACCAACAATGGAAGAGCTGAGCCAGGTGTTGGTAACTGGGGCACCAATCTGGGTGTCATTGGCATTACTGTGTTAGGCAATGAGCTCTAATAATATCAGCAAGCATAGACATGTATAGCACATTATTACACCCCCATGTATAGTCTTCTTTCCCTTCATGCCAATTACTACATTGTGTGAACCCACATTTGTTAACACATACCCAATGAAAACCAAAAGACATGGGTCAACAATGCAAGCAGAACTGAATTTGCATGTTTGCTCACTCCCTTATCCCAGAGATTGCTCTCTAAAAGAAAGCAAACGGGATGGGAGCAAAGTACCATGTTAATAAGATCTCAGACCCATCTTCCTCACCTGTTCTCAAGGTTAGTGAGTCCCTTATCTCTGATCTTTCTGCTGTACCTGTGTCTTTTAACACTTACTTTACTACCTGTGTTCTTTCTCTAATCTCTTCCTCCTTTTCCCCTTTTGTTTCCCTCTCTCTGCCTTCCTCGCCTCTTTCTTTTCCGTTTTCTCCTATCACTCCCCCTGTTTCTCTTAAGGCTCTGTTTGCCATTAATACTTTAAAAGAAGGTAGCCCAGATGGCCTTGACCTTAAGCTTCTCCTTCTCTCAGCTCCTACCTATTGACTATTCTGTAGAATCTGCTGATTGAAGTTTTTTTTTTTCACAGAGCTCTAGTATGAATACAAGCAAGTTGTTTCTCTTCACAGATGACCCTAAGCTCTGCGGCAGGGTAGACAGTGAGGAAGGGGTAAGTGAGCTGCAGATTGACCTCAAAAGATTATAGAGGTGCTCCAAGTTTGGCAGTTGAAATTAGGTGTGTGTGTAACAAAAAATTCCGTTGGAGGAATTTCGGAGAAAGTCAGATTTTCACTTCCGTGAAAGTTCAGAAATAATTTCGTCAAGTTTCATGGAAATTTTGCCAAAAAAATGCAGAATAAATGTAAGAAATGTGGGTTAATGTATTAAACTGTGGGAAAAAAAACCCTGCAGAAGTAAAGCGAACCACGGATAATGACATGATCTATGGCAAAATACTAAGCAATAGACTTTATTTCCGCATGTCATGTAAAACGTCTGCAGTTCATAATTAAATGCTGTAGTACTAGGTGGTAATCCACAGTTATTTGGCGAAAGCTTGGAATTCTGCCAATTTTCAAAATTCTGCGGAACTTCTGTGATGGTGGAAGTCCGTACTTTCACCCATCTGTAGTTGAAATTCAATGCCAGAAAGTGCAAGTCGAAGCATATGGGTAACAACTACCCATGGAAGCAATATTTGTTTTTTATTTTAATTTTTTTTTGAGGGGGATGTTATTCTTTGGGAACTGGGTAAGATCTACTAGGCCCAAGGCCTATTTCCAGGGGCATCTCAGGAGCACTAGTAAGATTAATGTTTCTTGCCTAGGTTCACACAATATGCAAATGGAGGTTGTGGGAATCAAATCTAGGTCTGCTGCATGTATCAAGCTCATTCACAGCTCATTACTCAAACCTCAAGGCTGAATATGGATGGGAGTGGTTAAGTTGAACACTAGTACTGAAGAAAGGGACCTGGGAGTCTTCATAAGCAACTCCATAAAATGATCTAGCAAATGTAACAAGGCCTACAGCAATGCAAACAGGATGTGGGGTGTATAAGGAGGGTGTTTGACAGCAGGAGATAGGCAGTGATACTATCTGTCTATAGATATCTGGTCAGGCTGCTGCACAAACACTGTGCTAAGTTTTGGAACCCACACCTAAGAGAAGCCAAAGACAGGCTAGGGGTGAATCACTAGGGTGTAGGATTATCAAAATGATTCAGGGCCAATAAGGCAGATCCTATGAGGACCAGCTGTGCATGCGAATGTGCCAGCAGATACATTTCTGACAGTCTATCTAGTCTGCTCAAATGATCAGTTCTCTCTGTTTACAGAGAGAAATGCCCCTCTCACCATATCCCAATTGATCCTTGTCAAATACTCCATCATCCATCTCTCCCCCTCAACCTGCAACTTTCCCTCTCATCCTGTCTCAACTGTTTTTGAAACCGTCTACTGTTTTTAGGAATATCACCTCCTCTGGCAACTCATTTCACTTTGCCACCACTCACTCAATGAAAATGTGCCTCCTCATTTCCCTTCTGAACCTTTCCTCCACCAGCTTTAGGCTGTTAACCCTAGTGGTCTTGTTTTCACTAAGGCTGAAGAGGCCCTCTGTGATCACCCTGTTTAGAATATTTCAATTATGTCCCTCCTCACCTTTTTGTCCTCAAGAGTGTCCATGCTGAGCCCATTGAGCCTCTCTTCATAGGTGTTGCTTTCCAGCTTGGAATCATCTTGGTTGCCCTTCTCTGTACTGTTTCCAGCAAGTTGATATTCTTTAGACAAGGGCACCAATACTGCACATTGAAGTTGTAGGTGCCATCTCACTAGAGACCTGTACAGTGGCAAAATTACTTCTGCCTTCCTGCTGGTGATTCCCCTGGCTATGCAGCCCAGCATCTGATTTGCTTTGGTCACAACCTTCTTACATTGTGCTGTTTCAGGTCACTCTTGATAATTGTACCCAGGTCCTTTTCCTTCTCTGACTTGGCAACCTGCACAACACCCAGCCAGTATTTGGTCTCTGAGTGTTCGCTCCAACACACTTCACACTTTTTAGCATTGAACCTGAGTCGCAAAATGCCAGACCACTTCTCTAGCCTGGCCAAGGTCATGCCTGAGTTTCTGTTTCCCCTCCTCTGTATCCACTTTCCCACAGAGCTTGGTGGCATCAATGAACAGGAATATCTTACCCCTGATCCCATCCACGATGGCACTTATGAATATGTTAAACAACACCAGACTGAGCACAGAACCTATGGGACTCCACTGGTCACTTGCCACTTCCCCCCACTACCACCTTTTAACTTCTGTCCTGTAGCCAACTACTGACCTACCCAACAAGCTAAGCTCACACCCCTAGGTGTTCTAGCTTCTTGACCAGTTCCTGTGAGGTGAGTCAAAGGCCTTGTTGAAGCCCAGATACAGGATATCAACTGATTGGCCCTTGCCCACTGCCCTGGTGACCCAGTCAAAGAAGTCAATTAGGTGAATCTGACAAGACTTCCCTAACACAAGCCCATGCTGTGTCATGTCCTGGAGCTCATAATCCTCTAGAAAGCTCACCAGTCTGTCTTTCAGGTTTGTCTCCATCAGCTTGCTCACTATTAATGTCAGGCTGATTGGTCTGTAGTTCCCTGGTTCATCCATCGTCCCACTTTTGTGAAGAGGCATCACATGTGTAGTTCTCCAATCACAAGGCATGGTCCCTGACTCCAGAGTGGTGTTAAACAGGTCTGCCAGGGGATCTGCCGGAGCATCTGTTAGTTCCCTTAGGACCCTTGGGTGTATGCTATCTGGTCCTGAGAATTTAACCACCTTCAGGACCCTTAGGCCCTTAAGTACTCCATCAGCATGAATGACTCCTTCTGTGAATGCCCCCTTCCTGACCCCCGTCCTCTGTTCCCTTGTAGCACTGGTCTGTCATAGAAACATAGAATGGTGATGGCAGAAGGAGACCAAAGGTTCATTTAGTCTGCCCATTTGTTTGCATGGACCTCTGTTGGGCCATGCCTGCAAGCATTGAACTCTTCCTCAAGTTGAGTCCCTACCCTTGACTCTGTGTTGCATGTATGTCCTGCCTCCACCAAGTCTGAAGGAGGTGATTGTTTTAGCCTCCATCACTTTGGCGGGTAAACTATTCCAAGGTGCCACCACCTTCTCGAACAAAAAGAACTTCCTGACATCACATCTGCACCTCCCCTTTGAGTTTCCAGTTGTGCCCTCTAGTACTAGAGTTGTGGGACCTAGTAAACAGTTCTAAGTATGACACTTTGTTGGTGCCTTTCAGGTACTTAAATGTCTCGATCATGTCCCCCTCTCTCATCTGGCCTCCAGCGAGAATAACTTCAGCTCTTTCTGGTGTTCCTCATATGGCAGGTGATGTAGTCCTGTTATCATCTTTGTTGCCCTTCTCTGGACCGTCTCTAGTCTGTTGATGTCTAACTCCAAAACTTGATGCAGTACTCTAGCTGAGGTATCACCAGGGATCTGTAAAGTTGTAGCATAAAATTTCTGCTCCTGCTGTCAAAGCTTCTGCTGATGCGCCCCAGCATTTTGTTGGCCTTGCTACATGCAGAGTTTCACTGATTGGT
The DNA here is from genome assembly GCA_016271365.2 of Neoceratodus forsteri. Classification (NCBI taxonomy): domain Eukaryota; kingdom Metazoa; phylum Chordata; order Ceratodontiformes; family Ceratodontidae; genus Neoceratodus; species Neoceratodus forsteri. The sequence goes on along the minus strand of CM057449.1, from coordinate 97,589,627 downwards.
TGCCTTAAGGAACTCTTGAATTAACACTCCTAGGTCCTTTCCTCTGATGCAGTATTAAGTTGTACGCCGTTCAAATAATATTCCATTCTAGGGTTGTTTTTGCCCAAATGCATCACTTTACATTAAAGCCTATTTGCCATTGGTTGGACCATGCCTCAAGTTTCATAGGTCAGCTAAAAGTTTGCTGATGGATTCTGTGGTATCCACCCTTACTCCATATTTAGTGTCACCAGCAAACAACGCTAATCTGCCATTTATGTCCTTATCTATGTCACTAATGAAGATGTTGAAAAGCACAGGACTGAGGACAGAACCCTGAGGAACCACACTTATAACATAACCAGTCCCTGAATCCACTCCATTGATCACCACCCTTTGGCTTCTGTCTTGCAGTCACACTTTTATCCAGTTGATAAACCGGTCTGAAATACCAGTGTCCTTGTGTTAAACTAACATCCACCTGAACTACCACCAATCCAGGCAGATAGGACCTCGGTTTAATGTCTCATCCAAAAGACGGCACCTCAGAAGTGCAGCACCCCCCCCATGCTGCACTACAGTGTCAGTACTGGGATATTAACCCAAGTGACAGATGTTGGAACTGAACCCATAGCCCTCTGATCTCCCGGCCTCAGAGGTGAGTGTGCTACCTACTGAGCCACTGACACTGCTCGATATACTCAATGGACTTAAGGTAACTTATAATAAATTTTTTTAATTCATGCTGAATGTTCCATTTCATACCCATCATCGCTTACTGTTAAAAAATTCTAATAGCTTATCCCTTGAAAACAGGATTTTCCACAAAATGAACATTTTCCTGTTTAAGGTAATAAATGGACAATTTCCTTCTTCAGTTGTTGAATTTTTTTCTAGATTTACTAATCCTCATGGAACTAGGTCTAAAAATAGATTTTAAATTGACCCTTTTAAAAAAGAAACATCTGGTCAAAGGTCCTAATTATATAGAGCCCCTCTCTTCTTTAACACTATTCCATCTGAAATCATAGATTGTAAAACTGTCTGGTGTTTTAAGACTTATCTTAAATTATGGCTTATAAACAAAAATGAATGTACATGTGCATTGTAATAATTGATATTATTTGTTTATTAGTAATGATGTTTATATTGTTATATTTATTCTGTATGTGTTTTGTTGACTTGTCACCTGTGAAAATGGACAGTTTTTTGCTCATCAAGCTTACAAGTATAAAAAATAAAAATGAAATGAAAAATAAAATCTTCAACTATTGTCTCGCCATCCTTTACTTTCACAACCCCTTGAGAAGTCTTCCTTTTTTCCTGGATGTGTCTAAAAAACTGCTTGCTCCCATTACTGACTTTGTCAGCTATGGTAAGTTCTGTGTTTGCCTTGGCTTCTCTTATGGTGCTTTTGGCTTATTTGCTTAATTCCAGATATTCTTCCCAGGAGATATTGGTAGGTTTTGTTTTATTTTTTTTTTTGCAGTTAATCTTTTTATTGGAACTGCTTAAACATGACATAGCACAGCACAAAAAGAATTATACATATTGAGATCTTGTGGTATAATATATAATAATAAAGAAAAAGTAACCTGATGGAAATGTTATGTATTACCAAGATTATAATAATGCTATGTATTATACTGATTCCCATATAGTATGTGATATTGACCGTACTACACGAAGCTAAAGGTATAAGATAGTAAAGAGAAAAAAAGGTTTTTCAGTAATAATCACAAACATCAAACAACAAGAGAGAAGGAGCTGCAAATATGTAGCAGTGAGAGATTGCGTCTGGAACCTTAAAAAAAAAAAAAAAGATTATTATGTGTATATGTTCTTTAAGATTGGAGAAAATTCAAATAGCTCTGCCAGAAAAGGTAATATTCATTGAGTCTGTCAGTGGTTAGATAAGAGATTCTTTCAAGAGAGGAGATGCGAGTTAAATGATTTAAAATATCGGTCAGATTAGGGGTTAAATGAGACTTCCAATGAATTAGGATCAGTCTTTTGACTTGCATGAACAATATCTGAAGCCATTTATGCTGATATTTTGTTAAAGTTATATTGCTATCAATGATACCAAGAATATATAGTTTAGGATCAAATGGAATAACTCTGCCGATGATTTTAGTAGCGAGTTGATGAATAGTTTGCCATAAGTTAGAAATGGATTTACATGACCATAATATATGTAAAAGATCTCCATTAGGGGCATTACATCGCCAACAGTTATTATTAGGTAGTAAACCAATCTTATGCAAATGAACTGGAGTAAGATTTTACATTGTATTAATCTGCTTTATACATCTTTGAACGAGTCATGACAGAGTTTCAAGAATTTGTTCCAATGGAAATCGGATATATCAGTATTAAGTATCCGGTTCCATTTGTCTCTGGCCGAAAGAGACTGATTTGGGAGCTTATCCCTAATTAATTTATAAATAGTACTGGTTAAGCCATGAGGGGTATTAATCCATTTGTTAATATATGAATGAGTTCCCAGAGGGTTATAGGGTTGTTGGGTAAAAGGGGTTATGGTGGATCTGATCTGTAGGTATTTCCAAAATTCTGTTTTAGGGATGTTCCATTTGACTTGTAAGTTACAAAAGGTATCTAGAATATTACTGTTATCCATTAAAAGGTCACTAAAAAAGAGAATGTTTTTTTGTGCCCAAGATTTACAATATATTGGTTTATTCTCCAATGTAAGCTTTGGATTTCCCCAGATAGGAGTGTAATGTATAGGTGCTGGGTCAATATTAAGCCATTTGTGCATTTTAAGCCAATAATATATAGACAAATTAATAACAGGATTTTTCTTAAACTTAGATACGGAAGTGAAATAAATGAGACAATTAGGGGTTAGACCAGAAGATAATGATGTTTCCATATCATACCATAGGGGGACATTGCAGTTGGGTTTGAGAAACCATTTGACCGTTTGTAAGTCTAAATGCCCAAAAATATGCAGTAAACCAGGTAAACCGAAGCCTCCGTGAGTCCAATGAGATCTTAATTTAATGCGACTGAATCTAGGTATATGTCCTTCCCATAAAAAATTCCCCATCATTTTATCAATCTTGTGTAGGAAATGGGAGAGAATTTTAAGTGGGATACAAGCAAATAAGTATAGAATTTTTGGTGTGATATTCATTTTAATTGCAGATATTTTACCAGGGAAAGATAGGTTGAGACTTTTCCATCTATCTAAATTAGTTTTGATGTTGGTTAATAATGGTTGTATGTTTAGATCCCAGATCTTATTCAAATCAGATTATATTTTAATGCCTAGATAGGTGATACTTTGCAAGGCCCATCGAAAATCGAAGATGAATTTTTGTGAGAGTGTCACAATGATCATTTAATGGGAGTATTTCAGTTTTTTGATAATTAACACTGAGCCCGGAAAGTGTAGAGAAATGGTTAAGTAAATTATAAAGAGGTTGTTGGGATAGTTTAAAGTTTTCTAGTAGTATAAGCATGTCATCCGCATATGATAATGATGTATATTGTCTATGACCGATAGAGATACCATTTATATCACTGTTTTGTCTAAGGGAGATAGTGAGAGTTTCAAGAGCCAGAATAAAAGAGAGATGGAGATAAAGGGCAGCCTTGGTGCGTGCCTCTTTCTAGTTCGAATGACTGAGATAATGTAGAATTGGTAAGCACTCTCGCATGAGGATTAGTGTAAATAAGTTGAATCCAGGAACAAAAGTGATTAGGAAGGCCAAAGCGCGAAAGCACAGGATAAAGAAAGTTCCAGCTTAATGAGTCAAATGCTTTTTCGAAGTCTATGGAGATGGCGGCTGCAGGGGAGGGGAGAGATTTTGCTTTATGTATTAGATTAATTAAAGAACGTAAATGATCCGAACCCATTCTTCCTTTGATGAAACCAGTTTGGGATCTATGAATTAACTTAAATATTAATGGTTCTAGATGGCTGGTTAAAATTTTAGCAAAAATCTTACCATCAGTGTTGAGTAGTGATATGGGACGATAGTTGGCCGGGATGGTAGAATCTTTCTCTTTTTTTGGAATAACTGTTATGATAGCGTCAGTCATCGTATTAGGTAACTGTCCAATTTTTGTGGATTCTTGAAAAACATTACATAACAAGGGGGCTAATTGATCAACAAGAATCTTATAAAAATCAATAGGGAAACCGTCTCCACCTGGAGAGCGACCGGATTTAAGAGAAGAAATAGCTTTCTTTACTTCTTCTGTGGTAAGTGGTGTGTTTAAAGAATGTATAGCTTCTTCTGATATACGGGGAAAAACAAGCTCATCTAAAAATGAGGAAATGTCTGAAGAATTTGTAATGGGAGGAGAAGAGTAGAGGTTTTTATAAAAGGTTGTCATAATATTATTAATAGAGTGTTCACTGGTGCAGATATTCCCTGAATGGTCCTTTAGAGCAGTGATGTGCGTTCCACTTGCTGCATTCTAAGTCTGTAAGCAAGAATTTTACTGCCTTTTTCCCCTCCTTCCCAAAATTTATGCTTTATTCTTAATAATGCTAATTCTGTTTTCCTGGAAATAAGTTCGTTGATTTGCATACGTAGTTGTAAAATTTCATAGTGTAAGGGTGAGGAGGGATCGGGTTTAGGACTATTTAGGTAATCAGTTTGTTTTTTGTTTAAGTAATTTTTCAAGATTATTAATTTGTTGCTCCCTGAGTTTCCTTCTATGAGTCGCAAATCCAATTATTTTACCACGTAATGTGGCTTTGAGTGCTTCCCAAGTAATGCCCATAGAAGTATCTGTAGGGTCATTAAATGACATATATTCATTTATTTGTTCTTTGATCCAAGGCAAAAATTCTGGGTCCCTTAACAAGAGGGGATCTAAACGCCATAAAGGAGGTTTGGTGGAGGAGGAGCCCCAAGTAAACAAAAATTTAACAGGAGAATGATCAGATATAATTAATGGTAGAATCTCAGTGTTGATTGTATTAGCAGTAATTGAAGGAGATGTCAGCAAATAATCGATTCTACTGTAAGTCTGATGTCGAGAAGAATAAAAAAGTGTATTCCCTATCTCTGGGGTGGAGAGTTCTCCATATATTGGTTAATCCGAGATCTTGCATTATTTGGGATGCCATAGCAAAGCTTCTAGGGTGACTATCTTGAGAGCCATTGCTCCTATCCATATGTATATCCAAGGTAAGATTAAAGTCTCCACCAATCAGTAAGGGGGAGTTCACTAGATTTGATGAGATTAATGTATGTAAAAGGTTTTGGAAAATGAAGGATCATTGGAGTTAGCGAAATATTAACTATAGTGATAGGGCCTAAGGGGTATCGAAAGTTATAATAGCCATCTACCATCAGAATCTTTCTGAATAGTAGTAGGTGTCCATTTCAAATTTTTAGATCAGTATAGCAACACCTCTCTTTGGATGCGGCAGAGGCCGAGAATGCTTGACCTACCCAATTACTTTTTAGTCTAAAGTTATCTTCATACAACAGTTTAGTTTCGTAATAAAGCAATTTGAACTTTATGTTTTTTAAGGTGGTTAAATACTTGTTTATTTAATTGGTGTGTTGAGCCCCTGACATTCCAAGATATAATGATATATTAACTGTCATATATAATATATTAATAGGAAGTGAAACAGTGAAGGTGTCAGGGGGCTCAAATACACCATAATAATGGGGTGAAGATGTAGAGATCAGTATATGGTAAATATATCCGAAAAGTAAATTGCTGGCAGAGCTATAAGTAAAAATTAAATAAAAAAAGTAAATAAGCATCAGTTGGACATATTTTGTGCAGCTCACTTCTAACAATATAGTAATTACACAACAATATATAAAGATTATATAATAACAAGATAAAGTAGGTATCATCTAAGATGGACTGAGAAGTAAAGGTCGGTCTGGTATAGGGAAGAAGGGAAGAGAAAAGGAATAAAAAAAAGAGGATAACGGGAAGGACCAAGACCACTTCTCAGTTCTCTAGGATGTAGCTAAACTATAAAAGAATTGTTGGTTCCCAAGAGCAGAATATAGCAAAAAATGTATAAAAATACAAATTGTAGTAATAAGTACAAAGCCCCAAAGTGGGATGGGATATATAAGGTTCTGTTGACCTTATTAATTAAGTCTGATGAGATTCTAGAAACATCATTAAATCCAGCATCGTAGATAATAGACTAAAATAATTTGAGATCAATAGTCTAGGAATAACTAATTGCTACCTTGGAAGGGGAGGGGAAAGTGGAAAAAAAAAGGATAAAGAGGTCAGTTGTCTAGGAATCTAAGATGATAATATATATTGTTTACTGGTGGGGTGTACTGTTTATTATGCGGTGATGATAAAAGTTGTGACAGTTATGCATTATAATGATTTATTAAAATTTAATGGGGTCATATAAAAATTAAAATATCAGAATTCAGTAATTTAGCAGTAGGAAACCATATATTGACATCGCAGCACAGTTATTAGCAGTGTATACTGTGGTCAGTATAATTGTCACATCGTTGATTAATTATGCAGAAACATCCTGACCAGTAAACTACAATATGAATATATTAATTATATATATATCTAAAAGGAAGTAGTAAAACATATAACTTTTACAATAAAATAAAAGTGATAATATCGAACTAATAGACAAGACCATTCTATGGTATTATAATTAAATGTTCTAAGATAATTGGGTATGTAAGAGTTTATGCCAGGTTTAACTGAATAAAGGTATATCATGTTCTTTTTAATAAAAAAAAAAGGATTTATATATCTATGACCACATAGTTAGGAATAAAAAAGGAATAGAATAGTGATCCCTAAATTGCATAAGCTAACATTATGCATTTTTATATTGTTGGCTATGTATAAAACATCATAGTAGTTGCACCAATATACGTAATGTGCAATAGATGGAGAATGCTAATATCAGATGGAACGTTATGAATTGAGAGCAGTGTATTCCAGATCATGAGATCAATGGTATTTCGATGACTCAGGTAGATGCATCCACAGACATCGCAAGGAATGTTGCCTTTCTGTCAGCTTTCCCACGACGTCCTTCTCATTCTCTCTCTTTGAAGGATCAGCTGCTCAAGTGGAGAGCTGCCCACGCTGCAAGACCAAGAGTGGCTCTCCAAATCTCGGTCCCATTCCATATCTAATGAATCAGCAGGATTTCCAACACCAAAGTCACCCAAGGTGGGTAAGCCCTGAAGGGGTGAATGACCGCTGGACAAAGCAACACCAGGAGCAGTAGGAGCGACATTGCAGAAGGCATTCGAGACTGCACACTTGGGAAAAAGGTATGGTTTGGAAGAAGGACCACCCTAAACTATAAAGGCATATTGAGTATCAGTTGAAAGTTCAGGCAAATCCGCCCTAGGAGGGTCAGGAACAACAGACACACTGGCCGAATGCATCGTGATGCCATCCGAAACAACACCGGTAGTCACATGAAAGTCGACACAGCGTTGGGGTTAATTTGAGTCGGGGAAACTATAGACATATGCAAAATGACAGCTGAGAAAAGCTGTAAGGGGTTCAAGATAACAGAAGTTTTGAGAAGAGCTGTCAAGTAAATTAACTTGAAGGATGGCACGTTATGAATTGAATTGAAAACAATATATTCCAGCTCATGAGATCAATAGCGCTCAATGACTTCAGTAGATGCATTTGCTAACATTTGCAAAGAGTGTCGCCTCTCTGTCGATTTTTCCCGCGACGTCTTTTTTTTGGAGGTTCAGCTGCTTTAAGCGGAGAGTTGCCCATGCTGCAAGACCAAGAGTGGCCCTCCAAATCTCGATCCTCCTCCATATCCAGCGAACCGGCAGGATTTCCATCGTTAAAGTCACCCGAGGTGGATACATTTTGAAGGGGTGAGTATCTGTTGGATAAAGCAACACCAGGAGCAGTATTAGCACTATTGTGGGAGGTATTAGAGACTGCACTGTTGGAAGAACAGTCCGGTTTGGAAGAAGGATCATTTTGAGTTGTAGAGGCTTGCAGAATATTAGTTGAGGATTCTGGTAAAGTTATTTTAGGAGGGTCAGGAACAGCAGATACGTTGGCTGAATGTACCATGATGTTATTTGTAACGGTACTGGTAGTCGTATGAAAGTCAACGCAGCGTTGGGGATGATTTGAGTTGGGGAAATTGTGGCCCTATGCAGGATGACAGCTGAGAAAAGCAGAGAGGGATTCAGGATTACAGAAGTCTTGAAAGGAGTTGTCAAGGTAAACTCTCATAATAGCAGGATACCGAAGTGAAAATCGGAGACCCATTTTGTGCAAGATACGTCGAATTGGAGTGTAAACTTTCCGTTTATCTGAAACTTCCTTGGAGAAGTCACGATAAATGTAAATATTAAATCCTTGCCAGGAAAGTTGTCCGATTTCTTTTGCTTTCCTCATGATGAGCTCAATGCTGGCATAATTTAAAAATTTAGCAATAATTGGTCTCGGTCTGTGATCTGGAGAAGGTTTTGGGCCTAGGGATAGATGGGAGCGCTCTATAGTAAGCTCTGTATTGGCGTGAAGACCTAGGATTTGCGGCAGCACAGATTGTAGAAATGCAGTGGTATTTCTAGCTTCCATATCTTCAGGAATCCAAGATTCTAAGGTTGTTTCTGCAGTTTCTGTTTTCCAAATCGTCGATTCTAGATTGTAATTCTTTTGATGGTACGATCTTGGGATCTGATGGTAGATTTTAGTTCCTGTATTGCGTCTTCATTAGAACAAACTTTATTTTCTGTAAAGGAAAGCCTAGAACTGATAGTTTCCATAGTTTGAGTGTTTAATTGAGTGGCAGATTTTAATTCTTGCATATCCAATGTTAGTTTGTTGAACATTACTTCAATATTTTTTAAAGAATCGGTTTGTTTGTTAGAATAGGCCATGATTGAATTGCAGCAATCCACAGAAACTATTAAGGTGCTGTTTATATGAGAAAAACAGGGCTATCCAGAGATGAAAAAAGTATCAGTTAGGTAGTGGAGGTATAATTGTTCATTATTTACCTCAATATCAGCAAGAAATTATCTTAGATGAAGTAAGATGATGCTGGATATGAATTGTGTAGAAGAGCTCAAAATCTAAGCTTCCATCTTGCTTGGAGCCAGGCCACGCCCCCCAGGTTTTGTTTTATGATTGAGAAAGGCTCTGCGTTTATCTCTGATAGCTGCCTTGACTTCCATGTTGAACCATATAGGGTTTTTAGACTTGTTCTTTTTGGTTGTTGTCTTTGCAAAGGTGATTGAGGCATCTGTGATAGTTTATTTGGTTACCATCCAGCGGTCTTTGACATTGGAAAATTACATAATAGCCTCTAGTCTCTTGTCGGTGAATTCTCTCATCTTAGTGAAGTTTGCCCCTTTGAAACTGATTACTGATGCCCAAGAGTGGGAATAAGAAACTCCATGGTATACAGTGAACCATACAGTGTTGTGATCACTGTTTGCTAGGGGTTCTCTCACAGACGTTGTGTCTACCAGGTCAGAATCTGTATGAACTACGTCTAGTATTATGTTAACCCTAGTGGGCTCACCTACTAACTGCACAAGTTGGCAGTCCTGTATAGCATCTACTATGTTTTGGTTCCTGGAGAATTTGGCAGCAGGGACAAACCAATCAACATCTGATATATTTACATCCCCTACCATTATAGTGTCTCCTTTGGAAGTGATCCACTTGATTTCTTCAATCAGTTGGTTGCCCAGAGCTTCAGAGTGATTGGGTGGTCTATATGTTACCCCTATATAGACTTTCTTTCACAATGGTGTGCCAGTATGAACAAATAGGGATTCAACACTTTTTCTCTTTATACTATCGAGTGATGTTGTCCTTAAATCTTCTTTTAAGTAAAGTGCAACCTCCCCACCCTTTCAGCCCTCTCTGTCCACTCTAAAGAATGAGTAACCATGCATGTTGAGGTCCTATGTATTGGTGTCAGAAGCCCAATTTTTAGTTATTGCCACAATTTCCAGATTGGACTCAGAGCCTGGAGCTCTCTGATCTTATTTCTCAAACTTCTGGTGTTAAGGCTAAGCTCCTTCCATGCATCCCTTGTGCTCTTTGGGGATTGTGGAAATGACTTCTCAGCCATAGGTGTTCTGCCACAGATCAGTCCTGGAGGTCTGTCTGTGGCTAATATGATATGCAGTATGTTTTTCTTTTCTAGGGGAGCTGTGACCAAGGAGCCATCTGATGGGGTAGGTGAGATGGATTGTTTGGCTACTTGTTCCCCATTCCCTAATTTAAACTACTGATGTTCAAATCAAGTTTCTGACCAAGTGCACTTACACCTTCTTCAGTGAGATGAAGGCCATAACTCTTGAATAGCCTTCTCTTCCAGAAGTCTTTCCAGTGCCCTATGATGTGGAATTACTTCTCCTGACCCCAGGAATGGAGACAAGTATTAAATTAATTAATCTCTTCTGCTCTGACTGTGGAGTTACTTATTCTCTTTCTCCATACTGGGTGGACTTCTAAAAAGGAAAGAGAAAGTCATGGGCTTGAGCAGATCTGCTAGTTTTAGAAAGTTTTCTTTTATAATGGGAATGGTCTGGCTTGCCAGATCATTTGTGCCAATGTGAAGAACAAAATTGGGTCAGCTTGTACATTTGCTAATGATTCCGTTGATGCTATTTGTATCTCACCTGACTGACATACCAGGAAGGCAATGGATGAAAATTAAATTGTTGGTGTAGTGTGACAAGTGGGGGTCAATACCCCTAATCATTGAGTCTCCTAGTATGATTGTGCATTTGTGCTCAGAGTTCCATGAGGTGGGTCGTCCACTATTAGTTTGTTGGGCAATGTTTGTGATGTTTGTTGTCTTAGTTTTGGTGAAAGTTCCCCCGGATACTGACATTAGAGGAGCATCTGGATTTCTTGAGACTGGTTGATCACTATCACTACTAATACGTGGGGCAATGTTTGTGACTTTTGCTGATGTTGTTATGGTGAAAGTTCCCTCAGATACTGATTCCAGATGAGTGTATCTTTTACTGTTAGGAATGGATTTTGATACCTGTGGAGCACTGTGTGCCTTAGGATGGATCCTTTTGAACCTTCATCCCACCACTTCCCATCCACCGCTATCTTTATTCCTTTGTGGCAGTGGGGTTGGGAACAATGGTGGAGGGGTGTGCCTGCTGATGTATTGCTTTAGAGAAAAGATTTCCTTTCTGGCCTCAGCCAACTCGCTTCTAAGTAAGGTAATCTGACTGCATAGTAGGCAATGGCTGATGTGGTAGACAGAGCTTATTTGATGTATTTTTTTTTGTAGCACCTCCCTGTATTAAGGCAGGAGATGAGGACAAAATGAAAATGAAGGATCTGTGTAGGTGTAAGCTAGAGGTATGGAAGAAAAGAATATCCTGTAAAGGAGGAATTTTTTTTGTTAGATTAAGTCCCTCTTCTTCCTAGTTCTAGGCAGGAATTAGGCGGTAGAGATATATAGGCCCTGTAAAGGAAGACAACCCTGGGGAAGGTGGGAGTAGGGGGAAGGAGTGTGGATGTTTCTGTGCATCCCCTAGGTAAGAAAAGCAATCAGGTGAAAAACAGTAGTATTCAAAGAAGAAACAAGTTAAGTATGAGCTTTTGTGTGGAGTATCAGAACTCCAGTTATTTCTCCATTGCTGCCCACTTAGCAACACTTAGCAGCACAGATTCTGAAGCAACTGGCTTAAGTTCACATAACACACACTCTCCTTCTGTCTAGTGAAGACTGAGCAGAAGTACTTGTTAAGTACCTCCACTTTCTTTTCACTATCTTCTACCATACCACCCTCCTTTTTTAATCTGACAATTTTGTCCTTGGTGTTCCTTTTCTCCCTTATATATTGGAAAAAAAATCACTATTCACTGTTTGTACCCCCTGTGCTATCAGCACTTTCTTTTTTAGCCTTTGCCACCCTAATCACTCTGCTTGCCTCTCTTGACTTAGCAGACTAATCTTCTCTATCAAAGGGAAGTCCTAAAAGACTAGAGGAGGGTAAACTTGGTCCCTCTCTATGAAAATGGAAATGGAGAAGAGGCAGGCAGCTACAGACCAGTCAGCCTGACCTCGGTGGTGGAACAAGTAATGGAGTCACTATTGAAGGAGAGGACTATGATATTCCTGGAATCTTGCAGGGTACAGGATCCAAGGCAGCATGGGTTCACAGCAGGATGATCCTGTCAAACAAATCTAATAGAATTCTTTGACTGGGTGACCATGGAGGTGGATCAGGGAGGGGTGGTGAATGTGGCCTACTTAGATTTCAGCAAGGCTTTCCATACTGCCCCACATAGAAGGTTGTGAAATAAATTGAACAGCCTGGGGATGTGCCCCAAGGTGGTAAACTGGGCCAGAAATTGATTGAAAGCAGGATACAGAAGGTGCTGGTAAATGGGGTACAATTTGAAGAGAGGAAGGTGACCATTGGTGTGCCATAGGGATCAGTACTAGGGTCAGTTCTCTTCAATGTCTTCGTAAGTGACATTGCAAAGGGGCTAAAAGGAAGGTATGCATATTTGTAGATGATACTGAAATCTGCAGCAGGGTAGACACTCAGTGGAGGGGGGGGTGGAGAAAATGAGAAGGACCTAAACTTGCTGGAGGAGTGGTCAAGAATGTGGCAGCTTAGATTCAATGCAAAAAAGTACAAAATCATGCACTTGGCATACAGAAATCCAAGGAGGAGAACAAGATGTGAATGGAGTTCCTGAAAGCCACAAAGCAAGAATGTGACCTGGGAGTAATCACATCGGATGACCTGAAGGTGACAAAACAATGTGAGAAGGATATGAAGAAAGCCAATGGAGTGCTGGGGTGCAAAGGGAGATATAACAGCAGCAGAAATAAAGAGGTGGTTATCCTACTGTACAGATCACTGGTGAGACCTCAGCTGGAGTATTGGGTCCAGTTCTGGAGATTACATCTCCATAAAGACATAGCGAAACTGGAAGCAGTCCAGAGGAGGGCTACAAGGATGGTGCAAGGTCTGCGTGAAAAGCCCTATGAGAAGAGACTGAGGGAACTCAATATGTATTCACTGGAGGAGAGGAGAGAGAGAGAGAGAGAGGATATGATTGAAATGTTCATGTTTCATATTTCATGTTTATTGATTTGGAAATAACCTTTGAGCTAGAAGCTCATTTACAAAGGTTCACCATCATAGTAGAACATACAGTACAACACATGGTAGGGCCATAAATAATCAGATTACAAAATTGCATAAGCAAGGTTCACATTACATACTATAGTTACACACAGTCGCAAAATTAAAAACTTTGTTATAGACATGTAGTATAATGAGTAGGAACATTGAAGGGTTAGAGTATGGCATATTAAAAGTGCTAGCTAGTGAGATTGTAAAAGAAGAGAATGGCTTACAGAGAAAGTAAGAAAGCCCAATGCTGCCAGATGTAGGCTTTGTTGGATATAAGTAGATTAGATAGCTATGCAGGAAGCGATGATTGAGTCTTTGGAGAGTTGGGAGAGGAGAAGATGAGGAAATAGTGAAGGGGGTATGAGATAGAGGAGGTGAAGAGAGGAGCATTCTAACCAGAGTATTTTGGAAAGCCTTAGAAACAGCCTTACAAGCACATTTTGTGGGCCTTTAGCTAGAATGAGATGCACCCTCATGCACTAGTAAGGATGGGGGGAGGGGACAGTGCCCTCCATGGTAGGTGTGGTGTATGTAGGTAATTAATTAGGAAAGGGGTGTCAGAGGCAGGAGGCTAGTGCTGCTCGTAAGTGTGGGAAATGGATCCACCAAATGGAAGTCTGTTAAGTGAGGCAGTTGCAGGTGGATAAGGTGGTGAGGTGCTGAAACAGTAGTGTTTTGAAGATCTTGAGGCTTTCAGCCTCAAGTGAATGTTCAAGTACCTCAGGGGAATAAACAAGGTACAAAAGGGTAGCATCTTTCAGAAAAGAAGACGTACAAGGACAAGGGGCATGATATAAGGCTACAGGGGGTAGGCTCAGGAGCAACGTAAGAAAGTACTATTTCACAGAAAGGGTAGTGGATGCTTGGAACAGTTAAGGAATTCAAGAGTGCGTTGGATATACAGAAGGGTGCCCTGGCAATAGGGAAGAAAAGGTAAGCCACAGATCAACTAGGTACAGTGGTTTTTGCAATAGATAGGTACAATGAGCAGACTAGGGGGGCCATATGGTCCTTATCTGCCATCAACTTCTATGTTTCTGAGTATGTTTATGCTTCTTGAAGGCTGCTCTCTTATGACCTAGAGCATTTTCCACCTCCTTTCTGAACCAGCTGGGCTTTTTGGCTTTGGTTTTCGAACTTTTGATTTTGGCACACTCACTAGTGGCCTCCATCAGTCCCTCCTTTATCATTGCCCATTTCTGTTCTATATCCATTTTCCTTCTGATCCCAGCAAGGTAACCTACTAGAATTTACCATATTCTGCCAAAGTCAGCCTCCTAAAGTCCAGAATCATTGTCTTATTTCTGAGTGTCCCTCGACCCATGTGCAGGTGGAACCATACCACATGGTGGTCACTGCCTGTGAGTGGTGCTTCCACTTTCACAACCTGAACAATGGCAGTAGTTGGACAGGACCAGATCCAGTACAGCTCTTTCCCTAGTGGGTTATAATGTACCCTGTGCCATGAATACATGCTGAAATGCATACAGAAGTGCATGCTTTACATCCTTAACTTGTGCTAGCTGTAGACCAGAAGGGAGAGGAAAGATATACAAACATATGAAATTGTTGGCAGAAAAAGGCCCACATGTCTATCAAGTCAGCCTGATTGTGCAGCTCTTAGTTTCATATTACAACAGCTGTTCCAGCCCCACCCAAACCCCTCCCTTCCTCCCCTTCCCCCCTCTGTGTTCTTGTCTGTACTAATCCTGCCCATGACTCTATCCCAACCCTGCTTAAAGCTATCCACTGTCCTCAGTTCGATTAACTCCTCCAGCAGTGCATTCCATCTAGCCACATCTATCTCTGTAAAGTAGTGCCTCCTCATCTTCCTCCTGAATCTTCCCTCTTCCAGATTCAGACTGAGGCCCCAGTGACCCTTCTCCCCTTTAAGCAGAACAATCCTTCATCTCTGACTTTGTTTTTGCCTTTCAAGTACTTAAAGGTCTCTATCATGACCCCTCTTCCTCTTCTCTCTTCCAGAAAATACAAGTTCAGTTCCCTCAGTCTTTCCTCATATAGCAACTTCTCCAGTCCCATGATCATTTTTGTAGCCATGCACTGCACCCCGTCCAGTAATCTCATATCCTTTTTGACATATTGGCACCTGCAGTGTACACAGTACTCCAAGTGTTGCCTCACCAGTGATCTGTACAAGGGCAGGTTGATCTCCTCCTGTCTAGAGGTGGTCTCTCTGGCAATGCACCACTGCATCCTATTTGTCTTTTGTGCTGCCCTCCTACACTGTACTGATACCTTCATGTCCCCTGTGTCTATTACCCCAAGGCCCCTTTCCTCCTCTGAAGCTGTTACCTGCACTCCCCCCAACTAGTGCCTGGTCCTGGGATTTCTTACTCCGAGGTGCATGATCTTGCACTTCTTAGCATTAAACCCCAACTGCCACTCCCTAGACCAGTGTTCACATTTAGTTAGAACTTCCCTGAGTGCCTGCCTCCCTTCTTCATTGTCAACTTTTGCACAAATCTTAGTGTCATCTGTGAACAGTCTGATCTTACTCTTGACCACCTCTGCAATGTTTCCATTGAAGACATTAAACAAAACTGTGCCCAGCACTGAGCCTTGCAGTACCCCACTTCTTACTGGCCTTGGCTTGCTTGTATCCCCCTTACAACTACCCTCTGTTGTCTGCCCTGCAACCAGCTCTCAACCCAGCCCACAAGTTTCTCCCCCAACCCCATGTCCCTCAGCTTGCTCATTAACCTCCTGTGGGGCACCGAGTTGAAAGCCTTGCTGAAGTCCATGCTGACTGGGATTTTGAAGCTCTTGAAAGGAATGGACAAGGTACTGTAGACTGTGGGGAACTATTCAGCAGAAATGGAGTATCAAAAACACAGGCACATGAAATGAAGCTGTCAGGGGGATTTAGGAGGGATGTGAGACAGTTTTATTTCATTTTGCAGAGAACATGGCTGAGCCATGAAACACTTACCACAAGAGGCGGTGGGTGAAAGACAGTTAATGGTTTCAAATGTGGTTAGAAAAGAGTACAAGGCTTAATAGTTACACTTAGGGAAAACAGTAAGGCAGGGACAAAGTGGAGGTGAGGGAAATAACCCTGAATAAAAGCTGGTCAGGAAGTTTAAACTGGCATAGGACAGACAGTGGGATACATACAAGCATAAGGCTAAATAGGAGAGGGGTCAGAAATCATGGGCAGACTAGATGGACCAGAGAGTTCCTGTCTGCTGTGTTTCTATGTTTCTATGTAAACAGTATGTCCCAGGATAGGATAGGGTTCAACAGGCAAGCTGGGTGACAAGATTATCTTTTTCTATCTACATTTTGTATTTTCTGTGTTTCATTAATAAGGGAGTTTCTAGGAGGAAGTGGTGAGGAGGAAGATGGGGGAGGAAGCAAAATCTATTAAAACGTGTCAAAAAGCAAGAGATCAGAATTCTACTGAGCAAACATTTTATTTCTCTGGAAACATCATCTGTGAACATGCAGTCAGCTCTCATCATTCTCTTTGTTGTGTTCTGTGAGTATGTTAAATTTCATAATTGTATTGACAATAATGATATAATTTTGTTTCTAGCTTCTGCTAAGGATCAATTATTCTTCTGAGGATTTTAAATTTATGTAGGTGAATTTGTCATTTCAGGCCAGAATATAAACAGTTCTTGATTCACATCTGAGAATTTAAAAACATTTCCCAAAGTGTATAGTACATAAGAGCATAGCATCTTCTACAAAATTAACTTTGCACATAGTGTATAGAATGATCATCCAGTAATTTAATAAAGAAGTATAAACAAGGCAGGGATTCAGACTTTCCTAAAATGTGTCAACAATGTTAAAGAGTATGGATGGGTTTACAGGATCTTAATAAGGAATATCTACAGTGTGAACTGAAGGCAGAGTGCATAAACTTTAATAAAGCATATCTACTGTTTGGACAGTAAAAAAGGTATACAAATTTTAATAAAGAGTATCTGCTGTTTGGACAATAAGGCAGGGTGAACTGATTTTAACAAAGAATGTCTACACATTTACTTATTTTTCTATGTATTTATTAATCTAGTCATCAATGATTTTTTTTGTCACTTGTTGATTATGTGTTCTGTGATTTTTAATGCACCCTAAGCTTAAGGAAAAGGGAGCCAATAAATAAAATGTCCTTACCTGACAAAGGAGGTCTGCAATGTGAACAGTGAAGCAAAGGGTATAGACTTTAATACCAAATGGCAGAGGTCAGAAAAGTAAAAGGGTATACAGATTGAAACAAGAATGCCTACTGCTGTGTAAACAGTAAGGCATTACTGCTTCCTTTAGGTTTTTGCTTAGTTTTTCCCACGTGAGAATCTTGAGCAATCTCTGTACTGTTGTAAAAACACCTCAAGTTCAATAACCAACCAAACTTCTGTAGGTCAATAAATGTTTCAAAATTACTTGATATTTGCTTGTGGGGATCAATGTTAACCCTGATTTAACATATCATGCTTGGCTTGTGTAAGTGTTTCACTAGAATTATTAATTACATTTGAGACATGCTGTTCATTTAAGACTACCTCTCACTCCTCCTCTTCTGGTATCTCCTGTCTCCTCTTCAGTTGTTGTACCCCTGTGTTTGTCTCTGTAGCTGTCTCTGTTAGGGGTGCCCTCTTCTTATGTCTTCCCCTCCATTCCTGTCAAAGGTTATGTTATGGAAATGGTTTATTGATGATATATTTATGGTATGGTGGTGGATGGTAGAGAAGCTGTTTTATTTGTATCTTTTTGGGGGGGAAGAAGTGATTTGAACTTAAAATTTTCAGTTAACTACAGTTTTTCTAATATCTGTTTTTTGGACATTGAGATCTCCAAGAATACAGAGAATGGTGCAGATACAAATTTGTTTGTAAAACTACCGCTCATAATTTTGTTAGCCAGCTCTTGCCACCTCTGCAACACCTTAGGAAATATACCTAGAAGTCAATTCCTGGAAGTGTGCAGAAACTGTAGTACCGAAGAATCCTTTGATTTTACATATGAAGAAATGGTAACCTGCTTCGTAGAAAGAGATTGTAGCACTCATCTGATTGACATGGCAAAGGAGAGGGCCTCCAACACAGACAGAACATGCCTCCTGGTACCTAGAGAAAGAAATACGAGTGACAGTGCATCTAGTCAGACTCTTAAATTTTGTCACAATGTACAGTATAGCATATAATCTGGAGAAGTCAGGAACATTATACAAAGAAATTGAGGAATTCTCCAAACAGAAGAGAAAATGTAATTATGTAATATAAATTTACCCAGGATGGTACACAGGAGGGCACTGAACACTGAAGACAGGGTTACTCACAGTTTGAAGCCCACACAGAGAAGCACCAATTGGCTACCATCATTACCCAGTGGAAATTTTAAATGTGGGCAGTGCAAATACTGTACTGCATTTAAGGAAGGCAATACATTTGTGAATCCTGCTATGGGGACAACCATTAAGTTAAGAAATTTAACAACTGTGGCAGTAACCATAAAGTGTATTTGGCCACATGCAAATGTTGGATATTCTATCTGGGGGAAAAACTAGGTAAAAACTAAAAGATAGAAGGGGTGCACATATGAGGGTGATGCAAAATGGGAAAAGAGATTATATTTTGGAAGAACATGTGTTGGGAGCAGGGAACCCTGAAGACCATTCTGTTCTTTTTATGGAGATAGAAAAGGTGTTCACAGGTCCAAGAGAGGGAGACATAGATCTGGTATTGGCACAAAGAGAACATTTCAAGAATTTCAAATTACAGGCAACATCTTCCCCAGGTCTCAATGACCATACTGAATGTGCCCCATTTTTGTGAGATAATAAAGTCTGTAGTGGGATGTAGTTGCACTACTAATTACTTGTTTGTAATGCTGAAAACAGGAAAAATTGTAAACATCAGTATAATATATCATGCTAGACCATTTTTAAAGAATTTACAACTAATTGATGGAGATGATAATTGTGGAGTAGTTCTTTTTTGATGGAGCTGATATTTATTAATATGAATGTTTCTGAATGATGTTATATATGCAAATGTGTTGGTAAAGTACTGGCAGACTAATTGCACTAATGAATTTTGTTATACTGCACCTTTACAAATGGATTATACATGTGGACTATTGGGGTACTTTTTCACTCCTGAAGAAGCTACCATGGGAAACACTGAATGAACTGTGGGTGCATTTGCACATTAATAAAATAAGCTTGGTCCATATCTAGTGTGTTAGTGCAGTTTTTTTTTTTCTCCTGGTGAGTGACCCATGTTTTTGTTTCTGTTTACAAACGTTAACAAAGAATGTCTGAAGTGTGAACAGTGAGACAGGACGTGAATACTTCAATAAAGAATACCTGCAATGTGAACAGTAAGGCAGGGTTTACATAATTTAAAAAACAATGTCCTTAGTGTGAACAGTAGGGCAGGTTATACAGACTTTAATAAAGAATGTCTGCAATGTGAACAGTAAGACAGGGTGTACAGACTCAAATAAAGAATGACTGCAATGTGAACAGTAAATTGGGGTGTAGAATTTAATATGGAATGTCTACAATTTGAACAGTAAGTCAGGGGTGGTACATACTTCCATAAAGAATGTCTACAGTGTGAGCAGTAAGGGAGGGTGCAGGGTGGACAGACTTTAATAAATAATGTTTCCAGTGTAAACAGTAAAGTGGGGTTCACATACCTTAATAAATAATGTCTGCAGTGTGCACAGCAAAGCAGGGTGTACTGACTTTAATAAAGAATAACTGCGGAGTGAACAGTAAGGCAGGGTGTATAGACTTTAATAAACAACATCTATCAAGAGCCAATATGGCTGCAAAATAATAGTATTGTGGGCAGTGAGAAATGTGTAAACATGCTATTTTTTGCACTAACCCCTGAGCCACCCAACTGCACTTTCTAATTGTAGTGACACACACACACATACACACATTGGCTTGTACATACACAAATATATGCATATACTGTATATTTCATTATAATATAGCAGTTCACTGCCTACACATATTTTTACAGATTAAAATAAAAGACATTGAGGGTCTGTTTTCTTATTTTCAGGCTCCGAGGGTCATCAGACTGTGGGGTGTTGCCACTAGACACCTCATTTAAATCAGCAATGACATGTATAAGGCTGAAATTGATCTAGATAGCAAGGGAATGTAGACTTGGAATTTTTGCACTAACCACTGTGCTGCCTAAATACACTTGCTAATTAGTGATGGATGCACACAGACACACACACACACACACACACACACACACTGACTAATACATATATGCGTATATAGTGCAGTATAACATAGCAGTGCACTGCCTACACACACACACACACACACACACACACACAAAGCATTGCTACATATACACACTAACACACATACACTGCCTTACAATGCATTTATTTGCTTATACATCAAACCCAAACTTTTGCTGTATTTAGGATAAGCACTGTGTTTTACACTAACTCATTGTACTCATCTATGGCATGACTAAGTAACTAAGGTAGTGGACCAGGGAATTGTGATAGATGTAGCCTATCAGGACTCAGAAAGGCCTTAGAAACTGTCCCCCATAGAAGGCTGATTAACAAACTGCGCAGCCTAGAGGTCGATCCTAAAATAGTTCTGTGGGTGGAGAACTGGTTGAATAGCAGGAGTCAGAGGGTTGTGGTAAACAGGGTGTAGTCTGGAGAGGGACAGGTGATGAGCAGGGTGCCACAGGGACTGGTGTTGGGGCCAGTCCTCTTCAATGTCTTTATTGTGGACATTGCAGAGGGACTGGATGGGAAGGTATTCCTCTTCACAGACAACAGAAAAGGTAGGCAATTGGGTGGACATACCAGTGAGTGTTGAAAGAATGAGGGAAGACCTTAAAAAACTGGAGAAATGGTCAGAAGAATGGAGTTTGGATTCAGTGCGAAGAAGTGCAGGATCATGCACATAGGGCACAAGAACCCAGGGACAAAGTACAAACTAGGTGGGGAGATACTGACAGTTACAAAACAGGAAAGGGACCTGGGAGTTCTCATCTCAGAGGAGCTAAGAGAAACTAGGGAATGTGATATGGCAGCTGTAAATGCTAGCCAGATTCTTGGATGCATAGGGAGGGGTATCAGGAGTATAAAGAGGGAGGTCATCTTGCTCCTGTATAAGACACTTGTGAGAGACAACACCCGGAATACTGTGTCCAGTTCTGGAGGCCCCATCTGAGAAAGAACATAGACAGGGTAGATGCAGTGCAGTGGAGGCAAGTAAAAAAATGGTGCAGGGCCTGTGGAATAAGACCTATGAGGAAAGACTAAAAGAGTTAAATATGTATTCCCTGGAGGAAAGGGGGGGCATGAGTGAGACATACAAATACATCAGTGGTATAAGAGTACAGGAAAAAAGCATCTTCCAAAGTAAGAGATGCTCCAAGTTAGGGGTACGAAATGAAGTTAGAGGGGGGAAGGCTTAGGGGAAATGTGAGAAAATATTTTTTCACGGAGAGGGTGGTGGACACCTGGAATTGCCTACCATAGGAGGTGGTAGGGGCTAAAATGGTTGCAGAATTTAAAAAGGACTGAAGTGAATTAGGTTAGCTGTCTGTATTGATTTTTTTTTCATGTTTAAAGAGTGGTATGATGAACTACATGTTTTTCTTTTGTGATAGCATATAGCATAGTAACATAGTGACTTCCTAGAAAACTTGAATCGGATAATTATTTGTATGTGTCTGCTGAAGGTTTTGCTATAGCATTTGAAAATGAACTGATGTTGTAAGCAATTGTGTGTCTGTCAACACATTTTTATAACATGTTTTATTGGTTTTGCAGTGTCCAGATTGATATTTAGGAGCATAATTTAATATATGTTTATGCACACAGATTTTTTGAAAAAATGCTTAAAGAAAGCGGATAAGGAAGTGCATACATCGTGGAACTATTAAGGTAATGTGGAGACTATTCCGCTCCATATTACAGTTGAGGCTGGCAGCACAGCCTAGAGGTTAATGATCTATGAATGAGCTTGGTACATCCAACAGACCTGGATTTGATTCCCAGAACCTTCACTTGCATACTGTGTGCCTCTGAGCAAGTCACTGAACCACTCTAGTGCTCCTGGGTTGCCCTCGAAAACAGGCACTTATGTCTAGTGGGCCTTACCCAGTTACCAAAAGAATAAAAAAAAGTTAAATTTTATTATATGAATTATTTTGTGAAGTACTGTATGTTAGCAGCGAAACATTGCATACTGTGCATTTTAGCCAATTCCCTGATAAAGAAGTCTTTATGATCTTGAAATGTTGTTTAGTTTGGAATAAAGAATATTGGCTGATGAAAAATAAAACTATGCACTTTGTGTGAAAGTAGCTATCTGGACTGATTTCTCATTTATACTTAAGTTTTTGTGTGACCCTTCTGACGGCTTTGTCCATAGCACCTGAAATCTGAAACCTCTTTCCTCACCCTCAGTTACCATTTATTCATGTGTCCTGTTTCCTCAGTACTTATTTTGTGGTTTCTGACATGGTTTTGAGTTAACTTTTTGTTGTCTTTATGTTTCTGGGACTCAGTATTCATGCTGCTGCTGTTATGGATCAGAGATTGTGTCCCCCCCCATGCTGTTACGTGCGTCAAGCTGCTTGGTGCCATGAGGTTATATGTGAAATTCAAAAGGATGTGGTATGGAGAATATTTTTAAGTTGTTTTTCTTTAAGGGTTTAAGAAAAACAACCAAAGAAAACTAAGTTGTATAGCGAGCAAGCAAGAGCTGCGCCATGACTGTTTGAAGTGGCTGTTGTATGCTTACTCATGTGCCACACTCAGTCTGAGTCTGGCAAGGAAACTTGGTGGATTGGGGGAACATTTTAGGGTTGTAGGTGTGTTTTAGGCTAATTTCTCTGTTGTTGGACAGAGGGACTGATAGTGCTGTGAAAGCAATTGGATGGCAATCAGAAACCAGTGCTGTAAAAGTGATCAGAAATACGGCTTTCACTTTGATTCAGGATGGAGTGATTTCATTTACTATTTTTGATGTGATCTTCTGTATGGTGGGACTAGATCAATGATGTTATGCTGGGATAACATCATTGGTCCAGTCTCATAGTGACCAATCAGACATCACCATTCTTTCTTGCCACTGTATAATAAAGAATGTCTTCAATGTGAACAGTAAGGCAGGGTGTACAGACTTTAATAAAGAATGTATGCAGTGTGAAAGTGAGTCAAGGTGTACAGACTTTAATAGAGAATGTCTGTAGTGTGACAGTAAGGCTGGGTGTACAGACTTTAATAAAGAATGTCTGTAGTGTGACAGTAAAGCAGGGTGTACAGACTTTAATAAAGAATGTATGTAGTGTGAAAGTGAGTCAAGGTGTACAGACTTTAATAAAGAATGTCTGTAGTGTGACAGTAAGGCTGGGTGTACAGACTTTAATAAAGAATGTCTGTAGTGTGACAGTAAGGCAGGGTGTACAGACTTTAATAAAGAATGTCTGTAGTGTGACAGTAAGGCAGGGTGTACAGACTTTAATAAAGAATGTCTGTAGTGTGACAGTAAGGCAGGGTGTACAGACTTTAATAAAGAATGCCTGCAATGTGAACACTAAGGTAGAATGCACAGAATTTAATAAAAAATATTTGTAGTGTGAACAGTAAAGCAGACTGTAGAAACTTTAATAAAGATTGCCTGTAGTGTGAACAGTAAGGCAGGGTGTACAGACTTTAATAAAGACAGTCTGCAATGTGAACAGCAAAACAGGGTGTACAGACTTTAATAAATAATGTCTACAATGTGAACAGTAAGGCAGTGTGTACAAACTGTAATAAAGAATGTCTACAATGTGAACTGTAAGGCAGGGTGTACAGACTGTAATAAAAAATGTCTGCAATTTGAACAGTAAGGCATGGTGTACAGACTTAAACAAATAATGTCTGTAGTGTGAAAAGCTGGGCAAAGTGTAAAGACTTTAATGAAGAATGTCTGCAGTGTGAACAGTAAGGCAGGCTATATAGGTATCCTGTTAATTGAGCAGTGGGACAAGTGTGAGGTGATGTAAGCGAATGCATGAGGGCAAATGCAATGCGCACAAGCTGGTGTTTGAAGT
The DNA here is from genome assembly GCA_016271365.2 of Neoceratodus forsteri. NCBI lineage: Eukaryota > Metazoa > Chordata > Ceratodontiformes > Ceratodontidae > Neoceratodus > Neoceratodus forsteri. The sequence goes on along the minus strand of CM057449.1, from coordinate 97,565,440 downwards.
GTGTGCAAGAGTGTCCGTGCTGATGGGTAAGTGTGATTGGGGCAAGTGCGGATGTGAGGTGTGTGTCAGTTGTGCCTGGGTGTTGTGTTACCCACATACACTCAGTATGCCACCACTACCATGAAACCTAGACAGTGAACCCCTCCAGCGAAACCCCCACTGCACCTAAACTGGCAGCAACAGGGGTTTTACTTTGAGACACTGTACAGCGATGGGGGCGTAAATATTTAACTCCACTGTCTGTGCAACATGGTTAGATATATATAGTAGTGGGGTGTGGGTGGCACAGCCCCCCATTATCCATCAGGATGTTGCTGGTCAGTTCGGAGTCACGTCATGGATGGGGATTTCAATGGGTTTCCGGTGCTGTAGCTGACGTTGTGGTTGGGACTGTCACACAAGCATCACAGATCCCATGCACTCTTGCTCCCATCATGGTATGTCTCCACTTCCCTACTGTTCCAGGATGGTGGAGGAGTTTATATACATACTTTGGGTGAGGTGGAAGGGACCAGCCCGCCATCACATACGTAGGTAGAAATATATTCCTAGGGGCCAATGGAGGTCCTCTGATATCTGCCTGCTGTCTCTGACTTGTGGGACCATGTACTGCAAGGGTGGTATTTTCAATCTCTCTGTCTCCCTCCTGGCCAAATTGCCTGCTGCACTGTTTACGAACATACGGACATAGGAACATACGAAATTTGCCAGCAGATGAAGGCCTAGAGGTCTATCAAGTCTGCTCGAATGTGCAGCTAGCACCCCTTATTCTGCAGCTGCCCTTCCCTTCCACCCTTCCCCATTCATTAACCTTCCCCCTAGTCCTGTCCCATCCTCGTTTGAAGCAGTCCACTTATCTACTGCATACCACTTCAGCAGGTAACGCATTCCACCCAGCCACCACCCTCTCTGTAAAAAAGTGTCTCCTCATCTCCCTCCTGAACCATCCTTGCTCCAGTCTCGTATCATGACCCCTGGTGGCCCTCCCTGCCCTTACTTTGAACAGCCCCTCTGTACCCGTCTTGTTTATTCCTTTCATGTATTTAAAGGTTTCAATCATGTCACCCCTGTCTCTCCTCTCCTCCAGTGAGTACATGTTCAACTCCTTCAACCTCCTCTCGTATGATAAGTCCCCCAGCCCCTTGATCATCTTTGTCACTCTGCGCTGCACCCACTCCAGTAACTTAATGTCCCTCTTCAGATACGGATGCCAGTACTGCACGCAGTACTCCAGGTGTGGTCTAACTAATGACCTATACAGTGGCAGAATCACCTCCTCCCTCCTCGAGGATATATCCCTTGCAATACAACCCAGCATTTTGTTGGCCTTTGCAGCTGCCTTCCTACATTGTGCCGAGTTGTTCATTGACCCTGTAATGAGCACACCAGATCCTTCTCCTCCTCTGTCTGGGATAGCTGCACTCCCCAGCTGGTAACTCCTCCTTGGGTTCTTCATCCCAAATGCAGCACCTTGCACTTTTGGCATTAAAGCCCAGTTGACAGGTGTCTGACCAGGTTTCAAGCTTTGCCAGATCATCCTGCAACCCCTGCCATCCCCCTTGGTCATCCACCACCGCGCGTACCTTGGTATCATCAGCAAACAGACTGATCTTGCTCTTGATGTCTCATGATATGTCTGCAATGAATATCCCAAGCAACACTGGTCCCAACACCTAGCCCTGTGGAACACCGCTCATCACTACCCTTGGGTGTGAGAGCTCCCCACCCACCACCACCCTCTGTTGCCTTCCCTGCAGCCAGTTTCCTACCCATCTCACCAGCTTTGCACCCACCCCTGTGCTTACTAACTTCCTTCCCAGCCTTCCATGTGGCACTGAGTCGAATGCCTTACTGAAGTTAAACATAGAAACATAGGAACATAGAAGTTGACGGCAGATAAAGACCGCAAGGCCCATCCAGTCTGCTCATTTCTTTTTCTACCTTATAAATGTGCCATCAGCCTTTGCTATGTCAGTGGCCTATCTATGCATAGTCATTTGTATTGCTCCCTTATGCCTATCCCATGCCTGTTTGAAGCCCTGCACTGTATTCATAGCCACCACTTCTTGTGGTAAGCCATTCCATGCATCCATCACCCTTTCTGTGAAAAAGCATTTCCTCACATTCCCCCTTAATCGGCCCCCCTCTAATCTCATGCTGTGTCCTCTTGTCCTGCTACTTTTCTTATATTTAAACATGCTAGACTTTTTCACCTTGTTAATGCCCTTAAGGTGTTTGAATGCCTCGATCATATCACCTCTCTCCCTCCTTTGTTCCAGGGTATACATATTGAGCTCTGTTAATCTGTCCTCATATGTCTTCTGATGCAGTCCCTGCACCATTTTGGTTGCCCTTCTCTGGACTGCCTCAATTTGGTTAATGTCCTTGTGAAGGTGTGGCCTCCAATACTGCATGCAGTACTCCAGATGGGGCCTAACCAGTGTCTTGTAAAGAGGGATTATTACCTCCCTCTTACGACTTGTGATACCCCTACTAATACACCCTAACACCTCCTAGCCTTACCTAGTGCTTTAGAGGTCTGCTTGAATGATTTCAGGTCATCAGTGATGATGATGCCCAAGTCTCTTTCTTCCTTTGTGACTGCTAGCAGTCCCTCCAGCCTATACGTGGCTTCAGGGTTTCTCTTCCCTATGTGCATGATTTTGCACTTCTTTGCATTAAATCCCAGTTGCCACTCTTCTGACCATTTTGCTAGTTTATCCAGATCTCTTCTCATTCTGTCCACCCCATCTGGATCATCTACTCTGTTGCAGATCTTGGTGTCATCTGCAAACAGACAAACCTTACCCTCTAGTCCATCTGCAAGGTCACTAATGAAGATGTTGAAGAGGACTGGCCCCAGGACTGATCCCTGAGGTACCCCACTTGTGACTTGCATCTCTTCTGACTGTATACCATTTACCATCACTTGTTTTCTGCCCGCCAACCAGTTTGCCACCCAGTTGACCAACTTCGACCCACCCCGAGCCTACCCAGCTTATTTATCAGTCTTCTATGTGGAACAGTGTCAAAAGCTTTGCTGAAGTCAAGGTAGGCACATCAACTGCTCCCCTTGGTCCACCACTCTGGTTACCCAGTCAAAGAAATCTATGAGATTAGTTTGACAGGACCTTCCTTTGTAAACCCATGCTGTCTTGGATCCCTGTGCCCTTATGGATTCCAGGTGTTGCACTATCCTTCCTTAAGGAGTGCCTCCATAATCTTGCCCACTACTGAGGTAAGACTGACTGGTCTGTAGTTCCCCGCCTCCTCCCTGCTACCACTCTTGTGGAGCGGGATCACAAGAGCCCTTCTCCAGTCTTCTGGGACCTCTCCTGTGCTCAGAGACTCACTAAACAGTTCTGCTAATGGCTCTGCAAGTTCCACCTTTAGCTCCTTAAGTACCCTGGGATGTATGCCATCAGGTCCCATTGCCTTATCCACCCTGAGCTTAGCAAGCTCTTGTAGGGACCCTTTCTTTGTGAAGGGAGTAGTGCTCACTTCCTCCCCATGTGTCCATGATGCTGAGCTGTGGGCCCTGCCCTACCTTCTTCTTAGTAAATACTGAGCAAAAGTATCTATTTAGGATAGATGCCTTTACAGGGTCCTCCTCCTCACATGCTCCCTTTTCTCCATTAAGTTTAGCTATACCCCCTCTGGACTTTCTCCTTTCACTAATGTATCTATAGAAAGTCTTGTCACCTTCTTTTACTGTTCGTGCTAGTGTTTCCTCAGTTTGGGACTTTGCCTGCCTTACTGCCTTCCCGTAGGGCAGTTTGGTATGCTCCCTATCTTCATCCCGCTGTGTTCTCTTATATTTCCTGAAGGCCAGCCTTTTGGCTCTGACCTTTTCTGCTACTGTATTTGAGAAACAAAGTGGTTTCCTTCTTTTTTTGCACTTCTTTTTCTATCTAACACAATGGGATGTTGCTTCAAGTATTGCATCCTTAATGCTTGCCTACTTTGCCTGTACCCCCTCACCTGTGTTTCTTTTCACCAGGGCTAGCTTAACTCTGTTGGCCATCTTATAAAAGTCTGCTCCTCTGAAGTCCCATATTTTTATCTTGGAATGGGATGATTTAGATGTAGTAGCCAAATTGAACCATACCATGTGATGGTCACTGGCCCCCAGGTGACCTTATACCACGAGATCTGTGATCCCTTCCTTGTTTAGTCAGTACTAGATCTAGGTCCAGATACAGGACATCCACTGCATGGCCCCAGAAGTCCAGATACAGGACATCCACTGCATGGCCCCCGTCCAGTTGTCTAGCTACCCAGTCATAGAACTCGACCAGGTTGGTTTGGCAGGACCTGCCACATATGAAGCCATGCTGTCTGCTGTCCTGTAGTCCTTTGGCCTCTAGGAGGGCCATCAGCCTCTCCTTCAGGATAATCTCCATTAGCTTAACCACGATGAATGTGAGGCTTACTGGTCTGTAGTTTCCCGGTTCATCCTTAGGGCCAGTCTTGTGGAGGGGCACCACATGAGCCATCCTCCAGTCCTGAGGTACACACCCCGAATGTAGTGAGGCATTAAATATGTCTGCCAAAGGTCCTGCAAGGACCTCTGCCAGCTCCTTCAGTACCCTGGGGTGGATGCCATCTGGCCTGGCGCCTTGTCCACCCTCAGTGCCTTCAAACCCTCTCAAACTCTGCTCTCCATGATTTCCCATCTGTCACCACTTCCCCCACTGCTTCTGCCATTTCTCCCACCTTGGGTGTCACCCCTCTTCTTTAGTAAATACTGAGTAGAAGTACTCATTTAGTGCTCCGCCTATCGCACCCTGCTTCCACCCAACCCCTCCTTCCTAATCCTTATTATGTGGTCCTTACAGCTCCTTTTCTCCTGATGTACTTAAAGAAGTCCTTCTCCACTCTTCTTAATGCCTTGTGCAAGCCTGAGTTCCAGAGATGCTTTGGTCTCCTTACTGCCCTTGTCACCTCCTTCGATTCTGTCAAGTACCCTCCCTTCCTCCCCTCCCTGTTTTCTTGTACTTCCTAAAGGCAGCTCTTTTTCTCCTTACCTTTTCCATGATCTCGTTGCTCAACCAGATCGGTTTCTTAGCCCTAGCCTTCTTGCTCTGGGCTTTGCAGCAGGTTTTGGTTGCCTCCACTATCCCCAGCTTTATGAGCTCCCACCTCTGGTTAGTGTCCATGCTAGATTGAATTCTGGCCCTTTTACCACTTCCCCCATCCTCCCAAAGTCGGCCATCCAGAAGTCCAGCACTATTGTGCCAGATTCCACTCCTTCCTTGCCCATATCCAATGTGAGCCATACTGAGCGGTGGTCACTCCCTGACAGCAGTTCCTTCACTGTAAGTTCTCTCACAAAGTCCCCATTTGTCAGCACAAGGTCAAGGGTATTCCCTAACCTGGTTGGTTTACTGACCATTTGCAGAAGGAAGCTGTCCTGGAAGGCATCCAGCAGTACCTGCTCCCTTCTGTTCCTGGTTGCTGGGGTGCTCCAGTCCACTCCTGGCATGTTGAAGTCTCCCACAATCACCACACTACCTTCTTGCAGGTCCTCTTGATCTGTCCCACTAGTTCCCTGTCTAACTCCTCCATCTGAGATGGTGGCCTGTACACCACTCTCATTCTAAGAATCCTATTCTTGGAATCCTGGATTTGCATCCAAAGTGACTCCATACTACCCTCCTCCCCTTCCTCCCTTACACACTTCAGTCCTTCCTTCACATATAGTGCCACCCCCCCTCCTTTCCCAGTCACCCTGTCCCTACGAAATAACATGTACCTGGTACAGACAGGTCCCAGTCATTGTATTGGGTGGCCCATGTTTCTGTGATGGCTGCAATGTCCACCTCTCCCTCTGCCATGAGAACCTGTAACTCTGCAGTTTTCCTCCTAAGGCTCCTAGCATTAAGGGTAACCACCTTCCACCCTCCCCCCCCATCCTACCCTCCTTTCCTTGCATCACCAACAGTATTTGCCATTTGTCCTTTGTCACTGTTATGGGGGGTAAGCTCATATGGTTTCCCAACCTGTGGTCTCTGCATATCTCTTCCCCAACTGCCACCCCCACTCCTAGTTTAAATTACCAGCTTCCTCTATGTACTCCTCCATCCTCTGTTTCAACACTTTCTTTCCCTCCTCACTCAAGTGTAGTCTGTTCTTGGCATAGAGACTACTGTCCTCCCAGGTCCCTCCCCACCCCCCAACAGCCCATATCCTTTAGCACAACACCAGGTTCTTAGCCATCCGTTAAATTCCTCTATTCTCAGCTTTCTTATTGTGCTTGCCTTTGGCACCAGAAGTGTCTCTGAAAAAGTTACTGATCTTCCTGCCCCCTCGCATAATTGTGCTAGTTCCTCAAACCTCCTCTGGACTGTATCTACTGTCTTGTCAGCCAGGTCGTTTGTCCCAAGATGTATAATTAAATGAGGCTTGTCCCTACCCCTTCTAGCATATTTCAGAACAGACTGTCCCACCCTTTCCGTTGTCATTCTTGGCATGTCCTCCACCCAAGTGCGACTATGTCTTTCCCCCTTGCTACCCCACCTAACTCCTTTTAGTACTGAGTCCCCCAGCACTAAGATTCCACCCCTCTTACTCCCTGCTTGCTTCCATTCATCTCCCTGTCTCATTTCCAGCTCCTCTTCTTCCTCCTGCACATTATTTCCCTACCCCTGTTGCACCTCTCCCAGCAGAACTTCCCCACTTCAGTTTGGTCCAGGCATTTATCAATTACTCCTCTAATTTCATCATTTCCTCTTTTCCACCTTCTTCGCCTCTAGCAGTGCACAACTATTTTCTGAAGGCCCTTCACAAATGCTTGCTCCCTCTCTTCATAGTAACCTGTTCTCTCCTTTCCACCCATGACTTTTGCCACTTCTTTGCCTCCCTCACAAGTCCCTATCTCCTCCTTCCATTTGTCTTTGTCTCTGACCTGGTTTCCGCAATTGTTCTTTCTGGCCTGGGCCCTTTGTCTCTGCTTCCTTCTTCTGACCCTCTCCTCACCACTGTTGGCTTAAATCGCCTTCCCTCATCTCCCCTTCTTCCTCCCTACAGTATTGGGCTAAACTCACCCCTAATCTGCCTTGCCTGTCTTAGATCCTCCTGCAGACCCTCAATCTCCTTTCTAAGTTTTTCTATGTGGTTGCACACTAAACATCCTCCCACACTCCAGGCAATTTTTAGAAAGATTGGTGCACCACAGTTGTTGCAGCCTACCAACCTACCCATTGCTGTTGTTGCCCACTAGCGATCCCCCACCCTTCCAGATGCAGGATACCAAACACTCCCCCAAGTCTCCCCTCTCCCTCCTCTAACAATGCAAAACATTTTCTTTATTTCCCTTAACTCCTTTGTTGCACACGTTTAGATACATTGAGCAACTGCTTTTTATATTCCTATCCTTCCTATCCACACTCAAAAACAGACTTTAAGTAACCATTGCACAACCTTCTTCAAACTCCTACTCCTCCTTACCCCAATGCAATATCAATGCGAAGAAGTAATAATGAAAGCTCCTAGATTTGTATTTACTTCCCTTCCACTGAGATAGCAGTCACCTCTTCACTTGCTGCTGTTCCTTTCCTGGATGTCTGCTTTTGCTTTTGCTGTTTAGTTTGGCTCTATTGCTTGCACAGCTATTTTCCTTGGCTATATTGTTTTAACTCAATTGTGGGTGACCTGGCTATATATATATGTTAATAAATAATGTCTTCAGTGTGAACAGTAAGGCAGAGTGCACAGACTTTAATAAAGAATGTCTGTAGTGTGAACAGTAAGGCAGGGTGTACAGACTTTAATAAAGAATGTCTGCAGTGTGAACAATAAGATGGTGTACACACTTTAATAAAGAATGTCTGCAGTGTGAACAATAAGACGGTGTACAGACTTTAATAAAGAATGTCTGCAGTGTGAACAGTAAGGCAGAGTGCACAGACTTTAATAAAGAATGTCTGTAGTGTGAACAGTAAGGCAGGGTGTACAGACTTTAATAAAGAATGTCTGCAGTGTGAACAATAAGATGGTGTACAGACTTTAATAAAGAATGTCTGCAGTGTGAACAATAAGACGGTGTACAGACTTTAATAAAGAATGTCTGCAGTGTGAACAGTAAGGCACAGTGTACAGACTTTAATAAAGAATGTCTGTAGTGTGAACAGTAAGGCAGGGTGTACAGACTTTACCAAAGAATGTCTGCAGTGTGAACAATAAGGCTAAGTGCACGGACTTTAATAAAGAATGTCTGCAATGTGAACAGTATGGCAGGGTGTACTAACACAAGTGAGGCATGTCTGCAATGTGAGCAGTAAGGCAGGTTATACAGACTTTAATAAAGACTGGGACAGATTTTCAAAGATCCTAGGATGCCACAAGCTCCTGGTGCACCAAACAAATGACTCGTGGAGCTTGGGGCATTCCCCTGTCAGTGATCATGATTTTCAATCCCTTGAGATGATCGCCGCACTTTAGACCATGGTTTTGTGGTCTAGCGTGCACCACCCCTGAGGCAATGTAACGGTGCTTGTGCCAGATCATTGGCGCAAGCTGACATAATCGTGGAAATTGTCGCAACTGCACTCAGGATTTTAAATTCGGGTGCAGTTGTGGCAGAGGGGTTTGGTACACTACAGAGTTCAAAGTCCTGTGGCACAGGGTGGGACGCAAGATCTGTGCCCCCGTTTGAAAATCTGGCCCAATGACTCCTGTGTGGACAGTAAGGCAGGGTGTACAAACTTTAATAAAGAATGCCTGCAAAGAGAACAGTAAGGCATGGTGTACTCAATTTTATGATGGCATGCCTGCACTGTGTACTGTACATCAAGGCAGAGTGTATAACCTTCAACAGAGAACTGCCTTTAGTGTGAAAGGTATGACAGAGAGTATAATCTGCTTCAGCACATTTCTGGAGAGTGCCTGATGTCCACTGGCAATCCACTTTCTTACCCTGCCATAAGAAGTCTCTGATGTCCAGTGGCCCTAACCATCCCAAATGGTGGGAGGAACAACTCACTGTGTAGTTCTACTAAACATCATCTGAGAATTAATATTGCAAACAACAGTGCAATGAAATGTAGCCTTTCGCAGTACTACAGTTTGTGATAATTTATTTCATGTGGTTGACAGTCTAAGTGGTAAGTGCATGGGATCTGGCAGAAAGAAAATAATACACAGTATTTCCCTGAGTGGAGCACTAGCCCACAAATACACCGACTACCTTGCATGTTCATTAAAAAAAAAATAAAGGTGTTGGTTAACATCACACTTCTTGGACACATGATATCAAAGTCTGCAAGAGTAGAAATTCAAATCTGTTGCAGGAAGTAAACTATTACTGTAACAAACTGGAAGAGGAGGGATCTATTCTCTTCCATCTTGGATAGTCATAACTGCCATTGACGGTGGGATTGTGATGCCCTAATTACTGGCTTGAAAAGTTATGCTAAAGGAGACAGTTATTTTGTTTTGCCTGATGTGCTGACTGAAAGTAGGAACAGGACCTTTTGTGTCAGAACCCATTGTTGGGGTTTGCCTTCTGTAACACAAGGGTTGGTTTCCTGCAGTCACACTTCGTAGTATATGTGTGTATGTGTGGGGAGTGATAATACCATCACCAATGCTGGCAATGGGCTCCATTGTCACATTTAAGGGTGAGGGTGTCTGTAGTGCCAATTGTAACACCTTAGATAAACCCTGGATATTGCAGCTTCAAGTGCATTGGTCAGTATGGACGTTATCATCCCCAGAGTTAGGAAATGTTCTTAAACAGCTTGGGTATACGTGCCATTAGCTCAGTGACATGGGAACATATTTATTTATTTATATGTTCTATTTATTTTAAAGTTTGATAACCAGGAAAGACACACTGAGCCAAGGCTTGTTTCCAGGTGTGATCCAGGGAAGAGAGGGAGGGGAGTAGACACACAGGCAGTTACCATCAGCAGAAGTGCAGTACCAGAAAAAACGCAAGTGCAAAAGTTCAGTTGGTAACAACTTAAAACAGTTGATATACACAGGATTGTAAATTAGCTCGGAAGCCCATATTGCATATGAGTAGGCAGTGTAAATCTAATTGATGTGTTTGGATGAGTCGAGTCCTCCAGTGAGAGCAGAGTGAGGAACAGGAGTTTAAGGACCCAAGAAAATAAAGAGTTTGCCAAGATAGGAGACTGAAAGGAGTGGAGGGAAAGGAAACAGAGGAGTCAGGAAGGGAGATGACAGGTACATGAAGGGGGAGGAGTAAGCCTTGATAGGCATTTTAGTGATAGAAGGGTGGGGGCTAGCTGAAGGGGTGAGGAGAGCAGGTTCCAAAGGGAGCAGGTTCCAAAGGGAGGGAAGCTGCTAGGAGAAAGCAGCTTCAAGTTCAGGTTCAAGTTTATTACAGGAAAGACTCCGTTGAGCAAGCTCATTCACAAGGAGGTCCTGAGGCACATACACATACAGTTCGCAATTACATAGACAGGAGATATAAAATGTAGAACAACAAAAAAATAATATATAATACAAGAGGTATACACAGTAGAAGTCCTTATGCTATATATGCAGTACATTCCAGCTTTAACCTTGCCCTAAATGATACAACACATTTCAGCTTAATAAGTAGAGGGTCAGTTGGTACCTAGGAAGTTGATTTGGCATTGGAGGCCCTAGTAGCACCTACATATGTCTTTTAATTTAGAGATAGCTAGTGTTTTGTAGGAGTTAATTGATATGATGCTGGTTAGCTTCAGCATGGATTGTAGTTGGTTCCAAATGTTTGAGAGGGCATATGAGACAGCTCTTTGGCCAGCTGTGGAACATGTCCTGGGAACATCTAGTAGGATAAGATCAGATTTCCTTATGGAGTAGGCGCTTTACGAGATGTATATGAGAGAGGTTAAATAGACAGGCAGTTTGTGGAGTAGTAATTTGAGGGTCCAAATGCTAGCATGCAGGAGGCATCTGGTGGCAAGAGAGGTCCACCCAACTGCTGCATAAAGATCACAATAGTGGGTCCTGTACACAGAGTTAGTAATGAAGTGAAAAGCACAGTGATAGAGTACGTCCAGTTTAGATAGGCTCAATGTTAGGGAGGAGATAAAGATAATGTCTCTGTAGTCAAGCAAGGATAGGAATGTTGGTTGGACAAGTCTTTTGTGGGACGCGAGAGAAAAGAGGGTCCTATTTCTAAAGAAGAAACCCAAGTGTGCTTTAAGCCTCTTTGATAGATCCTCGATGTGGTTGTTGAAGGAAAGCTTGTTGTCTATCCACATACCTAGATATTTAAATTTAGGTAAGACTTCCAAGGGTTCACCTACGGAGGTAACTGTGAAGTTTTTAGGTGGGGTAGGTAGGGCACCAGACAAGGCAAGTCTTGAGAAAATCATTGTCTTGGATTTTTTGGCATTTAAGAGAAGCTTGGCATTGTTAAGGTTGCTTTATAACTGGATAAAGTCAACTTGGAGTGCTTCCCTGACTTCAGTTAAGGACAAGCCTGGTGCATACATAACCGAATCGTCCACAAAGAAATGTATTCTAGAATTCTTTATGTGGGAATCAAGGTTGTTGATGTGCAGGGAAAAAAAGGATTGGTCCTGGGATGGAGCCTTGAGGGACTCCTCTGGCAATTGGAAGGGGGTCAGATATTAGGCCATCAGCTTTGACATTTTTGCATCCTTCCTGTGAGATAACTGTTAAACCTCTATAAGGTAAGTGGAGTGGCACCTATGTAGGCAAGACGGATGATTAGGAGGTGATGGTCTACAGTGTCAAAGGCCCTACTAAGGTCTAGAAAGACTGCACCACTAACCTTCTTGGTGTCCATAGCATGGATCCAGTCATTAGAGACTTTAGCCAAGGCTGAGATGGTACTGTGCTTCGACCTGAAGCCAGATTGGGACGGGTTTAGGAGGTGATTTTGTAGTTGGTTGTATATAAGTTCTTCCAGCACTTTGGAGAGAATGGGCATGATTGAGATAGGACTGTAGTTGTTTAAGTCACAAAGATCTCCTGATTTGAAGACAGGAAGAACATGGGCAGATTTCCAGCAGGATGGAACAGTGGCTGTGGTAATAAAGAGGTTGAAGATGTGAAGGATGGGGGCTGTGAGCTGGGCATAGCCTAGCTGCAAGAAAAATGATTCAAGGCCATTGTCCCCTGCACTTTTCTTGGTGTCAAGGCTAAGAATTATGTCTTTGACTTCTTTGTAGCTAAACAGGCACAACTGGAAAGAATGAGGTGGAGAAGCATGTGTAGAATCTGGGCTAGTGTTGCTATTCACTCGGCTAGCATATGGGGAGGAGTTGAATGCCAACCCAGCAGTGGCAAAGTGATGGTTAAGTTCTTTGAGGATCCGCAGTTTATTTTCAACCATCCCGTCCTTGGCCAGAATCTTGTTGGGAGGGGAGGAAGCAGCAGGATGGCCTTCAATGGATCTCAATGTCTTCCAGATTTTTTGGGAGTTCCCTTTGGCCTGCTCCAGAGTGGAGATGTAGAAGTTTATTTTAGTAGCACATACACTTTTAACACAGGCATTTCTGGCAGTTCTAAACACCTGCCAGTCTGCTGGGTTATTTGTGTACCTTGCCCCAGCCCATAGCTTGTCTCTATTGGTAAGTGCAGATTTGAGCTCTTGGGTGAACCACGGATGCGAGATTTTCTGCACCCTCATTTTAATAAGAGGATCATGCTTGTTAACTAGGGTGGTGAGGTTGTCATTAGGATAGAGACAGCGGCATCAGCAGATTTGGCAAGATATAGGTCTTGCCACCTGATCGTAGCTAGATCAGTTAGGAAGTTTACTGAGTTTAATTTACGGAACAAACATTTGCTTCTGAATTTAGGGTACTGCTGGGTTTTAGATTGGAATCTTGTACATATAATGATACTGTGGTCACTCTTGTCATTATGGAAAACTGCAGAATGTGAGATTTTATGAGGATGCGAAGTTAAGATGACATCTAAGAGTGACCAGTTGGCAGAGTTAGAAGCAGTGATTCTTGTGGGTTCAGTTACTTTCTGTATAAGACCCAGTTCATCTCAGATGGCTTTTAGGGAGTGGGATTTAGCAGTGAGCCAGTCCATATTGAAGTCCCCTAAGATTATTGTTTCCATGTTAGCAGCCAAAGTTATGGATTTCAACACGTTAAGAATTTCTGTGCCTCCTGACAGGGGTCTATAGCCACAAATGATTGTGATGCACTCTGATAATGGATGGTAAAGTTTAAGCAAGACAATCTCATATTCCTTGGGTTTAGTTTTACAGGAAATGCTTCCAACATCAAATTTTGATTTGCCATATACAACCACGCCCCCCTCGAATCCCTATCAGCCCTAAAGAGCTTGAAGCCTGGTATAATAATTTGCAGATCAGTGTTGATCTTTTTTAGCATGACTCGGTAATTATAATCAGATCTGGGTCAGTGTGGGCTGCCCAAACTTGAAGACGATCACATTTTTTGAGCAGGCTTAGAATACTGATCATCATCAGTTTCATCCCAGGAGCAGCTGCAAACTCTGACGGAGAAGTGATTTGAGTTGGGGGACCTGGATTTAGTTCAACATTGCCTGAACAGAAAAGGAGAATTAGAAACATTTTCTTGAGGGCATTTATCAGGTAGAAGTTGGCTCTTTTCATGTGGGTTCTTGTGTGATGTTCAGTCATTGAGGTACGTCTAGCCAGGGCATAGGAGATGCTGACATGGCCATTCAAGGCTAGTAGGGGAAGTGCACGGAAAGACATTGACAAAGGGAGGAGGGTCAGAGAAGAGGGATGAGAATTAAAATGAAAACCCAACAGATTTAGAGTAGGGTAGCAATATGAAGATGCAGCAGGAACTATGATTGTGGGTTTCCAGGCTGGGATAACTTCTGACTTAGCATGGATCAGTGCTTTATGAGTCATACTTTTAGCCAGGATTAGAAGTAGAATGATAATGCAGGCCATATTGCCCACGATTGAGTACAGTGATTTGTGTAGAAAGACCAAGAATCCCTCTAGTGGTAGGTCTGTATAACCTGCTAATGGAAAACTAAAAAACTTAAAAAAAAAAAAAAATCTATTACACACTTGAAATGTGCTTAGTTCTATGTAAAATCTGTTTGTAAAAAGTGCCAGGTAGCAGAAGCAGGGGAAAAGTCCTTACCAATCAGAGCGGGTTTGCTGGAAGCGCCCGTGTTCCGATTGGCTGTGCTGTCCCGTACCTTCCAAGGAGCTGCAGGCGGGCGTCCTGGCCTCAGTCGGTGGCTGGCTGGTGCATGAGTAAGCATAAGAAATAGAGAAGGTGCAGGTGTCCTTTAAGCACTGAAGAGTAAGGGAAGGGGGAGAGGAGAGAAGGAAGATAGGTAGTAAGGGAGCCACAGGTGGAGGGGAGCTCGTTATAAGGACACTGTCAACCTGTTTTTCATCATATTATTTCTAGTTAAAAACATACATTTTATGATTGCATACCTTCTCTAAAATTCATTGATGTTACTGTTTGTTCTGTCTGTCTCCTTGTTTAGTAGAACTGAAATGCATGCTAATGTATGTTTATAAACAACCTTGTTTTGTTTACAGTCCTGGATGTGTTCTTACTGCATACTTCCGGAACATTAGAAACACCTCTAAACAGTGCAGTCACTCATGAGACAGTAGGCTCCTACACTCCCACAGTATCATGAGAGGCTAGACTGTGTTGTGGGTGTTCCCAAGTCCAAGAAAGATGCAGTTAGGACTCATCAAGGAATGTAAACAAACCTGTGTTTGTGTGGTAGCACCGGTATGGTGAGTAGCCTGTTTTTCACTTTTTTAAAAGAAACAAATAGAATCAAACTACCAGCTACATCAGCAATCTTTATAGAATGCAGGCAGTCTTAAAATGTGTTTTTTAAACTAGGAACACTTTGAGACTCAAGGGGGTTGACAGGGTCCCTTTAAGAAAAATAGAAAACAGTATTGGCCCCAGGATATAGAGATGCAGTGAAGTTTTAATTCCTTAGCCAGTACAGGTGAAGTCACCCACTTTACATCAATTTTGAGCTACACGAAGTCTCCATTGTAATGGGCCACTTTGTGTTGCTGACTTAGCATTCACTTTGCCTTATTTTCAGGAAGGCAAAATGTGTGAGAATTAAAAACAGCCCAGAGATTACATGAGTCATGATTGCTGAATGCATTTAATGGTGTTTGATCCATTGTCTCTAGCTATAAAGCCAACTTTGAGGGACAGGGGGTTCAGCCACTCGTCAAGTTCTGTTAGTAGCAAGTCTAGCATGTTCCACCTTGCAAAATTGCACATTGCAAGCACCGCATGCTGTCTATTTCTCTGAAGGTTGCTACCATGACAGTCTGCCTTATTACAGTTCTTTCCAATACCATCAGCACAGACAACCCCTGGTACCTGCACCCAATATGCAGCAATACACAAATAGGAACTACCTGCCATTTTGCCACTTGTCCACATATGCATACTTAAATGAATCTCTTTACTGCCATCTGCTATGCCTTTATGCTGCATACTGCCACGCCCACAGCCACTCTTGCCCCTGGTAACAGTGTCGTGGCAAGAAACATCTTTGCATAAAATGTCTCTTTGCAGGCATTTTTTTGGATTACATAGAAAATTAGCAAAAAATTTAGATTTCTGAACTTTGGGGTTGAGGGGAAGCCAAAAACATCAATAGCTGTGGCTAACAGATGGTGACTGGTCCCTAAACAGATGCAGACACACAGACAGATGGAGGCTGGTCCCTAAACAGATGCAGACACACAGACAGATGGAGACTGGTCCCTAAACAGATGCAGACACAAAGACAGATGGAGACTGGTCCCTAGACAGATGCAGACACGCAGACAGATGGAGACTGGTCCCTAGACAGATGCAGACACACAGACAGATGGAGACTGGTCCCTAAACAGATGCAGACACACAGACAGATGGAGACTGGTCCCTAAACAGATGCAGACACACAGACAGATGGGGATTGCACACTCAAGAGATGCAGCCACACAGACACTACAACACCTTAACCAGTGGTCACATACTATAAATCCCAAACTGGAAAAATAATACCTTTTGCAGAGGGGGGGACAGCTGCAGTACCAGTCCACTAACAAGATTGAACAAAGCAGTAAAAAATATTGCAGATGGATAAGAGATTCAGAGCGCCTCGACTACAGTGTGGCACAATAAAATGTGTCTGACTTGACAGCAAACCCAAGCACACACACACTACAGGTAATGCACAGAAAATATTACAGTTCAGCACACTATAACCAAATCTTTTATACCGACTGAAAAAAATGCACTGCACCACAGCAAGCAGCAAAAAATTATCAAAACTTGCTACAAATATTACTGTGTGTACATGAACACACAAATACTAACACACTAGCTACCCAACAACAATTAGAAAGACTGCCTTTCTGATTGTGAATCTTCCTTCACAGGCCCTTCCCCCGAAGCACACTTCTACAGTATCTGTCAGTACAGAGCCTGAATGTACTAAATTAACATTCAATTGAGAGCCTTGCCTGTAATTATGTGGGGAAGAGCTCCTCCCCCACAGCCTATTTATACAAGCAGCTGTCTCCCGCTCTGCTTAGAGTGAGTCGCATTCACTCCATAGCGTGCTGGGGCTGGATTCCTCCTCCCTTCCCTTTGTCTCCCTGTGCCTCCGGTTGGTTCCCCCCACCCCGTTTTTCTCCTATTTTGTTGTTCCTACCTACCCCCCTCCTTTCCTCTCCTTTCTTTCCTTGTGTTTTTTCTGGGAGGGAGGTTCTTCTGGCCCCATGCTGCAGCCTCGCTCAGTTCGTCCGCCGGCTCCTGCTTCTCTTAGCGCTCATTGCGGCTGCTTCCACTGCTCTGCTCTTCATCTCCCTGTTTAAGCAGCCCTACTCTGCCTGACTCTTGCCTTGCTTCCTGACATTTGGCTGCCCAGCTTTCCTAGTGTGCCTTGGTCTTGCCTTGTGCTGCTCTACAATTCGGACTGACTATTCAGCTCCTGGAGGATTTACCTGATTTCATCTGCGCATTCAGCGCTAAACGGCTTTTCACCTTGTGGCCAGTTTCAACTTGGTCCAGCTCACTCTGTCTTCTGCCTCGCATTTCCTGGCTGGCTGCATGGCTTCATACTGTCCTGTCACCGGAGCCGTTCGTCCCTGGAAGGCAGCATGGGGAAGGTCGGTGAGAGTGTCTGGCCTGCAGACACATCGCAGCGTCTGTTCAGCACCCCCTGCTGGAGTTTTCCTTCAGCTTTTACTCATTTTCTTGTTCTTTACATTTGGATACCACTTCACTATCTGTCCCATTCCGTTTTGTGCAGTACTTTTTCATTCTGGCAGCCACCCATTTCAGCTCTCTCAGACTATTGAACGGCACTAGGTATGTTGCAGCCAGCCTTTCCTGATGAACTATCTGGACTTTGGGCACCTATATGACTTGCAGTTGATTCTGCCTGTTTTATCCTTCATTCCTTCTCATCCTACACTTCCCTACTGCACCAACTGCTGGCAATTTGACAACTGTTCTCAGCTTCCTCAGCTCTATGTCTGCGTTATTGCAACATTGCCCCACCTCCCTATTTATGTTACCTCTCAGGATTCTTCTTGTCCTGTTGCTATCCTGTTGCCATGTGGCTTTAATTTATTGTTTCCCCTTTGTCAAGCCTATGTCTGGTCCAGCAGTACTGGCTCCTTTGGGGGAGGCTTGGCTACCATTTCCTTACCTTACCTGCTGACCTGCGTATGGTCTAGCTGCGACTGTTGGCTTTGTGGGGCTAGCTGCTACTCGACTTACCTTACCTACTACCTATGAGAGGTCCAGCTGTGCATATTGGCTGCTATGGGTCTAGCTGTCATCTTGCTCCCATTACATGTTGTCAATCGTGGGGTTCAGATGCACCTCATTTGCCTACTTCTACGACCTGCTTCATCCTTTGGGCACAGAGTTCACTACTTCTATTCCACCCGCCTCGTCAGTTCAGAGCCTAAGGATTCGCTTATTCTTCTATGTGCCTACCTGCTGCCATTTAACCAGCCCAGAAGCCTCTGCTATGGATGTTCATTTTGAAGTTCAACATTCTCATCTATTGGATGTCTTTACCTGCTTCTCTGCTATTCGTCTGCTTCATGTAGCTTGCTTACTACTACGATTTATGCAAGTTCACTTCTTACCTTATTGGCTCATGTTACCTGCTTGCCATCCAAGGCTTAAAGGTCATTACGGCTAATCTGCCATTACAATCTACTGCTTTCCTCATGAACTGGCATCCTTCAAACCTCTGTTTACGTATTTATTGCGATATCTCATCCAAGGATCTGATCCGATGCATTGCTTGCATTTAGACGTTTCCATTGCATTCTACCTCTGCTCTGCAATCTGCCTCGCCCACGGGGCCTTAAGTTAGCCATAACATTTAGTCGGATCTGTGCCTTTAGGACAGGCAGTCATTTGCTTCTATATTTATTGCACCATACTGGGACCAGGCACCCAATTCTCTAGTGGGTAGTGTCCCAGTTGCAAAGCCCCACAGTTTGTGGCAAAGGAGGCAGTGCACCAAAGAAATGGCACACCTGAGAGGTTTGCAGCAATATTCAGGGCAGTCAGGCAGCACCACAGTCCCTTCCAACCCTGATCCTTTCTTGTATAAATTAAAAATGTTCCCTGGTGCCTAGCAGTTCCCCTTCCTGATCCCTGATGTCCCCATATGCATAAATAACAGAACTCACTAGTGTCCAGTGGCCCCCTCCAAATCCCCATACAAAATTAAATATACAACCCCCCCGTGTCTAGCTTCTCCCCTTCCCTATCAATGATCTCCTGTATAATGTAAAATATAAGGCATTCCCTGGTGGCTAGTGGTCCCCCTATCCATCCCTGATCCCATGATTTAGCTCTGTATGATTCAGCAGTTAATTCAGACTTTTTTAACAGTGCAGCTTTTAGCCTGCTGTCACCATTGCTGTCTTCATAGTCCATTTGACCCAAGGCATCCCAAGCTTTCCCGGTAAGTAGCAGGGATAGCTGGAAGCTCCAGGATGCTCTAGAAATTTTAGCCTGAATACAAACTTTTTCAAAAGAATTTAAAAAGGCATCCATATCTTTCCCATCTTTAAACTCAGCTATTAATTTGGAATCCAATTTGTAACCCAGTCCTGCAGTCCCAGTTAAACCCAAGCCACTTAGCTGCTCTGGTGCTGCTAGTTGGAGTTGTAGCTTCTCCAGTTCATGTTGCCACTGACGCTACTCTCTCTTCTCTGCAGCTCGCTGGTGCTCAAGCTCCTCATGGTCTGCCTCCCTCTGTTGTCACTCTGCCTCTCGCTGTTCTCTCTCTGCCTCTCGGCATTCTCACTCTACCTCTCTGTTCTCTCACTCCCCCTTCTCCTCTGCCTCCCTTTGTTCATGGTCCCTCTCTCTCTGGAACTCCAGTTCCATCCTGCGCAACTCATTTTGCAGCCTGCTTACCTCTGGATTCAGGATACTTGTGACCTTCCCCTGCATCCACAACCCTCTCTGTGAAAAAATACTTCCTTAAATTACCTCTGAGCCATCCCCCTCTATCTTCAAATTGTGCCCTCTTGTTCTTGCACACCTCTTTTTTTGAAAGATGCTATCCTCTTGGACTTTGTTGATTCCCTTGAGGCACTTGAACATTTCTATCATGTCCCCCTTCTCCCTCCTTTTCCTCGAGGCTATACATATTAAGCTCCTTTCGTCTCTCTTCATATGTCTTCCGGTGCAGACCCTGCACCATTTTAGTTGCCCTCCTCTGCACAGCTTCCATCCTGTCTATGTCTTTGTGGAGATTGGGTCTCCAGAACTGCACACAGTACTCCAGATGGGGTCTCACCAGCTGTTTGTACAGAGGGATAATAACTTGCTGTTTTCTACTGCTGATGTCTCTCCCTATGCATCCCAGTATCTCCCCAGCCCTCCTTGCTGCCCTCTCACATTGCTTGCCCACCTTTAGGTCATCTGATATGACTACCTCCAGGTCTCTTTCCATTTTTGTTGTTGTTAGTATCTCACCCCCCATTTTGTACTCTTCCCCTGGGTTTTTGTTTCCCAGGTGCATTACCTTGCACTTCTTAGCATTGAATCTAAGCTGCCATACATTTGACCATTCCTCTAACCTTGCCAAGTCCCTTCTCATCCTTTCCACCCCACCCTGTGCATCAACTCTGTTGCAGATCTTTGTGTCATCTGCAAAGAGACATAGTTTTCCTTCCAGTCCTTCTGAAATGTCGCTTATAAACACATTGAAGAGGACCGGTCCA
The DNA here is from genome assembly GCA_016271365.2 of Neoceratodus forsteri. Classification (NCBI taxonomy): domain Eukaryota; kingdom Metazoa; phylum Chordata; order Ceratodontiformes; family Ceratodontidae; genus Neoceratodus; species Neoceratodus forsteri. Next base: position 97,545,234 of record CM057449.1, on the reverse strand, counting down.
TACTGAACCTCGCGGTACCCCACTAGTAACCCTCCTTTCTTCTGAGTGGACTCCATTTACTATTACTCTCTGTGTCCTATTCTCCAGCCAATTCTTTACCCAGGCTGTCATCTTGGGACCCACTCCCAGGCTGGCTAACTTGTATATTAATCTTTTGTGTGGGACTGTGTCAAATGCCTTGCTAAAGTCTAGGTAGGCCATGTCCACAGCCCCTCCTGATCTACTACTTTGGCCACCCAGTCAAAGAAATCTATCAGATTCATCTGGCATGACCTTCCTGTTGTGAATCCATGCTGCCTAGGGTCCTGTGCCCTCTGACCTCTAGATACTGACAGTTCTTTCCTTCAGAAGTGATTCCATCATTTTCCCTATCACTGAGGTTAAACTAACAGGTCTGTAGTTTCCTGCTTCTGCCTTGCTCCCACTTTTGTGAAGGGAATCACATCTGCCCTCCTCCAGTCCTTGGGTACCACCCCATCCTCCCATGATTTGTTAAAAAGGGTAGTCAGTGGTGTCACTAGTTCTACCCTTAGTTCTTTAGAATTTGGGATGAATCCCATCAGGCCCCATAGCTTTGTCCACCTCAGTTTTAAGAGTTCTTTCAGAACCCTTTCTTTTTGTAAATGGGTTGGTATCAACGTCTGTATCCAGAGTGTTTCTACTGTTTGTTTTATGTACCTCCCCTCTTCATTTGTAAATACTGAGCAAAAATATTTGTTTAGTATCTCTGCCTTTTCACAGTCTCCTCTGCCCACCCTCCCTCCCTTTATTAAGCCTCACTATCCCTCCCTTGGTCTTCCTTCTCCCTGATGTACCTATAAAAGGTTTTATCCCCCTTCTTAGCTGAGTTGGCTATCTTTTCCTCGGTTTGGGCCTTTGCTGTTCTGACTGCTTTCCCAGCCTCCTTTTGCTTTAACTCATACAGTTCTCTGTCCTGCTCCTTCTGCAATTCCTTGTACTTCTTGAATGCTTTCTTTTTCTCTTGAACCTTCACTGCCACTTCCTTTGAGAACCATAGTGGTTTCTTACATCGTTTTGTTTTGTTTATTTGCTTCACACAAAGTCTTGTACTGCCTGGTCAGCTTATACCCAATAAATACATCACTGTCCAAGGGTTCACTGGTGAAGAGAAAACATTACCCCTTGCTAGAGTTCTCTTAGACTGGGGTGAAACAGGGGGAACTGCAACAGGTGGTTGTAGCCAAAACATTAGCATTGGATGTGATCCTGGGTAACAAGATCCAACAGGGGATGGTATGTGCAGTTACCTGTAGCCAACCAGCAAGGCAAAATTGTAGTTTCCTGAACCCCACTGAGGCCATTGTGGAAACCACTGGGAGGCTGGTTCCCCAGCCTGAGTATCCTGATATGGAGACTGATAAAAAGGGGATAGAAATTTCCCCAGTAGCAAGTGACCACACAGCTATAAAAGGTTACTCTGAAGAGGGAGGGGTGACCCATTGTCAGAGGGTTGGGATTGACAGTGGTCTTCAGGGCCCTGACTCTAGTACTAGGGACCCTAGTTTAGTGACTGAAGGGGACCTGTCCCATGCCTTCAGAATGTGCAAGGGGTTCACAGCTGCTCAGAGAACTGACCCTAGTTTAGAGAAGCTGAGGGCTTGGACAGACTCAGATGGCACACAAGGAGGTGACGGCCGACATAAGGTTTATTGGGAAAATGGACTTATGTATACTTAGGCAGTGCAGATAGAGAGAGGGATGCAAGGCAGGCAGCTTGTCGTTCCCCATGGGTATCATAAGCAGCTGCTCAAAATTGCACATGATATTCCCTTGTCTGGTCATCTGGGAATCATGCACATTATGCAGCAGTTAGCCCAGAATTTCTACTTTCCTAACTTCACCCAGCAGGTGAAGGAGTATTGCAGGTCTTGTCACTGGTGCCAAGTAATAGGGAAGGCGGGCATGTAAACCCAAGCTGCCCTGATTCCCTTGATCATAATGGAGGAGCCATTCCAGAGGGTGGGAATGGATATTGTGGGGCCTTTAAATACCCCCAGCTCTTCAGGGAAGAGATTCATCCTGACTGTGGTGTATTATGCCACCCGGTACCCAGAGGCTGTCACCCTATCCTCACTGAGGACAGTCAAAGTGGCAGATACCTTACTTGGGATTTTCTCCCATGTTGAGTTTCTGCAGGAGGTTATCATCAATTGAGAGTGTTTCTTCATGATGGACCTGATGAAATGTTTATGGGAGAACTGTGGGGTGGTACAGAGATGTACGACACTGTATCACCCACAAGCCAATAGACTTGCAGAACGATTCAATGGTACCCTAAAGTCAATGCTGTGGGTGTTTGCTGAACAGCATGGAAGGGACAGGAAGAAATACCTTCCCTACCTGTTGTTTGAATACAGAGGGGTGCCCCATGAGTCAACAGGATTTTACCCTTCAAACTCTTATATGGATGTCGGCTATGTGGGCCCCTAGACTTGATCAGGGAGGACTGGTAAGGCAAGCATGCCACTCAGGGAACTCCCATTGTGGATTATGTCCTTAGGTTTAGGGAAAAGTTGAAGGAACTTATGGGGACAGCCCAGAGCAACCTGGCAGCTGCCCAACAGAAACAAAAATTGTGGTATGACCACAGAGCCAAAGCTCGCTCATACATGGTGGGTCAGGAAGTCATGGTCCTTATTCCGATCTGGAGAGACAAGCTGCAGGCTGAGTGGGCAGGACCGTACTAAGTGGTTAGAAAGGTAAATTACATGAACCACATTGTGGAATTACCTGACAGAAGACAGACAGAAAGGATGTACCGTGTCAACATGATGAAGTCATATGCAAATAGGGCTGATATGGTGTTTGCAGTGGGTAGTCATGGAGAGGGGACAGATGAAGGAGACCCCTCCTGGACTTGCTGGAAGAAAGTAAGTGGAAGTCCTCTGTGGAGGCAGTAAAATTGTCTCCCCATTCAGCCATGGACCAGATCCAGAAAGTAAGGGAGGTTTTAGCAGACTTTGCCCCATTGTTTAGGGCCAAGCCTGGACAAACCCCCTTACCGACACACAATGTGGAGACAGGGACACTGACGCCCATACAACGAACAGCATTTCAAGTGTCACAGGCTGTCCAAAAGGTCATTAGGAGGGAAGTGGAGGAGATGCTGGATGTAGGGGTAATCCAGAGATCCCACAGTCCCTGAGCCTCACCCATAGTCCCTGTACCTAAGCCAGATGGCTCAACTTATTTCTGTGTGGACTATCATGGACTGAATGCAGTCACGAAGTCCGATGCCCACCCGATGCCTCTTACGGATGAACTCCTGGACAAGTTGGGAGGGGCAACCTACCTTATGACCATTGATCTAACAAAGGGGTATTGGCAGGTAGAGTTGACAGACAGATCTAGGGAGAGGTTGGCCTTCATCACTCTGGCTTATTTGAGTTTAAAGTAATGCCTTTCAGAATGAAGAACACCCCTGCCACGTTCCAAAAGTTGGTGGACCAAGTGTTAAATGGTGCTGAAGAGTAAGCCGTGGTGTACCTGGGTGACACTGCCATCTTTAGTACTAGCTGGAAGGAACACCTATCCCACCTTAGAGAAGTGGTGGGCAGGATACAAAGAGCCGGGCTCACTTTCAAAGCCGAGAAGTACCAGGTGGCCATGGGAGAAGTGGCATACCTCAGGCATGTGGTAGGCCAGGGACAGCTCTGTCCTAACCAACTAAAGATAGAGGTGATCCAGGCATCACCCTAACCAGAAACCCAGAAGCAGGTCAGGAGCTTACTAGGGACAGCAGGGTACTACAGGAAATTTGTACCCAATTACAGTGCCCTGGCTGCTCCCCTATCTGACCTGACAAAGAAAAGGATGCCAAAGAAAATTGCCTGGGGCCCAGCCTCTGAGAAAGCCTTTACCAAACTAAAGGAGGCACTGTGCAGTGCTCCCATTGTGACAAGTCCTAACTATAGCAAGATCTTTATAGTTCAGACTGACACATCAGGCATGGGTATTGGGGCAGTACTGAGTCAGACATCTAGCCAAGGGACAGATCACCCAGTAGTTTACCTGAGTATGAAGTTACTCCCAGGGAGCAAGTGTACTCCACAGTGGAAAAGGAATATCTTGCCATAGTGTGGGCCCTAAAGAAATTAGAGCCATACTTGTATGGGCAGCATTTTGTGGTGCAGAGTAACCACAACCCCCTGGTTTGGCTGATGCAGATGGGGAAAAACAATGGCCAATTGCTAAGATGGAGTCTTGCTTTACAAGGGTATGATCTGACAATCGTACATAGGCCTGGAGCCAAAAACCAGAACTCAGATGGGCTGTGTAGGGTCTATGAGAAGTGAACTGATTTGGGAAGCTCATCCCATGCAGGGAATAAAGCCTCCAAATTCAGAATAGGTGGGGAGGAATTGTGTCGTGGACAGCCAGTTCTAAGTGCTGTAGTATCATTTTTTTTTATAATATCAAAAATGGGTTATGGACCATCTGTTATGAGAGATGCTGAAATCTGGTGCTCTGGGAGTGACTTCACCCCCCCCCCCAGGTTTCAGCTGAAAGATGAAAGCCATGAGAAAATGCTGTAGCAGCATGTGAGATCACACACACACTGGTTTTAGATACCAGGTGTTACATGGCAGGCCAGAAGCTATTTATAGACTTTTCAAAGTTAATTATAAATGTTGTTAAGAGGGAAATCATAAGAAAAGGTTTATGATGTTAGAAGGGGAAACCAAGTTTAGCACACTGGTGCAAAGTTGTAAATGTTCCTCTGATGCCTACGTGAGAGAGAATACTAATTTAGATCAAAGAGATGTCATTCAAAGAACATATGAGTATGCTGAGGTGGCAGAATTTAATTCTTGAAAAAGACATCCTGTTTTTTATTAAATATATATTTTTTATATATTCTGACAGAGGAGGAGCTAGATGACCTCACCCAAAAAGATGGCAGATACAGTTTGCTTTAAGGAATATTCTGCTTTACTTCAGAGACACTTTTATCTAGGCTCTGACAAGGAAACATCTGTGAGCACTTTTAAACAGGTGTTTAGAAAGATAGGCAAAATCTCAATATTGTTGCAGAAATTTGCACTGTTTAAATCTTGTTCTTTTAAAAAATATGTATGTCTTGTGATATAACAGTTCTGTATTTTGTGTTTTACATATTTTTATCTATTTCAGTAATTTTTTTTAGAGCACACTTGGTCTGTCTTTAAATTTTCTTCCATTTCTAAGAAAAATATATATGGTTATAGCAGCCACTAGGCATAAGCTTGAATGGTGATACCAAACTGGAAAGAGAAGTGTTTTAAATCTGAGGTCTTTATTAAAGTTTTTAAGGGTTCATCTCTGTATACCTGGTTAGGTGCCTGTAGGCAAAGATATCTGGCCCCTCCGAAGACAGAAATATCTGAGCTCATGCATTGGGTATGCTAGCAAGAGTTCAAGTTCAAGTTCAAGTTTATTGCAGGAAAGACTCTGTTGAGCAAGCTTATTTACAAGGAGGTCCTGAGGCACAAACACATACAGCTCACAATTACATTGACAGGAGATATGAAGTGTAGAACAACAAAGAAAAACAATATATAATACAAGAGGTATACACAATAGAATCCTTATGCTATATTTGCAGTACATTCCAGCTTTTACCTTGCACTAAATTATGCAACACATTTCAGCTTAATAAGTAGAGGGCCAATTGGCACCTAGGAAGTTGATTTGGAGTTGGGGGCCTAATAGCACCTACATATGTCTTTTAATTTAGAGATTGCTAGTGTTTTGTAGGAGTTAACTGATACAATGCTGGTTAGCTTCCTCATTTCTTGTAGTTGGTTCCAAATGTTTGGGGGGTGTATGAGGCAGCTTTTGGCCAGCTGTGATACGTGTCCTGGGAACATCTAATAGGATAAGGTCGGATATCCTTAGGGAGTAGGCGCTATGTGAGATGTGTATGAGAGACATTAAATAGACAGGCAGTTTGTGTAGTAGTAATTTGAGGGTCCAAATGCCAGCATGCAGGCGGTGTCTGGTCGAAAGATAGGTCCACCCAACTGCTGCATAATGATCACAGTTGTGGGTCCTGTATGCAGAGTTAGTAATGAAGTGAAGAGCACGGTGGTAGAGTATGTCCAGTTTAGATAGGCTCAATGTTGGGGAGGAGATAAAGATAATGTCTCCATAGTCAAGCAAGGGAAGGAACATTGCTTGGACAAGTCTTTTGCGGGTCGCGAGAGAAAAGAGGATCCTATTTCTAAAGAAGAAACCCAAGCATGCATTAAGTCTCTTTGATAGATCCTCAATGTGGTTGTTGAAGGAAAGCTTGTTGTCTATCCACATACCTAGATATTTAAATTTAGGTACGACTTCCAAGGGTTCACCTAAGCAGGTAACTATGAAGTTTTTAGGTGGGGTAGTTAGGGCACCAGACAAGACAAGTCTTGAGAAAATCATTGGCTTGTTTTTTTTTTTTGACATTTAAGAGAAGCTTGGCATTGATAAGGTTGGTTTCTAACTGGATAAAGTCAGCTTGGAGTGCTTCCCAGACTTCAGTTAAGGACGAGCCTGATGAGTACAAAACCGTATCATCCACAAAGAAATGTATGCTACAGTTCTTTATGTGGGATTGAAGATATTTGATATAGAGGTAAAAAAGGATTGGTCCTAGGATGGAGCCTTGAGGGACTCCTCTGGCAATTGGAAGGGGGACAGATAGTAGGCCATCAGCTTTGACTTTCTGTATCCTTCCAGTGAGATAACTTCTAAACCACTGTAAGGTAAATGGAGTAGTACCTATGTAGGCAAGACAGGTGATTAGGAGGTGATGGTCTACAGTGTTGAAGGCCTTACTGAGGTCTAGAAAGACTGCACCAGTAACCTCCTTAGTGTCCATAGCATGGATCCAGTCATTAGAGACTTTAGCCAAGGCTGAGATGGTACTGTGCTTTGACCTGAAGCCAGCTTGGGCCGGGTTTAGGAGTGAGTGCACTTCAAGGTGATTTTTTAGTTGGTTGTAGATAAGTTTTTGCAGTGCTTTGGAGAGAACAGGCAAGAGAGAGATAGGTCAGTAGTTGTTTAAGTCACAAGGATCTTCTGATTTGAAGAGGGGAAGAACATCGGCAGATTTCCAGCAGGATAGAATAGTAGCTGTGGTAATAGAGAGGCTGAAGATGTGAAGTATGGGGGTTGTGAGCTGGGCGTAGCCTAACCGCAAGAAAAATGATTCAAGGCCATCGTCCCCTGCACTTTTCTTGGTGTCAAGGCTAAGAATTATGTCTTTGACTTCTTTGTAGCTAAACAGGCACAGCTTGAAGGGTTGAGGTGGAGTAGCATGTAGAATCTGGGTTAGTGTTGTTATTCACTCAGCTAGTGTATGGGGGAGGAGTTGAATGCCAACCTGGCTGTGGCAAAGTGAAGGTTAAGTTCTTCAAGGATTCACAGTTTATTTTCAACCATCCCATCCTTGGCCAGAATCTTGGTGGGAAGGGGGGAAGCAGCAGGATGGCCTTCAATGGATCTCAGTGTCTTCCAGATTTTTTGGGAGCTTCCTTTGGCCTGCTCCAGAGTGGAGATGTAGAAGTTTGCTTTAGTAGCACATACACTTTTAACACAGGCATTTCTGGTGGTTCTAAATGCTTGCCAGCCTACCAGGTTCTTTGTGTGCCTGGCCCTAGCCCATAGCTTGTCTCTATTGGTAAGTGCTGATTTGAGCTCCTGGGTGTACCAAGGATGTGAGATTATCTGCACCCTCATTTTAATAAGAGGAGCATGCTTGTTAATTAGAGTGGTGAGGCTGTCATTTAGGACTGAGACGGGCAGCATCAGCAGTTTTGGCAAGGTACAGCTCTTGCCATCTGATTGTAGCTAGATCAGTTAGGAAGTTTACTGAGTTGAATTTACAGAACGAGCATTTGATTCTGAATTTATGGTGTTGCTGTGTTTTAGATTGGAATCTTGTACATACTACGATACTGTGGTCACTCATGTCATTATGGAAAACTGCAGAATGTGAGATTTTATGGGGATGCGAAGTTAAGATAACATCTAGGAGTGAGCTATTGGCAGAGTTAGAGGCATTGATTCTTGCAGGTTCAGTTACTATCAATGTAAGACCCAGATCATCACAGATGGATTTTAGGGAGTGGGATTTAGCAGTGAGACAATCCATATTGAAGTCCCCTAAGATTATTGTTTCCGTGTTAGCAGCCATAGTTAGGGATTTCAACATGTTAAGAATTTCTGTACTTCCTGATAGGGGTCTATAGCCACCATTGACTGTGATGCACTCTGAGGATGGAGGGTGGAGTTTAAGCAAGACAATCTCATATTCCTTGGGCTTAGTTTTACAGGAAATGCTGCTAACATCAAATTTGGATTTGGCGTATACAACTCCCCTCCTCGAATCCCTAGCACCCTAAAGTGCTTGAAACCCAGTATAGTAATTTGCAGATCAGTGTTGGTCTTTTTCAGCCATGACTTGGTAATTATAATCAGATCTGCATCAGTGTGAGCTGCCCAAACTTGAAGATGATCAAGTTTTTTGAGCAAGCTTAGAATATTGACCATCATCAGTTTCATCCCAGGAGCAACTGCAAACTCCGACGGAGAAGTGATTTGAGTTGGGGGACCTGGATTTAGTTTGACTTTGCCGGAACAGAAAAGGAGAATTAGAAACATTTTCTTGAGGGCATTTATCAGGTAGAAGTGGATCTTTCGTATGGGTTCTTGTGTTGTGTTCAGTCACTGAGATACGTCTAGCCAGGGCATACGAGATGCTGACATGGCCGCTCAAGGCTAGCAGGGGAAGTGCATGGAAAGATATTGGTGAAGGGAGGAGGGCCAGAGGAGAGGTATAAGAATTAAAATGAAAACCTGACAGATTAAGAGCAGGGAAGCAATATAAAGATGCAGCAGGAACTATGATGGTGGGTTCACAGGCTGGGATGACTTCTGACTTAGCAAGGGTCAGTACTTTATGAGTCATACTTTTTGCCAGGATTAGAAGTAGGATGGTAAGGCAGGCCATATTGCCCACGATTGAGTACAGCGATTTGTGTAGCAGGGGTGGGACAACAGAGGAGTTGCCCTAAAGATGCTGGTAGCATGTGGACTCTGGAGAAATTAGAGTAGGATTAGACAGTAGCTGAGCCTAATGAAAAAAGTGAAACAAAGTGAGGGTCAGACAACTGGGTGGTAGCCCAGATACAGTCACCTCCCACTCAGCTAGATGACCCAATTACAGCGCCTAAGCTATGAGGGGGCAGAACAACATTGTATTTAAAGGAGGCCTGGGAGGGGTGGGGTGGGAGAACATTTCAGCTATAGAAAAACAGTTATCCAGAGAGGAGAGTGGCTGAGGAACAGCCCAAAAGTCCCTGTTTGTGTCAATGGGAAAGGCTGTCCAATCAGTGCCCAGCGGGATAGCAGGTGGTCCAATCTGAAACCACCTACAAGTGCAAAGCACCAATCAGGGGATCGCCGTTCAGAGAGGCTGGAGCGGTGATCAGCGGGCATACCTTGCTTGTGGTGCCCACTTGAGGGAGCTGGAATCTGGCCACAAGGGGCTTAGGGGGGTCAGTCGGCAGTCGAGGAGGCAGTTTCAGCATCCAGTAGCTTCAGTGAGTGCCTAAGGGGAGAGAAGGAGAGAGACACAACCGTTAAATACCGAGACTGGCAACTGAGAGGTCAAGGGCGGGAAGCTGGTGGCAGGCTAATTGCGGGGGGTGGGGTGATCGTTTAGGCAAGACAAAAGAAATTGCTTAGAGCAGGAGTAAGGTTGGCCAGGACAGGAGGGTAATTTCGTATCAAAGTGAAAGGCAAGTTAGCTGGGGAGGGAGGGGGAGGAAGTCACAGAGGCAACTGGGGCAATGACTACTGCGAGAGAAAAAGGAAAAAAACACAGGGTGCAAGAGAAGCTTAGCTTGGGATAGGGGGATGGGTGTGTAAGGAAAAGTAGAAACTACAGCGGGCAAGTTCCTCACTTTAAAATCAGATAAGTCTGTCTGAGAGAAAAGCAAGTTTTCTTTACACATTTCACAACCAATGTAATCGTTAATTAAACATACATATTAGTCAAAGAGGTAAGTTTCAAGGCAACTCAAGGCTCCTCTAGCAATACTTTTTTACACAGCCACTAATAGGAACAGTGCAGCTTCTGAAAGTTTCAGCTATAGCATAACAGTTCTCCAGCGAGGAGAGTGGCCAAGGAACAGCCCAAAAGTCCCTGTTTTTGTCAATGGGAAAGGAGCTCCAATCGGTGCGCAACGGGATAGCAGGTGGTCCAATCGGAAACTGCCTACATGTGCAAAGCACCAGTCAGGGGTTCGCCATTCAGAGAGGCTGGAGCGGTGATCAGCGGGCATACCTTGCTTGTGGTTCCCACTTGCGGGAGCTGGAATTACCACAGGGGCTCGGGGCCAGTCAAGGTCAAGGAGTGCGTTTTGGATGCTCGTAGCTTCAGTGAGTGCCACCCAGGTGCAGGTGCCTTGCTTGTGGTTCCCACTTGAGGGAGCTGGAATCCAGCCACAGGGGGCTTGGGGGGTCAGTTGCCGATCGAGGAGGCAGTTTCGGCATCCAGTAGCTTCAGCGAGCGCAGGTGCAGCCCAGGCACAAGTACCTAAGAGGTTCACAGTTTGAATCCCTCCAAGACTTGAGACCAAAGGTTGATCCAAACTCACAAAATAGACAAGAGGGTTACCTTGTTCTGTTAAACTGTTCACAAGACTGCACTTTGGGAGTAAAGGGCCTGTCCTGCTGAGTGGGTTTGTGACAGTGACCACTAAAAGCTTTTGAAAGAACACTTGCAGCCATGATGCAGTGGGAGTGGCAGGATAGCACCCAGTCCAGGAGGGAAGGAGTGATTGGAGGAGTGAGAGTTGAGTCTGGTGGGTTATGTGATTTACTGAGGAAGATTCAGGGCCTTGATAGTGCGGAAGATGAGCTTAGAGGCAGGGGAGAGCCAGCTGATACTGAAGTCTCCAAGGAGGATGAGTTCACCAGAGGCAGAAAGGGAGACAAGTGTGGAAAGGGAGTTGAGGAGAGAGGAGTGAGAGATCTAAGGAGAGGCATCTAGGACTCTGACAAAGACAGGAAGGGCTGAAGGGAGGGACAGCTCAGCTAGAAGGAGCTCTTGAGAGACAGGGATGACCTCCTTGAAAGAGATGGAGCAGGAGATGGTTTGACAGACTTATCTGGCAACTCCTCCACCATGCTTTCTTCTGTCCTGGTGAAAGAGGTGGGCATTTGGGTGGGATTGGTATGAGACTGGGACTCTGGAGGAAAGTCAGGTTTCAGAAATATACAGGATGTCTGGAGAGTTCAGGGAGACTAACACTTTGAGGGAATCAAGCTTAGAAAGGAGGCCTCTTGCACTGAGCACTTATAATGTCAACACCAACCCTTAAGTGTTCTTCCACTTCCCCATCCCTTGAACATACCATCCCCCTGTGTCTATATCATACAGAATCTAAGCTTCATTGTCATGTATTGACTGTCTGCCTTGTTACCCGATGATACTGTACTATTGTATTGCTGCCAGCAATCATTGTTGTCATAACTATGCAAATCTGTAACCTCTTTTACACCCTTCAGCACTTGCATATGTCTATTCTGTTATTCATTGTTTGTGTGTATCAGGACCTCCTTGTGAAAAAGTGCACTCAATTGAGTTTTTCCTGCAATAACCTTGAACTTGAACTAGATGGAAGAAGCTAAGATTTTTAAGAATACAAGGGGGGGGGCAGGGTTTCATTACACTTCACCAACCAAAAGGAGAAGGATTAGAAGGGGATGAGAAAGGAGAGAGCATTCTGCCTTTTATGATGGAGGAAAGAAAGAGTGCTTGGGAGAGGAAGGGAGTGAGAGGAGCAGTGAAGAAATTCTGGCTTGAAACGGGGGTATGAAGAATACCTGGGTGGATATAGTGGCTAGGGATGTGGGGATGTACAGAGGCAGCGGGGGGAGGGAGGTGGAAAGTGGGCTATAAGGGGTGACAAGGGGGGGAAGGGAAGGAAGTGAGAAGGAGGGACAGAGGAGGGGAGGAAGGGAAGGGAAGTGAGAAGGAGGGACAGAGGACAAGGGAGGAAGGGGAAGGAAGTGAGAAGGAGGGACAGAGGAGGGAGGAAGGGAAGGGTAGTGAGAAGGAGGGACAGAGGAGGAGAGGGAAGGGAAGTGAGAAGGAGGGACAGAGGAGGGAGGAAGGGAAGGGAAGTGAGAAGGAGGGACAGAGGAGGGGAGGAAGGGGAGGGAAGTGAGAAGGAGGGACAGAGAGGGAGGGAGGAAGGGAAGTGAGAAGGAGGGACAGAGGAGGGAGGAAGGGAAGGGAAGTGAGAAGGAGGGACAGAGGAGGGGAGGAAGGGAAGGAAGTGAGAAGGAGGGACAGAGGAGGGAGGAAGGGAAGGGAAGTGAGAAGGAGGGACAGAGGAGGGGAGGAAGGGAAGGAAGTGAGAAGGAGGGACAGAGGAGGGAGGAAGGGGAAGGGAGGAGAAGGAGGGACAGAGGGAGGGAGGAAGGGTAAGGGAAGTGAGAAGGAGGGACAGAGAGGGGAGGAAGGGGAAGGAAGTGAGAAGGAGGGACAGAGGAGGGGAGGAAGGGAAGGGTAGTGAGAAGGAGGGACAGAGGAGGGAGGAAGGAAGGAGGTGAGAAGGAGGGACAGAGGAGGGGAGGAAGGGGAGGGAGTGAGAAGGAGGGACAGAGGAGGGAGGAAGGGAAGGAAGTGAGAAGGAGGACAGAGGAGGGGAGGAAGGGGAAGGGAAGGAAGTGAGAAGGAGGGACAGAGGACAAGGGGAGGAAGGGAAGGGAAGTGAGAAGGAGGGACAGAGGAGGGAGGAAGGGAAGGAAGTGAGAAGGAGGGACAGAGGAGGGAGGAAGGGAAGGGAAGTGAGAAGGAGGGACAGAGGAGGGAGGAAGGGAAGGGAGTGAGAAGGAGGGACAGAGGAGGGAGGAAGGGAAGGGAAGTGAGAAGGAGGGACAGAGGAGGGAGGAAGGGAGGGAGGTGAGAAGGAGGGACAGAGGAGGGAGGAAGGGGAAGGAAGTGAGAGAGGAGGGACAGAGGAGGGGAGGAAGGGAAGGGAAGTGAGAAGGAGGGACAGAGGAGGGAGGAAGGGAAGGGAAGGAGAAGGAGGGACAGAGGAGGGGAGGAAGGAAGGAAGTGAGAAGGAGGGACAGAGGAGGGGAGGAAGGGGAAGGGAAGTGAGAAGGAGGGACAGAGGAGGGGAGGAAGGGGAAGGGAAGTGAGAAGGAGGGACAGAGGAGGGGAGGAAGGGGAAGGGAAGTGAGAAGGAGGGACAGAGGAGGGGAGGAAGGGGAAGGGAAGTGAGAAGGAGGGACAGAGGAGGGGAGGAAGGGGAAGGGAAGTGAGAAGGAGGGACAGAGGACAAGGGGAACCTGAAAGGACCTGGGGAGAGAGGGAGTATGAGAAGAAGGGCAACAAAGACAAGGTTTACAGGTAGCCAAAAGAGCATGACAAAAAGTTTCCAATGGAAGGGGAGGAAAGAGAGAGTGGTCAGAAGGTAATTAGGCTCAAGCAGAAATAGATCCAAAATAGTAGGGTGAAACAGGAAAGGAAGTACGTGAGAGTATGCAGTCACAGGAGTAAATAGGACAGATTTGGAGTAGGAAGTTAAAAGAAACAGTTAATGAGTAAGTACAAATGTTTATGTGCTAAAGTAAGCTGCTGTGGAAGGGGGACTAGGCTTTAAATGCAAATAGACTAATAGGTTTTGCAGTCAGGGATGGTATAATTAGTAAAACAACCTAATACTGGAGCAGAGGCGCCCATAGGCTACTGAGCAAGCCTCAGTATCATACCTGTGAGCTTGCATCCAATGTAGTAGTGCTCCTAGTGACAAAACGAATGGTCTCCAAATGTTGTGATTCAGTCTCATAGATTGCTTGTCAGTGTCACTAATAAAACTAGAGTTAGTGGAGGTGTTTCTGTGTCCAAATTCAAACAAAGGGTTCACTGCATATCAGCAGCAAAGAGGATGAGCTCCCAGTGTTGTAAGTTACAGTCGAGGAGGAAGAGGAGGAGGAGGAGGACATGGAGCTCATAACAGCTCAGTGGCAATAAAAATGAGCTCCCATTTACCTTTTAATAGTAAGGGTTCAGCATACTTCACCAGCCATCGATGTAGCTTGTGGCACATTGAATAGTAAAGGGAGGAAGTGAGGTACAGTACTGTATGTAACCAACAACTGTGCAGGCAGATGCACATAAACACTGAAGTGGGATTATGGGACTGTGAAATCACCATATGAGAAAACACTGAAACACATTAAAATGTTGTGTGCATGCTTTGCCAGCTGTATTTTAAATTAAAATGTCACTTTTCTAATTAATTTCTTTGCACAAATATTCAATGTATGAATTGTAAGACCACTGGTTTTCAGTTTTTACCAGAAAACCTGGTAAAAATTCTAAAATTTGGACTGCCTGCACACCACTATAATCAAAGGATTTATTGGAATTTTAATTTTATACCAGATCAGTAAATCTAAAGAACTTGTATTTTTCTTATTATTGCTTCCTGTACTATTTTCAGTTTGCTTCAGTAGAAGAGTAACTCTCTTCTATAACTCTCTACTATAATAAAAACGCTTAAAACACTAGATTCACACAAATTATGTTTTAACTTTATTGTTTTCTAGTTATTTGTTTGTTTTTTATTTCCCTGCTGTTGGTGCACTAAATATTGTAGCTAATGCAGCACTTAATTTACTTCTTTCAAAATGTATCTGACTTTCCCCTGCTAACCACACACTTGCTGGATTGTGACATCATAGTCGATTGCCAAGGTGAGTTTTATGATGTCATAAACAACAGTATTGTGAGGTTAACGGGGAGAGGCAAAGGTTTATATACTGACTTGTTAGATGGATTACTATGATGCACTGTAAACCTTGAAAAGAAACACTGAAAATGAAAAAAAAAAATACATTTTCCAGTGACTTGTAATATCTGAAGCATCTTATTTATGAAAATGCGTCTGAAGCATAGAGTTGCTCTTTAATGCTTTGTGTATTAGGCTTTCTTTTTCTTTTGATTATTCATACACATACTAAAAATATAACAATAGAATCCAGGTAAAATCCTCAAAGTAGACTAATAATCACTTGTGCAATTCCTGGAATATCAAGTCTTGAAAGTGGAATTTCATTTATTTAATCATCGTAAAGCAATGGTCTTGATGAATAGTATTGAGAGGTGTCAAGCTGTCCAAAGCTGAATCAGGACCCCACTGGAAATAAGATGGCACATTTCAGCTAGGCTACATCATAGGACCTTAGTATGAACTAGTTTGATAAGCAAGAGCTCACTTCAGGGTTGTATAGTGAGCAATCAGTTTATGAAATCACAGTCAATCCAACAGAGAGCCAGGCAAAGCCATACAATGCAATCATTACCACACCGAGCAAGCCAGTCCACTACATACCATAGCAACATAGAAAGAGACAGCAGGAAAAGATGGAAGAAGAAGAAGAATCAGCATTTATATAGCACTTTTCATACACCGTGTAGCCCAAAGCACTTTATAAGAAATACAAAACTGTTAGTGAAGTGACTGAATGTATAGTGGCAGCTATATTGCACATCAGCACCCACACACAGCCTGAACAATTGCATAAACCAGTTTATGGGAAGAGGAATGTAGGCCAGGGCAATGGGAATGTCCCCTACTCTTTGGGAAAAGTGCCCTGGGTTCTTTTACTTCCACCTGGACACCCACCAGGAGAGCACCAGGATGGGTGGAAGGGGCCTCGGTTTAACATCTCTGCTGAAGGACAGCACACCCCAGCAGTACAGCACCACCCTAATCCTGCACTCAGATGCCAGTGTTTTAAGTGCAAGTCCAATCCCAGTGTGGGATGAAAACCCAAAAATATCACTGTAAAAATGAAACCTTGTACATATTGTACGTTACCTATGAAATTTTGCTGTTCTATAATTTTTTATTGTTACTAGTATGTTATATCCCATTTTGCCTCCTCCTGCTGGACACATCTGGAATCGAGCGGTAGTCTGCTCAATATGTCTTTCCTGGTAAAACTTTTAAATAAATAAATAAATCAACCTTCTGGTCCAGAGGTGGATGTGCAACCATCTGAATCATGCTGACACCCAGAGTAGCCATTCCAGTCTGCCCAACCTACCTTCTTCCAGTGATAAGGGTACATGCAGGTGCAGTACACATGAATGGAGTGTCTAACTCCACCACATACAAAGATAACCTGAAACTCACCCAGAATAATGGCACACAGGGCAGGTGGCCTGAGAATTTAGCTGGAATTGATAGTACAAAATGCCACAACACAGTATTGAACTTTGGTGTTTTATTTTCCAGCCACAAACTCATTGAGGCAACTATGAGCAAATCTGTCATTCTATTCAGAGTTTCAGTGCTTATGTGCTCCTACACAATCTGATAGCATCTTTTTCAAGTACAAATAAAGATAAAAATTTGGCAAAAATTCAGAAATAGTGCATATTTGATCGAGAACTACAGTCACCAACATGCAAGCTTGAGCGCTTGTTGAGCCTACCAACCTTCCTCTACCTTACTGCCTGCAAACACCCTAGTAGCCCTCCCTCCCACTCATCTCTGCCACCTTTCCCTTTCCAATTACCATGTGCTTTTCCCAGCCAAGCTTGACTCTCCTGCTGATTCATCCCCCCACCCCCACCCCAGGCAGCCTTTTCTACTTATCCATCACTCTTTCAGAGGAAAAGTGCTTGTGGACATGTTCCTTGAACCTACCACCTGCCAGTTGTAATGAATTCCCATCATCTCTATCTTGCTTAATGTGAAGATACCACTGAGACCCACTCTGTTCATCTCATGCAGGTACTGGAAAGTTTCTATCATGTTACCACCCGATCCTAGTGTGTACATGTCAAGGTCCTGCAACTTCTCTTTGTATGTCTTACTGTCTTTAATAATAGTCCAATGATATGAGCATGTGGCCAGAGAGCAGTTTTGCTATCACAGAAGGGAGGCAGCTGATTAAGTTCCGCTGATGAGGGATTGCTGGAGATTCCCAGGGTATGACTGAAGACATCTGGTTCTTGAGCTTTTTCTTTCTCAGCTCCAACCCTGTGAAATTCTCTACCTCATCGGTTAAGAGAATGCCTGACCGTTGATAAATCAGTTTAACTGAGTTAAAGACTTATGTATTTGATTTAGCCTTCCCAAAATATGGGTAATTTGTTTTATTGTTTTTGTTTTAATTATTCTTTTACCTGTTGTAATTGGTTTTATGTACAGCACCTTGGTTTGGAAAGGCGCTATAAAAATAAAGTTTGACTTGACTTGACTTTTCTGCTAGGACATTTCTGATTAAGGGGTATGCCGACAAATACTTTATTAGAAGTGTAGGGTCTGCAAAGTAAACTGAGACCTTCATTTAAGGTAAAACAAAAATACAAGACTTAGTGTGCTGGTCTGAGTTGGGGGAAGGGAACTGATAATCTTTTCTGTTAGCTGGGTCAACAGAGAGCTGTAAATTGGGGTAGGGGGGTGTAGGCAGAAGTAAAGCAAGTGTTTGCATTTAGACTTCCCTGTGGTTAGCTTTTGACCAGAGAGCAGTCTTGTTATCAAAGCAAAGAAGCAGCTGACTAAGGTTGCTAGAACTTTTCTGCAAGAACATTTCTGACTAGGTGGAGATAGAAGGGTTCTCACTGGACTCACAAGTGAAGCTGCCAGGTGATACTTTGCTAGGGGTCCAGGCCAGTTAAGCTACCCCTGAGAAGCTGGGCTGGAGCTGGGGGCTGTAGTACATTTCTCCCTGCACATCTACAGTCCACCCAATCTAATGATCTCAGCAGAATACATGGAACCATGGGGAAAGTGCAAACAGTACCCCAAGCTACAGGGAAATTGTTGGTTTTATTCCAGCAGCAGACAATACTTTTTTCTTGTTTCTGACTGCACTACAATATTACTGGCATCAGGAAATCTCAATCGAGCAAAAGAAGCCTGGCCACTTTATACATCCTACTTTTACTTTTACCATTTTGTAGTTAAAAAAATATCACTTTTGTGTTACGAGGGATTATGTAGTTATGTCTTTATCCATTTAAGAAATTTGTAGTATTAGTTGCCTGCTTTTAATTTTTTATTTTGAGTTGTTTAACCAGGAGTAGTTGCTTGCGTTGATGTGACTGTTTAGAAATCCAAAAGTGCTTACTGTTCTGCTCCTGAGTGCATGAGCAAGCCTGTTCCTTAGAGAACATATTGGGATTTGTGTGCTGTGCAGTTTCAAGCAGCCAGTGGGGCTAGCAGTAAGAAAATTGTGTATTGGTGGTGGTGGTGGGGAAGGGGGAACAGCCACACAAAACTACATATTCCCCTAGGTAGCATACCTTTTTTTTATAATGTTAAAAAGGTACTTTGCACCATGCAGTTTAATGAGTGGTTGAAAAAATGGTGTGGAGCACAGGGGTTTGGCTTCATTGGGGACTGGGGTTCCACCTGGAGGGACACCAGCCTATACTGGCAGGATGGTCTGCATCTGTCCAGGAAGGGAACAAGTCTTTTGAGCAACCGGTTTAAATGCTTCATTGGCAAGCTTTTAAACTAGTCACGGGGGGAGGCACTGATGAGCAGCAGGAAAATCCCAGCATCTCCCTACAAAACAGGGTACTAAATGAGAAAAAGACCGAGGTAGAAAGGTCAGTGGGGATGCTGCAACAGAAAGTAAAGCCATCAAAAATGAGAGCAATGAGTACCAATGCACGTAGTCTGAGTAACAAGCTTCCTGAATTAGTGGCCTTGATGGAGGAGGAACATCTGGATATCAGTGGCAGTCACAGAAACATGGTTCGCACAAAACCATGACTGGGACATAAACATACCAGGATACACTATCTATAGGAGGTACAGGAGGGTAAAGAGGAGGAGGAGTAGCTCTTTACATAAGGAAGGAATCAAAGTAACAGAACAAAAGAAAACAGGGAGGAGAAGAAGCACTGTGGGTAAATTTGGAGACCGGCAATGGCACCACAATCCGCTTGGGGTTGTATACAGACCCCCTTCTCAGGGGAGGAAATGGACAAGAAATGATAGAAGTATACTTAGTATGGCAAAAAGGAGATATTGCTGATGGGTGATCTGAATATGCCAGATGTTAACTGGAGTGCAGTTGCCACAGCCCTCGAAAGTGGGGTTATTCTAGATGCCCTACAGGGCATGCCTTGAACAACTAGTATTGGAGCCCACCTCAGGAGGGGCAATCTTAGACCTGGTTCTCTCAAATGGAGATGAAGAGAGGATCACAGATGTAAAGTGGGTAGCCATCTGGGAACTAGCGACCATCGAACAGTATGGTTCACAATAAACACAGCAATAGAGTCAAGCCATACAAAGGCAAAGGTACTGGACTTTAGGAGGCTGACTTTGTAAAATGGGTAGAGTGCCTAAGGAATGCACTAGCACATGGGCAGGAAGGAGGGTGGAAGAACAATGGGGAATAATAAAACTGCCATCACAGAGGCAACAAGCCTTTGTGTGAAGCAAATAAACAAAACTAAGCGATGTAAGAAACACTATGGTTCTCAAAGGAAGTGGCAGTGAAGGTTCAAAGAAAAGAAAGCTTTCAGGAAGTACAAGGAATCGCAGAAGGAGCAGGACAGAGAACTGTATCAGTTAAAGCAAAAAAGCTGGAGAGGCAGTCAGAACAGCAAGGCCCAAACCAAGGAAAGATAGCCAACTCAGTTAGGAAGAGGATAAAACCTTTTATAGGTACATCAGGAGCGAAGGAAGACCAAGGGAGGGATAGTGAGGCTTAATAAAGGGGGGAGGTGGGCAGAGGGAGACTGTGAAAAGGCAGAGATACTAAACAAATATTTTGCTCAGTATTTACAAAGGAAGAGGTACCTAGAACAAACAGTAAAACACACTGGATACAGAAGCTGATACCAGCCCATTTACAGAAGAAAAGGGTTCTGAAAGAACTCTTAAAACTGAAGGTGGACAAAGCAATGGGGACTGATGGGATTCATCCCAGAATTCTAAAAGAACTAAGGGTAGAATTAGTGACACCACTGACTACCCTGTTTAACAAATCATGGGAGGATGGGATGGTACCCGAGGACTGGAGGAGGCAGATGTGATTCCCTTCACAAAAGTGGGAGCAAGGCAGAAGCAGGAAACTACAGACCTGTTAGTTTAACCTCAGTGGTAGGGAAAATGATGGAATCACTTCTGAAGGAAAGAATTGTCAAGTATCTAGAGGCCAGAGGGCTGAGGACCCAAGGCAGCATGGATTCACAACAGGAAGGTCATGCCAGACAAATCTGATAGATTTCTTTGACTGGGTGACCAAAGTAGTAGATCAGGGAGGGGCCGTGGACATGGCCTACCTGAGACTTTAACAAGGCATTTGACACAGTCCCACACAAAGATTAATATACAAGTTAGCTAGCCTGGAGTGGGTCCCAAGATGACAGCCTGGGTAAAATTGGCTGGAAAATAGGACACAGAGGTAATAGTAAATGGGTCCACTCTGATGAAAGGGGTTACTAGTGGGGTACCCAGGAGTTCAGTATTAGGACCAGTCCTCTTCAATGTCTTTATAAGTGACATTGCAGAGGACTGGAAGGAAAAGTATGTCTCTTTGCAGATGACACAAAGATCTGCAACAGAGTTGATGCACAAGGTGGGGTGGAAAGGATGAAAAGGGACTTGGCAAGGTTAGAAGAATGGTCAAATGTATGGCAGCTTAGATTCAATGCTAAGAAGTGCAAGGTAATGCACCTGGGAAACAAAAACCCAGGGGAAGAGTACACAATGGGGGGTGAGATACTAACAACAACAAAAATGGAAAGGGACCTGGGGGTAGTCTTATCAGATGACCTAAAGGTGGGCAAGCAATTTGAGAGGGCAGCAATGAGGGCTGGGGGGATATTGGGATGCATAGGGAGAGGCATCACCAGTAGAAAACAGGAAGTTATTATCCCTCTGTACAGACAGCTGGTCAGACCCCATCTGGAGTACTGCGTGCAGTTCTGGAGACCCAGTCTTCATAAGACATAGACAGGATGGAAGCTGTCCAGAGGAGGCAACTAAAATGGTGCAGGGTCTGCACGGAGAACTATGAAGAGAGACTAAGAAGCTAATATGTATAGCCTCGAGGGAAAGGAGGAGAGGGGGACATGATAGAAACTTTCAAGTACCTCAAGGAATCAACAAAGTCAAGAGGTAGCATCTTTCAAAAAAGGGTGTGCAAGAACAAGGGGCACAATTTGAAGATAGAGGGGTGGCTCAGAGGTAATTTAAGGAAGTATTTTTTCACAGAGAGGGTTGTGGATGCATGGAATGGCCTTCCGGAGGAGGTCGTGGAGTCAAAAACAGTGGTGGAATTCAAGCATGCATGGGACAGTCATAAGGCAATTCTAGGGGATGGGGGTAGGAAAAAGTAGGCTGCTGGTGAACTAGGATCTGCAGCTTATCCAGTAGGCAGGGAAATGGGCAGACTGGGTGGGCCAAGCGGTCCTTATCTGCCATCAAATTCTATGTTTCTATGTTTCTATGTTACTTTATTACACTAGCAAAATAATGTAAACAGGATCAGTGGGTCACTGCCTCCTGCAGGAAGGAATGCAGCAATGTGACAGCTACACAATCATTTTGTAAAATTCCCAGAGTAGCATACCTACTAGTCAGAGGGTTCTGTTGTAATAAAAGAAGTTCTAAATATTTATCAAGTACATAGTGTGGTTAACTTGGTTTGAAGGATTAACCTGCCCTCTGATGGGGGCTTGAGGGGCTATATCTCTCGAATAATTCAATGGCAACAGCAAATAAAGCTATTATCCATAAATGGCTTCAGAGTACCCCCACCTACAGTGCAAGAATGGAAAGAACTAATGCAGAAGATATATGAGATGGAAAAAGTAACTTTTTTTCTGTTCAGTTATGTACGTTGGCCTTTCTTAATCATTGTATGAGGTGGGTGTCTTATCTTGCAGATGATTCCCAGCAGAAATATGATGTCTGATCACATGTGGCAGTACTTCTGCATTTTCTGTCTATATTTGTTGTCTGTCACAAGGTGGAAGGTGATACGCCTGGTTAATGTAACCTCTGTTTTTTAATAATCTACAGTTAAACCATACTAAGGCTGGTGAAGGTACGGGAGGAGATAAGAATAATGCTACCTCTACTAAAAAGATAGTGTTATGCTAGAACTAAAATTTATAAACATTTGTGAGAAATTTATTTTTTGTACTTTCTCTTGTGGTTAGTGGTACTGTGGTACTGTAAAATATCCAGAGGTTGTCTCAGACTGTGTTCCATATTCCGGATGTCTATATAAGTATCAGCTTGCAGGAGGTAAAATTGTTTGTCCTTTTAGATATTAATGATGTATTGCACAAGTGTCACAGCTGTGTACCATTCTGTAATGACCTTGAAAAAAGAAATATAAAAAAAAAACATTTTGGGAACTGTTCATACTGTACATATTCCACTTTATAACTTTTAAAGGTGGTAGGGGGGCCACATTAGGTCTTCAGTTTGGGAGCAGGCGGCTCCACGCCATGGGATCCTTATTAATTACAGAGGTTGAACCATACCTGGCTCTTGTTAAAGGAATTGCACTTCCAATATTCATAGCAGAGTGAAGAGTGAATTTCATGAAACAAAAGATAAAAAAAAACTGGTCATATTTAGCAATGTAACATAGTAATAATTACTATTACATGTTAAGAAATAGAAAAAAAACTCTCCAACATTTTATTTAAACATCTAATATGAACACATTTCAGCAATGTTCATTGTAATGCCATATCTGGGTTTGGTGGAATAGCTGGCAGAGTGTTGCAGGCAAAAGTTGAGAATCTCATAGCCAGCTTTGGATGACTAGCCTCACTACTGTTACTAGGCTGGAGACTGGTATCTTAGCAACAACATCCCTAACCACTTTCTAAGTACAGTAGGTCAGTTAATTCAATAAAGACATGATTGTTTTTAACATATCTGGGGATTCTTTATGGTTAATAAACAATATATTTAAAAATTGTGCACAAATTGTGGGTGAGGTGGGTGTTGCTGAGGTGTTAATACACAGCAGGTTTGTCTTCACTGCCTAGCTAATGACTAGCTATAGCAGTCTAGCACTGTACTCTAGCTAGTTGTTTATGAATTAGCCTGTCATTTTTTAAAACATCATTTTAGTTTTTTTTTTTAATTAGATTAAACACAAAAAAATCAGCAGTTTCTGTAAAGCATTTTATATACTGTGCCATTCAGAAGGCTGGCTTATAAACTAAAAAAAAAAAAGTATAACCAGAACATGTTGTGTCATGAAATGGGTTTGAACTGACTGCAGGGTGGGAAACAAATGGAAATAATGAATAATAAAGCAATGTTGCAGTATCCAGGAAAATATTTAAATATGATATTTAGATATAATTCAACTTATATTTGAAGCACCAGTATTTGTTAGATAGCAAGAAAAAATTCCACCATGTAGTTTTTAGAAAAAAAATTATTCCTGATATTCTTAAATTCATTTTCAGTGTTTTTCTTAATTGCCTAGAAAGTTTTAAACAGCATTTATAACCAAATTTATAATTAAGTGCCATTATAGGAATCAAGGGTTGTTGAGGGAGGGAAAAAAAAAGCAACAACAAAACCGGCACAACTCCAGAACTACGAGCAAAAAAGGCTTTATTTCAAAAAAAGTATGAAAGGCAAAATGCCAGCAACATACCATTCAGGTATAGCAACAAACAGAGCCCCAACTGGTTTTGCAGCTAGTGCATCATCAGGGGGATGGTCCATTCACATAATGAGACCTATTTAAGTAGTGGCCCCTTAAAGGGATAGTATGAGCATCAAACAAATAATAAAAAGTGCATTAATATACATATGTGTATACCAACATCACCAACAATTCAACACTGGGATACATAAAGATTAAATAACCTTAAATTATTATTGTAATACAGTAAAAACTGCATTGAGGAACTATCTCATAGTTTTCTAAATTCATTAAGGCACAATATGTACTTATATACTGTATAAGAAAGAGAAATAAAGGTCAATTTGATCTAGTGTTCAATAACACTGATATAATCTATGCTTGAAACAATTCTTTCTTTTGTTTTGTTTTGTAAAGCTTTCAGGAACATGGTGGTACAACACATGTCACTAGGGACCTGAGGACAACAAAAATTAAAAAAATAAACACTGTCAAAGTACAATCTCCTATCTAATAAAACCATCACATCATTAGTATTAGAAAATGCTGTTACCTAACCTGGCCCTGTATATATTTTTTTTTCTTTTTAACACAACATTTTATTTCCTAATGCAAGCCAGCAGCTCAATTCTATCATTCAGGCCTGGTGCATCCCCACTGTTACCTTCTCTATGTGTTGTACCACCATGTTTCTGAAAGCTTTATGAAACAAAAGACAAGAAATAATTGGCCCAGGTCAACAGATGTTGGCAACTGGTCTATGGTGCCACCTCTTCCTCTTATCTGGCCAGACAAGATACTCTGTAATGCCTTTGTTTCTACACAGTTAATGATCCCTTTCATATAGTACTTCATCACTGTATCTTGTCTCCCACTATCTCATTCACTGTGCTTCATTCATTTCTAAATACTGGTCCTGATGCCTTGTTCCTTACCTGTCTTCTCTCTTCTCTCATAACCCCCTCCTTTCTTATGCAATTCTCTCTAGGGTCACCACGCTTTCTTCATCCCTTACTCCAAATCTGCTGCCAGCATTCCACTTTCTCCTTTTACCTTTCCTCCATTTAGAGCTCCTTTTTCCCAACTTCCCCTGTCTCCCTCCAATCACTATGTTAAACATCAATTAGAAGTTATCTTTGGGCACTCTAATTATTGCACTGGCATTGGCTAGTCTGGTTTTTGACTTCCCATTCTTCCTAATTTATTCCTGCTGGTTTCCTCTTTGTCCTAGAATGGGTTATTTGTATCCCTTCCCCTTGTTTTTGCCACAACTTGTTAATATTTTTTTTTTACTATACATCCATCACTTCCCTTCTTTCTATCACTATACATTGTTCATTGTAAATATTGCTTAATAATGTAATATTTTGATTTGCTTCTTTTTATTTTGATTTATTTATCAAGTCTAGGATTACAAATACCTTTGAGCCTTGGCTCTTTTACAAAGGTTCCACGTCAGAGAAATACAAATTATGGGGAACATCAAGACAGACATTACAACAATGTGGACATTGCAAACAGAGTACAGATTAATACAATTCAAGGGTAGCATTGTAACAAGGCAGCCAGCAGCATTTGCAATAGCCTGTGTACTGCTGCTTAGTAACCTTGGTAGTTTATATGCACCTGCATACTGTGTAAGAGACATTGAGTATACTTTACCATTTAATATACTTGTTCTCCCCATGCCACACATAGAATTAAGCTATGGCTCAGTGTGCCGTTTGGAGTTACCAATTTTCAATAAATATATACACCATGAAAGGTACGAAGTGAACCCCTACTGCAGTCTTGTGTACACACTAATCACTGTGGCAACCCAAAGACAACTGAATGCTGAATTCTTCAAACAACCTAAATGTAAACCTGTAACTTTGCAGTCTGGGGGCCTGGTTTCCTCTCCTCTCTCCCACCACTACATATTTCATAAGCTCAGCATTTTCCTTATTAAGCAGGAAATGGTTGTGGTTTGAAGTCTGATAAAATGTACATTTAAAAATATACATCTTTTCTCCCAGCTACGTTATTTAAGATCTCATGGATAAGAGACAGACAGAACAGTTTTGCCAGAGCATAATAATAATAAGTTTAAGCTTTATTAATCCAAGAGGTAGTTATATACTGTATTGAAACTAAACATTTACTTGATTTTGATTTTATGTCATACTCAGCACAGAAACTATACCTTGCAAAAAGTAACTTTAGGTGCAACATCTTACACATTACACATTACATTATCCTAGACATGCAATTGACTTCACAAGTTCAAAGAACACATACACATATTCCAGATTGAAAGTTATTCTATCAATAGATGTCTGCAGCAATATGGTGCACAAATCAGGTTTTCACATAGAAATAACTTTTCAACTCTAACTTTAATGGTGCTAATGCAGCACTATAATATATTTATAGCAATTTAACAATTTCATTTACTAGGATTGTCCAGTGGAGATGCAACATCTTTTTTACTTGGATTCTGATTTTAGCAAATTGCAAAGGTAACAGGGACTGAAACCCTTAGCGGTTGTACGATTAATACATGTAAATACTGTATTTAGTGATTCATGATAATAAGTAGCATAAAATGCTAAACTGTGCACAGGTCAAGCATGTAATGTCTGTTCAACATAGCTGTATCTAACAGGTGTGAGAAAGAGGCACTGCTCCTCACAAAGTGCTACATGGCGTACTGAGTATAACAGTACAGACTGGATGCAATAGTGCATTGTCAGACTAGCTAGGCCATGTGCCCCACACTGCTAAATAAAAAAAATGTCCCCATAATGGGTGCAGGTCACAAGCAACACTTTGCATCCCATTATGGGGCCATTAACCAGCCTTTGCCATGCATCTGCACTGTGAGGAGTGCAGACATGCCTCAAACTGACTGCTAGCCCTGCACCCATGCACCCAGTTTAATCCTGTCATCTCAGTGAAATTATATAAATGCCCTGGCAGTTTAGTGGTCTCCCATCACCCAATCCATTCACCAGCATGTATGACATATTGTAATATAAATGTCCCTAGCAAGCTAGTGGCCCCTCCACAACCAATCCAATCACTAGCACATATGAAATATGGTAATATAACTGCCCCTGAGCTGGCCTGGTAGTATTGATGGTTGAGGAACTGGATGCCACACCATGGACCAGACAGGCAACCCAGGCTCGGGACCGAGCTTGGGTTGATAGGGGTCAGCCAGAGAGGAAAAGTTAGAGCATCCGGAGGACTACTCTCCTTTCTTGGGGAGGGTGGGGTGTCGATTACCTGCTATCAAAAACTCCCAGTGGAGGATGGGGGTGCTAAGTCAGAGGACGTATCAGGAAGGGTTGGGGGTGATGGCAGACATCTGCAGGATGCGTGCTGGATATCATTTCATGCCCATGCCTCCAGGGAGGGGTTATATTTGCAGTCATGAAATAAAGGAAAAACCTTGGTGCTGAGAAGATGATTATGAGCCATGGCAGCTCCACACCCACCAGATCCTGCCCAGCCAGGTCCCTAATATCCTCCAGCCTCACTGTGTGTGCAGATTTGATTCAAATGAGCACCAAGGTAAGTGATTGGTGGCCCCACCTCAGGGGGTACAAGTCTGGTGGTCTAAGCGGGGCAGGAATGCAGGCTGTAGTTTTTAAGGGAGGGACCTTGGACCGGAGAGGGGTCTCAGGTGTGCAGGGAGAAGCTGCCAGTGGCTATGTTCCCATGGGCTGGTGACCACAGGAAGGACAGATATATATATATATATATATATATATATATATATATATATATATATATATATATATTCCCTATGAGCTAGTGGTCTCCCCCACTTCATCTAATCACCAACACATATGAAATCATATAATTGTACCTGGCAGTCTTTTGGTCCCTCCACCCTCCCCTTATCCTTGTTTACATAGATCAATCATTCCCTGGTACCCAGCAATCCCTCCTCCTGATATCCTTCCTCAACTTCCCCCGTGCCAAGCCCACACCCATTGGTAGTCAGCATTTACCTGCTGTACTTCTCCCTGGTTGGGTGCCCTCTGCCCCCACAGTCATATATTGCTATAAACCACTGTACAGCAGTACAGTGCTTGTTGTTATCAAATGAATGAAGTCAGCATAATAGACTTCCTCATGTACGCTAACTTCAATTATTTTCCCCTAATGACTTTTACCTCTGTCTTGGCCAAAGTAAAATGTTTGTTCACTAGACACATATGTGTTCACTAGACTTAGGTAAAAACTTTCAGACCACTCCACCCTTAACCATCCACTGAAGTGATGACTAGTAACTTACAGCAAAAATTGGTTTTCAGGTTAGAGTAGGGGAGCAATAGACAACAAGGAACTGGTGAGGCTTGGGGTGAAGGACTGGGACTGTTTGTTTTTATAGATGGCACCAGTACTTCTGGGGGGGGGAGGTTGCAGAGAACTGTGCATGTTACTAACTGTAGAGTTCTGGAAGTGGTCAGTAGCACTGCCCAAGCAGCCTTTCAGCAGTTTCATAATCCTTTCCATATACATCTACACTCCTTATGCAAGAGGTTCCCCTTATTTGCATGATGCAGTGATGCATTTAATGCACATGCTGACATGATATGTGTTTATTTGTATATTTTGCAGCAGGGATCTGACTGTTAGCACATCCCCCTGCTGCAAAATGCCAGTTAATATGGTGATAATGTTGTTAGCATCACGCTTTGTGTTTGAATGTCTGACCTTAAGTCATTTGTCCAAACATCACAGAAAGGGGCAGAGAAATTACTTTGAACTCAATGTTTTTGCAATCTAAGTGCATGTTAATACTACCTTCTAAATAAATATGGGATTACTATTTTCAAAAGCCTTCACTGAATATCTTAAAGCATTACTCATGTTATAATAATTCTTACATATAAAACACATTTTCTTGTTCTATGTAATCTCTGATGAAGTTGTCACTTGTGATGTCGAAACATTAAGAAATGTCACGTGTGTCAGTGTAGCAGTGAGATCCTGTCTGGATGCTGAATGGTAGCTTATGGTAACTAGTAATACACCTTAGCCTCTTGTAAAGGGTGAATCACCTCTCAGGTTTTTGGTGGTAATAAACCAACAGAAGAAATAACAGACACATGGCATACGTGGTAATAAACTAGTTTATTACACAAAAGCAGACATATGCCCTAATCAGAGATGTACCAAAATAGACACTGGCAGCCAATGTTTCCCTGTGCCTTAGGGTATGAAGATGGTCTCAGAGAAAATATGTTATACAGAAGCTTATATAGTTAGATAATAACCATGGAAACTTTTCCTTCGTGCGTAAATTAGATATATAGAATGGACCCTATTGCCCAAATGTTAGATGCCTCCACAGTGTGAAAGTTATATATTTTTCATAAAGTCAGATAAAAAGTGTGAATACAAAGAATCCTCACAAAATACAGAGATAATAGACAAATACAGTAAGTGTGATGGTACATAAATCTGCATGATGGCAGTGCAGTCTATGTGATACAGTATGACATCTCAGAAGATAGCTTACATAGAGTTATACAAAGAATACAAAATGCATCCTTGGTACATCACTTGTATGTTTCCAATAATTACAGTAATAATTACTAATAATGTCACTGATACCTTACTCTTATATGGTAAGTATCCATGCCCTAATAGTTTAGTACTTATTATGGCTCATTGGAGCCGTGATTAGGTAATACTGTAGATGCTGTCAACAGTGTGAAGTGAGTTGCCAATACAGATGAGTGGACCAAGTGTAGCACTCTTTTTGTGGCCACAGAGCAAATCTGTGAAGGCAATTTCATGACAGCCAATGGATTATATCTGCAAGTGAGACCTCATGGAATATTGCTTATAGAATTTTATGGAGCGATATGTAATAAAACTTTAAAAAGAGAAAAGAAATTGAATCAGGTGTTTGGCAGTTACTTTGAACTTTTTAAATGAACTGTGGGTTTGAATTTGGGTATGCTGACCTCACGACTGGGGTTTGCGGTTTTCCATACCCCTCTGTTGTTGCTAGCCTTCATTGAGTATTTTAAAGCTGTACCTGTTTTATAATAATTATTTATAGATACATCACATTTTCTTGTTCTATGTACAACTCATTTAATAAAATACTTTTCATTTTATATATACCCTTTAGGTTGCATCACTGAAAAATGGACCACAGTCATAGATGATGGTGAGTAAATGCATCAAAAGAAAGATTATTCATCCTAAGTAATAACAACATTTTATTAATCAGCTAACCAGTATAGATGTGAATCTACAGTATATTTAAAGCTGAGGATTGTAGCAGTGTATGTAAAATAAATGGACCTATGCACATACACACACCAGGTACAGTATGTGCAATACACATATACCCAGCCCACATAGCTACATGCCTATAGAAAGGTGCTGGGTGCCCAGTAAGCATGACCATGCACACCTACAGGGAGGGGTGATATTGAATTAAATGTTAGGTCAACTGTTCCTACATATAATAGATTCCTTGTTATAGCTGGATACAATAAAAACTGATTCCAGGAAAGATTAAAAAGCATAGTATAAAATGGTGATTGTGTAGAAAGTATCACTCTGATCACTTGGCATATAGCTGGATGGACTTCAACCATTAGTGATCTGGACTGTAAGAAATTTCTTGAACAGCATAATTTGATTTGTTTACAAGAAATTTGGCACAGTGAGAATAATCAAGTTGTGTTATATGGTTATCAGTTTTATTCTGTACAGGGTACAAAACTAAAAAAAAAATGGAAGGCCCTCTGGGGGTATGGCAGTTTTAGTTACAATAGGATCCTTTAGTAGGGTCACAATAAAATGTCAATATTGCAACTACATTGTACTTGAGTTGGTTATTGGGGAAACATTATTAATTTTTAACTGCTCTATGCCCCCGGAAAATGTAGACTATTGTTCAGAGGACATATGGCAAAATCATGCATATGATACAATGAGACTGATACATGAGCACCCGGAGGCTGAATTATGTGTCCTTGGGGACGTTAATGCATGTATCGGCACTTTTGATGGTCTGGCTGACAACTTGATCATCTCTCCGTTTAATGGTGGCCTGTTAAAAAAGAAACACTAAGGATGAAATAATAAATAATAATGGTAGTAAGCTAATAGATTACATGTTGGATTTTTTGTTATATCCTTTGAATGGTAGATTGGTTGGGAATCGTGAAGGACATTTTATTTATGTATCAACTCGGTGTGCATCAGTAGTTGATTATATGCTTTAGTCTGGATTATCAAATTATTGGAAAACATTAAATATATGTACAAGACTGAAAAGTGACCACTTTCTGGTAGTTTTAGAACTAAATAATTTAAGCAGTATAACTGAGGACGTAGCTGTTCCTCCTGTGTTGATATCAAAAATTAGAATGAATAAAATAATTATATGGCAAGAAAAATCACAGATATAACTTGATAAAATACTTCAGGAATCCTTTCTATAGCTGAAGTATAAAATCTTGCAAGGTAGTAAACTGCAGGTGCTATCCCAACATCAAAATGCTTTATTTTCAGATATTAGGACTGCCTTGGAGTGTCATACAAAACAACATATAGAACATAACTGGTTTGATAAAGAGTGCAAACAAATGAAAGTACAAATAAGGGGCCTACTTAAAACTTATAGATCGTCCTGTAACAATCAACATCTGAAAAAACTTAAACAATGGGGTGAAGTATACATTTATTATAAAGAATAAAAAAATAGAATATTATTATAAACTTTGGGGATATGTGTTAAAAGCAGTACAAGTAACAACACAATGACAATCAAAATTTTTGGACATTAGTTGCAAAGGGAAATAACTCCTATAAAGCAGAAATAGATACCTATATAACAGAAGATAGGTGGATCCTTTATTTTTCTTCAATATTCTTGATACGACAATTCAGGATACACAGCTAGCCCTATCTGTGAACTTGAGCATTCCAAAGATAACATTTCATGAGTTTACTATGCCCTGGTGTTATTGAAGCAGCATAAAGCCCCAGGACCAGATGGTATAACTGTGGAGGTATTTCTCTCCTTCCCCAGTGTTTGATCTAGGTTCTTAACAGATTATTATGCTAAATGTATTTATTCAAACAATTTACCAGACTGTTGGAGGGGCGTTACCATTGTCCCAATCCACAATAACAGCAGTACAAGAAACCATACTATGTATAGACCAATTAGTCTTCTGGATGTTAACTCAAAAATATTTTCTAGAGTTATACTAGAAAGACTGAAAAAAGAAGTGGAAAGAACTGGAAGCTTGGCCAACTATCAGGCCGGATTTAGGCCTTGGTTTTCCACATTAGATAACATCTTTGTGTTGCATCATTTAATAGAAAAGTATGTAAAAATAAGGGGACAAACTTTGTATGCACTTTTTGTGAATTATTCTTCAACATTCGATCTTATTTTAAAAGAAATACTTTGGTTGGCGCTACTTGAAAGAGGCACTGATTACAACTTGGTTTCAATTTTTTCTCAATTATACTCAGCAAATTGGGCTAATATTAGATTAGGTAAGAAAGGTGGCATTTCAGCTTCCTTTAAAATAAATAGAGGTGCAAGACAAGGCTAAGTGCTGGCACCTTTATTATTTTCTTTATGCAGTGACCGGATGTTAAAGGATAGTGATAAAGAATTTACTGATATACTGAACATAAACTCTTGTAAATGCCCATTATTCACATATTTATTTATTTTGTTTATTTATTAGAATTTCAGATAAATACCTTTGAGCCAATGGCTACTTTACAAAGGTTCATGTCAGCATACAAAGAATAGAAGTACAGTTCATTTGAGATTGGCAGGCAAGCAGTTTAAATACAATATTCAGTACAGGGTATACATGGACTAAAGCTACAGGTGATTTATTTAAATTACTTATGTCCCATATTTTAGAACCATAAAGTAATTGGGAATCAATTTTGCTTTTATAATTAGTATCAAGGGTTTTAGAGTCATCCCACCATATTTTATATTAAAACGGACAAGCCCCACCACTGTATTTTTTAACTAATCTGTCAAAATTTGAGAATGTTGCGTCCAATTAATATTTTCTTGAAAATGTACTCCTAGATAAGTATACCCTTTAACCATATACTGATGATATAGTCCTGTTCTCGTTAACAAAAACAGGATTACAAAAAAGTATTTATTATAGCTCAGAGAAATCCTCTATATTAAAGTTAACCTAATCTCCTTGTGTCATGTCAGAGACAAGGCCTGAAGGCATTACAAAATCTCTCTAGCATCCAGCGACCACCTATCATACAAAATTCTTAGAAACAACTGCACCAAAGCTATTTAACAATCTAAGGCCGAGTATTTCAAGGCCCAACTTACCATTCACCAAGCCTCCCCTGCGTCCTTCTGGAAGGAGATAAACTCTCTCATCAACCCACGCACCAAGCAAGCCAGCCCTAGCCTAAACATTGATGGCAAAATAGCCTCCGATCCTGCCATAGTCTCCGAACTCTTCAACTTTTCTTCATCTCCTGCACCATGCCTTACTCACCCACTCTCCAACCTCCTCCACAAATCCCCCACCCTCATACCATGGTTTCCACTTTCCCCCATTCACACCCCTGGAAGTCTACACTACTCTCACCTCTCTGAACCAGTCAAAATCTAGCCCCAGCGACTTGCATCCCAGCCTGCTCCGCTCCTCTGCAGTGGCCATAGTCGCACCTATAACCCACAGACTAAACCTCTCGATTGACACAGCCACAGTCCCCTCTGCCTGGAAACTTGCCAAAATCCTACCTCTCCATAAAGGTGGTGACCCCTCCCTCCCAGTAAATTTTAGACCCATCTTTCTCCTCCTCTCCCTTGCCAAAATCCAAGATTCCCTCATGCTATCAAAATTGTCCCCCTTCCTCTCTACAAGCATCTCCCTCTCCCCTTTTCAATCAAGTTTCAGGAAATCTCATTCTACCACCACCACTGTACTATGAGTAACTGACACCATTCTCTCTGCCATGGACACCAGGCAAACCACTACTGCCATTTTCATTGACCTGGCTAAAGCCTTTGATTTGGTCTCCTACCCTCTACTGCTAGGCAAATTGAGCTCCTTCGGCCTTGCCAAACCAGCCATAAAGTGGTTCCATTCCTACCTCCAAAACAGGATGCAGCAAGTACAAATAGGAGACATCCTCTCCAACTGACCCATCCTTTTCTCCCTATTTATAAACGACCTCCCCTCAGCCTGTCTCACCTCCAACGTACACCTATACGCTGATGATACCATTATCTACACCTCAGGCCCCTCCCATGTCAGTGTTCACCCAAACCTCCAAAGCGATTTCAACTGAGTACAAGCCTGGCTCCTGAAAAATCAGTTAAAACTCAATGCAAAAAAAACTGTCTCCATGGTATTCAGCACAAGACAAAAACTCGCCTCCCTACCTGCCCCCCCCATCTGATCTCCACCCTGGATGAAACACCCCTTGAGTCTGTACCCACTTTTAAGTACCTGGGAGTCTGGCTGGACACAAACCTCAACTTCTCCACCCACGTCGACGCCATCTGCACCAAACTCTGGCCCAAACTTGCCATCCTCTACCGCCACAAAGACTGCCTCCCCCTCCCTACTCAGAGTAAACTCATATGGAAAACTATCCTACCAGCACTGGACTACGCGGACGTCATTTACGGCACAGCCCCTTCCTCCTCCCTTACAAAACTCCACATCCTGCTAAACTCCTTCATGTGCTTCACCACTGCCTCCCCCCCACTAACTCATCACTGCCAACTATTCTCAACTCTATCTCTGATGCCACTCTCACATAGGCGGACCACCCACAGTGCTTAACTCATAGCTAAATTTGCTCCTTTCCTCTCTACCTCTTCTCCCACCTCTCTCAAGCCAACCCCCCTGGCTACTCTATTCACCATAGACACGCACGTACCTTCCACCTCTCATGCCCCCTCTCAGCCTCTGGGCAAGCTGCCTTTTCCCACCAGCTCCCACTCCTATGGAACAGCCTCCCACCCAAACTCCACCTGGCTCCCTCCCTATCAGCCTTTAAACAGCTCCTCAGGCTTCTCCCACCCACTCCCTGCCTCAGCTGTGTACCCAATCCCTCCTTACCCAGACCTAGTACTACCCTCAGTAGCCTCGCCAGGTAAATAATAGCTCCACATGCCAGTTCTTACTGCTAACCCCCCCCCCACCACCGGTACCCTCTTCCCAAAACTCAGTTTTTGGTTAATCCACTACTGTAAATATGTAAAGACACACACTTGTAATTTATGGTAATATGGTTTAGAAATGTAATGAAATTATTTTTTTCCACTCTGCTGTTCAAACAAAAAGTGAAACCTCACTACCAAACTCTATGTAATGTACTATACTGTATTATTCATCTGTTACTTGATATTTGCTGTATTTCTGTGTCTCCCACCTTGTACTACTTGCACCTGGGTCACACCTGGAAATGAGCCTCGGCTCAGTGTGCCTTTCCCAGTCACCAATTTTAAATAAATAAATAAATATAAGTAAAACAAAGGTCTTAAACTTCTCAAAGAGACATAAGAAATGTTCTACATTTTGGACATTGGGGAAGGAGTAATTGGAAAGGGTTAAAGGGTATACTTATCTAGGATTACATATTCAAGAAAATACTAATTGGACGCAACATTCTCAAATTTTGACAGATTAGTTAAAAAGTATAGTGGTGGGGCTTGTCCGTTTTAATATAAAATATGGTGGGATGACTCTAAAACCCTTGAAACTAATTATAAAAGCAAAATTTGATTCCCAATTACTTTATGGTTCCAAAATATAGGACATAAGTAATTTAAAAAAAGTACTTGTCCCCTTATATAAATATTCACGTACAATATTATGGGATGGTCATTCATGTCCTGCCATTTATCTGAGGTCAGAATTAGGACTGAATAATTTGGAAACTCTGATAGAATCTAGGAAAGTAAACTATTGGCTTATTCTAAGTAGAAAGGAAGCCTCATCATTGGCATCTATAACTTTAAGGGAGAAAGAAAAGTGGTACAACATAGGTATCAATCAGATGTTATGGTATACAAATTTAATGAAAACAATGAGGGATAGTAAGTTGAATGATCTCAAAAGGGTAACAGAAAAAGGGATTTTCCTTAGTTCAAAACACAAACCATTTATTACACAGAATATTGAAAATAATTGGATTACTAAAGATTTACAATTAATTAAGTGTTCACACTATTCAAAATGGTCTGCAGAAAATAAGTATTACTTTGGCTTGAAACCTTATTTAGAAATCCTGATAGTAGGATGAGAGCTATGTTCTCGAGTTATAAATTCAAACAAGCAAAAATTAACATTCTACTTTACCAATATAAAACAAAAGGATATACTGTACCTCTGGGAACTGTGATTGTGCTAGGGGAGGTGAGTTAAATCTTATACATGTATTATGGGTTTGTACCTGGTTTCAAACACAAAGGGCTTATCGGTTAGGCCCCTTTTTAAATGAGATGTATCCAACAGATAAACATTTGTTAACCTATATTTTGTTTCATACTGAAGATGTTTGGTCAGTGGAATGACTTGCCAAGTTTTTATTAGTAGCAGATAAAATTAGAAGGAAGATAAATATAGTATGAGTAGAGTTAGTTTCTCTGATTTTTAGATATTTATAATGTTTCAGTATGTATTGTAACAATATGCAACCACATGTAATATCCTCCTAATATTTTGTATCTGTATTGTCTTAATGTGCTGTATATATCATTGTATGGCCTTTTAGCCACATAATAAACATTTTGATGATGATGGATGCCTATATGTGGGCCCCACCCCTCAACATGTACAATCACAGGGGTGGATGAAGGGATACTGGTTGGGCATCCACTTGGATGCCTATCCAGGGTCTCACAGTGGATTCTGTGCTCCACATGAGCAGGACTGCTGAAATAAATGTTTATGGGCAACGAGGCATTGGTGTTGGCTTATACATTCATCAGTCCATCTCCTGCACCATCTCTCTTCACAAATCAATCCCCTCCTCTCACAAACTCATCATAGCCAACCTATCCCTTCCAGTCTTCAAGACAAGTTAGTTTCTCTGATTTTTAGATATTTATAATGTTTCAGTATGTATTGTAACAATATGTAACCGCATGTAATGTCCTCCTAATATTTTGTATCTGTATTGTCTTAATGTGCTGTATTTATCATTGTATGGCCTTTTAGCCACATAATAAACATTTTCATGATGATGGATGCCTATATGTGGGCCCCACCCCTTAACATGTACAATCACAGGGGTGGATGAAGGGACACTGGTTGGGCATCCACTTGGATGCCTATCCAGGGTCCCACAGTGGATTCTGTGCTCCACATGAGCAGGACTGCTGAAATAAATGTTTATGGGCAACGAGGCATTGGTGTTGTCTTATACATTCATCGGTCCATCTCCTGCACCATCTCTCTTCACAAATCAATCCCCTCATCTCACAAACTCATCATAGCCAACCTATCCCTTCCAGTCTTCGCTGGAGTGCTTTATGCATCCCCTAAGCTTGCTCCCTCATCACTAGTCTCTTGCATTACCATGATCTCTACCCATACCACCACTGGCAAACGTATTCTTTTAGGCAACTTCAATCTGAATTGGTTCTCTGCCTCCCATAAATCTACCATCCACCAGATTGAGTCACTAAACTTCACTCAACTGAGTTCTGAACCCACCATCTATAATTCTCACTCTTCTAACCATTCCCTCTTGGAATGGGTACTCTCTTCCCATCCCCACCACTTCACTGCTAATGGGATTCTTCCTGACACACTCAGCAAGCACTGCCTAACCTATTGTGCTATGAAGGTGTACCTTCTCCACTTGGCCCCTAACTACAGGTGATATCAATGCCCTTGACACTGATGCCCTATTCTCGGATTTAAGATTTGATGAACTGGTCCCCAGCGTGCACAGCCCCAGATCTCGACTCTGCCCTCTATTTCTTAACCTCTATCCTCACTAATGTTTGGAACCACCATGCCACCCTCAAAACAGTGAGGGTTATGCATTGACATAAACCCTGGATTTTAGCTGACCTCTTAGCCTTGTGCAAGGCTCAGGACAGGGCCTAGGTTCAATTTATATCCTTCTGCTACCCTTCAGACTTGCAAATTTACAGATCTTAGAGAAATGTGTGCATAACTGCAGTCCTCTCTGCAATGGCTACTTTAAATCCCATCTTCATTCTAACCTAAATGCGCCCTTGTCCCCACCTCCTAGTCAGCTCCCCTAACCCTCACTGTAAATGGCTCCCCGGTCTCTGACCCCACCTGTTTTGCCACTATCGTTAACAATTTCTTTATTACTTCTGTGTATCTTGATCATACCTTCCCTGCCCCCTCAGCCCCATTCTCTCTTTAAGAAGTACTCTGTGCATTACTTTCCCTTAACCCTTCCTAATCCAATCTGGATGGTCTTCATCTCTGGTAGTTTCCCATCTCTGCTCCCACTATTGATGCCCCCCTTGCTTACATACTGAACATCTCTTTTTCCTCCTGCACATCATGTCAGCCTGGAAAGTCACTAATGTTCTTCCCCTTCACAAAGGTGGTGACTCCTCAGCCACTGGCAATAGTCAGCCCATATCCCTCCTACCCTCTCTTGCCAAACTCCAAGAATCCTTAGTTCCTTCTAAAATCACTGAATCCCTAGCTTCTTCTAACTTTCTCCTAATCAATCAGGATTCTGGAATCACCACTTAACCATCTCCCTTTTGTGGGTCACAAATACCATCCAATTGGCAGTGGACCATGGGTCACATCACTGCCATGATCTTCACTGACCTGGCCAAAGCCTTTGGTTCTGTCTCTCACTCTCTGCTCCAGAACAAGCTACTTTCAGTCAGTCTGGCTGGCCCACCATTAACTGGTTCAGATCCTATGTCACTGACAGGCAACAATCTGTCCAGGTTGTTCCATCTTGTCACCCCCTCTCTACATCCTTGCAGGGGTCCACAAAGGGTCCATACTTGGCCCTATCCTTTTCTTCAACTTTATCAATGACCTCCCTCTGTCTACAATAACTCCCTAATCCAAATGTATGCAGATAATACCATCCTATACTCCTCAGGACCTATCACAACTGATGTCCAGGACCCCCTTCAACAGGATTTCAATTATGTCCTCAGGTGGTTTTATGCTAATCATCTTAGAGTCAATACTGATAAAACTGTCTCTATGATATTTGGGACAAGGCAAAAGCTAGATAATCTCCACAACCTCCCTGTGTTCTCCACCCCTGATGGCTCCAACCTCAAAGCAGTCATTGCATTTAAATACTGTGGGATCTGGCTGGACACCAGTCTCCAATTTTTCCTCCCACAGTGCTGCCTCATGCTCGAAACTCCAACCTAAATTAGGCATATTGTACCAAAACAGGCAACTTCCTCCTCCCTATCTAGCATGAACGAATCAAGAAAATGATTCTCAGTAATTGACTATGCTGACATAGTCTACATTACTGCCCCACCATGTCCTTGTCCAGGCTTGATCCTCCCCTGAACTCCTTCTGCCACTTCACTTCAAACTCTCCCCTCACATGTATCACTGCTGTCTATACTCTTCCCTCACTATTACACCTCTACCCCATCATTGCCTGACCCATTGCTTGGCTTTCATAGGCAAATAATGGTTTGGCACCCTACCCTCCTATGTCTGCTCACTTTTTCCAGTGGCCCCCTCCTTCTACCCACTGTGCTTTAGAGACTCCCGCTGTTTTTCCCTGCCTCACCCTCACTCAACGTCTGGTCTGTCAGCTTTCTTATACAGACTCCCCTCCCTCTGGAATTAGCTCTCCCCAACCACTCACCATTTCTCCCTCACCTTCTTTCCTAAAGCATCTACTTTAACACACTCATTTACCCTCTTGCTCCTGTTCTGTCTTCTCCCTAGTCCCTCAACCTATTCCTTCAACCTCAGCCCCTTTGTCCCTGATGATCTCCTAATCTCCTCCTTCTGATACATTATTTGATTTGTTGACCTGTCTACCCTGCTTGTTTATGATGATTGCTGTAGTTACTGGATGTA
Organism: Neoceratodus forsteri; assembly: GCA_016271365.2. Classification (NCBI taxonomy): domain Eukaryota; kingdom Metazoa; phylum Chordata; order Ceratodontiformes; family Ceratodontidae; genus Neoceratodus; species Neoceratodus forsteri. The sequence goes on along the minus strand of CM057449.1, from coordinate 97,505,503 downwards.
TAATTTTACTAGGTTTACTAGGTGTTATGGGGCATAAGTGGTCATTAGCCCATCAAGAATGCCCCCTACAGTTTTGTGAAACATTAAAGATTCAGTTAGTATTTAGCCACATATCCAGATCTTTTTTGAATGTTTCAAGGTTTTTACTGTTGACTGATTCTTGTGGGAGTTTGTTCCATAGTCTTGGCAGCCTTATCGAAAAATAATTTAATCTTTTGTTATTTTTGGCTTTTCCAATCTCTAGCTGTTTTGAATGTAGCCTTGGTACTATGTTTCTATCTGAGAAGAAAATTCCACATTGCTGCATTAAGGAAGGTGTTTGAAGTATTTTTTTTATTATTATTTTTCCTCCTGTGGTTGTCTCTCTACATCGCAGCTGTACTTTTCACAGCCCATCAGTTGGGCTCTGGCCACCATCCATCTCAACCAGGACTGCTGGCACTCCCCCATAGCCCCTGTGGCTTACCCCCCGAGCGGGGTGGCAGGGAGCCCCCAACTCCCCACTCAGACGGATCCAGCTCAGGGAGCCAGCATCCCGAAGAACATTCGTGGATGGGCAGTAGGAGGTGCCACTCTTTTCCCTGTTCCTGGATTCCCCAAGTCAGTGGTCATGCAATGATGCTAGCAGTCGGGAGCAAGCATGAGTCTGCACGCGCCCATGTCCAAGCGTCTGCCCCCTCGTCTCCACCCCTAAGTATGGCGTGTGCCTCCACCTCCCAGCCTCTGCCAGGTGGCAGTCGGGCACTGACCATCATGGACGCCCTTCCCCAGAGAGGGAGAGCAGCCCTTTGGACACTCAATCCCTCTTCTCCCTGCCAGCCCTCGGTGACCTGAGCTCGCTCCCAAACCCGGGTTGCCGGCATGGTGCGAGGTGTGGTGTCCAGTGCCTCAACCCTCAGTGCCACTGGGCCGGCCATTTGAAGTATTTTAAAGAGGAATAAAAGCTCTCCTCTATGGTTCTTAATTCCATGGAATGTAGGTCCAATTTGTGGAGTCTATCTGGGTAACTTAGCTGTGTTAAATGGGGTACCATTTTGGTTGCTCTTCTCTGTATTTGTTCAATTCTTTCTATGTCTTTTTTTAAATATGGACTTGGAATTTGGCCTGATATATGTTCTGTAAAGGGGGATTATATATTCTTCTGTTTTTGTGATAAATGCACTATCTATTCTTCTGAGAGTGCAATGGATTTTTTTGCTAATTTGTTGCAATGGTCAGTAGAGGAAAGTTGGTTATTGACTATCATACAAAGGTCTTTTACACTATTTGTTACCCTTAGTGTGATGTTGTTCACCTGATAAACCTGCCAAAAAAACTGATCACAAATGTTGATCTTATTCTTGCCCCATAGCACTTGACTTTGTTACAGTTGCTGTTGTTGTTCTCTCCCTCTGTTTATATTCACTTAACTTTGTTATATTGACTGTTTCTTTTCTATGCCTCTCTTTGTATTGTAACCCCACTTCCTGTGGTCACACCTGGAAATAAGTCACAGTTCAGTCTGCCTTTCTCAGTTACCAAAGTTTAAATAAATAAATAAACTGCCTGAATTGCTGCCCACCTCCCTCTTCTCAGGCCAGTGCGCTGGGGCAGCATGATAGGTAAGGGCTCCATCTTCTCGCAACCTGGTGGGGTTTCTTTGTGGGGGATGAGTAAAATATATGGTAGGGTCCCTGCTGCCGTATCATGTGCCCTCCCCCTACATGGCACTCTGCATCCTTGTGAATGGTAGATTGCAACCTGCCTATGGACATGCTGCCGTACCACCTGCAATGCACATCTTTGTGATCAGCCGGGGGCATTGTGTGCTCAAAGGGCATGCAACATTTCCATGCATTCTGCTGGGGTGCACTTGGCCCCCACTGCACAGCCAGCATGGTGACTTAGGGTTGATAGCCCACCAGCTCATAGGTAGCACTACCGCTTGAGGTGCCAATAACCTGAGTTCAAAAACAAGTCTGGTGCATCAGAGGGTCACCCGGGACAAGACAAATTGAGTGTCCAATAGACTACTCTTCTCCTCTGGGCTAAGCGGGTGGAGGTGGTCGGCAATAGCCTGACTCCTGGTGGAGGCCTGAAGTTGGTGTACCAGACATATCAAATTTAGCAGGGATTAGTGGCCTCAGCAGAAGATGTCACAGACATAATTGGGAGTGTGTATAAGTTGCTTATCACATCTTTGCACATCCAAGCTACTGGGGCACCCAAGTCTGAAAAATCATCTGACAGTGCAGCATGACGACCTGAGACTGCAGCAACAAATGGAGTATTTCATGGGCTTCACAGCCTGGGAAGCTTGGAGGATTCAAAAGGGGCTGGGGGACCGAGTCTAAGTGGGCTGATATTTATTTATTTATTTGGATTTTGTTGACCAGGATAGCTCAATGAGATTAGAAGTCCATTGTTCAGGGGCCTCCCAGGTTTAATTACATATATCAGTCAATAAATGTGTCAACACCAAAAATCAGTAGGTGGTACATGGCAACAACAATAAAGAGATAGAGTTTACAATAAATCACAACAAACATGTAACTGTAGTTAGAATATACAATGGTTACAACTGCACAGCAGACGTAGACAAGTAAAAACATTAGGATATACAATGGTTGCGACTGCACAATAGAAAATAAATAAGAAAAGAACTTTGACATAAAAACATTAGACTATACAATGGTTGTAGCTACTCAATAGAAATGTGATAGGAGAAGGGAATGTCGTAGCCAAATGCTGCAATCCCTAACAGGCTACTAAAGGTCATCAACCTGGGCAGGTACATGGACAATACGTCATGAGTAGGTCACTTAGGGAAACTTTATAGGCCTTGAAGTTAAAACAGGCCAGAGTACCAGTTGGTAGGTTGCTCCATAGCCTGGAAGTCACAGAGGCAGAGGACCTCATGCCAGCATATGTTGTAGATCTCAAGATTTGGAGGAGTGGATGGATGGATGGAAGATCGGAGGACTTGGCTGAGCTGTTCAAGAGACAAGAGAGAGGTAAGGTGGGGGTAAGGGAGTACACAATTTTGTGGGCCACTCAGAGAGTGGAAAAGTGAATCCTTATTTCAAGGAGGGGTCAGATAAGTGTAGAGAGGGAATTGCAGTGATGCTTCCTTTTGCTAGCAGCCACTGCAAATTGAGATGCATTAATTTATTTATTGAAATGTTTCACCAGGAAGGTACACTGAGCAACAAGTTGATCATCTCCCAGTGCAACCTGGGGGGTAGGGAACAAGAGGATAGTTTACAGAGATTTGGCACACAATACAAATTTACAGTAGATTACATTCAAATAATTTTAGCAGACTGTACTGGAGTAATGAAATAGTGGGATGCTAACAGTTTTGAACTAGATAGATACCACACCAAAACTTTTGGACTAGATAGATACAACAACACAAAATAACATTTAGGCATACACTAAATGACACATAACTGTGTAGCTAGAAAATGGCTGAATAGAACTGTTGTAGTTTGATCAAGGGAAGTTAATGAGGAGTAAACACAGGCAGAATAGGTTGGCTGCGGTATAAGAGATGTGCAAGTTAACTACAAGTGCAGTAGAGATTAGAGGTTAGCCATAGCAGAAGTGCAAGTTAAATACAAGTGCATTAGAGATTTGGGGTCAGCCATAGCTACAGCTATGTAAGGGGAAGATTGGAAGGTGAGAGGTAGGTATGTTGGTGGGCAGAGAAGCGGGGGGGTGAAGTGGAAGGGGATGGAAGGAGGAGGAAAGGAAGAGGTAGGAGGAGAAAGGTTTGCTGGGGCCTGACCCCTCCAGTATGCTGAGAACCCTGCCTGCACAAGGCAAGGGTCATGCACAACAGGAAGGGAGCAGATAGTGGCAGTGAAAGGTAGAGTACAATAGGAGGGAAGCAGGTTGTAGGCAGTGAGGGGGAATAAGCTTCAGAAGAATAGAAGAGAGGGTGAAGGTGCATGGTGATAAAGGCACTGAAGTTTATTGAGTACTTCCTCTTTGAGAGAGAAGAGGATGGAGGCACCATACAGGATGATAGGCAATAGAATACTCTTAGCTATGAATACCCTAGCATCAGTAGAAAAATAGGGATTCAGTCGATAAAGAAGCCCCAGCTTTTGATTCACTGGTTTGGTGCCTCTGTCAGCATGTGGCCTTAATGAAAGCTCTTGGTGTAGAATGATGCCCAGGTACTTGAATGAGGAGACTGTCACAACGGGATCACCCCTTGAAGAGGTGATTTTTAGTAGTTTACTCCTATCCGTGCCTATACGACTGGGGTCAAAGAGGACTGACTTGTCTTTTTTTCACATTTAACAACAGATTGTTTGCCTTAAGCCATGATTCCAGCAGGTGGAAGTTAGCTGTGAGGACCTTCTCAATCGAGACAATATTGGAGTGGCTTTTGAAGAGCACCACATCATCAACATACAGGATGTCACTAGCACTCACACAGTGCACAGGCAGGTCGTTGAACAGGGATAACAGTAAGGGACCACTGGGGGACCACATCTGTGATATCCCATAGAGAGGAGAGACACCCTCTCCACTTTACCAGTTGCTTACAGCCAATTACGTAGCAGATAAACCATGAGCAGGACAGGTTATCAAATCCAAGCTTTCTACATTAGAGGAGGAGCATCTTGTGACCGACCAGTTCAAAGGCCTCGGCCAAGTCTATGAAACCTGCTCCAGTTACCCTTTTGGACTCCAAGTCCTTGAATAAGTCAGTTGTCAGATGAACTAGGGTTGTGTTGGTTCCATGGTTCTTGAGAAAGCCATGCTGAACAACAGTAGTCAGACAGTATAATTCAGTGTACTCTTGGATCAGGTTGTACAGCAGCTGCTTAAGTATTTTGGATAAAGTACATAGTATGGAAATGGCCCAGTAGTTTTCAGCTGGTTCCCTAGCAATAACTTTGTGAATGGGGACTACATGGGCAACCTTCCAATTGCTGGGAAACACACCATGCAGTAGGGACAAGTTGAATAGAGCAGCTACGGTGGCAGAGAGAATGCAGGCTCTTAGTCTAAGTAGTCTAGATTCTAATTTATCATGGCCAGTAGAACCATCAGCCTAGATTTTCTGGAGCAGTAGCAAAACTTCTCCGTGAGAGACAAGCCTAAGGTGGAATTGAGGCCTTTGGAGTGAGTGTAGAATAAGGGGATGGGATGGGACGGAGGGGCCAGAGGGGTATATCCCCCGACTGATCATTGTGATGACAGAGTTAAAAAAAAAAATATATATATATATATATATAATTTAGTAACTAGTTTAATCAATCAAATTGGCAATCTTTATTGTTGTGCAGCAGAAGGGGAGAACAGGATGGAACTGAAGTTGTGACAGTAGTAAAAGTATTATATTAAAATACAATTGGTAGCATTGTTTAAACATATTCAAACTGGGTCACTAAGGTTTGTTAGTAGCAGCAGTGCACCCAAAAGTATATGCAAGATCACAGAAGGAATATTGGAAGAGTCACATCATAGTAGTGTTCCAAGCTCTAGTAGGTATACAATATACCCCCTCTTAGAGCAGCACCAAGCACTAACCCATTTCTTAGCACAAGTACCAGTTATGACCTTGGAACACCCCATCAACCCAGATGTTTCCTGCTATATCTGCCTCCACGGACCCTATCCAGTCTCCAGAGACCCTCCTGCCTTACTGCATCTTTACTACTAAACCCATAAGTCTATCTCATCCATGACTAGATCTCCCCACTGTTTTATCCTCCATCGCTTCTGCTAGAAATATGTTTTAGACATTTACCACCCTTTCAGTGAAGAAATATTTCCTCACATCTCTCTTGAGCTTTCCTGCTCCCACTTCATTGCATGCCCCCTTGTCCTGGTGCTCTTTATCATTTGAACAAGACTCCCTCCTGTACTCTTTTCACCCTTGTGAGATACTTGTAAATCTTTATTATGTCGCTTCTCTTTCCTCCCTTTCAGGATGCTCTTCCTGAATTGACAGACACACCCCTGCTGCACCCTGTTATCCTCTGTGAGGTACTTATAGGACTCTATCATGTCCTTTTTCACTCTCCCGTTCTCCAGCGTGTATATGTTGAAATTCCTCAGTCTCTCCTCGTACAGCTTCTTGTGTGAACCCCTCACCATTTTAGTTGCCCTCCTCTGGACTGCCTTCACTCTGCCTATGTCCTTTCTAAGGTGCAGTCCCCAAAACTGAACATAGTACTCCAGGTGGTATCTTACCAGAGAGTGATTCAGTGGCAATGCCATCTCCTTCCCACTGCTGGATATAACCCCTCCTTATGCATCCCAGCATCATACTAGCCTACCCACTATTACATCACTCTGCCATGTCACTTTGAGTGTCTCAGATATGATAATCCCAAGGTCCATTTTCTGCTTAGTAATTGTCAGTCCCTCCTCCCATCCTGTACTCAGCTCTTTGGTTACTGTTCCCTAGGTCCATGATTTTGCCCATTTTGGCATTGAACCACAACTGCCATTATTTTGACCACTCCTGAAGTTTCCCAGCATTCATGTGCATTACTTCTTGAGTGTCCACCCTATTGCAGATTTTGTTATCATCTGCAAAAAGGCAAGCCTTCCAGTTCTTCTGCAATGTCCCTATGAAGGCATTTAAGAGAACTGGTTAAAGTACTGAAACCTGTGGTACCCTGCTGGTCACACTCTCATCATTAGAGTGAGTGCCATTAAACACCACCCTGTGTCTCCTTAACAAGTTTCTTATCAAATTTACCACTTTGGATCCCACACCCAGGATGTTCAATTTCTTATCAGCCTCATGTGCAGCACAGTGATGAAAGGCTTGCAAAAGTATGGCTTGGCCATGTCCACTGCCCTCCCCTAATCTGTTTCTCTGGTCAGTCATATAGTCAAAGAAATCTATCATATTCATTTGAAATAACCCCACCCCAACCCCCAACCCTGTGAATCTGTGCTGACTGTGGTCTTGAAATCCACTGGATTCAAGATAATCAACCAGTCTTTCCTTCAGTAGGGTTTCCATTGGTTTTTCCACCACTGAAGGAAAACTGACTGGCCTATAGTTGCTAGCCTCCTCCCTACTACTGCTCTTATGTAGAGGGACCACATCAGCTCCTCCTCCATTTCTTCAGAACCATGACTGTTTCCAGTGGGCTGTTGATCAAGGCTAACAGTAGAGCAGCTAGCACCTCTCTGAGTTCTTTTAGTACCCCTGGGTGTATACCTGACCGGTAAACACAATCACCCCCCCCACCTTATTCAACTACAATGGAATAGTAGTACAAGACCCAAGTGAAATTGCAAACATCCTGAATACTTCATTCACTGACCTGATGGAGTCCCCCCCCAACTTCTTTGATGAACCTTCTACTGCCGACACTGCCCACCACAGGACCACCTCTCCACACGTCCTCCAATTTTATCTCAGGTCGATATTCCTGTCTACAGCCAGAAAACTCCTTATGAAAGTGCTCGGTAAGTCTAGGCACAGCTCTGACACCCTTGACTTCAAATTACTTCTCTCCATTGATGCTGTCGTGGCCCCACTCACTTGGATCCTGAATCTCTCCCAACGTGTCAGTCAATTTCCACCTATCTGGAAAGTGGCAGTTGTGATACCCATCCTCAAGAATGGTGACAGAACAAACCAAACCACCTACCATCCCATTTCAATATTGCCACCCCTTTTGAAAGCCCGTGAGTGAATTGTAGCTGAACAGTTAACAGAATATCTCTCCACCCATGGTATCCAGTGCCCACAGCAACATGGGTTCAGGAAGGATTATAGTACCACCACTGCCCTGCTCACCCACATGGGTTATATCCATAAAGCCCTTGACTGTGGTCAACTTGTAGGATCTATCTATATAGACCTTACAAAGGCCTTTGATACGGTCAACCACTCCTTACTGCTCCTGACTCTACCATTGCTAGGACTCTCCAACTACCTTACCACCTGGTTCAGAAGTTATCTTGGTGGCAGAACGCAATGTGTAAATATCTCTGACTCACTTTCTACTAGCTGCTCCATACTATCTGGTGTACCACAGGGATCGATCTTGGGCCCCCTCCTATTTAGCCTCTACCTCAATGCTTTCCCCCTAACCTGCCTTAACAACCTTCTCCTCTATGCAGATGATGCTGTGATTTACTCGAGCAAGCCTGATCCTGCACCCCTCATTCATGTCCTGCAAAGTAGTTTTGCTTCCATTGAAGCATGGCTCACTGAACAGAGATTAGTTTTGAACTATTAAAAGACCAAATCAGTGGTCTTTGCTGGACTGCATAACAAGCTTAAAGCTGCCCAATTGACCGTCATCAGCAATACCAGCTCACCACTTGAACAGGTATCCACTCTTAGGTACATGGGCATCACCCTGGACAGCACATTCTCTTACCAAGAGCACATCTTGAACATCTCCAAAACTGCCAATATCTGGCTAGGTCTCCTCTACAAACACCGGCATTGTATGACCCAAGAGGGTCTACACCACGCCGTGACCAGCTCCATATTGTCTGTTCTTGACTATGTCATTGTAATTTATGTCTCTGTCTCTGCTACTACACTCATAAAACTGGGATCACCATTAACAAAGCCTGCAGGTTACTTACTGGTGCTAGTCGGGACACGCATACTTGTAATCTTTATGCTCAAGCCAACTGGTTCAACCTTCAAAACAGAATCTCTGACCACACCTGCCTTGCGGCCAAAAAGATCTCCTTTGGGCTTGCCCCCCATCCAGCTACTCCTCAAGAAGGCCCCTGTAAATTTGCATTATATGAGAAGCGCAAACAATCAGGCCTTCAAGGTACCTTTATGCCAGACATCCCAAGGGCAAAGAACTTTTGTGTACAGGGCACCCAGCTCTTTTAACAACCTCCCAGCACAAATCCAATCCACTTCCACCACAGGTCCCTTAAAAAACTATCTCTGAATGCATCTAGCCAGCCTCAGTAGCTGTGACTGCCACATTTAGTCCTGGTGACCTCCAGCTTATATCTGTCCAACCTATACTGACAATGCCCTCCTGGGCTGCTAATCTCTGCACTTTTCTAGTGCTATTTCATGCACTTATTCATTGTTCTGCATTGATAATTTAGTTAGTCTATTACCCTGCTTGTTGTATCTTACCTAGCCTGCTAATTTGTACCCATTGTACCATTGTTTGTTACGCCTTCCTCTGTATAACCCAATTGTTTGACATGGAGCCTTTGTAAATGAGCCTCTGACTCAAATGTCTTAATTCTGAGATGTAATAAATAAATAAAAAAAATAAAATATATGTCCAGTTCCTTAGCCTTGTCCACCTTCAGAGTTGCAAGTCCCTTCTAGACTCCTTCCTCTGAAAATCCACTTACAGTCACCCCCCCCCTTTCCTGCTATTCCCTGGTCGTTTAACCTCCCCGCTGTGAAGACAGAAGAAGCACCTGTTTAGGATGTCAGCTTTTCTTGATCCTCTTCTGCACTGCCTCCACCTACCATCCCTCTAATCCTCACTATCCCTTCCCTTGCTTGCATCTTCTCACTTGCAGAATGCATCTGAAAAAGTCTTATCTCCTGCAGCAACCCCTTTGGCAACATGTTTCTTTGTCTATACTTCTGCCAACATCATCACTTTGCCTGCTTCCTTCTGTTTTATTTGGAATACCTCCCTGTCCTCCTCCTTTTGCATTCCTTATACCTCTTAAATGCCACCCTTTTTTTTTCTTTTCCAACCTTTGCCACTTTAATAGAGAACCATAATGGTTTCTTTTTCTTTCTACTTTAACTCACTTCATTCATGCCGAGGTTGGTTGCTTTAATCATGCCTTCCCTTATAGTTCCCCCACTGTGCCTCTACCCCTTCCTGGCAATCCCCCCATTCAAGACAGTTTCTGAAGCAGTCTTCCATTTCTTTAGAATTCATAGAATCATAGAATCTCATGACAGATAAAGACAGCTTGGCCCATCTAGTCTGCCCATTTTCCCTACCTACTGTATTGCCGCAAACCCTACTTTATCTCTGGCTCTACCACTACTTGCCTTACTACTAATGTTCCCTTATGCCTATGCCATGCTTTATTGAACCTCGCTATAGTATTTGCCCCCACCATGTCTGCTGGGAGGCTGTTCCAGGCATCCACCACTCTTTCTGTGACAAACCTCCTCACATCTCCTCTGAGTCTACCCCCTCCAGCTTCATAGCATGTCCCCCTTGTTCTTGATCATTTTTTTTCTGAAAAATACTTCCTTTTGTATCTTATTTATACATCTGAGGTATATGAAAGTCTCTATCATATTCCCCTTCTACCTCTTTTCCTCCAGGGTGTACTTATTGAGGCCCTTCAGTCTCTCCTCACTGGGCTTTTTATGCAGACCCTGCACCATTTTAGTTGGCCTCCTCTGGACTGCCTCCACTCTGTCTATGTCCTTCTGAAGATGTGGTCTCCAGTACTGGACACAATACTCCAGCTGAGGTCTTAGCAGTGATCTACACAGAGAAATAACCCCCTCCCTCTTTCTCCTGGTGATACCCCTCTCTAAGCACCCCAGCATCCCACTAAATCTCCTAACTGCCTTGACACGCTGCCTAGCCACCTTAAGGTCATCAGATATGATTACCCTAGGTCTCGTTCCTGTTTGGTGCTCAATACCACGCCCCCCATTTTGTACTCTGCCCCTGGGTTCCTGTGACCTAAGTGCATGGTTTTGCACCTTTTCACATTGAAATTTAGCTACCATACTCTTGACCACTTCTCTAACTTTCTCAGATCACTACTCATATTTTCTAACCCCCCTGGAGTATCTACCCTATTGCAGATTTCAGTGTCATCCATAAAAAGGCAGACCTTCCCATCCAGCCCCTCTGCAAGGTCTCTAATAAAGACATTAAAGAGGACCAGTCACAGTACTGATCCCTGTGGCACCCCACTGGTCACCCTCCCTTCCTCTGACTGAACTCTGTGTACCACCACCCTCCAGAGTTTAAAGACTAAGAGGCGGAGGTTAAAGAGATGTTGGAGGAGATATGGCTGGATGGAGGACATATTGACCCTGAGGTTGCATTATGCTGACTATCAGGGGGCAAGCTCCCTAAAGAAGATGGAGTTTCTGTCTAGGGAGATTGCTGTGGTGAGGAACAGACCAGCGCAGCTCTTCCATATGGTAGACAGACTTTTACATCATGGCTGTCTCCATGTGGGAGGAGTAGGTTCTAGCACTAGGTGCAAGGAGTTGGTTCTGTTCTTCACCGAGAAGGTGTCCTCTATCAGGGCTGAGGTCTTGAGTATCTCTCAAAAGGGATGCAGTGTCCAGCCTGAGTTGTGTCGAAACACTCCTCCTATCTGGAATGAGTTTGAGCTGATTGTGGTGAAGAAGGTGATGGGAATAATCTTAAAGCTATGGCTTACACATTGTTATCTTGACCCAGGTCTGACCCACCTTTTGGTTGGATGTTTGGACTGGATAGGACCTGTGCTTGCTGAGGTTGTCTGGAGTTCATTGAGGAGTGAGGTCTTCCCATTGTCCTTAAAAGAGGCTCTGGCTAGGCCTGTTTTAAAGAAGTCCTTTTTGGACCTTGACTGTCTCAGCAACTACAGGCTGGTCTCAAACCTCCCATTTTTAGGGAAGGTTAAAGAGAAAGAGGTGGCTGTTCAGCTTGAGACATCTCACATCTTCATCTACCTATGAGCCTTTCCAATCTGGGTTCCAGGCAGGGCATAGTACGGAGACTGCCCTGTTAAGGGTGCCTAATGATCTCCTGATGGAAAGAGACAGGAGAGCTGGTACCATCTTGTTTCTTCGGGACCTCTCTGCGGCATTTTCCACTGTAGACCATGAGGTGCTGCTTGACCTCCTGTGATTCTGGTGTGGCCTATCCGGCAATGTCATCAGCTGGTTCAGGTCATACCTGATGGACAGAGTGCAGAGGGTGAAAATGAGACTTGTCTCATCTAGCCAGAAGCCTCTGAGCTGTGGAGTGCCACAGGGGTCAGTCTTGTCACCTTTATTGTTCACGGTGTACATGTTGCCGTTGGGGGACATTATCAGGTGATACGCATTGGGTTTTCACTGCTATGCAGATGACACTCAGCTGTACCTGTCCTGTGCAACTGATGTCCAGGTGTTAGACCCAATATTTAACGGCTGCCTTGATGAAATCCAGTCGTTGATGACACAAAACTGGTTTAGACCCAACCTAGACAAGACTGAGATACTGGCGATGGAGATGGGTCATTGTGGAGGAGGGGCATGGGGGGTTGTCCCCTAATCTAGTGTTGGGGTTTGTAACCCTTGTCCCTTCTAAACAGGTGAAGGATTAGGGTGTGATCCAGGGTGATGGTCTGACACATAATGCTCAGATTTCAGCCATGGTCAATAATGTTTTTTATCTTAGGAATATTGCCTGAATCTGAGCCCTGATCCCCCATGAGGACCTGCCCACACTGGTGCAGGCCTTTGTAACTTCCAGGCTGTATTACTGTAATGCTCTGTACCTTGGTTTATCTGGAGACAACATCCGCAGACTGCAGTGGGTGCGAGACTTTTCACTGGGCAAGTAGGTGTGAGCATATTACCCCGGTCTTTCACAGACTGCACTGGCTGCCTGTCAGGTGGAGGATTGTCTTCAAAATAGGGCTTCTTACCTACAAAACCCTGCATGGTGGGCATCCTGCCTCTCTGCAAGATCTCCTTGATCCTTACCATCTGGCCCGGATGCTTTGTTTCACCAAGTAGAGGGCCTTCTTTGGGTTACCAGGGTTAGGTTGCGGCACTCAGGAGACAGAGTATTTGCAGAGGTGGCACCAGCACTGTGGAACTCCTTAACTGATTATTTAAGGGGGGGCCCCTCAGTGGAAACCATCAAAAGGGGACTAAAAACATATCTGTTCCAACTGGCTTTCATAACATGAGGTTGCTCTGATAGATAGTAGGGAATCTGTATTTCTACTGATTTTATTATGTGTGTTTTTGTAATTTTAAATAATTGTGTTGGTATTATGGTTTTATTGTACAGTGCCCAGAGTCTTATCAATTGGGCACTTCATAAATAAAATATCTATCTATCTATCTATCTATCTATCTATCTATCTATCTATCTATCTATCATCTATCTATCTATCTATCTATCTATCTATCTATCTACTTATCTATCTATCTATCTAGCTAGCTAGCTATCTGTCTATCTCTCTATCTATCTATCTGTCTAGCTATCTCTCTATCTATCTATCTATCTATCTATCTATCTATCTATCTATCTATCTATCTCTGTCACCTATCCCCTAAAGAATTTCTTACCCAATTTTATCACCTTTGGACCCACTTCGAGGCTGCTCAGCTTGCTTATGAGTCTACTATGTGGAACAATGTCGAAGACCTTACTGAAATCTACATTGGCCACATCCACCACTCCACCATGATCAATTCCCTGGTCACTCAGTCAAAGAAATCTATCAGATTCATTTGACATGACCTCCCCCTGTGAATCTAGGCTGCCTCAAATCTTGTAAGCCACTGGATTGAAGATGTACCACAATCCTTTCCTTCAGAAGTGATTCCATTAGTTTCCCCACCACCTAAGTCAGGCTGACCGGCCTGTAGTTGCCAGCCTCTTCCTTGCTACCACTTTTGTGAAGTGGGACTACATCCACACCCCTCCAGTCCTCCGAAACCACTCCAGTCTCCAGTGAGTGGTTGAACAGGACTGTCAGAGGTGCAGTCAGTACCTCCCAGAGCTCCCTCAATATCCTTGAATGCACTCCATCTGGCCCCATTGCCTTGTTCACTTTCAGATTTGTGAGTTCCTTTAGAACTTTTTCCACTGAAAATGGGCTAGTGTCCACCTCCCTTCATTCAATGCCCTGTTAAATTTCTGTGGCCCCTCACCTTCCCCTTTCTCTGGGAACACTGAACAAAAATATTTGTTTAGAATTTGGAAAGAAGCACTCACCCCTCGAATAAGTACAAGAAAATGCAGTTTCTTCAAGAAAGTTCCTTTACTGCATTATTCCTTCAGTCCTCAGTAACATCATTGTGCAAAACATACACTCTTTGCATTTCACACCCTTCACCCTTCTTTAGAAGATGTGCAATTATGTGCTCAGGAGCAATTTATACTGCTTTGCACCAATCAGATTTGAATAATACAGTTCACTCTATCTTTTGATAGTTACATCTCCTGACACATTAAAGCAAAATAAAAACCAACAGCCGGTGATTTTAATGCAAAAACAAAAATTCCCACACACCACACTAGTATAGTAGTTGTTAAAAAGATTAATTTCCACACAATATCTCAGTTTCATAATATATATGTTCCTTCCCACTTTGAACATTGAACTCATTAAGAAAGCACTACCACCCTTGTGCACACCAGCTTTTAATACTGTTTTTTCTGCTTGTTCCTGGTCCATCCCCACCCAATCCTCTTTCACTTCTTAGCCTTACAATCCCTCCCCTGATCTTCCTTTTTTCACTTACATACCTGAAAAATATCTTGTCCCCTTTTGTTACTGCCTGGGCTAGTCTCTCCCTTCTGTTTGTGCCTTTGCACTTCTACTGTTTTCCTTTTCTCCCTCTGTTTCTCCTGATACACCTCCCTATCCTCTTCCCTCTGTGTCTACTTGTACCTCCTGAATGCTAATTTTACCTTCCCAGCCACCTCTTTTGTGAACCATAGAAGCCTCTTTTTCCTCCTGCTTTTCCTCAGTTGTCTGACACAGAGGTTTGTTGCCTTCTCTATACCCCCTTTCAGCTCTGATCACTGTTTTCTCCACAACACCCAAGTCCCTCCCCCACCAGGGTATCCCTATGGCATTCACCCATATTTTTAAAATCAGACCTCCTGAAGTCCAGGACCCTTGCCTTTGTGTGGCTTGATTCAGCCACATTTCTTAACTGTATATTGAACCACACTGTATGATTAATATACAAGCTAGCCAGCCTGGGAGTGGGTACCGAGATGGTAGCCTGGGTAAAGAATTGGCTGGAGAATAGGAAACAAAGAGTAATTGTAAATGGAGCCCACTTTGAAGAAAGGGGGTATACTAGTGGGGTAACACAGGGTTCAGTACTAGGACCGGTCCTCTTTAATGTCTTTGTAAGTGAAATTGCAGAGGGATTGGAAGGAAAAGTATGTGTCTTTGCAGACGACAAAATATCTGGAACAGAGTTGATACACAAGGTGGGGTAGAAAGGATGAGAAGGGACTAGGCAAGGCTGGAGGAATGATCAAATGTATGGCAGCTTAGATTCAATGCTAAGAAGTGCAAAGTAATGCACCTGGGAAATAAAAACCTAGGGGTAAAGTACACAATGGGGGATGAGGTACTAACAACAACAATAATGGAAAGGGGCCTTGGGGTAGTCATATCAGATGACCTAAAGGTGGGCAAGCAATGTGAGAGGACAGTAAGGTGGGCTGGGGGGATACTGGGATGTATAGGGAGAGGCATCACCAGTAGAAAACAAGAAGTTGTTATCCCTCTGTACAGACAGTTGGTGAGACCCCATCTGGAGTACTGTGTGCAGTTCTGGAGACCCCATCTCAGAAAGGACATAGACAGGATGGAAGCAGTCCAGAAGAGGGTGAAATAAATGGTGCAGGGTCTGCAAAATAAGCCATATGAAGAAAGACTTAAAAAGCTTAACATGTACAGCCTAGATGAAAGGAGGGAAAGGGGAGACATGATAGAAACTTTCAAGTACCTCAAGGGAATCAGTAAAGTCCAAGAAGAGAGCATCTTTCAGAAAAAGAGATGTGGAAGAACAAGGGGGCACAATTTGAAGATAGAGGGGGGTGGCTGAGAGGCAAAATCAGGAAGTATTTGTTCATGGAGAGGGTAGTGGACACATGGAACCACCTTCCTAAGGAGGTTGTGTGGTTAAAAACAGTGGGGAAATTCAGGAATGTATGGTACAGACATAAGGTAATCGTAGTGGGGTGTAGGAGGAAGTAGGCTGTTGGTTAACTAGAATCTGTAGCTTATCCAATAGGTAGGGAAATGGACACACTAGGCTGGCCAAGCAGCCCTTATCTGACATCAAAGTCTATGTTTCTAATTCAGTCCCCTCACATGCCATGTATTTAATCTCACCCGTAATCATTTATTTTCCATATGATGTGCCAGATTAGTGTAATGAAAATACAAATGGCTAAAGCAAGGTGGCCATCCTGTTTGGATCCCAGAGTCAATTGATAAATGGTTTCCACTCTCACTGACTCTGTATGCCTATAGGGCCTAACATTGTGAGCAGTTAGGTATGTTCTAACCACTTTTACTTCCTTCCGTGACATAGCAGCCCTGATTAACTTTGGTAGTCTACTTCAAGATTTCAGAACTTAGTAACTTTTTAAAACAACAAATTATATACTTAGTAAAGATAATCAGAAACATAGTTTGGGTACTGGCCTGGTATAGGGCTTATGTCAAACTGCCCGACAGCCCACTTGCTTTACCCTGGGGGGTGGGTACACAACATAGGCGTACACTGCAATTACAAGTAGCTTGCATGATCTATCTCAGATCGAACCTGTTGCATTGGGGTGATTGCTGGAGAGCAGAGCCCTGGGCTATACAGTTTGTCAAGTGTGCATCTAGGTTGGACTTTTACAGTAAAGTATATATTGCCCTGAGAGGCAATGTAAGGGGGGGGTCCAGCCATTCCACTCGTGCAGTATTCAGGGTGCATGGTCCATTTGGGGGAAGGCACATGTGGGTGGGTTGGGGGGAGAAGTGGAGGAATGCCTATAGCATGCCAGTATTGTGGAACAGATTTCTTTCTACGTGGCTGTAAAGTGCCTATCCTTCTTGCTTTCATCATTAACCAAGGATGGGTTGTATGACTTGCAGAACCTACAGAGAATACAATGGGGGGGGGGGAGTAGTATGAGGTAAAGCTAGGAAACCCTGCCTTTAGGTGGGTATTTGGCCTGACCATTCATGAGGTTGGGTCAAGATAGTTTCCCCATTTCAGGTTTTGCACGTTTTTGCAGCATTTTGTTCCTGGCCCATGGCTTAGTCCTTTAAGCACTCTTGTTCTTCCACTTATTCGCCAGGCTCCTACTTCACATTTCATTTCATACTACTATCGGGCCTTGCTGTGGTTGCTATTGATGGCTCCCGGTTCTATTGTTGGGATCAGTCCCTCCCACCCTTCAATACCATTAGGAACTGTAATAGTATCTGGAAGCATTTATATACTTATATTAAAGGGGCCAGATACTGCTTAATGCATTTAAAAATCCTACATAGCCTGTATTATACCCCAATAAAATTGAATAAGATTGGTAAACTCCCCATTGGTACATGTTCTAGATGCAATAAAGAACTGTGTTCTCTCCTACATATCCTATGGTCCTGTGAGAAGGTTGTTCCTTTTTGGAATGCAATACAGGTGCACCTTGATCCCCTGCTGGGACTTCAGATGTCTTCCTTCCTGAAGTATGCATTTTGGAAGAATATCCGAGTGTCCTGATTGGAAATCAGAGACATCATGTAGCACTAATTTCCACATGTGCATAGAAAGTTATTCTTAGACACTGGCTTAATCCATGTATACTTCAATATCATGAATGGTATAAAGAGATACTATTTGACCTGCAAGCAGAGTGTCTTATAGCCAGCATCACTGACCGATTATCTAGATATAATCATATCTGGCCTCCCCTAAAGATATTATTAACTATTTGATCATTATCCCTAACACTCCCTAGTTTTCTTCTGTTAATGTGCTGTGGACTGTGCAATATCCTTTTCTGGCATTTGGATTGTGTTTGTCTTTGGGTCACATTTTTGGTTTTCCCCCTGTGGTAGGGGTGGGGATAGGGGATTGGGTGATTGTGGGTTGGTGGGCAGGGTGTTGGGGCTGTTTCAATCAATCAATCAATCAATCAATCAATCAATCAAGTCTTTGTTTAATCAATCAATCAATCAATCAAACAATCAAGTCTTTATTTAACCAGGCGTTCATCGTTGAGCAGAAGCTCATTTGCAAGATGGACCTGGGTGGAGCATGAACAATTGTATATACAGGTCAACACAGGTATTTACAAGGCAATACAGATAATACTCTTTACAGAGAGGAAGAAAAAGAAGTTCATATGTACATAGAATTATACAGATATTGTACAGATTACACTGTATTTACATACATAGAAGTGTCTATAGGAAGATAAAGCAGGTTATCTAAGGTTGCAGGAGGAAGTAATGAAGAAAAAATAAAATAAAAATATACACCAGGTAGAGGTGAAGGTAGGGGGAAGAGAGGAGGAAGTAGGGGAGAAAGGCTAGGAGGGCACGGTACACAGAAAGGAGTTGGTAAAGCTGGATGTAGAGAAGGTGGATGGAGAAAAGGAGTATGTGTGAGCCCTGGGATTGAATGCTATAAATGCAGGGCATGGTAGGATGTCACAACCCAGGTAGTGAGCTCCTATCCGAGGTTGGGAAAGGAAGAATAAGGGATGGATGGGCCTAGTGTTGATAAGACAGGGGGGATAAGAGAGAGAACAATTAGGCTGGTGAGGTGCTAGCTGGGGGGGTCAGTACTTAAACTGGGTCTAGGCGTGGCTATATACCAGTACTGGGTCTGAGTGGGTGAAGCAGTTACATACTTCTCTGATTGTATGGAAATAAAGCATCTTGAAAGCATTTATGCCGATTAGAGTGCTTAATTTGAGGGTTTTTTGTAGATCGTTCCATAAGGTAGGTAGCACGAAGCTTATGGCTGCCCTGCCGAAGCGGGATTTTGCTTTGGGTACTTTAAATGTAATAGCTGAGTAACTTCTTACCGTATTTCCCAATTATACTCAGGGGAAGACAGCAGGAGATATAAAAAGGCAGCTTATTAGAGATGGCTCTATAGGTCCAGAGAGCAGCGTTTCTGTGGTGCCTGAACTTTAGTGATGTCCATCCCACTGCCGCATATAGGGTGCAGTGATGTGTGTCGAAGGAGTCCCGTTATAAACCTCAGTGCTCGATGGTAGAGTGTGTCCAGTTTAGCCATGTAAGAGTTGGGGCATTGGCTGTAGAGGAGGTCAGCGTAATCAACCAATGATAGGAAAATGGATTGGACCAGTTGTTTCTTGGCATCTCTGGTGAGAAATTGGCTGATTCTAAAAAACAGTCCAAGCCTTTGCCGAAGTCGTTTTAGCAAGTCCTTGATATGTTCAATGAAGGAGAGTCTTTGGTCTATCCAAACTCCCAGATACTTGAATTTTTTTTTTGAAATTTAAATTTATTGAATTTTAGAATAGAGAGAAAAATACAATACATAAGGGAATACACCTTAAGGGATTGTCCAAGAAAGGGAAAGGATTACATGCAACCAGGTTAATAAACACGGTAAATAAATATGTACAATCACCGTAATATAAGCCGGGACAATACAAAGGGAAGAACAAAGGAAAAATACCCCCCACCTATCCCCCATCCCCCCAAACCCCCCTCCCTGTTGCCCCGGAGAGTTGCACAAGTAGAAGGGAGGCCAGGTCGATAAAGGGGACATCTGTAATATGGAAACTAATAGCACTGGGTGATCTAAGGTGGCATACAAAACTAAGGATAAGAAAAGCCCAAAACATGCCTACCCTAAATAAAGTACGCTCAACTTGCCCCATTTCCGATCGAAAGATGCTGGACTATGCCTGAAACTAGCAATAAGTTTCTCGGTATTGAGACTGAGAGACATCTCCCTAAGCCACTCTTGATAGGTAATAATATCTTGGTCTAACCAATGCCTGAGGACCAATTTTTTCACTGCCATTGAGATAAAAGCCATGTGGTATCTACGTTCCTTCACCGAGATGCCGGAGTAGTCACCAAAAATACAAATACCTGGAATAATTAGCTCTTTCAGACCTAACAGAGGGTCAAGACAGTTTCTGAGAGCGTCCCATAAAGGTGCCACATTAGGACATTCCCAAAAAATATGCAACAAGTTACCTTCGGCGGCACCACATCTCAAACAGAGACTAGACTCCAGTTTACCAAACTTGGCCAACTTAACTGGAGTATAGTAGAGATTGTTCAAGATATAGTATTGGATCAGTCTGTGATTATCTTGGGATAAGTAACGATATACATCCTTCCAAATTGAGTCCCAAGCGGGGGGAGGGAATGAGCCAGAGAGTGACCAGATTTTGGAACCCTCTAGGGGAGCGGGGAAAAGGTCGGCCAACAATTTGTTATAAATAATAGAGATACATCTACGCGAGCCAGCTGCCTCCTGTATCTTCTCAAGAAAAGGCCTTATTTTGGAGGGGGAACAGGTCGGCTCCAAGGTTTGGAGGATCAGATGTCTCAGTTGAAAAACTTTAAAAATGCATCTCTGAGGAATGTGAAGGGACTTTAAAATTCCATCTGAATTGAGGAGAGTACCTTGCACATACAAAGACTCCACAGACAGATTTTGTAGCTGCGGAAGCCAGTCAGTAACTAACCAGCTTCCTCCAATTTTGAGGTTAGGATTTAAAACCAGAGGTTGGGCTGAGTCTTTGGATGGGAGGAAGTTAAAGAAGTTCCAGCACTGAGAAATAACTCTAATGGACAGGCCTATAGGGGAGTCACGGATGGCCGGGGGGAGCGTGGAGAATGGGTGCCAGAAAATGCGAGCAGGGTTCAGATTTGCTTGAGCTAATAAATTTAACTCAAGCTGTTGCCAAATGGGTGGAAATGTGGAAGGCAGAGTGTTGGACAGCTTCCCTAGTCTAGCCAAGTGACTAGCCCAATAATAAAGCAAGAGATTGGGAAGGCGAAGGCCCCCCTTATCCCTGGGCGCAGTAAGCTTGAGAAAGGCTCTACGAGGTTGTTTCCCCTTCCAAACAAAGTTCGATAGTGTTGAATTAACCTGAGTAAAGAACTGCCTGGGTAACCAAATGTTAAGATGAGTCAGGGGATATAATAGCCGGGGCAGGATATTCATTTTAATAATATTAATTCGCCCCCAGGTGGAGAGAGGCAACCGTTGCCAGCGATCGAGGTCACACCGAATTCTCCTAATGGCATTGTCTAAATTGAGTTCCTTAGCCAAGCCTTCCCCCCTAGTTACATGAACACCTAGATATTTAAAGGAAACCGGGGACCACTTCATACCGAACCGCTCAAAATCCAATTTAAAGGTGAGAGAGTTAACCGGGAATATGACGGATTTGGAAACATTCAACCTGTAGTTGGATACCTGACCAAAACGGTCAATGGTTTGGAGGACATGAGTTAAAGATTGTACGGGGTTGGTAAGGTATAACAGTATGTCATCAGCAAAGACCAATAAGGTTAGGGGAAGTTGCGCAAGGGTACAACCCCTGATTTGCGAAGAACCTTTACTACTCACCAGCAAAGGTTCCAAGTACAGGTTCAATAGGTAGGGGGATAGGGGGCAGCCTTGATGGGTGCCAGCGCATAAGGGAAAACTAGAGGAAAAGACCCCGTTACAATAAACTTTAGCCGAGGGGGATTTGTAAATTGCCATAATCATTTGGATAAAGGAATCAGGAAAGCCCATTCTCTTCAGAGTGGCCCATAGAAAGTCCCAGTTCACTCGGTCGAAAGCTTTTTCTGCGTCAAGTGCAACTAGGACCATAGGATCTGGCAAGGTATGGGTTACCTGAAGGACATGGGCAAGGGTTCTCAGATAGTCAGCAGATGATCACCCCTGGACGAAGCCAACCTGTTCCGGGCTCAGCAAATGCTGCCAGACCCTTTTGATTCTGGACGATAAAATTTTAGATAGAATTTTGATATCATAATTTAAGAGCGATATTGGGCGATAGCTGTCAGGCTCGGTTAGGGGCTTATCGGGTTTAGGGATTAGGATTATTATTGCTTCTAAAAGCGAGGGATCAGTCACCACCGCAGAAAACAAGTATTCGTATAACTTAAGCAACAGAGGGGATAGCTCTTTGCAGAAAACCTTGTAAAAGGTTGAGGGGTAGCCATCCAGGCCAGGGGCTTTCCCTAAAGGTAGTTCTTCGATTGCCTCTTCTACCTCACCCAGAGTGATAGGGGCAGACAGCAAATCGCAGTGATGAGACTGAAGGAACGGGAGCTTAATATTGTCCAAGAAACGCTCTACCAACTGGACATGCGACACTGTGGAGCTGGAACTGTAGATACCTTTATAAAAGACTTCAAAAATGTGGGCAATCTCCCTAGGTAGCAACTTAGAGGTACCGTCCTGAGCTTTGAGAGCCGGAATTAAATGGGAGCTCTCTATTTCCTTCAATCTCATCGCTAACATCCGGCCCGATTTTTCCCCTTGATCAATATACCTAGTCCTGGACTTAAAAAGAGCATATTCAGTTTTGTCGCGGGTTAAGTCGTTGTATTCATTCCTAAGTTTAATGAGAGCCTATAAGTTAGATGGGGAATTGGAGGAGAGAAGTTTGTCTTCGGCCAGTCTCAACCTGCTAGACAGTGACCTGATTTTAGACTCCCTAACCCTTTTCCTAGTAGCCGCGATCTTGATAAGCTCCTCTCTGAGAAAGCATTTAAAGGAGCACCACAGTAAATCCGCGCGACTCACAGAACCTTGATTCAGGTCGAAATACATGAGGATCATGTCCCTGATTTGGGAGACAGAATGTACTTTCTTCAGAATTTGCATATTGAGTTTCCACGTGTCTCGTTGGCCCTGGATACCCGGGGAAGTCTTGATCCAAACCAGGGAGTGATCTGAGATAACTATCGGCTCGATACCTACTTGGGAAGTACAACTCATTAGTGAGGAACTAACTAGGATGTAATCGATTCTCGACCAAGTTTGGTGAACCTGGGAATAGAAGTAGTAAAGCCGATTATCAGGGTTAAGAAGACGCCAGGGGTCACATAGATCCAGCAGGCTAATAAAGTCAAAGAGGGCATGTTGTGCAGGGGACGCTGGTTTAATTGGTCTATAGGTTTTGTCGAGATCGCTGGACGGGGCTACATTCCAATCGCCCCTAAGATGAAAAGGGAAGGTAGAAATCTGCTCAGGATATTTGCCAGGGACATAAGAAAGGATGGGTCACCACCCACAGGAGCGTAAATCGCCCTTAAACCACATTACTATTATCAAGCTGACCCTTGACCAAAACGCATCTGCCCTCCCGATCAATAATACAATCATCAGCAACGAATCTAATGTGATGTTTAATTAGGATTGCAACCCCCCCTACTAGCTAGCGAGCCAGGGGCAGTGAAAACCTGAGTAAACCCCAGCCTATGCAATTGCTTTTCCTCAGAGGCAGCCAAATGGGTTTCCTGTATAAAAACTATATCTACGCTAAGTAGGGAGCAATTTAGAAAGACCTGGCATCTCTTGAGAGGGTCGTTGATGCCTCTAACATTCCAACTTGCAATTTTAACAAAACACAAGGCCATGATAGCTTACCTAGTAGTAGGCCAAGCACAGGAGCATCACCCACATTACAGATAATAGCCGTGAAATTACCGCAGGGTAGGCCCCGCAATAGTAATACACCCCACAAATGGTGAAACTCTCCGAGGCACCCTCCCCCCATAACCATTGGAAAGACAATCCACAACGTATAGCTTAGTCACCAACACACATAAATAAATCAGAACATTGGGATCACCGATACCAGGGAAATAAAGCCCTGGACATGCTGATCTGGAAAAGTAACCAGTCCCCCCCTCCACCCCAAATGAAACACCCAACAACTACCACCACAATACCCCAAGAACTATATACAATCCGTCCCCTCTGTATCAAAAAGGCAAGTACACCACAAAGGAATGACCTTTGAAGGGATCGGTCCCAGGGACTGGCAGACCAACGGTTAGCTGCAATAAAACCCTGAGCGGTGTCCCCATTGACAGACAGCAACGTGGAACAAAATAGCAGGGCGAAGTCTGGTACCACAGCCACCCCCCCCAAAATTGGTTGTGAGACTGCATCTCAAAGCACACCCTCCCCACCGCCTTCCCCCCAGCCAGAAATGAGAAAGGGAAAAGAAAAGGCGTAATAATAACGCCTGCCCCAACAAAATGCACCCCCAACCCCCCAAAATGGAGCTTGGAAAGGAACCAAGGCACACAGGAACAATGCGTAGATTGGAGCCAACATGACTTGATGGGGAAGGGAAAAAACTCACCACGTGGAGAGGATAAACCCACAAACGCTAGTCCCTTTGCTCCGTTACAGGTGAAGCAGTACGGGAGTGAATATGGAACCGGGGAACTTGGGATCGAGGTCTACAATTCAGCCATCGCAATACCCGGATAGGGAGGAGGGGAGGGAAAAACAGGTTGGACCCAACCGGTGCAACGGTAAAATGAACCGTGTGGAACCGCAAACAAAACCGAGGTTCCCACCCCCCCCACGCTCCACCAGGCGAAGGCCCCAGCTAAGGAAGGCCCAAGCCACAACCCCGACCAGAGACTGCCCCAACCCACGCTAAAGGCCGGCTAGCCCCCCCCAGGAGAGACCAGAAGCTGGCACATCAACCAAACATGGCCAAACAGCCAAGGTAGGCACAAGATAAACTTAAACTTAACACTGCAATTCAGCATAACAGTCAGCCTGATTTGAAGAGGTCAGGCAACCTCTTGGTAAGTTCGCTTTTGGCATGTTCAGGAGACTCAAAGGAAGCCCAGGCGTTGTCGAGGTAGACTTGGAGCCTAGCCGGATAGTTCATACGAAATTTGAGGCCAGCTGCAATCAATTTTGTGACCAACGGGTGAAATTCTCTTCTCCTCAGATGGGTTTCAAGGGGTAAATCCTGGGTTATTCTCAGTGTGCGATTCTCCCACAAAACTGCTTGCAGACTCTTGACTTTCGACAGGATGTGCTGCCTTTCCAGGTAACTGAGCAGCTTAATCAAAATGGGTCTAGGAGAGGAGCCTGGTGGGGGTTTAGGCTTTAGGGATCTGTGGGCACGCTCAATGTGGTAGGAGGAGTATATGGGAGAAGGGCCCACAATCTTAGTTAAGAGTTTTTGCACAAAAGACAGGATGTCTGGTCCCCTCCTCACCCTCCGGTAACCCCAACACCAAAATGTTGTTCCTCCTGCTACGACCTTTGAGGTCCTCAGTTTTCAGCTTCAGCTTCACAACTTGTTGTTTGAGCAGGATTATATCAGGTTCACATTTGGCCTTCCAGGATTCCAAGGAGCTGGTCCGAGCCTCCGAGTCGCCCACCCGAGTCGTGAGGGAGGCGAGATCACTACGCATTGATTTAAGCTCTGCTGAGATCTCCTGCAGAGTTTCACGAAAAGGAATCAGGTCCTGCAAAAACCGATCTTCGGTGAGCGGGCAGGGGGATCCCGGATTTAGCGCCTGACCCAACAGATTGGGTTCTCGACTTTTTAGCTGCTTTCTCGGGAGTATTCAGCTGCATGTGCTTGGCCCCTGCGCTTTTCATTTCGGCTTCCATTGCCGCACCGCACCTTGGCAGAAAACTCATTGAAAAGGAAGTCAAATGCCAAAATAAAGTGACGGTGGGTTGTGTGGGGTTAGGGTAGCAGATAGCTCACCTGAAATAGTTGGCAGGAATCGATAAATAGTGAGATCCACTGGCTGAGAGGGGAGAGCTAAGGAACTAGGCTGCCATTAAGAGCACCGCCCCACGTGACTCCAGATACTTGAATTTTGTAACAAATTCTAGTTTTTCACCTAGAACTGTGGTAATTTGGGGAACTGTCCCACTGGACACAGGGTTAGCTGTACGGATAAAAGGAGAGAGGACCATCACTTTAGTTTTTTTGGCATTAAGGAGTAGCTTTTTTTGGAGGAGGTGGCTTTGCAAAAGGTTGAATTCTGACTGTAGGTCATTGCAGGCAGCTTCAGGTGTTGGGCGACTCATGTAGAGAACTGTATCATCTGCAAACAGATGGATGTTGGCTTCTTTTATACAGTAGTCGATGTTATTAATGTAGATTGCAAAAAGTAAGGGTCTTTGCAGAGTTTTTAAGGGGGACAGGCCTCCTTCAGCTTTAACTTGTTGAAGGCACCCTGTAAGATAGTCAGTGAACCAACGCAGAGAGGAGGGGTCCACACCTATGGTTTGAAGGGCGGAGAGGAGCAGACTATGGTCGACGGTGTCGAAAGCCTTGCTTAGATCAAGGAAAACAGCACAAATAAAGTTTTTGCTCTCAAGATTACGCTGCCAGTCGTTAGTAACTTTGGCGAGGGCTGAGATAGTGCTATGTTTAGCTCTGAATCCGGACTGCATAGGATTTAGCAGTTCCCTAGACTCAAGGTGAGTCCTCAGCTGTGCATTTACAATTTTCTCTAGGAGCTTGGACAGGACCCGGAAGGAGGAAATTGGCCTGTAGTTAATGAGATTGCCACGGTCCACCTGGTTTGAACAGTGGTATGACATATGCTATCTTCCATATAGGTGGTAAGGTGCCCTGAGACAGGGATAAGTTAAAAAGGTGGGTGTCGGGTATCGCTAGTCCGTGGTAGGCAATTTTTAGGAAGTAAGGGTCAAGGGAGTCGGCCCCAGCACTTTTTCTAGTATCCAACTGATGTTTAATATAAGTGAACCTATATACCTCCTGGTTTCTACCAATATTTACTGTCTTCCCTGCCTGTATTTCCAGGACCTGTATATTAGCTATATGTAAAGTATTTTTTTTTGTGGTGCTTCAATAAATTTTATTAAATTTTAAAAACACAAAAAGATAGTTTCCCCTATGTCTGTCTCCTTCCCCCAGCTTCAGCAGTGGGGGGGGGGGGGTTTGCAGTCAATCAATCAATCAAACTTTATTTAACCAGGTGTAGACACCATTGAGCAAGCTCATTTTCAAGGTGCAGTGGTGATCTCCTCTCTTCCAGCATTAAGACCGGTGAGAAAGAAGCCAGGGATATGCTACAGGTTCAAAACTTGCCAGTGTCTACAAGCAGCATCCCAACTATTAGAAATTCACTGTAAAAATAAAGGACAGAAAAGTAGTCCAATCCCACATGGATAAGGGTTGAGGGGGAAAGGTGAGCCATGGTGACTGGCCTGTTACCAGGTACAGCAGACCTCTTTAACTCACTTGGGGTGGTCAAGCTTGCTTATGAAACCACATCCTAGGTTAGACAAGTTGACCCCAGCTCCCTTCAGTATCCTTCCCTTCCCTCAAAACTGCACCCCTCAACACAAGACTCCCCATAACAGGAGAGTTGTACTTATTTGACCACCAGAGCAGGTTTAGTCTCAAATGGGAAAGTGCTTCAGTCTATCGGGAGTGTCCAGTTTGTCCTGAGGGATGTGCTGTGTCAGGTCCAGTGCTCAGCCTGTCTCTCTGTTACAGACCTTGGGATTGAGTGAGAGGGAGGATTCAACTATGGCAGCCCACAAGTGTTCCTGCAGATTCTGAAGTAGCTCTATGATGGCTTGCAGGGTAAAGTCAATTCCCAGATCTTCTGACTGAGATTCAGACTGGGACAGCTGCAGCAGCAGGGCAAAACAGTTTTGGAAAAAGTAGGGGCTGACTTTCTCTGTGTCTCTGGTTAGCTCCCCAGCCTTGACGGGTGATGCTGAGGCTACCTGATTTGTGTCTTTCATTCGGGTGTTCCCTCCTCGGGTGCCATGCTTGCTGGGGACGTTACCTATGTCTGGCTAGTGAATACCACTGATCTCCTTGCTTCTCATATTGCTGGAATGATTTGGAAGAGTTCCATTGCTCTCTCTGTCTTCCCTCCAGTATCCTGTTGTCCTTCTTCTATGGTGATCTGCTCCTTCTCCTCACTGGTGGTGCGGGCAAGAACCTGTTTCCCCGAGGCTATGCCCAAGCAATAAAATCCATGGCTACCCTGGGAATTCTGAATTGAACCTGAGTCGCACTGCAGGTGATCCATAGAACAGCAGGGTAGTGTAATGAGAATGGAACCCCCAGCTCATGGAGTCTTTTGTGTACTTCTGTATATTCCTTTCATTTTTGGACACAGTCCCTGGAGTAATCCTGGAAGATAAGTATGTGGTGTCCATTCCATGAAAGGTTTCCCAGCTCCCTGACCCTAGCACGGATGGCTTCCTTTTTGGCAAAGTTGGGGATTCACATGAGGATGGGCCTTGGTCTCTCCCTCTTCCCTGGCCATGACTAAAGAGGGCGTTGAGAGTGTTCAATGGTTATTTTGGTGGCGGGGGAAGCTTTAGCAGTTCCAGGAGGGCCCATTTCAGAAAGTCAGAAGTGCAACCTTGTTTGTACCCTTCTGGAAAGCTGAGGAGCTGTATGTTGTTCCTACGGCTCCTATTCTCCAAATCATCTATTTTTTCTTGCAGGGCCTGAATCTGTTGAGCCTGCTCCCGCATGGTCATGCAGTGACCATCCAGCATGTTCTCTTGGGTGGCTGCTTTTTGTTCAGTGAGATCACAGTGCCCATTGATGTGATGCAGAGCCAGGGCAGTGTTGTTTGATGTGAGAGTGAATTCATCCATACGCTGCATAATAGCGGCAAACATCTTTTTGATAGAGGGCTCCATGTTTGACCTAGTAGCATATGCCACACAATCAGATGCTTGATAAGAAGATGCATTCTGAGGGGTCATAACACCTTCCACATTCCCGAACAAAAGGATATTTTGAGATCAGATACTTTCAGGTAATTTTTTTTTTCTTTCTTTCTTTATCCCCCCAGGGCCACTGATCTGCCTTTTACCTTCACGTCATGGCTTCATTCTCAGGTCTGTCCGGCCGTCATCCCCTCAGACTACCCCCGACGGCCTCATTCAGGCCCTGCGGTTACCCCCGTGGCTTGCCCCCTATGGCAGGGGGGTGGGGAGCACTCCCTCCGGAGCACAACCCACCCACTCAGGATCCAGTATTACCGCGCACCCAGGTGCCGGGAGAGTCCGCTACAGAGACGGCCATCATGCCGCCACGACCAGTGCCCTCCTTTTCTCACTTTTTCTGCCCCCTAGCTGGTTGACATGCAATGACGCCAATGGCCACGAATGTGCACGCGTCCGCCCACGTTCTGACCTAGCGTCAGCCCCCGACTGCTGTACCTGTGCTCGGCAGCAGTGGTACCTCCGGTCTCCACCGGGGTTCCCCCCTGCACCGGGATGGCCCTGGATCCCCCCCCCCAACCCCCCAGGGAAAGGAGAGCTGTCCGTCAGATGCTCGATCCTATTCCCTCCCCACCGACCCCCAGCACCCGGGCTCATTCCCGAACCCAGGTCGCTGGCGTGACGCGAGGTGTGGCATCCAGCGCCTCAACCCTCAGTGCCACCGGGCCGGCATATTTTCAGGTAATTTACTGTTAAATTGCTAGCTGTATGACCAGATAAAATTCAATTTTTATTAATTTTAAGCGTGGAGCCATTCTCCAATGCAGAGTTATACGGCCATCTTGTTTAGTGCCAAGCCATGCTCCCCACCACGATCCTCCCCATCTTTGATTATGGTGACATAGACTTCAGTGCTGCTCAAAAACCTGCCTTGCCTGGCTGGACATCCTCTACAATTCATTCTGCCATTTTGCACTTGATGCTCCCATCACTGTGACCTCTATTGCTCCCTCTACTTCTTCTCACTGGAGGATAGGAGATGTCCCCACTGTATCACTTTGATATCTAAATACTGGTTTGGTTCTCTCCCTTTCTATCTCTCTTCCTCATTATCTCCACTACGCCCCACCACCATCACTCACTCCCTTTCCTAGATACGACCCCTACTCTCTAACTATTCCAAGAAAATCCATTTCTAAAGGCCAATCTGCATTTTCCTAGTACATGCCCAAATTATGGAACTCCCTCTCCTGCCACCCCATTATGCTCCCTCCCCAGCTGCTTTCTCCTTCTCAAACTCCCTTCCCACATCTGCACCTGCTCTTAATATTTCCATTTTCTACTGCTTCCTCATGGATCACCTCCCTCCATCCCCTTACCCACCTTCCTCCAAATTTCACCTGTCTCTTCTACCCTCTGTAAAGGCCATCTAATTCTAAAGCTGCAATTCAGACTATTGTAAACTCACCAGGGTTTGACGCTTGTATTGATATTCATGTCTCTGTTTATTGTTGCCAATCACTGTACTGTTACTCTAAACGTATTGACTGCTGTACTGTGCTATGTATTACCTGTGGCTTACTGTATATATTATAGTGGCATGGTAATGCCACTAAAGTTAGGGTTGAGGAGACATTTACATATTAAACCCCAAATTTTGCACCTTAATAACTTTGCAACCGTTTGACGTATTTGCCTGAAATTTGGAATACATGATCAAGATCCATACGCCTTGGGATCTGCCAAGTTTTGTACTGGTCGCCTATACAGCTGCGGCGTTATTAAGCATGATCTGCGCATATGTTCATGCTTTTCTGGAATTTTACTGTCGCACCTACAGGTCACGTGGCTTGCATGACCAGTCCAAAATCTTCAGGGAACGTGCGACCGGGTTCCCCGATATGCCTTTTGAAGATTTCATGAAAAAATATTAAACAGTTCAAAATTAATTCAAAAAACAATTTGCCATTATAAGTCAATGGGAGAAGTTAAAAAGTTCGACAGTGTCGCAAATGCACTTTTTAGTGTCACAAATGGCCCTTTTACTGTCACAAATCCGCCATTTTGTTTTCAGTTAGTGATCAGAAAAATGCTTGGCATTTAAAATTGGGACCCTTTAGCAACCTAATTCTTTTAGTATTCACCTAGTCGGGCCCAGAGGATGCTAGCCATGTCTTTATTTTGGGGTAAAACACCCCAGAAATATGTTTTTCAAATTTCTGGGAAAAGTACTTTGGCAAAGTACTGTTGCACTTGCGACACTATTGAATGAATTTGCGAAAGTTTTCGCAAACTTCGACAGTACTTTTCTGGGCAGTGGGAAAATGACAGCTATTCTTTGGCACCCTGCTGCAAAAGAACGGTTTGGTGTTTTGGCCTGAAATTTGGAAGGAACGCAGCAGACATCTCACAGATGTGCCTTTCAAGATTTTGGTGAAAAAATATTACACGGTGGCAAAGTTACAGCCCTCCCAAATTTACACTTTTTCCCAAAGGATAACAATCCGGCGTCTGACGTATTACAGGAATCCTTTGACGTCCTGCTGCAAAATAACAGTTTGGTCTTTTGGGCTGAAATTTGGAGGGAACACAGCCAACATCCCATAGATCTGCCTTTTTGTGGCTTGGTGAAAAAATATTACAGGGAGAAAAAGTTATGTCACTCCAAACTTCTCTTTTTTTCCCATAGGATAACATTCCAGTCGCCCCCTGCCTCAGGCCTGTATCTGAAACAGTACAGTCTACGGCTTTTCAGCAAATGTAGTCTCCAGTGAGGCTGAGTACAAAATACTAAGCCAGGAAAGTCATAAATCATATGACTTTTAAATTTTTTTTACATCGCACGGTTCCTGACATATAAGCAATTTAGTATTCCAAGTCCTCATTTTCTGCTCCGAGAACCATTATTATGCATACATTCTTTGTACTCACTGTCTTTCTTTATGCAGCTTTTGGG
The DNA here is from genome assembly GCA_016271365.2 of Neoceratodus forsteri. Lineage (NCBI taxonomy): Eukaryota > Metazoa > Chordata > Ceratodontiformes > Ceratodontidae > Neoceratodus > Neoceratodus forsteri. The sequence continues at coordinate 97,474,172 of CM057449.1, read as the reverse complement.
GAAAACCAGCCTGTGCACTTACATTACTGTTACCATTACCATTTTCGCCTGCGGTTCCATTCCCGTTTCACTTACCGTTCACGTCTATGCCACCATGTGCGTTACCCTTTGCATTTTCATTTGTGCTTGCTTTTGTTGTTGTTTTTAACATTTCTGTCTACACTACTGTTTCTCTTTCTGTTTTGCTTTGCATCACCATGCGCATTACTATTTGCGTTTGTGGGCACAATGTTACTATGTGACAAGACATCATGTGGCGGGAGCATTACATTCACTATTTCTCGTTATCATTCTCAAAAAGAAGGGAAATTAGAGGAAAAAACTCCATTTAATGCATTAGTTAGGGTTGTTTCACACTGACAAAAGTGAGGAAATTTGGTGTTAGGATTGAAAGACCGTCTTGTCCTCCTGCCCACACTAACCCGGCATGGGTGTGCATTAGGGTTGTCGGTCCTGACTCTCACCCATTCTCCACCTCTGCTTCTTTACACATGGGATGGGGTGAGAGTTGTGGCAGAGCAACCGTATGTACACCCTGATGCCCGGTTAGAAGTAATGGCTGAAAAGCAGTCTTTCAACCCTAACACCAAATGTCCTCATGTTTGTCAATGTGAACAACCCTAACTAATGCATTAAAAGATTTTGCCTCTAATATATATATATATATATATATATATATATATATATATATATTTTTTTTATTTTTGTTTTAATTGGGTTCACCACAACATAATCCAGATCGACCATGTTAGGGTAGCTGGTTCATTCCGCTGGGGTATCAAACAGACAAGGCATACTGATGAGTCCTGGTAGGATGAAACACATGTCTATGTCTTCTGTTGGCACCATTTGCAAACTGTGTGAGAGGCCTTTTGGCACCATGCATTTCTGCTTAAAGTTGAACCAGCATAATATTATGTGGTGATTTGCATATGCAGCCCATGATGCTTTGCATTGTGGGGGCATGTGTGATTTTATATTTCTTTGAAACTTGGCTTCCCAGCCAAATACCCTTTGGGGTAACCATTTCCTCAGTGCTTGCACACAGAGGTTCTTTGTCTTTTAAACTGTTTTTTGTTTTAATTGGGTTCACCACAACATAACCCAGATCGATCATCTTAGGGTAGCTGGCTCATTCCACTGGGGTGTCAAACAGACAAGGCATACTGATGAGTCCTGGTAGGACAAAACACGTGTCTATGTCATCTGTTGGCACCTTTGCACTAATGTGAGAGGCCTTCGGCACCATGCATTTCTGCTTAAGTTGAACCAGCATAATATTCTGTGGTGATTTTCATATGCAGCCCTTGATGCTTTGCATTGTGGGGCATGCATGATTTTGTATTTCTTTACATATATATATATATATATATATATATATATATATATACTATTTTTCCCTTTTTCCTTCCCCCAGGATGCACCTGGAAATGAGCCTCATTAAGAGCTTTCCTGGTGAAGCTTTTTACAATTAAAACAATATATACGGTATATTTATCATGGTACTGGATATCAGGGAAAAATGTTGTTTGTAAATCTGTTAGACTGTGGTGTTTATTTAAACTATGCTTGTGCATGGTTTGCTAATTCTGTGGGCTGTAATAATAGAGTTGTGATGTGCATTGAGTGTTTAGTTGCAAGGCAGACTGCATTAAAGAAGGCATGCTTGTGAGAAGAATTGTTGAAGCAGCGTGGGTGGCACAGCGTATGGTGTGGGTTGAACTGTATGGGATAGTCATGATGCACCAACTAGGTGTAGAAATCGGGTCTGACATAATAACTATATATGTACATGTAAGATTTTTATATGTACATATATAGTTGCTCTGATAAATGGATTATCAGAAATTGTTTCTATCAATGCCATTGCACCTCAGTAGCCCTGGTGATATTTGACAAAATCGCCCCAAATGTGGCATACATAGGTTAGGAGGCAAGGACTAAATATGTGAAACATTTTGTTATGGCAACTTGAACAGTTTAGTTACATTCTAGTGATTGTTTTTATAAGTACACCAGATATACCTTTTGTTTATTCAGTTAAAATCCAGTCCTCAGGGTTTGCACTGTGGATAGACAGCTCTTGTTCCCCTTAAAATCTGCATATTGAGGGTGATCCTCTCTACTTGGGTGAGGGTCCTTCTCTGCAGCCTACTTGTCTTCTGCAGCACCTCCTGGCAGTCCTACAGGGTGGTGAGGTCCAATGCTTTGGGGAAAACTTTAGTCATGTACAGTAGACCTTCAGCTGGTGGCACCTCAAGGCATAGCATTTAAGATTTCAACTGCCAGAGGGCAGAGCCCTAAGCCCATAGGAGTTCCTTTAGTTATGCAGCCCATGTCAGTAGCACCTCTGAAAGCTATTCTCCCTGCATCTGCCTAAGATCCACTGAGTCTCATTTCGTATTCCATTGCTTTAGTTCTCATTCAAGGTTAGGCCTCCTCACAGTCTCAAGGCTAAGTGATAGCCTTTCAGCCGTCACTGCTCTCCTCATTTAATGCTTTGAGGGGTGGACCTCCTTCACAGAGAACTTCCTTTAACTGCTGAGAACAACTCACAGCACCCCACAGTATTATCTCGTTAGAGGACTAGAGAATGAGTAATCCCTCCCAAAACTTACCAACTTTCAGACTTAAAATTAACATGCTGATCTGTCCTAATAATGAGTTCCCATGCCAGAAGAGATGGTGGCTGAGGCCATAGACCTCCAGACATCTCTCCACAGGGTTTTTTGTCTCCTGAGTGTTAAAGGCATAATGTAGAATAAGAAAGCAAAAAGACACAAGAAGTTGTACATGGAACATATTTTACTGCTGGCCGTGCAGTAAAATATGTTCCATGAACACCCTGGAGTGTCTTATAGCGCTTATAAAATGGGATCCTTTTTTTTTTTCACTTTTTACAGTTAGAAAAATCCTGCTTATATGTAGAAAAAATATTTTATTCTGTTAATCTATAATAAAATAGTCCTTCTGCCTACTGGATAATGGTCTCACTGTTTTTGTGTTAATACTCATGAGCTCATTTGCATATGTGCACTAGCACTGTAACAAGGTGACTGAAAAAAGCAAGAGAGAAGGGTCTCATAAGAGAATCCCTGTTTGAGGAAAAGTTTGAACACTGATACAGAAAGGCTGGGGTTAATTTTCCTTTTTCAGCTCACTGTTCTTGGCTTAATTTGAAAGAGGAAGCAAGTGTAAATGAAGCCGCATTATAGTTTTCTTTACTGGTTGGTATCACAAACACGCTCCTCGGGTCAGGCCCTCTGTTCCCACAGTGCCAACCTCCGAGTGCAATAGTGTGAAAAGGTAACAGACAGGGTAACCCTCCTGTCTAATTCCTGTCCAAATCACCTATTAGCCTCGAGTTCTGGAAGGATTCAAACTATGAACCTTATGCTAGCATACCCAATTAACAGGTTCAGATAATATTCTCTTCAGAGGGATGCAACAGAATCTTTCAACCAAGGGTACCTAGCCAGGTATCCAAAATGAATCCTTACAACTCTATATGAGACCTAGGTATTTCTTACCTTTTTAAGCAAACTTAATAACACATTCCAGCCCTTACAGTTGTCAGACTTAACTCAGGCTCAGCAATCACATGCAAAAGGACTGAGAAGACACAGGCAGTATATTAAAGAAAAGGTAGTTTACTAAAAATGATAAAACAGGAAAAATCAAATACAGAACAATTTGTATCACAAATCTCACAGTCATATAACAAAAAAAAGAAAAGTTACAGAATACAAACTCCTACCACAAACACTTAATTCTTTTCTAAGTGTTACCTTTAAGTGCTTTTTAAGTCCAGAGAATTAAGTCTATCTCCGAGTCTAGAATCATATGCCACATTTCCCAGAATAATGTTTCATTTCAGCTCTATCTGCCCACTCCCATTTTGGTGAGGTCAGCTAGACCCTCCCTCAGATTTTATTTCTGACATAGTTATCCACAAAGATGTAAGTCATTACTTTGAAAAATCTGTAACTAGCCATTTCCCAAATATGACCATCTTTAATCAAACATTTCTCTTTGAACTTAACAATCCCACACTCATGTCCCTAATTCTCAGGTACGTGAGAGAACCATTAAGAGTCAGCCAAGTGACTTCTTATCCTGCTACGTCATAAAATTCATATACGTGGCACACTTCAAAGGCAGCCCAAGTTATGAGGGCCATAAACTATCCCTCTGGAAGGAAGACATTAATTAAGTTTCCCTAGTCTGTTTAAACAACCTGCAGCCATCAGCACCACTGAAACCTTTTGGGGTCAGAGTTCACTCACTGAAGCCTGGGCTGACTTGGGTGTCAGCAGACAATCCCAGACCATTTATTTATAATACAATATCACACAATAGTAATGTTAGAGGGTTTTTCCCATGAGACCCCCTTCCTTAGACTGAATTTTGGGGGATCTATTCCTACATGGGATGAGTTCTACAAATTCAATTTACACCTCAAAACAACAGGACAAACCATTAGCATTTTCATTGGCTGCCCCTGCCTGTGTGAGACCATCATGTCATACCTTTGCAAGGCAAGACTCCATCTTAGTAGTCCACCATTTGTTTTACTCATTTGTATGAGCCAAACCAGGGGATTGAGGTCAGTTTGTACCTCAAATTGCTGCCCATATAAGTATGGCTCTAACTTCTTTAGGGCCCACACCATGGCAAGACACTTTTTTTTCCTCAGCAGAGTAAGCCTGCTTCCTGGGAAGTAACTTTTTACTCAGGTACAATATGGGGTGATCTTTCCCTTGTTGTATGTCTGACTCAGCACTGCCCCAATACCCACATCGGAGGTGTCAGTTTGGAATATTAAGGGTCTGCTATAGTCTGGACTTGTCAATACAGGAGCACTGCACAGTGCCTCCTTCAGTCTGGTAAAGGCTTTTTCACAGGCTGTTCCCAGTTAATTTTCTTAGGCATCCTTTTCTTTAAGAAGCCAGAAAGGGGAGCGGCCAGGGCACTGCAATTTTGTACAAATTTCCTATAGTACCCTGCTGTCCCCAGAAAACTTCTGACCTGCTTCTGTCTTTCTAGTCTGGGCCACACCTTGATTGCTTCTATTTTTACTTGGTTAGGATGGAGCTGTCCCCAGCCTACAACATGCTCAATGTATGCCACTTCAGCCATGGCCACCTGGCACTTCTCAGCTTTGACAGTGAGCCCGGCCCTCTGTATCCTGCCCAACACTTCCCTAAGGTGGGAGAGGTGTTCCTCGCAGCTGGCACTAAAAATGGCAATGTCATTCAGGTATGCCACAGCATACTCCTCAGCACCGTTTAACACCTGGTTCACCAACCTCTGGAAAGCGGCTGGGGCATTCTTCATTCCGAAAGATATTACTTTAAATTCAAATAACCCTATTGGAGTGATGAAGGCTGACCTCTCCCTAGCTCTGGCAGTTAACTTTACCTGCCAATACCCCTTTGTCAGGTCAATAGTTGTAAGGTAAGGTCACCCCTCCCAACTTGTCCAGGAGTTCATCCATCCAGGGCATTGGGTGGGCATCTGACATCATAACTGCATTCAGTCCATGATAGTCCACACAAAAATGAGTAGAGCTATCTGGCTTGGGCACAAGGACTATGGATGAGGCCCAGGGGCTGTGGGATTTCTGGATTACCCCTAAATCCAGAATTTCCTCCATCTCCCTCCTAATGTCCTTTTGGACAGCCTCTATCACTTGATATGCTGTCCTCCATATGGGCACCTGCGTCCCTGTCTCCACATTCTGCGTCACTAAGGGGGTTAGTCCAGGCTTGGTGCTAAACAGTGGGGCAAAGTCTGCTAAAACCTTCCTTACTTCTTGGATCTGGTCCAGGGCCAACTGGGGTGACAATTGAATTGCCTCCACAGATGACTCCTGCTTGCTTTCTTCCAGCAAGTCAAGGAGCGGGTCTCCTTTGTCTGTCCCCCTCCCTAGGACAACACACTGCAAACACCAAGTCAGCCCTATTACCACATGGCTTCATCATGTTGACATGGTACATTCTTTGTGTATGTCTTCTGTCAGGTAACTCTATAATATAGTTCACGTCATTTACCTTTCTGACTACTTTGTACGGTCCTGCCCACACAGCCTGCAGCTTGTCTTTCTGCACTAGAATGAGGAACATGACTTCCTGACCCACCATTTATGAGTGGGCTCTGGCTCTGCAGTCATATCACATCTTCTGTTTTTGTTGGGGCAGCTGCCAGGTGGCTCTGGCCTGTCCCTGTAAGCTCCTTCAGCTTTTCCCTTAACCTTAGGACATAAACCACTATGGGAGTTCCCTGGGTGGCATGTTTGCCTTCCCAGTCCTCCTGGATCAAGTCTAGGGGCCCATGTACCCTGCATCTGTATAAGAGCTCAAAGGGGGAAAACCCAGTCAACTCTTGGGGCACCTTCCTGTATGCAAATAAGAGGTAGGGAATGTATTTCTCCCAGTCCTTCCCATGCTGTTCAGCAAAAACTTGGAGCATTGACTTAAGGGTACCATTAAATCTTTCCATAAGCCAATTGTCTTGTGAGTGATAAGGTGTTGTGCATCTCTGCACCACTGCACACTTCTCCCACAAACATTTTATCAGGTCCGATGTGAAGGAACCCCCTCGATCAGTGATAACTTCCTGCAGAAATCCAACATGGGAGAAAATCCTTAGTAAGGCACCTGCCACTTTGTCTGTCCTCAGTGAGGATAGGGCGACTGCCTTTGGGTACTGAGGGGCATAATCCACCACAGTCAGGATGAACCTCTTCCTGGAGGAGCTGTGGGTATTTAAAGGTCCCACAATACCCATTCCCACCCTCCAGAATGCCTCCTCCATTATGGGCAAAGGAATTAGGGCAGCTTGGGTTTTCTTACCTGTCTTCCGTATATTTCTTGGCACTGGTGACAAGACCTGCAATATTCCTTCACCTGCTGGGTGAAATTGGGCCAATAGAAATTCTGGGTCAAATGCTGCATAGTGCATGTGATTCCCTAATGACCAGACATGGGAATATCATGTGCAATCTTGAGCAACTGCTTACGGTACCCTTGGGGAACAACAAGCTACCTGCCTATCACATCTCCCTCTGTCTTAGCATCCTGTGTATACATCAGTCCATTGTCCCAATAAACCTTATGTTTCCTGTCACCTTCCTGTGCTCCGTCAGAGTCTGCCCAAGCCCTCGGCTTCTCTAGGCTAGGGTCACTTTTCTGAGCAGCTGCAAATTCCCTACACATTCCTAAGGCATTGGACAGGTCCCCTTCAATGTCTAAACTAGGGTCCTTAGCTCTAGTGTCAGGACACTCAGGATCACTGCCATCTCTAACCCTCTGACCATAGGTCATCCCTCCTTCCTTGGAGTAACCCTCCATAGTTGTTTGATTGACTGCTACTGGGGAAATTTCTACCCCTCTTTCATTATTCTCCATATCAGGAGACACAGGCTGGGAACCAGCCTCACAATGATTTCCACAGGGGCTTCTACTGGGTCCAGGGAATTACAAGATTCCCTTGCCACTTGACTATGGGTAAGTGTGCCCACTATCACCTGTTTGAGATTGCTCCTGAGAATTACATCAACCGCTAAAGTTTCAGCTACAGCAACCTATTGCACAGTTCCCCCTGTCTCACCCCAATCTATGAGAACACTAGCAAGTGACAATGATTTCTCCTCCCCAGTGAACCCCTGTACAGTCACCAATTGATTGGATATAAGCTGACCAGGCCCTACCAGATTCCCTTTTACCAAAGTCAGGGATGCCCCCATGTCTCTTAACCCTTATGTCTATACACCACTATAGTGACTGGGTGCATGTGTTCTCTCATGTTTATTGGCATGCTTTCAGGGACACACAAACAGCCCACTTCTTTTCTAGACCTACTTTGTGCACTATTTGTCCTTTTGGGACACTGCCTGGCAATATGACCAATTTCTTTGCAAACCCAACATCCATCTCTTTTCTCAGATAAATCTTTTCTTTGAAACCTGGGACTATTGTCATGCACACCCCATTCACTCTCAGAGCAGGTCTGCACATGATATAGTGGTCCCAGAGTTCCATAGCCTCTTGCACTGTTTTTGGATCTCGGCCCTCCAACCAGGTTTTCAGCTCTGCTGGGCATACCCCAAAAAAGTGCTCTAACAGTACAGCATTTTCAATTTTTTCAACAGTCTGCTTCAATTCATTTCCACCAATGTTTTAAAAACTGACATTGTTTCATGGCTAGCTCCTAATAGCTCATGTCAGGGCTTCTACTGAGCTTACAGAATTTAGCTGTGTATGCCTCTGCTGTTAGCTCATATTTTTTTTAAAAGTGCAGCTTTAAGTTTACTGTAATCATTACTGTCTTCATTGTCCATTTGACCCAATGTATCCTGAGCTTTCCCGGTAAGCAGCGGGGATAGCTGGAAGCTCCAGGACCCTCCAGGAATATTTGCCTGAATGCATACTTTTTCAAAGGAATTTAAAAAGGAATCCATATCTTCCCCCCCTCCTTTAATTCAGCTATCAATTTAGAATTTAATTTATAACCTAGCCCTGTAGTTCCAGTTAAACCCAAGCCACTTACCTGCTCTGGTGCTGGTGGTTGGAGTCGTAGCTTCTCCAGTTCATGTTGCCTCTGGCACTCACGTGCTTCACGCTCAGCTTCTCACTGTTCTCGCTCCTCTTCTCACTGTTCTCGCCTCTCTTCTCTCTTGAATTCCTGCTTCTTCTGTTTGAACTCCAGTTCCATCCTTCGTAATTCCGTCTGCAGCTTGATAGCTTCTGACTCCAGAATAATGGTGACCTTCCCCTGCTGCTGTGGCCCTTGTCTTGCACTGGCCCTGCTGACCTCCTCACTGGATCAGGACACTGCACTTGTCTCTGGCCCCTCCATGCCAAAGGTTTGGTCCTTTTCAGTCACAGAGTGTGTCTCAAGGCTCTTGGCATCTGCTGCCACCACAGCTTCTATGAGGTTATGCTTGTTGGATTTCCCCTCATGCTGGAGTCCTCTCTCCTGGCACAACTGCTTTTGGTAGTCTGCAGTGTACCCACTGTAGTTGGAAGCCATCTTCTTCCCTAACTATGGCTACTCTAGCTTGCACTCGGAAAAAATAAAATAAAATAAAACAGATAGGAACTTTGATTGTAAGCAAAATGATTTAGTTCTGTTTACTTTTTAACAATTACTACCTTTTTTTGCAAGTGAGCTGTACAGTATTAATCCGACAAACTGAACTGTAAAAGTTTGTGTTACCAAATACTTTTAAATTGCACTGCTGCCAACCAAATCTGTCACATACGGACTCCACAGATCAGGCCCTCTGCTCCTACAGTGCCAACCTCAGAGTGCAATAGTGTGAATGGGTAACAGACAGGGTAACCCTCCTGTCTGCTTTGGGTCCAAATCACCTATTAGCCTTGAGTTCTGGAGGGATTCAAACTGTGAACCTGATGCTAGCATACCCAATTAACAGGATAAGATAATATTCTCTTCGGGAGATACAATATAATCTTTTCCAAAGCACACCCAGCTGGTATCCAAAATGAACCCTTACAACTCTATAAGAGACCTAGGTATTTATTTCTTATCTGTTTAAGCAAGCTTAGTAACATATTCCAGCCCTTACAACTGTCAGACTTAACACAGGGTCAGTAATCACATGCAAAAAGGATGGAGAAGCCACAGACAGTATATTAAAGAAAAGGTAGTTTACCAAAAATGGTAAAACAGGAAAAATCAAATACAGAACAATTTATATCACAAATCTCACAGTCATATAACAAAAAAAAGGAAAGTTACAGAATACAACCTCCTACCACAAACACTTAATTCTTTTCTAACTAAGTGTTACCTTTAAGTGCTTTCTAATTCCAGAGAGCTAAGTCTCTCTCAGAGTCTAGAATCATATATCACATTTCCCAGATGAATGTTTCCTTTCAACTCTGTCTGTCCACCCCCTTTTTGGTGAGGTCAGCTAGATCCTCCCTTGGATTTAATTTCTGACATAGTTATCCAGAAGGATGTAAGTCATTACTTTGAAAAATTTGTAACTAGCCATTTCCAAAATATGACAGTCTTTAATCAGACTTTTCTCTTTGAACTTAACAATCCCACACTCATGTCCCTAATTCTCAGGTACTTGAGAGAACCATTAAGAGTCAGCCAAGTGACTTCTCATACTGCTCCATCATACAATTTGTATATGAGGAACACTTCAAAATCAGCACAGATTATGAGGGTCATAAACTATCCCTCTGGAAGTAAGTAAGTAAATAAGTAAAATTGTATTTATATAAGGCGCCTTTCTTGAGCTCAGGGCACCTTTACAATATGCCATACAGTAACAATATTATATTTAAGATTGATAAGACAGTAACAATCAATCAGCAAGCCCCTGAAAATGCCTGGTTAAACAAGTACATTTTTAAGGATTTTTAAGTCCTTCCACTATCAGGATATCTTGTATCTGGTGAGGTAGAGAATTCCATAGTGTAGGTGCCATAAAGGCAAAAGATCTTCCTCCAGATGTTTTCAGGGATACGCTGGGAATCTCTAGCAATCCCTCACCAGAGGATTGAAGTAAGTGGGAGGGGCAGTAAGAAAACAGGAGCTCTTTCAGGCAGTGAAGTCCCAACTCCTGTAGGGCCTTATAGGTCAGCAATGTGACCTTGAAGGTAATCCTCCACTGTATGGGTAGCCAGTGCAGTTCACACACTACAGGTGTTATATGACTAGATCTAGGGGTTCCAGTCAACAACCTGGCTGTAGTGTTCTGCACTAGCTACAAGCGGTGGATATCACCCCCAGTAGCCCTAAATAGAGGGCATTGCAGTAATCAAAATGACTGGTGACAAAGACGTGGACCAAGGTAGGAAGGTCTTCAGGCAGGACCAGGTGCTTCACCTGGGATATATTCCTTAGATAGAAAAAGAAAGATTTGACTACTACCAAAACCTGCACCCTCAGGGTCTGGCCCTCATCAAATACCATGCCCAGGTTACGTACCTGGCCTGAGGCCATAAGCGGGTTCCCCCCAGAGTATGAACCTGAGAGTTTCCCCGCCCTGCTCCTGTCATCCTAAAACCAGGGTACACCACCAATACCTCTGTTTTACTCGAGTTCAACCGAAGCCAACTAATACTCATCCAGTTCTGTATCTCCAGCAGGCAGTTATTAAACACTGCGGTTGAATCAGACTCCTGAAGGCATTAATTATGTTTCCCTGGTCTGTTTATACAATCTGCAGCTGTCTGCACCATTAAAACCTTATGGGGTCAAAGGTCACTCAATGAAGCCTGAGCTGACTTGGGTGTCAGCATATAGTCCCAGACCATTTATTTATAATATAATATCATACATTAATAATATTAGAGGGTTTTTCCCATAACACCCGGCAACTCTGGGAAGATCTGCATGAGTCCAAAAAAAAAACATGCCAGTTGAAGCTCTAAAGGCTCACTGGCAGTCAAGTAAAAGAAGTGACACAATAAACAGTGAGCAGCTTTACCGTTTCCCTAATCAATCATCAAGTATGTGATGAGCCACGTTAGCAAGGGAAAAGAAATGGCAGCATTTAAAAAAAATGAACACTCTAATGGCACATTCTTTTTTCGGATATTGCAGTCCTGCTTCTCAGTATTTGTTATTACCCATGCATTTAACAGATTTCATGCTGGGCCTAGTAGTAGTTGTTCACCTGAATCCTTCCACTAATAATAGTCTGTGTGGATAAGTTTGTCACAAATAGTTTTTTGCTTTTTTGAGGCCAAGACAGGTCTCTTGTTTGATTCTGGCATGCCCAATGCTTTCCAAAATTGCCCATTGTGTACCCACAATCTATTTTATTTCTTTGCTTTTTTCTATGAATATTAAGGATAGCACCATTCTATTTCCTGTATTCTCACTTGAAATACACCTGTCTTCAAGTAACTCATTTCTGTTCCTCTGCTTAGATTTCATAATAGCTTTTATTACAGTGGTATCTGAGTAAGGGGTAGCTGACATGAGGAGACACCGGGGGTGGCCAGGGAGGATGAGGGTGGCCTACATCTGCTGGAGCACTCATCCCACATAATCAAGCTTCATAAACAACTGCTTTACTTTCAATCACACTAAGTGCTGCATGGAGGGTGAGCAGTGAGCATTCTCAACAATGGGAATGTGAGCATCCTGAGCATGAACAATGCTTAGGATCACTAGCTGTTGCTATGCAACGGCATGCTTTCTGGGCAGTGGTGAAGATGGATGTTGCACTGTTAATATGGTGGTCTGCCCCCCAGTTTACATAACCCTGCTCTCTTTAGCACTACTATAAAAGCAGTTAACAATGGATATTCAGTGCGCTAGTAAATGCTGAAGTGAGCCTGCATAACACGATGCTTCACTGTGAGTAAAACACTATTTCTAAATCTGAGAAAAGCAGGGCAAATATAGAATTAACAGAAATAAAAAATAATTATCTTAAAAAAAATAACATATCATTATAATTTATTTAATTTTTCATATTTACATGTATTTATTTCATCAGAAAAAAGCTCCATTGAGTAAAACTCATATATAAGGAGGTCCTGGGTAGGACAGAATACAATACAGTAAACAATTTTATAACATAGAAATAACAGCAGTACAGTAAGCAGGCTGATAACATTGGGATAATAGTAAGTTAGCGTTGTTCAAATAGCACATGGGACAGGAAATGGCAATATATATCTGTATCTATAGCAGGTATTGTGGTACTGAGCAATACGAAATAACATGGCAGAACATACAGTGGTAGATGAACAGTTTTATTTAAGTGGTATACAAAAAGATAGAGTGACAAGGTTACTATTGCATTTTTACACAGATAATTACAGCTCAATAATGTAACAGTGTATCAGGAATTACCACAGGTTATGTGGGTTACAGGTATAATGCTAGCAACAGATATATTTGTCTACACATTGTTATTCAAGCAGTGTTTGGAAGAACTGAGGGCTTACAAGTGAGATAATATGGTATGCTAAAAGCTTCTGAAATAAATTATTGGGTATGCTCAATTTTTGTTGTTGTTATTAACTCACCCCCCCCCATTGTGTACTCTTCCCCTGGGTTTCTGTTTCGCAGATGCATTACCTTGTACTTCTTTGCATTGAATCAGAGCTGCCACATATTTGACCATTCTTCCAACTTTGCCAAGTCCCTTTTCATCCTTTCCACCCCACCTTGTGTATCAACAGTGGCGTAACAGCACTTAAAATACTGTACATTTGGTGCTGCACTTTTTTGGTTAAATTAAGAACAAGTTTTTTATGCATCTCTTGTTACTGTTCATACAGGCTAAATAAGCATCCAGTAAAACTTAGTAATGTAGGATGACACATATAATCAAGAGAAGAGTCAGAGTTTGTAAGTTTTAAGGGGAATCTGACACAAACACTGGGGTTTTAGTATTTGAGTTAGCATGCTGGTTTTGTTCATAAGAGAATGTATGCATGTCAGTAGCACCATGGTTCAATGTATTTTTAATGTCTAAACAGGGGAATTTCATTGAAGTTTATGGTTTTATAGATAGATTTAATGGAGCAAGATACCATTTTATACACTGCTGAATAAGATTTGCATGGTATGTATGAAACCTTTGTAAATGAGACCATGGCTCAAAGGTATTAATCCTAATCTGAAATAAATAAATAAAAAAATAGGGTTAAGAACAACTAATATCACTACATAGTGAAGGGGCACATCCCAAGGAAATTTAAACCATATAAAGGGCATGCAACTTGTTCCATTTTTTCTGGTAAGCTGAAAATCTCTTCTGGATACTAGCTATCATTTTTTTCAGTATAGAGATTAGAAAGGAGTTTCTGCAACTATTCATTATATGAGATTGAAGATTGGTCTAACCAGGGACAAAGAACCACCTTTTTGACAGAAAGCAAGATAACAGCATTAGTATATCCCCATTCTTTCACTGGAATGCTGCTATAATCCCCCACCAAACAAGCTTCCTGATAGAGATCCTCTTCAATACCTAATAGAGAACCAGCCTTAGCTTTAAGTAAATCCCACAAAGGAGCAAGCTTGGGGCACTCCCAAAAGATAAGAGATAAGGTACCTTCAGCCTGCTCACAATGTGTGCATGCAGGAGAGTGCAGTCAACCTATCTTAGCAAGCTTAGGAGGAGTAAAATAAAGATTATTCTAACTATGAAACTATAAACCGTAACCTGTCCTGAGAAATATAAACATATAAATCAGTTCAAATTGTAGTCCAATTAAAGGCCTGCAGAGGTAAGGTTGCAGTCCAGCATGAAGATTTACCAGCAAAATCTACTAAGAATCTGGAGAACAAGAGAGAGTACAATTTAGAAACAGTGAGTGATTGTGATGTGATATCAATTGCAGAATGCAGGAACTCGGTGTAATTGGCATTCCCTATCATTGAACCAAAGTGCTGCAGGAGACAGTGCCTAAGTTGGTACACCTTAAATATTGTTTTGGCCTCCATATGAGAGGATGAAATTATGGACTGACAAGACATCAAAATCCCATTGTGGAGCAAGTCACATACCCTTACCCTGCCCAATTAATGCAACCAAGCTTCATAGAAACATAGAAACATAAAATTTGACAGTAGATAAGGACCGCTTGGCCCACCTAGTCTGCCCATTTCCCTACCTGATGGATAAGCTGCAGATCCTAGTTAATCAACAGCTTACTTCTTCCTACACCCCCACTAGAATTGCCTTATGCCTGTCCCGTGCCTTCTTGAAGTCTCCCACTGTTCCTGACTCCACAACCTCCTCAGGAAGGCCGCCCCATGCATCCACAACCCTCTGTGTGAAAAAATACTTTCTAACATTACCTCTGAACCATCTCCCCTCTATCTTCAAAGTGTGCCCCCTTGTTATTGCACATCTATTCTTCTAAAAGATGCAATCCTCTTGTACTTTGTTAATTCCCTTGAGATATTTGAAAGTTTCTTTCATGTCCCCCCTCTCCCTCATTTCCTCAAGGGCATACATATTAAGCTGCTTTAGTCTCTCCTCATATGTCTTCTGGTGCAGACCCTGTACCATTTTGGTTTCCGTCCTCTGAACAGCCTCCACAATGTCTATGTCTTTGCAGAGATGGGGTCTCCAGAATTGCATGCAGTACTTCAGATGGGGTCTCACCAACTGTCTGTGCAGAGGGATGACAACTTCTTGTTTTCTACTGTTGGTGCCTCTCCCTATGCATGCCAGTATCCCCCCATCCCTCTTTACTGGCTTCTCACATTGCTTGCCCACCTTTAGGTCCTCTGATATAATTACTCCTAGGTCTCTTTAGATTTTTGTTGTTGTTATTAACTCACCCCCCCATTGTGTACTCTTCCCCTGGGTTTCTGTTTCGCAGGTGCATTACCTTGTACTTCTTTGCACTGAATCAGAGCTGCCACATATTTGACCATTCTTCCAACCTTGCCAAGTCCCTTTTTATCCTTTCCACCCCACCTTGTGTATCAATCCTGTTGCAGATCTTTGTATCATCTGCAAAGAGACATACCTTTCCTTCCAGGTGCTCCTCAATATCACTTATAAAGACATTAAAGAGGACCAGTCCCATTACCGAACCCTGCGGTACCCTGCTAGTTACCCTCCTTTCATCACTGTGGACTCTGTTTACTCTTACCCTTTGCGTCCTGTTATCCAGTCAGTTTTTTATCCAGGCTACCACCTTGGGACCCACTCCAAGGCTGGCTTGTATATTGATCTTCTGTGTGAGACTGTGTCAAATGCCTTGCTAAAATATAGGTAGACCATGTCCACAGCCCCTCCCTGGTCTACTACTCTAGTCACCCAGTCAAAGAAATCTATTAGGTTCATCTGACATGACCTTCCTGCTTTGAAACCATCCTGTCTTGGGTCCTGTGCCCCACTGGCCTCTAGGTACTCAACAATTCTTTCCTTCAGAAGTGATTCCATCATTTTCCCTACCACTGAAGTCAAACTAACTAGTCTATAGTTTCCTGCCTCTGCCCTGCTCCCCCTTTTGTGAAGTGGAATCACATTTGCCCTCCTCCAGTCCTCAGGTACCACCCCATCCTCCCATGATTTGTTAAAGAGAGTAGTCAGTGGTGTTACTAGTTCTACCCTTAGTTCTTTTAGAATTCTTGGGTGAATTCCATCAGGCCCCATTGCTTTGTCCACCCTCAGTTTCAAGAGTTATTTCTAAACCCTTTCTTCTGTAATGTACTGGCATCAACCCCCCATTCAGAGTTTCTCTCTTGTTTGGTTTAGGTACCTACCCCTCCTCTTCCGTTGTGAATACTGAGCAGAAATATTCATTCCGTATCCCTGCTTTTTCACTGTCACCCTCTGCCCACATCCCCTCCCCTTTATTTAGTCTCTGCATCCCTCCCTTGATCTTTCTCCACTCCCTAATGTACCTATAAAAGGTTTTAGCCCCCTTCTTAACAGAGTTGGCTATCTTCTCCTCAGTTTGTGCCTTTGCTATTCTGACTGCCTTCCCTGCCTCCTTCTGCTTTAACTGATAAAGTTCTCTGTCCTGCTTCCTCTGTGTTTCCTTATATTTCCTGAATTCTATCCTTTTCTCCCTAACCTTCCCCTCCACCTCTTTTGAGAACCATAGTGTTTTTTTCCTTCATTTTGTTTTGTTGATTTGCTTCACACAAAGGCTTGTTGCCTCTACAATGGCTGTTTTGATTATTCCCCATTTTTCCTCCACCCCTCCTTCTTGCCCATTTGCTAGTGCTTTTCTGAGGCACTCTCTCATTTTCCCAAAGTCAGCCTTCCTATAGTCCAATACTCTTGTCTTTGTATGGCTTGACTCTATGGCTGTGTTTATTGTGAACCACACTGTTTGGTGGTCACATGTTCCGAGATGGGTACCCACTTCTAAATCTGAGATCCTTTCTCCTTCCCCATTTGAGAGTACCAGGTCTAAGATTGCTCCCTCCCAAGTGGGTTCTAACACTAGCTGTCTGAGGCATGCCCCGTGTAGGCCATCAAGAATGACCCTGCTCTTGGATGTGCCTGCAACAAAGGTACTCCAGTTAACATCTGGCATATTCAAGTCTCCCATCAACAATATATCCCCTTTTTCTGCCATTTTAAGGCTGCCTTCTATTATTTTCTTGTCCATTTCCTCCCCCTGAGATGGGGGTCTGTACACAACCCCCATGCAGATTGTGGTGTCATTTCCTGTCTCCAGGGTGACCCATAGTGACTCATCAGTTTCCTGTTTTCTCTTTAGTTATGTTGCTTTAATCCCTTCCCTTATATAGAGAGCTACTCCTCCTCCTCCTCCTCTTTTACCCACCCTGTCCCTCCTGTAGATTGTATATCCTGGTGTGTTGACATCCCAGTCATGGTTCTCTGTTTACCATGTTTCAGTGACTGTCACAATATCCAGGCATCCCTCTTCCATCAAGGCCACTAGTTCAGGGAGCTTGTTACCCAGACTGTGGGCATTGGTACTCATCAGCTTCCATTTTTTTTGTGGCCTTACCCCTTTTAGCCCCATCCCTGTCCTTACTGCCTTTTTCTGCATTTACCCCAAACTGCTCCCTACTGACTTGTCTACCTTGGTGTTTACCTCTCTATCTACTGTGTTTTGTGGGGGGAGGCTGGGATTTCCCTGCTCCTTTTCAGTGCCTCCCTCCTTGGCCAGTTTAAATGCTTGCCAATGAAACATTTAAACCTATCACCTAGGATCCTGGTTCCCCCCCGGACAGGTGCAGACCATTGCACCAGTATAGGCCTGCATCCCTCCAGGTGGCTCCCCAGTCTCCAATGAAGCCAAATCCCTGAGCTCCACACCAGTTTTTCAACCATTCATTGAATCCCCTTGTGCAGAATACCCTAGCATCATCCTTGCCATAGGCAGATAGCACCTCCGAGAAATTTACTGTACATGCTGCTTGTCTAAGTCCCTTCCCCCACTCTACAAACTCCTCTTGCACTGCACTGATCCCATTCACAGCCGGGTCATTTGTCCCTAGGTGGACAATGACATCCGGCTTCCTCTCTCGTGCAGCTGCTCCCGCAATCCTGAGGATTCCCTTTCTGTCTCTCTGAGCCGTGGCACCAGGCAGGCACCTTACCTCCCTATTCCCTTCCTCCCCCACTTCTACCACCCTAATGACTGAGTCCCTCAACAGGAGTTGTTTCCTTCCCCTCTGGGGTCTCATGCCACCCTCCTGTGGGTTTCCTTTGTGGAGGTTCCCAGCATCCTCCTTGGTCTTCACTGCAGGTGCCTCATCTATCACCTTGCTACCTACCTTAATATTAGAATTGCTGCAAATGAATTGAGCAACATCTTGGGATGGATTCTAATACATGGCTGATAAGAGCTGGAAATGAACCTGAAATGAGGTCCCAATAATAGTCTCACAAATCATCTTGGGAAGAGAGATTTCAGGGGAGAAAATAAAATGTCCAATGGGGAGAGGCTGGCTCTATGGAGCAGCTCTGTTTTAAGCCTGAGCCATTTTAAATACTTACTAGTGTGACTAGCAAAATAGTACACTAGAAAATCCGAGTAGTGGAGGCCACCAGCTTTCTTGGGGTGGCTAGCCTGTGGTATGCTCTTTTTGGCATTTTACCTAGCCAAATAAAGTCTGACACCATTTTATGAACCTGCTTAAACCAAGAGATGGGGATCCACACATCAAGAAAATTAAGGGGTAGAAAAGACTGGGAAGAAAATTCATTTTTGTAATATTAATTCTGCCCCAGATAGTTAAGGGCAAGCCCTTCCACCTCTCTAGGTCTTGCTGTGGAATACCTAACAAATTATTCAATTTAAATTTTTTAACATGGGATAAATCTCTCGACACATTCCAAGATACTTAATTTGCTTAGATTCACAAGATGACCCTAGAGATGAAATATTTGACTTAAATACCATAGGGTTAAGGAGCATAACCACTGCTTTATCTAGATTAAGTTTATAATTAGAAAGCATACTTATTTTTGCAATGGTGGTTAGAGTTCCTGGAATCAACTCTGGGTTTAACTAGATGCAGCAAAATATCATCAGCATATGCTGAAAGTTTAAGATTTCAAATACCCACCTGCACGCTGCCCACATCCTGATTACTTTTAAGTTTCAAGAGTAAAGGTTCCAAGTATAAATTAAATAATAAAGGTGGTAAGGGACAACTGTGTCATGTACCAGAATACAAAGAGAAGGTAGAACAGAATACATCATTACAATACATGTTTGCATTTGGACACAAATAGATAACTTTAATCCAGCAAAGAAAGGAGAAAGGAATCTGAATGCCTCTAATGTTGAAAACAAAAATGCCCAATTCAGTCTATCAAAAGCTTTCTCTGTGTCCAAGGTGACAAGAGCAACAGGAATATCGGAGTCCCTGGATGCAGAGAAAATATGAGAGCTTACACAAATGATCAACAGACAATTGGTCTGACACAAAACCAACTTGTTCACAACTTAAAAGCTCAGCCCACATCACTCTGATCCTCAAAGACAACATTTTGGACTAAATTTTAACATCATAGTTCAATAAAGAAGTTGGGTGATAACTCGAGACTGAGTCCAGTGGCATCCCATATTTAAGAAGTAACACTGCCAAAGCTTCGAGGAGAGTGCAAACCGAAATACCAGACTTGTATATGTAAAGAAAAAAATGGTGCAAAAGAGGGGCAAGTTCTCTTGTGAAAGTGTTATAAAAGATAAAGTTAAAGCTGTCAAGGTTGGGGGCTTTGTCCAGGACATGGGATGATATTGCTACCATAATTTCATGCTGCAAGATAGGTGCCGAAAGTGAAGCCTGCTGAGTAGCAGATAGAGAGGGATATATGCTAGATAGTCTTGAATAGTGGCTGTAGAGGGAGGACCATCCATTGGATCACATAAAGAACTGTAATATATCACAAATTCCTGAACAATGTCCCTCAGCAACACTTTAACTCATTTGCTCCTTGTGGCCATTTTGGGTCAGATCTAGCAACGTATGGTTCTGACTCCATATGGTGTCTATGGGAACAAATGTGTTAACAGTGTTATCCTGCTCCAGTTTGATCGAAGAGATGGTCTGAGAAGTCTTTTGCTCTTGTAAATGCAGAGCCATGAGATGTGCAGCCTTCTCTCCTTGGTATGTATAGGTGAATTGGGTTTTATAGACAGCATGTTTGGCCTTTTCACATAAAAGGTCAGCATATCTTTCTCAAAGCACTCTCAACTCTCCCAGGAGCAACTCTGAAGAGGACAAGTTCAGGATTTTTTCCAAGTCCCTAATACGTTGTAAAAGGGTGGTGGCCTCCTTCTCCCTATTCTGCTGCTTCATAGATGCTAGTTGAATAAATTCCCCTCTTACAAAACATTTAAAGGAGCTCCATTTCACATTTCCCTGAGCTACTGAATTTTCATTATGGGATCTGAAAACTTCTATTTACTGTTTAGTTTTGTCTATAACAAACTGATCTTTGAGGAACTGGTTATTTAATTTTCAGGTAGTATCTTTCCGGACATTGAATGCAAACATAATTTTGACCCCGACTGGCAAATGGTCAGACAAAACTCTATGGTGAATGTTAAAAACCAACACCCCTTTTAGGAGACTATAATTAAAATATAATCAGTCTGGGATTGGGTTCCACGGGCAGCAGAATAAAATGTGAAATCTTCCACACTATGGTGAAAAATGCACCAGGGGCCACACAGTCCCACAGTATCCATCAAATGTTGGAGCGACCACTGAGCCAAAGATAGACCTGAAGAACATTTACCTGTTCTGTGCAGGTCCTGGGTAAAGGAAATATTCCAGCCCCCCCCCCCCCAGTAACTAAGGAGAGCTTGAGGAATGGAGCTAAAACTGAGGCCAGATCCATAAAAACAACTGGGTTGTCACTATTAGGGCCATAAACACATCCTAAAAGGACCTCAGTTCATCTAAAATCCCTTTAACCAAGATAAATCTCCCCTGAGGGTCTACAATACTCTGTAATTCCTGAAAATTAATACCCTTAAAAATCAAAACTGTAACCCCCCTGTTAGTAGTACTAATGCCGGCAGCAAACACTTGGGTTACTGACTGATGACGAAATAAAAGACCTTCTGAAGTAAGCAGGTGAGTCTCCCTCAAAAAAAAACATTATTACAGCTTATATGCTCCAAATGCATAATAAGTTCTTAATGTTTAACGTTGGAATGGGCTTCCCTCACATTCCAGGAAACACATTTATAAGAACAGGCCATTAAAACAGACTGACCAAACATAACCTATGGTATTCCCCACACAGCTATTCTGAGAAAGCCATTGAAACCTTTTAATTCCACCACTCCCAAAACTCCAACCCCATCTTAAGCCTCCTACCTACTACACTACAGAACCAAGAAAAGAAAGACATAACCTGCCCACCCCATCCTCCCATTAACAAAGTACCACCCAGCCAACCAATAAGCTTTGTACACCTCTTTACCCCTCTCCACCTACCAATCCCTTGATCCAAGCAAACAGCAATCATATCTAACCCTCTACCACCCCAGAATACCATCTTAACCTTGGTAATTGTTATCCCAGTGTGTGTGGGGGGTGAAACATTTCAACCATCTCAGACAAATACACTGGAACAACATACAGGAATGAAGTAAAATGTCAAACCAATAAAGGCAAAAATATGCATCATGTATAGGAAAATGAATCCCAACAAGATTCCCCCAGAAGAGAACAAGAAACCTTATCCCACTTGTCACCCACACTCAGCATCCAGTGCATGACGACCCCTAATACTTGTAGCTGCTACCCTTTTGACTTCCCTTCCCCAACCCACTCTCTATAACCCAAGAAGGTATCCATTAGGCCAGTACTGCAAAACACAATAGTTGTACCATTGCCAAGTCATATGTCAGACAAATAAAACAACAAATTAAAACTGAAAGGGCACTAAAATACAAGAGAAACCTTTTGGTGCACTGGGTAAATAGAACAAATTATTGTGCTCAACTGAAAGTATAATAAGCAACTTACAAAAATGTGTAATTCAGTATGTACACAATAATAAAGAATCAAAGTTCAGACAATAGATTCCAGGATGTCAATTCACTTCTGGAGCAGCTAAAAGAAATCATAGACTAAAATGAAATAATAAAATTTGTTAAACCAAAGCACATAGAACAATCTGGTACATCCGGGATTGAAGAACCAGAAACCGCTAAGCCATTCCATAAGCAGGTTGCAGGGTTCCCACCAATTAAGCTTGGGTGCAGATCACAATCCATAAACAACAAAACCAAATAGCCAGGGCAACAAAATGCTGCTGAACACAAATACAGTAAACCCTTCATAGAAACAAACTTTGACAGCAGGCAAGGACCGCTTGGCCCACCCAGTCTGCTCATTTCTTTACCTATTGGATAAGCTGTCGATCCTAGCCTACAGCCTACTTCCTCCTACCCCACGCCACAATTGCCTTATGTCTGTCCCATGCATTCTTGAATTCTCCCACTGTTTTTGACCCCACAACCACCTCATGAAGGCTGTTCCATGTGTCCACCACCCTCTCCATGAAAAAATACCTTTTCTCATTGCCCCTGAAACTTCCTTATGTTACCCCCACTTCAAGTGCCACCAGAATCAGGAGTGGGAGGGACCTCTGGTATCACAAATTCCACTTCACTCTGGTGCTGTAAAGCAAAAGAAAGTTAGATACCCTATAAAAGTGAGTTCAGTATTGCAGGCAGGCTTTGTCAAAGCATGAATGAAAACCGTGCCACCCTTTGAGCATGTCCAGTATTGCTGCAAAAGAAAGATTAATATACAGGGAAGCAATTTCAATTACTAAGTCCAAGCCAAAAACAGCTAAAAGATTTTAGTCTGTGTGGCAGCATAAAATTAAATTAAGGGTTACACTGTACCAACCCAGAGAGCACTGGCTGTCTGAATCCAGTGAGTGAGCGCATGCTTGTACAAGCACGCACTCAATCATTGAAGCACTCAGTCGGGCTGCCAGACATGGAGGTGAGTGGAGGGCTGTGCTGTTGGCCTGATCAGGGTAAGGGGGAGCGGGGTGGATACTATCTGATGCCAGGGTGGGGGGTCCACTAGACACCAGGGAGTTGGGGATTTAATTATTTATTATTTTTTTTTTTACACAACAACGGTTGGATTCAGACTCAGTCAGGACTCGGGAGGGGACATGACACTGGGTGACTGGGGGGAGGTTATTCAACTTCGGCCATGATCGGGCTGGGGGGATCACTAGACACCAGGGAGAATTTTTTGTTTATTTGGCTGGTAAGCAGCTGGGGGTGGGGGGTAACACTACATGAGACAGCACTGGGAGATGATTATTTGCTGTGGGTGAAATTGCAGTGAAATTTCGGTTGCAATTTTGTGAAACATTTTGCATGTCGAAATTGCAGATTTTGCAGCAATTTTGCTGGCAAAATTTTATTTTGCAACATCCCTTGTCCAGGGATTTGTCTACCTGCAGTGCTCTTAAGCCTTTTCTCACCCTGTCAACATATATCTCCTTGTCTGTGTCCCTACCCATCCAGTTACCCTCCCCCCCGATGTATTGGACTGTCTTTCACCTTAGTGAAGACTGAACAGGGGTAGTTGTTAAGTATCTCTGCTTTCTATTCAGTTCCCTACACTCACCCACCCCCAGTTCTGTACCTGACTATCCCATCCTTCATATCCCTTTTCTTTATGATGAACTGGAAGAAAATCTTCTTCCCTGGTTTCACCCCCTCTGCCATCAGCAGTTCCTCTTGGCCTTTGCCAACCAGAGTGCTCTGCCTGCCTCCCTTGCCTTAATACAGTGCTTTTTTCTGTCCTCATCTTTTGGAGTGCGCTTATACTTACAGAAGGCCGATTTCACAACCTTTACCATCTGGACTACCTTCCTATTATTCCAGCTGGGCTTTTTGGCTTTGGACTTTTTACTCTTGAGTTTGGCACACATGTTAGTGGCTGCTAACATCCCCTCCTTGATTATGGACCATTTTTGATCCACCTCCATCTCCTACCTGAACCTCAACCATCCTATTGTAGTCTGCCCTCTTGGAGTCTAAAGCCCTTGTTTTGTCATGGAGTAATCTTCTTCTTGCCCATGGTCAGGTGGAACCACATAATGTGAATGTCGCTTCCCGCAAGCAGTGCCTCCACTTTAACTTCTTGGACATGTGCACCATCAGACAGGGCCAGCTTCTGCCTAGTGGTGTGCAGGTAACTGATCATTTTAGTTGGACTATGTCTGTCACTAGGAGGTTTAAAATGTACCTTTGTTTGCATCTGGCAAAACAAATTGTCTTATCTGCATCAAAAACTTCTTGTTCTGTAATTAGAACATTTAGCCAGGTTATTTCTAGAAAATTCTTCTGTATGAAATTTCTCAGAAACTCAAGTGGAACATACCTGTGATACTGAAATATGCATCCAGTGGAGTCTCAATAGCGTGGCTGCAGGATGCTGCTCTTGCATTGTGGAGCAGCCTGCATGTTTTGGCTATATCTATAGTTCTCTGTGTGAAACTGCTGCTTATTTTTTACATGCTGATTGTGTTATGCTGCATCCATGACACTCCAGACATTACCTCATGGGTTCTCAACCCACCTGATAGGCTAGTGATGCACATGTGACCCAGATCAAATTTCAGAGCATAGCCAGGTCCCAGGAGTCCCCATTCTCCAATTTCAACCTTGCATCTGAAGAGGCTACAAGCACTCCAGGAGTCCCTGTTACATAATTAACTAAGGTAGACCAACTTGTTTCTTTGTCTAGGATAAATGACTTCCACTGCATTTCCTTTGCTTACGTGGATTAATTAAGAAAACCTGTTTTTCTGCCTGGTTAGATTTTCTACAGCAGCTAGGGGACTATTAAGGTGGTAATTTGTGTATACTGGATTGGAATGATTTATAAATGAGTACAGATTGTAATTCCAGAACTGCAGGAGCCTTAAACCTTAGGGTCTGATCAGTAGTCAAGCTCATTAAGTGAAAGGCCTACAATTTAATCGTGGTGTTATTGTTAGCTGTATTTCTGCAATTGTTAAACAGCATGGTTCATGGAAGGAGAGTCTAAGGCATTTTTCATTGTGTTTATTGATACAGAAGATAGTCTTTTAAGGAAGCAAGAGAGTTTTTCCTGTGTATGCCCTGTTGGCACGTTGTATTTGCTGTTTTAAAAAGTTCTGAGTTCACTCTGCTACTGGCGGCCCCCCTTTCAAGTGTGGCCATCCTCTTGTTGTGAGGAAATCCTGCATTCTATCTTGCGCTCTGCTGCTGCCAGCCCCCCTCTCAAGCGGGCCTGAACAGCAGCATTACAAAAGAAAGCAGCTAGGTTTTTTGAAGAATTTCGGTGATTCGCGGATGTTGCTGGTACCTCCTCATAAGCGGGTGCCATGCACTAACACGACTTGGTTTCGACTGATCTCAGACCCTACCTAAGCGGCTGTTTTGGGGACAGAATTCGACTGCAGACCCTCTCCTAGTGGCTACCTGGGAGACCGTGATCAATTGCAGCCCCTAACCAAGTGGCTACCATTAGAGACAGATTCCTAGAGAAGCGGCTACCGCAGGGACAGTTCTCAATCACAGCCCCTACCATAGCAGCTGCAGTTGCAGACAGAATCCCCTGCCTTTTCTCAGTGCTTTACTGTGGGGACAGTTCCCAATTACAGCCCCTACCATAGCGGCTGCCTTTGCAGACAGAATCTCTTGCCTTTTCTTGGTGCTTTCCTGCAGGAGCAGCCCTGTCCCTCAGCCCCTACTTAGCGGCTGATACACCAACACTCCATCGCTGATTAATGCTAGGCATTCCGATCAGCAGCAACAGAGCAAAAGACTAGGGAGGAATTTTATTTTTGTTCAGCCCAGTCACAGGAGGTTGTTTAGCGCAAGATGGCCACTTTAGAGCCATATGCACTCGGGGTTAACATGCCACATAGGACTACTAAGCCATGTACTTGGGGGCCATCTTAGGGGAGATTTCTTTGCCTCTCCATCACGGTAGTGATCACCGCCATTTTAGGTGACATTAATCCGACTCCTTGTTAAAGCTGAGATGCCATTTTGAGCGCATTTCTCCTCCGATAAAAAAAGACAAAAGCAAACATTTTTCCCTTATTAATGGCTTTGTTTATAATACAAACAGCCAATTTACAGGGCAACAAGATTCTTGTTCATTTAATCAGCCTTTCTTTTCTGGTAATTCTCGCTCAGGTGTAGGTGAATATGACCTTAGACACAGGCATTGGCACCACGCCTTATGTCTCATTGAGGCTGGCCCTAAGGGCAATAGGGGAGGTATTTGTATCTGTTTACATACTCATGAGCTCTTTATATCTATATATACATTTCTATGTATATAGATAACAAACGCCCTTCTCTCAACTCTTTCAGATGGTGAAGATGAAGAAGTGTATGTCCTGCAGTACCGCATTGATGCCCCACACCCAAGGCCCACTCTGTCCAGCATGCTTGCATGAAGAGGAGCAAAATAGTGGCCAACCCTCCACCACTGACTTAGAGGGGCAAGGGCCTGCCATGTCATGCTGGATGAACCCGGGGGCACTCCTCATTCAGATGCAATAGGCGACGGTAGCCATGATGGAATCCAGCAGAACTTCATGCTGAAAGTCATGGAAAAACTTGAGTCTCTGACAAAGCCTAGGACACCAGACCCCCCCTCCCCCTGCCCCTGGCCCAATCCTGGGTCCCAGCATGCCACAACAGCTGCATATTGACAAGGAACCTGCATCGCCCCCTCCAGGGGTGGAGCACCAGATGACAGGGAGGATGTCGACTAAGGGAAGGAAGATATGGACATCATACCAGATACGCCTTCTTTAACCTCCAAACTTTGATCCTTTGATCTGATTCTAGGCCTCATGAGGGTCATTAAGTCAACAACGGGTTTTAACATTGACACACCAAAACCTGAGTCCAAGCTCGATCCAATGATCCAGCAGAACCAAAAGACCAAGGACACTTTCCCTAGCTGTCCCACTATCGATGACATCATCACGAAGGAGTGGGAAACCGCAGAGCCTGGTCATATATCCAAAAAGCAAAATCTAGATAGGATGTACCCAGTACAGGAGGACAAGGTTAAGTTGTGGTGTACATACCTTCTATAAACCCTCAGATAGTGGCACTTAGCAAAAAAACAGTGCTGCCTTGTGGCACAATTTCACTTAAAGATCCCACAAGAAAGTGGAGGAGTTACTAAAGAAGTTGTTTGAGTTCTCAGGTGTAACAGCTAAAGCAGCAGTCACAAGAAGTCTATTCGGCAAGGGCACAGATCCGCTGGCTGGAGGAACTGCTAGAGAAGGCAAACCCCAAATCCAGGGAAGCTGAGCTGTTAGAATGTACCCTGGACACAGCAAAATGCTTGGGGGACATGGCTGTGGACACGCTGAAACTAGAATCCAGGTCTGCTGCATTGACAAACAGAGCCAGATGAGCACTATGGCTCAATCTGTGGGATGCAGACAATGAGTCGAAGATGCTACTACAGAACTTACCTTTCAAAGGCAACAACGTGTTTGGGGAAGGCTTGAAAGAATTCCTGAAGCAGAAAGAGGAGGGAAAGACCAAACAAAAGACAAGCAAAGAACCACATATTTACCTTCCACACAACACAGGTTTCGGGGGAACAACAGGTTCCGACACAACAGAAGGCGAAATTACACTATTAACTCCTTTCGAGACAGAGGCCTCAGCACCAATAACAATGGTTTCAGAGGCTCCTCTCAAGGCACTTACTCAGCATCCAGAGGTATACGATTGGGAAGCAGAGGCAGAGGAGGGAAGTCAAACCAGTACTGACTATCCCACCAGTCTGCTGCCAACCCCGACCCCGAAAGGCAAGTACCCGCCGGTGGGTCAGAGGCTGATGGCATTCCAGCAACAGTGGCTACGGACTACATTGGACAGATGCATCCTAGAAATCATTTCCCAAGGCTATGCTATCGAATTTTAAAGCATACCATCCAGGGACAGGCTGGTACTGTCTCCCATTTCAAGAAAAAGGGCCACCACCCACCAGGTACAGGAGGTTTTCCAGGACCTGCTACAGAACAACGCCATCCAGCCAGTGCCAGCAGATGAGGCCAGCACAGGAGTGTATTCCGTGTTCTTCATGGTTCAAAAGAAAAACGGAGACCTCAGGCCTATCCTGGACTTAAAATTCCTGAACAGGTTCATAGCCACACCACGGTTCAAGATGGAGACCCTCCGATCCACTTTAAAAAACTTACGGGTGGGGGATTTCCTCACCTCCGTAGACCTGAATGATGCATACACCCACATCCCAATCAGACCGAATCACCAGCGTTTCCTTCGCTTTCATATACTGAGTCAGCACCTACAATATCAGGCCCTACCATTCGGCCTCACATCTGCACCACGGGTATTTACAAAGGTATCGGTGGTCCTAGCAGCCAGGTTATGAGAGCAAGGGGTGGACATTATTCCATACTTGGACGACTAGCTTATAAGGATGCGCAGCAGCTTCCTATCTCAGAAAAGCACAGACTTGGTCCTGAGGACTCTGTCTCAACACGGTTGGGTGGTCAATTGCGAAAAGAGTTCACTGCATCCATCACAGGTTATAGAACACCTGGGCATGGAAATAGACCTTGCCGAAGGACTGGCAAGGCCTTCCGTACAGCGGATCAACTCAGTGATGTCAATGGTATGGAGCCTAAGGTCCTCGGCCAAGCCAACGCTGGGCCAAGCAGCACAGGTTCTCGACTGCATGGCATCCTGCATAGACCTGGTGCCGTGGGCAAGATGGAACATCTGCCCATTACAGAACTGTATGCTGCAGCAGGGCTCCCCATCAGAGGACAACCTCGACCAAGTGATCCACATCCCAAGGACGGTGAAAGATTCACTGATATGGTGGACACACCATCCAAATCTACAGAGAGGATGCCTCCTAGAAGTATCCTACGAGGTAACAATGGAGACAGATGCCAGTCTTTCCGGCTAGGGAGTGTGCATGCATCAGTCCACTGCACAAGGCATGTGGATGTCAGCAAAGGCTCAGCTACCAATCAACGTTCTAGAGATGAGAGTGGTGTTTAATGCTCTGAGGGCATTCAAGAACAAGATTCTGGGTTGGACAGTGCTGGTGAAGTTTGACAACCAGGTCATGGTAGCCTATATAGCAAAACAAGGCAGAACACACAGCAAAGCCATGCTCAGAGAAGCTGCCAAAGTCTTAAACTGGGCGCAGTCCAATCTATTCCACCTCCATGCCATTCATCTGGCAGGGAAGTTGAAGGTCAGGGTGGACTGGTTGAGCAGACAATGGGTACACTCCAGAGATTGGCAGCTGCACCCGGATCTTTTCAACATGATACAGGAAAGGTGGGGCCATATTCTGATGGACCTCATGGCTTCCAAGGAAAACACACAGGTCAAGGCCTTCTTCTCCAAGGACAAGGAGAGAAAGGCAATAGCGACAGATGCCCTGTCAGAGACCTGGGATCAGGAACAGTCAAACATCTTTCCCCCAATTCCCCTGATCCCACAAGTCATGGCAAAGGTCAGGCAATCCCAACTTCAGAGCATTCTGATAGTGCCCTATTGGCCATGGAGGGCTTGGTTTGCAGCAGTCATATCCATGACGCTGGACAGATGAACACTCCCATGCCAGAAGGACATGTTACAGCAGAGACCATTTCTTCACCCAGCACCTCACTCCCTGAAACTGTCGGCCTGGCTTCTGAGAGGCAGAGACTACTAACGGCCGGTTATCATGAATCCGTCATCTCGACTATGCTACAATCAAGAAAGCCATCTACCACATCCACCTATAAGAGACAGTGGAACATCTTTTCCAATTGGTGCAAGTCCTCCCAGCTTGACCCGATGTGGATGGATATGTCGGTGATCCTACTATACCTACAACAGGGCCTAGATAAGGGATTATCCACTTCCTCCCTAATTGTGCAACTGTTGGCCATAGGTGCGGCCATGGGGAGAGTCGGACTCTCACAACCCGGGGTGCACCCTGATGCAGTCAGGTTCCTTAGAGCCACACAGCATATTCAACCACCCAGTAGATCACCGGTAGCCCCTTGGGACAACCATGGTGCTTGATGCGCTGGGGAAGGAACCATTCGAACCCAACCACAGCATTCCTCCACATTGGTTGGGTTTGAAAACCTGTTTCCTAGTGGTGCTCTGCTCTGCTCACAGGATTAGTGAGCTAGGAGCACTGTCATGTAAGGAGCCCTACACTATATTCACAGCACAAGAGGTCTTCATGAAGACTGTGCCTGCTTTTCTACCAAAGGTCATGGCCACATTTCATAAGGAACAGGCATTAGAATTGCCAACATTCCAAGCACAGTCAGGCCAAGAGCGGACAAATGCTCATCACCCACTAGATGTGGGTAATACCATAGCATTATATATCAAACCGACAAAAGCCATCCGCAGGTCCGAGAGACTTTTTATATCGCTCAAGGCCATAAACTAGGACTGGCAGCTTCAAAGACCACTATCGCTAGCTGGATTAAGAGATCAATACAGGAGGCCTATAAGACTAATGGCCTCACTCCCCCACAGGGAATAAAGGCCCATTCAACAAGAGCAATGGCTAACTCCTGGGCAGAAAGAACTAGTGTATTGATGGAGGACAGCATGCTGAGCCACGGACATCTCTCTCTCACTGCTTGTTTTCCTCGCCGATGCTTCATGTCAGCTATTCCACCACCTGCACCACCCCCCTTGGTGATTAAGTCCTTATATAGTGGTGAGCACACACACGTGTTGGCAAAAATGGATCAGCCAACCTTCCCATTAGCAG
Organism: Neoceratodus forsteri; assembly: GCA_016271365.2. Taxonomy (NCBI): domain Eukaryota; kingdom Metazoa; phylum Chordata; order Ceratodontiformes; family Ceratodontidae; genus Neoceratodus; species Neoceratodus forsteri. The sequence goes on along the minus strand of CM057449.1, from coordinate 97,443,425 downwards.
CTTATCTCCCTCAACCACGAGTGGCCTCTGTTCAGTGTATTCTTTCTTATAGCAGGTACACCACCCAAAAAAAAAATCACAGTGCTAACTATACCTGGCCCTCCTTTCCTCTCTCTTACCTTTAATTTCACTCCCTCCTTCCAACTACCCCATGGTGCAGGAAGGAAAACTGCCACTCTGTAACTGTTCAGGCCAGCCATCTAGCTCTCTTTCTTCCATGCCTGTGCCCCATCAGACATCACTGACACCCATGGGATTAGTCAGACCTTCAATCCTACCCTAGGGTTTAAAAAAAAAAAGAAAGAAAAGAAAGAAAGTCAGTGTGTGTTCTGTGCTGGGAAGGGTTCTATATCAGCTGACTTTGCTAAACCAGTAGGAGGAAAGAGAGCTTAATTGGGGGTGTGGTTTAGACACTATAAAAGCAGGTGACTCAAATTATAACTTCCTGTTGCTAGCCTTGCTTGTAGAGCAGAAAGCAGCTAACTGAAAGAAGCTGCATTTTCTTATTAATTTAACACTTATATCTCAGCAGGAGTCAGTGTCTGTTGAGTTTAAGCAAACAGATACTTTATTAGAAGTAGAAGGGGCCTTATTTAGGGTTTAAAAAAAAGAAAGAAAAGAAAGAAAGTCAGTGTGTGTTCTGTGCTGGGAAGGGTTCTAGAACAGTTTACTTTGCTAAACCAGTAGGAGGAAAGAGAGCTTAATTGGGGGTGTGGTTTAGACACTATAAAAGCAGGTGACTCAAATTACAACTTCCTGTTGCTAGCCTTTTTTCTTACTAATTCTTAATAAGAAATGATAGGAGTGGTGCAGTGCAATGGCTGTGGGATGGCAGTGTTCCGGGAGATATTCTGGAGGCTGCAATGCTGCCCTATTTGCAAGCACCTCTCTGGTCTGAAGGAGGAGGTTGCCCGTCTCCAGGCTGATCTGGCTAGGATTTATGAAACCTCCTCCCCCACCCAGGGACCACCAGGGCCAATGCCACTACCTCAGAGGTTGCCAAGAAAGAGGAGAGGCTGCACCAGGGTGGGCTCAGGGAGGGAGAGGGTGGTGGAACAGAGTTGCATCCCTCCAGTTGTACCTCTTCACAATTCATTCACTCTTCTGGTAGATAGTGGTTCCTCTATGGAGGCACCTGCAGTGGAGACCAAGGAGGATGCTGGGAACCTTCACAAAAGAGACCCACAGGAGGGTGGCATGAGACCCCACAGGGAAAGGAAACAACTCCTGGTGGGGGACTCAGTCATTAGGGGGGTAGAAATGGGGGAGGAAGGGGAGAGGGAGGTAAGGTGCCTGCCTGGCGCCATGGCTTGGAGGGACAGAAAGCGAATCCTCAGGATCGTGGGAGCAGCTGCATCAAGGAGGGAGCTGGATATTATTGTCCACCTAGGGGCAAATGACCTGGCTAGGAATGGGATCAGAGCAGTGCAAGAGGAGTTTGTAGAGTTGGGGAGGGGCCTTAGACAAGTGGCGCATACAGTAACCTTCTCAGAGGTGCTGCCTGTCTATGGCAAGGGTGATGCTAAGGTACTCTTCACCAGGGAATTCAATGAATGGTTGAAAAACTGGTGTGGATCTCATGGTTTTGGCTTCATTGGGGACTGGGGAGCCACCTGGAGGGATGCAGTCATATACTGGCACCATGGTCTGCACCTGTCCAGGGGGGGAACCAGGATCCTAGGTGAGAGGTTTAAATGCTTCATTAGCAAGCATTTAAACTAGCCAAGAGTGGAGGCACTGAAAAGGATCAGGGGAAATCCCAGCCTCTCCCCACAAACAACAGTAATTAGTGAGGTAAACACCAAGGTAGAGAAGTCATTAGGAAGCAGGCCAGAAGTAAATGTAAAAAAAGGAAAAGGCAGTAAGGACAGGAATGGGGCTAAAAGGGGTAAGGCCATCAAAAAGTGGAGGGTGATGAGTACCAATGCCCGTAGTCTGTGAAACAAGCTCCCTGAACTAGTGGCCTTGATGGAAGAGGGTTGCCTGGATATTGTGGCAGTCACAGAAACATGGTACACAGAGAATCATGACTGGGATGTCAACATACCAGGATACACAATCTATAGGAGGGACAGGGAGGGTAAAAGAGGAGGAGGAGTAGCTCTTATGTAAAGGAAGGGATCAAAGCAACAGAACTAAAGAGTACACAGGGAGCAGATGAGACACTCTGGGTCACCCTGGAGACAGGAAATGGCACCACAATCTGCATGGGGGTTATATACAGACCCCCATCTCAGGGGGAGGGACTGGACAAGGAAATGATAGAAAGCTTCCTTAAAATGGCAGAAAAAGGAGAGATATTGTTGATGGGGGACCTGAATATGCCAGATGTTAACTGGAGCACCTTTGCTGCAGGCACATCCAAGAGCAGGGTCATTCTTGATGCCCTACAGGTGGCATGCCTCAGACAGCTAGTACTGGAACCCACACAGGAGGGAGCAATCTTAGACCTGGTACTCTCAAATGGGGACTGAGAAAGAATTTCAGATTTAAAAGTGGGAAGCCATCTGGGAACAAGCGACCACCAAACAGTGTGGTTCACGATAAACACAGCCATACAATCAAGCCATACAAAAGCAAGAGTATTGGACTTTAGGAGGGCTGACTTTGGGAAAATGAGAGTGTGCCTCAGAAAAGCACTAGCAAACAGGCAAGAAGGAGGGGTAGAGGAACAATGGAGAGTAATCAAAACAGCCTTCACAGAGGCAACAAGCCTTTGTGTAAAGCAAATCAACAAAACACAATGAAGGAAAAAAACGTTATGGTTCTCAAAAGAGGTGGCAGGGAAGGTTAAGGAGAAAAGGATAGCATTCAGGAAATATAAGGAAACACAGAAGAAGAAGGGCAGAGAACTTTATCAGTTAAAGCAGAAAGAGGCTGGGAAGGCAGTCAGAATAGCAAAGGTCAACTCTGTTAAGAAGGGGGATAAGACCTTTTATAGGTACATTAGGGAGTGAAGAAAGACCAAAGGAGGGATACTGAGGCTTAATATACGGGAGGGAATGTGGGTAGAGGGTGACAATGAAAAAACATTGATACTGAACGAATATTTCTGCTCAGTATTCACAAAGAAAGAGGAGGGGGAGGTACCTAAACCAAACAAGAGAAACACTCTGAAGATGAGAGTCGATACCAGTCCATTTACAGAAGAAAGGGTTCTGAAAGAACTAATAAAATTGAAGGTGGACAAAGCAATGGGGCCTGATGGGATTCACCCAAGAATTCTAAAAGAACTAAGGGTAGAACTAATGACACCGCTGACTACTCTCTTTAACAAATCATGGAAGGATGGGGTGGTACCTGAGGACTGGAGGAGGGCGGATGTGATTCCTCTTCACAAAAGTGGGAGCAGGACAGAGGCAGGAAACTACAGACCAGTTAGTTTGACCTCAGTGGTAGGTAAAATGATGGAATCACTTCTGAAGGAAAGAATTGTTGAGTACCTAGAGGTCAGTGGGGCACAGGACCCACGGCAGCATGGATTCACGATGGGAAGGTCATGTCAGACGAATCTAATAGATTTCTTTGACTGGGTGACCAAAGTAGTAGACCAGGGAGGGGCTGTGGACATGGCTTACCTAGATTTTAGCAAGGCATTTGATACAGTCCCACACAAAAGATTAATACACAAGTTAGCCAGCCTTGGAGTGGGTCCCAAGGTGGTAGCCTGGATACAAAATTGGCTGAACAACAGGACACAAAGGGTAGTAGTAATTGGAGTCCACAGTGAAGAAAGGAGGGTTACTAGCGGGGTCCCGCAGGGTTCAGTACTGGGACTGGTCCTTTTTAATGTCTTTATAAGTGACATTGCAGAGGAACTGGAATCAAAAGTATGTCTCTTTGCAGATGACACAAAGATCTGCAACAGGGTTGATACACCAGATGGAGTGGAAAGGATGAAAAGGGACTTGGCAAGGTTGGAGGAATGGTCAAATGCATGGAAGCTCAGATTCAATGCAAAGAAGTGCAAGGTAATGCACCTGGTAAACAAAAACCCAGGGCAAGAGTACACAATGGGGGGTAAGATACTGACAACAGTAAAAATGGAAAGGGACCTGGGGGTAATTATATCAGATGACCTAAAGGTGGGTAAACAATGTGAGAAGGCAGTAAGGAAGGCTGAGGGGATATTGGGATGCATAGGGAGAGGCATCAATAGTAGAAAACAGGAAGTTGTTATCCCTCTGTACAGACAGTTGGTGAGACCCCATCTGGAGTACTGTGTGCAGTTCTGGAGACCCCATCTCCGCAAAGACATAGACAGAGTGGAGGCTGTCCAGAGGAGGGCAAACAGAATGGTGCAGAGTCTGCACTAGAAGACATACGAAGAAAGACTGAAGGAGCTTAATATGTATACCTTTGAGGAAAGAAGGGAGAGAGGGGACATGATAGAAACTTTCAAGTACCTCAAGGGAATCAACAAAGTCCAAGAGGGTGGCATCTTTCAGAAAAAGAGATGTGCAAGAACAAGGGGCACAATTTGAAGATAGAGGGGGGATGGCTCAGAGGTAATGTGAGGAAGTATTTTTTCACAGAGAGTGTTGTGGGTGCATGGAACAGCCTCCCTGAGGAGGTTGTGGAGTCAAGAACAGTGGGGGAATTCAAGAATGCATGGGACAGACATAAGGCAGTCCTAGTGGGGGGTAGGAGGAAGTAAGCTGTTGGTTAATGAGGATCTTAAGTAAAAATGAATCCAAGCACCCACACAGCCCAATTAGAAAATGTTTCAAATGACATATAGTCTGAAGAAGCTTGGCAGGGAGCCAAGTGAAACGTCAGTCTGTTATGTGTGCTTAGTTGTGGTCTATAATAAATATGATTTTTATCATTTGAAACGTTTTCTAATTGGGCTATGCGGGTGCTTGGATTCATTTTTACTTATGTTTTCTGTAGTTTCCAATAGCACCGCACTTGTCCTGGTGCTCCTTTTTCCCCTTTTGGGATCACTACTGTTTTTAATTAGGATCTGCAGCTTATCTGTTAGGTAGGAAAATGGGCAGACTAGGTGGGCCAAGCGGTCCTTATCTGCCATCAAATTCTATGTTTCTATGTTTACCAACCCTATTTCAAACTGAACTCATAGCCCTCAAGTTTCCCTTCTAGCAAATCCCTATGGTAGGCTGTCAGCAACTGTCTGCATCTCGTAAGCTTCAGCAGTCAATTCCTCTTTCTAAACTCCTAGTGTCTCTTCTGCTCCTACTTTTGGGAGGTGTAGAATCCAACCCAGGAACAACCACCACCCCCCCTTACTTCCAAGGGAGCTAAAACTGATGCAACTACATATCTGTAGCCTGCTGCATAAAATAACTGTGCTACAGCCGACCCTCACCTCCCTAAGGCCTAAAATCTTGATTATTTCCAAAACATGGCTAACGCCCCACAATAAAGACCCTGAAATCTCTATCCCAGGCTACACTGTAATCTGGTACCACTGCCCAAGTAACAAAAGAGGTGGAGGTGTAGCCATGTATATCTTCTCCTCCCTTCAGTACACCCTGGCCGATATACCCTCACTCACTCTGCCCTTAGACGCTTTGCTGATCAAGATATCCCTCCCCCAATCCACCCCCATATTCATAGCTGGCTCCTACTGCCCCCCAACTCCCCCACATCAGCTATCCTTCACCACCTGGGCTCTCTAAAATCCTGTGCCAAAGGGGGTGAGCTACACATTCTGGGGGATTTCAATTTAAACTGGCTTTTCAGTAGTATCGCCAAGATCCACAACCAGGTTGCTACTCTGAACCTGACTCAGTTGTTCTCAGAACCTACACAGCTAAACCTGAAATCCAAGAATCACACTCTCCTTGACTGGTCACTCAGCTCTCATCGTCATCAAATAATTGCCTCAGGTCTTTTGTCTGACTTGTTAAGTGACTACCATATTATTTACTCGATATGGACATTTCAGGCCTAAAGCACCCCCTAGAACCATCTTAACAAGGTCATACAAATCCCTAAACCTCACTTCACTCCTAAATGACCTATGAGCCACTGATTGGTCCTACATCTCCTGGCCGACCTCCATTGACTCCACATTAGAATACTTCAAGCTCAAGTTCATAGCAGCATGGGATTACCATGCCCCACTTAAGCGGACCCTCATGAAGGGCGCCCACCTACCCTGGATCACTGCAGACCTTATGTCCCTCTTAAGAGTCAGAGATCAAGCTTGGAAATCCTTCAAAGCCTCCAGTGCTCTGATCATGACACCTACCTACCACTCCCTTCACAATACCTGCACTAGGTTAATTAGGCAGGCAAAAGCAACCTATTTAAAGATTCCTTCCACCCAAATCTAAACCAGACATCCAAATTCTGGAAGGTGGTCAAATCCCTTTTCACCCCACCACCCCAGCCCCCCACACCTGTGCTATATGTGAGCAGAGTGGCAGTAACAGACACCTTGCAGTTGCCTCAGAATTCAACACTGTTTTTACAAATTGCACTGATGTGCTGCACTCCTCCATCCCCCCAGTCCAGCCCTCATCCTCTCCCCCACCCCCCCCGCTCTTGACCTTTCTACTACTCCATCCTTCTCCTTTCGTCAAGTCACCCCTTCCAAAATGTACAATGTCTTGATCTTCCTAAACCCTAATAAAGGCAAATGCCTCTCCGGGCTGCACTCCAAGATGCTACACTTGGCTGCCCCTACCATCGCCGTCCCCTGACTGACCTATTCAATCTCTCTTTCACCCTTACATCAGTCCCCTTGGAATAGAAGCACACAATGATTATCCCCTCCCAAAGGGTGGTGACCCTGCAGCCCAAGGCAACTATTGTGCCATTTCCCTCCTCCCTACTCTGGCTTTCTCAACTCCTCCTCCTCCTTCTTCTCCCCCTACCAGTCTAGCTTCAGGAAGGATCACTATACAGCCACATCGTCCTATGTCTCACAGACTCCATCCTTGATGGCATGGACAAGGGCCACATTGCCTTCGCTATTTTCATTGACCTGGCAAAGTCATTCAATGCTGTCTCCCATGCTTTCCTCCTTGATAAGCTCCCCCTTTTAGAGCTGTCTACCCTATCCACCAACTGGTTCTACTCCTACCTGGCAGGTCATTCCCAATCTGTGAGAATTGGATGTTCCACCTCCTTTTCCCTCTCAGTTACCTCAGTTACCTCTGGTATCCTCCAAGGTTTGGTCCTTGGGCCACTCCTTTTCTCCTTCTTCCTAAATGACCTGCCAACTGCCTGCCCCCACTCTTCCATCCACATGTATTCAGATGACATAGTTCTGTATGCCTCCAACCCCTCAACCGCTGTTGTAATGACCAGGTTACAGCAGGACTTCAATGATGTTCAGCTCTAGTTTTGCACTAACCAGCTTTCTCTGAATGCCAGGAAGACAATCTCCATGACCTTAGGCATGAGGTCAAGAGTCTCTCAGCTCCCATCCATCCCCTCCTTCCACATCCTGGATGGGACCACACTGGAGGCTTGCTCCTCCTTTAGATATCTCAGCGTCTGAATCGACCAGCACCTGGGCTTTTCTGTACATATCGATGCCATCCACGAAAAGTTCTGTCTGAAGCTGTGCACCCCACATTGCAACTTTAGATGCATCCTGCTCCCTGTCCGCCATGAACTTCTACAGAAAATGATCCTCCCTATATTTGACTATGACGTAGTCTATAGTGCCACTCCCAAGTCCACCCTAGCCAGACTGAATCCTCTTTTCCACTCTTTTAGAAGATTTTCCCCTTGACTACCCACCTGCCACCCACCACTGCAAGCTTTACCAGTCACTCAATCTTCCCTCACTCCATGACTGCCACCAGTCTCACTGTGCCAGGTTCATGGCCAAATACTGGTCCCAGACCTTACCCCCATATCTCGCCTCTGTTCTAGCTACTCCTACCCCCCCGACTTACTCCATCAGAAATTCAGACACTCACCTTTTGGATGTTCCACACATGTGCTCCTCAGTTGGTCAAGCAGCATTCCGACATCACATGCCTAAAGTATGGAACTCCCTCCCCACTGGCATCCAACACAAGCCCTCCTCCCAACTCCTCAGCTCCCTCATCAATGCACACTTCTCAACCTGTGTTTGCAGCTAGGATGTGGTCACCTTTCTCCCAAGTTGGCCTCTTCCCCCAGCTTGACTCTGTACTTATCACTCAAATTGCTGCTGTATCTCATGTATGTTTTACTGTATGTTTTTAGCCCACTACTTGTCTATATTGTCTTGCCTCTGTTTTTTTTCGTATTGCATTATTGAACTCTGTACATATTATATTATATGCCTTTTTCTGTGTTCTGTTAATTGTATTATGACTATTGCTCCTCCATATCCCCCTCGCCCAGGATGCACCTGGAATCGAGCAGTACTCTGCTCAGAGTGCCTTCCTGGTAAAACGTTTAAATAAACAAATAAACAAACAAACAAAAATGGCCATAGCAGTATATTTATTAAATGTTCATCATAATGCTTATCAGAGTGAAATGTGCAGCTCAGAGTCTCACCAATTCATCCCCGGAATCTCTGCATCCCTTCCAATGAAGGGCACTAACCTTGTGTGACTCTAGGGAATGATGTACCTCTCTGAGTTGGCACCCACACATTAGAGAGTAGGGAGGTCAGTGTGCTGGGTGACAAGAGATCTATCTCCATCTGGTGGTGCTGCACCCACAGGAAAGCCCAATGAGGTTTTCCCTGACCCCCCAAATTAGGAACCGGTTCCTGCGGCCTCCCACCTCATGTTGATCGAAGAGAGGAGCCCTTCAGAAGAAACTGACTCTCTTCCTTTTCCCTTTGTGACATCTTCTTGAGAGACTCCAAAGCTGCTACTGACTATAACAAAATAGAACTACCTTAGTCTCAAACAGCCCTTTTGAAGAGGCAAAACACCCAGATAAAACCCTCTGAAGGGAAATAAACAGGAAAATTCTTCCTTGATCCCCTAGTGCAGTTCCCCGTATGGGTGCAAAGGGTTCCCTAGTCTACACACACTGGCAATCATGGAACCCTGCTTTAGGAGGGGTGTGGGTGGGAAATCTTCAATTACAGAGAGAGTGAGAGGGACCCCTCAGTCATAGCTCTCTTTAACCACCTAAATCCACTGTCCCTGCCAGATGCCCTTATCCTGCGGTTAGCACAAGTGTTTTTTTCCTGCAGGAGTGGTGCCAGGGCACCTCCCACATTGATGGGTGGTCCCTACCTGCCCACCTGGAGCTCAAGTTTTGGGGATGGGCCACAAACAGTGTTTCCTCTGTTACAGTACTTGTGCAGGCTGTTTATTAGATGATTGTGAGGCTTCATTTGGCTTAGGAAGGCTGTGTTTGTTGTGTGTTGTGTTGCTGCCAACTGCCAGGACAGGGAGTGGAGGAGTGGGGAGGGCTGATCTGTCAGGTGCATGGCTGCTTTCCGACATCTCAATGCAACTCCATAATAGTCAGTATGGAACTTGTGTGCCAGAAGTGCTCTACAGCTTTCCAAGGGATGGTCTAGAAACATAAAAACATAGAAACATTGACATTGATGGCAGATAAGAACTGCTTGGCCCATCCAGTCCACCCATTTCTCCCTACCTACATTATTACATTGGACCATGCCCAATCTGCAGCACTTTCTCTCTCCCCCTTCATTTCCAGTATGATTCCTTTGTGCTTATCCCATGCATGCTTGAACCCCACCACTGTTTTTGCCACCACCAACACCACTGTGAGGCTGTTCCAGAAATCCACCACTCTTATTGTAAAGAATTACTTCCTTACTTGTCTGCTGAATCTACACCCCTCCAGCTTCATAGCATGTCACCTTGTTCTTGAGCACCTTCCTTTCTGAAAAATCTTCCCCTCCTGTACCTTATTTATGCCAGTGAGGTATTTAAAGATCTCTATTATATCTCCCCTTCCTCCTCCTCTGTTCCAGGTGTACATATTGAGATCCTTTAGTTTCTTCTTACAGGGCTTTTGGTGCAGCCCCTGCACCATTTCAGTTTCTCTCCTCTGGACCACCTCCACTCGATGTCCTTCCAGAGATGTGGTCTCAAGACCTGGACACAATTCTTCAGCTGTGGTCCTACCAGAAATCTATAGAGAGGCAACACCATCTTCCTCTTTCTGCTGGTGATGTCCCTCCCTATGTACCCTAGTTTTTCACTTGCCCTCCTTGCTGCCTTTTCACACTGCCTGGCCACCTTTAGGTCATCCGATATGGTCATTTTCCTGCATGGTGGTTATTAATACCACACCACTCATTTTGTACTCTGACCCTGGGTTTCTGTGCCCAAAGTGCATTATTTTGTACTTTTTCACATTGAAACCCAGCTGCCATACCCTTGACCACTCCTCTGCTTATCTTTTCAACACACACCCTTGGAGTGTCCACTCTATTGCAGATTGTGGTGTCATCCACAAAGAGGCAGACCTTCTCTTCCCTTTCAGCTCCTTTGCAATGTCACGTATAAAGACATTAAAGAGGACCGGTCACAACACTAATCTCTGAGGCACCCCACTGGTCACCTTCCCTTCCTTGGAGTGAACTCCATTTACCATCAATTTCTTATCCAGTTTACCACTTTTAGATCAACTCATAAGCTACCTAGTTTGCTTACTAGTTTCCTGTGTGGAACAGTGTCAAACGCCTTACTGAAATCTAGGTAGGCCATGTCCACTGCTCCACTCTGATTTAGTTCCTTGGTTGCGCAGTCAATGAAATCTATCAGATTTGTTTGACATGACCTCTCCCTTCTGACACCATGCTGCCTTGGGTCTTGGAACCCACTGGATTCAAGATATTCCTCAGTCCTTTTCTTCAGCAGCGATTGCATTAATTTTCCCACAACTGATGTCAGGCTGACTGGCCTGTAATTGCCAGCCTCCTCCCTGCAACCACATTTTGTAGTGGGACTACATCCGCCCTCCTCCAGTCCTCCGGAGCCACTTCTGTTTCCAGTGAGCTGTTAAATAAAACTGTCAGAGGTGTATCCAGTATTTTCCTCAGTTCCATCAATACCTTTGGATGCACCCCATCTGGCCCCATTGCTTTGTCCATATTTAGATTAGAAAGTTCTTCAAGACTTAAAAAAGGACTAGTGTTCACCTCCCGCTCTCCAAAGCTTTGTTACTTTTTTGTGGCCTCTCCCCTTCTCTTTCCTCTGTGAACATTGATCTAAAGTATTTGTGCAGGATGTCTGCCTTTTCCTGGTCTCCATCTGCACAGTCCCCCCCCTTCCCTTTTTAACCTTACAATCACATCCCCGGTCTTCCTCTTTTCACTTACATATCTGAAAAATATCTTGTCTCCATTCATTACCTCCTGGGTTATTCTCTCTTCAGTTTGTGCCTTTGTACTCCTTACTGCTTTCCCATCTTCCCTCTGTTGCCCCCGATATACTTCCCTACCCCCCTCTCTTTGTGTCTCCTTATACCTTCTTAATAATGTCCTTTTAGCCTTCACCTATTCAGTCACCTATTTCAAGACTCATAGGAGACTAATTTTCCTCTTGCTTTTGCTCACCTGTTTGATGCAGAGGTTTGCTTTTTTTACCATGCTCCCCTATATCTTCACCCACTGTTCCTCCAACCCACCCAAGTAACCCACAACTGTGACATCATCACAGAAGCATTCACCCATCTTTTTAAAATCCCCACCACTGAAGTCCAGGACCCTCACCCTTCTGTGGTTCAATTCTGCAGCCATTCTTATAATGAACCACACAGTGCAGTGATCAGTGGTCCCCAAATGGCCTGCCAACTTGACATCTGCAACACTGTCCTTGTTAGTGAGTATGAGATCCAGTATTGCTCCATCATGAGTGGGTTCACTGACTAGTTGCTTGAGGAATTCCCCCTTGCAGAGTCCAGGATGTCCCTGCTTCTAGCTGAAGCCACTACTGGGAGGCTCCAGTCCCACATAAAAGATTAATAAACAAATTAGCCAGCCTGGGAGTGGGTTCCAGGGTGATAGCCTGGGTAAAACATTGGCAGGACAACAGGACACAGAAGGTAATAGTGAATGGAGTCCACTCTGAAGAAAGAGGGGTTACTAGTGGGGTACCGGATGGTTCAGTACTGGGTCCAGTCCTTTTTAATGCCTTTATAAGTGACATTGCAGAGGGACTGAAAGGAAAAGTATGCCTCTTTGCAGATGACACAAAGATCTACAACAGGGTTGATATACAAGGAGGAGTGGAAAGGATGAGAAGGGACTTGGCAAGGTTGGAGGAATGGTCAGAAGTATGGCAGCCTGGATTCAAAGCAAAGAAGTGCAAAATAATGCACCTGGGAAAACAAAAACCCAAGGGAAGAGTACACAATGGGGGGAGGTAGTAACAACAACAAAAATGGAAAGGGACCTGGGGATAATCATATCAGATGACCTTAAGTTTGGCAAGCAATGTGAGAAGGCAGTAGCAAGGGTTGGGGGGATACTGGGATGTACAGGGAGAGGCATCACCAGCAGAAAACAGGAAGTCATTATCCCTCTGTACAGATAGTTGGTGAGACCCCATCTGGAGTACTGCATCCAGTTCTGGAGACCCCATCTCCGCAAGGACATAGACAGGATGGAGGCAGCTCAGAGGAGGGCAACTAAAATGGTGCAGGGTCTACAAGAGAAGCCATATGAGGAGAGAGACTAAAGGAGCTTAATATGTATACCCTTGAGGAAAGGAGGGAGGGACATGATAGAAACTTTTAAGTACCTCAGTGGAATCAACAAAGTCCAAGAGGGTAGCATCTTTCAGAAAAAGAGATGTGCAAGAACAAGGGGACACAATTTGAAGAGAGAGGGGGGATGTCTCAGGGGCAATGTGAGGAAGTATTTTTTCACAGAGAGGGTGGTGGACCCATGGAACAGCCTTACTGAGGAGGTTGTGGGTTCTAAAACTGTGGGAGAATTCAAGAATGCATGGGACAGACATAAGGCAATTCTGGTGGGGGGTAGGAAGAAATAGGTTGTTGGATAACTAGGATTTGCAGCTTATCCAGTAGGTAGGGAAATGAGCAGACTAGGTGGGTCAAGTAGTCCTTATCTGCCGTAAAAGTCTATGTTTCTATGTTTCACCTCGCAGGTTAAAGTTCCTCATCAGTAATACCTCCCCCTTTTCTGCCATCTTGTCAAAGACTTCTAACAGTACTTTGTCTAATTACTCCCTCTGTGCTGGAGGTCTGTAGATCACACCAGTGTGAATAGTGACTCAGTTCCATGTCTGCAGGGTGACCCACATTACCTCTACCTCCCCCTGTATTCCCTGTATCTCTGTGGCTTTTATGCTTTCCTTCACATAAAGTACCACACCCTCTCCTTTCCTTCCCTCCCTGTCCCTCTGAACAGAGTATGGCCTGGTATAGACTTGTCTCAATCATGGTTTTCAGTTCACCATGAGTCAGTAATGGCCATAATATCCAGGTCAACATCTGCCATGATGGCCTCTAGGTCCAGAATCTTATTTCCTAGACTTCTAGCATTCATGCACTTTGTCTTCCAGGTTTTGATTCCACTCTGCTTGTTGCCCCCCCTTTTTTCTTTATTGCATTCCCTCCTTCCCACCTCTCTTTATAATTCTCTTGTTCCTTTCCCCATTTATCTCTACCACCCAGCTCCCTTTATTAACTTGCACCCTGGGGAATATCTTCTCCCCTTGGGTTCTGAGACAATTTCTGAGTCCCTGATTTCTTTTGCCAACCTCCTTGGCTAGTTTAAATGCTCATCAAGGTAGCAATTAAATTATCCACTGAGGACTGTGATTCTCTTCCAGATGGATACAGGCCATCAGCCCTGTGTAGGCCCTTATCCTCCAAGGTGGGTCCTCAGTCCCCAAAGTAGCTGAACCCTTTCTTTCTGCACCATTCCTTCAACCATGAGTTGACACTCTTGGTGTGGAGTTCCCTTTCCTGCTTCCCATCATAGACAGGCATCACCTCAGTGAAAGCCACCGAGCGATCTACCTAAGACCCCACCCCAGTTGGTTTGCAAACAGGTAAATTCTTTTAATTTGACCACTCTTATGATGGAGATGCCAAAAGAGAAAGGGCAGAAATGCACATGGATATCCATCCAATACCCATTTACATCAGAATTCAGACATTCCTGTGAGAAGGATAAGACTACAGTATTGAGAAAATTAACTTTGGTGCTAGTCATTGGGTCCAAGAGTCAAACGTTTAGCATGGGACTAACCTAGTTAGCACCCATCCTAACATGGATTGGTACCAGTGCTGTGGTGGAGCCACATCCAGAGGCCCACAGGGCACTTCCCAAAAACTGGTAGCATGATTGCCCAAACCATACCTCTGTGGCACAGCAAATGAGGGAGTGCCTCTTAAGGGGCAGTGCTGAGTGAGCCTGCCAGCACATTAAATTTACAACCCATGGGCTCTGCCTCCAATGTTTACAGCAGGCACTCACTGGAGCTGAAGATGGAGAGAGGATAATGCTGTTTGCTGCACTGCTAGTTCTCCCTCTCTTCCATTGAAATGCCAAAGAGAGTAGCTGTTGGGCAGCTTCTGCAATAGCTTATCAGGTAAGCCAATCAGGCAGCAGGAAGGATCTCGGGTGGCAGAGCTGAGTGAGCCTACCACCCAGTATAAAGTATCCCATGCCAAGCAGTCCTTCTGCTTGCAGTCCTCATGCTAGGGATGAATGCAAAGGATAGTGACTAGAACCTGCGTGGAGTAAGCCAAGGAGACAGGCAACTGCTAGGAACTCTTCCCATTGGAACACAGGTACAGTGATATTGTTTTCGGATTTGTCAGTTGAAGTGGGTTGAGTGCTATATTGTAGCTGAATCATACAGTCTGAGGTTTGTGGAGTGTGCTGCTGGACTAATATTTTTTTTAAAAGTACTGTTGCTGTTTATGGTATACTTGTCTCAATGACATAGCTTGCATAGTGCTTTTAGTACTTTAGTAATGCATAAAGTGTACAGCATTGTCTTTACTGGGATCTGAAAAAGAGGCCAGAAATTGCAGGGAGAGCAGGAATAAGGAATTTGAGGGCTGGTGCAGTGCACTGCAGTGGCCGTGGGGCAGCAGTCTTCAGGGAGACCTTCTGGAGACTGCAGTGCTGCCCCATCATCTGCATGCACCTTTCTGGGATGAGGGAGAGGGTCACTAGATGTGAGGCCCAGTTGGATAGGAGTCAGTGTACCTTCTCCACCATACAAATAGAAGACAGAGACAGAAGCAAGTGCTGTGAGACCTGGGGTTCAACTCCGAGCTGAGACACTTATTTCTTTCTCCACTCTGTTTGTATGCATTCTATAAATATGCACATCACACTCTTGAGATTGAAAATGACCTTTCCCCCATCTAGATGCCACCAAGTCAGACACCGATACCTCACAGGATGCCAGAAAGGAGGAGCACATGGACTATGGTAGTTTTGAGAAGGGCAGGGGTGCTGGAATCTGGAAGGCTGTGGGGGTGGGTTACAGGCATATTCCTCAACCAGTGCCACAAAAAAAATTCTGATGCTGCTTTGGCAGAGCGGGACTGCCAAGAGGAGCAACCATGCTAGTGGCCAGGGATAATGCGGGGGGCCTCACTAGTGAAGACCCGAAGGAGGGTGGAGAAGGAGGAAGCAACTTCTAGTTGGGGACTCAATTGTCAAAGGGATAGAGTTGGGAATAGGAAGGGGGCAGAGAGGGAAGTCAGGTGCCTACCTGGCGCCGTGGCACTGGGGAATGGGAATCATATCCGACAGATCGCTAGGGCAGCAAGCAGGAAGGGGGAGCTAGATGTTATTTTCCTCCTGAGAACAAATGGCCTGGCTAGGTATGGGGCTGAAATACAGTAGTACAGGAGAAGTTTAGGGAACTGGGAAGTGGTCCTAGACAAATAGCATGCTCAGTAGCTTTGGCAGAGGTGCCTCCTGTCTACAACAAGGGGAAGGAGAGGGATCACAACACCAAGACCTTCAACTCTTGCTTAAAGGAACAGTGCAGAGATAAGGGGTACAAATACATTGGGGAATGAGGGCCTACCTGGGATGATAAGTGCCTATGCAGATGTGATGGTCTGCTTAAATCTGGGAGGGGAAACACAGTCTTCAGTGGATGGTTTAAAACTAGCAGAGGGGTGTAGTGGAAGAAACGAGAGAGTAAGGAGATCCCAAGAGGAGAGAGTCCCTCCAGGGTACAAGTAAATAAAAGATGCAGAATGATAGCAAAGCAGGAAGGAGAGAAAAGAAAAAGTTGAAGGAGGAAAGGGAAGGAGGGGAAGCAAAGGAAAAGGGAGCAGTAACAATCAAAGAGCTAACAAAATCTGGAAGATCCAGTAAAAAAAGAGATGATTTGATACTTTTTATTGGACCAACATAGATGTTACAAAAGAAAAAAATGGTGCTTGAGCTTTCAGATTACATTGAATCCTTCATCAGAAAACAATGACCAATGGATGTTTATATACTGTAAATGTTATGTCTAGTCCTGCTGATTGCACCATTTAATTTGGCATTGACCAATGACATGTTTATACACTGTAAATATCTTGTCTAGTCCTGCTGATTGTATCACTTGGTCTCTGTAATTCTATGCTACTTTACCCCTTGCCTTTTGTCCAATGTAATTTATGACTATACGGTCTGTCCATGTCCATCTTGAAAATTAACATTGCTCAATGATGTTCGCTTGGTAAAATAAAGATTTTGATTGATTGATTGAGTTGGTTTGGATGTTCTTCCAAACCAAATGACATTGTTTTCTGTTGAAGGATTCTACATAATCCAAAAGCTCAACATGTATTTTCTTTTGTAACATCTATGTTGGTCCAATAAAATGTATCAAATCATCACTTTCTTTTCTGGATCTTTCGTCACAAGGACCAATACCACAGCAAAACTAATTTTCTATGTCAAAATCTGGAAGGCCATGTGTGCAAATGCTAGAAGTCTGAAAAATAATATCCCTGACCAAGAGGCCATCATGGCAGAGGCCGACCTGGATATTGTGGACATTACAGAGTCAGTACAGTGACAACCATGACTGGGACATGGCCATACCAGGCTACACTGTTTAGAAAGGACATGGTGGGAAGGAAAGGAGGGGGTATGGTACTTTATGAGAAGGAAAGCATGAAAGCAATTAAGATGCATAGAATTCAGAGTACGGTCAAGGTGACATGGGTCAACCATGGGGCAGGAAACAGAGCCACTTTTCAGACAGGCATGATCTACAGGCATCTAGCACAGGGGGAAGAGTTAGATAAGAAAATGTTAAAAGCAACAGGCAGAATAGCTAAAAAGGGAGACTTCAATCTGCCAAATATAGGCTTAGGTTAGGCTTGGTCCTCACACCCTTATTGGCAACCCATTGTGCACCGCTGACAGTATCTATCATGTTGTTTATAATCAGTACTAACATTTAGGGCATTGGCACTTACCATATAAGAGTAAGTTACCAGAGACATAATTATGATTATTACTAATATGATTACTATGCTTATTATGGAAACACATAAGTAATGTGCCGAGAATACATTTCTGTGTTCTTTGTCTACTCTTCTGAGAAGTCTTTATATAGCCTACACTGCTATCATGCGGATTCTTGTAACACTGTAACTATTTCCTGTATTTTGTATGAGTTCTTTGTTCTTATTTAAGCTGATTTTATACTTTTTGTTTATCTCTAGATACACACGGTGGAGTCACTTAACTTTTGACCAATAGGGCTTGTTTCATGTATCTAACTCCTGCATGAAGTAATAGTTGCTATGGCAATTATCATAGTATATAACCTACTGCATTATGTTTTCTCACTAATACGGTCTTCATACCCTGGGGTATTGGGAAACTCTGACTCCCACTGTCTATTTGGTAAGATCTGTTTTAGGACATACGTCTGCTTTTGTGTAATAAACAAGTTTTATTACCACATATGCTGCTTGCTGTTGTGTCTTCTGCTGTTTTGTTACCACCAAGAACTTGAGAAGGGCTTAGACCCCTGACACTTCCCAACTGTAGCTTTAGCTAGAAGCAAGGATATCCTGGACTCCCTACAGGATGTGTTCATTAGGGAACTGGTTACGAACCCACTCAAGATGGGACAATACTGGACCAGGTGCTTACTAACAGGGACAGTGTTGCAGGCATCAAAGTGGGATGCTATCTGGGGACCAGTGATATTGTACAGTATGGTTCAACATAAGAACAGCTGTGGAATCCAATCACAAATTGCAAGAGTCCTGGACTTCAGAACAGCTGATTTTATAAAGATGGCTGACTGCCTCAGGAATTACCTGGCAGGGAGAGACCAGCTGGGAGGGTTGGGGAACAGATAAGCCAAACTAAAAGAGGGCAAAGTGAAGGCAGCATACCTCTGCATCAAGCAAGCAAGCAAAAGCAAAAGGAAGAAGAGACTGCTATGGTCCTCAAAAGAAGAGGCAGAAAATATAAAGGTAAAGAATAGCATTCAGAAGGTATAATGAGACTAAGAAAGGGAGGATATGGAAGTGACACACTTCTGTTTGTAAGAGTGTCAGGGAAAACAGAGGAGGACAGGGAAAGCAGTGAGGAGCACAAAGGTGTAAAATGATGAGAGAACAGCTTAGGAAGCATCTAAAAGGGACAAGGCATTTTTTTGATATGTTAGTAAAAAAAGGAAAACAAAGGGAGGGTATATATGGATAAAGAGGGAGGGGCAGAGAGGGCAAAGAAAAGGCAGGCATCTTGAACTAACACTTCTACTCGTCTTTCACAATGGAAGGGGAAGGGGAGGGACTGCAAAAATGCATCAAGAGCTTGGATTTCAAGAAAGTGTATACAAGTCCTTTTTCCGAGGAAAGAGTCCTGAAAGCACATGCTAACTTAAAGGTGGATGAAGCTATGGGGCTGGATGGGTTGCATCCACAGGTGTTGAGGGAGCTCAGGGAGGTACTAGCTGCACCACTGGCAGCTCTGTTTAACAGATCACTAGAGACTGCAGTGGTTTCAAAGGACTGGAGAAGGGCTGATGTAGTCCCACTTCACAAAACCGGTACCAGGAAAGAGGTGGGCAATTATAGGCCTGTCAGCCTGATATCGGTGCTGGGTATGTTAATGGGAACACTGCTAAACAAAAGGATTGCAGAGTATCCTGAATCCAATGGGTTGCAGGATCCAAGACACCAGGTATTCACCGGTGGAGGTCATGCCAAACAAATATAATAGATTTCATTGACTGGTATTTAATTTTGGTGGCTAGGGAGAGTAGGTGTCCTGTGGCTCTGTTCTCCCTAGACACCGAAAAAGTGTTCAATAGAGTCTCATGTCCATATCTTTTTGCAACTTTAGGCAAATTTGTTTTTCCTCCCAAATCCATTAAGTGGGTCCAATTATTATACACCAATCTGACTGTTTGTGTTCAATGTAACAGTGTTCTATCCAACCACTTCACGTTACAACAAGGTACCTGACAGGGCTTTCCACTCTCCCCACTTCTTTTTAATCTTTTCTTAGTGTCCCTTATATATGTCCTTCAACACAATACTGAGATTAAAGGTATTAAAATTGTAAATAAATATGTTCTGTCAGCATACACGGACAACTTGTTGCTTTACCTTGAAGATACCTAGCAATCGCTGGTTGTTGCTCTGCAACAAATCCAGTGATTTTCTGACCTCTCAGGATACAAACTAAACCTGCAGAAGACTAAGGTTTTACCCCTTAATACTCTGGTAAGTAAGCAGGAAATAGACTGACAGGGTCTATCCTGGGAACCGCACAGTATCATTTACCTGGGAATCCGAATAGCCCGATTTTCTTCATATTTACTTCAGGATAATCTATCCCCTTTGCTGAATTCTAGAACAAGATTTTCAAAGATGGTCCTCCCTTCCTCTCTGACTATGCGGGCACATAAGTGCAGTTAAGATGAATGTGCTTGCCCATCCTGTATCTGTTGGGCATGATGAATGTATTTTGCCCCAAAGCCTGGTTTGCCCATTTACATCACATGATTATTAATAATAATAATAATAGCTTTATTTGAATAAGCGCCTTTAAAAATTGTCAAAGTGCTTTACAAAAGATTAATACAAACGATAGCATAAAACAACAATATAAAAGATAGTGGTAAAATCTATTATTAAATATAATTAACTAACAAAGGCTTGGCCCCGGTGAGACCACGTGACGTCTATGGAGGGGTAGCTGCTGCAAACCGGAGCTCCCGCAACTAACTGGCGATCCTGCTGTTCCCGACCATCAATTTCGCTCCTTTTCACCTCCCTGAGCTGCTGGATTAGTGGACTGATTTGTTTAACTTCCCTCTGGAGCCCCGATCAGCATTGGGATGCAGGCGGGCTATCAGGAATCAGAAGCGAAGCGGCCTCACCGTAATGCTTCACCAAACACCGGGGAAGAGGGCACTTCTGCCGGAAACATTGGCAGTGATTTAGCGATAATCAAGGAGGCTCTCTTCAAGCTCGTGGATGAAATGGCTGAATTTAAACCAGCTCTCACACAGCTTGCCCGTCGGGTAGCGGACACAAGAAGGCTTTCGCATATCGCTCGTGGAGCGGCGCTGGATAAATCAAAACCTGTGGTTACTGAATGTAGGAAAGCAGTGGCCAAACTAGAAGAGAGAGTGGATGACCTTGAAGGGCGCAGTTGGCGCAATAACCTCGTTTTACTTGGTTTGCCAGAAGGGGAAGAAGGCACAAATATGCTGCTTTTCTTACAAAAACTGCTAAGAAAATCTGCAGGCCCTTCACCAAATGGGCCAGAATATATCATCGAGAGGGGGCACCGAGCCTTGAGAGCTAGACCCCCACCAACAGAACCACCACGTCCTATTATCTTCAAATTGCTAAATTTTTTGGATAGGGAGCACATTCTAAAAGAAACCAGGAAACTGTCTTCATTCCAATGGGAAGGCAACAAGCTTTGTTTAGTCCCCGACCTGACCTGGAAAATGAGGCAGACCAGAGCTTCTTTCCGCCCTGTAACTTGGAAGTTGTGGGCTGCGGGGATTCGCCACCGCATGTTATATCCAGCAAAGCTTGAGGTCACTACTAAGGAGGGGCCAAAGCGATATGAATCAGTGGATGAAGCTCTGAATTCACTCCAAATGCTGATGCCAGATTTGTTTCCTAAAGGCTGAGCCACGAGATGTCTAACGCTGATCTAGTGGGCTTAGGCAGTCCAAGAGACAGTATGATTAGACTATCACGCTGATGTATGGAACAGTGGACTATATTATGATTACCTCGGTGTTGCATTGAGGCTCCAAGGGCTTTACTATTTTTTTCGTTTATATATTTTACTCCACCAGGATGGACATTTCATTTCGAGCTGGACTGTTAAATGGTATACCTGTTATGACAGTTTTGTAGAAATAGATAATTTTTTGTATTGCCCAGTGGAGGGAGGTTAAGTTAGTGTTACACTATAAGCGTACTGAAGTTATAAACATTTATGGGGCTGTTGTTACCAGGCTTGCCCAAAGTTTTATTGTCCTGACGATGTGATAGGAGGTCCGAATGGCCCAAGTTGGTATACCCCTTATATATGGTAGGGCTGGGTAACTTCAATCTAGGAGGGACCGTTGAGTTGTTTAGTTCTGTCGAGTAAAGGGTATCTCCTTCCCCCCCCCGCCTCTCCACTGAGTAACTTGTACCTTCATCTGTGGCAATGTTTAATAGGCTACTGTTGTTCCCTGTTGGGTCATAAATTAGCCATCGTCTGGTATGGTGGCACTTGGAGTAGGTGGGATACCTTAACAGGCAGGGATTCCCTTATAATAGGGCCAGTTCATTCCCATATGGTTTCCTTTCCCCCTTTTCTCTCAGGGGATTGGGGGGACTTGCCTTTGAATGTTCGATTTGTTATCTTCTATAAGATTTTATACTAAGGATTTCTATTGTAATGATAATTCCAATATATTAGTTAAATTACGGCAACTCAAATAATTGTTGGGGGGTAAGGTACGTTGACCAATCCTTATTGAGGTTGTTACGATCGCAGGTTTGCATGTCTTTAATGTTGTTGACTTAAGTTTATGTGTGGTGTTGGAGCCCGACCTCATGGCGCACTTTGGATCAGTGTAAGAGGAGTTGGCTTGGTCTGGGGGTGGTTGCTTCTGGTTTAGTTGGGGTGGATTTTTACAGGGATGGAGGGTGGGATTGGTTAGGTTTGGTTTCTTTTGGGTTTTCGGGGCGGGGGGGCAGCTATCCGTACATTGCTCCAAGGGCAAGTTATGATCAAAGACATCTAACCTGAATCTTCTGTCATGGAATATCAAAGGGGGGAAGGACAATTGTAAAAAACACGTAGTCCTAAACCACTTAGACCGTTATCAACCAGCATAGTCTTTTTGCAGGAAACTCATGTCCTTTCAGACCACCTTTCCCATTTTAGAAAAAAATGGGTAGGCCAAGTGTTTGGGGCGGGATATTCTTCCTCTAGCCGGGGTGTGGATATTTTGATAGCCCGGGGGTCCTTTTGTACATTCGGACACAATTGCTGATCCGAATGGCAGATACATTATTGTTTCTGGCAAGCTTGGAGGAAAGCCCTAGTACTGGGATCAATTTATGGTCCCATACAGAGACCCCTCCTTTTCTCCCATCTGGCTGTGCTCTTGTCTCCTTTTAAGGAGTTGCCGCTATATTAGGGGGTGACTGGAACCTTGTTCAGTCGGATATACTAGGACAGATCGCCTGTAGGAAATCATATTCTTCTTTGGCCCAACAAGCATTGGCTGAATGCAAATCTTTTTAGGCCTGATAGACCCGTGGAGGCTGCTCAACCCAACAGTTCGTGATTATACTTTTTTCACCGTGCACAAATCCTTTTCTAGGTTGGATTACTTTTTGGTAAACTGCCAGGTTGTCCCTGAGATAAAGGACGCTGAGCATCTCCGAAGGGTGATATCTGACCACTCCCCAATTAAAATTGTTTGGGCCCCGTCCTCCATCCCGAAGAGATCTTACACATGGGCCTTAAATAATAATATATTTAAAGATACCCAGACTCTAGAACGTTTCCGTATTTTTTTGATAGAGTCAATTAAATTTAATTGGGGTACGATCTCGAACACTGACCAGTCGTGGGCTGCTCTTAAATCTGTATGGAGGGGAGAGCTAATTAGAATAGCATCGGTGAGGAAAGCCAAATATAACCGGAAGCTGTCCGATTATCTAATAAGGATCAAACAATTAGAGGCTATACTGGAGCACATGAGGACAGGTGACCATGAACAGGAGCTGGCGCACTGAGAGCATGCTATGCGGGGGCTCTGAGAGATAAGGTTGTTAGCATGTCAACTAAATCCAAGGTGTTATATTTGGGGCAGGGCAGTAAAGCCGGGAAATTACTGGCCTGGCAGCTAAAACGCAAGTCTGACTCCAGATGGGTTCCGCCCTAAAAATTCCTGACTCTGATAATTTGATCACTGACTCTAAGGGAATTCTACAATCTTTTGTCTCCTTTTATAGAGACCTATATTCGACCCGGCCCCCCGCCGCACATTTGTTATCACAAATGCGGTGGTTCTTGGATGGAATATCACTTCCTAACCTGCCACAGGATTCTAAAGTGAAATTAATATCCCCTATATCAAATGAAGAGATTATATCTGCTATTGACTCACTTAAAGCTGATAGGGCGGCTGGCCCTAACGGGTTCTCGCCTTTTTTCTACAAATTATTTAAAGCAGAAGTGGCTCCGCTGTTGAATGAGTTATTTACTTTTTGGTTTGATCATGGAGTGAGGGATGCATCTCTCTTCGAAGCCAGAATAATTTTGTTACCTAAGCCAGGGAAGCCCACTGACTCTGTTAGTAATTACAGACCAATCTCTTTGTTGAACTTAGATGTAAAAATCTTTGCTAAAATATTAACTACTAGACTTAAGAGTGTCTGGAGAGATCTGACTAGCATGGAACAAGCTGGCTTCGTGGAGAGACGCACCTCGGCAGACCATTTCAGAAAACTATTTTATTTAATGTCCACCTCTGAAGTTTCTAATGAGGATGCATCTTTAATTTCTTTAGACGCGGAAAAAGCATTCGACCGCGTGGAATGGGTGTATATGTTCGAGGTTTTAGTTAAATTTGGTTTTCCCCAACAATTTATACATTTAATTAAGATCCTTTACTCGTGTCCAACTGCTAGAATACAATGCAATAACCTGATATCTGATATTTTTCCGTTACTGAGGGGGAACTCGTCAGGGCTGTCCGTTGTCGCCTTATCTGTTTAATTTGTATCTAGAACCCCTCATCAGAGCAATCAAGGTGGACAGACGGATTTTGGGCATTAAAATTGGAGACCAAGAACATAAACTGTCAGTATTCGCAGATGATGTTTTATTACATATTAGAGATACAACTTCATCTCTACCTAGAGTCCTTACCTTAATTGAAGATTTTAGTGGTTTTTCGGGTTTTAAACTAAACCTTGCAAAAACAACCTTTTTTCCTCTCTCGGCCACTCTTGTGAAAGCTGGTGCGTGTCTTTAGGCTTACAGTGGCAGTCTAAATCCTTTGAATATTTAGGCATCCAGATCTCCAAGAACCTAGATGAGCTGGCCAAACTGAATCTATTACCTGTCCTTAAATCTATCAGAGAAGATCTGGATAGATGGTCGAAACTGCCATTGTCCTTCTCTGCGAGAACCAATATTATAAAAATGGTGGTTCTGCCGAGAATTCTTTACCCCCTCCTTAATCTGAATATATATCTTCCAAAGTCTTTTTTTAACAATCTATGTAGGTACTGCTCAGATTTTATATGGAAATATAAACCTCCACGCAGAGCTTATTATAAACTTTGTCGACTACGTAAGTTGGGTGGCCAACAATTACCGGACTTTTTTTAAATACTACCTAGCCATTCATGCAGCTAGAGTGGTTTTATGGACCGGAAAAATTAGTACCCCTGCCATAGGCCTTGAGTTAGATAGGGCTATAGTTAAGGGATTAAAGCTAGATTTAGAATCCCTCCTTTACACCCCTTGGATTAAAGTACCAAGTAAAATTAGAAATACTCCTATAGGGTGGGATATTAGGGCCATTCATCAGCTATATGCCTGTTTAAAGATTAACCCCTGTTCGTATATGTTGCAGCCTCTTTAAAGAACCCCAATCTCTTAATTGGTAATCAACCTATATACCAATTCCCTCAATATTTCCATCTAAAATTGAATTACTGACTTTTATGTGGGCAATGCTATGCTCCTGCTTTCATCACTAGCATTAAAGTTCGGGGTTAGGCCCCAAGCTATGTTAAGTTTGGCTCAAATTAGGAGCTGTATTCAGTCTTTTCTGAAGCACGGCAATGGATCTAACCTAGTGGGGGACCTTTGGATATATCTATCTGATGCCTGTCTATCAGGTAAATTGGTTTCTAAACTTTACCAGGGCATTCTTAAAAAGACTGACTTTCACTCTTCTCCCATCCCCTTTCATTGGGCAGTTAACATGTCTCTGAATTGGTCGGAGTCAGTATGGGAGAAAATTTGGACAGATACTTATACCTTTATTAAGCAGGATAGATTAAGAGAAAATTCAGTTTAAATTACTGCACAACATCTATTGGTCCCCAGCTAGGTTGTCTCGCTGGAATAACAATTGCTCTCCAGCTTGTGAGAACTGTAATGGCTCCTTAGCTACTACCTTTCACAAGATGTGGTCCTGCCCTAAAAGTAGTGAGTTATGGGAGCTGGTCAAACGGGGATTGAGGCCTTTTCAAGATCTTTCTATTTTTTTTCTCGCCAGAGATTTGTGTGCTTGGGAGGTATGACTTTATCCCAGGTACTGCCTCTAGAGCCCAGATGGCACTGGTGGCAATGGTCACTAAGCTGGTGATTGTACGTCATTGGCAGGAGACATGGACCCCTTCTTTCAAGGAATGGTGGGAGGAATTCATGAATGCTTTACTTGCTGAAAGGTCTGTTTATGTTGCCTCTAATACACAGCACAAATTTGACAAATACTAGAAAGGCTTTAATCAATGTCTGCGGGACAAGTTCATTTTTCTACGGTAGCGGTACTGAGAATACCTTTGGTCTCATTGGTCCCACTTGGATAATATTTTTCTACCAATATAACTTTCCTCCCTCCAACACTATCAATTTATACTTTTCTTTTCCCTCAAAGTTTTTGTTCTAGCTGAAATAATGGTTTTAATATGATATTATTTATTTCCTGCTTTTATCAATGTTCGGATAGTCTGGGGTGGGGGTGGGTGGGATTGCTTATATATCCTTTTTTATCATTTGGTTTTCTTTTTTCTTTTTATTGGTTATTTTTTTTTGTTTAACAGCAAAATTATATTAGCTTGTGTATATTCCGTTCTACATCACCTGTGTACCTCTAACATTTCTATATACATTGTCTTATGGTGATGTTGTTCTGTTTTAAATTAAAATAAAGTTATTGGCAAAAAAAAAAAACAAAGGCTTGGCCCCATTAATAAGTTTTAAGAGCTTGTTTAAAGCCCCTCAGGATCGCGCACTAGAGAATTCCTTATGATTTTAAAGATAACCTTGAAATCTCTAGCAACCTCTCGTCAGCTGAGCAGAGCCATCTCTCAGGGCAGTAAGGGGACAGAAGCTCTTTCAGGTAGTCCGGGGCAAGCCTGTGTAGGGCTTTATACATCAGTAATCTGACTTTAAAGGTGATCTGCCACTGAATTTGCAGCTAATGCAGTTCACGCAGCACCGGCGTGATGTGACATGACCGGGAAGTCCCCGTCAACAACCGAGCTGCAGCATTTTGCACCACCTGCAGGTGGTAGATAAGAACCCCTGGTAGCCCTAAGTAAAGGGAATTGCAGGAACCAAGGCATGAGGTCACAAAGGTGTGGATCAGCATGGGAAGGTCACCAGACAAAACAAGGTGCTTGATCCTAGTGATGTTCCTCAGATGGTAAAAGGATGACTTGATGACTGCCGACACCTGAGACCGCAGAGTCAGCCTGTCATCAAGCATCACCCCTAGGTCCCACACCCATTCAGAAGAAAGGAGCTGGGAGCCCCCAAGAAAGAGCCCCATGAGCTGACCAGCCCCAGACCCCCCTATCTGGTGACCTGGATCCACAACCATCACCTCATTCTTTCCCGAGTTCAACTTAACCAGCTGAAATTCATTCAATCCTAGATTTTGACAAGGCAGTTATTAAACACCAAGAGTGCACTATCCTGGTCAGGTGTAATGACTTTATTTGGAGGGTAGAAGTGCTCAAACAAGCTTATTTTAAGCTTTCGATGCCAAAAGTGAAAGGAGGCCTTCAACTTCCAAATTTTTTCTTACACTATGCAGTCCTGCATGATAGCAAATTTTTACAGTGGAATGAGTCTGTGGGAAACCTTCTCCCAAATGCCTACACTCCCCTTTGGTTAGAGATGAAATGTAATCTCTGTGATCAACAGGGTATATGCCTTGATAGCTTACTCTATGCAAAGCCTTCTGTATTAACCCATCCTCTCTGGGATACACCATGACACTGGTCCCTAAAAGCACTCCATCATAAATGCATATATGGGCTGGAAGTGGAATAAAGTAGATACACAGCCTCTGCTTGGTAACCTTAATATTCTAATTGCAGGCCATCCTCTGCCAGCCTTTTTTTGCCTCAATTGGAAGGACTGACCTTAAGATCAATTTTAGATGACGATAACTTACTCCCATTCACTGTATTCCAAGAATGTTTCCACCTCCCTAATTCAGTATGCTTTAAATATTTTCAGGTCACCCATTCGGTAACTTCTTTTATATACCCTAAACCCTGGGTAAGATGGGATTCATCTGTACTAGATTCCCTTGTCCTTGCAGCTTCTCTACCACATTAAGGGCCAGATATTCAAAACTTTGCACCAGGCAAAAAACGTTTGTGCAGGTTTAGCGCGGGATTAGCACTGTTCTGCTATATTCAAAAGGACAAATAGCACGGGCAAACTGCATTAGCACTGGGCAAAATCATAATGTATGTAAGGAGCAAACTGACATGAATACAGGCACAATGCTATATTCAGCGACTAGTGCCACGCTAAGTGCTTTTGCACGACTTAGCATGACACTTAGCGCGGTGCACATTACTGCCCAGGAAAAGCTTGCCTTAACCCTGGGCAATCAGCTTTGCGGGGTGTTTGCATGGCTTTTGCGCAGCATTGCGCGACCCTAACAAATAAATGACACATAGACAAAGCCAAACATGGAGGAAACATTCTGCTAACTGATGGCTTCACAATGATGCCATCATCTGCCACCAGTCCCAGCCATGCTAGGCAGTAAGTGGTGACCCTGCCGCCAGTGGACAGCATTGCAGTGTGGCCATGCAGCACACACCTGCGGACCACTCTTCTGTAGACACCAACAGATGCCAGCACACACATGCAGCACTGTGGTCATGGAGGATGTTGAGGGGAGAGTGTATGGGTGGCCAGGCTGTGCCACAGACCAGCTGTGGCCACATGGCTGGGACACATCATGCAGTGCACATGGGCCAGTATTGGGAATACCCCAACACCAGTGTGCCTTTCTGAAAATATGTGCCCCCCAGGCCACATACCGCACAGCTGTACAACTGCCACAACACACAAAGCCGGACATGTATACGTCACTGTGAGCATCCCATGCCAGAGGTGCAGCATCTGTGGGTCACACAACAGCATAACAGTAATGTCCGCTGTCAGTAAACACCTGTAGGTTGGGACTCTCACTGTGTATAGTGCAGTCATCATCACTGCCCTACACACCATAGGCATTGCTGTGTCCACACACTACTGGCCCCCTTGCTATTGTAGTGTCTGCTATGCACTGTAGCATGACCTACAGTGTGACAGTTGCATGCAGCACCATCACCATCTGTGCCTATGCCATGTTGTCCCAGTACAGCTGCAGGCAGCAGAGCATGTGAAAGTACAGTGCTCAGAACTGTATAATATTCCCCAAACTGTTTGTGCAGCGCTAAACTGTTAGCCTGGTGCAACTACATGCAAACTACATGCAAATCAGGGCATAATGAGATGCTAATTTGGATTTTTGCCCAGAGATTGCCTAAGTAGGCTTATTTGCATGTCACTTTTGAATATGACAAAGTTTAGCACCAGGCAAACATGTTTGCACTGAGCTAACAGTTTAGCCCTGCGCTAAACCCGCGCAAACGTGTTAGCGCTGCGCAAACAGTTCGGGGAATATTTTACAGTTTTGCACACTGTACACTGTACTTTCACATACACTGCTGCCTGCAGCTGTATTGGGTCCACGTATTTGCTGGCACACACATTGGCCACATAGTTCACTTCTACCTACGTTCGCATCTCTGTGCACTGTGTTGCTGTTGTGGTTTGCACTTCCTGGTTGCCATATTCAGAGCTGTCTTATTCCAGGGCTAAGTTTGCCCTGCACTCCCAGCCCAGTTTGCCTGGCCTCATTCCCATGCTATATTCAGAAGCTGTTTGCCCTATGGCTTGCTTTGTGCTCCGGGCTAAGTTTTCCCGCCGGGCAGTGCTAATTTGGCCCTGGGGCAAAGTTTTGAATATCTGGCCCATATCTAAACTTTACCACTTGCTCCAATCCCTGGACCCAAACAGTCTTACAGGAGTCTGATTTTATTGGCAATAGGCCCTTGGCAACCAGTGCGAGGCAATACTTTGGCAATCTGTCTGGCGGCAACTTTGTAAATTTCACAAGCAAGATAGACTCTGATTAACTTCATTTCATATACTCCAATATATGTACTATACACTGGCTAAATTATTTAAATGAACAGACTATCTTTCCCCCTCTACTCCAGGTGCAGATTGTGTGATGGTACCCTGGAGCACATGCTTTGGGATTGTCAAGGGATAGCTCCATTCTGGCATACAATTAGGATTTCACTCGATCCTCTTCTCGATTTGGATGAATTATTTACTCCTGAGATTTGTCTAGTTGGGATTTATCCTCCCAACTTTCCTACCACACATAAAGCTGACATTGCCCTGATAGCAGCAGTGGCCCAACTTATTATTCTCCATCATTGGAAGGACACTGCAGATCCACAATATAAAGAGTGGCAACAGGAAATGCTGTTGGCTATGATGACGGGAGAAACATATAGCCGCTCTTAACTGCTGCCAGTATCACTACCGTACCATCTAAGAGCCCCTATATACCTTAATATCTCTTTCTCCTTCTAGATCTGTGACTCCCCTTTCGTAAACTTCCCTAATTGTTCATTATATGACACTATTTGGTTAGGCTCACTCCTTCATAAGCTTACTGATAGAGTTTTTCTTTTTTTTTTAAATTAGGCTCAAGGGAAGGAATGTGGATGGTGGGGGGAGGGTTTTTTTCTGGACAACAGGAGGGAGGGGGTTTCTGTTAGTTTGCTTTTTGTATTCTTTTTATTTTTATCTTTCTTTTGTTCTGTTTGCTGTAACTGCCATTGCTAATGTCTCTTATATTAATATTGCATTTGTTATTGTTAATGGTTTTTAAAAATCAATAAAGTTTACTTGATTAAAAACATTGTATTCATCGTATTCATATACTTGCAATGAAAGTGACTGGTCAATCCTTTGTATTAGATCCCAAACACTGTATACTTGGTATTTTTGACCCTCATCCTCATAATATCCCCCAATTCCTGAACCGATGGTTAACTATACTTTTTCTTCTAGCTAAACATAGTATACTTATTATGTATTGGGGAACTAATATAATCCCCACTCTCCCTGATATTCTTAATCATTTATCTCAATATGCCTCCCTGGATTGTATGACACATATTTCTTTCGACCGACTCAATATGTATAATAAATGTTGGCAGGAATATTTAAAATATTTGGATTCATCTAGCCCTTCTGGCACTTAAAGTATGGATTGAAATATTTTATATAATATATCTCTCTCTCCTCCTATTGATATCCTCTTTTTTTTTTTCATTGCCTCAGGTTGTGGTCTCACTTTTTCTCTACTCACTTTATACTCTCTCTCTCTCTTCGCTATTTCTTCCTCTTCTCTTGTTATTCTTAATCCTTTCTATATAAGTTTTAGTAGCACTCTAACAATATATATAATAGTAATGTACAACTATGACTATTCATACCCCATCTCTCACCTTCTACTTCTTCTATTTTCACTCTGTATTACGTAGTGCTAAGCCTTTTTTTATTATAATATTGTAACTGTCTAGTTTAAGTTGTTAATCCAAAAATTATTATACTACCATTGAATAGTCTTTTTTTCCTCCTTTGTTAGATGTTATGCTACTTAGTTTATTATTTATATAACTTTATATAGTATAGTTATAGGGTATACCTGTTGTTTGTTTATCTTATAAATACTTCAATAAAAAGATTAACTGCAAAAAAAAACATTGTATTGACTGATTCATCAAGAAGCTACTGTTGATCAGGGTGGCATGGTGGATGTGATGTACCTGGATCTCAGTAAGGCTTTCAACACTGTTCCACATATGAAACTGGTAAACAAGCTGGGTAGCTTAGGGTTGGGCAACAAGGTGGTAACCTGGGTAAGAAACTTGTTAGAGGAAAGGAGACAGAGGGCAGTGGTAAACAGAGTTTGCTCCGAGGAAGGGGAGGTGACCAGTGGGGTACCTCAGGGTTCAGTGTTGGGACCGGTCCTCTTTAATGTTTTTATTAGTGTCATAACAGAGGATCTGAAAGGTAAGATCTGCAACAGGATGAGCACTCTGGGGGGGGGTGGTAAGGATGGACAGAGATCTGAAAAAAACTGGAGAAGTGGTCAAGGGTATGGCACCTGGGTTTTAATGCAAAAAGTGCAAAATAATGTCCTTAGGCCATAGAAACCTGGGAATAGAGCACAGAATGGGTAGAGTGATATTGACAATGACAAGGATGGAAAGAGACTTGGGGTAGTCATATCGGATGACCTAAAGGTTGCCAGGCAGTATAACAAGGCAGCTGGGAAGGCTGGAGGGATGATCAGCAGCAGAAAAGAGGGAGGTGGAGTTGCCTCTACATGGATCGCTAGTAGGAACCCACCTAGAGCACTGTGTCTAGTTCTGGAGACCACATCTGAGGAAGGACATAGACAGGGTGGAGGTGGTCCAAAAGAGGGCACCAAAATGATGCAGGGTCTGTATTAATATTTGTATTGAAGTGCACTTTGCATTGCAAACCTTTCAATACATGTCATGTTAGAGTAGGATTGCCATTTAAAAAGAAAAAAAAAAGTTGGTTGCAGTAATCTCTAGTTCGCTATATATTTCTCACAGTTTAGCTCTTTTATTTAAGTGCCTGATGAAGAGGCCTATGTACTGTAGCTTTGAGAGCTTGTATAATCAAGGGTTAAATTGAGCAGGAGCTCACAGGAACTCAGTTCTACCACCTCTTAAAAAAATTGTATGACATTTCCCCCACCTGTGACATCTTTTTTCTCTGACAACTACAGGAGAGTTCTGCCACCTAGAAATATAGATATAACATTTTCCCCACTTAAACTTTTTCCAGTTTAAGTACTGGGTATAATACATATCTGTTACTCAAATAAAAGAGTATTTCCATCTACCTTTTTCCTTTTTCCATCAATACAATAATATACAGTAATTACTTTAAAACTATAATGTGATTGTATGGAACACAGAAATCATTACAGTGTATAATGTTATATTTCATTTCTGTAAATAAAGAGAAAATTTAAACTACTAATATTAATTATGGGTATCTACAGTATGCATTCGTTATATACATGTTGTAAGTGCCAGAACATAGATAAAGGTAAACCACTCAAACTTGAAACAGCCAAATGTTGTTCTTTCAATTCTTTCAGCTGTGCTACTTATTTGTGATTGCTCATCCATCCTGTCCTCCAGGTCTCTCATGGGTTGATCTTTCCAGACTGCCTTTTTGACTTGGGAATAAAACCTCCTGGCTATCCCCTGTTCTGCATGATAGGCCACTGTATTATGAAGGATAAGAGGTACAGCAGTACCCTGTGGTTCACAGAACTGATCTGTATAACAAATTAAAGCAGCAGTACATGTTACAGTGTAATGCTTGACCTATCTCTCTTATTCTAGTGTGGAGTGATCATGCTTTCTTGTCTTATAAGATTCCAATTAACCTATGTTGAACATGTTTTAGTACTTTCAAAAGAATGAGCGCCTGCTGTGCCCTTGTTAATAAGGCAATCCCCAGTTGGTCTTTTTTCTGCTGTTTTTACACACTCATCTTATTAGGTTAGTGAGTGTTTGTGTTGCATCCCAGTTGATCATCTTGTTACAAGAAAAGTAATATTAAAAATGGGTGTTCAAAACTAGCTGAGGAAACAATAATAATGCAAACCTGGTGGGTAGTCATATTAGTCTTCTCCTTTTTCACAAGGAAAGGAGGACTAGACAGTACTGCATATTTTAGGCCTCATCCCGGGGATGGGGGGATACAGATACAGTCCAACTGAAATTTTAACCAGATTAAGCTGTTGGTGGTATTAGAAGGACCCAGACAATACAACAAATTGCACTGTTCGAATTATACTCTCTGACTGTCAGATGACAGCTGGCTGAGGAGGTGATGTGGGTGCAGGTCACTTACTGAGAAGAAACTTGGGGTCACTTATGAGAAGAAACTTTAACAAGTCCATTTACTATAGTTTTATAACTTTATTTGCCAGAACCCTGACATTTCTCCCATTAGGGCTTCTTTAGGGGATTGTTTTCCTGGTGAACTTTCCTTCTATTCACACTACTTTAAAAAAAATCTTTATCCTTTAACCAGACTGCACTTTTGAACACTGTTTAATTTGTTTCCAAAAATGTTTTAGAGCTGACTTCATAAGCAAACCGAAGTTCTGAGTACTTAAAGAAATTACAAGCTCTGAAACATTATTGGAAACAAAAAACAGCATTCAGAAGTATAGCCTGTGCATCTGCAGTCAGTCAGAAGAGACTATGTATTTCTTGCACTGTGAATGTACACAGTATCTGTGGCTTCATAACTGCTGGTCCCACAGGGAACAACACTTCTGCAGCTGGACATACTGTTGTAATTTCAGTTTATTGACTTTTTCTAAAGAAAGGAAATTCATTCAGAAAAAACAGTGTTAGTATACCACTAGTGTCCAGCTTAAGCAAATGTTGGACATTAAGACCATTGAGCAGACAGTTCTTGAACAGGTGCATAATTGCAGATATCCTGGATTATTTATGTATTTGAAAAATGTCACTAGGAAAGGCATACTGAGCTACAATAGCTTGTTTCCAGATGCATCCTGGGAGAGAGGGGAAAAAGAGATACATTTTTGTGCATTTGAATATGAGATCCAAATAAACTATACATAAAGCTAAGCCAGTTCATAAAGTCAAATACATTTAAAGCAAAGCTAGACATTCTGTGGGAATAGGCAGGCAGCACTTGTCATCCAGATATAGTCTATGTGCATATAGCATTAATACATATGTACACATATATATATATTTATATATACATTCATTCTTATAAGTTCATATAAGTAATCATACACATACAGACAAAATATTTCAACACTGATAGGTGAGAGTTAGAAGAACCTTCATCTCTCCAGGATGTACACTCTGCAAGGGGATTGCTTGGGAAAAGAAGATGAGTGAAAAGGTGGGGGGGGGCACATCTTCCCCTTAGGCGTGGAAACACAAGGGTATGAACACTACTCAATGTAAACTCAACCAGTGCTATAGGCTTTGAACATGCCTAGTGAGAGGTAGAGCAGTGAAAGTAGAACAGAAGTAAGGGCAGAGCGGGGTAGTGAAGGATATGTTGGTCAGGTGCAAATGAAGGATGGGCAAATGTATTGCTGAAGAAGATAGGACACTGAAAAAGTAGATGGGACAGAATGGATATCTAAGGGGAGGGAGTTCCAAATGTTTTGAAAGTAATAGGAGAAGGCAGCTCTTTCTGAAGTGGAAGTAGAGGTAGGGAGTGTGAGGGTCCTGTAGGGTGAGTTGTGGAGGAAGTATGTGGGGGTAGGAGGGATGGAGAGGAGGGTGTTGAGGTAGGGTGGAAGGGGGCCAAGCCATAACTTTTCAACTAATGAGGCACTGTGGACACGGCATCTGGCCCCCAGCATGGGGAAGGAGAGGGTGGTGTAAAAGAAACAGTGGTGTGTACAAGGTAGACAGGCAAGTGCAAAGCTACAGAAGAAGTTAAACAGGCTTTCCAGTCTGGCATGGGTGGTTTTAGGGGCAATACTTTCGACTATGTCACCAAAGTCAAAGATTGAGAGTATTATCTTCTGTATGATTGATCTCTCGGTGGGCCAGTGTTGGAAGGCAGCTATGGTGTATGTACAGAGCTCCTAGTTTGGGAAGTAGCTTTTTGTAGATAGCAACCACATGACCACCAAAGCTGAACTTCCTGTTGAGCCAGAACCCAAGGTATTTGAAGGAGGAGACATCCTCTAATATGGGCCCCTCAAGGGTATGGAAGGAAAGGGTGGCAGCAAGCATGGAAAGCTTTTGCCTGGTGCCAAAGGTCATAGAGACTGTTTTTTTGGCATTTGGTGACAGCTGATTTTAGTGAAACCAGCACTGGACGTTATTGAAATCCAGCTGTAGGCTGGTTGCCACACCAGAGGTGGAGGTACCGGAGGTATACAAAAAAGTATAATTCGCATACATGTGGATGTTAGCTAAGAAGCAGGCAGCAGGTAAGTTGTTTAAAAAGATTGAGAAGAGTATTGTTCCAGGTACCAAACCTTGAGGGATACCTGTGTTAATGGGGAAGTGGGGAGAGGGAGTTTCCAGTCCTGATTATTTGGGTCCTACCCATAAAATAGGAACAGAACCAGCTGGTGGTGGTCTTGGAGAGACCAGTTGCTGCAAGCTTTTTGAGGAGAAGGGAGTGAACAACAGTGTCAAAGGCTTTGGCCATGTCGACAAAGATGGCAGTGGTGATGCATTCCTGATCCATGCCAGAGTGAAAGGAGTCAGTAAGCCAGAGAAGGGAGGTCATGGTGGAAGGAACCTTATGGAAACCAGACTGAAAGAGGGTGGAGGAGGAGGAGGAGTCAGGGAACAGAGAAAGCTGTGCCAGTACGAGATGCTCTTGGAGTTTTGCAAGGATTGAGAGCAGAGCTATCAGGCGGTAATTACCTGGGTTTGTGGAGTCACCACCCTTGGGAAGAGGGATGACAGTGGCAAGTGTGAAGGAGAGATTCAAAAGGGAGGAGAGTGGGAGGGCAATAACATGGGCACAGAGGTACAGGAGCTTGGGATCATGCCCATCCAGGTTTTTGCCATTGTGGGGTTTAAGGGCTAGAAGAGCTTGCAGGATGTCAACAGGGGAGACTGGTAGGAAGGAGAAGCTGGAGGAAGAGGAAGTAGGTGTGGAAGGAGCTAGTGGAGGAGGAGCTTTAGGCAGTAGGGATGCTAGAAGGGTGGAAGCACAGGTGGTGATGAAGATGTTGAATTCAGTAGCTACAAAGGGGGGATCTGAGATGGAGTTGTCACCTACCTTTAGGACTGGGGAAGGGGATTGGGATGAGGGGGGGAGAATAGGGCATGGACTACCTTCCAGAATTTGGAGCGGCTGTTAAGGTTCTCTTGGAAGGTGGATGTGAAATATTTTGCTTTGGCAAGACAGCTAGCCCTGATGCAGGTGTTACAGAGAGTTTGATATCTAATCAGATCTCCAAGAACACCTGAAGCTTTGTATGTCTTCCTCGCCAGGTCACAAGCACGCTGACAGGCCAGCAGTTCTGCTGATACCCTGGGGAGGTGACAGCCTCAGACCCTGGTCTTCCTAAAAGGAGTGTGCCAGTCCCAAGCATTTAGGAACTGTGTTTTAAAGTAACTCAAGGCTGAGTCAACAAAGGAGGCATTTGCAATGGGAGATCAGTTTGCTCCAGTTGGTTCCAACAAGTTCCTCATGAAGGGAGAACAAATCTAAGGACCTAAAGAAGTGGAGGTGGAGGATATTTGATGGAGCTTTGGGGTGATGGATTTTATGCACATACTGGACTATGTGGTGGTCACTTAGTGTATCACGCAGGATTCCTGATGTAACTACATGGTAGGGGTGTGTAACTAGAACCCGGTCTAGTAGGGTATGCTTACGTGACTTGTGGTTTAAGATGGTTGGTTTGGAGATCAGTGTTGTTAGATTCAGGTAAGAGATGTGGTTACAGATTTTGGATTGGGTGCTGGACAGCCAGTTTATATTGAAATCACCAAGGATGATGAGTTCACCAGTTGAGGAGTGAGTGGTGAGAACGGAGATGACATCTGTGTTAGAGGAGTGACAAGCTTCCAGGTGTCTTATTCTATTGTATGTAATGCCTTTACTTTAATTTTTGTAATAGTATTCTGTGTTTGATCATGTATCTGTCCAGGTCCATCTTGTAAATGAGTTTACTCAAAGGTGTTTCACCTGGTAAAATAAAGATTTTTGATTGTTTGATTGATTGCTTGATTGATTGATGAGGAAAGGAGTCTAGGGCAACAATAGACATCACTCACTAAGATAGGGAGGGAGCGGGGAAGAGATAGTTTTAGTAGCAAAAGTTCAAAGGCAGAGAGGGAGGAGGTGAAGAGGCAGATGGTATTCTGAATAGAGGTTGAGATGTAAATGGCCACCCCCTTCCTTGGATAACCAGTCCTCCAGAATGAGGGAGTAACCAAGGATGGAGATGGCAGTGTCAGGGATTTTAGATGAGACTCATGTTTCAGTGATGATCGGCACACTAGGTTACAAGCTAGTCATAATAGGTTGGAGAAGGTCAATCTTTGGGAGAAGGCTCCTGAGGTTGCGGTGGACTATTTTTAGTCCTTTTGGGAGGTCAATGGGGAGAGGATTGGATGCCCAGGGTTGGGTTCAATGTCCCATGCTGATGGATATGCATCTCCAAGGAGGAAAGGATGTATGGGGATAAAAAGAGGTGGTATGATTAGGGGTGGAGCTGTGTGTGGATAAAATTGAATGAAATGACACTAAGTGAAGACAGGATGAGTGGAAGATGGATGATCCTGGGCACCATGGTGAGTGAAGAAGGGGGTGGAGACATGAGAATGAAAAAGTGGGGGAGAAGGAGGGAGGGCAGGGGACTGATATTGGTAGGGCAGGAAGGCAAGTGGGAAAGATGGACATCAGTGTGAACTGGAGGGGGAGGGTGACAAGGACAAGGAGGAGCATAGTGAGAAGGAAGGGAAAGAAACTGGATGGTAAAGATGGGAGAGGTAGGAGGGGTGACAGAAAAAGGGAAGAAATTAATGGAGAATTTAGGAGGGGGGAGCAGAGGGAGAGAGTAAAGGAGAATAGGTATATAGAAGACTGTACTGGCAATAAATTATAGGTTTAAGTGGGACAAGCGTATTGATTTATTGACTGAAAAGATTGGAATACATGTAGGAGCATTGTATAAATGTAGGCATTGTATGACAAGGGAAAACAGGATACATAGTAAATGCACTTGTGTTACCACTATTGGACTATGGTGACTTAATGTTTGCTGGTGCAACTGTATAATATAATGGCTAGGTATATTTTGGATGCTCCCCAAAAGATGCATAGATGTTCACTATATAAAGCTTTAAACTGGCTACATCTTAAAGATAAAAGATCATGTCATATCTTGGTCTGCAAGTTTAAATGTTATAATTGCAAGATTACAGACTTGGGCCCCGATTCTAGAAAAGATACACCTGGCATAACAGCACTTGCACCAAATTGAATGGCTCAAGTAGCAACTTACTCCAGCAGTTGCAACTTGTGCAGTTCTACGAAGTGTCCTGCAACATGTCGCAGGCCACTTACACCGAACAGCTGTTATTCCAGCAGTTGCGTCATAAACCCCCTGTGACATGGCTCTAGGGGGTTTACGGCAGCAGTTGCGCCCCATTCCAGAAGGGCAGCAACAAAGACTCAATGTTGGGATTCTACAATAACCCCCGGAGGAGAACCAGCATCATAAGTTACACCTGCATTTAGCTGGTGTAACTTACGTACATCCTATGAGGGTCCTGTAGAACCCGGTCCATGTGCCCCCCCATGCCCAGACTTCCCTGTTGTTGCCCCAATGGGCACCGCACAAACAGTTCTAGAATCGGGGCCACAATCCCACCCCATCTATGTACTGTACATGCCCCCATGCAGTAATGGCTCCGCAGGGCTGCCCATACCCCCAGACCCCTGAATCCCCCATTCTGAAATGCCCCTCAAGCTGGCCCTGTCATCCCCCCACCTGTGCCCCGACCCCGAGTCGCCGGCCGCTCAGTATGCACTCCTACTGAATTCAGTCGGTGGCTGGCCATGGTGGTGAGAGGTGGGCTGTGCCAATCACCAGCTGGGGATAGGTGGGGGGTGCTTGGTGGGCTGGCATGGCTGGGTGGGGGATGGGGGGCTACTAGACTACCAGGGCAGGGTATTTGCTGCATTTGCGGCTGGCGACTCGGGGTCTGGGCATGGGTGGGGGTTGACAGCGCTGCCCTGCAGGGCATTTCACAACAGGGGATTTGGGAGGCTGGGGGTGTGGACAGCCCTGTGGGGCACATCATGGTGGAATCAGGGGCAATTGGGGTGGGCAGCCCTGCAGGGCAGTTATTGTTAGATTCGGGGACCAGGGGGTGTGGGAAGCCTTGTGGGGTGCCTGTGGCTTGCTGGCCATGGAGGTGGCACTTGCGACCTGTGTCGCAGCTTGTGACATGCTCACTAGGTGTGCCTACTGTTCAGCATACCTGGCCACATGTCACAAGTCGCAGGACTTTGCTTCGGAGACCCTGCCTGTTCTAGAATAGGGCACAGGGTCAATGTCGCAGCTGCGGTTGGCGCAAGTTGCGTTTGGCTGCGACTTGCACCACCCATCTAGAATCGAGCCCTATGTACTCAATGAGGGACTTAGATCTGCTGGTGGTATAGAATATATCCAACTGAACTATTAAGTTTGAAATAGGTCGATCTCGTTTCACTAACTTGAGTCCACAATTACGGAATACTATGCCTGTCTCACTCAGATCATCACAGACGAATAGTCATCTAGGGGTTGCAAAACACTGTTTTTTAACAAAAGCACAAAACAATTGAAATTGTTTTCCAGAGTAACACCTAACCATACCTAATTTGCTTTAGGTTGTTTTTGAGGAAAATTTCAAGGTTAATTTAAAACTGATATTTTACGTAGGCTTTTGAATGGTTTATTTTTTTTTTCATTTGTTTATATTTTGTTATTATGAAATTGTATTAGATTGTATATTTTCTTTTATTTACATTATTGTGCTAATTATGTATTTGTGTATGTAAGTAACTTTGAAAGCTGTACAATGTATCTCACTGAAAATGAATCTTAGCTCATTTGAGTCTCCTATTCATTTCTTGAAAATGAATAAAAGTTTTACTACTACTACTGCTACTACACAGGCCATGAAAGAAGGGACATATAGCATTATGGTGTCCAATCCTGTCTCCCCACCCACCTCCCCAAACAGCAAAAGGAAAAGACCTTCCTTTACAAGCAAATACAGACAGCAATCATCAGGTAAGACAAAGAACAAACAACTGGTTCTAGATAACACAAAAGACATCCATCATCAGGGTCCAGCACTTGTACATCCAAGGATACAAATGCACACTTCAACACATACGCACCCATGTCTGGCTATAGATCAAAATATACAATACTCAAATCACAACATTTCTTCTACCTACAAAGCCAGTGCTTCTGCCGCTGCAGATACTCTTGCACAATGTAAGACTTACTATTCACACCTACTTATGGGTGCAGAAGCAAATCCTCTATACCTGAATTATAACACTACTTCTGTCTGCAGAAGCACAGGCCTGTAGGGCCAGCACTTCTACAGCTTCAGGTACACATGCAGAGTGTAAGAAATACACACCCACTTCTGGCTGCAGAAGTGAAGGCCCATGTGGGGCCTGTGCTTCTTCAGCTACAGATACAAATCAACAATATCCAAATTACAGTAGTACTTCTGACTGCAAAATTGTAGTCCCCTGTAGGGCCAGCAGATCAGCAACCACAGATACATTTCCACAATGTAAAATATACTTAACAATCTCTACCTGCAGATGCACAGGCCCCTATGGGACCCACAGTTTTGCAGCTACAGATTCAAATTTATGATACCCAAATTACAACACCACTTCTGTCTGCAGAAGCACAGGCCCCTCTGGGTAAAGCACTTCTGTAGCCACATATATACTTGCTAAGAGTAAGACATACGCACCAGCTTCTGGCTGCAAAATCCCATGTCCCTGGGGCCAGTGTGTCTGTACCCACCCACTTCTGGCTGAAGATACAAATCCACAATATCCAAATTACACTACTTCTGTCAGCAGAAGCACACACTATCACCAAAAACTGCACTCTCATGAAAGTGTGGTGTGCTACATGAAAAAGCAGGTAAACACAGGAACACAGAAAATCCAGTGCACACTAGGCTGCCAAGCATCAACATTTGTTAATAATCTCCAAGGGGTATACAAACAAGCTAAATTGCCTTGCACTTCTAGGCATGCTGCCTCTTCATCAGGGGACATGGCTAAAATGTCAGCATGAAGACGTGCCTTTTAAACATAAATGTGAGTATTGCATTGGTTAGTCAAATTGACTGACAGATAGAAATTATCTGCCCCAGGTAATCAGAAATATACACAGTAAAATTACTTACTGCATACAAACAGTATATGAAAAGAC
This sequence comes from Neoceratodus forsteri, assembly GCA_016271365.2. Lineage (NCBI taxonomy): Eukaryota > Metazoa > Chordata > Ceratodontiformes > Ceratodontidae > Neoceratodus > Neoceratodus forsteri. The sequence goes on along the minus strand of CM057449.1, from coordinate 97,401,900 downwards.
ACTGTCAATATTAAAAAAAGACAGGTGAAATTACCAAAGCCTATTGCATGTCAAGCATAACATAAGTAATATCTAAATATCCCAAAAGAATAAGTAAACAGATGTGTTACATGACTACTAAAGGGTGCTTATTATGTTTGGTCCTGATTCTAGGTTGGAATATATAATTAAATTCAGGTCCAGGTGATAGAAATGGCTCTATTAAAATAATTCATGATAATGCTCATAGTTTAAAAAATAAAAGTGATATATTTAAATATTGGGTTAAATTAGAATTACCAGAAGTCATTGCCCTCATCGAGACCCAGTTATAACATGACTTTCAAACTGTGAATTTGAAATGGAAGATTACTGTGTTCATATATGGTATTTGTCGGGTGGAGTCAAAGGGGTGCAGTGTATTACTTCTTTCTAAATGGGAAATAGATTCTACTAAAACTTTATGTTCTGGGTATTTTATTTACATAGAATGCTTGTTAGAGTTAGTTTAGAAATTAAATGTCACAATAAGGGTCATATAATCTCTTCCAAAAATGAATGTAGCATTGACACATTAGCCTACACTATACTGACTCACTCAGTAAATCGTGAAATTATACTGATAGGGGATTTCAATGTTATCTGGGGCTGCCCAAAAGGAAAATGTCCAGAAAAGAGCCTTGGAGCTTTGGATTTGACACTGATTATTACTACATTCACAAGGAAGAGCTGTTAGACTTGATTTTTGTTCCCTCACAAATCGGTGTTTCTAAGAATGAGGTGAACTCCCCAATTTTGGGAGACCATACTATACATTGCCAGCTGTAATTAGCAGACAAGCCAATAAGACTGATTAAAACAAATGTGGTTGAGAGACAATGTTTCAAATTGCATCATACTGTAAACAGCTACTTCATAGATTAGCACAGATAAAATGGCATCAACTGTTTTTAATTCCTTCCTTAGACATGGCTGCAAAGGCCTTTTCAAGGATAAGAACATACTATAATAAAACATTTAGTGAGACTACAGATTCTAAAATGTATTAGAAACTCATTAAGTCTTTTTAGAATCCAATGACTACCTTTCCTCCAATCCAAATATGATCTGATGGGGATTTGTATTAGGCAGCTACACTAAATTTGACTACAAGTTTATATTTTATAAACAGAGCAAGGGTCATGCATAACTGAAGTGTGTCCTGCTCCAGGATTATAAGACAGTCAGTTGGACTCTGTGGCCAGCGAAAATGTCAAGGGGGCTTCCTTCACAAACTTGTTACAGTCTGGTCTGCGTCGATCTTGTCCTCCTATTGGAAGGATTGTCAGCTTGTGGGTGGAGCTTACATGCTCTATATCAAGGCTTTGGCCTAATGGGCCTCAGCTGTGGTCTATAGCTAAAGGGCCTAGCTTATGGCTGATATAGTTGGCATGTCAGTGAGGGGTGGCAGTTAGCAGGAAATGCTGCACGACAAGTGTAAAATCCTAACCTACACATTAGCTAATTTAAAGGTGTATGTGGTGCATTAGTTTGCTATAAGTGTGAGGAGATATACAGCATCAATACAACAGACAAAATAAGTATTAAAGTGGGCCTAAATAAGAACATAAGAATCTGTTGGCAGAAGGGGACCATGCAATCCATCCAGTTGCTCATTTTCCTACCCCCTTCCCCACTTCATTTTGGGTTTCCACGGTGCATGTCCCAAGCTTGCTTGAACTCCCCTATTATTTTAGCAGCTACAACCTCTTCAGTCAGGCTATTATAGGGTTCTACCACTCTCTCCATGAAAAATAACTTCCTGAGATTGCTTCTGAATCTGCCTCCTTAGCTGGCCCGTCGGCACAGCGGTTGGATTTCTGCTTGCGGCGCTGGCGACCTGGGTTCTGGGACGGACCCTGGTTGTTGGAGGGCCAGCCGAGGGGAGAAGGATCAAGCACCCATAGGACTGCTCTCCTTCTCCGGGGGGATGAGGGTTAGAATATTCTGTGCCACAGTGACACCTAGCGGAGGTTGGGTGCATCACATGCACTGATGCCAAATCGAAATTAGGGGCGGGGCAGACGCCGGTCGTCATTGCACATCCCTGCCTCTGTTCACAAAAAGGGAGAAAAACAACATCCTCTGCCTGGGTGTCCTAATGAAGCTTAGCCCCTGATGCCTCATTCAGCCTCCAGGAGCCAGATCCCCAACTAGATACTTGTACCGTGGCCCGATATGAGGGTCGGTGCTGCTACCCCACTCTCTGGGGGGCAAGCCAGGGATGACAGGGTGAGTGCGGGCATGTCCAGAGGTGGAGGCAAGGGGGTCCATGACCAGAGCAGAAATCTGACGGTTGGCAAGGGGCCCAAAAAGTATAATGAATCTGCCTCCCTTAAGGAGCATGCTTTCGCCTCTTGTCCATGTACACATACCTGTATTTTCCTGGAAGAGGCTCTGAGCCTGCACTGCATTCATTCTTTTGAGGTATTTAAAAGTTTTGGTCATGTCACCTCTGTTGTGCCTTTGATCTAGAGAGTACAAGTTAAGCTGCTGGAGGCTTGATCCGTAAGGTTTATGGTGGAGACCCTTTTCCATCTTAGTAGCCCATCTCTGCACAGCCCCAAATGGTCTATGTTCTTTTTTAGGTGCAACCTCCAGAACTGCATGCAGTACTCTAAATAAGGCCTGACCAGGGATCTGTACAGTGGCTTTAACACCTCATGCATTCTGCTAGTGATACCTCTGCCAATGCAGCCCAGTATACTGTTGGCCTTTAGTGCTGCTTTTTCACACTGCTTTCCAACTTTTAAAATGTATGATATGCTTATTCCAAGATCCCTTTCTTGTTTTGTCTCCGTTAGCTGTTCTCCATCTAGATTATATCTATATTTTGAGTTTCGACTTCTCAGCTGCATGACTTTGCATTTCTTCGCATTAACTCTTAGTTGCCAGTTTTTTGACCAGTTCTCTAGTTTTCTGAGATCAGATATCATTCCAGAGAGTCCTTCTTGTGTGTCTACCCTGCTGCAGATCTTGTTATCATCTACAAACAGGCATACCTACCGCTCCAGACCATCAGTGATGTTCCTGATGAATATGTTCAAGAGGATGGGCTCAGCACCAATCCTTGCAGCACCCCACTGGTCACCCTTCCCTCCCTGATAGTGTGCAATTTACTACCACCCTTTGTGTTCTTCCTCGAAGCCAATTTTTAACTCAGATGACAAACTTAGGGCCCATGCCTGTGTGCTCCAGTTTGTTAATTAGCCTTCTGTGGGGAATGTAGTTGAAGGACTTATTGACGTCAAGATATATCAAATCCACAGCACCACCCTGGTCAATTGTTCTTGTTACCCAATCAAAGAACTTTATCATATGTGTTAGGCATGACCTCCCTGAGGTGAAGCCATGCTGTTTTGGGTCCTGTTGCCCACCGGACTGTAGGTACTCCAGTATTCTTTCCTTCAATAATGACTCCATTAGTTTTCCCACAATAGACGTAAGTGTCACCAGTCAGTAGTTCCCCACTTCCTCCTTGCTTCCATGTTTGTGCAGGAGCACTACCATGGCTGTCTTCCAGTCAGTGGGTACTGAGCTAGTCTCCGTGACTTGATGAAGAGGGCAGCCAGTGGAGCAGCCAGTTCCTCTCTAAGTTCTTTCAATATTCTAGGATAGATTCCATCTGGGCCCATTGCTTTGTCTATTTTCAATTTATTTAACTCCTCTAGTACCCTCTGTTCAGTGAATGGAGACGTGTCAGCTTCCCTACTGTGTAGTGGGACCATTTCCATGTTCTTCCTGAGTGAAGACTGAACAGAAGTAGTTGTTAGGACATCTGCTTTGTCTTCATCATTTTCATCATGCTTACCTTCTTTAGTTGCTAGCTGGACAATAGCTCCTTTGATGTTTCTTTTCGCGTAGATTTACCTGTAAAATGTCTTATCCCCCCTTTTCAGGGCTGTGGGCGGAGCCTACAGCCCTATTGGAATCAGACTGTAGCTCTAAAAATGGCTGATCGTGGAATTCCTTTTTTGGACATCTGGAAGTATTCCTCCACAGCTGCAAAATAGTACACCCCCCCTCTGATTTTTGCTATTTACTACTCTATGTTAAAGGCATCTGGGGGGGGGGGATGCTACTGTATTGTACCTCTGAACTTCTCAGGATATTAACAAAAAAAAAAAAAACATTTTGAAACTGCTGTTTCTAGCCCCTCAATTGAACCTTTGCAGGGCTGCAGACTTTCAGCAAGCTAGGGGTTAACTCATTATTTGTTCTATTGGAATTTATTGAAGCTTTGAAACAGTCAGGCAGACTACAGTGTCAGATTGCAGACAGTCCTGCTACAGTTATTTTCTTCTGTTTTTTTTCTATTTTTTTCTATTCAACCTTTGTATATTTGCTATCCAGCGCTAGTGAAAGGTGGGGATTTGCAACACATCTGTTTACCCACAGACACAGGTTCACTGCTGACTGCTAAACTAAAGCTCTTTGTTTATCCACAGGGAAAGGTACTGTGCACCCCTTCCCCCCACACACACATGCACACACACATTCACCCACTGTGATGGATTTAGTGCTGGTAAAAAGTAGATAAACCCTCAGTTTATCCACAGGTACAGTACCATGTGGGGCAGGCTCAATGCAAACTTACCCACACTGTGATGGATTTAGTGCTGGTATGAGGTAAGGGACTGACACCACTTTCCACACTCTCTGCATTTAGTCCTGGTGAATGGTGAGAGACTGTCAGAACTGGGGACTACAGCAATTTTTTCATCTACAGTGACAGGTTGCATACACACACACACACACACAGCAGCATGTACTCTGACTAAATAAATTCAAGAGGACTGAATTAGCAGTATGCCAGTTTTTGATGACTGTGACTCAACAGCTCTATACAGTGCCGACACGAAAATGATAAACTGCTCTCTGAAATGTTTATCCAAAATAATATGTGAGTAAAAGTATGGACATTTTTTTTTAATAAAAGATGTTTTCTATATTTGACCATTGCTTATTAATAGTCATATAATATTACTTCAATATGTAGTGTGCATTTTACATATTTAAACTTGTAAATACTGTTTATACTTGTTGTTATGACCATGTCACGTACAACAGCAAAAATAATCTCTTTCAAAATAAAAACTCAAAAACAGAATGTGTTTGAATTGGAGACAGAGATATTGTAAATTTATAGTTTGCCAGTGATGTTGGTAAAAATCTGGGAATGTCATACTTCCTGAAGTTTTGCAAAGTTCCCCAATCTCATATCAAGTTCTCTACCACTTGCTGAATATTAAAAAATAGTGCTTTTGCTCTGCGAAATCACCTTTTGAGACAAGTGAACAAAATGACACTGGCACTCTTTATGAGGAGGGGTCCCAAAAAGACCATGTTGAAAATCTGGTGCAATACCTACAAAAAAATGGCCAAGTTACACCCGGACATTGCATAATTTCTATGCACATCTGTAACTTTGGTCATTTGGTAGCTCTTCACAGCCCTATCGGCTCTGGCTAAAGCTTATTGTTCCTTGTACTATTCATTCTTCCATCTGTGCTTTGGCACTCCTAATTGCTTTGCTAGCCTCTTTCAACTTTGCCTGGTATTCCTGCTTGTCACTATCTTTCTTTGCTCCTTTGTATTTTGTAAATGCTTTTTTCTTGTCTTTAATTTTGCATGCTACCTCTTTAGAGAACCACAGAGGGTTTTCTTTGATTTTTTTTTGCTCGTCACTCTAATGCATTGAGCTGTGATGTGGCTGATTGCCTCTTTCAGGGCTTTCTATCTCTGTTCCGCACCTTCCCCTGTACTGTCTACTGGCATTTTTCTAATGGTGATTTTCATCCTTTGAAAATCAGCCTTTTTGATGTCAAGAATTTGTAGTTTTGTATGACTGGGATCCTTGGTTCTGCTGACTTTGAACCAGACTGATCTGTGGTCAATGGAACTTAGGTTGATTTACACTCACACATATGAAACCCTTGGACTATTTGATAGAAGAAGGTCCAAGATAGCGTTCTGTCTAGTTGGTGTTTCAACCAATTGCATTAAACATGTCCCTTGTAGAGCTAGGAGAAATTCCCTGCTCCTTTCTGTGGTAGCTGTGTAGGTAGCCCAATCTACATCAAGCAGATTGAAGTCCCCTACCAGCAATAACTCTCCTTTGTCAGCCATTTTTGAATGGTTTCTAGGAGTTCCTTGTACCTTTCTATTTCCTACGATGGTGGGCTATAGATTATCTTCACTCAGATAGGGGTCCTGTCCCCAGCTCCAAGCATTACCCACGGCTTCTACATAATGTTGTGATATTTGCATTTCAGTGGCCTTAATCCCATCCTTAATGTAGATGGCCACTCCCTCATCCTTTTGTCCCTTTTGGTCCCTTCTAAATAGGGTGTATCCTGGGACAGCAACATCCCAGGTATGGTTCTAGCTGAACCATGTTTCTGTGACTGCCACCCAATCAAAGAGGAACTTTGCGATTAAGGTAGTAAGGTCCGGTATCTTATTTGGCTGACTATGGGCATCAAAGTATATTGCCTGCCAACTGCTGTATTGTGTTCATTTTGTAAGAGTCTGTAGTTTCCTCTGGTCATTTGTAGTTTTCTTGCCCGTGATGCTTTTTGTTTGATGCTTGCTATTGATTGCACTGCAGGGCATCAATTGTCTTGGATTGTGCGCATCATGCTATTACTTGGTGCTGGAGAAGAGATGTTTGCCAGCGGAGGGGCAACTTTCACTCTTTGAGGCATGTAGGGTGCTTTTGCCCTCTCCCCATACATCAGTTTAAATGGGCTGCAAATATGTCACACTTCTGGCAGAGAGCTCAGGTTTCTTCCTTTGTGAGATGAAGGCCATTGAATGAAAAGAACCCACTCTCCCAAAAGTCATGCTATTCTCCCACAAAAGTGTGTCCCTGCTCACGACACCAGTCTTTTAGCCAGGTGTTGAGTTCCTTGATTTCCTTATCTCTAATTTTCTGCCTGCTTTCTCCCTTTTCCCATATAGGCAGAATCTCAGAAAAGGAGGTGCTGAATGAAAGAGAAGTTAACTTTGTGCCTAGTGTTGTCAGATTCTGGCTGGTTTCCTCCATGGTTCTACCAGCAAGGTCATTCATTCCTATGTGTATAAGCATGTGAGGGCTATCTGTTTTACTGCATACAATTCCTTCTATCCAGTTTGTATCCTTCCAAGCAGATGTCCCGGCAAGGCATTTGACTGTAACCACTGTGTTATTTCTTTCCCAGAGATGATGCTCCATGCCATGTATCATAGAGTCCCCTACGATCAAGAATGGTTCTTTATCACTGTTACGTAAAGCAACGTTTTGAATTTTGTGCAGTGTTTTTGGCATACTAGGTTCTGGACTGGTTCATCTGCTGCCTCAGCATTTGGCACTAATGAAAGAGGTGATAATCTATTTGCCATTGTTATCAGGTGAGGCGTACCCTTGTGTGTGTGAGAGGTGCTTAACTTAGAATTTACTTTGTCGTGTTTGACTACTTGCCATCCTCTGGGCCTGGATTGCCTTTGGGCCAAGGGCTTTGGCATGGGAGGATTTGTGTATCGTGATGTTCCATGTAGTCTGGTTCTGAGACAGATGAGATGATTTCTGCCCATGCATCAAGAAGCTGAGCCTTCAGCTCCCCTGTAGATCTACATGTTGGGCAATGCCCAATCCTATAGGCAAGGACCCTGCTGAACAGAGTTCCACAGTGGTTGCAGTTTATTATGTCCATTATCAAATTGCATTTGTTCGGACGAAAAGTAAGAGAACTTTGCTGTAAAGCAAACATTTGAAAGAAAGCTATGTTTGCTTGGACCAAAAAGCAAGAGAGTAAGCTAGAAAGATTCAGACAAAAAGTAAGCAAATATTCTATAAAGTTAAAGATTGGGGAGAAAATAATTATTTTTTCTTATTTTGGACCAAAGGGAAAGGTAGATGTTGTTAGCCCTGAGCATGAGAGAAAGCTGTGCTTGCTTGGATGAAAAACAAGAGTGCATGCTAGAAAGATTTGGATGAAAAGTAAGCAAATATGCTGTAAAGCTAAAGATTGGGGAGAAAAGAATGTTTTTTTTTTCTTTTTTGGATGAAAGGGAAAGGTAGGTGTTGTTAACCCTGAGCTTGAAAGAAAACTGTGTTTACTTGGATGAAAAAACAAGAGAGCATGCTAGAATGATTCAGATGAAAAGTCAGAGAATATGCTACAGAGCTAAAGATTGGGGAGAAAAGAAAGTTTTTTAGTTTTTTGGTGTATTTTCTGCATAAAAAGGAAAGGTAGATGTTGTTAGCCCAGAGCTTGAGCCCCTATGTTTATATGTAACAGCTGTGTATTAGGTCTATGTGGGACTACCTGTATTTGTGCAGGAAATGGGAGGTCCTAGTTGTCTGTAAAAGTCCCTTACACAGGAGAGGATTGGATTAGGGCAGGGGTTCTCAAATGGTGATGCCAGCCTCCCTGGGGAGGCCCCAAACTGTTCCTGGGGAGTCTCAAACAAGTCTGAAAAAGTACTGTATTTAAATTTTGAGTTTTATGTATTTTGTGTGAAGAGATGAAGCAAACTGAAAGAGGATAATAGTAGGTGAATTTTATGTATTTATTTACTAATAGGTGAAAAGGGAAGGTGAATGAGCCAAGGCTCATTTCAGGTGTACCCGGGGAAGGGTAGGTAGTGAATAGATTTCAAAAGATAACTGCAAAACAATCAAGAAATACACAGTGAACAACAGTGCAAACAAATATGAACAATGAACTAATATTGAGTGCTGGTAATTGATCAATTTGTAGACTGATGGCAGAACAGCCCAAATACAAGGGTTGAGTATAGAAATGCTAAGAGCAATAGCAGGAAGGAGCAAAGTAATCCCAGAGAAGTTGCTTAGGAGCAAGGAAGGAGGGGAGAGGCAAAGTATGTAGGACAGTTATTTCATATAGAGAGAGAAAGCAGTCTGACCCATGAAGGTACTGCAACAAGGGGTAACAATGGTTCAAGAATGAAAATAGCAGAGCAAGTAGGCTGGCCGGGGGGTTACAATAAGCTGAATAATAATATCTGTTTATTTTATTTATTTGTTATTCAGATAACACCTTTGAGCACAGGAGCTCTTTTTCAAAGGTTCCACATCAGTATACGACAAAGAACTGAATGAAAGAACTGAATGTGAGCCAAGTACTCAAAGGGGTTTCAATTTTTTCATGGTGTACTGCGCAAAGTACAATACATTATTTTTCTTTGGGGAGGCCCAAGATTATTTCAGTTTTTGGGGAGGCTCAAAATCTTTTCCATGGATTTGGGGAGGCTCACTGTGACAAAGTCTAAGAACTATTGGATTAGGGGGATGGAGGGTGATTGCTTTATGGCTTCCTCTGTAGTGCTGAGAAACAATCAGTCCACCCTCAACTGTGAATGAAAAAGCCCAGTGCAACAAGAATAGCAGTAAACTGTATATGCCAGAAATCAAATACACTGCTATACTGGCTTCTCCGACGGTAGTGAACCACAGATGAAGTAGTCTGTGCATCCCACTACACTGATCACTCAGTAATGTTATCCAAATACAGCAAACACTATAATTAATTTGTAGAATTACCTTAGATACCTATGTATCAGTCTCAGTGAGTCAAACATATCATACAAATGCAGCAAACAGCTCCAAGCCTGTAGCAGTTCCACCCCCAATTACACACCAGATTTACAGGGCTTCTTGAAACCACTTAGCACAAGATTAAGTTCCTACATAGAAACACAGAAGTTGACAGCAGATAAGGACCACAAGGCCCATCCAGTCTGCCCATTTTTTCTGCCTTATGAATGTGCCATAGGCCTTTATTCTGTCAATGGCCTATCTATTCATACTCATCTGTATTGCTCCCTTGTGTGTATCCCATGCCTGTCTGAAGCCCTGAATTGTATTCATATGCACCACTTCCTGAGGTAGGCTGTGCCATGCATCCACCACCCATTCTGTGAAAAAGAACTTCCTCATATTACCCCTTCATTAGCCTCCCTTCAACCTCATGCTGTGTCTTTTCCTGCTATTTTTCTTATGCTGAAACGTTAGACTATTTCACCTTGTTAATGCCCTTAAGATGTTTTTAAACCCTTTCACCTTGTTAATGCCCTTAAAATGCTTCCTGACCTAGATGCTTCCTGATCTAGTTTCCCCCACAGTACTTGTTTCAATTTAAAGTCCAAGTTACAAGGTACCCCAGTCACTGCCTACCCAGTTTTAAAGTCCCCAACCACAGCACCAATCTGTTAAACTCTGCCCCAAGTAACAAACCAGCCCAAGTCCAAATCAAATAGCAATAAACTCCATTTGCCAGAAATCAAATACACTGCTATACTATTTTAAAAATAAAATCTGCTCCAAGTAAAACAAAACCATCCCAAGTTTAAGTCAAATAACAGTAAACGTCACTTGCCAGAAAACAAATACACTGCTATATTAATTCAAAAATCAAATCACCCTCAAGAAAAAACAAAAACAGCATAAGTCCTAATCAAATAGTAGTAAACATTACTTGCCAGAAATCAAATACACAGCTATACTAATTCAAAAATCAAATAAGTTCCAAGTAAAACAAACCAGCACAATTCCAAATCAAATAGCAATAAACTTCACTTGCCAGAAATCAAATACACTGCTATACTAATTCAAAAATCAGAACAGCCCCAAGTAAACAAACCAGCTCAAGTTCAAATCAAATCGCAGTAAACTTTACTTGCCATAAATCAAATATACTGCTATACTGGCTTCTCAGACAACAGTGAATCACAGAAGTTGCAGTCTGTGCGCTCAACTACTGTGATCACCCAGCAGTGTTATCTAAAAACAGCATAATACAATATAGAGGATAATGTATGGTCCTCTATAGTTAACAGGTTTGTTAACCGTCGAGAGGTTGCCAGGGTGACCATATAAACCTCGAGTGCGAAGCTCGAGAGGTTTACGTCACCATGGCAACCTTGAGACGGTTAACCAAACCGGTTAACGATAGAGGGACCATACATTATATTTTATAGTGTACGGTTCCAATTAACTGGCAAAACAAACTAATATGGCTTACTTTTAGCCCCACCGCAGACGTTCTGGGTCATTTTCTGGCCACTGCACTGGTTTCAGGAATGCCGTCGGTGCGCGAGATCACAGGTACACGCATGCGCAGATGGACTCCGTTTGTAATCCCATCACTATGACATACTCAAGAGAGGTTTATAACCATTTACGTCATAGCGATGGGATTATCAAGACATAATTTTGTCGCTTTTTAGTAGTAATAAGGGCACACCATGCATTATAGTAATATAATTATGCAATTCATTAGTAATTTTGAATTAAGATTAAGAGGAGGGCAACTGTTTTTTTCAATTTGCAGAAGTGTTAAAGAGGAAACCTCATATAGGTATCACGTCATAAAATATTTCACATTATTGTTTGCAATCTGATAGTAACACTTTTTTTTCAGTTGTTTTACCAGGAGTAATACACTAAGCTGAAAGCTTGTTTACAGGTGAGACTTGGGAGCACAGGGAAGTTAATTGACTTGCTCAAGGTCACACCATATGCAAGTGGGGACTGTGGAATTCTAACCCAGGTCTCCAGATTTGCAGCTCAGAGCCTTAAACCACTGTGCTATACTGCCTCCCAGTAATTAATGAATTGATGCTGAGGTGTTTATTAGGGGAAAAAGATTAATAAAGTGTATTTACAATGCTTATGGGTAAAAGGGTATATGTAATTTAATGTAAAATATTTTGATCTCAAAAAGGGTTAACAAAGGGAAAACAATTGAAGCTTATTTCTGTTGGAGCTCCTTCACCCTTACACCCCGGGATGCTCTCTCCTTTAGGCAGGGGAGGGCCTCCTGGAGATTCCCAGAACAAGGCTGAAAGCTTCAGGAGACCAGACATTTGAAGTGGCTGCTCTGGTTCTCTGGAATGCATTGCCTGGGACCTTGAGGACAGTCCCTTCTGTGGAGATTTTTAAGAAAGGTTTAAAAACCTTTTTAGTTTGCCAAGCATTTGAAGAGTTATACATGTTAGTTGTGGTTTGGGCATGTTTAGGGAATGATATCATATTATTTGAGATGTTGTGATGTTTATTGATATGGGATGTGGTTTTAAATCTTATGTAATCGTGCCAGGGGCCTTTGGGGAAAGGCACCACAAATAAATAAAAACTACTACCACTGCTAATTATTTCCATTCTAGGATAGGGCTAGATAGGAGTTTTACATAGGAAAATAGTTCATTTCTGTCTGGGTTAAGGACAATAATTAGCTGGCAGAAGGGGATATAGCTAATTCCTAGCAGTACTGTAGCCATATAATAAAGAGTCAAAGCACTGATTTATAGGATTCAAGTTGAAAGCAATTTGAGGCACCATAATGAGGGAAGGAGGTGTTATGGGAAGGTAGGTGATGGAAAGCAAGGTTGTTTTCTGCAATGGGTGTGGAGCAGCAGTGTTCCTGGGTACACTATGGAAGATACAGTATGGCCTTGCCCAGTATGTGTGAGCTTAGGTTAGCAGAAGGCAGCACTTAGGCAGCTTAGCTGGTTGGTGGGAATACTACTGACGGGAGAAAGACTCAGAGGAGAAGGAGATGGGTTGAGATATATCTAGGGAAGTGGGGCAAGCGGGGGGTTAGATTGAGGGGGAAATAATACAGGATCCCTGGGTACCTCTATCTCTGAAAGTAAGAAAGCTTATGGAGGATGCATATCATATATCATATATCATATATTTGAAAAGGTTTTGCCTGGAGTTCAGTGGCCAAGCAGCCAGCCACTCCCACTTCCTGAGCTATATAAGCAGTTCCTCTCAGCCTCATTGTGAAGCATTTTTTCTTTGCAGCTGGAGGCTATGTTGGTTTGTCCTCTGAGCCGGCTGGGGTCTACCCTTCCCCACCTGCTGTTTCTGTGTGTGTCTGCTGGACTTTGGTGTTTGTTTTCCTGCTTCTGGCTTGCATGTTTCCTCCAGCTGTGTGCTTTCCTGTGCTTTGTGTCTCTTGTTTTTAGGCCTTTCTCTGTTTTCTGTTTTGCTGTGTTTTAATTTTGTCTTTTTTGGGGGCTTTGTTTCTAAGCTCCTAGCATACTGCTACTCAGAGCTCATGCTACTGCTTTCAGTTACCTACAACCACAGCCACTGCTTCTGTTTACTTTAATTACTACTGTACCCAGTGCTTGTGTTTTACACTGTGCTCACCACACTCAAACTACTGCAATGCAACTGCAATCATTATCTGTGTGTTTCAGCTCAACCACAGCTGCTCTATGTTGCATACTGAATTCTTTTAACCTGACACAGTTTACTCTGACTCTAGCTGTGCTGCTCATTCCTGCTGCCATTCTACTAGCAGCTTCATTGCACTGCCTGGCTACACCTGCTTTCAAAGCATGTGTCTCCATGTTTTATTGCAGTTACAACTCTGAGGTCAGCCAACTAATCTCCTGCTGAGGCTGTTAATATAGCTTTGTTATTAAATCTTGCTTCACCGCCGAAAAATCCTCAGAGTATTTGTCACCTTGATTTGGCTATTCATGTCTGGCTGGCTTGCCCCCAATTCAGTGCTGTTTAATTGCTATACAGTATGTAATGCAGACATCTGTGCAGGTCCACCTATCACTATTACTGCTTACTGACCTATGTGCAGGTCTACACTTGCTTACACAACTTTTTCTCCTTGCTTACGCAAACCATTGCTTCATGCCTACTGCCATCCCTTCAGCTTCAGCCTCTGGGATTCTGCTGCACTCAATCTGTATTCGACCTTGCAAGGTCTCAGCACTCCATGTTCATTATGATTTTAGCATGACGTGCTCATTCAGCTCACCAGCTTTTCAGCTCTCAATCAATTTCTGGGGCATGCCAGCCATTCTATCTGGTGCAGGGTTCCTGCAGCCGACAGTCTCACTCTGCATTTAGTCCACATCTCGAGCGTGTCCAACTTGGGGTGGGATCCTTCTCACCTGACCCATAGCTGGGAATGTCCTCACCCCAGGCTTGGCTTTAGCTGCCTGCTACGTGACAGCAGCTCCTGGTGTAGAATTTAAGATTAGCAGTGAAGGGTGGTTGTGACGATCTCATTTGGCTCTAGTGTTCCACTATAACGGTTAGCCATTGACTTTAGTGGTTTCCCTAGCAAGGCACCTTCACCACATTCTCCCTACAATTACCTCTGGTTCACCTGGTTTTAGTTTAGGGTGGGTAGGCCAGGTGAGTGCCTCAGCAGTCGTTGCTTTCCTTCTGCGCCATGGTTGCTCGTATTGTTGCAGAGTTTTCTTGCAACATTCCATGGCGTTCCCGCTTGAGGGTTTGAGTGAGAGCCTTCCTCCTAATTGGAATATTCTACACCTCCCTTTAATTGGATTTTCCAAATGGCAGCTGCAGAGCCATCACTAAATAAACTATCCCAAGCCTGGGATGAAGGTGACCTTGGCCTTGGATTCCCAGAGATTTCCTCCTCATAGTGCTTTTTTTTTGTCTCCTCATTTGCCTCAGGTCATAACACTTAGTTAGCATATTTGTTTCCCCTAGTTTCTTTAAGTAGGTTCTGCTGCTGGATGGAGGTGGAGGATGTCCTGCCATTCCCTCTCTCCTTAGGGGATCCCCTAATCTCAATGCAAAACATCAGTATCATGCTACACAAACCTAGGCAGTCATTATGTTATCCAACTGACAATCTCATTGCATTATCAGACTTCCTATGCTTCTCCACTACTACGTTACAGTTACTGCTCCTATGTTACAGTTACTGCTTGCTCATATGCTTTGTGTTGCCTCCTTCTTTGGGGATGATTATACATTTCTTTTGAGGATTTCTAAGGTACCTTTAGTCATCGGAATTGTCCCATGGCACCTCTAGTGGTGGAACCCTCTCCGAGGGTTCCTTGCCTTTCGTAACCCTACAGGGTGGTAATTCCTCTGGAATAGAGAGTGCGAATGGCCAAAACCAAACTAACACAGTTGTACAAGCATAACACTATACTGGCTGCATAGGGCAGTGAATTGAAAAGGCTTTGCCTGGAGTTCGGTGGCCAAGCAGCAAGCCACTCCCACTTCCTGAATATATAAGCAGTTCCTCTCAGTCTCATGATGAAGCATTTTTTCATTGCCCCACCATCCTCCCCTCCTCCTCCTCCTGTGGCAGCACTCTCTCCTTAGGGAGATTCCTAAGGTACCTTTAGTCATGGGAATTGCCCCATGGCACCTCTAGGGGTGTAATCCTCTCCGAGGGTCCTTGCCTTTTGTAATCCTACAGGGTGGTAATTCCTCTGGAATAGAGAGCGAGAATGGCCGAAACCAAATTAACACAGTTGCACAAGCATAACACTATAGTGGCTGTGTAGGTCAGTGAACATATATCATATATTATACTTTATAAGCACAATTCCAACTGGATCAATGCACTGTACATCATAAAATCAATAAAATCCAATATAAACAATAATAAAAAGAGGGATAAAAACTGAAACAGAATCAAGTCTAATTAATGGTGGTCTGCTTAGATTTCATTTACATCAGGACATGCTTGGTGGAACAAAAATGTTTTCAGCACAACTTTAAAGCTCTCAACAGCCAAGCACTCTCTAATCCAATGAGGTAGAGCATTCCACAGGGTTGGGGCCATGTAAGTAAATGTGCGGTCCTCCAAGGTTTTTAATCAAACCCTGGGAACCTCTAGCAATCCCTCATTGGCAGACTGGAGTGAGCAGAAGGGGCAATAGGGACAGAGAAAATATTGCAAGTAGCTGGTTCCCTGTCTGTGTAGGGGCTTTATAGGCCAGTTTGAGGGGACAATCAAGATGGTGGCTGTGAGTGAGCTGCCTGGATTTTAGCTCAGCCCTTAGTGTTTTTAGCATTTTATTACTAATTTGCTTTGTTTTAATTTTTTCCATTTTATAGTTTTTATTTGTTTTAATTTTTTCCATGTTATAGTTTTTTTTTTCTATTTTATAGTTAGGTAGTTTTAGATAGATAGGGAATTTCAGTGAGGTAATTTACTGAGATAAGCATTTATTTTCGGGATATGTCTCTAGTTCAGTGCCTTACTGTTGGCTTATTGGACACCAAAATTGCTAGCCTTGGCATGGCTAGGTTGTACCTTTCGATTTTATTGTTATTTATCACGATTCTCCATCACATCGGGAACTGCTAATCTTCTTTTGCTCTTATGGCTGGCTGTTAGCGAATGGTGGACTAATGTGCATTATGCATGAGAGGTGCGAGCTCTGCTATGATCTAACTACCGGTATTTGATTCCTGAGTCAGAACTTTGGAGTGAGCCTGTACGAGTCGCTGGTGGCAGGAAGGGAGATTGCCAGTCAAGGATGAACACTGCGGGATGGGAAATTGAATCTACTGCCACAAGCCTTCTGTTCTCAGGAACATACCTGCTGCCATGGTGAGAAGACGCCTGGTGAGATTACTGCTTGGATTTGGCCCGGGCTCATTTTCTATTCCAGGTATCTGATCTGTGTAATTCTTGGGGGTTGGAGGTGGTCTGCAGGTTGGGTTGTGGCAGCCAGGAGGACAGTGGTGGGGGGGTCATAGACTGTAGGGTTGGCTCTTGGCCAATTGTATTGGTAATGCTGTGTCCCAGGTCAGTCAATGTCAGACTCTGTGCTTCTACTCTGTCCTGTGGCTCTGCCTTGTCCTGTGGTTCTGTCCACTGTCCCTTTGAGGAAGGTATTGGGGCAGTGTTTTCCTGGACCTGGGGTTGTGGTGCCATACCGGAGCTGAGGCCTGGAGAGGTCTGTGTCCAGGTGGACACCTGGTGGAATATGGATTGGAGGGTAATGTGCTCTGCAGGAGCCCAAGAATCCTATACTGGGGTGGGGGCAGGAGTACCCTCTCCTTGGGGACCCTGGGCTGATAGTTGGCTTCACAGGTCTTGGCATACAAGGGGGCACAATTTATGATCCCAAGATTGGTGGAATTTGGAGCCAGCTGAAGACTGGAGATGGCTGGTTTGAAGCCCTCTCTGTACCATTGACTGAGCTGTACTTTCAACTGGCTTATTACCATCTGTTCATATGCCCAGTGTCTCAAGTTTGTTTTGGGCTCCTTCAATTTTGTGACTATCTTTCTGTGGTGTTGGTCAGTAAGTAGAACTCAACATCTCACTGGAGAGATAGTTAGAGTACCTCAAAGAGTTAGTTTGAAAGTGATTCATTTCTGTGATTGGTTATCAGAGAAGAGCAACATTGGTTTGGATTATTTGGACTGGGGAGGATGAGAACCTCATCCTGTCAAAAACTTATTTCTCAAAGTGTTGGTGTGCTTTGTAGGCGTTGAACTCCATCTTTTTATTGTCTTTTCATTTGAATTTTTTGGCACTGAATCTGTGGGACTTATACTTCTTTCCATGGTTTGTTGTTTTCTAGAGAATATTCCCCCAACTGTTCTGCTTTTAGCTGGTTCCCTGCTAAGAATTGGCTCTTGATTCAGCTCAACGAGAAGGAGCTGTGTCAGAATTAAACAGGAAAGAAACTGTCCCCGTGAACCCTTTTTCATTGGACATTAAGAATCTATTTCATTAAACTGGTTCTTCCCTGGAAACGGGGATTGCACTGAGTCTGTACTTGTTTTGAAAAATAAATTTACCTTGTTTTTGTGGGTGGGCTGTGGTTGGGATTCTGATGAGTGGATAAGGTGTGAATGTGGAGTATCTGATTAGGGTATTTATCGTATTTAGTGTATGAGTGGAATATAACTGAGTAGTTAGAATTAAAAAGAAAAAGATCTTATTGAGCTGGGGTAGGAATTGTGTGTTGATTTGACAGTGGGTTGGTAATTGTTAGTATGAGCTTCTGTGAAGTTAATCGGTTTGACTGTACCTGCTTCTATAGTGTTGAAGAATGTGCTGGGGAGGTTTAATGACAGTCAGGCAGTATTCCCCCACTAGGCTCAGGGAACTACATCCTTTTGAATGTCCCCCCTTATGATCAGAGACCTACGCAAGGTTTTGAGCTTTAGGGATATTTAGGAGGGG
The DNA here is from genome assembly GCA_016271365.2 of Neoceratodus forsteri. NCBI lineage: Eukaryota > Metazoa > Chordata > Ceratodontiformes > Ceratodontidae > Neoceratodus > Neoceratodus forsteri. The sequence continues at coordinate 97,383,928 of CM057449.1, read as the reverse complement.
AAGGAGAAGGGGGAGAACTGGGCCTGGTGGGAAGGGAAAGGGGAGGGTGGATTGAGGTAGTAGGGACTAGGAGGTACCCTGGGGTGAAATGGAGCCATGACAGGGGTATCCCATGTCTTGTTTCCATACCCAAGGGCTCCATAATAAGTGGGAAGAAGCTGAGGTCTTTCTCAACAATCCATCCTACTTGGGCAGTGCTATGTAATGACAGATCTATTAAGAACAAGACAGCTATTATACAGTAGCTGATCTTGTTGGAACAACAGATCTGACATGCATCACTGAGACCTGGCTGGATGGAAATGCAGATCCTGTATTGGCCTCTGCTGTTCTGGCCAGGTTCTTGGTGATACACCACCAGAGGTTGGATCGTAGGGTGGGGGTGTAGCCAGTATATTTAGGCAGAACTGGGCCTTGTGGATGTGCCAGTGGGGCCCACCATATCCTTCAAGTGTATCCTGGGAGATGGTGTAGGTTGCAGGATACTCCTCATCTACTGTCCACCAGGTGATGGCAGAGAATTCCTGCTGGAGATAGTGAACTTCATTATCAACATGGTGCTGAGGTCCCCCAGATGGCTAGTTCTAGGGGACTTCAATGCCTGGATCGACGATGAAGTCTCACAATTTGGTCAAAATCTCCTCCAGCTAATGATGATGCTGGGCCTCACACAGGTGGTCACCTCCGCTACCGATATAGGAGGTCACTTGTTGGATCTGGTGTTCCTCCTGGGGATGAAGATCACTGATTTGGGGGTGGAATCAGTCAGTTGTTCTGACCATCACACCATAAGGTTCAGTTTTGAAGCTCCCTCCAATGGGTCTGCCCCTACGGAGATGGTCCAGTACCGCCCTTTAAGTGGAGCTACCCTTGATGGTCTATTGGTGGTGCCGCACCTATCAGGATTGTTGGGTGAATGCATGAGTCCAGGGAATCTTGCACTGGCCTATAATAGGGTGGTAGGAGATGTCATGTACCTGATTGCTCTTCTTCATGTTTGACCACTCAATCTTCGCCCAAGGACCCCTTGGTTCGATGGCTCCTTGAAGGGGTTAAGGCGAGTTAGTCGAAGGATGGAGAGAGAATGGCGGAGATCCAGCCTGGATGCAGACAAGCTTAGATTGATGGAACATTATAAGGGCCATTAATCAGAAATCACCTGTAAGAAGACTGAATTCTTGTCCAGGGAGATGTCTTCTGTGCAGAATTGACCGGCTCAGCTCTTCTGGATAGTTGACAGATTGTGCAATCCAATCTGTCTCCAATCTGGAGAAGTCTTTTTATAGGCTAAATGCGAGGCATTTGCTTGATTCTTTGCAGATATGGTTGCCAGCATCACGTCCGTCATTGGCCCAGCTCCCCCTACGAGGGTATGCAGAGGTTGGCTGGAGGTGGTGAGCACTTTAGCGGGCCAGAATTCAAAGACATTGTAAGGATCGTCCAGACTCTGTCCCCAACCAGTTGTAGTTTGGATCCAGGCCCTACACGCCTACTAGTGGGTTGTGTAGATGTTATCTGCCCTGTTCTAGCTGAAATTGTCTGGAGTGCCTTGGAGAGGGTTTTTTCCTGATCCCTTCAAGAAAGTGGTCATATCACCACTCCTCAAAAACCCTTCTTTGGATCCATACTGTCCAACTAACTACCAGCCTGCTCTAACCTGCCTTTTGTGGGTAAGGTTATTGAGAAGGTGGTTGCATTGCAAATGGACAATTACCTTGTGACCCACAATGTCTATGATGCTCTGCAGTCTGGATTTAGGAAGAGACATGGCACCAAGACTGCATTTGTCTGAGTATTGAATGACCTCCTAATAGCAAGAGATTGAAAGGCTCATACCATATTGGTCCTTCCTGATCTCTCTGCAGCATTTGACACTGTGGACCATGGTGTGCTCTTGGAGTACTTGTGGCTTTTTTGTGGGCTGTCAGGTACAGACCTCAAATGGTTTCAATCCTTCCTCACTGACAGGGCTCAGAGAATGGTTACCAGAATTTATTCCTCTGATGTCCTCCCCCTGTCCTGCAGAGTGCCACAGGGCTCCATATAGGCACCCATGCTGTTCACAGTGTATATGCTGCCATTGAGAGATATCATCAGGTGATATGGTTTGAGTTTTCACTGCTAAGCAGAAGACACTCAACTGTATATATCCTTTCTACCTGGACAGGTTGATGCAGTCTCTGTACTAAACAACAACTGTCTTGCCAAGTTCAAGGACTGGATGAGTACCAGCTGGCTGAGACTGAATCTGGACAAGAATTAAGTGTTGGTAGTGGACCCAGGTCATCCAGGGTAGGTTTGGGGGCTGAACAGGCATCAAGCTTAAGGCTTGATGGTGTTCAGCTAACTACCTCAGACCGGGTGCATAACCTGGGTGTTATTTTTGAAGATGGCTTGACCCTGAAATTTCAGGTGTCAGCCATGGTTAAATCCTCATTTTACCATCTAAGGAATATCATCTGGGTGAAACACCTGGTTCCTCCTGATGACCTTCCAACATTGGTCCACGCCTTTGTCACCACCCACCTTGACTACTGGAATGCCCTCTACCTAGGGCTTCCTGGCATTGATATCCACTGCCTGCAGCTAGTGCAGAATACTGCAGCCAGGCTTCTGACTGGTATATCGAGATCCAGTCATATTATGGCTGTGCTGCATGAACTGTATTGGCTGCCTGTTCAGTGAAAGATCACCTTTAAGATTGGCTTGCTAATCTTTAAAGCCCTGCATGAACAGGGACCCAGCTAACTGAAATATCTCCTAACTCCCCACTGCCCCCTCTGTCCTCTCCAATCTGCTGATGAGGGATTGCTAGAGATTCCCAGGGTTCATTTAAAAACATCTGGTGCCCATGCTTTCTGCTTTGTGGCACCTACCCTGTGGAATTCTCTACCTCATCAGTTAAGAGACTGTCTGATGGCTGATAGATTCAAAATTGAGCTGAAAACATGTTTGTTTAATCTAGCCTTCTCAGACGAATTTTAATTCATTGATATATGTATTGTTTTAGTGTAAATTTTAAGTTGTATATTGTACTTTCATTGTACAGTGCCTTGGTTCTGGAAAGGTGATATATAAATAAAGATTTGATTGATTGATTGATTGATTGATTTGAGTAACCCAACCTTGAAGGTGATCCATTAATGTGCTGGCAGCCAGTGCAGGCCGTTAAGCAAAGGCGTGACATGGCAAGATTTTGATAAGCCAGTCAACAACCTGGCCTCCACATTCTGTACTTGTTGCAATTGAGTGATATCAACCCCTGGTAGCCCTGGGTATAGGGCATTGCAGTAATCATGGCGCAAGGTTATAAAGGCGTGAACCAGCATTGGCATATTGCCAGGCAGAACCATGTGCTTAATACAAGCGATGATCCTCAGATAGTAAAGAGAGGTCTTAACAACCACTGACACCTGAGCTTTCAATGTCAGACCACTGTCAAATACACACCCAGATTTTGCACCTGGTTTGACGTAAGCAGCTGGTCCCATCCAAGCTAAAACCCAGATGGTTGACCTGCATGCAACCCCATGCCTTGGTGACCTGGCTCTACCACCACCTTGGTTTTCTTTGAGTTCAACTTCAGCCAGTTGGCACTCATACCACCCTGAATTTTGGAAAGGCAGCTGTTAAAAGCCAAGATCACCCCCACCCTGCTCGGGCATGATGGACGTATAGAGCTGAGTATCATCTGCATAGCAGTGAAAACTCAGCCCACAACACCTTATAATATCTCCAAACAGCAGCATATATACTGCAAACAACATGGGGGACAGTAAGAAGCCCTGCTGAACCCCACATGAGATGGAGAGGGGAGCTGAGAATAAATCCCTGACACTACCCTCTGTGTCCTGCCAGTGAGGAATGATATACAGTAAACCACCTGAGGACTGTAGCAGACTATCCAGAGAGGATCTGCAGGCACTCCAACAACACCTCATGGTCTTAAATGTCAAATGCTACAGAGAGATCGAGGAGTACCAGAACACAGTGACTCTTTCAATCCCTCACAATCAGGAGATCATTCAGTGCCTAACCTAGGGCAATCTCAGTACTATGCCTCTTCCTGAAACTGGGTTGGAGAGGATCGTAGATGTTGTGAGTTGTCAGTCATCGAGCTGCACCACAACCACCTTCTCAGTAACCTTGCCAACAAAGGGCAGGTAAGAAACAGGTCTGTAGTTTGCTGGATAGTCCAGGTCTAGAGATGTTTTTTTTTGTTTTCAAGAGGGGTGCTACTACTGCCTCTTTCAGGGGGTCTGGAAACAACCCTGTCTATAGCAAACACCTGACTATCTCAGCAAGGATGGGGCAGATGACTTCAACACACCCCCATTAGAAGGCACGTTGGGCCTGGATCCAAACTACAGTAGGTCAGACACAAACCCTGGATGACCCACACAATGTCTACAATTGCCAGCTGGCCAAAGTCAGACCAGAAAGGCCAGGTGCTTGCAACCTGGTGTCGATCACCGCAGTGCCCATTTGAGGGTATGGATCAGACCTTTGATCTGATGGTGGCAATCTTATTGACAAAGAACTGAGAAAACCCATCGCACCTATCTTGTAAAAATGCTCCCCTTGACTGAAGGCAGGTTGGCTTGCACAACCAGTTAACAGTCCAGAAGAGCTGAGCTGGTCTGTTCTTTGCCTCAGCAATCTTCTTGGACAGGAATTCTGCCTTCTTTTTCTTATCATTTAACACTTTTAGCTCCTCCTCTGTTGTGGAGTGGGCCTCAACGACCACTGGCCACCAGCACCCAAACCCCCGGACCAGGTCTGGCATACACCGTGTGTGCCTGACTCGTACAGGCCCTGATGAAATTAATGGGACACCCCCTCTTTGGGGGTCCATGACTGGGAACCAGGTGGCCATGCCTTTCATGTCTGGGGGCTCAGGGCTCAGCCATGAGCCACCGCAGTTGCCCCACAATTTTCCACCATTTTCTGCCCCAGGGGGCCGGACGTGCAATGATGTCTGATTCACCTATGTGCAGACATCCACTGTGCTCCCTCCCCCCTTGGAATGCCTGGAATGCATGCTACTAATAGTGCACCTAGCCTCCACTAGGCACCACTGCAGTGTGCCACATACCCCCTACCCACCCCAAAGGAAGGAGAGCAGTCATGGGATGCTCAATCCTTCCTCTCCTCCACCAGCCCCAGGTGCCCTATGTCTGTTCTCAAACCCTGGTCATCGGCATGGCACGAGGTGCTGCATCCAGCACCTCAACCCTCAGTGCAACCATGCTGGCTGTGGAATTCTGCCTTCTTATAGGAGATCGCTGAGTGATAGTCTTTATAATGGGCCATCAATCTAAGTTTGTCACCTACCAGACTGGATTTTCATGTGGACAATGGTTGGAAGAGAGGGGGTGGCAGAAGGAAAGGAATAAGGGGGGAGCATTCTCAGCAGTGTCAGAGAGAAATATATTTCATCCTCTGAATAGGGAGACCAATGCAGGGAGATAACACAAGGAATGATATTCAAAGGGGGGTGAGAAGGGAGGATAGAGGTGTCAGAGCAGGAGAAAGAGGGAAAGAAAAGGAGAGAGGTCATGCAAGGGGTATCTTGTGGGGTTGGACAGTCAAGTGGATCAGGAGAGGAAGGCTAGAGAGGAGAGGAAATAAGGAAGTAAGGGGAGCTAGAAGGTAGATAGAAAGAGTCTAGGGAGAAGAAAGGGAGGAAGGGATGAAGGGGCAGAAAACAGAGGAAGTGGGGAGAGGCAGAGAAGCCTTAATAGGGGGAATAGACATAAAGGAAGGTGACCGTGGGAGGACAGCGGTGACTTTGGGAGACTATTGTAAAATGGGATAGGTGGGGAATTACTGGGAATCAGGACACCTGCAGGAAGGTAGTGTGTATGCTGGGGATGGCAGCAGAAATGGTAGTCCCCCTGACAGGAAAGCATACGCAGTGAAAGGGGGGGGACCTCATGTAATTGTCCACTTACAGATGAACTGCCTTGCTGGATGCAAGGTGGGGGTGGTACATGAAAGATTTAAGGTGGTGGAGAAAATATGCAGGGGTGTGGCTAGATCTGTTGCTTTCTCTGAAGTGATGCTGGTACACAGGGCTAGTACTGCCAGAAAAAGGAGAATTTCAGACTTTAACATATGGTTTACAGAGTGATGCAGGGAGGAGGGTTATAGCTGTAAAGGAAGTTGAGAGAGAACCTGGAATAGCAATGCTGTGGATGCAGCAGATAGGTTTCATCTCAGTAATGTGGGAACTCATGTACTGAAATTAAAGATAGAGGATTATATAGGTAGCACCCTTAACTTAAACTGATTAGGGGAAGCAGTAAGCGTCATAGCATCCTTAGTCACCAGGAGGTAGCAATCAATAGCCTCCTCTCCAGTCAGTGAAGGCTTTAGAGGGATCTGTCTTTGGGATGGGAAAGGACACTGACACTAAGGATGGGGGGGTTCTGGATGGAAGGAGGGCAGGGGAAGTTGAGGTGCTGGGACAGTTGAAGGATAATGGGGAAGTAGGGGGTGGGTGAGGGTGTAAGATAGGATGATTGGTAGAGTATCTGAGAACGGATCTGGGTGAGATAAATGGAGTAAGGAGTGAGAGAGGAAGGAGTCAGTTTGGAAAGTGGTTTCCCTGAATGCACAAATTCTGGAGAACAAAATGGCTAAATTACCATTGCTGATTGCTGAGAGGGATGTGAACATGGCAGTCATCATGGAGACATGGGCCATGCAGAACCATGATGGGGCCTCTCTAACCTCAGGTACCAATTATAAATTGATCATAACTATAAAATCAATAAATTGATTAAAAAAAAGGAAAATCTTTAAAAAATACCTGGCAAGTAAATGTGCTAGAACATGGGCAGCATTTAAGCATATTCAAAAAAAAATGCAAGTCTGGAATTAGAAAAACAAAGTATAATACAGAAACATTGATTGCCTCGCAAGCTCAAAAGGATGATCAAAAAATTATTTCCAGTTATATTAACTCCCTCAAGAAATAAGAATGTAAAGTCTGTCCCCTCATTGATAATGACACTATTGTCTCATCTCAAGAAGAAATGGAACAACTTCTGAACTCTCACTTCTGCAAAGCCTTTCAAAACTCCATATTTACTAAAGATCCAACACTAGACATCATCATTGATAAACTATAAATATCTGTTGAGGACATTAAGGCAGAATTAGACACTATTAAACATGGCTCTTCTCCTGGTCTGGATGGCATTACTGGTGACAAGATACATCTAATGAAGGATGATCTACTTCTACCTTTAAAAATTATATATGATGCTAGTCTAAATACAGACGAACTTCCCCTGGACTGAAAGAGAGCCAGCATTATTCCCCTCTTTAAAAAGAGTGATAAAAGTCTTCTTGACAATTACCATCCTATTAGACTCACACCAGTTATTTGTAAGGTGTTAGAGAAAATAATTAAGGATATGTTAACACCTATGCTTGACAGTATTGAAAACTGTTAACATGGCTTTATTAAAGAACGGTCCTTTTCTACTAATCTGATTTGTTTTTACAATAATATAAGCTCTAATCTAGATAACAGTTCACCCTGTGATGTCATATTTCTCGATTTTAAAAAGCTTTTGACTCAGTACCTCACTGGGCTATAATATATAAACTAAAGTCCTGTGGTATTCAATCTTTGATCAAATGCTGGATTGCAAAGTGGGTCTCAAACAGATATCAGAGAGTGGTTATAGATGGCTTTCAGTTGAGTTGGTCAGCAATTAATAGTGGTGTACCATAGGGATCCGTTTTGGCTCCTCTTATTTTTTAAATATTCATTTCTGATCTGTCACATAATATAAACTGTAATCTCGTTAAATATGCTGATGACTATAAAATCAGCAATGTGTGTAACAACACTGAGGAAATTTCTACTCTACAAGAAGACTTAGATGAGTTAAGCTCCTGGTCCCAAACATGGGGGCTACAATTTAACATATCAAAATGTGGTGTACTTCATTTTTGGAAAAACAACCCCAGGAATAAATATCTATTATACAATGAAACATTAAACTGTAAGACTTATGAAAGAGATGTAGGTGTCACCATTGACTTTAATTTGAACGTTGATCTCCATATCTCTGATACTCTTACTACAATCAATGAAACATGGTGGACCATTAGTCACAATATTAAATCAAAAAACCCAAACATTCTATTACCTCTCTATCGTACCTATGTAAGATCCTATTTTGACTACACTTGCCAACTTTGGTGTCCTTATAAGAAAAAAGACATCAAGAGAATTGACAATTTCCAAAGAAGGGTGACAAAATGTATTTCTCCAGACAAAAGTTTATCTTATGAGCAAAGACTTTCTGAATTTAATCTAATGTCATTGGAACAAAGGCACATGAGAGAAAATCTTCTATTCACCTGGGATGTTGTTAAGGATCTGTCCCTCAAGCTTGACTATGGACTTGAATATAAACTGGTTGCCATTAATACAAGGGGACACCCACTTCAACTGATCAGAGCTAAAGTTAAATAAAAATAAGATCATACTATTTTTCACAGAGAATTATCAGCCCTTGGAATTCCTTACCTACTTCTGTTATCAGTGATACAAAAAATATATTTAAAAACAGGTTAGACAGGTTTCTGCTATCAAGCAACAACTTGTTTTACTAAGGGTAATTAGTAGGTGCCTACTATGGACAACTTGCCTTCTGTGCTCCTTATACTTCCTTAGTATGAACTATAAAGAAGGGACAGGGTGGTGGGAAGATGTGGGGGAGTTGTATTGTACTTAATGGAGGGAATAATTTGTGCAAGGGAGGAGAAGAAGGGGGAGAACTGAGATGGTGTGGGTGCAGGTACAGTCCACTAAAAGGGAGATAACTTAGATGGGGGGTAGTATACAGACCACCAAACCAGAAAGAGAAGATAGACAGGCAGCTGGGGTCCAAAATAGCAGAAATTGTGTGCAAGAGGGAGGTGATGATTATGGCAGACTTCAAGCTGCCTAGTGTGAATTGAATAAATCCAGTTACTTCCTGTACCAGGTCTCAGGTGATACTGGATGCATTTCAGAGTGGATTGCTGACAAAGTGTGTTATGGAATCCATCAGGAAGACAGCAATCTTGGACTTGGTGCTGACAAATAGAACACACGTTCAGGATTGACAAGGAAGGAACCACTGGGTGGGAGTGACCACCACACAGTGTGGATGCTTCTGGACATGGGTAGGGAGAAAAATAACACCAAAACCAGAGTATTGCATTTTAGAATTGCAGACTATAATAGGATGGGAGAAATTCTAAGTGGGCACCTTGCTGGTATAATAGAAGATATGGGTAGACCAGAAATTTGCCATAATTAAGGGGGCAGCTGATTGTAGCCACTAATGAGTGTGCACAACTGAAAAGTAAAAAGTCCAAGACAAAAAGTCCATCTGGTTTGATAGCCAGGTAGCTGAGGAAGTGAGAGACAAAGGGTCAATCTTCAAGAAATTAAAATCGTCCCAGAGTGAGGAAGACAGGACAGAGTACAGTGTTAAGGCTAGTGCAGTGGGCAGAAAAGTCTAGTTGGCCAAGGACAGAAAGGAGCAGGAACTGGCAGAGGGGTTAAAAAAGGAAAAGGTTTCTTCTAATATATGAAGGGAATCCCCACTTGTAATCTTGAGAGATAACACACTAACTCTGATGTGGATGAAACAGCTATAGCTGTGATAGCTATTCCATTTACTCTGTGCCAAACTCTCATCAGTAGCTGAAATCTCTATTGAAGCTCAGAGAGTCAAACCATTCTCTCAACAAGTAAAGTACTTATAAAGTACAATTTTAGTGGTGCTCATTGTAGCTTATTCTGCATTAACCTCTGATAACTGCTGTATTTTTTGTTTTTTTGCCCATAGTAAGGTCATTTTTATTGTATTATTACTATGACAGCTGGGCTTAGTGCATGCAGAGGAGGACCTTGAGGTCAAGGGTGTTACTCTGAAAACTCCAGTGATAATACTGTAAAGGCCCAGCACTTCATTGGACTAATTTGGACTAACCTGGATTAACCTGCTCAACCCCAATACTTTATAAAGCACCATATGCTGGATTTTTGAGGGAGTGTATTTTAAAAATTGGATTTTAATTCACATGGACTTCTGGAATGAACTAGAGTCTGCACACATGGCAAACCTTTGCTTACTAGAGCAATTAAACAGCTTGTTTCATGCATAATTCAAGACTCAAAGACTGAAGGAACTGAGGAACTTAATTGACAGTAACAGTTAAAAGTCTGAGTGGATCAGAAGAACAATTTGAGAAAGTCACACTGCATAAGAAACCCAGAGGTTCTTTGAAGAATGTATTGTAGCACTTTATAAGAAACATTTTTGTGGAAGAATTCAGATTTGCACTAGATACTTTCTTCTCTCTGTTAGCATAGTCTTCAGCACTTTTAGCTCATTATTGTGCAAAGCACTTCACTGTATTTTATTCTTTGCTCTGAACATTATTGCACTTTATAAAGAACTGTGCATTCTAGACAAAGCTTATAGACTACAGCTCAGAGCTTAGAGATTACAGTTTACTAATTGTTTTTTGTTCTTTGAAATTGCACTTGTACATTAGATTCTCGGTAATAACCATGAAAATGGTAATGACCACCAGGGACCAGTCAGGAAAACATAATAGTGGGGGGCCAGCAAAACTGGGCAAAAATAACAATCAGTCCCATAAAAAAACTAAGGCTGGCAAAAAAAATACATTTAAACAAGGATCTCAAAACAAATTTTCAAAAACCCATGTACACCTCAACAGACCAGATAGAAAGTATAAACTGGAATGAAATGGAAACTGAAGCCTACAAGAATTTGTTTATGTGCAAATGGAGTTTGGTTTCAATAGACAGATTTTTGTGCACATCTACACCATATTTACAGAAATAACCAAACAAAACTATATTAACCTCCAAAGTAAGCAGTGATAAGGTGCATGTGCCTCCCACTGATGAGGCTGCTGATTCATGTGAAAGATCACATGACTTAGTATATTTTCTCAGCACCAGTTCTGGAGCTGGACCCAGGAACGAATCGTCCATGTTCTGGAAAGCAATCTAAAAAACTGAAGGATGAAATTTCAATTCATAACTCAACAGAATTTGAATGGGAACTTTTTCCTGAATCCACTACTAAACTGGATTATTCGGTTTAATCTTTGGAAGCTTATTCTATCTTGGATTTACAGGAACTTAGTCCAAGGATTAATCTTCCCAAAAAACCTATCCAACAGCCAGCAAATTATTCTGAAGTGGCAGCAAATTACTCCACCACCTTTACCCTCAGACTAATTAATGCCCTTAAAGATACACACATGGCAAACCTTTGCTTACTAGAGCAATTAAACATATTAAGGGATGCGGTAACTACAGTAAAATCTACCCTAGCACACCATGAAGCACTCATATGGAATTTATTTTGACAGCTAGTTAAAATGGATGTGGGGTCAGAAGGGGACTCTATGGTTAAAGGTCCCCTTAATAACAATGGAGAACAAGCAAACTCGCTATTACCCAAATGGGGCTCTGTTGTAAGAGGGAGAAAGAATACAAAGAAAAAAGTGAAAAGGAGGGAAACAAAAAGGAGGTTACAGCTCAGAATATGGAACAATTTAAATCTCAAGCAAAATTCCAACAATCTCCCCAAACCCTGATTGAAAAAGCAAAGACAAAAGAAAAAGGGGACAAGAAAAGCAGAAATGCAGGTAGGAAAGTCAGAGAACAAGGGAAAGAAATGCTTTTAACAGAAATAGATGTTAACAAACAGAATTCAGTTGACAAAACTGCTTCACATCAAAGTTTAGAAAAGACCAAGGACAACTCCCTTTGGGGAAAAGATGCAAACAAGGATGAAGAACCTAAACATGGGCATAGACATAGGATTAATCCAGGCACATGGCTGACTGGAAATGAAGACATTTTGGTTTGCACAGGGGTACACTCAAACAATCTAATAGACAAGAAGGCTATGGTAGACACTGCTATTCAAATCTTAGAAGTAATTCTTGAAATCACCCAATGGAGGAATAATATTGTCCATGTCACAACTACTGATACAGAGGGAAATACCCTGTTATTGATTCTTCTGTCCAATAAACAAATAGTTAATTGAGTCTGGCAGCAAAAAGCAGAGCAGGGGGTTGATGGAATAGGATTTAAAACTGTCATAAATATAGAGCAAATCCTAAACAAGGATATACCAAACTTTACTAATAGCATTTTTTTAGAACATGATCTAACTTAAGCTATGCAAAAAAGTCATTTAAAATCATTTGCCATTGTGGAAAAACATTACATCTTATTACTACATGGGGTAGAACAACCTCCATTAGAATCAGAAAGATCTTTAATAAGAACAGTTTGTTATATTCTGACTGAAGCCATGGGGGTTAAATTGGGAAAAAGGGGAGTGCTATGGACATGTAGGGAGGGAGGGAGGATTCATAAATCAGGGACAGATGACATTTGCCATAAGAGATCAAATTTTATTTAATCTAATATTGAGGTCAGCTATAAGATTAGATGACACGGGCATTTTGATATGGTCATCAGATGAGTACGAACATGTTAAAAATCAAACAAAGTTAACCACAGAGTGGACCATAGAAGAAACACCTAATGAACAATTGCCAAGACAGATGCAAGTGTATAGTGTTCCCACTCAAAATCGATTTCATATACTTACACAGGAGGAACAACAATGACATCAGGATGGGAATATTACACTGAGCAAAACGCCTATTGAAAAAAACAAGTACAGAATTACATAATGTCCTGGAATATCTCTGGTTTCTCAAAAAAACTGATGGATGCAAAACTGGAAAAGTTCCTCTCAGCTAATGTAATTGTTTGCCTGCAGGAAACATTGGCTCTTGAAGATCTGTATCTAAGCAGATTTGCTTCCTTTGAGGCACAGGCCCACAAAACCTCTAAAAAAGGTCGGCCCTCAGGCAGTATAGTAACATTTATTAAAATTATAGAAAGAATTAGAATTAAGTCAATGGAACTTATCCCCTCTAATATAATAACTTTAGTAGTTGAAATATATAAAGACTTCTTTCTAATTATGAATGTATATTCTCCACCAGCAAATACAAAATTATATTTGAATACATTATGGACAAATCTGGACTCACACTTGGATGTAGTTCTTAACAAATACCCTAATGCAAATTTAATGTTGATGGGAGACTTTAAAGCCTGATTGGGACAACTTACATTTGGATTGCTGAGAGGCACCTCAACTGCACGAAATTATACCCAGGACAGAACAACTAATGTCTAGGGGAAAGCTGTGTGGGAAGAAGGCAAGTGTAATAGATTACTTTTTTTATTTTTCCTTGGCAAATATACAATATTCTGAAGTTTGAAGTCATATTATGTCCAGAAAGTGATCACTGCCCTCTAAAGGGGGCCCTAGAGTTACCAAAAGGAAGTACAGAGAGACAGCTAGAAATGACTCCAGAAATTCAAATTAGAAACCAAAAAAGGGTGCAATGTTCAGGGGAGATATATGTGGATGTCAGTACAATATTAAAGTCTGCAGAGATAAAAAAAACACAACAGAAAATATTAAAGAGGAAAAAAACAGCATTATAAATCTATAACTCAGTTCAAGAAATAACAAATGTGATTTTGCCTATACTTTACAAAGCAAATAGACCAAGGCAACAGAGTTCTTGATAAAGTAAAGAATGACAACAATTTAAGAAAAATCTGAATAAATTAATCAAAATAGTGCAATCAAACAGATCTAATGAAAATATTCAATATCTGAACAAACAGAGAAAAGAATACAATACCCTTCTAGCAAAGAAACATAATAATTGTACTCAGGAACAATGGAAATCCATGTTAGAGATAATAGAAAGTGGCAATACCAAAAGCTTTTGGATTAAAGTCACAAAAGGGAGAGGGAATTTTGCCCAAAATATTTCTACATACATTCCAGCAGGTAATTGGAACACTTTTTATGAAAAATTATTTCACTGCAAAACTGATTTTAGTATACAAAACACTTTCCTGTTACAATTAAAAGATGCCAACACATCCTTAAACATCACTCCATGGGAAATCTCTTTAGCTATTTTGGCAAATAAGCCAAAAAAAAACACCTGGTCCCAATCATGACCCACCATTTCTATACAAGGTGGAGCAGAAATGGTGGTGTGGTTTATTGGCAATGTTATTTAACAAAATAATAGATGGTAATGTGATTCTTCAGTCATGGACAGAAAACTTAATTATACCACTTCACAAGAAAGGTAATCCTAAAATACCAGAAAACTACAGACCCATCAGTCTACTGGATAATTTAAGCAAAAGGTTTACAAGAATAATATTGACCAGAATAAATACATTGTTACAAAAGAAAAATATTATTAATTATTTTCAAGCAGGCTTCAGACAAAAACACTCAACAGTAGATCACTGCATTGTACTGACACATATCATAGAGAAATATTATACAAAGACACATTTACCAATATTCATTACTTTGGTAGATTTTCAAGGGGCATTCAACCGAGTGAATAGAGACAAACTATGGTACAAACTAAAAGATTTACAAATTAATCAAACTATACTGAGAATAGTAATAAATCTTTATTCAGATAACAAAACATACATTAGATATGTTTTACCTGGTAATTTGACAGAATCCTTCCATTTCAACCAAGGGGTTAAACAGGGCTGTATTTTGGCCCCTGCTTTGTTCAATCTCTTCATAAAAGATTTCCCAGAAAACTAAATTCCTGTATCGAATCACTCCCCCTTAATAGATGGCATTATTGTCCCAGTCCTCATTTACGTTGATGACCTGGCTCTAATCTTGCTTTTGTCCATCAGAATGGGTAGACAACTGAAGCTTCTGCAAATGTATTGTACTGAGAATGATTCAACAATGAATACAGACAAGACACACATTTTGATAATTGGAAAGTGATTAACAAATTATAAATGGCATATAAATAACATATCTCTTAAGATCACTACAGATTATAGATACCTTGGACTCCAAGTCTCTAGTAGTTATAAACTCCACAAACAAAGAACCTATGTACTGAGCAAATTAATATAGCCCAAAAATGCACTGCTAAGATTTAAAACCAGATTTGGAGGAAACACTGTTACTGCTGTAATTCGAGCTGTGGAAATGAAAATGAACCTGATAGTCCTATATGCTATTGAAATTTTGCTTGATAAACCTGTCACAAAATGAGAAAAAAACATTTGGCACACTGTATAAAAATATTCTGGGCTTATCAAGGTCCACCCAGCAATGGTGGTAAGGGCAGAACTGGGAAGGGTTCAAATTAAATATCTGGCACTTTTAACAAAATTACAATACTGGCTTAGATGCGCAAATCTGGATTCAAATAGAGTAGCGTACAAATGCATAAGTGAAAAAGCAAAGTGAATAGGGCAGGGTTCCCCTTCTCCATGGCTAAACAAGTAGTCTCTACTCTAAATAAAATAGGGTTCAACCATCTATGGAATTATCAGCAGAAAGGTATAAAACTTTCATCTAAGTTCATCCCTTAAATTAAAAATCAGTTATTCAAAATCTCATTTGATGAAGATATGGAAAGAATAAGGTAACTGAAGGCCCATCATTGGTATGCCCAAAACAAAATCAGCCATATATTGGAACTCTATATAAACTTTCTGGTGAGCAGAAATTTGAGATTTGTTTTTCACAAAATTCAGATTAGAATTATACCCCTAGAAATACAGGCAATAATTTTATGTCAAAGATAAGAGCAAAATACATGATATGAATTGTGATTGTGGTTTAAAACAATTGGAAACATTGGAGCACATCATATTACATTGCCCAAAATAAACAGAATTATGAGGCAAGACTGTATCCCCCTTACTTCTTAACAAATACATTAACAGAGAATGAGTTATTGAGAATTTTGATGAACCCACCACTTGAGTTAATTGCTAAAGATATGCAAACTATGCAAATTGGATATTTAAAAACATGCAGAAGAATTCAACAATATGCAAAAATAATGGTGCTTAAAAGCATATAGTGAAGACATGGTTACTTGCAATAGTTGATGCAATATTTTAAGGAAAGTAGTTTCTACCTTTTAAAGATAAGTGTAAACTTTGTGTCTGTAATCCTTATGTCAATGAGTTTGTTTGAAATTATGCTGTGTCTTAAAATTTTTGTAATGACTAAATAGTCAAACAATAAAGTATACTGAATTGAATATCTGAAGGAGAAAATGGATATAATGAATGGGATTGTCAAGCTAAAAAGGAGTGGTGTGGGGGGAAGGTAGTGAAAAGAAGGCAGAATTACTAAATGCTGTAAGTATTTTTGCTCAGTCTTCATGAGGGAGATGGATGGTCTGATGCCTCAAGGGAAGACTGGGGTATGCAATGAGGTGGGAAGTGAAACTGAGAGGGTTATTGTTCAGGATAGGGTGAGGAGGGGTTTGAGGACTCTGAAGTTGGACAAATCTCTGCGCCCAGATGGTATGCATCCAAGTGTATTGAGCATATTGGTAAATGTATTAGCAAGTCCCCTGACTGAACTGTTAAACAGTTCACTGGTGTCAGAGTAGATACTCTTAGGCTAGAGAACAGTGCCTGTAGTTCCTCACCACAAAAGTGGATCAAGGGATGACTCCGGCATATACAGACCAGTCAGTCTGACCTGCATAGTAGGAAAGCTCATGAAGACCATACTGAAGGAAAGACTAATGTATTTTCTTTAGAACAATGGGATGCAGAATGAGAGAAAGCATGTGTAGGCTTGTATCAGGGCAATCCTGCCAAACAAACGGGACTGATTTATTTTATTGAATAACCAAATTAGTGGGTAAGGGCCAGGCTGTGGATTGACTCTGTTCCACATACGTGATAAATCAGGAAGTTGGAGGATCTAAGGGTTGGAGTAAAGCTAAAGACCTGAGTAAAAAAACTGGCTGCAGGACCAGAGTCAGAGGGTAGTGGTTGAGTGAATTTTTGGGTGCTTCAGCAGTCACTAGCATTCCTACTGGGTTCGGTGCCCAAGCCGGAGCTGATTACTATATTTATAAGTGATGTAGCAGACAAAGTAAAGGGTATGCTCTGTCTCTTTGCAGATGGCACCAGACTCTGTGGGATGGTGGACACAAAAGAGGGAGTACAGGATCACATGGAAGATCTAGCCAGGCTGCTGTGGTGGCAAGGTATTTGGCAACTGGAGGTCAATGCCAGAAAATGCAAAACCATGCACTTTGGGTCTAGAAATCCAAAGACGAATTATTGTTGGGGTGGTGTGTTGGTTATCAAATAACAGGAGGAGAAAGATTTGGGGGTGATATTCTCAAGTGACTTGAAACTTCATCTGATGAAGCCCGAATGGCCGGGTGAAAAGTAAGCTGTTTGTTCATTGCATTGCCTGTGTCTTGAGAGTAAAAGAACATGAAAATGCTGCACTGATTCCTGTGTATGTGTGTTCTTTTTGTTCTGCTGCCAATAGGGGTGAGTGCTATCCATGAACTGAGAAATATTTAAACATATTTGGAGTGAGAACCGCCAGCCCTGTGATCACCACCATTGGAGAAATGGATGTCACATTGGTTATGTCTGGCAGTGACTTTGAACAAGTTAAAATAAAATTGCAGATTGACTTTTCTATTCTGCACTAATGGTTTGTGGGTTCCAAGTTAGTACTGAATAGTAAAAGAATCTCATGTTATGACTTTTGGTCTGGTTACCACTAGTGGGAGGTGCAATGGCCCAAAGTTAACAATAAAAACAATTGTGAAGGTTTCTTCTTCTACTCTTAGTAATTTACCCTAGTAATTGCTTAATGTACTCATAATCCTACCTGCATCATTATTCTTGTAAATTATGACTGCTTGAATATAACATACAACACCCTGAATACACTTTGAAATTGTCTCCATACTGTTGTAATTTGCTTGATGTATTCTGCCCATACCTGTATTGTTTCACTTGTATTCTGCTATGTTCTTCTATGTGACATATTACCATAATGTTGGAGAGACTATTGGGGATGAGTGTACATCAAGAACCATTAAGTTGGTTACATTCGTACTTATCAAACAGAAAACAATGTGTCTTAAATGGTACAGCAATGTCTAGTATAAAACATATAATTTGTGGGGTACCCCAGAGATCTATCCTGGGTCCACCATTATTTAACGTTTATGTCAATGCTGTGGAGAATTGTATTGGGAGCAGTGAAGTGAAGCTGTACGCGGATGACACCGTACTGGTTGCGTTCACGTGTAGCCACCTCCCCCCACTGGAATCTAAACTCCAGAGCAATTTAAGCAATATAGAAAAATGGTTTAGAAAATCTGGATTGTTATTCAATAAAAAAAAGACCCAGGCCCGGATATTTAAAGGGGTTGCGCATAGTGCAACAGAGTTGCGCTGGTGCAACCCCACATTGCGTCCCAGTGGGATATTGAAAGGACTGCCAGGTGCAGTACAAATCCTGATGCACTGGAGAGCAATGTAATTGTATGCAGTGAAGATGCAGGGTGAGTGCCCATGCATAAGTGGCACATCCCGATATTCAGCCCGGGATGTGCAGCGCATATGCTGGCACAGCTCTACAGTGTGCTACATAGGGGTCTCAATGTTGAGCCCGTGAGGAGTGGGAACAACTTCCAGCCACCCACAGCAAGGCCACTGTATTGCAGTGTGCAACATAGCAGCTGCCAGTCATGGGTGGCCACCCACACACACAGAACACAGTCCACAAGCACACACATATCCCCAATGCCACGATGAATGTAATGTTAGACTTTCCCCTGGTAGTCTAGTGGCCCCTCTCCCTTCTGTGTCCCTGATTGCCAGAATAAGACCATTATTGAAGTCCCTGGTAGTCTAGTGGTACCCCCCCGCCTGTTGCTGCAGTCGCAGTACAGCACCATATCATTATTCCATGGTTGATCCAGTGGCACCCCCACCTCTCCCACCCACACAGACCCTTGCAACCCCACCCCACATCATCAATGGTGGCTACAACCACCCGCATACTCTCAGTCACCACGCCAAATGACAGGTGCAGTATGGACTTGCAGGGCATACTGTACTGACAGTCTCAAAAATGTGAATTAAGTCATTCACATATTTGTGACTGTCTAGTACAGTATGCCCTCAAGCCGATGGTCACACTGTGGACCAGTGGGCTTACAGCCCATACTGTACCTGTCATTCCACGGGCGGCCAGGCGATATGCGGGAGTTGCAGCTGCCCACTGATGATGGGGGGAGTGGGGTGGGCAAGGGGTCTGTGTGGGTGGGAGGGATGGGGGAGCCACTGAATCACCAGGGAAATATGATATGGCGCTGTACCGTGATCATGGCAAAGGGTGGGAGGTACAACTAGACTACCAGGTACTTCAATAACGGTCTTATTCCAGCGATTCGGGACACAGGATCGAGGGGGCCACTAGACTACCAGGGAATGTCTAACATTACATTCATCTGAGAATTGGAAGGGTGGTGGGCCACTAGACTACCAGGGCTGTGTTCTACTGCATGTAACTGAGATCATGGCTATGGGGTGGGGGATGCCCCAGGACCCCCACTGTGCACACGTCATGCTGTTCAGGGCACCAGGCACAAGTTGCTGGGCTGCCCTGCGCAATGCATGCAAATGGGGGCCATAATGACATACAAATTATCCCATATGCACCTTGCATATATTGTGACCTCATTTGCATGCCCTCCACTGAATATCATGGGTGATGCATCTAGCTCAACTGCAGTTGCGCTGGTGCATCCCCATGCTCCTTGTCCGTGGCTTGCACTGGTGCAGTGCCACTGCACCATGTGCAGTCTGTGCCATATTCAATGGTGTTGCGCCATGGCACATCACCGCTGAATATCACCTGGTTCTGACCCCGGCGCATCCCAGTTGCCCTGCGCCCAGGCTTGCGCCCTTGCCAGGTGCAGTCAGAATATCTGGGCCCCAGTGTTTATATTTTCAAGAAAGTAGTAAAAGAAAACAGGATCTGGACATAAGATTTGAGGATGGACTCAGAATGAAAAATGTCACCCTATACCAATATCTGGGAGTAGAGGTGGACTGCAAATTCGATTTTAAAGAACATATAAAGAACATTTTCAAAAAAAACTAACCAAAAATTAGGTGCTCTTAGAAAGATGTCAAGTTGTTTGTTAAATGAAACAAGAAACAAAGTAGTTAGTCATATGATAATCCCAGTAGTTGAATATGATTTAGTATTGTATAGAAATTCTAATTAAACAGAACTGAGTAGAATAAACCAATTGTACTATAAACTATCAAGATTTGTTACAAGAAGCACATATGGTATACATCATTGTACTGTAAGCTCTATTATAAATTAAATTGGCTTCATCCTGTTGAAAAGCGGAATTATATTTGGATACAGTGGTGTCATAAAATGATATAGTCCTAAAGCAATGGACTGAGATATGATAATTTAAAACTTATTTTTTAATTCAGATAGGGGATACAACTTAAGATTTCATAGTTTAAATCTTCATCCGGCCCGGTGGCGCTGAGGGTTGAGGCGCTGGATGCCACACCTCGCACCACACTGGCGACCCGGGTTCGGGAACGGACTTGGGTCAACGGGGGTCGGCTGGGGGAGGGAGGATTAAGCGTCCCAACGGATGCTCTCCTCCCTCAGGGGTGGGATACCAGGGGTGCTATATGCACCTGATGCCCTAAGAGAGCCAGTGGGAATACGGGCTCTCGAAGGGACTGGCGGCTCCGTTCACGGAGTCAGGGAGGGGGGACGCTGTCAGGCGCTTGAGAGAGACGTGCGTCAGCATGTCGCCTCTCTGGACGTACATCCTCGCGCCGGCGTCCCAGGGGGCGGGGTTGAGGGGAACACAGAAAAACAGATAAGTCCCTCGGTGGTCCTAGATGAAGACGGCTCCACCCAGGGACCACCAATTCCGGGACAGACCCCGCTGTGCAGGCAGGAGGGAGTAGAGAAGCACTCTAGGGGCAGATCCCGGAGCAGTGGCACAGAAAGGGAATGAGCAGTCTGAAGGAGTGGACACCGAGGTAGGGAGGTGGATAAATAAAGAGTGAAAAAAAAAATAGTCTGAATCTTCAAACAGTTAGAAGTTACGGTAGATTTGGTGACACAATGTTTCAGCCTTATAATAGCTAAAACTTGGAATATCTTACCAGATACATTAAAAAATATGCCTTCTCTTAATTTATTCCTATAGGAATTAAAATAGTATTTGCAACATAACTGTTTTTAGATAGAGTAACTTATCTAGATTGGCCTATTTCAAGTTAGCAGCCCCCAAGGAGAGAGGGGATTATGCCGCCCTCATTTAACTTTCTACCACTGGGCTAGCCATGCTGTTAAATATCTTAGATGGCTGTCCCCCAAAGAAGAGGTTTTTAATTCCCCTTCCTCTCCCCAATGGCTTAAAGTTGAACTATCTCTTATTCACGACAGTGGTCCTAACCCTGCTGCACTTCTCCATGTTAAGGTCGGGGTCCATAATAACCCCCTCACTATATCTGTTAAAAATCACTCACAATTGTGTAACTTCCTTAAATATAACCACACTCAGGATCCAGCACAGCCCATATGGGGAAACCCAAACTTAAAGATAGACAATAAAATACTCATAGCTAACTGGTTACTCATATGATTGAACCACGTCTTCTCTCATTTATCTCGGAAGAAAACTCCTGGCTTTCCTCTGCGGAGATTTTAAGCACCTACAATCTGCCCACAAATTATAGTTTTAAGATTTTCCAACTAAAACATCTCATTCTGAAGGTCTTCAGAATAACTCCTCCTTTACAGGATAAGCCATCCTTTCACAGTGTAATAAACCCCGAGTCTGGCCTCCAACAATCAGTGTCTAGTTGTTATAAAATATTGTATAACTGGGCTTACCCGACTTGTTTCACTCTGTCGGACTACTGGGCAACCTTTTTTCCCACTCGAGAATTAGACTGGACTGCACTATAGCATAATTGCCATAAATACATTACCCAGGACCGACTACGCCTTATCCAATTCCATATATTACATAACTTCTACTGTTCTCCACATAAACTATTCAAATTCGGTCTTCTCCCATCTCCGATTTGTACTAGATGTAAGAAAGAAGAAAGATCTCTGTATCTTCTGGAATTGTTCTAAAACTACTCCGCTTTGGATTACTATTCAGCAAAATATTGACCCCTTATTGGGTTTGCATGACCTATTTACCCCAGAAAATCTGCCTACTAGGGGAATATATAGAGATTCCTGTGTCAATCAGGAGATACCACATGGCCCTTATCTCCATGTCTGTTAAGAAATTAGTTCTACGTCACTGGAAGGACAGTGACAATATCTCATATTCAGAGTAGCTTAATGAACTCCTCACAAATCTCAGGACAGAAAAAACAATAGTGAGTCTTAATAATAAGCCTGAGAAATATGCAAAAATGTGGGATCCCCTACACACATTGTACTCCCTTTGAAGTTCCTACCCCTAGATATATCATTCCATTGTTCGAGTAGACTCCAGACAAATATCTGTGTTGAATAAGTAGAAGGAGGGGGGATGGTTTAATGGGAGGTGGGGGTGGGTGGAGGGAGGGTGGAGGACAGATCCCTGATGTTGTCCATATCATGTCTACTACGCATTGTTTTTCTGAACCTGTTCTTATTATTGTGAAAAATCAATAAACTATAATTTGAAAAAAAAAAGATAGAGCAACTTATTTTTTTGTGTACTGCGTTGTATGACAGTGCTTAAGTTATGTAATTGTACACATGTGTGGTATGGTCTTGTACAGGATATTTGTTGTAAACAGGGTTTCACCCTAACAATATACTACCTGTTTAAAAATAAACATTCATTCATTCATTCATTCATTCATGTATGTTTAACCATCTGAACTCAATATTTGTATGATTTGCATCGCCCCTTTCCCTTCCCCCCAGGAGGCATCTGGAATTGAGCAGTTCTGCTCAGTATGCATTTCAATATGCCTTTCCTGGTGAAATGTTTAAATAAAAAAAATATTCTATAATGGATTTCTGCTGTAACTTGTCTTAATTTATGAATTAAGGGCCACCTTGTAAACAGAGCATTGTTGCCCATGTGGTATATCTTCAAACTTTCCTGACTAAAAATAAAAATGTCTGCTGCTAAAAGTATGAATATGGTTGACGAGTGTTACAACCAATGACAAATCTGGGCATACTGTTGAACAGCATAGTGATTCCTGCAAGGTTATGAGGTAGGCTGTTTCATTTACTTCACTCCCATATTTCAAAGCTGCTGCGAGAGATTTTCTGAGTAACTTCTAGCATTAAGACTCAAACTGTTGTAGTGGTGGAATAATCAGCTACTGCAAGTTTCTGCTGTGAGCTAAAATGACCACTAAGGGCTAACTAATGGCCATCATATATGAAAGCATGTACATTATCTAAGTGTGGAATGTAATAATATGGTTGAAGCATTGTAACAACCTCCATTGACTTGATATACTCCACAACAGCCTTGCTGCCATTGAGAGTGTATAAGAACCTTATACTCAGAGGATGGTTCTGGTGTGAAGAACTGAGAGTGGTCAGGTAGTGTGGAGGACTCTATGGCCATCATCTGGCATGTCATTTTGGGAAGTTTATGCTTTGCTGTCTGGCCTCCCTCTGCCAATTTTTAAGGGATTGCATATGCTGGGCCATTATGGTGAATCCTAGAGGTTATGTGGTCACCCATGGCATCAGTGGCACCACCACTGTATCATTACCACTACTGGCTTCAGAGCAGTGTACCTTTCAGCTAAATCACAACACCAGGGTGTCACACTATATATGGTCCCCCATGGCATCAATAGCACCACCATCAGACCATCACCACTAGTGACTTTAGAGCAGTGTACCTCTCAACCAAATCACTAGAGGAGACATTGCACCACCACCATACTTTCAGCAATAGTGACTTTAGAGCAGCATACATCTGGACTGAATCATAACACAGGGATTCCCAGAGGATATATCTTTCTTCATTTTCTTGTGTGGTCATTGGAGGGGGGGCTGGTTAGGGACATATGCTGCTTTGTATACAAGTGGTGATTATGACTCTTTGGTTGAAGTTTTCTGGATGTCAATTACTTTGTGCTGGTCTGGTGAGTGTAGGCCACTGCTGTAATGCAAATTTTCTGGATTTATGATTTATTTGGCTGTTTTCTACTGAGACTGTAATTTGAAACAAATACAGACACCCCCACCAACAGTGGCAGTGACTGGGGAGTTATATATTGACTGCTGAGCAATAATATTCCACATATTTTAGTTCTCTCTGGTGGCAACTGTTTTGTATATTTTCCTTTTTTCACCTTCCCTTTAATTTTGTTTGTTAAATAGTTGTGCATTGGTTAACAAGGAGTTGGGAGTGTGAATGGTAGGCTGCATATTTTGCATTTATTGGGCAAGTCTGAGTGTGCTTGTTTTACATTTGGTAGGTGATTTTGGAACAATAGTTTTTGTTGGGGTATAGGTTTATTTATTTTATTGGGGGTGAGGTGTTGGACATCTCTGGGAATTTTATGCTTAGTGCTGGGGGTTGTTGCATGTGCAAAGGCATGGGAGGAGATTGGTTCATCTACTCTGCTGACTGCATCAGGCAGTTACGCCCTTTTGGAGGAACCCCATTAGTCCTCCTTGCAGAGATTTTCAGCCACTGCAGGTGACTGGGCTCCTTTGAGGGTGGAGCAAAACATGTAGTGGAGGTCCCTGATATGAGGTTCTCAGCTGGTGCAGGGGACTTTGGATCCTTCAACTGCAGGGCAAAACCTGTAGTGTAGGTCCCCAGCATGATGCTCAGGGGGAGAATGGAGTGGTGAGACCCAGGAGATGAACAAGGAGGATATGGACTCAGGATTATGGTCTGTCCTGTCTAGATTCCCTCCTTAGGGCCCAACCAAATGTCATCAAGCAGGAAGCAATCCATGCATCACAGAGAACTGGTTTGGCAATGACTCAAGACCTTTTTTGGAGGCACCCATCCCACCTTGTTATTCTGTTGTACATTGCTGCAGGAAGTATTGCAGAGGGGGGTGGGTTGGCCATTTGCTTTGGGATTCATTGCACTCTCCATGGGAACATTTAGGTCCTTTGAATTTGTGGTAGTTAGATATTCTCCGGGTGTTAGTGGTAAGATCATTCTCATATTCTGTCCCCTGGGGTATGGGAGCAATTTCTTGCAGGAATTGATGGACTTCATGGTTGAACAGGTGTTGGATGTCCCAAGACTGTTAGTGCTGGGAGACTTAAGTGCTTGGGTCAATGATGAATCCTCACATTTTGGACAACTCCATAAGTTGATGTTCTCACTGGGACTAGTACATGCAGTTGTATTCAGAATACATCAACAGAGACACACTCTGGTCCTGATCTTCTCATTGGGACTTGACATTAGTGTGATCAAGGTTCATCTGGTCTTTTGGTTGGATCATCATGCAGTGTAATTCTTTTGTGGGGCCCCCTGTGTTAATACCCCATCTGTGGAGATTGTCCAGTTTTGACTGAAACATATTTTTGAGCCTCACAAACTCCAGGAGGTACTAGATGTTTTGTATATGATGATTGCTTGGACCCAGAAGACTGAGAAGGTCATGGAATGCTATAATATGGTTCTTGTGGCTGCCTTAGACTCCCAGGCACCTTATCACCTTCATCCCTTGAACACCTGCCACAGTTTACTTTGGTACTGTGATAAACTGCCTTGGTTGAGCACTAAGGGATGGACGTTGGAGTGGTCTTTGAGAAGGTCACAGTCTGAGTAGTACAGGTTGGCACTGAAAACTCATTATGGTGAGAATCAATTGGCAAACAACATAAGAAAGATAGAGTTTCTGTAAAGTTTGATTACTGCAGGGATAAATCAATCAACTCACCTCTTTCATACCCTAGACAGGATAAGTCCTTCCTGTCTGTGATCTGTTAGAGCCTTTTCAGCAGAAAAATGCATGGAGTTTGGTAAATTATTCTTTGACAAGGTGTTCTCCATTAGATCTAGTATCTCTTCAAGTGGCCTGTCATATGAACTAGCTGTGGTCATAGAAACATAGAATCTGATGGCAGATAGAGGCCACTTGGCCCACCCAGTCTGTCCACTTTTTTCCTGACTACGTACTCACAGCAGACTCTTCTTGATTTACAGCTCTTTCTCCTCCCCCCTTTCCTTCCCACTACAATTCCTTTGTGCTTGTCCCATGCATTCTAGAACACCTGCTCTGTGTTCTCCCCTATCATCTGCACTAGAAGACTGTTCCAGGAATCCACCACTCTTTCTGTGAAGAAGTACTTCCTCACATCTTTCCTGAATCTACTCCCACACAACTTTATAGCATGTTCCCTTGTTCTTGAGCACCTTCTTTTCTGAAAAATACTTCCCTCCTGTACCTTATTTACATTGTGAAGTATTTAAAAGTCTCTGTCATAGCTCCACCCTGCACCATCTTAGTTATCAAACCTTGCACTGTCTTAGTTGCCCTCTTCTGGACCACGTGCACTCTGTCTATGTCTTTCTGAAGGTGCAGTTTCCAGACCTGGACACAGTACTCAAGGTGGGGTCTTACCAGTGATCTGTACAGAGATAACATCAAGATAACCCCACCTCCCCCTTTTTGCTGTGGATACCCCTTCCTGTGCATTCCAGCATCCCACTAGCCTTCCGCTCTACCTTGTTGCACTGCTTGGCTACCCATAGGTAATCTGGTACAATTAGTCCCAAGTCTCTTTTCTGCTTGGTTGTCATCAATACAACTCCACCCATTTCATACTCCACCCAGGGATTTCTGTGTCCTAAGTGCATAAGTTTGCACTTTTTTGCATTAAAAACCCTGCTGCCATAACCTTGACCACTCCTCAAATTTTCTCATGTCTTTGTTCATCCTTCACCCCCAAGAACTTCCACCCTGTTTCAGATCTTGGTGTCATCTTCAAAAAGGCAGACCTTCCTTTCCAGATCCTCTGCAATTTCACTTATAAAGACATTAAAGAGGACTGGTCACAGCACTTATCCTTGAGGTATCCCATTGATCGCAAACACCATTTACCATCACCCTCTGTTGCCTATCACTTAACCAATTTCTAACCAAGTTCAACACCTTATTTCCCAGCCCTACACTACCCTGCTTGCTTACTAGTCTCCTATGTGAAACAGTTTTGAAAGCCTTGCTGAAATCCAGGTAGGTCATATCCACCACTCCTCACTGATCCAATTTCTTGGTCAACCAATCGAAGAAATATATTGATTGATTGATTAAAATTTATTTTTTCACAGGAAATAACATTTGTTGGGACAAAGTCCCATTTACAACAAATTCCTGCATTCCAATCCATTTTACAAATATATTAAACAACTTACAAAATACTATACAAATACAAAAACACAAAAGGAAAGCACAGCACAACAATTATTTTAAAAACATGTGCAAGAGGATCTCAAACAGTCAAACAAAGTAACTTTTAAACTAAAAAGTTTGTATTTGACTTCAAAAGTTCAGGTAATTTATTCCAGCTACATGCTACACTATTCTGAAGTGTGCTATCACCTAATCTATTAAAACATCTGTGCATTGGAATACTATTTACTGCTTTCCTTGTCTTAATATGTGTTTCCTTATTTGATTTTCTTATCACTTGTTTGTGTAATGGGTGATTATATTTTTTGTGCAAAATCTTATGACATGTAACAAGCCAAAGATAATTTCTGTAGGCCTCTGGTTGGAGCCAATTTAAGTTTTTATAAATTACACAATGGTGCAACTTCTTACCACTGCCAGTAGCAAATTGTCCTATCCTATAATAAACCTGATTAATCTGTTTTAAAGCTGATTGAATTGAATTCATATAAATTATAGAACCATATTCCACCACTGGTAAGAGCATCTGTTTTGCCAACCATTCTCTGGCTACCAATGGTAAACTGCCCTCTACTCTTCTGAGAGCCCCTAATCTCTGATTTACTTTTTTGGTCTGGGCTGTTATATGCTCTATATATGTCATCCTTGAGTCTACTTGAAATCCTAAGTATCTATAAATGGATGCACTTTTAATTTTTGTTCCATCTTGAAGGTGGAGTTGCATCTCTGGCCTGTTTCCCCTGTGTTGACCCACTGAGAACAACATGCTCTGAGTTTTCTTCAAGTTGAGGAGAAGGCCAGAATCCCTCATCCAGTTTTCCATTTCTAGTAGGACATATTGAATTAACTGTCATATCTGTAAAATTGTTGGCAGATGTTATCAACACAGTATCATCTGCATACAATCTTATTTCACTGTGTTCAATAACTTGAACAAGATTGTTAACATAAATGTTAAATGATAATGGTCCCAGAATCGAGCCCTGGGGAACACCCCACTCCAATTTCCCAGGGTCCGACACCGAAGTTCCACATGCTACACTTTGCTGACAATTAGTCAGATATGACTTCAACCATTGAAACATTTTCCCTTGAATCCCTATCTCCCCTAACCTCTCCAAGAGCATTTTGTGCTGAACCTAGTCAAAGGCTTTACTGAGATTTGTTTTACATGATCTCTCTCTCTTGTGAATCCTGCTGCCTCAAGTCTAATAAGCTACTAGATTCAAGATATTCCTGAATTCTTGTCACTTCCATTACCTTTTTCACCAGCAATTAACTCTTGGTAATGTAGAACTGCCAATCTGGAGTGAGGTTTGGATGGTTTTTGAGGAGGAGTTGTTTTGGTAATCTTTAGTTTGCATCTCACCTGCTGGTTATGGAACCCAGGACCAGGCTTGTTGCTGTTGGATAGAGAAGCAAAGAAGTTTAAATTCTCTGATGTAGTGAACGCAAAGTGGCCAGCTTCGAGTTTGCTGATCACTGCATGAAATTCCTATAAAAAGTCGGAATTCGCCTTAATGTACTTCACGTTGGCCACTTCGTATTCACTTCGAGTTGGAGAAGGTGAAGTTGGTAATTAACAGGACACTGGTCACATGCCTGTCTCTGCAGGTCCACAGGTCACATGATTCAGGGAAAAACTTAAACAGGCAGGAAGTGAGTGTTTTACTTTCACTTTCTCTTGAAGAAAGAGTTGTGCACGTCACTAATCTGTTAAGAGCAGTCTGTGTGTGTGGGTTGTTGGCAATTGCAGAGTGCAAAACTTGCTTGATTTTGCTTCTTTCAGTTTAAACCTTTTTAGACTAAGTTTGTTAATTAGTGTAGGAAGTTTAAGTTAATTTTACAGTCTTTTTTTGGTTTAAAAAGGTTTTTTGTGAGTACTTTGTATTTGGTAGAGTTACTAGTACTTGTACTAGGTATTTTTTTGATGATGAATCAGTGATGGATCATTGGTGTGGCAAGAAAAAGTGGTGTTCAGTGGGGGCCATGGATGTGGGGCAGCTTGTCCACCCAGTTATGTTATACAGGGCCAGTTTTGTGCCCTCAAGTGCAGGCACAGCCAACTCTGCAGCAGCAGCAGTGGTCTGCCAGATGTGAAGCAGCTGGAGGAGCAGAAGCCGGATGAGCAGCAGTAGCAAACGCAGCAGGTTGTTGCTTCTCCACCACCACCAGCAGCAGCACAGCAGGTGGCCAGTGGTGCCCCCCCCCACCGCCTGTACTGGGCCCTGCACAGAGCTCTCCTATGTGGGAGTTCTTCACATGTCTCCCTGGTGATCCCACTGTTGTGTGGTGCAAATTGTGTCAGGTGCTTCTCCAACATGGGCCCGTGGGTGGGTACCTTGGCACTGGTGGTCAGCGAACCTACATAGCTGGCCACCACCAGGTCGAATTGGAGGCCAAGCTGCAGGAGTTAGCAGCCACTTCTATAGCTGTGGTCAAAGCACATCATCCTTCTGTGCATTGGTGGTGGCACAGGGAAATGCAGGCAGCAGAGGTGGAGGTTCTTGCAACTGCACGCAGAGAAAATGAACCACAGCGTCCTGTGACCATGGTGGACCTGGCTGTGCTGTGCGCAAAGGCTGAGGCTGTGCAAATGGTGGTGGAGGTGGCTGTGCAGCAACTGTCTCATATCAAGGAGCAGAACGATGAGATAATAGGCTTGCTGCATTATAACAGAGTTGGTAAGCAACCGCCCCCACAGGTCCCTTGAAAAATAATTTTGTATGTCAATTTAAACCCCCCAAGTGTCTCCTCTGGTTTAATTTATTTTTTCCCTAAATAATATTTTTGTTTTGATACACACTAAGTATGTAACTTACGTTCAGGTAATGTTTTATTTGTGATTTGTATTATGTGTTACTTAAAGGAGACATGAATTCATCACTTATGTGTAGCTGTTTGAAATGTCTCTATTTTCAAAAATGATATTAATTCCTGTAAGGGATCCATATTTAACTATGCCTGAATAAAAGCTGAAGCTGTCAGTTGTGTTATGTGTTGTTTTCTTCATATGGACAACATTCTGTGCGGTTCCTTTCACTGAATCAAACATTTGGAGATTTGACTATGTCACTTCATGGTTTCAGAACCTGGGCACTGTACTGATAAGTTCATGCTCACATGTCTAAAACCATGAAGTGACATAATCAAACCTACAGATTCTTGTTTCCATGAAAGCAACTGCAAAGAATGTCCATACAAAGAAAACAACACATAACACAACTGACAGCTTCAGCTTTTATTCAGGCACAGTTAAATATGGATCCTTTAGAGGTATGAATAGAATCTATGAAAATAGAGACATTACAAACAGCTGCACGTAATTAATCAGTTCTTGTCACCTTTAATTTACTTTATGTCATACATGACATTAAGCATGCAAAATTGTGGATGCTGCGTGTTTTCATTATAGATGAAACTGTTGTGCCGTTATGCATGCTGCAATAAAAGTGTTTTGAAGACTGCTTCAGGCCTGCACAATTGCAACTGCACTGAAAACACGCATTGTCCACACAGTAGCAACCACATGACTTATTATTACATAAAATTAAGCAATGATGAGTAACAAAAAAATGTTTTATTATTGCAGAAAGCATAATGGCATGGGGTGGTTGAACATTTTGGGGTGGCGAACTACATTTACCATTATGAGGGTAAAGAAGAATCAAGATCAAGAAAAATTAGATTAACAAAATTTCACCCCCAAGAAATAAATATCTGCTTTTATTTATTTTCTTAAGCCTTATTTATTTTTATTACATACTAGTATGACATTTATGTTCAGTTCATGTTTTCTTTGTGATATTGCATTTTGTTAATCCTGTATTTGTTTAGCCTCAGAATGTTAAATCTGATTTCCCATCTCCCCCTACTTCCCTCCCCCCAGGCCATTATGCTTTCAGCAATAAACATTTTAAAGTTCATACTCATTACTGTATTTTATGTAGTAAGTCTGGTGGCTGCCAAGTTTGAGGACTCACCAGGCATGGCATGCTTGTCTGTAATTAAATCTTGTGTCTCCAAAATGCCATCTGCAAGACATTTGTATTGCAGCATGTGTTGTGGCCCGACAGTTTCAAAGGTAATGAAAGCATGCAGTGTCCAACATTTTCACAACCATCAGTCATGTAAAAAATAAGAAGTAAATTAAATAACAACCATGAAAATACTTGTTCCTTTTCTGAACTTGTAGTTAAAGCACCAGGGCAATATTCACAATACCATAACACTACCTAGCATGCCCACCAACAATAGGTAAGGAGCAGGCAGAAGCACTGAATGAATACTATTGCTCAGTGTTCATGAAAGAAAAGGGGGGACCGCTACCACCATGGGCTGGGAGGGTAGGTACAGGGGGAGAGGAGGCAACAGATGGAAGAATTGAGGCAAGTAGAGTCCTAGAGGGACTGAGGGCAGTGAAGGTAGACAAGGCACCAGGGCTGGATGGTATCCACCCCAGGGTGCCGAGGGAGATGGCGGAGGTGTTGACGGAGCCACTGGCGGATCTGTACAGCACTTCACTGGAGTCAGGATGTGTGCCGTTGGACTGGAGGATGGCACATGTAGTACCATTACACAAGAGCAGACCAAGGGATGAACCTGGTAATTATCGCCCGGTAAGTCTCACCTCCATAGTGTGCAAACTCATGGATACAATACTACAGGAAAGACTGGTATCGTACCTGGAGGTCAATGGCCTCCAGAATGTGAGGCAGCAAGGATTTGTTTCAGGGAAGTCTTGTCAAACCAACCTGATACAATATTATGACTGGGTGACAGGTGAGCTGGATAATGGTCATGTGGTGGATGTTCTTTACTTGGACTTCAGCAAGGCCTTCGATTCTGTGCCTCATGGGTGGCTTGGGGGGGAGCTAACTGGTGTAGGGGTAGGGACAAAAATGATGAACCGGATTACAAGCTGGCTGAGTGGGAGGCTGCAATGGGTGGTGGTGAGATGGGAGCTCTCAACTCCAAGGCCGGTAATAAGTGGGGTGCTACAGGGCTCTGTGTTGGGACCAGTATTGTTCAGGCTCTTCATATCAGACATTGCACATGGGGTGGTGAGCAAGATAAGTCTGTTCCGCTGAGGACACCAAAATTAAAGCAGTGGTGAATGAAGAGGAGGGATGGAAGCAACTGCAGGGGGACCCAAGCAAGCTAGAGGAGTGGTCAGAGAGGTGACAGCTGGGGTTTAATGCAAAGAAGTGTAAGGTTATGCACTTTGGGGTGAAGAACCCAAGGAGAGAATACTGGCTGGGAGGTTTAAGCTGGGGATCACTGAGGAGGAGAAGGACCTAGGGGTAATGATAACAGGGACCATGGAGAATACTGCCCAGTGCAGGAGAGTGGCTGCAAAAGCAACAAAATGCTGGGGTGCATAACGAGGGTTTTTTCATCCAGGCGAAGAGAAGTGATCTTGCCCCCTTTACAGGTCACTGGTAAGGCCGCACTTAGAGTATTGTGTGCAGTTTTGGAGGCCATACCTAAAGCACGATATCATTCTACTGGAAGGGTTGCAGAGAAGGGCAAAAAAAAGATGATATGCGGAATGGAAGGGACAGACTATGACAGTAGGCTGAAAGACCTGAATATGTACACCCTGGGGGATAGAAGGGATGGGGGGACATGATAGAGCCATTCAAGTGTCTGAGGGGAATCAATAGGGATAGGGTAGATGGGGTCTTTAAGTTAAGGAGGGGGAAGGTCACCAGAGAGCATGCGCTAAGAATAGAAAGGGGAAGATTTAGGAAGGAAATGTGGAGACACAATTTCACAGAGAGGGTGGTAGCAAAATGGAACTCCCTACCAGAATGGGTGGTATCATTTAAATCTGTGAACAATTTCAAAAGGGCATGGGACAGGAAAGGGGAGAGTGAGGGTGGGGGAGGTGGCGGGTTGGCAGTGGGATGACAAATGGGAGGGGGTGGGGAAGCTGCAAACTAGGGGTGCTAGCTGCACACTCGAGCAGACTTAGATAGACTGGATGGTCTGTTCCTACTGGCATATTCGTATATATGTATGTTCGTAATGTGCTATTTTGTGTTTGAATGTCCCCATTTTTTTTTTTTTTTATGAAAAGCCAAGATGAAAATTAATACCAGTCCAGAAATGTGTCACAGTGTGTTAAATGATATCATTGCATTGTGATGACGCTGCTGCTGCTGGTGGTTTTGGCCCTTTCTTTTCATTTCATGAAAAGACCCAATGAAGAATAATCACATGAAAAGCTTTCCAGAAAAGTCACAAGTATTTATTGACACACTGCTAAAAGCATGCACCTAGAGCCAGAACTCTGCGTAAGTGTCCCAAGTGAGAAAATGGCTTGCTGGCGCCTATTGCTGCTGTTTAAATATCATGAAAAGTCCTGATTAGAGGTGGGCAAAGTGGATGAAATTTGCTCCATGAAGCAATTCGCAGAGCAGTGAGGGAGGGAGAGGTACCCCAGGGGTGTCACATCAGGATAAGGATAGAGGGAGGGAGAGGTACCCCAGGGGTGTCACATCAGGATAAGGATAAAAAGGCCAGTAAGGTGGAGAGGATGGATGATGCTATCTCTGCCGAAAGGGTGTGGTTAGCCCTCAAGGCCCTAAAGAAAGACAAATCTCCGGGGCCAGATGGCATTCATCCGGGAGTACTATGGGAATTGGCGGACATACTGGCTGCACCCCAGCGGAGCTCTTCAACAGGTCACTTGAGACAGGGAGGGTACCTAGGGATTGGCGAGAGGCACATGTGGTGCCAATCCATAAAGGGGGGTCGAGGGAAGTACCAGGTAACTATAGACCCATCAGTTTGACCTCGGTGGTGGGAAAATTAATGGAGATTATACTAAAGGAACGATTGGGGGTGTACTTGGAGGAGGTGGGAGGTCTGGATAGTCGGCAACATGGGTTTGTGCCAGGTAGATTATGTCAAACCAATCTTGTGGAGTTCTCTGAATGGGTAACATCAGAACTGGACAGGAAAAGCCTGTGGATGTATTATTCTTGGACTTCAGCAAGGCGTTTGACTCTGTCCCTCACAATGGTCTGGTGGAGAAACTGATGGGGTTGGGAGTAGGCCTTTGATGGTCAGATGGATTGAAAACTGGCTAGCTGGGCGTGCCCAGAGAGTAGTGGTCGGTGGGAAGCACTCGAACCTTAGAGAGGTTGGTAGTGGGGTACCGCAGGGCTCGGACCTGGGTCCGATCCTGTTTAATGCATACATATCGGACAACAGGGAAGGTATAGGGTGTGAAATGAGTCTCTTCGCTGATGACTCCAAGATGGGAGCAGTAGTTGAGGGAGACGAGGGGAGGTTGGCCCTGCAAGGGGACCTGGACACCCTGGAAAGCTGGGCTCACACATGGAAATTAAAATTTCAATATCACCAAGTACAAGGTGTTACATCTTGGTCGGGGAAACCCTAAACACAGGTACACCCTGGAGGCCTCAATAGGGGAAAAAGACCTAGGGGTCATGGTGGATGCATGTATGAATAACTCTGAGCAGTGCAGGAGAGCAGCTAGCAAGGCAAACAGGATGTTGGGATGCATCGTAAGGGGGCTCACCTCTAGGAGCAAGGAAGTGATTCTGCTGCTGTACAATGGACTGGTTGGACCACACCTTGAGTACTGTGTACAGTACTGGAGACCACACTTGAAGAGGGACATACAGCTCCTAGAGAGGGTACAGAGGAGGGCAACTAAGATGATACGAGGACTAGGGGATTTGACGTATGAGGACAGACTTGAGGAGCTCTGCCTGTTTTCATTGGAGGAGAGGAGAGACAGGGGGGACATGATTGAGGTCTTCAAGTACCTCAAGGGAATAAATAGGGTAAACATGGAGGATCTTTAGACTAAAGCAGGAGGTATCACCAGAGGGCATGGTTTGAAGTTGGAAGGTGGAAGGGTGAGGGGAAAAGAGGAGGTTTTCTCTGAGAGGGTGGTGGACCCTTGGAATGCACTGCCTGGTGAGCTGGTTCAGAGATCCACAGTAGAGGGCTTCAAGAGAGGGTGGGACAGACACAGAAAGTGGATGTATCAGATGATGGCCTGTCCCAGGGGGGTGGGGATGGATGATAGGGGTTTCTGGAACACAAGGGGGGGGGCCCTCGACACCCAACTAGGGATCTGAGGTTTGAGCAGACTCAATAGACCATAAGGCCTAATCTGCTGGCAATTAGTATGTTAGTATGTTAGAATCCTCGAAGTACTCCGCAATGCAAAGTGGAGTACTTTGCGTCAAAATGAGGAATGATGAGTCATTGATTTCAATGCACTTCATGTTACTCCACCTTCCCCAATCACTTTTGTGTCTATTTTTAGGCGGTACTTTGCGTCACTTCACCTTGTTTTTGGGATCCAAGGCGAATTTTGTATTGATGTATGGGACTGCAGGTCACATGGGCTCTAGATTGTTCTGCACAGCCTCAGTTCTGTGTAGTGTGTATGTAGTGGTAGCTGGAGACAGTTTGTTGGCAGAGCTCTGCGATTCAAACCCTATAAAAGCTGTTAAAAAGGCCTTTTTGAGCCATTTTGTTTGGCTCAAAACACAGTACATTGACTGTAGGAAACCATCCTGCACTCATATCATCATGTGTTTATTATTCATGTGAGGATTTTGAATGTTCATTTTGAACATTCAGTGTACTGACACACTTGAAGTGTGCTTTTGAGGGAGGGGCGTATGTGTGTGGAGTAGGTAGATTAACTGGGAGAAAAAGGCAGTCTTTTTGTTTTGGTTATATTTTTGATGTATAACTGTGCTAATGTGCACACAGTAATGTTTTAATACATTTTTGACTTTTTTGCTGATTGTTGTGGTGCAGCAGTGCATAACTTCCATGTGTTTAAAAGATTTGGTTACATTAATGAAGTTTTCAATTTGCTGCGTATTACTTGTAGTGTATGTGTGACGTGTGCCATCAAATCAGATGCATTTTATTGTGCCACACAGTAACTACAGCAGTGTGAACCTTCTATCCACTGCACCGGCGTGATTGTTTTGTACTGTTTTGTGGTATCTTTACTGGTAGTTGATTGTTACTGCAGTGCACTGCCCCCTATTCCCCAACCATCAAAAGGCATTCTTTTCCAGATTTGAATTTGTGACTTGTGAGCACTGGTTAAGTGTTGTGTCTTTGTGTCTGCATCTCTTGAGTGCACAGCGCAATCTTAATCTGTATGTGAATTTGCATCTCTTTAGGGCCCAATCTCCATCTGTTACTTAAGTCACAGTTGTTTGTTTGACTTCCCTTTAGAGTACTGGTATAGTGCATATCTCTGAGTGAACTTTGTACTCATTAATGTACGTTATTAAGTCAGGGCGATCATCACGAGTCACTCACGATACAAATCACGTTCGTCATCTTCACGGTCATGATTCACGATCACGAATCACAAAACTGTAAGCCTTTTTTGTTGTTAGTTGCATATAAGCCTGTTTCGTAGTAGCTCGGGTCTCGGTTTCACCATTGTACCCGTTAATATGAGTTTTCAAATCGGATAGTTTTGTGTGGTACCAGTCAGGGAAGTACAGCTGTAGATATTCATGTTTGCGTACTGTTTACTATCATTAGACATTTCACATCAGACACTCATCACAACTCCAACTCAGAGACAAATCACGTTCTTCATCTTCATGGTCACAGTTCACGATCACGAATCACAAAACGGTAAGTTTTTGTTGTTGTTGTTAGTTGCATGTAAGCCTGTTTCATAGTATCTCAGGTCTCGGCTTCACTGTTGTACTCATTAATATGAGTTTTCAGTTCAGTAGTTTTGTGTGGTACAGGTCAGTGAAGTACAGCCGTAGGTATTCGCGTTTGTGTACAGTTTATTATCATTAATCATGTGATGTGTGTGGGCTGCCAATAGACTTCTCACTCCACTTTAAAGCGAATTAAGGTGGAGTGGACAATGTAAAGTCATAATTACACTGTGAAGTGATGAATTGAGGCTTAAAAATGGGCACTTTGTGTAGCAGGATGTTGACCCGAAGTGCTCACTTCACGGACACTTCGCTGGCGGAATTTTACTTTACTGCATCTCTAGTGCTGATGAAGAATAATCACATGAAAAACTGTTCAGGCCAGCCTGGTGGCACTGAGGGTTGAGGTGCTAGATACCACACCTCACTACACAAGGGCGACACGGGTTCGGTGACAGACTCTGGCTGTCGAGGAGTCGGCAGGGGAAGAGAGGGCTTGAGCACCCAACGGTGGCTCTCCCTCTCTGGGGAAGGTTGCAAATCTGTCCCGCTGCTCTATTGCCACCTTCTGGGTGATCGCGGAATTGGTGATGCAGATCGGGACACACGGGGGGGGGCAGTGCCAGCTGGGAGCCTGGGGAGGAGCTGCATCTCAATGCATGCCTCCTCATTGGCTCTACCAGCATGCTGGTGACTGCTCACCAGAACAGAAGAAAATGGAGTCCGTCACTCCTAGGTGACTACTCCTCTGAGTCCAGACTGTGTCACTGGCACTCATCGGGGCAGACTCCACTGTGTCCTGCCCATCCACTGTTGCAGGGGAAGGCTAGGGGAGTCCTTCTCCCACCCCACCCACCCAGGGGTACACTGGAGTACCTGGGGTCTCTGAGCAGACAAACAATCTAGGAGCAGACTCCTGGGGGCACCACAGGATGTTGTGAAAGTCTACTTGAGGGGTTCTGATTGAGTGGAGGGATGGTGCAGTAAGGAGGATAAAAATAAGGTTAAAAAAAAACTGTTCAGAAAAGTCAGAAGAATTTCTTGATGCACTGCTAAAAGCACGCACCTAGAGCCAGAACTCTGCATAAGTGTCCCATTCCCAAGTGAGAAAATGGCTTGCTGGAGCCTGCTGCTGTTGTTCTGCATCTGTTTTTTGCTGCTGCTGATGTACAGTGTGTTGCTAAATGATAATAACCGCAGACGATCATGCGGTTGAACTATAATTTGATGTTCTGAGAAATTCTTCTGCTGTGCTGACTGAAACATGCTGCGCTATGTGTGTATACTCATACCAACACTGGTAAGTTAGTGTAAGTGTCACTGTCATGTTTTTCAGAGACAATGCCATTTAATTTGTATTGCATCTTGTTTTTTGTTGTAAGCACTGAGCAGCCCATCATGTTGTTCCTTTGCAGGAAATCCTCATCATACATATTGGATGTTTCCCCTTCACCGGTGTGTTGGCCATGGTCACATTCACTTGCCATACATATATGCCGCCATCTAATGTGGTACTGTAAAACTAAAAAATTTGGGGGGGGATACTGCTGTGAGTGAGTGAATTACAAGCATTTCTCATTACTGTCTTTTTCTTTTACATTCTGAGGTTACAGCACACAGATTCAAGACCATAGTGATAAAACCATGTTGCCACTGCACAGGTGTCTGATTGTTGACTTCGGCTGTACGATCAATGTCAATCCATGAAAGGAAAGTATTTTTTTGGGGGGGGGCCACGGGTCATTTAGAAAACAATTTTCATAAATATTTGTGTCTTCTTTCCAGGTCTTCAGTTTATCCAAACTGTTGTCCATCTTCAGATTGGAACATATCGTCAGTCCACAATACCTCAATGCTACCTGCAAACAGATGAAAAAGAAATTATTCTGAATTCATTCCAGTACCCCATTCAGTATCAAAATCCCATGGAGCTATTCCTGTCTTTTTTGATATCCATCATCTGGCCTGTATTATCACCGCTGTTAAATACTTTACACTGGCTGAAAACAAGGGAAACAAAAAAAAAAAGAAAAGCAGCCCTTGCAATCCTCAGTGCTGGAATTGTACCCACTTGGACATTTTTTTTTCCATGACTGCAGCAGCAACCTCAATGGTACACTGTTTTACACTGCACCAGGATGGTCTGCTTCACCTGCATTATTCAGCACCATGATCATCCTGACTAGGTGCAAACATAGATGTGATTGTCCTGCTTGCTTTGTTGGACAAATAAAAGTTAAAGTTGTGTGATTCGTTATCATGAAGATGAAGATCATGATTTGTCTCATGACTCGTGAATCCGTGACTGTG
Organism: Neoceratodus forsteri; assembly: GCA_016271365.2. Lineage (NCBI taxonomy): Eukaryota > Metazoa > Chordata > Ceratodontiformes > Ceratodontidae > Neoceratodus > Neoceratodus forsteri. The sequence goes on along the minus strand of CM057449.1, from coordinate 97,344,547 downwards.
ACATAACAATGCGTACAACATTCAAAGTGAAATATGCACCACTCTGGTACTCTGAACACTACTTGAACATTCAAAGTCATCCTCCTCCTCATGCCCGTGGCAATCCTCCGGTGTTAATTTGCAACTTTTACCTACAAGGCTACTTGCTGTTACTTGAGGACTGGCTGGCAGATTTTATTTCAGACACACACGCAGAATTTATTTCACACACCACCTACACTAAGGTCTCGTGACTTGTAATTGTGACATGACATGACTTAGTCATGATGAACTTTGTTAGCACTGAGATAATATCTACTGGATTGAATAGGTCTGGCTTCCTGTAAGGACAAAGATTTGAATAGGGCATCCTACAGAATATGAACACAAACAGAAGAATCGTACTAGACCAAGGATCTTGAGTGATGTGACATTATAACTGGTTGTTCCCCAGTCCTGATTCATGATGAAACCGAAGATTTAAAAAAAAAAAAACTGTTGGACCAAACAAAGTTAAAGTTGTGTGATTTATGATCATGAAGATGAAGAATGTGATTTGTCTTGTGACTCGTGATTGTGACATGACAATGAGTGCAACATTCAAAGTGAAATATGCACCACACTGGTTCTGAACACTACTTGAACATTCAAAGTCATCCTCCTCCTCCTCCTACCTGTGGTAAACCTCCAGTGTTAATTCACAGCTTTTACCTACATGGCTACTTGCTGTTATTTGAGGACTGGCTGGCAGATTTTATTTCAGACATACACGCAGAATTTGTTTCACACACCACCTATGCTAAGGGTGATGCTGCAGGCACTGCTGTTACCAATACAGATTCAGGGACCTTGCCTGGCCCTAACCATCTCTGACACAGTACTTTCTCCCTTCGAGGATTTTGTCTTTTTTTTTTTATTTATTCCACGTGATGTGATGGAGTGCCTTGCCCAGAGACCCAAAGCTTATACCCCACTGACTTAGAAACACCTTTGCCTAACCGTGTCTTTGTGGGCATTTTTTTTAGATTACACGGAGTCACCAAGAAAATAAATATATTTCTTGCAAAGTTAGTTTTTCTAATTTTGTGGGTTGCTAACAAATTCAGGTTGGATGCTATCCTGTGGAAAACATGTTCTAAATTCAGCCACAGCCTCAGTATGATCATTCACTATTTTTTCTTCGACATTTGAATCATTGGATGGCCCAGGTATAACCTCAACAGCACCGGAAACATGAGATTGTGATTGTGAGTCATCATTAGGATCAGAATCATGTTCAACTACTGTGGGGACAGGGAGTGTGACATCAACTACACTCTGACTCACATCTTTGGACTCCACACTATTTTGGCAACCTGTTAACTTGTTACAGGTTGAACCTGGGGCAATACTCATGCCATCACCAATTCACTACCACCACCAGCGGGGACAACAGCATCTCCAGTCATCATTAAAGTAACTGATTGTGCTGTAAAAAACACAGTCAGAGAAATCACTTTACTGCCATCAAATATGCCCTTATGCTGTATACTACCACACACACACACACACACACACACCCCCCCCAAGGCCATTCTCACCACTGGCAGCCGTGCCATGGCCAGAAACATCTTTGCATGCAAGTCTCTCTGCAGGCATTGTTGAGGATAACACAGAAAATTAACAACAAATTTAGATTTCTGAACTTTGGGGTGGATGAGAAGCCAAAAAAGAATAACTGTGGTTTCCAGATGGAGATTGGCCCTAAACAGATGCAGACACATAGATAAATGGAGACCGAGCACTCGAGATGCAGCTGCACAGGCACAACGGCACCTTAACCAGCGGTCACAAATCCAAAACTGGACAAATAATACTTTCTTTTGTGGGGGGGAACACTTGTAGTACCAGTCCACTACCTAGGTAGAATGAAGCAGTAAAAAATACAACAGAAGGATAAAAGATTCAGAGTGCTGCCATTACGGTATGGCACAATAATTTTGTCTGACTTGACGACACACACAGACACATACTAAAGGTAATGCACAGAGAATTTAACAGTTCAGTACACTACAACCAAATCTTTTAACCTGACTGAAAAAAGGCACAGCACCACAGGAAACAGCAAACAAAATATATAAAATTATTACAAGTATTACTGTGTGTACATGAACACACAAATACTAACACACTAGCTACCCAACAACAGTTAGAAAGACTGACTTTCTCACTGTGAATCTCCCTTCACCACAGATCTGCCCTTCCCCGAAGCACACTTTTTAGTGTCTGTCAGTACACAGACCGAATTTTCCAAATTAACATTCAAAATGCACACAAAAACAATAAACACTCAATAATATAAGCACAGGAGGGTTTCCTACAATCTATGTACTAAATTTGGACCAAAATAATTGGATCAAAAGTGATTTTTTAAGGCTTTTTCGATGGTTTGATTGTCAGAGTTCTGAGAGCAGACTGTCTCCAGACTGTCTCCATCTTTCCACTACACACGCTCTATGCAGAACTGAGGCTGTGCAAGGCAATATGGAGCCCATATGACCTGCCATCCCATGAATCAATGCAAAATTCACCTCACATAGCAATAAACAGGCAAAGTAAAGTGAAGTACATTCAAATCAATGGCACTTTGCGTTAACCTTAAGGGAAATGCTGCATTACAAGGCAAGTAATGCACTGTGCATTGAAAGCAATACACTTCATGTTGAAATGTAAAGGTGGAGTACTCTGCTTCATGTTGCAGAGCACTAACGCCGATTAAGGAACAATACACAAAGTGCTCTGCATAGCAAAGCAGGAGCACTTCGCCCACCTATACTGATGCGCTGCGGTGAATCCCTGGTTCTGGTGATAGCCAAGATCAACAGTGGTTCCTTGAGGGAGGGTGTTTTTCCCTATGTTCTGAAAAAGGTGGTAGGTAGATCCCTCCTAAAAAAGCCATCCTTGGACCCTGATGTTCTGGTGAATTACAGACCTGTTTTGAACTTTCCCTTTTGGGGGAAGGTTATTGTCTGCCCTCCCAGCAAGGACAACCTAGGTCGTGGGGTCGCTGTGCATCGCGGACCCCCCCCAAGCCGCAAGGAAAAAAGGAAGCTGGTAACCGTGAGGGCTCTGGAGACGCCTGCCCTCCAAGCAAGGACAGCCTAGGTCGTGGGGTCGCTGTGCATCGTGGAACCCCCCCATGCCACAAGGAAAAAAGGAAGGTACGCTACCGTGCACTGCTTGTGTTTTGAGCCTGCTGGATGCTGCTAGTCAGTCAGCACGTGGTCTAGGCCCCGCCGGCGCCGGCGTTTGGTTGTGCTTGATGCCTTTTTTGAAAAACAAAACAGTCTACACAGTCAAGCGCGGAGGCCTTTAAGTCGGCCCAGATGTACAGATAGAATTTCAGCTACCAGTTTTGCACCCCGAACTGTCCCAAACCAATTTCTGCTGTTACTTTAAGGGGGGACTTCTCCAAATGTACTTTATACAACACTGATGTTATTTGTTCCAACCAAGCACCATGGAAGCCAGTTTTCTTTCTGTTCCTTAAGAACAGTCCTGTATATTACTGCGTTGAATTTTTTCCTCCAACGTAGCAAGTATAGCTAATACTTAAACGTATTTTCCTATTCTGCCCTTCCCCACTTGCTATCAGCCCTTCCAGAATTAACTTTGTACAATTCGGCCCACTCGATGCTGCTCTCCTGCTGACTCTTTCTACTTACCTGTATCGCCACACCTCCCCAACAGTCCCTATTTAACCCACACTTTCTTCTTTCTCCACAGCTGGTAACCATGAGGGCTCCGGAGATGCCTGCCCTCTCAGCAAGGACAGCCTAGGTCATGGGGTCGCTGTGCATCAGTGGACTCCCCCCCCAAGCCGCAAGGAAAAAAGAAATGTACACGACCGTGCACTGCTTGTGTTTTGAGTCTGCTGGATGCTGCTGGTCAGTCAGCGTGTGGTCTAAGCCCCACTGGCGCTTCGCGCCAGCTCCCCACCGCCCTCGCCACCACCCTTGGTCGGCTCGTAGCTTTATAGGTATAGTCACGTGATCCGGAAGGCGTTGCAAACAATCAGCCCACTTTTCCATTAGCAGGTTATCTGCTATCTCCACTAGTGGCCACTACACCCTGCCTGTCTGATTGCCACAGACTAGATATGACGCTCCTTGCCCTCTCTCTGTTCCTTCTTGCCTTTCCAATAGCCTCCTTCCCCCCAGCCTCTCACCCTCAAAGGCAACCTTTGCCACATCTCCACCACACTGGCATAAATACTGAGCTATCGCGCTCTACCACACTCCCACAATCAGCTCCTACAAGCCCCCCCTTAACTGGCTAATCCCAGTATCCATTCTCCCCCCCCCTTTAACCCCTGGACTATCTGTGCTGTGCTGTCTCAAGACTGACTTGCACAGGACAGCGCCCTGCTCTTTTAACTGCTATCGCAAAACCAGGGCCACTCGGTATAAGTTCTTGCATCTTACAGCACTGCTCCTATTACTAGCTGGGGATATAGAAACTAACCCTGGACCTACCCCTCCCAAAATGCCAACCCCGCTGACTCTACCAAAGGGCCTGAAAATACTGCACCTAAACATTTGTAGTATCCTTAACAAAACCCCAGAACTACAACTATCAGTCCTAACACTTCGCCCTGACATCCTGTTACTTTCTGAGACATGGCTCAAACCCCACCACCCAGATTCCACTGTTGCCATTCCAGGATACTCCCTAATTAGGCAAGACCGTATGGGGAAAAAAGGGGGGGTGGCCTCACCATGTTCATTTCTGCCAATCACCAGTTCACCCCGGTCCACATCCCTACACCCTCGCCACAAATTGAGTCCCAAACTGTCAAAATAGCACTACCATACTCCGCCCCGGTGTTTATAGCTGGATCCTACTGCGCCCCTAACACCCCAATACCTAATATACTAGACCACCTGGCCAAATTAAAATCCTCCGCCACAACAGGCGAGCTCTATGTCCTAGGGGACTTCAATTACAACTGGCTTGCAACTGACTGCCAAGCTGCGCTCCAAAGTAAACTCCCTGAACCTCGCACAACAAATCTTCCAACCCACCAGGCTAAACCTAAAAACACACAACCACTCCCTCCTGGACTGGGCACTGACCACACACCCCCATAGGTCAATAGGAGCAGACCTAATCCTCGACTCCCTAAGTGATCACCACATGGTTTACTTAGTCAGAAAAGTGCATAAACCCCTCAACCCCCCCTCCCGGACCCTGCTAGCCAGGTCTTTCAAGTCACTATCTCTAACACCACTTCTATCGGACCTGGCTATGGTAGACTGGTCCTTCATCCCTCAGGCCCCTACTATAGACGTTGCACTAGACAGTTTCAAAAATAGCTTCCTGAGTGTCTGGAACCAACATGCACCGCTAAGAAGAACTAGAGTCAGGGGTTCCCACCTACCCTGGATATCCGCCGATATCATCAGCCAATGCCACTCCAGGGACCTGGCATGGAAAAAGTACAAATCAACTAGCTCCCACCAAGCCCTACTAATTTATCGTGCCCTTCGTAACTCCTGCACTAAATTGATTCATCTAGCCAAACAGAAATACTTCACGTTGGCACTTAGCGCAAATCTTAACCACCCAACCTAATTCTGGAAAACCATCAAATCCCTCCTATCCACGCCTGTATAGCCACCTACCCCGGCTCTATCAATCCTCGGCTCGGCCATCACTGACCCATTTGAAGTAGCCACGGCTTAACATCTTCTCTTCACCACCAACAGTGCAGCTTCCTGGTACATAGCCTCCCCTTCCCCACCCAGGACAACTACCGCACCTAATTCGAGTACACCTCCTCCCCCGTTCCTTCTCCTTCCGTCCTGTCTCCCCGGCCGAAGTCTACCAAGCACTGTGCAACCTAAACCCTAACAAGGGCAAATGCCCCTCTGGCATGGACTCTAGACTACTACAGCTATCAGACCCCGCTATAGCCGCCCCGTTAGCCGACTTGCTCAACCTCTCCTTCTCGACGTCTACAATACCCACCGCTTGGAAGCTGGCAACCGTCATCTCACTGCCAAAGGGGGGTGATCTCCCCTCTCCAGGGAATTACCGCCCCATCTACCTTCTCCCAACTCTGGCAAAAATACAAGAACAATTTGCCCTTGCTCAGTTCTCTCAATATTTAGTTGATTCCTCCTTTTTCACCCCATCCCAATCAGGTTTCCGAAAATCACATTCCACCATCACCTCTCTATTAAGAGTAACAAATGATATCCTCTCAGGTATGGATAAAGGCCATATCACCTCGGCCATTTTTATCGATCTGGCCAAAGCCTTTGATACCGTCTTCCACACACTCCTTATAGACAAACTAAAGGCTGCCGGCCTCTCCAACCATGCCACTAACTGGTTTCAGGCTTACTTGAGTGGCAGACACCAAGCAGTGAAAATTGGCCCCCACATATCTACCCCCCTCCCTATCGCTACGGGTGTCCCACAAGGATCAGTCTTGGGCCCAATCCTCTTCTCAGTATTCCTGAATGAACTCCCGCTAGTCTGCTCCCACTCAGCCATCCAAATGTACGCTGACGATACTGTGTTTTACAACACTGGCCCATCCACGGCAATAGTGCATGACCAACTTCAGCAGGATTTCAACTCTGTACAACACTGGCTTAGATCAAACCAGCTATTCCTAAATGCAAAAAAAACAGTCTCACTAACTTTTGGCTCGCAACCACGGCTCTCCCAGCTCACCAATCGCCCCCCTTTCCTAACCCTTGACCTTTCTCCCTTAGAATCCTTTCTCCCTTAGAATCCTGCACCTCGTTCCGCTATCTAGGCGTTTGGCTCGACCAATACCTAGACTTCTCAACTCATGTTGAATCCCTTCACAAAAAACTGTACCCTAAACTAGGGGCCCTCTATCGTAACAAAGGCTGCATGTCCACCCCGGTCGGGTGTGAACTCGTACAAAAAATGATACTCCCGATTTTTGACTACGGGAATGTGGTCTATGGCGCCGCCTCACCATCAACTCTGGCCAGCCTGGACACAATCTTTCATTCTTTCTGCCGTTTCATACTGGAATGCCTAATACTGACATACCACTGTGACCTATACAGCTTCCTGGCCCTTCCCTCACTCTCGGCCCGCAGACTAATCCACTGCTCTACAGTTGCTGCTAAATACTGGTCCCACACCCTTCCTCCCTACCTGGATTCTACCTTAACTTCTCAACCCCCATCGGCTTACTCGCTGCGTCACTCGGATACCAGGCTTTTCCAAATCCCTCTTATGCGTACCTCTATGGGTCAGGCGGTGCTTAGATACCGTTTACCAAAACTCTGGAATTACCTCCCAGCAGATATCCACCACTCCTCCAATCATAGACACCTCAACACCCGCCTCCACGAACATTTCCTCATGGTCTGCTCCTGCCCCCAGCCTACACAATAGTAGGCCCCAAGTCATGTTGGTCTACTCTACCATCTTGATATCAGTTTAAGCTCTGGCAAGGTGCGCACTGTGCTCGCACTCTTCTTTTGTCCCTCTCTAAATTCTGTAAACCTGTAGTTGAGTTAAATTTTCAGTACCATGTAATAGTTATTTCTCTGTGCTTGTTATAGATTTATTTAGAAGTTGCATGTCTTCCCTAGCTACCTATTTGTATAGTCTCTCATATAGTGCCTCCTCAGTTGTACAGAGCATATGTGTATTGCTGTCCTTCACCTTTGTCCCTTCCCCTGTTCTGCCCAGGTCACATCTGGAAATGAGTGGTTCTCCGCTCAGTATGCCTGCTTGGTTAAACTCTTAAATAAATAAATAAATAAACAAACAAACAAATAAATAAATAAATAAGAAGGTGGTGGTTGATCATCTTGTGGAGTACCTGGAGAATTATAACATCTATGAACCTCTCCAGATGAGTTTTCAGCCCCACCACAGTACTGAGACTGCACTTGTCTAGGTGATGCATGATTTCCTACTGGCAAGGGATCATGAACTTTGTTCCATCTTGGTCCTTCTTGATCTTTCAGTAGCATTTGACATAGTCAATCATGGGGTGCTGTTGGATCGCGCGTGTGGAACTACAGGGTATGTGGGTCTCTCCACCACTGTTTTCCATTGGTTCAAGTCCTACATAACAGGGAGAATGCAGCAGGTTGCCCTAGGTAATTTCATCTCTGGGGCATCTGTGTTCTCCTGTTTGGTTTCCCTGATTGGTGCCCCTTTGTTTTTCTGTGTGTACGTGTTACCCTTGGGGGGCACGGGGTCATAATGTCGCACTACATTATGCCTCATGGCAAGATCGCACTGTCAGTACAGCGCGATTCTTGCCATACGGCATATCTCTTTTTTCTTTGGGGGCTCCGCCCCCACACATCACCCATTATGGGGGGCTGTGCCCCCAAACCCCCCCACTATAGATTCTAAACTCCGGGGGGGGGGTCAAGTCAGGGAGCACACAAAGTTGAAAAAAATAAAAGTTCCTGGGACTGGGAATCAAACCCGCTTCTAGCAGGACTGCCTGGGTTTCCTCCTGCTGTGGCCTAGTCCGTTGAGCCACAGCAGCTGGTCGGCGGAACCCACTCCCAGCAGAGGTCTTATCCTCTGCCTGGGAGAGTGTGAATGGTGCAATACAGCGTACAGCAGTCTACGTGATATTCCACCACTCGTCCACTGGTGCCGCACTGTACCCGGGTAAGCCATAATGTTGTACGCTATTAAGCGTGTGACATTATGACCTGGTAGACCCTTGGAGGAGATCATTAAATGGTATAAGGGCTGAGTTTCACTGCTATGAAGATTGTACTCAGCTGTATCTGTCTTGTTCTCCAGGTGGTACCATATGGTTTCAGTGCTCGTGTGATGTCTTGCCATGATTAAGAACTGGATGGCCTTAAACTGGATATGTCTCAACCCAGGTAAGACATAGGTCATGATGATCAAGCTGGGTTGGTAGGGTGCAGCAGCGATGGAGGTGTGATAGCCCTTCCTGAGTTAGGTGGCCCGTCTCTTGCTGCTGTTGATGCAGTTAAGAATCTTCAGGTGTTTTTAGACAACAGGCTGATACTAGACTAGTAAATGTCAATGATCATGCCATCTGGCTTCCACCATCTTTGAAATATTACCAGAATTAAACTGCATCTGGCACCTGCTGATCTGGTGACAATACTTCATGCTTTCATTACCTCTAGGTGGGACTACTGTAATGCTCTGTACTTAGAGTTATGTAGAGGTTTAATGAGGTGCCTACAGCTTGTCCAGAATGCTGCAGCTTGACTGGTGGCAGGAACTTCTTGGAGTGATCACATCATGTCGGTGTTGCATGCACTGTCCTGGCTGCCTACGTAGTGGCACATTATCTTTAAGATATCTTTGCTAATGTACAAGACACTGCATGGTCTGGGATCTGACTATTTGAAAGATCTGCTGGTTTCTCATCTCCAAACCTGACTCCTCCACTCCACTGATACTAAACACTTGCTGTCCTCTCTTCCTGCTTGAGAGAGTCCAGGAACAGAACTTTTGGAGTGGCACCTTCAGTATTGTGAAACTCTCTTCTGGGGATTATTCACTCTGCTGGCATGGTGAAGTGCTTTAAAAGATTACTTAAAATGTACATTTTTGTGCAGGCATTCCCCTGCTACATTAGCTAGTCTCAGATGTATTGTAGTGTATCTGTTTTACAGGCTATGATGAATTAATTCTTGTCATGTCTTCTTTTCCTAGGTGTTTGTATTTCATTTTTATGTTTGCTTGCACGCATGTGCAAGAAACATAGTGCCTTCATCGGAGATTTCGGAGGTGTGTCACCTCCTCCTCCAATTCAGTCAGTGGGCTGGCAGGCGCGGCCCCTGTAAGCCAATGCATTTGGAGCTGTCTATGACCGCTCCAAAATGCAGTAACACTCAGTTGAAAGGGGAGCTACGCGGTGAGCACCGATAAGATATCGGCTAACTCACCAACTCCACGCTGAACAGGCGTCTGGCGCCCCATTATGAATAGCCGATGGGGTGCCCAATCCCCATCGGGCCGAGCGCTCACCCCTCGTCCTGTGCCATGCTGGGAGCTCACCCCCAGCATGGCAACCGTGCCGATTTTGTTTTTATTTTGCCGACGGGGTGCCCAATCCCCTTCGGCTGAACGTCCCAAGTCCTTGTGCCACACTGAGGCCCACCCCAGCGTGGCAACGTCCCACGACGTCTTTTTTGTTTTAAGACCTGTAAAATAAAACTGTCCCGTGGTCGCGTCTCCCAACCCCTCCCACAACCTGCACCCACCCACTGCGCACTAGCTCTCCCCGCACCCCCACCCCATATTACTTCCGACCCGCGTGAACGATCTTCGGTGGACCAGGAACACGTCTGCACTCTTCAAAGCCAACCGCGAACTGAGGAAATGCCGGTAAGCTGTATAATGGGTTACATAGGGGGGTTTCAACTTTATTGCATATCTCGGGCATTTTTGGGATATTTTTGCACCAGATTTTCAACATGGGGTTTTTGGGACCCCTTCTCATGAATTATGTCACTGTCATGGCGTTATTCAGGCCGGAGGGTGATTTCGCGCAGTGACTGCACAGTGACTGTGAAATCACCCTTTGGGCCTGAATACCACCATGACAGTGACATCATTCATGAGAAAGGTCCCATAAACCCATGTTGAAAATTTGCTGCCAAAATTCAAAAATGACTGTTTTACTGAGGGTGCGCGGCGCAGTTCCACGCAGGCTCAGAAGTTCACGAAATTTCAATATTTTCACTCCAGAGTTTCAACATTGCCATTTTACCACACCTTCTTATAAGTAGTACAGCTGTCATTTTTCACATCTCACCCAAAATGTGTTTCCACCCATGTAGAGCAGAATGGCGCAGTCGGTGTGCGAAATCAATGTACGGGACAAATTAAGAAAATCACAGTGACACTGTTCATGAGCAGAGGTCTTAAAATGGCTATGTTGAAAATTTGGTGAAAAAATTCCTAAAAATGACTGTTTTATGAGGGTGCATTGTGCAGTTCCTACGCACACTCGTAAGGTCGCAAATTTTCAATATTTTCACTCCAGATTTCCAACATTGCCATTTTATCACACCTTCTTATGAGCAGTACAGCTGTCATTTTTCATGTGTCACCCAAAACGTGTTTCTGCCCATGTAGCACACAATGGTGCAGTCGGTGTGCAAGATCAATGTACGGGACAAATTAAGAAAATCACAGTGACACTGTTCATGAGCTCAGGTGTTAAAATGGCTATGTTGAAAATTTGGTGAAAAAATTCCTAAAAATGACTGTTTTACGAGCATGCGTTGCACAGCTCCTATGCACGCTCGTAAGTTCACGAATTTTCAATATTTTCACTCCAGAATTCCAACATTGCCATTTTATCACACCTTCTTATGAGCAGTACAGCTGTCATTTTTCACGTGTCACCCAAAACGTGTTTCTGCCCATGTAGCACACAATGGTGCAGTCGGTGTGCGAGATCAATGTACGGGACAAATTAAGAAAATCACAGTGACACTGTTCATGAGCTCAGGTGTTAAAATGGCTATGTTGAAAATTTGGTGAAAAAATTCCTAAAAATGACTGTTTTACGAGCATGCGTTGCACAGCTCCTATGCACGCTCATAAGTTCACGAATTTTCAATATTTTCACTCCAGAATTCCAACATTGCCATTTTACCACACCTTCTTATGAGTAGTATAGCTGTCATTTTTCACATCTCACCCAAAACGTGTTTCAGCCCATGTAGCGCACAATGGCACAGTCGGTGTGCAAAATCAATGTACGGGACAAATTAAGAAAGTCACAGTGACACTGTTCATGAGCAAAGGTCTTAAAATGGCTATGTTGAAAATTTGGTGAAAAAATTCCTAAAAATGACTGTTTTACGAGGTGCATTGCGCAGTTCCTACGCACACTTGTAAGTTCGCGAATTTTCAATATTTTCACTCCAGATTTTCAACATTGCCATTTTACCACACCTTCTTATGAGCCGTACAGCTGTCATTTTTCACATCTTGCCCAAAATGTGTTTCCCACCCATGTAGTGCACAATGGCGCAGTATGTGCAAAATCAATGTATGGGACACATTAAGAAAATCACAGTGACACTGTTCACGAGCAGAGGTCTTAAAATGGCTATGTTGAAAATTTGGTGAAAAATTCCTAAAATGACTGTTCTGATGCGTTGCTATGCAGTTCCTATGCATGCTCGTAAGTTTGCAATTTAATATTTTCACTCCAGATTTTCAACATTGCCATTTTATTACACTTCCTTATGAACAGTACAGCTGCCATGTTTCATATTTCGCCCAAAATGTGTTTTCGCACATGTAGCGCACAATGGTGCTGTTGGTGTGCGAAAGCAATGTTTAGGACAGATTAAGAAAATCACAGTTACACTGTTCATGAGCAGAGGTCTTAAAATGGCTATGTTGAAAATTTGGTGACAAAAGTCCATAAAATGACTGTGTTACGAGTGAACAATGCGCAGTTTCCACGCACCCTCGTAAGTTCATGACTTTGTAATATTTTCAGTCCAGATTTTCACCAGTGGCATTTTTTCACACTTCCTTATGAACAGTACAGCTGTCATTTTTCACAACATGGCTGAAGTGTGTTTTCACACTTTCAGCTGAGATGCATGGTCACTGTGGGAAATCATTGTTCGGCACAGATAAAGAAAATCATAGTGACACTGTTCATGATCGGAGGCACCAAAATGCCTGAGCTGACAATCTGCTGTAAAATATCCCCAACCTAATTATATTACGGGTGTCGTTGCACAGTTTCTATGTGCCATGACTTCACCATTTTTTAAATATTTGTACTGCAGATTTGCAACATTGCCATTTTACACCTCCCCATGAACAGTACAGCTGTCATTTTTACATCCTGTTCGAATATTTTTACCCGATGATGCTAAATGCCGTACTAGCTGTGCATAAGCAGCTTTAACTAAACTGATATTCCCCCTGTTCATGAGGTGGGGTCACAAAAAAAAAACGTTGAAAATTTGGAGTGAAAATACCAACGAATGCCTGAGGTATTAGGGTTTCCAACCATAATGCCCAACCCTATAGAGAATGACAGGCATCAGGGGTGTGACTTGGGATTCTTGCCTGTAATGCTCATACCATTCCACACCCTGCAGCCAGTGAGAGGCATCGAGGTATGCCTTGGACTCTTCAGCCCCAAAGTTCACCCCATTCTCCTATATCGCACCCATCTCACCGCATTTCCTAATGAAATGGGGTGCGCATAAGGGCCAAACACCCCAAGGAACACCATGACACTTGTCAGTGTCTACAGGGTGGGGTGTGGTGAAATGGTGAGGTCGTTATGCCTGATGACCCAAATGCACACCCCAATGCCTGTCACTCTCTGCAGGGTGGTGGTGGGGTTGGCTTCAGTTCAATACTTCACTGCCATTCCTATCACGCAGCTCTGTAACTTCTACATTACCACTGCCAATGCCAGCAAGCAAACATTCGGCATTGACAAATGCTTGTTTTTATTTATTTTTTTATTGTTTTATTCTCGTGCCGTCTCCCCTAGCTCCAACAGGCTTCCCAGGCTACAGCAGCTGCCCCATCATATTCAAGCTTGCCCCACCCTGAGTGGGGCCACCGATAGGTGAACTCTAGTAGCCAGAGGGGATGGCAATAGAGCTGACTCATTAGCAGGGGCCGGCATTTTTTGTGGCTGTGAACCCCACAGGGCGGGGATGTGCAGTGACGACCCATGTCCATCCTGCCCCCCGAACATGCAGGCGTCGACTGCAGCAGAACTCCCAGCCTCCGCCAGGGGTCTGTCGTGCTTCAGACACTCAACCTCACCTCCCCACAGAGTAGGAGAGCAGTCCACTGGATGCTCAGTCCCACTCCGGTAGGCCCTTCCACTCCCTAGTCAATTCCCGAACCCGGGTCGTCGGCACCGCAGATGATGATCATGCCTCTGTGCCAGTGGGCTGGCTCTAGGTGTTTGTAATTTTAATATGCCAAATTATGTACAGTACCCTGAGCCTTCAGGAAAGGACACTCTAAATATTGCCTTGCCTTACCATCTGCGATCACCCATGGCATCTACTAAACCACCACCATGCCATCACAACTAGTGTCTTTAGAGCAGTGTACCTCTCAATCAAGTCACAATATACAGTAGGTGGTGCCACACAATATGCAGTCACCCATGGCTATGGTTGCATGTTTTTCATTGGGATCTCAGATTTCATAATTTCTGTGAAAATTAGCCCAGTGCCATAAAATTGGTAGTACCCCGTGAACATCTACAACCTTTGACAAATTGTGGAAGAACACAGATGATGCAGCGATCTAAACAATGTCATTGGGGGGGGGGGCAACCGAAGGAGTGCAGTGTAGGTAGATCATGCTATGATCCAAAAGGTGGCTCCCTCCTGCACCCCAAAGAAAGTGGAGGGCTTACCTTTGGCTCCACAAAGCCCAGCAGGACTGCAGCTATTTTTTTTTATGATCCCTGTAGTGTTCTGAAGACTGGGATCCTGTAAAGGTGACCAAAGCAGAGCTGCAAGGAACTAGATTTCTGCAGCACCTTCTGTGCCCTGGCAAAAGCAGCTTCTGCTAAACTTTAAAGGGTGGCCACTGACAGTGGGGGGGAGAGAGGGAGCGGGGGAGAGAGAGAGAGAGAGAGAGAGAGATATGCTCTCTCTCAACTTGAAATGAGGATTCACAAACTGACTGATGCCCCAGTCATACCAGATGACAGTACAGAATGCACTAACAGTTCAAGCAGAGTTAGATTTTTTTTGCTATGTAAACATAAACTTATCTAGTTTGAGCTTGATGGTAGAACCACAGCTCATACTGAGCTACAGCAGGAATTCAGCATTTTTCACAGCAACCAAGTACACAGCTTAATTCAGACAAGGCAGTAAAGGTTAAACAACACTACCAACAATGTTTAATAAATACAGGTATCTGCCTTTCATATTGTGAAGTGCTGTGAAATATCTGATTTCTCCCCATGTGTCTGCCATGGAATTGGTAACTTTTTACCATGAAAAAAATACAGCCTTACCCATGGCATTAATAGCACCACAGCCATACCATCACCACTAGTGGTTTTAGAGCAGAGTGCTGTATCTGTCAACCAAATCTCAACATAGGTTGTGGCACAGGATATGTGGTTACCCATGACGTCAATAGTAGCACCTCCATGCCATCACAATTAATGGCTTTAGGACAGTGTACCTCTCAACCAACTCACTTGAGGAGAGCTTCTGCCATCACCATGCCATCACCACAACTGGCTACAAAGCAGTGTACTTCTCAACTGAATCTCAACATAGGTGGAAGGGGCAATGTGGAGCCTGAGCAATATGGCCTCTATTTGCTAACACATGGCACACAGAACTGTAACTTTGCTCAAAAATCGAGTTTACAAGGCACATACATTTCAAAACCTGCAAAACAGCTGTCGGAAGGTCTCAAGAAGACGATGGGGAACCCCAGAAAGGAAAAGAATCAGGGGGCAGGAGCTAAGTCTAAAACACCTAGCACAGCTCCCATCATGAGATCAGCACTGGGCTGTGCTGCAGATCTGCTGCAAGAGCAGGGAGAGGAAATCTTGCAAACTATCAGACTTAAAATCAATCGGCTAATAAGCACCATAGCCGGCTTATCAGACAAAGTCAATGGTCTCATAAATCAGGTGGCCTCACTAAAGACTAATATGGATGCCATCCAAACAACAATGGTGGAAACTTCTAAATGGGTGGATGTGGCAATGGGTCAGTCTCCACAGTGATCTGGGAAAGAAACCATTCTAAATCAAGTTTGGAGACACTAGAGAACCAAATTAGGGCTGCAAACATTTGTCTACTGGGAATCCAAGAAAGTGCTAAAGGGGATTGCCTACTTTTATTTTAACAAGAATGGTTAACTCACCAACTGGGTGAAGAGGTGACCCTTAAAATCCAAGCCCAATAAAAGGCCTACCGAACTACACCCCAAGGCTGTTCAGCTGACCTCGATAGCCCACGGACAACAGTGCTAGTTACTGATGGCACAAGCACTCGAGATTTCCTTTTGTCGGTAGCAAAGTGAAAGGGAACTTTTCTCTGCGATGGACAGTCTGTACAGCTGTATCCAGACATTAGCTACAAGACAAAAGTGCACATGATCTGATGGGGTCTGTGCCATACCCTGGGAGACCCATATGCCACATGGGATCATCTTTCTAGCCCATCTGTGAATTGCACATGAAGGGAGGATTTATCTTTTTACTGACTCTGATGCAGCTCTGAAATGGAGCCAAAAGTATACCAGCACAGAATCTCAGATGGCTGTACAGGGCAGTCACTCCTCAGATGATGAAGAAGAGACCTGAAGACCTGGGGGATTAACTTTAACTTCTTCCTATTTACTGGCAAAATGATTGGTACCGCCACAATTCCTAGGTAAATGGGGGCAGTTACTCCTACTCTGAAAGACACCAGGAATGATTTTCATTATTGCTCTTGCCAACGCAATACAGTGCAGTTCCATGACAGGGGACTGTTACTTCTCCGATGTCATAATGGACCTTTAGTTGAATTGTTGCCTCTATTTACAGTTTCTGGTTGATGTTTTTGATGGAGTTGCACTGCTGAATTACTGTTTTTTACCTGGCCTAGTGCATTGGTGGGGTGTGAGTTTCGTCAGGGGATCCGAGGAAGACTACAATAAATGTGAAAGTAAATGCCTTGTAAAGTTAAAGCGCTATCAGGCTAAGGTGATAATCTTCATTAAAATTGTGCATTGTTTAAAAAGCAGTTGAAAATAAGTGTTAGTACACTGTGTGCATGACTAAAGCATGGCATACAACCACCTCATTTGAAGGTGGACAGTTTTGGGGACAATTTTCCAGTGACTTTAACAGTAATTGAACCATGCAGCTCATGGGTTCAGTATACAGCTATGGCAGAATTTATTGTCAATGTACAAGTTCATTGATCTCCCACCACTGATGTGTCCTAAAGTTTAAGACGTAAACAATGTGATTATTAAGAGGAGTGGCACCCTCAAGGGTTTATTCATTTATTTGACATGTCTTATGCTCGTAACAAATAACTGTACTTTATTGCTTAAAACAATAAACATAATGTTAAAAAAACTTGGGTAGGGCCACAGGATATATGGTCACCCGTGGCATCAATAGTAGCACCACAATGCCATCACAATTAGTAGCATTACGGCAGTGCACCTCTCAATCAAATCACTAGAGGAGAGCTTCCACCACCACCATACCATCACCATTAATGGCTTTTGAACAGTGTACTTTCCCATCAAATCACAATCTAGGGGGTACCACAGGATATGTGGTCACTCATGGCATCTTGGCTGATTTCTGCTCTGTGGAGTCAGTGTCCTGACTCATTTTTCAGAGAGACCTTCAGTAGCAGCTAGGGGTCATGAGGTTAGGCAACGTTGACAGTAGCCCTCCCTCCATGGCTGCCAGGGACCCTAAACAACAAGGACAACAGAACATTTTGAATTTTGGCACCATCTTCTACCCCTCAGTCTTTAGCCAATCAGGAAGCAGCTTCAAAGAAAGGGAGTGGCACTCTACTGTATTTCAGCAGTGCTCTACAAGCAGCTCTCTGCATGTAGGACTACATGCCAAGGATAGCTAAACTATCTGCCTTGAGTCTGCTGGAGTCAGCTGATAAGCAGACGGTCTGCTGGCCACTCTGCACCTCACAAGTCTGACTACAGTAGCTACCAATACATAAGTGACATTACAGTGATACAGTCTATGCCATGATGCCATATTTGATGTGCCTAATTGAAACATAGAAACATAGAAGTTGACAGCAGATTAGGACCGCAAGGCCCATCCAATCTGTCCATTTCTTTTTCTACCTTATAAATGTGTCATTGGCCTTTGCTCTGTCAATGACCTATCTATTCATACTCATCTGTATTGCTCCCTTATACCTACCCCATGTCTGTTTGAAGCCCTGCACTGTATTCATATCCACCACTTCCTGGGAGTAGGCCCGTTCCATGCATCCACCACCTTTCTGTGAAAAGAACTTCCTCACATTACCCCTTTATCGGCCTCCCTCTAATCTCATGCTGTGTCCTCTTGTCCTGCTATTTTCTTATATTGAAACATGTTAGACTCTTTCACCTTGTTAATGCCCTTAAGGTGTTTGAATGTTTCGATCATATCACCTCTCTCCCTCCTTTGCTCTAGGGTATACATATTGAGCTCCATTAATCTGTCCTCATATGTTTTCTGATGCAGTCCCTGCACCATTTTGGTTGCCCTTCTCTGGACTGCCTCAATTTGGTTAATATCCTTGTGATGGTGTGGCCTCCAGTACTGCACACAGTACTCCAGATGGGACCTAACCAGTGTCTTGTAAAGAGGAATTATTACCTCCCTCCTCCAACTTGTGATACCCCTACCCCTAACATCTCCCTAGCCTTTCCTACTGCTTTAGTGGTCTTCTTGGATGATTTCAGGTCGTCGGTGATGATGATGCCCAAGTCTCTTTCTTCCCTTGTGACTGCCAGCAACTCCTCTCCCAGCCTATAGGTGACTTCAGGGTTTCTTTTCCCTATGTGCATGATCTTGCACTTATTTGCATTAAACCCCAGTTGCCACTCTTCTGACCATTTTGCTAGTTTATCCAGATCTCTTCTCATTCTGCCCACCCCATCTGGATTATTTACTCTGTTGCAGATCTTGGTGTCATCTGCAAACAGACAAACCTTACCCTCCAGTCCAACTGCAATGTCACAGATGAAGATATTGAAGAGGACTGGTCCCAGGACTGATCCCTGAGGTAGACAATACCTAACACTGCTACTCTGTATGAGCTGTATTACTACTGTTCACCCATTCGATATTACAGTGATGTATTTACTCATTTGCTCTATCCTGCTACTGGCCTCTTCTGTACCTCTATGCACTGTACTTAATTTCACTTCTAAGTTCTATACTAGGCTCTCACCCCCTCCTGACTACTTCCACCTGATGTTTAGTCTCCACTATCCCTATCCTGTGTCTCCTCTCTCCACCCCAGTTTACTAGGCTATTTTTTTTACTCCCTGGCCCAGATATTCAAATTGCGCCAGGCTGTGGCAAAAGCCCAGGCGCAGCTCAAATTGGCTGCGCAGGTGTGTGAACTGGGCGATCTTCAACGGAGCTGCGCCATGGCTCAGCAGCATTGAATATCTCATGTTGGTCAACCGCAATGCACATGGCGCAGTGGCACTGCACCAGCGCCAGTGGCCAGAGTGGAGCATGGGGATGCGCTAGCACAAGTTCCATTGAGCAAGGCGCAGCAACAGCGATATTCAAAAGTTAACATGCAAATGGGGCCATAATGTATGCAAGGTGAACATGGGGCCATTTGCATGTCATTATGGCCCCATTTGCATGCAGGTGCGCCGATCCCCGACAACTTGTGCCTGGCGCCCTGCCAGGCAGCAGCCTTCGGGGACCGATGCCCCCTGCAGCCGGCAATGTGCTTCACAACCAGATCGCGGGCTGCAGTAAACACAGGAAAATCATAAATCCCTGGTGGTCCAGTGGACCTGCCCACCTGATCGTGGGCTAAGTACGTAAATAAGATTCATCAATATCCCTGGTGGTCCAGTGGACCGCTGTTTGCCCAATCGCGGCCATTTGTAATATAAAGTAAGAATTCCGTCCAATATCCCTGGTGGTCCAACGGACGCTATCTGCTGTCCCGGGGAATTTGTAATAAAAAATAAGACCTGTCAATATCCCTGGTGGTCCACTGGACCGCTGTCTGCCGATCGTGGGCATTTGTAATAAAAAAATAAGACATTTCCAATATCCCTGGTGGTCCAGTGGACTGCTGTCTGCCTGATCACGGGCATTTGTAATAAAAAAATATATACAATATCCCGGTGGTCTAGCCGGTACCCCCCTCCCCACCCGCCCACTGGGCCCACGCCTCACCCCCCTTCAGCGGTAGGCGGCACCACCTGCCTGCTGCCCTGCCGCCGCCGACTGACACCATCGGTGGGGCTGTAGGCCATTGGTCCCTGGCGTGATCCAATGGGCGTGTACTACCGTACTACACATTCAGATATGTAGATGGATCCATTCACATATCTGAATAATATATAATGGGCTGCAAACGTAGCTCGCGTGAACAAATGAATATGCACCGGTATCGGTCGGCGACGGGCAGCAGGCGAAGTGTTCTTACCGCCCGTCGGCAACAGGGAGCGGCGAGCGGGGCTCAGAGGTGAGCGCGGACCTCAGATGCATACCCACGTACAAATGCCCGCGATCAGGCAGACGCGATCACCAGGGATATTGGACAGGTCTTATTTTTTATTACAAATGCCCGTGATTGGGCAGACAGTGGTCCACATTGGACCACCAGGGATATTGGACAGGTCTTATTTTTTATTACAAATGCCCGCGATCAGGCAGACAGCGGTCCACTGGACCACCAGGGATATTCTACAGGTCTTATTTTTTATTACAAATGCCCGTGATCGGGCAGACAGTGGTCCACTGGACCACCAGGGATATTGGACAGAAGTCTTATTTTTTTATTACAAATGCCCACGATCAGGCATGGGGCGCTGTAGCAGTGCAGCTGAATTGGTGGCCACCCATGGGTGGGCAGCTGCCTGTTGCACCCCTGCAATGTGGCAGCTCACTTGTGGGTGGCCATCCATTGTTCCTTTTTTTGATCAACTTTGTGCTGGCGGTAGGGGTTGTGCATGCATGACTGTGCACATCTCGGCTGAATATTGGGCTGTGCAGGGTATTCATGGGCATACCCTCCACCTGCGCCTGTATACATTACTGATGCTCTCAGTACATCGGGATTTAATGGCGAATTTTTCCTTTTGAATATCACGCCAGGGCGCATCAGTGTGTTGCGCATGGCACAACACGGTTGCGCATGCAACCCTTTTGAATATCTGGGCCCCTATATACAGCCCCCTTCCACTTACTTTTGTAGGAACATATCCTTGGCTGCTACTCCAACTGTTTAAAGAGGGTTCCCCTAATTTGTTTACTTTCAAGCAGTATTTCCTACAGAATATGACTAACTCCCTATCTAGAGAAGGTCGGTGTCCTATTCAGCTGCTTTTTTTGTCTCACCTACAACTGTCAGTGACCCTACTATGGGACCTGTCTGTTTTGGAAAAAACTGCTGGTACATTTGATCCAAATAAGACTGGCTTTGTAGTTTAAAAGCTGATTGTCCTACTGTCCATAGCCATGTTTGTGTTGCTAGTCGTTGGAACCAGGAATTATTATTACCTCCCTGTAAGATTCCATTTTAGTAATCACCATATTGCTAATCATAGCCAATACCCTATTTAGTTAATCTATTGGTTATTATAATATCTCTCGCTGTAAACATCTTCAGAACCCATTAACACTGAAAACATGTATTCTGTAGTGTGCATGCAGATAGGGTAACCCCAGTTCTTTATACACGACCACCTGCTTAATTTACTTTAGTTTAAGAAATTGTCTGTCTTCTTCACAACCTGATCCCCACAGAGATACGATGTAGTTGTTGGGAGTTTTAGCCTTCTTCAGCTGCTTAGTGCAACAATGTCACATAGGATGCAATGTCCCCAATCCTAACACAGTGGCCCACTGGTAGCGATGCAGCAAAATTAAATTTTACCTGCAAAATTCTGTTGAAATCTGATTTTTTGCCTAGCGAACTATTTCACAAAATTTGTACATTTTGTAGAATATTTTGCAGGTGCAATCTATAAAAATAAAAAAAATAAAGTGTTTCCCCCTTTCGAAGTCCTGGCCAACATTAAAATAAAAGTGTATCCACACAATACCTGGTGTCTAGTGGTCTCACCCCCTTGGCCAATATGAAGAATCCCCCCCCCGCCAAGATTCACCCCATCTCCCATCCAGAATTTTAAATAACAATAATGTTAAATGTCCCTGCTGTCTAATGGTCTCATCCCCTGGATGATTGACAACCCAATATAAAGAATGACCCCTCTGAGATTGACACCCCATCTCTCGTCATGTATTAGTGCCACCAGGCCTGCTAACATTGATAATTTAATGTAAAAAAAACAACAACCTTTCCCTGCTGTCTAATGGATCACCTCCCCCCACCCTGTCCGGTAGTGACCCCACCCTGCCCCAATTCAGGACCCCAGAAGGCCACCGGCACATCCCTCCACTCACCTCCAAGGCTGGCAGCCCGACTGACCGCTTTCACCAATGAGTCCGACTGAGCCCTTTCAATGAATGATCATGTAAAGTGTGAATTCCGCATTTTGTCCGCAGGATTTCACATTTCACACTCACACAATATTTTTCGAAATGTGCGAATTTCATGAAATATTTTGCTTGGTGATATCTTTCAGTTTTGCACAACACTACCCACTGTCTTTGAACCTGCTGGCTCATCAAGGAGCCAAAACAGTGCATACTTGAAGATATCTCTAATCTATATACAATTATGTAAGGTAAAGGCTTCTTCATGATACATTTCCACCAAATGAAATTACCCTCCCCTATATAGCCACTAAAACCTACATTAAGGCCAAGGTTAAGACCCACTGCCATAATCATACATACACATGCAGACATCTCATTCTCATCTTACTGCTATGCTCTGGAACCATGGAAATTAACCCAGGTCATCTCCTCAAGGTAGCCTCCCCCCACAGAATTTGCTTTGCTAAAAGGTCTAAAAATCATGTCTCTCAATGTGAGAAGTCTGCTGAACAAAATGGATGTTGTAAAAACCTGGGCACTCCATGCTAAACCTGACATCCTCTTACTTAGAGAGACATGGCTAAGTGACTCCACACCATCACAGGGGTTGTCTATTCCCCACTTCAATCTGCATAGGCTTGACAGACATACTTGGTGTGGTGGTATAGCTCTGTACAGCAGTGATTGGTTTCAGGCTGACATCATTAGCTACTACTCTGTACCTCTAGAATTTGAATGCATACTGGTAAAGATTCTTCCGTCCATTAATTAATCCCTGAATGTAATAGGCTGCTATCATCGCCCAAGGGGTGGTTCAGAGCTCATGAAGCATATTAGTAAGTTGTTAAGCAGCTATCTTAAGGAATGCTTAATCATGGGAGATCTCAACCTACTGTAGATCAGATCTCCAGTAAATGAAATAAACTAAAACCCTTGTATGATGATTGTGGTCTCATGCAGCTTATTAAGAAACCCACTAGGCCAAACTGCAGCAACCCAGTATAACGCTCATTGTTAGATATTAGCAAACAGAACACACAGATACACATACTGCAGTATTTCACAACAATATAAGTGACCATTACGTAACAACATGCTCCACAGGAACAATATCACCAAGTACCCTACTCAAATTCATATTCACTTTTACAAACTTCCTCAAAGAAATTGCAGCTGACAAGAATTTTATCTTGCCCTTATGGCACATGAGGAAACAGATATCTTAAACAGGCTACTGCTTGAACTTATAAACAAACATGCCGCCTTGGTTAAGTGAAGGGTCAAGAAAGTAACCTGCCCTTGGTTTATCACTGACATGACGACAGCTCTGAGAAACAGAGACTTATGCTGGGCAACTGCAAGGTCCACAAAACTGGTGCAGACTGGGCTATCTTTAGAAAAGTGAGAAATCATTGCACCAAACTAATACAGGATGCCAAAGCTACATTCTATTTAAACTCAATGGGCACCAGCAAACATGATAAAGTGAACTTCTGGAGCCTCATAAAGTCAGTTGAAGAAGCCCTTTCTGTTCCCACCCAATCACGTAAAATTTCTGTAAATGACAACCTCATAACTGATAAATGTACTATATTGGAAGAAATAAACTCCTTCTTTGCATCTGCTGGACTAGCTTTTGACAAATCCCCAAGCTGCTTCCTATCAGACACTACACCAGATGCAAGGCACACCATTACTTCTACTGGTACCCCTTTTGATTTCCATCCCATTACCTACAAGCAAGCTGAGCAGCTCGTCTTAGGGCTTGACACCAAAGAAAGTGCAGGTGCTGATGGTCTGGACCCCTTTCTCCTCGTCGTTGACTAGCGGTTCCTCACAGTGCCCATAACTCACCTCTTCAATGTAACACTTTTAAGTAACAATATCCCAACATTCTGAAAAACTATATACTGTATTGTATATCATTCCCCTCTTAAAATCAAGCAATACCACTCTGCTCAATAATTACATACCGATATCAATTCTCCCTGTGTTGGCAAAGCTTTTAGAAAAATGCAACACTCAGGTAAGAGATTTCCTTGAAATATAGAACAGTATAAGTCCTCCCCTACCATCAGGTTTTTGACCAAAATACAGTGCGGTATCTGCCCTAGCCAAGGTCACTAATGATTGGACACAGGCAATTGATAAGAAACTAATCACAGGAGCTATATTTCTCACCCTCAGCAAAGGCACGTGACACCATTGACCACAACATGTTCATACATAAGCTATACAAACTAGGTTTTGGCACTGCCTCATTGACCTGGTTCACCAACTATTTAACTGGCCATGTACAACAGGTGAAAACAGAAGGCCTCTAAGCCATTTGTATCCCACTACTGAGAGGTGTCCCCCAAGGCATGGTGCATGGCCCACTTCTTTTAATGTTATACACTAATGACCTTGGAGAGTCAGTCACTGACACCCAGTTACACTTCTATGCAGATGACACAGCGTCATATGTCTCTGGACCTAACCTCAGTGCTACATGCTTAGATCTTCTAAAAGCATTTAATACACCACAATTAAACCTTTACTTTTCTAAACTCCTATTGAACGCCACCAAAACAAAGGTCGTTACTTCACAATATGAGACACCATGACATGGACATATTCCAACCACCACTACCTTACTAGGCAAGACCTTTGAAGTAGTCAATCAATACAAATATCTTGTGTTCTGGATTGATAACAAACTGTCCTTCACTGCACGTATAGACACACCATAAAAAGCTGAGGGTTGGATTAGGTTTTTACTACAGAAATGAGCACTGTGTTCTGTATGACATTCACACGCACTTGGTCCAGGCATCCTTTTTACCAGTTCTTGACTATGCTGACCATTATTTATCACCGCTGTTTAGAATTCTATCTCGCAAAGCTCTATGTACTCTGCCAGACAGCGCTTCTGTTCATAACGGATCTAGGACCCAGGACTCATCGATGCAAGTGACACAAAGCTGTGTGACTGTCCTCACTAGCAATGAGGAGACTAATACATTCCTGCACATGGGCATACAGACTTTTCTTAAATGATGCGTTGAGATATATTGTTAACCTGTTCCCAACATCTGATAGCAGATATGCCCTCCAGAAAAACAATTGTTTACTCCTAGACACTGTGGCATGCACTGCATAGATTGGAAAGACTTCCATTAGTTGTTGTATTCCCAACCTCCCTGAAACTGCCACTATTGCTAAGCTCAAACACCTTTTAGAAGCTCCTAGAACAAGCATTTGTCAATGCCGAATGTTGCTTGCTTCTATGTGCTGTTTAGGTATTTGGAAGTCATTGAAGTGTAAATATTGAAAATTTGCGAACTTACGAGCCTGCATAGGAACTGCGCAACGCACGCTCGTAAAACAGTCATTGTTAGGAAATTGTTCACGAAATATTCAACATAGCCATTTTAAGACATTTGCTCATGAACAGTGTCAGTGTGATTTTGTTAATGTTTCCCATACATTGAGTTTGCACACCGACTGCGCCATTGTGCGCTACATGGGCGGAAACACGTTTTGGGCAGGATATGAAAAATTACAGCTGTACTGCTCATAAGGAGGTGTGGTAAAATGGCAATGTTGAAAATCTGGAATGGAAATATTGAAAATTCTCAAACCTACGAGCGTGCGTGGGAACTGTGCAACGCACACTCGTAAAACAGTCATTTTTAGGAATTCTTTCACCAAATTTTCAACATTGCCATTTTAAGATCTCTGCTCATGAACAGTGACACTGTGATTTTCTTAATGTGTCCCATACATTGAGTTAGCAACCGACTATGCATTGTGGCTACATGGTGAAGCATGTTTTGGGCAGGATGTGAAGAATGACAGCTGTACTGCTCATGAGGAGGTGTGGTAAAATGGCAATGTTGAAAATCTAGAGTGAAAATATTGAAAATGTGGAGACTTACGAGCCTGCATGAGAGCAACGCACGCTCGTAAAACAGTCATTTTTAGGAATTTTTTCACCAAATTTTCAACATAGTCATTTTAAGACCTCTGCTCATGAACGGTGTCACAGTGATTTTCTTAATTTGTCCTGTACATTGATTTCGCACACCGGCTGCGCCATTCTGCGCTACAAGGGCGGAAACACATTTTGGGTGAGATGTGAAAAATGACAGCTATACTGCTCATAAGAAGGTGCAGTAAAATGGCACTGTTGAAAATCTGGAGTGAAAATATTGAAATTTCGCGAACTTACGAGCCTGCATAGGAACTGCGCAACGCATGCTCGTAAAACAGTCATTTTTCTAATTTTTGGACCAAATTTTCAAGATGGAGCTTTTGGGACCCCTTCTCTGATGATGTCACTGTCTATTGGCGATATTCAGGCCTGAAGGGTGATTTTGCAGTCACTGCGAAATCACTCTTCAGGCGCAATACGCCATGACAATGATATCATTCATGAAAGGGTCCTAAACCCATGTTGAAAATTTGGTGCAATCAAAATGCCTGAGATATGCAATAAGTTGAACCCCCATCTAGCCCATTATACAGCTTACCGGCATTTCCTCAGTTATGATCGGCTTTGAAGGTGCAGGCGTGTTCCCGGTCACGAGATCGTGCTTTTGAGTCAGGTAGTATGGGATGAGGGGTGTGGGGAGGCTGGAGTGCGCAGTGGGTGGGTGCTAGTTGTGGGAGGTGGGGTCGGGAGGTGCGCCCGTGAGGCTTTTTGTTTATAGGTTTAAAAAAAAAAAAGGCGTTGTGGGACATTGCCACACTGGGGTGGGCTCTAGCGTGGCACAAGGACGAGGGCATTCAGCCGGCGGGGTGGGCATCCCCGTCGCCAAGGACTGAGTGCCACACTGGGGTGGGCTCCCAGCGTAGCACCAACTACGGGGACTACACAGCTCAGCCGATGGGGATTGGGCACTCCGTCGGCTACACAGTCACGTCTAGGTAGCGCACACCTACATGTGGGGGAGCTACGCTTCTTTTCGATGCTCACTGAAGCATTGCTCCCCCTTTCAACTGTATGCCACTGCATTTTGGAGCGTGTCATAGACAGCTCCAAAATGCATTGGCTTACAGGGGCCGCGCCTGCCAGCTCACTGACTGAATTGGAGGAGGAGGAGGTGACACACCTCCGAAATCTCAGATGATGGCACTATGTTTCTTGCACATGCGTGCAAGCAACATAAAAATGATATGCAGGAATCTGTTAGAGTGGCTAATCCTTACCTAGACTATGTGTGACTATGCGTGATCATATGTCAAGGTACTTAAACTCTTTGAATTAGCACACGCCTTTAGTAGAATTGTATATGCTGTAGTTTTAAAAGAGTTATATCGTATATAATCTGCTGTCTTTTTCTGTTTCCTGTAGCTTGTATACAGGCACTGATTGTAATTGTACTTTCTTGAGTTATACTATGCCTTTAAACCCATATGATCTGTAATTTATTGTTTTAACTCTGTATGCTGTCCTACCCAGGACCTCCTTGAAAATGAACTTGCTCAGCTGAGTCTTTTCCTGGTGAAATAAATACATGAAATGAATAGCACCACAACCATACCATTGTCACTAGTGGCTACAGAGCAGTGCACCTCTCAATCAAATCTCAACATAGGTTGTGACACTGGACATGTGGTCCCTCATGGCTTCAATAGCACCATAACCATACAATCACCACTAGTGGCTTTAGAATAGTGCACATTTCAACCAAATCACTAGAGGAGAGCTTCCTTGCAAATGTGCCATGTTACTTCCTGCTACTTATTTCTTTTTCTATTAATAGTTTTTTTCTCCAGTCTGGGCATTACCTGAGTCCATTTCCTCAGATCAATCAACCCTCCAATCTCAGGACCTCCTCAAAGCAAAGTCCTGAAATCTCAGAGTACTGTGCATCATCATCGCAGGCAGGGCTGTAAAGCAGAGGTGTATGAAGTGGGTAGTGTCTCTCAATAAGGCAAGGCAAGGTTTATTTTTATGGCACCCACTCCCTGGGGCTCTGGGCACCTCACAGAGCACAGATAGGTTTAAAACACACAAATACATCACATATAGCATGCATGAGTAGTTAAAAATAATGAATACAATTCTAAAACTGATTAAAATACAAATTAGTGCTGGTTAATCACCTTCATTGGGGAAGGCCAGGCAAAACAGATGAGCTTTAGAACCTTTTTAAAGCTCTTGACTGTCAGGGCATCCCTCATGCAAGCTGAAAAGCAGTTCCAGAGGGCCGATCAGGCAACACTAAATGCACAGTCACAGGAATTTATTAATCGGACCCTAGGAACAGCAAGGAGGCCCCTAGTCAAGAAGCAGAGGGAGTGAACTGAGGTAGCAGGTATTGAGATCAGCCAGATAGCCAGGGCCCAGTCCTTATAAGGCCTTGTAGGTGAGCAAGCCCACCTTGAAGATGATCTTCCACCTGACAGGCAGCCAGTTCAGAGCCTGCAGGACCAGGGTCACATAACTGGACCTAGTCAGGCCCATCAGCAACCTAGACTCTGTGTTCTGCACCAGCTGCAGCCAGCAGAAGGTCCATCCCATGACCCTGAAGTATAGAGCATTATAGTAGTCAAGCCTAGATGTGACGAAGGCATGTACCAGTGATGGCAGGTCTTCAGATAGAACTAGGGGTTTAATCCTGGTGATATTCCTTAAGTGGTAAGAATAAGGGACTGGTGGGGGGTGCATGAGGACTCAGGAGAAACTTCACCCTCCTGGAACAGCCAGTTCTACATGTGCTAAGTCTATCTTTGCATGGGGCCAACTTTGTTTGGTGATCTTTGAAAGAAACTGCAGTGTGACTTATCATGTCTACCAACCTACTGTACACCTACTCTTTTCCCAGATAGCCTGGCCTTTGACACTAATGCATCAAGCCCCATGTGATGCCCAGTATGGTGTAGTGGATCTGTGGGTATGACTTCCTCTGCCTGCGATACTAGGGATAATATACATCATCTATTTAGCCCCATGTTATGCAGCATCCAAACCATTGCACAACTGACCCTGGCAACCTGATTTTCACCTTTGGTTAGTTCACAGCTTTCCCTCCTTGTCTGTGGCTCTGTGGACCCCAAGAAATATGGATAAGTTCTTGCAAAGGGGTTAGATGTAAGTGGTAGTAGATAGGTTGAAGGGGGCAGAACCCATGACAAGGGACAAATAATGTAAAAACAAAGAGGCAATGGCTTACATTTTCATTTCTGTATAGGAAGCCAGCATTTTCTTCCTGAATGTATGTCATAGTTACAGAATTATTATTCAGTGAAGGTGAATTCATTTTGTAGAAACACTATTCTTTCTTCTGTCACCATAAAATACAATAATTTCCTCCCAAATAAAAATAATAAAAATTAAATCACCAAAATGAAAAATAAAAATAAATAAAAAAACCTTCACCAGGAATTGCGATGGAGTATTTTTAAAAGAACACTAATTAGGTCAAGCACTGATTTATGTACATTGCTCCCAGATTCCAAAGCTGCTGCTAGAAGACATGTTCAGAGCTATAACTTTCTAGCCTTAAGATTCAGACAGCTGCATGGGGTGCTGAAGTAGTAGGCTATGTGTGTGTTGTGTTGAGGGCTGCAAATTGATCAGATGATGTATTTGTTAAATGGCAGTTTAATGTTTGTTATATGACAGTTTAAGGTCTAACTACTGACCAGCAGAAAGAGGGAAGTGGTGATACCTCTGTACAGATCACTGGTGAGACCTTATCTTGAGAATTTTATTGAGTTCTGGAGACCTCGTCTCTGAAAGGACTTAGAGAAATTGGAAGGGGTCCAAAGGTAGACAACCAAAATGGTGCAAGGTTTGCATCAAACACCCTATGAGGAGAGACCAAAAGTCCTTAATATGGAAGGAAAAGTATGTCTCTTTGCAGATGACACAAAGATCTGCAACAGAGTTGATGCACAAGGTGGAGTGGAAAGGCTGAGAAGGGACTTGGCAAGGTTAGAGGAATGGTCAAATGTATGGCAGCTTAGATTCAATGCTAAGAAGTGCAAAGTAATGCACCTGGGAAACAAAAACCCAGGGGAAGAGTACACAATGGGGGTGAGATACTAACGACAACAAAAATGGAAAGGGACCTGGGGGTAGTCATATCAGATGACCTAAAGGTGGGCAAGCAATGTAAGAGGGCAGCAAGGAGGCTGGGGGATACTGGGATGAATAGGGAGAGGCATCACCAGTAGAAAACAGGAAGTTATTATCCCTCTGTACAGACAGCTGGTGAGACCCCATCTGGAGTACTGTGTGCAGTTCTGGAGACCAAATCTCCGCAATGACATAGACAGGATGGAAGCTGTCCAGAGGAGGGCAACTAAAATGGTGCAGGGTCTGCACCGGAAGACATATGAAGAGAGACTTAAGGAGCTTAATATGTATAACCTCGAGGAAAGGAGAGAGAGGGGAGACATGATAGAAATGTTCCAGTACCTCAAGGGAATCAACAAAGTCCAAGAGGGTAGCATCTTTCAAAAAAAGAGGTGTGCAAGAACAAGGGGCACAATTTGAAGATAGAAGGGGGGGTGGCTCAGAGGTAATTTAAGGATTTTTTTTTCACAGAGAGGGTTGTGGATGTAAGGAACAGCCTTCCAGAGGAGGTTGTGGAGTCAAAAATAGTGGTGGAATTCAAGCATGCATGGGATAGTCATAAGGCAATTCTAGGGGTTGGGGGTAGGAAGAAGTAGGCTGCTGGTTAACTAGGATCTGCAGTTTATCCATCAGGTAGGGAAATGGGCAGACTGGGTGGGCCAAGCAGTCCTTATCTGCCGTCAAATTCTATGTTTCTATGTACACCATGGAGGAAAGGTGGGAGAGGGGAGATGTGACAGAGACATTCAAGTACCCAAGGATATAAATTAAGTACAAGAGGGAAGCATTTTTTAAACTATACTAATTTCTCTAACTCACTGTGACCAGGTTTCATTGAATCTGCTGTCTGTACCTGTTTTTAGCCATGTAACTACTAATTATGATGAGGAACCTTTGTAAATGAGCTCTTGAACTCAAATGATTATTTCCAATTAAATAAAAACATAAATCTAAATAAATAAATAAAAAAAACATTTTTCAGAGATCATAATGCTCAAGGACAGGGGTCATGATATGAAGTTGGAGTGGGGTAGACTCAGCAGAGACATGAGGAAGTACTTCTTCATGGATAGAGTAGTGGATGCCTGGAACAGCACCCCAGAGGAGGAGGTGATGAGTGCAAAACCTGTAACGGGCTTCAAGCATGCATGGGAGATATATAAAAGGAACCTTAGTGGTTAGGCAAGGGGAAGATAAGTCAGATACCTTGTAGGGTCTGTGGTGATACAGCAATAGGTAGAGTAAATAGGCAGACTAGGTTGGCCAAGTGGTCCTTATCTGCTGTGAAATTCTCTGTTTCTATGACCAATGTATTTTAAAGCATGCGCATCATCCATAAGTGAAACATACTAGTATAGGTTTAAACACTGTGGCAGCCTTCACTTATTTTACGTACTCCAAGGCCACCCTACTACCATCAGAGGGAATATGAAGCATCTATTCAGAAGATATTTCTGGGTAATAACACCAGAATGCAGGGTAATCATTTGATGTGGTGGACACCCTTCCCATCATCTAGCATTTTATGCTCAGCAGTATTAACTCACTATTACTACTCTTTCTGCCATGCTAATACTGGGGTACACATGATATGCCAATTGGGGGTACCACATGAAATGCATTCCACCATGCATCAATAACACCAGCATGACACTATCATTACTACTGACTGTTGACCAGTTCTTCTCTCAAGCAACTCCCTAGAAGAGAGCTCCCTTGCAAATACTACACTTTCCTTACTGATACAATTTATTTTTCTCACTGACATATTTCTCCAGTCTGTGCAGGACCTGCACCCATATCCTCAGATCCACCATACATAACTCCCTCCTGATGAATACCTCCAGTTGTAGGACCTCCACAAAGCCAAATCCTGATGCATCAGAGTACCAGACACGCTCATCACAGAAAGACTGAATGCAGAGATGTCTGAAGTGGGCAGTGTCCTTGAACGAGGCACTGGGGTCATGGTGAGACTGGGGAGATAATTCATTCTTCTGGAACAGCCAGTGCTAGATATGTCCAGTAAGCAATAAAACATGACAGGTTATAGGTATTAGTGCAATGAACACATACCCAAGGTCATAGTAAGGTACAAGGCCACAGGCTAAGTTCCTTCACCCCCTGGAAGTGCCTACATGGCTCTACTATGAACAGTCTGGCATGTCATATTGTGATAACAAAATGGGTTTAGAATAGTGAAAACAGTAACATTAGAGAACAAATTGCTATGGTTTGAAATTAATATTTTTTTCCTGGATGTTTCTTCTGTTCTGCCCAGAAATTGTTTAACAGTTGTGTCTTAGAACAACTGAAAGGTACATGGTAGAAAGCTTGACATTTATATTTCAGTTTTGTGAAACAGAGGATTAAGGCTGCCAATTGTTAAAGTGAAATTTTAGATGGTACAGTGGGCCATTATGTAAGTGTTGATAAGGTGAGCTCTTGGACCCCAGAAAGCTGGCAAACAGTATGGCAACATCTTTATACATACATTAATAGATTGTTACAGTATCAAATTCTTCATAAATTGTATTACGCCCATCAGAAGTTACATACGGTAAGATGGGAACATTGCCCTCCCCTTTATGGACCATATTTGGATTGACTCATGGTTCTCTAAACCATAACTTGTGGGAGTGTGTTAAGGTCTCCGTCTTCTGGAATCATACTAAGATTTTTTTTTTGTTAATATAGCTTTTTATAGGAATTTTTTTATGTAGAATTCTCCTGCATCCCCTGTGGCCATGGCACATGGCCATACATTCATGTGGAGGCATGCATGCACACCGGAAGCTAGCTCATCCCCTTTCATCCACCCATACTGCCACCCCCGCCCACCTACATTATCCCACTGGACCTTCTTCTAGTGGGGACAGAACCATGAGAGGGGCAATAATTCACCCCATCTCCCCTAGGACAGGAGAGCAACCTGAAGGCTCACTCAGTCCAACTCCTCCCTTCCCCACAGGCTGGCACACCAACAACCTGAGTTCATTCCTGAACCTGGGTTGCCATTGTTGTCCGAGGTAAGGCATCCAGTGTGTCAACCCTCAGCCCCCAGACCAGCTCCGATTCAGATTATTTTTAAACCCATTCCTAGGGCTGGATGTATACAAATGCCTGCAATCTGGGAAACACGATCCCAGACCAGCAGGAAACAATGACAGAGACTAACCTGGACATAGTAGCCATTAATGAGACATGGTCCACCAGTAACCACACTTGGGAGACTTCAGTACCCGGCTATGTACTGTTCAGAAGAAACTCAGGTGTAAAAAGGGGGGGAGTAGCCCTTTATGTCAATGAAAATGTCAAAGCTACAGAAATTCAGAATACACATCAGAAGCTAGAAGAACTGAGGTTCACCCTGGAAACAGGAAATGGGACAGCCACGTGAACTGGGGTTGTCTACAGGCCTCTATACCAGGGGGAGGACATAGACACATTACCGTCAGAAGATATACAAAACATAACAGCTAAAGGGGAGGTTCTGATAAAGGTAGACTTCAACATGACTGGTACAGATTGGTCAATAGCAGCAGGAACATCCACCAGAACTAGACACATAGTGGATTCCCTGAATGGGGAGGGCCTCAAACAACTACTGGTACAACAACCCACAAGAGACAGGGCTATCCTAGATCTAGTACTGGCTAATGGGGAAAAGGATCATAGATTTCCAGGTAGAAAGTCACCTGGGGGCCAGGGACCATCACATGGTATGGTTCAATTTGGCCACTAGAACTAAATCATCCAATTCCAAGGCAAAAATATGGGACTTCAGAGGAGCTGACTTTGATAAGATGGCCAACAGAGTTAAGCTAGCCCTGGCAAAAAGAAATACAGGTGAGGGGGTACAGGCAAAGTGGTCAGGCATTAAGGATGCAATACTTGAAGCAACATCCCACTGTGTTGGGGAGAAAAGCAAGAGCAAAAGAAGAAGGAAACCACTTTGGTTCTCAGAAACAGTAGCAGAAAAGGTCAGACCCAAAAGGTGGCCTTCAGGAAATATAAGGGAACGCTGTGGGATAAAGATAGGTAGGCATACCAAACTTCCCTAAGGGAAGCAGGGAATGCAGTAAGGCAGGCAAAGGCCCAAACCAAGGAAATACTAGCATGAACAGTAAAAGAAGGTGACAAGACTTCTATAGATACATTAGTGAAAGGAGAAAATCCAGAGGAGGTATTGGTAAGATCAAAGGGGATAAGATGGAGTGTGTGGAGGAGGACTAAGAAAAAACATCTCTCCTAAATAGATACTTCTGCTCAGTATTTACTGAGGAGAAGGTAGGTCAGGGCCCACAGCTCAGCACCTTGGACGCAGGGGGGAGGGAGTAGTGCACAAGTCCCTTCACAAAAGAAAGGGTTCTACAAGAGCTTGCTAAGCTCAGGGTGGAAAGGCAATGGGACTGGTTGTCATACATCCCAGGGTACTAAAGGAGCTAAGCGTAGAACTAGCAGAGCCATTATCAAAACTGTTTGGTGAGTCTCTGAGCATAGGGGAAGTCCCAGAAAACTGGAGGAGGGCTCATGTGATCATGCTCCACAAGAGTGGTAGCGGGGAGGAGGCAGGGAACTACAGACCAGTCAGTCTTACCTCAGTAGTGGGCAAGAGTATGGAGACACCCCTTAAGGAAAGGATAGTGCAACACCTGGAATCCATAGGAGCACAGGCTCCAAAACAACATGGGTTTACAACAGGAAGGTCCTGTCAAACAAATCTCTTTAATTTCTTTGACTGGGTAACCATCATGGTGGATCAAGGGGGTGCAGTTGATGTCACCTACCTTGACTTCAGCAAAGCTTTTGGTACTGTTCCACATAGAAGATTGATTAATAAGCCGGGTAGACTCGGGGTGGGTCAGAAGTTGGTCAACTGGGTGGCAAACTGGTTGGCAGGCAGAACACAGAGAATGGTGGTAAACGGTATACAGTCAGAACGGATGCAAGTCACAAGTGGGGAACCTCAAGGATCAGTCCTGGGGCCAGTCCTCTTCAATATCTTCATCAGTGACATTGCAGATGAACTGAAGGGTAAGGTTTGTCTGTTTGCAGATGACACCAAGATCTGCAACAGAGTAGATGATCCAGATGGGGTGAGCAGAATGAGAAGAGATCTGGATAAACTGGCAAAACGGTGAGAAGAGTGGCAACTGGGGTTTAATGCAAAGAAGTGAAAGATCATGCACATAGGAAAGAGAAACCCTGAAGCCACCTACAGGCTGGGAGGGGAGTTGCTGGCAGTCACAAGGGAAGAAAAAGACTTGGGCATCATCATCACTGACAACCTGAAATCATTCAAGCAGACCACTAAAGCAGTAGATGAGGCTAGGGGGATGCTAGGGTATATTAGTAGGGGTATCACAAGTCGTAAGAGGGAGATAATAATCCCCCTTTACAAGATGCTGGTTAGGCCCCATCTGGAGTACTGCTTGCAGTACTGGAGGCTGCATCTGCACAAGGACATTAACAAAATGGAGGCAGTCCAGAGAAGGGCAACCAAACATATGAGAGCAGATTAACAGAGTTCAATATGTATACCCTAGAGCAAAGGAGGGAGACAGGTGATATGATCGAAACAGTCAAACATCTTAAGGGCATTAACAAGGTGAAAGAGTCTAACATGTTTCCGTATAAGAAAAATAGCAGGACAAGTGGACACAGCATGAGCTTAGAGGGAGGCCTATTAAGGGGTAATGTGAGTAAGTTCTTTTTCACAGAAAGGTTGATGGATGCATGGAACGGCCTACCTCAGGAAGTGGTAGATATGAATACAGTGCAGGGCTTCAATCAGGCATTGGATAGGCATGAGGGAGCAATACAGATGAGTATGAATAGATAGGCCATTGAAAGAGTAAAATCCTATAGCACATTCATAAGGTAGAAAAAATAGGTAGACTGGATGGACCTTGTGGTCCTTATCTTCTGTCAACTGCTGTGTTTCTATGTTTCTATGATCTGTTTATTCCAGATGTTTTGTTTTGGTAGGCTTGTATCCCTCACAGATCACTGGCCCAAAGAGAGGTTACATAGCTCTGGTGGTTCTTATGGCTGAGTTAGCAATACTGCTTCACTGATGTAATGAAGCAGTTCCTACTATACAGGACTGGCATCTAGAGATATTAATGCAGAGCGACAGATTGCAGCTATGAATGATTGGCTTCATACATACCAACATAATTGTCTACCCTTATATACTTTGCTTGATTTCATTTTCCCTAATAATTAAAGATGTCTTCCATTATTACCAGCATCATGAACTTTCTCTTTTCTGTGCCCTAAGTTCCTAAAATTTTACATGTACAGCATAGTATATCAATCTAAAACACAACAAACCTTATTGCCTAAGCACTGAGGCAAGAGTTACCCCAAAGAGCATTGGCTGGGAAGCCAAGTTTCAAAGAATACAAAATCACACATACCCCCATAATGCAAAGCATCATGGGTTGTATATGCAAATCACCACACAATATTATGCTGGGTCAACTTTAAGCAGAAATGCATGGTGCCAAAAAAGCATCTCACACAGTCTGCAAGGGTGCCCTATACAACCCATGATGCTTTGCATTATGGATATATATGTGATTTTGTATTATATCAATGGCAATATCGTATTTTATATATACATATATATATATATATATATATATATATATATATATATATATGTATATATATATATATATACATATACATATATTATAGTAGCATGGTAGTGCTACCATAGTTAGGGTTGAGTAGCCCTTTTAAGGTTAAAGGGTCAAATTTTGCACCTTAATAATTGTGCCACTGTTCAACAGATTTGCCTGAAATGTAGAATGCATGATCAAGAACCATAAACTTTGGATCTGCCAACTTTTGTAGTGGTCGGATATACAGCTGCAGAGTTATTTAGTGAGATCTGCGCGCGCATTAAGGATTTTGATGAATTCTTTGCTCACGCCTACAGGTCGTATTTTTTGCGTGACTGGTCAGAAAACTTTAGAGAATGTGCGGCTGGGGTCCCCAATGTGCCTTTTGAAGATTTCATGAAAAAATATTAAACGATTCAAAAGTTATTCAAAAAACAAGTTCCCATTATAAGTCAATTGGAAAAGTTAACAAAAAGTTTGACAGTGTTGTAAATGCACTTTTTACTGTCGCAAATGGCCCTAGTAGTGTCTCAAATCCACCATTTTGTTTTCACTTGGTGATCAGAAAAATGCTTGGCATTTAAAATTGTTACCATCTAGGGACACAATTTGTTTTGTGTTTACCTAGTTGAGCCCTGAGGATGCTAGGCATGTCTTTATTTTGGGGTTAAACACCCTAGAAATATGTTTTTCAAATTTATGGAAAAAGTAGTATCACAAAGTAGTGTTGCACTCACGACACTTTCACAAATTCTTGCAAAAGCTTTCACAAATCACGGCACTACTTTTTCAGACTATGGCCAAAATAACAGCAGTTCTTTGCCACCCTGCTGCAAAAGAATGGTTAGGTCTTTTGAGCTGAAATTTGGAGGGAAGGCAGCCAACATCTCACAGACCCTTTTGGTGGTTTGGAGAAAAAATATTGCATGGCTGCAAAGTTACGGTACTCCGAATTTGGCATTTTTTCCCATAGACTAACATGGTGGCGTATGCCGTGTCTTTCGGGGCTTGTATCTTGAAAACGGTGCGAGATACAGAATTTTCATCATGACAACGCATAGCCTGTGCCTATGCGTTCCACGAAAATGTGGCCAGGAAAATCATGAATCATGTATTTTTTTTTCTACTTGTTTGGTTACTGAGATATAAGCAATTTAGTATTCCAACACCTGATTTTTGGCTCCGAAGTCCATTATTATTCATACATTCTTTGTACACACTGTGTTTCTCTATGCAGCCGTCAGACAAAAACAGGGTGTGTGCTTCTGTTACTGTAACAGTTAGTGTTTACAATTGTGTTTCCGTACCTGTTTGCGTTAATGTTCCTGTTTATGCCTCCATGTGCGTTACCCTCTGCGTTCTCATTTGCGCTTGCAGTTGCATTACTGTTACCATTTGCATTTCCACTGCTGTTTCTATTTGTGTTTTCATTTGCATTTAAAGCACCACTTTCATTTGCATTTCTCTTTTGGTTTGTGTCTTCATTGCTGTTACTGTTACCATTTGCATTTCCTATTGCGTTACTGTGCCTGTGAACATTACGGTTTGCATTTCCATATGTGCTTGCATTTCCTTTTGCTTTTCTGTTTCCTTTGGCATTATTCTTGCTGTTACCATTATCATTTGCGTTTACAATTGCGTACGTGACCGTGCGTGATACGGTTTGCATTTATGTATGCGTTTGCATTCACGTTTACATTTCTGTTTCCTTTGGCATTATTGTTCATGTTAAGTTCACCATTTGTCTTTACAGTTGCGGTACCGTGCCTGTGCGCATTACGGTTCACATTTACGTGCATGCTTCCTTTTGCATTTTTGTTTCTGTTACCTTTGGCATTCTTGTTGTTGTAACACTTAACATTTGCATTTACAATACCAGTGCTGTCACTGTGCATGTTACCAGTTGCATTTTTGTATGCGCTGGCATGTCCGTTTTCATCACTGTTCGATTCGTCATCACTTAATGCTTGTGTTTCTATTAATGTTTGCTTTACCATTTACGTTTGCTTGACCATGTGCATAACTGTTGCTGCTTGCATTTCCTTTGCACTTCCTGTACTATGTAACAAGACATCACATGGTGGGAGCGCAGAGCTCAAAGGGTCCCGCACTCCTGCCACCACATTCCATTCACTATTTATCATCCTCATTCTCAAATAAAAGGGGAAATTAGAGGCAAAAAACTCTGTTCAATGCATCAGTTAGAGTTGTTCCACAATGACAAAAGTGAGGAAATTTGGTGTTAGGGTTGAAAACCCTTACTCCGCATTCACCCCCACCCCCTCAGCACCACACTCACTCAGACACACACACACATGCAAGTAGGGGGAGGACCAAGGCAACATGACCAATTACAGAAAACCAGCAGCAGGTGTGCAGTCATGCTCTGATATACACACGATCATCTGTGGCTCTCCACTCAGGATGCAGTACGTGGTCGGGGACATTGCCTGTGTGAGGGCATGCAAATCCTAACTGTGCTAACTCAAGTGTCCTTGCAATCAGTGAGGTGTACCATTGATGTCCATTCCCTCACTTTTGCTGTGGGTCTCCACTCAGGATGCAGTACCTGGTCTTGGGGTTTGGAGGGCATTGCCTGGCTGAGGCCATGCAACTCATAACTGTGCTATCTGGAGTGTACCTGTAATAAGGGAGGTGTACCACTGATGTCAATGGCCTTTGTTTTCCTGTGGCTCTCCACTCAGGATGCAGTAACTGCTCGGGGGGGGGCTTGCTTGCCTGAGACTGTGCAACTCCTAAGTGTGCTAACTTCTGTACAGCTGCAATCAGAGAATTGCACTGTTGATGTTCATGGGCTTATTTTTGCTGTGGCTCTCCACTCAATATGCAGTACCTGATCTGGGGGTGGGACATTGCCTGGCAGAGGTCCTCCAGTTCCTAACTGTGTTAACTTGTGTATATACCTGCAATCAGGCAAACATACCATAGATGTCTATGGCCTTAGAGTTGCTGTGGCTGTCCACTCAGTATGCAGTACCTGGACTGGGGGACTGGGGCATTGCCTGGGGGAGGTCCTCCAATTCCTAACTGTACTAACTTGTGTGTACCTGCAATCAAGAAGATATACCATAGTTGTCCA
This sequence comes from Neoceratodus forsteri, assembly GCA_016271365.2. NCBI lineage: Eukaryota > Metazoa > Chordata > Ceratodontiformes > Ceratodontidae > Neoceratodus > Neoceratodus forsteri. The sequence continues at coordinate 97,304,555 of CM057449.1, read as the reverse complement.
TGGCCTTACTGTTGCTGTGGCTCTCCATTCAGGGTGCAGTATCTGGTGTGCAGGGACATGGGGCATTGCTAGCTAAGGCCATGTAACACCTAAGTGTGGTAACTTGTGTGCACCTGCAATCACGGATGTCTACCATTGGTGTACATGGTCTCAGTTTTGCCATGGATCTCCATGAGCATGTAGAACCTGGTCTGGGGTGGTGGGGATGTCTTGTAGTACATTTAGACAGTTATATTTTATTTCTGTCACCTGCTGTTGATTGTCTATGATTGGTCATGTTGCCTTGGTCCTCCCCCCTACTTGCATATATATGTGTGTGTGTGTGTGTGTGTGTGGTACTGGGGGGGGGGAATGCGGAGCTAGGGTTTTCAACCCTAACACCAAATTTCCTCACTTTTGTTGCTGTGGAACAACCCTACCTGATGCATTGAATGGGGTTTTTTGCCTCTAATATATTAATTCTTATGTGGTTCTCTTAATGATAGAAGGTGCTCCAGATTGGGGTGGGATTTTGTGAGGTTCTTTGGTTTTGTTGTTGTTAATATGCAATGTTATCTCCGATTTGTGTATATAATTGCACCAATCTTCTGTATTTGTTGTGATATGTTAAACTCAATAAAGTATATTCAATAAAAAAAAATAATTGTTGGTAGTACTGTGATAAAGTATGGCAGGAAACCAATCCATAGCTAACATTTTGCATACCCATTTTATAAGTCCATCTTTACTCGGACAACAGTTGTAGAGTGTTTGTAGAGCAGTCTTTGAGATAAATTGCCATGTGTCTGGACATGTCTTCCACAACTATATAGCCACTATATCCTAGATGTCCAGGCCTTTGACATTGATTCATCAAGTTCCAGATGATGCCTAATAGAGTCCGGTGATCCTGCGAGTAATATTTCTTTGGTCTGGGTTATCAGAGATAATCAGGCACCATCAAGTTATCCCTTTCCATCCTTGAGATGGACAGCTTCAGATGCACATCTGGCCCCTGGCACCTGACAGTCAACATACCAGGCTCAGAGCAAGAACGTGGTCATCTGTATGTTAACAAAAGTTCCACATATTAGACCATATGGTTGCCCCGCATGTTTTTTAGGCAGTTATCGTTAAACATATTTTCATGTTTCAGGTAAAGAGTAGCCACTGACAGATTTTATTTTGTATCTTTAGATGAAGACAGTTTTCTTGGGTTTGAGGGGAGTGGAGTCACAGGTAAGTGGATGCAAAGAAAAAAAAAAAAGTACTTTTGTTAAGAATACCATTTTTATCAATTTGCAAGCTGATTCAGATCTCAAACTACTGTATGCATCTAGATGGGAATTGCGGACACAGATAGAACCTCTTATTTGGTCAAGCAGCCATCTCTCTACCCTCCCCCAAACTGACTGGCAATATATCCAAAGAATGTGCTGCATTGGTGGAAGACTACAGACCATCTTAAAAGTAGGACTGGTAGTGTAACAGTGCACTCCTGTGGAACACACTCACATTGCTTTCTAGCAGTATAACAGGCATCTGCCTTCTTTGCTGGAAACACCCAGCAATAAGGTATACTACTCTCACTGGTTAGTGTGAAAAAAATCTTCATTAGTCCAGCATGTGGACTGAAGGTTCTTTTATTCCCAAACACCAAGACAGTTGAAGCAAATTACAAGTCAGCTAGACACAGACCACACTTGTCCTGGTGCTTTGGGTCTAAACAACCCTTGCTCAAGGGGTGTGACCAGCAAACAGAACACTGTAACTTAGACACAAATCTTTAATTAATAATCATTAGTATCCCATTCGAAAGCTTCAATCCAATGTGTGCATATAATACAATAGTGACTTATGCAAAATGATTGACTAGTGCAAATAATAATGAAAAATGACTTGAGAAGTTGAGAGGAGCACGAAAACATGTTTTCACTTTTTGTTAGCTGGCTGCTGGTTAAGCACTATACCAATTTTGTTATTAGATGCTTAAAGTATAAATATCTCAGCTATTTCTCAATTTCCAGAGCAGTCATACATTTTATAGTGATCAGTCACTAAAATATATGTCACAATAATTATTTAAACGCTTCCGAAACACTTCACTATCTGCTGCTCTGTTAAGTCATGGTAAACAGAAATAACAGCATTCATTCTAATTCATAAACAATGGAGAATAATTGTCACTACTACAAGGATTGAACAACTTCTTATATACATGGTCATGAAGACAAGAGCGGGTGCAGCGGTGTACTGGGGCGAGAGCAAGAGGGACCAGTAAAGGAAGAGTTAAACACGAAAGAATGCAGATAAAATAATGAGTTTAATTGTCAATTAATATTCCATTGAATGCATCTATTTGGTAGATCAACACAGTAATCCAATTTTATAGGAAGGAAGTGGAATTCTGAAAAAAACTGCGATACAAAACATGTTAAGTCCACAAACATTGTCATTTGATAATAATAAAATGAATCTGTAATTAAATTAACATTTTCATCATACATTTATATTCAATCTTACACATGTGAAGCAAAAGAAGGAATGGGGTGGTGAAAAATAAAATTTGCTCAGTATTTACAAATGAAGAGGGGGAGGTACCAAAAACAAACAGTAGAAACACACTGGATACAGAAGTTGATACCAGCCCATTTACAGAAGAAAGGGTTCTGAAAGAACTCTTAAAACTGAAGGTGGACAAAGCAATGGGGCCTGATGGGATTCATCCCAGAATTCTAAAAGAACTAAGGGTAGAACTAGTGACACCACTGACTACCCTCTTTAACAAATCATGGGAGGATGGGGTGGTACCCGAGGACTGGAGGAGGGCAGATGTGATTCCCCTTCACAAAAGTGGGAGCAAGGCAGAAGCAGGAAACTACGGACCTGTTAGTTTAACCTCAGTGATAGGGAAAATGATGGAATAAGTTCTGAAGGAAAGAATTGTCGAGTATCTAGAGGCCAGAGGGGCACAGGACCCAAGGCAGCATGGATTCACAGTGGGAAGGTCATACCAGACGAATCTGATAGATTTCTTTGACTGGGTGACCAAAGTAGTAGATCAGGGAGGGGTTGTGGACATGGCCTACCTAGACTTTAGCAAGGCATTTGACACAGTCCCACACGAAAGATTAATATACAAGTTAGCCAGCCTGGGAGTGGGTCCCAAGATGACAGCCTGGGTAAAGAATTGGCTGGAGAATAGGACACATAGAGTAATAGTAAATGGAGTCCACTCTGAAGAAAGTGGGGTTACTAGTGGGGTACTGCAGGGTTCATTATTAGGACTGGTCCTCTTCAACGTCTTTATAAGTGACATTGCAGAGGGACTGGAAGGAAAAGTATGTCTCTTTTCAGATGACACAAAGATCTGCAACAGAGTTGATGCACAAGGTGGGGTGGAAAGGATGAGAAGGGACTTGGCAAGGTTAGAGGAATGATCAAATGTATGGCAGCTTAGATTCAATGCTAAGAAGTGCAAGATAATGCACCTGGGAAACAAAAACCCAGGGGAAGAGTACACAATGGGGGGTGAGATACTAACAACAACAAACATGGAAAGGGACTTGGGGGTAGTCATATCAGATGACCTAAAGGTGGGAAAGCAATGTGAGAGGGCAGCAAGGAAGGCTGGGGGATACTGGGATGCATAGGGAGAGGCATCACCAGTAGAAAACAGGAAGTTATCATCCCTTTGTACAGACAGCTGGTCAGACCCCATCTGGAGTACTGCATGCAGTTCTGGAGACCCAATTTCCGCAAAGACATAGACAGGATGGAAGCTTTCCAGAGGAGGGCAACTAAAATGGTGCAGGGTCTGCACAGAAAGACATATGAAGAGAGACTTAAGGAGCTTAATATGTATAGCCTCGAGGAAATGAGTGAGAGGGGGGACATGATAGTAACTTTCAAGTACCTCAAGGGAATCAACAAAGTCCAAGAGGGTAGCATCTTTCAAAAAAAGAGGTGTGCAAGAACAAGGGGTCACAATTTGAAGATGGAGGGGAGCGGCTCAGAGGTAATTTAAGGAAGTATTTTTTCACAGAGGGTTGTGGATGATGGAACAGCTCCGGAGGAGGTGTGGAGTCAAAAACAGTGTGTAATTCAAGCATGCATGGGACAGTCATAAGGCAATTCTAGGGGTTGGGGGTAGGAAGAAGTAGGCTGCTGGTTAACTAGGATCTGCAGCTTATCCATTAGGTAGGGAAATGGGCAGACTGGGTGGGCCAAGCGGTCCTTATCTGACATCAAATTCTATGTTTCTACAGTATATTTCTATGTAATATGTAAGAAAAGCTGATTGCAAAGTAGCAATGCAGATACAGTATGTGGTACTTTTCAAACTCCATAGTTATAGTTTAAAATACCAGCATTAATTTAACTGTGCAGGTTTAACTGTTTCTAAAGTAAATATCCAATAGCTTTTACTAGCAGGATACTGCATGGTTCAGTACTGGGACTGGTCCTCTTTAATGTCTTTATAGGTGACATCACAGAGGGACTTGAAGGGAAAGTATGCCTCTTTGCAGACGACACAAAGATCTGCAACAGGGTTGATACGCGGGGGGGGTGGAAAGGATGAGAAGGTACTTGACAAAGTTGGAGGAATGGTCAAAAGTATGGCAGCTTAGATTCAATGCAAAGTAACACACCTGGGAAACAAAAACTCAGGAGAAGAATACACAATGGGGTGGAGGGAGGTATTAAGAACAACAAAAATGGAAAGGGTCATGGGGAACGTCATATCAGATGACCTAACAGTAGGCAAGCAATGTGAGAAGGCAGTAAGGAGGGCTGGGGGATACTGGGAAGCTTAGGGAAGGCATCACCAGTAGAAAACAGGAAGTTGTTATCTCTCTGTACAGACAGTTGGTGAGACCCCAGCTGAAATATTGCATGCAGTTCTGGAGACCTCATGTCTGCAAGGACATAGACAGAACAGAGGCAGTCCAGAGGATGGCAACTAAAATGGTGCAGGGTCTGCACCAGAAGCCATATGAAGAGAGAGACTAAAGGAGCTTAATATGTATACCCTAGAGGAAAGGAGGGCCGGGGGGGGGCATGATACAAACATTTAAGTACCTCAAGGGAACCAGCAAAGTCCAAGAGGGTAGCCTTTTTCAGAAAATGAGATGTGCAAGAACAAAGGACACAATTTGAAGATAGAGAGGGGGTGGCTAAGAGACAACTTGAGGAAGTCTTATTTCATGGAGAAGGTAGTGCATGCATGGAATGGCCTTCCTGAGGAGTTTGTGAGGTCAAAAACAGTTGAGGAATTCAAGAATGCAACCAACTGATGTAAAGCAATTCTAGTGGGCATAGGAAGAAGTAGGCTATTCGTTAACTAGGATCTGCAGCTTTTCCAATAGGTAGGGAAATGGGCAGACTGGGTGGGTCAAGCGGTCCTTATCTGTCATTAAAAACTATGTTTCTATGTTTTTTGAAGAGTGCATTTTCTCTGTTTCCGCTACACTTAGGATACGGATTATGATCCAGACCCATACATTTAACATCACCAGGGTCTGAACTATGATAATCGAAAAAGTGTGTTCCTACAGGAGTGTCAAATCAGTTGTTGAATATTGATCTGACATGTTCCTGTATACGCTGTTTAAGTGGCCTGACCCTACAACCTACATACACCATACCACTAGTTTATGGAGCTGGTGGCTACTGGGTCATTACTTTAAAAACAATTAAACCTGCAGGGTTAAATAAGTTCTGGAATCCAAAACTTACCTATGAAAGTTTAAAATGTAGCTCATATCTGTATTGCTACTTTGCAATTAGATTTTCTTATGTGTTGATTTTATTTCTTGCCCTTCTAATACCTGGATTATACTGAATTCCAGTTAACTGGAAATCTGTGTTTGCAGCGGCGCCTGTAGCCTTTGACTTTGCCCAGTTAGGTACAGTATCCATACCTGCATTAACTAGTACTATAGTTGATATTAGAAGGATGTTTGCGGGGCCGCACCCGGGTTGCCGTGCCCGGCTGGATCAACAAGTAAATGTAAAGAAAGCTCCTTGTAGGAGAGGGGGAGAACCTGCATGGAAGCTGTTTGAGCGCTACGTTCGTGCACTTCAAAATATAAATAGCACTGCCTTTGCACCTTGAGTTTTTCTGCTTCCAATTCTGTTCATGTGCTGTTGGTATACATTATCCATGAACTAGACCTCAGGAACTGTGAGTAGCCAGTACTATAGTTGAGCCTTCTGTAGAAGAACCAGAGATACGGAAACTAAAGATTCACAGCCAGGCCAAGGTTGATATGATTCACCAAAAGAAGTAAGAGCTCTCCATGTAAAGTTGTCTCTGTTTATAAATAGGATAAAGTCTTTTACTGTGAGTCAAAAATGGAAACATGAATACAAACAAACACAGTACTCCAGCACTTTGAACCCTAAACAGGTTCTTCCTCAAAGGAGGAATGAAACATGCCCCCTTGAGGAAGAACGTGGATAGGGTTTGAAGCGCTGGAGCACAGGGATTGTTTGTATGCATGTTTCACATTTTTGATTCACAGTAGAGGACTTCACCCCGTATAAGTGTGGAGACAACATTACATGGAAAGCATTTAATTCTTTTGGTGAGTTCTGTCTCTTGTTACTGTAAGCTGCTCCTCTACTTTCGCTGTGCTGGTGCCATTTGTCATTTGTCCATGCTTGATATGGAATGAGTCTTTTTTATATATCCCACTTCAGGCAATCCAAGGAGATCTGTCCTGTTTCAGTGGATCAATAGCCTCGCCTCAAGGACCACTGCTAACTTTACAGTGACCTGGGATGGCTCACCCCTTTTGCCTACCAACAACACTCTTTAGGCTCTCTCATCGATTCGGTTATCAGGAATCAAACTCCATCCTCACTTGCTGTGAAGCTTGTACCCTAAACCTTCTCATATGGACTGCATTTGGCTGACCAGTCTCTACTCTATGTACCAAGGTGTCAAACATCCAAATGCTATGGTGCCTTCCATTACACTGCCCTTAAGCTCTGGAACTCCCTTCCTCTAGCTCCTCGACAGGCAAATTCCCATCTCAGCTTTTAAAGGGAACTACGCCAGTATCTAACTTTAATAAATCCCAGCACTTGTTTTGACCCCACTTAATTCCCCTATTGCCTCATTTCCAAATACTTTCTTCCACCTTTCTCCCATTTCTTCTTCTTTCAATCCTTCCCAGAGCTGCTGCTCAACTTCTGCCTTCCCCCTTACAGATCCCCAATGTCTTATCTGATGCACCTAAAGTCTATCTAGCTTACCCATTTCACCCCCTTGCTAGTTTCTCTTTTACTATGCTTATAACACTTGACTTCATGTTACTTTGCATTAGGTTTTGTATTCCAACTGAATGTACCTGTGTGCTGAATGCTGCCCACCATATATGTAATCTAATAATGTTTTATCTTGTGTTTACGTTGCTTGGCTATATATTACCTTCACTGATTGTTTGATCTACCCTTATGTTTTGTTCCTGTATTTATGCAATGTATTTGTTTCTACCAATCTGGTGTACTCTTCCGGGTCGTGCCTGAAAATAGTAATCTCAAGGGTAGAACACTTACTCAGTTAACAAAAACCAAATAAATGAATAGCTACATTAAGCCCCCTACAAAAACAATCACCAACAGGGTTCTCATCCAAGGTCACCTTGAAATGCTAAAAGTGGACCTTCGCCAGCAAGATTAGTCCCTAGTCTACAACTCCTGCAATGTCAGAGCTGCCCTTGACCACTTCATTCACCTCTTCGACATAATCTGTGACCGGCATCCCCCACTGAAAACAAGGAAAGTTAAAGGCCATTGTAACCCCTGGTTCTCCCCTGAACTGCTCAACTTACTGGGTTCTAGAGATCGCCTCTGGCAGAGGACATGGATCTCATGCAATCAGGCTGACTTACTAAGCTATAAGAAAGCTCATAACATGTGCACTCAGGAAATACGTGTAACTAAAAAGCAGTACTTTAAGGAAGCCCTCTTCAAATCTTGGAATGATGGCAGAATATTTTGGAACAACCTAAAGAAAGAGACTGGTAAGAATGGCAAGTCACTCCCAACTATGCCCAATATCTACGGAACACCCACGCTGGATCCTAGAACTATTGCAAATGCATTCAACAATGCCTTAATGGTTCTGAGTGGGATTCTCCCCTCTGTTTTCTCCTGTCAGTCCACCACTGCTGAAGTTAAGGAGAATGTAGCCCTGACCCCCCCCCCATTTCTACTTTAAATCTATCACTGCTAAGGAAGCTTGTAGGTACCTTCAAAAAGGACTGGGTAAATCAAGGTACAGCAGCTACACCTTGGACCTGAAATTTATTGAAATGACACTGGATGATATACTGGCCCATCTCACTCATATTCTCAATGTCTCTCTCAGGTACTAGCACTTCCCTGACAAGTGGAAATCTGCGATAGTGACTCCAATTTTCAAAAGAGATGACCGGACCCTCTGTGGGAACTACCACCCAATTTCTATTCTGCCACCTCTGTCATAAGCTCTTGAGAGAATAGTAGCTGACCAGCTCTGTGAATACTTGGATTAGTATCAACTACAATGCGCACATCAACATGGGTTCAGAAACAGCCACAGTATCACAACAGCACTGCTTGAATTTACTGGTTACATTCACAATTCCCTCGACCAAGGTCTACTTGTTGGTGTGGCCTATATTGACCTATCCAAGACATTTAACACAGTGAACCATATTCTACTGATCAAACAGCTTAAGGTCACTGGCCTCTCTCCAGACACTGTGACTTAGTTCACCAGTTACCTACAGCACTGGACGCAACAAATCAAAATTGGAAATACCCTTTCCAATAGCAGAGCAGTCAACTCTGGTATCCCACAAGGGTCCACCCTGGGCCTGCTCTTATTTAGCCTTTTTTTAAACCTACCACCCTGTGCCTGCCAATGTCATCTCCTGCTATATGCGGATGATGCTGCTGTTCTATTTGTCAATGACCCACGTCCCTTTGCTCATGAATATAAACTCCAGAGCAACTTCTCAGTAGTCAAAAGTTGGTTTAAAGATCAGAAACATGTGATGAACTATGCCAAGACAAAAATAATGCTGTTCTCCACCACCCAAAACTAGTAGAGAGCTCACTCCCTTCTTATCAATAACGGGATAGGCAGCCCCCCTGGAGCATGTCCAACATTTCAAATACTTGGGGGTCTCGCTGGATAGCACTATGACTTTTGACCTCCACATCGACAAAGTTACCAAGGCCGTTAATACATGGCTTGGACTACTGCATCAGCATAAGCACAGCCTTACACCAGAGGCCCTCAAGCTAGCTGTTCACAGTTCCCTAGTGACTCTCATTGACTATGGGTTGGTAATATATGGTTCAGCCACAGACATGGCCTTACAGCAGATAAAGTAGCCTCAAACAAAGCCTGTCGGCTTGTCACAGGAGCAATCTGACTGACTCATACATCTGACTTGTATGTCCAAACAAACTGGCTACAGTTCTCAGGCAGACTGCAGTACCAATCATGTCTACTGGCAATAAAAGCCAGACTAGGCCTAATGCCCACAGGGCTACTGAACCTTCTCACTTATAATAATAACCGTTGCTGCACCCGCAGTTCCAACAGCTGTATATTTAAAATTCCCCACTGCCACACCTCCTTGGGTCAAAGGTCTTTTGCCTATCATGCTGCAGGATAGCTGAACTCACTGTCCACTGACATCACAACTTTAACCTCAATTGGACTGTTTAAAAGAAGGCTGAGACAACATTTAACAGTGAATTTTGGCTGTGATTGCTTCCACTGACAAATTTCACAATCTACTCAATTGCTGTTCTTTCCAGACTCAGCTTCCTGCCCCATAGTGCCTGACACCTCTCTCCTATGCTCTCCCTCCCCCCGCCAGCCTCCTACTGTGTTCAGACACCACCAGCCATCCCCTTCCTCTTTTCTGTGATCTTTCCTATCCTTCCTCCAATCCCATTTATCACCTTCCTTGACCACCACTGGCCTTGAATCCTGCCCGTCCCCCTGTCCTCTACCATTGCTAAGCAACCTGTCCCCCCCACCCCACCTGCCATCTCCCCCCCTTTTTTTTTCCCTCCAGCATCTACACCCTATGGGTTCCATTCCCTAGGTTCATCTATCTAATAGCCCAATTTCTTTACTTTCTGTCTCACTTCCTGCTAGTGTCCAGGCCTTTGTAATTCACTAGGCCTAGTGTTAACAGCCTATGTGTGAGCCTTCCTTCTACCTATAACTACCATTGTTCAACTGTTTATTATGTTCTTCGGCCTCACTTGAAGCGACAGTCTAAGATTTATAAGTGACACAGGCATTTGTTCAAAGCCTATGATTGTGCCTTTCTACTAGCTATAACACTCCCTGTAAAACATGTTTTATCTTGTTCTTACCTATTTGTACAATGTCAGTATTGTGTCTCTCTACTGGCTATAACCGTCCTTGTAAAATTTGTTTTAATTATGTATACCTATCCATATAATGTCTTTAATGTTTGTTTACACTAACGTGGAACCCATGTAATGAGCTTGTCCTCAAGGGGGTTATTCTGAGATTTCAATAAGCAAAATAAATAAATAGATATTTATATTTTTTATATTTTTCCTCAGTGCTACTTCTTTAGTGTATACGTGATAATCATATTTATTTGTTAACTGTGGATTCCAAATTAATTTTTATGAGCATTGGCATGTTAACTGATCCTTTTGAGTGGACTTACACATTACAAATTAATTTGAGGGTTTGTATAATACTTTTATGAGATATACTATATAATTACTATTTTATTGTACAGTAACAGCTGTTTTGGAGCGCCGGTCTTTGAGTATTCATTACAGCATATTTAATAAATAAATGAGTATAGCAGAATGATACAATTGTGAGTTGTCAATTACTGATAGATTATTGCCAATTATTTACTGCAGCACTCCACACTGTCAATGGGTGATCGTAACAACAGGGTATTGTGCACCCCTACCAGAGGAAATGGCTCAGCCCAAGATTTAGAATGTTTGGCACATGAGGATTCCAAGCATCAGCAACTCCCCAGTTAAGCTGTGCCATTTGAAGGGGAGAGAGAGCTACTTTTATCTTCTGTCAAGAAGGCAGAACTATTCACCAAGGCCCTGAGGAATGAATGTATTCCAGTGGACTGGAAGAGGGCAACAGTTGTCCTCTCAGTAAAGCATTCAACTCTGTCCTGTGCAGGTGGCTGATAAATCAGATGAGAAGCATAGGAGTAGGGCAGGAAGTGGTAAACTGGGAAAGAAACTAGATGAGTAGGAGGACACAGAGGGTGCAGGTGAACAGCACCTTGTACAAGGAGAGAGGTTTGACCAGCAGAGTGCCCCAGGGGTCAGTGCTGGGATGTCTCCTCTTCAGTATTTTCATTAGTGACATTACAGATGGGTTGGAGGGGAAGGTGTATCTGTTTGCAGATGACATCAAGGTTTTCGGCAAGGTAGATACCCCTGAGTGGATGAAGAAAATGGAAAGGGGTTTATTTAATGTACATTATTAAAAGCTTAAAAGCATCATTAAAAAAAACAGCATATTTAAAGACATTCAGGAAATACTCAATAGAAAAACAGCCCTCACTGTTCTTTAGTTTAAGCTTTACAATTTGTGCTAACTTTACAGAGTATATACAGTAGTTGCTGTGGTGAACAGGAACATGAGGTGGCAGCTTTTTCTTTTTCAGAGCACGATTTCTTCTAACCATTTTGTTCCTTCTTGGCAGAATGCCTTACAGTAGAACTACATATTATACTGTAAAAAGTCCCTCCTTTTGCCAGCACATTCATTTGATTACTCTATTATCTCCTAAACCTACAATATCAGATAACTAGGGTTGGGGAAAATGTACTTTCTGCAAATTAATTTCTAGTGAAATTTCAACTTCACCTCTGCAAACTTTCACAAATGTTTGCCAAAACTGTGATTTCAGTTATTGCCATCTGTTGTTAATCATACTTGTTCACATAGCATCAAATGTGGTATCATGACTTTACCAAGGTCCATACAGAAGTGAACCAGGTTTTAGAGCTGTGTCTTTAAAGGTGACTGAGTTATGTCTACAAACTTTCCAAATGTTTAAAATTACATTTTTAATTATGTAAACTATGGAATGTTAAGCCCCTATAACTTTAAAATTAAAGAATGGAATATCATCAATTTTGTAAGGTTCATTGACCCTAAATATAAGTCTTTGAGCCCACCCTCATGGACCAGTAGCAGAACTTCACACTGCCATGCTAATGACCCATGTTCAGAAGTGAGCCTGCAAAGTCATGTCAGGAGGCAATCACTGGCCAATACAGCTGCTAATCTGCAGTGCACCTTGGTCCAGGAGAGTTGGCAATGTGTTCCACCAACACAGTGGCTCCTGTAGCTGGGCCAGGGACCTCCCTCCTGCTGCAGGAAAAGCGGTGGCTGTGTTAGGCTAATAGAGGCACTGCCCCTACCAAGGGATATAAGAGAAAAAAAATGTTGGAGAAAATCCCAGTAACCAGCTACAAGATGACTGGACTCAGCTTGATCAGGGTATATCCATGAGAGATGCGCTGCCAGCCAGGAGAAAAGCAATATGCTAAACACATTCTAGTCAGAGCTGATAGGGCTGCACCAGAGGAATTTGGGGTAAAAATACTGAAAATTACCAAAGTTATGAGCCTGCATTAGCAAAATGTAATTTAGGCTCATATATTTGTTAATTTGCAATATTTCTACACCAGATTTTCAACGTACCCTTTTACGGACCCTACCTCATGAAAAAGGGCAAAGAAAATGTTCAACCCCTGAACTAAAGGTGATTTCATGGAGGGCACTGTGAAATCACCTTCCGGAATGTGAAAAAAATATTTTGGCAAGGATTTGAAAAATAACAGTTGTCATATTCATGAGGTGCTGTAAAGATATGGCTATGTTGTAAATTTGGGGTAAAAATATTGAAACTTATCAATGTTATGAGCCTGCAGTCCCAAAATTCAATGTAGGCTCATAAATGTGTTGTTTTGAAATATTTTTACACCATGTTCAACATAGCCTTCTTATGAACCCACCTCATGATCAAGGGCAGAGAAACTTTTCAGCTCATGCCCGAAAAGTGATTTTGTGCAGGGACCACAAAATCACCTTTTGGGACAGATATGCTAATATATGTGCAATTGTTCATGAGGCAGAGTCCCAAAAAGGCATGCTGAAAATCTGTGCCACAAATATATAAAAGTGGCCAAGTTATGTAACTAAGTTCAAATCACCATTGAAAAACTGTACAATGAACTGGGTACCTGTTTTTTCAGTTCATGGTCCAGCTTTGAAAAGTGAATATGTGTCTGCAGTCCAGAGAGGATTGCGGTGTTGAACCCTCGATGGGTCAGTAAGGGCTCTGGGGGGCTGCGGAGAAGTGGGTGCTGAGTGGGAAGAATGGTTTGGGGGACAGGAATAGTCACAGAAGACATCAATGAATGGTTTTATTTTTACAGGGTAAAAAAACATAAAAAACAAGGTATCCAGATTATGACACTGGGGGATCATGCACCCCAGTGTCACTCTTGTTTCTGGAGGGGCTGCTGAGATGGATGGTCAAGTGAGGGGAATATTAAAAAACAAAACAAAAACACTGTGTAGTCCAGATTGTGACACTGGAAGATTGGGCAGCCCCAGTGTAATGCTTATGTTTCGGGGAGTTCTGAGAGGAGGGTTAGAGTGCGGGGGACATCTTTAATTAAAAATAAATTGGTGGCCATGGCAGCATACGGTGCACTCAGCCATGTCCAAGATGACCACCGCACTGTACTGTGCATGCACTAGTAGTCACTCATGGGTAATACAGTTTGGTGGCCTTCCTGGACATGGCAGAGTGTGTGCCATGTTCAGCCAGGACTGCTGACACAGTAAAAATAGTGCAGTACGACTGCCAGTGGAGACAGCAAGCAGAATGCTTTATGGACGCAGTGGTAACTGTGATTCAACTTCAACATGATCGGTCAGAAGGAATGTGCCAAGTCTTTTTTCATAGCAAGATGTCTGCAGGGCTATGCCACTGCAGCCCTAAAAAGAGGCTGAGAGGCTGTGTTTGTCATCTCTTTAATCTCTTGCTCAAAGACTGGCCAAGTTATAAGCAGCAAAAGATTCCAGAATAACACCGGGAATTAAAGTTGAATTTCATGAGCTTTTGTGAAGTTGTGTAATTCTGTGATACTTCTGTCGAAGCCGTGTCCATACATTTTGCCATGTCATACACTTGATTTGCCATTGTAGAAGAAGGTAAAGGTTGGGTGGTAACGAGCCAAGAGGATAGCATTCATAGGAAGCTCCATAGGAAAGGTATAGTGTTGCCAAGTGTCATGCCACTATCTTGAGTGAAGAACCATGAGGAATATCTGGCCATTACAGTGCACTAGTCTTAATTCATGCAATATGCCAGATAACCACTAGAACTCACTGACTTAATGACTTGTGGAAGAAAATGCACGTGCAACATTGTTTCTGTACAATGCCGCCTGCTGACTCTTTAACAACCCTGTAGATACTGTAACAATGTATATGTTTACCATTTGAAAACAGTGGCACCAAGTGACACCAGCCTTACAACTACAGTAGCTGCAACTTGGGCCTCTGTGACAGAAGTATCTGGGTATCTTTAGTCATGATGGAGCTTGATGCTGGACATCACTGTCGCATGAGTGTTGTACGGGTATTGCAGGGCCATGACGGCAGTGCAGGTAAGGTGATTAGTGGTGATAAGAACTTTGTGAAAGGTAAATTTTCACAAGTGGAATTCTAGTGGCATTACCTAATATGCCTCTTTGAATGTTTTATTTTGCTAATTAGTAATTTATAAAGCAGGCACAAGTTTAACCAGCTTAACCACATTCATCCAGCTTAAAGAAATTCCAGGACATATTTACTTTGGTAGGCATGCCAAATCTTGAGTGCATACCTGCAATAGTAGTGGAGCTATAAACATCCAAATATTTTGGAAATGTTCGCATAATTTAACAAATCATTAAATTGTTCAGTTTTGAACTCTACAATTTGCATTTACCAACTACTACTCTATTTAGCAGTTCCCATGAGTCTTCCAAAAATTATGCATATACATTTTCAATTATCTGGCTCCAAAAGTGGCTAAATTGTAATCATAGAAATAGTTTCAGAAATGTTCACGTGAATAATATATTGCCAGATTTTGAGCCCATATAACTTCTCCACCTCTCATCCAAATATCATAACCCTTGGCATCTTCTTTGGGCTTCTTCCAACCCCAAAACATGACAAATTTCAGATCTCTAGCTATAATATCAACCACATTATCACCAATAAAAGACTTCCAGAAAATTCTGCCAAATTTTGCAACATTATGCAAAAGTTCATGTAATTTTACAAACATTCCATAAAATTAGAATTTGCTAATTTTGCCCAACCCTACAGGTAACTAATCCCTAGAAACCCCACTCTAAATTTACAGCATATATTTCTAAAAATCTTACTACACTGTATTAAATCTTTCAGTCCAAATTCATATTTATAGTGACAATGTAAGCTCCCCAAATGATGGGGCTTACCTGAGCTCCTCACTGCCTTAACCAGCACTGACTATCATTGAATGCTGTCTCAGGCCCGGGTCTACAGCTGGTGTGGGGACCAGAGGATCTACAGAAATCTGGGCTGCCATCTGTTCGATGGTTCCATGTATTCACATTGCTCCTGGTGAATTTTAAAGCTGGCAGCTCGAAAGCAAGAGCTGCCACCAGCTCGAACATCTCCATGGTGCTCAGCACGCTCACTCAACTGTATGAACTGTCTCACACTGCAACCATGGCAAATGGGAAACTTGACCTCCTCTGGTATGCTCTGGACCTAGTGACATCAGTAGGGCATCAGGGGCACTAGGAGGGGAAGAATGGGAGACAACATGAACTTGTCACCATTGTGTCCATGAGTCAGCGTGGCTATGCTAGCTGCACTCTGAGGGAACTTCCACTCTGCCTGGGGGTGTGATCAATATGGAAGCTGCTAACAGGGACAGGAATGCTCAGATTTCTCTCAAACCAACGAAAAAGAGAGTAGAGAACCATTGTGTGTACTAAACTGGGGCTCAGTACATGTAGAAGCTGGGCAGGAGTCCAAAACAGAGACTCTAATGGGAATAAATAGTTATTCCTGTAGGGAAGACACTATCTTGTTGACTCCTGACCTGCCAGCCAGCCAATCAGAGGTCAGGGATTTTGGTATGTAATGTTTGAGGAATTCTGGAAGAGTGGTTCTGCTGCTTGCTTGGTATCCTTTCTGCCAGCCAATAAGGTGCTGAGTGGAATTCTGCAAATACTAATTCTAGAGACTGACAGTTTAAGCTGCCTTTTCCTCGACAAATGCTGAGGATAGACCCAGAACAAGGCAGTAGTCAGTGAGCTCTCGCAGTGTGAGGAGAGCGTGTGCTGCTGGCCAAAACCAACTTACGGAAGCCTGCCTGGACTTCCACAACCAATCTTCAGAAGGTGACTCAAAGGTTTCTACAACCCTTCCAGAGTAGAAAATCTATACTGTGTGTTTGGTGATTGCACCTCTTTCCTGAAAGACACTGTTCTTATGAAAGGAGGAAAAGCATGCTGTTCCAGCAAGTGCTACAGCAGCTTCCTTGTGAGCAACCAGAGCCAGAGTGAGTAAGTACTGCTGACTCAATGCCTAAATTGAGAGTGCAGACAGTCAGGGAGCAGGCCTGTCAGTTCTACTACTAGGAAATGGCTAAAACACCACACAAGGGTCCTGAAGCCTAGGTATGTGTGTCTAGCATGTGGCCCCTACTCCTAGACTGCTCTGTCCTGTGGAGAAAAAAGGGAGAGAGAAGCCAGAGAGGTCAAGATGGCTGCTGAAGCAGAAAGTCTAATCACCATCCAGAGACACCTAGACCTGCATCTTCAAGCTACCCCCTTCCGAATTGTACAGCTGATTAACTGCCTGAGGGAACCTGCACCTGTAGAGAAGAGGAGAAGGAACCCAAGTTGTCAGGAAAGCTGCTAATACCAGAACCATGAGTACTCTCAGGGCTTACCCTTCAACTGGGATTTTATACAAAGTTGGCCACCTGCACTACAGCTTTGGCCATTGGGACAGGAGCTACAAATACCTCAGCTGAGGTTTACCATTTTAGCAACTGCATGGATTTTTGGGGTCAATATTATAAATATTTTATTTGTATTTTACATTTTAATTGTGAGCATATTATTAATTGTAGGTCATTAATTGCATTTTTCTTGATTTTAAGGTTGCATTATGATTTGTCATGTGTGGGAGGGCTCTGTGGGGAGGTGGGAAGGTACTGCATCCCAGAAGGTTGTGCTGGTCTGACGCCAGACTCACATATACCTAACCCTGGGTTGGGACACTGCACAAAACTTTAAAATATCTGGATATGGACCTACCCAATCAGGAAAATCAGAACCCAGGCTCCTGAACCTAGTTTGGGCCTACAAGGCAAGGGTAGTAACTGCAACAGCCATGGTAATCTGGTTACAACTAAATATACTGGCCCCAATGCACACCAAAGGAGTGTACCATACATGTGGAGCTCCACACCTGCAAACAGGAGTGCACCTGGCAGCATTCCTGACAGCTGGTCCCCTGTCCACCATCCTGCCCCCCAGCATGCAGGTTTGTGTGGGGCAGATGGGGTCGGAGCTGTGGACCCAGGTGGGCATCAAATCGGATGCCCATCCCGGGTCCCTCTGTGGATGCCCTATGCAGCAGGGCACATGTTGGCTGCATGTCCCTGTGGATGTCAGATGGCCAGCAGCCCCAGAGGTGTGAGGAAAGTAGTGCTGCTGGCCATCCCAAGCCATGGCACCAATGAGATGGAAAGAGATACAAGGCAGGTGGGGGGGTTGGTGCCACTGGGGTGATGGGGTCTGCTGGACACCTATGATCACCTGGTGGGGCCGGGATGGGTTTGAGGACATGGGCACCTGTGGGGATGGGGGGGGTATCCTGCACACCACCAGGATTCAGGCTACATGTGTGGGTTTGTGGCAGGGGGCATGGCTGACCTGTGCCATACTGAGGAAGGGCAGACATGTAGTGAGGGTGCATCTGCTATATGGGGCCAGGGCTCAGATGTGTGGTGGGTGGGTGGGTGTTCTGGCAGCAGGGGGTGGGGCACTACTGGGAGGGTGGCACTCAGCACTGCCACATACAAGGACCAAGCACACAAGTTGAGGGGGATGTGTGGCACTGATGGGGTCGGGACACACCTGGGTTGGGAGTGGTCTGTGCACCACTAAGGGGATCGGGGCAGACATGTGTTTGGGAGGGGGGTGTATGGCGTTATGGGACACACTGAATCCCAGTAAGGGCACTCACTCTATCAGCTTCTCCAGCCCCCCCTTCATCTGTCTAGTGGGCTGGGGCAGCACAGAGGGCCTTACCCTGGTCCTGCCACACCTGGCAGGTGCACATGGGTGCACACAGTGGGTTTTGGCAGGGTCCTGGCTGCCATGACCTGTGTCCTTCTTTGTACCCATGTGGACAGCACTATGCACCTTAGTGAATGGCGCATAGTGCTGGTAAACCCCCTGGCATGCCCCCTGTGCATTTCTCTTTGCACAGCCTGGGGATCAGGCACATAACTGTCCTCCTTGCCAGTCATGAATGCTGTGGGGGGATCCATGGAACCCCCTGCATGGTAATTCCACGTAACTCTGCCTACGTGCCTGGTTTATGTGATGCATAGGCATAGTGCATAGGGCCCATTATTTTTGTCCATAATTTTTTTACAGAGCAAATTGCAGTGCTACATCTACTGTATCAGTCTTTGTACAGGTCTTTGGTCTGTCATCAAAAGGAAACTGCCTTCTCTGTATGAGTTTGTCTCTGCCTCAATATCACACTCCTCCACACTCTCTCTCTCTCTCTCTCTCTCTCTGCAGCTAGTAGTGTCCACCCCCAGGACTGACAAAATAAAGCTGCAACCAAACTATTAAAAAAAGATGCTAAAATACTAAAACAGAAAACTGCAAACACTCCACCTACACCACTGTCACTATTACTGCAAGCCTGTAGCAAACGTATGCAATGGAAAACATGTTTTTGAGGTTTAGCACAAAGATTTCTGTTTTGAACAGCAGCAGAGCAGAGCCTTCTCTCTCTAACACCCTTAAGGTGTGCACTGAGCTGAATAACTCATATGAGTACATTTGCTAAGGAATGCAGCATCATTTGATGATATTTTTATGGCTGTGTGCAGAGCCTACAGCTGTTTTGGGATCGATTATAGCTTACAAAAATGGCTGATCGTGGAAAGTTCCATTGGACTTTTGGAAGTATCCATCTGAAAGTCCAACGGAGCTTGAAACACTCTGCCACAATCGGCCAATATGGAATAACAGCTGCACTATTTTGGCTATTACTTTGGCATTCTGGGGCAAGAACTGTGCATGTGCAACTCATGCGCATGCGCAGTTCCACTGGCGCCACTATGTTGTGAATAGCAGAATGCCATTCGCTAAAACTATGCATGTGTGAGTGCCACACATGTGCAGCTGTATCACCACTGCCATCTTTTGGACGGCACTCCTCCAGCACCCTCTCACTGCTGCTGTCCTCCCCGCTCCTTCCATTTCCCATCCCCATGCTGACATCGGGGGACCCAACACCTGTGCCAGCATTATATATCCCCCAACTTATGTGGCAGACTGGGAGCCCACCCAAGTGTGCCCAAATGTATGTATTTATGTTCCCCGTGCTGACATTGGGGTGCCCAATCCCCATGTCAGCATTATATGCCCCCCAACTCATGTGGCACATTGGAAGCCCACTCCAATGTGCCCAGATGTATATTTTTTCTTTCTTTTTTTTCCAAGTGCCAACATTAGGGTGCCCAATCCTTGTATCAGCATCATGTACCCACCCACCCAACTCATGTGGCACAATTGGAGCTTTCCCCAGTGGGCCCAAATGTATGCTTTTTTTCCCTGTAACTAAAGAAAACGGTCCCCTAATGTGTTTTTTTTTACCTGTAAAAAAGAAAATGGTCCCTATCATCGCCACAGTCCCCACTCCCCCCTCCCCACCATCCCATTGAGAACCCACTTCCCTGCACCACCCCCTTACCCCATACTTACCTCTGGAGGTTGATGCTCTCATCTTCTCTAGATCGGGACATGTCTGCACTCTTCAAAGCCGAACTGCAAACTGAAGAATCAAAAGTAAGCATGCTATAATGGCAGTCAATGGGGTTTTCAACTTATGTTGATAAATCAGACATTTCTTTGGAATTTTGGCCCCAAAGTTTCAACATGGGATTCTTGGGACCCCACCTCATGAACACTGTCACTATCATTTCATTACTCAGTCCTGAAATGTGATTTTGTGGTTGCTGCATGAAATCACCTTTTGGGACTGATTAATGAAATGACAGTGCTATTGTTCATGAGGTGGGGTCCCAAAAAACCCATGTGGCAAATTTGGTGAAACAATTCCAAAAAATGACTGCGTTACAGGTGTGCATTGAGCAGTTTCTACACACGCTCATGACTTTGCCAATTTTTAATATTTTCACTCCAGATTTTTAACATTGCCATGCTTGCACACCTCCTTATTAACAGTATAGCTGTCATTTGTCACATGCTGCCCCAAATGTGTTTTCGCACAGGGGGCACAGAATGGTGTGGCTGCTCTGTGAAATCACCTTTTATGACAAGTGAATAAAATTACACTAGCACTCTTCATGAGGTTGGGTCCCAAAAAGGCCATGTTGAAAATTTGGTGCAACACCTCCAAAACATGGCCAAGTTACACCAGGGTGTCCAATATTTTCTACGCACATGTGCAACTTTGGTCATTTGGCAGCTCATCACAGCCATATTGGCTCTGGCTAGTGTTTGTTTTTCTAATGAAATTATCCATGGAATTATATTCCATCCATAGGCAATTCCATGGAGTAACAAGCCATGGATGATAATGCACTTAATGGCAAAATAGGTGACATATAAGAACAGTACTTAAAATCTTACAGGACACAATTGATGATCAGATTAGTCCTCTAAAGGTTACAAACAGCAAATAGGTATATTTCTAATGAAATATGGTTACTGGATTCTATAGACTGAATGTAAAACGGTCACAGAAAAGCACTTTAATTCACTGTGGGAGCCTAGCACATCAGTGTTTTACACATATTTAAAGTTTTTAAATTGTTTTGTAAGAATTCTGAGTTCAGGGATGTGGTAATGCCTCCTGTGATACTACCAGGAGCAGCACTATAAATAAGCACCACTCTGTGAATGGCACGAATAGGCGAGCATGTACAGTGATGCGTGTAGAGATAATCATGTCTGTGTATGTCTGCCATGTCCGTCTGGGATGTCAGGATGGCTGCAAAGTAAACTGCACAAATGTGTAGCGATAATAACTCCTTCTAATCAACAGTAACAAAAAAGAATAAAACACACAAGGGCTCGCACTCAGTTGGGGTACAACTGGCAACTCAAAACATGTGAAACCTCACAACCAGGCACTCACCACCACCAATAAAAACTGACACTGTAATAAAAAATAAATAATTTATTGTGCAAATCATTTTGCACAGTAAATTATTTATTTCATACTGCAGAGTCACTTTTTATTGCTGGTGGTGAGTGCCTGGTTGTGATGTTTCAAACCACAAATAAGAATCTAGATTTAGGAATGGTTGCTCTGAGTGCAGGAGAGATTGGTGTTTCATGTGTTGTTTGCAGTAAGTACAGTCTTAAGCCCATCTCAAGTTATGATGTGTTTACATGTGCAAAATGCATTGAAATCAAGAATCTCGGTTTACAAATACTGAATTTAGAAATGAAGTTAGGAAGTCTATTCAGCAGGTGCTTGTTAAGGCAATACACTGTTACTACAGTCGATAGTGAAACACAGACCATAAGTGAGACTACTGATAATACTTTACAAAGTCTAAATAAAAAAAAGAAGTTTGATGACCATACCGGTGATGGGGGTGGGGGGCGGTTCTCATGTAAAAGATTGGGACCTTATATGTAATAGATAGATTAAAACAGGTAGAAGAGCCATGCATGTGGATACAAATGTTTCCACCCATCCCAAATATAAGTGGACCAGAGCAATGACAAAAATGCAGACAATGTAGTGCCAACTGCAACAGATGATGAAGAAGGGAATACTCAGGAGTGGAGAACAGTGGGCAAAAACAAACACAGACTCAGAATGATGAAACACAATTTTTTTACCCATATTTAACCATTTTTACCCCATGATTGGTTTAGATGCAGAAACATGTGTAGACACTGTTGAAGAAGAACAGCCTGTGCAGGTAACAACAGTATGCAAGACTAGGTCATTTCAGGCCAGAGTTATGTACTGGATGATTCAATTCTCAGACTTACACATAGGCATATATGCAACCCAGATAAACACCATGGGATGTGTAGTTCATTTAGAGGTGCTAGAATAACTGACATTACAACAATGTCTGGCAATAGTTTAAAGACAGCTGGCAATAACTGGGGCTGTAATTTTTTCATGGTAAACATTTGCAGATTTCATGGCACATGGACCTTAGAAAAAAAAAGAAATTTCACGTCTCTTTAGAGTCCCAAAAATAGATATTCATTAAAAAGGAAAAAATGTGACCGATATTGTGCTTCCAGACACTGTCACCACCCCCCCAACACACGAAATGTTGTTTTTTTTTCCACTGATTAGAGCTGTTTTATTTTTTTCTTTAAGGAAATGGGGACCTGGTGTGGGGAATAACATTTGGCACCACTGTTGATTGCACACAGTTGCAACAAAGCATAACCAGCATGATCAAAGCATGACTGTGCTGTGTTAAATTGTGACTGAGTGTTCTGAAAGAGGCGAGATGAGCATCTCCAGCGTAGAGCAAACACAGCCCCAAAAATGTGAGCATGCAGGTCCAGATCAATGTTACAGAATGCTGCAAGACACAGATAAGGGGGTCTGTTTGGTTGCTGGCTTCCTTCCAGCCCTCCCCCACTCAATAATCACTGCTGGACATCAGGAATCGGAAAAATGAACCCCTGGGCAACCCTGACACTGCTGCACCTCCCATGGAGCCCACTCATTCAGCTCCCAACGTACAAGGGAGGAACTGAGTAGTTAATCTACTGTACATCATAGCTATTGCAACACTGTTGACATTCTCTCTTCTTCTTGCTGAATACTTTTTTTAGTGGCATGTATGGTCCAGAAACTGTAATAATCAAAAATGTGCTTGAGGAAGAACAAAAAACCCATTTCACTGATTTCACGGCATTGAGCAAATTTCATGGGAATGGTGAAATCTGTGACTGTGAAAGGCTGTGGGGAAACAGATAGACACATATACTGATGTAGCAAGAATCAGAACATTGTTTTTATTATTTACAGAACAGAAAATAAAATCGGACTTTCAACGACAAATAAAATATAAAGAAGGCAATGAAAAACAGCTTAACTTCAGCAATAAAGAAAAATAAATTCAATATCTATCACTAGCAGGCACTAGTACAGGTGGGTGTTTCTTCCCCAGCACCCTGCTCCCATCTGATTTAACACAGTCTGTGTACACCATGTATAGAGGGCAGGACCCTGGGATTGGTCCACCCAACATGTCAATCATTCATAATAATAATACTGTTTTAATATCCCTAATTGGCTTTTATTTCTTCATGTACCTAGTTGACATATGTCATAAACCTTCTATAACAGTGTGCATTACTATGTCACAACTTTTCTATGTCCTGGATCCAGTAATTGTTTATGAGTCCCTCCTCCAGCTGATCCCTGCATAAAAATACTAGTAATGAGGCCGGCCAGCTCTTATAGAGGCAAGGGTGCAGAGGGATCCAGAATTCCTGTTTTCTGTGGTAAGCATAATTTTATACAAGCAGCAGTAGCTTTTACACCTCACAAGCAGTGCACAGCAAAACGTTACTGTTCACTTACAATGGAGGTGTACGAGTGCAGCAACCTTTTCCGAGTGCGAGAAGAAAAGAAATGCCACACCTCCGAGTGGTAAACAGCAACCACCTCCTCGGAATAACACTGCAGCAGTTTCTACTTTGTCTGCACACTAGGCTAACCAAACACACATTTTTTTATTTGTCTTATATTGTTAAACCAGCATTTCCAATGCCTTAGCTCATTTTACACTCTCTGTTCCCTCATTTTAACCCCAGTTGAACCATTTGTGTATACAGTGAGGTAACGTGTCTTAGAAGTGCAGCGTCATGTTATGCTGCAATGCAGAGGCACTAAGGAGTTGAACTGTTGTGGTGAATTTCTACTACAGAGCTAATCCTTCCACCGAGAATCTGGTGGTATGTGTTTCAAAATGTAGCAATGTAACACAACGAAAAGATACGGCTTTCTGTGAGAGGAGATACCAGCTGACAAAATAAACTTTCTTATTGTCTTTCTTTATGAATTTACAATACCAGTGCTGCCTGAAATGTCCTAAGCCCTACCACCAAACAGGATACTGCCAGAGAGGGAAGGGAAAGGAAACAAACAAAACAACAAAGAAAACAGTAACTAAATCGATTACGCATATAAACATATACATGGGTGGCCAGTTCATGTAACACACACAAACACAGAAATGATCAACAATATATTACATGTCACATGTAGGGATGCCCTGCAGGCAGACCTGTTGGTTAACTGAACAGGCCCTTTCACAGTGACTACCATAAAATAATTACAGCCCTAGCGATAACCCACTGATGATAATACATGTGGGCATCAATGACATAGGTGATCTAGCATTAATTTTTTTTTATCATAGAAAATATTTATTAATTTTCTAAGCATACATACATGACAAAAGGCCACAAGAGTGGCCTGACCCATGCTAGACAATATCAAGCTCTGAATACACACAGACATTATACGAATAATGCAGCATATACAATAATCCTCTGATGCCAACTAAAGACCTTGAATATTAAACATTCTAACAGCGGAATTATTTACCATAACCATAAATTAACAAAAAGGTTATAAAGGAGGTTTACAGTGAGGAATTGGAGTTCTACAAAGAAATGAATGAAGGTAAGCTTCCCATCTGGCATTATATTCATCCATACAACCTACCTGAATGCAAGACAAACGATCTAATATAGCTAATTTAGCAAGTGCAGCATGCCAACTACTACGGGGTGGTGGAGTTGGTTGGCACCAGTGCATAAGTACCAGTCGCTTAGCTTCCAGAAGAGCAAGTGCGATCCATTGTCTCTTAGGCTGAGATAAGGCAGTGAGGGATGAAGTATCCCCTAATAGAAGCTTGGGGTCAGATAAGTGTATCTGAATTCCAAAAATCATAGAGCAATCCTGGGCGATAGCAGACCAGAAAGGTAAGAGCAGCAGGCATGACCAGAGAATGTGCAGTAGGTGACCTCCAGAGTGTTGACATCGCCAACAGTTGGAGTGTTGCAATAGGCCATGAGAGTGTAAGGATGCTGGCGTTCGATACCAGAACAACAATATTTTGAGCTGTATGAAACACTTTTAGTATCTGCGTACATGTAATGACAATCCCGAAGGTACCGGTTTCAGGATTCCTAAGAGATATGGGTGTTCAGGATAGAAGCCCATTTCAACTTGCATACATTGGAGGGTTCTGCCTGTGCATCCCACCAAGTCTTGTAAAAATGCCCAATAAGACCCCCACTAGAGGGTGTTTCATGCCTATGGGCCAACCACTCCCACTTCGAATCCATGTCCCTACAGGGCTTGTGAGCCTGTATAGCACTGCGCATTTGAAGAAATCTCCAAAAATCCCTACCTGGGATCTAAAATTTCTGCTGCAGTTGGGCAAAGGACAACAAAGTTGAGGAGCCAGGTAAACACAAATCCTGTATATACCAGATTCCCTGAACCTCCCATGTAGGCCAATGAAGAGGGGTATCCTCAATTGTTAAAGCCTTGTTGTGCCATAGTGGGGTATAAAGCCATGGGGGAGCTTGGGCTTCCCTGGGTGTATGGGAGCGGGTCATGAGCAGATGCCAGGCTCATTTAGTCTCCACTACTAACGGTGCCAGAGTGTGCTGGGAGCGGGTCATGGGATGCAGGAACTGGTGCAACTGGGTGTTTGCCACTAAGTCCACCTCCAACTGGACCCAAGGGGGAGAGGATAACAAACTAAGGACAAACCACTTGGTAGCAGCAGCAGCTGTGCATGCTAGATGATATCCTTGAAGCCAGGGGGATCCTAGACCCCGTGAGGACCAATGCGCTCTTAATTTTTGCTTGCTCCATCTGGGAGCTTTACCCTCCCATAGAAAATGAGATATCTGGTTTTCCATGGAGGCAAAGAGCTTAGGGGAGAGACATATTGGAAGAATCTTAAATAAGTACATAACTCGGGGCAGCAGAAGCATGTGGATAGTCGCAACCCTCCCAGGTCGGGAAAGCTGAAGTCTTTTCCATCTATCTATCTATCTCTGCTGGCAGCTTAGTCAGCAGTGGTGCAAAATTAGCCCTTTCGAGATCTGCCCATTTGGCCAGTACTGTTATGCCCAGGCACGAGAGTCCCTGACTAGCCCAGACCAGGTCAGTCCCCTGTAAACATCATTTGTTACAAATTATATTGAGAGGGGCCAGAAGTGTTTTTTTCTGATTGGCACAGAGACCTGAAAAAGATGAGAAAACCTGCAATAGGGGTAGAACATGCCGTAGTGTCTCTTCAGGATGGGAGAGGGTCAGGAGCAGATCGTCAGCATAGGCTGCTACGAGATAAGATTTTCCAGCAAATGTAATGCCTGAGATATCAGGCGAGGCAATAAAGGCCCTTATAAGAGGGTCTAAGGCCACCAAAAATAACAGAGGGGAAAGGGGACATCCCTGCCTGGTACCCCTATGCAATGGAAATGGTGCAGAAATCGTGGTGTTGATCAACACTCTAGCCATCGGGGATCCATATAATGTAGCCACCCACTGACAAAAATTTGGGCCGAAGCCATACTTCAGCAGTACCCGATGCAGGTAATGCCATTCAACGGAGTTGAAAGCTTTAGTAAAATCTATTGCCAAAGTGGCCATGGCTTTGGGGGAGTGAGAGGCTATCCATTTTAAGTTAAGGAGAAGCCTGGTGTTATCAGAGCCAGATTTGCCCTGCATGAAGCCCACTTGCGCCGGGTGGATAATTGAGGGTAGCACCTCCTGCATCCGCATGGCTAGAATCTTGGCCAAGACTTTAGTATCAACTGGAAGTAGAGAGATCGGACTATAATTTGTGCAATCTATAGGGTCGTTAGACTTTTTTGGTAATAGAATAATCAGGGCCTCTCTCATAGATGGGAGGAATCCGCCAGCTGAATGGGCTTCCTGCAGGGCAAGGAGTAAGGGTTGTGAGATATCATCCACCAATGCTTGATACAACTCGGCTGTCATCCCATCTGGACCAGGAGATTTGCGTTTAGCCATATGGAATAGGGCTTGCCGTAGTTCCACTGGGGTTATCGGGGCTTCCAGGGTGGTTCTTTGTAGTGGGGTGATTTCAGGACTGACAAATCTCTGAAAAAACTGATCAATCTCTTGCTCCAATTACTGAGCCGAAAGAACAGCCGCCGATCTATATAACTTTTGGTAAAATACTTTCATGGTATCATTAATATCTTGAGATTTGTGGACAATCTTACCCACTGCAGTGTGAAGGGCCTGAATACGGGATGACGCTTGTTGCTTCCGCAGCCTGAACGCTAGCAATCTGCCACTTTTTTCACCCCCCTCCCAGTATTCGTGCTTGGATCTCATTAAGACCCACTCCGCGTTTTGGTGTAAGGTGGATTTGATTTGATACTTAAGGCCCACAATGCACCGAATTAGAGATTTGTCTCTCCTATGGGTAGGGGAAGCCTTAAAGTGGGACTCCAAGGTCGCTAGATCTGCCTGCCAATGGACCAAGTTGGCTTTCCGCTCTTTGTTTTTGGCAGCCGAGAAAGCAATGATGTGGCCTCTAATCACCGCCTTAAAGGCCTCCCATACAATACCTGGGGAGACACCACAATGGGCATTGAGAGCAAAGTATTCCTTCGCAGCCTGAGACAACATTTTAAGAAATTCCAGGTCTTTAAGTAGTACCGTATTACACCTCCAACGAGTGCCCGTTTCAGGCTGCCCCCCCCCCATATAGGATATCGACACAGGAGCATGGTCTGAAATAAGAATATTCCCAATTTTAGCATTAAGAGTGTTCTGAGCCACTACCACATTAGTTAGAAAGTAATCTATATGACTGTGGGTGGTGTGTACAGGGGAATAAAATGTATAGTCCCTCCCATCCAGGTTGTCCCTATGCCACACATCCATTAAACCCCATTCCTGCTGCATTTCCTGGAGATCCAAACTGGCCTTGAACCTGGCCTGAGGGGTAGGGTTGGACAAACACATCTGCTACCATATTGAAATCTTCTCCTATTATAATAGGGATTGCCCCATCATCCTGGGTGAGGGAAGAGATGGCCTGACTGATTGTGGGGAAAAACTCTGCATGATCTACATTGGGGGCATACAGGTTACACAGAATCAGCTTCCCTTCTGGGGAGGATAGCCTGGTAACCACCCACCTGCCCTGTGAGTCTTGTTTGGATTCCTCCAAGAACCATAAGGAGGAGCGGCTGACCAGAATGGCTACCCCTCTAGTCTTGGATGTAGCCGAACTAGCACATACTGCCCCCACCTATGCTTTCTTCATCCATGTGACTGCCTTTTTCAGAAGGTGTGTTTCCTGAAGTAGGGCAATATCTGAATGTAAGAAGCGCAAGTACTGAAGCACTTTAGTCCGTTTGACAGAGTGGTTTAACCCATTAACGTTCCAGGATACTAAGACTGTGGGAGAACTAATAGGACTAGCTATAGCCATGGAGGGCCACAAACTGACTTAAGATGTACTCAGCAGATATTAGCCCCAGGACTGTAGCCAGGTGACTAAGTAATAAGTCACCTTACTAGGTATATTCTAAATCAGCAAAACAGATGCCAAAAATTGAAGTCAAATCCACCTATGCTGCCAGATGGGAAGGGAGACAGGAGCCAGTGACGTAAAGCGTATTCACACCTAAACCTGTAAGCTGCAGCAAAAGGGATACAACACAGAGCTTAAAACCCAATATAAACAATGTAGACACTATATCCTATATATCTAACTAACTTTAGTATAAGTAAGTTAACCAAGGGTTGGATAGCTGACCTTATCCAATCCCTACCCCAAAAACAACTCTTGTATTAAACACCAATAAACTTTACCAATGCGCACAAGCGCTATAGGATTGAGGTTCTGTGAAAGAAGCTCCTACAAATTAGCAGCCTCGGCTACACTAGCCTCAAATCCTTATAGGATGTGACTGGTTAGAGCCAATAGCAGTCCAGCACTCTGGGCCAGCAGTAATCGAGAGGTCGGGCACCTGACCATCAGAGGGAAAGGGACGGAAAGGGAGCCCCCCCAGAGCCCCATAGGGGATAACCTGAGGTAGAGATCCCCGGGGGCAGAAGGAAGGAAGGAATGGGGGGAAGCAACCTTACCTATCAGTAGAGGCCCCAAGCAAGGAAAAATAGGTAACATTGCAGGAAGGGAGTGGACGTCCCAGTGCTAGAGATTCCTGCTCATTCTCCTATGCAAGTAATTCTAGGTCACAGGGCAGTTAACACCCCTGGTATTAGGTTTCTATGTCTGGAGATTGCAATGCACAGGTTAGTGGAGTGGGGATAAAACATATACCATGACACTAGTGACCCCAGGAAACCACCACCCTGATTCCCTTCAGGGTATAGGCAAATTAAACATCTTAACAGGATTAGATATGCAACCTATGTTCAGACAGTTTTATAATGCAGCAACTATACAAGTCCAGACTATCAACCAGGGAGTTCATCCGAGCCTTCACCAGCCTGTTGGGGTGTAGCTGTACACCCTGTACCTTCCTTGATCACTGCAGCCACATAGGAGATTAACCCGGGTCTGATGGGGGTCGCAGCACCTCTATCAAAGTGAATTCAGATATATCAGCCCAGTCTTTCGACATACTAGTGTCCATATCCACCATGTCCAGGGCAGAAGAATGGACATTACAAGGAGGAGAAGCTTTATCATCCTGAGACACTTTTGCTGGAGAAGATGTCATTACAGAGTCTTGTGTGTATTGACCACCACTCCTGGATCTCTGTCGATGCCGAACCCCTGTATTAACTGCTCTAGGTGCCATAGCGGTATGCATCTTGTATGGGGGCTGTGAAGGATGCTCTGGCACTGCAGACCGCAACTGTGCAAGGTCAGGAGGGCCAAGCAGCGCTGGGGGACCATGCTTTGATCTTACACAACTGCCCTTGTACCCTCTCCTTGATATTGATGCCTGTCCATACAGTTCCCTTTTGAGGTATTAGATTCCCAGAGCTGCCTATTGGGTGAGGAGGGAATAGGCAATTCGGGTCAAAATTTAGCAATCCATCTTTTTATTTCCAAGGGATACTCTGCCGCCAGTTCTCTGCCCTCTGCCATCTGCCATCCTTTGTAACCAGCAACTTAGTGAGACCCCTGAACTTAAAGTGAAAGTTATTTTGATGTAGAATTTTTTTGAGGGGACCAAAGGCATGTCTTTTGCTGGCAGTTTCATGGGCAAAATCACAATAGAACAGCACAGTAGCCAACGCACCTCTCCTATGTCTCTGGCAGCCCTGAGGATTGTCTCCTTTGTGAAGTATAGCAAGAAGTACGCTATTATTGGTCTCAGCTGTGCGGGATTCCTGTCCCTTCTAGATGCAAGCCAATGCACTTGTTCAATGTCCATATTACCCTGCCATCTGTCCCCTAACATGGTAGGCAGCATTTCATTTAAGAACCTCTCCATATTCTGACCCTCCGCTCCTTCAGGTATACCTATAATGCGCAGGTTATTCCTTCTGGCTCTATTCTCCTGATACTCTATTCTGTCATGGAGTGCAGTAATTCTTTCCTCCTGTACCTGCAACCTATGCAGAAGCTTAGACTGGTGCTGCTCACATGCCTCCATCCGTTGCTCTGACACGTTCATGTGGTCCAGTAAATTCTGGACATCAGCCACTGTGCCCGATAACGTGGTGTTAATATCCTCCACCCGGTTCAACACTGTTTCCAGCATTTGTGTGATGTGCTGCAGGGAATTGGCTACCGATGGTGTAGCTGTAGCTGTTGCAGTATTCGGGACTACATGTCCCTTCTCATTTTGATAGGCCATGCGTATGTATCACTAAAGCAGGGACCAGAGGATAGAATCTTTGCCTCTGATGTAGTGGTGTAGCAAGCGCTGAAATAAAAGGTTTAATGCACCGGCTGTTCCAATTGCTGTTAACCAGGAAACTCCTTAGTGCCGCTTTGCCGCAGCCTGCAGCTCATCTCAGATCTCCAGGCACTCCGTTTACTGCAGTCCTGCTGTCCTTCTAATAGGGCCTGCTTGACTTGCTGCTCGTCGTACTGCTCCAGATCCGACGCTTCTACCAACTCAAGGGGGCATTCGGTGTAGATGCTGCTATGGGTCGCTAGGTAAGGGATGTTTACCCCATCAAATTGTAATGTTGGGGATTATTTAAGCCTGAAGGTCATGGCGCTTGAGTTGTGATACTGCCCGACCCAAGAGGAGCTCTTGATTTAGGCAACCACCATGTTGGCGTCCTAGCCACGCCCCCGGCGATCTAGCATTCATGATATAAAAAGTGATTTTACAGACCTTGGTAACAAACTATTAAAATATGGCTCAGATATCTGTTTTTCAGAGACTGCCAGTACCTAGGGCAAATTTATGGATGAATAGCAAAATCAAATCAGTCAATGAGTAGCTTAGGAAATGGCCCCTGAGCAAAGGTTTCACCTGCTTAACTCACTGGGTGATATTCAACAATAATTTTAACCTTTTTAGTTGGGATGGGCTGCATTTAGGCAAAAGGGGCACTCTACTGTTGAGCTCACAGATAGAAAACTATGTCACCTCCCATTTAAACTAAATATTGATGGAGCTTGGGGTCCCAACATTAAAGCAGCAGAGGAAAAATCCCACAGAAAAACAACTGTAAAAGGGTACAGTTTTTTATTAACACGTCAGGAGCTTAAATATTATTAAAAAATCTGAGCTCAGAATAATAGTCACAAGGAGCAATATAGATATTGATGCTGGCATGGAAACATTATGGAATAAGACCAGCTCTTAGTCATGTGAAATTCCAAACTATAGGCTCTTTTATAAAAATAGGGTGGATATGAAGGGAGGTGGAATATGCACCTACATAAGATCAGACTTAGATTGCATAGAACTCAGAATGTCAGAGAACGAAGAAGTTGGAACAGAAAGCTTATGGTTGCAACTGAGTGCACTATCTAGAAGGAAATTAGTTATTATTAACTGTTACAGAGCCCATGGTAGTACACAGGATTACAATGATAATCTGCTAAAGGTAATAGCTAAGGCAGAAGAACATAAGCATCTTACCATAATGGGTGACTTTAATCTACTGGGGACTGATTGGATACAGTTAACTGGAAATAACAATTTACAGACTAGGTTCATTAATGACCTTTTATACTTAGGACTGGACCAAACAGTTATGATTCCAACAAAAGGTGCAAACACACTGGATCTGATAATTACTAACATACAAACAGATATGAGCCATATACAATCAGACAGACAGTTAGGAAACAGTGATCATAATATTCTGTTTTTCACTCTCAATATTCAAAGCAACCAAGAAAACCATCCTGATATTTCTGTTCAGTCTTCACTGTGAAAGGGGATGGGCAGGGCCCGCAGCTGGACTTCAAAGGAGTTAAGGATAAGGAGGTAAACACCAGTCCATTCACAGAGGAGAGGGTCCTAGAAGAACTGGCAAAGCTAAAGGTGTAAAATGCCATGGTTCCAGATGGCATATATCTCAGGTGCAAAGGAACTGAGGACTAAACTGGCAGCCCCTCTGGCAGCCCAGTTCAGTCAGTCCTTAGACACTGCAGTGGTCCCAGATGACTGGAAAAGGGCAAACGTTGTCCCTCGTCACAAGAGTGGTATTAAAGAAGAAGCGGGGAACTACAGGCCAGTTAGTCTAACCTCTGTAGCCAGAAACATAATAGAGGCACTCCTTAAGGAAAGAATAGTGGAACACCAGGAAGCAAATGGACTGGTGGATCCCAGGAAACATGCATTCTCTGCAAGCCAATCCTGTCAAACTAATCTGATAGATTTCTTTGAATGGGTGACAAAGGCAGTAAACCGGGGGGGGGTAGATATTGCCTACCTCGATTTCAGCCAAGCCTTTGATACAGTTCCACATAGGAGACTGGTCAACAAGCTATGCAAACTGGGGTTAGGGCACAAGGTGGTGAACTGGATTGGAAACTGGTTAAGGGACAGAAAACAGAGGGTAGTGGTGAATGGAACCCAATGAGATGAAAGGGAGGTGACCAGTGGGGTACCTTGGTGGTCAGTTCTGGGGCCAGTCCTCTTCAATGTCTTCATCAGTGACATTGTAGATGGGCTGAAAAGAAAGGTTTGCCTGTTTGCGGATGACCCCAAGATCTTTATTTATTTATTGAAATGTTTCACCAGGAAAGGCACACTGAGCAACAAGAGCTCATCTCCCAGTGCGACCTGGGGGAGATACAGAGGAAGGAAAACTCGCAGGTTATCAAGTCAGGTTATCATGTCACATTGTACAAGTTACAGTAGAATAACACTTGGCACATTGAGGAACATAGTACGTAGAAAACATGTCTGTGAGGCACATAGCACATATAGTAAAACATTGAGGCAGTACACAACATAGAAGAATAAATGCAAATTGGTGCAACAGGGTGTATACTGTGGAGGGGGTGGAAAGGATGAGAAAAGACCTGAACTGCCGTAGATCTTGTCAGGGGCATGGCAGTTATGGTTTAACACAAAGAAGTGCAAAATCATGCTCTTGGGGAGCTGGAACTCTGTGGAGGCTACAGGTTGGGGGGAGCTGCTGGCAGTAACTTAGGAAGACAGAGACTTGGGGTCTTAATCACAGATGACTTGAAGGCCACTTGGTAGACAGCAAAGAGGGGGGGAGGCCAGTGGGATGTTGGGGTGTATTGGAAGGGAATTCAAAATATGAATGAGGGAGGTAATAGTTCCACTGTACAAGACCCTGGTGAGGCCTCACCTTGAATACTGTGTGCAGTTTTTGAGAACACACCTTCAAAAGAACATTGACAAAATATAGACAGTGCAGAAGAGGGCAACCAAAATGGTGAAGGGATTACATCACAAGATTTAGGAGGCGAGAGTGAGGGACCTCAATTTTTACATGCTGGATCAAAGGAGAGAGAGCGGTGACATGATAGAAACATTCAAGTTCCTCAAGGGCATTAACAAGGTGGAAGGGGACAACATATTTCAGATAAATAGTAGTGCCAGGACAAGATGACATGACAGGAGACTGAGGGGTGGTCACATAAGGGGAAATGTCATGAAGTTTTTTTTTACAGAAAGGGTGGTGAATGCATGGAATAACCTGCCCCACCCAGGAGGTGGTGGCATCCTGTACAGTGGTGGGCTTGAAATATGCATGGGACAGAAACAAAGAAATAATAGGGATAGGAAGAAAAAACTAAAGCCAATGACAAGATAAAGTCACTAGATGCTTCATTAGGCAGCTTAAACGAGCAGACTGTATGGGCCTAGTGGTCCTTATCTGCTGACAGCATCTATGTATCTATGTATAATACAATAACCTGCAATTATGCCAAAGCCAACTACAAGGAGATCAGAAAAAGTATAGTTAGCATTAATTGGGAAAATAAACTTAGCAACATAACAGCTGACAAAAGCTGGGATATGTTTAAAAAGGTGTTGATAACACTTGAAGAAAAATGTATACCCCTGAACAAAAAATATAATAGCAATGGTAAGGTGCCAGCATGGTTAACAACAAGGGTGGGATATTCAGACTGCGCCAGGCTGTGGCGCAAGCTTGTGCGCAGTGCAACTGGGATGTGCCAGGGCGCTGACAGGGTGATATTCAATGGTGCTGCGCCATGGCTCAGCACCGTTGAAAATCGCTCTGTGGCCACCCATACTGTGCATGGCGCAGTGGCACTGCACCAGCACAAGTGGTCAGAGAGGGACAGGAGGATGCGCTAGTGCAAGTGCCATTGTGCTAGGCGCATCAACCGCGATATTCAAAGGTGCACATGCAAATGGGGCCATAATGCATGCAAGGTGCAAATGGGACCATTTGCATATCATTATGGCTCATTTGCATGCAGGTGTGCCCATCCCTGGCGACTTGCACCTGGCAACCTGCCAGGCTGTAGCCGTCGGGGACCGACGCCCCCTGCACAAGTGGCAAAGTGCCCCACTGCCCGATCGCGGGCATACATACAATAATTAAATGTCCTATATCCCTGGTGGTCCAGTGGACTGCTGGCAGCCTGATCATGGGCATATGTATAATAAAAGAAGGTCCTATATCCCTGGTGGTCCAGTGGACTGCTCATAGCCCGATCACGGTCAGAAGTGTAAAGAAAGATTACATCCCATCCCTGGTGGTCTAGCGATACCCCCCTCCCCACCATACCACTGAGCCTCGCCACACCACTCCCCCCCATTCAGTGGTGGGCGGCAGCTCCCCACCCGCAAGCCACCCGGCTGCCCACCGACTGACTGCGTACAGTACAGCTGTATGCCCATTGGTCCACAGTGTGGGCCAATGGGTATGCAGACCGTACTGTACTATACATTCCAGATATGAGAATGGATTCATTCACATATCTGGACTGTGTAGTATGGTACCCTGTTGGTGGCCGGCTGTTGCTCCTTTATTTTTTGGAACAACTGTATGCAGTGCATGTAGGGGTTGCGCCTGCATGGGCTCCGCATATCTCTGGCTGAATATCGGGATGTGCAGGGGTATGCATGGGCACGCCCCCCCTACTTGTGCCGCATACATTACTGATGCGCCCCAGCGCATCGGGGTTTGTGCCACGCACTTTCCCTTTGAATATCATGCTGGGGCACATCAGTGGGTAGGGCATGGCGCAACTGTGTTGCACCATGCACAACCCTTCTGAATATTCCAACCCAAGTGTTAAAAAGCAGATTAGGGGAAAAAAAAGAGCATATTCTGC
Organism: Neoceratodus forsteri; assembly: GCA_016271365.2. Taxonomy (NCBI): domain Eukaryota; kingdom Metazoa; phylum Chordata; order Ceratodontiformes; family Ceratodontidae; genus Neoceratodus; species Neoceratodus forsteri. The sequence goes on along the minus strand of CM057449.1, from coordinate 97,268,454 downwards.
ACTCAACAAGACCCCTTATGTTTTAACTAGACTTATATCCCAGACAAAAACAGAGATTAACAAAAAAGCTGATAAGAAATAAGAGATATACACTGGAAACTAAGATTGCTTACACCAAGGACAAAAATAAATCCTTCTTTTCATATATTAATAATAGCTGGAAGGGAGATAGGTCAGTTGGCCCTCTGGTTATAAATAATGAAACTATTTCTGAACCAATTAAAATGGTGGACACCTTCAACAACTATTTATGTGAGATATTTAATGAAAAATCTTCTATGGCAGTACCAGCTGAATCAAATGAGATGCAAATAAGCCTTTTTACTAAAGAGCAGGTAAAACTACAAGTATCACTAGAAATGTTAAGACCAAATTCTACACCAGGACCAGATGGCATCTACATGCTATTTTTGAAGTCACTTGCATCGTCTCTGAGTTTACCACTGGCAATCATATTCAATAAATCATACCAAAATGAATCAATTCCTGATGACTGGAAAGTAGCATTCAGAACATCAAGTTACAAAAAGGGCAGTAGGGCAATAGAAGGTAATTATAGACCAATACATCTAATGTCTGTTTCCTGCAAGGTTTTAGAGAGATTTATTAAATCAGACCTAGAACAGGAATTATTAGACAAAGGTGCTATTGACCCAACACAGCATGGCTTCACAACTGAAAGATCATATACAACAGACTTAATATCCATTTACAACACGGTTAGTAACAGTTTAGATGGAAACATTTCAGTGGATGTGATCTTTCTAGATCTAGGCAAAGTATGTGACAAGGTCACTCACTGTGAATTGATAAATAAATTAAGTTAGGGTTGAGTCAATGTTTATTAAATTGGTTACTGAATGGCTTAATGACAGAACCCAGCAAATTAAAATTAAATGACAACTATCAAAGGTGGCAGATGTCACCAGTGGGGTCCCTTAGGGGTTGGTCCTGGGACTGGCACTGTTTAGCCTATTCATAAGAGGCCTACATCAGGACATCCCTTTGTAATGTCTCCAAATTTGTGGATGACACAAAACTAAGAAGTGAAGTTGACACCTATTCCTAGTCAGGGATTAGGAATTATTGAAACATGGGCCATTATGAATAAAATGAAATTTAACATGGAAAAATGTACAATACTTCATTTAGGAAAAAAAGAAAACAATAAGAACATAGTCACTGAAAGGGGTACCATTAAAACTGGTGGAAAATAAACAAGATTTGAGAATCATCCTGAACAACAAGCTTTATTCCACTAGCCACTGCAGAATGGTTACTCCAACTACCAATAGGTTGACGGATTGTATAAGGAGGGTGTTCCTATCTAGGATTGAACATTGTCTCCTAAACTTGCATAGCACTTATGACAGGCCCCACATTGACTTTGGGTCACCCTTTTGGTCTCATTATCTTCACATGGATAAAAAGCTAATTGAGAGCATCCAGAGAAGATGAACCATGATGATACCAAGATTAAGGAACATGACATATTAGGAGAGGTTGAGGGAGTTGGACATATTTAGCCTGGAGCAGAGAAGGGAAAGAGGAGACATCCTATCCACTTATTGTACTCTAAAAATGCACGTATCAAAGTGATTAGGTTTGCTAAATCTCACTATTTTAAGCATACATTACAAGAAAACAGGAATTCTCCTCATAAATTTTGGTAAACTCTCTCTTCACTCCTCAACCCCCATCAAATGCCTCATCTCCCTCCCTTCTGAGTAAAAACAATCTCGCCTCAGATCCTAACACCATACTTTCCACCCTAAACAAATGTTACACAACATGTGCCCTCCCCTCTTCCTCCATCAACCGCTCAACACCACTGCTCTCCCCTCTAACTTCAAATACCCCAGTTAACCCCCTCCACAAAGATATGTACACTCCTCATAATCCTAATTCATTTCATTTTTCTCCTATCACTGCTCAAGAGGTGTTTTATGCACTAAAATCAATGAAACCTCACAAATCCAGCCCTGATGGGCTTAATCCTCTCCTTCTTCAAATCTCTGCCCCTGACATAGCTCACTATCTGTCCCATCTGCTAAACCTCTCTTTCGCCCTTGTCACTGTTCTTTAGGCCTGGAAATCAGCTAAAGTGATTCCCCTCCATAAAGGTGATGATTGCTCCTCTCCTGGAAACTATTGTTTTATCTCCCTCCTCCCTGTTCTAGCTAAGTTCCAAGAGTCCCCTGTTGTTTCCAGACTCACACTTTTTCTCTCCTCTTCTGATTTTCTGTCTCCATTCCAGGCTGGTTTTTGGAAAAACCTTTCTACTGTCTCTTCCATTGTCCAGGTCACTAATGCCATTCACATGGGCATGGATCAAGGCCATATCTAAACGCAGCTATATTCATAGACCTAGCTAAGGTCTTTAATTCTGTCTCTCACCATTTCCTTCTTACCAAACTTGAACTAGCTGGTCTAGCCCCTCTGTCTGTCAAATGGTTCAAATCTTTTCCCTTGTGTCATTCCTAATGTATCCAATCTCTCCCCCTTCTAGCAGGTGTACCTCAAGGCTCTATTGTTTGTCCTATTTTATTCTTGGATCCACGATGGAAGGCCGACAAACATTTTGTCGACGCCTCGTCAGCGACACCAGCAGGTCGACTGCATTCTGCAGTCAGCTGCTGGTTTGCACTTTCATTACTTGTTTTCTTTGGGGGACATCGCCCACCCCAACTCCCCACATGGGGGCTGTGACCCCCGCACCCCCTCTTAAGGATTCTCAACTCCAGTCGGAGCTGATTGGGGGGTGCAGGACCCCCAACAGACAGTGCTGGGTTCCGGCGGGTTTTCCACAGCGGCATAGCACTGTAGTTGCTGTGGGGGACCTCGCTGGTGAAATGTCGCTGTCAGGGGTAACCGTTTATTCTTCAGCTTTCTTTTTTTTTAATTAAATATATTTTTATAAAATTGCGACAACAACAAACAATAAACCAAATAATAACAACAATGTAAAGAAAAAACACAATAAACCTTCCACAACAAACTAAAATAATAACAATATACAAGGACAAAACACAACCCCCCTCCCCCCAAACCCCAACCCACCTCCAGGAACTCAACAGATACAATAAATAATACATAAGAAAGGTTTAAGATGGAAACTGGTGAAGGAGGGATATAATGTACTTGGGAAATAGGTACACATACAAAAACAGAAATGGGAGACCAAATCAGATTGAACGTGGCTCAGTGGATGTGAGTGAAAGCAATGTATATACTGTCTCCCATCTATTATGGTACTGTTCAGGGCATCTCCAAATGGAGGCTATGTGTTTCTTCACCATCAAAGTAGACAAGATTTCTTGGTGCCACTCTCTTGAAGATGGTGTAGAAGTATCCAGCCAATGCCTCAAGATAATTAGCTTAGCTGTTACAGAAATCTATATATGAGCTTTATGTGTACCAGGTAAACCAGGTGGAAAAAGACCTGTAAGGCATATGTCTGAAGAAAATAAATCCTCTAAAATCTTTTATAGCTTTCCAGAAAGGAGATACCCTATCACAATCCCATAGGACATGCTTTAATGAACCATCAACCAGGCCACATCTGGAACAACCGACGGATGACAATTTACCCATGCGAAAAAGCTTGAGCGAGGTATAATACATGTCATGTAGAATATGATATTGAATAAGTCTAAACCTATCCTGTTTGATGTATTTATAAAGGGCTCACCAGACTGGGCACCACAGCTCAGTATTCTCAGATAGACATAAAGCCTGTTTCCAGTAATAACAGACCCCCTGGGCTTTTGGCATCCATATCTTGAACATATGAACATGCGAAACTGCCAGCAGAAACAGGCCTCATGGTCTATCGAGTCTGCTCGAGTGTGCTACTAGCACCTCATCATACAGCTGCCCCCCAGTATTCCTTCCCCTTCTCCTATCCCAACCCATCTTAAAGCTGTCCACCATGTTACAGGACACTATCTCATCTGGTAAGGTGTACAATTTGTCCACCAATCTTTCTGTGAAAAAATGTCTCCTTATTTCCCTCTTGCATCTTTCCCCCTCCAATCTCAGTCTATTCCCTCTCATGTCCCTCCCATTTCTCATCTGGAAAATCCTTTTTGTGTTCATCTTGTTTATCCCCTTCAGATACTTAAAGTTCTCGATCATGTCCCCCATCCCTCCTCCCCTCCAGTGAATACATATTCAGCTGTCTCAGCCTGTCCTTGTAGGGCTTGTGCTGTAATCCCTGAATCATCTTTATGGCTCTTCTCTGCACCCCCTCCAACAATCTGATGTCCTTCTTCAGGAATCGGCTCCAGTACTGCACACAGTACTCCAGGTGGGGCCTGACCAATGACCTCTACAGGGGCAGGATAACCTCCCTCCTTCTGAAGGATATCCCTCTTGCAATACACCCCAGCATTTTTTTGGCTTTTGCTGCCAGCTTCCTGCACTGAGCAGAGTTGTTCATGCTCCTCATAATGATCACTCCTAAGTCCTTCTCCTCTGTGGAGCTCCCCAATTGTACCCCACTCAAGTGATAATCTCACCCCGGTTCCTGGCTCTGAAGTGCATAACCTTGCACTTCTTGGCATTGAACCCCAGCTGCCATGTTTCCTCCCACTCCTGCAGCTTAGTCAGGTCCTCTTGTAACCCCTTCCACCCCTCCACGTCATCAACCACAGCTCCCATCTTGGTATCATCTACAAGCTGACTGATCTTGCTCTTGATCCCGTGTGAGATATCTGCAATAAAAATCTCAAACAGCACCGGTCTCAGTACAGATCCCTGTGGTACCCCACTCATCACTGCTCTCGGTAATGAGAGGTCTCCCCCCTCCACCTCCACCCTTTGCTGCCTTCCCCTTAGCCAGTTTGTGATCCATTTTGCCATTTTTGGTCCCTCCCCCACATATTCCAGTCCCCCCGACCTCCCATTAGGCACTGAATCAAAGGCCTTGCTGAAGTCCAAATACAGAACATCTACTGCATGGCCCTTGTCCAGTTCCTGCATCACCCAGTCATAGTACTCTACAAGGCTTGTCTGACAGGATCTGTCCACTATAAACCCATGCTGTTGACCATCCTGGAGACCGTTTTCCTCTAAGAAGCTCACTAGCCTCTCTTTTAGTGTGGTCATCATGAACTTTCCCAGGATCAATGTCAGGCTCACTGGCCTATAATTTCCTGGTTCATCCTTTGTGCCAATTTTGTGGATGGGCACCACATGGGCCATTCTCCAGTCCTGTGGTACACATCCCATGCCCAGGGAGGTATTGAACAGGTTGACCAGTGGCTCCACCAGAACCTCTGCCAACTCCCTTAGTACCCTAGGGTGAATGCCATCAGGTCCAGGTGCTTTGTCTACCCTTAATGCCCTCAACACATTTGGTATCCTGCTCTCTGTAATCCCTACATCTGTTGTCCCCTCACCCCAACCCAGCTACACCTCACCTGGGGTATCTTCCCTCCCTTCTCCTGCATAAATATAGAGTAGAAATATTCGTTAAGTGCCCCTGCCTGCTCTGCTCCTTTCTCAACCCACCCACCATCCTTCTTAATCCTCACCAGCTGATCCTTGCTCTTTCTTCTCTCTCCAATGTGGCAGAAGAAGTTTTTTTTCTTCACTTTTGATTCCCTGCACCAGTCTCAGCCCCCTGGATGCCTTGGCCACCCTGACCAGTCTGGTAACCTCCCTGGACTTCCCCATGTACGTATCCTTATCTTCACCCTTCCCTGATTTCCTGTACTTTCAAAATGCTGCCTTATTGGCCCTCACCCCTTCCATACCCTCCTGTGTCAGCCAACTGGGTTTCTTTGCCCTTCCCTTCTCTTTTTGCTTTTCTTCCTAGTGCAAGACTCCATTGCCTCTGCCAGCCCTTCCTTCATGATGTCCCATTTCTGGTCAGCATCCATGTGTGGTTGCATTCCTGCCAGGTGCACTGCCCAGAATTTCCCCCATCTTCTTAAAGTCCACCCCATAAACTCAATCACCCTTGTACCAGTGCCACCTGTTTTTCTCCCCATGTTGCTCATGAACCACACCAAATAGCGGTCACTTCAAGCCAGTGGTTCCTCTACTTCCAGATTCCTTACAGCTTCCCCATTATCCAGTGCAAGATCCAGAGTCTTTTATAACTGAAGATGCTTATATATTTGGATATTGCATGGGGTTGAGTTGTCGCATCCAGTACTGGTTGAAACACAAAAGAATTCCACCAAGACCAAAGTCTCGGGACAGTGAAAGTAGATGTAGGATGAGTAATCTGAAAACATTTAAAACTAGTGAAAGAGGGTAGTGGAAATGGAAGCCATAACAGATTAAAGGATACAAATTTATCTCCATCTAATAATGTTTTAATTGTGACCCCATTAAAGTGGGGACAAAAGGAAAGTGAAATAGTTTGTCCACCAATACAGATATTGGGATTGCCAATCAGAAATTGAGCAACAGCCTTCATCCAGTGGAGCCCCAAATACCCCCCAAGCTGCATATGAGCTTTCAGGGACCAGTGCAGTGGTGTAGACTGGAGGGAACAAGGCAGTTATGAGGGAATTATATGAAGTAAGCTTTTAAGCTGAATATCCACTGAATGACAAATAGAACATTCTATATCTAACCACAAGGGAGTATATAACCAGTCATGAAAATTATCCTTCTGTACCCCCCACAACAAGTATTTGCTACAATGGAGAGCACAATAATACAGAAAAAAGGTGGGTAATTGCAATCCACCACACTATGTGGGGGCAGTCAGTTTGAAATAGAAGTGCCGAACAGCTGCTGTCCCCCAAAGAAACCTATTAATCATAGATTGCAAATGAAGAAACTACCCTTTTGGGAGGTAGATACTCAACATTCCCAGTGCGTATAGTATGCGTGGTATCACATTCATTTTAACCACATTGATACATCCCCATAGTGACATTGGTAAAGTGGACCACAGTTGCAAATCCTGCAGTAGGGTATGGAGAAAAGAAGACAGATTATCCTTAATTAATTGAAACAGGAAACAAAAAGACAAATTCCTAAATGCACCAAGGATCTAGGCTCCCAATCCACACCTAGCTGTATAACATCCTGTTTTGTCACCAGATTGTTTAAGGGCAAGACCTTCATCTTATTAGGATTTCATCTATAGCCATATATGACTGAAAAACTATTAATTTTCTGAAGGGCAGCCAGTAAAGAAACTATGGGGTTTTCTATGTGTAATAGCAGATCATTAACATACACCAATAGAGTGAAACTAGTCCCTCCCCCACCCTCATACAGTACCTGTAACATCAGGATGACTTTGGAGGTGAATAAGCAAAGGTTCCAAATATAAATTGAAAAGGAGAGGGGAAAGCCTTTTCACGTACCTTGATGTAATGAAAATGGATCAGATAATACCCCATTACAAAGAATTTGGGCCTTAGGGTCACTATATAAAACTTTGATCCAATTTAAAAAATCCAGAGGAAAACCATATTTGTCAAAAACTGTGAAATGATAGGGCCAGGCCAAATGATCAAAGTTTTTTTTAGCATCCAGGGAGACCAGAACCTGAGGGTGTGAGTTCTCCCTGGATGCTGAAATCAGGTAGTGCAATTTCCAGAGATGGTCACTTGATAAATGACCAGACATAAAGCCCACTTGAGCTGGTCCAATAAGCGAATCCCTCACCTGGGCCAGTCTGTTAGCTAATAGTTTAGATAATATCTCTAAATCAACATTAATTAAGGAAATGAGCTGGTAACAATCCAGAGAAGAGTCCTCTCTTCTTGGTTTCTTAATTAAGGTGCTCCATGACTCAATAAAAAGAGAAGCTGGAGAAACCATGAACAAACCAATGATTGTGCAGCCGGAACAATAAAGGGGCTAACTCATCCAAAAAAAACCAGAGTAAAAATTATTAATAAAACCATCAGGCCCTGGAGCCTTGTCAGGCAAAAGTTGTCGTATGGCCTGCAGGACTTTAGATTCAATTATTGGACTGTTAAGGATTTCCTGTTGAGGTGAAGTTAATGTTGGAAAGGTGATGGAGTCAGAATATGCTGTCATACAATCTACTAGCTGAGGATCAGGAGGGTCACAGTGTATATATCAAAACAGTATTGCCAAAAAAACAGCAGCAATCTCCCTGGGGTGAGTAACCAGTTTGGCACTCATGTTGGGCTTAATGCCAGAGATAAAGCTGGCAGAGGTCAAAGTATGAAGCTGGATGCCAAGAAGCTTCCCAGCATTTTCCCCAGCTTCAAGATATTGGGTCTTTATCCTTGTTATGGCTAATTCTGCTTTCTGGGCCATACTGTCTGCATATTGATATCTCAAGGTATGCAACCTGATCGATACCTTCCCCAAGGAATGAGAGTGAAGAATGCATTCCAACTGCCTTATGTCCCTTAGAAGCTGATCCAAGTGGTCTTGCCTGATTTTAACACGCTTAAAGGCTAAGTGAATACAGTCTCCCTGTACAGCACATGTCAGTGCTCCCCACAACACATTGACCATGGTAACTGAGCACACATTCTAAGCCAAGAAACCCTGCAAAAAAGAACATATGGACTTAAGAGTGTGAGGGTCCTGCAGAAATTGGGCATTAAGATGCCATGTATTATCATGCTTCTCCACCCTACCGATGGCATGTGTTAAACTAACTATAGCATAGTCAGAAAAAAACAAAGCGAGTATCTCAGCAACAATAACTCTGGATAAATGCCACTGATTGATTAGGAAAAAACCAATATGAGAATGAGAATCATGCAGTGCAAAATAAAAAATGTAATGCTTGTCGGTGGGACGGAGGATGCGCCATGGGTCTACAATTCCCAAACTATCCATAAGATCTCTAAGGCCCCATTGTCTGGGAGAAAGGCCTCTCCTATGGGACCCTGATCTATATAGCTCCTGTTGAGAAACAATGTTCCATTCCCCTCCTATCAAAAAAGAAGAGTGAGACACATACTCCAAAATGGGAAATAAACTGGAACAAAAGGTGGGGGAATCCACATTAGGACCATATACAGAGCCCAAAACTACATTAGCCAACCCTAATTTCCTTTGAAGAAAAATACACCTACCATCTTCATCCCCATATTTTTGCTCCAGATGAAAGGGGACGTGTCTGGCTATTAAAATAGGACCCACCTCCCATTTGCCACTACAGCCCACCCATATGCTCGAACCACCCATCCGTGTTTAAAAAAATTAACATCATCTCTTTTGATGTGAGTTTCTAGTACAGTAAATAAGCAATCTCTGTTTGCAATTTCCTAAGATGGCGTAGGACTACGTACAATTTTTTATTGTCCTGCCCACCTTTAATATTGTAACTCACATTTTTATAACCATACATTATACATACAACAAATAAAACACAAAAAACAGGTGAGCAACATCTTGAACTACAAAAACAGCAACCCCAGTAATCAGTTGTTGAGCTACTGGACCCCACCCCCCAAACCTCATGGTCCAACAGTTCAAGTATAAAGGAATAGGTGAAGGAGGTATACCCCAGAAGATAGAGAACTAATACAGCATGTGAGATCTGACAAGAAAATGGTTCTTCATCCAATAAACAACAACAAAAAAAACACCAACCAACCAGATGAAACTCCCCAACCCAAACATAAAAACAACCAGCATACCCCAATCCATATGACCGCACCACTTGTAGGCTTCGGTCCGTGATGATACCCACATATGAAAGCCAACCCCTCCCTCCCACCCAACAAGTAACTGTTATCAATGTAAGCCACATATCAAGTAAAAAAGAAGAAAAAATAACCAACAACAAATATAAACAGTGAGCATGATAACATTAGTACACCCAAGTCAGCAACAGAATACTAATAAAATCACAGGGGAAAAAGATATACAAGTAAATAACCAGTGACTTAATAATGCTGACAGCTGAGATCATGATGAGGGAAAATAAGCATACCGTTTGTCACAATGACATTTAAATGAACAAATTATCCATTAAACAGCACACCTGACAGCATTGGTTCAAGAAATAAGTCAGAGAAGATCAAATAATCTAAAAGGATGGCACTACTAATCCAGCTAGAACTGGGGTAGGCATACGGATGGAAACAGCTGGCTCTAAGGATAGGAAAAAAAAATGTTCATCCCTGCAGATCAAGTTGCAGAAGCAAAATAAAATAGCTTTGTCTTTGATGACATATCCAGGTCAAAAGGATCAGCTGCAGTGGAACACTTGAAACAATCTAAAGTCAGCAATAAACTAAGTAAAAGGAGCTCCAAATAAATGTGTGGCACATGTGAAAGTATAGTCAACTATTCACAAATTCAACATAATACACATTAAAGTACATCTATGCTGCAAAAGGTCCATTAATGAAGCCACAGCGTTGTTGGCAGAAAATTATAAAAGGAAACACTTGTGCTCCAGTGCTTCAAGAGGAAAAAGAGTAGCCCCAATTTTATAACCACAATTCAGAGTTGCGGCCATCCTTAATGAAGTAAAATAATAAAAGAAGCACATCACCGTAGAGAAAGTAGTAGAAGCAAAATAAAATATTTTGTCCGCTGTGTCATGTCCAAGTCTAAAGAAGTAGCAGCAATAAAAAACTTGAAGCAGGCTAGCATTCACAATTAACTAAGAAATAGGCGTACCATATCAAGTTGTGGCACATTTTGAAATATGGAGATCTGTTCACAAAAACAATATAGAAAGCCTTAGAGTTCATCTTATGCCACACAAAGTCCATTAATAACACCACAGTGGTGCCAACTGTGAACATAAAAGAAAACACTTGTGCTCCACTGCTTCAGGAGGAATAAAAGTAACTGCACACAGAAGAAAAAAATTCTGATTTTGTGACCACAGTGCACAGATACAGTAATCCTTAAGGAAGTAAAATAATTTAAAAAAACTTCACTTCCACAATGCTGCATCCTGTAAAAGCAGTTTGTAGAGGGTTGAGCCAAAGGGAAAGGAGGAAGCTGCTTTAGCTCTGTTAATCTGCATCAATCCAAGAAAAACATCCTTTTAATCAGTAGGCACTGTTGCATTACCGGCAAATAAACACATAACTACAACTGAACTGGCACCATCAGTCTGAAACATGCCTGTGCAGACTGTTGAATTTCAATTGATTCAGACAATCCCATTAATCAACAGGTTAGGCACATGGAAACAAACACCCACACTCAACTGGGTTTATACTGGGTAATGGATGGGAGAAGGCACAACTGCCCATAATAATCATCCACCCACATTAGCAGGTCCAAATACATCCCCTATCCAAAAGATATTTGTCCAGTTGTTTCTTAAACATATTCAGATTGTTACATTCCACTATGTTACTTGGCAATTTATTCCATAGTCTACATGTCCTTTGAGTGAAAAAATTAGATCTCCCATTTTTGATTGAAGTATCAATTTTTAATTACTGTTTATGAGTCCTTAATCCACTTGTTTTTTGCTGTAGTATAATATCTAACTCCTACATTAATTCCTTATCTTTTGTAATTTTCATACATCAACAACAAATCTCCCTGCAATCTCCTGGTTTCCAGACTAAATAATTTTGATTTCTGTAGCCTAACTTTATAATTTAACTTCTTCCAGCCAGCTACCATTTTGGTTAATCTACATTGGATCCCTTCCAACCTATTTACCGCCCCCGTATTTGAGGGCTCCACAATTGGGACCCATAATCCAAAAATGGTTTTATATATGTCTTATAGAGTGATAATACCATGGATACTGACTGACTTTAAAATTATCTTTTTATTTTCCTAATGATATAATTAACTTTTCTAACAATATTCGAACGATGTTCCATAAAATTCAACTATCAATAATGATTCCACAATCCTTATCTGTGATAATTTTCTTGATTTTTTTCCCCATTCAACAAGTAATCCTATTTTTTATTAGATTTGCCCATATGTAGAACAGAACATCTATCCACACTAAAGTGCATTTCATTAACCCTTGCCCAGTTATCCATCTTTTTCAGATCATGTGCTATCTGATCTGCACCTTAGCTGTGTCAACTGTTTTTCCCAGCTTCACATCATCTGCAGACTTGAGGAGCCAACATTTTACATTCTCATGCAGTTCACAAATGTATACGGAAAGCAACACAGGGCCCAGGACAGACCACTGGGGCACCCCACTAGTCGCCTTCCCCTCATCTGATATACAACCCCTGATCCTTACCCTCTGTCTCCTTCTAGACAACCAGTTATTAATCCACACCACCAATTTGGAATCAATCCCTATTGTTATTAATTTATCAGTTAACAAATCATAAGGTACCTAACCAAAGGTTTTTGAAAATCAAGCATTATTACATCTGTTTGAATGTTATCACTTACACTTTTATTAACTTTGTTGTAAAAACTTAACTAATTAGTAACTGAAGCAAAATCAAGTAAGTTGGGGAAAATTTTGGGCAACTCAATCTTGGCTTGATCATAAGAGTCAAAGTACTTAAAAGCTCCCTGAAAGCTGACCTGCAGTCTGGCCGAGTACAACGTCCTGAAGGGGATGGGAGCCGCAATTAGTTTGGAAGCTGCAGGACTGTAAGCCGCTCTCTTTTGACAAACAGCTTGTGGCAAGTCTTGCATGATACGGAGTCATTGCCCCTCCCAGAGCACTTTTTTCAGTTCTTTCAACTTTGACAATAGATGTTGATGGTCTAAGTAAGTCAGGAATTTGAAAATGAGAGTTCTTGGGTTCGAGACAGTGGGAGCTGTGGGGAGCAAGGCTCAGTGAGTGCGGTCTACAACCTATGTCGAGCCATTTGGTGAAAGACCCACCTGATGCTCCCATAGTTTTTGAACAATTATTGAAGCATTAGATCCCTCAGCACCCTCCGGTAGGCCTATAAATTACGATATTATTCCTAGGATTGTGACCCTTGAGGTCTTCTAGCTTCTCTTCATGATGAGTTGTTTTCCAATGAAGGGCCACAACCTCTAGGTCTAATATAGATCTCCAATTCTTCATTGAATTTATTGACACTTCAGTGTTGGTAATGAGTCAATCCAAAGTTTCATTTTCGGCTCTAATATTTTCAGCTCTTCAGTAATCAGCTGAAGGGACTCTTTTAATATCGATATCTCTTCTAGGAAATAATCTTCAGTCAAAGCCTCTGGACTTGAAGAAGGCCATTGTGTGGTTGTGGCCTGTGCCTTGGACCACTTGGATCCTTTCTCTCTCTATGGCATGGCTGGTGGAGTGTGGCATATAGGAGCAACCTTCATTTCAGCTTCCATATTGATAGCATCCAAGTCTCCCACCAGCGTCCTGAGGTTCTAGCAAGATTAGTAAAATAAGAAGAAATGGGTACACTGCACACAAAACTGTAAACAAAAGCAAAAAATAGAGTGAGAGGAGTGGAATACTTTTCAGTGAGTGTTTTCCTGCTGCAGCCCATCACGTGACTCTTACATTCTCCATCTTTCTTAACAATCATCCTACTGTATGCTCTTCTTCCCAATTCACCTCTATGCCAATGACACTATCATCTTTATGTCTGCTCCCTCTATTCCTGTGGTAACTACTCAGTTTCAAACAGATTTCTCTCACATCCTAAATTGGTTCCAAACAAATCGACTCATGGTAAATACTATTAAAACAGTCTATGATTTTCAGCACCCACCAAAAACTAGCCAAGCTCACCAGGCCTCCTTCCTTTTCAACTCTGGATGGCACCTACTTGGATACTGTTCCATCTAATAAGTATATAGGTGTCTGGCTAGACAGCCACCATGATTTCGCCATGCATGCCAACTTTCTGCACTCCAAACTCTGCCCCAAACTTGGTGCTCTCTGTAGAAACAAAGACACCTTCTCACTCCCTGTTTGACAAATACTCCTTACTAAAACTATGCTACCTCTATTTGACTATGCTTATATTGTCTATGGGTCAATCTCTGCATCCACCCTCTCCAGACTGGACATTCTTTTCAAAGCTTTCTGTCATTTCACCTTGAATGCCCCCCCCCCAGGAATCATCACTGCTCTCTGTATTCTTCACTGTCACTCCCCTCCCTTTCCTCTCACCAAAGTCTCCACACCTCCATCATTTTGGCCAAATTCTGGTTCGACTTGCTTCCCCAACATCATAGCTCTCCTATCCCCTCCCCACACATCCTACAGTCTCCATACACTTGGCTTTCATTCCTATCGCCCTCCCGCCCACACTCTTACTCAGGTAAAGGCCACCTTCTCCCTCTTCTTCCCCCATTTGTGAAACTCTCTTCCCACTGTGCTCCACTTGATACCCTTACTAAATCTCATTAAATAAATAATTTACAAGTCCTCCCCACTCCTGGCATCAACCAGACTAAATGTTCTGTAAGGCCTGAGTTATTCTACCATAGCCTCTAGTCAGTTTTTAAGTGTCTTTATTGTATCGTGTCAACGAAATTATATTACTCTTTGTGTCCCCTGTCCACCCTTGTATCATTGCATTCTGCTATGACACTTTACAACCTTAAATTGAGTTGTACATATTTTTTTTGCACCTTTGTCACTTCTTGTATTTCTGTTATCTCCTTAGGCACCTTGTAACCCACATGTGTCTCTGCTCTTTTTGTACTATGTTTTTCTTCCTTTTTACTTCCTTTTTCTTAGGCTCAATTGTAGCCTTCCTGTGACACTATATTTAACTGTCTGCATTTTGTAATCTGCCTAAGACAATGAGTTTTAACTGTCTCTTATCATGTATGTATGTTTTTTGTTTATTCCTCTTATCCCTTCCCCCAGGTCGCACCTGGAAACGAGCCTCGGCTCAGTGTGCTTCTCCCAGTTACCATCTTTAAATAAATAAATAAATACTACAGTCATTCAAAATACTAAAAGACCCATTATTATGTGAATTATGTGGTCTTGAGTACAAAACAGGGCACCAAACCTCAGATCACACAATCAACAACTGAAGGTCCTAAGTGTCAACAGTAATGAGCAAGATAACTACTTTACAATCAGGGCCACTGAGCTGTGGAATGGCTTGCCTCAGGATATAGTCAATATCATGTCCTTTGATCATTTCAAATCACAGCTTGATATGTTTCTGAGGAACTGATATACCCACTATGTAGTGGGACACAGTCTTGTTGGGCTTGTAGCTTTCTTCGGTCTATAAAATGAAGTAATAGCCTTCACAAAATGTCAAAGGGTGATTTGCTGTCAATCTGCAGTACTTTGTGAAGGCTGACCTGCTGAGCAAGTCACGTGAGTGACAAAACCTGTGTGTATGGTTACATTACAGCAGGAAGTACAGGAAGGTAACCATGTGACACAGTCAAAAAGATTGCTTATTTATTTAGTTACTGATTCATTTATTGATTGATTCATGTGTTTATTGAATGAGTGATTGGTTCATTCATTCATTCATTGTTTTATTTGTAATGTGCTGAGTGAGATAGGTACACTGATGTAGAGCTCCTTTCTGGGTGTGACCTGGGATGGGGATACAGAAGGGAATGATACATAGATAACAGGTATAGGGACAACAGGTTCAAGAACATGAACAATAAAGGAAAGGTACAGTACAAGCAATATAATCTAGAAAGATAACAGACAACATTGCAGAGGGGCTGGAAGGAAAAGTATGCCTCTTTGCAGATAACACAAAGACCTGCAACAGGGTTGATATAGTAGAGGGCGGAAAGGAAGAGAAGGGTCAGAAGTATGGCAGCTTGGATTCAATGCAAAGAAGTGCAAAGTAATGTACTTGGGAAACAAAAACCCAGGGGATGAGTACACAATGGGGGAGAGGGGGAAGACTAACAACAACAAAACTGGAAAGGGACCTGAGGATAGTCATATCAGATGACCTTATGGAAGGCAAGCAATGTGAGAAGGCAGTAGGGAGGGCTGAGGAGATACCGGGATGCATAGGGAGAGGCATCACTAGTAGACAATAGGAAGTTGTTATCCCTCTGTACAGACAGTTGGTGAGACCCCGTCTGGAGTACTGTGTGCAGTTCTGGAGGCCCCATCTCCAAAAGGACATAGACAGGATGGAGGCAGTCCAGAGGAGGGCAACTAAAATGATGCAGGGTCAACAACGGAAGCCATACAATGAAAGACTAAAAGAGCTTAATATGTATACCCTTGAGAAAAGGAGGGAGAAGGGGGACATGATAGAAACTTTCAAGTACCTCAAGGGAATCAACAAAGTCCAAGAGGGGAGCATCTTTCAGAAAAAGAGGTGTGCAAGAAAAAGGGGGCACAATTTGAAGATAGAGGGGAGAGATATAGTTCAGGAGCAATCTGAGGAAGTATTTTTTCATGGAGAGGGTGGTGGATGCGTGGAACTGCTTTCCTGAAGGGGTCATGATATAAAAAACAGTGGGGGAATTCAAGAATGCATGGACCAGACATAAAGCAATTATAATGGGGGGTAGGAGGAAGTAGGCTGTTGGTGAACTAGAATCTGCAGCTTATCCAATAGGTAGGGAAATGGGCAGACTAGGTTGGCCAAGCAGTCCTTATCTGCTGTCAAAGTCTATGTTTCTAGGTGTACAATGTATGTAGCGTACAGGGGTAGAAGGATGAGAGCCAGGGATGTGTGCAGTCCTCTCAAGCAATAATACCCAATGTGGTAGGCAGTATTGAGCAATACTGGACCACCCTGGGGCATATTGAGGCACAACCTTACAGGAGGAGGACCTCATAGCCTCTGGAAGGCATTGTATTGCCCATACTGCTCACTTTGGAGGCTATTACTGTTATTATGAAATGGGCTACAAATGGACTATAAATACCACGTAAATGAGTCCAAATGAATTTGTAGTCATTTTTATGTTTGCTTGCATGCATGCACAAGAAACATGTTGTGACAGCTTACTGGAGTAGCAGGTTGTGGAGGTGCCTTCGTGTTGTGGCCAATGCCACCACTGCTTTTTGGGTCTTGTCTCTGTGGCAACAATAAATGAGCACGCTGTCTATGACAGCTGTTCAGAAGCATGCCACCAACTTGGAACAATTTCACAGCTGCAATGAGGGAGCACCCATTCCCCATGCAGGCATGCCCCTTCCCCAGTTCATTTGCTGACAAGGGAGCCCAGTCCCCATCAACATAATGTTACCCCTCCTGTTATTTGTCTGCCGAGAGGGGTGCCCAGTCCTCCTCGGCATCATGCCCTCCCAAACACAGGCACACTTACTTTGCCAAAGGGGGGCCCAATTCCCATTGGCATCAGTCCTCCCTCCACAAAAAAACAGGTGGCACACTGGGAGCCCACCCCAGTATGCCAAATGTACCTGTAAAAAAGGAAGCCTTCCCTCAAAGTTTTTTTTAACCTGTAAATAAGAAAATGGTCCCTCGTTTTCTGTAGTGTCCCCCTCCCCCAACCCGCACCCACCCTCTGCACACTCCCGTCTACACACACACCCCTCACCCCATACTTATCTTCGGAGCCAGGCGCGGTGATCTTCAGTGGATTGGGAACACTTCTGCACTCTTCAAAGCTGACAGTGAACTGAAGAAATGCTGGTAAGCTGTATAATGGCATAAGTGGGGGGTTTTCAACTTAGGTGGATATCTCAGCCATTTTTGAGACTTTTGGCACCAAAGTTTCAACATGGGGTTCTTGGGACCCCACCTCATGAGCTCAGTCACTGTCATGTCAGTATTTGGTCCCGAAAGGTGATTTCATGGTCACTGCACATAATCACCTTCCGGGAATGATTAACAAAACAACAGTGTCACTGTTCATCAGGTGGGCTCCCAAAAAGCCTGTGTTGCAAATTTGATGAAAAAATTCCAAAAAATTACTGTTACAAGTGTGCATTGTGCAGTTCCCATGCACACTCATAAATTCAAAAATGTGTAATAATTTCACTCCACATTTTCAAAATTGCCATTTTTCCACACCTCCCTATGAATAGTACAGCTGTCATTTTTCACATCCTGCTCAAAATTAATATTTGTAGTATCCTTAAGAAGGCTGCAGCATTCCAATGCTGGGTTACTCAGCACCAACAAGACATTATTGCCCTCATTGAAACCTGGTTATCCAACGCCACCCCGGACTCCTTTGTCTCCCTCCCAGGATATACCCTCTTCATGGAAGATCGAGTGGGCAAGCATGGTTGTGGCTGTGCTGTTTACATGTATGACACCCTCCTTGGACATGCACTACCACTCCCCAAGCTTGATAGCGTGGCACAAGCCCTTACACTAAAAATCTCCCCCAACCCCACCAAAGGCCCACTCTTTTTCACTGTTGCCTATATTCTTCCCAGAAAGCAAGACCTCACTATTCAGTCACATACTGACTATCTCACTGGGCCAGATAATTATTGGCAAGGCCCCTAGAATTCTGCGGCTGCAGAATTTTGCTCAGAACTTGCAATCTACCGCAGAACTTCTGCGGTGCCGCAGAATTCACTCTTCTTAGTGATTTTTTATTAATATTTCTGTTTATCCATAGAATCTGGTTCCCTTCCTCTCTTTTTATATCCAAAACCCCCCATATGCTCAGAATGTGATGCTATCATTGCAATAACATCATACATTAGCTAACGAAATGGCTGCATTCTGCAGCAGAAATGAACAGTCACTTATCTATCACAGCTCCCACTGCCAGAGATGGTGGCACAGCACATCATGCATGGTGATATTTGCTCAACCTGCACTACAACCTAATACAATTTTCAATCTTACATTTTGCGCTAGGGCCAACTTAAACAAAACCTTGTCAATAGCACAGACTTGTTAAGTCGATACCTCACTTTGTACAAACCTATTTGTGCCTTTAAGGTATAGAGATGCCATCTGAAATGAATAACTGGTAAAATGAATTTAACTGTCATTTTTAAGAAAAATAAAGTCATTATGCCAAGAAAAGTGGAATATAATAGTCTATAGACCTGTTGAAAGAATAGACCTGTTAAATAAATAATTGCACTGTAAGCATTTTTGCCAGGGCTATTGATTACATATTGTCATTGGTTGATAGAATCACCTAAAAGTTATGGAGAAATGCTGTGTTCAGGGACAGCTGTTGGGCCAGAGGGTAGCAAGTTGTGTTTTCGTGCCGGCAACTCAGGTTCAGAGATTAGCTCTGGAGCTGGCTGGGCAGCACAAGGATTGGTGGCACACATTACTGCTCAGAGCCTGGGAAGGTATGGTGCAGTGTTCTGTCACATGGTGGACACATTGTGATGGGCTAGAGGGCTCTATCTCACAATCGGTTCACATGCGTGTCATGGCCTGATGGTGTTACGCAGTATGTCAGAGTAAGCAGGTTGACAGGAAAAATGAGTTTTACAATAACTCCTCTATTCCATTTCCAATGGCACCTTTATGAATGAGGATGCAAGTTCACGGAAATTAAAAAAAAATACACACACACACACACACACACACACACACACACACATACAGTATCTCTGTCTCTCTCACCACACACACACACACACACACACACATTTGTATGTATGTTACAGATTGCATATAAATATATAAGTGATACACAGTAGGAACCTCATGAGTGGTGTAGAAAGCACATACAAATATATAAGTGATAGACAGTGGAAACCTCATTAGTGGGATAGATAGCATGCATATAGAAATACCTTGTTTATAACATAAGATCCTCTCTGCATGTCATTTATGCAACAGGCTAAGACCTTAAGGGAGAGACATTTGTTTTGCTTTTTTAGGCATAAAATTATTTTTTAAAAGTCTGTTATATTTTGAACTAGTGTTACTGTGCTTTCCACCATCCTGATTGCTATAACCACTGCCATGAAAGTGAAGTCAGGATGACAATCTGTCACTGTGATGTGGTAGTTTGTTAGTGCCACAGAACTTCCTCAGAAATTACAAACCACCGCCGCAGAAGTTCTGCAGCAAATGGCAGTCTTGCCGCAGAACTTGGTCCCACTGTGCCGCAGAAAAGTAGGGGCCCTGATTATTGGAGACCTAAACATCAACTGGCTCTCTGACACTGCCTCCCAAACCAGAGATACCTTTGCTGCCCTTGACATGACTCAGCTTATCAGCCCTACTAAATTCAACCACTCTACTGGTACCATCACCCTCCTGGGCATCATTATTGCCAACCATCCCCAGAAGGTGCTAGATATCAGTGTCCTTCCCAACTCACTTAGTGACCACTCTCCAGTTGTACACTCCTGGTCCACTACCAACAGTAAACCAACAATATGAACCATCCAACGTCAACACCTCCTCCCTGGCGGCCTTTGTCCACTTAAACTGTGACTTATACAGCTGGACTGGTCCTCCATCAGATGTGCACTGACCATAGACGAGGCCCTGGACTTTTTCATGTATGCCTTTAACATAGCCTGTGACCTCTTTGCCCCCTACTCTAGAACATGCACCAAAAAGCTAAATGCACCTTGGATCACCCCTTCCCTCCTCCCCAAACTTAAATTGAGAGACAACCTCTGGCACATTGCCATGGAATCTGGCAAATCAGCAGACAGGTAAGCATATAACACAGAGTGAAACAAGTGCACCTGGGCTATTCAGCAGGCCAAAGCCCAGTATTACCGATCCATTCTTGCCTCTTCCTGGGATCGGCTAGAAATTTTTGGAATAACGTAAAAGTGCTGAATGGGAAATCCAGCTCCCCCCTCCAACTCTCCATTAATGGCACAGTCTGTTCTGACCCCCTTGCCATTGCGGACTGCCTAAACCATACCTTCTCGGATCTAAGTTCCATCCTATCCAGTAATTTCTTTGACCCTGTCCCAGTTTTGTCACTGCCCACCCTCCATCGCCCACCTTTTTACCTATGTACCATATCCCTGCAGGAGGCCAGACCCTTTATTCAAAAAGCCGTCAATAGTAATAACCCTGGCACTGACCGTTTGGACACTAGGCTCCTTTGACTGGCTGTGGATGCTATCCTGGTCCCCCTTACTGAACTGCTTAACCACTCCCTGTGTCTGGAGCAGTTCCCCAGCACCTGGAAAACTGCCATTATCACTCCCATTCTAAAGAGTGGCAATTAGTCCACCCCTGGTAACTACTGACCTATCTCCATTCTCCCCCCACTCTCTAAGGCCCTGGAAAAAATAGTAGCCAACCAACTCACTGAATACCTGGCCAAGCACAATACCCTTTGCTCTGAGCAGCATGGTTTTCATGCTGGTCATAGCACTACAACCACCCTACTCAAATTCTCTAACTTTCTGCACTTTGCCTTTGATGCCGGAAACCCCACCGGGGCCATGTTCGTTGACCTCTCCAAGGCCTTTGACATGGTTTGTCATCCCCTCCTGCTTTACACCCTCAGAAGCCTTGGTTTTTCCCCCAGTCCCCTTGCATGGTTCACCAGCTACCTCTCTGCCAGAGCACAATGCATAAAAATCAACAGCTCCTTATCTGACACACGACCTGTCTGCTCTGGTGTTCCCCGGGGCTCCATTTTAGGCTCCTTCCTCTTCAGCCTCTATCTTAACTCACTTCCATCTGCCCGATCCAGTAAGATCCTCCTCCATGCAGATGATGCAGTACTTTTTGCCTCAGATCCTAACTCCTCCACGCTCCAGACCACCCTCCAACATGCATTTCATACAGCTGCGCATTGGTTCATGGCCCAAAGACTGGTCCTAAACCTAAAAAAGACCAAAGCTATGCTCTTCTCCCATCGCCAAAGCAAAGCCAGTGATGCCCCCCTCATGATACTACCTAATACACTACACCCCATTAAGCAGGTTTCATTCTACAAGTACCTGTGTATCACCTTTGATTCGACCATTACCTTCCATTCACACATCAGCACCCTTTGCGCTGCCACCAATGTCAGGATTAGACTATTATACTGCCATAGGGATTGCCTCCCTCAAGAGGCCCTCAGATTAGCAATCACCTCCTCTGTCCTGTTGCTAGTAGACTATGGGCTGCCCATCTATGCTGCTGCCGACAATACTGCCCTCATGAAAATCCAGCTCTCCTTAAACAAGGCCTGCAGGCTTCTGACTAGTGCCCCAAGGCGCACCCACACATGTCTGCTGTACTCCTCCACCAACTTGCTTAATCTAGAAGAAATGCTTTGCTTCCAAACCTACCTTCTTGTAAAAAAGACCTTACTAGTGTTCCCCCCAGGGTCTCCACCTCCCTCCAGTAAACCAAGCTAGGTCCTTTCAAGGCTGTCTCAGAAACCACTTGACTAGCTCCTACTGCTGCAATTGCACATAACACCCCCCCAGGACAACTCACCCTTCAGGCCTGTCTTGTTCACCATAGCTATCTGTAGCCTTCATGAGAACACTGTTTGGGCTTTGCTGTGAGTCCTGTGGTCAATACCTCATCTATTGCCTTTTGGTTTCACCTGATGTGGAACCTGTGTACCAAAAAATATGTTTACTGTGTCCTAACTATGTCTACCCTTGTACCACCAGTGAATGTCTGTAACACTGGTTGCTCTATAAGCCATTTTGTTTGAACTGTATCACTGTATTGTTGTTGTGTTGTTCCCATGATGGGGTGCCATTGTAAATGAGTCTTTGTTTCAAAGGTCTGTAAAACCGATACTCTAAATAAATAAAATGTATTTTCATACATCTGGCGCACAATGGCACAGTCCTGTGCAAAATCAGTGTTCAGGACAGATTAACAAAATTACAGTTTTCTTAAGGAGAGGTCCCAAAAAGCCCATGTTGCAAATTTGGTTTACAAATTCCAGCGTGCGTTACACAGTTTCTACACATGCTAGAAACTTCGCCAATTTTTTATATTTTTACTCCAGATTTTCAACATTGTCATTTTGGGGCACCACCTTATGAACAGTACAGCTGTCATTTTTGACATCCTGCCTGAAATATGTTTTCACACCTGTGGCACACAATGGGTGCGGTTGCTGTGCGAAATCAACATTCGGGACAGATTAAGAAAATCACAGTGCCATTGTTCATGAGCAGAGGCCCAAAAATGCCTATGTTGAAACTTTGGTGTACAAAATTCCAAAAATAATTGCATTGTGGGTGTGCATTGTGCAGTTTCTAAGCATGCTCGTGACTTCACCACTTTTTTTATATTTTCACTCCAGATTTTCAACAGTACCATTTTTTTACACCTCCTCATGAACCGCACAGCTGTCAATTTTCGCATCCTGTTCAAAATGTGTTTTTGCACCTGTGGCTCCAAATGGCACAGTCACTGTGCAAAATCTCCTTTTGGCTAACAAACTGATAGTGTCACTGTTCATGCTGTGGGGTCACAAAAAGCCCATGTTGAAAATTTGGAGTGAAAATACCAAGAAACACCAAGGGCATTAGGGTTCACGACCATAACACCCTACCCTGTAGGGACTGACAGGCATCAGGGGTGTGACTTGGGATTGTTGACAGTAATGCTCACAATTCCACCCTCACCCCCACCCTGCACCAAATGACAGGCATTGAGGTGTGCCTTGGACTCTTTGGCCCCAAAGTTCACCCCATTCTCCTATAATGCAGCCATTTCAGTGTATTTCCTTATGGAATGGGGTGAGTGTAAAGACTGAACACCCCAAGGCACACCTTGACACTTGTCGGTGTCTGCAGGGTAGGTGAGTTGAAATGGCAACCCAAAGGCACACCCCAATGCCTTTTCATCTCCGCAGGGTGGGGGTGGGGTTGGCGTCAGTTCAGTACTTCAATGCCATTCCTATATGGCATCTGTCTAATACCTGCACTTCCAATGCTAATGCCAGCAAACATTCGGCATTGACAAATGCTTGTTTAGTAACCTAGTCCCTCTAGTGGTATATCTGCCAGTAGAGGGTTCTGTAGTTTTTAATAGGTATTTTGTGTCAGTTTACAGCTTGAATCTTGCCCCTGCCAATGTCCCTTTCCAATTTCACCAAAAGCCATACAGTTTCTTCAGTTAGTATACTTTTATTGAACACTATGCAAAAAAAAAAAAACTAGGAACAACACCAAACATTAAAAGGAAAAAAGAACGCACACACAGAATTTGTTCTACCAACTCTTCAACAGTCAGGACACTGTGGATGCTGTATAAGAAGGTACATCAGTGAACAAATCCATACAGAGAATATATGCTAAAAGGAAACAAGTGGCATTGTAAAATGTATTGATGTGCGAGTAATAGGTATAATAGAACTAGCCTCCTACCAAGCAATAGACAGAACAGTTTCCAATGCCCCCCATCTCTGTTGGTATTCTTTTTCATTGTGGCAAAGTGAACAAATCATTTTTTCAAGGCAGAGGGCCACTAGGATAGAATTATGCCATTCCTGGTAGGTAGGACTTGTGCCATCTATCCAGTGTTAGAGAATGTTTTGGGGGAGGGGGGGCAACTGCAGATATTAGGGAAATGTGATACTTTGTTTGTCCCATGACGTGATGTGAATTGAGTCTCAGGAGACATATTTGAGGTGTAAAAGCTGGCTCCAGGCCTAGTAAGGGGCCCATGTACCTTTGAATATCCTCTTAGAGGGGGTGGGACTTTTGACAGTTCAAGAGAATGTGTTTAAAGGTGCCAATAAAGGGCCCTGTGCACTAATGGGGCAGAATGGCTATGTGCACATTTCTGGAACATGCAACGACTCCTCACCCATTGTGCCACCTGTGCAGCCAGCCGTGGGATGCATCTATGGGGCACACAGCTCCACTGCCAGGCCACACGGAGGGCAATGCAGTCAGAATGGAAAGTGACCATGCCTGCACTCTGTGACAGTCACATGAGTCACAAGGCATTGGGCACGGGAGGCACAGGGTATGCAGGGAGAACCCCTGCCTTAAGGTCTGTGTACCCTCTGGGATGTCAGCACCCCCGGTCGCTGATGGACAGGCAGGGACTACCATCCCACACAGCAAACTGCCCCAGACTATGGACAGTGAATGGTGGTCTGGGGGCAGCTGAGCAGGCACCAGCCCCATTCCATGGTGAAGTGTGCTGCCAAGACGCAGCCATAACTCCATACCCATGGTTGCAAGGGACCCACTGGTGGATCGGGTAGGGCATCCTATTGGATGCCGGCCCGGTTCGCATAACTTTCCTCCATGCTCCCTGTGTGCCAAGGGGGCGGGGCCACAGATAGATGGCCGTGGTCAAGAATACTACTGGTGTGCACCTGTCCATGGGTGTGCAGCTGCGCAGGTGGGGGTATGCGCAAATTCCACATACCTCTGCCTCATTTGTGCATATGGGCCAGTGTTTGTATATCTAGTGCATGTGTATGTGTCTAATTGCCCCATTTTGTGGAGCTTTGTGGGTGTGTAGTACATATTACTAGTTATATTGTATTGTATAAGCATTAGACCATTATACTGTATACATTTATAGATATTTTTCATAGGTATGTTCCCACATTTTGGCCCTAACCTCCGGAATTCACATGCCCAGGAATGGCATAAATCCCCATCTCCAAGAGTGGTCAGATGAATTCTTTTTTTGTATACCAAGGATGTGGAGTGTCTCTTAGCAGCTGACTCCAAGGCACATCCCAGGCAGAACATTTGTTTATATTCCAGGGTCTGGGGACCCTAATATAGTTGCCAGCATGTGCTGGAGCTGGATACATTTTAAGGCTGGAACTGAGGTGTGGGCATTGTTTCTTTTGAAGTATTCCAATGAAACCAGTCTGTCATTATCTAACGGGGAGCTTCATTTCTTTATGTGATCCTGTCAAATGAAGCTAGCATGGAGGCTGAAGTAACAAGCTGTGAATGAGCAGACTTAAGCGTCATTCCCACAACCTCTATTTGTATACTGACTCTGAGCAAGTCAGTTAACCATTCCACTGCTCCCTGATCACCCCTGACAACATGCACTTGTGTCTAGTGGGACTTAAAGGTTACCAAAGAATAAAAGAAAAAAGTTTAGTGAACCAGATCTGTGGAACTACAGACTCTGTATTCCTAAGTTGTGGAGTATTTGGGGTAAAATATTCATTTTGATTGTACTGGTACATGCCCAAAGTGTTAAAAGTAGAGCCGACCATCTTGTAGGATCCTGTTTGGTCTGGTATAGCAATGGGTCTAGATTTCTGGTGAGTAAGGCTTTTTAATTTTTTTTTTAAATTAAACTTTATTTGCTTTTGATCATTTTAAGAAAACCACAACTACAGTAGACAACAAACATATCTGAACAATCTAACAAAATACAAAAGCCATGAACCACAACAAGAAAATGAAGAGGAAGGTTCTAAACAATCCCCCAAAACATCGAGGTTAACATATGTAATCAAACCACCAACATCAAATTCACCAAAACCAACATTCTGAGATTGCTGAGTTTAAATTCTGTTTTCTGAGATTGCTGAGTTTAAACAGAGAAGGGCTGAGAGTGTGTGATTCATTCTGTAGAGGTGGAGGTGCTGTCTACACTCCCAGAAGCTTCTGAGGTAATTCTGTTTTATGAGTTTGCTGAGTTTTCTGACTTTAAACAGAGGAGGGCTGGGAGTGTGTTTTCAGGACTGATACACTCTCGTGAGAGTCGGGTGTAGGCCCAATTCCTTCCCTCCCCAACCCCTCCCTGCCCAGATCTCAGCTCATTTATAGGGGAACACCTGCCCTGCAATTGGAGGACAAGGCTTCAGTTGCAGCTCATGTAGTTCTAGCCACTGGGGGTTGGGTTTAAAGGCTGAGAGAGAGGATCTTAGAGAATTGTACACTTCCCTTATAAGTTTACTGGGTAGTACTGCACCTAGTAACAGGGGTACCCATTTACTGTGGGACTGTATCTAGGATTAGTGGGGGACCTGATTAGTGGGGAGGGGTGTATCTTGGACTAGTGGGGAATCTGGAGGCTCAACCAAGGAAACCTACTTGGAGGGGGATGGGACCACACGTCATTAGGGCCGATATCTTTGGGAGGGTGGTGTGGTGCACAGGGTTTGGAGTGGCCATGATACTGGACTGGGCTTTGAAATTCGATGGTTGCCCAGCGTGCTACCAGCTGGTACAGCTTAGGGAGGTTGAGGGGTTGGGAGGCAGCTGAGGGAGGGGAGGTGGTTGGGGAACAGGGCAGGGCTCTAACGGTTGCACCAACCACTAGGAGTTTGGGCCTAGGGAAAGGAGTGCAGGAGAGTACTCTGGGGTCACACAGGGACCCTGACAGAGGGGGCCCAAAAGGAAGACACTACCAAAGAAGCAGGCAGGTATCTGGGGACCCTCACAGAGGGGGGCTAAAGGGAGGACATTCTCAGGGAAGCAGGCAGATGGCTGGGGCTGGACAGAAGGAAGCAAGGTGGGGAGGTGGATTGGACCTTAGGCTCAGTAACCGATTCAATTCTCTTCTTCTGCTTGAGGATGGGGAGGGTGATGTAGCCATGACAGGGGTGGTTAGAGATGGAAAAGGAGTGGGGGGTAGGAGGCAGGGGCCGGATAGCAGGAGGAACGGGGGGAACTTGGAATGCAGGAAAACGGGGAGAGCAGGACATCAGAGCAGGAGGGGGTAGAGGGAGGAAAGCGCAAGGAGAAGGACCAGTTGAGAGGAAAGGGCAAGGATAAGGACCAGACGTATAAGGAGGATAAAGTAAAGGGAGCTGAAGGTTTAGGCCAAGGGAGCACGACAGGCAAGGAGGGGCTGAACGGAGGCAGGAAGGAAGGGAGGACGAGCCAGGATAGTTTAGCAGATGGGGAGGAAGGACCAGTCGTGATCAGTGATGGAGGGGGATAAAGAGATACAGAAGGATACTCGGGAGGAGGAGGAGCAGCATAGGATCGGAGGGGAGGGGTGGCCAGGGTAATTAAGGAGGGGGTGGCAGGCGGCACCCAGATAGGGAGAAGCAAGGGGCCGGCTGGGGGGAGGGGCTGGTAGAAAGGATAAGGGACATGGAAGGGGAAGAAGTAGAGGAAAAGGAGCGGCCAGAGGGCTTCTGTTGGGTGATTCCATTATCGGGGTATCCAATGGAATAGGGAGGGGGAAGCCTGCCCGGTTAGAACAAAATGCTTCCCTGGACTAACAGTGCACAGGGCCAAGCATGAGGTATATCAGTTGGCAAAGGATTGTGGAGGTTCTCCGGACATACTGGTCCACCTGGGTACCAATGACATTGAGGGAAATAGTGAGCTAGAAATACAGGCAAGGTTCAGGGAGCTTGCCAGGGTCTGTCATGACATAGGATGTGCGATTTCCTTCTCGGAAATCCTGCCGGTGCCAAGGGCTAGTGGGGAACACAAAAGGAAGATTAGGGAGATAAACCAGTGGCTCAGGGAGTGGTGTGGGGCCAGAGGGTATGGGTTGTTGAGGGATTGAGGGGAGACCTGGGAGGATAAGGGGCTGTATGCTAGAGATTGACTCCATCTCAGTTCAGAGGGGAAGGAAATCCTTAAGTTGAAAATAGAGGGGTTCATTGGTAAAAGGTGGGCTTTAAACTTGTGAAGGGGTGAGGGACGGGAGAAATGGCTGCCGAGAGGGATCCGATAAAGGAGGGACTCTGTCTCCACCCCCTTGGGGAGATGGAAAATGCAGGAATAGGCCGACTGGTAAGGTGCGGAACAGAGTAAGACAGAATCCCCACGGGAACACGAGCAGGGGAGATGGAAGTACAGGGAAAGGGTGGAAGGTAGTCCTGCTAAATGCCAGGAGCTTGGGCAATAAAATGCCTGAGCTCCAGGCGATGCTAACTGAGGGAGAGATGGATGTGGCAGCGGTCACTGAGACCTGGTCCACCACAGGGCACGACTGGGATATGAACCTGGAGGGTTACACCATGTTCTGGAAGGACAGGGGGGAGGGAAGGGGAGGAAGGGTAGCAATAATAATCAAAAACTGCATTGCCATAGGAGTGGAGGAGGTGGAGGGAACTGTGGAGGCAATTTGGGTCACCTTAATAACAAGAGGGGCAAGAGAGTAAAAATAGGAGTGGTGTATAGACCCCCTGCACTAGCGGAGGAGCTGGAGGAGAGTCTGGTGGCTGATGTTGGGAGACACTGCAGATTGGGAAGGAGAAAGATGGTGGTGTTGGGGGACTTAAACATGCGAGGAACAAACTGGGAGACTATGACATCCTTGGTGGCTAGGGAACAGAGATTGTTGGATGTCTTTCAGGATGTGTTCCTAACTCAGCAGGTGGGGGAACTGACCAGGGAGGAGCAGATACTGGATGTGGTCCTGGCAGACAGTGACCAGATTGGGGGTCTGGAGGTAAGGGACCCGTTGGCGGGGAGCGACCATGCCATGGTCTGGTTCTGCCTGAAACTAAGAGGGGTAGATGGCTGCACAAAGACAGAGGCAACTGACTTCAGGGGGGCAGATTTCAAGGAAATGGGAAGGATCCTAAAGGAGCACTTGGATGGGATTGGGCCAGACATGGATGCTGACAGTAGGTTGGAAACCATCAGGAGGGGGGATTGCAGGATGCTACCAGCACCTGCGCAAGAGTAAGACAAAAATGTGGTAGGGCCCAAAAACCCTGCTGGTGGACCAGGGAGGTTCAGGAGGTGGTGAGGGGAGAAAAGGCAGCCTATAGGCAATTTGAGTGCTCAATGAGTGAAAGGGGCAGAGGGGAGTACGAGCTGATGGCCAGAAGGGCCACTAGGGTGGTGAGGGTGACTAAGGCAAGGAAGGAGCAGAACCTGGCCAGGGAAATTAGGAGAGGGAACAAGGGATTCTTTAGATACATTGGGGAAAAACAAAGGGTGAAGGGGCAGATTAGCAGGATTAAAACAGGGGAGAGATGGGCACAAGACCGGGGGCAGGCTGAGGTACTAAATGAGTACTTCACTCAGTTTTCACCAAGGAAAATGGGGACTGCATCATACATGGAGGAGATGGTGAAACTGGGGGACCCTTACCAATCGGCGGGTCTGAGGGGGGGGCATCACTGGCAGGTGGGAGGAAGGCAAAGCAGGGGAACAAGGTGGAAATCATGGCAGAGAGAGTGAGGGAAGCCCTCAGGTCCCTTAAGATGGAGAAAGCACTGAAGCCAGATGAATTACATCCCAGAGTGCTGAAGGAACTGGCAGATGTCCTTTTGAAACCCCTAGCAGAGCTCTTCAGCATCTCTCTGAGGACAGGGTGGGTGCCCCAGGACTGGAAGGTGGTGCATATAGTGCCTATCCACAAGGGGGGATCAAGGGAGGTGGTAGAGAACTACAGGCCCATGAGCCTGACATCAGTGGTGGGCAAGGTGATGGAGGGCATTGTCAAGGAGAGACTGGGGGGGGACATGGAAAAGTTGGGGTGTCGGGATGATAGACAGCATGGATTCATCCCAGGGAAATTGTTTCAGACAAATCTTGTGGATTTCTGTGACTGGGTGATGAGTGCCTTGGACCTGGGTAGACCAGTGGATGTCCTCTTCCTTTACTTCAGCAAGGTGTTTGACTCTGTTCCTCATGGAGGCCTGTTGGATAAGCTGGGAGAAATGGGGTTGGGGAACCAGATAATCAAATGGATAGGCAATTGGCTCCTGGATTGGACCCAGAGGGTCATGGTTGGCGGGATAGTCACATCCCCAGGGAAGGTCATTAGTGGGGTCCCTCAGGGATCAGTCCTTGGGCCCCTCCTGTTCAACGCCTACGTCTCTGACATAAGGAAGGGTATCAGGAGTGAGATGAGTCTCTTTGAGGATGACTCAAACTGGGGGTGGTGGTGGATAGGGAGGATGGGAGGGTGGCCCTACAGGGGTAACTGGAGACTCTGGAAAGGTGGTCTAGAAAGTGGAAGCTGAGGTTCAATGCAAGGAAATGCAAGGTACTGTACCTGGGAGCCAGAAACCTGGGCCAAGTGTACACCCTGGGGGAGGAAATACTACAAGTCTCGATGGCTGAGAGGGACCTGGGGCTGGTGCTGGATGTCAAGATGAATAACTCAGAGACTTGTAGGAGGGTAGTGGCAAAGGCCAACAGGATGCTTGGATGCATCGCTAGGGGGATCACCTCCAGAAGGAGGGAAGTGATACTTCCACTGTATAACTGCTTGGTGAGGCTGCACCTCGAGTACTGCATGCAGTTTTGGAGGCCACATTTAAAAAGGGACATTGAACCCTGGAGAGGGTCCAGAGGAGGGCAAGCAAAATGATTTGGGGCTTGGGGGATAGGACCTATGGGGAGAGGCTCAAAGAGCTAAATATGTACACACTGGAAGAAAGAAGGGACCGGGGGGCATGATAAAGGTCTTCAGGTACATGAAGGGGATAAATAGGGGTGGAACAGTTAGGGTGCTCCGAAGGATGGGGGAGCAACTAGAGGGCATGGGTGAAAGCTGGAGGGGGGGAGATTCAGGGGAGAAAGGAGGAGGTGCTACTTCACTGAGAGGGTGGTGGAGCCATGGAATGCACTGCCCAGGGGGCTAGTGGAGGCAGAGACAGTGTAGGGGTTCAAGGGGGGGGGTAGGACAGGTACAGGGGAAGGGTTCTGGAAGCACAGTCCAGTGCAGTGAGAATATTTGGGACTGGGAAGGGAGAAGCCAGAGAGGGAGAGGGGGGCAGCAAGGTCAGCTCCCAGGGTGGGGGCTGACCAAACGAGCAGACACGAAAGACAGTTAGGCCTATTCTGCTGGCATTTTAGTATGTTAGTTTGTTAGTACTGTATGTTAATAAATATATCCAACCTTGACTATAAACTATAATGAGCCAGGATCTCTGTCATTTCTACCACTTCTTTTTCAGCCAAAATATGGATGAAAGGGAGACAGAGACTCATAAACCTATCTTTTTGAGATCTAAGAGGCGCTGTGATTTGTTCCATTACTATAATGTTTAAACAATTTTTCTACCAAAGATCAGTCAAAGGGACTGTCTGAGTCAACCACAACTGGGTTATTACTTTTAAAACAGCACCAATCAAAGTCAAAAATAAATATTTAGCTGATTTGCCTATTATCCCTGGGGACAGTAAACCTAAAATCAAAATTTGCAAGGGAAGAAGTATTAAAATTCCAAAACCTTTCCTCAACCAGTCCAAAATATCTAACCAATACTTGGTTGCAGCAAAGGACAAGACCAAAATACATGAGCGTGAGTGCCTTGTCCTCTGCAGCCTCTCCAGCACTGGTCTGAACTATGTCAACCAAAATGCTTAACAAAAACTGGAGTGTAAAAATAATGTACTGCCACCCGTCATCTAATTTTCTCCAAAGTAGGCGATGATGTAGTAACATGTATTCCCTGTCATACCTAGGACCAATCATCATCTGCCAGCTGCACACCCATCTCAGATTCCTATTTTTGTTTAATCAAAATGAGTGGGTCCTTTTCCTTCTCTTGAATGCACCTGGGCAATTTCACAGTAACACCTCTACCCTCTGGTTGAGCTGATAAAGACAAGATTAAAGTGCGTAAGGGATAAGCTTCTGCTTGGAGGGCTTCTCTTCTCTGAGTGTCTTTAAGAAAGTGTTGAAGTTGAAAATAGTGGAAAAGATCATTAGATTGTAATCCAAACTCATGCTTAAGCTGTGTAGAAGATTTAAAGGGCGAGCCCTCAGAGAGCTGCCCCACTCGCCAAAGCCCCAAAGCTACCCATCTATGAAAAATCATATTAGGGCGGCCAGGAAGTGGTCTAGCGCATAGACAAATGGGAGAATCTTTACAAATACCATCCAGTCAGTTAAGTGTTCTATATATGTCACACCACAGTCTCCCTGTATGTGTTACCCAGGGGTTCAAATAGAATATCTGAGACATACATCGGTGATAGTGCAGTGGATTCTATAATGACACAACTAGAGGGGTTAACAGAAAATAAAGTAATAAGTGAGGAAAGTTGAGCCACCCAGTAGTGTACTTTAAAATTCAGGAGGAGGCAGTATAGCGCAGTGGTTTAAGCCTCTGAGCTGTAAATCTGGAGACCTGGGTTTGAATCCCACAGCCCCCACTTGCATATACTGTGTGACCCTGAGCAAGTCACTTAACTTCCCTGTGCTCCCAGGTTGCACCTGTAAAAAAGCTTTCAGCTTAGTGTGTCTCACCTGGTTAAACAATTGGGAAAAAAAATAAAAAAAATTTGGTACCGCCAAACCTCCCTTATCTTTGGGGTTCATCAAAATCGGCCGCCTAACCATGGGGTGCCTCCCCTTCCAGATAAATTTGAACAACATTCTTTTTAAGGACACCCAAAAAGATCCCAGAAGTGACATTAGTAGAGTATAACCAGGAATAAGAAATGGGGTAGAATGTTCATACGAACCACTTCCACTCTGCCAACAACAGATGGGGCAATTCTTTTGTACGATTGCAGTCTTCTTGAAATTCTGATAATTTAGTTTACTATAATTATTTTTATTTAAATGTGGTAAATTCTGTGTAATAAATCCCCAAATACTTAATCTCTTCCTTAGTATGTTTAAATCCATCTATCTGAAAGGCAGAAACATTCAGGAAATGACCTAAAAACATTACTGAAAGATTTCTCAGTTTTAAACTCATTGATTTTGAAGCTAGAAAGCTGACCATATGTCTACAGTAACTCTATCATCACTGTTAAAGACTAGGTTGGATTGGAGAGATACTGTACAGTGGGGTATCATCAGCATTTTGAGATATATATAAATCTTCTCTGCAATCTGTATGCCCTGAAAATGCTCTGATTGGTGAACCATGGCTACAAGGGGTTCCATACTAAAAGCAGGGATAAGGGACACCCCTGTCTAGTGCCTCATTCTATTCATAACCTGGGAGAGAGAAGACCATCCACTCTAACTGACCTCTGGGGGAGGTAAACAGATTATTAATCATAGTACAAAATGTTTTATCAAAATTGAAGCGAGAAAGGGTACCTGATAGAAAGGCTCTGTCAAGGCGATCAAACACCTTTTCCACATCAATAGAAATTATTGCTCCTACCACCTCTTTCAGACAGTTCTGCGATGCTGCTATAACATTTACTAATTTCCTTATATTGTCTTCCACGTGGCAGCCCAGAACAAATCCTGTTTGATCTTTATGGATCAACAATGGGATCACTTTCTGTAACCACAAATTTATCGCTTTTGCAAAAATCTTAGAATCATAATTAAGGATAGAAATTGGATGCAAATTTGCACACTAATTAGATTCCTTCCAGAGCTTTGGGATTACTCTTATAATAGCTTCATCCCACATGTCTGGCAAACCCCCTTGTTCATGTGCTATACTGAAAAGAGTTGTCAACACGGGGGGTCAACTCTGCCACAAAAGGTTTTTAAAATTCCAGAATGAAACATCAGGACCAGGGGATTTCCTGGACTTTAAAGATTTAATTACCCCCAGAATCTCAGCCTCTGTAAAGCAAGACTAAAGACTCCCTTGCAATGGCTGAGAAAGAGTGGGAAGGTTAAGTCCTTTCAAAAACTGAGATATTTTATCATCATAATCCGGTACCCTCTCCTTCGCATAAAGCTGTGAGTAATATTCATAAAAGTCTTGGACCATTTGATGGGTCTCTTCGGACATCATTAAACTCATTAGAAACTGGGGCAAAGCCTGGTCATACTACAAAAAAAACTTCAATTTTTCCTTCCTTGTTACTTATAAAGAACTAAGAAACAAGTGTAAATCTGCCATCAGAAAGGCTAAAGTTGACCATTTCCATAACAAACAACTTGACGAATCTAAC
Source organism: Neoceratodus forsteri (assembly GCA_016271365.2). Taxonomy (NCBI): domain Eukaryota; kingdom Metazoa; phylum Chordata; order Ceratodontiformes; family Ceratodontidae; genus Neoceratodus; species Neoceratodus forsteri. The sequence goes on along the minus strand of CM057449.1, from coordinate 97,234,040 downwards.
AACCCCAGAAAGCTCTGGGGGACATTAAACTCTCTTCTAAGAAAAACAAAGACTTCGGAACCCATTACCCTGCTTCAAGGGGATAATCTCTCAAATGACCCCACAGAAGTGGCCAACATGCTTAATTCTTTCTTTGGTGACTTTGATAACTTCCAACACTCCATCCAAGACCACTGTCTATCAGCTCCCCCACCTGTTAATAACCATCCCTGCAGAAAGCCCAAAAACTACCCTAAATTCTACTTCCATGCTCTAAAGTTGCTGGATACCATCCACTTTATCAGAAGCAACAACCCTAAGCCCTGCATTGGTGATGATGGCATTGATTATAAAATTCTGAAGCTCTGCATGGTGCCGCTGCCCAAACCCCTGACAAACATCTTCAACCATTCCCTCTGTTCTAGCTGCTTCCCTAGCATCTGGAAAACAGCTATCATCAAACCCTATACAAACTGGGGTCTAAGAGTGGTAGGGAACTATCACCCTATCTGACTTCTGGTACCTTTTTACAAGATCATCAAGATGGTTGTTCACTCACACCTAACCACTTTTCTTCAAGAACGTAATCTTCTCACTGAAGCACAGCATGGCTTCAGACTGGGCCACAGCAGGGAAACAGCTTTATTTTTATTTATTTATTTTATTTATTTATTAGAGACTAGGATTACAATTACCTTTGAGCCAATGCTCTTTTACAAAGGCTCCACGTCAGGATGAGAACAAACAAGCAGGACATTAATTATTACAGGATTACAGGTTACAGTTGTTTATCATCACATGAGTACATACAGATTAGGTGGTACTAGGGGCATGCAGGTGACAGGGATAACAGTGATAACGAGAACTTGGTGAGACACGAGAAGAAGATGCTGCCAAAGGCAATTGTGAAAACACACAGGAAGTGCAAGTGGAAAGTGCAAGTAGGAGGAGGAGGGGGGAAGGTAGAGGGGTGGAGTAGTGGGGTGAATAAGAAGGGACAAGTGCCAAAAAGCTTTAGTCAGATTCACCAGTGTTATTACTAAAGCAAACGACAATGGTCAGTACTGATGGTTGGTATTCACTAATCTGACCAAAGCTTTCAATTTGGTGGACCACAGCCTCCTCCTAGACTCTCTCTCTCCTGCCTTCATATATCCCAGGATGTATTTTGCTGGGTAGACAGCTACCTCTCAAATAGATATCATAGGACAGTCATAATAGGGTACTCTCAAACGTTGCCAAATTAATTGTGGCATCCCACAGGGTTCTATTTTAGGCCCCCTGCTTTTCTGTCTCTCTCTTCTTTAATAATCTCCAAAAAATCTGTCAAAACACCAAGATAGCTCTCTATGCAGATGTCACAGCTCTGTACTGCAATTATAAAAACCCTGACACTTGTTCTCTAACCTACAAACTGACTTCCTAAGGCTCCATTCTTGGTTCCTTCACAGAAACCTAGTTCTTAACATTAGAAAAATAAGTACATGCTCTTTGCTGTCCCCAGAAAAAATGTAGAATTTAACCTTACCCTCTCTGACCTCCATGGGAACAATATCGATAAAGTTGAAGATTTTAAATATCTGGGCTGTGTTCTTGACCCACAACTCACTTTCCAAGTACACATCACAAATCTTATCAAGAAAATAAACATGAGGTTAGGACTGCTATTCCAGATCAGAAAATTCCTTCTTCCAGCCTTGAGATCTTGGCTTTGCTTGCTCCTTGCTCCTTCCCCTTCTTGAATATGGCTCCACAGTCTACTCCCACCCCCTCGTTTGTTCTTTTCTCCAAACTGAGAACCTCTTACAACAACATTGCATGTTTCATCACTGGCCTCCTCTGGTCCACCCATCACTGTTTCCTCTATGCTCCTCTCTCATGGCTACCCCTGGAAGGAAGGTTTCAACTTAAAACACTTCTTTTTCCTGGGGGTCAGCCTGGGGAGAAGGACTGAGCACTGGATGGCTGCATTCCCTCTCTGGGGAGGGTTATAAGCTAGCCCCGCCTCATTACTGCCATCACCTGGACAAACCTACGTATTGGCAGTGCAGTTGAAGAAGCCAGTAGAAGAGAGGGGCTAATGTGGAAACGCATCTCACCATGCCTCCGTCTTAATGACCCTCCCGAGAGTCAATGTCAGCAGGGGAGGGCACAACAGAACAAGTAAAAATCCTCATCGCTCCTAGGCAATGATTCCTGCAGCCCAGCACATCCACCAGCCAAGGGCAGACTCCACTGTGCAGGCACACGCTCCCCTGAATGTTGAGGGAGGTAAGGGGGATCTCTCCTCACCTCACCCGGGTTGGGGTTATCCGGGCCTCTAGAATTGCAGGAGTAGCGCTGTATGCACTCCAGGAGCAGACTCCTCTACAATAGTATTGTGTGTGTGGCTCTGTGGGGATCTGACTGAGTGGAGAGACTGGGGCAGTAAGGCAGAAAAAGAATAACTAAAAAAAACCCACTTTTTTTTCTACACAAGGTTAATCTCAACTTATTGCCACCAAGTGTTCTGGGCCTTTCCCCAAATCTGCCTCCCAAGCATGGCACCAAAGGGAGCACCAGTAAAATATTTGAGGTTCCTTTCCTTCATACCATACATGTGCAAAACTCCATCTGTTCTCAGGGTGTGAAACTTTACAACAACCTACCTCCTGGCACCCAGTCCCGTGGCTCCATCCCCTTATTTATTGCCTCCACAAAAAATGTGCTCCTGGAGAGTTACTCTTGTAAGTGTCCCCTGCGGTAAGTTTCATATAGCAGTTGTGAGATTCTGCTCCTCTCCCTTAAAGAGCTAGGGCCAGATATTCAGAAATATGGAAAAGGCCAGCGCAACCCTGGCGCAGCACAACACAACTGTGCTATGGCATGGTAACTGCAATATTCAACAGTTGCGCGCAGTGACATGCGCTAGTGCAACATGGCTGAATATCGCAGGGATGCACCATGGCACATCCAGAGGTGCACCAGGGAAGAACTCAAGCAGCGCCATAGGACAACCAGAGATGCACAAGAGAGCAAAGGAAAATGCACCAAGGAACTCAAGGACCAGCCCTAGGCACTGCTGGGAGAAAGGCAGGGGGGGGTGACAGCTTGGGGAGGCAGTGGAGCCTGGTCAGGAACAGTGGCAGGGACACACAGCAGTGGGCCTCAGGTGACTACAGCCCACAGGGCGCACACAGGCAGCCATCCCACAACCCCTCACCACCAGGGCAGTGGACACAGGGAACAGGTGGCACCATCGGCCAGGGGTGAGCTGCCACTGCCCCAATCACTGCATGGCATGTCCCCACCCACCCAGACCACGGCAAGCCATACCTTGGCACATGACACCCAACACACATGCCACACATCCTGTACAGCCAGCCTAGGGCCACTCTAAGGCACAGCCACTGACTGAGGGGCAGGAAACCACCATGCACGTCCCACACAATGACACAGGCACACCACACAGGCACCCACCACGCCACTGCAGCATGGCTCCACTAACCAGCTGCAAAGCAGACATGGACACAGGCAGATAAGGCTGCAAAATGTATTGAAAACTATGTACAATAAAACCAGGGGGACAGGGTAGGAGAGAGATGGATGAGGACAGGGGACAGGGACTGTATAGTGGGATGGAGGAAGGTAGAGGAATGGAAGACAGGGGCAGGGCGGAGGTACAGGTCCCGCTACGGGTGGCCACATCCTGCTGCCGCCTGGCACCTCTATCACTGCCTGTTGCACAGCACCATCCATCTTGTTTGTTGGGTGACCTCCAATGTGGTGGAGGTGATGAGATTAATCTGCCACAGCAGACAGCAGTATAATGGCAGTTGCAACCTCCTCCAGATACCTATGACAAAGGAAAACACAGGCGATCAGTGCATGTTCATGGAAACCATGCCCCACACTGTGCGCAGAGGACAGTGGGAACACACACCCCTGGAGTGGCACCCCGGCCACCCACAGTGGGTGGGCCAATGCCTGCTGACACCCCAGCACACCACAACAGTGCACAGCGGTGGACACCGCCACCCAAGGGACACCCGACTGCTCAGTGGCAGGCAGGCATCACAGTCCTGCAGCAGCACCACAGCAGCACTGGTGGCAACTGGACACACACCCATGCCACCAACAGCTGCCACATATGTGCAATGACAGCCCCACGGTGGCTTGTACACCACACGGTGTGCTGCACACAGCTGACACGGCACATGGCACAGGCATCCATGGCTGCACCCCAACCCCTGCCGACCACCTTGTAAGGAGTAGATGGACATAACAGTGCCTATCTGCCTGCTGTGGCACTGTGTGCGCTGGTCCCACAGCTGCTCCAACTCCTCCATGTGGGCCACCGCCCCAGTCAGTTGGCCTGCAGCAGCCTGCTGCAGCCCACCTGGCACCCCTGCCACCCTGGCATGGCAGTGATTCTCAGGTCCTAGGAAAGGGACACAGGCAGGCACATATCAGAACACAGCCACAGCAGGGGCCCACTGTCCCCACCCCTATGCACAGTGTGAACCCCAGTCGGACATGGCCCGCAGGGCCATTGTGCAGCGCACCTGGTGTCTGGAAATGCCACACCACAGGGCACACGCCATCAGTGCCCCCCCGCATAGCAGACAGCTCAGCCAACCCCATGGTATGGCAGTTGAGCACAGATGCAGCATGTGCCTTCTTACCTGGCCATGGCACAGCCCCCTGTGGACCCATGCCTGCAGATCCCTTAGCCGCTCAGGGTCCCTCTGCATCAGGTCACCATAGCAGCGGTGGCACTGCTCCCTGGTGCACTGTACACCGGTTGCCTGGACCAGACCATCAGCAATGGCCTGCCATACATCGGTCCTGGCCTGCTGCAGGGGCTGCTGCCCAAACAGGCCTGCTGCATGTGGCTCCACCAGAGCCACAAGGTTGATGAGCTCACCTGGCTCCAGTTTTTTGCCTGGCGTACTCCACAATACATCATGCTGTCCATAGGAGTGGAGATCCAAAATGGCACCCGTTGTACACGTGCACAATGTGCGTGGGATGCTTGCCTCATGGGCGGTTGCATGGTGTCTGCCAATCTTGCATTGCCGTGGATGCACGGCATGGGCGTGGCCCACCTGGCACACATTTTAGGAGTCCCAAAGGGGCATAAGGCAGGTCAGGGGTCAGAACACGCAATGTGTGCATGGGCACTATAAGGCCTATATTGCATAGTGCACAATAGGGCCACTGATGCCCAGGTGCCATAGGCCCAATAGTGCATGGGCACCATAGGTCCAACAGCGCCCAAGCGCAATAGACCCAATATCACCTGTGTGCCATAGGCCCAATAGCACCCAAGCACCATAGACCCAATAGTGTCCAAGTGCCATAGGCCCAATAGTGCCCGAGCACCATAGGCCCAATAGCGCACCAGCCGCATAGGCCTAATAGGGTATGGATGCTATGGCCCCTATTGTGCTGAAATGCACAGTACACAATAGGAGGGAGCACAAGTCATGGTGCATGTGTATTGTGGGCATCACACTGCGCATGTCACGGTATTGCACCATGACATGCACCAGAGCAATTTCATTGTGCAGGGAGCAAGTGTGAGATATTCAGCTGTCACATGTGGCTCGTTGGTCTAGGGGTATGATTCTCGCTTTGGATGCGAGAGGTCCCGGGTTCAAATCCCGGATGAGCCCTTAAAAAAATAAATAAAATCATACATGCAAATGAGCTCATTAGCCTATCCACAGAGCACGGGGGATATTTGCATGTCATTACCATTGTGCAACATCTCATTTGCATGCAATGCACTATAAAGGTGCCTCACAACAGCACAGGCCATGGACTGGTATTGCAACCATCTGAGTTAAGTTGCGCCTGCTGTGGGGACAGCCAGCACAGCAGTATGGATGGGGTGGGCCACTCCAGCCAGTAATCACATGTCCATATCCACAGGTAGCATCATGACTGAGCATGAGGAGGGTGAGGAGCGTGGGCCTGCCTGAAAGTGCAGGCCCAGCTTTACAAAGGCAGGAGCCGATGCTGTGTTCGAGGTGTACCTTGACAGGGAATCATTGCTGAGTGGTGCCACTGGCACACCACAGGCCAGGGTCATGGCCTGGGTGGAGGTGGCAGTGGCCATGAACCAGCAGTGCAGCCACCAGTGGTTTGTGCAGTAGTGCAAAAAGAAGGTGGGCACTGAAAAATGCTGGATAAAGGAGAAGGAGGCGGCCATACAGGCTGCCAGGACAGCCACTGGTGGGGCACATGCCACTGTGCCACAGCTCACGGCACAAGAGGAGCTGGTGGCAGCCACCATGCGGCACAGCGCAGTTGAGGGTGTGCTGGGTGGTGGCTTCCAGACAGGAGGGAGCCCATCATTGCATGGTAGGTATACTGGGGGGGGTGGCTGGTACGGTGACACTAACACATCTGTTTTCCCTTACAGGACCGTCATACCAGCATGCAGTGGCAGGGGCACCTGCAGCTGCTGTGGGGGCAGGCCTAGCCCTGAAGGACCAGCTATCCACTTCTACGGGCATCTGGGGGCCAAATCGTCTGCAGTACAGCACTGCCATCGAGCCAGATGTCCTGGGTATGGTGGCAGACACGGCTCTGGCTGTGTTCCAGGAGGAAACCAGCCATGGCATGCTCTGCGTGAAGACACAGATAGGGGTGGGGTCCGACACCGATGATGACATGACCATCATCCTGAACAGTGGGGGTGTTGTCATGGGGAAGACACCCATACCTGCCACCATCACTGACAGCGCAGCCAGTGGCCTATCGGCGGTGGTACAGCTGCCCGCCACTGACCCTGGTTCCACTGCATGCACAGTCGTAGCAGCTCCGGGTGGTGGTAGTGATGCAACCACCCAGGTGCCAGCCAGCACAAGGGGCCAGAGGGGCAGTGGCAGCAGACGGCTGGGGATGTTGGGTGGCCAGGCGTAACATCTGCCGCCAATGCACCTGACAATGACCTACCCCATGAGGACCCCACTGTGCAGTGTCCACCTGAGCAAGGGGGCCATGCAGTGCAGTCGTACACCACTGGTGGGACAGTGACACTCCCATGCACCACTGGGTGCCTGCCCATTGACTGAGCACACCCGTTTGCTGTAGACCTCCGTGGAGCAACAGGTGCTGCTCGTAGCTGTGGTGCATGCACTCTGCACTGTGGTGCGACAGGCAGCTGAGCAGCGTGAGAGAGGTGCTGCGCAGGTTCTGGAGGCCATACGTCGCATACAGGAGGACACAACCGCATCCCTGGACAGCATAGCCAATGTGATCTTGGTTGACCTTGCGCCACTTGCTGCCACAGGGCGTGGCCACCTGCCACAGTCACCGCAGAGTGCACTGTCCACCCCATGGACCCAGCGTTGGGCGACAACCTCATTGTCAACACCGGGCTCTACTGTCAGCATCCCAGGCACGCCTGGGGTGGGCCTGTTTGGGTGCCTATGGACCCTTGTGAGGACCCGGTCATGTTCCCACAGTGTGACCCATGGGGAGCAGTCACATAGCCCCACCTGTGGGCATTGAGCAGCCTCGGTGCAGCCACTCCCATGTCTGTGGTGGCCGTGTGTCCATGTGGCAGACCTGATGTGCCTGCCGCCCTGTCTACTGTCTGCTGCCACTGCTCTGTGTGCACCTAGGCGATGTGTGTGTGTGTGTGTGTGTGTGTGTGTGTGTGTGTGTGTGTGCGACACAGTTGTGGCACCTGTGTGTCATGCTACATGCTGCCCATGTGCGCACCTGCCCAGCCGCTGGCCCATGTGGCATGTGCGTGATGATGGTAGCAGAGCACTGGTTGCGCTTGTGCAATGGCACCCTGCATCTGATCCACACCACATGCTAGCGCCTGGGCGCATGCCTGCAGGTGCCATTGTGTGTGTGTGAGTGTGTGTGTGTGTGTTTGTGTTGCTGTACAGTGCTGCATGGTGTTGTGTGTAGCTGTGTGGCACGGCCCCCCCACGCACCTGCCCCATGCCTGTGTGTGCATGCCCATGGCCATGCCCAACCATGCTTGTGTGCCGTGCCATTAAGTCTGTTCAGTGCATGGGGGTTTGTCCATCTACCTGGTGTGCCATAGTGCTCCTGTGCAATCATGTCCTGATGCTGGAGTGCCATCCTTAAAGGCCGGGGATCCCTCCACCCAAGGTGGCTTCTCACCACCCCCCAGCCCATTGCCCACGTCGTCCCAACTGCTGTCCCCCTCATCGGCTTTGACAGCTATCCCACAGTCAATGGCCATGTTGTGCAGCATGCAGCATGCAGCTGGCCAGGAATACTCCACATGCCTTTGAAGGGCTGTACTGTAGGGCACTGCTGGACCTGTCTAGGCAATGGAAACATGCCTTCAGCATCCCGAACACTTGCTCAATGATGTTCTGCATGCTGGCGTGTGCCTCATTATACTGGTCTTCTGCTGGGGACAACAGGCACTGGTAGGGGGTGAGCAACCAGGGCCTGAATGGGTAGCCACTGTCTCCTGTGTGTACAGATATATGGTTAGCCTGGTGTCCTCTGTCGCTGTGCCCCTTGCCCATCCCTGGCATTCCCAACAGCGCACTTGCCCTGCCCTCCCCCTTCCAATGCCCCGCTGTACCCAGCTGCACATGGTCTTGCCATACTCACCCTATAGGTGGCCCATGAGGCTATCCCCATTCTCAGACCTGTGGCACAGTGCACAGCGCTGAGCTGTACCAGATATATGAGTCATGTGCGCTCCCAGGGTGTGTGGCACAGGCATTGGTTATGTGCCCCCGGCATCACACACCACCTGGCAGTTGACACTGGGGTAGCCCTTTCTGTTCACATATGCTAACCTCTCCATGCCAGGTGCCATGCAGATGCCTACATGGTTCCAGTCAATGGCCCCTAGCATGCTAGGCATCCATGCTACCCTGTGGAACTCCTGAATGGTTGCTGTACGCTATGCCTGTGTGCTGGGGAAATGGATGTAGTCCGCAGCATGTAGCAGCAGGGCATTGAGGAATTGTGTGAGAAGCCGTGACGGGGCCGACTGGGTTATGCCTGTGGTGTCCCCTGTTGGTCTTTGGAAGGTGCCTGTGGTGAGCAGGCACATGACGGCTGTCACCTTTGTCTCCACTGTCAGGGCGTGGCACTATCTAGTGGGTGCCTGCATCTCCTCACTGCACAGCTCAGATAGCTGCCTCAGAATTGCCCAGTTCAGGTGATACTGGTCCATGATCTTTGTATCAGTGTGGGTCTAAAAGCTGATGTTGGGTCGGTACTGCCTGTTCCGGGCATACAAATGACAGGCCCTTCCACAGCCATGTCACTCTGCCTCCTGCCTCCTCACACCCCTCATTACAGCCTCCCTATGGAAGGCTGCACTGGCCATGGCCCCTGTTGTCATGTCTCCCCTTGGGCGTCCGGTGCCAGTTGACCACTTGCCACTGTGGGGCGGTGCCTTTCCCTCTGCTGGGCTCCCTCTTGTGTCACCTGCCCCTGGCTTGCTATTGCCTGTGACCTCTGTCCCATGCCCCTGTGGATGACCGTGTTGCTCCTTTCAGGGTCTGGTTGCTCCTTCTCTCCCACTCTCTCATTCTCACTCTGTCTGTCTCCCAGTCTCTCTCACTGTCATTCTGTCTCTACCGCCCCGTCTGCATTTCTTTGTCTGCCTTTCTGTCTCTCTCTCTCTGTGTTGCTCCCCTGTGGTGCAAGTGCTGTCCCTCGGCTTGCTCCCTGTTTTTATAGGCTTAAGTCTGCTCGGCACATCTGGCCATTGCTGCACACTTGCGCCATGGGTCACTGGTTGAATATCGCACTGTGCCACATATTCATGGGTACACCACCTGCTCTTGCGCGTGTATTCATTACTGTTGAATATTGGCACACTGCTACTTGTGCTGCACAATGGTTCCCGCTGAATATCGCTCCATGGTGCAATTCCAGAATTGCTCATGCGCAACCCAGTTGCGCCATGAGCAACTGCTTTGAATATCCAGGCCCTACTGTACTACTTGGAATTAATAGTCATTTTCAAATGCAGTCAGCTATCACTTCCATTAACTGAAGTATATTTTCATTTTCTGTTTGCTAATTTGAAGATTTTCCACTTGGCAGTACTGAGGTGATGTGTCAAGCAACAAAAAAGTCAGTTCTGTTCCTTCCACTACATCATCAGAAATGAGATCAAACGGGGGGATCACGTGATGCAGAGTGCTGAGTAGAAGCTCCTCCATTAAGCTCCTGCCTCCTGATCATTAAATCGTCTTTTTTAGATGTTTATATTTCTCCATTTCCTCTGCTTTTGAAGTCTACTGCTATCTAAGCATCTTGTGAGCCTGTTTTGTGAGTTCGATTGGCAGATGGAGGCTTATATGAAGAAAGCCCCGCAGAAACACACACCCCCAGCTAGTCTCGAAAAGGCCCCAAAGAAATCCTGGGCCTCAGGTAGGCCAGATAGGCCTGATCGCCTGAGTCAAGCTGGGAACAAAAGAACAACTAATGCTTAATATAGGTTCTTAGAAGAGTTTAAACCAACTTCATTGAAGAGATAAAGAAAGAATGGTGATCGACCTAAAGAAACTCTCTGCTTAGAAACTGGATGAAGTCTAGATTAACTATTTCTGATAATGCAGCTCCGAATGGTCTCGTTGGAGAAAGGCTAGAAACTTGATCCTGAATTAGTGTCTGTGACAGAAGCCAGCTCATGTGGAGAACAGAGCTTCGAAGTTTTGGAGGCCAGTAGCTGCAGAAACAATGTTGTGATACTAGGGCTACCAGAGGGAGAAGAGGGCCAGCATGCTGTAGCATTCACACAGAAGCTGGTAGAACGGGTTGCTGGCCCCTCTCACTTTGGCCCAGTATACATCATAGAGTAAGCTCACAGGTCACTGCGACCGAAGCCTTCTTCGGATGCTCCCTGCTGTCCTATTATCTGCTGCTTTTTAAATTTCCTAGAAAGGCAGCACTTCTTGCAGAAAGTGAGAGCTTTACAAGAGGTTCATTGGGAGAATACGAAACTGAGAATTGCACAAAATTTCCCTGTATCAGTTCGTTTGAAACAAAAAGCGTTTCATCTCATCGTATCTAAGATCATTGCCGCGGGTCTGAAATTCAAGATGGGATACCTGGCCAGGCTAGAAGTCTTTGTAAACGGATCCTGGTTAAATTACGATGATCCTGAAGCTGCTCTTTCGAGCCTTAAAACCACGCTACCGGACCTGTCCGAGAGCCCTGAGTAGCCCTGTTCTATGCTGAGAGCTGCTTGGGTTGCCTTATTGGAACTGTTATCTCTTCTTCTCTGAGGAGATAATAGAAGCGCATGAGCTGTATTTCAAGTTCTCATTTTCTCATCTGCACTGTGTTAATCAGTGCATGGCCTACTACTAACAACCTCTCAAGTCCTAACTACATAAAGCTAACTCTTGCTCAGGGCAAAGACACTTGGGGTCTCGGGGTTGGCAACTAGAAAAACTTTGTGTCCCAGTATATTCAGTTTTGTAGAATTGCATAGGAGGAAGTTTGTGTTATTAATTCTGGGACTAACGTTCCACTTTACAGTTTGCTGGAAATGGAAGCGGTCTTGAGACTTTCTCAGTAACTCATATTTACCTTGTCAGGATCGGGTTGCAGCCACAAGAGGCGTATCATGCATATGTAATGTAATGTCATGTTGTTCTTAATTAGGAGGATCTCCATAGTTTTCTCACCAGTCCTGAGTTCAGGACAGAAAATTTCCCAAGGGAATTCTTGTAACTAAGGGCTGGTATATTTCCAGGAAGAGTTGTTTTCAGTTTTCTTTCTCTTGGGTTCATGATCTCAATGCTTTTCTCAAGTTTCTGTTCTCAGTTTTGATGGGAAAGGGCTATTCCTTCATTAGTTTTCCAATCTGGTTCTGGTTTGTGTAAAGATTTCTCCAGGCAAGGTACCCTATTTTCACTCAGGTCTTTGAAGTTGCCAGCACATTCATGGTTTGGCAGTTTACTCTGCTCTCTTTCATTATCATGTTAATGCATATGCGTCACTTGCATTGGAAGCCAAAACCGCTCTCTAGTTCTTTTGGGGTAATTAATATCATTCGCATTCTTAAATATTTACTTCTGGATGTAAGTTGTACTGTCATTAACAGAGGTGCATTATCGGGAGGCGGGAGAAGGAGGAAAGGACTCAGTACTGTGCTAAACATTACTTGTAGCAGTGTGGGGGTTGGGTGGGGGTGGAACTGGGGTTTTGTTAGGTGGAATGGGGAAGTGAGAGAGGAATCAGTTAATTGTGGGGGTTGAGGAGGAGGGATGGTTTTACAGCAGTAACTTTTGGAGTATGCTTGCATACATTATGTATCCAATGTGCAGGACTGAACATACTAAGTCCAATAACTATTATCAGATGGCCAAGAGGTGACTTTTGCTACTTGGAATATTAAGAGGATCAGGAAAAATCCAAACAATATCAGGTTCTCAAACATTTAAACTTATACGTTCTCAGGTAACTTTTCTACAGAATCCCATTTATTAGAAGCTGAAGCTCTACAGTTAAGGAGGCAACAGGTGGGGCTGGTTTCGATGCTCAGGGTTCCACTAATAGTTGTGGGGTCATGCTTATTATTAATAGAGCATTCCCTTGTCTCTACACAGGTCATCAAAGACCCTGAGGGCAGGTTTATCCTAGTTAAAGGCACTCTCTGGTCAGTTCCACTTTTACTTGGTAGTATATATGGCCCTAATATGGATGATCCAGAGTTTTTTATGAGACTCATAACCATTATTCTTCCAATGCTTCCCATCAGGATTATTTTGGAGGGCGACTTCAATCGAGTCATAGATTCTAATCTTGACAGGTCAGGAAAATGGGACCAAGAGTGGTCTCTCCGGGGCAGAAAGCTTTTAGGGACTTAGTAGACCAGTGCGGGCTCTGTGATGTCTGGCGCGTGTTATATCCTGACTCTAGGGAGTTTACTTTCATGTCAATGGCTCACGGCTCACAGTCCTGCATTGATTACATACTTATTTCTCAGGCTCTCCTACCCAGGGTTAAGACCTCCTCAATTCAACCTGGCCCTGTCTCCGATCATTCACTGGTGTTGTGCAAATTGACGTTCCTTAATTTACCTAATAGGGAAACCAGATGGAAACTCAATGAACAACTTCTTAAACATGCTAAGTATTGCAAGCTCATAAGGGAGCAAATTGAGTTCTTTTTTTTTAGCTAACCCTTTAGACAGTGCAAGGTAGGATATTTTATGGGGGGCCTTCAAGGCTTACATGAGAGGGATCCTCATTAGTATGGCGGTGAGTAGGAAAAGGGCACAGGAGAAGGAACTATTATCATTACTGTCCCAAATTTGGTCACTTGAAGTTAATATTTTGGCTAGTGCCCCAGATGAAGACAAGAGGAAGCTCCTAGTGTTGAAGGACAGATTTCTAGAGTTACTATGGGAAAAAGCAGAATTAGCCATTATTTGTACTAGGGCTAGTTACACGGATCAGGAGAGAAGATGGGGCGCCTATTGGCATTGCGTATAAAACAACAAGAATCTGCAAGATTTATCCCTTCAATTCGGGCAGTGGCAGATGGGTCTCTGAAAGTATCTCCTACAGAGATAGTACAAGAATTTTCCCTATATTATGAAAGACTGTACAGTGACATGGAGTATCCTTCCTGTCCTGGGAGTATGGAGAACTATCTGAGGGATTCCCATCTGCCCTTCCTTTCAGAGCAACACAAGGGTTTTGGTCACCCTATATCACAGGAGAAATTGCTGAGGTTATTAGTGGATTACCCGTGAGACAAAGTCCAGGCCTGGCAGTTCTCTCTCCCTATTTTACAAAGTTTTTTGGGATCTCTTACTACCAGTACTTTATCAGCCTAGTTCAATATATTTTAATCAGGGCAGAGGCAGACCCTCACCTCTTTGAGGCCTTGATTGTTCTTCTCCTAAACCAGATAAAAGACCCTAGAACTTGTTCAAAGCTACAGACCTGTATCCCTTCTGAACCAAGATATTAAAATTCTTTTCGAAGATACTAATCCAATAGGTTAACTGTAGTTCTCCCTGAACTAATAGGTATGAACCAGGTAGGATTTATGAAGGGGCGCTCATCATCTGACCATTTAAGTACCCTATCTCATGTCTTCTCAGCTACAGGGATGCTGAGTTTCCATGCAGGACTGGTTTCCCTGGATGCCGAGAAGGCATTTGATCGTGTGAATTGGTATTTTTTGTTTCGAGTTCTGGAAGCTTTCCAATTCCCCTCTGTATTTATATCCTGGATTGCTACATTATATAAAACTCCTACAGCAAAGATCTCTGGGAACGGGGCCTTTTCCAAACCTTTTCCACTCCATTCAGGGACCAGACAGGATTGCCCCTTATCTCCTCTGTTATTTAATTTATATCTGGAACCTCTCATCCAAAACATTCTCAATAATGCCTCTATACAAGGCATTTGGGTTGGGCACCATGAAATTAAGGTCACTGCATATGCGGATGACTTGCTGATACACTTATCCCATCCGGTATCTTCTGTACCGGCTTTGTTGAGTGAAATTGTAAGATTTAGTGCCCTTTCCAATTACAAACTGAATGCCAGCAAATCCTCATTCTTTCTATTAAACCATAAGGTATTCAAAAATGACATTAGTCCCTTAGGTCTATGTTGGACTCCCAGGTCATTTAAATACTTGGGCATTAAACTATCCCGTAACCCCCTAACATGGTTTAAGGAAAATCTCGAATCTCTCTCACAGCTTATAATTCACAACCTTGATAGGTGGTCCAAACTTCCCATTTCACTATGGGGCCGGATCAACATAATTAAGATGAATATATTCCCTAAATTTTTTACCCTTTATCTCTTCTCAATACTTTTATCCCATTACTCTGGTTTAAAAAGTTACATGGCATATTTACTAGATTTATTTGGGCCGATAAGTATCCTCGATTGGCCTATTATAAATTGGCAGCTCCAAAACTTGAGGGGGCTCTGCGGATTCCCCATCTGGCTATATATTACTGGGCCAGCCATTTAGCAAAATGTTTGAGATGAGTATCTCCTGGCCCGGAAAAAGAACAACTGGTTTGGCTTGGGATTGAATTAGATGTATTTAGGTCTAAGAATCTGGACCCCCTAACCTTATTCTATCTTAAAATCTCCCAGGTGCATATGGCTGAGGAATGCCCTATAGTAGTTACCTCATTAAAGGTATATGCACAGTTATGTTCATTTTTGCGTTATACCCCTCAGTTGGATTTGGCCCAGTCTATCTGGAATTCTCCATCTTTCACCATTAACAAGAAGCAAATTCCCCGTAAATGGTTGCCCCAATTGGGGGATGGGAAAGTGCTCTCTTTTGTGGATGAAGATGGGCAATGGTTGTCAGTAGGAGATATTATTAGGAAATTTCTTATCCCAGCTCCCTCTCACTTCAAAGTTGTACAGTTAAGGCACTTACTTACAATAGTTATCAGTAATACCCCCCCCCCACCCAAGACTGTCACAGCCCTGATACCTGAGGTTTCTTTACTTCTTGGATCGTCAGGTGTCATATCTAAATTATATCAGGTCTTGTTTTGTTAAAGATATGGGGACTCTTTTGGACCCATGAGATTCTGGAACTCTATCCTTCCTCAGTATCATCTGGATTGGCAATCCCTGTGGAGATCCTGTCATAAATATGTTTCTCAAGACAAATTGCGTCTCATGCAATATCACATCTTACATAACATGTATTGCACAACGGTAAAATTAAAGAAATGGGATTTCTTGAATTCCAATATATGTACTAAGTGTTCGCGGGAAGAAACTTCTTCACATGTTCTGGTCCTGCCCTAAAATTTCCCTTTTATGGGATTCAATCAAGACTTCTCTGGACCCTTTACTGGGCCATCAGGAGTATTTTACTCCTGATATTTGCCTTTTAGGGGACCTGTCTTCCATCAGAGCTAAAGTAAGAAGGTTTCATATTTCTATGATTGCCTTATCTGTCAAGAAGCTTATTTTACGTCACTGGAAAGACAAGTCCACCCCAACCTTACAAAAATGGGTGAATGAAATTCTTGCCAATCTGCATACAGAAAAAGCGATTGCCAGTCTTCACAACAGATTGGCAGCATATACCAAAATATGGGATCCCCTTCACTCTCTAATTTCAGTGGCTCAGTCTTAATCATGTCACAGTCTAAAATGCCCTGCAGGTTCTCAGGTAATGAGCTTAGTATTTAGGGGATACACGGATTTGTTACTGCTGTAAGGGGAGGGACAGGAGGGTTAGGCAGTCATGTCTTTATAAGTGGCTGTATTTACATCTCATTGTCATTGTAACTGCCTTTATTGTGGAAAATGTACTAATAAAGTTTGAATTATAAAAAAAAAAAAGAAATGAGATCAAACACTTTGAGGCACCGCACAGCCTGAGCAGTTACTTTCACAAGCTACCAATCAAAATGCAAGAAGTTATGACATCACTAGTCACCAGGGAGAGCCAGCTCCTGCTACTTCATGTAAAAGTGAAACCAGGCATTGAAAAATGGTTCTTACTGGTTACTAGTGATGTCATAGTCAGAGTGGTCTCAGTGTTGATATATTGAGAGGAAGAGAACTGACTTTGTTTTCATCCAGACAGAGTGTTGTTTGACACATCACCCCAGTACTGCCAGGTGGAAAATCTTCTAATTAGCAAACAGAAAAAAGAAAAAAAGACTTGCGCTATAAGAAGTGATAGCTGACTACATCTGAAAGTTACAGTTAATTGCTGGCAGTTTCCAGGCCGTACACAAACTCTTTAAGGGTATTCCCTCCTATTGCCTCCTTTTTCTCCATCACACTCCCCTAGCCTCTCCCCCCAGCTCTATGTTTACTGTCTCATCCCTACCTCCCCCCCCACTGTCTATCTCCCTCATCCTCACCGATATTTATGACCATCTTAATTTTTATTTAAATTTGTTGTAAATATGGTTATTTCTGTGCTTGGTATTTTTTCTTTTGCTGTATACTATATGTTGTGATTCTCTGTGACTTGGATGAATGTGAAAACAGGCATGTTTGCTCACACTCTTTCCAGTATAAAATAAACTTGATTAATTGATTGATTGACTGATGAGGCTCTCATTGGATTTCCCCTGTCAGTGGATTAGGGACTTTAAGAGGGACAGATCTCTTCACCTCTTTCTTCTGTAAGCGCGCCAAGACAACAATTTATCTGCCTTTTCACTACTCTCGTAATATTTCTGATTCAAAACATACTAACATACTAAAATGCCAGCAGAAAAGGCCTCATGGTCTATCGAGTCTGCTCAGGAGTCAATACCCAGAATGGGTACAGTAACTATCTTCCTGTTTCCTCCCATACTCGCCCCTCCCCCACCAAAGTTCCCCCCAGACAAGCATTCCTCAGCTTCACCCTCCTCTTATACCTGTCCCAGCCCCTCTTGAACCCCTCTAGCATAGACACCTCCAACAGCTCCTCAGGCAATGCATTCCATAGAACCACCACTCTTTAGAAACATAGAAACATAGAATTTGACGGCAGATAAGGACCGCTTGGCCCACCCAGTCTGCCCATTTCCCTACCTAATGGATAAGCTGCAGATCCTAGTTAACCAGCAGCCTACTTCTTCCTACCCCCACCCCCTAGAATTGCCTTATGACTGTCCCATGCATGCTTGAATTCCACCCCTATTTTTGACTCCACAACCTCCTCCGGAAGGCTGTTCCATGCATCCATTTCCATTTCGCTCCATTCAATTTCAGTGAAGTACCACCTCCTTCTCTCCCCCCTGAGTCTTCCACCCTCCAGCCTCTAACTGTGACCCCTGGTGACTCCTCCCTCTTTCCTCTGAAGGGTCCCATTTGGACCAACCTTAATTACTCCCTTCAAGTACCTGAAAACCTCAATCATATCCCCCTTGTCCCTCCTCTCCTCTAGCAAGAATAGGTTGAGCTCCCCAAGTTGCTCCTCATATGTCTTATCCCCCAAACCCCAGATCATCCTAGTTGCCCTCCTCTGAACCTGCTCCAGAAGCAGGATGTCCTTCCTTAGGTGCAGATGCCACAGTTGCATGCAGTACTTGAGGTGTGGTCTAACCAAGCTGTTGTACAGTGGACGAATCACCTCCCTACTTGTTGAGGTAATCCCCATTGTGATGCAGCCAGCATTCTATTGGCCCTGGCTGTGGCCGCCTGCATTGTTCAGAATTATTCATCTTGACATCCTCCAGAACCCCCAGATCTTTTTCCCCAGCCGAGGACTGCAGTATGTGCCCCCCCGGGCATACACCTCTTCTGGGTTTCTACACCCTAGGTGAAGCACCCTGCATTTTCTGGAGTTAAATTTCAGTTTCCAGGTGTGTGACCACCTCTCCAGAGTGCCCAGTTCCCCTGAAGGGCCATCCTACCCTCTTCCCCATTAACCACTGCTCCCAGATTAGAGTTGTCTGCGAAGAGGCTCATTTCATACCTGATATCCTCCTTGATATCAGATATATAGGTGTTAAATAGGACCACTCTGAGATCTGATCCCTGTGGGACACCATTTATGACCCCCTTGGAAGATGAGACCACCCCCACACCACCACACACTGGGTATGTCCAGATAGCCAATTTCCAATCCACCTGCCCATCAGTGTCCCCTGCCCCATCCTACCCAGCTTCTCCTGCAGACCTGTGTGTGGGACCAAATCAAATGCCTTGCTGAAGTCCAGGAAGAGGACATCCACTGGTCTACCCTGGTTGAGTGCCACCATCACCCCCTGGTAGAACTCCACAAGATTAGTCGACATGATCTGCCTGGGATGAAGCCATGCTGACGATCATCCAGGAATCCCTGTTCCTCCAGGTATACCCCCAGCCTCTTCTTTAGGATGGCCTCCATCAACTTTCCCACCACCGAGGTCAGGCTGACAGGTCTATAGTTCCCCAGCTCTTCCCTCAAACACCCTTTGTGGATGGGCTCAATATGTGCCTGCCTCCAATCCCTGGACACCCTCCCCGTCTGCAGAGAAGCATTAAAAAGGGTATCCAGTGGAGACGCCAGGACATCAGCTAACTCCCACCTCCCACAGTACCATAGGATGGATACCATCAGGACCTGGTGTTTCATCCTTTTTTAGGTACTTGAGGGCTTCCCACACCCTGCTGACAGGGATTTCAGCATCCGTACCTGCACCTCAAGGCATATCCAGCATGCCCCCCCCAGAGCAGCTCCCTCAACACCCTGGTGACAGTAGGTAACCCATCAAGTAAGGCCACCACCCCTTCTACCCCCAACCCCCTGTATCCCATTGCTCTGAAGCTCCCCGGCATCCTCCCTAGTGAAGACCAATGTAAAGTACACATTGAGTACCTCCGCCTGTTCTCCTGCCTCCTCCGCCCACCCTCCCACTGTCCTCAACCTATTGAACTGACCCTTCACTCTTCTTTTCTCCCCAATATACCTGAAGAACCCTACCCCTGATCCCCTGTGCCAGCCTCTGCTCTATTCTAGCCTTGGCCCCTCTTATCACTCTGGTAACCTTCCTGGCTGTTAAAAGATACTCCTTCCTATCCAAGGCCCCAATGCAAGCATTTGGACCAACCATATGCAGCCCTCTTCTCCCTTATCACCTCCTGAACCTCCTTAGTACACCAGCATGGCTTCTGAGACCTACCACTCTTGCAACCCTCTCACGTACAGGACCTCGTATCCTCCTGTATCCCTCTCTTGATGGTTTCCCACCTGCTTTCCATGTCCATGTCCATGCCTGCTTTAAACCTCTCCAAGTGACCCTTGAGAATTTCCCCCATATTCCTAAAGTCAGCCCCTCTAAAATCAATTATCACCATCCTTGTGTGATCCCTCTCCCTCCCCAGGTCCAATAGAAACCAGACCGTGCCATGGATGCTTCCAGCCAGGGGGTCCCCCACTTTGAGGCCCCTTACTAGGTCACAGTCAGCCAGGAACACATCCAAGATATGGCTCTCTCTCGTTGAGTCCCCAACCTGCTGATTTATGAATGCGTCCTGGAAAACATTCAACTGACTCTGTTCCCTAGTCAAAAGGGATGTCATAGTTCCCCATTCAGTAGCCGCATGTTAAGGTCAGCCGATATCACCACGCCATCCCCTTCCTGCCCACAGTGGTCCTTAATATTAGCCTGTAGGCAATCCTCCAGATCATCAGCCAGCATGGGAGGCCTGTATATCACCTCCATTTTGACCTTCATTCCTCATGGAGTTCACAAGGTGACCCATAAGGCCTCCATGCTACCCTCCGGTTCCTTCACTGATTATCCCTATGCTTTCCCTAATGAACAGTTCTACTCCTCCCCCTCTGCCCACCTCCCTTTCCTTTCTAAGCACAATATACCCACTCAGGTTTAGGTCCCAGCCATGTCCACGGGTGGTCCAAGTTTCAGAGACAGCAACCACGTCCGCATCCCCCTCCACCAGCCTTTCCTGGAACTCAGACATCTTATTCCCCAACCTCCTGGCATTTGTCAGTATCACCCTCCAACCCTTCTCCATCCCTCCCTCCCTCCCATTCCATTTTCCCCCAGTAAGATTCCACACAGCCACTCACTTGCTGCCCCTGATGCACTGTCTGTCTCTCCCCAGTGAGATTCCACACAGTCACTCACCTGCTGCCCCCGATGCACTGTCTGTCTCTTCCTTGTGGGGAAGAAAATTGAGCACATAAAATGCAGAGAATTGTCTAATTTACAGAGAGCTAGATTATTTAAACCCTCTCTAACCTTTTTGATTTGGGTCAAGACAGCAGGATCCTGTTGCTGTTTCTGAGTCTTTTCCAGCTCAGACAGCTGTTGTTCTAACTAGAAAAAAGCATTTCCAATGCTCTTTATTTTTAAAAGAGGCATACAAAATCATATGTCCCCTCAACACCACTTTGAGGTCATCCCAAATGAACTTTAGGGGAGTCCCCTTCCCCTCATTATCCTGAAGATATGGTTTAATGACTTCTTTGGTAGAGGCAATGAATGTTGGGTCCTGCAACAAACCAGCATTTAAATGCCAAAGGCCTTCCTTTTTAACCAAACCCATTTGCACTTTGCCTACTATCAAACCATGATCTGATAAGGAAATGGGGCAGAAGTGAATATCTATGAAAGTATGAGCTAAGGTTCGCTGGGTATAGAAACAGTCCAACTGGGCCATAGGAGCTGGTTGCTGGAGAATAGAATGTGTAATCTCTAACACTTGGAAAATGCTGCCGCTATGGATCTACCCAGCCTCCTTCAGAAAGCAGAGTACAGAGCAGCTTAGAACAGGCCAGGTTCCCCTTCTTAGGGATTGGAGCTCTGTCCAATTCCTGTGATTCAGCACAACTCCAGTCACCAGCACAGATTAGTTGTCCCTCTGGTAGGGAGACAAAAAGAGAGAAAAAACACCTAAAAATAGGTATTTGAGGGAATTGTTGGTGCATATACTGAAAATAAATGTATAAATTGTGCCAGGTAAGTACCAGGCAACCCCCACAAACCTTCCATCCCATCTTTATGAACTTTGGTAAGGTGAAATGGGAGACCCCAACATACAGAATAACAACTCCTGCTTTTTAGAGCTGCAGATAGGCAGAGCATGCAGCCCTATTGCGTCAGCCGAATGTTTGCTTTCTGGCATTGGCATTGGTAGTGTAGGAGTTACAGAGCTGAGTAATAGGAATGGCAGTGAAGTACTGAACTGAAGCCAACCCCACCACCACCCTGCAGAGATTGACAGGCATTGGGGTGTGCCTTTGGGTCATCAGGCATAACGGCCACACCATTTCACCATACCCTACCCTGCAGACACTGATAAATGTCATGGTGTGCCTTGGGGTCTTTGGCCCTTATGCGCACCCCATTCCATCAGGAAATACGGTGAGATGGGTGCAGTATAGGAGAATGAGGTGAACTTTGGGGCCGAAGAGTCCAAGGCACACCTCGATGCCTCTCACTGGCTGCAGGGTGTGGAATGGTATGAGCATTACAGGCAAGAATGCCAAGTCACACCCCGATGCCTGTCATTCTCTACAGGGTGGGGTGTTATGGTAGGAAACCCTAATGCCTCAGGCATTTGTTGGTATTTTCACTCCAAATTTTCAACATGGTTTTTTTGTGACCCCCACCTCACGAACACTGGCAATATCAGTTTGTTAGCTGAAAGTTGCTTTTGCACAGTGACTACGGCATTTAGCACCACAGGTGCAAAAACACATTCTGAACAGGATTTGAAAAACGACAGCTGTACTGTTCATGGGGAGGTGTAAAAAATGGCAATGTTGAAAATCTGCAGTGAAAATATAAAAAAACTGACAAAGTCATGAGCATGCGGAGAAACTGCAACGCACACCCGTAATGTAATTAGTTTGGGAATTTTTTTACAGCAGATTGTCAACACAGGCATTTTGGGACCTCCGATCATGAACAGTGTCACTGTGATTTTCTTTATCTGTCCCGAACAATGATTTCCCACAGCGACCACACATTTCTGCGCTGAAAGTGTGAAAACACATTTCGGTCATGTTGTGAAAAATGACAGCTGTACTGTTCATAAGGAAGTGTGGTAAAATGCCACTGGTGAAAATCTGGACTGAAAATATTACAAATTCATGAACTTACACCATTTTAAGACCTCTGCTCATGAACAGTGTCACTGTGACTTTCTTAATCTGCCTCAAACATTGCTTTCGCACACCGACTGCACCATTGTGCGCTCTATGTGCGGAAACACATTTTGGGTGAGATGTGAAAAATGGCAGCTGTACCTCTCATAAGGCAGTATAATAAAATGGCAATGTTGAAAATCTGGCACGCAAATATTAAAAATTCACAAACTTGCGAGCGTGCATAGGAACTGCGCAACGTGCACTCCTAAAACAGTCATTTTTGGGAATTTTTTCATCAAATTTTCAACATAGCCATTTTAAGTCCTCTGTTCATGAACAGTGTCACTGTGATTTTCTTAATCTGTGCCAAACATGGATTGCACACACCAACTGCGCCATTGTGCGCTACATGCAGGAAAACACATTTTGGGCTAGATGTGAAAAATGACAGCTGTACTGCTCATAGGGTGGTGTGATAAAATGGCAATGTTGAAAATCTGGAGTGCAAATATTAAAAATTTGTGAACTTACGAGCGTGTGTAGGAACTGCACAATGTACACTCGTAAAACAGTAATTTCTAGGAGTTTTTTTCACCACATTTTCAACATAGCCATTTTAAGACCTCTGATCATGAACATTGTCACTGTGATTTTCTTAATGTGTCACATACATTGATTTCGCACACCGCCTGCACCATGGTGTGCTACATGCGTGGAAACACATTTTGGGTGAGATGTGAAAAATGACAGCTGTACTGCTCATAAGGGGGTGTGGTAAAATGGCAATGTTGAAAATCCAGAGTGCAAATATTAAAAATTTGTGAACTTGTGAGCATGCATAGAACTGCACAATATACGCTTCGTGAAACTGTCATTTTAGGGTTTCACCAAATTTGCAACATAGACTTTTTGAGAGCCCACCTTATGAACACTGGCACTGTCATTTCATTAATCAGTCCTGAAAGGTGATTTCATGCAGTGACTGCGAAATCACCCTTTGGGCCCAATTAACGTCATGACAGCTCAAGAATTCATAAGGAGGGGTCCCAAAACTCCATGTTGAAAATTTGGTGCCAAAATTCCAAAAAATGCCTGAGATATGCATTAAAGTTGAAAAAGCCCTATTTATGACATTATACAGCTTACCAGCATTTCCTCAGTTCGCGATCAGCTTTGAAGAGTGCAGACGTGTTCCCGGTCCACCGAAGATCATTGCGCCGAGCTCCGGAGGTAAGTATAGGGTGAGGGGGGTGTGGGAAGGCAGGGTGTGCAGTGGGTGGGCACAGGTGGGTAGAGAGACCACAGAAGGAACTTTTTTTTTGTTTACAGGTTTTGTTTTCTTTAGGAAGATGACATGGAACATTTGCAATGCTGGGGTGGGCTCCCAGCATGGCAGCTGGAAGGCTGTTTGCGGGGGCCTGGAGCCTACGGGGGATTGGGCACTCCCGTCGGCCATAACAATTTTTGCCACGCTGGGTTAGGCTCCCAGTGTGGCAGCTGGAAAGCTTTTTTTTGGAGGGGGCGTGGAGCCGATGGGGTATTGGGCACCCACATCAGCCATACAGTATGTGCATGGGGGGGGCGCATGAGCATGCAATATGCATGTGTGTGTGTGTATAGGGGGGAGCACTGCTCACTGAAGCAGAGCTCTCCCTTTCAACTGTATGGCACTGCATTTTCAACTGCTGTCATAGACAGCTGCAGTGTTCATTGGAGAACTGCGGCCGTGCCTGCAAACACACTGACTGAACTGGAAGACAGGTGCCACACCTCCGAAAACTCAGATGATGGCACTATGTTTTTTGCACATGTGTGCAAGCAAACATAAAAATGAACTACAGGATTCAGACAGTAGAACTCTTCCTTTGGAGTTTTTGAATGATCCTTCCACTCTCTGCATTCCTTCAATTAAACCATTGTAGTGCTGCAGACTGAAAATCTCTCCAGGGCTCAATCAAATAGATTCATTTTAGTTCTTTCGGCAGCCTAGGGATTAGGAAACAAACGCTGTGGACAATCACCTCTCCTCCCTGCCTGCATTTTATATATATATATATAGCACTGTTTTTAGAGCCCCTTAAATAATTGTGCCTCTTAAAAGAGCTTAAGGCAGTAATGACTGTAATTTCTATTGAAACACACTGATAATATCAAGGGCGAGTAAGATAAATAGCTGTGGAACAGTTAACTTCCATAAACAATGAAAAGATTATTTCTTTTCAGTGGCACTCCTTTTTCTGCACTCTAGCATATTTACCTGATTCTGTACTATATGTATTGATTTCCTGCAAAACGTGTCTTTAAAACTAAGATATTTATAATAATTGGTTAGTTAATATAGTTGTGAGCCTTTTCTTGTATTTTAATGGCTTCAACTCCCCCTGTTCTCAGATTACCTTGCAATACATTTGAGTCTTAACCTTTGATTATGCTGGTCATTAATCTTCAGCCTTCGCTCTTGAGGTCAGAGGGAATCAGAACCCTTCTGTGGCAGAACACACTGGTTGTGCATAAAGTTGCTCATCCTGTACTTTTCATAGTGTATAGTAGTACTATGTGAAATGTGGGCATTGTGTTTTTTTTCCTTTTTTCCATCACTAAACTGACTTGTGAAGTCTCTAGATGTTTAAGAATACTGTCATACCACAGAATTAGAGGAAAGCAACAATGTTCCAACATTCCAAGTGGTTCTGCTGCAGTAGTGACATCACTTCTGCAGCAGAACAACATAATGATGTCACTAGTGCAGCAGAACAAGCATATTCCAGGCATGGAATTCCATGCATAACAGCCTTCTACTATATACTATATAGAGGATTGTGTATGGGCAATCATACACAACAAGAGAGTTGTACGATCGAGAGGTTTCCTTGATAACTGGAGACCTTGAGCGCAAAGCTCAAGAAGTCTGTTACCACCGAAATCTTGAGATTGTTCAACTGTCTTGTTTGTGTATGGTTGCTCATACACAATCTTTTATACTGTATGGGCAACCATGGGCAGCACTCCTTTATCCCCAAACAGGTCTCCAATAAAAAAAAAAATGCCTTACTTAAGCAGCAGTTTCATTGTGCTGCTTACTTCCTCACCACCGTGGCTGCTCAATTGCGCATGCATGCCCATGTTCAATGTTGTTGTACTGCATTAGTGAAGTGTTTGGTGCAGCACAACAACATCTTGACGCACTGAGTGCAGCACAACAACACTGTTCCAGGCATGGATTTCCATGTGGAAAAGCATTCCACCATACACTTTAAAAGGCATTTTGTTTTTGCAGTTTTCTGCAAATTTCTTGCCTCTTTCATTTAATTTTTCTGTCCAATGTCCACCTCCACATTTACATTTTTTATTTCTATTTGATCATGTTTCACAGCATGTAAGGCTAGTAACAGTGACAGATCCAGCTTCCCTTGGTTAACAGGGCACTGGCTAGGCACTACAGTTGGAAGCCAGGGCACCTATTGTAACTCAAATGGAAATGCATATGTGCAAATTCATGCTTGCTTCTTGGAGTATTTGAACTAATGATAAATATTATGTTTCTACAAATAAAAATGCAAATTCCATTTTATTTTTTTATAGGGGATGGCCCTGCTTCTTCTGTCTTGGAGTGAGGGTACAGATGGCCCAGCTTCTTTTGGCTTGGGATAGGTGGCTCTGCTTCCCCTGGCTCGGGGATGGAGGAATGGCCCTTCCCCCTTCTTTCTCTAGCAGGAGAAGCTAGACCATATAACCCAGAAGATAGGGTCATCCCCAAGCCAGGAAAAGCAGGGCCACCACCAAGCTAGGAGAAACAGGGAGATACCCTTCCCCCAAGCCAAAAGAAGCAGGGTCATCCTCAGCCCCCCAAGCTGGGAGAATGAGGGCCTCCTCCCACAAGTAAAAGCAAAGCAATTCTCCCTGGGGCAGGAGAAGCCTTCCCCATCACTTGAACAAGAAGAAATGGCCATCTCAACCCTTTACAGTAGGTATCCACCTACCAAAATGGTCCTCAATGGATTGGCCACCCGCAGTGGCAGGCCAAGAGATTGAGGGCCATGCGTTCTCTTGTTTTAGTCTCTTCCCTCCTCACTCCACAGCACTGAGACATTTTCAAATAAACCCATCCATTTACCTTAACGAAAAGGCACAAGCAGTCAGAACCCTATTACTCTGGTTCTGCAAGTAGTTTCTTTCTTGGCTGCTTTTGCTGCTGGCAGGACTTTTACTTGAGGGTCTGACTCTGTGCTGCAGCTACTGGCTGGGCAGGGTGGCTAGCTGGTGCTGCAATCTTTCATTACGGACCAGTCTGTTCCAGTAGTTTATGAAAAAAAAGCACAGCATAGTTCAGCTTTTTTAAGGTTAGCTATAATACTGGGTTGGGGGCTTATGTGCTGTAGATTGCAAGCAATAGCAATGCAGTTCTGGTTTGGTGGGCATGGTTGGCTGGGTGACTCCTGATTCAGGCAACTAGGCAGTCACCAGATGCCAAACCGCAGTGCCACTCCCTGTTCCAACACTGGGAGCCCAATTATGGGGAGGGTGGTAAAATAAAATGAAAGCAAGTAGCCACTTGCTGCTCAACCTTGTGCCACCAGACTTCTCCAATTCTGACACAAAGTGTCTATACTTAGAGTCAGACAGTAAATGAAAAAAGTAAGCAAACAATGACAGCCAAACCCCAATGCCCAGTGCTGCCAATCCTCCAGTGTAAAACTAGTTGTCCAGCACCCCCCCCCCCCGGTCTAACAGTAAAAAAAAAAGTAAGCAGACAATGGGGGCCCATCTACAGTGATGTTTTAGAAAGAAATGTTAGCTGTTTTCTGCAATAATCTATTGTCTCATTGCCCCCTGCTATTCATTGTACTATTGCACATTTGTGTACCTGCCACTTCAAATAAAAAGAAGTGTTATTCCATAGTCAGCAGTAAAACTTTAACCCGCTTAATAAAAAAGCATATGGAAATTCACACGATGAATACTAAAAACAACAAAAGTGCAGCAGAGCAATGAATATCAGGGAGCAATGTTATGCCATATTGGGGAAAAAACAACTAACTTTTCACTCCAGAAGCAGAGTTTTATCAGAGTTAGTAACATAATGCAGAAATGCCCTTATATTATCTGTCACTAGATCTGACTAGCACATATATGACCAGCACTGTCAATAACAGCATCTTTCATGCAGCACTATGCAGAACAGTGGCAGGAACAAATACGGCATGTAAAGGCAATGCCACTGGTAGTGGTTACAAAGGACACTGACAACTGCTACCAGGTAACACTTATTTTCAGTGGGGATCTGCCCCCACACCCCCCTTAACTATCAGTCAATCAATCAAAATCTTTATTTAACTAGGCAGACACCGTTGAGCAAAGCTCATTTTCGAGGTGGACCTGGGTGAAACAAATATGAACTACAGGATAATACACAACATTTACAATACAGCAAGGTAAACAGCATGGGCATGAACAGCAATAAAAAGAAACAGTGCAGGTTATATGTAACAATATATAGAATCAAGTAGAATGTACAACATATAGTGATGCAAGAAAAAAGATAATATACAACAATTACAGTTCATAGCATAAACAGCAAGGGTGTGAGCAATAGTAGAGCTAGGTAGGGCAGATTCAGATAACCACAGTAATGTACAGTCAAACAAGATGTGCAAACAGGTAATGTTGCAGATGAGTTCCACAACTATGATGCATATGTAAAGACATGAGACAAAGGTGAGCCTTCAGGAACCACAGGAGAAACTCAGAGGCTACACTAGGGGAAGGGGAAGGATGGGGAGACAGGAAGGGGGGTAGAATGAAGAGGAAGGGGAAAGGACAGCAGAATATGGAAAGGGGTGTGCAGTGCTAGTTGTGAGGTATGGATTACTAGGAGGAAGAATAACTGTAAGGCAGGGCATGGGTGAGAGCAAACTCAAAACCAGAACTAGTCGGGGAAAAGAAAGAAGGAGGACAGAGGCAATGAAGAGGTAAAGGGGGAGAGAGAGAGAGAGAGAGAGAGAGAGAGGGCCAGGCAGAAGCTGGACCAGCGACTAAAGGAGGCCACGGCAAGGTAAATAGTAGGTTCCAAGTGGTTAGGGAAATCCAAGTTCAGGAATGGCAAACACAGGGTTCTGTAATATGGTGAGAGTATAGCATTTTGAAAGATGCTAGACTGATGGCATACTTTAGTTTTAGGGTTTTTGCAGTTTGTTCCACATTAAAGGCAGCACATGACTAATAGCTGCACAGTCAAAGTGAGATCTGACCTTATATACTTTCAAAGAGAAGTAGGAGGTGCTTCTCACAGCATACCTACTAAGAGTACAAAGCGGTAGGCAGTCAGAGATATAGTTAGATAATGTATTTAAAATTACTTTGTATGTCCAGGAGGTGGCATTTCTTTGTCATCTGAAGCTAACGGAGGACCACCCTACTGCCGTGTGCAACAAGCAATGGTGGGTGGAGTAGGGAAGGCCCGTTATAAACCTTAGGGCTATGTGATACAGTGTGTCAAATTTTGATAGCACTCTGGCTTGCCCTTGATTGTGTACAGGAAGTCAGTGTAATCTAGGAGGGAGAGAAAGTGGTTTGGACTAGCCTCATCTTGGCTTCCCTGGAAAGGAGATCTTTTATCCTGAAGAAAAGTCCAAGCCTCTAATGAAGTTTCTTTGTCAATTCTTCAGTATCTACCAGGACTGAGAGTCTATTATCAAGCCGTACCCCCAGGTATTTGAATTTGGTCACATACTCCAATTGCTCACCAAGTATGGTAATTACCAGGGGAAGAGTCCCAACTTAGGCTAGGTTAGGTAGGTTGGGAAAAGGTGAGAGGAACAATGCTTTTGTTTTCTTGGTGTTCAAGAGCAACTTCTGGTTCATGAGCTGACGCTGCAGTAGATTTAATTCATCCTGGAGGACTGAGTACGTTGCATAGGGGGAGGGTCCACTGATATAAAGCACTCTGTCATCTGCAAAAAGGTGTATTTGGGCCTTTCTAATGGTGTTGTCTGTCCCGTTAATGTAGATTGCGAATAGCCAGTGTCCCAAGATGGAACCTTGAGGTACTCCTCCCAGGAGGGGCTTTAAGGGAGAGACTTCACCTTCTGCTTTTACCTGCTGTGAGAGACTTATGAGGTAATTCTCGAACCATATGGTGGATAGAGCATCCAGGCCCATGTATTGGAGGGATGTGAGGAGCAAGCTGTGGTCGACTGTATCAAAGGCCTTGCTCAGGTCCAAGAAAACCACACTGACGAAGTTCATATTGTCCAACTCACACTGCCCATCATTCGTTACGTTGGCTAAGGTCAAGATTGTGCTGTGCTCTGAAGCCTGACTGTAATGGATTGAGCAAGTTCACCGATTCCAGGAAGTTTCTAAGCTGGGTATTCACAGTTTTTTTCAGCATCTTAGTGTTGGTAGAAGGGAGATTGGCCTGTAATTGTTCAAATCACTGGGATAGCCAGATCTGAACAAAGGGATAACATCGGCCATTTTCCAGAAAGAAGGAAGATCACCGTGGGAGAGGGATAGGTTTAACAGGTGTGTAATGGGCACTGCCAGGACGCAGTAGCCTATCTTTAAGAAATATGGTCCAATGTGATCTGCTCCTGCACTTTTTCTAACATCCAGCTGGAGCAAGAGGTCTTTGACTTCCTTTAGAGTTGTAGGTTGAAGAGATAAGGATGGATTTGGAAGGGAGCATTCTTGATCACTGATTCCAAGCTGAGTGCAAAGTGTACTAGCTGGGGAGGTATCAAAGGCTAACCCTGAGATGGCAAAATGATTGTTGAAGGAGTCAAGGATTGATTGTCTGTCAGTGAATGTAGTAGTACCGGTTGAGATTTTTGTCAGCAGGCAGACACTGGGGGAATGGCCTTCAATATCCTTGATTAGTTTCCAGAATTTGGAGGAGCAAATTGGATGAAAGATCAAGTTGAGAGCGATAGAAATTAGCCTTTGTTTCTCTAACCATTTTGATGCACAAATTCCTCAACCTCCTGAACAGATTCCAATCATTCCCAAGTTTTGTCTTGCAGTCCTTTTTCCACAGCAGATCCCTATTATACAAAGCATCCCTCAGCTCACTGGAAAACCACTGACAGTTTTTTTTTCCCTGACCTGGGTTTTCACTAATGGTGCATGTTTGCTGAGAGTGGCTAGAATGATGTCTTGGAAAATATTATAAGCAGTAGCCACAGACTTTGCTAGATTAAAGTTTGGCCAGTACACAGAGTGATTTAGCTCTGAGATGAATACACAAGGGTCAAAATTGTTCAAACACCCTGATAGTAGAGAATTGGGGTCCCGAAGAAGAGGTGCGATTGGACTTTTTGCAGGCAATGAAGCAATGATCACTAATGTCTGAGAAGAAACCAGCATTTATTTATTGAAAATGTTTCACCAGGAAAGGCACACTGAGCAAAAAGATGCTCATCTCACGGTGCAACCTCGGGGGAGGGGTTACAGAGGAAGCAGGTATACATTCAATAGTTGAGTTTAGCAGTAGAGCAATACAGATAATGTACATAGTTTGGAGGGATTGCATTTGAACTTGTTACATAAGGAGAACAGTGCAGAACATGGTCATCAAGGACAGGGTATACAAATCATGGGTACAAATCAAGGCAAGAACAATACAGAGCATGAACATCAGGGACAGGGTAAACATAACATGGGTACACAATGAGGCAATACAAGAATTACTTAAGTGCCAGTAGCATAACTAGTGTGCCAGTAACATGGGTGAATAAATGGGGTCTTCCAATGAGGATAATGTCTAACAGGGTGCTGTTAGTGTGGTTGGTTTTATTTGGTCATGTAATTTCTTTTTGTGAAATTACTATTTTCTCTCCTAAACCCACCTGCCACCCCTGACCCTTCAGGAGAGACACATTGCCATCCCGCTGCCCATAACCCTACCTGAACGGACCCCCGAACCCCATGGAGCCATGAATTACCCCCCAGGTGGGGACGAGGTGGGGGCACATATGCCCCATAACTTACATTGTGTCACTCCGAAGTCCGTCGGGTGGGCACTGGCACATTATGGCCACAGCTTGGTCCCTCCATCTTCCCAGTAGTGGCAGGTTCTTTCCACATTTTCTCCCTCCCTCCCTGTACAGCGTGTGACTTCCCCGATATCATGGCACATGCTTGCCGATGTCCACACTGTACAGTGGCCGCATCCTTCTAGTGGAGCCTGCAGTACTCGAGCCTCACCAGTCATGCATCGGCACGCCAGATCCCTCCCCAGAGAAAGCGAGCTGTCGTGGGACGCTCCAGCCTGTCTCACTCTGGCCGATCCACCGGCAACCCGAGTCTGCTCCTGAACCTGGGTCACTGGCGTGGTGCGAGGTGTGGCATCCAGCACCTCAGCCCTCTGCACCACTGGGTTGGCCTTGGTCGTGTAATTTCATTGATGAGTTAAGACAGCTCGAATGAGTTGCAGAATGATTTTAGTGGAGAAGATGCACTGGATAGCCAGTCTAGATTGAGGTCACCTAATAATATGGTCTTGATGGACCTTTGTCCTAGGATAAGTGTTAAATGGTTCAACAGCTGCAACTCAACAGACAGGGGCCTGTAACAACCTGTCACACAAAGCGATGCACTAGATGCAATCTCTACCTGCAGGGAGAAACTTTCAAACTCACTTGGGACAGATGATGAATCTCTGATAGATACTGAGAATTTGTCCTTAACATTAATAGCCACCCCACCGCCTCTGGACCAGCTGTCAGTTCAGAACAAGGAATAAGGAGGGAGGTTTAATTCATTGTTGCTTATTGCCGAGTGAAACCAAGACTCAGTGACAACCGAGATGTCGGGGCAGTGTGACATATCCAGGCCTGGATAGATGTGATTTTTTTAACAGACTGCATGCGTTAACATGCATGAAGCTTAACCCTTTGAGGCTAGGTAGGTCTGCAGGAGAGCCAATAGTTGTTGGAGGGCCAGGATTGACTTCAATGTTGCCAGACCACAACAGTAAGAGGAGCAGGATCTTCTTGATTATTTTTAAGAGCAACTTTTCGAACTTAGTCTGCACTCGCTTGCGGGGAATATGGTTATGGCAGGGGGGGTCTCTGGGGCTAATACCAAACTGCTTTAATGTTACATATAACAAGACCTTGCCAGCAAGGGACAGGGTGGGGTGAGTGAGGTGAGGAGACATGTTAAGATCCATTAAAGTGGGCACGTCTAAATTACCAGTACGCCGTGGTGAGTAGGAATGCAATAACATGTAGGCTGAATTGAGGGGGGGCATATGAGATAATCAAATAACTTCAAGATATCAGCACAGTCAGGCATGTGATTGGAACCCCATGTCACAGATGAGGACATACATGGTGAAGAGTTTGGATATAAGGAGTAAAAGTGCAGCAGAGACAAACAAAGGAACACTCATATTCTCAACAGTAGTGGGCCTGTATCCATGGTCAAAGGTGTGCTGGGCAGTTGACAATTGAGGCTTAGTCACCTATTAAGGGCAAGGATATAGGATTTCACCAGGAGTCTAGATGTAGATGAAAACAGTGGCAAAAGGTTCGTATGGGAAGAATTATTGAGAGGCTAGATCAGGTCTGTAGAGTTACAACATGAGGAGGAGGAGCAGCAATATGAAAGGAGGAGTAAATATATGTGGACTGGGAAGTGAGCCAATGAGGAGAGGCTTAGCAAGGTGGGTGGGAGCAAGGAGCATTTAAGGTGGCCTGGGAGGGTGGGGGTGCAAAAATCTGAAGTGAAAGTACCAGTCCAGAAAACTCCCCAGGTAAACTGGGACTGGAGCATTGTTCTCCATACCTGAAGCTGGGTGATGGGGCTTCTGGTGCCGTGGGGTGCTTGCTGCTTGATCCGAACCAGAGCTGCGGTCGCAGCCTGATGGGGCTACGG
Organism: Neoceratodus forsteri; assembly: GCA_016271365.2. Classification (NCBI taxonomy): domain Eukaryota; kingdom Metazoa; phylum Chordata; order Ceratodontiformes; family Ceratodontidae; genus Neoceratodus; species Neoceratodus forsteri. The sequence goes on along the minus strand of CM057449.1, from coordinate 97,200,668 downwards.
GAGGCCTGAAGCTGCACAATGGGGATTCCAAGCATTGTGGGGCACTTGCTGCTTGATCCAAACTGCGGCTGTGATCACAGCCCGATGGGGCTATGGGAGGCCTGAAGCTGGGCGATGGGGCTGCTGAGTGCCGTGGGGGCACTTGCTGCTTGATCCAAACTGCGGCTGTGGTCACAGCCTGATGGGGCTTTGGGTGGCCTGAAGCTGGGCAATGGGGCTTCTGAGCACCGTGGGGCATTTGCTGCTTGATCCAAACTGCGGCTGCAGTCATAGCTCATTGGGGCTACGGGAGGCCTGAAGCTGGGCGATACGGCTTCCGAGCGCCATGGGGCACTTTCTGCTTGATCTGAACTGTGGCTGCGGTCACAGCCCATAATTCAACTCTGAGTTGGAGTTGGATTATGGGAGAAAAACTAAATTTTAAATGTCAGGATTAGTACTCTGATCTCCACCACCATTGTGGCCAGCAGTTCCATGTCTCAGTCCTCTCCGCCACAGGAGCAGCTCATCCACCATTTTTGATTGCCCAGCCCTTGTCTTCTTCCTAGTACTATGGACAGTGGCCTGGGTAGTGCTTACTGCATGGCACTTCTTTAATCCTTGTCTCTGTCTGTGGTACACCATTTGGACATCCGGGCAGAGGACACTGCAGAGCAGGACACTGCAGCACAGGAGCTAGCACAACAAAACTCACCCAAAATGGGAACCAAAACAAAAAAAGGAAAAAGGCAATCCAAAAAATGTCTGATCATAGGAGACTACATGATTTGGGGAGTTAATACCAATCTTCAGCCAGGGATAATGGTCTGATGTCTCCCAGGTACATCAGCATGGAGAGACACTGACCACATTGCTAAAATTGTACCGGAAGTAGAAGAAAACACTGATGTTCTGGTACATATAGGGACTAACGATCTTGCCAGCCGGTCAGTTGTGGAGACCAAGGAACACCTGACCAGGCTAGGTGATAAACAATCATCCATTTCATCCGGCATCTCCTTCTCTAAGATTCTACCAGTCTGGGACAGGGGGGCAGATAGATGGAAGGTCAGAGAAGGGGAGATAGCAGGGCTAAATATGTGGCTCAAGGGTTGGTGCCAGGAAAAAGGACACAGATTTGTAGGGAACTGGCAACAGTTTTGGGAGCGAAAGTTCTTTAAATCTGATGGACTGCATCTGACTAAGGAAGGAGTCAGTGCATTGGGGCAGAAGTTTGATGTCTTTGCAGAATATTTAAATGAGCAAATGAGGAGAGGGGTGCAGCACCCAAAATGTCGAATGGGGAGAACACCCCTCTCCCCTCAGCTAGTGGTCAAACAGGAGTTCAGCATGTTTGTAGTGCATTTGCATCACCAGGTAAGGAAAAAGGTCTGGCTCCCCCATACAACACACAGGAGAAACATCAGACCCTGCCCAACAACTAACACACTGAAATCTGACCAATGGAAAATCATGTACACAAATGCTCGCAGTCTGGGAAACAAGATCCCAGACCTGCAGGCAACAATGACAGAGGCTAAACTGACCATAGTATCCATTAACGAGACATGGTTTACCAGTCACCACACTTGGGAGACTTCAGTACCCGGCTATGTACTGTTCAGAAGAAACTAAGGTGCAAAAAGGGAGGATGGAGTGGCCCTTTATGGCAACTAAAATATCAAAGCTACAGAAATTCGGAATACACATAAGGAGCCAGGAGAACTGTGGGTCACCCTGGAAACAGGAACTGGGACAGCCATATGAACTGGGGTTGTCTACAGGCCTCCAGACCGGGGGGAGGACATAAACACATTACTGTTAGAAGATATACAAAATATGACAGCTTAGGGGGAGGTTCTCATAATGGGAGACTTCAACATGCTACATACAGATTGGTCAATACCAGCAGGAACTTCTGCCAGAACTAGTCACATAGTGGATTCCCTGTAGGGGGAGGGCCTCAAATCGCTGGTACAACAACTCACAAGAGACAGGGCTATTCTAGATCTAATACTGACTAACAGGGAAATTATCACAGATCTCCAGGTAGAAGGCTACCTGAGGGCCAGGTACCATCACATGGTATGGTTCAATTTGGCCACTACATCTAAATCATCCCATTCCAAGGCAAAAATATGGGACTTCAGAGAAGCGTACTTTGATAAGATGGCCAACAGAGTTAAGCTAGCCCTGGCAAAAAGAAATACAGGTGAGGGGGTACAGGCAAAGTGGGCAAGCATTAAGAATGCAATACTTGAAACATTATCCCATTGTGTTAGACAGAAAAGGAAGTGCAAAAGAAGAAGGAAACCACTTTGGTTCTCAAAAACAGTAGCAGAAAAGATCAGAGCCAAAAGGCTGGCCTTCAAAAAATATAAATGAATGCAGTGGGATGAAGATAGGAAGGCATACCAAACTTCCCTAAGGGAAGCAGGGAAGGCAGTAAGGCAGGCAAAGGCCCAAACCAAGGAAACACTAGCACAAATAATAAAAGAAGGTGACAAGACTTTCTATAAATACATTAGTGAAAGGAGAAAGTCCAGAGGGGATATTGCTAAGATCAATGGGGATAAGGGGGCATGTGAGGAGGAGGACCATGTAAAAGCATCTATCCTAAATAGATACTTCAGCTCAGTATTTACTGAAGAGAAGGTAGGGCAGGGTCCACAGCTCAGCACCATGGACACAGCGGGGGAGGGAAGTGTGCACTTGTCCCTTAACAAAAGAAAGGGTCATACAAGAGCTCGATAAGTTCAGAGTGGACAAGGTAATGGGACCAGAAGGCATACATCCCAGAGTACTAGAGGAGCTAAGGGTGGAACTAGCAGAGCCATTATCAGAACTGTTTAGTAAGTCTCTGAGCACAGGAGAGGTCCCAGAAGACTGGAGAAGGGCTCATGTGATCCCACTCCACAAGAGTGGTAGCAGAGAGGAAGCAGGGAACTGCAAACCAGTCAGTCTTATCTCTGTACTGGACAAGATTAAGGAGGCACTCCTTAATGAAAGCATAGTACAATACCTGGAAACCATAGTAGCACAGGATCCAAGACAGCATGGCTTTACAACAGGAAGGTCCTGTCAAACTTATCTCATAGATTTCTTTTACTAGGTAACCAGAGTGGTGAACCAAGGGGGAGCAGTTGATGTCGCCTACCTTGACTTCAGCAAAGCTTTCGATGCTTTCCACACAGAAGATTGATTAATAAGCTGGGTAGGCTCAGAGTGGGTCAGAAGTTGGCCAACTGGGTTGCAAACTGGTTGTTGGGTAGAAAACAGAGAGTGGTGATAAACGGTATACAGTCAGTAGAGATGCAAGTCACAAGTGGGTTACCTCAGAGATAAGTCCTGGGGCCAGTCCTCTTCAATATCTTCATCAGTGACATTGCAGATGGACTGGAGGGTAAGGTTTGTCTGTTTGCAGATGACACCAAGATCTGAAACAGAGTGGATGATCCAGATGAGGTGGGCAGAATGAGAAGAGATCTGGATAAACTGGTGAAATGGTCAGAAAAGTGGCAACTGGGGTTTAACACAAAGAAGTGCAAGATCATGCACATAGGGAAGAAAAACCCTAAAGCCACCTATAGGCTGGGAGGGAAGTTGCTGGCAGTCACAAGGGGAGAAAGAGACTTGGGCATCATCATCACCGATGACCTGAAATCATCCAGGCAGACCACTAAACCAGTAACTAAGGCTAGGGGGATGATGGGGTGTATTAGTAGGGGTATCATGAGTCAGAAAAGGGAGGTATTAATCCCTCTTTGCAAGACACTGGTTAGGCCCCATCTGGAGTACTGCATGCAGTACTGGAGGCCACAAACTCAGAAGAACATTAACCAAATTGAGGCAGTCCTGACAAGGGCAACCAAAATGGTGCAGGGACCGTATCAGAAAACATATGAGGACAGATTAACGGAGCTCAATATGTATACCCTAGAGCAAAGGAGGGAGAGAGGTGATATGGTTGAAACATTCAAACACCTTAAGGGCATTAACAAGGTAAAAGAGTCTAACACGTTTCAATATAAGAAAAATAGCAGAACAAGAGGACATGGCATGAGATTAGAGGGAGGCCGATTAAGGGGTAATCTGAGGAAGTTCTTTTTCAAAGAAAGGGTGGTGGATACATGGAACGGCCTACCTAAGGAAGTGGTGGATATGAATACAGGGCAGGGCTCAAACAGGCATGGGATAGGCATAAGAGAGCTATACAGATGAGCATGAATAGATAGGCCATTGACAGAGCAAAGGCCGATGGCATATACATAAGGTAGAAAAATAAATGGGCAGACTGGATTGGCCTTGTGGTCCTTATCTGCTGTCAATTTCAATGTTTCTATGTTTTTTCCTTATGCTATATTTGTAGCCCTATTGTATCTGGTTATTATATTATCCACCTCCTGTGACGTGTACAAATAAAAAATGTAAAACAATGAATATGCTGCATCTTCAGGATAGGAGGAGGCACTTAACACATTACAACCAGCAAATAAAGGTAATGAAAAGTATAGCAAACCTGGTTTGAACTACCCAATAGGCAAATTTCACAGTTGGTTAGTGCATGTAATGATGAAAAAAAGCTTTCCATATAAACTACAGTATCAGGAACTATAAACCGTATAGAAATCCAGTTTGTAGATATTGGTGTGAAGCAATGAGGATATAAAATTGACAGGTATTCATTTATATGTCACTTTTCTTGAGAGATATTTTCTTTAGAACTGTGGAACCAGTGAACTCTGCAGTACAATGATTCCAAATATCAGGAATTTGTTCAGAAACATTAGATAAAAAGTAGGGCATTATTATATCAGATGCTCAGCAATAATGGATCTAAACCTTGGGGGCTCGCTATAGCCCAGATGTGAATGATTTCTTTAGACAACCTTTATTTCCTGTTTATAAAGATGGTAGGCATACTTTGCAACAGACGTGTTTTTTTTTAATAGTATTACAGTATGATTATGATAAAATGACCATCTGATATAATAATGTCCTACTTTTGATTGTTTTTTAGAAAATGGCAAGAATGGATTCTCAATGCTGATTGGCTAATACCTTCTCCAAGCTGGGCATTTATTTTTCAATAGATTCCCAGCAACAAATTAGTACCAGCCTAACTGCCACCTTACCACATACCCTTGTGCAGGGGTGCTCACCCTGCTTTATCATTGGCTCAAACTACCAGATAAAATTTAAAATCCCTGCCATTTTTTTCTCTCGCTTAGCGAGAAATAATGCCCCCCCCCCACACCGCAACACTGTTCCCTCAGTCTCAGCTCCTTTCACACAAAAAACAAAGAACACCAGTTCAAATTCTCTTCGGAGAAAGAGTGGAAAACAACCATCTTTCTTTTACAATGGCACCACTCTCCCAACCACAATCTCGCACCACACGCTAACCGCAAATACAAAGTCAGTCAGTCGCGATCATGATAACAGCAGCACACAACTCCCCCATGGCATAATAGCTCCACAGTTAGTAAACCTTGTAATATTCAGAGCCTTCACAAATAAAATAAACAATTAACCTCAGGCCTTTCCCTCACGGCAGATACTGAGTCCATATCCATTAGGGTCAAAGGTTGCGAGCTCACAGACAGCTTCCGAATTCTTACTGCAATGAAATAAAAATAATGCTGCAAAAGTGCAGCATAACAAAAAAAATGTCCAAACACTGCTAAGGAGGTTTTCTTGTGCCCAGTCCTGTTCTTCTTAATGTGGCACTCTGCGTGTGTGCATGTTGGTAAGGTCTGTGTGTTTTGAGGGGGGGGGTGATAATCCACCAGAACAGCTCTGTAGGGAGGAGTAACAGTCCTGTAACAGCCTGTGGACTACTTTTTGAAAAAATACTTTTTTTTATACTTATAATAATTTTTAACACTCATGTTCTGTTTTATTTTACCAATTCCTTAAAACTCACAAATATGGCCATTTTCTAAGTGCAATAATACCCTCCAGGGTGGGCATTATTGGGAAATACCAGACCTTCAAGGGGCTATATGGCCTTCCTCCTGTAGTGTAGGGCCTCATTACGCCCCTTGGCGGTCCGGTATTTCCCAATAATGCCCACCCTGGAGGGTATTATTGCTTACTTAGAATATGTGCCTGACATTTGTATTTTGTATCGCAGAGTTCATTGGATCCACAGTGCAAGAGGAAATGTTTCTCAAGAGAAGGACTATATATGGACGAACAGCTAAGCATTTTAGATCAGTGCTTCTCCCCAACGTGTGCAAAATGGACTTCAATATAAATTTATATGTACTATTATTGTGGTTTATATATAAAGTATTTTTCAATATTTTCATGTACTAACCAATTGTTGAAAATATGCCTTGTGGGTAGTTAATACCAGGTTTGATGTTGTACTTTTCACTACCTATATTGCCAGTTGTAACTTTATGAGCCTCCTCATATCCCAAGGATGACCCACATTAGTCTCCTGCAGCCCTAACAGCTCTGGCCAGAGTTTGTTTTGGCTATGGGATGAGAAGTAGGATAAACATTCCCCACCTAAGAACGACAAAGTTTACTATGCTCAATATCTGAAGTCCTAGTTTCTTGTAGAAAACCTACATCACATTTCAGCCTTTTAAATTCCTGTAAGATCCTGGCTCGAGTAAGGCTTGATATTTTTTGAAACTCAATCTTTATTGACTAACAAAACATGTAAATATGCAAGATGCCAATAGGATTACTGATAACACAGCATCAGATACATATGGCTAAAACATAAGTCTCCCATCTGATAGACATGGCATTCAATGATTGAAACATAGGAAGACTCCCCCCTGCATTACCTTTCCCTTGGAAGTGTAATCATTTACAAGCATCAAGTCAGTTTTTATAAAGCTGAATTTATAACCTGAGAACTGGCCACATTTGGTTAAGATGTCTGAGGCAGCTGGAATACAGTAGAGGTCTCTGGCTCTTCCAGGTGCAAAAGAATATCATTAGTATATGTGTTGATCTTACAGTGGTTATAGCCGCTACTGGGTCAAAATGTCATAAGGCAAAAAGAAAGACTTATGCTGCATAGAAACATAGACTTTGATGGCAGATAAGGACCACTTGGCCCACCTAGTCTGCCCATTTCTCTACCTACTGGATAAGCTTCAGATTTTAGTTAACCAACAGCCTACTTCCAGCCACCCCACACTATAATTGACTTATGGCTGTCCCATGCATGTTTGAATTCCTCCACTGTTTTAGACCCCACAGCCTCTCCAGGAAGGTGGTTCCATGCGTCCACCACTCTCTCTGTGAAAAATAATTTCCTCACATTACCCTTGAACCGCTCACCCTCTATTTTTAAATTGTGCCCCCTTGTTCTTACACATCTCTTTTTCTGAAAGATGCTACCCTCCTGGAATTTGTTGATTCCCTTGAGGTACTTGAACGTTTCTATCATGTCCCTCCTGTCCCTCTGTTCATCAAGGGTATACATATTAAGCTCTCTCAGTCTCTCTTCATATGGTTTCTGATGCAGACCCTGCACCATTTTAGTTGCCCTCCTCTGGACTGCTTCCATCCTGTCTATGTCCTTGCATAGATGAGGTCTCCAAAACTGCACACAGTACTCCAGATGGGGTCTCACCAACTGTCTGTACAGAGGGATAACCACTTCCTTTTTTCTACTTGTGATGCCCCTTCCTATGCATCTCAGTATCCCCCTGGCTCTCCTTACTGACTTCTCACATTGCTTACCCACCTTTAGATCATCTGATATGACTACCCCCAGGTCCGTTTCCATTTTTGTTGTTGTTAGTACCTCCCTGCTATTGTGTACTCTTCTCCTGGGTTTTTATTTCCCAGGTGCATTACTTTGCACTTCTTTGCATTGAATCTAAGTTGCCATATGTCTGACCATTCCTCCAACCTTGCCAAGTCTTTTCTCATCCTTTCTATCCCCTCTTGTGTATCAACTCTTTTACAGATCTTTGTATCATCTGCAAAGAGGCATACCTTTCCCTCCAGACCCTCTGCAATGTCACCTATAATGATGTTAAAGAGGACTGGACCTAGTACTTAGCCCTGAGGTACTCCACTAGTGGCCCCCCCCCTTTCTTCGAAATGTGTTCCATTCACTATTACCTTCTGTGTCCTGTTGTACAGCCAGTTTGCTACCCAGACTACTACCCTGGGACCCACTCCCGGGCTGGCTAACTTGATTATCAATCTTTTGTGCGGGACTGTGTCAAATGCCTTGCTAAAGTCTAGGTAGGCCATATCCACAGCCCCTCCCTGGTCTATTACTTTGGTCACCCAGTCAAAGAAATCTATTAGATTTGTCTGACATGACCTTCCTGCTGTGAATCCATGCTGCTTTTGGTCCTGTGCCCCGCTGGCCTCTAGGTACTCAACAATTCTTTCTTTCAGAAGTGATTCCATCATTTTCTCTACCACTGAGGTCAAACTTACAGGTCTGTAGTTTCCTGCTTCTGCCTTGTTCCCGCTTTTGTGAAGGGGAATCACATCTGCCCTCCTCCAGTCCTCAGGTATCACTCCATCCTCCCATGATTTGTCAAAAAGTGTGGTCAGTGGTGTCACTAGGTCCTCCCTTAGTTCTTTTAGGATTCTGGGGTGAATCCTGTCAGGCCCTATTGCTTTGTCCACCTTGAGTTTTAGGAGTTCTTTCAGGACTCTTTCTTCTGTAAATGGACTGGTGTCAACCCCTCTACCCAGAGTGCTTCTATTGTCTGGTTTAGGTAACTCCTCCTCATCTTCTTTTGTGAATGCTGAGCAAAAGTATTCATTCAGTAACTCTGCCTTTTCACTGTCTCCCTCTGCCCACCTCCCCTCTCCCTTATTAATCTTCACTATTCCTCCCTTAACCTTTCTATGCTCCCTAATGTACCTATAAAAGGTTTTATCCCCCTTCATAACTGAATTGGCTATTTTCCCTCAGTTTGGGCTTTTGCTATTCTGACTGCCTTCCCCCCTTCTTTCTGCTTTAATTGATTCAGTTCCCTGTCGTGCTCCTTCTGTGAATCCTTATACTTTTTGAATGCAGCCTTTTTCTCCTTAACCTTCCCTGACACGTCTTTTGAGAACCATAGTGGTTTTTTACTCTGCTTTGTTTTCTTTATTTGTTTCACACAAAAGCTTGTTGCCTCTATGATGGCAGTTTTGATTTTTCTCCATTGTTCTTCCACCCCTCCTTTTTGGCCATTTGCTAGTGTATTCCTCAGGTATTCACCCATTTTGCCAAAGTCAGTCCTTCTAAAGTCCAGTATGCTTGTTTTTGTATGGCTCATCTCTGTGGTTGTGCTTATTGTTAAGCACACTGTGCAGTGGTCACTTATTCCCAGATGTCTGCTGACTTCTAAATTTGTGATCCTCTCTCCATTTGAGAGTACCAGGTCTAGTATTGCTCCCTCCCGAGTGGGTTGCAAAACTAGCTGTCTAAGGCTTGCCCCCTGCAGGTCATCGAGAATGACCCTGCTCTTGGATGTGGCTGCAGTACATGTCATCCAGTTAACATCTGGCATATTCAGGTCCCCCATCAACAGTATCTCCCATTTTTCAGCCATTTTGAGAATGTCCTCTACCATTTTGCATATATCACACTGTTTTGGCAGCGCGGGATATGCAAGTGGCATAATGTCTTGCGACATTATGCTCCCATGCCATTATAGCCTTTCTGCCCTCCTTTAACTGATTGCTGCAACAGGAAGTGCTTGGCTAATGGTTCCAGATAAGATTAAATAAACAAGCATTTGTCAATGCCGAATGTTGGCTTGCTGGCATTGGCGTTGGTAGTACAGGAGTTAAAAATGCAAAATAGGAATGGTAGTGAAGTACTGAAGTAACTCCAACACCTCACCCCCCCCCACAGAGACTGAAAGGCATTGGGAGTGTGGCTTTGCATCGGCCATAATGCTGACACCATTCCACCTCACCCCACCCTGCAGAGAGCGACAGGTGTCAGGGTGTGCATTGGGGTCTTTGGCCTTTATGCTCACCCCATTCCATAAGGAAATAAGCTAAGATGGGTGTAATACAGGAGAATGGGGTAAATATTAGGGTGAAGGAATCCAAGGTATACCTCAATACCTCTCAGTGGATGTAGGTCGGGAGGTGGGGGTAGGATTCTGTGAACATTATGGCCGAAGAACCCAAGTTACATCCCCAATGCCTGTCAGTCTCTACAGGGTGGGTGAATGGTTGGAAACCCAAATGCCTGTGGTGTTTGTTGGTATTTTTATTCCAAATTTTCAACAGTGGTTTTTTGGGACCCCACCTCATGAACAGTGGCGCTATCATTTTGTTAATCCTGAAAGGTGATTTCACACAGCAACTGCGCCTTTGAGAGCCACAGGTCACATTTTGGGCAGGATGTGAAAAATGAGAGCTGTACTGTTCATGAGGAGATGTAAAAAATGGCAATGTTGAAAATCTGGAGAGAAAATATGAAACATTTGCAAACTTAAGAGCGTGCGTAGATACTGCGCAGCACACGCCCGTAATGCAGTCATTTTGGGAATTTTTTTACCAAATTTTCATGGGCATTTTGGGACCTCTCTTCATGAACAGTGGCAATGTGATTTTGTTACTCTGTCCCAAAAGTTGATTTCGCACAGTGACCAAGTCCATTGTGCACCACAGGTGTGAAAACACATTTTGGGCAGGATGTGAGAAATAACAGCTGTACTGTTCATAAGGAGGTGTGCATAAATGGTAATGTTGAAAATCTGGAGTGAAAATATTAAAAATTCTCGGAGTGACGAGCATGTGTGGAAACTACAAAATGCACACTCTGACATAGTCATTTTTTTGAATTCTTTCACCAAAGTTTCAACATAGGCATTTTGGGACCTCTGTTCATGAACAGTGCCACTGAGATTTCATTACTCTGTCCTGAGCATTAATTTCCCACTGCGATTGTGCCATTGTGCGCCACATGTGTGAAAACACTTTTTGGGCAGGATGCAAAAAATGACAGTTGTACTGATCATGAGGAGGTGTAAAAAAATGGTAATGTTGAAAATCTGGAGAGAAAATATGAAACATTTATAAACTTGTGAGCGTGCGTAGACACTGCACAGCGCACGTTCGTAGTGCTGTCATTTTTGGGATTTTTTTAACCAAATTTTCAATATGGGCATTTTGGGGCCTCTCTTCATGAACACTGACATTGAGATTTTGTTACTCTGTCCCAAAAGTTGATTTCGCACAGTGACCATGCCCATTGTGCGCCACAGGTGTCAAAACACATTTTGGGCAGGTTGTGAAAAATGACAGCTGTGCTGTTCATAAGGAGGTGTGCAGAAATGGCAATGTTGAAAATCTGGAGTGAAATATTAAAAATTCTCAAAATTACTAGCATGCATGGAAGCTGCACAACGCACGCTCGTGACATCGTTTTTTGGAATTTTTTCACCAAAGTTTCAACATAGGCATTTTGGGACCTCCGCTCATGTACAGAGTCACTGTGATTTTCTGAATCTGTCCCGAACATTGATTTCCTGCTGTGATCGCGCCATTGTACATCAAATGTTTGAAAACACATTTTGGGCAGGATCTGAAAAATGGCAGCTATACTGTTGATAAAGAGGTATAAAAAAAATGGCAATGTTGAATAGCTGGAGTGAAAATATTAAAAATTCTCAAAGTTATGAGTGTGCATGGGAACTGTGCAATGCACACTCATAACACAGTCATTTTTTGGAATTTTTTTACCAAATTTGCAACATTGGCTTTTTGGGAGCCCACCTCCTGAATAGTGGCACTGTTGTTTTGTTAATCAGTCCTGATAGGTGATTCTGCACAGTGACCATGAAATCACCTTCAGGACTGAATAACAAAAGTCAAAATAATAGCCAAGATATCCACCTAAGTTGAAAGCCCTCATTGATGCCTTTATACAGCTTACTGGCATTTCTTCAGTTCATGGGCAGCTTTGAAGAGTGCAGACTTGTTCCCACTCCACTGAAGATTGCCACAATGACATCAGGTGGTAAGTATGAAGTGGGGAGGTGTGGGCCAGTGGGGTGCGCAGAGGCTTCCCCAGGTTGGGGAAGGGGGCGCCACGGACAATGAGGGACCATTTTCTTGTTTCGCAGAGGAAAAAAACTTTGGGGGAAGGTTTTTGTTTTCACAAGTGGCACTAAGACATTTGGGCACACTGGGCTGGGCTCCCAGTGTGCCACCTGTTTTTTTTGGGGGGGAGGACTGGAGCTGATAGGGATTGGGCACCCCATTGACAAATAAAGCGTGTCTGTGTTGGGGGACCTGATACCAGGGGGGATTGGGCACCCCTGTCGGCAGGCAAAACTGGGGAAACATTATGCTGACAGGGACTGGGCACCCCCGTTTGGCAAACAAATTGAGCTGGGGAGGGAGCATGCCAACAGGGGGATTGGGCATCCCAGAAGTCAGCTTTCTAGGGATTGTGAGAGGTGGATGGCACGAGCCACTGCCATGTTTATTGAAATGTTTCACCAGGAATGGCATGTAATGGAGGCATGTCAGATCTGCCGCTGCAATGACAAGCCTGTCTCTCATTGCAGCGGTAGATGTCTTTCAAGTTGGTGACACTCTGAAACTATTGTTATTGGCAGCATACTCACTGATTGTTGGCTGAAGGACACACCGACTAAAGCATCCTATGGATTCATCACAACACTGACACACAGTCGAAAGTGCTAGTACAGTGCTACTACTGCAAAACGTTGCTTGTGCATGCATGTGTAAGCCAACATAAAAAGGGGAGAAAGGACAACCTTGTCAAGTTCCCTTCTGAAGAGGAAAGGGGGTAGATAGAACCCCGCTATAAAGAATTCTTGCAGTAAGTTTTGAGTATTGAACCTAATCTATGAATCTTAAGAAGCCAAATTCTGCAAGACTGGAGTAGAGATAGGGCCAAGACATACTAACATACTATTTGCCAGCAGATTAGGCCTTTACGGTCTATCGAGTCTGCTCGAACCTAGATCCTTAGTTGGATGCCGAGACCCTCCCATCCCTTGATCTCCAGAAACCCCTATCATCCATCCCCACCCTCCCGGGACAGGCCATCATCTGATACATCCACTTTCTGTGTCTGTCCCACCCTCTCTTGAAGCCCTCCACTGTGGATCTCTGAACCAGCTCACCAGGCAGTACATTCCAAGGGTCCACCACCCTCTCGGTGAAAAACCTCCTCCTCTTTTCCCCCCTCATCCTTCCACCTTCCAACCAAGACACCTTATCAAAAGCCTTTCCTCTGTCCTGGGACATCAGCGCTGCCTGGTGCTGGTTGTTCCTGGATGCAGCTAGCATGTGTTAGAGTTTATGAAGGTGGTCTGCCAACAATCAGCCTTGCATGAACCCCACCTGCTGCGGGCCTATGAGGGAATGCCAAATTTTATATATTTGGTTAGCTAGTATTTTTGCCAGAAGTTTGATGTCAATATTGAGCAAAGATACAGTCCCATAACTTGCCATTGCCTCCAGGTCTTTATTGGGTTTAGGAATGAAAGTGATAAGCACTTTCTGTAAACTAGGTTCACGGTGGAGTTCTCTTTGAAAGAGTTGAAGAACCAGGCCGGGGGTGCTACCACCACATCAACAAACACCTGCATGTGTTTATGGAAAAACCATCATGGCCCAAGGCTTTGTCTAGAGGCAGAATGTTAATGGCCTGTTTATCTTCCCACACTGCTGTGTTTTGCCCAATTCCATCAGCTTGAGCAGGGGTCAGAAAGCTGTGCCTCAGTTCAGAACTGCTGTATAGTTTGGTCTTTGATTGGGGGTGTGATATGTAAATAGATTCTTAGAAATCTGTAAAGGATGACACAGTTTCCCTAGACTCAGTGAGGGGAGGAACTTGTGGTGTGGGTCTGATGATGTGGATTGTTCTGTACATCTCTTGCTGTCCCCACCTAAGGGCAAGAAGTCCTCCAGCTTTCTCCCCTTGATCACTGTATTTGGTCTTTGCCCTTGAAATTGTGAGCTCAGTTTGCTCTCATGTAAGTTTTTCATATTTAGCATTGACTGAGTTCAACTTGAGCCAATCTTCTTGTGATGAATTGCTAGAGATCTTGTTATCTTTGTCTAATTTTGGAGAGGATATTGGCACATTCTGCCTCTGTCTCTCATTCTCTTCTTGGTTGCAGCAAGGAAAATTAATGTCCCCCTTAGGGTGACCTTGATTAGGGACTGAATTAAAATTATTGACAAAGAATTGTTCTGTCCTATTTTTAATAATTTTCAGCATCTTAGGGTCTTTCTGTAGAGTGTTATTAATCCTCCACAATCTCTGAGCTAAAATTCTGTTGATTGCTCCAGTAGTGTAAGGAAGAGTATAATGGGTGAATGATCTGAGATAACTCTAGCTAGGATCTCACTTTTTGAGGTAGCCATTACAATATCATGGGTAACAAGGAAGTAATCTAACCATGAGAAGTTGTGGGCTACTGACCAAAAAGTAAAGTCTTGATGTCTCAGTGCAGTGTTCTCCCTATGTGCATTAGTCATCATGAGTGCTGTAGCTCATTAGCTCCCCTCTGGTTAGAGGGTAGATTGAGTTTCCTGTTTCCGGATCTATCTAAGGTATTGTCCTGCACTACATTCTAGTTACCTCCTATAATAGTGGGCAAACTACCAAGCGATATCAGGTGGTAGAGGACTTTTGTGAAAAAGCAAGGGTCCTCACTGTTATACCCATAAATAGGCAAGGCAAGGCAAAACACATTTTATTTCTAGGGTGCCAAATCCCTGAGGCTCTTGGCATGTGACAAAATATAACAAAATAAACAACAATTAAAATCCAGAAGTAACAAGAATAAATAAAATCAGCTCAGTTGTTAAAAAATGACTATAATAATAAAAGGATTGGGTGCAAATTACTCTGTAAATGCCAGGCTGAAAATGTGGGCCTTTAGCTTCTGCTTAAAAACACCAATCGAGGGGGCCTCATGGACTGCAGATGGAAGTGCATTCCACAGGGTTGGCCCTCAGACACTGAAAACTCAATCACCAGATGACTTCAGCCAAACCCTGGGAATGTCCAGGAGGCCCCTCAAAGAGGAGTGGAGGGAGCGAGCAGAGGTCGCAGGTGTCAGGAGCTCTGACAGGTAGCCAGGACCCAGTCCATACAGGGCCTTATAGGTGAGCAAGCCCACCTTGAAAAGGACCCTCCACCTGACCAGCAGCAAGTGCAGAACATGCAGGACCAGGGTCACATGATAGGACCTAGACAGGCCCATCAGCAACTGGACTGCTGTG
Organism: Neoceratodus forsteri; assembly: GCA_016271365.2. NCBI lineage: Eukaryota > Metazoa > Chordata > Ceratodontiformes > Ceratodontidae > Neoceratodus > Neoceratodus forsteri. Next base: position 97,185,473 of record CM057449.1, on the reverse strand, counting down.
TTCTGCACCAAATAGATGACAATATTATATCCATTCACTCTAATAGAAACATAGAAGCATAGACAGTGTCAGCAGATGGGGACCATACAAGCTATCTGCCCTTGGCTTCCTACACCCCTACTTAGCTGCCTGCTTGTGTATCTCACAGTGTCTGTCCCATACCCACTTGAATTCACCTGAATTGAATAATGTACTCCTAGCAATTATATATCTCCCCTCATTGTCAGTGATTATTTTTATTGGGATGAATGGGGTGCCTCTGTGAGTCAGGATTACTGTCTCCACTCTTTATTATTGTTTCCAAAGGTGAACACTGGCCCCACCCATTCCCTTCTCCAGAGATTGGCGCTCGATGCCAAGGTATGTGTTTCTTCTAAAAAGGCTATTCTACCCCAGTGGATTTTAAATGTCAATTTTGTTTAATTTGTCCCCCTTCACATTCCAGGATACAAATGTTTGCATATTGCTAGCCATGATAGTTTACTATGATCATTTGTGGCAGCAACTGCTAGGACCCTTAAGGGAATAATTTTGAACTTTGCTGGCAACCCCTTTAAAAGTACTGAAGTCAGTGATTTGTGGGCTGGTAAGGATGTGTACTTAATGTTCATTCTCTGTGATGCACATGTTAGAACCTCCAGTAGAATCTTGCAAATCTGCGTAGAAATCTGAATGATGAGCACAACAGCAAAATACAAAACTAACAATAAACAACTAACAGTGAATATTTTAACACAGAAAAAACAATGTAAATGTACTAGCAGGTCAAATGACATATGAGAGAGAGAGGACTCAGCAGAGATCAACCGTCGGCCCATCCCCAGACTGGTGGGATGACCATAGGTGTAAGGTCATGCCATTTGAAAGAATTGGTCTGTGCAGAGATTGTATGAGGTGTTCCCCCAGCTCTGCCACCTTTAAAACCTGTACGTTCTGATAAACCAGTACAATGCTAGATTGGTGGAGACTGTCCCACCCCCAAATTCCAGGCCTGATTGAATGAATACATTAGATCAGAAGACCCCTTCCCTCCCAACCCTCAAGAAGAAACTTACCTACCCCCACATTAGAGCATTCTGTAACTGGTATAGTAGGTAGAAAAGGGTATGAATGAGTTTGCTTCATAAGTGAGCCGACATGCCCTGTCACTCTTAATGGCTGGCTGCCAGCACCCACAGCCTGGAGGGTTCAGAAGGAATGTTCCTGCTGTATACAGTACGGGGTGTAGAAAGTCCTTTGGATGGCGCTTCACTGCAGAGAGTGTTTATGAGAAGTTCTTGTGTGCACTGGAAAGCAACCTGGGCTGATTAAAGTAGACTTCTGTGCCCAGCAGTGAATGATCATGTCAGAAGCGGTGAGATGAGTCTTCATTGACATTCAAATGTGAGCATATTCACCTCAGATGTTACTGTTGAACAGGATGCAGTTTCCATTAGGCATCTGTCTTCATTGGATAGATAGTTGCCATGGAATCTGCTGCATCAATGCAGGAACTCCAGCTGTTCTGACAGGCTGTCAAGACCTGTAAAAGCAGGCAATGTTTGCACCTATGCCATATGGCTGGAATGCCAGTGGTGGAAAAGTCCAGATACTACCTAGAAGGAGGCATACACCCAAAACTCCATATGTTGCAGCCATATTGGCCTGGTTGAGTCTCAGCAGCAAAAGATGTTGATTACAAGTAGATTGTTAAAGACACCTGCACAGTTCTTCCCATGTAAATCACACAAAAGCATAACAGGCTGGTTAATTCAAAGGAGTCCCTGGCACTGGGTTAGGAATAAGACAGCCACAACTAGTTATAGTCTTTGATGGTAATACGAAAGGAGAGGAAAACAGAGCATCCACCATATTGTATCCAATTTTATTACAAGTAAAGCAGAAGAGATCTAAGTCTGGGTACCTCTGTATTTTCCAGAAATGTCAGCATCAAAGGTGATACCAAGGACATAACATGGAAAGTCTCTTTTTGCTATTTTGGCACTGGCAAATTCCTTGGTACCTTGGATAGTGGAAATGAGTAGCAGTGTGGGATAAAGCATCCTGAAGATGATATTTGTGGCATGTGGGGCTTTTTTAACTGGTTTGTATGTCGTTTGCTTATCCCTCACTGCAGGTGTGACATCACTGAAAATACGCAAATGATGCCCATTCCAAAGTATGCTTCCTTGCATCCTGGCTTGTTCTTGAATATATATTTTATCCTGAAAGTTGAAACGCTGTGATATAATAACACACATATTTTGATTTGGTGGTGGCTGTACCTATAAAGAATGACATGCCCTCTCCATAATGCATGCACCACCACTCTCTTAGGGCCCCGCCACTTCTTGGAGAAATGTCTGTGCAAAAGACAACATGTTATAGCACTCAAACGTTTTTGAGATGCTAACAAGGACTAAGTTATTTCCTCATATTCTCCCCTCCTAGGCCTTGATATGGTTCTTCAATTTTTCCACCTTCCACTGTAACTCTGTTAATTCAGCTTTATCCCTGATTTCTCTGTCTTCAATTGAACAGATGCAGGCCTCCGCATCACCTACTCTTGAAGACAGGGATTCCAGCTCCAGCTTGAATGCCCTGAAGTTACTGGCCAGTTTCATAGTGGTCCTCTTGATGGCAGCCAAGTCAGCAAAAAAGTGGTCTAAATTTTCGGAGGTACTTTTAGTGTCTCCGGACTCTGGCGGGGAAGCGAGGGGTGATTTGTGCTTGAGCCATTTTGGAGCTAGTGGTCCCTGCAGTGGCACAGGAGGTGCAGCTGTAAATTTTCATTTCTTGCTAGGTATCTATGGCTTGGAGAAACCTCACATTTCATGTGGAAGTAGAAAGGTACTTTATCTACAATCTGACTCTGTTTTTAACATAAGAATTTTTTTTACCACCTTTTTAGCCACATTTATGTACCAAGGTTAGAAAAGTTGTGAGAGAAGCTCTTCTCACACTGCGAGCATCACGTGACTTTCCCATTTTCTTCTGCTTTAAAATAAAAGTGAAGCACTAGCACAACAAACTAATTACTTGTGAGCATTACTCACACCCCCTCCTCTGGCCACTGAACTGCTTTACTGCTGCAAGCTAGCAGCATGTCTGCATCTGCTGGAGATGAATGCAACAAAATACCTGTACTATCGTACTCGAACCAGTGCTGCTGAATCACAATAAAAACAGCCATAATCGGTGTGAGCTCTGTGTGAGCTCCATGCTCCATTTTGGATAAAAAAAATTGCTTGCCTGTTTCCACCTCTCCTTCAGTTTGCCTTTATCCAGCTTAGTGATCATGTTGCTGGTCGATGGGAGAGTGACTGTGCTCCATCCTATTCTGATCGCCAAGCAGCAGCACTGCTTAAGTAGGACTGCACTGGCATTTTCTTGAATTTGTCTCCCCACAGATGCGCTGTGAGATATAGCCAGCCTGTGGCAGTAAAGCAGTTAGGCAGCCAGAGGAGGGGGCATGAGTAGCACTCACAAGTAATCAGTACCCTGTGCTAGTGCTTCAACGTTTGCTTTAAAACAGAAGTAAATGTATGGCTTCTGGTAACATGAGTAGCTTTTTTTAATAGTGCAGTTCAGTTGCGTGGGGGCCAGCTTGATAGTTCCTCTTGGTTAGCGAGTGGAAAAAAATGGTCACTTGTAAATTTTAAAATGTAGACTGGCACAGTGATACTATGGTACTAAGGAACGGAAAGCTGGCACTTGCTCTTTGTGGGGCTCTACAGGTGCTCAGAGTAGTAGATTGGCATGACTCTCATCAAAGAGGAAGAAATCTTCAACCAATTTTCTAAGCCTGGTAAGATATTTGTAACAGGGCCCTAGTGGCTTAAATTTTAAATTACAAGGGCCACTTGTGTCAAAGTTGTTTGGCACAGGCACCTTGTGCCAAAGTTTTGCTTTCCAAAATGGGGCTCAGGATCTGTTGCAATACAGCACACCAAGCTTAGGGTAACGTTCCTTATGCATGGTGCCAGTGTGGGTAGAAGAGCTGAGGTTCTCACCCACCCACACTGCTAAGCACTTAGAGTGACCACCAGTTTGTACTGACTGAAGCTGGTCTAAGAAGTAGAAATAGAACCACCCAAATGGCACGTCAGATAGTCCAATGCCACCTAACTTAACCTCCAATAGAATGGGTGGGTCACAGTATCAAATACCTAATCTAGATCTTTGAAACTGGCCACAGTGAACAGGCCTGGTTCATGCCTTTCAGCACCAAGTCAATGATTCTGAGAAGGGAGAAGACAGCAGAATGGTACTTCTGCAAGACAGAGAGGAAAGGGAAGGAAAAGAAGAAGTGTCAAGGTAGGTGGATAGCTGAGAGAGTTTTTCCTTCTTCTTAGTCAGAAGAGAGAGAAAGGAGATGGGCAGGTAATTACCTGGGTAGGAAGAGTCATGACACTTGTGTAGGAGAGGACATTAATTTGAGGGCCAGACCCAAGCTGGAAAGTACAATTGAAAAGGTGGCAGGCAGTGCAGTGATGGGTGGTGGTGAGAGTTGAAGTAGATTAGTCCTGTAGTTCTTGAAAAAAGTTCTTCAGACCAGTCTACAAGAGGTTCTTCAGATCAGGGTACTTACCTAGTCAAAAATAAAAAGATAGATAGGGAGAGAGAGAGGAAAGAAGGAAAGAAAGAAAGGAAGGAAGAAAGAAAGAAAGAAAGAAAGAAAGAAAGAAAGAAAGAAAGAAAGAAAGAAAGAAAGAAAGAAAGAAAGAAAGAAAGAAAGAAAATTAGTTCATCACAGCTGTGCCCGTTTCATGCATTACGAGAGAATAAGGCACCCAAGGTGGCCTCAGAGAAGACTAGGGAGAAGGAAAACAATGCTGTCCTAGACAGTGGGAGGACAATGTGGAAAAGGGTTATTTGTGTGGCATTCAGGAGAGAAACAACAGGCAGGATGGGAAAAGGAGTGAGGAAGAAAGTAGGGATTGTGCATAGAAGGTGAAGAATGGTAAAGATATTGGTAACCTCATTTGGGCCAGAGATAAGTGAAATTTCTACATTGATGCTGGGAAAAGTAGACTGGATGTGGTGGGGGGGGTCAAGATTGGAGTGAATTACCTTCCAGAATATTGCAGGGGATTTAAGGTTGTTCAGCAGATTGCAGAAAAAGTAAATTGATTTGGCCTATCTTTTGGCCTTATTGCTGGCATTGCACTGTTGCGTCTATCTCAGTAAGTCCTGAGAAGAGAAAAAAGCTTGGTGGTGATATCAGTCAGAGTCAAAATCTTTGAGCAGATCAATGGCCTCAGCACTGATCCAGTGAAAGTTGGAACCCATGGGCCCAAGACATGAGAGAGGCATGTTTGTGCCTTGTTGCAATTAATCTGGCTGTGAAAGATGTCAGAACATCTGCATCACTGGAAACATGAATGCTGACCAGTCAGTGGCCGAAGTCCAGCAGGCAGGGATAGGAGGGCTAGAGGATCAAATGACCTACACCAGAAAGTCCAGCAGGCAGGGATAGGAGGGCTAGAGGATCAAATGACCTACACCAGACACAGATTGCAGAGCTTAAGAGCAGCAGCCTAAAGGTAGTATGTTATGTGGTAGTCACTGGCAGAATCCAATAGGGTGCAAATGGAAATAATACAATGGGGGTGTAAGGACAGGATTCAGTCAATATTTATTTATTTATTTAACAGACTTTAGGATTACAACCTTTGAGTCAGAGACTCATTTACAAAGGTTCCACGTTAGAAAAAACAAACACTTAATACATATAGACATAGAATGGCAGCAAAAGGTTATAGTTTTTTCAGTTATACAATATTGCAGAATCAAGATCAGCTATGCATTGCACTGAACGTGTTACTGAGAGTTGTATTTTACAGTTTTCAAGAGAACAATAAGTTTACTGATAGAGGGAGGGACTAACAGGTTTGATATTTACAGTGACTTAGAGAACTAGACGGATATCTTGTGAGTGCAGCAAAGGAGGCATTGTTAATAGGTAATGTTTGGTAGCCCTATTGGTAGGATCTCAATGGTGGGGTGGTCCCATATGGGAGGGATTTGTGGATTGGGGGTTAATATAGGTGGGCTCAGTAATCAGGTTCACTTACTGCAGCCCCTCGAACATTCCCCGTATATGTAAGGACCTGGTTGAGAATACCTGCTGTCCTCATTGATTCTGCAATGCATAGTGCTCTCAAAAACAGTAGCAGAAAATATAAGAGCCAAAAGGCTGGCCTTCAGGAAATACAAGGAAATGCAGTGGGACGAAGATAGGTAGGCATACCAAATTTCCCAAAGGGAAGCAAGGAAGGCAGTAAGGCAGCTAAAGGCCCAAACAGAGGAAACACTAGCACAAACAGTAAAAGAAGGGAACAAGACTTTCTATAGATACATTAGTGAAAGAAGAAAGTCCAGAGGGGGTATTGCTAAGATCAAAGGGGATAAAAGGAAGTGTGTGGAGGAGGACCAAGGAAAAGCATCTATCCTAAACAGATATTTCTGCTCAGTATTTACCGAGAAGAAATTCGTCAACTGGGTGGCAAACTGGTTGGCGGGCAGAAAACAGAGAGTGCTGGTAAGCAGTATACAGTTAGAAGAGATGCAAGTCACAAGTAGAGTACCTCAGGGACCAGTCCTGGGTGAGTTCTCTTCAATATCTTCATCAGCGACATTGCAGATGGACTGGAGGGTAAGGTTTGCCTGTTTGCAGATGACACCAAAATCTGCAACAGAGTAGATGATCCAGATAGGGTGGGCAGATTGAGAAAAGATCTGGAAAAATGAAAAGATGGTCTGAGGATTAGCAACTGGGGTTTAACGCAAAGAAGTGCTTCTCCTTTCACCCTGTACCCCAGCCAAAGTACTCAAATCCCTATGGGGCCTGAACCCTAACAAAGGTTAATGTCCCACAGCCCTGGATGCTAGATGTTATACTTGTCTGCCCCCGACATAGCCACCCCACTAGCCAACCTTTTCAACCTCTTCTTTTCACTAGCCAGGTTACCAACTGAATGAAAGCAGGCTACTGTCATACCCCTCCCCAAAGGCAGCGACCCCTCCTCACTGGGTAACTATCGCCCCATCTCCCTCCTCCTGATTCTGGCCAAACTGCAGGAATGTCTTGTTCTTGCCCAACTCTTTCCCTATCTAGATGCATCCTCCTTCTTCGCCCCTACCAATCTGGTTTTCGCAAATTGCACTCAACTGTCACCTCCCTACTAAGAATCACCGATGCCATACACACCAGAATGGACAATGGGCACATCACCTCAGCCATCTTTACTGACTTGGCCAAGGCATTCGACACCATCTCCCATACTCTGCTCCTATCTAAACTAAAAGCTGCCGGTCTCTCCGAACCGGCCTCCAGCAGGTTTCACGATTACCTGGTAGGCAGGCACCACTGTGTTAAAATCGCCTCCCACATCTCTAGCTCCCTACTAGTCACTGCCGGCATCTCCCAAGGCTCAGTCTTGGTTCTGCTGCTCTTCTCCATATTTTTAAATTATCTTCCATCTGCTTATCTACACTCATCCATCCAAATGTATGCAGATGACAAAGTGCTGTATGCCACAGGCCCCTCTGCAGGAGATGTGGCTAATATACTTCAGCAGGATTTCAATGCTATCCAGCACAGGTTCTGCTCCAACCAGCTGTTCCTAAACCCAAAGAAGACCGTTTCTTTAACCTTCGGCTCACAGTCAAGACTCTCCTGCCAAGCCACTTGCCCTCCCCTTCCAAACTTTGGATGGACTCCCCCTGGAAGCGTGCACCTCCTTCAGATACTTAGGTGTCTGGCTCGACCAGCACCTAGATTTCTCCACCCATATTGATTCCATCCACAAGAAACTACTCACTAAACTCGGTGCCTTATATTGGAACAAAGGTTGCATCCCCCCTCCAACCTGGAAAGAAACTGTTCAAAAGATGATTCTCCCACTACTCGACTATGGCAATGTAGTTTACGGCACTGCTCCCTCCTCCTCCTCCCTAGCCAGCCTGGACACACTTTTCCACTCTTTCTGTTGCATTATCCTGGACTGCCCGCAAACAGCTCACCACTGCGCCTTATACAGCTGCCTAGCCCTGCATCCCTCCAGGACCGCAGATAGACTCGCTGCGCTAGGACCACAGCCAAATTCTGGTCCCAGTCACTTCCCTCTTACCTGGCCTCTGCCCTCTCACCACAACCTCATCCTGCCTACTCCCTCAGAAGCATGGACCCCAGGCTCCTCCGCGTCCCCTTTATGCGCACAACCAAAGGTCAAGTCGCCTTCAAATACCATATACCCAAGCTCTGGAATGCCATGCCTGCCGATATTAGACACTCTACTAACACCCATCATCTCAACCTCCTCCTCAGCACCCACTTCTCCACCAGCTCCTCTTGCTTTAGCTTGCTACAATTCTGAGTCTACCATTATGGGACACTGCATGCCTACCTTACTGTGCATCGGCTCAGGTATAGCAGCACGCTCTGTTTCCAGGCGGAAAATTGTGTATTTGTATTCAATTGTATTTCCCCATCTTCTTTGTATCTTCCCTGCCTATTGTCTATTTTGTCCAGGTCTGCCTCCACATGTGTGTATAATAAAAATGTTGGGATTTGTCCTCCAGGACACATCTGGAATCAAGCAATCCTGCTCAGCATGCCTTCCTGGTTAAACTCATAAATAAATAAATAAATAAATAAATAAATAAGTGCAAGATCATGCACATAGGCAAGAGAAACCCTGAAGCTACCTATAGGTTGGAAGGGGAGTTGCTGGCAATCACAGGAGAAGAAAAAAACTTGGGCATTATCATCACAGATGACCTGAAATCATCCAAGCAGACCACTAAAGTAGTAGGTAAGGTTAGATGGATGTTGGGGTGTATTACTAGGGGTATCACAAGTTGTAAGAGGGAGGTAATAATCCCTCTTTACAAGACACTGGTTAGGCCCCATCTGGAGTACTGTTTGCAGTACTGGAGTCTGCACCTGCACAAGGACAATAACAATATGGAGGAAGTCCAGAGAAAGGAAAACAAAATGGTGCAGGGACTGCATCAGAAAACATATGAGGACAGATTAACGGAGCTCAGTATGTATACCCTAGAACAAAAGATGAAAAGAGGAGATATGATCGAAACATTCAAACACCTTAAGGGCATTAACAAAGTGAAAGAGTCTAACATGTTTCAAAATAAGAAAAATAGCAGGACAAGAGGACATGGCATGAGATTAGAGGGAGGCCAATTAAAGGGTAATGTGAGGAAGTTTTTTTTTCACAGAAAGAGTGGTGGATGCATGGAATGACCTACCTCAGGAAGTGTTGGATAAGAATACAGTGCAGGGCTTCAAACCGGCATGAGATAGGCATAAGGGAGCAATACAGATGAGTATGAATAAATAGGCCATTGGCAGAGTAAAGGCCTATGGCACATTCATAAGGTAGAAAAAATGGGCAGACTGGAATGGCCTTGCGATCCTCATCTGATATCATCTTCTATGTTTCTATGTGCCAGAAAATTGTCTTGGAATTGCTCCAACACTCACTGACTCTTGGCGCTTGATGTCAAAGGGATAATCCAATCCACATCTGGCATGTTGAAGTCCCCATTAGAACCACTTCTCTTGGCCTTGTGGCTTTTCTGATCCCTTCAACATGGACTGTGTAAACCACTTCCTTCAAAACTGCTGTAAGAAATACTTATAGTTTCAGTGGTAGTACTCCTACTCATCTCCTTACTCTCCATGTCTGTAAAGTCTTCACTTGCATACAGGGTTTCCTTGCCCCCTCTGCCTTCCACTCTGAGAGTGCAGCTGGGAACTACAGGATCCCAATTATAGTACTCTGTAGCCCAGATTTAGTGTTTCTGTCTTGGCTACTACTGTAGGTCCAACTAGGCATCAGCCACCAATGCATGGAGGTCACACGTCTTATTCCCTAAATGTCAGGCTTTTACACGCACGAATCACCAGGATTCTATCTTTCCATTGCCCCTACTGGATATTGCTTTTCCTCTGTCTTGCTCTGAGGTTATTAAGTGTATTTGTCCCAGATCTGTGTGCTCCTTCTACCTGAGATCCAGCCCTCCTCCTTGCTTGTTCTTTACCATTTCCCTGAAATAACCCTTTCCCCTACTGTATCCCTTCTCTGTGTTATATAGATTTATAGATTCATAGAAGTAGCCAGCAGATAAGGACCATGTGACCAACCTAGTCTGCTCATGAAAACCCCCAAGTAGAACCCATCTACTGGGGTTCCCTTATACTTCCCCCCATCACCAGTATACCCATATACATAGAAACATAGAAACATAGACTTTGACAGCAGATAAGGACCGCTTGGCCCACCTAGTCTGCCCATTTCCCTACCTACAGGATAAGCTGCAGATCCTAGTTAACCAACAGCCTATTTCTTCTTAACCCCCACAAGAATTGGCTTATGTCTGTCCCATGTATTCTTGAATTCTCCCACAGTTTTAGACCCCACAACCTCCTCAGGAAGGCTGTTCCATGCATCCACCACCCTCTCTGTGAAAAAATATTTCTTCACATTGCCCCTGAACTGCCCCTCTCTATCTTTAACTTGTGTTCCCTTGTTCTTGCACATCTCTTTTTCTAAAAGATGCTACCCTCTTGGACTTTGTTGATTCCACTGAGGTACTTAAATGTTTCTATCATGCCCCCCCTTTCCTCAAGGGTATACATATTAAGCTCCTTTATTCTCTCCTCGTATGGCTTCTCTTGCAGACCCTGCACCATTTTAGTTGCCCTCCTCTGGACTGCCTCCATCCTGTCTGTGTCCTTGCGGAGATGGGGCATCCAGAACTGGATGCAGTACTACAGATGGGGTCTCACCAACTGTCTGTACAGAGGGATAACAACTTCCTGTTTTCTGATGGTGATGCCTCTCCCTATACATCCCAATATACTTATCCCATTTACGCTTGAAATGCATGATTGTTGCCACTCCCACCAACTCCTCCATCAAACTATTCTAGTCATTCACCACCCTCTCAGCGAAGAAAAACTCTGTCACATTTCTCTGGATCCTTCCCCCAACAATTTCACAATGTGCCCTCTAGTGTTAGAAGCTCTGCTACATTGAAACAGACTCTTCACCTGTGCCTTATTAATCCCCTTCAAATATTTAAATGTCTCAAAATCACCCCTTCTTCTTCTGTCCTCCAGGGAGTACAGGTTTAATTCCTCAGGCCTGTCCTCATAGCACATCCCCTGCATACTGAGCTTCATTCTGGTAACCCTCCTCTGCACTGCCTCCAACCTGTCCTTGTCTCTGCGGAGACAGGGTCTCCAAAATTGCATGTCGTACTCCAGGTGTGGTAGTACCAGTGATACATACGTGGGGAGAATCACCTCTCTCCTCCTACTGGTGATTCCCCTTCTCATGCATCAGAGCATTTGATTTACTTTTCCCACCACCTTCCCACATTGTTTTGTCACTATAAGGTCATAGTTAATTATTGCTCCCAGGTCTCTCTCCTTCCCTGTGGTGTCCAGCATCCCCCCCCAAAAGTATGTATTCCACACCTTGATTTCTGTTTCCCAGGTGCATGAGTTTGCATTTCTTGATACTGAACCTCAGTTGCCACCTCCTGGACCAATCTTCCAACTTCTCCAAGTTGGCCTTCATCTTGTCCCCCCCACCCTTTGGTATATCCATCCAGTTGTTCAATTTTGAATCATCTGCAAACAGGCATACACTTCCTCCCAAACCTTCTGTTATGTCACTAACACAGACATTAAACAGCACTGGTCTCAATACAGACCCCTGTGGCACCCCACTGATCACCCTCCCCTCTTTGGAGCATATCCCATTCACCACCACCCTTGACTCCTAGCCCTAAGCCAGTTTTCCACCCATTTCTCAATCTTAGTCCCGGCCCTCAGGTTCCTCAGCTTCAATACCAGCCTCCTTTGTGGGATGGTAACAAAGGCCTTTCTGAAGTCTAGATAGGCCACATCCACCACCTAGTTACTTCATCAAAGAATTAAATCAGTTTGGTCTGACAGGACCTACCCCTGGTGAACCCATGTTGTCTCGTCTTTTGCAGCCTACTGGCTTCCAGGTAATTCACAGTCCTTTCCTTGATGAGTGTCTCCTTTACCTTGCCAACTGCCAAGGTAAGCTTACCAGCCAGTAGTTCTCTGGATCCTCCCTGTTTCCCCCCTCATGTATTGGAACCACATCTGCCATTTTCCAATCCCTCAGTACCTTCCCTGTATCCAGTGATCTGTTGTACTGGGTAGCCCGGGGTGTGACCAGAACCTTCATGAGCTCCTGCAGCAACCTGGGGTGCACGGCATCAGGCCCCATGGCTCTGTTCATATTGAGACTGGCCAGTTCACTGAGGACTCTGTCCACAGTGAAGGGACTGGTGTCCACCCTTGGGCCAATTGTTCCGGACTCATGAATGTTATCTATTTTGATATGAGTTTACTCATCATACTGTGCTAGTGTCAGGGTTAAGTGAGGCCCATTAGTATCCAGTATACATTTTAGTAGATGTGCCTAGCCTCATCTACACTGCCTCCTTCCTTAATCTTGTTTAAATGAGCTGTCATATCTGCTGAAATCTTTTGCAATAATACATTGGTACCTTCCTTTTAAACAGCTACCACCCCCTCCAGTGTTGCCCCCAGTACCCACAGATACTGAAACTGTTCCTCCTATATCAGCTTATTAACTGAGTATCAAATAAAAAAAATTAGGAAATCCAGAACTGCCACTTTTCTCTCTTGCATGGCGTCAACTAAACCTCAAAGAAGGTTACCAAACTGGTCACTTCTTTGAATGTCTTCCTTAATGCTCAAACATTGTCCTGAACCTGTCCCATTCTCCTGCTGGTCAGATCATTTTTTTCTACGTGAATTACCACGTTTTGACACCCTTGAGTTGTCCCACAGTGTTCCACCACATCAGACATAAGTCTAACTACCATGATTCTAGAGCTACAGTGGATATTCCTCATTTCTGACTCTGCGGAACACGCTATCCACTTCATCCCCCTCAAAATGAAGTCCCCAAGAATTAAAACTCTCCAAAGACTACTGTCCCCTTTATGGGCTGCACCATCACCTTGCATGTTCTTTTTGGATGATTCTTCCTTCTCAACTGCACCAACCCCAGCAACCTAGGTGAAGGGATCAGTTTTAGCTTGTACTTTAAATGGTAAGAAGTAGTTTCTGCTACTGTTGATACCCCTGGCTTCACCCTCATCCATCCTCCCCTCCTCTCTGTTGACCCCTTCTCTATTATCTATCCTCTCCTGCTAGACCGAGGACCCCTCAGTGAAAGTGTTTGCCTTAGTATCCCTACTGCACAGATTACCTTGAAATTCAGATAGCTTATTTTAGCTCTTACAGTCCATAGTTCAACAATGAGGGTGGTGGAACTTCCTGCAATTTTGGTAGCTGCCATGTTCCTAGAGCACCCTCCTAATCACAACTGCCCCACATCCCCTACATACTGCCGATTTCCCCCAGCAGTGCCCCACCTTCATTTTAAATACTTATCCTCTTACATGCTTGTTTTGTTGCACTCCATTTCCCCCCTAGCTTTTCTTTTCAAGACTCCATAATCTACCTAACTCCCTGTAGATACTGTACGTAGGGGTTTTCCCCACTACTTTATCTATCACTAACTTACTGTCCCTCTACCTCTCAGATGCATGATACCATAGAGGCTACCCACCGCAGACTTTCCCAGTGAAGTGCTTTAGCACTTCTGTACATAACTCAGTACAGTGTATCTATTGTAGCTATGTGAATACCCACACCCTTTGGGTCATAAGGAGGATATTAGCAGCAGTAATAATATTTAACTATTTAAAAAACCACACCCCATGGGCCATAAGGGGGAAGTAATTAGTAGTAACAGCACTCAGAAGATCTGACGGCTGTATACAAAGCCCCACACTTCAAAGGTCATACAGTAAGTAAGGAAGTTCACAGCAGTAACTGCACTCAGAGGGACAGATTTTCAAAGCATGGCACACAGCTTGTGAAAAGCCCTGCACCATGGCACTTAGGTTTTGGCAGTGCGCCAAACCCCTTCACCGCAACTGCACCCGATTTTCCAATTGCGGGCGCAGTTGTGACAGTTTGCCTGATTTACAGCAGACTGTGCAAAATATATGATGCAAGCCCTGTACAAAAGGCCCTCTGGAGTGCTGCAAGCTTGACCACAAGAAGGTGGTCTATCTTTCAGCAATTTGGCACTATGGATAGAAAATCCTGATCACCACCAGGAGAATGCCATATGCTCAGCTCACCAGGGTCTTGTGGCATTCTCGGACCTTCAAAAATCCATCCCAGAGTATTTAAAGATAGAGTAATACTATGCTCCGAGTTGAATTGCTTTATATATACAGTGAAGCCCACCAGGATGAAACATAGCGCTGCAGAATTCTGCAGTAGTAGAGTTACTGCAGATAACAATGCAATTTCAATGGGAATTAATTTATTTTGTGCAGTAAACCTGTGACACTGTGTTTCATTCTGGTGGACTTCACTATATAGATATAAATATACATATATAGATATATATGGTTGCAGTCATGTAGAATGCAGAAACACAGGTGCAGTAGCAGTGGGCAAGGCACAAACAGTGGCAGCCAAAAGGGCAAATGCACAGGAATGCCAAACGACAGCACAAGAGCGAGTCACGCTACAGGCCTGCATGGGCGAAACCCCATGCGGAAACAGACCACACTATGACCCAGATAGGCCCGAGACACGGGCTGTACGGATGGCCACACGCTGTGAGGCAGATGCCCCAGAGGGCATGCACACCAGATCATACCAAGGTGGTACACTGGGACAGTTTGCATGACCAGTGCAGTGTCTCTGAGGAATGGAACAAATACAGCCCTGACCCATTCAGCGAGCACAGACAAACACAGACCAGATAGGCAGGCAATGCCGAACAGCTGGTCCAAGTGCTGCCCACACACCTGAACCCCCACCCCCAGACATGCACAACACTACCACCACCACAGCAGCATGCTATTGGACCCACAGTTACTCAGCCCAGCAGGACAGGGGTATGCAGCAATCCACACAGCATCCACACATAGGGGCTAATGAATTCACCAACTGGTCAGTTGTGGAGACCAAGGAACATCTGACCAGGCTGGGTGGCAAACTATCATCCATTCAGAGGTGTTGCCAGCATGAGTAAACATTGGGGGCCTGGGCCCCAAACAAAAGGTTGGGGGTCTGGGGGCTGTCTAGGTCCCCAGTAGCTGTAGAACTTTTGGTGCTCTCTTGTGTCTCCCAGGGGGATGTTTAAAACTTTTGTGGATCTTAGGTAAAGTGCAAATGGTAATATCCAGTCAGATATCCAGGCAGATGAGGTGTTTGGTCACTCTTGTGATGATTCATCCAAATTTGACCATTATTCTGAGGTGCAAAATAATGCCCAAGATTGTGGCCAAATGTTATCATGTAGTGGTTTTTGCCACATAGAAGGTGCACTTTTGCTGGATAAAAATTCACTAGACCCTTTGGAAGGTACATCAGGTCTAAGTGAGGGTGCTGATTATATTATCCAGTCAGATACCCAGGTAACTGAGGTGCAAAATAATGCCCAAGATTGTGACCAAATGTTATTATATAGTGGTTTTTCCCACATAGAAGGTGCACCCTTGCTGGATAAAAATTCACTAGACCTTTTGGAAGGCATATCAGGCCTAAGTGAGGGTGCTGATTATGTTATTCAGTCAGATACCCAGGTAAATGAGGTGTCTGGTCACTCCTGTGATAATTCATTCAGATTTGATCATTATTCTGATGTGCAAAATAATACCCAAGATTGTGGCCAAATATTATCATGTAGTGTTTTTTCTTCCACAAAGGGTGCATTATTGCTGGATAAAAATTCATTGGATAAAAATTCATTAGAACCTTTGGTGCCTGTCATTAATTTGTCTAATCATATTTTGACACAACATGAGCTTTCAATCTTAAGTAAGGGTTTGTCCTTTTGCCCTATGACAGGTGTTGATCATTTTAACACATTTTTGGATTTACATAAATTAGGTAGGAATTTGACCTTTAAATGCATACTGAATAAATCTGATAATAATTATGGTGCTGGGGGTGATATCTCAAGATTACAACTGAGCTCTGAGTACTGCCCACCCACAAATTCTACTGTTGCAGTATTCATTAAAAATATTTGAGATGGATTTAAAACATTTACTGGAGAATAAGAAAATGCAGAATTTTGATAACAGTACTAGAGAAGAAAGGGAGGCTTTAAAAATCTAAATTCTAATAAACAATTAACCATTAAGCCAGCAGACAGGGGCATTGTAGTACTCAATACTGCAGATTATATAAGTGAAGTAAACAGACTTGTTAGTGATGAAACTTTTTATGTTAAAATTACACATAAAACTGAGGACTCCTTCAAAAAAGAAGTAAACAGTTATTTAAATGAAGGTTTTTTGAGAGGATATATTTCTGAGATTGAATATAGAACACTCACAGTTGTACATCTGGTTATTCCAACCATTTATGCTTTACCTAAGATCCACAAAAGTTTAAAACATCCCCTTGGGAGACCTATTGTTTCCGGAAATGGTTGGCTTACTGAACCGATTTCCATGTACCTTGATAGTTTTTTACAGCCTATAGTACAGAATTTGAGATCATATTTGAGAGATTCTACTCAAGTAGTGCAAATTATTGAGGAGCTGTGTGTAGAACAGCCCTGATATTTTGCTGTAGTTGATGTTAATTCATTATACACAGTAATACCACATGATGAGGGATTGAGAGCTCTGTCCTACTTTTTAGATACTAGATAAGAGGAAGACAGAGTAAAAACACCTACACGCTTTTTGGTACAGTTGGCAAAATTAGTTTTAATCATGAATATATTTTTGTTTGATGGACAATTATATCATCAACTTCGGGGTACGGCAATGGGTACCACAATGGCTCCCAGTTATGCGAACCCATATGTAGGGAAGTGGGAGTTGGGTTATCTGTACAGCGCCGCCACAAATCCATACTTTGATAGTGTGGATTTGTGATGGCGCTTTATTGATGACATACTTATTATTTGGAAACGTACAGCAGATGATTCTGGATAATTTATTCAGTGGATGGAATCCACTAGCAGTAGTTTAACATATAAATATGAACTCCATCAGACTGCTGTTACATTTCTTGATTTGAAAATTTACAAGGATGGTAAAGGTGGAGCCTATACTACTTTGTTCCAAAAAAAATACTGACAGGAACACTCTGTTAAGATTTGACAGTTGCCACCCGTTTCATACTAGGTTCAAAATTCCTATGGGACAGTTAATAAGAACTTTAAGAAACTGTACTGAACGTTCAGAATATGATATAAAACGCAATGAACAGGTGCAACGGTTTCTAAATAGAGGTTATAGCAATAAAAGTATCGTATCGGCTATTAGGAAAGTGGATCAGTTGGATAGGAGTGAAACCTTAGTGTACAAACAACAAAATAATAAACCAAGAACTGAATGCCCCTTTGTTACCAGCTTCTCTAGTTGAGCTCATGAAGTCAAACAGATTATTTTTAATAATTGGCCCATTTTAGAGCTTGAACCAGATCTAATAGATGTGATTAAGAACAGACCAAAAGTTATATATAGAAAATGTAAAAGTGTAAGGGATTATGTTGTATCAAATACAGTAACTACTAACATTAATGAGAAACAAATGTTATTAACATCTAGGCCTAAAGGCACACACAGGTGTGGCAACTGTATGTATTGCAAGTATATTAATTGCTGCAAAAGGTTTCAAACATCCAGTCACAGGGAACAACATAGAACTGAATGATTTCATCACATGTAACAGTTCTGGTGTAGTATATCTGTTGACTTGTGATTGTGGGGCATACTATGTTGGACGCACCATATGAAAATTTAAAGTAAGGATAGGTGAGCATGTAAGGACAGTAGAAAGAGGAGACATGACTTATGCCATTGCTAAACATTTTGAAATATGGTTCAAAGAAACACACCTTCAATTTTCTGGGTTTGGAAATGGTCACTATAGGTCCCAGAGGGGGTGACCTAAACAAAAAGATAGGACAGAGAGAAAGCTATTGGATTTACACTTTAGGAGCCTGTTCAAATATGGGCCTTAATGAAAACATAGAGCTTGCAGCTTTTTAAAAAAAAATACAAGTGATATATGGAACTGGTTACTATAGGCCCCAGAGGGAGTGACCTAAACAATAAGAAGATATGACAGATAAAGTTGTTGGACTCATACTTTAGGAACCTGCTTAAACATGAGCTTTAATGAAAATATAGAGCTTGTAGTCCTTTAAAAAATATAAATGATATATAGCCTTGTTTTCTCCCCCTGCTACTTTGTATAAAGACAGTGCCTGGTCACATCATTTAATTAAGATAAATTGCATGGACAAGTGATCAGTGTTGAAATGTATATGCAACATGAACTGTGTTTGAAATTGTTCCATGCAATATATGTATAGTATATATTACTTGATATAATATTTTATTTGAGGTTACCAAGTTTAGTATATTTGATTTTTGGGTGTTACCTAGTAAAAGTATGGGACAAATGGATAAACACATCATATTGAGAGTTTAATCTAGTTTCCAGTGGTCCATTAATTGATTATTACTTATTTAATAGGGCCATTACATGTATTGGTGGATTCATGTCACATGGTTAATTGCACTGTGTATTTATTGAGGCATTATCATGCTGTTTTTTACTCTGAAGAAGCCTGGCAGTGTACCAGGTGAAACATTAGTACTTTTTTAGCCACTGTTTTGTATTCGTGCTGGTCTGCATATTAAATTTTGGATTTATATTCCATCTATGGCCGCTTTATTGTGTTGTATGGGTGCTCACATTTTTGCTTTCTTTGTTTGATAGTGGCTTAGCACCATACTAGCCCTGGTGCTCCTCGTTTTTCTCCTTTCATCTTCCCTTTGTAAAACTTTGTGGATGCCTTCTGTTACCTTTAGAAGAGAATGAAAGATGACCAGGCAGTAAATTGTGGATGACTTTTGCAAGGATGCTAACAGTCCAATGGCTTTTGGAGTGCGAATAGTAGCAAGACACTGAAGTACAGCCACATAGCAGTTCATCAAGGCCTTGATTGATTGGATCTGGCAAGACCAGCAAGTATCTGACAACTGGACCAACTCTGATGGGCTCAAGCCTAACTGACACTGTATATTGACAAACTCATGATGATGAACAAGGGAAGTGCTAAAAAACTCATACACACTTTCCATAGTGCAGAAAAATTCTCTTGCTTCGGTAATACATTTGCATGTATGGCAAAGTACAAGATTCAGCTCATGTGCATAGCAGTGCACATACACAGCCTCTGGATGATGCTGGCGGAACTTAGCTTGAACTCCGACTACTGCCCCACTCATAACAGAGGCACCATCATATGCCTGTGCCACACATTTTGCACCTCTAATTCCACTGTCATAGAGACATTTTAGCAGTGATTCCACAATGGAGTCAGCATTAAACAATTTAAGTTCTGTGAATCCTATAAAACGTTCTGTAATGCTTCCAGTTCCAGGTACAATATACCTCACGCTAACTGCCAGCTGCTCTTTGTGTTCATCTCTTGCTTCATCTGCCATAACAGCAAACATTCCTGAGCTGTTCAGTTCAGCAACTATCTTTGAAATGACCTCTTCGGTGCAACATGCAATCACCTCATTTTGAGTTTGGGGAGAAATATAACTGGCATTTGAAGGTGCCTTATACATTTGAGGAAAAGGATCAAGTTGTTTTAATAGCTCCAAGCATTCCAGAAAATTTCCTTTATTTAAACTACCATGCGTTTCATCGTGATCCCTGAAAGAAAGTCCTAGCCTACCCAGAAATAATGTGACAGCAATGATGCTCTCAAGATAGCATCACCTGTCATTTACTTCTTTTATGTTTGCAGCTTATAATTTGTGAACAATATCACCAGTACTCTTTGTGTCTTTAAATCCAGCCCATAAAGTGTTTGCGTTTGCATGATATGAAGTCTTTTCATGCTCTCTAAATGAGTCAAGTACCCTTTTCCAATTAACAAATCCTGTGCTTAACAAAGAATATTTATTAGGGCGAGCGGCTCCATATTTCATTCCAAAGCACCTACAAGGATAGCAAAAAACAGCGTAACAGAATATTCTAACCAGTTGTAATTTTCAAACCAGTGAAACTGGAATGACCTTTTTTACCTCCAAATATGCACTGTGGGAAACAAGGTAACTTACTCTGAATAGGCTCTGTCTCAAGTTTTCCCAAGTCTGTGATATTTTGAGCATTTACTAGTTCACTGTTCATTTTATTTATGCCTTCAGTGTCAGCATCAATATAACTGTGACTGTTCTGGTCACTTGTGCTTGGTTCAGCGTTCCCCTCATGCACAGTGGTACATGATACAGTAGAATGAGGGAGTGTAACATTATCATTACTTTCTGAATTGGCAATTACTCGCACTCCTTCATGTGTATTCTTTTCTTTGGACTTAAAGAAATGTCGGATATCCATTTTTATGAAACAGGAAACCAGAAAGTTCTGATATACAGTACTTCTTTGCAATACAACTGACTCTGAGCCTCACACTGCCACCTCAGGGCTCACAGCAAGGCAATTGCAATGGCATAGACACACTAAGGTTTATTGTCACTCAGAGGCTGCTGTGATTTAAACTGCAACTACAGTTTTTTTTTAACAAAGTATGGCGTCACACACTGCTGCCCTCAGTTCTCCCACAAGCCCGGTACTACTGGCAGAAAATATCTCAGGTTCACTGGGTGACTGGTGAGGCGGATCAGAGGCTGCTATGATTTAAACTTCAACTACAACTTTTTTTAACAAAGTACGGCGACATACACTGCTGCCCTCAGCCCTCCCACAAGCCCAGTACTACTAGCAAAAAAATATCTCATGTGCGCTGGGTCACTGGTGAGGTGGATCAGAGGCTGCTGTGATTTAAACTGCAACTACAATTTTTTCTTTTATTAGTACAATACAGCGACACACACTGCTGCCCTCTCTGCCCTACCACAGCAAGCCTAGTACTGGCAAAAAACAAATCTCAGCCTCAGGTACTCTGGGTCACTGATGAGGTGGATCAGATTTAAACTGCAACTACAATAATTTTTTTTTTTTTTACAAAATTTCTCCCTGCCCTCACAGCCAGGCCACCTAGATTGTGCTGACTTCGACTTGAGTTGATGACTGTAGAGTCTGACTCAGTTCTCAGTCACACAAGATACAGACTAGACTAGAAAAGTTATGTTCCTTTGAGACCTTCTGGCCTAGTAGGCCTAGAGTGAAAAACAGGCCTTCCTTGCCTTACAGCAGCAGTGGCAAAAGAACTACAAAGTTAGCAGCAGCAATTGCTGAAATACAGAAAATGACTGTTTTTATGCCAAAATATAGAAATTGTATTCCCTTTTTTCTCAAATTCCACAAACACAGAGGAGACGAACGCTGCACTGACTCACTGAAACACTGCAGTGCTTTTGCTTTCTCTCTGTCTCTCTCCCTCTCGTCTGTCTCTGTCTCTAACTGAATAAAGGCCACACCCTATGATTCTCACTGGCCACTCACAAGGCTCTATTACTGTGATGACACTCTGTAGTTTATGTTACTTATAGTCACATGACTATCAAGTAGCATAAACTACAAAATAGGTATCCCACAATGCACATGGGTGGCCCAGAAGAGCAACTGTCTGTCATGTGACACAGCTGACTGCTGCTCGTTGCTGGGCCAGCCAGCACGCAACGAGCACTAGCAGAGCAGAAGTGCCTCCAGCAGCTCAGCTGCAGACTAGTGCACTGCTGCTGGCTCAGTCTGCTCCCCTTAGGGCCCCTGCCCCACCGCAAATAAATGCTGCAGACATGCAGTCACTTTGACTTTTAGTTTTGCCATGGCCACCCACCACCATACCCAAACCCCACCATTATTATGTCACATTGACTAGTCTAGTCTGAGTAGTTGACTCACCTCACGTAACAGCAGAGACACTGCAGGCAGGCATCATGATCGATCATTCTCATTGTGGCAGTGGCACTGGCAATACTGGCAATGGCATCCATCCCAATTAAATTATGTCTCACTCTCTCTGTCTTGTCTCTGATGTCTTGTCATCTCTCCCAAGTGCATGCAACTTGGACTCCAATTCAGAAGTCCCTAGTACCCCGACTCCCCCCTGATGTCTCACTGTTGTCCTCTGCTCCTCTTGTGTCCTGAGTGTGACTGTCCCGAGTGAAGTCCCCCTGGCTCCCTCCCAGTCCCCCCGCCGTGACCCTTTCCCCAGCTTCCCCACCCGACAACTGGACCGACGGCGACTGACCGATTAAATTGTTGTGTGCCGCCTGCCCGCCTGCTGGTGCCAAGGCAGCACCACTTAAATTAAAATCCCCTCTGACTCTGCAGACTGCATCTGCAAGCAAGCAGCATGTGACAATGCTGCGATCAGACCCTGACTCTGACAAGACATGCCGCTGTCTGGCACACTGACACTGGAGGCATTTTATTTTTCAGGCTCCCGAGTCCTTAACAGTACTCGCTCGCTCCCGGTCCCCCTTTGAGTCTGCCATCAGTGTGAGCCATCATTAGGGCAACCACACAGACTCCCACCAATCAGAAAACAGTCTGAACTAGGAGCTGTGATGGTTGCCATGGTGAAGCGATGATGGGGCCGAAACAAGCGAGGCTCAGTCAGGGAGCATTTCTGTGTGTACTGCTAAGTAAGCAATTCAGGCGGCTGGGCTGCAATCTGCAATGTGTTTTTTTTTTTAAAATGGGAACACCACCAACAAAAAAACATTCAGGGCCCCAGACAAAACATTCGGGGCTTCAGCCCCGGAGGCCCAGCCCTAGCAACACCTCTGCATCCATTTCGTCTGGCATCTCCTTCTTCGAGATCCTGCCAGTCTGGGAGAGGGGGGCAGATGGACGAAAGGTCAGAGAAGGGGAGATAGGGGAGCTAAACATGTGGTTCAAGGGCATGTGTCAGGAAAAAGGACGCAAATTTGTAGGGAACTGGCAACAGTTTTGGGAGCAAAAGTTCTTTAAATTTGATGGACTGCATCTGACTAAGGAGGGAATCAGTGCATTGGGGCAGACATTTGATGTCTTTGAAGAGTATTTAAGCTAGCAAATGAGGAGGGGGTGCAGCACCCCATATTTCGAATGGGAAGAACACCCCTCTCCCCTCAGCTAGTGGTGAAACAGGAGTTCAGCATGTTTGTTGTTCATTTGCATCACCAGGTAAAGAAAAAGGTCTGTCTCCCCATACGACGCACAGGGGAAATGCCGGACCTCGCCCAACAACTAACACACCGAAATCTGGCCAATGGAAAATCATGTACACAAATGCTCACAGTCTAGGAAACAAGATCCCAGACCTGCAGGCAATAATGATAGAGGCCAAACTGGACATAGTAGCCATTAACGAGACATGGTTTAGCAGTAACCACACTTGGGAGACTTCAGTACCTGACTATGTACTGTTCAGAACAGACCGAGGTGCAAAAAGGGGGGTTGGAGTGGCCCTTTATGTCAATGAAAATATTAAAGCTACAGAAATTCAGAATACACTTAAGGAGCCAGAAGAATTGTGGGTCACCCTGGAAACAGGAAATGGGTCAGCCATATGGACTGGGGTTGTGTACAGGCCTCCAGACCAGGGGGAGGACATAGACACATTACTGTTAGAAGATATACAAAACATGACAGCTAAAGGTGAGGTTCTGATAATGGGAGACTTCAACAAGTCAAATACAGATTGGTCAAAACCAGCAGGGACATCTGCCAGAACTAGCCACATGGTGGATTTCCTGCAGGGGGAGGGCCTCAAACAACTGGTACAACAACCCACAAGAGACAGGGCTATCCTAGATCTAGTACTGACTAACAGGGAAAGGATCACAGATCTCCAGGTAGAAGGTCACCTGGGTGCCAGTGACCATCACATGGTATGGTTCAATTTGGCCACTAGAACAAAATCTTCCCATTCCAAGGCAAAAATATGGGACTTCAGAGGAGCTGACTTTGATAAGATGGCCAACAGAGTTAAGCTAGCCCTGGCAAAAAGAAATGCAGGTGTGGGGATAAAGGCAAAGTGGGCAAGCATTAAAGATGCAATACTTGAAGCAACATCCCATTGTGTTAGTGAGAAAAGGAAGTGCAAAAGAAGAAGGAAACCACTTTGGTTCTCAAACATAGTAGCAGAAAAGGTAAAAGCCAAAAGGCTGGCCTTTAGGAAATATAAGGGAACACAGCAGAATGAAGAAAGGGAGGCATACCAAACTTCCCTAAGGGAAGCAGGGAAGGCAGTTAGGCAGACAAAGGCCCAAACCAAGGAAACACTAGCATGAACAGTAAAAGAAGGTGAGAAGACTTTCTATAGATACATTAGTGAAAGGAGAAAGTCCAGAGTGGGTATTGCTAAGTTAAAGGGGTAAGGGGGGCATGTGAGGAGGAGGACCATGTAAAAGCATCTTTTCTAAATAGATACTGTACTTCTGCTCAGTATTTACTGAAGAGAAGGTAGGGCAGGGCCCACAGCTCAGCACCATGGACGAAGGGGGGAGAGAAGTGTGCACTAGTCCCTTCACCAAAGAAAGGGTCCTACAAGAACTCGATAAGCTCAGGGTGGACAAGGCAATGGGACCAGATGGCATACGTCCCAGGGTACTAAAGGAGCTAAGGGTAGAACTAGCAGAGCCATTATCAGAACTGTTTAGTGAGTCTCTGAGCACAGGAGAGGTTCCATAAGACTGAGAAAGGGCTTATGTGATCCCACTCCACAAGAGTGGAAACAGAGAGGAGGCAGGGAACTACAGACCAGTTAGTCTTACCTCAGTAGTGGGCAAGATTATGGAGACACTCCTTAAGGAAAGGATAGTGCAACACCTGGAATCCATAGGAGCACAGGATCCAAGACAGCATGGGTTAACAAAAGGAAGGCCCTGTCAAACTAACCTCATAGATTTCTTTGACTGGGTAACCAGAGTGGTGGACCAAGGGGGAGCAGTTGATGTTGCCTACCTTGACTTCAGCAAAGCTTTCGATAATGTTCCACATAGAAGATTGATTAATAAGCTGGGTAGGCTCGGGTGGGTCAGACGTTGGTCCACTGGGTGGCAAACTGGTTAACGGGCAGAAAACTTAGAGTGGTGGTAAATGGTATATAGTCAGAAGAGATGCAAGTCACAAGTGGGGTACCTCAGGGATCAGTCCTGGGGCCAGTCCTCTTCAATATCTTCATCAGTGACATTGCAGATGGACTGGAGGGCAAGGTTTGTCTTTTTGCAGATGACACCAAGATCTGCAACAGAGTAGATGATCCAGATGGGGTGGGCAGAATGAGAAGAGATCTGGATAAACTAGCAAAATGGTCAGCAAAGTGGCAACTGGGGTTTAATGCAGAGAAGTGCAATATCATGCACATAGGGAAGAGAAACCTTGAAGCCACCTATAGACTGGGAGGGGAGTTGCTGGCAGTCACAAGGGAAGAAAGAGACTTGGGTGTCATCCTCACCGATGACCTGAAATCATCCAAGCAGACCACTAAAGCAGTAAGTAAGGCTAAAGGGATGTTGGGTTGTATTAGTAGGGTATCACAAGTCAGAAGAGGGAGGTAATAATCTCTCTCTCTACAAGACACTGGTTAGGCCCCATCTGGAGTACTGCGCGCAGTACTGGAGGCCACACCTTCACAAGGACATTAACCAAATAGAGGCAGTCTAGAGAAGGGCAACCAAAATCGTGCAGGGACTGCATCAAAAACATATGAGGACAGATTAACTGAACTCAATATGTATACCCTAGAGCAAAGGAGGGAGAGAGGTGATATGACTGAAACATTCAAACACCTTAAGGGCATTAAAAAGGTGAAAGAGTCTAACATGTTTCAATACAAGAAAAATAGCAGGACAAGAGGACACAGCATGAGATTAGAGGGAGGCCGATTAAGGGGTAATGTGAGGAAGTTTTTTTCACAGAAAGGGTGGTGGATGCATGCAACAGCTTACCTCAGGAAGTGGTGGATATGAATACAGTGCAGGGCTTCAAACAGGCATGGGATAGGCATAAGGGAGCAATACAGATGAGTATGAATAGATAGGCCATTGACAGAGCAAAGGTCAATGGCACATTCATAGGGTAGAAAAAGAAATGGGCAGACTGGGTGGGCCTTGCGGTCCTTATCTGCCGTCAACTTCTATGTTTCTATGTTTTACCCATAGGCATCCTCGGAACAAGGGGTCGGGGCCTGGCACAGATAACTGGATAAAGGGAGGCAGACAGGAAGGGACAGGAAGATAGACAGGAAGGGGCGGACACATGGCAGCACTGGGCAGAGCTGCACACTGCCCAGAAAGGGGAAGATGAACACAGTTGCCACAGAACTGCCACCCTATACACAGGACGTCAGTGTACTATGTGCAAAGCCAGCAAGGCAAACCATTGTCTGTGCACAATGGCTATGTATACCGCAGGGACAGGGCAGGTCACAAAAAGGTGTACTGACGGTGCACAGAGGCCCGCAGGTACAGCTGCCTAGGCTGCCTACACACATTGGAGGACACCACGGTGGCCACTATCAGGGAGAACAACCATGCCCTGGACGCAGTGGATGTTGGCGTGTGGCATGTACTTGGGAAGGTGCAGGACAAGGCTCAGAGGACCATGGATAGCGCGTCACAGGTCGTGGTGGCAAGCACCTCAGTGACACCGGCACCCATTTCGGGAAGACTGCCAGGGGTGTGACTACTGTGCCAGACCATACAGCATGTGCAGCATGTGGCACAGGGGTGGCCAATGACACCAACCTCGTAACCGACCTTGTGTTACCAGAGGACTTCACCATGATGGGCGACGGGGCATGGTTGTTCAACAGTGGCCGGGAGCAGGACCTTCTGGTCATTTATACCACTGACTGGGGTCTACAGCAGCTGGTGGACTGCCATGACTGGTTCATGGATGGCACATTCTAAGTCTGCCCATCCCTCTTCAACCAGCTGTACACTGTACACACTGTTCAGTCAGGTGCAGTCCTGCCAGCTGTGTTTTCCCTCACCTGCACCAGGAGGGCACAGACCTATGTACGGCTGCTGGGCCAGTTCACAGTCCTGCTCTTGCACTCACCTCTGTCTTGCTGGACTTCAAGCATGCCAGCTGGCATGCTGCGTCCACCATGTTTCCAGACACCAACTGCTTTTTCCACTTCTCACAGGCCATCTGGTGCAAGATCCAGCAGTGCTCAGATGTCTTGCAGAGGTATATCACTGACCCGGATTTTTCCCTGCATCTCTGGATGCTGATGGCTCTAGCATTCGTTCCACCAGCTGACGTGCCCACAGTGTTCCAGGAGCTGCTGGAATGGGACTACGTGGCACAGAAAGAGGAGGTGCTGCAGCCGATCCTTGATTACTTTGAGGAGACCTAGATCGGTCGCCCCCACTGGCTGGTCCAGTCACAGATGAGCCACCTTCCCCGATCGAACAGTGGAACTGCCATGAAGCGACCATCCAGGGCCTGGCCAAGACCAATAATGCTGTGGAGTTGTGGCACAGGGCATTCAACACCAGGATTGGGTTGTGCCACTCCAGCATCTAGCATCTGCTCAGCTGAATCTGTGAATAGGAGCAGATGACCATGGTCAGGTCTGAGCAGTTGGTCTCCATCATCGATGCCTCCCAGGTCCGGTACCATTACAAGGACCTGAACGCCCGCATTGCCACCTTGGTGGTGGAGTACACCACACAGAGCCACTATGATTACCTCCATGGCCTTGCACACAACTTCACCTTTCATGTGTGACCGGGCATGTGGTGGCATGCTGCAATGCCGCCTGGCATTGTTGCTGCCTGATGTGCTCTGCCAAGCCACCTGCAGTCTGTCAACCTGTCACAGGCCACCCCCTACCACATGGCATGGGCACAGCAGGCCAATACTGAGCCCAGCAATGGAGTGGTGCTGCCCAGGTACGGGCATCCACTCATTCTTTGCATGTCCATGAGTCACTCTTTTGACTCTCGCCCCAGGGCCATGTGGGATGCTCCCTTGCTGTCACCCCACAGGCACCTGGCAGTGCTTCCATGGCAGTCCCATGCTCCCCCTGTCATGGCTGGCTTGCTGCTGCCCTGAACATCGCCATCCAGTGGTCCCCATGTGGTCCTGTCCCCCTGCCCTACCCTCCACAGGGCCCCACCACACCCACGGCTGTTTACCGCCATGGGCCTTATTGGGCATGCTCAGTGTCAGTTGCCCTCTTGTGCATGCCCGTGCCTGTGTGCCCTGTGGTACGGGCATGCCATACAGCACGTCCCTTCGGCCTCTGCCTCCTGCCCACGCTCACCCCGTGGGTCGCCCTTGTTGCTTATTTGCCATTGTTGCACATTCACCCTTGGTGTGCTTTTGCCCTTCTTGCACATTCGCACTTCCCGCCTTCTGCCTTCTGCCATCACTCTGTGGGGATGCACTCTTGGAGGGTCACCCACATCACATAAATCCCAGTAGGTATCCAGTGATAACAGCACCTGAAAGTCTATAATACAGAGCAGCATAATGCTGAAACAGCAATAATGGCTATTGATGAATGATAGCCACAGTGTATGAGGGCACAAGTCAAGTGTGCTAAACGTCATTAGGACGACTGACAATTAGGGTAACTGACAATTAGGATAACTGACAATTAGGATGACTGACAATTAGGGCTACTGTCAATAAGGGTGGCTCTCAAAATAGCACGTGTGCATCCATGCGCACCACATAATACCAACCCGACAGGCACACACCATACCTGGAAGAGACACACAGACAAATGCTGGGCAGGTATGGCTCCCAGGGCAACATGAAAATCTCCCCACAAGCACACTGCCTGCCCGCAAAGCACTGAACCAGCAATCCCAATCCCTGACCCTCAACCCACAAATCAGGCGCGTGTGCCATACAACCCACCCCCCACCAGGTCTGGCACTGCAATGGACCCATCCCCCAGCAATTCTGCCACAGAGAGCATACAGGGGTGCTACAACCCTAGACCACAGCATGTGCCACACAGGTGCAGGCACACCCAAGACATGCGCCACTAGCAGTGGACATATGCTGACAACCACATGCACAATCCCCCCCCCCAATGCCAATGCTGTGGATGGTCGGGTTGCCTCACTCCCTCCCTTCCCCCAATGCTGTAGATGGTTGTGATGCCCCCCCAAAACATTTCCACAAGCAGCGGTCTGGTGTGACACACCTCCATGGCACAGCATGCATGCGTGCCCACCCCCCACAACAGCAACAACAGTCCTGCAAGAGAGGAATATGCAAGCTACTGCTGCAGCTGTCAAGCCCTCATGGTGTATGGTATTAGGCAGTGCATAGGCAGGCAGAACAGTGTAGAATGCCTTGGGTCAGAGGTTCAAGAACCAGCATAGATGTCAACTTGGCGGACAGAGGCACACACATGAACAATTTGTATGTGCCCTTTACAACAGTGCACTCACCTTTTAGGAACACAGCGTTGGTTCCTGAGAACACACCAACATGGTGGGTCCAATTTAGGCTGTAGAGCTCTGCACCATTCCACTGAACAAATACCACCATAGCCCATAGAAGATCACTTTTGTACAGGGAATTCCTCCCTGTGGGAGGTGCTCCCCTTTTCTTACCACTGGCTACAGACTGTGGGCGTTCCCCTGCAGTTACTCACTCAGTGACATTGCCAGTCATGTGACCCTGTAGGAATACAAAAGGCAGCAGCCTGCACATAAACATTCCTGCTCAGCCAGAAGGGAAGACCCCTATTATCCCTTGCGGGCTATGTATAGCATCGAGATAAGGAGGTTAGAGGGAAGGTCTACTGGCATTGTAGCCAGTACAACAGCTTTCAGTGCCCTGCATGCCTACACACAGTGGCAGACCATGAGGTACAGCAGGGGCAGAGCCACAATCATGTCCCCTATATCAGTGAGGTTGGTGTGTGCAGGGCTGTGGCCGATGTCCATGCCAGGGCATGCACAAGCATGGATAACACTGGACAGGTGATTGTCCAGTGCACCTCGGCAGTGTTGGATGCTGTAGTGGGCAGGCTGCCTGCCCTGCCACTATTGAAGAGGACAGTACAGCATGTTTGATAGGTTGCAAGGGGCTGTCCAGCTACACTAGCCATGGTCAAGGACCTGGATGTACCTCTCGAGTACCTTGTTACCTGCGCAAGGGAGCCTTTCCTCCTGTTCAATAGCTGGCTGACTAGGACAGCATGCTGCTGTTCGCCACACAGCATACACTAACTTCCTTGGTGACAGCAAGGACTGGTTCCTTATTGGCACCTTTTGTGCTGCACCATCCATGTTCAGGCAACTGTACACCATACACAGCATGCATGCAGGCATCATGGTGCCCGCAGTGTACGTGCTGATGTGCGGCCGTCAGGAGCAGGCATACAACAAGGTGTTCACAGAGGTTCAACGGCTGGTGGGTGACAGTACCCAATGGATGGCACTAATGGATTTTGAGAGGGAAGCCTGGCATGCTTTCACCATAGTGTTCCCGGGAGTTGTGCTGCGGAGTAGTTTCTTTCACTTTGGCCAGGCCCTGTGGTGGCGCATACAGTGGTCACCCACAGGCCACCAACAGTATTCCATGGATGAGCAGTTCACCCTGCAGGTCTGTATGGTGCTCACCCTTGCCTTTGTACCTGTGGGTGATGTGTTGGATGCATTTGCCACCCTGTTTGACTCTGCCTACTTTCAGGAGAATGAGGCAATGCTGATGCCCATACTAGCCTATGTTAAGGAGACATGGCTTGGCCGACACGTTTGATGCGCGGCCTCTGTTTCTGCTGGAGGCATGTAACATGTATGATGCCACCTGTGCAGGGCTGGCACATACAAACAATGCAGTTGAGAGCTGGCAAAGGGGCCTTATCACCCATCTCGCTGCCGCCCATCCAGGGATCTGGAACTTCATTGACTGCCTCCATGAAGAACAATGGTTAAATGAGATTGGCATGGAGCAGCTCAACTCCAGGAGTGGCACTGCAACCAAGCAGAGGAATTAGAGGGACCTAACACAGCGGATTGAGGTCATTGTGGAGAACTACAGGCAGTGCACCATGGTCGATTACCTGTGGGGCCTGGCATATAATTTCCAGCTCCAGGTGTAGCCGGCCATCGTCAGGTGCTGCGAAGCTGATGCCAAAAACATCTGTTCCTGACTGCCCACCTGTTCCATTGCTGCCCACCATGTTCTGTGCCAACAATGCCTGCTCCAGTTTGCACCATTCAGGTCCTCTGCCCTGCAGTGTTTACCAACAGCTAGCTGCCTCTATTGTACTGTATGCCCCTTGATGTTCTCTGTAACATACTAAACCTGGATGTCCACCCACATATACTGCTGCTACTACCTCTGCCATGTGCTGCTTTCCGTTGCTGCGCTGTCTGCCAACAGCACCACCCTGTGCACCGTCACCATGCACGCCATCTCTGGTGTCCTACATCTACCATGTCCAGTGCTGTATCCTGCCTCCAGGTGCATTGCTCACCATACCTGTCTGCAACCCCACACCCCCAATTACTGTGTGTGACTGCACAGTCCTGCCCTGTCCTGCCCTCAACACTATGCTGCCCTACCCCTTTGGTTGCACCTCCTACACATACTTCATGGGACTTGTACACCCATGGGCTTTCCGTCTGCAATCCCTAGTTGTGCCTCTTCCACCCCCCCCCCGGTGACCCATTTGCGTCCAGACTTTCCATTTTTGTGTGGTGTTGATCACATTTTTATTTTTTTATTGAACCGTTCACTCATTTGATGGTTGCCCTCCTCTACTGAGTGACATTCTGCGTTGATCACTTCTGCTGCTCACTGTTCTGCCTTGTGCACATCTGTGTGGTGTGCCCAGTTGTAGCTCGGCATTCCCTCCCCTGTGCCACTTTGCCATTCGGCATTGTTCCTGGGCCCACAATCCTGTTGCACTTCCCAGTGTGCCCTTATCACATGGAACTCTACAGTATAGGAGCATGGGGTGAGAGTTAGGTCTGATGACCCCATGACATGCCCCAATGCCTGTTGGTTCCTGTAGGTTGGGGGTGGTGGTGGGGGTGGCGTGGTAGGGTTGGTAACCCTAATATCGAATTTCCAAACTTTTGTTGCTGTGACAGCAACTCTAACTGATGCATTAATGGAGTTTTTGGCAATGAATTTCCTTTCTTTTTGAGAAAGTGTAATGTAAGTGTTTTTTGTGGGAGCGTGGGCCCTCCAAGCTGTGCGCTCCTTTCACGTTGATCATTTTTGCTTAATGGTATATGTATGTGAGAGCATGGGCCTTCTGGGCCCTGCTTTCCCACTTACACATAAAAATGAAGCCATACAGCCACCCCATAGTACTGAAAAGGAACCCTTGTAACACTTATTTTGCAATTTCTCAGCAACCATAGCAACTATGAAAATAATTCCACTGTAGGTGCAATCTATGACTTCAAAACTTTCTAGAGGTAGACTAAGCTGTGGGTAGCAAAAAATCTGTATCTAGAATCGTTCTCGAGATATGAGTGCCAAAAGGCACCACGGTTGCCACAATGTTATCCTACGAGAAATTTTTCAACTTTGGAATGCTGTAACTATGGGCCCATTGAATGTGTTGGGACCAAACCACCAAAAAGTACATCTGTGAGACTAGGGTTTGCCACTCTGCAAATTTCAGCCCAAAAGCACGATCTGCCTTCACCCAATGAAGTGACAAAGGAAACAACACATGGGACAATGTTTTCCTGCAGCGTTTTCGCGATAACTTTAATGTGTTCGTGGCGTTCCTATCCCTATAATAGGAATGTTTTTGAGCACAAAAATATGTTGCTGAGCCACCTTTTTTTGTGTGCAATGTAATTACCATGGGACATCCAGTAACTGGATCAATTAGACTCCAGGGGCCTAAAATGGATCCTGCCCCGGGGTTTTGTGGGAAGGAAAACTGTAGTTTTTCTAGATATACAGTTGGCACCTAGATTGGCCTGGAGGGGAGCCCAAATTGTAACTGACAGCTCCTCCAGCCAACCAAACCTTTGGATTTACAAGGGAAATGCCCTGTGTGCCAAGAGACAGTGGATCAGTTACAGTTGGAGCTTGAAGTGGGAGCAGCTCGAGCTGTCTAGCTGCTACTCCCTAAGCGAGTTCAGGGGAATCGGTGGGAGAGGCCCAACCTACCTCTCTGCCACTGTTACTACTTGTAAATCTACCTGATAGCAGAAGTTGGACCTATCCGATTTTTGTCCTGGAACTGTGGCAGAAGAAAAGAAGAAGTTTGTCAGTATTGCTTGGAATTTGGACTGAAGACTTGCTCCTGAAGTGATCAGCCATGCTGTATGAAAAATGTGCTCGGATCAGAAGGGTTGACTCAGTAATGTAGCCGATTTGCAACTGGATAGTATCCAAACTAAATCCAGAGGCAGTTTTTACTATAAATGTACTAAATGTACTGTATTTTGTGGGTCAAAATCTGTTTGCCCATGACCAGATCCGTTACGCCAGCTGGAGGCTTCACCAGCAAAAGCTTAAGAACTTTGCCAGAGAGTTCATCTTGCCTGGGCCTGGCCTGCTCAGCCAAGGCTGCTACTCCTGCACCAGAGACTGTTTCAGTGAGAGACTGGTTCAGGGATCCAGCCCCTGTGCAACAACTACCCGCAGGTTGCGGACACCTGGAGGAGAAGTCAAGGAGAGGAGGTGTGTCATGACAGCCCTGTTCCCCTATGCTCTCAGTGAATATCACAAGGTCTTCATTTTGCCTGCACTTCAGCAGAAACCTGGTAGCATGAGTACAATCTTGGTAGCACCTTGCAAAAAGTGTTCAAATTTTCTATGGTACCATCTGATTTCATTTCTTTCTGGGTTTACAAGAGACTGAGCTATCCGGCTCAGGATACAAATAATCATTTGTCATTGTGCATGCTACTGCTTTCTTTCTATTAAGGGCCCCAACAAACAGCTGCAATGCTGGCCAACCATGGGCAATGCTTCAGAATAACCTGCATAACATTCTGGGTACCCAGTATTGTTGAACTGTAAAACTGGGACTTAAAGTGCACGCCAGTAAAGCCTGACTTTAATCAGAATGCAAATCATTTAACTAGATTCACGTTCCTTCCTTGTTCATGTCCCCTTAATATATCAGATTGTCTTTTTCACGTTTAACCTGGCTAGTGTGCATATTATTAGTTGGGTTACAGTGGTAAAAGTGTGCTACTGCATTGCTAACCTTAATTTACAGGGGGTCTCCAGGGAAACTGCTGAAGGTCCATCCCTGGTAGTAAGTGTGAAGGGAGTGTGCATATTATTACTATTTCATACAGAATGCCCATTTACCACTGTGTCAGGTTCTAGGCCACTAGGAGGGTAAGTGGAGGGGGGTGTAGCCTCCCAGAGGACTATACAAAAGCAGACAAGCAACCCCAATACCATTACACTGGGTGTGGGCACCCTTCTAAAGAACTCAGTCCCCTCAACCTGTGAATAGCCGTACAGGCAGAGGTAGCAGCCCTTAGAATAGCGCCACCTAGGGATTACATAAGCAATCAAAAAAAGTGGATTTTCAACTAGGAGTAACAGTGTCCCTTTAACTACAGCATGCCAAGCCACACACCTCTCTCCTCTAAGGTGGAGAGGTAAGATGCAGAAACATTAAATATGTTTAATTGGAGTCTCTATAATGTGTATCATGTTTGAGGCCTCAGCACCATGTTACTGTCAACTGGCTGTATGTGACTGTTCAACAAGATTCCACAAAGTAATGAAACCTACACAAAGGAAAAGCCTTGTATACTGGAACACGTGTCTGTGAGTTATTTGTCTACTTTTATTACATGCTTCAAGTCTGGCTGTGCAACAGGTGAAGCAAGGACTGTTGTTCTAAGGTGGTCACCTTTTTGTATGTTTCTTTCATTGTTTTAAGGTGATTATACTTTATTTTCTTGTTTTAGGTTCAATTAGATACTGATAATATTTTTCTGTATATTTAGATGGTGATCTTGCCTATAATACCACCACAGGTGAGTAGAAGCACAAAATAAGATGTTTACCTTTGTTAAGAATGCCTTTTTGATTATTCTGCAAGCATAAACAGATCTAAAACTATGCATCTAAGCTAGGAGTAGTGGTAGAAGACAGAACATGTTATATGGTCAAGCAACTATCCTTATAACCTTACAAACCACTGACTCTGTGGTCAGCACTCTGGTACAGTGGCAACCCCGGTTCACGCCCCGACTCAGGGTGTTAGGAGCAGTGGTCGACAAGGAGGGAGTCAAGGACATCTCTTGAACACTTCCTTCCTAGGGGGTGTGCTGTTACAGACTGCTCTTGGAGCAGTGACTGGACAGCTTGTGGAGACGCTCTAGGCAGAGTGGGTGACCATATACAGGTGAGTGTCCCTGCTCCAGGACATCTCCACAACCTCCACATGTGGGGAGTAGGTGGTGCCCCAAAAAGCAGAAAAGCTGGACCAATGCAGGATGCTGCCTGCCATGCACAGTGGACATACACAGACTAACCTGTCCCATGGAAACTGAGTAGAGTACATCCTCTGGGGTCATCCCCTTCTAGCCTCAGGGGCCCCACTTTTGGGGACAAGCCAGGAACGAACACTGTGGTGGAGGTAAATCCCAGAATGACACGCTAGCGTGGACTGCAGGACCAATGGGGGCCGGTTTGGGTGAGGCCAAAAAGAAAAAAACAAATAGACCCACAAACCAACTCAAAATAAATCTGAAGATTTAGCCTGGGTGACTGCTGGTGGCCATTTAAATGTGTTTTATATTTTAATTGCTAATGGGGCCATTTATGTTGCATTGTTAGTGAGGGTATAAAATAGTGCCATTACCTATCAGTAGCAATTGATAGATCTCTACTTAACAGTTTCTATCACTCTGCTTATGTAGTAGTCAGTCCCTGATGTGTTCTGTATATTGCTATTTAGTAAGCTATATATTATCCTTACATTTATGTGCCATCCAGTACAGATTTTAGAGTCCAGTAATTAAAGGCCTACATGGGTATGTGTGACAGGTTTAGAACCCTGTCCTGAAGAAGTAAGTGATAAGTGATTGATCCCTCCATGTCAAGGGTCCCTTCAGGATACTGGTTAAAGGTACTTTTACAAATAAAAACAGTGTACCCGAAAGCAACTAGTTGATAAATGAACTATAAGACTCACTTGTGTCCAGTAGTTCCGATCTGTTGTGCATCTTCTGTTCTGTTGTTTCTTTCTGTCTTGTTCTCCTGCAGGATGGCCACCTGCAGAGGACACCACAATTCTACCTACAATGTCTCTGTTTTCTTACTGTTTATTTTCCTACTGCAATAACAGGCTGTCATGGGCATTACAGGGATTAAGTAGTTTCCCCTGCTATAACATTTTCCTGCTGAATGTACTGTATGTCCAGTCGGTATTCTGTAGACACAACTGGGCTTATGCTGTTGTTACAGTACTGTTTCTGTATTTAAATTGTGGAGCTGTGTGTTCCCTCCCTTCTGACTACGACATGCAGAAATCATAGATTCAGACGGTAAGAAAGGGAACTTCTCTGCTCTTCAGAGCATGTTTATCTAAAAAGATAAAAGTTTTTTTAAGGCACACACTATTCTGTTGTGCCATGTCAACATACTTCACCAACCTTTTTCTCAACTGAACCACATAATCATTGATTGACTGTATGGTGTCTGGCTTCTCCAGCCATTTTTCCCATACCATGTGTAACCCCCCCACCAGCCACTTGTTTAACTAGTAGGCACTCCTCCCATATTTTTCTGTCTAGGAGAAAGAGAAGGGTGGGGGTACAAAACACAATATTACAGACAAATGACCATTACTAAACCCAGGTCCTGAGGAGAGAAACTTTTGCTAGGGGCTGTGCTAGGTCTGAACTTCTAGAGGGGTACCCAGTAATTCCACACAGGAAGCAGTAACAAGAATGTTCAAACCAGGTTGGGGTTCTATAGTGTGGCTTTATTCCAAAGATGGTACACAAAAGCATAGTTGAATCCCCAAGAGTTTACACCTCATAGCACTAGGCAATGACAGAACAACAGCATCTGAAGCAGACAGAAACTCTAAACATCCCATATTACATAGGACCTTGAACACTCTTCAGCGGCAAAGCCTCAGCTGAAACATACATCTCTTCTAGTGGCACTGGCCACAATGGAGCACAGAATTTCTTCTAGTCTCACTAGTAACAACTTAGAACATTTCCCATATGGCATAGGATTTAAACATTTGGCAATGTGGCTACTGGTTACGATGGAGTACAATGGTGCTCAAAATTAGCAGAACCCACACCAGGGGGTAAACTGTCTCTTCGGGCATTAGCCATCATATACTGAATAAGCAGGTGCCTTTACAGAACCTGTAGTGCTGAACTGGTCACTCCAGATGGGGGGGTTGCCCACCTTTTGCTTCCTAGTCCATACCCAGCCATTCTTTCAGAGTTACACCTCCAACTTTAAGAAAAATTGTAGAACTATGCATCTTGGAATGGCGTTCACATTCAGCATTAGGAACACACTACTTCTGAGTGTAAATTAAAGTCCTGAACAATGTGCCAAGTCTCACTGGGGACGCCACAAATGTCAGTCAACTTTAAGAAAGGATGAGAACAGTCTCAAACAGAACAGAACTTAGTGCATAATTCCCTTTGTCAGAGTACACCCCCAAAGAAAACACAGGTGCGTTCCCCCTGGATACACAAAGTCAGACTACTCACAGTTGTACACAAAAAGACAGCTTCAATGTCCTGGATCAAAGTCAGGGGATTGCTTCTCGGATCCATTCTGCAGTCCTTCTCATTTCACAGGGGGATGAGAAAAATGAGGAACTCCTGCTAGACTATTTCCACCAATTCTACTGGCAGGCAGATGGTTCTCGGCACTAGGGTGAGAAAAATAGGCTCTCCTCAGAGCCCACACTGCAGCTCTTCACTCCTCCAACTGCTCACTCTGGCTGCTGACACAGAACTAACTGAAAATTCTGAAGTTCCCCACTCACAGCTAGCTACTGTGGGTTACGCTGCTGCAATAATTCTAAATGACATCACCTCTCTCCTCTCAGCAGAGACCAAGTAAACAGAGAGGGAGCAGATGAAAATCCATTTAACTAGTTATTCACCAGCTGCTTTCCCTACCTAACACTGACACTGATGGGATTTTACCAACCCCAGGGGAGCAGGGGTTACACATGTCTAGGGTGTCCATTGGGTGTGACCCATACAATAAGAAGAAAAGCGAGTAACCAATTGGGGGCGGAGGAACCAGTCTGTACAAGAACAGGAGCTATGGCAAGAACTAATCCTAGTTCCGTTTCTCAACCTATGCAAACTTCATTTTTCAATGTTTCAATGTCTCGCTAAATCGTTGCACAAGACCATTAGTTTGGGAATGATATTATGTGGTCCTAACAGCGGCCACCCCTAGCAAACAATACAGATCCTTAGACAACTGAGAATTATTATAGCTGCCTCAGTCTGACAGGATCTCCTTTGATACACTGATTGTATTGAAGATCTTGGCTATTTCTTTGGCCACCCTGGGTGCTGTGAAAGTGCTGCTTTACCCACTGTTTTTGGTATGCCAATTTTTCTCAAGAATGGAATATGTCACCTATGTTCTGCTAATGTTTTTTTATACCTGAGTGGCGACTACAGCGATAGTTCAGTCTTTGAAAAGAAATGCAAAGACACAGGAGAATTATGCACCAGAACTACTGGAACAGGCAATGTGGCTACTACACTGGCTTGTACAGTTCTGACCTCCCCTTTGACCTTCAGCTTTACAGGTGTTGTGGGGTAGTAATGAGTATCCCTACAGATACAGAATACCTGAGCACCAATAACCCTGAGAACAGTTATTGGGCAAAAAGTCTGAGTGTGGATTATAGACTTTACAGTCTGCTTACTGCTGAAGCCTATAAGGAAACAAAAATGCAGATTAGAATAATAGGTCCGCTCACCAAAGTTAAACATTTTCAAAATGTTCTTTTATTTTTTACATCCAGCCCTGCAGTCCATATAATCCTACATTTCAGGGAATGCTCTATCTTCTTCCTGAAAGAGTTTGGTTTAACATTATTTTAGCACTAAACTAGTGCTCCTTTAAACTTTTCTATTGAATTTATCTTGTTTCTATGGGTCACTGCTCGTGGTTAGACAGGAAAATCACTACTTTGGTGTTAACATGACAATTCTTCAACTCAGTTATCTTTTACTTTTGTTCCGTTCAGTGTTTACCTGTAGCCACATATGCAGTCAATGAATGAGAGTGTGCTTATACAAATGTAGGCTCATTCATTGACAGCTCCTGCACACTGAGTAGTATTACAGCAAAGAGCTGTTCCGGTGGCCAGCAGAGGTTGGGATGAGGGGGAATGGTGTGGTGGACCCCTCTGAGTTCCACCATGCCATTCCCCACCCATATCAACCCCTTGTCGATGAGTTGAATAGCCCTGCGCTCTTGTCTGCACTGTCAGAGAGTAGTCATGCTACTCAGTGCGTGGGAGCTGTCAATGAATGACCTTGTACTTGTACCAGCACATGCTCATTCACTTACTGCTCAGTTGGTGGCCAGTCATGGAGGAGAGATGAGGGATATGCCAGTCGCCCACACTGGGTTGTGGTTGGGAGGAACGGGATGGTGCTTGAGTATATGCATGGGTGGGGGATCCATTAGACATCAGTGAATGATGGAATACTGGCTTTTTTTTCTTAATAACGGGATTGGGGAGAGAGAGGAGGGGTCGATTAGATACCAGGGAGGGAAAATTATTTAAATGTTTTATTTTTATATTGGGCCCACAAGCAGTGGATGGGTAGGACCACTAGACACCAGGGAACTGAGGATTTTTTTCTTAGAGTCAGTGATTGGCAGGTGGGGGAGACCACTAGACACCAGGGATTTTTTGTTATTTTTCCATATATATATTTTATCCACCTTCTGGTGGAGCAGGTGGGCAGCTCTGGCCCCTCCCTCAGAGGAGTTCATTCTCTGGACCCCAGCTTACCCACATCCGACCCTCCTGGTAATCCCCCATGGGATGCCCTCCTTCACAGGGCTGAAGGTGAAGGGCATTGACTGTCCCTCCCCCCCTGGAGACCAACAACCAAACTCTGGGGGGCTGGCATGGGTGCTGTGGGGCCATCACTGAGGCAGCCACCCCCATTTTCACCTTTTCTCCCTTCCCCTTTTGCCACATTTGCTCACATGCATGTGGAGGCACATGCACGCAATGACCTGCGGTACCATCCCTAGTCTAGTTGTTCCTGTCTGCACTATGTCTGGGCCTCCACCCAGTGGCAGCCTTGCAGCGGGTATGGCTGAATCCCCACCTAGTAGGGGAGAACTGCACTACTGCTGCTCAGTCTGTCTCCCAGCATCCCCCCCATTGACCCCTGCTGACCCAGGCTTGTTCCTGAACCCGGGTCACCAGCATGGCGCAAGGTATGGCATTCAGTGCCTCAACCTTCAACGCCACTGGGTCAGCTAGATATTTTTATATGGGGCTGGCAACTGGCAATTGGGGGGGACCACTAGACACCGGGTATTTTTTTTTACATGGGGCCAGCAATCAGCAGGTATGGGGGGGGCACTAGACACCAAGGATTTTTCTACATGGGGTTGGAGATCAGCAGGTGGTCGGCCACTAGACACCAGGGATCATTTTTACACTGGGACAGTGATTGGCAGGTGGGGGGGCACTAGACACTATAGGGAAATTTAATTCTATTGGGGGCCGGTAATTGGTGTGGGGGGGCTTTATTAAGAAATAATACATTAAACTGCAGATGGAATAAATTCCAAAGTTTAATGTATTAGTTAGCAGTTCAGCCAAAATGATCCATGGGAAAGGGTGAAAATTGGCAAAACACATTTGGAAGATTCCAGTCTTGTCAATAGTGAAACTGTGGAAAATGTTATGAAAGTTATGCAAAAGAGCAATTTGCATCTTTTGCCCTACTCTGTCTGTAGGAGTTGCCCTTCTCAGGGCAGTTGTAACAGATTATTTCCATTACAACCATTTTACTGCCTCTTTGACTTTTACTTTGCCCATGTCCCTATCTATTGGAGAAGCTGCAGATCCTAGTTAACCAACAGCCTTCTTCCTCCTACTGCCCTCTAGAATTGCCTTATGTCTGTCCCATGAATTCTTGAATTCTCCCCACTGTTTTTGACCCCACAATCCCCTCAGAAAGGCCATTTCATGCATCTAGCACCACCATCTCCTTGAAATAATACTTCCTCAAATTGTCTCTTAGCTGTCCCCCCTCTATCTTCAAATTGTGCTCCCTTGTTATTGCACATCTCTTTTTCTAAAAGATGCTACCCTATTGGACTTTGTTGATTCCCCTGAGATATTTGAAAGTTTCTATTATGTCCCCCCATCACTCCTTTCCTCGAGGGTATACACGTTAAGCTCCTTTAGTCTCTGTTTGGTTTCTGGTGCAGACTCTGCACCACTTTAGTTGCCCTTCTCTGGACTGCCTCCATCCTGTCTATGTCCTAGCAAAGATGGGGTCCCCAGAACTGCATGCTGTACTCCAGATGGGGTCTCACCAACTGTCTGTACCTAGGAATAACAACTTCCTGTTTTATACTGGTGATGCCTCTCCCTATGCATTCCAGTATCCCCCAGCCCTCCTTACTGCCTTCTCACATTGCTTACCTACCTTTAGATCATCTGGTATGACAACCTCCAAGTCCCTTTCCATTGTTGTTGTTGTTAGTACCACCACCCCCATATGGCTTTTGGTGCTGACCTTGCATCATTTTAGTTGCCTTCCTCATGACTTCCTCTACTCTGTCTGTGTTGTTCTGGAGATGTGGTTATCAGAAATGGATACAATACTCTAGGTTGGGTTTTACCAGCAATCTATACAGAGGCAACACCACCTCCATCTTTCTGCTGGAGATATCCCTGCTTATGCTCCCCAGAATCCCACTAAACTTCCCAAATGCCTTGTCACGCTGCCTGGCTACCTTTAGATCATCCGATATGATTACCCCAGGCCTCTTTCCTGCTTGTTGGTTGTCAATACTATTCCACCCATTTTGTATTTTGCCCTTGGGTTTCTATGTCCAAAGTGTATTATTTTGTACTTTTTTTGCATTGAAACCCAGCTGCCATACCCTTGAAAACTCCTTGAGTTTTCTCAGATGTCCATTCATCCTTTCCACCCACTGTAATCTACTTCCAGCTTTTCTGCAATGTTGCTTATAAAGACATTAAAGAGGACTGGTCCCAGCACTGATCTCTGAGGCACCCCAATGGCCACCCTCCCTTCCTTGTAGTGAACTCTATTTGCCACCTCCCTCTATCACCTATCGCCTAAACAATTTCTTACCCAGTTTACCAGCTTTTTACCCACCCCTATGCTACCCAGCTTGCTTACTGGTCTCCTATGTGGAACAGTGTTGAAAGTCTTGTTGAAATCAAGGTAGGCCATGTCCACTGCTCCACGCTAATTTAAATCCTTTGTCACCCAGTCAAAGAAATCTTATGATATGACCTTCCCTTCCCCTGTGAATCCATGCTGCCTTGGGTTTTGTTACCCGCTGGATTCAATATACTCCATAATCCTTTCCTTCAGTAGTGATTCCATTAATGTTCCCACCACCATTGTCAGGCTGACCGTAATTGCCAGCCTCTACCCTGCTATCACTTTTTTTTTTTGCAATTAACTTTATTTTTATTTCACTCAACACAATTAAAAGCAAACCCAACAACCTTGGCAGAGAGGTAGAAGACAACATTTGCGAGTTACCATACGAA
Organism: Neoceratodus forsteri; assembly: GCA_016271365.2. Lineage (NCBI taxonomy): Eukaryota > Metazoa > Chordata > Ceratodontiformes > Ceratodontidae > Neoceratodus > Neoceratodus forsteri. The sequence continues at coordinate 97,142,700 of CM057449.1, read as the reverse complement.
AAGAAAAAAAAAGGAAAAACCACCCCACCCACCCCGACTTTGGCAGCAATACATGAGAAGTATTATACAGAATTACACTCTTCCTGAATTCTGCTGTGGCAAAATTAAAACCGGACTACAAAAACAGACCTTAATTCTGAACTGATGGAGGTGGAGACAACCAAAGAAACACAATCTTGGAAATAAGAAGGGGGGGGAGAAAAAGGAGTACTAAGACATGCAGAAGAAACTCCCTTCTAGTAGGCCAAGTCAAATTCCCAATCTACCGGGGGGGAGACTTGGACACCAGAAGGAGAGAGTCTGATCTTCTCTTAGCCCCGAAGGGAACTCTTGGTTGGTGGGGTTCAAGATTAGTCTCCTTTAATAACCATATTTATTCTTCAAATTTACAAGAAATCCACCCCAACACCTATGAAACTTTTCCAAAGACTGAAAGAAATGGGTAACACATCTTCCAGCATTTAAAGCATTTAAAAACTCGTCCCACCATTCCTTGAACGAAGGTTCCCATCTGCTCTGCCAGTGCCGAAGTATAACCAATTTGGTAACCATGGCTATCATGGCCACCTGCATCTTTTGAGACATAGTTGGAATCTGAGCATACATCCCCAATAAACATGTGTTTTCGTAAAAAAAAAGCTGAGATATTAAAAAAGGGAGCCACCCATTGATTGACTGAATTCCAGAATTTAGCAATTTTGGAACAGGCCCACAATTTGTGATGTAAAGTAGCAAATGAGTCACCACAATCTTCACATTCAGATGAAAAAGAATTACAAATTTGAGATAGTCTGGCAGGGGCAAAGTACAGATTGTGTAGGATGTTAAATTGAATATTCCTAAGTCTATCCTGCTTGATATAAGAATAGATATCAACCCAAATATTCTCCCATGTTTTAACCGGCCATCTTCTAGTAAGATTAACCTCCCAATAATGTGCTGTAGGAGTACACATGTACATTGCCTCTGATAAGATTAACTTATAAATCTTGGAAATTGCTTTCTGGCCCTCTGCTAATTTTCTTAACTTTCCTAACATAACTCTGGCTCCTTCAGACCATGGCCCTTTCCCTAAAAAAGAACCTACACTCTGGCGAATCTGGTACAATCGTAATAGGTCAGTCTGCCTCACCTTGAATTTAGTGACTAGCCCGGATATCGGTAGCAAAGAGTCACCCAAAACCAAGCATGCTAGTCAAATTTTGGAGCGGTATTCATCTGGCAGTTTATTGATTGGGTGGTTACCTATTTTTAAGTTAGGGTTATTGAGCAAAGGTTGCATCAAATCTTTTATATTAGATTTGTGGAGTAAAGAATAAAGCTGCTGTAGGGCCTTCACATCCCAGCCTAATGGGGAGTATTTTATCTTCTTGGGAGCTTTAGACCACGAGATATATAGTAAGGCTTCCAAATCTACCTTCAAATATCAGTTAACGACTGATCCAAGCTTAACCAGAGGGCAAAATCCGGGGCTGCTTCAGCTCCAGATGCCTAGTGTGCAAATCTTATGGCGTGAATAGCCAGGTAATAAACATAAAAGTCAGGCAACTGAAGACCCCCTAGTTTTCTTGGGTGGGTAAGCTTGGCATAAGCCCAGCGAGGGGTTTTACCTTTCCACAGAAAATCTGAACAGATTCTCTGCAAAGGCCTGAAGAAAGACTTGGGCAGGTATATATTAAGATTAAAAAGGGGGTACAACAATTTAGGCAAAACAGCCATTTTTATTGTATTAGCTCTACCCCAGAGAGACAGGGGTAACTTATTCCATCTTTCCAGGTCTTTTTTGATAGTCTTGATCACAGGGGATAGGTTGAAGTTCACCAAGTTAGTAAGATCCTTCGAAATTCTAATACACAAGTAAACCAGGTGATCCTGTTCCCATTGTAAGGCCAAGGAGGAGCACAAGTCCCTTGACAAAAGCGGGGATAACATATACACTTTGGTTTTGTTCTTATTGAGTTTATAACCAGAAAAAAAGCCAAAATCAGAAACAATTTGCAAAGCCCGGGGTAAGGATTCTCTGCTATTCTCTGTATGTATAAGCAGGTCATCCGCAAAGGCGGATATTTTACATTCAAGGTTGCCAACAAGGATACCCTGTATTAAATGATCTGATTTCAGGGCCCTAATTAGAGGTTCAATATACAGATTAAAAAGAAACGGCGAGAGAGGACAGCCCTGGCGGGTACCTCGGAATAAAGGGAAAACAGCCGAAATAAGGTTATTGCATTGGATTCTGGCCGACGGGCATGAGTACAGGACATGAACATGGTCAATGAATCGTTGGGGAAAACCAAATTTCTGCAAAACTGTAAACATAAAAAAAATTCTACTTTATCAAAAGCTTTTTCTGCTTCTAGGGATATCAACGCTGCCTCTAGCTCTGGAGCCTCAGATGTGGAAATTAGGCAGAATAGCTTTCTGAAGTGGTCTGCAGAGGATCGCCCAGCCACGAACCCTGCCTGTTCTGCGCTGAGTAACCCTTTCCATACTTTCCCCAGTCTATTAGCTAACATCTTGGCATAGATTTTAACATCTACGTTAAGAAGCAAAATAGGCCTATAATTTCTGATTTCAGAAGGATCCTTCCCCGGTTTGGGCAAAAGGGTCACTCTTGCTTAAAACAATGTTTGCTCACTGACCCCATGGTAATACCAGTAAGAGTAAACTTGGAGTAGCAGGGGTATCAATGACTTTTTAAAAGTCTTATAGAATAAACCAGTGAAACCGTCGGGACCCGGCGCTTTGTCTGGTTTTAGAGAGTCAATGATTTCTGATATTTCTTTACTTGAGAAAGGGGCTTGCAAGACTGCAAGACTAATCTAGCTTCCTCAGTCATGATCGGAAAGGTAATATTTTCCAAAAACATCGACATCCTATTGTCATGCTCAGAAGTTCTTGATTCTTCTGAGTACAGTGAGATGTAATAGTCTTGAAACAACGCCAATATTTCCACGGGGTCCCTGCTATCACTTTTGTAAAGAGAGACCATATCTGCCCTCCTGCAGTCCTCCAGAGCCACTCCTGTTTCCAGTGACTTGCCAAATAGGACTGTCAGCGGTGCAGTCAATACCTCCCTGAGCTACCTCTGTACCCTTGGATGTACCCTGTCTGGCCCCACTGTTTTGTCCACTTTCAGATTAACTAGTTCCTTCAGTATGCTTGCCTCTGAAAAAGGACTAGTGTTCACCTCCCTTCCTCTAAAGCTCCCATTACTTTTTTGTGGCCATTCCACTTCTCCTTTCTCTGGAACACTGAACAAAAGTGTGCTTTTTCCAGGCCCCTGTCTGCACAGTGCCCCTTTCCCTTTTTAACCTTAAAGCAATTTACCATGTTTGGATATATGATCACATATGCTGCAAGGTGGCAGCATATAGAACTGATTTGCAATGTATTTTGATATATGCATAGCCTATTTTGGCAAATTAAATCAGGTTTTCACCCTCACAAACCAGGAAGTGTCATTTTGGGTATTTGAGCCTGTATTTGGTGACCTTTGACACTCATTACCTTTGCAATGTCACCACAGGGAGATCTGTGCTCTGCAATTAGAATTAGTTCTTGGCCACAGCAATTCTGTCTTGATAACAGAGCTCTTGGTCACAGCATGCAGCACGACAATGGCAATGTCAAACAGTTCATTTTCAGAGTCCAGTGATGAAAGCATTATGTTGTCATGCACTAACAGTGATCTTTCGGACACTGACATAGTGTCACAATTTGACATCCACTGCATAGAAGATCCCCATAGGGATGACCCTATGACAGCAGCAAGAATGATGTGGGCAGTAGCTCAGGCAGTCACAGCAGTAGTCCAGATCCAGTCCAGTACAGTACAGCAGTGAGAGCAGACTTAGCAATGCGGACTGTTAGTATTATATTTTGCTACTTAGTGCTACGGTTTGGTTCCCGTCGTTGCAGTCATTTTACTGTGCAAAATCGAGGTATAGTGTGTGTTCTGTTACTTCCAACATTGATGTGCCCACACAAATGCTAGTGATAGTACCCTGGGATTTTACATTTCTTTTTTTGGGGGGGGATTACTTTCCCTATGCAAAGGAGTTGTTTGCCACTCCAGCTTGACACAGAGCATGGCTCCATCTGGTGGCATTGCTTGAACAGGATAAATGGTTCTCAATTTGTCCAAGTCCAATTTGTCCAAATTCCTCACCTAGTACTAGTTAGTAGTGACCTCCTGCCAATTGACTTATCAGTCACTCACTCTGATGGAGCACAGGGTGGAAATTACAAGCAGGCACCTTGTACCCCAACCACTCCAAACCCCCCAGCTGCACACATACACTTAGAAAAATGCTGCAGCAAAGAACTTTTATTATCTGTAAATTATTTATACTGTTTCAGTCTGTCTTTGCCCTAGTGCCAACTGGTCTATGCTATAGCTTTCTTCTCTTTGTATGTGTGTGTTTGGGGGTGGGGGTCCTGCTTGTACTTTCCCCTTTAGCAGTATCAGTAATTGAGTACTTTATTGAAGTCACTGACTGGTTCCCCTGTTTATGGCATGTTATAAATTTAAAACTACAAATTATTGCACTAGCTTTGTGTTACATCTAAGTGCTCAGGAACTATACAGACTGCAGCTGTCATTCGTGTCTGCATATGCATCTGTAATACTATCCTGGCATTGGCTTATTGCCGCTACATGTGTGCCTCTAGGTGCATTGTGAATTGAGCAAAAAATACACAGTACAGTCAGTGATCGTCCCCAACCCCCCCCAAGGTTAAAAATGACACTGCCAATACCCTTCTCATGGAGAAAGAGACTGCATTTATGTTTAGATAGTCTGACTACCGTTTGATTGGTCCACTACAAAAAGGAACATATCCTTGTGGTAGGTGCTCAAGTTTTCAACTGTATTTGAACCACCCTTCCTCACTTATGTCACCATACTTCATTACCACTTCGATCTGTGTCAAGCCATTTGTGTCTTCCCATTTTTTCAATTACAGTGGATCTTTGATGCACATGTGTAAAGTGTACAACAAATACAACAGATGTTGCACTATACTGTCTCCCATGCCTTACCGATGTTATGGTGCATTGTGTAGACTCCCTGCATTCATTGCTGTGTAGCCCATATTTTGGTTCAGACATTATTCTCTAAGTATGCTGAACTGACTGGCACACTTTGCGATATAACACCATAGAAGCCGTACATTGGTACCACAGTGTCGGGAGAGGATGGCAGCTGCAGTCTCTTTTTTTGCTGATGCTCCGGAGCACATACAATGATGCTATAATCCTAATTATAAATGAAGACTGTATGTTAAAATGTTAAAAAACTAAGTGTTTAATTTTGGGATACACTGTAAACTATGTAAAGTATAACTATGTACAGTATATAACTGATTTTATTGCATTCATTTATAAACTTAGCGAGGAGCTGGCAAGCTGGAGAAACAATTCAGTGTACCATGTCCCTTTATTCATGCACATCTAAGCATACTTCGATGATCAGTGTTATGGTGCTTGCAAGAGAACACCAAATGAGCCCAAGAAAACACAGGTGCACAGGAAAAAATAAAAACAGTCTATAATGATGGTAACAATCAGAAATGCAATAGCAAAGGCAGTTTACTGAAGCAATTACACTGGAAGCAGCACTTGCCAAAAATAAACAGTTTATTGCACTGGTCTCCTGGGATTGGACTGTGCAGCTCAGTGCTTATACTCTTACTGTGCATTACAATTCTGAACTGTTGGTTGAAAAAGTCATCCATTTAACACAGACCTCTCTGTACCAATACTAAAAAGCTCATTGCAATTTATAGATCTGCCCAGTTCAAAAGTCGTCCTTTTGTGTCCCAATACGCTACCAATTACAGCTCCACTCAGTTAAAAAAATGTATTTTTTTTAATACAGACTTGTTGTTATAATTATGTACTTGCAGCACTTACTAAAACTGTAACACTGTACTCAAACAATGTAGATTGTGATGTTCCTAGAACCAATGTACCAAGGACACAGAGCATAGTCAGAAGAGTAAAATTGAAAATCGGGAGAAATTACCACTTCTGCAATCCCAAAAGCAAGTATCTGCCTCGGCTGCCGATATAACAAACAGTTTTAGTCATCAGTGCTGTCAGTTTTTCCAGTTCAATTTTAGATCTGCAGTCACTGAGACTGGGTCCAGGAAAGATGAAGGAACAAGCAGTGAGAAAGGTGCAGTGGGAACACCTTCCCTATGCTGATATCACTCATGCATGTGGATGCACTGTCATGTGCGAACTTCAAACAAACAAAAAAAACATGCAGAGACAACTGTGGCACAAAAATGTTAAAAAACAAAGCATCTAAATATATTCAATACTTAACTTCAGGGCAGCTGAGCTTTGCATCACTCAGTGAATGGAAGGTGATCTGCAAACATGACATCGGGGAAGTTGGTAAGTCACTTTAAATCCCTCCCCTGATCTTCCTCTTTTCATTTTCATATCTAAAAAAGTTTCTTTTTTGTTACCAGTCTCCTACTTCAGACTCCAAATGTCATAGGTCATGGTAAAAATAAGGAGGTTGGACAGTGAGCAGAGAAGGTGCAATATGGAGTTCAGCGGGATGAGGGTACAATGTTATTTACAAGTGCAACCAACAACAACATCAATGGTTTAAGTATGTACCTGAGACAGCTCACACAGTCTTTTCTGAGCTATGCTTTGTCCAATTCTTAGAATGGATCTGACAGTTCAGTTCACATTACTGTACTTGCTAGATTCATAAAGTGTTGAACCTTTGGGTTCCCCGCCTGAGTGAAGGAACTTTCACTCCTTCATTCTGAAGTTTTACAAGGACTGAAACCCTTTGGCTGGCCATTAAATGAATTTATACATCTCTCTCTGCCCATATAAACACCCCATTTTATAAATTAGACAACAGAACATGCATTTTATAATATACGGTATAAAGCAATCAGACCCTCCATTTTTTTTCTTTATGTAGCAATAGCCCTGCTCTATACAATATGTAATAACTATAGGAAGCCAGAGTGAGAAACCTTTTTCTATTAATAAGCACAGACTCCTTCCGTGAGCCTGTCACAAACCTTTCCCAGGGGCCAGGGGTGCCAACTATTATGAACCATTGCGAGTGCTCACAGCCAGAAGGTAGCATTTTTCCTCTGGCCAGTTTCTTTGGTAGTTGTTTTTTACAGGATGCCCTCAAAACATTGTGGGTGCTTTAGTCAACTTGAGGGTGCTTGAACACTCCAGCATCCATGGAGTCAGCATCTATGCCAGGGTCTGCCCTTTTCTCACAGGTTGCAGCATAAGAAGGGGAGAAGTTATGCCACTTGCTCACTAAAGGAATGAGCTGCAATATGTTCCAGGAATTGGAACAGAGTGGAGGCCTTAGAAGCGAGCTCTCAGGATGACTGGCCAAGTAATTAACATAACTGGCTGCTAATTACAATAAGGATAGTTGGTCTGCTGTATCAATTTGATAAGCTGCATGGCAGCTCAGTCCTGCAGTGGAACTCGCTACTGCAACTGATTGTTATCAGTTAGACCAGAGCAGTCAGCTCTGTAAGTTACTGCCACTTGAACTTAGTTCATACCTATCTGTGTCTCAGAAGGGGACAACAGCCAGATAGTAACAGAAGAGAAGACTTCCATCTTTCCTCTTCCTACACCCACAGCTCTCTAGCAGCACTTTCTTAATTTTCCTCACAAGCTACCTGAACAATTCAGTCCTGAAGAGGAAGAAGTGACATTTTTGTCCAAGACATGGCGGCAGGCAGAGAGCACTTTCCCTTTTAGCTCACAGCTTCTGCTCCTGTTACCTGCTACTACTCACGTGGCTTGTAGCAGCAAAAGTGGGGAGAGGGAAAGAAGTGAAAGTAAAACTTTCACTGCCATCACTCATCAGCCTGTAGTTAGCAGAGTGGGGCACAAACATTTACTCTCTCTGAATCTCACTCCTCCCACACCCCCCCCACACACACACTGCTTGTGCCAGTAAAGCAGGGAGAGAGGGAAAAAATGGGTGTTTACTCACCTGGTAAAGGTGATTGTGTTGGTTGGCATCCATGGCACTCCAGTCATTACCTCATGGGTTATAGCCCACCTGATAGGCTAGTGATGCACATGACCCAGATCAAATTTCTAGCATATCCAGGTCCCAGGAACCCCTGCTCTCCAGTTCGAATCTTCCATAGCTGAAATCAAGGTTAGTTAGTGTAAAAGAACATCATAACGTGCAGGCACAATCAACTGAAAAATTAAAGAGAGAGAGGGTCAAAGAGCCAAATAGAATGCGAGCTGCGGAGGGGTACCAATGGGTCGGATGAACTCTTATTCCTCTAGTCTGTACCGACTAGTCTCGGTCCGGAGGCCCGACTGGTAATTAGTTCCAGAGCGAGACAACTTGCCGCTTAGACCCCTGTTGGGTCTACTATGGGGGGGGTCCCCCTAGATCAGTCCCGGTCACTCTGAGCACTTGGATGGGAGGGCCTTGGAGTGCCATGGATGCCAACCAACACAATCACCTTTACCAGGTGAGTAAACACCCATTGTGATTGGTTGGCATCCATGGCACTCCAGTCATTACCTCATGGGAGATAAGAAGCAGTACGAACCCAAGGGTGGGAACCGAGTGGTCTAAGAGTGAAGGGCTGAGGGTGTCACCGTGGGAGGTCTGGGCAGCAAGTGGGCCCTCTGGCCCGGACTGGGCCAGGGATAGAGTAATAGGTGCCTGGCGGAGTGGAGGAAGGATTCCGCGTAGTTGCCCTACCTAGGTCCCCCGAGGCTGCAATAGTTCGTTCCCACCAAGCGTGGCGATCGCTCTGTGGGGATGAGCCTGAACCCCTGTGGGGGGTGGAGTCAGTCGGCTAGCAGGCGCGTCGTGCTGGGCGACTCTCCTTAGCCAGGCGATTCTCCTTAGTCATCCCCCCAATGGGACTTTGGGGCGGTTCTGCTCTGCCGCCAACCTGCGAGGTGGCAGCCGACTCTCTGTCTTGTGGAAAAGCTCGGGTTCCGGTCAGGGTCCAGAGGGGGTGGGACCAACATACAGGAATGTGGGATGCAGTGGAGCCCTGTTGGGGCCCTTCATGAAACAGTTAGTTCAATTAGTTGCCCTCTGTGACAACCGGGATTCCCTGGCTGGAAAACTGGAATCGATGTCCGCGGACCCGATGGGATGAGCACCAAGCAGGTTCCGCCGGTAGGCCCCAGCCTCCCAGCACTCCTAGCTGAGCCGATTGTCCCCAATCCAGCCTTGAGGAAGACCCCGACCGGTCCGCTCCACGTGTGGTTCCAATTTGGTTACACTGGGGCCTGAACCCAGGCCTTCCGCGTGTGAGGTAAGCATGATAACCACTACACTAGAGAACTCTCTAGCGAGGAGCCCAGTCAAGAGACCCTAGCACCAGAGGAAAACACCCCACTGATCCGTTGTTGATCATGTCCCCGATCGGAGGGTCTCTACGATGAGGTGTAGTCTCCCCTACAGCTGGTGGCTGCACCCTGAGGAGGGTGCTAGTCTATTGGTGCTAGTCTCTCGTCTATGAGTGTTAGCCCTGTCGGCCTGCTCGAGGGCCTTGCCTTGTTCCAGATACCCCCAGTTGTAGGAACAAACGAGGTTAGCCCTGTCGGCCTGCTCGAGGACTATGCCCTGCTCCGGTTATCGCTGCTGGAACCGGGCCAAGACTCCCCTAGGTGGGGGGGGCAAGACCCTCCGACTGGGGTGGGTGTTGATGGTCTCATCATAAACCTGCTGCCCCCGGACCCCTCCTCACTGGAGCCGCGCCATGGGCTTCAGGGTGCGTGGCGTTGGTGAAGCCCTGACCCCTGAGAGGTATGTCTGTTCAGGAGGGATCCTGAAGCTGACAGTGACCTTCTGCCTGGCCGCTGTGAGTCGTGGCCTGCGTGGCCGGTATGGTGCCACTATTGGCTGGGCGCCGTGACTCCCGTGCCTGGTTAGGGCGGAGGAGTCGGTGGGGGCATAGGAAGTGACCACTGACCTGATCTCCCTTGCCAGGTGAGCCGTTCCTAGGCAGCTGGAGTCGTGCCCCAGTTGTTGAGTGACCATAGTTCGATTGTCGACTGGACTAGGACGGGTCGAGCGTGGGCCTGGAGCCGACACGACCACCTAGCCAGGAGAATACAACTTTTGTAGGTGCTATGGCGAGCAATACGGTTCTCGCCTCCAGTCGGGTAGAGTCCGACCCTGCTGGTGGTCACCGGCCCTGCGATGTTGCATCTTCCGGCAAGCTATCCCGCTGAAGAGTGTTACGTCCGCTGCACTGGCAGTTAGAGTGGTGTCTCCTGAGGGGTCCCCATATCAAGTCAGTCTTCACCGTCCGTTTTCCCTGGTCACACCTCAATCTGAGGGGCGCGGTGCACTGGGCTGCTGTGAATTTGCTTGTGTGTCCCTTGATTTGGAGGGAGCGTATAGCCGCCTGGCTCAGGGTGGGCCTTCGTTCCATGGGCCATGACAGGTCCCTGTGCGATTGAACTCGCGACCCCTGGTGAATTGTGGGTGTTCGCCCTGCTTGACCTGTGAGCGAGGAGCTTTCTTCTCCATTTTCCATCCAGCCGTGGGCTACAAGACTCGTGAATGTAAGACCATTGGAGCCGTAGGAGTTGTCAGAGTAACCGTAAGGCGATAGCAAACTAGGTAATTTGCTCTGGGGCCACAGTACACACATGGAGGCTGTGGGAATCAAACCCAGGACACCGCGCTTGCAGTTCAGGGCTTTTGACCACTGTACTATACTGCCTCCGATATGGGGGAGGCAGCCATGTGGTCTATCGGTGGTAGGAAGGCCTACCGAATGCCTCGTATGATGTGCCCGGTGGTCGTCATTGACAGGGTGCGATGCCACGTGGTGGTGTAGATAGCTACGGGCCCGCGATAGGTCAGGGGCCTCCCTCCGACTTCTTGGTATCGAGGCAAGAGTAGAGAGCACCCCAAGAGTCTGTTCCATAATAAAAACGGTACGGAGGGGCCCTCCTCCCAGTTCGGGATTGGAGGTAACCCTCGGAAAGAGACTAGGTGTTGAACAGTTTATGGGGTGTCCCTTGGTACCGTGACTTGAACCTCCTTATCCGACCCGAGAGAAGGAGGCGGGGTTCGCACACCCGCGGTACTTCCTGCCCTTGACATCAAGTCATATGACTGAACTGTGTGGCGTTTGGATTGACCTGATGTGTTGCGAGGGAGTAGCACTGCAACCCCCTGTAGTTCTACCTCGTCCTCAGGATTGGAAACCCCCGGACTCCGGGAAGGGGGGCTGAGGGCCCTGAGGGAGCGGTACGTGGGATCGAATCCTCCGCCTCGGAGCATTGTCTGCTGACAAGGCGCATCCCTGGTTTGGCTATGGTGCTGGGTGGAGTCAGTGGCCTGGCTGGTGGACACGTGGTGACTACCGCCAAGTCAGCCAGGAAGACTCGGCTGTATTAGGTACGTCCCGCAGTAACGCCTCCCTGGGTTCAAGGGACTACTTCCTGAGGGTCCTAGGGCTGGTGACTGCTTAGCTGCGCGTTCTTGCTTAAAGAGTACCAAGTGCAGGATTTCCCAATTTTGTGATATGTCTTTAAGTCAGTCACCAGAATCTGCTTTAGAGAACTAATGAAAAAAGGGCACTGCTGAGATCTGAACTCAGGATCTCCTGTTTACTGCAGGTGCTTTACCCAACTAAGCCACGGCACCATCATGGTGCTAAGAACGCATGGTAGCCGTCCTTTCTGAGGGCTGCTGCCTGGGGCCAACCAGTGCCCTGCGCGGGTTCTCCCCGGACCAGGCGACCTGTCCGAGATTTTTTTTTTTTTTTTGCGGTGAAGTGCCGTGAGGCCCACCTCTTGCGGGCCCTGGGTTGAGCGAAGTGGCAGTCTAGTTCTCCATGTCCTCGTACATGCGGACGTTAGAGCGTGTGGGACAGAGTCCTCAGGGTGGCCCGCCCTGTCTGAAGAGACAGGTCGAATGAGTAGAGCCCAGGAAATACTTTGTCCCTCAGAGTTCTTCTCCTTTTGAATACAGATTGTGGAGGAGCTAAGCGGGGAGCCCCACAACCAAGATAAAGGGAGAGGAAGATTATGGCTCCACAGGTTGACACCAGGGCTCGCTATGGGAGGGAGCCGTGGGACGACTGGAAAGAGACTACCTTCTCGGGTCACTGTGGGAGGGACCTGAGAGGTAGAGGACAAGAAGAAGGAGAAGGAAGAAGAAGAATCGATAAGATCTGTTGTGTGGGAGAGGACGACTGCAGGTTGTGGGGAGCTAAGAGGCCCCCGCAAACCGGGTCAAGGTAGAGAAAATGGTTTTTGGTCCGCGGTTCGAGACCAGGGCTCGCTATGGGAGGGAGCCGTGGGACGACCGGGAGAGAGAGTACCTTCTCGGATCGCTGTAGGAGGGACCGGAGTGGTAGGGGACAAAAGGAGAAGGAGAAGGAGAAGAAGAAGAAGAAGAAGAAGAAGAAGAAGAAGGGGAGGCTCCCGAAGGAATTGATAGATCTGTTGAGGGTGGAGAGGAACTGAATGCGGGTTGTGGGGGAGCTATGAGAGGGCCCCCGCAACCCCGGCCAAGGGTGGGAGATGGTTTTTGGTCCATGGTTGAAACCAGGGCTCGCTATGGGAGGAGCCGTGGGACAACGGGAGAGAGAGTACCTTCTCGGGCCACTGTGGGAGGGACGCGGAGAGGTAGGAGGTAAGATAGGGAGGCGAAACCTCTTGTTTGTCAGGCAGTAGGTTCTTCAACTACACCACCAAGCTGGCACGGGGAGGCGGAGGGTGGACCAGTTGTGGGGGGAATCCCACTGGGAAGGATGCTGTGGGTGGGACCCCTACGGTGGAGGGACCCCAGTATCTGCTGAGCACAGATAACCACCTCCGCCAGGGTAAGCAGATTAGAAACTTGCTCAGAAACACCTGAAGAGATGAGCTCATGCACCCTGATCCCAGGATCACGCGGTATGCAAGCGGAGCAGCGGGTCTAGGATCAGGTCTGGGCTGCTGGAAGTCGCCAGCTTAGGCTATACCACTCGCCATACTGCCTCCTTGCCGGGAGGGTGGCGAGCCTCGAGGTCAGGACAGGAGCAGCTGAAGAAATGGGTTCGATCCCACCCTGATCCTCTAACCTGCAGGCCCTCTTTTTTTTTTTTCCTTCTTTTTGAGGGTCTGCAGGGGCGAGGTCCCGCCTGAAGAGCGAGTCCCTGGCGTCACTGGTGCCCCCCTGCCATGGGTGATTCTGCGGGTGAGGGACACAGGCTGAATTGGGCCTATCACGGAGGGATTCTCTCATCCTTTCTGCGACGTGGAACCCCCGCTCTAGCCAGGTGGCGTGGAGAGGAACCACCCCGCTCAGAGTGGCGGCCAGCCTGGGGGCGCCAGCTCCAGAGCAGTTCGGATGAGGGGGAGCTGGAGGAGGTGGTCTGGCGGCGGCCTACTAGAAGGCCGCCGAGAGCGAGGAGGCGTCGCGACCGCGAGGAAGGGCCCGGGATCCTCTGAGGCCCCTTTGAGGAGGAGTCAAACCAGGGCACCAGGTTCCAGCTCGGAGCTCAATCTCTGAGCTGTGCCGCCCCTGCGTGGTGAAAACAACGTGAGCGGCGTCTGGACTTGCCGGCGCTCCTCCTAACCTGCCTAGGAGGGGAAAGGCGCTGCTGAGGATCGAAGGGGAAGAAACTGCTTCCCAGAGCCGCACGGAGGCGCGAAGGACAGATAGACTGCTGAGCGCTCTGAAGCCGGACGGCCCGACTCCCCCGCTCGGGAACCACGCGGTCGGCCGCGGCAATGGTAGGCCACCAGCCGCGTGTCTGGGAACTGAAAGGGCTCAGTGAGGGAGAGAAGCGGCCGCAGGAGCTCACGAAGGCCTTGGTGAACAAGGAGGGAAGGGGGAGGCCGGAGGTGGCGCCAGCTGTACTAGCGTGGGGCCAGCACGGCGGGCCCACCTCCCACCAGCTAAGGAGCCTCATCCTGCGGCGTTACGAGAGGGCGGATGCCCAAAACTCGTTGCCCCCTCGCAATAAATAGATGGTACTATTTTTATCTACTACTGGTAAGGAAAGCTGGTTTGAACCACAATCCTTTTACTTTTTTTTAGGAGGTATTCTCTGGGGTTTGTTCGCTACACCACAAGAGGAGCAAAGGAATTACACATGCTTGTTATGATGCACCACAGTAGAACTCTGGATAAAATTCTCAACTTGTATTACTGGAAAGACAGGCATTTTACTTACTGACTACTTGAGCTCAGTACCCTATACAGGAAAAACAGGAGCCTGCTAGGATACCGATTAATAGCATTCGTGGTGCCAACAAGGCTAGCTAGTACTGGGGCTGAGCTAGCCCCATACATTTTTTTTTTTTTTTTTGTTTTTTTGTAATTGCATAACATGCCTGCAAGGTTGAATATTGGTTTAAGTAAATAAATATATCCCATACGGGATCTTACCTGGTAGGAGTAGACAGGGATCCCTGGTGTGCTTCCTGCCTGATCAGATGCACGATTCGAAACGGAGAGCAGGGGTTCCTGGGACCTGGATATGCTAGAAATTTGATCTGGGTCATGTGCATCACTAGCCTATCAGGTGGGCTATAACCCATGAGGTAATGACTGGAGTGCCATGGATGCCAACCAATCACAAAACCTTTTACTTAAACATCCTATGAAGAGCAGTTTGGTTCCCTTTCTGACCACCTGACTGTATGGCTATGTTGGCAGTCAGAAGGGAAGGAGCACACAGCGCCACAGTTTACATACAGCAGCAGTGGTGTAACAACTACATAAGTAAAAGACAAAGAACCTCACTGCACAAGCACTGAGGCAATGGTTACCCCAAAGAGCATTTGGCTGGTAAGCCAAGTTTAAAAGAAATACAAAATCACACATGTCCCCACAATGCAAAGCATCATGGGCTGCATATGCAAATCACCACAGAATATTATGCGGGTTCAACTTTAAGCAGAAATGCATGGTGCCAAAAGGCCTCTCACACAGTTTGCAAAGGGTGCCAACAGGAGACATAGACATGTGTTTCATCCTACCAGGACTCGTCAGTATGCCTTGTCTGTCTGACACCCCAGTGGAATGAACCAGCTACCCTAAGATAGTGTATCTGGGTTATGTTGTAGTGAACCCAATTAAAACAAAAAAATATTTAAAAGACAAAGAACCGCTGTGCGCAAGCAGTGAGGCAAAGGCACCATGCATTTCTGTTTAAAGTTGAACCAGCATAATATTCTGTGGTGATTTGCATATGCAGCCCATTATGCTTTGCATTGTGGGGACATGTGTAATTTTATATTTCTACATAAATAAAGCTGCCTCTGCTAAATACCAGCTGGGCATAACTTCAGCAGGGTAACTATATGACAGGGGACTGATACTTAATCCCTGCACAGGGCCATTAGAACATGGTCCATCAGTAGGAAAATAAACAGTAAGAAAACAGGGACAGTGTTGGTAGAGGTGAGGTTTCCCTTGCATGTGGCCATCCAGCAGGAGGACAGAACAGGCAGACAGAAAGAAAGAACAGAACAGCAAAAGATGCTACTGTGCAAAAGATTTGCACTAAAGGACAAAGGTGAATCATTATGTTAGTTTATTAACTTCTGACACTTTCACAGGCAAAGCCTGCAAAAGCAACGAAGAACTGGTACTTCTGAGGGTGGGGGGAGGGTGAGTGAAATGCCATCAATACAAGTTAAGGTGTAAGATCAATTTTTAAGTTCGCTTACACGCATGCGCAAGGAACGTTTTGGGAGAGTAGCACACTTTGGAGGTGTGCCTCTCCCTTGCAATCCACTGCTCCATTGAGCAGGTGTGGTGGTCCTGCATCAATGGGTGTGGTAGCTGTATATGACAGTGGTGATCTTCTGCTTCAAAGAAAACCATCGCTGTCATACATAGCATCACGCACCCCCACCATACGTATCATCACGCCTCCCCAAAGCTTTGGTGCCACGTGGGAGCCCACCCCAGCATGGCAAAGGTCCCACATTGTTAGCCGATGGGGGTGCCCAATCCCCCGTTGGCTCTTTGGCTCCCCCCATCCATCTTCTGCCACGCTGGGAGCCCACCCCAGTGTGGCAAACGTCCTGCGTTGTCAGTCGACGGGGATGCCCAATCCCCCATCGGCTCCTCAGGCCCCCCAGCCTTCTTCTGCCACCTGGGAGCCCACCCCAGCGTGGCAAACATCCCCCATTGTTTGCCGACGGGGGGTGCCCAATCCCTCATCGGCTCCTCGTCCCCCAGCCATCCTTCTTGTGCCATGCTGGAGCCCACCAGTGTGGCAAACGCCCCACGCCGCCAATGAAAAACCCTGTAAAGTAAAAACAGTCCCACGCAGTCTCCTTCCTCCCACAACCCGCACCCACCCACTGCACACCCTGCCTCCCCACACCCCCCTCACCCCATACTTACCTCCGGAGCTCAGCGCGATGATCTTCGGTGGACCAGGAACAAGTCTGCACTCTTCAAAGCTGACCATGAACTGAGGAAATGCCGATAAGCTGTATAATGGGCTAGATAGGGGGGTTTCAGCTTTATTGCATATCTCAGACATTTTTTGGAATTTTTGCACCAAATTTTTAACATGGTGTTTTTGGGACCGCTTCACATGAATTATGTCACTATCATGGCGTTATTCGGGCCCGAAGGGTGATTTCGCAGTCAGTGCACAGTCACTGCATGAAATCACCCTTCGGGCCTGAATAATGACATGACAGTGACATCCTTCATGAGAAGGGGTCCCAAAACCCCCATGTTGAAAACTTGGTGCAAAAAGTCCAAAAAATTACTGTTTTACGAGCGTGTGTTGTGCAGTTCCTACGCAGGCTTGTAAGTTCGTGAATTTTCAATATTTTCACTCCAGATTTTCAGCATTGCCATTTTACCACACCTCCTTATGAGCAGTACAGCTGCCATTTTTCATATCCTGCCCAAAACATGTTTCCGCCCATGTAGCGCACAATGGTGCAGTCGGTGTGCAAAATCAATGTATGAGATGCATTAAGAAAATCATGGTGACACTGTTCATTAGCAGAGGTCTTAAAATGGCTATGTTGAAAATTTGGTGAAAAAATTCCGAACAGTGACTGTTTTATGAGCGTGCGTTGCACAGTTCCCACGCACGCTCGTAGGTTTGTGAATTTTCAATATTTCCTCTCCAGATTTTCAACATTGCCATTTTACCCCCACTTCCTTATGAGCAGTACAGCTGTCATTTTTCACATCCTGCCCAAAACGTGTTTCCGCCTATGTAGCTCACAATGGGGGTAACAAAAAGGTCATGCTGAAAATTTATTGTGCAAATACCAGCAATCGCACTGGGCATTAGGGTAAAGCACCATACGTGCCAAACACCACTGCAAATACCTGCAAGCGAACGTTCGGCGTTGACAAATGCTTGTTATTAGTATTACAGTTATACAGCTACCAATTAAATTAGGGGGGACTAATACTAAAATTCAGAACAAGCATTTGTCAATGCCGAATGTTGCCTTCCATGGTGAATTTGTTAGCTGAATCATAACTTAATGATGGAATGCATTGTGTCCCACTGCACATTTATTCAGGCATTCATCAGGAAATATTAAGGACAGATTTAAGAGTCATCTGCTGAGACTTGCCTACGCAGGTTGTTAATTTTACCAAGGTGTCAGCCAAGTTCAATGTAACAGGTAGGTGATGTTATTTGTAAGAACAGATGGTGGGGCACATCCCATCCCAGCAATATATAACAGTCCTTAGAGTGGACTTTCATTTAACAGTGTGGGTTGTCAGTCAAATAAAGGAAGTGCTGTACAGCAGATAATAATAGAGCAAGGTCAAAAATAAATGTGTAAGAGTTGGATTAGAGAGGCAGAGTGGTCAAATGGTGTTTAACCTTTGTTTCCTACTGAGACATACAGTTTTGCATATTCAAAGTAATAAGGGAACTGTCTGGCAGGGCGTCACATGTAATAGTGTAGCGATGCACTTTATGTTTATTCACATTTAATATTTATTCACCACTCTTTGTATGCAGCCCAGTTTTTGTGTCTTAGGTGTGGCAAGCACAAAGACAGAGAGTGTGTCCTTTAAAGCTGCTGATGTGCCCTCTGAAGTTGCTGACCCAGAAGATTACAGTGTGTATATATATATATATATATATATATATATATATATATATATTATGGTAGCACGGTAGTGCTACCATAGTTAGGGTTGAGGAGCCATTTCTATGTTAAACCCCAAAACTTTGCACCTTAATAACTTTGCAACCGTTTGACGGATTTGCCTGAAATTTGGAATTTATGATCAAGAATCATAGGCCTTGGGATCTGCCAAGTTTCGTACTGGTTGGCTGTACAGCTGCGGAGTTATTAAGTGTGATCTGTGAGCACGTTTACGCTTTTCTGGAATTCTGTGGTCGTGCCTACAGGTCGTACGGTTTGCGTGACCGGCCCGAAATCTTCAGGGAATGTGCAGCCAGGGTCCCTGATGTGCCTTTCAAAGATTTCGTGAAAAAATATTAAACAGTTCAAAAGTTATTTAAAAAACAGTTTCCCATTATAAGTCAATGGGAAAAGTTAACAAAAAGTTCAACACTTTCGCAAATGCATTTTTACTTTCTCAAATGGGCCTGTTACTTTCGCAAATTGGCCATTTTGTTTTCAGTTGGTGATCAGAAAAATGGTTGGCATTTAAATTTGGGACACTCTAGCAACCTAATTTTTTTGTATTCACCTAGTCGGCCCTGAGGATGCTTGCCATGTCTTTATTTTGTGGTAAAACACCCCAAATATGTTTTTCAAATTTCTGGAAAAATACTAAATTATTGCGTGCTCACGAAAGTCATGCAGTACTTGCAGCTTTATGAAATGCGACAGTAGTTTTCTAGTCTGTGGAAATGACAGCAATTCTTTGGCACTGCGCTGCAAAAGAACTGTTGGGAGTTTTGAGCTGAAATTTGGAGGAAACGGAGCCGACATCTCACAGATGTGCCTTTCAGTGTTGTATTAAAAATATATTACACAGCGGCAAAGTTATGGTACTCCAAAGTTGACAGTTTTTCCCATAGGATAACATTACGGCGCCCAACGCATAACAGAAATCATTTGGATCCCTGCTGCAAAATAACGGTTTGGTCTTTTTTCCTGAAATTTGGAGGGAAGACTGCCAACAGCCCACAGATGTGCCTTTCAGTGGTTTGGTGAAAAAACATTACAGGGAGGCAAAGTTATGGTGCTCCGAACTTTTCTTTTTCCCCATAGGATAACATTACAGCATTCGCCGCGCATTTCAGGGCCCGTATCTCGGAAACGGTGCGAGATACGGACTTTTCGTCGGAAAACTTCTTAGCCCCTACTGGGGCTAAGATTCAAATTAGCCAGGACAGTTGTAAATAATATGACTTTTAAATTTTTTTTCTACTTCGTACGGTTCGTGAGATATAATGTATTTAGTATTCCAAGATCTCATTTTCTGCGCCGATACTCATTATTTTGCATACATTATTTGTACTCACTGTCTTTCTCAATGCAGGATTTTGGGAAAACCAGCTAATAACTTACATTACTGTTACTGCTGCCCTTTCTGCTTGCGGTTCCGTACCGTTTCACTTACGTTGGCGTCCTATAGCCACCATGTGGTATCCTTCGCGTTTTCATTTGCTTCGCGTTTCTGTTATTTTTGCCATTTTCTGTCTACAGTACTGTTTAGCTCTCACAGGTGGGAGCCGCGGGCCTAGAGGGCACCAGGCCTGGCTGCTGCATTACATTCACTATTTCTTGTTATCATTCTCAAAAGAAGGAAATTAGAGAAAAAACTCAAGTTTAATGCATTAGTTAGAGTTGTTCCACAGTGACAAAAGTGAGGAAATTAGCTGTTGGGTTGAAAAACCCCTTGCACCCCCACCACCCCCAACCGGCATTGGGGTGTGCATTGGGATCATGGTCCTAACTCTCACCCCATTCTCCTATACTTCTGCTGCTTTACACAGGTCATGGGGTGAGAGTTAGGCTGATGATCCCAATGCACACCCCAATGCCACCACGTGCGTCATCCTTTGCGTTTCATTTGCGCTTGCATTTCTGTTACTTTTTTGCCATTTGTGTGTACCGCACTGTTTCTCTTTCTGTTTCACTTTGCGTCACCATGCCCATTGACATTTCCATTTACAGGCACCATGTTACTATGTGACCAGACATCACGTGGCACACCGTTCCCGTCTATGCCACTGTGTGCGTTACCCTTTCTGTTATCATTCGCGCTTGTGTTACCATGTGTGCCACTGTTAGCATTTCTGTTTGCATTGCTGCTTCTGTTACTATGCCACAAGACATCATGTGGTGGAAGCATGAGGCCCAAAGGGAGCCCTCACAACATCCCATTCACTACTATTCTCAATATCATTCTCAAAAAAGGGAAATTAGAGGCAAAAACTCAGTTTAATGCATTAGTTAGGGTTGTTCCACAGCGACAAAGTGAGGAAATTCGCTGTTGGGTTGAAAACCCTAACTCCGAATTCACCCACCAGCACACACACAGACAACACACACACATTCAAGTATGGGGAGGACCAAGTCAACACAACCAATGACAGACATCCAGCAGCAGGTGACAGAAATAAACAATTGTCTAAATGTACTACGAGACATCCCCACCCACCTGACCAGGTACTGCATGCTCAGTGGAGATCAACAGCAAAACTGAGGCCATGTTCACCAAACGTACACATCCCTGATTGCAGCTGCACACAACGTACCACACTTAGTAGTTGCATGGCCTTACCTACCGATGCCCCACACCACACCACAACTGGTACTGTGCCGTTATTCAATATAAATGCTGAAGGTGCATGATGACAGTTGTAGAAAGGTTTTAACACTACTGAGTATACATTAATTAAGAGAAGCACATAAATTAACTACAAGACACTAGCATGCTCAAGATAAAAGTAGTGATACATTTAGTAGGTGATTTACATAGTAGTACATTTACTGCAATGGTTTACTCAACATAGAGAGGCTGATGTAAACGTATGGAAAAGCATTGCCTGTTCAACGCTGAAATTGGTACTGCCAGTATCACATGCATTCTTACTGATGAAGGTGTACTGCTGATTTACATACATAGACCTTCAGTGTGTTTCAATATTAAAGATGCAGTAAGTATTCTTTGTAAGAAGATTGTAATTGCATGGATCAGGCCAAGCAACTTCTAAATATCATAGCACTACTGAGCCAACAATGATGTACCTGTATCGGACATGTATATAGGATAGATTTTCCTGTAGGCACTTACTGAGTATGTTGTACCTGATAAAGACAATCTCATTGCATCTGTGATGACTAACTTATTCAAATAGTAATACATTTGCTATTGTTGCAATGAGTGATCTATGCCACTATGGACACAGTGTGATTTTTTAACAGTTGTTTCATACTCAGGCTGTATGCCTAGTGTTTGGGTTTGCCACACTTCTGTCACTGATGCTATCAAAGTGATAACTATGTTAATTCTGCTACAACAGGAATCAAGTAGGTATGGTGTAGATATAAATGTCTTTTAGTATTGATTAACTCATAATGGGGTAAATGTACTAGGACAGCAGGGGTTATCCTCTATCAGTGAGTCTGTCAGTTATAATCACACTAGGGTTTCGATGACTGTAATGATCAAGTTACACTGTTCATCTTCATGAGTTCATATTCAGAGCCATTCTCCAGCAACTAGACAGTGTATGGTGTAACTGGGTGGGACACTGTGTTGCAAAGCTGCTGCAGTGCCTAGCAGAGGGAGAGTATCTACTCATAAAGACAATTAAGCAATAAGGCATGACCAACAGTTATGTTAAATGGTCTGTTAATCACCCTGTAGGGGTTTAATGTTGAATGAGGCATATCCGAGTGCCACATGTCGCTAGACAGTGATAAACTGACCATTAACATAATACCTGGGAGTGGCTTATTGCTATCATAATAAAACTGTTTTTTAAACAACATTAAACCATGTTCATCATATGGTTAGGCTCTACATGTATGTTAATAAAAACTAAACATAAGGCTGTTACAATGTTTACAGTCAATTAGAAAGCTGAATTTCTCAAACCCTTGTTATAATCAAATATATTATACCTGTACAACTCCTTGGTTTTGCTTAACTCTATTGCTCAGGTGGCCCACCATAAGTGGTGTGGTGTGGTGTGGGGCATCGGTAGGTAAGGCCATGCAACTACTAAGTGTGGTACGTTGTGTGCAGCTGCAATCAGGGATGTGTACATTTGGTGTACATGGCCTCAGTTTTGCTGTTGATCTCCACTGAGCATGCAGTACCTGGTCAGGTGGGTGGGGATGTCTCGTAGTACATTTAGACAATTGTTTGTTATTTCTGTCACCTGCTGCTGGATGTCTGTCATTGGTTGTGTTGACTTGGTCCTCCCCCATACTTGAATGTGTGTGTGTGTGTGTGTGTGCGGTGCTGGGGGGGTGAATTCGGAGTTAGGGTTTTCAACCCTAACAGCGCATTTCCTCACTTTTGTCGCTGTGGAACAACCCTAACTAATGCATTAAACGGAGTTTTTTGCCTCTAATATATATATATATATATATACAGCTACAGAAAACTGCCTGTTTCTAAACTGATATCATACTGTACTGTAATAGAAACACAGAAACATAGACTTTGATGGCAGATAAGGACCACTTGGAACACCCAGTCTGCCCATTTCCCTATCTATTGGATAAGCTGCAGATTCTAGTTAACCATCAGCCTACTTCCTCCCACCCCCCACTATAATTGCCTTGTGTCTGTCCCATGCATGTTTGAATTCCCCCACTGTTTTAGACCAAACAACCTCCTCAGGAAGGCTGTCCCATGTATCCACCACTCTCTCTGTGAAAAACAATTTCCTCACATTACCCCTGAGCCATCCCCCCTCTATCTTTAAATTGTGCCCCCTTGTTCTTACACATCTCTTTTTCTGAAAGATGCTACCCTCCTGGACTTTGTTGATTCCCTTGAGGTACTTGAACGTTTCTATCATGTCCCTCTATCCCTCCTTTCATCAAGAGTATACATATTAAGCTCTCTTAGTCTCTCTTCATATGGTTTCTGCTGCAGACCCTGCACCATTTTAGTTGCCCTCTTCTGGACTGCTTCCATCCTATCTATGTCCTTGTGTAGATGAGGTCTCCAAAACGGCACACAGTACTCCAGATGGGGTCTCACCAACTATCTGTACAGAGGGATAACCACTTCCCTTTTTCTACTTGTGATGCCTCTTCCTATGCATCCCAGTATCCCCCTGGCTCTCCTTACCGACTTTTCACATTGACTACCCACCTTTAGGTCATCTGATATGACTACCCCCAGGTCCCTTTTCATTTCTGTTGTTGTTAGTACCTCCCCTGCTGTTGTGTACTCTTCTTCTGGGTTTTTATTTCCCAGGTGCATTACTTTGCACTTCTTTGCATTGAATCTAAGCTGCCATATGTCTGACCATTCCTCCAACCTTGGCAAGTCCCTTCTCATCCTTTCTACCCCCCCCTTGTGTATCAACACTGTTACAGATCTTTGTGTCATCTGCAAAGAGGCATACCTTTCCCTCCAGACCCTCTGCAATGTCACCTATAAAGATGTTAAAGAGGACTGGACCCAGTACTGAGCCCTGAGGTACTCCACTAGTAACCCCCTCTTTCTTCAGAATGTGTTTCTTTCACTATTACCTTCTGTGTCCTGTTGTGCAGCCAGTTTGCTACCCAGGCTACCACCCTGGGACCCTCTCTCAGTCTGGCAAACTTGATTATTAATCTTTTGTGTGGGACTGTGTCAAATGCCTTGCTAAAATCTAGGGAGTCCATTTCCACAGCCCCTCCCTGATCTATTACTTTGGTCACCCAGTCAAAGAAATCAATTAGATTTGTCTGACATGACCTTCCTGCTATAAATCCATGCTGCTTTGGGTCCTGTGCCCCCGCTGGCCTCTAGGTACTCAACAGTTCTTTCTTTCAGAAGTGATTCCATCATTTTTCCTACCACTGAGGTCAAACTTACAGGTCTGTAGTTTCCTGCTTCGGCCTTGCTTCCACTTTTGTGAAGGGGAATCACATCTGCCCTCCTCCAGTCCTCAGGTACTGCCCCATCCTGCCATGATCTGTTAAAAAGTGTGGTAAGTGGTGTCACTAGGTCCTCCCTTAGTTCTTTTAGGATTCTGGGGTTAATCTCCTCAGGCCCTATTGCTTTGTCCACCTTGAGTTTTAGGAGTTCTTTCAGGACTCTTTCTTCTGTGAATGGATGGGTTATTACTACCTCTGTATAATAATAATAGAATGACACAATTTGTTATTAAAAGGACTCCAAGCTTTTATATAGAAACATAGAAGTTGATAGCAGCTAAGGACCTCAAGGCCCATTCAGTCTGCTGATTTCTTTATTTACCATATAAATGTACCATCGGTCTTTGTTCTGTCAATGGCCTATGTATTTATACTCATCTGTATTGCTCCCTTATGACTATCACATGCCTGTTTAAGGCCCTGCACTGTATTCATATCCACCACTTCCTGAGGTAGGCCATTCCATGCATCCACTGCCCTTTCTGTGAAAAGGAACTTCCTCACATTACCCCTTAATTGGTCTCCCTCTACTCTCATGATGTGTCCACTTTTCCTGCTATTATTCTTATATTGAAACATGTTAGACTCTTTCACCTTGTTAATGCCCTTAAGGTGTTTGAATGTTTCGATCATATCACCTCTCTCCCTCCTTTGCTCTAGGGTATATACATTGAGCTCTGTTAATCTGTTCTCATATGTTTTCTGATGTAGTCCCTGCACCATTTTGGTTGCGCTTCTCCGGACTGCCTCAATTTGGTTAATGTCCTTGTGAAGGTATGACCTCCAGTACTGCATGCAGTACTCCAGATGGGACCTAACCAGTGTCTTGTAAAGAGGGATTATTACCTCCCTCTTCCAACTTGTGATACCCCTACTACTACACCTTAATATCCCTCTAGCCTTACCTACTGCTTTAGTTGTCTGCTTGGATGATTCCAGGTCATCAGTGATGCTGATGCCCAAGTTTCTTTCTTCCATTGTGACTGCCAGCAACTCGCATCCCAGCCTATAGGTGGTTTCTGGATTTCTCTTCCCTATGTGCATGATCTTGCACTTCTTTGCATTAAATCCCAGTTGCCACTCTGCCAACCATTTTGCTAGTTTATCCAAATCTCTTCTCATTCTGCCCACCCCATCTGGATCATCTACTCCGTTGCAGATCTTGATGTCATCTGCAAACAGACAAACCTTACCCTCCAGTCCATCTGCAATGTCACTGATGAAGATATTGAAGAGGACTGGCCCCAGGACTGATCCCTGAGGTACCCCACTTGTGACTTGCATCTCTTCTGACTGTATACCATTTACCACCACTCTGTTTTCTGCCCGTCAACCAGTTTGCCACCCAGTTGACCAACTTCTGACCCACCCCAAGCCCACCCAGCTTATTAATCAATCTTCTATGTGGAAAAGTATTGAAAGCTTTGCTGAAGTCAAGGTAGGAGACATTAACTGCTCCAACTTGGTCCACCACTCTGGCTATACAGTCAAAGAAATCTATGAGATTAGTTCGACAGGACCTTCCTTTTGTAAACCCATGCTGTCTTGGATCCTGTGCTCCTATGGATTCCAGGTGTTGCATTATCCTTTCCTTAAGGAGTGTCTGCATTATCTTGCCCACTACTGAAGTAAGACTGACTGGTCTGTAGCTCCCTGCCTCCTCCCTGCTACCACTCTTGTGGAGAGGGATCACATGAGCCGTTCTCCAATCTTCTGGGACCTCTACTGTAAACAGTTCTGATAATGGCTCTGCTAGATCCACCCTTAGCTCCTTTAGTACCCTGGGATGTATGCCATCAGGTCCTACTACCCTGTCCACCCTGAACTTATCGAGCTCTTGTAGGACCCTTCCTTTTGTGAAGGGACTAGTGCTCACCTCCCTCCCCCTGTGTCCATGGTGCTGAGCTGTGGGCCCTGCACTACCTTCTCTTCAGTAAATACTGAGCAGAAGTATCTATTTAGAATGGATGCTTTTACATGGTCCTCCTCCTCACATGCCCCCTTATCTCCTTTGATCTTAGCAATACTCCCTCTGGATTTTCCCCTTTCACTAATACATCTATAGAAAGTCTTGTCCCCTTCTTTTACTGTTTGTGCTAGTGTTTCCTCAGTTTGGACCTTTGCTGCCTTACTGCCTTCCCTGCTGCCCTTAGGGAAGTTTGGTACGCCTCCCTATCTTCATCCCACTACTTTCCCGTTTGCTTCCTGAAGGCCAGCCTTTTGGTTCTGACCTTTTCTGCTACTGTTTTTGAGAACCAAAGTGGTTTCTTTCTTCTTTTGCACTTCCTTTTCTCTCTATCACAATGGGATGTTGCTTCAAGTATTGTATCCTTAATGCTTGCCCACTTTGCCTGTACCCCCTCACCTGTATTTCTTTTTCCTAGGGCTAGCTTAACTCTGTTGGCCATCTTATCAAAGTCAGCTCCTCTGAAGTCCCATATTTTTGCTTTGGAATAGGATGATTTAGTTGTAGTGGCTAAATTGAACCATACCATGTGATGGTCACTGGCCCCCAGGTGACCTTCTACCTGGAGATCTCTGATCCTTTCCCTGTTAGTCTGTACTAGATCTAGGATTTATTTTTATTTAAAAAAAAGGTTAATTTGTAGCCCTTAGAGTTCCAGAACAGACCTTTCAAAAAATAAATTTTCTTTAAAATGTTACATCTTTGGATTCATTAGGGCTAGAGGCTTATTTTTTTATATATATTTTTTTATTGAAAGTGTCAAGTCAGCTAAGCAGTTTAACATTAATATATCACTACAGTGACAATATATCACTATAAAAGCATAAAATGTTTCATATTGATAAAAAAATCAAGAGAACTGGATTAACTGTTCAAATGTTACAGTTTTCAAAATTTAGTTGCTGCAACAGAAGGTAAAGCCATCAAAAAATGGAGAGCAATGAGTACTAATGCCCGTAGTCTGGGTAACAAGCTTCCTGAATTAGTGGCCTTGATGGAGGAGGAACATCTGGATATCATGGCAGTCACAGAAACATGGTACACACAAAACCATGACTGGGACATAAACCTACCAGGATACACTGTCTACAGGAGGGACAGGGAGGGTAAAAGAGGAGGAGGAGTAGTTCTTTACATAAGGGAAGGAATAAAAGCAACAGAACTAAAGGGTAAACAGGGAGAAGAAGAAGCACTGTGGGTAAATTTGGAGACAGGCAATGGCACCACAATCCGCACAGGGGTTGTATACAGACCTCCTTCTCAGGGGGAGGAAATGGACAGGGAAATGATAGAAAGTATACTTAGAATGGCAGAAAAAGGGGAGATATTGCTGATGGGTGATCTAAATATGCCAGATGTTAACTGGAGTGCAGTTGCAGCTGCCACTTCGAAGAGTGCAGTTATTCTAGATGCCCTACAGGGGGCATGCCTTAGACAACTAGTACTGGAGCCCACTCGAGAGGGAGCAATATTAGACTTGACTCTCTCAAATGGAGATGGAGAGAGGATCACAGATGTAGAAGTGGGTAGCCATCTGAGAACTAGCAACCATCAAACAGTATGGTTCACAATAAACACAGCAATAGAGTCAAGCCATACAAAGACAAAAGTACTGGACTTTAGGAGGGCTGACTTTGCCAAAATGGGTGAGTGCTTAGGAATGCCCTAGCAAATGGGCAGGAAGGAGGGTGGAAGAACAATGGGGAGTAATAAAACTGCCATCACAGAGGTAACGAGCCTTGTGTGAAGCAAATAAACAAAACAAGACGATGTAAGAAACCACTATGGTTCTCAAAGGAAGTGGCAGTGAAGGTTCAAGAGAAAAAGAAAGCATTCAGGAAGTACAAGGAATCACAGAAGGAGCAGGACAAAGAACTGTATCAGTTAAAGCAAAAGGAGGCTGGGAAGGCAGTCAGAACAGCAAAGGCCCAAACCGAGGAAAAGATAGCCAACTCAGTTAAGAAGGGGGATAAAACCTTTTATAGGTACATCAGGGAGCAAAGGAAGACCAAGGGAGGGATTGTGAGGCTTAATAAAGGGGAGGGAGGGTGGGCAGAGGGAGACTGTGAAAAGGCAGAGATACTAAACAAATATTTTTGCTCAGTATTTACAAATGAAGAGGGGGGAGGTACATAAAACAAACAGTAGTAACACTCTGGATACAGAAGTTGATACCAGCCCATTTACAGAAGAAAGGGTTCTGAAAGAACTCTTAAAACTGAAGGTGGACAAAGCAATGGGGCCTGATGGGATTCATCCCAGAATTCTAAAAGAGCTAAGGGTAGAACTAGTGACACCACTGACTACCCTTTTTAACAAATAACGGGAGGATGGGGTGGTACCCGTGGACTGGAGGAGGACAGATGTGATTCCCCTTCACTAAAGTGAGAGCAAGGCAGAAGCAGGAAACTACAGACCTGTTAGTTTATCCTCAGTGATAGGGAAAATGATGGAATCACTTCTGAAGGAAAGAATTGTCGAGCATCTAGAGGCCAGAGGGGGCACAGGACCCTAGGCAGCATGGATTCACAGTGGAAAGGTCATGCCAGACAAATCTGATAGATTTCTTT
This sequence comes from Neoceratodus forsteri, assembly GCA_016271365.2. Classification (NCBI taxonomy): domain Eukaryota; kingdom Metazoa; phylum Chordata; order Ceratodontiformes; family Ceratodontidae; genus Neoceratodus; species Neoceratodus forsteri. The sequence goes on along the minus strand of CM057449.1, from coordinate 97,114,115 downwards.
GACTGGGTGACCAAAGTAGTAGATCAGGGAGGGGCTGTGTACATGGCCTACCTAGACTTTAGCAAGGCATTTGACACAGTCCCACACAAAATATTAATATACAAGTTAGCCAGCCTGGGAGTGGGTCCCAAGATGACAGCCTGGGTAAAGAATTGGCTGGAAAATAGGACACAGAGAGTAATAGTAAATGGAGTCCACTCAGAAGAAAGGAGGGTTACTAGTGGGGTATCGCAGGGTTCAGTATTAGGACCGGTCCTCTTCAATGTCTTTATAAGCGACATTGCAGAAGGACTGGAAGGAAAAGTATGTCTCTTTGCAGATGACACTAAGATCTGCAACAGAATTGACGCTCAGGGTGGGGTGGAAAAGATGAGAAGGGACTTGGCAAGGTTAAAGGAATGGTCAAATGTATGGCAGCTTAGATTCAATGCTAAGAAGTGCAAGGTAATGCACCTGGGAAACAAAAACCCAGGGGAAGAACACACAGTGGGGGGTGAGATACTAACAACAGCAAAAATGGAAAGGGACCTGGGGGTATTTTTATCAGATGACCTAAAGGTGGGCAAGCAATGTGAGAGGGCAGCAAGGAGGGCTGGGGGGGTTACTGGGATGCATACGGAGAGGCATCACCAGTAGAAACAGGAAGTTATTATCCCTCTGTACAGACAGCTGGTGAGACCCCATCTGAGTACTGTGTGCAGTTCTGGAGACCCAATCTCACAAAGACATAGACAGGATGGAAGCTGTCCAGAAGAGGGCAACTAAAATGGTGCAGGGTCTGCACCAGAAGACATATGAAGAGAGACTTAAGGAGCTTGATATGTATAGCCTCGAGGAAAGGAGGGAGAGGGGGGACATGATAGAAACTTTCAAGTACCTCAAGGGAATCAACAAAGTCCAAGAGGGTAGCATCTTTCAAAAAGAGGTGTGCAAGAACAAGAGGGCACAATTTGAAGATACAGGGGGGCTCAGAGGTAATTTAAGGAAGTATTTTTCACAGAGAGGTTGTGGATGCATGGAACGGCCTTCTGAGGAGGTTGTGGAGTCAAAATCGGTGGTGGAATTCAAGCATGCATGGGACAGTCATAAGGCAATTCTAGGGTGTGGGGGTAAGAAGAAGTAGGCTGCTGGTTAACTAGGATCTGCAGCTTATCCAGTAGGTAGGGAAATGGGCAGACTGGGTGGGCCAAGCGGTCCTTATCTGCAGTCAAATTCTATGTTTCTATGTTTCTAGTTTTGTTTCAAACATTATAAAAATATCACATACGATTATTTTGGGAAATGGTCAGAAGAGTCTAGTGGTTGTTCTGTCTAGGAAAAAACACATTCCTTTCTAGTTTATCACCTATGTGCTTTAATGTACAATATGTTTATTTGTATAGGTAACTTTAATCAGCACCATGAAAGGGGGGCTTGCGATGGCAGTGTCACTTATCACTAACATCCTTCTGCAGGACAGGGCTCTAAACCATCTCATTGTGTAATGTGCTGATGTACCATACATTGTCCATTTGACGCATGCAGAGCACTCTGTAGTATCCATCACCCCTCTTACACTGTCAAATTCAAGTATCCTGATCTTAACCTGTGCTGCCAGATGAAATACACAGGATGTCAGCTGAAGAGCTAAGATGCGCAGATTATCCCCGGGACTTGTCAGATACAGTACAAGTCATATCAAACTGTTCTTCCAACTCATTGGCTTAGCATTTTCCAATGGGTTGCTAAATATATGCACTGCTCATTGCACTGCATTAATAAATGTTTCCCAATGGTTTGTCTCTAGCTGTTTTTCAACTTCAGCTACTGTACTTTGCAGGTCTCTTTAAACTTTTATCAGTGTAGTGCAGTGATCAAAGAACACATTAAGCAACACCTTGAAATATGCTTAAACGCTGAGTTGGAGCCTGATTTTACTAATGCAGTGCACAGTAATAATCTACCAATTCCAGTTTACATTTATCATTTTATTTTGGGAAAACAGAATTCCAGATGTACAAGCTCAATATATGTGAACTCAGCTACTGATCGTTACTGTCTCAGTGTCCCTGCTGTGCATCAACAAAGCGAAAGATTGCCCCAAACTAATGTTGTACAGTTCTGTACTTGTGCATACACAAATTATGAAATTTCCATGCTCCCTGATTGTTTTATATATTTTGAAACTAGGTATAATTCTGAATTTACAGATACTGCTTGAATCTTAAAATGATCATTGCAAGGCTTAGAAAGATAAGAAACTGCTGCGTTCTTGGCTTGTGCATGCTGGATGCCAAGAATTCAGCAGTTTCTTATGTTTCATTTTAAGGGTTACAAGCCTCATTTTTAGATTCAAGTTTCATGTATAAACTCATAATTATGCCTAATTTCAAAACGTATGAAAATATCAGGGGGCATAGAAATTCTATAACTCACGCCTGCACGAGTACAGTACAACATCAGTTTGGAAGAATCTTTTCTCTTTGTGAATGCTCAGCTTAGGCATTGGGACAGGGACAATTGGTGATCGAGCTCACAGGTAATGAACCTGAGTATTCGGAATTCTGTTTTTCCAAAATAAAATAGCAAACATAAACTATATTAGACCAATGTGGGACCCCTAATGAACTGTGAATGTCATTAAATACTGCATTGTAAGTGCAGTTGAAAATACATTGCATGAATGTTGTGGGGGGGGGGGAGCTAAAGGAGACTTACTAGTGGTATATGGAATGCAAAATTCCACCAGTGGAATTACTACAGAATGACCATTCTCCCGGTAGAATTTCCACTGCAATTTTGTTAATCCTTCTGTAGAATTCTGCCCACAGTGATCCACAGAATTATATTCCACAAAACAGCATTTTTACATGGAAAATCATTCCTCAACCATTTCTACAGAAAATGTTGAGATCCATACAACATAATTTAGCTGAAATGTAGAGGAAAACCTATTCAGCATTTTTCTGCAGTGAAATTCTGCCAGTCCACTTCCATCAAAATTCAGTGGAATTTTGTGGGATTTTCAAATATTCCACAAAATTCCTTTCCACCAGAATTTGAAAATCTGCACATCACTTGAATTTACAGTGGCTGAAAGTGCATTACATGTGTATTGATGGTTGGTTGAAATGGAGTTTGTATCTTAAGCATTTAGAATTACGTCTGCAATGTCAACACCAAAAGGCAATGAAAGAACAGTGAACTGGAGGAACAGTTTAATGTGGCCTGTACTATACTCTTAGATTTATGAGCAGGAATCATGGATAAAAGAATCTCCCTTTGGTTTTGACTCAAATTCCTTTTACTGTTGTGGGTTCTCATTATAGTTCTTAAAAAAATTAGTCATCCTTTTTGGTGCAAACTACCTGGATAGTGGATACAGTTGGTGATAACTCCACTATAACTGAACCAAAACTAAAGATTACTACTTTTTTCCACCCCATCTTACCAAGAGTGGTTGCACGAAATCCTTGCTACTCTTCGAACAGAAAAGGCGATTGCAAGCCTTCACAATAGACTTGCAGTCCACAGTAAAACATGGGATCCCCTCCACTCTTTACTCTCATTGTCTCATTTTTAGACATGTCATACCTCGGTCCTTTTTTCAGGCCCTATGGGAAAAACAATAGCTCTTAGGGGTTATATGGTACTGTTGCTGCTGTAATTGGGGGATGGGCAGGAGGGGTGGGCTGGGCAGTTTTTTCTGTATATGTGGTATGTCACATTTTATTCTTCTATACCTGCCCTTTATATGGGGAAATGTATTAATAAAGTTTAAATTGAAAAAAAAAGATCATTACTTTTTTTTTAATCAAGTAAATTTTATTGATTTTTGGAGAAAAAAAATGAACCATCATAGAAACAATATTGCTAGGGATGACATTAACAATGGCAGGTGCATCAAGCATAACAATAGAAAAATGCAATTACAAAAGAATATCACAAAGAAATAAACTAATAATACCTCCCCCCCCATTGTCTCAAAAAAATAAAAACATCTTGAAACCCCGGCCCCACTGTCTTTCCCCGGAGCCTAAAAGAAAAAAACAGAAATAGCCTCTATCCGTCAGTTTATGAGAGAATGAGTCTATTGAAAGAATGCCAAGTACTAAATAATTGAGTAAGGTTAGCTAGGGGGAGCTACCGATTTGTGAGGAGAAAGAGATAGTAAGGTATTTCAAGGCACCAATATAGTACAGCAGTAATTCTGGTTATGCTGGAGAGGGGCTATATGTTTATCAGTCAACAGGGCCAATAGCATTTCCTGATGCCATCCTTTATATTGTGACATTGCAGTGTCCCTCCATTGATGACGAATGATAAGTTTGGCCTTGGTCACTATCATAGCAATGCAAGCTTTATGTATAGAAGATAAATCGGGGGTATACATTCCTACTGAACAAATTTCAGGTGTAAATAAGTTGTCCATGTTGGGAAGAGGGTCAAGAGAATTCCTAATTCTACGCCAAAATGGAGCTATCTCTTGATAGTCCCAAACCATATGCTTTATGGTATCATCACACAGTCCAAACCTGCTGTACAGAGAGGAAGATAATCTGCCCATTTGGAATAATTTAACTGGTGTGTAATACATATTATTAAGTATCTGAAATTAAGTTACTCACAGTCTGTCTTGCTAGAAAAATTTATAAAGTTGCTTCAAAACTGATTACCACGGGATTGACTCACACTGGATGCCAAAGGCTTATTGCCAATAAAAACAGATAGCTGCAAGACTGTTTGGATCCATGATATGGAGCATATGATAAAGTTTAGATACAGAATGTGGCAGCAAAGCACACAGGAGAAGGGAATCAAGTACAGATGAATCTTCTTTTGCACATGGTCAAGGGCCCATAAAGAAAGTTACTGAATGGATGACCTGACAGTATTTAAAACAAGTTGAGTAGAAGGTGGAAGCATTCTTGAGCTAAAGCAAATGGAATTCAGTTATTTTAATCTAAAATTAATTGGAGGGTCATTCCTTCCAACTGTGAGCAGAAGGAGGTTGGCAAAGGGCGGCCTGCAATTATGATGTTGAGGTTACCAAGCAGAGGCTGTATATTCGCTTTATTCCATTTTCAGCCCATGTACACATTTAGCTGATAAAATGCTTTTAGAGGCATTGGTATATATCAGAGAGGGCATAGTAACAGAGTGGGCTTAATGTAAAGTAAACTGTCAAGGCTTATACCCTGTGAATCACAGAGAGTATGTTTCATCTCTAACCAAAGGGGAAGGTAGGCATTCAGGGGAAGGTTTCCCATAACTCTATTCTGCCAGGGGTAAGGGGTATTCAGGGGAAAAGGGCAACAGACTTCTAGGAAAACATAAAGTGAACTTACAAGCTCAAATGGGAAGACTGGGTGGGCCATAGGCCCTTATCTGTTGACAGTGTCTATGTATCTATGTATTCCATTGTAAAAATGTACTACTGTTAAGAGCTACATAGTATAACAATAAATTAGGAAGCTGAAGACCTCCTTTCACTTTTGCCTTCAATTCCATCTGGTCACTCCTCCCTTCCAGATAAAATCGTTAAGCATGTGCTGTAGATGGGCGGACCAGGCCTTGAGGAGAAATATGTTCATCATACCTAGCTGAAGCAAAATACAGGGAAGCATGGTCATCTTAACTATGTTTATGCACTCCCCCAGAGAGATAGAGAGGAAGGGAGGACCATCTCTGGAGATTTTGTTGTAGGGAAGTCAGCAAAGGGGATAAATTATTTTGCATTAAAGATGAAAGAATCGGGCTATATGGATTCCCAAGCACATGATACTATTTCAGTTCTCAGGCTAGACCAGTCGGACTATTTTCTGCTTACTTACTGGCGTGCTAAGGAGTAAAACTTTAGTCTTTTGAAGGTTTAGTTTATATCCTGATTGATCAGAAATACCTCTGGATTTCTCATAAAGCAACCACTAGTGACTGTGAAGTATCTTCAAGGTGCAGCAACAGGTTGTCTGCATATGCTGACAAGACATATCATTTGCTTCCAACTTTAATACATTCAATATCCAGGTTGTGTTAAGGACATATATGAGGGTCTCTAGATAAAGATTAAAAAGAAGTGGGGAAAGGGAGTAGCCCCTGTCTGGTGCCATGCTGCAACAGGAAAGGGTTGGATAAAACACCATTACAGAGGACACGGGCAATTGGATTAGTATATAATAATTGGATCCATTTAATAAATTCTGGGCAAAATCAAATTTACTTAAAGTCACATATAGGAATGGCCATGAAATCCTATCAAATGCCTTTTCGGCATCTAGGGAGACCAGAGCAGTGGGGAACCCACTCTTCGTAGCCACCAAAATTAAATAGTGCAACTTCCTAATATGGTAGCTAGACAATTGCCCTGCCATAAAGTCAACTTGTGATGGGCCAACCAGCCTGTCCATGACCTGAGTTACATGACTGGCTAAAACTTTGGTCAATATCTTAAGATCAGTATTAAGTAATGATATTGTGTGATAATAGGTTCATAGATAAATTCAGGTCCATAAGCTACAAGTGCCATATAAAGGACCTGCCACTAACTCAGTGGACATAACTCCATTTTTCTTCCCCCATGTACCTATCCAGTAAGTTCTTAAAACTGGACAAGCTACTAGCTTCCACTACCTGTCTAGGGAGACCATTCCAAACATGCACAACCCTCTGATTAAACCACTTCCCTCTTCGACTCGTTCAATATCTCTCCCCTCTTAACTGTTTATCATGGACCCTTGCACCCATCCTCATATTTTTCTTCTAGTTTAGTCATGCTGTTTCACATAGCAAAACCATTGCTCATTGATCTATACATGTAACATAAATCTCCCCTTATCCTTCTGTATGCCATTGAATACAATCCCAGATTCATCAATCTGGAACCACATTCTAAACCAACCACCTCTTCAACCTTTCTAGTGAAACTCCTCTGCACCTGTTCCACCCATTTACCTCCCATAACACTCTGTATTGAACAGAAAGGGACCCCATATTCTAGCACTGGTCTCACCAGGGATCTGTACAGGGGCATCATAACCTTCTCTCACTTCGGCTTCTAATATTACGCAGCAAGTTGCCTATGATCCTATTAGCTTGACTTATACTAGCTCTATTGTGCTTGTCAAAGTCTAATTTATTGGTGACAATTACCCCCAGGTCTTTCTCACTATCTGTAGCCATAATCATTTGTGAATTTAACTTATAATGTTCTCTACTATTATTCTGCCCAAAATGCATAATCTTGCACTTTGTGATGTTAAACTCCAGTTTTTTTTTGTGCCCAATTCCCCAGATGGGTCAATTGCTCCTGAAGTATTGCTACAGCATATTTATTATTAACTCTTGCACCTATCTTAGCATCATCTGCATATATGCAGATCCAAACTCCTTCTGATGCCTGCATGCTGGAAATCAGAACATTGAAGAGCTTAGGCCTCAGTACAGATCCCTGGGGCATCTCTATAAGGCTTCTTGAGAGTTATGAGAGCTTCAGTAAAGGGAGAGTTGAAAAAGTCTGATTTGTACCAGTAATTGTAAACCTTAGCTAGGAGAGCAACCAACTCTTCAACAAAGGTAGTAGGGAATATATTAGTGAGACCATCTGGCCCAGGGCCTTGTCAGGCTCCAGCTGTTTAATAGCTTGAAGAATTTCTAGAGTAGTGATGGAGGCTTTAAGCACTTCCTGCTGAACCAGATCCAATGCTGGGAGAGGGATGGATTCTAGATATTTATTTATTTATTTCGTTTTTGTTGACCAGATAAGTGCACTAGACAAATCCTGCCTATTTTCAGGCATGACCCGGGGAGGGGATACAGATGAATGCCAACTGCCCTTGAACCAGATTAAGCTATTGGTGGTATTTTTAGTGAATGAGGGAAATTTGGCCAGGACACCGGGGAAATTCCCCTACTCTTTTCGATAATTGCCATGAGATCTTTAACATCCACCTGAACTACCACCAATCCAGGCAGATGGGACCTCAGTTTAACATCTCATCCAAAAGACAGCACCTCAGAAGTGCAGCACACCTCTCATGCTGCACTACAGTGTCAGTACTGGGATATTAACTCAAGTGCCAGATGTGGGAACTGAACCCACAGCCCTCTGAGCCTCAGAGGCGAGTGTGCTACCTACTGAGCCACTGACACTGTTAAACCTATATTCAACTATATTGGTGAGTGGGGGAGAGACAGAGGGACCAAAAGAGTAGAGGTTAGAATAATAATAGTTATACTGAAAAATGTTATTTTTTATTTTACTGTCATTGAGAAAAATAAAATGCTATTTGCTAATTTTGAAACTGCTCCTGGTTTTCCTATGCTTCCTGACTGTGCCTCGATGACAGAGTTTTACAGTCTAACTGTTTACCAAGGGAGAATAAACAGAGAGTCCTTCTTCTGAGTGTTTCTTCTCAATTGCAAATCTCAGTCTCAGTCTCTCACTCTCCTTCTCATAACAAAAGTACTGCTGATCTTTTTATATGTCCTTGCCTGGGAACCATGTTAAAAGATGTTCTGCTTCTCACAGGATGTTCTTGGCAGCATCCTTGCAGGTGTAACAAACAGAACATAGCGACCCAGAACTGACCTCTTGTTCACAGCTCTGCAAAGGCTTACAAACTGCATCTCAGGTTTACCCCTTGAGCTCCAAATAGCTTTGCAGTAATTTCAACCGTATAGCTATATGCAGTTTTAAACAAAGGGATCCCAGTTTCACATACAGTTTTACACAGATCTTCACATATTTTTATAACCACAGATATGCAAAAGGAAAGAAAAGACAGAAATAGCAAGTGAAGGTAGAGATATAGCGAGAGGCATAGAACTGTGAAACTGTCAGAGTGATCAGTTCCTAGGTCTCATAAGAAAATATGGTGTACAGCCAGAGAGACAAGAGACAAAAAAAAAAGGAGAATAGAACAGATCCTTGCATTTAACTCTTTCGGCATACAGATGGCACAGGACCTTATTCAACTCTGTCACAAAGACTTCTTTAATTTCTCGTATTTTGCCAAAAGGTGTGTTTTGATAGGAAAGTTCAAGAATTTAAAGATTAGAGGGCAAGGAGCTGAGCCTGGTGGTGGAGTGGGTCTCAGGACTGTATGATTCCGACTAAAGATTATTACTTATAAATATTCAGGTGTTTTTTTTTACAGAAAACTGAACTTTGCATTACTTACTTCCAAAACAACCTCTTACATCACCAAAAGTTAGGCTTCTGTGCACTTTGTGAAATGGCAGGGCTACTCCTCCAGTGATGGTGGCTTAAGTTCATTACTATCTTGGGTAATCAGAGGCCAGCCAGCTGTGGGTGGAGGATGAAGCACCCAGCAATATTATTTCCTCCTCCAGAAGCTATGACAGCAAGTAATGCTGCAGCACTGCCACCTGGGGCCACAGGTGGCAGCGAAGTTGGATTCCATTTCAGATGGAAAATGCTGGCTGGTGCCATGTACAACCATGCCAATGTCTACAGTTGCATAACTGATGCCCTAGCCATTGGCATTCTAGGGGTAAACCTAAGTCTGAAACCTCTGGGAACATGTATAGTGCAACCAATGCTCCTGAGTCCTGCCACTCCAGCAAGCAATCACCTTCCCAGACCTGACAGTATTTCAAGGGATTGCCACAACCCCAAACATAATTCACCATGGAGTCTGATGGGGCTCTGCAGACCCCATGGAAAGATAGGTAAGTGCTTAGGAATGATTTGGTGGGGCTGGGATCAGGTAAGCTGAAGGGAAAGGAACCAGTGACAGGGAGCCAATAGTGTAAACATGGATTCTACTTTTCACTGCTATATAAGAAGTCAGCATTTGTTTCTTATTTTTAATGTAGCTCTTCTTTGCAGACTTATTTTTTAAACAAAAACACTTAATTCATTTGTACAAATCACTATTCTTCTTCTATCACAGAACACTATATTTTCCACCTGTTAAAAAGAGAAAAACTACAAAAGTGAAAAGTAAAATAAAAAGCCTTTCATGCAGCTGTAACATTTCTGCTGCTTGATGGTTTTAAAACAGTAAAGCTGCTTGATAGTTGAAGACACATAGGTCCCGATAGATCAGGGCCAGCTATGTGCACTGTGCAAGCATTCATGTTTTGCATAGGACAGCACACCACCAGATTTAGGGCAATAGTCAGACAGCTAGCACTCTCTAGCTGGAGCTCACAAACTGTAAGAATGTGGGGCTGCGCTGCTTGCAGTGACTCTACATTGAACGCCAGTGCTCCTGCGAACTATAGTCAGTCAGGGCATACTCATAAGCATGTGGAGTATGCAACATAATAAGGGGCTTTGTGCATGCCAATTATGGGTTTATAAGCATGCCGCACAATGTCACTCACACAAATGTGTGAAGGCATTGTGCAGAGCTGTGCTACCCCATTTCTGATTTAACAATTTACAAACAGAACCCCCCCAATTCCCTGTTGTCCAGTGATTCCCCCTTCCTCCAATCACCTATCACTCTGTTTAAAGCACATTCCCTAGTATCCAATGGTCCCCCCACTCCATAATCTCTGATCCCTCTGTGTATACCTCATTCCCTGGTGTCCAATTGATCCCCATCCCCTGACTGGTTATCCTCTGTTTAATCCTCATTCACCAGTTCCAATTGTCCTCCATACTACTGATCGCTGACCCACCTGGTGTCAACCTGGCAAAGCAGCACCCTGGCTCTTGTGGTGTCCCACCTCCCTGATCTCTACCCATCGATGGACTGTTCTTCCCATTTTCATCCCACACCCTCAGGATCCTCCACCTCACCCCCCCCCCGGCCAGAGCACTTACCCAAGTTCACTCCTGGCTCCAAAGATTGTTACCAGCACAGCCCCTCCACTCCCTGCTTCAGCCAACCACTGTCTGAGTGACAGGAAGCAAGTGCGTGCCTACTATAGGAACAACTGTTTTATAATAGGCACATGCTTGCTTCCTGTCATTCAGATGGTGGCTAGCGAAGCTGGTGAGCAGAGGAGATGTACTGGTCACCATTTTCAGAGTTAGTAGTTAGCTTGGGTGAGTTGGGATCAAGGGATGGGAGGCTATGGGTCAGTAGCTGGCAGGACAGGATGGTGATGGTCAGTTCATCAGAGGGTGCAGATCAGGGAAGTGGGGGAACACTAGAGGCAGGAAACTGCTTTATCAGGTTGTCACTAGCTGAATATGTGATCAGTGGGTGGGAACCATTATACACTAAGGAATGAGGTTTAAACAGAGGTTCTTGTGATCAGGGTGTGGGAGTAACACTGGATACCAGGGAATGGGGGGTTATATTGGGGCTGGCAGTATAGCCTAGAGGTTAGAGTAATGAGCTGTGAATAAGCTTGGAACATCCACCTGATAGACTTGGGTTTGACTCCCACAACCTTCACTTGCATACTGTGTGAATCTAAACAAGTTACTTAAACTCCTCAGTGCTCCAGGGTTGCACCCAGAAACAGGTGCCTGTGCCTAATAGGCCATACCTGGTTACCAAAGAATAACATAAAGTAAAATATTTACAAACTGCCAGAGCTCCTGCTGTCAGTTCACTAGCTGGCGCCACGCCCCCTGGGTCTGTGTGGTGGCTGCTTGTGTTTGTCTGTGTCTGTAGCTTAGTTTTTGTGGATTTACATGTTTTTCTGCTTGTGGTAACTATACCACTCTTGCTCACTACATCCGTGAAAGTCTCCTGGACTGGATTTCTGCAAAAAATCATCATCAGGTATCTTTATTTTCATTTTAAAATCAACTTTTTGGAAGCTATCCCAAGCAAAACACTAGTGAAGCAACTACATCTGACAAACTTGGTGACTCTGAGTCCTGCTGGAATCCACATTTTCGTCTGACCTGCTCCATGATCTGTATGTGGACTTTTCAGCAACCTGTTTGAATGACAAAGAAGCATACAGACAAAGGGATTTCACATCCTGCATATGTGCAGGCAAAGTTAATTACCTTCAGGGATTTTAACATTTCAGTGACTCTGAACCTCAGCTGTTGATCATTCTTTTGGCTTTTGACTTAACCACCAGGTACCTATCTGCAAGCGACTGGGTGCAACTGACAAGCTACAACAAGGATAAATGGGCATATCATCCTTATATTAGTAACAATCTCCTTGCCCTGGGTCCCTAGACGCCTGCACTGGTCCAAGCCGCATAAGCCTCAGAAGTGTAATTCATACTAACATACTAAAATGCCAGCAGAATAGGCCTAATGGTCTTTCGTGTCTGCTCGTTTGGTCAGCCCCCACAGTGGGTGCTGACCTTGCTGTCCCCCTCACCTTCTCTGGCTTCTCCCTTCCCAGTTCCGGATATTCTTGCTGCATTGAATTTTGCTTCCTGAACCCTTTCCCTGTATCTGTCCCACCCCCTCTTGAACCCCTCCACTGTCTCTGCCTCCACCAGCCCCCTAGGTAGTGCATTCCATGGCTCTATCACCCTCTCAGTGAAGTAGCACCTCCTCCTTTCTCCCCTGAATCTTCCCCCCTCCAGCTTCCACCCATGCCCTCTAGTGGCCCCTTCCTCCCTTCCTTGAAGCACCTCACTGTTCCTCCCTATTTACCCTCTTCATGTACCGGAAGACCTCTATCATGTCCCCGGTCCTTCTCTCTTCCAAAGTGTACATATTTAGCTCTTCGAGCCTCTCCTCATAGGTCCTGTCCCCAAGCCCCAAATCATTTTGGTTGCCTCCTCTGGACCCTCTCCAGGAGGTTAATGTCCCTCTTTAAGTGTGGCCTCCCAAACTGCGCAGTACTCCAGAGTGCGGCCTCACCAAGCAGTTATACAGAGGGAGTATCACTTCCCTCCTTCTGGAGGTGATCCCCCTAGCGATGCATCCCAGCATCCTGTTGGCCTTGGCTGCTGCCCTCCTACAAGTCTCAGAGTTGTTCATCTTGACATCCACCACCACCCCCAGGTCCCTCTCAGCCATTGAGACTTGTAGTATTTCCCCCAGGGTGTACACTTGGCCTGGGTTTCTGGCCCCCAGGTGGAGTACCTTGCATTTCCCTGCATTAAACCTCAGCTTCCACTTTCTAGACCATCTTTCCAGAGCCTCCAGGTCCCCCTGCAGGGCCACCCTCCCCTCCTCCCCATCCACCACTGCCCCCAGTTTCGAGTCATCTGCAAAGAGACTCATCTCACTCCTGATTCCTGTCCTTATGTCAGATACGTAGGCGTTGAACAGAAGGGGCCCAAGGACTGATCCCTGTGGGACCCCACTAATGACCCTCCTTGGGGAAGAGATTATCCCACCAACTACGACCCTCTGGGTCCGGTCCTGGAGCCAATTGCCTATCCATCGGATCATCTGGTTTCCCACCCCATTTCTCCTAGTTTATCCAACAGGCCCACGTGAGGAACAGAGTCAAATGCCTTGCTGAAGTCTAGAAAGAGGACATCCACTGGTCTACCCAGGTCCAAGGCACTTGTCACCCAGTCATAGAACTCCACCAGGTTTGTCTGACATGATTTCCCCGGGATGAATCCATGCTGTCTATCGTCCAGGCACCCTGACTTATCCAGGGCCCCCCTAGCCTCTCCTTGACAATGCCCTCCATCACCTTGCCACCACTGATGTCAGGCTGACAGGCCTGTAGTTCCCTGCCACCTCCCTTGATCCCCCTTGTGGATAGGCACTACATGCGCCACCTTCCAGTCTTGGGGCACCCACCCTGTCCTCAGAGAGATGGTGAAAAGCTCTGCCAGGGGTTTCGCCAGGACATCTGCAAGTTCCTTCAGCACTCTAGGATGTAATTTATCTGGCCCCGGTGCTTTCTCCATCTTAAGGGAGCTGAGGGCTTCCCTCACTCTCTCTGCTGCGATTTCCACTTCCAGTACCTCTTCTCCCTGCTTAGCCCTCCCCCACCTGCCAGTGATGCCCCTCTCCCCAGACCTGCCGATTGGTAAGGGGCCCCCCTCCTCATTACCTCTGTCTCCTCCCATGTATGATGCAGCATCCCCATTTTCCCTGGTGAAAACTGAGGTGAAGTACTCATTTAGTACCTCAGCCTGCTCCTCTGGGTCTTGTGCCCATCTCTCCCCTGATTTAATCCTGCTAATCTGCCCCTTCATCCTTCATCTTTCCCCAATGTATCTAAAGAACCCCTTTTTCCCTCTCCTAATTTCCCTGGCCAGGTTCTGCTCCTTCCTTGCCTTAGCCGCCCTCACCACTCTAGTGGCCCTTCTAGCCAACAGCTCATACTCCCCTCAATCCCTTTCACTCCTTGAGCACTTGAATTTCTTATAGGCTGCTTTCTTTCCCCGCACCACCTCCTGGACCTCCCTGGTCCACCAACAGGGTTTTTGGGCCCTACCGCATTTTCGTCTTACTCTTGCACAGGTGCTGGTAGCATCCTGCACCCCTCTCCTGATGATTTCCCACCTACTATCAGCGTCCATGTCTGACCCAATCCCATCCAAATGCTCCTTAAGGATCCTTCCCATTTTCTTAAAATCCACCCCTGAAGTTGGTTACTTCCATCTTTGTGCAGCCTTCTACCTCTAGGTCCAGGCAGAACCAGACCGTGGCATGGTCCTCCCGCCAATGGGTTCCTTACCTCAGGCCCCCAATCTGGTCACTGTCTGCCAGGACCACATCCAATACCCATGCCTCCTGGTGGGTTCCCTCACCTGCTGAGTTAGGAGCAGCGTCTTGAAAGACATCCAACAACCTCTGTTCCCTGGTCACAGAGGATGTCATAGTCTCCCAGTCTGTTTCTGGCATGTTTAAGTCCCCTAACACCACCACCTTTCCTCTGCCCAGTCTGCAGTGTCTCCTAACATCTGCCACCAGACTGTCCTCCAGCTCCTCCGCCAGGGCAGGGGGTCTATACACCACTCCTATTTTTACTCTCTTGCCCCCCCTTGTTATCAAGGTGACCCAAATTGCCTCCACGGTTCCCTCCGCCTCCTCTACTCCCCCTATGCCAATGCAATTTTTGACTATCATTGCTACCCCTCCTCCCCTTCCCTCCCCCCTGTCCTTCCTGAACATAGTGTAACCCTCCAGGTTCAGGTCCCAGTCATGTCTTGCAGTGGCCCAAGTCTCAGTGACCGCTGCCATATCCACTGCTCCTCAGTTAACATCACCTGGAGCTCAGGCATTTTATTGCCCAAGCTCCTGGCATTTAGCAGGACTACCTTCCACCCTTTCCCTATAGTTTCATTTCCCCTGCTAGTGTTCCCTTGGGGATTCTGTTTTCTCCTGGTCTGCACTTTGCCAGTTGGTCTTTTCCTGCAATTCTCCTGGTCCCCTGGACTACAAAGTACAGCAACTGTCTCTTAAACTCCTACTCTTCCTATTCTTAATATCAGGAAGTGTCCACTCAAATCCTGGCCCTGTCTCTTACAGTACAACAAAGCCTGCCAAAATGGAGGGGGGGGGGCTCAAAATTGCTACCTTAAACATCTGCAGTCTCCTCCCAAAACTGGCCTCCCTTCAAATCTTTGCCAGCCAACACAACCCGGATATCCTTGCCATCATCGAAACTTGGCTGACACCTAATACTCCGGATCATGCCATCTCTATACATGGCTACAAGATATTCAGGCTGGATAGGACCTCAAAAAAGGGTGGTGGATGTGCAATCTACATAAAAGACTACCTCACCTGTCTCCCTAGTTCTTATCCCACCACAGAAACCTCAGTGCAACTCCTCCCTATCAAGATACTACTTGGTGCCCAAAACAAAGTCCTCACAATTGCTGCTGTCTGTATCCCACCAAAATATCCTGATTCTGGCCTACAGGCTGTCCTTGAGTTCATAAGTACACAACTTTCTGACATCGAACTCCTTCTCCTTGGGGACTTTAATATAAATTGGCTTGCTCCTGATGCAGGATCAAACAAAGATGCCATCCTAGCAGCAAATTTAACACAAGTGGTAAAATCTCCTACCAGGAAAAACTACAAATTAGGGACCAGCACCCTCATTGACTGGATCCTTACCAGCCACCCTACCCGTATAACCAATGTAAGTGTTCTCCCTGACTCGCTCAGTGATCACTCTCCAATAATATGTACCTGGACAAATAAGTTTCAGTAAGCCGCCTCCAAAAACCATCTATAGCAGAGTCCTACCTTATGGCAACCTTACTCATCTCAAGACCTGTCTTAGGCAGATAGACTGGTCCTTGATTTACAAAACTCAAGATGTTGACCTAGCCCTTGATTACTTTATTACTACTTTCAACACTGCCTGTGACACCTATGCACCAGTAAAAACGAAAATCAAAGCACTCACAAATCCCTGGCTCACGGCAAAGCTATTGGCACAGCTCAAAAGTAGGATCACCTCTGGGCCACTGCAAGAGCTACTGGCACTCTGTCGGACATTCAAAAGTATAAACAGGCTCGCAACCACTGTACTAAACAGATCCGCTTGATGAAGAGCTCCTACTTCAAGAATGCCCTCTCCGACTCCTGGGCGAAGGAAATCCTTCTGGGACAACATAAAGAATATCATGGGTCAGCAGTAGTCCAAATCTCTCCTACAATAATGAATGTGGATGGAACCACTATAGACCCAGAGATCATTGCAAACACCCTAAATGATACCTTCACGGACCTTAGTGGTGTCCTCTCATCTGATTTCTTTACTGATGCTGACCCTCCAATTTCTACTTCTACTACTGCCTCTCCAACCAAACCACCTTCCATTTCAAACTAGTAAAGGCACATGAAGTCTATAAATATGTAAAGAAGGCCATTTCTAAGTCCCTAGCAAGCAGCGACACTATTGATCTTAAACTTCTGTCCCTCACTCTGGAGGAAGTACTGCTCCCCTCACAAAAATTTTCAATCTCTCCCTCTGCTACAGCCAATTCCCTAGGAAATGGAAGGCTGCAGTTGTCACTCCAGTGCACAAAAGTGGTGATAAGTCACTGCTTGGTAACTATCGCCCGATATCAATACTACCACCGCTCTCTAAGGCCCTTGAACGCTTGGTGGTGGACCAACTTTCAGACTACCTGGAAAAGCACAACATCCTGTGCATGCAGCAGCATGGATTTAGGAAAGGGCACAGCACATCAACTGCCCTTCTTGAATTCTCAGGAGCAATCCACAATGTCATGGACAAAGGAAACCTAACTGGAGCAGTCTACATTGACTTAACCAAGGCATTTGATACAGCTCACCATGGCCTACTTATCAAACAACTTCTAGCCCTAGGGCTCTCAGAAGTCCTGGTGACTGGGTAAAATTACCTTGCTCAAGCTCTCCAATCTGTAAAAGTAGCTGGAGTTCTCTCAGACTCAAACCGGTTCACTCAGGAGTTCCCCAGGATCCATCCTGGGCCCCTCCTTTCAGCCTTTCCTAAACTCCTCCCCAAATCCTGCCCTGAACAATTAATCCTCTATGCCGATGATGCGTGATTCTTGCCACTCATAAAGATCCGAACCTCTTACGCCTCAACCTTCAGCATGCTTTTTCCAAAGTTGAGATGTGGTTCCTTGAACATAAGCTGGTTCTAAACCACAAAAAACTAAATCCATGCTCTTCTCTAACCTGCAAAACAAGAAACAGCAAGTCCCACTCACCATTAATACATACCTGGGAAATACCCTTGAACAAGTGCCAATTTTCAAATATCTTGGAATCAACTTTGATCAAGGCCTAACCTTTGCAACTCACACTGATAGTACAGCAAAAACTATTAATCAGTGAATTGGGATTCTGTATCGGAACCGACAGCTTCTTACCCATTCTGCACTGAGGATTGCCATCCAATCTTCTATCATCTCATTCGTTGACTATGGCTTAGTTATACATGGGTCTGCCACTACTACAGCACTTAGTCGCATTACAACATCCCTAAATAAGGCCTGTTGGCTGCTCACTGGTGCACATCAACGTACCCACACATGTGAACTCTATGCTGACTCAGGTTGGTTGCAACTCTCAAACCGGATAAAGTACCTTACCTGCCTGATGGCGAAAAAATCAACTCTGGGCCTCACTCCACCCTGTATCCAAGACCTGTTATGCCCGAGCTCTAGCACCCGTTTTACCAGAAGATCAGAACACCAGCCTCTCCAAGTCCCCCAATGCCGGACTTCTCAGGGACAATGATCATTTGCCTATCATGCTCCCAGCTGGCTAAATGCCCTCAGCACTCATATTACTGCCTCCACCTCTCTAGGTATTTTCAAATTAAGGTTTTTCTCTCACCTTGCCACCTCCAGCTCCTGTGACTGCCCTGATTAAACCTCCTATTTTCTCACTACCCACCCTGTTCCGTTATTTGACAAAGACATGTTTGAGAAACCTTTCTCCTGCTATTGTTTGCCTCCACACCCTTCACTTAACCTCTCTGTTCTGGACTTTTTCCCTATTTGTTTCTCCTAATCTGGCATGACCTCTTTTTTGTAAAAATAATATGATTATTGATAACTCATGTCCTTTTGCACAAGTGATTTGATATGTATTTGTATATGTTTTCTTGCTCTTGACACAACACAAATTGTTGTGTTATCTATGTAACCTTTTGCACTGTACCTAATTGACGTGGAACCCTTGTAAAAGAGCCTCTGGCTCAAAGGTAGTAATTCCTAGAACAATAAACTAAACTAAATTAAACATGTTCAGGCGGGTTATTTGCACATTGCTGTGTGCAGATAGAAGGGTTGGGTTTTGACAGCTTTAATACAGAAGCATAAAAGCATTGATTCTGACAGAAGATAAGGGCTGTTTGGCTCACCCAGTCTACCCAATTCTTTTCCACCTTCATTTTTGTCACAAACCTTACTTGATCTACAGTGCTGTCTCCCCCCTCCTTTTCTTACCCCTATGACTCCCTTGTGCCTATGTCAGGCATTTTTGAACCTCCTTACTACCTATACTAGAAGGCTGTTCCAGGAATCCACCACCCTTTCTGTGAAGAAGAATTTTCTCACATCTCTCCATATCTCTTCTGAATCTACCACCTCCAGCATCATATCATGCTCCCTTGTTCTAGAGCACCTTTTTTTCTGAAGAATACTCCCTCCTGTACCTTATTAACCCCATTTGGTATTTAAAAGTCTCTATTATATCTGCCCCCCCCTTCCCTCTTCTCCTTCCGGGTGTACATATAGCGCTGCTTTATAATCTGCTCTTAGGGTTTTGATGTGCACCCTGCACCATTCTGGCAGCCCACTTGTGGACCACCTCTACTCTGTATATGTTCTTCTTGAGATGTGATCTGCAGAACAGGACACAGTACTCAAGGTGAGGTCTTATCAGTGATCTATATAAAGGAAACTCCACTGCTCTCCTTCTGCTGGTGATACCCCTTGCTATGCACCCCAGCATTGAATTAGACCTCTAGTCTTCCTTGTCACACTGCCTGGCCACCTTTAGGTCATCCAATATGATTATCCCCAGTTCTCTTTCCTGCTTGCTCATTGTCAGCATCATGCTACCCATTTTGTACTCTGCCCTGGGTTTCTATGGCCAAGTTGCATTATTTTGCACTTATTTGCATTAGATCCCAGCTACCATACCCTTGACAACTCCTCCAGTGATTTCAGATCTCTGCCCATCCTTTCCAACTCCCCCCACACCAGAGTGTCCACTCTGTTACAGATATTGGTGTCATCTACAAAGAGGCAGACTTTCTCTTTCATCTCCTGTGCTATGTCCCTTATTAATGCACTAAAGAGGACCAGCCTTAGAAGTGAATCCTGAGGTACCCCTCTGGTCACCCTCCCTTCCTCAGCACAAAATCCATTTACCACTACCCTCTGTCTCCTCTCCCCTAGCCAGTTTCCTTCCCAGATTGCCACCTTATTGCTCAACCCCAAGCTTCCCAACTTGCCTTTCAGTGTCCTATGTGGAATGGTGTCAGAATCCTTGCTGAAATCCAGGTAGGCCGCACCCACTGCCCATCCCTGATCTAACTCCTTGGTCACCCAGTCAAAGAACTCTATCAGATTTGTTTGTCCTGGCCTTCCAGATGTGAATCCATGCAGCCTTTAATGCTGTAACCTGTTGGATTCAAGAAATTCTACAATCCTTTCATTTAGCAGAGACCCCATTAACTTTCCCACCACTGATGTCAGGCGGAAAGGCCTATAATTGTTGATCTCTTCCTTGCTACCACTTTTGTGAAGTGAAACTACATCTACCCTTCTCCAGTCCTCCAGGACCATTCCAGTCTCCAGTAATGTGCTAAATAGGTCTATCAGAGGTGCAGGAAGTACCTCCCTGAGCTCCCTCAGTACCCTTGGATGCACCCCACCAGGCCCCATAACTTTGTCCACCTTCAGGTTAATGAAATCTTTCCATACTGTCTCCTCAGAAAAAGGACTAGTGGCCATTTCCCACCCATCAAAGCTCCTGGTGCTTTTTTGCATCTTTCTCCATCTTCTGTGAACATTGAGCAGAGGTGTTTGCTCAAGATGTCTACTTTTTCTTTGTCCCCCTCTATACAGAACCCACTCCCTCTTAAACTGTACAATCTAAATCTTTGTCTTCATCTTTTCATTAGCATGCCTTAAAAAGGTCTTGTTCCCATTTTGTACTGCCTAAGTTATTATTTCTTCAGTTTGCACTTTTGGTCTCCTTACTGCTCTCCATGCTGCCCCATGTTTTTCTGATACACCTCCCTATCCTCCTCTCTCTGGTCTCCTTATACCTTCTGAAGGCTAATCTTTTAGCCTTTTGCTTTTCTGCCACCTCTTTCAAGAGCCATAGCAGTGTCCTCTTCCTTTTGCTTACTTGCTTAACACAGATTTTCTGCTTTCACTATGCCCTGTCTTAATTTGGCCCACTGTTCATCCACCGCCTCAGTCATCTCCCCCTGTGAGGTCATTCCTTAGGCATTCACCCATCTTTATAAAATCTGCCCTTTCGAAATCCAGGACTCTCACCATCGTGTGGTTGGATTCTGCAGCTGTTCTTAAGTTGAACCACACTGTATGATGATCACTGGTCCCCAGATAGCTTCCCGCCTTGATGTCTGCAGCACTGTCCTGTTAGTAAGCACCAGGTCCAGTACTTCCCCATCATGAGTGGATTCACTAACTAGTTGACTGATCAAGTAAGACGTCAATGATTTCCCTGCTTCTAGTTGAAGCTGCAGCTTTGAGGCCCCAGTCTATATCTGGCAGATTGAAATCCCCCACCAGCAACATCTCCCCTTTTTCAGCCAGTTTGCCCATTTCTTCTAGGACTTCTGTATCTAACTCCTCCTGTGCCAGAGGCCTGTAGATTATGCCTGTCTGAATAGCAGCTCAGTTTCTCAGTTTTGACTCGAAGGTGACCAACACCTTTCCACCATCTCTGAATTCCTTGTATTTCTGCTGCTTTTATGCTGTCCTTCACATAAAGCAACACACCATCATCGTTTCCTTCCAACACTGTTTGTTCTGAACAGCATGTAGCCTGGTATGGCCATGTCCTAGTCATGGCTGTCAGTGTACTATTACTCTGCAATGGACGCAATCTCCAGGTTGACTTCTGCCATGATGGCCTCTAAGTCTGGGATCTTATTACCCTGACTTCTAGCATTCGCACACATGGCCTTCCAAATTTTGTTAGCTCATTGCTTGTTGCTTCACCCTTTTTCCTTTTGTTCCGCATTAATCCCCTGCATCTTTTGACTACTTTGTATCCCCTCTTCCTCCTTTGCTATCCTGCTACTTTGATTTGCTTGCACTATGGGTGGAATCACTCACCTCAGGATCTCCCTACTCTCTTTCTCCTCCCCTGGGTGGGATAGTTTTTGCTTCCTCTTTTCCCTCATCCACCCACCTTGACTAGTAAAATGTACATTGAAGCAACATTTAAACCCTCCACTGAAGACTGTGGTTCCCCTCCTGGATAGATGCATGCCATCACCTGTAGCACTGTGACACTGGCTATGTAGTGTAGTCAAAATCTTTGAAAATAGCTGGCACAGTGGCATGGAGGGCTGAGATGCTCCGTGCCTTATCTCTGGCCACACCGGCAACCCAGGTTCAAGATCAGATGGGGTCATTCAGGCGCTAGTCAGGGGAGGAAGGATCGAGCATCCTTATGACAGCTCTCCTCCCTCAGGAGAAGGAAGGTTGTGTAACCTGCTGCTTGCCTGCCACCTGCAGAGGTCCATGTTGTAGCACTATCTGGGCACACCAGTAACAGCCAGTTATTGGCATTTGAGGATGACTCCACAGAGATGAAGCTCGTCACCATTGCACATTGGCAGCTTTGGGAAGAAAACTACAGAGCAAAAAACACTTTGCAATCCCCTCACTGGTAACCGGGCACCCTTGCTGTAAGTCCTCCAAGCAGGAGGATATCAGGGGAGAAGGTAAGTCCCAGGGAAGTTGGATGATGGGACTGAGAAGACTAGATAGAAGGGGGTGAGCCAGAGGAGAAATGGCATAAAATACTAATAAAAAATATTTGAATATACTGCTGTTCTCTATATGCAAGAGGGATCCCTCATTTCTATGGGCACAATGGTATATTCTGAGCAATCATACTGTCAGGTCAGTACCCTCCACCAGGGCATTTGAATATTGACCCTGCTTTGTCAGATCACTCTTTTGTCTGTCAGCGTAGCACTAACATGGGCAACATTGCACAAACCATATAGATACTGGGGCCTTAGGCTGCTCCAGAGTTTCAGTATAGTTGAACTGCTTAATGGCTTCAAAACATGTCAGTTGTTCAAAAGATTGAAAACTGTGAAGTGGCTCATTGTTTTTACCACACTTGGGGCCAGATATTCAAAACTTTGCCCCTGGGCTAAATTATCACTGCCCTGTGTGTTAAATTAGCCCGGAACAAATAGCCTGCTATATTCAAATGGGATAGCCCTGGAGCTAAACCTGCTGAATATAGCATGCTAAGAAAGCTGAGCAAACTGGGCTAGGAGTGCAGTGCAAAAATAGCCCAGGAAATAAGAAAGGTCTAACTATAGCAACCAGGAAGTGCAAACCACAACAGCAGCTCAGTGCAGAGTGAAGTGAAGGAAGGTAAAGGTGAACCATGTTGCCAATGTGTGTGCTTGCAAAGGAGTGGATTAATTAAAGCTGCAAGCACAAGCGCATGTGAAATTCTTCAGAAATGTACCATGTTTCTGAAATGTTTGCATGGCACAAAAGACATTTGCTCAGCACAAACATTTGTCCAGAGCAAAAATGTGCTGAACTCAAAAGTGACATGCAAATGAGCCTACTTAGGCAGTATTTGGGCAAACATCCAGATTAACATCTCATTATGTCCTGATTTGCATGCAGTTTGCCCAGCACTATGCAGGGTCCCACAGCTCCACCTGTAGGTCAGTCTGAAAGTACAGGGGCTGGCTGCGTTTGCACACAGCTCTAGCCGTAGGTCAGTCTAGAAGTGCACGGTGGCAGCTGCAGGCTACATTTGTACAGAACTGCATAGAATATTGTGGCCCAGGGGACTACACAGCACACGCACAGGTGGTGGTGCTGCATGCAATTGTCAAACTGTAGTTCTTGCTACAGTGCACAGTGGACATCAATGACAATGGTGTGTAGGGCATCTATGACTACTGCACCTTACACAGTAACAGGCCCATCTTGCAGGTGTGTATTGACAGTGGACATTACAGTTATGCTGTTGTGCTGCAGTGAACATTACAGTTATGCTGCAACACTGGCATGGGATACTCACAGTGACACATACTGTACATGGCTGTCTGTGTGTGCTGTGGTGTCTGTACAGATGTGCGCTTTGTGGCTGGGAAGGGGGCACATACCACAGACAGGCACACTGGTGTTGGGGTATTCCCAACACTGGAACAGTTGCACTGCATGGATTGTCCCAGTCTTGTGGTAGCACCCAGTCTGTGGTGCAGACTAGCCACCCGTACACCCTCCTCTCAACACCCTCCATGCCCTCCATGCTGCATGTGTGTGCTGGATTCCATTGGTGTCCACTGAAGGATGGTCTGCAGGTGTGTGCTGTATGGACACACTGCCATGGTGTCCACTGGGTGCCAGGACACTACTTACTGCCTGGCATGACTGCGACTGGTGGCAGATGATGGCATCATGGGAGGTGCCATCCATGTGCAGAATGTTTCTTCCATGTCTGGTTCCTTTCTATGTTTACAATTTACTGGTTAGGGTCCAGCAAAGCAGTGCAAATGTCACGCAAAGCCACAATGTCATGCAAAGCTGGTTTGCCCAGATGTAAGACTACCTTTTCTTGGACAATAATTTTCACCACACAAAGTGTCATTCTAAGTTGTACAAAAACACTTTGTGCAGCACTAATGCACTAAATATAGCATTGCTTCTGTATTCATGTATGTGCCTTCTCTTTTTGCCCTTTGCATACATTATACTGTTGCCCAGCTCTAATGCAGTTTGACCTTTTGAATATAGCAGACCTGCACAAACGATTTGCGTCCAACGCAAAGTTTTGAATATCTGGCCCTTGAACTGCTCAGTGGTTTTGAAACACTTGCACTTACTCTTTGAGTTGTAAATTCTAAATGGATGACAAGCACAAGAGACTTGTTTTCATAAATAAAACAGAGTTCTACTTTATTCAATAACTAAATATAACACACATCCATCCATCTATCTATCTATCTATCTATCTATCTATTGTGTATATATATAAAGTAATCAAAACCTCTTTTTACCACCTGAGGATTATCGCCTGGGTGAAGCACTTGGTTCCTTCTGATGATCTTTCAACTTTGGTCCATACATTCATTACCTCCTGCCTTGACTACTGCAATGCCCTTTACCTAGGGCTACTGGGGGTTGATATTGCTGCTTTCAGCTAGTGCAGAATGCGGCAGTCAGGCTATTGCCAGGTGCTTCTAGGACCAGTCATATAACGCCTGTGCTCTGTGGAATGCACTGACTGCCAGTACAGTGGCGAATCACCATCAAGGTCAGTGTGCTGACCTATAAGGCCCTACATGACCAGGGACCTAGTTACCTGCAAGATCTCCTTCATCCCTACTGTTCCTCCTAGTCTCTCCAATCCACCAACAAAGGATAGCTAGAGATTTCCAGGGTCTGTTTAAAAGACACCTGGGGCCAGGTCATTTAGTTTTATGGCCCCAACCCTGTGGAATTCTCTACCTCATCTGGTGTGAGATTGCCTGATTGTTGAAAGTTTTAAAGCTGCTTTTAAAACCTTCCTATTTTACCTAGCCTATTCTAATTTTTAAAGCAGTTGTGGTATTTATTATTTTAACCTGCTGTGTATATGTATTGCTCTATCTTTATTTACCGCATTGCACAAGCGCCTTGATTTTAAGAAAGATGCTTTTAACAAATAAAAATCGATTGATTTATGATGTGTATATATATATATATATATATATATATCTTTATTGCAAAAAAACTTAATTAATGCATTAGTTAGGGTTGAAGAGACAAAAGTAAGGAAATTACATATTAGGGTTGAGCCCCTAGCCCCCCACCTTACCACCCCCACCCTTCATCCTCCACATGCCAACAGGCATTGGGATGTGCCATGGTGTCATTAGGCATTACTCTCACCCCATTCCATGTGTAAAGAGGCTGACATGGTACAGCAGAGGAGAATTGGTTGAGAGTTAGGCCTAATGACCCCATGGCACATCCCAGTACCTGTTAGTGTGTGGAGGATGAGGGGTGGGGTGGTAGGATAGGGGGTTAAACCTCAACCCTAATATAATTTCTACTTTTGTCACTTCAACCCTAAATGATGCTTTTAACAACATTTTTGCAATGAATTTCCTACTTTTTCAGAAAGTGTAATGTAACTGTAAAGTGGTATATGTGTTGGTGGGAGCGCGGGCCCTCTGGGCGACATGCTCCCACCAAGCTGCCCATCTGTGCATAACAATATGTATGTGTGGGAGCGTGGTCCCTTGGGGCCATCGGGTCTGAAAATGGTGATCAATGATTTTGTTAGCTCGTGAAAGGGGATCAGCTCTCGAACAGGGATTTTGTCATCTTGTTAACAAGGATCAGAAGCGAGTGATGAATGAAGAATTTTTAAATTTGAAATGACCATTTTTTGGCCAGAATGAAGGAAACCAAAGGCAAGGGTTTTTAGAAGGTGTCGCCCTGAACAAAACCCATGCCTCATTAGCTAAATAAGTCAGTCATGGGGCAAACTACTACATTTTGTTTAGGGGGGGAAATGAAACAAGATAGTGGCTCATGAAGGAGGAATTTTTCCTCACAAACAGGGATTTTATAAATCCTTGATTACGAGCCCAATCCCCTTTCACAAAACATACACATAAATCATGGACTGACCGAGCATGCTGAGAACCTGAAAATTCAAAATAAAATAACTTTGGAATGGATTATTATTTTTTTTCACCAAACCGATGCTGGATTGTTTTTTGAGCAAACTTCTTTTTACCCTGAAAATGTCAGACCAACATACCAAATGGTGTGACTGCAGCGTGATGGGCAAACATCAGCGAAAAAGTGCCAACAAAAGCAAAAATGCGTTTTTTGGCACTTCATTGCACAAAAACTGCACATCTGACTGAACTGCAACTTGTAAATCAAGAGATATATCATACAAGACTGCACATTCCAAATTTCATGCAAATCTGTTAAAAGGTTGCAAAATTATTAACGTGCAAAATTTGAGTTTTAATGGTGTGACTGCGCCAGTTTTATATATATATATATATATATATATATATATATATATGAAAACTAAACAAGAAATGTGGTTGAATTTTTCATAAATAGTAATATACATAATAATGTAATGAACATGCTATTAATAAAATATGTGGTTTAATCTTTCCATTGTATACACATGCCATTTTTAATAAAATTAAAATGTTCTAGTCACTGAATAGGGTTAATTATTTTCTGGAGGCTTATAATTTGGGAGTATGGATAATAGGATGCAAGTGTGTGGTAAGGGTAAATGTGGATTATCTGTGTATTTATTTTTTGGGCTTAATCACTAGGTACATACACTAGACAAATGCATGCCTATTTTCTGGAGTGACACAGGAGGTTACAAAGTAGAGAAAGGAAGGGCAAGATCATCAGTTACAGTAGCACAGGAAACTGGTTGGAACAATTTAATTGCAGAAATGCATGGTCAAAAGACACATTATCACAATAAGTAACAATAAATTGTTAAGCCAACAACATATGGAGAACCAAAATATTATAAATACAAAAGCATATTATTAAAGAACAGAATGGAATTTCAGGAAGAGAGCACACATTATCAATGATAATAAGTTTGGAGGGAGAGGTCAACAGAGTTACAGGGCAAGATGATACTGTGCCATAAAGTACTTGTCAAGTGCAGTTGCTGCCTGAATCTGTCTTCAGGTGGTCCTGTAAGGATTTTCTGAAGAGAGAGAGTGAGGACAAGCTGCAGACCAGGAATGGCAGAGACTTCCAGAACCTGAGAGTATATGCAGTGAATGCCTGGTCTCCAAATTAAGTACAGGTTATAGGGACAGCCAGTAGTGACTGTTCATTAGATCTAAGGGTGGACAAGGGCATTTTAACATCTCTACCAAGAAAGTGGGGAAGCAAATCTAATGATCTTGTGTGTAAAACAGCCCATGATAAACAGGTGATTATCACCAGAGAAGAGCCATCCTAATTTACCATAGAGATCACAGTGAGGAGTGAAGTGGGCAGCAGATAGAGCAAATATGCAACTAATATTGTAGGTAGTACCACATTTAGCCAGAGGAGTTTTGCCAACAGATGCAAAGGGTAAGCCCATATGTGACACTAGGGAGAAGTACTACTCCGGCTAGGGTACACTGAACATCTGGCAATGCAGGCCAAACCATGTTTAATATTAAAAAATGAGGAGAGAAAAATCTCGATGATGATTGGCTAAAATTACCAACCAGTCAGTCTGGTATGAGGTAACAAAGACCAGGAAATAATGAGTCCCAGTCTTTGTGTACCTTATTTCATTCTGATATTCCTGTGCCCATGGAATTTAAAAAAAAAGACAGATCCCTCCATTTTATTTCTTGCTTAGCTAGCGAAAGCCTCCCCCACAGTCAAACTGACAGCACACATGACAGCATGGCAGCATGACAACATTCACAGCAGTCACCTCATTTAACAGAATGAATAAAAAAACTGTTTCAATAAAAAGTTGGGGTGCATACCATACCCTGCACTGCACCAATCTTCGGTGCCACTTCTGGTGCCACTTGCTGTCAAGTGCAGCTCACATATGATCATCCTGCCACTGCTGACTGAGTCCTGAATAAATGTAAAGCGGGGTCTAAAAATGAAACACCAGTCTCAACAATATTTTAAAATAAACAAAACAAATAAAGTCAAGGTACTGATGGCTCCTCCTAGGACGGTCTTCTTTCAAACCTCCTTCCCTTTACCAGAGGCATCCCTCAAGGGTCCATCTTAGGCTCTATCCTTTTCTCTGTCTACATCAACACCCCTGATTCCAACATTGTCAGTTTGAAACTGCACTTCTTTGCAGATTACACACTACTATACACCTCTAAGCCTTTGCTACTCAAAGTCTGTGATGAACTTTAGTCTGACTTCCTTCAACTCGAACACAACCTTGTCTGTGCCAAGCTACTGCACAACATGAAAAAAAAAAAAACAAAGACTATGTTCTTCAACCATAACAGTAACCCCCTTATGTGTCTAAGGTTGGCAACACAATGGTATTAACATCCCTAAGGGGCCCACTCAAAGTGGTTGACAAGTGTAAATACCTAGGCCTATGGCTCAACAGCTAACTCTCCTTTAATGCCCATATTGACAGTCTTACCAGCAAGCTTAAAGCAAGACTAGGCTTCTTTTTTAGAAACCGAATGCTCTTCCCGAGGACAGACTCAGACTCATTTGGACAACATTCTTTCTGCTTCTCTACTATGGGGATATCATTTATAATTGCACTTCTGCAACCAACCTTCACAGGTTCAAAGTACTACTCCACCGTACCCTTCAATTTATTACAAAGGCCCCCTCTAGGACCCACCATTGTGACTTGTACAGTCTTGTTGGGTGGACATCCCTAACCACTAGATGACTGCTTCACCTTGGCACCTGGATGCGTAAAGTGCGACACAGTACACTCCTGGTCTATATCTCATCTGTCATCCATATTTCACACTTCACTTACTCCTTAAGGAAGTCTGCCTTCCTCCTACTGGATGTACCTAGAACTTGTACTTCCCTTGGCAAGGGTGCTATTTTGCATGCCCTTCTGGTAGCTTGGAACCGCATCCAGATGGTTCTTAAGCTCACCAGCCAAGTCCCAATTAACTTCTTTAAGACTCTAGCCTCAAAATACTTTACAGTTCTCTGTAACTGCCAGAGGTCCTAGCTTGCTTTTTTCTTTGTAACTGCCAAAGATCCTAGCTTGCCTTGTTCTTATGCTACTCTTCAACCATTGCCTGTTAACCATTTAAGCAATTTTCCTTCTCCCCCTCAAACATCTCCCCTACTCTTCCTGACCACCCACTCCTCCCTCCCCTTGCTCTGTCCCTTCTTTCTCCCCATGCAGCTTCTGGTCCCTTATGTCGCCTTATTTCTACTCCCACTCTCTTTCTATCACTTCCTTTTTCCTCATCTCTCCTTTAACCTATGCACTTACACTGCCTCCAGTTTTGACACCCTCCTAGCTCTCTCTGCCTATCCTCTTTCTCCCCCTGGATCTGTCTGTCCTTCTTCTACCCATACCCTTAACTTCTCCGCATATACCTCTTTCCTCTTTGTTAATTATCCAGTGCTTCTGTGTAACCTTGTCAATCTCAATGCTGCAATATATGCGTTTCTGTATCTTTTACTGTATCTCATACAATTTTGCACTTTGTAAATGCCACAATCCATGAGGAGACTTTATGTTTTAACCTGTGTGAATTATTTTTATTATGTATGTACCTCCCCTTATGTAATCAGTCTTTAGTGCCCGAGTTTGTACCTATCTCTGTGTAATCAGGATCGCTTTGTGAATAAGCCTGCTCAAAGGAGTTTTCCTGCAATAAACTTGAACTTAAACATATTTACAGGTATCACACAGTTTGGTCACGCAAAACATAATGCCTGCATCTTCTTTCTCATAGCACTTTCAAAAAACCCCCCAAGGAAACAATGACAACAACTACAAAAATATGGACTTCTAGTCACATTGGCAACATATGGATTACATAGAGATAGGAAGGAGAGGGAAATTCCTGCATTCGGCTTAATACAGTGCCCTCTACTGTCAGTACTAGCACTATGCAGTGCAGGGACTACTTAACACAAACAGGATTTTCTGTTGCACTCAACCAACACCATTGTAGCAGACGTGTCAGCACCATGGTGGTCAGGTCAATGAGGGCTGATAGTGCAACAGTAAAATGTTTACAAGCCATATAATAGAAATGCACTGTATTTGACTGTGCTACCAAGTATTCTGTGACTGTGGAAGCTGTTTGCCTGGAACTGTATCACAGATTTTAACTGAACTGCTGCATTTGGATAAAGATATGAACTGGGCTGCAATTGTGAGCTGTAATTTTGATACGGCTGTGGTATCCCCCCCCCCAACTAAATCCTATCAGAAATACTGTGCATTGAAGAGCTGCTGACCTGTCCACAGTGGTGTTGTTTGAATACATATAATTGAACAGGCATGGGTATGTGCACCCTCCCTAAATGTTGGTTTGAGCCACCTCGTCTGTGACATTAGTAGGATTTTCTATTGATTTTCTTACATTTTTACATCTTTAATTTTTTTTTTAATATTTTATTTAAATCACCTCCAAAACCACTTCCTAATCACAATAATATCCTCCAGGGTGGGTAGTATTGGGCTATACCGGACCTTTCAAGGGCTATAAAGTCATCCACCTGTGAATTCAGGCATTATTACAGCCCTGGTGGTCTAGTATAGCCCAATACCACCCACCCTGTTGGGTATTATTGCTTATGTAACAGCCCTGTACCCATGAAGAATGTGTAGGTTGAAGTTAAGTTGGTGACTAAGAGTGACCCCAAGGTATCTGAAGGATTAAGGCAAGTTGCCAGCACATGATGGCATTAATGATATGAACAGGATTAAATCTTGGTAAATAGCATGTTATGTGTCTTTTTTGCATTCAGGACAAGCATGTCATTTTCAAGTCAGGTCTGCACAGTATGAAGGTCACCATTAGGCTGGGAGTTGATAAATGAGGTATCTCTGATACTGAAAAGAAGAACCAGGTTACTCAACAACTGCAATAGTCCCAGGAAAAGAAAGAAACTTTTAACAAGTTTGTTGCCAATCATTGTATTCCTCCTTATACAACAAATTTAAACTGTGGTAGGACTGCAGTGCAAAGCATTTATAGCTTACTTGTTGCCCTTCTTAAAGAGTTTCTTCAGATCTAATTAGTATAAGATACCACAAGTACCTAAATACATACCAAAGTTATCACATGTGTACTATAAACCAATACTAAGTGAGTTTTTTTAATGACATGTATCAGATTTTCAACCTGTTAGTGGCTTCACATGTATACCCAGTGTTAAAAAGTGCTCAAAAACACTTTTTTACAGAATGCATACTGTTTTGTACATCTTTATATTAAAGAACAGTATTCTCTTATTATAAGGCATTATTTTCTGGAGGTAAAATCCTCATTTGTTTTGACTTTCACATTATCTGGGATCCTTATAAAACATAGAAACCAGTGAATTCAATTACACCATGAATTTAGAACATGTTTTTAAAATAAACTTCTTAAACTTGAACTAAACCAACTTTGCCAATTCAGTTCAATATGATATGTCAAAAACAGTATTTCTAAAAAAAAAAAAATCAGTAAGGAGGACTTGACTGCTACTACCTCCCCTTTTTTTGTCCTGTTAAGGGGGAAGGGAAGGACAGTTTTGATTAATTATTTACTCATTTTTTCTTTAACAAAAATGGTGCTATTTCAAATTTTTCATTGAGTCCTGGACTGTTTAAGGCTCCCAATCTGTATATCCCTCTTTGTTCTTTACAATTAAGTAAATTTTCCAAGTCTCCCCCTCTTATACTTTTGTCTACTGTTTCTAAACCAGTGGCAGTAATCGTATGTTGGGTATGTGGATTACTGTGAACATGAACTGCCATTGCATAATTGAAATTTCTGTTTCTTATGGCTGCAATGTCTTCATTGATCTGTAACTTGAAATTCCTTTTGGTTCTTCCCACATAAACTGCCACATGAAGATTCCAGCAGATATCTAAATTGTTCACTGCTGCGGTCAATTTTACCTACAATGGGTTCTGTCCCTCCTGTTTTTGGATTAAAAAAAAACTCTTTGGTTTTTTCATGTGTTTACATGAGCTACAGAACCCACAGGGATTGTTGCCCCATTTTCATTATTAACTATAGGAGATTTTTCAGGTTGGTAACTGTGGATTAATTTGTCCCTCCAGTCCCTTCCTCTCCTATAAGATACTTGTAGGGGGTTGGTTTACTATCTCTCGGAGACACAGAACACTTCTCAGTGTTTGAAAATTTTGTTTGATCATATTTACTGTTTCCTTAGTTGCTCCTCCATAATTTATAACCAGTATACATGGTATTTTTTATTTCTTTTTATTCTTTGGGAACAACAGTGCCTCTAGGCACATTATTTACATGTTCCCTGGCCATCAATAAGTCTGTTTTTCTCGTACTGTCTCTGGAGATTTTTTGTCTGTCAGTTCTTGTGACCTTTGGTCACATGACTAGACCTCTGAGCAATTTCTTCTAACCCTCAGGTATTGTCCCTTGGGGAGATTTCTGATTAAATGTCATGGGTGGCAACTGTCTGCATGTAGGATGCTGTTTCTGTCTGTGGGTTTAGTGTAAAGTTAAGCAGAAACAGTGTTATCACAATTTTGATAGACAAGTCCAGGAAGCTGACAAAGTGTCTATTGGAAGTGACCATGAATGTCAGGTTGGGGTTTGAATTGTCCAAATATTGAATGAAATCTGTGAGTTCCTCCACTGGGCCCCTCCATACCAGAGAGATATCATCAATAAAGTGTTTATAGATATCCACCTTTTCTAGGTATGGATTGGTGTCTCTGTAAATAATGTGGTCTTCCTATTTCCTGAGGTACAAATTTGCCAAACTAGGTGCCAATGTGGCACCCATGGCAGTCCCTTTTGTTTGTTTGAAAGATTTATTTTCAAATAGAAAAATTTTGTTACATAGCAAAATATTAGCCAATTCTGTAATCATGTTAATTTGGGGTTGTGCTAGATCTGTGTATTTTACCAGGGAATATTCTATAGCCTCTAGTCCTGCTTTCTTGGGGATATTTATATAAAGTGCATTAACAACAAGAGTGACTAGCAATCATTCTTGTTCTATCTTCATGTTACTAAGAGTTTATAACATGTGTATTGTGTCTTTGAAGTGGCTTCTTGTTTTTTCTACTGTTGGATTCAGGTAGCTATTCACATACCTGGATATTAGCTCAGTTAGCCAGTCCAAATTTATCACTATCAGACATCCAGGTGGTGTGGTTGGATGTGTATATAGTTTTAGTGGTGTATAGAAAGCAGGTATGGTTGGGTTCTGCATTGATAATTATCACATTTCATTTGTATAAATTAAATCATTTTCAAACAGTTCATGTAGATATTCTTCTATCTGTTTTTTTTATTTTACTAGTGGGGTCAAGTGTCAATCTTTCATAAAATGCTTTATCTGCCAATTGACTGTACACTTCAGCTTTATACTGATCTGTGTCCTGTCTAACAATGCTGCCTCCTTTGTCTGTGGGTTTGATCATTAAATAGAAACATAGAAACATAGAATTTGATGGCAGATAAGGACAGCTTGGCCCACCCAGTCTGCCCATTTCCCTACCTACTGGATAAGCTGCAGATCCTAGTTAACCAGCAGCCTACTTCTTCCTACCCCCCCCAGAATTGCCTTATGACTGTCCCATGCATGCTTGAATTCTACCACTGATTTTGACTCCACAACCTCCTCCGGAAGGCTGTTCCATGCATCCACAACCTTCCCTGTGAAAAAATACTTCCTTAAATTATCTCTGAGCCGCCCCCCCATCTTTAAATTGTGCCATCTTGTTCTTGCACACCTCTTTTTTTGAAAGATGCTACCCTCTTGGACTTTGTTGATTCCCTTGAGGTACTTGAACGTTTCTATCATGTCCCTCCAGGGTCAGATGCAAGATTTTTCACTATTTCCCTTTCCTGAGTAGATATATCTCAAAAAGGAAAACAAGGTTTGTTTTGGTAAATTTGTTTTAAATCATGTACACAACAGTCCAGGAAACTTTATACAGCAGGATGAAGTGAGGGACAAAAGATAGAAGTCAGCTTGAAGCATCCTGCACTACTATTGTCATTTGCATCATTAACTGCTGTATTAATGACCTCATGATTACTGATGTTATCACTGCTAGATTCACTAAGGTCATTACTGGCAAAATATCTTTGTCTAGTACCATCTGTGTGTCTATCAAATTCCTGTTCTTTTTCAGCAAAAAACATGTTTAGGTTTATTTTTCTTGCAAACCTTTAAATGTCCAGGTACATTTCAAGCTCCCCTACTAGGCATAGATGGCAAACCCTTAGAGTAGCTGTTTCTCTTCTGCTGTCAAAATTCTACAGGAAATGTTGATAGGATTCAGTATCTACTGATTGTTCTGGTTGGTTTGCTTCTGCCTTTTCCCTTTTCTCTTCATCTGGTTGTGCCTCATCCTCTTTGTTCTGTAGGCTCGTTGAAACAGAATCGTGTTTGCTTCATACTCCCCCTGGGTTGCCCCTCTCCCGGAGGAGTTTGTCCAAAAAAAGGATCCCTTTGTTGCTCGCTTTCTTCTAGTTCACTGGCACTTTGCCCCGTGTTTATTCCCCAAGACTAAAAAGAAAAAAGAAAAAATATAATTTACCCTGGTTGTCAATTATGGAGGAGGGACTAAGGAAACAGTAAATATGATCAAACAAAATATTCAAACACTGAGAAGTGTCCCCTGTCTCAGAGAGATAGTAAACCAACTCCTACGAGTATCTTATAGGAGAGGAAGGAACTTGAGGGACAAATTAGTTCACAGATACCAGCCTGCAAAATCTCCTGTTGTTAATAAAGAAAAGTGGGACAACAATCCCTGTGGGTTCTGTAGCTCATGTAAACATATGAAAAAACAATTTTTTTTTTAATCCAAAAACAGGAGGGGTAGAACCCATTGTAGGTAAAATTAACTGCAGTAGTGAAAGAGTTACTGTATATATTTGTTGAAATGTTCATGTGGCAGTTTTTATGTGGGACGAACCAAAAGGAGGTTCAAGTTATGGCTCAATGAAGACATTGCAGCCATAAGAAATAGAAATGTCAACTATACAATGGCAGCTCATGTTTACAGTAATCCACATACCCAACATAAGATTACTGCCACTGGTTTAGAAAAAGTAGACAAAAGTACAAGAGGGGGAGACTTGGAAAATATACTCAGCTATAAAGAACAAAGAGGGATATACAGATTGGGAGCCTTAAACAGACCAGTACTCAATGGAAAATTTGAAATAGCACCATTTTTGTTAAAGCAAAAATGAGTAAATAATTAATCAAAACTGCCCCCCCCACAAAAAAAAAAAACAGGGGCGGTAATAGCAGTCAGGTTCTCCTAGCTGAATTTTGTTTTAGAAATATTGTTTTGGACATGTCATATTGAATTGAATTGGCAAAGTTGGTTTAGTTTAAATTTAAGAACTTTAAATTAATATAAATCTTCTGAATTCATGCTGTAACTTTACTCACTGGTCTCTATGTTTTTATAGGGATCCCTCATAATTTCGAGGAAGAGACAAATGAGGATTTTACCCTTCAAAAAATAATGCCTTATAATAAGAGAATTCTGTTCTTTAATATAAAGAAGTATAAAACAGTATAAGTTCTGTAAAAATGTTTTTTTGAGATTGCTTTAACACTGGGCATAAATGTGAAGCCACAAACTGGTTAAAAAATTACTGTCTATACATGTCATTAAAAAACTAAGTAAGTATTGGTTTATAGTACACATGTGATCACTTTGATATGTACTTAGGCACCTGTGGTACCTTATGATTATTAGCTCTGAAGAAGTTGTATTCATAGCCACCCCTTCCTGAGGTAGGCCGTTCCATGCATCCACCACCCTTTCTGTGAAAAAGAACTTCTTCCTATTACCCCTTAATTGACCTCTCTTTAATCTCGAGGACACAGCATATGATTGCTTCCTGTACTATGCAAGGTCTGTAATTGCTTTGGAAACTTTATATGGTGCCCAACATGTGTTGTTGGCTTGTTTTATTAGGGACAATACATCCTTATAAAGCCCTGTGGTAGCAGCACCCCTCTAACTCTCCTCCTTATAAAGGGAACATGAGTGTCTTGAAGGCAGGATAAAACTGAGAGACAACTGTCAAGGGAAGTCAAGACTGTTGGGGTAGGCAGAACAAGAGACAAGTCTGAATGGGTTATGAAGATGTGGATGAGTTGAAGGGTAGATACTGTCCCAGAAACAGGGGGTAATCATGCTTAAAGGGTAGCAGGTATACAGCCTGTCCTAAAAGAAGAAGAAATCTTCTTTCACTTCTTATATCATAGAAACATAGAAATTGATGGCAGATAAGGACAGATAGGCCCATCCAGTTAGCCCTTGTATCCTACCTACTGCAAAAGCCACATATCCTACTTGAGATCTGGCTGTACCTCCTCTTTCGAATCATTAAGGTTTTCCTATATATATCTCCCATGCAGTTTTGAATTCCCCCACCGACTTTGCCCAACCCCCTCTGCTGAGAAGCCATTCCATGCCTCCACCACCCATTCCGTGAAGAAGTTCTTTCTCATGTTTCCCCTTTTTTATTCAAATTTTATTAAGATTTTCAAATACAGAGAACAAATCCACATTATACTAAACATGATATAACAAACGTGAATACAAAAGTTGTGAAGATTCATTCTCACCCTTCCTACCCTCCACTCATCCCCTACCCCCTATATCCCTGGCACAGCATACTACTCCATTACCACAGTAATCTGTGAGAAAGGGAGAAACACCCTTAGGACTGTAAAGTGTATAATGTTTGTAGAGGACCCCAAATTCTACTGAACTTCTGTAATTTATTTTGGAGACTAGCAATAGTTAGATTGGCTAATAATTCCTGAAGCCACTCAACGTAAGTGATTTCGTAAGTATCCTTCCAGTGCCTAAGGACCACCTTTTTAACTGATGCTGAAATTAAAGCTATGTGATACTTCCTGTTCAGCACTGGAATGCTAGAGACATCTCCCAACAAGCATATATCTGGTGTAAACAAATCTGTCAAACCTAACAGGGAGTCAACCCTTTGCTTAATGGTGGTCCAGACTGGGGCTACCTTAGAACAAGTCAAGAAAATATGAAGAAGATCCCCTTTTTCCTGCTGACATCATGTACAAATATGGGAAGACACAATACCCATCTGAGCCAATTTTTGTGGGGAATAGTAGATGTTATGCAATATTTTAAATTGCATCAGTCTAAGCCTATCTTGGAGCATGAATTTGTGGCAGTTTCGCCAAAGAAGAGGCCAGTTGAACTCTTTATAGGGGAAAAGAGGGGACCAAAAGGTGACTGGAGCAAAATTATGAGGATAGGCCCAATTATAGAGAATACTGTATATTTTAGAAACAGCCTGAGGAATACCTGCAAGTGGACATAAATTAGTATGAAAACAAATATTTGTAGCTGAAGGGAAGACTACCCCCAATACTTTAATCAAAAGATTGTGGAGTTGAAAAGCTTTGAAAATATTTGTATGGGGAATTTGAAATTTATTCATAAGTTCTAGCAAGGAATACCATTTCCCTTTTACTGAGACTAGGTTCCTGAGTTGACAGTCACCTAACTGTGGTTGCCAACTATCTAAAAGAGGCCTACCATCTAAATGAAACTTGAGATTACCTCTTAATGGTTGAAATAAATCTTTGGTGTGACTGTATTTTAAAAAGGCACACAGCTGAGAGTGAACTCTAACTGAAGTCCCTATGGGGGACCCATGTAAGACCGCCCAAAGGGACCCTGGGTTTGTGTATATCATGGCCTTAGGGGAAAATATGTGCTTTTTTATACAAGCTATCTCCACTTTTAGCCAGGTCGGGATGTATGATAGTTGATCTGAGGGCTATTCCACATTCAGCCACCTGAGATACTTATTTGCCTGGCTGGCTCAATAGTACAGCCCAATGTAAGGAAGCCTTAATCCTCCTTGTGACTTAGGAGCCACCAATTTATGAAGCGTTGTTCTGGACTTTGTATGTTCCCAAATAAAATTGGTAATTATACTATAATTTTTTTTTAAACCAAGCTAATGGAAGCCATGTAGTTCATAAATTAAGAGGTTAAAAAAGGCGGGGAAAAATATTCATTTTAATTAAATTAATCCTTCCCCACTGGGAAAGGGGAAGTAAAGCCCATCTGTTTAAGTCCTGGTTAATTGTATAAACCAAACAGTCCAAGTTTAGCTGCAGAATACGTGCCAAGCTCCTCGTAAGGATGAGCCCTAGATACTTGATTGAGTCTGATTTCCAAGAAAGTCCAAAAGTGGCAATTTCATGCTTGAGAGTTTTATGATTAAGGGGAAAAACCAATGTTTTTTCAATGTTTAATTTGTAATTTGGAAATTTTACTAAAACCCTTTATAATTTCTAATAAAGGTGGTAAGGAAGTAACCGGGTACGAAATTTGGCGCAGAAGATCATCTGCGTACGCTGAAACTTTAGCAACATGGCCATGCAACATGATACCTTGAATATCTTGGGCTTCTGTTAGCCTCTGAATGAGGGAATCTAGGTATAAATTGAAAAGAAGTGGAGACAAAGGACAGCCTTGTCTAGTCCCCACGTGTAACGTGAAGGAATCAGAGATTACCCCGTTATATGAAATCCTAGCGGAAGGGAACTTATAAAGAGAACCAATCCAATTCCAGATGTCCAATGGGAAACCAAATGATTTCATTGTAGCTAAAGGGTAGTTCCAGTGGACCCTGGCAAAAGCCTTCTCAGCATCCAAGGAAACCTGAGTTATGGAATCTCATGTTTCCCCTTTGTCTACTCCCTTCCAGCCTCATGTCATGCCTTCTTTATTTTATTTTATTTTGAAATCTAGGATAGCACCAGTGCGCGGATGCTCATTAATTGGTTCCACATCAGTTAACAAATACAGAGTGATACATAAGCATTCAAATACAGAATGGTTCAGCAGCAAATGTACAAACACATGTTACAGTACAACAATACAGATAAAGTTCATGGTTACACTATACTGAGGCATTGTACAATGTACTGTATGTCCACGTCAAGGAGAGACAAAAATCAGTAAAGTAGACAGAAGGAAGAGAAGGGGGGAGAAGATGGAGAGGTAATGGTAAGAGGAAGGCGTGGGTGGGGGTAGGAGGTGGAAGGGTAGGGGTAGGGAAGTGAGGTGGGGATGTGTGGCAGCACCATGGGAGAGAATGGTGGGTCAGTGAAGTGCAAGGTTGTGGCTACCCAGTGGAACAGTGACAGGGTTAAGAAGTGCTAGAGGGTAAGTGCAGATTATAGCAATGGAATTACTGACTTGACGCGGGATTTAATGGGGGCAGGCGCAAGTACCCATGGTGAGAAGTTGTTGGCACAGTTTGTGTTTAAAAGAGCCAATCATTGCTGCATCACAGATGTCCTGAGGTAGTAGATTTGTCTAGAGGGGGGCCCGGCATGAGAAATCCCACTGAGCCAAGGTAGTGTGACACCTTGGCACATGGAATACTTTAGAGGCAGCACTTCTGGTTTGCTTTGTGCTCCGTAATGGGGTCAGTAAGTACCATACTCCTAGAGGTAGAAGATTTAAGAAGGTTTTTATGGCAAGGAGGCAGGTTTGGTACCTGATTCTTCCACTGAGCTGTAGCCAGCCAGCCATGGTATAGAGATCACAGGTGTGCGTGAGTCTAGCAGCTCCTGTGAGGAGATGGAAGAATTTATTCATTGCGGTTGAGATGCAGTGGAGGGCTATATCTGTTGCAGTTCCATAGCTCACCAGCCCATAATCAATGATTGAGATGATTGAGCTATTGATGACAGTGCTCAGAGCTACATGTGTGAGACAGTGCCTGTGCCAATACAGGATCCTGAGTCTGGTATTGAAGGCCCTTGCAGTAATGTCGATGTGCTTGGCATATGATAGGGTGGAATCGATAGAGATGCCTAGGTATTTGAAGTGCTGAACAAGTTTGAGAGTGGCACCCCCAAAGTTCATAATTGCAAGTGGGAAGGCTCTGTGTTTGCTTTGTGGGGTGGAGAACATCATGGTCTTGATCTTTTTATAATTCAAGACCAGTCTATGGTTCTTAAACTACTGCTCCGTGCATGCAAAGCCACTTTGTAGATCCACTTCCAGACGTTCAGGGTGTTGACTGCTGGTGAATAAAACCGCATCATCTGCGTAAAGGAGAATTTGAAATGAGCTAAAGACTGGGAGGTTATTTAAGAATAAGCTGAACAGCTTATTATTATTATGTTATAGAACATCTCCTTTTCTGAA
The DNA here is from genome assembly GCA_016271365.2 of Neoceratodus forsteri. NCBI lineage: Eukaryota > Metazoa > Chordata > Ceratodontiformes > Ceratodontidae > Neoceratodus > Neoceratodus forsteri. Next base: position 97,073,692 of record CM057449.1, on the reverse strand, counting down.
AGATGCCACCCTCCCACATCTTATTTATTTTCTTTAGATATTTAAAGGTCTCTATTATATCTTCCCTCTCTCTCCTCTCCTCCAGGGTACACATATTGAGCACTTCCAGTCTCTCCTTGTATGATCTGTGTTGCAGGCTCTGTACCATTTTTGTTGCCCTTCTTTGAACTGCCTCTACCCTGTCTATGTCCTTTCAGAGATAGGACATCTAGAACTGGACACAGTCCTCCAAATGAGGTCTCACCAAAGAATTGTACAGTGGCATCACAACCTCTTTTCTTCTGCTGGTGATCCAGTACCTCTCCCTATGTACTCCAACACCTCATTGGCTCTCCCCTCAACCTTGGCACATTGTTTGGCCACCTTTAGGTCATCAGATATGATAATCCACAGATCTCATTCCTGTTTGGTGGCCACAAGTACTCCCCCACTCATAATGTAATCCTTCCCTACGTTCCTGCACCATAAGTGCATGATTTCACACTTTTTCACATTGAATCTTAGCTGCCACACTCTGGACCAGTCCTTCAGTTTAGCTAGATCCTTTCTCATTTTTTCCACCCATGCCGGAGTGTCTACCCTATTGTAGATCCTGGTGTCATCTGTAAAGTAGCATACCTTCCCTTCCAACCCCTCTGCAGTGTCACTAATGAAGATATTGAACAATACTGGGCTCAGAACTGATCCTTGTGGCACCCCACTGGACACCCTCCCTTCCTCAGATTTGGCTCCATATACCTCCTCCCTCTGTGTTCTATCCCTCAGCCAATTTCTAACCCAGCTTACCACCTTATGACCAAGCTCTAAGCACATGATGCCATGCTATACAGATCCAGTAGAGATGTTTCCTCCACTAAGTCTGACCTGTATAAAGACTTCTAGCAGCTGGAATCCTTGTTCAAGAATAACTTGTTGGTGTTGAACACAAGGAAAAAGAAAACCATGTTGTTCTGTCATACCTCCTTTGATATAACTTCCCAGCCTCCTCTGGTAGTCCTTACCTCCTCACGTGTGCCATTAGAATGAGTGGCCTCCTTCAAATATCTGGGCATGACTCTTGATGAGTACCTATCCCTTGAATTGCATGCATCTAATGTTTTTAAGACAACTAATGAAAAACTTGGCCTTCTTTACCATGCTGCCTCCTGCCTCACACCCCATGCTTGGAAGACTATTGCCTAGGACACTCTTCTTCTTGGGCTATTCTATGGGGCCCCATTTATTCACTTTGTCAAAACCTCTATGCTGGTCAAGCATAAGCAGGCCTACCATAGAATTGCATGCTTTGTGGCCAGTGCACCAGCCTGGGCTCTGCACTGTGATGTGCTCAACACCTTAAGCTGGCCATCCTTTGAGGCCAAAATAGATTTCCCGGTACGATGCACTGTCTTCAAACTCATTTACCTTCTTTCCTCACCCATCCTCTCCAATCTACTCTTATTGAAATCCTTCCCTAGAATCCTTAGAGCATCCCATCTCCTTATACTAAGCATACCTAAAACCCATTTAGCCATAGGCAATAGATCCTTCACTTCTGCTGCACCTAATAAATGGAACAACCTCCCACATAGTTTATTTTCATTTATACAATGGGTAGAAAATTTAAAGGATTCTGAGTGGCTGAAAGTCACATTCATTTTGGTGTGTCCTTATCCAGCCATAACCTGCCAACTGGTTCTACATCAGACCCATAAGGACAGTGCACAGTCACAGATCCCTATCTGCCTACTGTACCTTTCTGTAAAGGAACCTGCCACAGCTACAACTCAATTTTCCCCAAACACATTATGTACTGATAGATCACAGCCACACACACCCCCGTCCCCCATCGTGGCAAGATAGAATCATCTGAAATGTAACCGGAAACAATCATTTTCATTTACCTATTTTTTTTTTTTTTTACAGTTGTTCTGTCCTTGGACTCAGGCATTGGAGCAGCTGACCAACCCACCTACCAGTCTGCCGATGTTGCCCACAGTTATTCCTCACTTAAAGTTGCACAGTGAATAAAAATACCAGGCTAAATTGGAAAACAAAATAAAAAGCAGTGTTTAGTAGAGCCAGGGAAACTGCAGTGATAGGTAAGCTGCTCACTCAAGAAGTGCAAAGCAAAAAACGTTGAATGGGGCAGATTCAGTTAGACACTCTCAGTCTTGTTAATGCCAACCACCACAGTCAGGTAAATCTGTATTTTTTAAAATGAAACCTTCCTGGTTGGCAGAGTGAACAGCCCAATAGAATCCACAGGCAATGAAGTGGTAAATATGGCTGCTGGTGAGGGACACGTTCCACTTGCTGTCAAATCAGTCACTCGCTCCCAATCCAATGGCTGCTCTTAGCACTTCCTCTATGGAAATGTAGATGGATGGATGGGGGGGGGTTCTAAGGCACTGTCACAACAAAAAAAACAGCAAAATAATTTTTGGGGGAATATCTCAAGAGTGTTTTGGATGTGGGATGCGGGGGGCAGTCAAATTAACACAGCCACGTTGTATGGGATACACCCGTACTCAATACAAAAGAGTACTACTGTCTCACAAGCTCCTAACAGACAGCCCAAGGAAAGAAAACAAATAAACAAACAAACAATAAAGCAGCAAAACAAAGGTGTTTGGAGGTGAGTATAACACCACCACACTCTGGTGGCACATCTCCAATCTACAATATTACAGAACCATAGGATATTGAGAATACAAGGACTATTTTTGGAGGAGGTGTTATTTCTTTGAATATATATTTTTTTGACAGTTGTTATGTTTCAGTTTTTTTTTTAATTTATTATTTACAGTTTCAAGTTTTAAGTTCAGGTTTATTGTAGGAAAACTCTGTTGAGCAAGCTCATTCACAAGGAGGTCCTTTGACACAGACAGGTAGTTACAGATTGCATAATCGAGGGTCCATTTTATTAGCGTAATAAGACACTCCGGGGTGTGGTTTATGGGCTAATAAAGGCATGCCCCAGGAGCTAAAGGCACTCAGCACAAGCACCTCATCCCTCATTATACCCCTTGGGCATGCTTTTATCAGCCCATAAACCACACCTCGTCATGTCTTATTCCTTACGTATGTCTCTTCCCCAGTGTAAGAGACTCTTCAAAGAAACTTTCTTTCCACTTCATGTATGCAACAGTAACTGCTCCTAATCCTCCCCTGCCTACCTGTGCCTTCTCGGCCTCAACTTTCCCCATCTTTTCTCTCCCTGTCCTCACCCTGAGACATTATTCTCAATTCACCTCCCCCAATCCTGACCTCTCCTCACTGCCTGTATATATGAATGCACTGAATTATATGTATAATTTAACATCCCTTTACCCATATATTCCCTTAAAATTTGAAGATTTAATTTAATTTTGCTGCCTGTCTAATGTTTTGCTTTGTTATAATGTATATTTTTGTTAAAAGTGTCTGTGTGCACTTACTGTGTTCTTTTAATTATTTTACCACTGCTCCTCCCTTTGTAACCCTTTTCCCTGGGTTGCCCCTGAAAAAGGAACTCTCCATCTCAGTGGGCCCACCCAGTTACCACGATTCAAATAAGTAAGTAAATAAATCCCAGGCTACCCATCTTGTTCATGAGCCTCCTATCTGGAACAGTGTTGAACACCTTGCTGAAATCCAGGGTGGCTACATCCTCCGTTCCTCCCTAATCCACGTCTCTGCTCACCCAGTCAAATAACTCTGTCAAATTTATTTGGCATGACTTTCCTAATGTAAATTCATGCTGCCTTGGATCTCGTGCTCTGCTGGATTCAAAGTGCTCCACTATCCTTTCTTTTAGCAGTGATTCCATACGTTTTCCCATCACCAAGGTCAGACTGACAGGTTTATAGTTTCCAGCCTCCTCCCTACTCTCACATTTGTGGAAAGGGACTACATCTGTCCTTCTTCAGTCCTCTGGAACCACTCACATATCTAGTGAGTTGTTGAATAGGTCAGCCAGTGGTGCTGCAAGCACCACCCTTAATTCCTTTAATATTCAAGGATGCATCCTGTCTGGTCCCTTTGCCTTGTCTGCCTTCAGTTTTGTGAGTTCCATAAGAACTGTCTCCTCTGTAAATGGACTGGTGTCTACCTCCCTTCCAATCCTGTTTCTCACCTGTGGTCCCTCCCCTTTCCCTTCTTCTATGAATACTGAACAGGAGTATTTGTTCAGTATTGATGCTATTATCTGGTCTCCCTCTATGCTCTCATCTTCCTCTCTTTTTAGTTTTACTCTGGTCCTCCTCCTTTCACTAATGTACCTATAGAAAGTCTTATCCCCTTTCTTCACTTCTTTAGCTTTTTTCTCCTCTGTCTGTGCCTTTGCACTCCTGACTGCTCTTCCTGTTTCCCATTGTTTCACTAGATACTCTGCCCTGTCATCCTCCTTTTGCATTTCCTTGTATTCCCTGAAAGCCACCTTCTTTGTCCTTACTTTACTAACCATGTCATTTGAGAACCATAGTGGTTTTCTTTTCCTCTTGCTTTTGCTCATTTGCCAAGCACAAAGCTTTGTCACCTCCACTATGGCACCTTTTAAATGGGCCTGCTGATCCTCAACTTCTTGCCATTTCTCCCTCTCTGCTAGAGCTTTCCTGGGACATTCCTGCATCCTATCAAAGTCTGCTATCCTGAAGTCTAGGACTCTTATTTTCATGTGGCTTGACCCTATTGCTGTACTCAAGTTGAACCACACTGTGCAATGGTCATTGTATCACAGGTGTTCACCCACCGTGATATCTGTAATTCTGTCCCCGTTGGTGAGTACCAGGTCCGGAGCTGCTCCCTCTCTGGTGGGCTCAAGCATTAATTACTTGAGGCTTGCCCCTTGCAAGAGACCATCTCTGTTAAGCTGTTGCATAAAGTCCCTATTCCTGTTTCAATGGTCTCCACGTGTACCACAAGGATTTTGGTGAGATGAGGGAACACTTGGAAAACAGCACAAGTAGTATAGAGCAGGTGGTGGTGGTGGCAGAAGAAAAGGGTAACACTTTTAAAAAGCAATAATAGAAGCAGCAGAAAGCTCAACTGCAAGGCACCAAAGTGAGAAAGGGCAAGTGGTTCAATGTGATTCAAATCCAAAGTAAAGGCATTAATACGTGCTTAAAGGAGGGCATCAAACATTTCCAACATATAATGAGAGACAAGAGAAGGAATATAGGGAGAAGTACCTAAAGATAACAATGACAGCCAGCAGAAAGCTGAGGGAGGCCAAAGTGGAAATGGAACTCCTGTTGGAAAAGGGAGTGAAACAAGGGGAAAAGACATTCTTCAGTTACATCTGGGAGAAGCGTAAGGTCAAAGGGGGTATTGTGAGACTGAAGAGTGAAGAAGGAGGTAAGGAGAAGGACAAAGGGAAAGCAGAGATACTAAACAGATATTTTTTGTTCTTTATTTACTAGGGAGAAGGATGGGCTACTGCCAAAATGTGGAGTTAAGAAAAGGATGGATGAAAGCAAGGGCTTAAGTTGTATGGTCAGAATTACGGAGAAAGGGGTTTCTAAAACATTTACAGAATTGTAAGTGAAAACAGTCCATGGGATCTGATGGCTTACACCAGTGAATGCTGAAGCAGGCAGCAGAAGTGATAGCAGGGCCAATTGCAGACATATGTAATTGTTCACAGGCCATGGGAACAGTCCCTAGGGACTGGTGGACAGCGGATGTGCTCTCTCAACATAACAGCAGAAGGAAGGATGATCCAGGGAACTATAGACCATTCAGCTTGACATCTGTAGTGGGAACAATTATAAAGTCTTTACTAAGGAAAGAAATGGTGGAGTTCGTGGAGGTAAATGGGCTACATGACCCCTGACAACATGGGTTCATGAACGGGAGGTCTTGTCAGACAAATCTGGTCAGCTTCTTTGTCTGGGTGAGCACAGCAGCAGGGACAGGCAGTAGATGTGATAAACTGGGTTTTCTGTAAGCCTTTGACCCAGTCCCATACAGGAGGCTGGTCAAGAAGAAAGGGGATATAGGGACATGAACAAATTGACATCTTCGGTGGAGAACTGGCTGAGGGCAAAACCACAAAGAGTAGTAGTTAATGAGGAGGTTTCAGAAGAAAAGTAAGTACAGTAACAAGTGGAATACTTTAGGGGCCAATGTAAGGCCTGATCCTTTTTATGTCTCCCTCCACCCTTCACCAGGCTGGCCGCTTCAGCTCTGTGGCACTCAAATCCCATCAGTCTCTGTCTCTAGGACTCACCTAGTGGGACCCACCCATTCCCGCTCAGCGTACCCCTGTGCAGGGGCTTTTGGTAGCCCACAAGCACCCTCCAGATGCTTAGCTTGCCAGGGAAGGTTTGTTGTGCCCAGTAGGTAGTGCAGGATCTGCAGTAAACTGCTGGAATCATCCTGCTGCCTGGTCATGTTTCCTGCTTTTTAAATGACCATCAGACACTCTGTGGAGTTGACAGCAGGGCACATGGACATTTTTCATCAGGGAGTGCTCCATTCCCAAATCTGCTGTTCTGCTCACATCACCACTTCTGGTCATCTAGGTGGCAATGCTATGGAAGAGCATGCTGCCCTCCCTTCTGGTGGAAGACAGCATCCTCTGGGATGCTTGATTCACCTTCTCCCCACCAGTCCCTGATCCACCTTCTCCCCACCAGCCCTTGATCCACCTTCTCCACATCAGCCCCTGATCCACTTACTTCCCACCAGGCCCTGATGACTCAGGCTTGCTTCCAAAACTGGGTTGCCAGTATTGTGAGCGGTAGTGCTACCATTGGCCAATGGGCCAGCCTGAGCCTGGTCTGTTCAATGTATTCAGTTGTGACATAGAGGAAGACATTATGGGCAACATCTGCCTTGTCACAAATGACACAAAGATCTGCACAAGGGTGGACATGGAGGAATGGATAAAGGAACTATAGCTATGTAATTATTTATTCAATTTAGTTAGTGGTTCTGACTGTGATAAATAAGGTTGTGGACTGATAGTTTTATCTGTCAACAGCATGTGTTGGGACCGAGTCTCTGTGGGCAGGCGCTACTCCCCCACCAGGCTGAGGGACTTGCACCCCTTCAAATGCCCCCCGTTGCAACACGAGGTATACAGGCATTGTCATGCCTTGTGGGTTGCACACAGGAGTCAGAGAGAGGGACGGAGGAGTTCTTCGGCTGGGGAGGAAGAGCAGAGTGGGAGGATAAGGCTGGTGAAGCGAGGGAGATGCCTTGGGACAGAATGGGTCCAGGATAGGGATGTGCGATGCCTGGTCCCCATACCCAAGGGCTCCACTGATGGTAGGCAAGTGGCCTGCTCCTCCAAGACCTCTCATCCAACTCAGGTGGTGATATGCAATGCCAGATCTATAAAGAACAAGACAGCAATTATTGCTGATCTTGTTGAGTCATCTGACCTGGCTTGCATCACCCGAAACCTGGCTGGATGAAAATGCTGGTCCCATTTTGGAGGCAGCTGTTCCAGCCGGGTACTCAGTGATACATCACCCGAGATTGGATCATGGGGGGGAGGGGTCACTATTTGTTTTAAATCGGAATTGGGCCTTGTAGAGGTTCCATTGGTGACCCACAGATCCTTCGAGTGTATCATGGGAGCAGGTGTGGGCAGTAGAATCTTGCTCGTCTACCGTCCACCCGGTGACAAGAACGTTTTTCTGCAGGAAGTTGCAGACTTCATCATCAACTTAGTATTGGAGCCCTCTAGTTGGTTGGTCTTGGGGGATTTCAGTGCTTGGGTTGATGATGAACTCTAGCATTTTGGTCAAAGCTTCCTCCAACTGATGATCGTGTTGGGCTTTACACAGGTTGTTACTGCTGCCACCCATATTCTGGGTCATTCTTTGGATCTGGTGTTCACCCTGGGGATGGAGATCACAGAACTGATGGTGGAACCAGTTGGGTGGTCTGACTATCACTCTATAAGGTTCAGTTTCATGGCCCCCCTATGAGACCAATCCCTTTGGAGATGGTCCAATACCACCCTTTGAGGGGAATTACCCCTGAGGGTCTGATGGCAGTGCTGGATCTATCGAGTTGGCCTTTGGAGTGCTTGGAACCAGATGTCTTAGTAGTGCACTATAACAGTGTGGTGCTGAAGGCTCTGGATTCCATAGCACCTCTCCGTGTTTGCCCCCCTCCCTCCGCCCTCGCTCCCCGTGGTTAGATGGGACTTTGAGGGAGTTGAGGAGAGTGGGGTGAAGATTGGAATGCTGTTGGCGGAAATCCGGCCTGGAATACGACAGACTTAGATTGATGGCCCATTATATGGACTATCAATCAGAAATCTCCCATAAGAAGGCTGAGTCCCTGTCCAGGGAGATAGCTGCATCAAGAAATCAACCAGCTCAGCTCTTCCAGACTGTGGACAGACTGTGCAATCCAACCTGTCTGCATGCCTGGAGAGCATTTTCACAAAGTGCGATGAGTTTTCTCGATTCTTTGATGATAAGGTGTCATCAATCAGGTTGGAGATCCACAATACGAGTCCAAATGAGCTTAGCAGTGATCGATGTGAGGTTACAGGCCCTGGGTCTGCCTGAGCAGACTTTGACCAGCCAGCGATCTTGGGTATCACGAAGATTGTCTGGGGTTTGCCACTGACTTGCTGTAGTTTGGACCCTGGTCCTACTCGTCTCCTTATGGGGTGTGTGGATGCCATCAGACAAATCCTTGCTGAGATAGTCTGGTGCTCTTTGGACCAAGGGGTGTTTCCTGAGTCTCTGAAAGAAGCTATCGTGACACCCCTTTTGAAGAAATCTTCCCTTGACCCAGACTGTCTCGCTAACTACAGACCAATCTCTAACCTGCCTTTTTTGGGCAAGGTTATTGAAAAAGTAGTCGCGTTGCAGCTCAATGACTTTCTTGCCACCCTTGAAATCTACGAACCTCTCCAGTCTGGTTTCAGGAAGAGGCATAGTACCGAGACGGCATTGGTTCGGGTACTGAATGATCTCCTAATAGCGAGAGATCAGAGAAGCCACTCCATCTTGGTTCTCTTTGATCTATCTGCAGCATTTGACGCCGTGGACCATGGGGTGTTGCTGGAGCACCTGCGTCTTCTCTCTGGACTGTTGGGGACAGTCCTCAGATGGTTCCACTCTTTCTTCACAGGCAGAATGCAGAGGGTAGTATCAGGAATCTTTTCCTCTGCTCCCTTTGCTCTGCCTTGTGGGGTGCTACAGAGTTCTGTGCTCTCTCCCTTATTGTTCAGGTGTACATGCTGCCGTTGGGAGACATTATAAGGTGTTATGGGCTGAGTTTTCATTGCTATGCAGATGATACTCAGCTCTACATGTCCTTTGTGCCAGAACAGAACAATGCACTATCAGTCTTTAACAACCGCCTTGCTGAGATCCAGGATTGGATGAGTGCTAACTGGTTAAGACTGAACCAGGACAAGACTGAGGTGCAGGTAGTGGACCCGGGTCACCGTGTAGAGAAGCTGACTCCTGGGTTTCCCTCTGGCCTCATGTTAGGGGGCAACCAGTTGAGACCTTCTGATCAGGTGCTGAAACTGGGTGTAATTCTTGACAATGAGCTGACGCTGAAGACACAGGTGTCACCCATTGTTAAGTCTTCCTTTTACCATCTGAGGAACATAGCCCAGATAAAACACCTTGTTCCACATGATGACCTTCCTGTGTTGGTTCATGCCTTTGTTTCCTCATGTCTTGATTATTGCAATGTTCTATATCTAGGGTTACCGGGGGTGGATCTCCAATGCCTGCAGCTGGTGCAGAACCCTGCAGCAAGGTTGTTGACTGGGTAATCAAGAACGAGCCATGTCATACCAGTGCTGCGCGAACTGCACTGGTTGCCGATGTGGTGGAGAATCACTTTCAAGGTCACGTTACTGACCTACAAGACCCTACATGGACAGGGACCAGGCTACCTACAAGATCTCCTTCGGCCTTATTGACCTCTCTGCCCACTCCGTTCTGCCAACAAGGGATTGCTAGAGATTCCCAGGGTTCATTTGCAGTCATCGGGGGCCAGAGCTTTTCCTTTTATGGCCCCAGCCCTGTGGAATTCTCTACCTCGTCAGATAAGACAGTTCCCATCCGCAGAGATATTTAAGGTCTCTCTGAAGAGTTATCTATTTGATCAATCAATCAAAAAAACAAAACATTATGATAGATGTTAATTTTTGTTATGTTCTGTGCTTTGATATTCGAAAAGCACATTACAAATTAATTTTGATTTGATTTGATTTGAACTCAGGGAGGATCTGGATAGCAGGAGAGCTGATCAAAGATCTGGCAGCTAGGTTTCAATGCAAAAAAAATTTAAACTGATGCTTACTGACAAAAAGAACTTCACAGAGCAATATGAAATGTAAGGAGTCATGATGGAAAGCACTGCAGAGGAAAAGGACCTATAGTCTAGTACTAAAGGTTAAAACAGTACAAGAATCATTCAAAATGTGAAAATAAATAATGCAAATTGGCCTATAGATAGATTTTTGTATGCTGTTTCAAATAAGAGCAGGGCACAAGTGATCCAACAATGTGTAGGGGTTGCAAATTAGGTTTTGTATTGGTATAGTCTAGCAGAAATTTGCAAAAATCATTCAAATAGTGAAAAAAAGCATCAAATTGAAACATAAGTAGGTTTTTATGTTTTCTTTCAAATAAAAGCAGGACACACATAATCTAATGTTATTAAGAGTGTCACAATATAGTTATTGTACAATTTATGAAAAACACCAAAAATATGCATACATTTGACTCATTGGTCCACAAATATGTTTCCTAACTATTACAAATTACACCAGCTAACATTTTATACTTTACACCATTACTTTAAACCAATCATGCTGACCTTTGGTTGGAAAATAATCTTGTATCATGTGGAAAATGTTCAAAATGATTGTACATTTTAAAGTATACAGATAACTGTGTAGTAGAGATGTGCTGTCATCTGAAGATAAGCAAACACGCATATGTTATCTTTAGAAATATGTATTACAACTATATCTTTAAAGATAAACTTTTAAAAATGTTGCTTGAAATGTATATCCTTAAAGATATACATGTTTAAAAAGATTGCTTGAAATGGTAATGAAATGGAAACAGGATATGTTTACAGTTAACTATCTCACAAAAGTGTACTTCACATAAATAGCATTCTGTGATTGCACATAATCAGGTTGCAAAATGTCAGTATTAAATAACTGTTAAGGGATGAATGAAATTAAAATTCTCATACTTGTATGTAGAAGTTAACAAAATACTTAGTTATCATTAGAAAATGGCAAGAATGTATTTTGTTTCCTGAATGGCTAAAGCCACGTCCAACCTGGGCATCTATTTTGCAATAGATGCCCAGCCAAAAATAAGAGCCAGTCCAAGTGCCACTTTACCGTGTAGCATTCTGCAGTGGTCCCCAGCCTGCTGTGTAATTGGCTGAAAGCAGCCGAGAAAATGTGAAATGCCCGCCATGTTTTTTCTCTCGCTTAGCGATAGCTACAGGTCCCCCTCCCCTAACACTACTTGCTTCAGTGCTGGCTTCCTGCCTGTTAATAAAAAAAAAAAGAAAGCACACTGATTTTGCAGTCTGGACGAGTGAGGAAATACCTGTTTCTCACAGCCGTTTTCTTTTACTATAGCACTACTCTTCCAACCGCAGTCTCGCACTACCGCGCTAAACAAAAAGTAAACAGAAGCCATTGGTCCTATTGGCTTCACAGTGGGAAGTGTGGCTTTTAAAATGGCAGCAAACAACTCCCTCACAGCACTGCCCCCACAGTGAGTCAAGCTGCTTCTGTAAATTTCACATAAATAAATCATTTACCTGGTGGCTGACCCTAAGTGGCATTCCTATCTCATCCTCATCGTGACTCCCACAGACCCAAAAGTAAAAAGTGCAATGCTTAAAAAAATGTAATTCCTGTCTACTTCTCATATGGAGCCTCCAGTAGGACAACAGTCCCAGATAAAAAAAAAACTGCTAATACAGGCAGAGGAAATATTTCATAACATAATAAATGAAAGATCAAACAGTTCTAGCGGTTAACTATAACATTATTTATTTAACCATATATAAATATAAAGTTTCCCATTTTCTAAGCACAATAATACCCTCCAACGTGGGCTTTATTGAGAAATATCGGACCTTCCAGTGGCAATAAGGCCCTTTGCCTGAGGCATTGGGCCTCATTAGGCTCCTGGGTGGTCCAGTATTTTCCAATAAAACCCACCCTGGAGGGTAATATTGCTTACCTATCATTGTCTATGTAGCATGATACTGCACAAACACACAGATCAGTACTTGGAAGTGAGGCATCAAAACATTTACATGGTGATCTGCAAGTCTTTCTGCAACTACTTTTGATCAACTCTTTGGATGATTTAGCTGCCTCCGGAAGGACCATCCAAATGGGGATCCAGTCTTTCTCACTATCTAGTTTCCAACCCCAGCTAGCTGACCTGATGGTTCTTCTTGTGCCACCAGTGTTTTCCCCCAGCAATGATCTCCCTGATATGCAGCTCTTTTTGTGTGTTCCACTAAGGCAGCCTGAGTTGGAGGGATGTGTTCTAGCTGTCTTTCTTTTGCAAACAATATGCTTCCTTGTCTGGTTTACATGCTGGCACTCATTGGTTCTGTCATACAGAGAACAAAAAACCTCTCAAGCCCTTTCATTGTCTCTTCAGAAACAGAAATGAGTGCATGGGACAGGTTGAGAAAGGCTTCTGTAACAGTCTTTGGGTGACAACATATGAATAACAGCAGAGTCATCAAGGAGTTTAGCAGTGATACTTGGAGCAATATTCATAGATGGAGCACAAGCACATCACCGTACCACAGTTATCTGTACATTTCAAAATGTACAATAATTCTGAACATTATTCCAGACGATACTAGATTGTAACATGGTGCTGCACAGATGGACATGGTTTTAGATTTAATACTAGTACACTCTGGAAGTGTATCCCCCCCCCCATTTTGCATATATGTTCGTTACTTCTTTCTTTGGCTTTCTTGCCTAACTCTTTGCTTATTCTTGCTGTACCTCACTGTGGATTGGCCAACCACAGCACATTTCTACACCCTTCACTATCCCTGTACTGTATCCCATATCTTGTCTTGTAAAGTCCTCTGTGGCAGAGCACTGGAAATGTCTCTAGTGTGCCCCAAGGAGTCTGACAGGTAGCCAGAAGTATACTCCGCTCTTTGCAGTATGTTTAGGAGTTAAAAATGTCCAACCAGAGCACTGGTTTTATAAGGAAAATGCTATGGTTGGTAAAAAGCATGCTCCTGTGCTGTGCCCGCTCCTTGCAGTACTAAATAAATAAAGAAATGAAACCGCATTTGCTTCGCCACAGAATGCGGCTCCCCAAAAGTGAGCTAGTAAAAAAAGGACTGTTTCAGCCTGAATGGAGCTGCAAGATGCACCACCACAAGTACGCAGTTTGCAAGAAGCGAGGTGCACTGAGAAAGACAGCAGGCACTACAGGAGGTAACAGAAACTCTGTAGTCACCTGCTTAAAGGAAGCCACTAGAAAAGTGAGCAGTAGTGGCTGAGAAACAAAAGCAAAAAGGGCCAGAATAAGAAGTGATCCCAATGGCTGTGTATTTCAGCTGTTGAAAAACACAAGGGGGGTGGGGCTAATAAAATAAATGAAATGCTCCTGTAATAAAGAGATCCCAGGAAATAGGGCTAGTATGATATAAACCCTATAGTACTGTTGTAAATAAAGTTGTTAAATACATTAAACTGGGAAAAAAATGTCAAAAAGCTGAAAATGAATACTACATGCTGGGTTATCTGGGGTGGAGGGAGAAGGGAGAAGAGGAGCACACCCTCTTTCTCCCATTCCCCTTACACACCCAGAAAACCCTAAAAGGCTGCTTGGTATTTTTGTATAAAAAGATATAATGGAATTGCTTTACCTGGGGAAATGCTAGGGTGCTGCTATATAGGAATGGCAGCTCACAGACTGACTGTATTTATGGGATTGATAGCCAATGATGTCATCAGAGTAGGAGGGGCTTAGCCCTCAATAAGCACCCTTATGGTAAAATAATGTTTTATATGCTTATAGAAAGACTGCTACTTTAAATACATTCCAGGGTATATTAGCTGATGTCATTACTTCTAGATAACAAACAATGTTATGTTATTACAGGTAGTAAAATAAATATACAAAGATATAACTTAAGTACCTAATCACCTGACTAATGAGGTCATGAGTAGCAGCCAGGGTATATAAACTGGCCACCAGGCGTGAAACTGAGATAGGTTGCCAGTATGTAGCTGGACACAGAGAGGAGAAGGGGTGTGTGTGTTTCCACATTGTGCAGAGTTGAAAGCTAGAAACATAGAAACATAGACTTTGATGGCAGATAAGAACTGCTTGGCCCACTTAGTCTGCCCATTTCCCCTACCTAGAGGATAAGCTGCAGATTCTATTTAACCAGCAGCCTATTTTGTCCTACCCCCCCCCCAAAAAAAATTGCCTTATGTCTGTCCCATGCATTCTTGAATTCTCCTACAGTTTTAGACCCCACAATCTCCTCAGGAAGGCTGTTCCATGCATCCACTACCCTGTCTATGAAAAAATACTTCCTCACATTGCACCTGAGCTGTTCCCCCTCTATCTTCGAATTGTGTCGCCTTGTTCTTGCACATCTCTTTTTCTGAAAGATGCTACCCTCTTGGACTTTGTTGATTCCACTGAGGTACTTACAAGTTTTTATCATGTCCCTCCTCTCCCTCCTTTCCTCAAGGGTATACATATTAAGCTCCTTTAGTCAATCCTCCTATGGCTTCTCTTGCAGACCGTGCACCATTTTAGTTGCCCTCCTCTGAACTGCCGCCATTCTGTCTATGTCCTTGTGGAGATGGGGTCTCCAGAACTGGATGCAGTACTCCAGATGGGGTGTCTCCAACTGTCTGTACAGGGGGGATAACAACTCCTGTTTTCTGCTGGTGATGCCTCTCCCTATGCATCCCAGTATCCCACCAGCCCTCCCTACCGCCTTCTCATATTGCTTGTCAACCTTAGGGTAATCTGATATGATTACCCCCCGGTCCCTTTCCATTTTTGTTGTTGTAACTACCTCCCCCCATTGTGTAATCTTTCCCAGGTGCATTATTTTGCACTTCTTTGCATTGAATCCATCCTGTCATACTTCTGACCATTCCTCCAACCTTGCCAAGTCCCTTCTCATCCTTTCCACACCTCCTTGTGTATCAACCCTGTTGCAGATCTGAACCCTGCAGTACCCCACTATTAACCCCTCTTTCTTCAGAGTGGACTCTATTTACAATTACTTTCTGTGTCCTGTTATCCAGCCAATGTTTTACCCAGGCTACCACCCTGGGACCCAGTCCCAGACTGGTTAATTTGACTATTAATCTTTTTTGTGGGACTGTGTCAAATGCCTACTAAAGGCCAGGTAGGCCATGTCCACAGCCCCTCCCTTGTCTACTACTTTGGTCACCCAGTCAAAGAAATCAATTTGATTTGTCTGACTTGACCTTCCCGCTGTGAACCCATGCTGCCTTGGGTCCTGTGCCCCACTGGCCTCTAGGTACTCAACAATTCTTTCCTTCAGAAGTGATTCCATCATTTTCCCTACCACAGAGGTCAAACTGATGGTCTGTAGTTTCCTGCCTCTGTCTTGGTCCCACTTTTGTGAAGGGGATCACATCTGCCTTCCTCCAGTCCTCAGGTACCACACCATCCTCCCATGATTTGTTAAAAAGGGTAGTCAGTGGTGTCACAAGTTCTCTGCTTAATTGTTTTAGAATTCTTTTGGTGAATTCCATCTGACTCTATTGCTTTGTCCACCTTCAGTTTTAGGAGTTCTTTCAGAACCCTTTCATCTGTGAAAGGACTGGGTTCGACCTCCTTATCCAGAGTGCTTCTGTTAATTGTATTAGGCACCTCATCCACCTCCTCTTTTGTGAATACTGAACAGAAGTATTCATTCAGTATCCCTGCTTTTTCACTGTCCCTCTCTGCCCACCCACCGTCTAGTCTATTCAGCCTCACTATCCCTCCCTTTGTCTTTCTACACTCCCTGATATACCTACAAAAGGTTTTATCCCCCTTCTTAACTGAGTTGGCTATCTTTTCCTCAGTTTGGCCTTTGCTACTCTGACTACCCTCCCTGCTTCCTTCTGCCTTAACTGGTACAGTTCTCTGTCCTGCTCCTTCTGTGTTTCCTTATACTTGCTAAATGCTATCTTTTTCTCCCTAACCTTCTCTGCCACCTCTTTTGAGAACCATAGTGGCTTTTTCTTTTGTTTTGATTTGTTTATTTGCTTCACACAAATGCTTGTTGCCTCTGTGATGGCAGTTTTGATATTTCCCAATTCTTGCTCCACACCTCCTTTCAGCCTGTTTGCTAGTGCTTTTCTGAGGCACTCTCCCATCTTGCCAAAGTCAGCCCTCCTGAAGTCCAGAACCCTCACTTTTGCATGGCTTGACTCTGTAGCTGAGTTTATCGTGAACCACACTGCTTGGTGGTCACTTGTTTCCAAATGGCTACCCACTTCTAGATCTGAGATCCTCTCACTGTCCCCATTTGAGAGTATGAGGTCTAAGATTGCTCCCTCATGAGTAGGTTCCAAAACTAGCTGTCTGAGGCATGCCACCCGAAGGGCATTGAGAATGGCCTTGCTTTTGAATGTGGCTGCAGCAAAAGTGCTCCAGTTGAAATCCAGCATATTAAGGTCCCCCATCAACAGTATCTCCCCTTTCTCTGCCATCCTAAGTATGCCTTCTATCATATTTATTTATTTATTTATTTATGTTTTTGGTAACCAGGTAGGTGCACTGATCCAGTGGACCATTTTCAGTCATGACCCGGGCCTCAAAGGTGGCAGTACAGGGAATACAGGAGTGGATACAAATTCACATTGTACTGTACAGTGGTTACATCAACATTAGGACAGTGAAAACAGTCATCATTTACATAATGTTTACAGGCATGGAGATAACAAAACATAGACAAAGAATACAGGCTGAGATACAGAAGAGAACTAGTTAAGCATATGTACAGAGTAGCTAAATATTTCATTTAGCCATAGCCGGCTGAGAAGAAGAAGCATGCAAGGTAGACAGTGCGAGTCATTGGATGAGTCATGTTTGTTCGTGGTGCTCTGGGGAGTAGGGGCAGTGGCCAACAGATTATGGTAGTTTTATGGTGGCTCACGGGTTTCCGCTTTGCCCAGTGAGCATTTGCAGGAGAACTCCTTCAGTAGCCAGGCTTTAAGGTTGGCTTTGAAAGATGCATGGGATGGGGATGTACGAATGGAAGTGGGAAGACTGCTCCAGAGGGAGGGGGCCGTTATAGAGAAAGTCTTGCTGCCCATCATCGTATATACATGAGGAACTTCAAGGGTTGGAAAGAAAGAGGCCCTAAGTGGTCTAGTGGCTGCTCTAGTTATGAGTAGGGGAGTATAAGGGGATAGCTGGTTACTTCTGAGGGCGCTGTCCACCAGGCAGCCGGCAGCATAGTTCAGGTGTTACTGAAGGGAGAGTCATCCTAGGGACTGATAGAGCTTGCAGTGGTAGGTTAATGAGGGGGCTTTGAGGACAAAGCGACAGATTGCATTATATGCCGTATATAGGTGGGAGTGTTGCTTTGTGGGTATTGGGGAGTAGATGGGGAGCAGTAATACAGGAGAGGGAAAAGGTTGCCTTGTGCTATGGCGAGGCGAGCTTCAGGTGAAAGCAGGTGGATTGCACGATAGGCCGCACCTAGTTTCTGATTTATCTTTTTAATGGTCAGGGCTGTATGATCATTAAACGTGAGGGAGGAGTCGAGGGTAACACCAAGATGTGAGAAGGAGGTCACCTGCTCGAGTGGCCGGCCAGCTGGAGTACATATGTTGAGGGCGTTGTTAGATCTGGCGGTCTTGTTTAAGAAGGGCTTGGATCCGAAGAGCATGGCCTTCTTCTTTTTCTCTTTTACTAGGAGTTTTCTTAATGTGAACCAGCTTTCAGCTGCCCTGTAGTTATTTGTGAGGGTAGAAGAGATGGATTCCAAGGACTTGTCACTGTGGTACAGGACTAGGTCATCCGCATAAAGAATCGCATTGCAGTTTAGACTTTCAGCAGGTAGTGCATTGATAAACATGGAGAAGAGAAGGGGGCCAAGAACTGATCCCTGGGGAACACTGGTGTTTGTAGGAATGGGGGACTGAGGTAGCTTTGCCAATGTGTATGGATTGGTACCTGTTTGTGAGGTAGCTATGGAACCAGCTTGTGGGTCTAGGGGCACAGCCAAATTGTCGAAGTGGGGAGAGAAGGAGATTGTGGTCCACTAAGTCAAAAGCCTTTAACAGATCGACAAAGACTGCACCCATAGCCTTACCCATGTCCATGTTCTTGAGGATGTGGTTAGAGAAGACTGCCAGGGCAGAGGAGGTACTGTGATGCTTATCCTTGTCCATTCCTTCCCCCTGACATGGGGGTCTGTATACAACCCCTGTGCGGATTGTGATGTCATTTCCATTCTCTAAGGTGACCCACAGTGCTTTCTCTCCTCCCTGTTTACTGTTTTGTTCAGTGGCTTTTATCCCTTCCCTTACATAGAGAGCTACTCCACCCCCTCTTCTCCCCTCCCTGTCTCTCCTGTAGGTTGTGTACCCTGGTATGTTAACATACCAGTCATGGTTCTCTGTGTACCATGTTTCCGTGACTGCTACGATATCCAGGCATCCCTCTTCCATCCAGACCACCAGTTCAGGAAGCTTGTTGCCCAGACTACAGGCGTTGGTACTCATTACCCTCCATTTCTTGATGGCCTTACCCCTTTTTGCCCCATCCCTGTCCTTATTGCATTTGTCACTTTCTCCATTTACCCCTGTGCTTCTCCCTATCGACATCTCTATGTTGGTGTCTACCTCACTTAGTACCTTGATTTTTGGGGGCTTGGATTTCCCTGCTCCTCTCTAGTGCCTCCTCCATTGGCTAGTTTAAATGCTTGCCAGTGAAGCATTTAAACCTATCACCTAGGTTCCTGGTTCCCCTCCTGGACAGATGCAGACCATCACACCAGTATAGGCCTGTACCCCTCCAGGTGGACCCCCAGTCCCCAATGAAGCCAAATTCCTGAGCTCTGCACCAGTTTTTCAACCACTGATTGAATCCCATGGTGTGGAGCACCCTAGCCTCTCCTGTGCCATAGACAGGCAGCACCTCCAAGAAGGTTACCGTGTGTGCTATTTGTCTAAGGCCCCTCCCCATCTCCACAAATGCTTCTTGCACTGCTCAGATCCTTTCTTAGCCAGGTTATTTATCCCTAGGTGGACAATGACATCCAGATCCCTCCCCTGTGCAGCTGCTCCCACGATCCTGAGGATTCACTCCCAGTCCCTCCAAGCCATGGCACCAGGCAGGCAGGCACCTTACCTCCCTCTCCCCTTCCTCCCCCAGTTCTACCTTCCTAACAATGGAGTCCCCCACCAGGAGTTATTTCCTTCCTCTGTGGGGTCCTATGCCACCCTCCTGTGGGTCTCGTTTGTGGAAGTTCCCAGGATCTTCCTTGGTCTCCTCTGTGGGTGCCTCCATAGAGGAACCACACTTTTCCAGAATGGCATAGAAATTATGGAGAGGTACAACTGGAGTGATGCACCTCTGTTCCACCACCCTCACCCTCCCTGAGCCCACTGTGGTCCAACCACTCCTCTTTCTTGGCAACCTCTGAGGTAACGGCAGTGACCATGGCAGTCCCTGGGTGGGAGAGGAGGTCCCACAAATCCTGGCCAACACAGTCTGGAGATAAGCAACCTCCTCCCTCAGCCCAGAGAGGTACCTGCAGATAGGACAACACCGCATCCTCCAGAATGTATCCCGGAAGACTGCTGCTCCACAGCCAGTGCACTGTACCACCCCCATCATGTCTTATTTCTGGCCTCCTAATTGTTGTTTGGAATAGTTACTCTTTCCTCTGTTTGTTTATTTACTTTTTTTCTTTTCTGTCCCTACTTACACCTTTGTGCCCTTTTAGCTCCTGATCTTCTTATTCTGAGACAAGAAGTTCCTATATTTCTCAGTAGTCTCCTTACTTGCTCAGAGTCAGACCTCCAACAGCTAGCGAGGGATGGAGAGCTACTCTTACCCTTTTAGGATGGTGAGTCTTTGGTGGGTCTGTTATCACTCACTTCCTGCTCCCAAACAGGAAGTTCCTGTTGTCAGTTAAATCCTGTGCCTATAAAAGTAGAACTGCCTTTGGGTGATGGGGTGGGGTGGAGGGGAGGGAAGGAGGGCAGTATAGTCCAAGTAGAGAAGTTTAGTTATACCAGCTGGTCCTTCCTCCCGGTGCTCTGCTTGTTCTCTGGCAGAAGCTATCTAGGGCAGTGCTTAAATCTGGTTTTAACCTGGCTCCTTCTAGCTAAGCCACTCCCCCATTTTGCAAATCTTTCTACACTTAGTTAATTTCACATATAATTCCCTTCAGCCACCTGTGACAAGCACCCAGATAACTACACAGAAAACACAGATAACAGATAACAATTCACTTCAACTAACTCTGACAAACAGGCAAACTTTTTTTTTGTTACCCTAAATTGAAGGTTCCAGTACAAGAGTTCTAGTTCTTAGTCCAAGTGGAGACGTTTAGTGATACCAGCAGGTCCTTCCTCCAGGTGCTCTGCTTGTTCTCTGGCAGAAGCTATCTAGAGCAGTGCTTAAATCTGGTTTTAACCTGGCTTATTCTAGTTAAGCCACTCCCCCTACTTTGCAAATCTTTCTACACTTAGTTAATTTCACAGATAATTCCCTTCAGCCACCTGTGACAAGCACCTAGATAACTACACAGATAACAGAGATAACAGATAACAATTCACTTCAACTAACTCTGACAGACAAACTTTTTCTGTTGTTACCCTAAATTGAAGGTCCCAGTACAACAGTTCTAGTTCTTAGTCCAAGTAGAGAAGTTTAGTGATACCAGAAGGTCCTTCCTCCTGGTGCTCTGTTTGTTCTCTGGCAGAAGCTATCTAGGGTATCTAAGATAAGACCTAAGGAGTCTTCAAGAAGTGGAATGGCTGAAGCAACTGTAACCCCCCTGCCAACTGGGGGCTTACCTGCCACCATGCAGCTCTTGTTTCCTCCTCTCTTTCCAAGCATCTCCGGATTCAGCCTGCAATTTGTTTTGTCCCCCTGTCCTCTTCTGCCCTTGTCTGGTGCCCCAATCTGCCTGAAGTGTAAATCCAGCCCTCCGGGGTTCAAGAAGTTCAGTCACGATCACCCACTTCAAGCATGCCATTGGGGCATCAGGGATCATGCAGGCATGAGCAGCACCTTTGATCTGTGACCACTCCATTTTGCGGTCAAATCGGAGAGTGTCCATTGGTCCCGGGATCCCATTGTGTTGAGTGGGACCCGGTGATCACAGACGGGCCACTGAAAGACCACTCTCCTCAAAATTAAAGGAGATCCATGAGCGAGTTTTGGTCAGGGCTCATTAATATTCATGAGCCAGGAGTCCTGATCATTTAAATATTCATGAGGGTTTGTCTGCCCTTGGAGCAGCTGTATCTCGGCTGAGGCTGAAAAGGGAAGAAACGTTCAAAATAAAATATTGTAACTGCTCTGTAAGTTGGAGAAAACTGTTTTGCAGGGAAAAAGTATATAAAATTAAATAAATGCTTTGCTCCTGGCTAAACCAGACAATTTTGGGACTCAGGGTAACAGCCAGGGAGTTTAAATATTGGCAGCAGTGACAGGAAAACAGACTGAGCAAATGGAAAGCTCTGTGCAGCGAC
Source organism: Neoceratodus forsteri (assembly GCA_016271365.2). NCBI lineage: Eukaryota > Metazoa > Chordata > Ceratodontiformes > Ceratodontidae > Neoceratodus > Neoceratodus forsteri. Next base: position 97,052,013 of record CM057449.1, on the reverse strand, counting down.
ATCAAGTACAGTGCCAGGGCAAATGGACTGTAGGGCATTGGAGCAAATAATGACTTTATTCTGGCTGCACCAAGATTTTGATTCAGAACTGTAGCTATTCTGCTAAGGGACTGTAACATTCAGCAGCCATTGCAAAGCAGCTATAGCCAATTCGAAAGCTAGGATAACAAAGCCAGGACTTGTTGGACATTCACCAACTCATGGGTAAACACCAAGTGCTCATGGGGACTTACAGGGGCCTAATTCTAAGTGCCCAAACAGCAGACCAATAGTGCATCGAGTGAGGTTCATGCGTTATTAATTTGCCTGATTGCCAGGTCCTCCAGCCAATCGGAGGCCCTGCAACCCAAAGCTATGGCCAATCAGGAGCTTCAGGAGAGCCCTATAAGAGACAGTGTTTGCCAACATTTTGCTAGATTTGAGAGGGAGAATGAGAGAATTTTGAGCAGGAGCCCCTACAAAGGGGTGGGGGGCTCAGGCCCCAGCCATGCTGCCAAGCCAGGAGATCAAGTTAATCCTCTGTAGACTAGAGAGGGTTTGCCTCCTTTATTTGGTAAAACCTAAAGGAATGTAGTTTGTTAATTTGCTAGTCTGGAGGTTGCCAGAACGTCCTCTAGCTGCTAGTCCTCTCTTTCACATAGGGGAAAGATGTGGACTGAAACCAGATGACATCAAGCAGTGGTGAGAGTGCTGAAAAGAACCTCAGTTGTGAGAAAATTGACAACCATCAAAAACCTTCTATAGCAGGGATCATCCATGAGGAACCAGAGTAAGTACTCTTGTACCCACCGGTGCAAGTGAGAGAAAGCAAGCTAAGTAACTATGGGCCATCATGCCCCAGTAACTGTTCAAGTGAGAGAAAGCAAGTTAAGTAACAATGAGCAGTCATGCCCTAGTAACTGTTACAGTGACAGAAAGCAAGCTTAATCAATCTGGGCTGCCTTGCCCAAAGTAACTGTTCAATATAAGTAGTTCTTCAGTTTGCACTTTGCCCTTCTGCCCTGTCTGGCCCAGTGTGGCTGGATCTCTGGAACTGTTTTTGTAGATTGTAGCTGTTGCTGGGGCTCCCAAGAGAGCCCAAATACGTCTAACTGTAGGGCGACCCATCGGAGCCAAATAGTGTTAGAAAATGTTCTGAGATGTAACTGGTCAGAAAAAAAATCATATAAATGTATTGAGATGCACCCAAGCTGGAATCTGGTCATGATTGTCCTGTGGAGCCACCAGACATAGCCGCATTGCCACATTAATGGACTGAGACCTCAAAGTCAATTAAATCTGGCTTATGATATCTGGAAATCACAGTTTTCCACCCTTCTTAAAGATATCTTGAAATATAAATGTACTGGAGGTGATAATGTATTGGGATATAAATGTACTGGATGTGACAACCATATAAATGTGCTGAATATTCGGGACTGCAAATCCAAGATCTAACCAAGGTAACCTGGTTGGTTACTTCCTTCTGAATTGTTGAGTCTATGACAAGCTGGGCAATACCTGTTCTCCTGCCAAATGCAGGGCAATCCCAGCTCCACTGCCAAAATCAGGACCACCATTGGAAACATAGAATTTGATGGCAGATAAGGATGACTTTTCTCCTACTTAGTCTGCCCATTTCCCTAAATAATGGATAAGCTGCAGATCCTAGTTAACCAACAGCCTACTTCCTCCTAACCCCCACTAGGATTGCCCTATGTCTGTCCCATGCATTCTTGAATTCCTCCACTGTTTTTGACTCCATGACCTCCTCAGGAAGGCCGTTCCATGTATCCACAACCCTCTCCATGAAAAAATACTTCCTCACATTACCTCTGAGCCATTCCCCCTCTATCTTCAAATTGTGCCTCCTTGTTCTTGCACATCTCTTTTTCTGAAAGATACTACCCTCTTGGACTTTGTTGAGTTCCTTGAGGTACTTGAACGTTTCTTTCATGTCCCCCCTACCTCCTTTCCTCAAGGGTATACATATTAAGCTCCTTTAGTCTCTCTTTGTGTGTCTCCTGATGCAGACCCTGCACTATTTTAGTTGCCCTCCTCTGAACTGCCTCCATCTTGTCTATGTCCTTGCGGAGATGAGGTCTCCAGAATTGCATGCTGTACTCCAGATGACATCTCACAGACTGTCTGTACAGAGGAATAACAACTTCCTGTTTTCTACTGGTGATGCCTCTCCCTATGCATCCCGGTATCCCCCCAGCCCTCCTTACTGCCTTGTCACATTGCTTGCCCACTTTTAGATCATCTGATATGACTACCCCCAGGTTCCTTTCCATTTTTGTTGTTGTTAGTATCTCATCCCCATTGTGTACTCTTCCCCTGGGTTTTTGTTTCCCAGGTGCATTACTTTGCACTTCTTTGCATTGCATCTAAGCTGCCATAAATTTGACCATTCCTCCAACCTTGCCAAGTCCCTTCTCATCCTTTCCACCCCACCTTGTGTATCAACCCTGTTGCAGATCTTTGTGTCGTCTGCAAAGAGACATACTTTTCCTTCCAGTCTCTCTGCAATGTTACTTATAAAGACAGTAAAGAGGACCGGTCCCAGTACTGAACCCTGCGGTACCCCATTATTAACTCCCCTTTCTTCATAGAGGACTTCGTTTACTATTATCCTCTGTGTCCTGTTGTTCAGCCAATTCTTTACCCAGGCTACCACCTTGAGACCCACTCCAAGGTTGGCTAACTTGTACATTAATCTTTTGTGTGGGACTTTGTCAAATGCCTTGCTAAAATCTAGGTAGGCCATGTCCACAGCCCCTCCCTGCTATACTATTTTGGTCACCTAGTAAAAGAAATCTATTACAGTTGTCTGACACAAACTTCCCACTGTGAATCCATGCTGCCTTCAGTCCGGTCACCCAGTAAAAGAAATCTATTAGATTTGTCGGACACAACCTTCCCACTGTGAATCCATGCTGCCTTCAGTCCGGGCCCCACTGGCCTCTAGGTACTCAACAATTCTTTCCTTCAGAAGTGATTCCATCATTTTTCCTACCACTGAGGTCAAGCTAACAGGTCTGTAGTTTTCTGCCTCTGTCTTGCTCCCACTTTTGTGAAGTGGAATCGCAGCCATCCTCTTCAGGCACCGCCCCATCCTCCCATGATTTGTTAAAGAGGGTAGTCAGTGGTGTCACTAGTTCTCCCCTTAGTTCTTTTAGAAATCGTGGGTGAATCCTGTCAGGCCCCATTGCTTTGTTCACCTTCAGTTTTAAGAGTTCATTCAGAACCCTTTCTTCTGTGAATTGACTGGTATCGACCCCCCTATCCAGAATGTTTCTATTGTTTGGTTTAGGTACCTCCCTCTCCTCTTCTTTTGTGAATACTCAGCAGAAGTATTTGTTCAGTATCCCTGCTTTTTCACTTTCACCCTCTGCACACATTCCCTCCCCTTTATTAAGCCTCAGTATCCCTCTCTTGGTCTTTCTTCACTCCCTAATGTACCTATAAAAACTGGTATCCCCCTTCTTAGCAGAGTATCTATCTTTTCTTCCGTTTTGGCCTTTACTATTCTGTTGGACTTCCCTGCCTCTTTCTGCTTTAACTGATGTAGTTCTCTGTCCTGCTCCTTCTGTATTTCCCTCTATTTCCTAAATGCTATCCTTTTCTCCTTAACCTTCCCTCCCACCTCTTTTGAGAACCATAGTGTCTTTTTCCTTTGTTTTGTTTTGTTGATTTGCTTTACCCAAATGCTTGCTGCCTCTGTGATGGCATAGAAACATAGAAACATAGAATTTGATGGCAGATAAGGACTGCTTGGCCCACCCAGTATGCCCATTTCCCTACCTAATGGATAAGCTGCAGATCCTAGTTAACCAGCAGCCTACTTCTTTCTACCCCCCCCCCGAATTGCCTTATGACTGTCCCATGCATGCTTGAATTCAACCACTGTTTTTGATTCCAGAAGCTCCTCTGGAAGGCTGTTCCATGCATCCACAACCCTCTCTGTGAAAAAATACTTCCTTACATTACCTCTGAGCCACCCCCATCTTCAAATTGTGCCCCCTTGTTCTTGCACACCTCTTTTTTTGAAAGATGCTACCCTCTTGGACTTTGTTGATTCCCTTGAGGTACTTGAAAGTTACTTTCATGTCCCCCCTCTCCCTCCTTTCCTCGAGGCTATACATATTAAGCTCCTTTAGTCTCTCTTCATATGTCTTCTGGTGCAGACCCTCCACTATTTTAGTTGCCCTCTTCTGGACAGCTTCCATCTTGTACATGTCCTTGTGGAGACTGGGTCTCCAGAACTGCACACACAGTGCTCCAGATGGGGTCTCACCAGCTGTCTGTACAGAAGGATAACAACTTCCTGTTTTCTACTGGTGATGCCTCTCCTTATGCATCCCAGTATCCCCCCAGCCCTCCTTACTGCCCTCTCACATTGCTTGCCCACCTTTAATTCATCTGCTATGACTACCCCCAGGTCACTTTCCATTTTTGTTGTTGTTAGTATCTTACCCCCCCCATTGTGTACTCTCCCCCCAGGTTTTTGTTTCCCAGGTGCATTACCTTGCACTTCTTAGCATTGAATCTAAGCTGCCATACATTTGACCATTCCTCTATGTCACAGGGTGTGGGAAATAATTCAGACAAGGCAATATTTCAAGATTAAAAACACACAGGAATGTAACGTTTATTTACAAAAAGTCAGAAAACCAAAAACAATCAAAAATAAAGAAAAAATAAGTTGCAGTGTCAAAGACCACTTTTCCCTCAGTGGTTTCTTGCAATTTCCAGTACACAGTCAAAGACCACAGAATAACTAAGGTCTGCTTACTTCTGTATTTACATTACTCTCACTGAAGACTTCCCTGTCTCACTTCCAAGGCTCATCTGCCCGAAGAACAGATTTGGGAGGTATTTATACTCCCTGGAGAAGGTCACCTGACTAGACCCTTAACACACTTAACACAAATACAATGCTTTAGAATAGGTTAGGTATCTAAATCTGACCTAAAACCATTACTTAGATAAATACTATTCTCTTACTGTTCCCATTTATACAGCAGGCTGATAAACAAAACTTGTATTCCTATTTCAGGGTTAATTAGACTGTTAATTACCTAGCAACCCAAAGGTAATATGCTTAGTAACCATCTGAGTGACAGTGGCTTATTATGTGACCATATAAAAAGAGGACAGTAGAGGGCGCTGATCCCTTAGGAATACCCATTCAAAGATCAGCTGCTCAGAAAAGGAGGAGGCCTTCTATTTTCCTGAGTGATCAGGAAAGCAATTCTACCTGGTCAAACCTTAGTTTTCAGAGCATTATTTTGCTCAGAAATTATTGCTGCTTCACTACAGGGTACACAGAAATACAGGGGTCTAAATAATCTAGTTTTATTATTTTCCCCTCCTTTCTGCAAGTCCTTGTAATTTTTAAGGAACTAAATCAAACTTGCTTTCTTTATATCCTGCATGGAAGTGTATACATGCAAGGGGGGCCTCCTGTCTTACAAAATATCTGTATTATAGTTCATGTTTAGAGACGAGCAAGAGAAAGTAGCGCTGTTTATTTCCTTAGCAACCAGGTATGGATTTCTACCTGGTTAAACCTGAGTCACTTGTTAAAACAAAATAGTTTTCCTTTAAACAAATGCAAGCTGCTCTAATTCTGGGTCTACATTATTACAGAGAGGTTAACTGAATTCCATTTTATAGTGTTACCCCTTTTTTATGCAAGTCCTCATGCTTCTAATGTTCATTTTGCATGCATTGCTTTTCCTTCTGTTTAATGTTTGCATGCTGCCTTAAGACAGGGGCACCTCTAACATGCCTCCAGGATCCTGCCTTATTTAACCAGAAGATTTATGCATTAATTTGCTTTAACTCAGAAACAAGAAGATTTTTATTCGGTAGTCTTCATTACTTTATTATGTCCAAGGACATAATCCTCTTTTCTTACTGTACAGCATCTGTTTTACTAACTCCTTGCACCTAGGAGTTTTGGGGGGGGGGGGCACTGTATGAACCAAAAGTAAAAGTTTTAGACAGAGCTAGAGAATAGAAATGAAGTAGAGAAGCAGATAGTACAGTTTCATCCTAGGTAGCCTACCTAGGATAATAGAAAAAAAGTATTTAAAAGTAGAAGAGATAAGAGGGTACTGTTGCAACAGAAGTTTTGAAGTGGAAGAAAAAGAAGACAGGACAGGGTTCAACAGTCCATTTTTATGGAGTTTAGCCTAGATCTGCCACACTCTAACCTTGCCAAGTCCATTCTCATCCTTTCCACCCCACCTTGTGCATCAACTCTGTTGCAGATCTTTGTGTCATCTGCAAGGAGACATACTTTTTCTTCCAGTCCCTCTGCAATGTCGCTTATAAAGACATTGAAGAGGACCGGTTCTAATACTGAACCCTGCGGTACCGCACTAGTAACCCCCTTTCTTCGGAGTGGACTCCATTTACTATTGCCCTCTGTGTCCTATTCTCCAGCCAATTCTTTACACAGGCTACCATCTAGGGACCCACTCTCAGGTTGGCTAACTTGTATATTAATCTTTTGTGTGGGACTGAGTCAAATGCCTTGCTAAAGTCTAGGTAGGCCATGTCCACAGCCCCTCCCTGATCTACTACTTTGGTCACCCAGTCAAAGAAATCTATTAGATTCATCTGACATGACCTTACTGCTCTGAATCCATGCTGCCTTGGGTCCTGTGCCCCTCTGGCCTCTAGATACTTGACAATTCTTTCCTTCAGAAGTGATTTCATCATTTTCCCTATCACTGAGGTTAAACTAACAGGTCTATAGTTTCCTGCTTCTGCCCTGCTCCCACTTTTGTGAAGGAATCACATCTGCCTCCTCCAGTCCTCAGGTACCATCCCATCCTCCCATGATTTGTTAAAGAGGGTAGTCAGTAGTGTCACTAGTTCTACCCTTAGTTCTTTAGAATTCTGGGATGAATCCTATCAGGCCCCATTGCTTTGTCCACCTTCAGTTTTAAGAGTTCTTTCAGAACCCTTTCTTCTGTAAATGGGCTGGTATCAACTTCTGTATCCAGAGTGTTTCTATTGTTTGTTTTAGGTACCTCCCCCTCTTCATTTGTAAATACTGAGCAAAAATATTTGTTTAGTATCTCTGCCTTTTCACAGTCATTCTCTGCCCACCCCCACCCCTTTATTAAGCCTCACCTTCCCTCCCTCCCTTAGTCTTCCTTCGCTCCCTGATGTACCTAAAAAAGGTTTTATCCCCTTCTTAACTGAGTTGGCTATCTTTTCTTCAGTTCAGGCCTTTGCTGTTCTGACTGCCTTCCCGGCTTCCTTTTGCTTTAACTGATACAATTCTCTGTCCTGCTCCTTCTGTGATTCCTTGTACTTTCTGACTGCTTTCTTTTTCTCTTGAACCTTCACTGCCACCTCCTTTGAGAACCATAGTGGTTTCTTACATCATTTTGTTTTGTTTATTTGCTTCACACAAAGACTTGTTACCTCTGTAATGGCAGTTTTTATTATTCCCCATTGTTTTTCCACCCCTCCTTTCTGCCCATTTGCTAGTGCATTCCTTAGGCACTCACCCATTTTGGCAAAGTCAGCCCTCCTGAAGTCCAGTACTTTTGCCTTTGTATGGCTTGACTCTATTGCTGTGTTTATTGTGAACCATACTGTTCGATGGTCGCTAGTTCCCAGATGGCTACCTACTTCTACATCTGTGATCCTCTCTCCATCTCCATTTGAGAGAATCAGGTCTAACATTGTTCCCTTTTGAGTGGGTTCCAATACTAGTTGTCTAAGGCATGCCACCTGTAGGGCATCTAGAATAACCCCACTCTTAGAAGTGTCTGCTGCAACTGCACTCCAATTAACATCTGGCATATTCAGATCACCCATCAGCAATATCTCCCCTTTTTCTGCCATTCTAAGTATACTTTCTATCATTTCCTTGTCCATTTCCTCCCACTGAGGGGGGGGGGTCTGTATACAACCCCTGTGTGGATTGTGGTGCCATTGCCTGCCTCCAAATTGACCCACAGTGCTTCTTCTCCTCCCTGTTTACCCTTTTGTTATGTTGCTTTGATTCCTTCCCTTATGTAGAGAGCAGTTTTAAGTTTCCCCCATTGTTCTTCCACCCCTTCTTCTTGTTTGTTTGCTAGTGCTTTTCTGAGTCACTCTCCCATTTTGCCAAAGTCTGCCCTCCTAAAGTCCAACACCCTTACTTTTGTATGGCTTGACTCTACAGCTGTGTTTACTATGAACCACACAGTTTGGTGGTCGCTTGTTCCCAGATGGCTACCAACTTCTAAATCTGAGATCCTCTCTCCATCCCCATTTGAAAGTACCAGGTCTAAGATTGCTGCCTTCCAAATGGGTTCTAACACTAGCTGTCTGAGGTAAGATGCTGTAGGGCATCAAGAATGACCCTGCTCTTGGATGTGGCTGCAGTAACAGTGCTCCAGTTAACATCAGGCATATTCAGGACCCCCATCAACAATATCTCCCCTTTTTCTGCCATTCTAAGGAAGCTTTCTATCATTTCCTTGTCCATTGCCTTCCCCTGAGATGGGGTCTGTAAACAATCTCTGTACAGATTGTGGTGCCATTTGCTGCTTCCAGGGTGACCCACAGTGCTTCCTCCCCTCCCTGTTTACCCTTTTTTCTGCTGCTTTGGTTCCTTCCCTTATGTAGAGAGCTACTCCTCCTCCTCTTTTACCCCTCCCTGTCCCTCCTGTAGATTGTTCACCCTGATATATTGACATCCCAGTCATGGTTCTCTGTGTACCATGTTTCTGTGACTGCCATGATATCCAGGCACCTCTCTTCCATTAAGGCCACTAGTTTAGGGAGCTTGTTACTCAGACTATGGGCATTAGTACTCATCGCCCTACATTTTGTGATGGCCTTATACCCTGCCCTTCTTCTAAAGCCAAGGTATTGCTTGCTAAATTGTATTTCAAGTTAATCCTTTCCACTTTGAATTAAAGCTGGCCAATTCCACCAGCTGCAACATCCACCAGACCTGCAACAATCCAGGACTTTGGTATCTGGGTACCCAGGGTACAGTGTGAGACTGTGGGGTGTCACTTGTGTCTGGGAACTGGTACCAGGGATAGGGAAATAAAGGTGTAACATCTGATTAGTAAGCAGCTTAGATAGCTAGGGCTCTGATTGGTGAAATGTAATTCTCCTTTCAGCTTCAATGGTAGTCACCCAGCTGGAGGGTTTCACCAATCCAATCCAACCAGTCATGTGTACATTTGTAAAATAGAATCATTGTATAACCTCTTTTCCTCCTGTTCCCCCATCCTAACTCATATGTCTTCTAAATAAATATTATTGTTATTACTTTTTGCAAATGATTGTCTTGAGCATATTATTAGTGAGCGTTTTTAATTACCAAATATTTAAAATGTGGGGAAATAATAATGGGTCATGTCTTGGGGTGGCAAAAGGTAATTTAGGGTGGTATAGCATCTCATAGGGTTGTACCAGATAACAGCTAGCCCATGTTAAAATTAAACTCTGAGTGGAGGCACTGCATATTTTAGAACCTTATGTAAGTTTGAGAACCCAAACCCCCCAGCCTACCTCGTAGGTAGTAGTTAGTAGGCAGGGGTGTAACACTAGAAGTAGCACCACCTAGGGGTTACACAAGCTAAATCTGGGCTACAAAGGTGTGTTGTATTCTGTAAATAAGTATTTTTTTTTATTATTTTGTTTAAGTTTTTGAAGTTCAAAAAAAGGAATAAAGAATAAAAATACATTTGTGCATTTTTTTATGCACTTCACTCCTGCCTAAGCATTTGTTTTATACCCACACTGTAACTGGAAGTCTAGGCTTGTATTTCAATGGACAAGCAGCCAGCCACTCCCACTTCCTGACCTATATAAGCAGTTCCTCTCAGCCTCCTTCTGAAGCACTTTTTTCTTTGTGATCGGAGGCTATGTCTGTCTATCCTTTTTTTTTGCTGGCTGGGGGCTTCTGGGATCCCCCCTCTGGTTTGGATTCTGCTTGTTTTCTCCTGGACTTCTTGTCTTTCTGCTGGGTTTGTACTGCCTCCGGCTGTGTGCTTCTCTCTGTGTTTGCGTTCTGTTTCTCTTTGTTTCCTTGTCTTGTTTTGCCTTCTTTTTGGGGGACTTTTGCCTAGCCTCCTTGTGCATTGCTATCTAGTTTGCTCATGTTATTGCTACCAGTACTCCTCTATTCCACTGAATGGTTTTCACCTGATTCAGGCCTTCTCTGTAATCAAGTCCATAGGACTCAGTCCTGCCCTAAATACATGAATGTATTGCTTCAAGTATTGTTGCTGTTTGTTATGCATTACCTGGAACTAAACTGTGCTGCCTACATTAATATCCAGAAAGCCAGTGTTGTTGATTCAGCATATTGCTCTCTCCACTGTTCCCTGTCCATTCTCATTATTATCCCTCTTTTCAGCGGACTTATATTGCTGCATATGTTGCTTATAAATGGACATCGCTTTTACTTCCATGATGCTTTATTATACTCTGGAGGTCAGCTTGGGCTACTGCCTATGCTGTAAACTAGTTTCAAAAGCTGCATGTGGGTTACAGTGCTCCACCATCACTTCCTTGTTTTTCCTACGGTGGGGGGCTGGGAGGTCTTGGTGAAGAGTCATGGCCCCGTGTGGCAGATTGCCTCGTGTTCGAATCTCATCTCCGCCACTAAAATCCTCCGAGTATTATGCCACCTTCTAATTGGCTCCCTCTAGACTTGGTTGGCTTACCTCTGCTTATCCTATGTTCGCAATAGCTTCTGCAATCTACTAAACATCAACAACTTACTAACCTTCAGTACACTCAACAAATTAATACGCTTCCATATACTTAATCAGTGTATCTCAAATGAAATACTGAACCCTCTATCATGAAATGAACAAGAACTGAACAAACAGACATGACTAAAGACGTATCTAAACTTCTACTCCCTCTCAGACTAATCCTAACATACTGCCCCATCTCAGAAATACCTATGCCAATATATCAGGCATGCCAATCTCGTTCTAGTATTGCTGCATGCCCCCCCACACCGATGGTCTCGCTCTGCACCACTAGTCTGCAGCTTGAGCATGTGAAGCTTGGGGTGGGGTCCTTCTCACCTGGCACATAGCTGGGAATGTCCTCACTCTGGGTGGACCTTCAGTCGTTAACCATACCAATGGCACCTAAAGTTGGTGAATTTATGACTAAGCTGTGAAGGGAGGTTACAGCGATTTCCTTTAGCTCTAGTGATTTCCACTATAATAGTTGTCCATTGGCTTTAGTGGTTCCCTAGCAAGGCATCTTCATTATGTTCTCCCTATGACCACCTCTGGTTCACCTAGTTTGTTTTTTTAGATCAGTAGGCTGCGTGAGTGCCTCAGTGGTCGTTACTCTCTGGAGCAGTGGTTGAAGAGCTACCGTCTCGCAACCCTCCATGGCATTTCTGTTAGAAGGAAAGAGTGAGAGTGTCTCTCCATATTGGAATATTTCAATTTCTTATTAATTGGGCTTCAAAATTGCAGTAGCAGAGCCATCACTAATAGAATTATCCCACGCCTGGAGGGTAGGCGACCTAGGCCTTGGATCCCCAGAGATTTCCTCCTCAAAGTGGGTTTTTATTCTTCTTGGTGCTGAAGGTCATAATATCTAGTTAGTTTTAGTTAGACTTTCCTAGTTCTATTAGATAGTATCCACTGTTGGATGGATGTGGATGTTGTCCCTTCTTGCTGTTCCATCTCTCCTTAGGAGGCCCCCTTTCCATTATCAATGTACCCAAAGCACTTATCTACCTGTCTTCTTGACATATCTTCTCACTCACCTTAAGCTACATTTGTCATTCTACTACTGTGTCCTTTGGTCTGATTGCTTTATCTTTGGTGCTACTACTACATCTTTTTTTGGGGGGGGGTCTTCCTAAGAAACAAAAGGGAGTCAAACTTCTCTTTCTTGTGACAATTGAGACTGTACTTTTACAGAAACAATCCTGATATTTCCTATCGAGGTCTGGCTTTCTCCAGGCCCTGATGGAATGTTAACAAGGCAACTTGCAATGTTGATTTTAAGTGGTATTCTCCACAAGGTACTTTTTCAGCTTTTAATTAAAGGCATATTGATCATTTGTATGAGTCTGGAACTTAAATAATTTTTTTGTTAGCACGGAGATTGAACTGCCTTGGTATCTAATTTAATATTTATCGCTATTTGGCCTTTTTTCTGACTCTTTTAAGAGATGTTAGTTTTACTGAAATAATAATTGTCAGTCTGATAGTTTGAATTATTGTGTTTTTCTTAGCCCTAAGAAACAGGGGTATATCTGTATAATGGGCCTCTATGTAGCCAGTAAGTTACTTTAATATGTTGCTGTAGAAGTTTACTATTTAGAATTTAATGTTGATGTACTTGGGGATATGCTTTGATTAAGCTTGAGGCATATTAGGGGAAACTGATGGAAATTAGAGTTACCAACTGCGATACGCTGAATCTAAAAATTTGGGGGTAAGATATTGTAATTGAAGTGAATTGTGCAGTCTGGGACAGGACACTTAGCTGCCCCATGCCCATGGTGCCTGGGTAACTTGATGTCTGATTTTCTATGGTTGGTGCCTTAGGAACACAAAAAGACCAAAATGAAGTCTCTCTCTAGGAAGCCTGCTCAAGAGAGTTTAATAGGGGGGTCTGACTGGTATGCATTAATCATGATTTTTAAGACACCAGGTGAGTAACCCTTTAAGCATATTCTGAATCCTCAAGCAGAGGACTGAGATACTGCATTAAGTGCTTCTTAACTTCACAAGCCTCTAAAAAGTAACATAAAGGATATTGATAGTATGGCTACATGTGTTCTCTGTTTTTACCTACTGTATATGGGCATTTCTTGGGTATATTTCCTGGGTGATCTTTATGACTTCTCTATTTGGACAGACTGAGGCACATATTGTGGTGGACATTGGCGCATGAGATGCATTAGCAATATTATGCAGTAAGTGTTAAGTGGTTAGAGATTTTTTCTTTTAAAGGAGGTTGCAGTCTTAGAGACTATTTATGGTTATTTAATATATTTTTTTAAATTGTAATATGAAATGATATGGTAAACATGTAACAATTTTATCACTTTGAAATTGTAAACACAACATTGTGACTGTCATCAATAAATTAGATGTAACTGCCAGAAGTTCAGGAAGCTGGGGAATTTGCATCAGCAGAGGTAGTACTGCTTAACTCCTGAAATCAGTTTGATAGACTGTGTAAAGCCAGTTTCAGTCTTCTGATTCAACTTTTAGCTTAAATTAAAGGGTATGGGAAACTTGGTTAGAACTGGAAGTGTAAGGGTTATTAGAAGGATCAGAATAAGGATGAGGTTTAGCAGAGAGCAAGTCAGTTGCAGGGATTGTGAGGTGTTCTTCTCCAGGGTTACACTCTGGAAGAGGGGTCACTGCCCTTTCTGCAGTACCTTTGCAGTGCTCCATGTTCAGCTGGTAACAGTGAGGGAAGAGATATCTCTCATGCAGCACCTGCTCAGCTGCAGCACACACACCAAGTCCCTCAAAGGCCCACTGGTCCATTGGGATGGAGAGTGGTGTGGAGGGGGAAGATGGCAGGGGCAGCCACAAGGAGATCAACCAACCCCACACCATTCTGATGGCAAAATAATGTGCACCGCTGAAGGAGGCATATATAAGGGAACACAGCAGGATGAAGATACAGAGGCATACCAAACTTCACTAAGGGAAGCAGGGAAGGCAGTAAGGCAGGCATCCATAGGAGCACAGTATCCCAGACAGCATGGGTTTACAAAAGGAAAGTCCTATCAAACTAATCTCATAGATTTCTTTGACTGGGTAACCAGAATGGTGGACCAAGGGGGAGCAGTTGTTGTCACCTACCTTGACTTCAGCAAAGCTTTGATACTGCTCCACATAGGAGATCAATTAATAAGCTAGAGCAGGCTCGGGTCGTGGGTCAGAAGTTGGTCAACGGGTGGCAAACTGGTTGACGGGCAGAAAACAGAGAGTGGTGGTAAATGGTATACAGTCAGAAGAGTTGCAAGTCACAAGTGGGGTACCTCAGGGATCAGTCCTGGGGTCAGTCCTCTTCAATATCTTCCTCAGTGACATTGCAGATGGACTGGAAGGTAAAGTTTGTTTGTTCGCAGATGACACCAAGATCTTCAACAGAGTAGATGATTCAGATGGGGTTGGCAGAATGAGGAGAGATCTGGATAAACTGGCAAAATGGTCGGAAGAGTGGCAACTGTGGTTTAACGCAAAGAAGTGCAAGATCATGCACATAGGAAGGAGAAACACTGAAACCACCTATAAGCTGGGAGGGGAGTTGCTGGCAGTCACAAGGGAAAAAAGAGACTTGGGCATCATCACAGATGGCCTGAAATCATCCAATCAGACCACTAAAGCAATAGGTAAGGCTAGGGGGATGTTGGGGTGTATTAGTAGGGGTATCACAAATCGTAAGAGGGAGGTAATAATCCCTCTTTACAAGACACTAATTAGGCACCATCAAGTCATCGGCATTACTGTGGCCTCCAGTACTGAGTGCAGTACTGGAGGCCACACCTTCACAAGGACATTAACCAAATTGAGGCAGTCCAGAGAAGGGCACCAAAATGGTGCAGGGACTGCATCAGAAAACATAAGAGGACAGATCAACGGAGCTCAATATGTATACCCTAGAGCAAAGGAGGAGAGAGATGATATGATCGAAACATTCAAACACCTTAAGGGCATTAACAAGTTGAAAGAGTCTAGCATGTTTCAATATAAGAAAAATAGCAGGACAAGAGGACACAGCATGAGATTAGAGGGAGGCTGATTAAGGGGTAATGTGAGGAAATTCTTTTTCACAGAAAGGGTGGTGGATGCATGGAATGGCCTACCTCAGGAAGTGGTGGATATGAATACAGTGCAGGGCTTCAAACAGGCATGGGATAGGCATAAGGGAGCAATACAGATGAGTATGACTAGATAGGCCATTGACAGAGCAAAGGTCGATGGCACATTCATAAGGTGTAAAAAGAAATAGGTAGACTGGATGGGCCTTGCTGTCCTTATCTTCCATCAACTTCTATGTTTCTATGTTTCTATAAGATCTTATGAAGACTGTCCCATGGCACTGAACATGTCACACACTGGAGACCAGGCAAGAAAAGGGGGGATATGACAGAGACCTTCAAATTCCTAAAAGAGTTAACAAAGTGAACTAAAGAGAACTATTTAGCATGAATATGGAGTCAAGAACCAAGTCATGAATGGAAACTGGGAGGTAGAAGGTTTAAGAGAAATGTGAGAAAGTTATATTTTATAGAAAGGGTGGTGGAGCCATGGAACAGTCTGCCAGAGGAGGTGGTAGGCCCCAAGAAAGTAAATGGCTTTAAGCATGACTGGGAAAGGGTGAAGGTTTGGAGGTTCCTTTGGTCTGTAGCAGTGGGGGAGGGTATCAGGGAGATGGACAGTGAGGGATAAAACCCTGCATGGACAATTAGTCCAAGGGCAGTTAGGGAACTCGATGCAGACTAGATGGACCTGTGGTCTTTTACTAATGGCACTATGTTTCTTTCCATATGTCTTTGACTGGGTTACCAAGGAACTAGATCAGGATGGAGCAGAGGACACAGCTTACCTAGATTTCAGTAAGATGCTCAAGATGGTTCCACATAGGAGGCTAGTAAGCAAGCTGGGTGGCTTAGGAGTGGGTCCTTAGGTGGTAAACTGGGTAAGAAATTGGTTAAGGGATATGAGGCAGAGAGTGGTGGTAAATGGAGTTCATTCAGAGGAAGGTAAGGTGATTAGTGGGGTAACTCAGGGATCAGTGCTGGGACTGGTCCCCTTTAATGTCTTTGTAAGTGACACTGCAGAAGAGCTGGAAGGGAAGGTCTGCCTCTACAGATGACAGCAAACTCTGCAGTAGATTGGAAACTCCAGAGGGATGGAAAAGATGTGAAAAGACATGAGAAAACTCCAGGAGTGGTCAAGGATATTGCAGCTGGGCTACAATGACAAAAAGTACAAAATAATGCACTTGGAGCACAGATACCCAGGGGCAGAGCATAAAATGGGGGAGTGGTACCAATGACCACCAAGCAAGGCACCTGGGGTGATTTTGGATGACCTAATGGCGGCCAGTCAGTGTAACAAGGCAGTTGGGAGAACAGTCAGGTGCTGGTGTGCATAAGGGGTATCACCAACAGAAAGAGAGTGGTGTTGCTTTTGTATGGATAGCTCATAAGACCCACAAAAGTAATGTATCCCTTTCTGGAGACTACATCTTTGAAAGGACATAGACAGTGTATGAAGTCCCGAGGTAAGCAACTAAAATGGTGCAGTGTCTGCATCAGAAGCCTAATGAGGAGAGATTAAAGGACCTAAATATGTATATTTTGGAAGAGAGGAGACAGGGGGATATGATGGAGACCTTTATATACCTTTCAAGGTAAGCAACATACAAGAGGGAAGCATTTTTCAGAAAAAAAGGTGCTCAAGGACAAGGGAACAGAATAAGAAGATGGAGGGCATGGATTCTGGGTAGATGTGAGAAAGTACTTCTTCACAGAAGGAGTGGATGATTCTTGGAACAGTCTTCCAGCAGAGGTTGTGGGAACAAAAACTGTGGTGGAGTTTAAGAATGCGTGGAATAGGCATAAGGGAATTTTAGGGAAAGGGAAGGGGGGTGAATGGGCTAGAGATTAAATAGGATATGAGCTGATACTATAGGCAAGAAAAAATGGGCAGATTTGGTGGGACAAGCACTTATCTACCAGCAAGTTCTATGTTTTCATGTTTCTATCTGTGTGAACATTCATGGACAAATGGCTCTGAAGAGAATTCAAGTACAAAATGCACAGTAGTACAGAAAAGAATATAAAACAATGTATAATAACTAGCAAACATTTTTTCCTAGAGCTCAGTCAGTTGATATCCGCTGTAATAACCCATGGGTTATTATGGAAAACACGCACTCTGTCAGTCAAAATCGAGCACAACCTCATTGGCTTTCATTTTGTGCATGGGTGGGCTGAACAGTTCATCAAACTTGGTGGCTCCAAATCTCCATTAGCGAGAATGGTTCCATGACAATCAGGTAAAAATATAAGGGTGAACACAATTTGGGCAAAGTTATTAGAGTGACTAAGATTTTCTGCAATGCTACATTTCCATGATGCATAGTACAGCTACAATTGATGTCCTACAATTGTGGAAGTCCTGTAATTGTATTCTGCCGCTGACCAGAGTGACAGTACCCAGGAGGGTCATAACACATTGCAGAGTTGCTCTGCTGTCCGACACTGTACCTGGCTGAGCAGCTGTCTCTCTCTCTCTCTCTCTCCTCAGACAGCAGCAGACACTCCTTCCCCTCAACAAATGTAGTCCTCTGACATGGAAAATGAGAGCACCTGGCTAAACTCTAACCACCTCTTCCTTTGATCACCCCTCTTGCACCTGTCATACACATTAACAGCAACAGGTGCAGCCATCCAATAGGACACATATCTCCAGACCTTCTATCTCTAAGATTCTCACTTCATGGTGCTCATTGACTCTCAGGATCACTGATTTTCTGGGATTGCTCAAATTGTATTGTCTCTATACTGTGCCAATCACTTTTTTTGTTTTCACTCATTTGTATTTGCACAAATTCCTTCACCCTTATTGCATCACTTAATTGACATGCTACAGCGAAGATCCAGCACAAGACTCCTCACCTCGTCCTCATCATTTGTTTGTCCCATCCTCATCATTTTTCATATAGCTGGTTGATACTACTTTTAAATGTTTTTAAAAAAGCCATTTCTGGTTGAACCTGCTGTTTGCCATCCTCAAGCAATACACAGTCTGAGCAGGAACTGGTCCATGGCTGACTGATGTCAGTCAGAGAGCAGCACAATTGCGATTTCAAATTGTAACAGAAAAAAAAAATAAAAAAAAATTCTGTGGAAAAGGAGGAAGGGGAAGAGAGAGAGAGAGAAACAGTGTGTGTGTGTGTGTTTCTGTGTGTGTGTGTGTGTTATTCTCTGCATGTGTGTGTGTGTTTAGATAAATTAGCTTAAATCTAGCATTCTCTTCATACAAAAAGTTGATCCTTTGAGTTTCAGTGCTGAACTGAAGCAGTGGAAATCTTTCTCTGTGAGAGATCAGCTTGTCTGTATCACAGCTCTTAGTTCATTCTCATCAAAACTCAGATTTTTTGTAACTGTATAATATAGGGTTGTTTAATAAGTATAAAATAAATCTACATTTTGTTCATTGATAGAAATAGTTTGCCCTTGATGTAGCCTTCATAAACACATTCATGTAAGAACTTTGTTTCATGTCAGATTGACAAACAGGTGCCTGTCGCACTCTGCTATTTCAAGCACAGTCTGAACTAACAAATTTCAGTTCTTTGGTGGTTTCTGTGTGAAAATACATCATGTACAGTATGTAAATAGAAACACTATATGGCATCCTGATGCACCATGTCTCTTCCCCACAGCTGAGGCAGTTGCACTGTGTTGCCACCTGTCCCCTGCCCCACAAGCTGCCTGCCTTCTGCTCCACATTTGGGCTGCTGCACCCTGCTGCCCACTGTCTTCTCCCACAGTCGGGGATTGTGCACCCTGCTGCCTCCATCCCCTGCCTAAAGAGTCATGGTTGCTGACCCCTGCCCAAACAGTTAGGGTTGTTGCACTCTGCTGCTCTCTCTCCCCCACCCCCACATTCAGGGACACTGTACCTGTTGCAGTCTGTTCCTATCTCCACAGTCAGGGCTGCTGTGCTCTGCTAAGCCCTATAGTCCCTGGTCACCCTGCCTCCATAGTTTGGGCTGCTGCACCATGCTACCCTAGGCCACCTGAGGTGGGGCTTTTGCTACACCCTGCTACCCACTTCCATTGTGCATAAAGGGCAGGGCTGTTGCACCATGCACACCCTATCTCACAGTCAGGGCTGCTGTACCCTGATGCCACCTTATGTCCATCCCTATAGCGGAGGCTTCTGCAGCATGCTGTCCTCTGTCCCCTGTCACCACAGCTAGGGCTGCTGCACTCTGCTGCTGTCTAAACAGTTGGGACTGCTGTGGCCTGCTGTGCACTAGAGCCCAATGCCTCTGCAGTTAGGGATGCCGCACCATGCTGCCACTTTCCACAAGAGTCAGGGCATTTGCCACACCCTGTTGTATGCCTCCACAGTTGAGGCAGTTGCACCCTCCTTCTCCCCTGTTACCAGAGTCAGATCCATTGCTACACCCTGCCACCTACATCCCTTGTACCAAACAGGCATGGCTGCTGCACTCTGTCCCTCATTTTGGACTTCTGTACCTTGATGCCACCCCTATCTCCTACTTGAATGGTTGGGGCTACTGTACCCTACTGCCCTCTGTCCCCACCCCCACAGTGATGGCCACTGCACCCTGTTGCCTCTTGTTCCTGTCTCCACTGTCAGGACTGAAATGCTGTACTACACCCTAGAGCCCCATGGCCCCTGCCTCCAAAGTTGGGGCAATTGAACTCTTATATACACTTCCTTTGCCCTAAATGGGCTGGGCTGTGGCACCATGTGCACTGTGTCATACAGCTTGTGGGCTGCTATACCCCTGATGCTCACCTGTGTCCAGCCCCACATTCAAGGCTTGCACCACGGTGTCCTTCTGTTCCCTGCCACCACTGTGCCACAACATGGTGCAGAAGCATCAACTGTGAGGATGGACACAGGGGAGCATTGTGGTACAGCAGTCCTGACTATGAGTTGGGGTGTGTGCGGTGCAGCAGCCCTTTCTATTTTGGACAATGGAAGTGGGTTGCATGGTGCAGCAAAAAGCCTCACCTCAGGTGGTCTTGGCAGTATGGTGCAGCATCCCTAACTAAAGAGGTAGGGGACCTTGGACTCTAGGTCTTATCAGAATACAGTAGCCTTGACTGTGGAGACAGGAACAGGTGGTAACAGGTGCAGCATTCCTGACTGGGAGGGGTGGAGAGGTCAGCAGAGTGCAGAAACCCTAACTGTTTGGGCAGGGTGCAGCAGACCTGATTCTTTAGGCAGGGGATGGAGGCAGCAGGGTGCACTATCCCCAATCGTATGTCAGAAGACAGTGGGCAACAGGGGTGCAGCATCCTTGAATGTGGAGTAGAAGGCAGGGTGCTTGTGGGGCAGGGTTCAGGTGACAGCAGAGTGCAGCTGCTTCAATTATGGGGAAAAGACGCCATGCATCAGGATGTCATATAGTGTTTCTGTTTATACACATACATGATATATTTTTATAAACAGAAACCACAAAATAATTTGTGAATTCAGACAGTACATGTGTTTGAGATAGTAGAGTGTGACAGGCACCTGTTTGTCAATCTGACATGAAAAACAATGTTCTTACATGAATGTATTTATGAAGGAAATATCAAAGATAAACTCTTTCTATGAATAAACACAGTTTAGATTTATTTTATATTCATTAAACAACCCTGTGTTATATAGTTAGACAAAATCAGAGTTTTGATTAGAAAGAACTGAGAGCTGTGACTAGTGGTGGGTGAAGAGGCTGAAATTCATCTCAAAGTGATTCATGGAGTAACGCTGAACTGTGAAGATTCCTGCAACGTGAAGCTGGGTACTCTACGTCATGATGGAGGAATGGAAGTTCATTGAAACCAATGACTTTGCATTATTCCGCCTTCCCCAAACCAATTCTCCACCAATTTTAAGGTGAAGTACATTGAAAACAATTTACTTTGCATCACTTCACCTTGTTATTGAGCTCCAAGGTGAATTTTGTAGTGCTTCATGGGATTGCAGGTCACATGGGCTCTAGATTGTTCAGCACAGCCTCAGTTCTGTATAGTGTGTGTGGAGTGGAAGATGGAGACAGTTTCTTCTCAGAGTTCTGTGATTAAAATCCTCTAAAAACTGTTAAAAAAGCATTTTTGAGCTGTTTTCTTAATCAAAATTTAGTACATCGATTATAGGAAACCCTTCTGTGTTCATATTATTGAGTGTTTATTGTTTGAGCGTGGATTTTGAATGTTAATTTAGAACAGTCAGTCTATGTACTGTGAAGTGAGCTTTGGGTGAGGGCCATATCTATGGTGTAGGTAGATTAACTTGGAAAAAAAGGCAGTCTTTCTGTTTTGGTTATATTTTTCTTGTATAACTGTTAATGTACGCACAGTAATATTTTCAGTAATTCTTGAAATTTTTTGCTGATTGTTGTGGTACAGCAGTGTATAATTTCAGTTTGTTTAAAACATTTGGTTATATTACTAAAAGTTTTCAATTTGAGAAGCATTATTTGTAGTGTGTGTGTGAGTTTGTGTGTGACGTGTGCCTTTAAATCAGACACATTTTACTGTGCCACAGAGTAATTATAGCAGTGTGAACCTGCTATCCACCACACCTGCATACATTTTTTATACTGCTTTGTGATATCTTGACTAGTAGTGGACTGTTACTGCCATGCACTACCCCCCAACTGGCAAAAGGTAATCTTTTCCAGATGTGGATTTGTGACTTGTGAGTACTGGTTATGTGGTGTTGTGCCTTTGTGTCTGCATCTCTTGAGTGTGCAGCATGATCTTAATCTGTCTGTGCGTTTGCAGTGCACCATTAATTCTGGGAGACTTTGCAGTTCCTGTTATGCTCTCATTTCACTTCATCAGCACAGGGGAATTTTCTGGACACAAGTCAGTGGCATTTTGGGGATGCACATTAATTCCGGAGACTGTGTGTGACCACTGCACGCATGACCGAGTGAGCCATTAATTCTGAGAGACTTTGCATTTCTTGTTATGCTCCCATTTCACTTTTTCAGCACTGGGGAATTTTCTAGAGACAAGGCAGTAGCATTTTAGGGATGCACATTAATTCTGGTGACTGTGTGTGACCACTGTGTGCATGATGGAGTGCACCATTAATTCTGGGAGACTTTGCATTTTTTGTTACCCTCTCATTTCACTTTGTCAGCACTGGGGAGTTTTCTGGACACAAGACAGTAACATTTTGGGGATGCACATTAATTACGGTGACTGCATGTGACTACTGCAAGCATGCCTGAGTGCACCATTAATTCAGGGAGACTTTGCATTTCTTCTTGTGCTCTTATTTCACTTCATCAGCACTGGAGAGTTTTCTGGACACAAGACAGTAGCATTTTGGGGATGCACATTAATTCTGGTGACTGTATGTGATCACTGCGCATATGATGGAGTGCACCATTAATTCTGGAGACTTTGCATTGTTTGTTACCTCTCATTTCACCTCATCAGCACTAGGAAATATTCTATAGACAAGACAGTAGCATTTTGGGGATGCAAATTAATTTTGGTGACTGTGTGTGACCACTGCATGCATGCCTGAGTGCACCAATAATTCGGGGAGACTTTGCATTTCTTGTTGTGCTCTCATTTCACTTCATCAGCACTGGGGAGTTTACTGGACACATGACAATAGCATTTTGGGGATGCACATTCATTCTGGTGACTGTGTGTGATCACTGCGCACATGATGGAGTGCACCATTAATTCTGGGAGACTGCATTTTTGTTACCTCTCATTTCACCTCGTCAGCACTTGGGAATATTCTATAGACAAGACAGTAGCATTTTGGGATGAAAATTAATTCAAGTGTCTGTGTGTGACCACTGCACGCATGACTGAGTGCACCATTAATTCTGGAAGACTTTGAATTTTTTGTTACCCTCGCATTTCACTTCGTTAGCACTGGGAAATTTTCTGGACCCAAGACAGTAGCATTTTGAGGATGCAAATTAATTCACATGTCTGTGTGTTACCCTCTCACTTTACTTCATCAGCACTGGGGAATTTTCTGACACAAGACAGTAACATTTTGGAGATGCACATTCATTCTGGCGGCTGTGTGTGACCACTGCGCGCATGACGGAGTGCACCATTAATTCTGGAAGACATTGCATTTTTTGTTACCCTCGCAATTCACTTCGTTAGCACTGGGGAATTTTCTGGACACAAGACAGTAGCATTTTGGGGATGCAAATTAATTCACGTGTCTGAGTGTGACCATTGCGCACATGACTGAGTGAGTCATAAATTCTGTGAGACTTTGCATTTCTTTTTGTGCTCTCATTTCACTTCATCAGTACTGGTGGATTTTCTGGAGACAAGACAGTAGCATTTTGTGGATGCAAACTAATTATGTTGACTGTGTGTGACCACTGCATGCAAGACTGAGTGTGCCATTAATTCTTGGAGAAATTGCATTCTTGTTACCCTCTCATTTCACTTTGTCAGCACTGTGGAATTTTCTGGACACAGGACAGTAGCATTTTGAGGATGCACATTAATTCTGGTGACTGTGTGTGACCACTGCACACATGACTGAGTGTGCCATTAATTCTGGGAGACTTTGCATTTCTTGTTGTGCTCTCATTTCACTTTGTCAGCATTGGGGTGTTTTCTGGACACAATACAGTAGCATTTTTGGATGCACATTAATTCTGGTGACTGTGTATGTGAGGGGGGCTAATATTGTTGTCACTTTTCGCCTTACTTTGCATTAAGGTGGAAATGACAATGCAAAGTAATTATTACAAGGCAAACTGATTCTTTTGTATTGGCCACTCCACATAGCAGAGTGACAATGCGAAGTGCCCACTTTGCATTCACTTCGCCAGAGAAATATAAATTCACTGCATCTCTAGCTGTGACACAGACAAGCCTATCTCTCACAGAGAAAGATATCCACTACTTCAATTCAGCATTGAAACTCAAATGATCAACTTTTGATGAGAAGAGAATGATAGATTTTAAGCTTATCTATCTTAACACAATCCACAGACTGAGTTTGAAAGAAACATGGTGAGCAAACCAGTAACTCTAAAGCCTGCTGTGATTGGGAATTTGAAGCAGCAAGCTACAGTACTTGAAGATGATGTCATCGCTCTCCAAGCCTGACTGAGAAAGACTGAAATAACTCCACTGTTTTCAACCACTGTAAAGCAAGTTAACAAATGCTATTTAAAGAAAACCACCAAACCAAAAGTCATGAAATTTTCAGGACCCTCTAATCATGACACAGAGACTTGAATTCAGGCTTTATTGACAATATGCAAAAATGTTTGCACATAATATTTAAGGCAATTGCAGTTAAAATGTTGTTCTTATTTCAGGTACAAAATAGTCACTGATACACTTTGTTTGGCATTTTTAGATCCCTTAAGTATGGATAACACATTAGGTGAGTATATTTCATTTTCTTTTCAATTTTTTTTAAACTGGAAGCAGATAGTAACAAAACACATTTTCAGCCTGTATTCAGTAGAGGGAGGGATGCAAATAAATCAGTACTGAAGTTTGAAATACACACTGTACAACATGCCACAGCACATAACACAGAATTAACATGGTGCTATGCTTTGGGAGCATAAAGGTGACAGCTCTGGGCAGATCGGATGTGGTGATGAGTAGGCTAAGGTCCATGACAGAGGAAGACAAGCACATATTCTGCACCACCAGGAGTGTGCAGTGTAAACCACCCTGCAAATGGAGGGAATGGGCAGATATAGTACATCTACATCTGCAGCTACTGCAGAACTGTTTATGTGCTCAAGAGTCACATTACCAGGCTGTAGTGTCAGCTGAAGGTTCCATAGAGACATAGAGAAGAAGCCAAACAGTTGAGGAGAATGGAGAGAGATGATGATAGTGATTTCAGCACTAGACCAAGGAAAGGATGGTTGGCAGGGATAGGAACATATGAACATATGAAGAAGCCAGCAGAAAAAGGCCATTTGGTCCATCTAGTCTGCTCATATTGCAGGGTACACAGCTTGAGCTACTGTCCCTGCCCTCCCTCCCCACACCTCCCGTACTCGCTCCTCTTGATCCTTACCTTCCCCCTATGCCTAACCCAGCCTCTCTTAAAGCTGCCCACTGTCTTCAATGAGATCACCTCTTCTGGCAGAGCATTCCAAATGTCCACCACCATCTCAGTGAAGAAGTGCTTCCTGACCTTCCACCCTCCAGCTTAAGACTGTGCCTCCTTGTGTTATGGTTGCACTCAGTTTAAAGAGACTCTCCTTATCTACCTTATTTATCCCTTTCAAGTACCTGAGGATCCCAATCATGTCCCCTCTCTCTCACCTGTCTTACAGGGAGTACATGTTCAGTGGCCTCAACCTGTCCTCATATGCCTTACCCTGCTGACCAGCTATCATCTTTGTAGCCCTCCTCTGGACCTTTTCCAGCAGGTTAATATCCTTTTTGAGGTGTGTGCACCAGTACTGAACCCCATACTCTAGATGATGCCTTACCAGGGATCTGTACAAGGGCAGTATAACCTCCTCTCTCCTACTGCTGATCCCCCTAGATATGCATCCCAGTATCTTGTTTGCCTTTGCTGCTGCTTTCTTGCACTGTGTGGAGTGCTTCAGGTCACTAGTGATCATCACTCCCAGGCCCTTCTTCTCCCTCTGATACAGATATTTGGACTCCACCCAGGTAGTATTCTGTCCTGGAATTCTTGGCTCCAATATGCATAACTTAAGGAAGGTAACAAAGACTGTGATCTCTAGTGCTAGGTATAAGGGAGGAATTCAGATAGAATGAGAAAGTAGAATGAGTCCCAAGGAGCACCATTGCCAATGGACACCAGCAGCATGTATCCTCTAGTGAAGCTGCTTGATGGGAGTCAACAGGCAAATGAGGCTGTGGGGCAGTCCAGACACCAGGATATCAAACCATCCAGGATGGAAAGAAGATGGTTTGGGTTGTGAAGGCAGGAAATTACCTTAGTAGCCACTGAGAACACCATAGTTTGGTTAGCAGGTAAGATGGATGGGGCATTACTGGACCAGGATGGAAGGTCAAGAGATGTGGTTTCCCTTCCTGGAGTGCAGGTTAAAATTACTACTATCCAGATCTAAATAACACAGCAAGAG
The DNA here is from genome assembly GCA_016271365.2 of Neoceratodus forsteri. Taxonomy (NCBI): domain Eukaryota; kingdom Metazoa; phylum Chordata; order Ceratodontiformes; family Ceratodontidae; genus Neoceratodus; species Neoceratodus forsteri. The sequence continues at coordinate 97,026,189 of CM057449.1, read as the reverse complement.
CAGGAGCAGACTGTTGTAACCCATGCTAGCATTAACAACATCAGGAGAAGATGTCCCAAAGACATGGTGAAGACATTCAGTGAACCACGGTTGTTTCAGAAGTGAAACTATCCAATGTGATCTTTTATGACATCTTCCTAGTTTGGGGGCCAGTAATGTGTAGCAGTGGATCATTAGCTGAGTATATGCATGGATAGAGATCTGGTGCAAGTGTGAGAGATTTCTGGCCCACCAAAAATAGGCCTTCAATGGTAATGCACAGTAGTACATCCCAGATGGACTGCGACTACATTACGAATGCATGATGGTAGTGGCCAAGAGTTTGAACAGGACAGTCAGTGGTGATTTAAGATGGAGGTCAGTGGATTGGTGCAGGGGATCAACTAAGGCAGGGGGAAGAAACTGGGGAGTACCCACTGAAGGAGAGCTGAGCAGGGGAAAACTTCAAGAGGAGATCCATAGGGGAGGCAAGGAAGCATAGAGGGGTAAGTATTCTCACTTGCATGAAGCCTAAGTGTCCCACCTAGGAATATGGATAAGCTTTTGGGTCAGATGCATTTTGTAGTCCAGGACTAAAAATGAAAATAAAAATTAAATGTCCCTTTAGATCCTGCTCTATAGTGACTAACAAATTCAGTTGAACGTATTTTAAATGATCTGTCTACTGTTGATCCCTGTATAAAATATGTGGATCACATCACTGTCATGGATAATTTTACAGCCAGGTGCATTTTCATGATGCAAGGTGACTTAAAATACATCCAGGCTTGGCCTGAAGCAAATCGTATGGAAATTAACCAGAAGAAAATGAAAAAAATTTGATTTGGTAGATCAGGAAGATGGGATCACCCTCTCCTGATATTTGGTTGAACATGGGTGGTGGTGGTTGAAAAGGTACAATTTTTGGGATTACTATCCAACAGGATTTATGGATTACTATCCAACAGGATTTCAGGATTACTATCCAACAAGATTTTGGATGGAAGGAATGGGTAGAACAAATGCTCAAATAAGCAAACTCCAGATTGTATTTTCTTTCTCTGTAATGAAGCACTGGAGTTATCCTCAGGACCCTGTGTACTATTACAGTACAGTAATCAGACCAGTTCTGGAGTATGGGTACCAGGTTTGTCATGGTGGTGTCACAGTAAAAGAAAGTGAAGCCAAAGAAAGAATTCAGGGAAGAGCTATTAGGGTAATATTAGGGACAGCGATTTGATATGATGATGCCTTGAGAGAATGTAAATTAGAGAACTAAGTGAAAGGATGGAAAAGGTGGAGATGAAACAGTTTGATGAAATCAGTTTCCCTAATCACAAGCTGTTTCACATTTAACCACGAAAAAAATGCATGCTATAGCCTAAGAAACCAGTATCAGTGCAAGAACCCAAGTTAGGACCAGGGGCACCACTTGGGGCAGTTGACCCCTGCATTGCCCCCAGCATTGCAGGTCATTGTGTTTTTTTAAATAAAAATGCACCCAGTGCCTGCTGCACCCCCTCCCCACAACTGTCTCTTAGCAGTAGGGGAAGGTCCATACAGAACACCTGTGTTGTCCTTCTACATTTTTGGGTTGGCTGCTGCTAATTCATTCTCCTGGTAAAACTCAAAGTCCCATTCTCACTAGCTACTGGAGCTAGCCACACCAGTCCGCTGTGTGCATGTGAGGGAATGGGACCCAGCCATAGCTGGGAGATGTTGGGATGATGTCACATCTAAGCAGGAGAAGAAGTTTGGTGGTGATGATGAAAGCAAGCTGTCCCACATGCTGTCGTGTTGTTGGCAAGGAGGGAAAGTGCCGACTCTGCACGAGTAGTTATTAATTTTGTGTGAACTCAATTCACTGTAGTCACCAGACTGAGGACTTGTGTGGCAGAACAGTGGTTCTGCCTGTGGCAGTGTGCTCTGATTTCATTAGCAGTCACAGCAGCCAGCAAGCAGAACAGAATGGAGGATCTGATCAGCACAGCGATCAACTGAAGACAGCACAGCAGAGCAGAAAAGTCAAGTGGTGAGGGTGAGTGAGTCACAGACGAGACAAGAGTAAAAGACAAGACAGTCTAAGTGGAGAAAATTCTGATTCACTGATTCAGCAGCAGCACCGGATGGCGGAACCTTACTGTGGGGGTCCACCTAAATCTCTCTCCACCTGTCTCCGGACATATGGGTCTGCACTCACTTAACCAAGCCTCAACTGAACAGGTTGCTGATTAAAATATTAAAGTTTAAAGATTAAGATTAAGGAGAACTCAGAGCTGTGCATTACTTTAAAGATTTAAAATGACCCTTCTTTGAGTAACTGAGGACCTATCATGGTTCTGTCCCTTTGATTGCATCGAGCCAGAGGTGAGCAGGCTAAGGAGGACTGCTTCTAATTAGATATACTGCCATCCTTTGCCAGTGTAGCTGTAAAGTTACCTTCAGCAATCTGGATCAGGACTGAAGAGAATCTTTCTCATGGCTCAGGAGATGCATGAAAATGGTTCTATGATGCCAGTTCGACAAATATTTTGTCGACCGACATTACAGCAATGGATTTATGTTGACCACAAATTGCGGTTGGCATAAATCCATCAGGGAAAAAGTTGCTGCTCATTGGGGGGCTTCACCCCTGAACCCTTCATGTGGGGCCTCTGTCCCCACTACTCCTGGACTTAGAATAATCACCTCTGAGTCAGAGTTGACTTAGGGATGGGGTGCAGGACCAGGGGAAAGAGTGTTGGAATCCCTGTTGGACTTTTCAGTGAACTGGTGATGTTGTCGGCATTGACGTGTTTACTGTAAAAGTTTCACTGTGAGGAAGGCATATCCATAATAACAGACTCTCTTGCAGTGTTCGGTTCAGGGAAGTGGAAGTGTGTTATCTCATTATCCCGAGGGAACTCGTTAGAAATAAAATACAGAAAATAAAAGAAATGGCAGACAATACCTGACTGTGCCAAATATTAGTTTGACCATAGTGTTTGTTTGATTTATGGAGTTGTACATGTATTTTAGAGTATGGTAAATAAATGTCCACAACCACTCAGCTGTCCTTTGGTATCCTTTGGGAACTTAAGAATAGAGATGCAGCGAATTTAAATTTAGCCGGCGAAGTGCCCATGAAGTGGGCACTTTGCATTGTCACTCCGCTACACGGAGTGGCCAGTGTGAGAGGCTCACTTCACCTTGTAAATATGACTTCGCATTGTCCTTTCACCTTAATGCAAAGTAAGGCAAAGTGACAGCAATATAGGCAGCCCCACACACATCACGTGGCTTACAGTACTGTAAGTCGCATACTTTAACCAGGCAGGAAGGAAGTGACTCACGCAAGCAGATACTTTCACTTTCTCCTGTGCAGAGGGAGGAAGAGGAGGCAGTTTGTCTTAGTGGGAGCAGAGAGAGATCATTTTTATTGTAAAAGTAAAACCCCAACAGCTTTTTTGAAGGCTATTTTGTTGACTGTTTATTGTTTTTTGTACTCTTGTTGTAGACAGTTCATTTTTTATTTCTGTGATTTCTTGTTTTTTACTTTTATAAGTTTTTGTTTGTCTGTGTGTGTGTATCTGACTGTGTGTGTGTGTGTGTGTGTGTGTGTGTGTGTGTGTTGTGTGTGTGCGCCTGTGTTGTGTGTGTGAGTGTTTCATTGACTGTCTCAACTCCTCATCATTGAGGGAAGGACAGAGGGAATGTCTGGGACTGTGTCGGGGGCAGTGGAACTGTGTCCATGTGGCAACATGGTTGGCAGGGAAGGAGTGCACTATGGCAGGGGACATGACCGCATGCTTTTGGACCATTCTAAAAGCTTGGGTCCCCACTCCAGAAGCAGCAGCAGTAGCACCACCACCACCAAGTCCACCACCACCAGCAGCAGCAGCTCCAGAAGCACCACCTCCACAGCAGGATGTGCTGGAGGTTGATCACTACCATGTCCTGGCTGCTAGTGCATCTGGCCCTCCCATGCCTGGTCCCCCCGCAGCTCCACAGTTTGGGAGTTTTTTGACTGTGGTGGGAGGGACAGCAGTCTGGTACATTACTGCATCTGTGGTGTAGAGGTGTGCCGTGGCCCCCGGGGAACACAGCCAGGTACTGGGGCCAGCGCACCCACATGATAAATCACCACAAGATGGAGTGGCAGGCTTCCACACAATGGGACAGGCCTCCACCTGCTGGCCCTTCTGTGGCAGTGGAAGAGTGTCCTGCTGTCCATCGCTGCAGCAACAAGAGGAGGACCACAGCAGCAATTGCTCAGCACCACCCCACCACCATCACTAGCAGCTGTACCACCACCAGTGGACCCCACAATGCCTGTTACTCATGCTTACCTTTCTGTGTTGTGGCCTGCAGTGGAAGAAAACAATGAGAGGGTGAGTGTTGTCCAGCAGCAGTTGGAGCACATAGAGTGACACCAACTGCAGATTGTGTCAATGCTCCATCTGCTGCTGGACCATCAGGGATCCTACATTAGCTTTTTTTCCAGAACCCCCCCCCCCCCACTATGTTATACTTATAATCCAAGTTAAGAATGTGTACCCTCCCTGACGTATTTCCGGTGCCTCAATAATGTTTACTTTCTGTTGTGGAGTGGTTGTGGAAAAGCGGGACTGAGCAGTGTGAGCATAATGTATTAAATTACATGTGTGCACTGTGCAGTCAGTGTTCTTTCCTGTGTGCAGACCAGACACTGTCCAGTGTTTGTGCAAACATATATATATATATATATGTATATATGGTGTGACTTATTCAGTGTTGGGTAAATTAATTTTTCTATTACTTTCTATTACTTTTAGAAATGTGTCTAGGAAGCTCCAGCAGTCACTAGGAAGGATGGAGAAGTACTAGAACAAGTAATACACCATGCAGTTACATATGTCTTTTTATACCAAAGTAGTACATAACTGTAACTGATTACATTTATTTGAAAGCAACTAGTAACTAACCTATTACTCTCAAATAAATGTAATCTGTTATAGTTATTTATTATTTTTGTATTGTTTTTGTATGAAAATAAATACATAACTGTAACTGTAAGGTGTATTACTTTTTTAGTACTTCTCCATCCTTACTAGTGACTGCACAGAGCTTCCTGGAACAAGTTTCCAAAAGTAATAGAAAGTACTAGAAAAAGTAACTTACCCAACACTGGACTTATTGCAGTATGTATAGAATAGCGACAAGAATATATAATATATATTTTATTGGTACCATCATCATCAGTGCACTAAGTGATATGCTATTTTTTCAATGATCTCTGGCCAGTGTGCACCTTAGTCACACTCACATGGTGCAATGTACTGACTTTAGAGATCTATATAGCAACAAAACTCCTGCTTTTCCACTAACTGTACCCAACAGACATGAAGTGTTGGTGATGGTGAGGCACCAAAATATTTTACGGATGTTGTACAGACACTGTAAAGTCAGAAAATATATAAGGCCCAGCACACTCACTGCCAAATGCCAACACACTGTGCCACCACAGTTCTTCTTTTCATTTTTTGTTCTGGAATAAGTGATGTCTTTCTACTTTAGAGTGGCAGTGTCAGTTTTTTAGCAAGTTGATATATACCATAACATGGTGCCAGTGGTTGCATAGTGTGGTGGCAGTGGACTACAGGACATGTTATATATTCTGACTTTAAAATGTCTGTACACCATAATATATTTTGGTTGCCTCAGCAATATTCAATGTCTGTTGTGTATGTTTTGTTGAAAAGCATTATTTTGTTGTGCTGTTATCTCCACAAAGTCATGTGTGCACTGTGAGTGGCTGAGATGCACAGTGGCCAGAGACCTCTGAAAAAAATATCATATCACTTACTCCACTGCTGCTGCTGATGGTACCAATAAAATACACATTATATATTCTTACCTTTATTCTTTACATGCTGCAACAAGTCACACCATATATATGTTTGCACAAAGCTGGACAGTGCCTGGTCTGCACACACAGAAAAGAACACTGACTGCATACACGCAATTTAGCACAGTATACATGCACTGCTCAGTCCTGCTTTTGGACAAATACTTCACAACAGAAAGTAAACATTAATGAGGTTCCAAAAATATTTATTTTTTGAAATAGACATTAATTTATAATTTATGACATTATGTGCTCACACGCAGTCACAAGAATTTTTGTGCATCTCCAAAATGCAACTGTCTTGTGTCCAGAAAATTCCCCAGTGCTGACAAAGTGAAATGGGAGCGTTACGCCAAATGCAAAGTGTCCCAGAATTAAAGGAGTACTCAGTCATGCTTGCAGCACACACACACAGTCCCCAGAAGTTTTGTGCATCCCCAAAATGCAACTGTCTTGTGTCCAGAAAATTCCCCAGTGCTGAAGAAGTGAAATGGGAGCATTACACCAAATGCAAAGAGTCACAGAATCAATGGCACACTCAGTCATGCACGCAGTGCTCACACACAGTGCCCAGAAGCTTTGTGCATCCCGAAAATGCAACTGTCTTGTGTCCAGAAAATTCCCCAGTGCTGATGATGTGAAATGGAGAGTATTACACCAAATGCAAAGTGCCTAGAAATAATGGCGCACTCAGTCATGTGTGCAGCGCTCACACACAGTCCCCAGAAGTTTTGTGCATACCCAAAATGCAACTGTCTTGTGTCCATAGAAACATAGAAACATAGACTTTGACAGCAGATAAGGACCACTTGGCTCACCTAGTCTGCCAATTTCTCTACCTAGAGGATAAGCTGCAGATCCTATTTAACCAACAACCTATTTCTTCCGACCACCCACAAAAATTGCCTTATGTCTGTCCCATGCATTCTTGATTTCTCCCACAGTTTTAGACCCCACAACCTCCTCAGGAAGGCTGTTCCATGCATCCGCCACCCTCTCTGTGAAAAAAATACTTCCTCACATTGCCCCTGAGCTGTCCCCCCTCTATCTTCAAATTGTGTCCCCTTGTTCTTGCACATCTCTTTTTCTGAAAGATGCTACCCTCTTGGACTTTGTTGATTCTACTGAGGTACTTAAACATTTCTATCATGTCCCCCTCTCCCTCCTTTCCTCAAGGGTATACATATTAAGCTCCTTTAGCCGCTCCTCGTATGGCTTCTCTTGCAGACCCTGCACCATTTTAGTTGCCTCCTCTGAACTGTCTCCATCCTGTCTATGTCCTTGCGGAGATGGGGTCTCCAGAACTGGATGCAATACTCAGATGGGGTCTCACCAACTGTTTGTACAGGGGGATAACAACTTCTTGAGCTGATGCAGTGAAATGGGAGCATTACAAGAAATGCTGCTGCTGTTGCAATTATGTGCTGCTGTGTATTGACCTTACTGTGATAATGATGTGACTGTGATGATGTCCAGTGTCTTTCCAAACCATATGAAGGAAGGATAACATGAATGACCATTCAGTGTACTGGGTCCATCACAAATAATGTCTTTGAGAGAACTGTTAGTTGCCCAAAGTGTGCTGCGATCACCTCAACAGGAAGAGTGCCCTTTGTGTATACACCAATAGTAGCCTTGGTGAGTTGATATGTACATATATACATATATGTATTTTCTTGGGGAGGGGGTTGACATAAATATATATGTACTCATTTAGTGTTTTCTTTCACAGGTCATATACTGTTGGTGTGCACATCCCTATGCTTGAAAAATTGTGATGTTGGAACTGGAAATGGAATACTCTCAAGCCAATGATGGTAAGTATTTTTTTTTTGGGGGGGGATTATCATATTTGCAAGCAGGTCTCATTAAAGGTTTATTGTTTGGTCACTTCTTCACAGATTTTATTTGCATCCTTCTCCAGTCCAGCAATGATGGTCATGGTCATCATCGATTCAAACGACTTCTACTTGTTGCATGTCTGCCAGCCAGCCCGGGGGGTGGGGTTATGATGTTGAAGTTCTTTGGTTAAGGCAACTATGACACAACAAAGCATCTGGATGTTTCCTAAAAAAAGAAATGAAGTACTTATTGCAACTTGATTGCAGCAGTAACACATTATGTTTAAGCCATGGCTGTTCCACCATGGGTATATGGATTAACACAGATAGCAAGCTGTGAAGCCACAAGAACACCAAATCATCAGATCACACCAAATTTAGTACCAGGCTGTAAGAAATACAGTGTCAGTGTCCCTGCATCTTAACTCAAGTTACATTTTAAAACCACAGCTTGTCAAGTCACATGACCCGGGTCAAACTTTTTTCAACACTGGCATGGCTGCGGCTTTAAACTTGGAATACAGTGCATCAACCATGTTGTGTTGGACAAATATTTTGTGACGTAATTGTCACCTACTTTACGAATCATCAGTCAAATTTTTTGCACTCTTATAAAAAAAAAAGGAACAGATTAAATAGAACGGATATACTTACCAGTATGGAAATGGAAATCCCATAGGTTGCTGTATACAGTAATGCTGTACCATTAGTGTAGATCTTCAGCAAAGAAGAGTAATTTGTTAACCTGTAAAAAATCAAAATAAGTTGACCATATTTGCTTGACCATTGCACCTCAGAAAAGCAACAGGAAGCAAAACACACAGCTATAGGAAGTTGAACAGCATGAAAAACATTAGTACCCATACTCCCTATAGTATGCTTGTTGCTGATGGATGTGGTCTCCTGTTCGACTTCCTCTGCCTTGGTATGGTGAAGACATGTAATGGAAAACATCATCAGAATGGTGGTGGTGGGTGGTGGTGGTCATAGCGTAGGCACATGATAACAATCCCTCTCACATCTTCCTGCATCTGGTAGTGGTTGCAGTGGCTAACAGCAGTCTTATGGTGGTGGTCAAGGGGGTCACACAGTGACATTCCCTATGGTGGCAGCAGCTAACAGCGGTTTCATTGTGGTGGTCAAGGGGAGCACATGGTGACATTTCCTATGGAGGCAGTGACTAACAGCAGTTTCATGGTGGTGGTCCAGGGAGGCACACGGGGACATTCCCTATGGTGGCAGTGGCTAACAACAGTTTCATGGTGGTGGTGTAGGAGGGCACACATTGACATTCCCTATGGTGGCAGTGGCTAACAGCAGTTTCATGGTGGTGGTCCAGGGAGGCACATGGGGACATTCCCTATGGTGGCAGTGGGTAACAGTGGTTTCATGGTGGTGGTCCAGGGAGGCACATGGGGACATTCCCTATGGTGGCAGTGGCTAACAACAGTTTCATGGTGGTGGTCCAGGAGGGCACACAGTGACATTCCCTATGGTGGCAGTGGCTAACAGCAGTCTTATGGTGGTGGTGGTGGTGGTACAGGGGCCAGGATATATTGTGCTCTATTTTACAAATGTGACCTGACAGTGACATATGGAATTTGAGTCAGTCTGAGTGGGACACTGATTTAACTTTATCAAAAGAAAACATGTATCATGATATAACAAATGTGACAGCCTTTTAATCACATAAGTGTAAACCTGCTAACATTAACCTAATTGTCAACCTCATACAGAAAGCTGCCCTCACAGTCATCTATGTCTGAATTCTGACCACTGGGAAATTCTTTCCATTGTGTCATCATCTACGCCAGTGGTAGGTTATTTCATGCTGCCACTGTCAGTGCCATCAGGATGATCCATTTTTACATGAGCCAAACCATGACCAGGCTGGGGGACGAATACTGAGGTTGCAGTTTGAGTTGGCATGTGCCTCTCATTCATTTTTATGAATGTCAGCAAAATGACATTGGCAGGAGAGAGGTTTGTACGATAATCCCGAACTATTGCACGCTGAGCTGAATATCCTCTCAACACTTACACTGAGGGTGGGCATGTCAGTTACTTCAGTGCCACTGCGATCAGCTCTGTCCATTCACTGACCTTTCCACTCCAGTATAAAAGATGATGATCAGTTATTGACAGATGTCTGTTTTCAGACAACTATGACTAAACCATTCATTGTGCTGCACTAAGTCCAGTGGTTGATGCATCATCCTGTTCTCCAGAATCATTTATGTCACAAATCCCAACTTGGGACAAAGCATCCCAAATGGGGTTAATGTCAATTGGTTTTGATGACAGACCACCTGAACTGCAGTTCCTTCCCTACAGGGTGATATGCTTGATACTTTCCAAGTTCACCTTCAGCCTGATTATGCTGCTGAGGTTTGCTGACCTTGGCACGGACGCCTGTATCCCATGAACCAATCGCACTCAGTTGCCCACTGACATTTTTTACCTGTTCAGGCGCACCTCCAGTAATGAGGCAATTCCATGTTTGTATCATAGGTCCAGCATTGTTGCTGTTGTATAGTTGTCACTATGCTGAATGCTCAAGATGTGACAATTCTGATTGAATACTGTCAGCATGCGTTTCAGCAACACACTGCTAGCATTGCCTCCGGCAACATCTAAGCTATGCTGTACATTCACCAATGTCTGCCTCAGCACCCCCAGCAGTGGAATTGATTGGTTAATAGAGGCAGACTCACCACTCACTGCCTGTGTGGCATGTTCAAAATGCCTTAAAATTGTTATTACAGAGTTCATGAGGTGCCACTGTTCAGTTGTCATATACATGAAGACCCTGGAACTGTCACGGCTAGTGTACATGACAAGATATTCTGAGATGGCTTTGTATTGTTCATACAACTTCTCTGCCATGTATAAAGTGGAGTTCCACCATGCAACAACTTCCAGCTTCAAGTGGTGCTGCAGGAGGCAGTTTTGGATCTGCAACTGCCAAAGTTTGTCACAGGCCTTTGCAGAACGTGAAAAGTAAGAACAGATATGGCGTGCAACTGTCAGCATTTCCTTTATATCAGAGTGATGCAAAAACCCCTGCACCACAAGATTTAAACAGTGGGCCATGCATGGAACCTGAACAAAGCCACCATTCATGATGCATTTAACCACATTTGACCCATTGTCACTTGCTATGAACCCAGCTCTCAGGGACAGGGGGTTCAGCCACTTGTCAATTTCAGTCAGTACCAAGTCCAACATGTTTCACCAGTGTGTGAACAGGTCATATTGTGCATCGCAATTGTTGCATGCTGTCGAATTCCTGGAAGATTGCTACCATGACACCCCACCTTACTGCACTGATTATTCAATTTACCAACAGCAGAAACAACACCCGGCACCTGCGTCCAATGTGCAATTCTGCACAAATATGAACTCCCCACTGTTTTGCCACTTGTCCACATATCCATACTTAAATGGATGAATGGAGAAGAGGAATACTGAAGGGCATGTCTTACAGAGTCGGACACAGTACGGTACAACTCAGGAACAGCACTGGTGGAAAAGTATGTCCAGGATGGGACTTTCCATTTTGGACAGGCACGTGCTGCAAACCACCAGAACCCAGAATTCTCCATGAAGGAGAAGGGCAAAAGATCAATTGCCAGCATTTCAGCTACAGCAGCATTAAGTTCACATGACACTGTATGATTGGGTGGGTACTTCACATATGAGCAAAACACTCTGTAATGTGGGCTGACTTAAATGTTTTACATGGGGTGTGATGACAAATGGTTCTACCCTGTGAATGGCATTGGCAGGGGGTGGAGTGTGGACATGTGATGAAGATGGTTGCACAGGTGATGAAAAATACACACAAATGAAGTTATGTTCCCAGATTTACAAACAGGGGTTGAAGTACCACTTGCACTAGACATACTGCCTTGACCACCACCACCACTGCTATTCTCACCACCACTGGACAAAATTTAAAAATCATTATGCTCCTCTACCTCATCATGCCTGTAGTAATCCTCTGCTCTTATTTCATTGTTACTGCACACCATTTAATTTCCTACATGATCTTACAGTCATGGAAGGGGATAACATGCTCATTATGGTTAATGATGAGGGTGAACACCCCACAGTGGTATTAGCTGCCATCTTGTGCTGAGTCCACAGTGCCATGTGCCTGTTCTTAAGATATGCATGCTGTCCCCCTGTGCCCAGATGGCTCCCCTTTTTACCTCGCCTCACACGCACATGGCAAACCTGGCAGATTGCAACTGACTCATCATTTGCATCTTGCACAAAAAAATCCCAAACAAGGGATTGTGATCCCTTACTTTTAACATGTCCCTGATGCTGCTTATTGGACTCCACTTTTTATGCCCTGAAGTGGGGGATGTGCTACACGATTTTACAGGCCAGACACACTTGGACTGCAACTGACCACCACAACTACCTACCATTATTGTGTCATCATCATCATCATCATCAACTGAAACATGGTAAATCAAAACTTTTTACGGGGGAGGGTTTAATTCAAACAGACCCAGACACAGCCACCTTGAATTTCTTTTTCTCTGGTTCCCAACAGGGGTCACTGACAACATCATCATATTCATCAACATCATCCACATCCACATCTTCTGCTTGGATGCTGCTGGCATGTGGACTGCATGTTACAACCACTGCAACATCAGCATCATCAGATTCATCATCAACACCACCAACACCTGATATTTTCTCACCACTCTGTGAATCATTGCATGGCAAATGCGTGGCTTGAACCACGGTGGAAGAAATGTGACATTGTATGTTATCGCTGCCATGGTGATCAGAATTCTCATGTTCAGTTACCAATGGGATTGGGCTGTTACTGGGGATATAACATCATCTACACTGTCACTCACTGGCACTGCTTTACACTCAACTATATTTCTGGACACGATCAACTGGTCAGAAGCGGAACTTGAGGCAGCAGTACTCATACCACCAGCAACTGCACTAACACCACCAGCTGGGACAACATCATCTCCTCCAACTATGAGTGAAGCTACCAATTGTGCTGTAAAAAAAAACATTGAAGGAGAAATACCTTTCCTCATGTCAGCAATGCACTTCTGTGACTAAGTACTACCATGCCCACAGACAATCTTATCACTGACAGGAGTGTCATGGCAAGAAACAGCTTTGCTTGCACGTCTCTTTGCCGGCATTGTGGGGGAACAACATGAATATTCTAAACAAATTTAGATTTTGGAACATTCACTCTGGGCCCCTGGATCTGAAGCCAAAAAAAACAACTATGGCTTTAACAAACGATACAGATGCAAAGTCACAACAAGTTCAACAACACCTTAACTAACCAGTGGTGCTCAAGTCACAATCCAATCTGGAAAAGAATACCTTTTGCCAGTTGGGGTGGGGGGGCACTGTGACTGCAGATTACAGTAACAGTACAAAACCATGATACCACAATGGCAGTACAAAAGCACACAGATGCAGTGGATAGCAGGTTCACACTGCTGCAGTTACACTGTGGCAAAATGAAAGGTGTATTATTTGATGTCACGCACCGCACATACACATACACACACACACACACACGCACACTTTGTCTAAGCAAATTGAAAACTTCAGTAATATACCCCATATTTTAAACAACCTGAAATTATGCACTGCTGCACCAGGTCCTCTACACACTCAGCAAAAAAATGTCAACAGTTAATGAAAATATTACTGTGTGTACATTAACACAGTTATACAAGAAAAATATAACCAAAAAACAAAGAACTCCCTATTTCTCCAACTTAAATCTACTTACACCACAGATACACCCCTCCCACAAAGCACACTTCCACTGTCTGTCAGTACACAGACTGAATGTTGTACATTAACATTCAAAATCCACACATAAACAATAAACACTCGATGATATGAGCACAGGAGGGTTTCCTACAATCGATGCACTAAACTTTGAGCAAAAAAAATTACTCAAAAAGGCTTTTTTAATAGATTTTAGAGGGTTTGAACCACAGAGAGCTCTCAGTGCAAACTGTCTCCTACAGCTACCTTCCACTCTACCCTGAACGAAGCTGTGCAGAACAATCTACAGCCCATGTGACCTGCAATCCCATGAATCACTGCAAAATTCTCCTTTGGAGCTCACTAACAAGGCAAAGTAATGCAAGTTCATTGATTTCAAAGTACTTCACCTTAAAATTAATGGAGTAGAGGTGTTGGGAAGGTGGAATAATGCAAAGTCATTGCTTTCAAGGGACTTTGTGTTCCTCATTATGACGCAGTACTCCACTTCTCATTGTGGAGTACTTCACGGATTCTGCTCATCGTGAATCACTGCTGGAGTGAATTGAACCACTCACCCACCACTCACTTAAGAATCACATACTGTCAAATATCTCTGACTACAGAATCACCTGCCAGTTTCCTTTCTTGAGCACAGATGAGTTGGCTTGTTTCTAACATGTGTGGCGTTTCAGAATACTGTCTCCATGTATTTTGAATCATTTTTAAAAAGTACTGCCTGATAATACCAGTATCCTACTAACATACACATTTAGTTTTTGCCATATTGGTCCTTGTAAGACAGATCCAGAAGCAAATGGTTTGATACCTTTTATTGGACCAAAATAGATGTTACAAAAAGAACAAAGTGCTTAAGCTTCGGACTAACAAAATCCTTCCTCGGAAGCTTATGACAGTTATCTAGAAACTCACATATAATTAACACCCAGATCATACATAAAAAAAACAGAAAGCATTCTCATTGGTTTAAAATACTAATTTAAATTGTCGCTAAAGTTAGAAACAGTTGAACCAGACCTCACCAGTTTGCCATCAACCAAGATGCCTTCAAAGTCAAATCTCATTAGCGTAAGATAAAATTTGAGCAGAATGCTCAAATATCATAAATTCTGAATGTCTCAGCATGTGCAGTGAAAACAGTCTTAATAAACTGTTGAATTCAATTCTTACTTAAGTACATGTTAAAATGTAAGATCATTTTCAGTTTGTATCTGGTGTAATGTTAATGTATACTGTATGATGTTATGTGTACACTTGCAAAAGGTAATGAAAATCCAGTTATCCCAATAGGTTGCAATTTGTGTGCAATAAACTAAACTAACAACTTTTGCTATGCACATTAGATAACACTCAGCAGGTAGGAAAGCTAAATTATTCTGAATTATATGAGCTTGAACACTCATCTAGTATGCAAATGCTAAGTAGTCCTAGCAAACTGCTGCCAAATATAAAATGTTAGCTCTTCTTGGTTAGAAACCCTTCAATTCTAGTGCCTTCTTTTCACAGCATGTTAAATGTGTACCTTTTTTGCGTTCACTTGCGTAAGGAACGTTTTGGGAGAGTAGCACACTTGGAGGTGTGCCTCTCCCACCCAATGCACTACTCCCTTGAGCAGGCGTGGCGGTCCTGCACCAATTAGTGCAGGAGCTCAGTATGACAGCAGTGTTCCTCTGCTTCAAAGGAAAGCACCGCTGCCATACTGAGTGCTGCCCCCCCCTCGCCTCACCGTTGCCTCGCCCAGCGTGCATCACGCCCGCCCCTCCAAGCTTTGGTGCCGCTGAGCCCACCCCAGCGTGGCAAATGCTGTTGCCGGCAGGTGCCCAATCCCCCGTCGGCTCCACGGCCCCCAAGCCATCCTGCTGCCATGCTGAGGCCTGCCCCAACATGGCAGCAGTCAGTTTAGTTGCCGGCAGTGCCCAATCCCCGCTCTCCCTCCGCCCTCCACGTAGTTTGCAGACGGGGTGCCCAACCTCGCCGGCCTCAGCCCCTCCAGTCATCTTCTGCCATGCTGGGAGCCCACCCCAGTGTGGCAAACATCCCACATCATCTTTTTTTTATTTTTTAAACTGTAAAACAAAAACGGTCCATGGCGCGTCTCCCAGGCTCCCCTCCCACAACCTGCACCCACCCACTGTGCACCCAGCCTCCCCACACCCCCCCTCACCCCATACTTACCTCCGGACTCTGGCGCGACGATCTTCGGTGGACCGGGAACACGTCTGCACTCTTCAAAGCCGACCGCGAACTGAGGAAATGCCGGTAAGCTGTATAATGGGCTACATAGAGGCGGTTTCAACTTTATGCATATCTCAGTCATTTTTGGAATTTTTGCAAATTTTCAACATGGGTTTTGGGACCCCTTCTCATGAATGAGTCACTGTCATGGCGTTATTCAGGCCTGAAGGTGATTTCGCAGGCACTGCACAGTCACTGCATGAAATCACCTTTGGCCTTGAATAATGCCATGACAGTGACATCATTCATGAGAAGGGGTCCCAAACCCCATGTTGAAAATTTGGCAGAAATTCCAAAATGACTGTTTTATTAGCTTGCATTGCGCAGTTCCTACCACAGGCTCGTAAGTTTCGCAAATTTTCAATATTTTCACTCCAGATTTTCAACATTGCCATTTTATCACACCTTCTTATGAGCTATAGC
Organism: Neoceratodus forsteri; assembly: GCA_016271365.2. Taxonomy (NCBI): domain Eukaryota; kingdom Metazoa; phylum Chordata; order Ceratodontiformes; family Ceratodontidae; genus Neoceratodus; species Neoceratodus forsteri. The sequence goes on along the minus strand of CM057449.1, from coordinate 97,010,046 downwards.
TGTCATTTTTCACATCTCACCCAAAATGTGTTTCCACCCATGTAGCACGCAATGGCGCAGTCGGTGTGCGAAATCAATGTATGGAACACATTAAGAAAATCTCAGTGACACTGTTCATGAGCAGAGGTCTTAAAATGGCTATGTTGAAAATTTGGTGAAAAAATTCCTAAAAATGACTGTTTTACGAGCGTGCATTGCGCAGTTCCTACGCACTCTCGTACGTTTGCGAATTTTCAATATTTGCACTCCAGACTTTCAACATTGCCATTTTACCACACCTCCTCATGAGCAGTACAGCTGTCATTTTTCACATCCTGCCCAAAATGTGTTTCTGCCCATGTAGCGCACAATGGCGCAGTCGGTAGCGAACTCAATGTATGGGACACATTAAGAAAATCACAGTGACACTGATCATGAGCAGAGGTCTTAAAATGGCTGTGCTGAAAATTTGGTGAAAACATTCCTACAAATAACTGTTTTATGACTCTGTGTTGCGCAGCTCCTACGCACGATTGTAAGTTTGCAAATTTTCAAGATTTTCACTCCAGATTTTCAACATTGCCAGTTTACCACACCTCCTTATGAGCAGTACAGCTGTCATTTTTCACATCCTGCCCAAAACATCTTTCCGCCCATGTAGTGCACAATGGCGCAGTCGGTGTGCGAAATCAATGTATGGGACACAGTAAGAAAATCACAGTGACACTGTTCATTAGCAGAGGTTTTAAAATGGCAATGTTGAAAATTTGGTGAAAAATCCTACAAATGACTGTTTTACGAGCGTATGTTGCACAGTTCCCACGCACGCTCGTAGGTTTGCTGAATTTTCAATATTTCCACTCCAGATTTTCAACATTGCCATTTTACCACACTTCCTTATGAGCAGTACAGCTGTCATTTTTCACATCCTGCCCAAAATGTGTTTCCGCCTATGTAGCGCACAATGGGGGTAACAACAAGGTCATGCTGACAATTTATTGTGCAAATACCAGCAATCGCACAGGACATTAGGGTAAAGCACCATACATGCCAAACACCACTGCAAATACCTGCAAGCGAACGTTCGGCATTGACAAATGCTTGTTTTGTTATGCACATCTACTGTAGTTAGCAGTTATACTGTAGTCACCCGTCAGTCTTATCTTGAGTTGTGATCCTCCTCTGGGTTTCCAGTATACAGTACATGAACATTACACTAGATGAACTTGGTTGAGTGTTATGTAACCCCTAGATGGCGCTATCCCAGGGGCTACTACCCCTGCCTGATTTGCCACTAACAGGTTGAGGGGCCTGGATCCGATGGCGGGTGCGTCCACCCAGAGGTCAGGGTTTGCAATAGTTAAACTAACTTGGTCACAGCCCTCTGGGACACTGCAACCCCCCTTTATTCCCACTAGTGGCCTACACAGTATATCAGAATTACCTTCACAGTATACACTTACCCCCAGGACTGGTTCAGGCACTGGGACCCCCTATAAAATAAGAAGATACAGTGCAACAATCACAGTACAATACTTTAACATAGACAAATACCTCAGGCAGTATAACTTTGCTGAAACAAACAGCTCTGATTTATTTAGGGATATAACAAGGACAGGGGAAATCAGGTTAATTAGCTTATCACTTTACTCATCTACCTATGGCTCTGTGCACAGCCTATCCTTACCAGTTACTGTACCTGGGTACCCAAGCCCTAGTGGCTAGTCCAAACCGTGGCAGCTGATAGGGACCCTTTCACACAGAGAAAAGAAAAATTAGTTAAACAGTCAGCAGTACAGTAATTCCATTTGGATTCAATGTGGCAATTCAACAGGGAGTGACCCTGAATTAGAACTCACGACCTCCAAACAAGATAGGGTCCTTCAACGTCAGCAGGGCTACTCTTGAGCTCCACGAGACTCCTCACACATTTATATGACCAACTGCAACAGGCAAAAGTCCTTTAATGGCAGCAGGATTCACTTGAGCTACACAAGCTTCCTCACACATTTATATGGTAAAAAGAAAGTACTATACCAGGCAGGCTGCTTCTCTATCCCGATCGCAATTACTGCACAATACCCGGGAGAACACACAGCAGATTCAGTTCCTGACAGACCGAGCGCAATTCAGCAATTTCTCCAGTCTTCTACAGGGTGAGCCTGGTTTCTACTCTTCAGATATCCTTTGATTCTCTTCACAGGACAAATTCAGTCCTAACAAGCAGTTACACAAGCTGCAGACCAGAACTCGGGGCCTTACAAGCGTTTCCCAACTAAAACTGCACACCGAAAAAGCACAGGGCTCCTTCTCTCTTCACTGCCAGAGCTCAACTGAAACTCCAGCAAACAAAACCTGGCACTTCCTTTGAGTTCCTCCCAGTTCTTGGCTGGATTGGCTGTCACTCACAATAGACTGCCCCTGTTGGTCCAAAAAGGCACCGGAAGTCCAAACTACATCTTCCAGAGTCGCTGCCCATACAATCTTCTTGTGGCTGGCTCAGATTACGAGTCCAAGTTCTGATTCGTCCAAGGCACCATTTTAGAGCTACCTTAACCCACACTGATTGGTCCAGTTCAGCAGTTCAAAACTAGAATGGGGAACTAGGCAAACACAGTTCTGACTGCAAAGAAAGCAGGTTAGACAAACTGTATTTTCATTATTACTCTAAATGATTTCTGGCAAACAGTTACATCTTTCAGATAGGTTCCCTTTGCACTCCTAGTGACTGCAAAAATGGAGTGAATTGGCAGCAGCTCAATTGGTACTCAAGCAGAGAAACACACAGTCCCTCCATACAAACTAATTATGTCTGCAAGCAGACAGCTCTTAAAGAGACAGTACCAGAGGCTCTAAAAAACACTCACAGATAAATGGCTTAAACGCCAAACACCATTCAGGCTTGGAGCATTCAAGCAAGCTCCTGGAAGTCTTTTGGGAACCCCCATTTGCAGGGGGGTTACACCCTTCCTGGCCTGGGAAAGCTTGACGTCCGCGTCAAGCAAGTACCCCCATAAGTTTCAACTGCAACCATATACATTTGCATTAGGCTCACGCATGTAATCATCAGTCAATATATCATTTTACCAAGAACACATTTCTGAAACATTGCAGTACGTCACTCTTTACACAGTATTACACACACATTGTACCATAACTCAAGTTATTACCTCTTGTACGTGAAACCTGAAGAGAGGGGGCCCTTCCCTATCAGTTACCTTGGGGCTGGACAGGGGGAAGGGCACCATACTTAGAGGGCAACACAAGTAACTTGGAGTTAGCACTGACGCTCAGTTTGGGCAATGAGCTCAGGGACACATACACTGCTTTATGGACAACATTGAGAGGCAAGTCCACAGGCCTCCCAAGGGAATCATAACTGAGGTGCACCACAGGCTTTACAGCTCGACCAGTCTTTCTAGGGGAACTGTTACAGTCTCTGCACTCTGAGCCTCATTTTCAGCATTGTCCTCACTTGTCAGGGGAGTCTCCATGGGGTAGAGAGGCTAGAACTTGGGGCACTTTCAGCTCCAGGAGTTACAGTCTCTGAGTCCACAACATTTGGCTCACATGGAGAGCTTTCGGACACTGGCAGTGGACTGTCAGGGCACTCAAAATACTCTTCTTTTTCTGGTGTATCGGCAGTCTGCCCAAATCCATCATTTTACTCCCCTGAAAGCTCAAACAGTTCAACCATGCACAATGATTCCATTTCATCTGATCTGATGCTTTGCACTTCACTTTCTGGGAGCATTGGCTCCAGGGACGAAGCTGGGGGCTTAGACAGTCCAGAAGGCCCAGCTTCATCTCCAGTATTGACTAGGAGATTGCCCCGAAACAATTGACTCAGTTCGTAAGAAGGATAGTATTCAAAGTCACTCTCACTTTCTTCTGATATGGACTGACAGTCATGCTCAACTGGGACTTGTGGAGGGGAACACTTTAACTCTGCTTCTGTAGGTGCAGACTTTCTTGATCTTTCTTAGCAGCAGCTCTAGTCACTGGTCCAGAGGGGCATCTTCTGGGGCTCAGACTCAATCAAGATGTGTCCAATGGGCAGTAAATGATTTCTATGCATTGTTTTTACATCTTTTGAATTATTCTCAGGCCTTACTTTGTACACTGGCAGATCATCTAGTTTGCCCACTACAATGTGAGGAGATGGTGCCATCTGTCAGCAATCTTGTGTTTGCCATGCAGTCCCAGATTTCTTAGCATACCGATCTCCTCCTGGAGTTCCTGTGCTTTCACCTTTTATCATACCTTTTGTTGGTCAGATTTCTTTTGGCAGCCATGGTTTGAGCCAGTTGGTACGCATGAGTTAGCTGGGCCTTTAACTTTGCACATACTGTAAATAGTTGTCAGCTTGAACCCCATCAGGAGATACCCAAAACACACATCTACCGGTAGTCGAGCTTCTTCCAAACATCAGGCGGTAGGGGAGAACCCAGTGGCATCACTTTTGGTGCAGTTATAAGCATGTACCAGGGTGCTAATTTGTTGGCTCCATCTAGGCTTGTCCTTTGGGTGCAGGGTCCTAGCATATCTAGCAAAGTGCGGTTGAAACGTTCAGGCTGTGGGTCCCCTGGGGGTGGTAAGGAATGGTTCTGGACTTTCGCACTCTCCAGAGAAAGCATCTCTTTGATCAGACAACTCTCAAAGTCTCTCCTTGATCAGAATGGATTCTTTGTGGAGCCCCATAGTGACCAAAGAGTTTTCTAGCAAGTACTTTGGCCACAGTGGATGCTTTCTGGTCTTTGGTGGGAAAGTTTGGCATATCTCGTGAAATGGTCAGTGACCACCAGCACATTACTGATATTTCTTTGATCTGACTCCAAACTCAGAAAATGAATACAGACCAGCTCCATGGGTGCACTGGTGGTGATGTTAACAAGGGGCAGCCCTCTGGGGCAAAGCTTTCTCTGTAAGCGGTGACTACAAGTTTGAATGTGTTGCTCCACATCAGCCCCCATCTTAGGCCAATAGAATCTGGATCTCACCAAGTCAAGTGTTCTGTCTATACCAAGGTGCCCCATGTGGTTGTGCAAGGACCTCAATAATGAGTCTCGAAAGGTAGTGGGCAGCACTAGTTGTTGTTTGTCTACTTGTGCCCCTCTGTCTACTGTTTCTCTGTATAACAGTTTATTGATCAGTTTCAACTTAGGACCTTCTTTGTATAACAGTGCAGTTCTCAAATCAGTGGAGCGTAATTTGGACACATCTTTTCCTGCACAGAGGGCTTCTAAAGCTGATTTGATCATGGGATCGCGGGACTGAGCCCGCCAAATACTGTCATTGTCCAGCTGAGGCAGTGCACCAATGTCTATTGCAGAAAAGTGGCAATAAGCAGCAGGTAAGCAATTCTCAGAGGGTCCCAAGCAATCCACCATTCAGTCCACTGCATCCGTGGACATTTGTTCCTTCCTGTCAAACTTCCGGCAGAGTGCCCGAATGTCAGGTTCTGCCAATCTGACCCAGTCATTCTGGGGAACAGGCCTCCGGGAGAGAGCATCAGCATCTATGTGGTTCAGACCTGCTCGGTATTCGAGAGCATAGTCGTATATAGATAATGCAGAAAGCCACCTATGGCCAGTGGCATCCAACTTAGCTGAGGTCTGCACATAGGTCAAAGGATTATTGTCAGTTTTTACTAGTATTTTAGCCCCATAAGTACTCATGGAATTGGTCAACAATAGCCCACTTCAAAGCTAGGAACTCTAACTTATGTACAGGATAGTTCTTTTCGGATGGGGTCAGGCTTCTACTGGCAAAGGCCACTGGTCTCAGGCCATTCTCGTGCTCTTGGTACAACACAGCCCCCAACCCTTGCAAGCTAGCATCAGTGTGCAGGACGTAAGGTTTTCTTGGATCGGCATAGGCCAGCACTGGAGCATGGGTAAGTTGATATATGATCTCATGAAAAGCAGTCTCACAATCAGGAGTCCAGCGTGCCCCAAATACTTAACTCGGACGAAAATACACTCTTTCAGTCTTGAGGGACGCTGACTTTTGGTATTTTTTGTGGGTTGGGGGATACCCTTGAGTAAGGTTAAGTAAAGGGCGGATCACTCTTGAATAGTCCTTGATGAAACACCGATAATAACCACAGAATCCCAGGAAACTTTGCAGTTCTTTTAGATTTTTGGGCTGTGGCCAGGTGGTCAAGGCCTCAACTTTACTTGGGTCAGTCTCTATTCCTAGGTGGATACTATGTGTCCCACATACTTTACTGATGTTTGAAAGAATTGACACTTATCAATGGACAGTTTAAGGCCAAAGTCCTCCAGTCGGTCCAATACCTTAAATAATCTGCTCTCATGTTCCTCCAGTGAGCTGCCAAACACAATAACATCATCTAGGTATACCAGGCACTCTAGTAAGTTCATGTCCCCACTGCACGTCCATCAATCGTTGAAAATGGCTGGGGCACCTGAAATCCCTTGAGGCATCCTCTATGAATTCATAGAGCCAAGCGACAGATAAAGGCTGTCTTCTCTAGTCCTCTGGGGCCATCGGGATCTGGTAGTACCCATTGCGGAGATCCAACACAGAGAGCCACTTGCTCCCGTTTAGGCAGTCCAAAGCATCCTGAATGAGGGGCATTGTGTACTGATCAGGGATAGTCCACCGGTTTAAGGTGCGATAATCCACGCACATCCTTACTGTCCCATTCTTTTTCCTCACTACCATAATAGGGGAAGCATAAGGGCTTCTGGATTCTTGTATTATACCAGCAGCTAACATCTCTTGCAGATGCCGTCTCACATCATCTATGTCAGCAGGTGCCAGGCATCGAGACCTCTCACGAAATGGTCTTTCGTCATGCAGCTGGATATTGTGCTCAGCTCCTTGCATGCATCCTACATCCCATTCCTTTAAAGAAAACACCTGGTCTCTCTGAGCAAGCTTCTCACTGATCCTCACTTTCCATTCAGCTGGCAACGGGGAGTCACCGAAATCAAACAAGTCAGGTGTTACTCTGTCATTCTTCCTCGAACTCTTGCTGCTGGGTAGCACTGCAGTGTCTGCACAATGCACATTAGCCAGGATGCAACCTCTATTTACTCGAATGTCTCTTTTCAGACACATTATGAACTTGGACCATTACCCTTCTGGCATAAGCATGGGCTCTAGCGGGCAAAATACTAGGCTTGACCAGCAGTCCCTCTGGCAATTTTCCATCGCCTGGTGCATCCAACATTAATATTTTATTCTTAACATCCTTTCTGATATGGACCTCTCCCTGTAAGGTACACTGGGCATTTGGCACCAGGATCAGAGACTCAGGATCCTTCTTCCATACAATTCCGACCGGTTCCTCTGGTTCTATTTTTTCAGCATCTCTCTGTGCCTCATAGGCCTTCTTAATTAAAGCCGGAACACTTAAAGCTCTACTAGTCTTTGACCCCTGTTTTTCATAACACAACTGTGCCAGCCTTCCAAACATATGAACATTTGTTCCAATCAACAAAAGGACACCATTATACAGTCCAGTGGGGGGACACACTAAGGCTAGGGTCTCTACTTGTTCGGTCACTCCAGCCACGGAGGTGGGGAAAGACAGCCAAATTTGGATATACCTGGAATAGGGGTAGGCCTTCTCACTTAACCCCCATACATGCAGTCCTTCTAATGGTTGTAAGGGTACATCTGACAAATGCTTCTGATACCAATCCTGGAACATAATTGTCACTTGGGCCACTGTCTAATACAGCTCTTGTAGACACTCCATTCACATTTACAGTGGTCTCCATGGAGGGACCCACTATTCTGGACCAGTCTGGAGAGGCGGTAGTGGGGGCCTGGGCAACTGACCTTGCCACAAAAGGACTTGAGTTAGCATTTTTGGTGCTCACTGGGATCATTTCGTGCACCTCTTAACCACTGATTTGTTCTCCGAAGCTCTCCTTGTAGCCTATATGGAACTTTGTCAGTGTCTTTTGAGGACCGGCTTTCCCTTTTCATGTGCCCATTTTTCCCACAATTATAACAAAACATACTTTCTAGAGTTTGAGCTGGCCGAGGCACCACACTGGGAGCCAGGGCGGGGGTATTACTAACTGGAAACCTTGGTGCCATCTCTGTCTGCGGCGTGATAAGCATTTGGAGACATCTCGTCAGTTTCTCCACTTCCATGGTCAAGGAATCGAGTTTGGAGCCGTTATCAGCAGGAGATACATGGGTGGGTACCCCATCCCATAGCAGATGCAGTCGTATATAGGTCAGGGCCCGTACTTGCAGGCGTGGCCTTCATAAAGGACTGTTTTGAATTCCCGGATCTCTCTGAACAGTTCACCCCATTGTGGCATATCTTTTTCCTTGTCAGAGCACTCATTGACTGCCAACCTCTGTCCCTGAACTTCACTTGATGGGTCACCCTCAGTCACTCGGGTCATAGCCGCAGCTATTAGTGCAGGTTCCTCCCAAGGTCGCCTTTTCTCAACTCCTCGAATTTCTGTCATTAACTCATCATAGGAGGGTGGGGATTCCAGTTGATTTGCCAGGCGTAACTGAAGCAACAGCAGTTCTGAGAAGGGGTCAGACTTAAGGATCCTGTCCAGCCTGGTTCGGTCCAGTTCAATCGCTGGCAACTACCCTTCTGAGGCATTCTTGCAACAATTTTTCCAGCCGAGATACATACACAGACAACAACTCCCCTTGGTACTGTTGTGCATTTTTTACTCTCCACCATAGGTCCTCATCAGAATCTGGGCTCCCATACACATTCTCCAAGGCCTCAAGATAGGCCTGTGCAGTCGCTTCAGGGTTACTGGCCCATTTAGCATGGATGGTAGCCAGGGCAGGACCTCGGAGGCTCTCACTAACCCTTTTTCACTTTTTGGATTCTGAGCATTGGCATTCTAGCACTTGGGGGGCAACATAGTCTATCCAGGTCTCCCAGTCATCCTCCCCTTGGGGGTTGGGGAGGGTGCCAGAGAAGATCCTCAACCTTTGGTAAGAGTTGTGACTAATGGCAGGTACAGAAATAGGAGTCTGCATTGGTTCAGCCACCATTACGGGTACTGGAGCGGGAGAGGGTGTTGGGGGAGGAACACCCCAAGGGGGCAAGAATAGTTTCTTCAAGTCCTCCACAGTTTTCCTTTCCCCAGCAACCATTTAGCAAATTTCTCCTCAAAAGTTTCAGATAGTGGTAGGGCTCATTCCCCGGATCTTTACTGTCCTTAGTTATCACTCTCCAAGCAGTGAGGGCTCCCTCTGGGGTAATGGTCTGTGGCACTTTGGAGCTATATATGGGATTCTTAAACTCTACTAGGGCCAGGAAACTGTGGGTGAGCAGATTAGCACGCCGACCCACCACCACAGGGTTTTGTAAACCTTCCACCTTGGAAAGTAGTCCCTGTACAGTGTCCGTATTGATACCCAGGGGGATGTCCAGTATAAGCATAGCATTTTGGGGGTCGATCTCCTCCCCAGTACACCACTCCACCAGCCGTGCACAGCCACTCTGTCGGGTACCCATTTATTTATTTTTTTCTTAACAGTGGTTTGTAAATATGGCCACTAGAGGACACACAATCCCAGCGGTGAGCCTCAAGATGTAACCCCAGATGGCGCTATCCCAGGGGCTACTACCCTGCCTGATTTGCCACTAACAGGTTGAGGGGCCTGGATCCGATGGCGGGTGCCTCCACCCAGAGGTCAGGGTTTGCAATAGTTAAACCAACTTGGTCACAGCCCTCTGGGACACTGCAACCCCCCTTTATTCCCACTAGTGGCCTACACAGTATATCAGAATTACCTTCACAGTATACACTTACCCTCAGGACTGGTTCAGGCACTGGGACCCCCTGTAAAATAAGAAGATACAGTGCAACAATCACAGTACAATACTTTAACATAGACAAATACCTCAGGCAGTATAACTTTGCTGAAACAAGCAGCTCTGATTTATTTAGGGGGATATAACAAGGACAGGGAAAATCAGGTTAATTAGCTTATCACTTTACTCATCTACCTATGGCTCTGTGCACAGGCCTATTGCTACCAGTTACTGTCCCTGGGTACCCAAGCCCTAGTGGCTAGTCCAAACCGTGGCAGCTGGTAGGGACCCTTTCACACAGAGAAAAGAAAAATTAGTTAAACAGTCAGCAGTACAGTAATTCCATTTGGATTCAATGTGACAATTCAACAGGGAGTGACCCTGAATTAGTACTCACGACCTCCAAACAAGATAGGGTCCTTCAACGTCAGCAGGTCTACTCTTGAGCTCCACGAGACTCCTCACACATTTATATGACCAACTGCAACAGGCAAAAGTCCTTTAATGGTAGCAGGATTACTCCTGAGCTCCACGAGACTCCTCACACATTCATATGACCAACTGCAACAGGCAAAAGTCCTTTAATGGCAGCAGGATTCACTTGAGCTACACAAGCCTCCTCACACATTTATATGGTAAAAGAAAGTACTATACCAGGCAGGCTGCTTCTCTATCCCGATCGCAATTACTGCACAATACCCGAGAACACACAGATTCAGTTCCTGACAGACCGAGCGCATCCAGCAATTTCTCCAGTCTTCTACAGGGTGAGCCTGGTTTCTACTCTTCAGATATCCTTTGATTCTCTTCACAGGACGGATTCAGTCCCAATAAGCAGTTACACAAGCTGCAGACCGAACTCGGGCCTTGCATGCTTTCCGACTCAAAACTGCACACCGAAAAAGCACAGAGCCCTTCCTCTTCAATGCCAGAGCTCAACTGAAACTCCAGCAGTCAAACCGGGACTTCCTTTGAGTTCCTCCCAGTTCTTGGCTGGATTGGCTGTCACTCACAATAGACTGCCCCTGTTGGTCCAAAAAGGCGCCGAAGTCCAAACTACATCTCCCAGAGTCACTGCCCATACAATCCTCTTGTGGCTGGCTCAGATTACGAGTCCAAGTTCTGATTCGTCCAAGGCACCATTTTAGAGCTACCTTAACCCACACTGATTGGTCCAGTTCAGCAGTTCAAAACTAGAATGGGGAACTAGGCAAACACAGTTCTTACTGCAAAGAAAGCAGGTTAGACAAACTGTATTTTCATTATTACTCTAAATGATTTCTGGCAAACAGTTACATCTTTCAGATAGGTTCCCTTTGCACTCCTAGTGACTGCAAAAATGGAGTGAATTGGCAGCAGCTCGAGTGGTACTCAAGCAGAGAAACACACAGTCCTCCCATACAAACTAATTATGTCTGCAAGCAGACAGCTCTTAAAGAGACAGTACCAGAGGCTCTAAAAACACTCACAGATAAATGGCTTAAACGCCAAACACCATTCAGGCTTGGAGCATTCAAGCAAGCTCCTGGAAGTATTTTGGGAACCCCCATTTGCAGGGGGGTTACAGTTATATTTAAACCTCTTGACAGAGAATCACTTTAAGTTGTGGCCAAGCCCATTACATCATGCTTGTTTTATGAGTAGTTGCTAACCTTGTCTAAATACTACAGTAGTTTCCACATTAATGTAATACATTAACAGCATTGGTTCATGTACTGCCAGAGTGTGCAAATTAGATTTTGATCCCATCTGACATTCAGCCATGCTCATTTTAGAAAAACTATATCTCAAGTGTTGAAGTATCTGTTCTCAACTTGCAATTAACTTGGTGAAAACATTCAAACTCAGGCACGCAAAACTGAGACACAATACAAAAAGTACAGAAAGTACAACCAAAGTTATATTTATGTGGTAAAAGATTGCCACCTACTGGGTTAATACTAGATTGCCAGTGAAGCTATTTTATAATTCTTACACTGTATACATCGACCAGCAATAGAAAATCCAAAATAAACAACATAATTTTAATCAGTGAATACTTGGAATCCATCTATATACACTAAACAAATAACTTAGCAAGAGACAGAATCAAATGAGTTCTTGTAACAATACACAAATAATAGAGATGCCTTTAGTTACCTTGATTGTTATAATATACCATCACATCATAATATCATAGAACACACCCACCACTGGTATAACCTGTTGAGTCAGTAGACTCAAGGGTCCTCCCCCAATGTTGTATCTCATAAAGGGGTGTCTGATAATACCTTATTTGTAACAGTATACTTGGATGTCTGTTTCTTTATATGTTATCCCCTTGTGATCTTAATATTTATAAGTTTTTGCTTGCAAAATTAATAAATACATAATACAAAAAAAAAACATAGATCATAGAATCTGATGGCAGGTAAGGGCCATTTGGCCTACCCAGTCTGCCCAGTTTCTTCTCTTTTCATTTTTACTGTTGACCCTACTTGACCTATGGCACTTCTTCCTCTCCCCCCTTTCTTACTGCAACAATTCCCATGTGCCTATCCCAGGTAATTTTGAACCCCACCATTTTTTTTGCCCCCACTACCTCATTGGAAGGCTGTTCCAGGAATCCACCACTCTATCTTTGAAGAAGTACTACCTCATGTCTCTCAAGAATCTGCCCTCTCCAGCTTCATAGCATATCCCCTTGTCCTTGAGCACATTTGTTTTTAAATACTCCCCTCCTGTTCCTTATTTACCCCATGAGATATTTATATGTCTCTATCATATTCCTCCTCTCTCTTTTCTTCCAGGGAGTACATAGTGAGCTCCTACAGCCTCTCCTAATTGAGCTTTTGATGTAGACCCTGTACCATTTTGGTAGCCCTCTTCTGGACCGTCTGCAGTCTGTCTATGTCCTTCTGGAGATGTGGCCTCCAGAACAGGACACAGTACTCAAGGTGGATCTTACCTGTGCTTTACATTGGGGTAATATGACCTCCTGCTTTCTGCTGGTGATATCCCTCCCTAAGAACCCCAGCATCCCACTAGACCTTCCGGGTGCCTTGTCGCACTGCCAGGCAACCTTTAGGTAATCCGATATGATTACCTCCAGGTCTCTTTCCTCCTTTGTCATTGTTACTAATACTCCACACATTTTGTACTCCACCCCCTGGTTTCAGTAGTGCAAATGCATAATTTTGTACTTTTTTGCATTAAAACCCAGCTGCCATACCCCTGACCATTCCTCCAGTTTTTTCAGAACCCTGCCCATCCTGTTCACCTCCGGTGTGCCCACCCTATTGCAGATCTTAGTGTCATCTGCAAAGAGACAGGCTTTCCTTTCCAGATCCTCTGCTGTCACTTATAAATACATTAAAGAGGACTGGTCCTAACACTGAACCATGAGGTACCCCTCTGGTCATTATTCCATCCTACAAGCAAACTGCATTTACCATTACCCTGTGTCTCCTATCCCCAAGCCAGTTGCTTACCCATGTTACCACATTGTTGCCCAGCTGCAAGATACCCAGCTTGATTACCAGTCTTCTATGTGTAACAGTGTCGAAAGCCCTGCTGAAATCCACGTAGTCCATGTTCACCGCTCTTCCCTTCTTCAGTCACCTAGTCAAAGAAATCAATAAGATTTGTTTAGTATGGCCTGCCTCCTGTAACTCCATGCTGCCTCAGATCCTGTATCCTACTGGATTCAAGATATTCCACAATCCTTCCCTTTAGCAGTGCTTCCATTAACTTACCCACCACCGATGTCAGGCTGACCGGCCTATAATTGCCCACCTCTTCCCTGCTGCCACTTTTGTGAAGTTGGACTACATCTGCCCTTCTCCAGACCTCCAGGACCACTCCTGTCTCCATTGATCTGTTTAATAACTCTGTCAGAAGCGCAGATAGTACCTTCTTGAGCTCCCTCAATGCCCTTGCATGCATGACATCTGGTCCCATTGCTTTGTCCACCTTCAGGTTAGAGAGTGCTTTCAAGACTCTCTCCTCAGAAAAAGGACTAGTGTCTACTTCCCTCCCATCAAAGCTCCTGAAGCTTTTTTGTAGCCACTCCTCTTCCCCTTCCACTGTGAACACTGAGCATAGACAGAAGCATTTGTTCAAGATGTCTGCCTTTTCTTTTTCCCTCTTCGTACAGTCCCCACTTTGGCTGTACAACCCCTCCTTTTGTATTCCTTTTTTCACTTACATACCTAAAAAATGTCTTACATGCGAACATACAAAATTTGCCAGCAGATAAAGGCCTAGAGGTCTATCGAGTCTGCTCGAATGTGAAGCTAGCACCCCTTATTCTACAGCTGCCACTTCCTTCCACCCTTCCCCTCCATTGACCCTCCCCCTTGTCCTGTCCCATCCCCTTTTGAAGCAGTCTACTGTTCTACTGGATACTACTTCTGCAGGTAACGCATTCCACCCAGCTACCACCCTCTCTGTAAAAAAGTGTCTCCTCATCTCCCTCCTGAACCTTCCTCTCTCAAGTCTCATATCATGGTCTCAGGTGTCCCTACCTTCCCTTACTTTGAACAGCCCCTCTGTACCTGTCTTGTTTATTCCTTTCATGTACTTAAAGGTTTCAGTCATGTCCCCATCCCTCCTCTCCTCCAGCGAGTACAAGTTCAACTCCTTCAGCCTCCTCTCGTATAATAAGTACCCCAGCCACTTGATCATCTTTATCATCCTGTGCTGCACCGCCTCCAGCAACTTAATGTCCCTCTTCAGATACGGGTGCCAGTACTCCAGGTGCGGTTTAACTAATGACCTATACAGTGGCAGAATCACCGCTTCCCTCCTCGAGGATATACCCCTTGCAATGCAACCCAGCATTTTGTTGGCCTTTTGCAGCTGCCTTCCTACATTGTGCTGAGTTGTTCATTGATCCTGTAATGAGCACCCTCAGAGCCTTCTCCTGCTCTGTCTCAGCTAGCTGTACTCCCCACAGCTGGTAACTCCTCCTTTGGTTCTTTACTCCAAAATGCAGCACCTTGCACTTTTTGGCATTAAACCCCAGTTGCCAGGTGACTGACCAGGTTTCAAGCTTTGCCAGATCATCCTGCAACCCCTGCCACCCCCCTAGGTCATCCACCCACTGCTCCCATCTTGGTATCATCAGCAAACAGACTGATCTTGCTCTTGATGTCCAATGATATGTCTGCAATGAATATCACAAACAGCACTGGTCCCAACACTGAGCCCTGTGGAACACCACTTGTCACTACCCTTGGGTGTGAGAGCTCTCCACTCACCACTATCCTCTGTTGCCTTCCCTGAAGCCAGTTCCCTGCCCATCTCACCAGCTTTGCACCCACCCCTTTGCCTTCTAACTTACTTCCCAGCCTCCCATGTGGCACTGAGTCAAATGCCTTACTGAACTCCAGATACAGGACATCAACTGCATGGCCCCTGTCCATTTGCCTAGTTACCCAGTCATAGAACTCTGACCAGGTTGGTTTGGCAGGATCTGCCACATATGCAGCCATGTTGTCTGCTGTCCTGTAGTCCTTTGGCCTCTAGGAGGGCCACCAGCCTCTCCTTCAGGATAGTCTCCGTCAGCTTACCCACAATGGATGTGAGGTTCACCGGTCTGTAGTTCCCCGGTTCATCTTTGGGGCCACTCTTGTGGAGGGACACCTCATGAGCCATCCTCCAGTCCTGAAGTACACACCCATTAAATAGGTCTGCCAAATGTCCCACAAGGACGTCTGCCAGCTCCTTCAGTACCCTGGGGGTGGATGCCATCTGGGACTGGCACTTTGTTCAACATCAGTGCCTTCAAACCCTCCCGAACTCTTCCCTCCATGATTTCCCCATCTGTCACCCCCTTTCCCCTGTTTCTGCCATTCCTCCCCCTTGGATATCATCCCCCTCTTCTCCTTAGTAAATACTGAGCAGAAGTAATCATTTAGTGCTTCTGCCTTATCGCACCCTGCTTCCACCCAACCCCCCTCCTTCCTTATCCTTACTATGTGGTCCTTACAGCTCCTTATCTTCCTGATGTACCTAAAGAGGTCCTTCTCCCTCTTCTTAATGCCTTGTGCAAGCCTGAGCTCTGTAGATGCCTTGGCTCCCCTTACTGAACGTGTCACCTCCTTCAGTTCTATCAGGTACTCCTCCTTGTCCTCCCCCCCTCCCTGTTTTCTTGTACCTCCTAAAGGCAGCTCATTTTCTCCTTACCTTTTCCATGACATCCTTGCTCAACCAGCTTGATTTCTTAGCCGTAGCCTTCTTGCTCTGGGCCTTGCAGCAGGTTTTGGTTGCTTCCACTATCCCCAGCTTTATGAGCTCCCACCTCTGGTTAGTGCCCATACAAGGTTGAATTCTGGCCAGGTACCCTTTTACCACTTCCCCCATCCTCCCAAAGTTAGCCCTCCTGAAGTCCAGCACTCCTGTGCCAGATTCCACGCCTTCCTTGCCCATATCCAATGTGAGCCATAATCCCCTTTTGATACTGCCCGAGATATTTTTTCTTTAGTTTGTGTCTTGCTCTCTTTACTGCATCCCATGCTTCTTTCTGTTTCCTTTGATACACCTCCCTATCCTACTCCCTCTGAGTCCCATTGTACCTTGTGAATGCAACCCTTTTAGCCTTCACCTTCTTCACCACCTCTTTCAAGAACCATAGCAGTCTCTTCTTCCTTTTGCTCTCGCTTATTTGCTTGATGCATAGGTTTGTTGTCTTTGTTGTGCCTTCTTTTATTTTGTCCTTCTGTTCTTCTACCCCCCCATGTCATCCTGCCCCCACCAGGTCAATTCCTGTGGCATTCACCCATCTTTATAAAATCTGCCGTCCTGAAATCCAGGACTCTTGCCGTTGTGTGGTTTGACTCCACAGCTGTCCTTATGTTGAACCACACTATATGGTGGTCACTGCTCCCCAGATGGCTTCCCACCTTGATATCTGCGACACTAACTCTGTGAGTGAGGAGCAGGAGCATTATTGCCCCATCATAAGTTGCTCCACTGACTAGTTACCTGAGGAACACCCCCTGCAGGAAGTTCAGGATGTCCTTACTTCTAGCTGAAGCCACAGTTGGAAGGCACCAATCTACATCCGGCAGCTTGACGTCCCCCACCAGCTGCACCTCACCCTTTTCAGCCATCTTGCCATTTGCTTCTGACATTTCCGTATCTCACTCTTCCCCCTGTGCTGGAGGCATATAGATCATGCTTGTACAAATAGCAGCTGTGTTCCCCAGTTCGAGGATGGCCCACAGTACCTCGGTCCCTCCACTGAGTTCCCTGTATCCACATTGCTTTTATGCTTTCTCTCACATAAAACATCCCCCAACCCCCACCTTTTCTCCCCTCCATGTCCTTTATAAACAGTTTGTAGCATGATATAGCCATGTTCCAGTCATGGATGTCAGTACACCATGACTTGGTAATGGCCACTATATTCAGGTTGGCTTCTGCCATGGTGGCCTCTAGGCCTAGTATCTTATTCCCCCACACTTCTAGCATTAGCACAGATGCCCTTCAGGATTTTGTTAGCTCTTTGCTTGTTGCTCCCACCTTTTTCTTTTTTCTCTTCCTCCTTCCCCCTTCTCTACTGAATGCTTCTTTCCCCTCTCGCTCCTTCGCTATCACCCTGCTTCATTGATTGACATGTACCCTGGGGATCTCCTTGCTGTTAATCTCAGCCTGTGAGTGGAAGCAGTTTCTGCATCAACAATTACTTCCGCCGCTTTCCTTAGCTACAGTACTTTAAATGTTCATCAACGGGGCACTTAAACCATCCACTGAGGACTGTGGTTCCCCTCCCAAATAGATGTAGGATATCACCTGCGTATAGTGCCTTATCCTCCCAGTTTGGCCCCCTGTCCCCAATATAACCATACCCTTCCTCTCTGCACCTTTCCTTCAACCATGAATTGAAGGCTGTGGTGCTGAGAACCCTCTCCTTCCCTCTGTTGTAGACAGGCATCACCTCCACAAGAGCTACTGAGCATGCTACCTAAGACTGCTTCCCAGTTCCCTAAATTCCCCCTTCACTATCCCAGCCTTGTTCATTTGTCCCTAGGTAGACAATGACATCCAGTTCCCCTTTCTTCTTGCTACCCTACTGATCCCTAGGGTATGTTTCCTATCTCTCCAGAACATTGCATCAGGTAGGTACCTGACCTCCCTCTCTGCCGCCTTTCCAATCCCCAAATCTGTCTCCCTGACAGCTGAGTCCCCCTTCAGAAGCTGCTTCATCCTGCTCTGGGGTTCTCCCCTCCTTGGGATCCCCACTGTGGAGAACCCCCACATCCTTCCATGCCACTGCCAGGTGGACCTCCACCCAGCAGATCTGCCCCACCAGAGCAGCAGAGGAATTATATAGTGGTACTGGTTGAGGAATGTGCCTGTAACCCACCCCCCAGCCTTTCAGAACCCACCACCCCAACCTTTCTTGAGGCCACAGTAGTGCAGCTGCTCCTTTTATCTGGTGTTGTCTGAAGTAAAGGTGTTGGACTTGGTGGGCTGTGGGTGAGAGAGAAGGTCCTCTGACTCCTAGCCTACTCAGCCTCAAGTCTAGCAACCCTGTCCATCAATCCAGAGAGGCGCAAGCAAATGGGCAACACCACAGCCTCTAGTAAGTCTATTTGAAGACTGCTACTTCACAGCCACTGCACTTCACCACTCCCCACATTCCCTAGTTCTGTTCTCACTGTTACCTGGGCTCCTTTACGAGCACACAGAAAAGATGAAGCTGTATGAGCTATTGAGGTACAAAACAACCCTATAATTAACACAAATACAGGTACCAATTTGTACATAAGCAATAATGTTAACAGTGGCTGAGGCAGAGTACTCTGTTTACCAGCAGTACCACCCAGTTAGGTTCAGTTAGGTTAGCCTATCAGTTTTCTCCTCCCTCCCCTCCCAAACAATAATACAGTATTAACCTGGTTTTAGATGGGCAGGGTTTCTGGCTGTTCTGTTGGCTGTCTTCTTGGCTGACCTGATGACAAGCTAACATTTGAGACTCAGGTGTCAGCAGTCATCAAAAGCAGCTTTTACCATCTGAGGAACAACACCCAGATTAAACCATTAATTCTGCCCGAGGATCTGCCATCACTGGTGCATGCTTTTGTGACATCAAGACTCGACTACTGTAATACTCCATACCTTGGGATCAGTGAAGAGAACCTCTACTGGCTGCAACTAGTGCAGAATGCAGCAGCCAGGCTGCTGACAGGACTATCAATGTCCTGTCAATATGACTGATGTCCTGCTTAGTGTACACTGGCTGCCAGTCAGGGGCAGATACTCTGCAAGGGGAGCTTGCTCACTTATAAGGCCCTATGCAGATTGGGCCCTGGTTACTTATCAGTCCTTCTTACTCCTGCAATCCTGGTGCTGTCCCTCTATTCTTCCACCCAGGGCCTTCTGGCAGTTCCAAGGACTGGGCTGAACTCCTCAGGTGACTGTTCATTCGGGGAGGCCAGCCCAGTCCTCTGGAACTCGCTTCTAAGTTCTTTGAGGGAGGACCCTATGGTGGAGGCTTTAGGAGGAACCTAAAGACTCACATTTTTAATCTTGCTTATCCTGCAGGTACATTTTAAATAGCACTTGACACATCTAATATTTTATATGATTTTTTGCTGATTACTTAAATTGTGATTTTATTATTCTGTTTTTGTTACTGTCTACTACTGGCACTCAGCACCCCTGGGATTGGGTGCCTAACTAAACAAATTTTACTTTACTTTTACTTACTACTACTGGCCAACTTCTGATATCCATTGCGCAGGTCCATAGTGCAAAGGCTACAAGCGGGACAATCACTTGAACGTATGTACCTTTATATGGGGTGGTGGGCTCACTTAACACCACCCTCTGTGAGACATCCTTCCACCTGATTGGTGGACCTTGAGGTGCTGTTCAAGAAGTCACCCAATGGCTGATCTGTCCACCTTTCCAGCGGAGAGGAGGGAGGGAGGGTGGGAGAACTAGCAACAGAAGCAAAAGCGTTCCATCTCACCCTCTTGAGCTCTGACAATGTCTGACTGAGAATCTGAGCCAAGGAGATTTAAAAGTTGAAAGGTTGACATTCAGACAACATTTTATCGCAAATGAAGCTCCATATCTGATTTAGGTAACCTCAGAGGTGTGTTCAAAGAGCCGCAGTATGAATCAGAGATTAGTTATCATAGTACATAGAAATACTATAAGTAACCCATTTACCACAACAAGAAAGAAGCCAGATCAATATTTTCTTTTAGACCAGGACCTTGGTGGCCTCTGTTCAAAGATACAATAGATCGATCTCCCTACAAGCTGGTGAGGCTTTCATATTATCACCTTTTTGTATCAGAGTCAACATCTCAATACCAGAAAAGGTGGTTTTATGTTCACCCCCACACCCACCATTGGTCTTCATTTTTACAAATACATATGCTGAATCATAATGCTGAAGCACCCTAATGTGTTTCCACAGCCTAATCGTGAACATTAATTTAGTTCCTCCAACTTAAAAGATACCACAGCTACAAGATAACAAATAAACCACAGCTGTGGTGTCTGAATTAATGAACTGTCTAATGTTGATTTGGGTGTCTGTATGGGATGGATGGACAAATGAGCAATATTTACACTTGCCATATTGATATAATCCTTCTAGTGCGGTATAAGCCATGGGACTAACCAGTCTACTAATACATGTAGATGGCTAGCAACCACCTTGTTCTAAATGCTGCAGACCTACCTACAGAACATATGGGGCCCTCTCCAACCATTGACTCTAATTTTGAATACATCCTCAAAGTCTCCCTATTTTCACGGAGAACAGACTGAAAAACAGGGACACAAGTGCTATATTTGAGGTGGTAATAAAACTGCATCTTTGATTTGTACTAATCTCTCTACTTCTCTACCTAGGTACTAGTAAATGTTCCATATTCAAATTTTCCACATCAGAGAAGGTATTCATCTCTGTGGCCGCAATGTAGCCTCCCTGCAAAAAATCAGTCTGCTTGGTTCCACTTCTTATCTTGAAAATCTTGTTTTCTTGTGCAGTTCCTTCGCAACTTTGTCCCTTGTACCTTGGAAACAATTTGAATTAAAGGAGGAGGGTCCAACTGTAGGCTAGAAATAGACAATTCCGGTCCATATTTTTTAATAAATTTTTGACAACATCGCCATCCCCCAATTACAAAACCATCAGACAGAAAAAGTGTATTCAGCCTTTCAACTTAATATTCTGATTAGCTGATTTAAGATACTTAATCAAAAATCTTGTGTTGTCTCATTAATTTATTTATTTTATTCATTTGTTTATTTTAAAATTCATAGAAACATAGACTTTGATGGCAGATAAGGACTGCTTGGCCCACCTAGTCTGCCAATTTCTCCCGACCTATTCGATAAGCTGCAGATCCTAGTTAACCAAGAGCCTATTTCTTCCTACCCCTCAACAAGAACTGCCTTAGTTCTGTCCCATGCATTCTTGAATTCCTCCACTGTATTTGACCCCAGAACCTCTTCAGGAAGGTTATTCCATGTGTCCACCATCCTCTCTGTGAAAAAATACTTCCTCAGATTGCCCGCAAGCCGTCCCCCTCTAGCTTCAAATTGTGTCCCCTTGTTCTTGCACATCTCTTTTTCTGAAAGATGCTGCCCTCTTGGGCTTTGTTGATTCCCTTGAGGTACTTAAAAGTTTCTATCATGTTCCCCCCACTCCCTCCTTTCCTCAAGGGTTAACATATTAAGCTCCTTTAGTCTTTCTTCATATGGCTTCTGTTGCAGATCCTGCACCATTTTAGTTGCCCTCCTCTGGACTGCCTCCATCCAGTCTATATCCTTGCTGAGATGGGGTCTCCAGAACTGCATGCAGTACTCCAGATGGGGTCTCACCAACTGTCTGTACAGAGGGGAAAACAACTTTCTGTTTTCTACTGGTGATGCCTCACCCTGTACATCCCAGTATCCCCCCAGCCATCCCTACTGCCTTCTCACATTGCTTGCTGACCTTTAGGTCATCTGATATGACTACCCACATGGCCCTTTCCATTTTAGTTGTTGGTACTACCCTCCCATTATGTACTCTTTCCCTGGATTTTTGTTTCCCAGGTGCATTACTTTGCATTTCTTTGCATTGAATCTAAGCTACCACACAACCTTGTCAAGTCCCTTCTCATCCTTTCCACATAGCCCCGTGTATCAGCTCTGTTGCAGATCTTTGTGTCATCTGCAAAGAGGCATACCTTTCCTTCCAGTCCCTCTGCAATGTCACTGATAAAGACATTAAAATCAATCGGATCCAGTACTGAACCCTGTGGTACCCCATTAGTAACCCCCTTCGTTCAGAGTGGACTCTGTTTGCTATTACTCTCTGTGTTCTGTTGTCTAGCCAATGTTTTACCTGCACTACCACCCTGGGACCCACTCCCAGGATGGCTAATTTGTTTATTAATCATTTGTCTAGGACTGTGTCAAATACCTTGCTAAAGTCTAGGTAGGCCATGTCCACAGCCCCCTCCCTGATCTACTACTTTGATCACCCAGTCAAAGAAATCAATTAGATTCATCTGCCATGACCTTCCCACTGTGAATCTGTGCTGCCTTTGGTCCTGTGCCCCACTGCCCTCTAGGTACTCAACAAGGCTTTCCTTCAGAACTGATTCCATCATTTCACTCACCACTAAGGTCAAACTGACAGGTCTGTAGTTTCCTGCCTCTGTCTTGCTCCCGCTTTTGTGAAGGGGAATCACATCCACCCTCATCCAGTCCTCAGATACCACATCATCCTCCCATGATTTGTTAAAAAGGGTAGTCAGTGGTGTCACTAGTTCTCTCCTTAATTTTTTAGAATTCTTAGGTGAATCCCATCAGACCCATTTGCTTTGTCTGCCTTAAGTTTTAGGAGTTCTTTCAGAACCCTTTCTTCTATGAAAGGACTGGTATTGAATCCCCTATCCAGAGTGCTTCTATTGACTGGATTAGGTACCCCCCTCCTCTTCTTTTGTGAATTCTGAGCAGAAGTATTCATTCAGTATCCTGCTTTTTCTTTGTCCCTGTCTACCCACCCACCCTTCCCTTCCCTTTATTAAGCCTCACTATCCCTCAATTTGACTTTCTTCAGTCCCTAAAGTACCTATAAAATGTTTTATCTCCTTCTTAACTGACTTGGCTATCTTTTCCTTGGTTTGCTCCTTTGCTATTCTGACTGCCTTCCTCACTTCCTTCTGCTTTAACTGGTACAGTTCCCTGTCCTGCTCCTTCTGTGTTTCCTTATACTTCCTGAATGCTATCTTTGTCTCTGTAACCTTCTCCACCACCAGGAAAGGCACACTGAGTCAAAGCTCATTTGACAGAAAACATGAGTTCATGGTGGGAAGGTTGTGAAAGAACCAAATCACATGTTTTGACTGGGTCACTAGGGAACTAGACAGGGCCTCCCAGTGGACCTCCTCTACCTCGATTTCAGTAAAGCCTTTGATTCAGTGCCACACAACCACCTGCTGAAAAAGGTTGCACGGCCTGGGTGAAGTCAAGTGCATAGTCAGTTGAGTAGGTAATTGGCTTAGGGACAGAAAACAGAGAGTGGTGGTCAACAGGGTGAAGTCTGATGAAGGCATGGTCACCAGTGGTGTGCCCCATTGCTCAGTGTTGAGGCCAGTCCTGTTTAATGCCTTTATCAGTGAGATTGGCATATGTACAGATATTCAAGGCAATATTTCCTTATTCATGGACAATACCAAGCTAGGATGATCCCACTTCTGGCAGCTTAAGTTTAATGAAAAAAATGTAAGGTGATTTACTTGGGTAAAGGGAACCCAAGGACTGAGTACCACTCAACAGAGTCCAGGTCAATGCCACACAGGAAGAATTGGACCTAGATGTCAGTGTAGGCAGCACCGTTAAACAGACAAGCCAATGCAACAAAGCTTACAGCAAGGCCAACAAAATGCTGGGGTGCTTAGGGAGGGGATTCAACATCAGGAGGAAGGAGGTAATACTGCCATTCTACAGGTCCCTGGTAAGGTCCCATCTGGAGTATTGTGTCCATTTTGGAGTCCATATCTGAAAAAGAACATAAACAGGTTGGACGCTGTTCAGAGAAGAGAGCTCAAAATGATCCAGGGCCTTCAATGGCACTTGTTTGAGGAGTGTCAACATTAAATATATTCTCACTGGAGACAAGGAGGGAGAGGGGAGAGATACTTAAAACATACAAGTTCCTGAGATGGATAAATAAGGTGCCATCCTTGGACCTGTTCAACAGAGTCTCTGACTCTAACACTACAGTTCATTAGTGAAAGTTGGGGGGGGGCTTGAAGAGGGAGCTTTGAAAACACTATTTTACAGAAAGAGTCATGAAGTCATGGAATAAACTGCCAGCTGAAGTAGTGCAAGCAAAGTCTGTGAGCTGAAGTGGGATAAGGCTAAAGCACAATCAAAAGCAACAGGAGTAGTAGGAGGCATTAGGCAGAAGGAGGTTAAGTCCTGGGATCTGAGAAGGTCCAAGGAACACATGGGCAGACTAGATGGATCATTGGTCTCCTTCTGTCTTCATTTGTTTTATGTTTCTATGTATAATTTCAGGTGTGACCAGGGAGGCAGGGGGTAATGGGCAGAGGAGTGGAGTGCAGAACAGCAGCACATAATCAATAAATTAGATAAAAAATGAAAGTACTGTACACAGTTAGGGTACCAGGTCTCCCCCCCACACACACACACTCTGCTGCTTTGAAAGCCTGCAATTTTTCAAATACAACCAATATTTTTACTTCTTTTGGATTGTTAGGGGGTTCTTAGTCTCATTGTTCAGCTAAATTATGATATGTCTGACCACTGTGACAAAGTGACCTCTTCACTGGTCAGAAAAAAGGCATCACATTTTACCTTGCCATTCTGAGTTGTGGTTATCCTGCTTCCTCTGTAACTTATAGAGAATCCAATCTCTGGCTTCATTGCTAATATCATGTACCCTGTCCAATCAGAAGTTCACTGGGGAGCTCACCAATTAAGAGACTGCCACCGTTTTCCTACATGCAGTTCAATAAAAAGGGTTTGACAAGCTCAGCCCATCACATTTACAATGTATTTTTACAAGATTTAAAGGGGTGCACCTGGCGAGTGACCAAACAAAATCATACAATTAAGGTACCAATCCCCCCCTCACTCTACTGCTTTAAAAGCCTGCAATTTTGTTTTTCAAATAACACCAATATTTTTACTTGTTTTGGATTGTTAGGGGGGTTTTCATCTCATCTTTCAGCTAAATTATGATAAGTCTGACCTCTGAGACAGAGTGATCTCCTCATCAGTCAGGAAAATGTCATTACATTTTACCTTGCCATTCTGAGCTGTGGTTCTCCTGCTTTTTCTGTATCTTATAGAGAATCCACTCTCTAGCTTAATTGCTTATATCATGTACCCAATCAGAGGTTAACTGGGGAGCTCACCAATTAGGATTATGAGAAGACCACAGTTCTCCTACATGCAGTTCAATAAAAAGAGTTTGGCAAGCTCAGCACATCACATTTACAATGCATTTTTACAAAATTTAAAAGGGTGCACCTGGTGTGTGACCAAACAAAAGCATACAATGAAGAAAATTAAAGTACCCAGGTGGAGGCCTGGTGGAAGTGTCGAGTTCAAGGAGCCAGACTTCATTCAGGGCTTGTGGAAGGAACTGCAGTTCTAAAGTACATGCTCACCTCCATGTGCACGTGACCTACATGTCACCACGGGTCTGGGAAGGGAGAAAATGGAAAGAGATCAGCATGGGCTCATGCTGTCCTGCCTGCTTGCTCTCCACTCTGCACTGCCACCTGATCAGGGTCCAAGAACTGGATATGGGTCTCTTGGTGGGTGGAGGATGTCTCTCCCTTACCTGTCCCCACCATGGGGTGGGGGGAATCCATAGGGGTCAAGGGGTAACCCAGCAAGGTTGAGGCAAGTAGCCAAGCAGGACGTGACAGAGACAGGACCAAAGAGCCAACCTGGGCAGACCTAAGGGAGAAAAAGATAATGGAAAAAAAGTAAAGACACATAATGGCAACAAATAACAAGGTAAAAGTACAACAAGAGTAAATTAACCATGTGGTTGAGTACAAGCAGGAAATACATGAATAAAGTGACCACAGTGTATGTGGGAGAAAAAAATGCAATAACTGTCCTGAGGATTCAGGTTAAAATGGCAGCAGTTCACAGATGAGTGCAAGACTGGAGCTCAGGTGTGGCAAGGCTATCTGAGAAGGGTCAGGTAGAGGACTGGCAGGAAGGATTTTTAGCAGATATTTAATGGTGAGGTGAGAGAGGAAGAGGCAAATAATGCAAGGGAAGGAGTTTCAGAGGGAGGGCAGGTGACAGGAGAAAACAGACTGCACAGTAAAGGAATGAGTGTGGGGATGGCAGAAGATGCCAAAGTCATTGAAGGGGTGGCTGTCTGAGGATGAGAGAATGGAAGAAAGGAGAGATACTGTATGATGGAAGGGACATTGAAAACATTTAATTCATAGAGAAGTGGCATGTCATTATGTAGGAGACAGCTGCAAAAGTAATTAAGTTTATTCTGGAGGATGAAGAACCAAGAGAAACAGCACCAGACCTCCAATGGCATTGAACCAGTCAACAGCAAGAACTGAGAGGCCAGCAGGGCTGAGCCTGTCCAGGAGGATGCTCTGAATCAGAGGCTTTGGCAGTGTCAATGAAAATTGACAAGTGATATGCTCCGATTGACCCCAGTGAGGATGGTGTCAATGGCCCACAGCAAGAAGGATATGGAGGAGTGCTGCTATTGGAAACCAAACTGGAAAGAATAGAGATAGTTGGAGGAGTAGAGGAGGTCTGGAAGCCTAAAGAAAACAAGCATCTATTGCAGCTTGGCAAGAGTAGGGAAAAGAGAGCTAGGACAGAAGTTGGTGAGGGAGGTGAGGTTGCCCCTTTTGTGAAGGGGGAGGACCTTGGCAAGCTTCTAAGACTGAGGAACAGCACAGAAAGAGAAGAAGAGACAGATAAGGTGAATAAGAGGAAAGGCAATGGAAGGAGCTAAGAAAGGGAGACATTTAGGGTCCAGTCCATCAGGGCTGGATTTTGACAGGTTTAGTGAGGAGGGAGCAAGCAGGATTTCCTGAGGAGAGATGGGGGAGGGGGAGAAGTGAAACCCCTGAGTAGGGTGAGCACAAAGAAAATGTGAGGGAAGGGAGAGGAGGGGTGACTGGAGAAGGAGAGGGAAGGGTACAAGTAGTGTAAAACTCATGAAAGTGAGCAACAACAAATGGAGGGCAGACACAGATGAAGACAGAGGGATAGAAACAGGTGAACCATTTACCATGAGGACTGGGGATGTGGACTGGGTGTGGGGTCAAAAAGAGAGTGGATGGCCTTCCATAATTTAGCTGGGTAGTTAATCTTAGTCCAGAGGGTGGTTTTAAAGAATAGTGATTTAGCAGTGCAGACAGTCTTTGTACAGGAATTTCTAATGTTCCTGTACAACAAAAGGACAGGCAGGGAGTGGGATAGTTTGAAGTAGGCCCAAGCATGATCATGGGACTTGCACTGGCCAGTTACATGAAGAGTGATCCAGGGGTGGTGGGATCCTTTGAACCTGGATTTTAAGAGGGATGCTGCTTTTCCCAAATATGCGCAAATGTGGTCCGGAACAGGTTGAGGGACACATCAAGATCAGGTGTGGAAATGATGGGGGACCAATCCATTCCTGCAAAATCATTCAGGATGAAGTTAACATTTAGTGCCTGGAGGAACCTAGACCAACTATATTTGGGGAGGAAAGGAGAAGTTGAATTTTCCTTACACAGAAGGTCAAACAGTTGTCACAGAAGGCATCTGGAAGAACACCAGCTGCAACAATTTGATGTGGATGTGAAGAAAGAACCTAGTAGAAGGGAACGGTTGGAAGAGAGAGGTTTGATTCAGGTGGGTCCAGTAAATAGAGGGGTGATATTTAGGGATAAAATTCTGTGGGAAATCAGCCTTGAGGCAGGGGAGAGTCAATTAATTTTAAAATCCACAAAGTGGACAGATTCACCAGAGGAGGGTATGAGGCAAGAACAGATAGAAGGTCAAGCAGAGAGGGAGGAGATTTTAGAGGAGTCATAAAATATCCTAATGAAGATGGGTAACAAGGAGAGAAAGGAGAACTTGGCAAGAAGAAGCTCATAGGAGGAGGAGGTAACAGGATCCCTTAGCGTGATGAAGCAGGAAAGGTTCTGGTGGACATAGAGGGCAACACCACCACCCTGTTTACCACAATTCTGTCTGAGAAGGTGGTAGTCAAGGAGAGCCAAGCTAGAGTCAGGTGTTCTGGAGGAAAGACATCATTGAGAAATGCAGAGGAGGGAGCCAGCCTGGTGGCGCTGAGGGTTGATTTGCTGGATGCCACACCTCACACCACACTGGCGACCCATGTTTGGAAATGAACAAGGGCCACCAGGTGTTGGCAGGGGAGGGAGAGGTTCAAGTGTCTGAAAGACAGCTTTCCTCTACTGGGGAGGGAGGACTCGTGCTCCCTCCGAACAACCGCTCCAAGTGGAGGCCTGGTGGAGGTGCAGGACTGTGGGCACCATGGAAGACAGGGTGCTGCGGGACTTCTGTGGGTGCACACTCATCTCCAAATGAACAGATCCTGCATGTGCATCTCAGCAATGGGGAAGGGACAGAAAAAATGGAGGAAAAACATCTCACAGCTGCAGGATGATGACCAACCCCCTCGCAGGCTCTGCACCCTGGACTGGGTAAACTCTGGGTAAGTCCTGGTGAAACTGGGGTGACAGGGCTGGGGGGGTTGGTTAGATGAGGCAGCTGTGAGGAGGAAAAGTGATAAACACCTATAAAAAAAAAGAATGCAGAGAAGGTCAGGAGAGTGCTGAGAGACCCAGATACTGAGGAGGTCAATTTTAGGGAGAATGCTCTTAGCCTTGAGATGAAAAATGTTAAGGCTGTTAGGAGAGGTGGAAGGGAAAGGATCAGGATGAGAGGGACCAGGGATAGTTTCAATATTGCCAGCTAAGAGGAGGAGCAAGATAAGGAGCAGAAGAATGCAGTGGGGCTTCTGTCCCCGGGATCAAGGGGGGGGAGGGAGAAGGGAAAGGAAAAGATGGTTCGGTGGACTAACTCAAGGTTTAAGAGGGGGAGGAAAGGAGACCAGTGTAAATAGAAGGGGAGGAGGGGGGAAAAGGAGGAAGAGTGGAAAAGGGCACAGGAGAGTAGAAGTGGAAAAAAGAGAAGTCAGATGAAGGGTGTAGGGTGCATTGTTGCCACACAGTGGGAGCAAATTTAACCAACAATTCAAAATCAGAGATTCAGCAATCACAGCAGTTAATGGGATAGCTAGGAATAATGAACAAGTAAAACAAGGCTAGGCTCACTAAAATTTTAGAAGTACAAAGAACTGGGTACACCTGGAATAGGTTGTCACAAACATACAGTATCATTTAGCTTAACTAGAATATAAACTAGCAGGCGGACACAGACTGAGCAATTAATGAATAGGACTGGGAAGCACTGACATTTTAACAATACAAACTGGGAAGTAGGGTATACCTAGATAGGGTGCATGAAAGATCCAGGAAATTTTACCAAATCAAAAAACTAAAAATCATAACACAAAATGCAAAAATACGCAGTCCAGGGAAAGGAGGCAGTCTTAATGTTGGGTAAGGTCCAAAGATTAAAATGACATACTGAATGCTGAGGAGGTCCAAATGGTGACTTGCAGAGTGAGGATCAGATGCTCAGAAGTAGGGCAGCATGGTCAGCTGATGGCCAACTCACAGCTGACTCAAGGCAGATTCCATTTAGTTGATGCCCTTTGCACTGTGGCCTTGGTTTCCAGGCAGATTTTACTTAGTTGTTACATTTTGTTACTGTGGCCCTTGACTCCAGACAGGCACTTCTTAGTTGATGCCCTCTGCACTGCAGTCCTTTGCAAAGAGGACTGCAGCATGGAGGACTTCTTGGGGGGACTGACCCTAAAGATATATTGGACAGACATGGAAAGTGGGGGAGTCCAAGGACTGGCAGCAGCAGAACCAGGAGTTGCAGCTTTGGTGAACTCTAGGTGCTATTTGTCAGTCTTGAGTAGCTGGAGAAAGCAACAGTTGAAACCTAGGGTGATCTTGCTTGTAGTGGCAGTATGGATTGAGGGAGGGTATCAGAAGCAGGCAGGACCCACTTGTGCCTCATGTCAAATGATGACTATATCATCAATATAGTGGTGCAACAAATCCAATAGGTAAAAGCATGGATTTGTGGTGCTACTAGAGACAAACTTTTGTTTCTATTTGCCTAAAAAAGGATGGCAAAACTGGAAGCCAAAGTGGCTTCTATAGCTGTTCTTTTTATTTGAAGAAAATATTTGTTGTTAAAGAGGAACACTTAAAGAGGAACATGCTATACTTAAACAGCCCCTGACGCCCTTGTGGCAACGTTGAAAACAAGAACTAGCTAGAGCCCATAAGGCTGTGAGGAGCTACCAAATGACCAAAGTAATTTTCTTGTTGGTGCCATATAGTGCTATTTAGTCACAATCATCAAAGTGCTCCCAGATCCAAATAACCATTTTCCTGTAACAAGCCCTCATTTTTCTTGTATTTTCCCTGTAGAGGTAGCATCAAATCCCTGAATAAATCCCTGTAGATTTTTTTCATAAGCCACTAGTTCCTTATTTTTGACTTTGTTGTTTATTTAAATATAATATGTTGGCAGCCTTTTATCAGGAAAAGGGTTCTGATTTGCTGTTAGGTATTAAAATTATATGTCAAGCTGACAGTGAAATCACAGGTGAATGACATGGCAGTCACAGAATTGCTGTTCTTAAGTAGCAGTGATGTCAGTCAGTGAGGTCGCAATGCTGGTGATGTGATGGGGTAGTATAGTTAGCTATGTCAGCTGCCACACAGAGTGCTGTTCCACACGTCACACATATTAACATCAGGTAAACAATCTTCTAACTAAACAAAGGGAAAAGAAAAAGTACCTTAAATATAAAAGGTAGTGGTTGACTGCTTTTAAAATCTAATATTAGTTTTAGGCAGTAGACAAGCTCTTTAACCCACATGCGTAGTGTGGGGATAGAACCCACAGCCTTCTGATCTTCCAGTCACATAGGCCAGTGTGCATGCCCTTTTTTGCATGTTTCATTTGTTAGTTTTTACACAAATTCTCTCAGACTTTTTTTTGAACACCTGATGAAATCTTGAATGATTTACTTAACCCTGACCTTGCAACTAAATACACACTCAGTGCATCATATTATAAAAAACAGTCTTCTGTTTCCTATGCTTGCCTCCAACCTGTCCTACGGAAAGGAATGTCAGCTAATAAACTGCAATTCCACTGTCTGTAATGCGATACTGAGTCTGACTTTCATTTTCACAAAAAAACAAAATGAAATGGGTTAACCCCTAGGTTGCTGAAAGAAATAGAACAAAACATAGAAACATAGACTTTGACGGCAGATAAGGACCACTTGGCCCACATAGTCGGCCCATTTCCCTACCTACAGGATAAGCTGCAGATCCTAGTTAACCAACAGCCTATTTCTTCCTACCCCCCACAAGAATTGCCTTATTTCTGTCCCATGCATTCTTGAATTCTCCCACAGTTTTAGACGCCACAACCTCCTCCAGAAGGCTGTTAGACTGAGCTGGACAGATGACAGAAGCAGTAGTTTAAAAAGATTTTTCGTTTATATCCTGAGAAATTCTGAGGTACAATGCAGCAGCATCCTTCTCCCCCCTTCAGATGCCTTTAACATAGAGCAACAAATAACAAACGTCAGAGGGGCAGTGCACTACTTTGCAGCTGTGGAGGAATACATACAAATGTCTAAAAAGACAGTTCTAGGAAAAGCCATTTTAGATCTACAGATAACAGAAGGGCTGTAGGCTCCACCCACAGCCCTAAAAATGTAATATTTAGACACAATTTAGCATATATTTAATGTTTTTTTTTTTCTGTGATTCCCACCCTTACTTCTTTTTTACTAAAGACATTTGCATGTAAACTGGATTGCTGCCCTATCTTTTCTGGCTGCTTGCCTGTACCTGACATCACAGTTCTGTTTATAACATCAGTCTTTTGCTGTGGGGCTAATTATGATGCCACAAACAGGGGATTATGATGTCAGGTGTAGGCAAGCAGAAAGGGCAGATGAAGTCTATGGGACAGTAATCCTCTTTTATACAACTGCCTTCAGCAGAAAAGAAAAAACTCAGGTCAGAGCCACAATGGCTGCTCATGAGTTAATGGGATAAATGATAAAGAATTAATGTGTGACTTAGTTGTACTTGTATTATTGCGATGTAAAAATCCCACATTTATACCTCAATAGAGAAATAAAAAGAGAAGTATAAACATCAACCTAATGCAATAAAAGGTGCTGTTGGTCCTGAACATACAGATTCTCTTTGAAAATACACACACACACACACACACACACACACACACACACACACACATACTCCTTGCAGCACTAAATTAATCAGTGATGCAAATGGTTCATGCAAAAATAGACATAAGCAATTTCAATCATTCTTGCTTTTGGAACTTAAATAAGCAAGCTGAAAGTAAATCCAGTTAGACTAGCTTCTCACTGCACTGTGCTGCAAACTGATATATATCAGTCCAGAATTCCTATACATTCTAATTCTGTCGGCAGCCTAAGGGTTAGAAACACAGAAACATAGACTTTGACGGCAGAGAAGGACTGCTTTGCCCACCTAGTCTGCCCATTTCCCTACCTACAGGATAGGCCGCAGATCCTAGTTAACCAACAGCCTATTTCTTCCTACCCTCCACAAAAATTGCCTTATGTCTGTCCCATGCATTCTTGAATTCTCCCAGTTTTAGACCCCACAACCTCCTTAGGAAGGCTGTTCCATGCATCCACTACCCTCTCTGTGAAAAAATACTTCCTCACATTGCCCCTGAACTGCCCCCCTCTATTTTTAAATTGTGTCCCCGTTTTCTTGCACATCTCTTTTCTGAAAGATGCTACCTCTTGGACTTTGTTGATTCCACTGAGGTACTTAAAAGTTTCAATCACGTCCCCTTCTCCTTCTTTCCTTAAGGGTATACATATTAAGCTCCTTTAGTCTCTCCTCATACGGCTTCTCTTGCAGACCCTGCACCATTTTAGTTGCCCTCTTCTGGACTGCCTCTATCCTGTCTATGTCCTTGCAGAGATGGGGTCTCCAGAACTGGACACAGTACTCCAGATGGGGTCTCACCAACTGTCTGAACAGACAGATAACAACTTCCTGTTTTCTGCTGGTGATGCCTCTCCGTATGCATCCCAGTATACACCCAGCCCTCCATACTGCCTTCTCGCATAGCTTGCTAACCTTAAGGTAGTCTGATATGATTACCCCCAAGTCCCTTTCCTTTTTTGTTGTTGTTACTACCTCCCCCCATTGTGTAATCTTCCCCTGGGTTCTTGTTTCCCAGGTGCATTATTAGTCATTACTGTTCCAATTGTTGTACTAGGAGTGGCACACTAAGCTAAAAGCTTGTTTACAGGTGCAACATGGGAGCACAGGGAAGTTAAGTGACTTGCTCAGGGTCACACAGTATGCAAGTGGGTTCTGTGGGATTCAAACCCAAGGCTCCAGATTTGCACCTCAGAGCCTTAAACCACTGCGTTATTCTGCCTCCAAAGCTGCAATTGTTAATTGCAAAGTTGTATTTGTCAAGTTCCCTCAATTTGTATCATATCACAGCTGGAGATGTATTTGACAAATAGGTGCAATAACACAATTGTGCTCACATCTGCAGAGTTACTGATTTACAGCAGCCCATCCTTGTTCCACATCATTATTTACAAAATATACTTGATAAAAGCTCTTAGTAAGTCATTATGAACTACAACTACTACATAGAACATACTAAACAAGATTTTAGTGCACACTATGCTGTCCAGTTTCTACAATTTCTTTTCATTTCTTGATACTTCAGATAGGCAGAAATGTTTTAGTTGCATAAGAAAATGTTTTTTGTGGTTTTTGAATAGGAAGACAACAGTGCAGTGTTCCCAGTGACATGATTTCTATTAGTGAACTACTAATAAGTGATCAGGGGGACAATGATCACAAGTGAATTCAACTGAAATCTTGTTAGTTTATGCTCAGTAGTAGTTCATTAATTAGTGCTGAGAGCTTTGTTATCAAACAAAAGAAATGCATGTCATGAACAATAAACCTCAATAACCCAAGACACCAAAAATCACATTATAAAGAGATCACCATGTAATCTGCTTACCTCACACTGTACTGTAGCATTCTGTTAGTTCCGGAGTGTTACTGACAAACCCATTGTTCTGCTAAAGCATATGAACACAACACTCTCTGAAAAGTGTATTAGTAGAAAACGTGTGTGCAACTTGTCCATTTAACCAATGTACATAAATGACAGTGAAGCAAAAGGAGATCTCGTAGCCTGTTTTGAGTAATCACCCACACTGCACTCAGCAGACTATAATGATGACATGTAACTGTTTTTTTACATTGCATTTATGTCTTTGTTTTGTTACATAAATACTGCATTGTCGAGAAAAAAACTGTGGCCTGAGTTGAAAGTACTGTAATATTAACATTAAATAAAAATTGTGAAATGCATGATTTTTTAACCTTGGTGCAAGTTACAACAGTACAAAACAAAAACCATGCCTAAGTGTGACGTGTTTAATTATTATCCAAATCAAACATAAATATTCCTTCCTAATGTGGATTCAGTGTGGGAAAAACAGTACATTTCAAACTGCAGTTTTGATTCATAAAATACACTTGGTTTACAGCTGATTAATTCTTGGCTTATCTAATACTGGCATCAGAGTAACAGTCAATATGTAAAATAGCAAAACGGGTGAAAGGATTAAAAAGTAGGAAGACAGCACACATGGGTAGCATATTATGAAATGGTAAAGCAAAATGGGCCCCATTTTCAAAAACCCCTAAGAATGATGCAAGCTGCATTGCTCTAAGGGTTGCGGCAAACTCGGGTTGCACCAAGGACCCTCCATTTGATTCTAGAAAATGGAGGGTCCTTGCGTAAAACTCCTTGGGTTTGCAGCAAGTGTGGAGGTAGCAGATGGGCTCAGGCCCCCACCGGGTGGGGCGGGGGGGCTGGCTAGCATCTGTTCATTGCTGGTGATCTATCACTGGGAACACTGCCGAACCTCCATGAAGCCTGTCAGCTCCATTTTGCCCTGCCCTACTTTGGCCACATGCATGCCTGTGAAGCTATGTACCCACTGTGGTCCTGCAGTGCCCACTCTATCTGTGTCACTCTCCTGCTTGTGCTGCCTTCAGTGCTACACCTGAAGGCAGCCATGTGGAGGGAGTAGCAAAGTCCCACCCTGGGAGAGGAGAGCTGCCCTGTGGCTGCTCAATACTGCTCCCTCTTGCAGCCAACCCCAATGACCTGGGCTCTTACCTGAACCGGGGTCACCATTTATTTATTTATTTAGTTTTTGTTGACCGGGTAAGTGCACTAGATAAAACTTGCCTATTTTCAGGTTTGACCCGGGAAGGGGGATACAGATGAATGCCAACTGACCTTGAACCAGATTAAGCTGTTGGTGGTATTTATAGTGAATGGGGAAAATATTGGCCAGGACACCAGGGAAATTCCCCTACTCTTTTCTATAAGTGCCATGGGATCTTAAACATCCACCTGAACTAGCACCAATCCAGGCAGATGGGACCTTGGTTTAACGTCTCATCTGAAAGACGTAGCATGAGGTGTGGCATCCATCACTTCAACCCTCAGTTCGACTGGACTGGCCTCAAAAGCGTTTCTGAAGTCCAGATAGGCCACATCCACTGCACTTCCCTGGTCCACTATGTTAGGTACCCAGTCATGCCACAGATTAGTACAATGAGTTAGAGCAAAACACAGTGTTTTTCCTAAATCCGTTAAAAAATTGGGTTAGATATTTAAGTAAATAAATGCCATATAAGGCAGTGTATGTCTGTTAGTGTGTGTTGCAATGCTCTGTGTGTAGACAGTGCACTGCTATGTTATACTGAAACATATATTCATACTGTATATGTGTAAATGTGTTAGTCAGTGTGTGTTTAGCACAATAATTAGAAAGTGCAGTTACTGTAGGTGGCTCAGTGTTTAGTGAAAACATTGCTAGTCTATATTCCTCCACTATCTAAATCAGTTTCATCCTTAGGCATGTCATTGCTGATTGAAATGAGGTGTGTAGTGGCACCCCCCACCCTCCGATATCCTTCAGAGCCTGTAAAGAAGAAAATTGTCTCTCAATTTCTTTTTTAATCTGAAAAAATATGTGAAGACAGTGCACTGCTATGTTATACTGGAATATATAGGCATATATGTGTGTACTGTATGTAGTAGACAGTATGTGTACACCACAACAATTAGAAAGTGCAGTAAGGTGGATCAGTGGTTAGTACAAAAATTGCTAGCTTACATTCCACTGCTATTTAGATCAGTTTCAGCCTTATGCATGTCATTGCTAATTTAAATTAGGTATATACTGGAAAGCCACTCAACCCTCCAATGTCCCACGTAGCCTGAAAAACAGAACACAGTCCCTCAATGTCTTTTTTTAATCTGCAAATAAAGGTCCATCGCTGATTCAACCACACATGCCCAGCCAGACCTTCCACTGAGCACCCACCTGTCCACAACCCCCAAAGCTTCCCACATACCCTCACTCACCTGAACAGATCCCAGTGTGAAGATCCACTCTCCCACATTAGACATGTCTTGCTGCTTGAACTGGTGACTGCTATATGAGAAATAAGGTACAGTAATAAGTGCAGTTGAAAACCCATTGAAATACATTGAATGGCATTTACCTTATTTCTCATATAGTAGTCACCAGTTCTAGCAGCAAGACGTGTTTTCTATTTGAAAGTGGATCTTCACACTGGACCTGTTCAGGTGAGTGTGGGTGTGTGGAGGTCTGGGGATGCAGGGTGGTGGATGCTTAGTGGGAGGCCTGGCTGTGGGAGTAGGAGTCACATCACCAACAAATCTGCCCTATTAATCCCTATCTAGTGTGAGGCCCCATGCTCAGATTGAACTCTGGAGTCCACCCCCTTGCCTCCAGAATATCCCTTGTCTATCATACTCCTTAAATTCTGTGACTGTTTTAGACCTACTACCATCTCTGGTAGGCTATTTCAGGTGTGCACCACCCTCTCCATGAAAAAATATTTTCTCACATTTTCCCTGAGACCCCCCCCCAACTTTATTTTGTGCAGCCTTGATTTGGAGCATCTCTTACTTTGGAAGATGCTTCCTTCCTGTACTCTGTTTATTCTGGTGATGTATTTGTATGTCTCAATAATGTCCCCCCTTCTTCCAAGGAATACATATTAAACTCCATTAGTCTTTCCTCATCGGTCTTTTCCCACAGGCCCTGTACTGTTTCAGTTGCACTCCACTGCACCACCTCTACCCTGTCTATGTTCTGTCTCAGATGGGACCTCCAGAACTGGATGCAGTATTCCAGGTGTGGTCTCGTGAGTGTCTTATAAAGGGACAAGACAATCTCTCTCTTTCAACTTGAGATACCCTTCCCTATGCATCCAAAAATCTGGCTAGCCTTTCCAGCCACCTTATCACACTGACTAGTTTCTCTTAGGTCTTCCAAGATTATAACTCCCAGGTCCCTTTCCTGCTGTGTGACTGTTAGTACCTTCCAATTTAGTTTGTACTTTTCCTCTGGGTTCTTGTGCTCCCTGTGCATGATCCTGCAGTTCATTGTATTGAATCCCAGCTGCCATTCTTGAAACCATTTCTCAATTTTTTTAAGGTCTTCCCTCATTCTTTTAACACCTCCTGGCATGTTCACCCTATTGAATACCTTTGTATCACCTGCAAAGAGGCATACCTTCCCCTCCAGTCCCTCTGCAATGTCCCCAATAAAGACATTGATGAGGACTGACCTCAACACTAACTCCTGCGACACCCTGTTTGTCACCTCTCCCTCTCCAAAGTACTCCCTAATTAGCACAACCCACTGGCTCCTGCCATTTAGCCAGTTCTCCACCCACAGAACTATTTTAGGATCCATCCCTAGGCTGTGCAGTTTGTTAATCAGCCTTCTAATGGGTGACAATGTTGAAGACCTTTCTGAAGTCCTGGTAGGCCATGTCCACCACACCTTCCTGGTCCATTACCTTAATTACCCAATCATGCTGTTGATTAGTACAATGAGTTAGTGCAAAACAGAGTGCTTACAGACAATAAAAGTTAAGGTTAGATGACTAAGTAAATAAATACCCTATAAAGCAGTGTATGAGTGTTAGTGTGTGTGTGTGCGTGTGTGTGTGTGTGTGTGTGTGTGTGTGTGTGTAGACAGTGCACTTCTATGTTATACTGGAATATATATGCATATGTGTGTATGTGTATTAGTCAGTGTATGTGTGAGTATCACAATAATTAGACTGTACAATTAGGTGGCTCAGAGGTTAGTGGAAAAATGACTAGTTTACACATTTCCCACTGCCCACAGTACTATTACTCTGCAACTATACTGGCTCTTACTAGGGTTTTTATTTTTTTGGCTGTGAGTCTGAGTGGTGGAATATTGCAAAGCTGTCACCTAAGT
The DNA here is from genome assembly GCA_016271365.2 of Neoceratodus forsteri. Taxonomy (NCBI): domain Eukaryota; kingdom Metazoa; phylum Chordata; order Ceratodontiformes; family Ceratodontidae; genus Neoceratodus; species Neoceratodus forsteri. Next base: position 96,971,749 of record CM057449.1, on the reverse strand, counting down.
TATTTAACCTCCCCTGTATGAGTGTGTGTGTGTGTGTGTGTGTGTGTGTGTGTGACAGAGTGAGAGAGAGAGAGAGAGAGATAGATAGATAGATTGAAGGAGGTGTGTGTGTGTGTGTGTGTGTGTTTGTGTGTTGTTCCTTAACTTTTCAGAAATTTGCCCTATTAAGTGGTTGTAATGATCTGGTGTGCTGATGTGCACATTATTATTTTTCCCTTTATTTTTTCTAATGGTTGACTTTAAAATGTTGAACATTTTTAAAAAAGGAAGACAATAATCAAAGATACCTGTGAGTGAATTACCTTGCCACAATGAAATGTGAAACCTTAGCAAGTACTGCTACAGATTCCAGTGCCTTTTTGACTTAACCCTTAGGCTGCTGACAGAATTTATATTGGTGAGAAGGAAACACATTGCAGTGAATGAGAGGTCTTCTAGGTAGGGAGAGAGGTGTGTGTGTATGTGTGTGTGTGTGTGTGTGTGTGTGTGTGCGCTTGAGTGCTCATGACAGTAATAAACCAAGATAAGGATTGTTCATTGTAAAATAAATCTTCTAGTCACTTATTCCCAGAAAATATAATGACATTTATTTGGCAAGGATTGCTTTTTTTTTTACTTTTAAATCACAAACTATATAGAACTTTTTTGAAAAAGGAGCACAAAAAAACTAAGACACCTGTGATTGAATTACCTTGCCGTGGAAAGCTGCTAATGAGTTGTGAAACCTGAGCTACTACTACTGCAGATTCCACATTGCAGTGAATGGGAGGATGTGGAGGGATTCCACTCCCTCCTAACAACACAGCTGGGGGGTAGGAGGGAAGGGGGGAGAAAACACAGTTTAGTGAATGGAGCATTGATTCCATTCCACTCTCTAGAAACAATAAAAGCTATGCTGCATTAGGAAGTCAGTCCCCTTTTTCTGATATTAGCCATGCATCTGCATGGCTCCACCCATGCAGCTGTAAAAGGGGAATGAGTTATAGAAAATAAATGAAATATAAACTGAATTGTATCTAAATCTCACATTTGTCAAGTTTTTCTAATGGTGTCAGTGGGTCTTTAAGGACCATTTCCGTAACCCTGATCAAAAACTCTCTGATCACTTCTGGGAAATCCCTTTTATAATCTTCAAAAAATAATGATGGGGCATCAAACCACTACCTATATGGAATGTTTGAGTGTAATGAATCAACATCATGCATGGCAGAAAGCTACTCATCAGCCCTTTTCAAGTCCTCCACAAAACAAATAACGTCTGCAGAATCCTTTACATAAGAAGTAAGCCTGAACACCAAGGAATGGTTTAAATAGTGGCTCAGTGATCCACCTGATGCCCCAAAACACATGGTGACTAGGTAGATCCTGTAACTTTTTGGTGATTTTTGGAAGAGTATATTATGTTGGAACAACAGGATCTTCTACTGCTATAGCCCATCTAGTATAATCAGAAATAGTTTCAGAACAAACCGCCTCTTGCAAAAAATTTGTCAACGGCTGATTTAAACTATTTAGTAAGAGCTCAAGCTAGTTTTCTCTAACAGGAAGTACAGTATCACTCTGCTGTCTCTCTGTCTCCCTAATACACTAATCTGTATTCAATATAACCACTACATCACCTTTTTGTCACTGGCTTGAGAATAGTGGATTGATTTTCAGATAATGATATTAGAGCCCATCTTTCCCAACTAGTTGTATTTTGGTAGCAACTTGGTGTGGCAGGATTCCACTGGTCTATGAAGTCTTGCTCTTAAATTTTTGTGAACATGTGTTGTGCCAGGCTGAGAGAAAAACAATAGGTAGTTCTGGGATGCAGTATTCATTCACCAGGTGGGCACCTTCAGTGTGGATTCTGCACCCTGACTCTCTCCTCCTTTTGATGGTTATTCTCATTTGGAGTTATCACAAAAAAACTGATTTTAAAGTCACAACATAGGCAAATTAGTAGATGTCAGTTGTACTGCCAAAAACATCTGTATCCACCATAGGCACAAAGGAAAACACTTTGCTCAAAACACTTGGTCTTCCTCTTTTAGTTAATTTGTGATGGGAAATGTCTAAAAACAGATGAAATGGGCTTATCTCTTTCTGTGCTCATTTCTCTCTCTCTCAGTTGTAAATTCTTCCTCCCTTTTTGCCTCTGTCATGGTTTGCAAGCTTCCTCACCATCCTTGACGACCTCTTGCAGGAACTGAAACCCTTTTTTGTAACTGCTTCATCATGCGTACTGATGAGGATAAGGAGGTGGAGATGGCCCTTAACACAAAAAATGGCCTATATGACCTTCAGCACTTGGCAAAAGCTCTCTAGGATTAGCAATCCCCCCCTTTTGTACCCTAGATGGGTCCGCCATTGAGAATGTACTATCCTTCAAGTACCTTGTGTTACGGCTTGACAATCACCTTGACTTCTCTGAACACATCAATGCTGTATGTAAAAAACTCCATCCAACATTGGGATCATTGTACAGCCACCACAGCTGCATCCCAATCTCTTCCCTTAGAGCAGTTGTTCAGAAAATGATCCTTCCCATATTCAACTATGGAAACATAGTCTACAGCTCTGCCCCCAAATCTATCCTTTCCAGACTGGACTCTGTCTTTAACTCCATCTGTCACTTTGCTTTTGGACAGCCCTACACGTGCTCATCACTGTACTCTTTATACATCCCTCTCCTTTCCCTTCCTTGAAGCTAGGCATATGGCACACTGCTCTTTATTATTGCCAAGTTTTGGTTTGGCTCCCTCCCTTCCTACCTGTCCTCTCTCTCTCCCTGTCTTGCTCTAACTACTATGCCCCTCTGCAACTCAAACTCCTTCTCTCTTGCACTCCCACCTAGATCCTCCACAGCAGGCCAGTCTGCCTTCCCCTACCACTTCCCTAAGCTCTAGAACTCCCTCCCTTTCCCAATCTGTTCAGTCACCTCTCCCTACCCTCTAGCATTCCTTCTGCATAGCCTCTCCTCCCACATGTGCAGCTGTAACCTGTGACCTGTAACCTCACCTAATTTGTCCCTTATATCCAATCTACTATCTCCTCCCCAATCTCTTATCCTCTTTCCTTTCTCTATATTGACCCTCTCTTCCCTGTTCCTCCTCCCCTTCCTATCACATCCCTTTCCATCCCCAATCATATCCCCTCTACTCTCTCATCCTACTCTTCCATCGCTCTGCCCACCTTTGTCTACTCCACCCCTTCTCCTCTCCTTTCCTCCTCCACCTCTTCTCACTGCCCTTTCCTTACTCCTAATCCTCCACTCATCTATTTCTCCATCCCAACACAATCCCACCTTTCTTAGTCTTTGACCTTAACTCTGTTTCTAGGCTCCCCCTCAAGCCTGCTTTCTCCCTACCTTATCCCCACCCCTATTAGAATATGTATTATTCTACTACTAGCCAGTGCTGGCACACATTCAGCTTTATCAGCTATAATTTTCAATGCTATGGTGCATGGTTTATGAGTTCTCACACTGTTTACTTAACTATTTATTCATTTTCATGGATTAAATCAGTGTACACAATTTACTGTACATAGAAGCTTTTGTATTCATTTAAATGCTGTTTACAGTTGTAACAAGTTGTTTTTGTCTCTATGTATTTTCAAGTGTAGTCCCCTTTCTCTTCCATCCAGGATGCATCTAGAAATGAGCTCTTGTTAGTTCAGTATGTCTTTTCTGGTGAAACTTTAAATACATAAATGGTTCTACAAACTCAAGTCTATTGCTACTGTTGTCACTTGAGCTAATCAGATAGTGTAGAGTTGTTCATATTTATTGAAGATGCATCAACAGTGGCAATCGTACAAAAGTTTATCAGTACTGAGGTATACCTCATGGTACCTCAAGGTACCACTCAGGCACTTAAATTCAAGTTGCACTGACTGTACTGTGATCCTGCTTCAGTACTACCAAGGTATATCTTGAGGTATACCTCAGTACTGATAAACTTTTGGATATCTTGTTAGCCACATCATCAAGTAGAGAGACAGAATCCTCCAGAATAAACCTAATTGTTTTGCAGCTGACTCCTCCATAATGACATGCCACTTCTCCATGAATTGCATGTTTTCAGTGATAAAAAAACAGAGTTTTTGTTGTTCTAAGTCTTTCTGGCACCATGCTGACATACAAATAAGCTTCCAGTGAGATGTTTTTAAAAACATTTGTTGACCCTTTAAAACTATCTTCTCTGGTTGTCTAATTGCAGTTTTTGCATCACAGGCTATCTTCATTGTCTGTGGGAATGGAACATTTTTTTAGGGGCAGCTTCAGTGGGCCTTGAAAGGAAAAGATCATAGGCCCAATTTTCAAAAGCCATGATAAAGCCCAGAGTCTAACTTCTAATGTGTAACTCACTGGTGTGTACAGGTGGCGGCAAATGCCGGGCAGGCACAGCTACAGAGGAATGCTATGCCTGGTATTAACAGTCATATTGTAGCATTTCCTCACAGCTGCACAGAAACTTCTGGAATGCCTCTTTCATCTAGTAGCTAAAAATGAAATATCAAACCAGTGCTGACTCCAAGATGCATACAAGAAGAGCAAAAAGGAGGGCAAATCAGAGCACTAATAGCAATATTGAACTTAGACACACAAAAGGCAAAGCCTCCATGAAAAGACACTGCTGACATCTAAAAACTACTATATTAGAATGAATAATACCTTTATGTTTGCTGAAAAAGTGCTGTGTATAGTAATAGTGTTGTATATGTATATCATGAGGAACCATAAGATGCCATATGACATCCCCAAAAGGGCTTAATATTTTACCCTGCCCACTACATTCAAGTTGTGACCAACTGTTAAAACATTTTAGTTACTGAGTACATACAGTAGTTTTACAGTATAAATGCTCATTTGACCATCCTCAATTTTAAATGATTTTTTAGTAGAGTGCAACTAAGAAGAGAATTCACTGCTATTTCATTATATACTATATTTTTCATGTGGCTAGTAACACACACAATCCTGCATAAATTGTGCATATACTTGTTAATCAATATGTTTTTTTTTCTTTTTCAGATACCCATTCTTCCATGGCAAATAAGAATTACTTTGTCCATTGTGTGCTGCTTATAAGTCTAGCTGTTGTCACCATAATATAAGCAGGAAGAGGCAATGAAGTGGTGGTGATGCTCAAATTGTCCAATCAGCACCATATATTGATAATATATTAACAGTAATAAACAATAGATCATATTCATATTGTATCCAGTCAAATCACTCCACTCCATATATCCTTGTAGACATTATAGTTTCGTAATTGTAAACTCACTATAAAATGAACAGCTTAGTGTTTAACTCATGAATTTGGAATGTTTACCAGATCTTATGGAATGCTTAAATTGAGTTTACTGTAAAAATACTTTCTATCAATAAATGTATCAAATGTTAAAGAAAGAATGTTCGTGGCATACTGTAGCTATGCTGATTGTATTTTTTTTTCAGCAAACAAAATAATATACTTAAGCAATAAGCCATGGCCATAGGTTATGTTAATTAAGCAATAAGGCACAACAGGGTGTGGGTTATTGGGGATTTACCCATGCCTTGTGTGGTGTGTCACGAGACACAGCCGAGTGACTTAACTACACAAGAAGTGGGTAAATCACCCAATAACCCACACCCTGGAGTGCCTTATTGCAATCATAAAATGGAACCATATGTAAAATAAATTTAACATGTGTTTATGTTTTTTATAAATGACATTCCTCAGCCACGGGTAATGCAGAATTTACCCAAGGTCATGTGACATGTTTTGACCAATGAGGTTACAGGATTTTCACAGACCATTTTATAATCAAAGATTAACACAGGGATGATAGAATTCTCACAACCAATCAGAAAGCTCTGTTTCTTAGACTCTTTTTATAATAATGATTAATGTGCGACTTTAGAATGTCTACCAATAGATATGCAGTGCTATAGATCATTGGCAAAAAGCATCATTGCATGCTACAGGGAGAGGTTTATACCTATAGTACATTTTTTTTCATTCTATTTTATCTGCCCTTTGTCTCCTGTCTTGTGTGCTGCCCTTTCATCCTGTTTTAATCTGATTAGGGCTGGGGAATGTGTTTAGTCTATGGAACTTGGCTTAAATGATCTCAAGGAACAAATAAGGACCACTACTCGCTTATAGGAATAATTTGAAGGCATTGAAAAAGTATACATGGAGCTTACTTAAAATGTTTGCATGGATGTGAGTACTATGGTTTTTATCTAGTTTCCAATAATGAATGATAGAAATCCAATGTCCCAGCAGTGGTCTTTGTTTGTTCCTTAAGATCATGGAGTTCAGAACCATAGACTATATGACCTGACATTTCTTTTGGTGGCTCCAGTCATGTTCTGCCCTGTACTGCCTTTACTGCCAGACAAGTCTTGTGAACATAGTCCATCAATCCAGGAAAATTTTTCCAAAGTTCTCTTATTTCCATACTGACCCACCCTCGTTCCAACCTGGTTTGACTGTAGAAAACTATTCTTGTATGTGTCAGGGTGTAGGACACACTAGAAAAGAACACAATGGTGACACAGCCAATAGTGAAGATTTCTGGTTGGAAAAGGTATCCCACTTCAGACTCTGCCAAATGTGAATGCTTTTTTTTATGCAATGACAAGCATAATTGTTGTTCACAGAGCACTTGGCTCATTTTGTTAAATTCTTTGGTAACCTGGTAAGGCCCACCAGGCACAAGTGTATGTTTTCACAGGGTGACCCAGAGCAGTGGGGTGGTTAAGTGATTTGCTTAGAGTCATACGGCATGCAAGCAGAGGTTGTTAGAATCAAACCCAGGACTGCTGGATGTACCAAACTCAGTCACATCGTATTGCTCTAACCTCTAAGCTGCACTGCCAGCCTGAAATTAAATGCTTGTATAATGCGACAGCAGTCTATGTCAACTTACAACAACATTCCAAATACAAAGGTGTAGTATCCCACAGGGAGCGAAGGCTACTGATTCCAAACATTATATCTGTTTGAAAATTGCCAAACAGGGACAAGGTATCCTGACATACACTACCAAGGACAGGTGTTGTACCAGAGTTCTTTGTCAACTTTGATATAAAATATTTGTTTTTTCTTTGTATAAGGCCTTTATTGGCCCAAAACACATCTGAGTAACGTAATACAGCAGCCCACAATGCAGCTGGTTTCCAAAATTACCTTCCTGAGACACTGGAAAACCTTTAAAAAGTGGAACATATTCTGCCAAGATTAAGAGTTGGTTGCACAGAGTACTTTGTGGACTTGGCCTGAAAGTGAAGTATTTGTATAAGGCCTGTAGGCCCAAACAACACAATGCAGCATCCAACATGGGTACTGATTCCAAATTTTTTTTTAGTGGTTCAGGAGGTTATACACTCACCTCCGAAGCTAGACAATTGTAAGGTTGTGGCTTCTATCCCCACATCAGGAAATTAGATTAAATCCCAGTATTGACACTGTGCTGCAACATGAGTGGGTACTGCACTATTGAGGTGCTGTATCTCAGATGAGACATTAACACAAGGTCACATTTACTTGTTCTTGTGGTTGTTCTGATTAACATAAAATATCCCACGGCTTTTCTTGAAAAGAGTAGGGGAATTTTATTTAATAAAAAAATTAACAAACAGCAAAAAAAATAAAAAAAAAATTACAATCCATTCAAAATCATCATATCCATTTTATGGTAATCAAAAAATAAATAAATATATAATGCACTAAAAATATAATTAAGACCAAAAACAGATAAAAGAACTATTCTCATCACTCCATGTGCTCAAAAAGGAAAGACAGTAAGAATTATACATCTGAAAAAAACAAAACAGGAAAACTTCTAGAATCATTTTTTTGACCATCATGAAACATCCTGTTGAAGTGTTCCTGTTCCACTTCTGGTTAAATAAGAAAATGTATCCAAGTAACACATTACAATAAATTCGGAAGTTTCTGACCATGAAAAGTAATGCAATAACACTGATAAACCTCACTCAAAGCAGACTTACATAATTTTGCAAGAGACACACAAGACATTCTCAATTATTGTAGCCATAGACTGCATCTTGTCTGCCATAGATAAAACCAAAAAACAGCAAACATCACACTCAAAGTCCTTATATTGTACTCCATCAAATGTTCTGGAAAGTCACCTAGAACTAAACACACATAGGTCAATCTTTCTAGCCAAGGAAGCTTCCACCTATGTGTTACAAATTCTCAAAACTCTACCAGAAAACCACATTCTAATATAACATTTTCCATGGATTCCAGATTAGATGCACAGTCCAGGTAAGGACATACCTGTTCCTCTATTGCTTTATTGCTTACTGTTTCCCCAGACATTTAATCTTCCCTAAGAATATAACCATAGAATGTCCCACATTCTTCAATGCACTCTTGTCAGTCATCTGTAGAATAACCAGGGAGTAATTTTCCACTCTACGATCCTTAAATACCAACTCGTGCAGACAAATCTGTTGCATTACTATATTATACAGATGCTTCCTGGATGAAGTGGAGATAAGTGACTGGGGAATTATTTTTTATTTTTGCAGTGATGGCATACAAAATTCAGGCATTGAGAGATTTGGGATCAGTTTAATAGGGGCTTTCTGACAAATCTTCAATTATTGACCCAAACTATTCTGGATCCAAACAGTTACATGTCAGGATGCTGGATTTAAGACTGATTTGAGAGCTCCTGATCAAAACAAGATGTTAAAGAAGCCAACAGGGTTGACCATGTAACCCTCTACTCTTTGTTGCCTAGGTAAATAAGTCCTATATCTCATGATGGGGTTTAGGTGGCTTCTCCAAAACATTTGAAAAAAAAATACTAATGATAATAGTTCCCAAACTGGTGGGTAAAGGAAAAACACAACTAATATATAACAGAACTGGAACTAAAAATTGTTTAATAATAAAAATCCTTTCAAATTTAGATAGTTTCCAGGCTGTCCATTTCTTAACCAGCTGTGCATATGTTTCAGATATACTTGTCAATTTAACTGAGCCATGTACCTCATGGCAAAATTTTACTCCTACGATTTTTATGGGGCCATCAACCATTTCAATTCCTGCCACCCAGCACCCAGCTGTTGGCAGTTTGCTTAAACTGATTCCAGTGCTTTTAGTCAAGTTTAAGCCGACCCCTGAGACTACTGAAAATGTGTTTACAGATCTTAAAGCAGCCTCTACACTCCACTGATCTGGTACATATAAGAAGATGTAATCTGCTTAAGCATGTATTTTCAAGTCACCTTCACTAGTAGGCCGTGGGATCACCTTAGTTTGTACATTTCCTATAATATTACATATCAGTGGATCCAGTGCAAACATATACTATAAGGGGCTTAATGAGCACCCCTGCATATACCAACTTTTATGGGAATGGACTGCACGATTCTCCCACCAAGTAGGGCCGCAGCAGCTGCTGATGTACTGTGTACAGTTTTATAATCCAGGAAAAAATATGCTAGGAATACCATACTAAGATAAAACTGTAAACAAAAATTCATGACTGACCCTATCAAATGCTTTCCTTTGCTCCAAGGAAAGGGAAATGATGGATTTCCCTGCTAAAGTATTTCACCACATCACTAATTAAATAAAGATTGTCCTGAATCTTATGGATAGGAATGAAACAGTTCTGAGCTGGATGAATAAGAACTATTGCAACTTGGGTCAATCTCATGTTCAACAGTTTGGTAAGAATCTTACAATCAGAATTAAGGAGGCATATAGGCCTCCAATTATTTTGATTCCCTTTATCTCCAGACTTAAATAAAATAATAAACAAATCTTTAGAAAATTCAAATGGTATTGTAAAATTTTGGAGGCGGGAAAAAAACATTACTAAACAATCCACTATTTCTGAAGCAAATGTTTTAAAAACTCATTGGAGATACCATCCCAGTCAGGAGAAGGTGCTGTTTATTTGAAATAACCTCCAACAATTTCCCCCTAGTAATGGTTGTTATTGACTGTGTTTTCCCTATATTCATTGGAACAGGTGGAATGAATCCATAGGCTCTCCCATTAGCTGATACCTGTGTTGGGGGGTTCAAAAAAGTGTTCTGGACATAACTATCTACTAATTGGGTTAACCCCTCTGGGTTAGTAACCACATTTCTCCTGTGATCCATGAGGGATGTGATTGAAAAAGCATCTACTCCTCCTTACAAGCTGTACAAGGATTGCTGTAAGATATCTTTCACATTCCACATTTTAATTCTGTATCTAGAGTGTCAGCTCTATTGTACTGTTATCACTACATTTCCAATTTTAATCTCTGGATTTGGCCAGTATCTCTGCCTGTGCCATCCCAGGCTTGGGAAATGACCAGCATAACCACTTCCTTATTTTTAAATATTGGAGATATTCCGACTGTTGCTTCCTCCTACTATAATTTTGAAACCATTATTTGATATCCTGTTTTGTATCCTCCTACTAAACTGTTATGTTGTCATATAAACATTGCACTCTGTGCAGTTAACAGATTCAACAGATTCTTTCTATGCTTACGTTACTTGTCAGGCTAAAATATTCAGCCTCCATCTATCTGAAGTTCCAGTGGAAGCTTGCTCACTGTGGAGCATCACCTTTAACAATACACGATCTGAAAACTCCACTGGAATTGTCTTAGCTTCCTGAACCCCAAGGTGAGGAGAAAGAAAAATAAAATAAATTCCGGAAGTCATTTTTTCCCTACAATAATTGACTCCCCGGTGGGAGATAACTTCCCATAGCTATCTACTAACCCAGCTACAGAAGCCACATCTTTTAATGCTATTGAATCACAATATTTTTTTCTCCCATACTGGTATCAAATAAAGAAACTCAAGGAACAATGAAAATTTCCCCACAAAAATAATTTTTCTTGAGGTTGCTAAAATGGGTTTAAGGGATTTAAACAGATTAATGGTTTCTGATTTCACTTGAGGTGTACATATGTTAATGCATCTGAAATGACAACCCTTCCATTGTACCTCTAGCATCAATGCCCTCGCTGGTACAATTTCAACCAGTCTACTCACTTTAAGTTAAGACTGCAGAAAAAGAATCTAAACCCCGTCTGCCTTATCCTCACAAAAGGACCAAAAGGAAGGCCCTCACTACCAGATCTCCTTTGCTTGTGACAGGTCTGTTGCAGATGCCATCCATGTTAACTGCAAGAAGATCATATCTAATTTTTTTACAGGCAGCAAAGAGAAAAACTGCCTTCAGTCTTTGAATGTTCTTTATACTAGAAACATTAAGGGAAACAGCTTTTAACTGTTCCATTGGATACAACGGGTAGAAAAAATACTACTATTCTCAACTAATATCCCCATCACCCTGAGAGTCACATAATTTCTTTTTTCTCTTCCTGTGACATCCCACAGATTGCAGCAGGAGGGCGCGTGGGTGCTGATTTGGATGAGTGTGAAGGTACGATATCTGAGTCAATTTCTTCCATATCACAGTCCCCCCAGTTTTTCCTTCTACTTAATACCTCAAACTTGTTTGACAGTGGTATACTAGTGGCTTTCAAGTGGTCTTGCAGAGTTTCAAGCTGCTTCTTGGGGCTTTCAGAGTTGATTTTGCTGAAGGAGGCAGCTTATCTCCTCCATCTACTTAAATAGTCTCCATTGAGTTAGTTGATGCAGTTCAGGCACCTATTTGTCTTTTTATCTGGGCAGGTGTCTGTGCCCTGGGTTCACTACTAAGTCCTGTTCAATCAGTAGCTTGTTCTCTCACTGGGCAGGAGCATGGAGTTTTCTTAGAGTGGGGATCTGCCTCCATTGTCGGGGGTATCTCACTGTCGGTGTCACTTGTGATTGGTTGAGCAGCTGCTGGAATAGTCTGTGTCCTTGATCTTTGGGCTTTTCTGAGTAAGACATCCAGGAAGATTTATCTTTTTGGTTATGGGAAGCCCACAGACAGTTGGAAGAAACATAACCTGCTTCATCATATACATTGTATTTTTGCCGGTTTTGGAAAGTCATTCCAGTGTGACCAAACTCCCCACCAAGACTGCAACAGAGCTGATCAAATGCACTAGATAAATGTGAGGAATATCCAGTATTATGGCTGGCCTTAGGATGGCCTGACTAGAAACACTACCCTCAGCCACATCTCTCCCAGAAAAAAAAAATATGTGGGAGATGTGATACTCCATTTTCCCCCTGACAAAACTTATTTTAAAATCTCAAATCTCCAGTTCATCAATGTTCTGAGTCTACAATGGCTTTAGGGTTGCCTATGATGTCACAAACATGACTCAGTCAATAATTTATATCACCTAAATGCCCCCCTCATTTCTAAACATCACAGTAATGGTCTTTATCATGGATTTAGTCAAAGGTATTGCCATGAAAGGCACCCACAATGTGGTGACTTTAAATTGGTTATATCCCAGGCAAAATCTTTCCAACCCTTGTGGTACTGTAAAGCTAACATCAAAGTTGCCCTGTCTTGAAATATGAATTAATACATAGCCTGGGGGCCCCATGCCTGAAATGTTTGATGATGTAGCACCCCCTTACAGAAAGCAACAACTATGTTATTTTGCTAGAAGTGTCCCTTTGGTACTTATCTAGTGTGGATGTGGTCTTGTAAAGTGGTAGCAAGGTATGCCAATGCATAGTTTCTCTACATATGTCAAAACAACATTTTGCATAAGTGAAAAGGCCACAAAAATGTACTAAAGTTGTTAAGACAAGTTTGAAAGTAATGATGACCAATAACATGGAATTTAAACATTTTATTTTAAAGGACAAAAACAAATTTTAGCCATGCAAAAAGTTTATTTCACGCAAATTATTACCAATTTATTTTAAAAGACAAAAGCAATTTTTTGTCATAAAAAGGTTTCTTTGACACAAATTATTAATAAGGCTCATTACTTAAAGAATGTTGGCCTTGTGGTTTGTATTGACAAATGCGCAGATTATTCATTGGCACAAATGTTTTAGATATCATATCTATTGCAATAGTAGCCAGGCATACTATTGCACACCATGGTGCTAGCAAAACATTAATATCTAATGGACTCCCTCTCAGCGATGGGCAAAATGACTATATATATATATATATATATATATATATACACACGCAGTGTCAGTGGCTCAGTAGGTAGCACACTCACCTCTCAGGCCGGGAGATCAGAGGGCTGTGGGTTCAGTTCCCACATCTGACACTTGGGTTAATATCCCAGTACTGACACTGTAATGCAGCACGAGAGGGGTGCTGCACTTCTGAGGTGCCGTCTTTCGGATGAGACATTAAACCGAGGTCCCATCTGCCTGGATTGGTGGTAGTTCAGGTGGATGTTAAAGATCCCATGGCACTTATCGAAAAGAGTAGGGGAATTTCCTGGTGTCCTGGCCAAATTTCCCTCATTCACTAAAAATACCACCAACAGCTTAATCTGGTTCAAGATCAGTTGGCATTCATCTGTATCCCTCTCCCCCAGGTCGTGCCTGAAAATAGGCAGGATTTGTCTAGTGCACTTACCCGGTCAACAAAAACTAAATAAATAAAATATATAGATAGATAGATACAGATATATAGATCTATATATATATATATATGGATATATATATATATATATATATATATACGTATCTATATGTAAGTGTGTCTAGCCTTTTTCAATATATTTGTCACACGTTATGGGCCAGATATTCAAACTGCGCCATTCTGTGGCACAAGCCCTTGAACTACTGAAAAAAGTTGTGCTGGGGTGTGGCCAGGGTGATATTCAATGGAGTTGCGCTATTGAGCAACTTCTTTGAATATCACACCCTGGCCACAGCCACTGTGCATGGTGCAGTGGAACTTGTGCCACCATAAGTGTTCAGAGTGGGGCATTCAGATGTGGTGGTGCAAGTTCCATTGTGCCATGCACAAACCCACGATATTCAAAAGGTGACATGCAAATGAGGCCATAATTTATGCAAGGTGCAGGGGGGGCATTTGCATCTAATTACAGACCCATCCCTGCAGCCCAATCATGGGCATAATGTTAGTAACCCCCCTGAGCAGCCCAATCGCGGGCATAATGTCCACCCCCCCAAAGTCCAATATCCCTGGTGGTCCAGTGGACCATGAAGCCCGATCGCGGGCATAACATCAAACCCACCCCTCCAATGTCCAATATCCCTGGTGATCTAGTGGTCCCACCACCCACCCACAGAGACCCACCACCCCGCTCTTCCCCGTCAGCCGATGGGTGGCAGCACCCCACCCCCCTGCCGCCCCGCCACCTGCCGACTGACAGCTCGGTAGGGCTGCACGTCCATTGGTTCAGGGTAAGAGCCAATGTGCGTGCAGCCCATACCATTCAAGGCAGTCCAGTTATGTGAATGAATAAATTCACATAACTGACTCCATGACAAACCCATTTGATTTGAATGCTGACTTAATAGCCCTCACCAACATTGCAACTCTCATTGTTTTACCTGCAGAGGTTGATACCAAACTTGTTACTGTGAATGATACAGGAATCAAAGCAATGAAACAGTCTGTAGATGACAGACTACATTCAGATACCACTGGATACTTTAACCCACTGCAAAAGATCAACATCAAGACATTTGCAGTTCTAAGCAAGACAATCAAATCAAAAGTTAGAAGTGATAAGATAGTGACTATTAATGCAGACAGGGAGCTGTTTCACCATCTTGTAGTAGCTACACAAACAGGAGAGATTGATCTGAAGGAAGTTTTCGAACATGAGCTTTCCACAGTTCCACATACTCTAGCACACTTTAGTGGTACCCTGAACAAAATGGCAAACAGTAAGCTGTTGGCTGAATTAGAAATAGATTCAGTGTCAGTGTATCAACTGCCAGCTTCCAACATGCCCACAGCTTGTTCTGTCGGTGGTCTATCTATTCAAACTCATCTGTGTTGCTCCCTTATGCCTGTCCCATGCCAGTCTGAAGCCCTGCACTGTACTCATAGCCACCACTTCCTGAAGTAGGCCATTCCACGCATCCACCACCCTTTCTGTGAAAAAGAATTTCCTTACATTCCCCCTTAATCGGACTCCTTCTAATCTCATGCTGTGTCCTCTTGTCCTGCTATTTTTCTTATAGTTAAACATGTTAGACTCTTTCACCTTGTTAATGCCCTTAAGGTGTTTGAATGTCTCAATCATATCACCTCTCTCCCTCCTTTGCTCAAGGGTATACATATTGAGCTCCATTAATCTGTCCTCATATGTCTTCTGATACAGCCCCTGCACCATTTTGGTTGCCCTTCTCTGGACTGCCTGAATTTGGTTAATGTCCTTGTGAAGGTGTGGCCTCCAGTACTGCATGCAGTATTCCAGATGGGGCCTAACCAGTGTCTTGTAAAGAGGGATTATTACCTCCCTCTTACGACTTCTGATACCCCTACTAGTACACCCTAACATCCCCCTAGCTTTACCTGTATGAACATCCTGGTAAATCTCAGCCTCTGTGGGTTCAGACAGTCCCACTGATTCCATTACTGCAACAACACACCTCCCTCAGAGCCCTCCATAAGTGGCATAACCTTGTTAGTAGCACTGATGGTAGTAGTTCCGTCACTCTAGCTGTGTCTTGCTAGATCTTCTTGTGTATGTAGCACATTCCCAGTTTGTTGCTGTACCTGCTGTGCACATCCAGCATTCTGCCAAACCTCAGTCACCATCTTCCTTGTCTGGCTGACAGGCTGTGTACTAATAGTTAGGTCCCACGAAGGATCCACAGTCCACTCTCTTGCTTTGTTTCGCATCCACCCTGAGTTCAGCAAGGCATTCTCCTGAGTCCCTGGCTTCTTTGTCTCTGTTTGTTGCTTCACCCCAAATCACCTAGTAATGCATTTCCTTGTGCTGAGTGGCTCCATTTTATCTTTGTGGGCAGGCAGTTGTCAAACACCACCTCAGTGCTGGCAGGTAGTCTCTTTAAAGTTCCTGCAACTTCTGAGGTGGAGCTGCCAAGAATTTTTGGCATCATTTAAGAGCAGATCTCCACTTATTGTAATAGTCCTTGTCCTCTGCCAACATATTTACCAGCAATTTATGGCATTCAGCCATCTCAGTCTCTGGCTGTTCTTCTGCACTTCAGTGTCACTCATTTTAGTAACTGGTATGTATGTTTCAAGTTCCTCTCCATCTGTAGGTTCAAACTTTCTGTGAATCTCTATCAGTTGAGATTCTTCAATATCCTCCTCACAAATTTTAGCTGGGATGGAGGACTGCCCCCAGCTTGCTGCAGCACACCTTTCTCCTCTGCAGCTTTAGGGTACTCCATCTTGGAATAGTGCAATATCCCAGGTGTCCTGGCTAAGTTTTCCCCATTCATGAAAAATACCACCAAAAGCTGAATCTTGTGCAATCTCTGTTGGTTTCCATCCATATACGGCCCACTCCCAGGACATGGCTGAAAACAGGCAGAATTGCCTAGCTCTCCTTTCCTGATCTAAATAACATGTTCCTCAGACTCTGGCAAACCTGTAGAAGGTTGGATATATTAAACCAAGATAAAGTGTTGGACACACTCAGTAGTTGGTGGACTTTGTCCAAAAATTCAGTGCGTGTTTAAGTCTTACTGTATTTAGAAGAAAAAAAATTGTGCATTTATTTTACTGATAAGCAAATGAGCAGTGATCAGCAAGAGGAGGAGAGAAGCAAACCTAGAGGGTACTGGCTCTGAAACTGAAAATGTGATGTTGATGACAAAAAAGGTGTAGCAGGCTGCTGCCCTGATTTAGAGGAAAGAAAACACATTGGTGTACTTCTATAGCCAAATGGTGACCTTTTACTGGAATAAATCACCATACAAGTTTAGTCTGTTTAACACTAAGTCCATTTTAATAAATACTGTAAAACAATGGTTCCTACACACAATTACTGTCTAGGCTAAATGTTACTGTGGTCAGTCTTATGACTAACTGTAATTGTTGTTTGTTGCTGTTCACCAATGGAACTGAAGGTACATGCCAAAGGCATGTACCCCATCTGTGTAGCTCTGCGGCCCCAGACAGGCACAGGGTGCATGGTATCCATGACCGTATGCATCTGTAGGGAACCTGTCCATGGCCCTGCCCCCCCATATGCAGGTTCACATGGGGCAGCCCTGTGCAGAGGGGAGGACCCAGGCAGGCATTCAATTAGATGTCTAATCCAGGTCCCATTATGGATTTCTTGTGGCCATGGGGTGGGCAGACAGTGATGGAGCAGATCTATTTAAATAACAGAAAATAATAAAATGTATGGGCACTCACCTGGACAGCTGCCCCAGCCCTCCCCATCAGCATAGTGTTCTGGGGCAGTACAGAGTGTAGTTTCCTGGTCCTGCTGCTGCTGATGAGTGATGTTCATGGGGGCACGCACTGGGTTACAGCAGGGTCCTGGCTGCCATAACCTGCACCCCCCCCGTGCCTGGCACTGCGCGCCTTGGTGAATGAGGAGTAGTGCAGTCATGCCCCGGTACATCCCAGACCACACTTCATGCATTACTGACCACACAGCTGTGGGATCTGGTGCAAAAATGTCTTGTGCTCCATTGGTGACTGCTGCTGGGGGTCCACGGGACCCCCACTGTGCAACATTCCAAATCAGGGTATCCTACATGCCTCAGATACGTGGCACATAGGCAATGTTTGTTTTAGTTCATAGGTCCCAATGTTTGTTTTACATAACTGTGTACTGTAAAATGTGTTGTAATAAGTTTTACTGTATGTATGTACGTTGTGTATCATGGATCACCATTTCAAATGAGCTTGCTCAATGGTTTAACCCTAATAAAATGAAATGAAATTGAAGATTAGATAGACTCATTGTATTAGTACCGAATGCTTGCTAAGAAGTAAGCAGGGGGTGTACATTAGACACTTCTAAAATATAGCCAAGGGTGTGGTAAGACGTAAGGCCACAGGCCAAGTGCCTTCATCACCTGGCCGTGAATTACAAGTGTCTAATGCACATCTCTGAAGTGTCTTATTGAAATTATAAAATGGGGCACTGTATTTTATATATGTGACAAAATAAACAATAATAACTATTATTAATTTAGTAATAAAATAGATCTTCTTCAATGATATCCCTTTCATCAGACCACCCCTATAGAATTTATAGCCTCCAAGCACTAGGATCACATAGAAAGCCTAGCAAGCAGTCAGCCAGGGACCACCCATGACAGCATAAAACATAGAAACATAGACGCTGATGGCAGATAAGGACCGCAAGGCCCATCCAGTCTGCCCATTTTTTCTACCTTATGGACGTGCCATAGGCATTTACTCTGTCAATGGCCTATCTATTCATACTCATCTGTATTGCTCCCTTATGCATATCCCATGCCCATTTGAAGCCCTGCACTTTATTCATATCCACCATTTCTGAAGTAGGCCGTTCCATACATCCACCACCCTTTCTGTGAAAAACAACTTCCTCACATTATCCCTTAATCAGCCTCCTAATCTCATGCTGTGTGCTCTTGTCCTGATATTTTTCTTATATTGAAACATGTTAGACTCTTTCACCTTGTTAATGCCCTTACGATGTTTGAATGTTTTGATCATATCACCTCTCTCCCTCCTTTACTCTAGGTATACATATTGAGCTCCATTAATCTGTCCTCATATGTTTTCTGATGCAGCCCCTGCACCATTTTGGTTGCCCTTCGCTAGACTGCCTCCATTTTGTTAATGTCCTTGTGCAAGTGCGGCCTCCAGTACTGCAAACAGTACTCCAGTTGAGGCCTAACCAATGTCTTGAAAAGAGGGATTATTACCCTCTCTCTTACGACTTATGATGCCCCTACTAATACACCCCAACATCCTTCTAGCCTTAACTACTGCTTTAGTGGCTTGCTTGGATGATTTCAGGTCATCTGTGATGACGATGCCCAAGTTTCTTTCTTCCCTTGTGATTGCCAGCACCTCCCCTCCCAATCTATAGTTGGCTTCAGGGTTTCTCTTCAATAAGTGCATGATCTGGCAATTCTTTGCGTTAAACCCCAGTTGCCACTCTTCCAACCATTTTGCTAGTTTATTCAGATCTCTTCTCATTCTACCCACCCCATCTGGATCATCTACCCTGTTGCAGATCTTGGTGTCATCTGCAAACAGACAAACCTTACCCTCCAGTCCATCTGCAATGTCACTAATGAAGATATTGAAGAGGACTGGCCCCAGGACTGATCCCTGAGGTACCTCACTTTTTACTTATATCTCTTCTGATTGTATACCGTTTACCACCACTCTCTGTTTTCTGCCTGCCAACCATTTTACCACCCAGTTGACCAACTTCTGACCCACCCCAAGCCTACCCAGCTTATTAATCAATCTTCTATGTGGAACAGTATTGAAAGCTTTGCTGAAGTCAAGGTAGGTGACATCAACTGCACCACGTTGGTCCACCACTCTGCTTACCCAGTCAAAGGTGTGTTGTTGGGCAAGGTCCGGTGTTTCCCCTGTGTGTTGTATGGGGAGCTGGACCTTTTTCCTTACCTGGTGATGCAAATGAACTATAAACATGCTGAACTCCCGTTTGATCACCAGCCGAGGGGAAGGGGTGTTCCTCCCATTCACCGTTTCGAGTGCTACACCCCTCTCCCCATTTTCTGGTTTAAATATTCTGCAAAGATGTCAGACTTCTGCCCCAATGCACTGATTCCCTCCTTAATCAGATGCAGTCCATCAAATCTGAAGAACTTTCACTCCCCAAATTTTTGCCAGTTACCTATAAATTTGTGTCTTTTTCCTGGCACCAGCGCTTGAGCCACATGTTTAGCTCCCCTATCTCCCCTTCTCTGACCTTCCATCCATCTGCCCCCCTCTCCCAGACTGGCAGGATCTCAGAGAAGGAGATACCGGGTGAAATGAACGGCAGTTTATCTCTCAGTCTGGTCAGCCATCAATGTTAACATAAATGTATATGGCCCTTCCCCTCTCTTCAGTTCTTTTCCCTCCATTCATCCGACTCTTTGGACCACTTCGGAAACATTGCTGTGATAGCTGCCATGTCTCTCTTTTACATTTACTAAGTAATCACTTTCATAGTGGCTTTTGGTAATCCATATGTTGTCGAAAGATCCAGCTAAACTTTTCTGGTACTGTAAGCGCAGGGAAAAATTTACTCTGGAGACTCTCACAACATCTGTATCTGCTGCCTAAGCCACAACATGAAAGCCTTTGAAATCTGCCAGGGTTTAATTCTGCAACCAGTTGATGCCAAAAGGGGCTTTGGAGAATTTTTTTTTTATTTGTATTTTTGGGTTTCTCCGTTTTTTCTCCTGTCCCACTCCAGCACATTCCCGATGTGATGTACACATGTGGAGCCACACACATGCACGTCTTGCAGGACACCCCACCCTACCAGTCACCTGGTACTACCTACGCTCATCACTGAACCTCCATTTGGTGATAGCAGGACTTTGGGTGACCCCCCCAGGAGAGAGGAGCAATTGTTCAATCCTGCTCCTATCCTCTCCCCCCTTTCTGGCACCCTGGTGACCCGAGGTCATTCCCAAACTCAGGTAGCTGGTGCACTGCGAGGTAAGGTGTCCAGAGTCTTAGCTCTCAGCATCACCTGGCTGACTATTTGAAGAAGATTTTACTCCAAAAGAACATAGAAAGGATTCAGAAGGAGCTCCAGCAAAAATCCACATCATTAGCTCTGTCGACCTAATCGTATCCATCTAAATTCCAGGAGAAAACATCAAGGATCATAAGCACAAGCACCAGGACAAGAAAAAGGCTTCCCTGGCTTGTTCCAGGTCACCCCTGTGCCCAACAGATAGGACCTCAACTTTGAGGCCATCTGCTTTGGCATTGGCATGGACTGCTCCCTCCAAATTTAAATATGATAACATGGTCGGGGCTAGGAGTTGGCACTATTGGTCCTGCTACAGCCTGTACACTGCTGTCAATGATGGGGACTCACTTCCCCCATCGACTCCCCCAGTTATGCATTTCGACCAAAGGGGTGCCAGTGATCTGGCAAGCCTTGTGTGTTTTTTAGACATGAAAAGATGTCTACTGCCTAACCTCCCTGTTTCAGAGGACCTGTCAACAGAGATTACTACTACTCCCCCATTGATGCTGCAAGGAAATCTCTTGCCAGAGCCACCTCTTATACCACTGCTGACATTACCAGTACAGTCTCTCATTCCTGTCAACCCAGCCGACTATGAATATGAGTCCAACCCTGACTTAATAATGAAAGAAGAGGAGGATAAAGCTGAAGAATGTGCTGAGATCCATTATGAACATGGCACCAGCTCTACAGTCTCCACATGCAGGTAGGACTCTGTGTTGAACACACCATGGTCCCCTTTTGAAGATCCTACATTTTTCACCATGATATAGCAGATGCAAGTTGCCATACACCAAAAAGAGCCTGCAAGAATCCCTGGAGCTGTCAGACTCTCCCACCATTGTAGTGCATCCTCTGCATCCATTAATAGAGGATGCCACCTATGCAGCTTAGTACAGACCAAACAATATACCAGCTGTCCTCAGAAAGACAGACAACATGTATTCAGCCCCTTCTGGGAAGCATTTATATGGCACACAACCTGAGACTGACTTGTGATGACTAATGCAGCCCTTGACAGATCTATAGCACCTAAACTCCTGAGCTCCTTCCCTCCTGATAAAGAATATATGAGGCCGGATGTCCTAGGTAACAGAACATATTCTTTTGCATCATTGGGCCTTCATATTGCTAACTACCAGGCCCACATGATGAAGTATCAGAACACCCTTTGGAGAAAGGTTAAGGCAGCTGCATGGGAATTACTTGAAGGTACCCCAAAACAACAACTATTGTAAGCTGTTACAGCTGGGTCTGATTTGGGCAAGCCTTAGCTGAGCACAGCCTATGATGTCTCTGATGCTTCTGCCAGGGCTATGGCTTCAGGCATCGGTCTCAGTAGATGTTCATGGCTCAGAATAGCAGGTTTTGCTACAGATGTGCAACAACCCATTCTTAATGCCCAATTTAGGGTTAAAAGGTGTTTGGTCACAAGGTCCAAAAGATTCTAAATGATCTCCAGGCCTCAGGCAGGACTTTAAAGTTTGTGCACTCCCTCTACCATACCCAACCAAGAGGTATTAGTAGGAATGCCTTTGGCCAAGCTGGTGTTTGGGGCCAGCACACAGTCCCTACACATCAGGGCATTGGCAAAGGAGCAAGGGCTTTGCCTGTCCCTACCTCTACCACTGGAGCACATCCAAAAGTCCCTAAGGGCCGTGAAGGCAATGGACCCACCCCTACCAGCTCAGACTGATTCCTTGTACACCCAACAGCCACTTTAACCTCCACTTAGACCAGTGGAGAGAGGTGAATACAAATGCATGGATTCTAGAGATTATAGAAAAGGGGCATGATCTAGAACTTCTAGACAAATCTCCAGATCATCCCTCACTTGTGGCTATATATCCTGTAGAAAATCTGCCCCTGCTGCTGGAAGAAGTACAGCCTCTGCTTCAAAAATAGGCCATAAAACCTGTGCATCTAGAACTGAGAATCAGTTTTTTTTCTCCCAGTACTTCCTTGTCCCAAAGTGGACCGGAGGGTAGCCTGTGATGATGGCAACCACAATTGAGCACTTTCAAAAGGGTGACTCAATAATGGCGCATGTGCAAAGGGCTATTGGGCAGGGATGATGACCAGATGGGGGGTCAGCGAATATTGCAAAAGGATGTCGCTATATATACATGTGAGCAGGGGATAGCAGCGACCACACTGTGCAACAGGTGGAAGGGGAGGGAGGGTCTGTGGGGTGTAGTATGGCAGTGGGCTGCCAAGCTGGCTGTGTGGTGGGTTGGTGGCAGACTAGGATTGGGAGGGTGCCAGGTTCGGTTCTGGGCACACACTCATTTTTGCCTCAGGTCTGGAAAAAATTTTGTTTCTTCTTTTGCACCCCAAATGCACCATCTGGAGTTGAGAATCCTTTAGTAGGGGGCACAGGGGATGAAGCCCCTGCATAAAACAAAAAATTAAAGTCTCCAGCTCCTTTTGCTGTGCACTGGGAGTGTACATCACTGAAATTGATTTTCGTCGATGTACACTCACCCTAACGGTGATCGCCTTTCTGCAATCACTGTTATCACCTGTAACTGGACAGAAGACCTGAGGCCTGTTCTGGATCTGAGAGATATAAACTTCTTCATCAAATACAGGAAATTCAGAACTTTGCAAGGTCTACTTCCATAAGTGCAAACAAGGGATTGGATATACTTCCTGGATATGAAGGATACATATCTCCATATCAAAATTCAGAAAACTCACAGGAAGTACTTGAGGTTCTTGTTCAAGGGTAACATTACCAATTCAGAGTGTTGCCTTTTGGCTTGTCTTCCGGCACCATGGGTACTTACCAAATACTTGGCATTGGTGTCAGCAGCTCTTTGTAGGGAAGGCCTGCGTGTTTCCCTTACCTGGATAATTGGCTATTAAAAACCCACTCCAAGGACCAACTGCTGCAGATTGCAGTTTATAGAGACAGTACTGGACACAGCCCAGAGCTTGGCTTTTCTACCTTTGGTAGGGTCGGCTGCCTGATTGCTCATGCACAGTTTGTGAACAACAGCTCTTATGTCTCAGCAAAAAACATTCGTAAACCTTCTGGGACTCATGACAGCAGCCATTGCCACCTTACCACTGACCAGGTTGCACATGCAGATTCCCTAGTCGACATTAAGGGCCTGATTTGGATTGTGATTGCTATCATGACATGGAACCCTAGCTGACTGCTTACAAAAGTTTCCATGTGGCCCTAGTGATTGGCAGCTGTAAGTTCCATAGGTGTGGCCTGATAAAAGTGATACTCTTCCACCCTTATTTGCATAATGTGTTTTTATTTGAGCTTGAGGCTTTTATCCTACTAGAGTTTTTAGAGCTGTGGGTTGAAGGCTCTGGTTGTCATGGCTTCCTTGGGAGGAGGGTAGCCATGACAACCACAGCTTTCAGCTTAATATCCCCCATACACACATGTACTGATTGTAAGCCTTTAAAACCCTTCTTTTGTTTTACTGTTTTTTAATTATTTGATATAAGTGCAGCTCCACACAGTAATCTTGAAGGAGTTCACATTCCTGTCCTGCAGCCTCTCCTTCTATATCTTGTCCCCTAATCAATGAACCATCTTGGTTGCCCACAGTGCTGTCTCCACTTTGTCATAGTTTTTGTCAGGTGTGGACTCCAATACTTACACAGTACCCCAGATGTGGTTTCTCCAGTAACTGTAAAATGAGAAAATCACCTCCTGGCTTCTATTGCTTGTGCCCTGCATGTATTCCAGCATCCTGTTTGCTCACAGCTTTGTTACAGTGTGCTGCTATTTTAGGCTCTCCAATATCATGACCTGTAGGTCCTTATGCTCCATGGTGTTTTCCAGCACCACTGTCATAACATCCTGTACTCTTGGCATCCTTTTCCTATTCACTAATGCTACACAATGCTATGCACCAGGTGAAGATGCACAGAATGCATGGAAACCACCATCACGCGGTATGCACAAACAGCATGGAGAACTATGTACAGCGCACCCACACAAACCTGCGTGGCAAGGGGCATACACAGCAATGGAGGGGTGAAGTCACGGAAGCAGTATGTGCAGGACTGTGGACAAGCATGCACAATTCAAGATATGGAGGAAGGGCATGCAGCTTCCCTGCGAGCACGCTACATGGACAGAAACCAGCTGTAAACAGCCCTACGTGGTACACATACAGGTGAGAAAGCATAGCGAGGCAGCAAACAGGGAACCAGGCACTGGTAGCCACACATGCCAGCCATGCATGCAAGCACCAACGCAGTGCATGGCTACTGCGCAGTCCCACGTGATGGCACAGGCCACATGCCAGCATCGCACAGGTGACAACCAGCCTGAAACAGCCAGCAACAGTATAGCGTGCCAGCCCATGAGCATGCAGGACAGAAACGGGCACATCAGTTGGAGGGGAAATGGAGAAGCATTGCACAAAGCAGCACACACACACACACACACACACACACACACTCACACTACCGCTCACGCACACCGTGTCAGAGCGAGGAACCAAACACTTAGACTGGGTAGGAAACACAAGGCTTTACTGTGACGCACTGTACAGGACACATGGGTGCAGAAACTGCCCAAGGAAAACAGTAACGTGGGGTGGGGTGAATAAATGGGTCCTCCTCAATCTGAGTCCTTCTCCGACTGCAGGTCCGGGCTGGTGAAAGGTGTCAGCTCCGGGGGAGAATGTGTCCATTAAGGCCCTCTCCTCCAGTACCAGCCACCAGATAGGGACACGATAATGCTGCAAAGAGAAGACCAGACAGCGGGAACCAAGATCAGTGCCACAGCAGAATGCAACAGCCCTGCCACGGCCATGCCACCACCCCACCAGCCACCCCCACATACACAGCCACAGGCCACCTTGCTTAGAGGGGACACAGATGGCTCATGGGTCCCCCTCATCATTCAGGTACTCATAATCTTCCATGCTACTCCATAGATCAAGACACTATAACAGGTCCTGCACCAACTGCCGCTGCGGGGTCACCACATGGGCCGGGCCAGCCCACCTCCCATTGCTCCAGAACCAGCACCACCTTCCAATGCTGCATCCCCTGCAGAACAAAATATGGACAGTGAGTACCAGACATGCCCATGGCATGGGGCCAACCCCTCCACCCACTACACAGGCCAAATGACCAGTGCAGTAGGCACCCACCTGATGTAGCTCTGTGACCTCCCAGATCTCATCGGCCGGATCCTGTCCTAGTAGGTGGCATCTGCCACCCAGTACAGCTGATGTGGCACAGCGATCCTGCCAATGAAAGCACCCTCTTCCATCAGTGGCGCTGCTGCAGTCATTTCCAACTATGCTTAATTGGTGCACCGCATGGAGCACGCACACACACCATGTGTCCATGCAACACCCATAAGGGCATGTGCGATGTGCCACATGCCATGTACAACACACACATGTGGATGTGCAATGCCATGGAGTGGATGCAATCCACAGAACACAGCAGAGGTGTGCAATGCTCCCAAGGACACTACTACATGTTGTCCTCCTCGAGGAGGCAGATGAAGAACTGCGTGCCAGAGCAGGGCTGCAGACAAGAACGTACTGGCCATGACTCAACACCTCATTGCTGCACCCCACAGATCTTCTATAGTGATACCTGGTTGAACATGGCACCCTACATTATCTCTGTGGGCTTCTGGAGGCTGAGAACGCTCTGGCCACATGGCGCTCCAGGGCGATGAGCATGGAAACTAAAGTGCTGTGTGCCCTGCAGTACTACACCATGGGCACTTTCTAGCAGGTGATGGGTGATGTGACAGGAGTAAGCCAGGTATCTGTGTCACAGGCACTGCACCAGCTAATTGATACCATGGTGCGGCACTGGGAAAGGCACATCACCTTCCTCACAGCTACTGCTGACTTCAGGGTGGTCAAGGGTGGGTTTCTCAACATGTATGGCATACCAGACACTGTTGGGATTATTGACTGCATGCATGTGCCCATTCTAGCACTGCCAGTCAATGAGGAAGCCTACAGAATCTGCAAGGGATACCACAACATCAACTGTCAGGTAGTGTGTGATGGCAATGGCATCCTGACCAATGTCCTGGCATGGTACCCATTGTTGTGCCATGACACCCTACATGTACAAGAACAGTGCCTTGCTGTGCCATATGGAATTGCAGCCAAAGGGCTATGGCTGGTTGCTAGGTGAAGCCCCATGCACAGGTGCATCATCGGCTGCAATGCGTGGCACACCACACTGCTAACCATGACTATCCAGTCTACCCCAGAGGTGACAGTGGATGTCCCCTGATGCCACACTGCTGACACCATACCTGGCACCATGGCACCCCAAGGAGGCTGCAAACAATGCAGTGCACATGCGGGTGCGAGGCATCGTGGAGCGCACGATAGGGATGCTGAAGATGCGCTTCTGATGCCTGGACCACACTGTTCTCATGATGATGCTTGCATCAGGAATGGCATGCAGAGTGTTCACTGCCTGTGCCATGCTGCACAACTTATGTATGTGCAATAGGGTACCCGTGCTACAGGACAGAGACCCGGAGGAGGGAGGAGAGGAACAAACACAGCCACCCCATGGACTGACACTGCCTGGTGAGGGTGCAAGGGTACTGCCCATGGACAATTATGCAGTGGGATGCACAGGTGTAGTGCAACAGTGGCATGCTGCACAGGGCTGCATGCCCCATATCCAGTGTCAGGGCCAAGCCATGGCACCATGGCCATTGGCGACGCAGACCACAGGGTATGTGCAGTGTGGTGGTGCCATGTGGGGCCGCAGTCCAGTGTGTTGTGACACCTGCAGCAGGGTGCAGTGCACCTGGCACCATCCCTAGACAGTGCTGGTCCATGGGGTGTGGCTACGGGTCATGCTGTGTGGGTGTGGGGGGGAGGCATATGTCGGTGCCCGAGGGGTGCATGTTGTGCCGTTTGCCTGTGCTGCCCATGCTCATTGTTTGGGAAAACATTTCACTGTGCCTTAGGTTGCTGCTGTAGTGCTCCATAGCAGCAATACCACCAACCCACAGCCATGCACATTGCGGGATCAATGGGATCTGTGCCACCCCATGTTGCCTGTATGCAGTGTGAATGCCGGGTCATGGTGAGCGGCCTGGCCTTCATGTCAGCCTGTGCCACTGGTGCAGCCCCATCACTATGCCCCCATGGCTGAATGGGCACAGGCCCTTTGCAGTGTCTGGGTCCATGGGTGCTGCCTCAGTGGCAGGTCATGCCATCTGGGCAGCAATGAGGGCTGCAATGGCATGGAGTGCATCGGGCCATCCATCCATGTGCCCTGGCACCCACAGCCACTCCATCATCCAGGAGCTCCTGTGCCCGTGCGCCAAGGGCCATAGCCTCTGCCATGCGCTCCTGCACCCTCATGCCCATGAAGATGTCCTCTGCAATCCACTCCTGTGCCTGCATGGCCATCGCCATTACCTACGTGAGGTGATTCACTGTCTCCGTACACTCACGTGTCACGTGCAGGTGGTCATGCTCCAGCCCACGGAGGTCAGGGAAGTAGCTGGTGAGGAGCAACCTGCCAGTGCCCAGATGGTGGTATCTTGGTGGTGGGACATCGGTATCCCTGTTGTCCTGAGCCTGTGTTCCTGGTGGTTTGGGTGGCACTTCGGGTGTGTTGATGCATCCGTTCTGCAGGGCTCCTGTGTCACCTGTACCACGAGCCACACCCCGTGTTGCTGTTGGTCTGGGAGAGGTGCTGTTGCCCTGCACTGGTGCCAGTTGTTCAGCTGGTATGCTGCGCTCTTGCCCCTCTGCATCACCATCCTCCTCTGTGCATCTTTCTGTGGCTGGTCCACTGTTCTTCTCGCAGCACTGCCACCCCATATCCATTCACTGTTGGTGCCGTGGCTGTCCTGTGGTGCTGAGGCTGGCTGTATGTGATCCCCCTGCATGTCCAGTGGTCTGTGCTGCTGTGTGCCTGTGTGTGACATTGGTTACTGTGTCTGTGTGTCCAGCATCTGTGCTTGTGCAGTCCACGATCCAGTATGTATCCACCTTCTTCACTTTCCCTCTGCGTGGCACTGCCCTGATTGGCTTTTGCGTGGGATGGTCCTTCACTGGCTCTGTCAGCATTGGCACTGTGGAGATGGACAAGACAGGTTGTTACTGACCGTCGCTGGTGCCTAGTTCACTGCCTGTGGCTGTGCCCTGTGCACACCTGTGTTGCATGTACCTGGCATGCTGTCAGCACCTTCTGCCTCCCCGTCAATGAGTACGTCACTGATGGTATCCACAACCTGACTCTCAATGGGCATCAAGGGTGGTTCTGTGGGTGGCAGTCCAGCGCCTGTGGAGACCTGTGTCCGGCATTCCTGGCTGAGCCACCACTTCACCTGGGACTGGAGGTCACACCACTTGTGCTTGATGGCCATGAGTGTGCATGCCTCCGGTCCTGTGGCATTGATGGCCACCTGCAGGTCCAGCTGTATTCTGGCCTTGGTCTCTGGTGGGGTGCTCAGTGCCCACCACCCAAATAGCACATCATAGTGCTGCCTCACCTCGGTGATGAGGATGGCCACCTGTTGCCCCATGAAATTCAGAGACTGCTGGTGCCTCCCACTGCCTCCTCTGCCCATCCCACATCCACTGGCAGGGCCAGTTGGGCACATTGCATTCAGCCCTGTGCACGTTCCCCTGTCCCATGGGCACTGCTTACACCATCTGCAGACATGCCTCTTCAGCAATGTGCGTTTTACTGGAGCATTGCATGTCTGAAGCACTTTTCATGGTGGGGTCAAGGGGCCCATCATCCTGCATGGGCTGAGGCCTGCCCTGCGCAAAGTTGTGCACTTCCTCAGTCTCTGCTCTGGCCTCCTGGTAGTGCATTGGGTTGTGCTGCATGCCCATGTTATGTCTGTTCCACGCGTAGTGCTTCCCCTTTGTGAATAGGCACCAATGTGCATATCCTTACATTTTTATTCACCATAGAAGTGCAGCTGCCAGATCTGCAGCTCTCCAACCTTACCATATCCTCCCCTGAGTTCTCTTATCACTCCCACTGTGGCCACCCTCGGTCAGATATTTGCATCATCTACAAGGAGGAACATCTTGCTCTTAATGCTTTACCCTATGTTACAAAAAACACTCTGAAAAGGACCTGGTTCAGCACTGACCCCTGTGGTACCCCATTTTGTTACTTCCCTTACCACTGAAAAATCCTAATTAACAACTACCCTTCTTGTTCTTCCCATCTGTCAGTTCTCTGTCCAAGATGCCAACTTTTAATCCACGCCTAAGTTCTTTAGCCACTTGATCAGCATCCTGTGGGAGAGAGTCAAAGACTTTGCTGAAATGCAAGTATACTATATCAATTGTCTCTTATGTTCTGCTGAGAACCTGCTGCCCTTTTCCCTTAGAACAGACTTATTAATCTTTCCAACTTAGATATCAAGATGACTGGTCCATAGGTTCCTAGCTCATTTGTCCTTCCACGCTTGTGTAGATGGACCACATCTACTGTCCTCCTGTCCCTAGGGTCCACCTCCATTGCCATTGAGCAGCTCTATATGTCAGCAAGTGGCTCTGATATCATCTCTATTGCCTCCTTAAGAATCCTCTGGTGTAAGCCATCAGGTCCAATAGAAATATTTACTTTCAACACTGTTAGCTTTTCTAGCACCCATTTCCCTACTGTCTTTCCAATACTGACTGGAGCACTTGCTCTCCTCACTTCCTCTCTTAATCTGACTTTTCAGAACTGGCCTACTCTTCTCCCTAGTAAATATGGGATACAAATATTTGCTCAGTATCTCTGCTTTCCTTTTGGCCCCCTCCTCATACCTTTCCTTGCTCATCAACCTCACAATACCCAGTTTAATCTTATGCTTCTCACAGATGTACCTGGAAAATGCCTTTTCCACATGCTTCATTCTGGCTGTGATCTGGTGTTCTGTTTCTGGCTTTGTCCCCTTTACCTTCCTGCTGACTCCCTTTGTTGCTTCCAGGTTCTTCTCCCTATTAGAAATTCTGGGATGTTGCATTATTCAATCCTACAGAAATATGTGAGATACTTGAATTATGTGCAGTGATACAGTTCTGGTCTAAAAGAAAATGGGATAATTTGTTTGGATCAAACCATTATTATCCAGTCTGATTTTTTGATTATCTGATTATCCGACATCCCTAATCAGCACTAGAGATGGACAAAGTTGGGAGGCTTCACTACAGGAATTATTTGTGTAGTTTCCTAACTCTGAATAGCATGAAAAGATACTCCATGAAGTTATTTGCCTAAACAACAAAATTCCCACTACATGAGGCAAAGATGACAGTACACATAGTGTCACTGTGCCACTATGTGTACGATAGCTCTTTGAGCGGTGAAGTGGATACTTCGCCAGTCAATGAGGCACTGCACTGGAGAAGTGCCACTGTGCTTAGATGCTTTTCTTCAAAGTCTTTAAAAAAGCACCCCACCTGCATAGCTATGTTCTCCAACTCCCTTCCCACCAGCCCCAACCATAGAAATTAAAGTCCCCAGTCTTCACCCTCAAAGCACTCATACCTCCTTTCTTCTTCCCCAGTCCTGGCAAAGTTGCATATCATTGCGCTCTTCCCACCACCCAATATCCATTTTCTAACCACAGTATAAAATACAACCCCGCCTCTCACCGCCTCGATTCCAATCCAACCTACAGTGGCAAACCAAGCTAGAGAAACCCTGGCACCTCTCTGCTCTCACACTCACCCCAAAAGGTTACTAAGTGAAGTCTGCTCAGTCAGTGTGGTGTCCTGCAAGAAAGTAAACTGTCCCTCGCTGGAGCGACCAACTACAGAAAGGCCTCTGTCATCCTAGGATAACCACCAACATCTAAATGAATGTGGATATGTGCTCCCATAGTGACTCATCGAGTAAATCAGGTGTTCCTGTAGCAGCTTCTCACCACTTTCATTTATTTGATTGTGGCTGACCTAGGAAGCCAGAAGGTGGTTAGTTTCTGGTTGTTATGGAGACAGACAGTTGTCTTAGTTACAGGACACCTCAATAACCACCCAGATGTCACTTAGTACTTTGGAGGAAAGGACAAAAACCCCATCTAGACAATAGATCAACAAGTAGAATAGAGTACCAGGAATGGGATTTGATGATCCCAGGGTATAGAATATTCAGGAAGGATAGAGCTAAAGGAAAAGGAGGGGGTGTGGCAATATATGTATGAGAGGGAATAAGGAGCATAAGGGAGGAGGGGGAGAAGAAGGCAGAACAGAGACCCTATGGATGCAGCTTCAAGACTCAAAAACCAGGACATTGAGGAGGGGGGTGGTGCAGAGGCCGCCAGTCCAATGGGATGATCTGGATAGGGAGTTAGCTGAGCAAATCAGAAGGGTCTGTAGGAAGGCAAACACTGTGGTGGTGGTGGTGAACTTCAACCTACCAGAGGTGGAGTGTAGCACCCCAATCACCAAGAGTGCAAGGGAGCAGGTCCGATTAGAGGCATTTCAGGACAGCTTCCTGGTGCAGTTGGTCAGCAAGCCAACTGGACCAGCTAGGACTCTGGACCTGGTTCAATCAAATGGAGAGGATGTAAGGGACCTGGAGCTGGAGGAACCTGTGGCTGGGAGTGACCACCACACAGTATGTTTCATGATCAACATGGGCAGAGAAGCAGGGGATATGACTTTAATGTGGTGGACTTTAAAAGTATGGGTGAAATTTTGGGCAGGCATCTGGCAGAAATTCAGCCGTGCATAGATGCTAGCCAAAAATGGGATATTATTAAGAAAGGGCTGATTGAGGTTACTGGGACATGTACAAGAACAAGGAGTAAGAAGGGAAGGGAAGGGCAAAAAACCCAGCTGGCTGATGCAGGAGGTCATGGAAGGGGTGAAGGCCAAAAAATAAAAGGCTTTTCAGAAGCTCAAGAAAATGGGAGGAGGGTAACAGGGAGGTGTATATGAAGAAATCCAAGGAGGTTACTAGGCTAGTCAGAGCGGCCAAGGCTTTCAGGGAATTGAGACTGGTGTGGGGCATTAAGAACAGAGAAAAGGAATTATTCAGATACATCAGTGAAAGACAGAAAAACAAGGATCAGACTGTGAGTATTAGGAAGGATGGGGGCTGGGTGGAGAAGGGTGAGGACCAGGCAGAGGCACTGAATGATTACTTCTGCTCTGTGTTCATGAAGGAGAAAGGAAGGCAGATACCAATGGGGAGAGGAGGAGTGGGAAGTGAGGGGTGACTGATACAGGGATTACAGATGCTAGGGTGCTAAAATGATTAAGGGCTCTGAAGGGGGATAAGGCACCGAGTCCAGATGACATTCACTCTAGGGTACTTAAAAATCTAGCAGAGATACAGACAGGACCACTGGCTGACCCATTCAACACCTTCTTGGATACTGGATGCATACCACAGGACTAGAGGATGGCCAGTGTGGTACCCATTCACCATTCACAAAAGTGGACTTAAGGACGAACTAGGCAACTACAGACCAGTCAGCCTCACATCAATTGTGGGGAAACTCATGGAGAGGATCCTAAAATAGAGGCTGGTGACATTTTTGGAGATCAGTGGTCTACAGGATGGTCAGCAGCATGGGTTTGTCTCAGGAAGATCCTAGCAGACATACCTGATTGAGTATTAACGACTGGGTGACAATG
This sequence comes from Neoceratodus forsteri, assembly GCA_016271365.2. Lineage (NCBI taxonomy): Eukaryota > Metazoa > Chordata > Ceratodontiformes > Ceratodontidae > Neoceratodus > Neoceratodus forsteri. The sequence continues at coordinate 96,938,624 of CM057449.1, read as the reverse complement.
GAACTGGACAAAGGCCATGCGCTGGATGTCTTGTATTTGGATTTTAGTAAGGCCCTTGACTACATGCCACATTGGAAGCTGGGGGGGGCTGTAATATATAGGGTGAAAACTAAGATGGTAATTTGGATTTCCAACTGGCTGAAGGGAAGGCAGCAAAGGGTGGTGGTGGGTGGGGAACTCTCACCACTGAGGGATGTGATGAGCGGAGTGCCACAGGGATCAGTATTGGGACCGATGTTGTTCAGTATATTCGTAGTTGATATCTCCCACGGGGTCCAGAGTAAAAATCAGTCTCTTTGCAGAAAACACAAAGATGGGAGTTGTGGTAGAAGCCTTTGAAGGGTGGAGGGCATTGCAGGAGGACCTGATCAAACTACAGTAGTGGTTGGATGCATGGCAGTTGGGGTTTAATGCCAAACGGTGCAAGGTCTTGCACTTCAGGGCTAACAACCAGGGAGGAGCTATCAGCTGTTGGGAGTACAGCTGGAATGCACTGAGGAGGAAAAGCATTTAGGGGTGCTTATAATGGGGAGTATGAACAACTCAGCTCAGTTCAGGAAGGCAGCAGCATAAGTCAACAGGATGCTGGGGTGCATAGTGAGGAGAATCTCCTCCAAGAATAGAGAGATGGTCCTGGCCATCTACATGTCACTGGTCAGGCCACACCTGGAATATTGTGTACAGTACTTTCACATATTCCTGATGAAGCCATCAGGCTGTCGGAGGGTGTACGACCGAGGGTAACAAAGATGATCCTGGGTTTAGAGGGATACTCCTATGAGGAAAGGCTGGGTGAACTGAACATGTATTCCCTAGAAGAAAGGAAGGATGGGGGAGCATAATTGAAACTTTTAAATACATAAAGGGGATTAGCAAGAGTAGAACAGAAGGTATTTTCCAGATTAGAAGGGGGAGGGTCACGAGGGGCAACCAGATGAGACTGAAGGGGGGAAGATTCAGGAGGGAAGTCAGGAGACATTATTTCACTGAGAGGGTTGTGAATAAGAGTAATGAGCTGCCATAGGAGGTAGTAACCTTTAGTATGGTAGGCAGTGTTAAGAGGGGACGGGACAGTGAGAGTGGGTAATTATGAGGAGTGGAGAGGTGGGTCTGGCAACTTCAAGTTGAGGGACTAGCTGAACAATCGAGCAGACTTAAAAACCATGAGGCCTGTTTCTGTTTACATTTTTGTATGTTCATAGCTTAAAACTGGATGGACTGATGGTCTTTTTCTGCTAACATTATCTGTGTTTACCCTTTTGGGGTGAGTGGATGGGGTAATGGGGTAGGGTGCCAGATGGTGGTGTACTGGGGGTCTATCCCTGCTGTTTTACTTGGTTGGATTTAGATGGGGAGGTGAGTGGTGGGGTTGCATTGTATAATAATTCAAAAAAGTGGACCTGAGTGGGGAGGAGAAGGATACTAATAATATACACATTAATTGGTGCTAGGTAGAGGAGGGAGATGTGGGTGGTGCAAATGTCTGGCTTTCATTTTTATAGTTGGGCTGTGGGAAGGAGTCAGAAAAAATACTGTTGCTACATTGGTAGGGGGTTGAATAATTTTAAAGATGTACGAAAAAAAGCTTCTTCACATAGTGGCACTCCACCAGTGATGTGCTTGTTTAAAATTTCTAAGTGCTCATTTCACCAGACAAAAAAAAATGACTAGTTGCACTTCACCCATTAATTGCCATTGCTTATACTTCAGAATTCACCTGGCGAAGTTGTCAGTTTGTCAGGTGCTGAACTACCTAATGTTTAACTTTGCACTATGTGAAGTTAGGAAACTAGCAAAGAATTTAGTGAAATATTTCTTGTCTTTGTGCATCTCTATTTCCAGTTAGTAATGTTGTATAATCAGATAATCAGATCAGATAACCATTATCCTATCTGACCAAATAATCTTCTTTTTAGTCTGATTCAGTCTGATTGGAACCTGCATTATCTGACCTTTTCGAATTACAATAAAATCCACTATCCAAAGTTACCTGTCGAAATTTTGGATTATCTGACCAGCTCTACTACCTATCCTTCACCTTTGGTTTCCTTCTTACTTCAAGAATGTGTTTCTTTTGGCACTTACATTGGACCTCTTTTCCTTTTCCCTTCTATAGCTTCCCAGTTGTGCTTTCTACTAACTCTAGCACTGCGTTTTTTAATTCTTCTCATTTTTCCTCAACCCATTCTACCTCTTTTGATCTTTTTGTGATTTTTTTTCTCAAGTCCCTTCATCCTGTTGAAATCCACCTTTTTTCAAAGGTCAATACCGTTATTGCATTTGCCCACTTGGCAATCCCTATCTGGATCACCAGTTCCACTGTTCTGTGATCACTGGAACCAAGTGGTTCCTGGACCACTACATTTTGGATCCTCTGACAGTTTGCAGCTACCAGGTACTTCAGACCCCGTCACTTGTCAGTCAGGATCTGGACTAGCTGCAGCAGAACCAAAATGGGGGGAGGGTGCATATAATATTAATTGCTTGAAAAAAAAGTATTAGTTTCAAGTAGCCAACTAATACTTTTCAGTTTCGAAGCACTGTAGTTTTTAGGGCTGTACTTGTGTATGGTTCCTTAGCAACCCTTGGTGCTTTTGGAGCACATCACACATCAGGATGGTGTCCTGTTAAGGAATGTTATTGAAGTCGAACTATGGTGACTGACTTCAATTTAGTTTTAAGAGGTTTGCCACTCATCACCATAGATAAATGTTTGAGAATGGAGTTTTACATGGAATTTCCTTTTAAGCAAGCGAGTTTCAAGAAATTAGCATCTGGAAGCAAAAATTAGAATTTTCTGCTGTTTTTATTCATCTTCAAGAATGATGCAGAAGTTGGTTGTTGAGAGGAAAGCATTCCATTTGTTTGTATGTAGATCTGCAATAAAATGTTATGTGGTACATGGTCCAAGAAACTTAAGTACACCACCATTATAATTAGCCCACTTCTACTTTATAGTGTAGCTTGCCTCCATGACTCGGACCACTATTGGTATCAGGGCAGTGCTTGTGTATGGTTGCTTAGCAGCCTTTGGCACCCTTCTGGCACATCACACGTTAGAGTGACATTATGGTTAAGGACATGACTCATGTTGGGTCACAGTGGCTCACTTCAGTCCAAGTTTTAATTTCTGTCATTTTGAAATGCCAGAGATCTAAGATCCATACAAAATAGTATTTCTAAAAAAAGTAAGTGTTTCTGAAGCCAGAATTGAAAATATTTATTTGAAGTGTTCCCACACTTTAAGTGACTCTCTGATGCAGTTTAGCTAATATATGCCTTTTGTTAGTTACAGGCTACATTTGAGCAGATATACCTTTACAGTGTTTATCTGGCAGCAATGTGTGACATGAAATATTTAATTTTCTGTAGAGTTTTTTTGACTTTCAGTCAATTTGAAAGGACAACACAGTGTTGGTTTGTGGCGGTGGACAGTACCTCACTAATATTTAGACTTTTTGTGGTACACTTTCAACCTCCAGAGGAATTTGTATATCTATTTCAAGATTTAACATTATTCATTGATGTATAAATGAAAATGGTGAACCTAATGGACTTGAACTTTGAGTAATATCAGCCCTAAAAAAATGTTTTTTGAAAAGAAGATTTTTTTTTTCAGAATCTGAGTAATATTTAAGTAATGTTTATATATATATATGTTTATTAGTTTTTTAGGCAGTCTGCTGAGGAAGCCTGAATATTTAATGGATGAAATTTTGAGGATATTGTCTATGCCTATTTGAATTGTGTGGGATAAAGCAAGTAAACAAAATTTAAAGATGTGGACTGCATCAGTTTGATTTTTAGAATCCCCCCCCCATTTTGGTTCTGTTTCATGTATCAGCACCAAGGTGTTGTAGCTGAAGACTGAAATTGGAACATTCCGCAATGAACTCCCTTGTTTGGGATTACTTCTGGACTAGTTGGGAGCTTAAACAGCAGGCTGGTAGGAAAGAGGTCTGCAGTTATATTCTGTTTTAACTGAAATATTTGAATAGTTTGTAAGTGAAATTAGTTCTATGTGTTAAAAATAATTACCTTGAATTAGAACTGTTACTTGGGCTGTGATATTGTAACTTTGGAGGCTTTGGGATAGTTGTTTGGCAGGGATATTTTGAGGGAAATTTAAATGTGTTGTTTGCCTGGTGTTAGGGGGAGGGGACATTAGCTGCAATTACCTTGTCTTTAAAAAGGAATTACCTTGGCTTTCATTGTTCACTTGGGAGCTTAAACAGCAGGCTGGTAGGAACGAGGTCTGCAGTTATATTCTGTTTTAACTGAAATATTTGAATAGTTTGTAAGTGAAATTAGTTCTATGTGTTAAAAATTATTACCTTGAATTACAACTGTTACTTGGGCTGTGATATTGTAACTTTGGAGGCTTGGGGATAGTTGTCTGGCAGGGATATTTAGAGGGAAATTTAAATGTGTTGTTTGCCTGGTGTTTGATAAGAGCCTCCCACCCACCCTGTTTTGTATGCTTTCTTAAATACTGAAAAGCCACTGGGGTTGGGATTGAAGGGCTGAGTATTTCTGTTTGGGACTGAAATTTGAAGCAACAGGAGCTGGTGGGCCTGTGACATCATCACAGTACCTGATGTCTGCTTACACACACTGTTAGTGGGACCGAACACACACTGGACTGTATGTGTTTGCGAGACTTGGGAACTTTATTGGTGGGGTTGAAATTGGGTTTGTAAATAACTACAGTCAGTATAGAGAGAAACTGTACTCCAGGGGAAAGGGACTGAGAAAAGGGGGTGTGCTATTATAAACAGAGGGGGATAATCATTGTGGCCATATTCCACCATGGCAGGCATCTTCGGAAGGGTTGTAGGCTGCTCAGGCTGTGGGATGGCAATAATTCTAAATTGGGCCTGGAGAGAGGGAGGCTGCCCACTCTGTAGACAGCTATCTTGTATCAGGAGTGAGGTATATTGGTTAAGAAGTAAGCTGTGGGAGCTGGGGGGGGTGTCCAAGGATAAGGGGTGTGGATATGGGCAGCAGGAGGGTGTTGCTGAGGGGAGGCTGGGGCAATGCTCTGAAATTACAGGACGTTATGTTACAGCAAGCAGGAGGGGGGGATATTAGGGACAGAGGACCCTTATATAGGGAAGTTGATGCTAAAGGGAAAGCGTACAGGGTGAACATTCTGAATACAAAGAGACTAGAGGGGGAAGAGTCAGGAGGGGCTGTTGTGCGGAAGCCTAAAACAGCAGACTGTGGGAAGGGAGCTCCTAAGGTGAACAGTGCAAGACAGGAAGAAGAGGGTTAGTTTAGAGATGCAGTCAGGGGAAACTCAGGTTACTTGATGGAGGCTGACACAGAGTGTCACAATAAATTTGAGCTACTAAGCAACCGAGAGTGGGAGGAATGGGTTGGTGGAAATGAGGAAACTTATACAGAGGCTGGGGGGAGGGAGTCGGATACCCATAGGGCATCAGCAGACCAGCTGTGGAAAGGATAGAGATCAGCCCCAGAGGGAGAAGGGAAACATATATGTTAAGCAAATGGGGAGATGCAACATATTCCAGACATGAGGGAGGAGAGCATGATTGGAGAAACTGGGAGACAAGGAGGTGGGAGAGGCCCCCCTTCAGCAGGAGGTCAGTACAAGGATGGAGCCCTAGCTAAAGGGGACCCACAGAGAGCCTCTGGAGGCAGGGGTACTAATACAAGGGGAGGATGGTGTGTGGGGGAAGGGGAAACCCTCAGGGACAGGATAAATGGTTCAGATTAGAGAGGGTTAAAGGGGACACCTATTCAGAGGGGGTTTGAGTTAAGTGGGCAAAATAGCAAGGGAGGCAGAAAGGGGAAGGTGACAAGGGGGTCTCTAATAAGGCAGGAAGACTCCCATGAAATTGAGATCATGAATAAAGGGGGTGAAGGGGGGCTGAGAGGGCATAGTAGAGGTAACCATAAGGATGATGGCGGTGTTAAGATTCTGTTACTGGGAGACTCGATGATTAGGGATATCCATTGGGAGGGACAGAGGGGTGGATGCCATAGCCAGGTGAAGGTAGTGAGTATCTCTGGGCTGACAAAGCACAGAGCAAAGTTCATGGTGTATGAAATGGTTAGGGATTGTAGAGGGAAACTGGATTTCCTGGTGCATTTGGGAACTAATGACCTAGAGGGAAATAGCATTTTGGAAATCCAAGCAAGGTTCCAAGAACTTGCCAGAGTCTGTCGGGATAATGGATGCAACATTTCCCTTTCGGAGATATTGCCAGTACCAAAGGCCTCAGTGGAGAAAAAAATGAAGCTCACAGGGGTTAATGACTGGCTCAGGAAGTGGGGTGAAGAGAATGGGTTGGGGGTGTTAGGGAACTGGAATGGAGTTTGGGAGGATAAGGGACTATATGCCAAGGACAGGTTTCATCTTGCCCCATTAGGGAAGGAAGTCCTTAAACAGGGATGGCTGACTACATACAAGAAAGGTGGGGTTTAAACTTGTAAGGGGAAGGAATAAGGAGGGGCTGATCAGAAGCCCCTCCTCCAGATGAGGGGTAGCTTCAAGCCCAAGGGGGAGGAGAAACAGACTGGAGGTGGAGGTTTCAGGAGGAGCAGGGGAAGATGGAAGTATAAGGGAATCTGGGTGGGGTTCGACAAAGAGGATCAGGGATAAGGAATGGGGGTTGGTGTTAGTAAATGCCAGGAGCTTGGTAAACAAGTTGCCAGAGTTCCAGGCCATGCTGTTCGGGGTGGATGTGGTGGCAGTCACGGAGATGTGGGCCAACAAAAACCATGACTGGGACCTAAATGTACGGGGGTACACTATGCTTAGTAAGGATAGAAGGGAGGGAAGAGGGGGTGGAGTGGATATGTTCATTAGAGATGACATAGAAATTGCTATGGTAGAAGAGGCAGAGGGAAACGTGGAGGCCTTATGGGTCACCTTACGATCCCCAGCAGGAGATAAGGTCAAGCTGGGAGTAGCATATTGGCCCCCCGGGATGAGTGATGTTCTAGAGGATGGTTTGCTGGACAACATCATTGCCCAGTGTGGTCCAAAAGGGGAAGGAGTGGTGTTGATGTGGGACCTTAATATGCCAGGTACAAACTGGGGAACCATGTCCTCTAAGGTGGCCAAGGAGCAGAGGCTGCTGGATGGCTTCCAGGATGTGTTCTTAACACAGCATGTGATGGAGCCCACAAGGGAGGGCATGTCCTGGATGTGGTTCTGGCAGATGGGATCTAGTGAGGGACATGGTTGTACAGGACCCCTGACTGGGAGTGACCACAATACTGTCTGGTTTCAAATAAGCATGGGGGAGTGGGGGTGAGATCTAGGACACTGGCAGTGTACTCAGGGGGCAGACTTTATGGGCATGGGAAATATTCTCAAGGATCACTTGAAGGGATTACCTCAACGACAAATGTGGAAAGGAAATGGAGGTCATAAACGGGACTTCAAGGAGGTAGTCAGGATCTGCGCTTAAGTTGAAACATAAGGGAGCAAGGTCACATAAACCATGCTGGTGGTCCAGTGAGGTACAGGTAGCAGTCAGAGAAAGAAGGCGGCCTACAAAAAATATAAAACAACAAGAGGGATAGGATAGGAAATGTACCAGCTTGCATCTAGAAAAGTCACCTGTATGGTGAGGGGAGCAAAGTCCAGTAAAGAGCAACGGCTGGCACAGGGGATACATGGAGGGGAAAAGGGGTTCTTCCGCTACATTGGAAAGTGGAGAAAAACTAAGGGCCATTTCAGCAGATTGAGATCAGAAGGAGGGTGGGTGGAAGCGGTGAGGGACCAGGCAGAGGTATTTAACGAGTACTTTGCCTCTGTGTTCACTAGAGAGGGGGATGGGATATCTACAAAGCAAGGCACGAAGGGGATAGAAGTGGCAGGAAGTGGGATCAGGGAAGCAACAGAAATAGAGAAAGAGGGAGGGAAAGGTACCCAGGGTGTCACATCTGGATAAGGATAAAAAGACCAGTAAGGTGGAGGGAAGGATGATGCTACTCCGCCAAAGGGTGTGGAGTTAGCCCTCAAGGCCCTAAAGAAAGACAAATCTCCTGGGCCTGATAGCATTCATCCGGAGTACTATGGGAATTGGCGGACATACTGGCTGCATCCCTGGTGGAGCTTTTCAGCAGGTCACTTGAGACAGGGAGGGTACCTAGGGATTGGCGAGAGGCACATGTGGTACCAATCCATAAAGGGGGGTCGAGGGAAGTACCAGAGAACTATAGACCCATCAGTTTGACCTCGGTGGTGGGAAAATTAATGGAGAGTATACTAAAGGAACGATTGGGGGTGTACTTGGAGGAGGTGGGAGGTCTGGATAGTCGGCAACATGGGTTTGTGCCAGGTAGATCATGTCAAACCAAACTTGTGAGTTCTATGAATGGGTAACATCAGAACTGGACAGAGTAAGCCTGTGGATGTATTATTCTTGGACTTCAGCAGGCGTTTGACTCTGTCCCCCACAATGGTCTGGTGGAGAAACTGATGGGGTTAGGAGTAGGCCCTTTGATGGTCAAATGGATTGAAAACTGGCTAGCTGGACGACTCAGAGAGTAGTGGTCTGTGGGGAGCTCTCAAACCCTTGAGAGGTAGGTAGTGGGGTACCACAGGGCTCGGTCCTGGGTCCGATCCTGTTTAGTGCATACATATATGACATCAGGGAGGGTATAGGGTGTGAAATGAGTCTATTTGCGGATGACTCCAAGATGGGAGCAGTAGTTGAGGGAGATGAGGGGAGGTTGGCCCTGCAAGGGGACCTGGACACCCTGGAAAGCTGGACTCACATATGGAAATTAAATTTCAATATCACCAAGTGCAAGGTGTTGCATCTTGGTTGGAAACCCTAAACACAGGTACACCCTGGGAGGGAGGCTGGAGGCCTCAATAGGGGAAAAAGACCTAGAGGTCATGGTGGATACATGTATGAATAACTCTGAGCAGTGCAGAAGAGCAGCTAGCAAGGCAAACAGGATGTTGGGATGCATCGTAAGGGGGATCACCTCTAGGAGCAAGGAAGTGATTCTGCCGCTGTACAATGGACTGGTTAGACCACACCTTGAGTACTGTGTACAGTACTGGTGACCACCCTTGAAGAGGGACATACAGCTCCTGGAGATGGTACAGAGGAGGGCAACAAAGATGATACGAGGGCTAGGGGATTTGACTTATGAGGACAGACTTGAGGAGCTCTGCCTGTTTTCATTGGAGGAGAGGAGAGACATGGGGGACATGATTGAGGTCTTCAAGTACCTCAAGGGAATAAATAGGGTAAACATGGAGGGGGGATCTTTAGACTAAAGCAGGGAGGTATCACCAGAGGGCATGGTTTGAAGTTGGAAGGTGGAAGGGTGACGGGGGAAAAGAGGAGGAGGTTTTTCACTGAGAGGGTGGTGGACCAATGGAATGCACTGCCTGGTGAGCTGGTTCAGAGATCCACAGTGGAGGGCTTCAAGAGAGGGTGGGACAGACCCAGAAAGTAGATGTATCAGATGATGGCCTGTCCCGGGGGGGGGGGATGGATGATAGGAGTTTCTGGAGCACAAGGGATGGGAGGGCCTCAGCACCCAACTAAGGATCTAAGGTTCGAGCAGACTCGATAGACCGTAAGGCCTAATCTGCTGGCAAATAGTATGTTAGTATGTTAGTTGAACCAGGAATGCCTCCTGGCATGTTCTACCAGGAGCTTATTCCTAGAACTTGCCCTTATTGGAATTTCCCAGTTCATTTCTGGCATATCTAACACCTTTGCTAAAACAAACTCCCCTATGTATTGGCCCTGCCTCATGCTCTGCCTGTGCCTATCTCCACTAGCAGTGCACTTGCCCACTTACCCATCTGCTACTCCGCACTGTGCCTTGGCACCCCTCCCTCCCCTTGCTCCTTAACCTGCTGTCTAGCCCCTTGGGACCTCTGTGTGTCTCGGTCCTCCCTGCCTTCCCCCTAGCTTCCTCCTCACCTCAGGCACATCTGGGTGTCTTCTTATTCTTGCCTTCCCTTCCTGTACCACCCTGCCCACCCCTGCTCCTTAACATCCCTCCCTCCCATGTCAATCGTAGGAAAACCTCTCACCATCTCCCAGCCAGGGTGTTAGTCATGCTACTACTCCTCTCAGGGAACATTCATCCAAACCCTGGCCCGGTTCCCAGGAGCTCCCCGACTAGCACCACAGGCCTATGCTTGGTCTCCATGAATATCTGTAGCCTCCTAAAAAAGTTTGACTCACTACAATGCCTGGTCACATCAATTAACCCTGATGTCATCGCTCTGGTTGAGACTTGGCTGTCGAAATCCTCCCCAGACTCCCTAGTCACCCTTCCTGGTTTCACCCTCTTCCGGTCTGACCGTGTTGGGAGATGGGGCACCGGCTGCGCTATTTATGTCAAGGAATCTCGCCCTGTACTAGCCCTGCCTGCTCCCATCCTTGACTCCAGGGCCCAGGCGCTTACACTGAAACTAACCCCTGACCATTTAAAGGAACCCCTTAATCTGACTACTGCATACGTGCCCCCCAGGGACCAAATGCAGGTCATTGCCTCTCTTACAGAATACCTTTCCTCACTACCTCCTTCCGCTGATCAAATTCTGGTGGGTGACTTAAATGTCAACTGGCTCAGCCCCTCCTCCTCCTCTACCCGTGACTCCTTTTCTGCAATAGATCTAACGCAACTAGTTACCCACCCTACCAGGACTAACCCCAAGAGAGGCTCCAGTACCCTGCTTGATGTGATACTCACCAACCACCCTAATCGGATCCCCAATGTACAAGTCCTCCCAGACTCTCTCGGTGATCACTCCCCCATTCTGTTCCACTGGTCATTCTCAGTCCCCAAACCCATAGCACAGTCTACATGCCGTCGGCATCTAATACCTGGTGGACTGATAAAACTTAAGGAACTTCTGTCCCAAATTGACTGGTCTCCTATACAGGCAACTCCTGACATCGACACAGCTCTCTCCTTCTTTACACGAACTTTTAATAATGCCTGTGATATCTTTGCCCCAATGTCGACCCGCCATTCTAAAAGGCAGAATGCTCCCTGGGTAACCCCAGCTTTGATCCACCAACTCAAACATAGGGACAACCTATGGCACCATGCCAGAGACTGGCTGGCCCAGTAACAGGCAGTTGTATGCTGCCGCCCAAAACAAGTGCACTCGGGCCATCAGAAAGGCCAAGTCTGAGCACTTTCGGTCCTCACTCACTGCCTCATGGGGGAACCCCAGAACCTTCTGGGATAACATTAAACAGTTAAATGGGAGTGCACACTCTCCCCACCCACCCAGATCAACATTAATGGCGTGATCTTCTCAGACCCAGCCCTCATAGCCAACTACCTCAACACCTCATTCACTGACCTTAGCCCTATCCTCCCTACAAATTTTTTTTGACCCTCCTCCCCCAGCACCTGCCATAAGTCTTTCTTGCCCTTATTTTCTCCTCTGCCGTGTTTCTGCTCAAGAACTTAGGCCGCACCTTGTCACTGCCCTCAAGAGTAATAGAATGGGCAGTGACACCCTGGATCCGTGTATCCTATGGCTGGTCTTAGACACAGTCCTTACCCCAATCACGTGCCTCATCAACCACTCTCTTTGCCTGGGGAAGGTTCCAACTGCCTGGAAAGTCACCACTGTCACCCCTATCTTTAAAGGTGGTGATAGGACTGTGGCTGGAAACTATCGGCCAATCTCCATTCTCTCTCCTCTCTCCAAGGCCTTGGAAAAAGTGGTGGCCTTTCAAATCTCTGACTATCTCTCCACCTGCAATGTCCTATGTCCTGAGCAGCATGGCTTCTGAGTGGGCCACAGTACCAACACAGCCCTCCTAGAGTTCTCCAACTTTCTCCACTGCTCCTTAGACACTGGTTCTCTGGCTGGTGTGGTCTTCATTGACCTCTCTAAAGCTTTCGACACTGTCTCCCACCCCCTTTTTCTTGATGCCCTTAGTCTCTCTGGTTTTCCTGCTGGGCCTAACTCCTGGTGCACCAGTTATCTGTCTGACCGCTCACGGTGTGTAAACATTAATGGGACCTACTCAAACATCTGTCCCATCTTTTATGGGGTTCCCCAGGGCTCCATTCTGTGCCCCTTACTATTCTCCCTTTACCTTAACACCCTTCCACGCTCTTGCTCGGGGAACATTCTATTGTCACGCTGATGATGCAGTCATCTTTGCCTCAAATAGTAACCCTATTGCCCTCCAGGACTCGCTGCAGACGTACTTCGCCGAAGCCGAGAGCTGGTTCAAGGAACATAGATTGGTGATAAATCTTAAAAAAACAAAAACCATGTTCTTCACTCATCCTCAAAACAAGTCATGCAACTTCAAACTCCTCATTCACTCTGGGTCCTCTTTTCCACTCGAACAAGTTTGCTCCTATAAATACCTAGGGATCCATTTTGACCCCTCCCTCTCTTTCCATGGACACATCGCTGCCCTAGCAACTGCCACTAATATCTGATTGGGCATCTTACATCTGTATAAACACTGCCTCCCCGCGGAGGCTCTTCGACTCGCAGTCACCTCCTCTATCCTGTCCCTAGTCGACCTTGGACTGCGGTGTATGGTGCTGCTGATCAGACCGCATTCCATAAAATTGGCACTACTCTGAATAAGGCCTACAGGTTAATTACTGGGGCACCTAGGCTAACACACACCTGCCTACTCTACGCTAAAGTGCTGGTACTTGATCTTGACGAGCGCCTCAGATATCTGACCTGTACCCTTACAAAAAAGACCCTCCTTGGGCTATCCCCACCAGGATTGACCACCACCATCCGCCGCTCTGTCCCACTAGTTCATACTCGGACCTCTGGGAAAACCTCTCTTGTTATCCCTAGAGCTAGGACTGTTCATGGCCAAAGAGCCATCAGCTTTAGGGCTCCCTCCTGGTTCAACACACTGTCCCCCTCCATCTCCAAAGCTCCAACTATATCGTGCTTCAAAACGTCCTTATGGAACCACCTTGTTAACATCTGAAGCTGTAATTGCCACTAGTCAAAGCCATACTCAATACTTATGACAAAGCTTATTACTAAGCTGCTAAGGACAACATAACTCTGGTATTGTTTGCATCAATCCTACCTGTACCAGCTTGTTTGAATCTATGTCTTAAGTTACTGTTATACTGTTATACTGTGTATTTTCATTTGTTTTACTATGACAAGGTACCTTTGTAAATGAGCCTATGGCTCAAAGGTTTTCCAAACTGCTGTTTAAATAAATAAATAATCTCCCAGTGCGACCTGGGGGGATGGGTACAGTGGGGAAGAGGACAAGGGAAGTCCAGGTCCTGACATATATACATACAATTACAATACAGTTGAAAACATTTGACCGAACTAGTTGGGTGTAGATGACAATTTACCCTTACTTATAGTATAGTAGCAATTACATGGGGAAGTCATGCTTTATACCTTGAAAACATATAATTAGATAATACAGCTGCATCTGTTTGACAGGAATAGGTGAGTGTGGATTAATACATATACCCTAATAGTCGAGACTAACAGTTGCAGTGAGGAAATCCTGCTAAGGTATTGGGTTGTGGTATATGCAAGCAATAATACCTGACAGGGTGGGCGGTATTGGGCAATACCAGACCACCTGGGGAGTGATGAGGTCCAACACTGCAGGCAGAGGGCCTTATAGCTCCTGGGCGGTCCAGTATTGCTCAATACCGCCCACCCTGGAGGGTATTATTGCGCTTAGAAAACAGCTAAACCTTTATAGATAAATTCACTGAGCCATGTGTTTAATTTTAAACATTTAAAAAATGTTATTAGATTAAAATATTACAACAAGAGAAAAAGTAGTCCCTTTAAGGGATCAATCAGATAATGCAATTTACTTATGTTTTTATTCAGTACATTATTTGTTATAGGTTATAAAGTTGATAGGACAATCAAAAGTGCAGGATGTAGGACTAAAGAAATTATGTGTTCCTAAGCCACTCTGACCTGACAGGCTGTTAGTTGCATGGTGTCTGTTATCTTCAATCTGGTTTTCCATCTGTACAGCTGTGTTTTCTTGGTTTTCTGTCTTCTTTTCTTGCTGGTCTTCTTTCTTGTTTTGGTGCTGAGAATATGTGCTGGTAGTTTCTCGGATCTCTGAACATAAAAAGAATGAAAATATTTAAATATTTACAATGCTATTTACTAAGTGAGTTACATGTTAAGATACTGGCCCAGATATTCAAAAGGGTTGCGCCATGCGCAACAGGGTTGCGCATGCGCAAGTCCAAAATGCGCCATTCTGCGATATTCAGCAGGAGGCAGTTACGCCACTGGCAACAGGTTGCGCAAGAGAGCAATGCAAATGAATGCATGCTCAACAGGAGGGGGAGTATCCATGCATAACCTGCGCAACCCGATATTCAATCAGGTGCGCAGAGTTGTGCATGCGCAACCCCAACCTGCGCCCCGCAAGCTTGAGCCAAAAAAAGGCTAAGTTGAGGGCCACCACAGGTGAGCTGCTGCATTGCAGGGCGCAAAACACAGCAGCTGCCACCCTGGCTGGCCCCCAACTCATTCCCTGTCCCCCCACCAGCCCGATCGCGGGCGGTACTGCGTGCATGTCCCCACACACACATCTCCACAGCCCGGTCGTGGGCAGAACACATACATGTCCTCCCACATCTCCACAGCCCATTCGCGGGCAGAACACGTCATGTCCCCCCACACCTCCCACAGCCCGATCGCGGGCAGAACCTATATGAACCCCAGTGCCCGATCGCGGACAGAATCTAGCCCTCCCCCAACCCGAATAACTCCCTGGTGGTCCAGTGGACCGTAAAGCCAGTGCGGGCAGAATGTCTAGCACAACCCCCCAAACATCTCCCTGGTGTCTAGTGTCCCCACCCACCCACGAAGCCCTTCCACCCGCTCCCCGCGGCGGCAAGCGACAGCATCCACCCGCCTGCCGCCCGCGCCCGCCGACTGACTGTCGGTGAGACTGCCGCCCGATGGTGCAAGCTACCAGCCAATGGGCGTGCAGCCTACCGTACATGACAGTCTCGGCGGGGCGGGCGGCAGGCGGGTGGATGCTGTCGCTCGGCTGGCTGGGGGAGCGAGTGGAGGGGCCTGCTGGTGGGGGGGACACTAGACACCAGGGAGATGTGTGGGGGAGTTGTGTTGTGACATTCTGCCCGCGATCGGGCTTTACGGTCCACTGGACCACCAGGGAGTTATATTCGGCGGGGGGAGGAGTTACATTCTGCCCGCGATCGGGCACTGGGGGGTCCATACAGGTTCTGCCTGGGTGATCAGGCACTGGGGGTTCATACAGGTCTCCTTACCGCGACCGGTCTATACAGGTTCTGCCCGCGATCGGGCTGTGGGAGATGTGTGGGGGACATGTACGTGTTCTGCCCGGGCGATCGGGCTGTGGGAGATGTGGGGGTGTCATGTAACTGTGATGTCCGCAATCGGGCTGCATTGTGAGTCGGTCCCCGATGGCTGCTGCCTGGCAGGGTGGCCAGGAGCAAGTCCTCGGGGATCGGCGCACCTACATGCAAATGGCATGCAAATGGGGCCATAAATAGATGCAAATGCCCCCCCCCCGCGTCTTGCATAAATTATGGCCCCATTTGCATGTCACCTTTTGAATATCGGACATTTGAGCATGGCGCAATGGTACTTGCGCCACCGCAAGTTTAATGCTCAACTCTGGCAACTTGCAGTAGCGCAAGTTCCACTGCACCATGCACAAGTGCTGTGGCTCGGGGGTAATATTCAAAGGAGTTGCTCAACAGCGCAACTTCTTTGAATATCACCCCGGCCACACCCCTGCGCAACTATTTTGAGCAGCGCAGGGGCTTGCGCCTCAGACTGGCGCAGTTTGAATATCTGGGCCACAGTACCTTACCTGATGTCATGATGTTGCTATTTCCTAGTATGGAGCTCCACTGTTTATGATCAGTTGCAGAGGGTCTCCAATAAGTAGACAGACTTGTCTCTCATCTGTGGCCAGTCACTGATGTGATTTCTTGATTTGACAGACCAGCATCAGAGAGGAGTTGGACAGCTGTCGCTCTGATGCTGTGGTTCGTATTTTTCTGAGACAGCTGGGCTTCATTGCTAATTTTGCTCATCTGGGAACCAAAGTAGTTTTTGCCCATAGGCTCAGTTGTATAACAGTAGGACTGGGTGTCTAAGATGTTCTGGGTACACCTACAGGGGTGTACATAGACTGCTTTAGCATTTGGTGGAACTTTAGATAAATATTTTAAGAAACTTTTCACTGGACAACATTCATTCTCTGGGTCTTCAAAAATAACACCTCTAGTGTTCTCTTTATTTACTTCAGTCAGGTTTTTGTGGTTTTTTGTGTCTGCATTGTGAGTTAAAGTTATGTACTTAGTACCAGTGTCATCTGTTTTTAACTCAAAGGAATCCAACTTTAAGTCCCGTAATCCCTCTCGGCCGCATCTTGCCATATGGAGTTGGATATCGAACCATACCCTTTTTACAAGCCCAGGTGCAGTGTTGGGTGATAGCACAGCACTTGCCCTTAGTTTCTGAAGGTCTGATGATGAGATGGCAGGGTAGTGACTGGATGTGTCTTTCTGTGCCTTCCTCAGTTTTTTTAACACAGATTGCAACACATTGTTTGAAGACTTAAACTGGGGTCACTTTATCATGTTTATATTTCTTGCTACTTCAACGCTATTAAGGTGATGGTTTATGCCAGCTGTTAATGCACAATACCCAGCAACAGAGTATTGCTGCCCCTGGCTAGTCCTGGCTTCTGCATAAAACTTGTGCAGATGGCTATTAAGCTGTTCAAATGTATCATTATGCCAGTCTATGTTTATTCTACTCTGTACTGCCCATTCTTCAAATACTGCGACTGACCACGTGGTGTTCTTTTTTGTATTTATTTCTAACCTATCACTTTCAATTTTGTCTAACTGGGTGTCACTGATGGAGACAAAACACTCACTTACATTTCTTTCTTGCTGTTTGTGTTTTGTAGGTGGTTCCTCTGTACTGTTGGAGAACATTTCATCTATTGTTGTCATTGCTATCATGTTAAACTGAACTGCTAAATAATCTGACATTTTTATTCTTTACTTTTTTACTGACTTTTGGTGTCCGTTTCTGTTTACAACTGTGTGCTTCTAATTTAGAATGTATTTTTTCTCTAACAGTAAAGGCTTTGATTGGTTCCTTTTGGTTGCTAATGGTTACAGTACACACGAAGTGAAGAAACACTACTGCTATGAGACTACTGATATTTTCTTGGTTTACCCTACCTCAGATGGACTCCCATCTGCAGTAGGCTAATTCAGGAAAATACCGGTGATTTGTGGCAAGTTCTGACATCTCTTGTTTTGTTTAGTGTCTGTCCGAATTTTTCTGCTGTTGACATCCTGCATTTTTATTTGGGCTAACTGCACAGGGAGAGAGAGAGAGAGAGAGAGAGAGTATGTAGAATAGGTTTACCAAACAGTTGACCTAAAATGATTTACTTTGCAGTAGGGTTGACTTGAATACTATGCAAGGATGTCGTTACGCATACTGTCTTTGTTTACTAAAAAATCCCGACTCAGTGACATTGCTGCTTGATCATGTTTTAATTTTGGTAGCACAGGCAGTATGGTGCTTGCTGTGCTTCTGTAGTGATGTTGAACCATCCCAGTCAGCTGGTCTGGATAACCTAGTTGTGCTTCCCCCACCACTGAATTTGCAAAGTAGTTTTTAGACAGTGGAGGACCTCGCAAGCTGCAACAGTCTGGAGGGCTGCAATGCGAATTTGAGGCTACTGGGACATGGGAGCGGGATACTGAGAACATCAATTATACTGCTTCTGGGTTTTACTGATGGTATTATTGCTTGCTTGCATGATACAAAAACAAACAGCTTTTTTTTTTGCTACCAGAAAGAGTCGGGGTGCGAGGAGGGGGAGGCGGCAGTGGAGTACGTGAACACGAAAGGCTGGAGGGCTGCGTCACTATTATGTGGCAACAGAGAGAGCCAGATAAGACCGAAGCATACTTTTTTCCTGATCAGTTGGTCCTTTAATGTTCAAAGCAGAGCAACGACAGCCAGGGACGCCTCTCTACTTGTGCTCACTTCAGTTACATTGAGGAGTCATTGGGCATACTTTGTTGTACTGGTTTGAATGAGACAGGGACCCCAGCTGATGCATAATGTCTACGGGCACAGGATCTCAGGAGAAGTCTCGCTGGTGCACTGCAGTTCTTTCTAACCATGTAGTCTGCTGTGCTGAACGGATTAGTTTTCTTTTGGATTTTCAGTTTATGTGTTGATTTCTTTGTGTCAGGATCGATGGTGGATCCGCTACTCAGCAGAGATAACCATGGGATGCCTTGGGCTGGTTTGGTTGCCTGCAGCAGCTGGCTGCAAAGAGTGAGAGGAGAACAGAGACTATTGCCATGCATGGGTGGCATTTGTTCATCATGAGAGATACAACCGCACCACCTAAAAATCCTCAGTATCACTAGAAATATGGTCAGAAGTTAAGGAGGGTACAGTGTGAGGGGGAAAAGTTGTGACTCGTCTTACTGCCAGAGTTGGGAAATGATATGCCAACATTTGAGCCTTAGGAACGGCAGCATGGGCAATCCCATTTAAAGTGGTGTGGCTGGTAAAACAGAAGGCATAAAATGACAGTAGATGTATTATATGCACTACTGACTTCATGTTGTGTTCTTACACTGTCAGACGAATTGGGCGACTATGTATTTAGTGAGTTAGCCAGATTTTTATTTAATAAGAGCGACTGTGGGTATTCTGAGTTTTGTTAACTCTCTCGCTAAGTTGAATGGAAAAATGGCACTGAGTTTAAAATATTTTTTTTTACATATTAGCCAATTGGGAAGCAGAGTGGTTGCTGGGATAGTACAGTGGGTGAAGGGGCACTGTTGGCTGGCTCTCATTTTTAGCTGCGCATCTATTGTCTGAGAGATGCCCACCTAAAAACATGTCTCAACTAATCAGGAGAGAGGATTTTCTTTAACCATTTTCTAAAATGAGATAGGAGTAAGTGCAAGCTAGCTAGCTCAAAAGTTGGGATCAAGTGCAGTAGTTAGGTGTGGTTAGTGAAGTAGCACCATTGGGCCTACTGGGAGAAGAAATATGGGAGTGTCTGAGGTAGAATAGATTGGAGAGTTAGCTGAAGGAGCAGTTTACTAAGCAGTGGTTGGCAAGGGCATTGGATAGTGAGCAAACAGAGGAACAGTGGTGAATTTCAGAGGGGAAAGAGTTTCAGAGTTGAGGGAAGCAGTGAGAGAAGGTGGCCTGGCTTGCTTGGGTCCGACGTCTGGGGACTAACAGGAGCCGGGAGTCTAGGGACCTCAAAGCATAGGTGGGTGCCAGAGAGGGCAAAAGTATGGAGGTCAGGTACACTGGGAGGGTACCAAACCAGTTCTTCAAGATAAACTTGGCACAATGTACCTGGCAGTGGTTCTCAAGGGATTGGAGAGCAAGGGAGCAGTATAGCTCGCAGCGGTGGGTGCGAGGAGAAGCATCAAGAGTGAACTGGCAGAAAGCATTAAAAAGGGTATCCAGTTTGGATAAAACTGACTTGTGGGTTGCACTATAAACAATATCACAATAATCGAAGGAGGGAAGTATCATCTTCTGGATATGCTCATGACGGATCGGATACGGGAGGCTAGAACAGTTCCGATATAAAGCTCTGATATTGGGGCAGAGTTTTGTTAGCATAGAGTCAGCATGGACTGCAAAGGTGAGGTGGCAGTCAAGCCAAGCTCCAAGATTCCGGAAGGAGGTGATGTCCTTCAGCTCTGACCCATCAAGGGTGTGGAAAAGTGGGAGAAAGGGGAGCCTGGCTAGTCATTGGGATGTACTGAAAGTCATAGTTACAGTATTTTTTGCATTTAGAGAGAGCTGATGAGAGTTGAACCAGAGCTGGACTTTGTTAAAAATCCACCTGGAGGGTAGAGGCAACTGAGGCTGGGGTGGAGACAGAAGAAAATAGAACATTATCATCAGCATACATGTGAATCGAGGAGACAGATCAAGTTTGGGGCAGGTTGGTTAGAAAAATAGAGAATCGGCCCGTCGGCGCAGTGGTGGGATTTCTGCTTGCGACGCTGGTGACCCGGGTTCGGGAACAGATCCGGGTCGTCGGAGGGCCGGCCAGGGGGAGTAGGATCGAGCATCCTCCGGACAGCTCTCCTTCTCTGGGGGGAGGGTGTGGGTAGCGCTCAGAGCACTGGGGACTCCTGGTGGGGGCCGGGAGTTCTCATGCAGCCAATGCTTGACGTTGGGGGGGAGGAGGTGGGGCAGACACTGGCATCATTGCACGTCCCCACCTCCTCTGGGGAGAAAAGGGGAAAAAGTAGACGGGCAGGACCACCGTTGGATGAAGCCCTCCCTGGAGAGCCTCGCATCACCACCGCCGCTGCGGGACCCCAACCAGTCACAGTTCTGGGGTCATGAAGGTGGCCTGCGGCCCCACCCTCCGGGGGGGTAAGCCGGGGGTGACCGAGGGTCCTCTGCAGTCATAGGCGGTGGCAGAGGTCTCCAGGGGCCGTGACCAGGGTGGAGGATGTAGACGGTGGTCCAGCCAGGATAAAGGGCAAATAAAAAAAAAAGAAAAATAGAGAATAGGATAGGCCCAAGCACCAATACTTGGGGGACACTGATGGACATGGGGAGGGAAGGGGATATGGCATCTGCAATCCTGACAGATTGAGTGCGGTCTGTAAGATAGGCACTGAACCAGGCAGTAGCAGATGTGGAGAGGCCAGAGTCAGAGAGGCTAGATAGTAACAGAGTGTGGGAGACTGTATTGAAGGCCTTGGCCAGATCAATGAAAATGGCAGAGGTGATGAGACCTCTATCTATTCCAGGTTGGATGGTGTCAGTGAGCCTTAGTAAAAAGGAGACAGTGGAGTGATCTTTCCTGATTCCAGACTGGTAGCGTGTGAGTAAATTTAAGTCAGCGAGATAGGAGATTAGCTGGGTAAGCACTAAGTGTTCTTGCAGCTTCACCAGAGCAGGAAGAAGGGAGATTGGCCGATAGTTTGAGGTGCAGGAGGTGCCACCTTTGTGGAGAGGGATGACAATGGCGTGCTTCCAGGACAGAGGGACATATGCAATGGTGAAGGATAGATTTAGGAGGTAGGCAATAGGGGTGGCTATGGCAGAGGCTGAGAGGAACAGAAGTTTGGGGTCTAGTCCATCCGGGGAATTCCCATTTGAGGGGCTTAATGTTAGCAGGGCTTCTAGAGTTTCATCCGGAGAGATTTCCCTGAAGGAGAAAATACCTGTATTTTGAGGTAGTTTTTTGCCCTGTAGGTGGTGGAGATGGTGACATGGGAGGTAAGGAGGAAAGAAGCGAGGAAGCACAGGTGGAGAAATATAAGTTAAACTCAGCAGCGACTGACATAGGATCCGAGAGTGTGGAGTTGTTTACACTAAAGAGAGGCAAGGGCTTGGCCGCTGGGGGTGAGAAGAGAGAGTGTATGATCTTCCAGAATTTGGAGGGGCTATTAAGGTTAGATTGGAGGTAGGATCTAAAGTACTCTGCCTTAGCTAGCCGAGTTGCTCTAATGCACAAGTTGCGCAGATACCAGTAGTGGGAGAGGTCGTGAGGTAGTGCTGAGGCTTTGAAAGCTCACCATGCTCCATGCTGTCACAGGCGTTCATACAAGCTGTGAGCTCTTGGGAGATCCAAGGCAGGTGGGTACTGCATACCCTAGTACATCGTAGCGAGGCACAGGAATCCCATATCTTAAGGAATGTGTTTTTGAAGTGAAGAAGGGTATCATCTATCAGGTTGGGGGGGAGGGGAGCCAGTTAGCTAGGACAAGGTCATTTAGAAGGGGAACGAGGTTTAGGGATTTGAACGACCAATGCTCTAAGAATTTCGGGGAGATTTGAGAAGGTGGATTTTGCGAATAAGGTAGACAGCATGGTGATCACTCATAGAGTCAGGGAACAGACCTTTTTGGATGACTCTTTGAGGATGGGAGGTCAGAGCCCTGTCGATAAGGAAGTGGTTACCTGATTTAAGGTTTAGGTGGGTGGGGTCAGTGATGAGTTAGGTTAAACTGAGGGCAGCGACATCCGTCCAGGTTTTGTTGAGGGCCAGGGCTAACCAGTTTAGGTTAAGGTCACCCATAGCATATAATTCCCCGGTGGGTGCTCGTGAACTGATTTGTCTAAGAAGGTCAGTAACAGTTGTGGCATGGGTGCCTGGTTGACAGTAGCTTCCGGCAATGAATAAGGGAAGGGAGAAAGGTAGTGTGAGCTGGAGCAGCAAGAGTTTGTACTCTTGAAGCTTAGCTTTAGATAAGATTATTTTGTAGCGTATGTCTGAACTTATGAAGATGGCTATGCCGCCACCTCTCATGGCACTGTCTTGCCGGCCATCGTGTAACCAAGGATTGTGACTGAGGAGTTGGGAATGTTTTTGCTAAGACAAGTTTCACAGAGGATGAGGACATCAGGGGCATGCGAGAACTTGTAGCTGGTCAATTTTAAGTGGTAGGCTACGAATATTTAGGTGAAGGAGACAGAGACCTTTTGTGGAGGGGATAGCCTGGCAGTTGGGAGGGGATGAGATGCAGGATGGGGGTCTCGGCTGAGGTTGGTGAGAATGTGGTGGTCAAGGGTCTGGGATTTGGGTGTATGTCTCCCACTACGAGAAGGAGGAGGGTGAAGGATAGGTGTTGAGCTAGTATATGGAGGCAGCATGGAACGGAAGAGCCCTAAGACGAATGGGGGCAAGGATGGATAGTTGTGTGGGAAACAGGGGTGGGGTGAGAAGCAAGTAGGTACAGGAGAGTCCAGGAGGGGAGGACCTGATTGGGGGACAGGTGTATGTGGGGATGTAGCACCAAATGATCTAGTTTGCTATGTTACCACTGTTCCAGAGTGTGCTACTGTATCCATTCTGTTGTAGGATTTGTGAGAGAGGGGGCATAACTGGGTTCTTGGGGTCCAAGCCATTACATCACTGATGACAGTAGGCAGATTGATTGGCCAGTTTCCCCAGCATCTTCATTGATGCAACTGCTCTGCCCTTGCTTCCCATGCTCACATTCACTTGTCCTTACTTGCAGGCGTATCTAACAGAGCCACTTACTAGCAGAAATAGTGATCCAGTCATACTCTGACAAGACAATAGTCATTTTCCCTGCACTGGCTAGAGTGGCTTTATAAAGCTTGGATGCCATCCAAAATGTTATTTACATGAATGTAGTTCTTTTACCATAGTGCATGCTAAATGCAGAAGTGGTTCAATTATATCTTTGTGCTTGTAAGATTTAATCTATTGAGTCATTTCCCAATGACAAAACTATAGCACTGATCTTATGCAAAAGTATTGAATGTAATGAGGTATACTAAAATGTATTGTGTATTCAATAGTTACACTATGATTTACAGTATGCATGTATTATCCACCACATCACTGTAACAATAGTCAGGCATAGACACCATTTTGTAATATTTTTTTTCTATAAAAATTAAATATGAAAGCTTTAATATGGTGTTTTATATAAAAATATAGAAACACAGGCAATGATAGCAGAAAAAGGCCATCAAACCATCTAGTCTGCCCTGCTTTATATCTGACACTTAATACATTAATTTCCATGATATTGCAGGGAGTCTACTTTAGCAGTATGCCAGTGAATTTATGGTTATATAAAAACAAATTAAATTCAATTTGACTCATTAATTAAAAATAAAATTTAAAACATAGCAGTTAGTCATAAGACCCTAAATTATGGAGCATATAATGCTGATCAGGGGCCACTGACTCCTCCCCATGATGAAAAGGTAGAAGAGCTCAATACACAGGGGAGTCAGTGGTTGTAAATTTTGGTCAGAAATGTTCCTGGTTGTGGCTGCTCTAACTGTTGCTTTATTTAAGCCATGTGCACTTTATTCTTATGTTTGGTGAGTGTTAAATAAAATCACTCAACCGAGGCTTTGTGTTCATTACTCCTATATTTGCTTCTTAACCTCCAAATGCCAGTGCAGATTCACACTGTACACTCTCTCCCTTCCTTTGTAGCACAATTTCACTAGTCAGCCTGCCTGAACCTACAGTTAAATGAAATGAGAATTAGCTAACTAGAGTGATTATGCACTTTTATTTGATGATTTGGAATGTTTTCTGGTCAAATGTCATTCTTTTTCACATAAAGGTGCTCTTCCGTAGCTAGGTACTTCCCCTGTGAGAGAAAGCCAGCAATGACACTGAGGTGTGCACAGCACATGACATTCTCATTCCCCAGCATCACTGATTGGCTGCTGCAGGTCATGGGTCTTGCCAACACATTGGATATGTTCAGTGTGTGCTCCCTCTACAATGTACTGCATTGTGTGATGTCAATCTGCTGAAGTGTAAAAAGGGAAATTAAGCTTCTTCCTTGCATCCTGCTTCACTATTGTCCAAATGCTGGATTTTGACACATCCACCAAATTTAAATTTGCCACCAGCTCATCCTTACTGGTAAAGGACTAGAAAATACTTTCTGCTTGCTGCCTATTGACAGTGTCAGTGGCTCAATAGGTAGCATGCTCACCACTGGGGCTGGAAGATCTGAAGGTCATGGGCTCTAGCCCCACATCAAGTACTTAGGGTAACAACCATAATCGACACTGCAGTGCAGTAAGAGGGGGTAGCTGCACAACTTATGTGCTATCCTTCAAAAGATCTGTTAAACTGAGGTCCCTTCTGCCCATCTATGGTCACTGGCCAGGTGGAAGTTAAAGATCATAGCAATTATTGATAAAGAGTAGGGGAGATTTATTGAAAAAAAAAATCATACAAAATCCTTAGCATATCACATAAATATCAGGAAAAGATTATGCAAACCATAATTTCAAAACTGTACATAAACCATAGCAACATACATTTTTCCAGAATTATTCACCTTTTCCGGTTTTGTTTTACCCAGAGTCTGAAATCTATATACAATAACACCACATGCATCTACATTGTGCTCTGGGAAGTGTTTGGAATCCAGTATGTCAATTTTTCTTTAAAGAGCTACTGACTCCTCAAAGAAAACTTTGAAAAACATATTAATTTGGCAAAATTCTGTTTGCATTCCATGTATATTCTATATCGTTCTCCTCCTCATTATTTATTACTGAGTAAAGTTGCATTTGTATATGATCTTTGTCCATAGAGTTCCCTTAGAGTTCATGTGCCTTTATAGTTTACGCCCTACTTCAAGTCACAATCCTCTGTTGTAACATCACAATCTGTTGCCATGTGAGTAACTGTGATGTCACAAGAAGTGCATTATGACCTTAGGGAATAACAAATGTGAGTGGGTAAACTCTTCAGGAGCAAAAATTCTGTTTTCATGAAAATGACATCAGGAAAGGAAAAATACAGAACTTATGTGAAATACAAGCTGAACTATACCTAAATATTATGCTTTGTCAAAGTTCTTCAAAAGGTGTCAGCTGCTCTTTAAAGTATGTACTACATTAGCCACTATATCTTTAGTATCATATTCCATTTATTGCAAGTGAATGCACACCCTGCTCACCATAGAAAATATCTACATGTATCAAAAATAACTTGTAGGGTACTTTTATTAAATTTTTGCATTCGGGGTGGATACAATCATTCTACAATTAGTTCTTATGTTACTTGTTGTATTGCCCTGTCTTTCCAAACACTCTGTATGGCCTTCCAAAAGGCTACTGAGGATGCACATTGTAGAAACACATGTTCTTTTGTTTCTACTCTAACTGGGTATTACAGGTTGGTCTAGGGCAAACCCCGTTTCTCTATTGCTTTATGTTTTAGGGAATTTTTAACCCTAATTTTCCATGACATGACAACCATGTAATGTCCCACATATGTACTGGTATTCTTGTATCTGTTAATTGTAGAAAAACAGTATTTTAACCCCCTACTGGCCACAATGGAAGTGCAAGAACTGTCAAAAATTTCTGTCTGATAACTTGGTCATACACTTGTTTCCTTGTTTGTGTTTTAATGTGCAATAGTAGTATTTACAATTGCCTTATTTTGGCCAAAGAAGGTATAATTTATTTTAGTATACCCTACCCCTCATGAGAATGTGGGATTTGTGGGACACATCTTTTGTTCCATTTTTGAATGGCTACGCCTGTGGTTCAGTGGGTAAGCAACCAGCCATGCCCCCTTTCTGAGCTATATAAGCAGTTCCTCCCAGCCTCCTTCTGAAGCATTTTTGTGTTACTTGCATGCATGTGTAATAAACACATTGCCTCAGGTTTTCTTCACAAGCAGGTTGTGGAGGTGTGGCAGTGTTGTGCCGAATGGCAGCAACCCATTTAGGGACTGGTCTCTGCCTCAGCCAATAGAGGAGCATGCTGTCGACCACGGGAAGTTAAAGAACAGGCCACAACATCAAAGAAACTGAGCTGCTGCAATCAGGGAGCACCCCATCACTGCACAATCAGCTGTTTTTATAGAGGGGGCTCCCTGACTGCAGCAGCCAATTACACAGCTTCATTGTGCTGTGTTCCTATGGCGATGGCTTCTCCGTCGGCCTGTCACAGTCCCCACAAAGCTGATGGAAAGCAACCACCTGCCTTTCAGTTTGCCTTCCTGGTGAAAGCATTTCAATAAACAACAAAAGAAAGCTGACAAGGGGTGCCCAATCCCCCTGTCGGCATGCCACCTGCCTGGTAATTTTGCTGATGGGGAGCCCACTCCCCATCAGTATAATGCTACCCCCCAATTTCTTGTGTGCTGAGAAGGTACCCAATCCCACTCGGCTCTTGTTCCCCCCCCCAGCACTCGGTATATGCTGACGGGGGTGCAGAATCCCCCATCGGCTACAGCTCCCCCAAACACTCAAGTGGCTTGCTAGAAGCCCACCCAGCATGCCAAAATTAAATCTCCCAGAAAAAAAGAAAACCTTCCCGCAATGTTTTTTTTTTTTTTATAAATAAACCTATAAACTAGAAAATGGTCCCTTATTGATTCCGGTGGTCCCTCCCCCAACCCAGGCCCACCCTCTGCGTACCCACCTCCCCACACCCCTTCACCCCATACTTACCTCCAGAACCCAGCACAGTGATCTTCAGTGGACTGGGAACATGTATGCACTCTTCAAAGCTGACCGCGAACTGAAGAAATGCCGGTAAGCTGTATAATGGTGTACATGTTTTTTTTTCAACTTTGATGCATATCTTGGCCATTTTTGGGAATTTTGTTACCAAATTTTCAACATGGGGATCTTGGGATGCCACCTCATGATCTCAGTCACTGTCATTTTGTTATTTGGTCCCAAAAGGTGATTTCACGGTCACTGCACAGAACCACCTTTTGGGACTGAATAATGAAATGACAGTGTCAAAGTTCATGAGGTAGGCCCTCAAAAACTCTATGTTGAAAATTTGGTGAAAAAATTCCAAAAAATGACTGTTTTATGAGGGTGCATTGAGTAGTTCCTACGCACGCTCATACCTTCAAGCATTTTTAATGTTTTCACTCCAGATTTTCAAAATTGCCATTTTACCACACCTTTTTATGAACAGTACAGCTGTCTTTTTTCATATCTCAACTGAAATTTGTTTTCACACATGTAACACACAATGGCGCAGTCGGTGTGCGAAATCAATGTTCAGGACAGATTAAGAATATCTCAGTGACAATGTTCATGAGGTAGGCCCCCAAAACCCTATGTTGAAAATTTGGTGAAAGAATTCCCCAAAATGACTGTTTTATGAGCATGCATTGCGCAGTTCCGACACGCTCTCGTAACTTAGAGCATTTTTTATATTTTCACTTATTTTCAGCATTGCCATTTTACCACACCTCCATATGAACAGTACAACTGTCATTTTTCACATATCACCAGAAATGTGTTTTTGTACATGTAGCATACAATGGCATGGTCAGGGTGTGAAATCAATGTTTGGAACAGATTAAGAAATAAACAGTGACACTGTTCATGAGCAGAGTTCTTAAACTGGCTATGTTGAAAAGCTGGTGACAAAAGTCCATAAAATGACTGTGTTACGAGCGTGCAATGTGCAATTTCCACGCACTCTCGTAAATTCACAAATTCGTAATCTTTTCAGTCCAGATTTTCAATACTGTCATTTTTCCACACCTCCGTATGAACAGTACAGCTGTCATTTTTAACACCCTGGCTGAAATGTGTTTTTGCACTTCCGGTGCAGAATAGCATGGTCACTGTGGGAAATCAGTGTTCAGGATAGATTAAGAAAATCACAGTGACACTGTTCATGAGCGGAGGTCCCAAAATGCCTGTGTTGAAAATCTGCTGTAAAAAAATCCCCCAAACTAATTACATTGCGGGTGTGTGTTGCGCAATTTCTACTGCTCACCGTGACTTCACTCAGTTTTTATATTATTCCAATTTTCAACATTGCCATTTTTTACACCTCCTCATGAATAGTACAGCTGTCATTTTTCACATCCTGTTTGAAATGTGTTTTCGCGCCTGTGGTGCCAAATGGCTCAGTCGCTGTCCAAAATCATCTTTCGGCTAACGAACTGATAGTGTCTCTGTTCATGCAATGGGATCACAAAAAGCCCATGTTGAAAACTTAGAGTAAAAATACCAAGAAATGCCCAGGGTGTTAGGGTTTTTGACCATAACACCTTATCCTGCAGGGACTGATAGGCATCAGGGATGTGACTTGGGACTGCCGACAGTAATGCTCATGCCATTCCACCCACTCCCACACCCTGCAGCCAGTGACAGGCATCAAGGTGCACCTTGGACTCTTTCACCCCAGAGTTCATCCCATTCTCCTGTACTGCACCCATTTCAGCATATTACCTTATGGAATGAGGTGAGTTAAGCCCAAACACCCAAGGCACACATCAACGCTTGTCAGAGTCTGCAGGGTAGGGTGAGGTGAAATGTCATGACCATTATGGGAGATGAACCAAAGGCACACCCAATGCCTGTTCATTTCTCCAGGGTGGGGGTGCGGTCAGCATCAGTTCAATGCTTCACTGCCATTCCTTTACTGCATGGGCCCAATTCTCATAGGGGCCTGTGTCTGGTGCAAGTTGCGGCAAAACAGTATCTTGCACCAATGCCTGGTGTGCCAGGGACCCTGCACCTGATTCAGGTACAGGAGGGGTCCCAGCGGCTATGTCCCCATGCTTGCGCTGACTGGAACCCTGCAGCATACCCCTGGCACACCACACAGGTCCACCGCAGGCCACCAGAGACTAACACAGGATCCCCATCCCACTAGGTAATGGGCATGTGGACCCAACCTGGAGGGTCAGTGTCTCCCCACCATGTTTGGTGTAATTGGCACCTGACCATGGAGGTGAGTGGTGGCATATGCCGGGTGCCGGGGAGCAGTCAGGACTGGTGTACAGGGGGGTTTGGGCACCACCTGCTGGGCCATGGGTGGGCACTGTACCACCATAGGTTGGTGCTGTGGTAGTGCCGATGGAGCAGGCATCGGGGATCAAGGGAGCCACTGCCAGTATGGGCAGCATCAGGATGGGGGCACCGATGTGGTACATAGGTGAAATCGGGGAGCTGTGAGGGGTGCCATTGAACCATTAGGATGGGGGCCACACATACGGGGCCACATCTGGGAGTGTATGATGAGTGAACCATCACCAATGGTGTGCCACACACAGGCATGTCACCCAGGGGAGCATATCTAAGTCCCCTTATGCCTGTCCTGGCTGGTCTAAGGGCACTTAGAATTTCTCCTGCTGGGTGATGTCTGTGAATTGCAGGATGCAGCTTGAATCAGCCACAGTCCCTCTACATCCATGCCACAGTGCATTGCAGGTGCAAGCCCTGTTTGAGGCAGGTGGACTGCGGTCAATGCAGGCCACCTTTGTGAATCGCACAGAGGGCAGTCATGGACACAAGGTGCACCTTGCACCATATCTGTTTGGTGCAGGCACCTTGCGTCCGATGCAGGGCTTTGAGAATCGGGCCCCATCTGCCTAACTCCAGCACTTCCACTGCTAATGCCAGCAAGCAACCATTTGGCATTGACAAATGCTTGTGTAGTAAGCTCAGGCCCATAAGAGGCTCACAGGTGACTTGTGGGAAGCTTATTAATTAGGAACAGGCTGCATCTCTCCTATCTGCAAGCTCAGCCCGGGCTAATGTACAAAGATGTTATCAAATTTCTTATGAATATTTCTTAAACATGTTTAATCTGTTTACGGGAGTGCACCTAATTTGAGGCCAAAATCAAAAACAAATAGTCATAGTAGCAGAGCCCCCCCCCCACACACACACATACACACTCCTTGAAAAGCTGCTTAAAAGCCTGCAATTCATTCAAATCAATTCCATTTTTTTACTTTGTTGTGGTTCAATGCCAACAAGTGTATTAAAATCATGTACCTAGGGCATAGGAACCCCAATGCTGAGTATAGGATGGGGGAGGTACTGATACTCACTAGACATGAAAGGGTCCTTGAGGTTATTATATCAGAGGACCTCAAGGTGGCAGTACAGTGTGACAAGGCTATGGGCAGGGCAAATTGGATTCTGGGGTGCATAAGGAGTGGCATCTTCAGTAGTAGGAGGAGGAGGGATGTTGTGATGCCATTGTATCACTCCCTGATATACACTCAGCTGGAGTACTGTGTTCAGTTTTTAGAGTCTACACTTCAGAAAGGATATAAGGTGGAGGTTTTCCAGAGGAGTACAACTAAAATGGTTCAGGATTTTCTCAGGAATCCCTACAAGGAAAGTCTGAATAATCTCAACATATACACTCTGGAAGAGAGGAGGGTGACAGGTGACATGATCAAGACCTACAAAGTACCTCACAGGGGTAAACAGGGTACAGTTGGTAAGTTTCCTTCAAATGAGGATGAGCACCCACACCAAGGGGCATACAGTGAACCTGGGGGAGGGGGGGAGTTCAGGATAGATGTGAAGAAATATTTCTTTACTAAAAGGGTGGTAGATACCTTGAAAAAACTGCCAAGAGAAGTGGTGGAGGCTAAAATGGTAGGGGGCATGAAGCATGCATGGGATAAACATAGGGGTATATTAGAAAAAGGGGAAAGAAGGGGTCAACAGAGATCAGTAGGGCTATGGAGGTGGAATAGGTTCAAGTTTATTGCAGGAAAAATCCATTGAGCAAGCTCATTCACAAGGAGGTCCTGATGGAAGCAGGCAGAATAAGACATACAGTAACATATACAGGCAGGAGTTACAAGTAGGTAGAGAACACTTGGCCAGACTGGGTGGGCTGAGCGGTCCTTTTCTGCTGACAAATTCTATGTTTCTATGGCATCATGTGTTCATTCAGGTGTAGTGTTTATTTAAAGTTGGGCCTACCATACATCCAGATGTAAGGTACAGTAAATTATTAAATTAGATGCAGCCCACTTACAGTACAATAAACAGAACCCCAGTGCTTTGAGAAGCCTTTACTCTTCATAAGGCTGCTTAAAGAGCTGGGGTTCTATTTGCAGTGTCCACACCGGTATGCTGATCTTAAAATCGACACCTCATCTGAATGAGTACTTGATTCTTGCTCACTCTATTTCTTCCCCACTTTGAAAGCTGCTTGTTCTGAGTTAGTTTAGTGCTAGCAGCACCTTGCCTATGTTGGAAGATGACCAATTAGTGGCACTGAAGATGACAGACTTCACAGACTGTGAAGGTAGCTGCTCACCCACCATCTTGGCAAGAAGAAGGCTGCAGCTGTGGCCACTGATGACTGTTGGGGTGTGGGGATGGGGGACAAAAGGGGACAGACATTAGGAGATACAATCATAATAAAAATTATAAAACCTTCACCAACTCTCCAAAACGCTTACCAGTAAAAGAACACTTTATGAAGTTTTTCAAATGGCAACATAATCTGGTGAGCCCTCTGTCTGCCATCTGACACCAGGCACCAACTAGCGTAAAATTGCATAAAGAAGGCAGTGTGATCATGTGGTTCCTGAAATACTAGAGATTACAGATTTGTAAGAACAAAAGAATATCACACATAAGCTGGCACATGTGCCTACAGCAGCTGTCTCCTGCTTCTCAGTAGTTATATTTACACCCTTGATGTACTTGAATGTTTCTATCATATCCCCTCTTTCCCTCCTCTCCTCCAGTGAGTACATATTAAGGTCCCTTAATTTGTCCTCATAAGTCTTGTGTTGCAAGCTCTGTACCTTCTTATTCGCCCTTCTCCAGACCATCTCCAGCCTGTTAATATCCTTACGGAGGTGCAAACTCCAGAACTGCACACAGTACTCCATGTGAGGCCTGACCATGGTTTTATAAAATGACATCACTACCTTCCTCCTTATGCTGGTGAATCCCCTGCCTGTGCACCCCATCATGTCATTGGTTCTTCCAGCTGCCTTAGCACTTTGACATTTTCAGGTCATCTGAAATAAGAACCCCCAGGTCCCTTTCCTTCTGTGTGACTGTCAGCAACTCCCTCCCCCCATACTGTAGCTTTCCCCAGGGTTTCCGTGTCCCAGGTGCACAATTTTGCACTTTTTTGAATTAAACTTCAGTTGCCAGTCCTCAGACCATTTTTCAAGCTTCCCCGGGTCTCTCCTCATTTTCTCCACCCCCTCTGGGGTATCCATTGTGTTACAGATCTTGGTGTCATCTTCTAACAAGCAGACCTTTCCCTTCAGCCCTTCTGCAATGTCACTGATGAAGACATTGAACAGGACTGATCCCTGCTGCAGCCCACTGGTCACTCCCTCTCCCCAGACTGCACCGCATTTACCACCACTCTCTGCCTCCTGTCTGTTAGCCAGTTTCTAACCCAGTTTACCACCCTTTCCCCCATGACCAGCCTACCCAGCTAGTTTATCAGCCTCTTATGTAAGACCGTGTCAAAGACTTTGCTGAAATCAAGGTAAGCATTGTCTGCTTCCCCATCCTGATTTACCTCCTTTGTCACCCAGTCATAGAGATCAACCAGATTTGTCTGACATGACCTTCCCACTGTGAATCCATGTTGCCTATGGTCCTGGACTCTGATGGCTTCTAAATATCCCCACTAGCCTTTCTTTAAGCAATGTCTCCATGATCTTCCCCACTACTGAGGTGAGGCTGACCGGTCTGTAGTTCCCCACTTCCTCCCTGCTGCTGGATTTGTGTAGAGGGACCATATGTGCTCTCCTCCAATTTTCTGGTACCACCCCTGTGTTGAATGACTCAGTGAACATGGCTACCAGAGGTACTGCTATCCCCTTCACAGTTCTCTTAATATCCTTGGGTTATGCCATCTGGTCCCATTGCTTTGTCCACCTTCAATTTAGTCAGCTCCTGCAGGATTCTTTTGCCTGTGAATGGACTACTGCCCACCTCTTCACCGCCTTGGCAACTGCTGTACTGCTGTGGCCCTTGCCCTTCCCCCTTCTCTGTGAATATTGAACAGAAAGGCACAGTGGATGTCTTGGGGGGTACATGACAGTTCTTAGGCATGGTACTATCACTTCCAAATACCTAAACAGCACATATAAGCAAGCAATATTTGGCATTGACAAATGCTGGTTTCTTTGCCCCACCATCCTCCCCTTCTTCTTCTGCAGCTCACTTCTCTTTTGGTTGTGTTGGCTATTGAAGTCTAAGAAAGGAGATTGTCCATGCTTTAGGTATACTCATTACTACTGGTCCAAAATTCCAAATGATAAATACTGTATGAAAGAATACAATAGAATTTATCATTCTTATTCCTTCTCTAGTACAGTAAGGATAGATGAATTCCTTAGGATTCAGTCTTTTTCCCTACAACCCTTGAAAAAGGAGACTATATAGTTTTAAGACCTATTCTAAAGGTGGTGGAAAGACATGAGCTAGATGTAAAAATGTAGCTCAAGTGAGTGTTTTAAGGAGATATGTTCTTTTCTTTTTTTGACAATATTTCTCTTTTCCACAACACTGCTTTGTTCATAGCCTGAGTCATAGCTTTCCCTCAATCAAATAAAACATCATTTGGGGTTCCAAATGTAACTCCCCAAAATTTGTATCTGGCTTGATTCAACTGCTAAATAATCAAGATTCATTGGCACTATATATTTATGTCCTGCACTCATTGGTATAACTCTGCTTTTCCCTAGATTTAATTTGGCACCTGGACTATTTTCAAAAGCACTTATTAATTCATTAATATGGGTCACAGATGTACTATTGTTCACACATAAACATGCATGATCTGCATATGCTAAAATTGTAACCTGTGGTCCCTATGAAGATGTATTATTTACATATATATTTGCACTATCCTGAAAACATCTCAGAACAGTGTCTACTGTAAAATTATATAAACGAGGACTCAGGGGACATCCCTGTATGCCTGTATACTTTTCCCATATCTACCATTCACCATATTTATGATGCATGCATTTTCATAAAATGCTTGTATTCAACTTATAAATTTCAGGCATACCATAATATTTTAACAGTTTAAACAGATAAGCATTATTAATTCTGTCATGGGCTTTCTCCTGGTCTAATGACAACACAAAGCCTGAACATTAGTCACTTCGACCTTTAGCAAACAGTTCTAAAAGTATGACAAGATTATCAAATTGGATCTTTGTGGTAAGGCACATATTTGGTGAGCAAAGACCAAGATTTCTGCCACCTTCACTAATCTGTGTGCCAATAACCTATCTAAAATGTTGATGTCTGTATTTAGTAACCTAAATAGACTCTGATTTGATAATTCAGATTTATCTCCTTTCTTATGTAAAAGGATCATAATTGTCATATACCTCTCTTCAGGTATTGATCCTGTCTGCAACATATTATTAAACACTTCTACTTGTACCAGACTTATATATTCTCCAAATGTTTGATACAATTCTGTGGTAAGTCCATCTTCTGCAGGCAATGTATTATCTGATAATGTCTTGATAGCATTTAATACCTCTTCCTTAGTAAAAGTCCTAGTTATGTTTGTTATGATCCATTCAGGTAATGAGGGAATTTCTGCCTCTTGTAAAAGGAATCATCACAATACCATTTCTCTTACCTACCAAATGTAGTTTGTACATAATTTTGAACTATCTCCCTTATTTCTCTATATCAGTGTACGTTGCCCCTTAAGCCCACTCTGCAAGCCCTTGTGTAAAGGTTTTACCTATGCGACCAGCACACTCCTTAAAGATATCTAAATTCTGTTTTTTCCCTTGTATTCCATATTGCTGTTCCATCTTTAAAGATTCAGTGCATGAATGCTGAAAATTAAACAATTCACTTTTTATCTTTTGAATTTGCTGTGTTAAATTTCATTTCTCTTTGTTATGCTCTTGAAATTAACTTATGTAAGTGTGGTCTTAACTGTAAATAATGTAAATATTTATCTGTAGATACTGTACTTTTGCCACATTTTTAATAAAGGACTCTCTAAAATCCTTTTTTGATGCCACCCACCACTCTGTGCATGTTTCATACACGGACAGTACAAACAGTCTAGCCCCAAACAGTTGTAGCCATTTCCTACACAAGTAATCATTTTGTAGCAAACTATTGATTAGTCTCCATCTGTTTTTCCATTGATATTTAGTTCCAGGTCCAGGTACACCATTACAACACACTGCCATATGATCAGAAATTTCTATTGCTATTGGAAGGAAATGTTTTATTGAAGGAAAAATAATTATATCAAATACATTAATGTATACATATTACAATTTTGTATCAAAACAAAAATAAGAATAAAATAAACAAAAGAAAAGAAAGTGAACATAACTGTATGAGATAAAAATGCAATAAAAGAACATAAACTTAGGATAATGCAGTCAGGAACCATATAACATTTTTCAAAAAATTCCTAAAGGTAGAAGGAGATAATAATGTCTTCTCATTTTCATACGTAAACCTCAAGCTTTGCACTATTTGTGCCAGAACCTGTTTAGCAGTATAATTATTTTGCTGCAGCAGATAAGCACATCTTGCTTGCCCTAAATAAAACATACACAGTGCGAAGATCAAGCATAAAGTGCTGGGATGATAATGATCTAACACAGAGGGGGATATACCACACACCAAAATGTCATAAGTAACTAATGTAAAATGTTTTTCTCTCCATTCATTTAAAAAAAGTGTCCAAAATGATTGACTATAAGGACAATCTAAGAAATGTTGCATAGTTTCAAGAACATTTGGGTGGGAATCATAAGGACACAACATTTTTCTATTGTTTTATGTTTCAGTATATTCCGAACACCTAGTCACCCATGACAGGAGAGCCAGGTGACATCCCAAGGTCACAGGGGAATCTTAGGATCTGTTAATTGTAAAAAATACAGTGTCCAAGTTGTTCCCCTGAATGTTCATTAGTGGTGGTGTCTCAAAGAAATGTGAGCCATGAATAGTGTGGTACAGCTGTTTCTTTGTGGAAGCATGAATAATACTAGGGGACAGTGCCCATTGTCACAATTTGAGAAATGTGGGAACTAAGGCAAGGCAAGTAAAATTTTATTTTTATGGCACCTAACCCAGAGACTCTGGGTGCCTAATAGAGTATAACAAGATAAAACAACTATTTAAAATCCAGAAATAACAAATAAATAAAAGTCAGAATTTGATTAATATAATTCACTTTACTAATAACACAGATGGATGCTGGTTACTCTGTGAATGCCAGACTGAAGAGTTGGGCGTTTAGCCACTGCTTGAAAATACCAATCGAATGGGCCTCCCAGAATGCAGATGGAAGCATGTTCCACAGGGTCAGCCCAGAGACACTGAAAGCTCGATCATCAGATGTCTTGAGCCAAACCCTGGTAATGTCCATGAGGCCCCTTGAAGAGGAGTGGAGGCAGTGAGCAGAGGTCACAGATGTCAGGAGCTCCAACAGGTAGCCAGGACACAGCTAATATAGGGCCTTATAGGTGAGCAAGCCCACCTTGAAAAGGACCCTCCATCTGATGGCAACCAGTGCAGAGCACACAGGATCAGGGTCACATGACAGGACCTAGGAGGGCCTGTCAGTAACTGGGCTGCTGTGTTCTGCATCAGCTGCATCCTGTGGAGGGTCCCTTCCATGGCCCTGAAGTAAAGAGCATTACAGTAGTCAAGCCTAGAGGTAACAAAGGCACGTACCAGAGTCAACAGATCCTCAGGTGGAACGAGGGGCTTGATCTTGGTGATGTTCCACAAGTGGTAGAAACCACTCTTGACCACAGATGACACCTGATCTTCAAAGGTCAGCCTGCTATCCAAGATCACACCTAGATTATGCACCCTCAGGGAAGCAACCAGTGGAGCAGACCCCAGGAAAATACCTGTATCCTCTCCATGTTGCAACCCATTACACCCATGACCTGGCTCAATCACTAGCACCTCTGTCTTATCCAGGATTAGTCTCAGCCAGCTGGAAGCCATCCAGTCGTTGGTTTTAGCCAGACAGATGTTAAGCATATTGACAGCATCAGATGTTCTGGGCACAAATGACAAATACAGCTGGGTGTCATCTGCATAGCAGTGAAATGTCACACTGTACTGTCAAATGATCTCACCCAAGGGCAGCATGTACACCGTGAACAGCATCAGTGATAAGATTGAGCCCTGTGGCACTCCACATGACAGAGGGCATTGGCGAGGAGGAAAAATTCCCCATCACTACCCACTGCACCCTATCAGAGAGATAGAACTCAAACCATCTGATGACAGAGTCAGCATGTCCACAAAACTCACAAAGCCGATCAATAAGCATGACTTGGTCTATGGTGTCAAATGCTGGTGAGAGATCAAGGAGCACAAGAACTGACCTGTCTCCTCTATCTCTAGCCCTGAGCAGATCATTATGCACTCTAACTTTCATTGTAATCCTAGACCTAATAAATAGATTGTAATCCTAGACCTAATAAATAAATAAATACATAAAAAAATAAAACTAGAGTTGCTTCTGTGCTGTGTCTAGCCCAAAAACCCAACTGAAATGGCTCAAAGATATCGAAGGACATGAGATGATCCTCCAGCTGTTGTGCCACTAATTTCTCCACAATCTTGCTCAAAAAAGGCAGGTTGGAGATGGACAGTAATTCACCAGGATGTCTGGGACAAGAAAAGGCTTCTTAAGAAGGAGTCTCAGCAGCACTTCTTTCAAAGTAGCTGGGAACACCCCCTCCACCATCAAATACCTGGCAAGCCTGGCAAACACCGGGCCAACATCCTCAGTGAATCCCATTAAGAAATGCATCGATGTTTGGTCCAGTTTGTAAAATGTGTGCTTCAGCTATAAGATCACCTCAGTCACCTCAGACACCTCCACTGGCCTAAACTTCCCCTAGACAGGCATAGTGGCTCTGCTCCTACTAGTCTGACCACTGTGAGGTGAAAGTCTCCCTGATGGAATCCCCGACTGGATAGATGACACTCTATCTGAGAAGAACAGAGCAAACTCTTCACACAAGGTGGATGAAAAAGTCATCTTCGGCTGTAGACAGGCAGGATGGAGAAGCCTATCCACAGTCTGAAAAAGGTGAGAAGGTCTGTTCTTTCCTGCCACAATCTCCCTGGACAGGAATTCTGCCTTCTTACAGGAGATTGCCTCCTGGTACTCACTGTGGTGAGTATGCAGGACCAGTCTGTTGGCCTCCAGCTGGGTCTTCTGCCAGTTGCACTCCAATGTCCAACCCTTGATCTTCATCATCTTGAGATCCCCATCAAACCAGGGGATCCCAAGTAAGAGGATCTGGGTGGTATACTAACTGGTGCAATTATATCTAGTGCTTTGGACACCACCTTGTTATAGGTGGCCACCACCTTGCTGGTGCCAATCACACAAGCTGCCTCAACTTTAGATAGGTTAGCTAATGCCAGAAGTCCTTCTGGGTGTAAACCCCTTAAAAAGTAGTAAGAAGTTATCATATAAGTTTGAAAGTTCCTGGGTATTAAAAAGGGGGGATGTTGCCGGATATCGCTCAGGCGTTGAGTCATGATGTACAATGCCATGCTATTGTATGGGAATTTCCCTAGTGTCATGGCCAATATTCCTTGTCACTGAAACAGGTCTATATAGGGGAGTCACATGATGAACTCCATGAAAGAGGCAGCTTCTTTCAAAGCTCTGTGAACCATAGTAAAGAAATAAGGCAAAAAACTGATTAAAATAATATTCATTATTTTTGGCCATTGTAGTCTGGTAGTAATCACTTTTGAACAACTGCAGAGGAAATGTGGATGAAAATGTATGAGGAAGAGCTACAGCAGATTGATCTTATGATAACCCCTCTGATGCCACCTCAAGCCCATGCACACAAGTGGCACAAGCAGGGCCCACCTCTTGACTCCCTGCTGGAGCCAGAAGGCCAGGAGGACCCTGCTGACAAATCAGATTCTTTCATCACAGAACTAGTGACCATCAAAAACAGTGTTTGAACAGCCAGTAGATTTCAAAGCCTTCAAGTCTGCCCTGGAAACACTTACAAGAAGGCTGGGTGATGCTGAAGCCCACATCAGTTCTATTGAGGATCAACAGGACAGTGGATCCCTAGAAATGAAAGGACTGAAAAAAAAAGTTATGAAATGGGAAGATCATATTGAAGATCAAGAAGGGAGGAGTATAAGAGATAATCTAGTGCTTGAAGGTGTCCTGGAGAATCCAGGAAGGAGAAATATGCTGTCAGCCATTCAAAAACTAGTTCAGGAGGTCGCTGTGGCCACCAGAGTCCAGGATCATGTACACCATCAAGCTGCCCCCTGCTCAATGAGACCACAGCCCCTGTTCTCAGGGAACCCAGACCCATCATCCTGAGATGTTAAAACATAAAAAAAGGTATATACAAAGCCAAGTTTAGAAACAGGGAACACTGATGTGGAATGGATCCTGGTTTTATATGTTCAGTGATGCAACCCCAGTGGTTCGTGATAAGCAGATGACATATAAAACTATCAAATAGACTTTCCCCTCCACTGAAATAAAAGTCAGGATGTTACACTGAGATTACCTTGTAATTTCCACCCAGCAAGGGACACATCAATTTCACAGAAACTGCAGGCAAGTAACTGCCAAAAATCCTGCCAGGAGTGTTCAGATTGACCCATGCAACTCAACCCACTTCTGGTGCTAAATCTAGAAACTGTGGTTTTAACAGGTCTGTTTCACTAACTAACCTAATATTCTTCAGGCGAAGCTACCTCTGGCTGGAAGCTGCAACACTGGACTTAGGATTTGCAAGAAAGTGAGTTGTGCTCACAACAGAGGGAGGTGAACCTTACAATTTAGTATTGTCTTTGGTTTGAACTAGATTCCTTAGGAAAGTTAATATTCTTCAGGTGGAGGATACTTCTAACTGAAAGGTGAAATAAGGAACTTAGAATTATCAGAAAAGGCAGTCTTTCAATCAACAGAGGGAAGCGGACCTTGCTTTACTTTACCTGACTTTTGTTACAATTGTTAAGATTTTCAGTGCAGGAAGAGTTTAAACCCATAGGGACTGAATACTGTTTACTGAGTCTGTCCTTGTGCACAGCTGACTTGATTGGGGTTAGTGATTGACTGTGTGCGTTGCAATATTTGTAATACTGTGAGTTATTCACTGGGATAAGAATTTGTCATAAGTCCTGAATTGAGAGCAGGTTACAGGTTGTGTATTTGACCCAAACAGTGCCCCAGGGGGAGGAAACTGTTTTTTCTTTTGTTTATCTCTGTGTGCCTTAAAAGGCCAGGCCAGACTGTGTCAGAAAGTGCTTACATCACAGCTACTTATCAGCCAATAGCTTTGGAAGAGTCTTACAGACCTGATAACAACAGTACTATAAACAAGTGGATTTTTAGCAGGCTCATCAGATAACCTAATATTCTTCAGGTGAAGCTACCCCTAGCTGGAAGCTGCAACACTGGATTTGCAAGAAAGCAAGTTGTGCTCACAACAGAGGGAGGTGAACCTTACAATTTACTTAATATTCTTCAGGTGGAGGATACTTCTAACTGAAAGGTGAAATAAGGAACTTAGAATTATCAGAAAAGGCAGTCTTTCAATCAACAGGGAGAGGTGGACCTTGCTTTACTTTTGTTACAATTGTTAAGATTTTCAGTGCAGGAAGAGTTTAAACACACAGGAACTGAATACTGTTTACTGAGTCTGTCCTTGTGCACAGCTGATGTGTTTTGGGGCTGACTGCTTTCAGAGCACAAGTCACCAGGCTGTTTTGGGGCTGGGGAGGTTTACCTGTGTCTGACTTTGATGTTTGAATTTTTCTCTGTTTGATTAGCAGGGTATTTTCTCTGTCAAATTGTCATGTAGGGCATCTTGCTGACAGGAAGACACTCATCGTAGCCGTAGGTCAGAGCTTTTAGCTGATTGCTTCATGAGGGCACAGCTTAGGCCCAAACCCTTCCCACCCCTCACCCAACCCACCTCTGGAAATAGTTCCTTTCTACCTGGGGTTCTGACATCATTTCCTCAAGAGGGCAAGGTGCATATCACTGTGACTTCCTCTCT
Source organism: Neoceratodus forsteri (assembly GCA_016271365.2). Taxonomy (NCBI): domain Eukaryota; kingdom Metazoa; phylum Chordata; order Ceratodontiformes; family Ceratodontidae; genus Neoceratodus; species Neoceratodus forsteri. The sequence goes on along the minus strand of CM057449.1, from coordinate 96,897,294 downwards.
AGCACACTGCACTGACAATATAAGCATACACATTATATAATATATATATATATCACAAAGATCTGCAACAGAGTTGATGCACAAGGTGGGGTAGAAAGGATGTGAAGGGACTTGGTAAGGTTAGAGGAATGGTCAAATATATGGCAGCTTAGACTCAATGCTAAGAAGTGCAAGGTAATGCACCTGGGAAACAAAAACCCATGGAAAGAGTACACAATGGGGGGTGTGATACTAACAACAACAAAAATGGAAAGGGACCTGGGGGTAGTCATATCAGATGACTTAAAGGTGGGCAAGCAATGTGAGAGGGCAGTAAGGAGGGCTGGGGTGACACTGGAATTCATAGGGAGAGGCATCACCAGTAGAAAACAGGAAGATGTTATCCCTCTGTACAGACAGCTGGTGAGACCCCATCTGGAGTACTGTGTGCAGTTCTGGAGACCCAGTCTCCTCAAGGACATAGACAGTATGGAAGCTGTCCAGAGGAGGGCAACTAAAATGGTGCAAGGTCTGCACCAGAAGGCATATGAAGATAGACTAAAGGAGCTTAACAGCCTCAAGGAAAGGAGGGAGAGGGGGGACATGATAGAAACTTTCAAGTACGTCAAGGGAATCAACAAAGTCCAAGAGGGTAGCATCTTTCAAAAAAAGAGGTGTGCAAGAACAAGGGGGCACAATTTGAAGATAGAGGGGGGTGGCTCAGAGGTAATGTAAGGAAGTATTTTTTTTTTTTGAAATTTAACATTTTTATTGTGACAGAAATTCTTGAGTAACACATCATACATATTCAAAAAGAACCATGTTATATAATCCCACCCAAGCACATGACAAAATGTACACAAATCACAAGATTTTCCCTTTTCCCCTCTAGCACAAAACCCCTCTACCCCCCATACCCTAAACTTCCGACCCTTATCCCGCCCATCCCTGGAAGATCTGCTCATCTGCCGTCATCCCTTTTCTCACATTACTCAGCGCAGCGACACCTGGGGAAGGTATAATGCATAGAAACCACTCCAAGTCTCTTCAAAAACCTGAGACCTGTTGTCTCTACCAGCTCCCCATCTCTCTATATTCAAATTAAAAAGCATTTCCTGCAACCATTCCGTGTACGAAATTGGGGACTCAGTCATCCAATGTCGCAAAACCACCCTTTTAAGCGATCCTGAGATCAAAGCCATATAAGACCCACACCCTAAACTCAATACCAGAGTAGTCTCCTACCAAACAAATGTCAGGGTAAATACTGTTCTATGCCCAACAGCGGGTCCGCTCTTTGCTTAATCTTCATCCACAATTGCTTTATCGGCGGACAATCCCAAAAAATATGATATAAGTCTCCAACCACCTTACAACCCCGGAAACAATTTTGGTCCGGTCTAGCGCCCACTTTAAATAATTTAGCAGGGGTCCAAAATAAGTTGTTCAAGAAATGAAACTGCATCACCCTTAACCTATCCTGTCTGAGATACTTGTATGTATGCTTCCAAACCACTTCCCAATCTCGCTCTTGCTCCCCAGTGCAGTTAGTCCAATACCTCGGTGTTAATCCAGATCCTAAAACTTGGGTCTAGAAGTTTCCTATATACCCCTGAAACCGCGTGCGGTTCCCACACTACTTGCGCTAGTGATTCAAACCAGGTGCCATCTACACACCCCCCTCGGAGGTTGGCCCCCACTTGCTTCAGTAAATGGGTAAGCTGGTATAATTTAAAGACCTGGTTAGTCTCCATATTATACTTCGCTAAGATCTCCTTAATTGGGAGTACATGGTTCTCTTCCATTAAATCCGAAATTCGCAGCCCCTCCAACTGGGGCATCCACTTACCTGAGATCATTTTCCCTCCAATTTTCAGGTTCGAATTTTGACATACCGGTTGTTGTCTATCCCTATCCGGAGCATACCCAATTTTACCACAAAACTGTCTGTGAATACGCAAAAAATTTACAATTGGGCTATTAACCAGCCTGGGAGGTAGCTTCTTAGGAGTGGACTAAAGAAAGGCGACTGGGTCCAATCCTGCCTCCTTGATCACCTCGATTTCCAATTTAACCCACGAGGGGACATAAGACAGAGAGTCAAATTTATTAATAGGAACCACCCATTTCAAATATTTACACAGACTACTTGCCCAGTAATATAATCAAAATGTGGAAGTTTTAGACCGGCTTTTCCTAGAACCGCTAGCCTATTATATGCCCTACGAGGCCTTTTCCCTTCCAAATAAAATCAGAAATCAGTACATGCAGCTCAGTGAACCATCTTTGGGGCAACAAAACATTACGCATATTGAGTGGGTAAAAATCCTAGGCAGAATGTTCATTTTAACTATACTAATCCGGCCCCAAAGAGATAGCGGTAGTCCGCTCCACCTTAGCAAGTCTTGCTTGACCGTATTCCTAATAGCATCCAAGTTAATGTTGACTAGCTTACGATCCGACCTGGCCAGGTATATACCCAAATATTTCAGCGTATGCGGGAGTCCATTGCAAACCCAGTTCCAACATTTCCTACCTACATACTCTCATGTTCAGAGGGAAAATCTGGGTTTTCCCTATATTGATCCTATAGTTAGACAGTTTACTATATTCCTCAATAACCTCCAGCACTGCTCGGACTGAAGTATTTGGCTGAGCAAGATGTAATAAAATGTCATCTGCATATGCCGAAACCTTAAACTCCTGTGAGCCAACTCTAATCCCCCTAACCCTGGAATCTAATCTCAATCTAATAAGGAGGGGCTCCAAGTATAAATTAAATAAAAGGGGTGATAGGGGATACCCCTGCCTAGTACCAGAATTTAGCAAAGATCTTGCCGAAAAAAACCCATTGCAATGTATTTTAGCCGTTGGATCCCTGTATAAGGCAAACACAGACTTGATAAACTGAGCCCGGGAAGCCAAATTTTTCCATAGTAATCTCTAGGAACTTCCAATCCACTCTGTCGAATGCTTTTTCCGCATCCACTGACATCAAAACACATGGAAATCTACAGTCCCTGGAGGTGGAGAAAACATGAACCAATTTACGCAAATGATCCAATGCCAGCCTACCCTTCATGAATCCAACCTGATCCTGATGAACTAACCTAGACAGGACCCTGGACAACCTTGAGGCTAGAACCTTCGCTAAAATCTTAATATCATAGTTGAGTAAGGAAGTATTTTTTCACAGGCAGGATTGTGGATGCATGGAATGGCCTTCAGGAGGAGGTTATGGAGTCAAAAACGGTGGTTGAATTCAAGCATGCATGGGACAGTCATAAGGCAATTCTAGGGGGTTGGGGTAAAAAAAGAAGTAGGCTGCTGCTTAACTACGATCTGTAGCTTATCCATTAGGAAGGGAAATGGGCAGACTGGGTGGGCCAAGCGGTCCTTATCTGCCGTCAAATTCTATGTTTCTATGTTTGCCCTTATACTGTGGTGACTGAATAGTCTTTGTGCACTTAGTGCTGTTCTTGCACTATGGACAGCTCAGGAAATGGGACAGCATTGATGTGGATGACCTCTCCAAATGATTTTTTATGGCTGCTTGATGTGCTTATTATAAAATGTTACTTCCAACTGCTACCTTATGGCAACTCATTCATAGTGGCTGCACCAGAGAGAAGGATATATAACAACCCTCCTTCATACCAGACAGAGAGATCCATTTTTAACTACCCTTGGCTCACCACTTGCCAAACATCGCAGATGCAGCTGGTGCATGTTTGACATGAGCTGTCACTCTTATCACTCCAGCAGATGTTCCATCACACCCCCTGGACTGCATCTCCCTTAGTAGCAGAGAAGAATGGTGCTCCAGACATTGGGATGTGAACATGTCAGACATCCTGCACAGGAACAGTTGCTGAGAAATTGCCACACGCTCGCACAGCTATGAGGACCTGAAGGTCAGTGCAATGGACCCTCTCCACACCTAAGATAACCCTCGACACAGAAGCGGACTTAGCCACTGCTCTGTCATGACTTTTGACAGCTCATCAATTTCCATTTAGCAGCCAAATATTTACTACCAGTCCAACAGGAAACTTGAAATTGCTCCTTGGACACATCCTTTAGTGGCTCCCTTGGCTGGGCAGTGATCCTGGTGAGCAAATTCAAATAATGCTGATCAGAAATTGCTTATCTCATTGAAGGCTGCCCTGTATATTCTGAGGGTGCTAGGTTTAATGGGGGGGTGGAAAAATATTCACAGGAGTGGGGGCTTACAAGTGGTTAAAATGGCTCTGAAATCAGGGCCGATTGAGAGCTGTTGATCTGGGCGGGGGCATGTCATGTCAGTGTCCCATAGTACTGCTCTCACCACAGGGCATTTCAAGGTTTAACACACATGCCATGACTACTGATGTAGTATAAATTCTGTGGCCCATTTTGAACCTTGCTGTTGGGGAACAGGTAGATGATATTTAGCAATGCAATCTTTAATTTGTGTTAAAACAAGTCTGTCTAGAAGTTTGCTTATTGGAGACAGTAAAGAAATAGGATCAGTGGAGTTAGAAGTATCAATCTTAAAACAGCAGAATCACACCCTATTGGCCTTTCCAAAGGGACAGAAAAGTGCATCATGGCCAAAGGGAGATAGGGGACATAAGGAAGTTAATTCAGAACAGTTACTTACAGTCCTCCTCTTGTCCCTGTGTCATTTCCAGCAGTGTTGGCAATCCACAGAAGCAGCTCTCAACAGCTGCAGTCTGGGCTGTATCAAGCCCTATTTGTTGTTTTCAGTTTTTCTTTTTTTAATAAAAAGTAATAAATGGTGATCCTTAGGTGTGGTGGCACCCGCATGTATGGCTGCATCATTTTAAAAACGAGCATCACATCCAGCAAGGACCCAAAGGAAGATTGCCCACCTGCCTGTAACCAACCAGAAATCTAGCCCACATAATCCACCTCGTTTCTCCTCAGCTGCTCCCTGGGTCACAGCAGTGAGTTGGCAGCAGCATCATAAAACAGGTGCTGTCCACCTGAACTAATATTTAAATTAATAATAAAAAAGAGAAATTCCACAATAATAGACAACCACAACTGTTAGTTGGGTGAGGGCAAGGCCCCGAGCAAGGGACCTCCTGATGGGATGATGTATTCAAATGCATTTAAATCACTCCTACAAGGGAGCATAGACTGAGAGGATGGTCCTATTCAGAATTGCCAACATTTATTTAAATCATGCTCCTACTTGGCAGGGGTAGGTGACATTCCAGTAAAGAAGCTCCCAGAAGCACAGGAGAGTGCAGCACAGGAGGACCTGGATTCCAGAAGGAGTAAATGGCAGCTAGCCAGTTGGGCTAGTGAATAATGGCTACCTGGCCCAAAAGTTGTTTTAATTGTTTATTCAGAAATAAGCACCAAGGGAGCCAGTTAGGGGAAGTAAGCCCCAGAGTATAAAGTGAGAGTGTCCTGGGTAATATAGGAAGCTAATAGACAAGTGGCAAACAGTAGCCAAATTAGTGTAGTAGCTAACCATCTGAAAATCTAACCCACATAATCCTCTTTCTCCTCAACTGCTCCCTGGGTCACAGCAGTGAGTTGGCAGCAGCACCATAAAACAAGTGTTGGTTAGCACTGGCAATCGGACCCACTTGTGGCACGGCACCTCCGGCCGCTCTGCTGCCCTCCAGCAAGCTGTCACAGGAGCATCCAAAGCCGGGTCACTACCCTTGTCTCATGGGCCCAAGCTCCAGCAATCAGACCCACTTGTGGCACAGCACCTCCGGCTGCTCAGCTGCCCTCCAGCAAGCTGTCACAGGAGCTTCCCGAAGCTGGGTCGCTGCCCTTGCCTCACAGGCCCAAGCGCCAGCAATCAGACCCACTTGTGGCATAGCACCTCCAGCCGCTCTGCCGCCCTCCAGCAAGCCATCACAGGAGCATCTGAAGCCAGGTCACTGCCCTTGCCTCATGGACCCAAGCACCGGCAATCAGACCCACTTGCTGCATGGCACCTCCGGCCACTCTGCCACCCTCCAGCAAGCCGTCACAGGAGCATCCAAAGCTGGGTCAATGCTCTTGCCTCACAGGCCCAGCACTGGCAATTGGACCCATTTGCAGCATGGCACCTCCAGCCACTCTGCCACCCTCCAGCAAGTGGTCACAGGAGCATCCGAAGCCGGGTAAGGCTGCCTGTCTTACAAGAGCTGCTCTGAGCTGCCGCCATTGGCTGTTGCTCACAGCAGTGCACCTTGATTGGACCCTGCCCTCTCTTACACTTTTGTGATTGGCCTGCTGTCATCTTCAGACTTGGGGCTGCTGCGCTCATTGAAAGCCAGTGGCTACGGCCAACATTTTACTGTACGGCCGCCTGGCCTGGGTTCTTATAACTGAAACTGCTAGCTCTTAACTCCGATTCCGAGGAAACTGTTAAGTCCAAATATTTAAGTAGATTTAAAATGTGTTTTACTGTGCTAGAGTGATGAATCAGAGGAAACTGTGCTAGCTTTTGTAATTAGTAGCCCTTTCTGTGAACCTGTGTTTTTTTTTTCCTTTTTCTTTATCTCCCAGCTCTCTCTCTCTCTCTCTCTCCCCTGTTTTCAGGGGCCTGAACTGCCCCCCTCCAACTGTCCTCACCCCTTGACTAACTTGTCCTGTAGCCTCCCTGTCTGCCCTTCCCCCAACTGGTGCCAAAGCGAGGACACTCTCGTTGAAAGCCTGCAATTTACTCCGCTCCTTGCTGCTGCTACCGCGCCCACCACCCACCACCTCATTGCACCATTGGTTCCCCAGCTGCCATTTCCAGTGGCTTTAGCATCCTGCCCCTTGATTCCATTTCTTTTGTTTCTTCATTGTGTGCTGTCTCCCCGCCCACAGCTCATCACCTGTTTCTGTGTGTTCTGTCCCCACGTCGCTGCCCTTGCCTCACGGGCCCTAGCACCGGCAATTGAACCCACTTGCAGCACAGCACCTTAGGCCACTCTGCCGCCCTCCAACAAGCTGTCACAGGAGCATCTGAAGCTGGGTAAGGCTGCCTGTCTCACCAGGGCTGCTCTGAGCTGCCGTCATTGGCTGTTGCTCACAGCAGTGTGCCCTGATTGGGCCCTGCTCTCTCTTGCACTTTTGTCATTGGCCTGCTTCCATCTCCAGACTTGGGGCTGCTGTGCCATTGAAAGCCAGCTAAAATGTTATGCCCGGCCCCTTCCCCCACCTCCTGCCTTAATTAAATAGATGGTTCCCATGCCCCCTTTTTTTACTCCTCCCCCTTACACTCAGCCATTTGGTTTCTGTGTCTGGCCTCTCCCTCTTGGCATTCTTTCACTCTCTCCCACCCTTTCCCTTCTATACTCAATTACACAGTGACACTACCTCCTATTCCTCCATCTTCCCAATGCTTTTACCACTACTCCCTCACTGCTACTATCTGTCTCTCTTGCTCACCGCCTCCCTCCTCTCCTGCTCCTAGTACCTGCTCTCCTCCTACTCCTCCATTTCAACTTTAACATGTATTCAACTGGCACCCTGTACCCCATCCCCCTCCTCATCCTCATAGCTTCTCTATTCCCTCTTCTCCACCCCCCTAGTGCCTGCTTCCCCTCAGTCCCGAATCTCTACCAACACACACACACACACACACACACACACACACACACACTCCCCCAAGACACCCTTCTTCTTGATATCATGCGACGCCTCAGGAACTACCAATCAATAGGAACTGGCCCTTTCTCCTGAAAGGCCTTTGGGAACTCCCCCTGTCCATCGCTACTGTTGCAAGACTATACCCCTGCCTCCACCTTTTTATACACCCTGGGGAATCTTGCTGTCAGCAGACACAAAAGAAAATGCATCAGGCATGGGTTCTTCACATCGGTATTCTAAAACTCTTACTTCTTCTCCTGCTACTGTCTGGTAACATCCACCCAATCCTGGCCCAGCCCTCCCCTTTGGAGATACCCAGAGCAATCAACAAGGATCCCTCTCAATCATCTCACTTAACATCTGTAGTCTCCTACGTAAACTCGATGTTCTTCATAACTTTGCCTGCCAGCATAGCCCGGACATACTAGCAGTCATTGAAACCTGGCTCTCACCCTCTATCCTAGACCATGCTATCACCCTCCCTGGGTACAACATTTTTCTCCGGCTTGATTGAACAACTGAAAGAGGAGGCAGCTGCGCCCTGTATCTCAAGGACACTATCCTGGGGCACCTTATCAGTCACACACCCCAAAACACCATTGCACAGATACTTCCTATCAAGGTCCTCCTTGGTGCTCACAACAAAACAATCACAATTGTCACTATCTACTTTCCACCAAAGGATCAAGGAAGCAGGCTTAACGCAGTCCTGGACTTTACCAAATCCCTCTCACCTGACTCTGAAACCATCCTCCTCGGCGACTTTAATATTAACTGGACTGCTGCAGATATTGGGGCATATAGGGACTCCATAGTGGCAGCAAACCTTACCCAGATGGTTAGCTCCCCAACCAGGACAAATTACAAAATGGGTACCACCACCCTGCTGGATTGGATCCCAACCAGCCATCCAGCCAGGATCACTAACACCGCTGTCCTCCCTGACATTCTAAGTGACCACTCCCCTGTCAATTCTTTCTGATCCAACAAATTCATCAAACCATCCTCTAAAACTATTACAAGCAGAGTCCTACATAGAGGAAAGCTACCCCATCTCAAGACCCTTCTTCAGCAACAGGATTGGTCCCCAATCCTCACAGCAACTAATGTGAACACTGCACTTGATCACATCATCAGAATCTTTAATAAAGCCTGCAACCTATATGCTCCCCTCAAAAAGAGCAAAGCCAAAGCTGTTAGCAACCCCTGGCTCACCGGTGACCTACTAAGGCAATTAAAGGCCCGGGACCACCTCTGGGAAGTTGCCAGAAGCACTGGGTGACAAATTCATATCACTAACTTCAAACGCGCACTTAACGGCTGCACCAAACTAATCCAGAACACGAAGGCCACCTACTACAATAACGCCCTCGCTAACAAGTGGGGCAATGGAAGGGACTTCTGGAATAACATAAAAGAAGTTACCGGGAAACAGTCTAAATCAACCCCATCAGTACTCTGCATAAATGGTGTAACCACACTTGACAAGAAACTCATTGCTGATACTTTCAATGTCGCGTTCTCGGCTCTGTTCTCCCCAAATGTTTCTTCGATGAGGAGGTTCCCACTGCCTCCCCTGCCCCCTCTAGCCACCCTACCTTCCACTTTAAAGCAGTAAAAATGCATCAGCTCCACAGTTATATTGCAAAAGCCATCAGCAATTCCAGAACAAGCAACGACTCCCTTGACCTCAAACTACTATTGCTCACCCTTGATGAAATTCTCTGGCGACTGACCAGAATCTTTAACCTCTCCCTCAACCTCAGCCAGTTCCCAGACCTTTGGAAATCCACCACAGTAACCCCAATTCACAAATGTGGGGACAAAACAGCACATGAGAACTACTGTCCAATTTCCATCCTATCTCCACTCTCCAAGGCCCTGGAAAGGATTGTGTCGGACCAGCTCACTGAATACCTTGACAAGTACAACATCATGTGCAAGGAGCAGCATGGCTTTAGAAAATGTCATAGCACCACCATGGCCTTACTCAAATTTACTGGTGCAATCCATCAATCACTAGGCAATAGTCAAATAACTGGGCCTACCTTCATTGACTTAACTAAAGCCTTTGATACCGTCAACCATCATCTACTTCTTGCCCAGCTTCAGCTAGCAGGGCTCTCTCCCAACTCAGTGGAACGGTTCAAGAGCTACTTAAACAACTGGTACCAAAGAGTGAAAATTGCAGACACACTTTCAGACCCAAGACCAGTCTGATCCGGTGTTCCACATGGCTCAATTCTGGGCCCCCTCCTTTTTAGTCTATTCTTGAACTCACTGCCAGATTCATGTCATGAACAACTTCTACTCTGTGTGATGATGCTGTCATCTTGGCCTCCCATCATGACCCAATACATCTTCAAAGAAACCTACAGCAGGCCTTCACAGCAGTCGAAAGTTGGCTCGCTAAACACAAACTGATCCTTAACCAGAAGAAAACAAAGACCATGATTTTTTGCAGTACCCACAACAAACTCAAACAAAGTCAACTCTCGATCAAAACCAAACAAGGAACCACCCTTGAGCAAGTCCATACCTTTAAATACCTTGGTCTCACCTTAGACTCAAATCTCACCTATGCTCCACACATCAATAATGTGGCAAAGGTAGCAAACACCAGGCTGGGCCTTTTATTCAGACATAGGAAACATCTAACTCCTGAAGCTTTGTTCATTGCAGTCCAGAGCTCCATCATCAGCATCATTTACTACGGCCTCGTTATATATAGATCTGCCACAACTTCCACTCTCAAACGAGTCTCAACTTCCCTCAATCAAGCCTGTCATCTTGTTACTGGTTCCCACCATCACCTGAATCAAATACCAAACCTGCATCACAGCTAAGAAAATCCTACTGGGTAAAGCACCTCCTGGAGTCAGCACACTCCTTAAACCCAAAATTAACACCGTCAACACCAGGAGCACTAAGCCACATATCCTGCAAATCCCCCACTGCAGCACATCACAAGGCCAAATGTCATTTGCTTACAGGACCGCAAGTTGGTTTAACAGTCTCTATGGGGACACCTCCTCCGCAGCAACCCTAGGTGTCTTCAAAATTAAGCTCCAGCTCTCCCTTATAGGAACCAACACCTGTGGGTGCACCACTTAACAAGCTGTGGCCCCTAAACATCCCTGGGTCTGTTTTGTTCTCTACTTGCACTTACCTGTCCTCAGCCGCTTCCAAAGCACTTACCCCACGTTTGTCCTGACAAAGCCCATCGGCTGCCACACTCTGCCCTCTCCACACATGCCATCCTTTTCCTCAGCCCTGCCCCCTCTGTCTTCTTCCTAGTGTCTGTTTGTCACCCCTCACCTATAATACCTAATGTCTTCATTAGTTACTATATGTTATCTTGTACCATGTAACTAATTGTAACCATGTAACCAATTGAAACTGTAACCATGTAACCAATTTGATGCCAATTGTATGTACTACAGACGTGGAACCTTTGTAAAAGAGCCTTGACTCGAAGGTATGTTGTAATCCTAGATCTTAATAAATAAATAAAAAAAAGTACACTAGGGTGTCAGCTCCAGTCAGGAGCAAGGGGAGGGCAGTGGACCAGGCAGTTAGCCACTCCAGCAGCATAGTTGCCACAGCCCTAGACAGTTAGCCACTCCAGCAACATAGCTGCCACAGAACTAGCAAAGGGCTACTAACCTGAGTAACTGACCTAGAGCCCTCTATATCACTAGCCTTAGCTTGGGTACTGGTGGCCACTTGGCTTCTTGTCACCTGTATCACCCTGGGGCACTATGACTTTATAATCTGGGGCTTACAACTGGCCCCCATCACTTATTTCTGAATAAATAAAAACAGAAACAACCTTTGGGACAGCTAGCCATTATTCTCTAGCCCAACTGGCTATCTTAGCTATAACTGTGACTTTACCCTACCTTTGCTTCTTCTGGAGCCCTATTTACTATCTAATTCAGGGCCTGCTTTGCCCTCTGCTTCACCTCAAATAGCTACTTAACTTAAATGCGCAGTAAAACTTTAAAACTCAGGCACTCACCACCCTGCTAAAAGTACCACACAGCTCTTCATAAAGTTAAAGATGTTTATTTACAAATCCATTCTGGAATGGTAAGACATCCAACAAATAGCTAGTCTGACATGTTTCAGGCTGTTAGGTCCTTTATCAAAGGCTAAAGCTAGTGTAATTTGAATGCTACCTGGTCCTGACCTGTACCCCAGGTAGGAGTGTGAGTTAAATAAATTTAAGTAATTTTGAATAGGGCCACCATCTCTCCCTATGCTCCCTTCCTGGAGTGATTTTAAATTCATTTGAATAGATCCAGCCTTGGCAGTCCCTTGCACCGGGGCCTTGCCCTGATCCCACTAGTGGCCACGGCTGTCTTTCTGCACCCTCTGCAGGAAAGTAAACATCTTTTTTTAATGTAAGTATTAGTTCAGGCGGACAGCATCTGCTTTATGGTGCTGCTGCTGACTCACCACCCCAGACCAGGGAGAAGTTGACGAGAGAGGAGGTGGGTTAACTGTGTGCTGGATGCCCTTCTGGATGTAGGCAGGAGGTCTTCCCTTGGGGCCTTGCTGGGTAGCTTGCTCCTCCAGATTTTTATTCATGTAATGTGGGTGCCACCGCTGAAGGACTGGCATTTACTTTTTGTTAAAAAAAACAGAAAACAACAAATGGGGCTCAACAGAGCTCACACCTTGATTGCCAACTGCTGCTCCCAGGGAACATCACAACTACTAGATAGCTACTAGTGACACAGGGATGATAGGAGGACTGCAGGTACTACCAGGGGTCGATTTTAATATTGTTTTACTAGCCCAAAATCTAGTGCAAATTGATCAGGGCTAGTGCAGCAAACTCTTTACTTGCCCGTCTTGATGAGTGTAAGTTTGGCATGGCTGTTAATGAAGTAAAAAAAGCCCCTACTTTAGCAGGCTCTAATCCTAGTGTTAATCTCTCTCAGTGTTTCATATGGCCTGCTGTGATTAACAGGTCCTTAAGAGCTGCAATTATCTGGCAGTTCAAGAGGGGGATAACACAAAAGTCTCAATATGGGTCATTATCACCCCATTGTTAGGACTTTCAACTAGTGTCCAGGTGGTGATCAAGGGTAGAGTGCTGTTAAGTCACTAACTTCCAGTTTTCTGAATGTGCCTCTGATGATTTGTCTCACATTATTAAGACCAGTGTTCCTCATTTCCCTACATTTTGAGTGCCTGTATCCAACATTTCAGTGAAAAAATGCTAAGAAGCATACAGAGTCTGCCCTGCAGGTGGTGGGTTATCCCAGTCTCATCATAGTTGCTCCCTCTCCCCTCCAAATCTATCAGCTCTATTCTTTTTCCTGGACATCAATGGAGACCAGACTCTGAAATAACCATCTTTAGATCCATAGCTGCCATTACAGGCAGGTGTAGGGGTCCCTAGCTCTTCTAAATGAACCATGCCAGCCAATGCCATCCATGCAGTCCCACCCTTATCCCACTTAGCATGACCTTTCATCCTAAAAACAATGCTTTGGAACATGTATGGCACAAAAATAAACCTTAATAAAATATATAATTTGAAATATTAAAATAGGCTTTCCTGGGGTGCATAGATCCTCCTAACCAGAAAAAGAGGCAATATGGCATTATGCCTGTGTACTGGTTCCCATGGGCTGATGAAATGACAATGTTAAAAAAAAGTCTGTTATTGTTTGGGCAGAGCATGATAAAATCTATACTTTCAAAAATAAAAATGTCATGAAGTTTTCTATTTCCCAGGCCCCTTAGGTTTGTGTAACCCCTCCACAAAGAAATCCTAGATGTGTCCCTGCCTCACATGACAATGTATGAAAACATCCTGAAGGGCAGGTCTCAGGTTGATCATAGGGTGGGTCTGAGAGTGTCTTTTTCTGCCTGACTCTGTTTATTGTGCTGTGGGTGGGGGTGAGAGTGTGGTGAGGAGCAAATAGTTGTCAGCTATTGTGTGTGCAGAGCTAGGACTGCTTGATTGAACATTAGCTATTGTGGTATCCTCTAGTTTGGTGGGGTTAGAAAGATGAAGAGAGGGGGCCATGGTACAAAACAATAGGGGACACACTATATGTGATGGCATTGCAGTCTTTTGGGGGGGGCAGTAAGCAATGTGGGATCAGGATAAATGTGTAATAATAATAATAATAGTAATAATAATTTTATTTATACAGCGCCTTTCTATTTCCAAGGCATCTTACAACTTAAAACAGTTTAAAACAAGCATTAAAATCCAAAATCTTAAACATAAATAAGGAATCATATTCAGAATTCAGTTCAGTTTTCTACAAAGGCCTTTTGCCAAAGAAAAGTTTTTAATCCTCTCTTAAATTTCTCCATGGAGTTGCATTCCCGTAACCAACAGGGTAGAGAATTCCAAAGGGTAGGAGCAGTATAAGAAAAAGCTCTAGAGCCAGATGATTTAAGGTTCACCCTTGGAATCTCTAGCAATCCCTCATTGGCAGAGAGGAGCGATCGACCCAGGGAGTAGGAAACCAGGAGTTATTTCAGATAGGTCGGACCCTGACCATGAAGGGCTTTGAAAGTCAGTAAGCTAACTTTAAAGGTGATCCGCCACCGTATATGCAGCCAGTGCAGTTCGCGCAACACCGGGGTAATATAGCAGCATCTACTAGAGCCTGTCAAAACCCAGGCCACTGCATTCTGCACCAGCTGCAGGCAGCAAATTTCAAACCCTGAAAGCCCAAAGTAAAGGGAGTTGCTATAGTCCAAGTGTGAGGACACAAAAGCATGGACCAACATTGGAAGATCGTCAGACAGAACCAGATGCCTAACTCTGGAGATGTTTCTAAGATGGTAAAAGGAGGTCTTGATGACAGCCAACACCTGCGACTGCAGTGTCAGTCTGTTATCAAAGATCATCCCCAGGTTATGCACCCATTCAGAGGTCGGGAAAGAAACGCAGCCAAGAAAAATTCCTAAAGGCAGACCAATGCCCAACCCTTCTATCTGTTGACCCGGGGTCCATAACCAATACCTCTGTCTTTTCTGAGTTCAACTTCAGCCAGATAGAATCCATCTACTCCTGGATTTCTTTTAGGCAGTTGTTAAAGACCGAGAGAGCTCCATCCTGGTCAGGTGCAAAAGACAGGCATATCTGGGTATCATCTGCATAACAGTGAAACCTCAGCCCATACTTTCTTACAATGTCTCCAAGGGGTAGCATATACACTGTGAATAGCATGGGTAACAGAACTGATCCCTGAGGCACCCCACACAACAAATCCATTGGGCCTGAGGAAAAGACCCCGGACACAACTCTTTGTGATCTCCCCCGTGAGTAATGAGGTGAACCATCCGAGGATGGTTCCCGATATTCCACATATGTGCCTCAGGCGTGCTATCAACACTATGTGATCCATGGTATCAAAAGCTGAGGAGAGATCTAGGAGAACCAAGATGGAACATCTCTTCTGATCTCTCGCCCTCAGGAGATCATTGAGCACCTGAACCAGCCCTGTCTCGGAGCTCGGTGCAATAATCAAAGTATTTCTTAACTTGTATTTTTTCCTTTATAAGTGATCAAAATTTACCAGGCAAAGGTGGTCAAGCAGTTTAAAACAGCATGGGACAGACATATCAGTAAGCTAACAAGCAGTTCCAAGTAGGGGGTAAAGATAAAACATGGGCAGACTAAATGGACCTCGTGGTCCTCATCTGCCGGCACATTCTATGTAGCTATGTATTCTTTGTATCTATAATTGCGGGCTAGTGTAGCCATCGGTGGGCTACTGCAATTTTGAATCAACTTGCCCTGCTGGCTAGTGCAAACAAATGTTAAGGCTGACCCATGGGTACTACCTTTTGCTTGGAATTTATCTCCCTGCATCCCCTGTCTCCCTTCTGCCACATTTTTCTTCATGTTTTTCTCTTTGGTGCACTTGAATGTTCTCCCCTAACTGTTCTTCTTCTCAGTCAATTCAAACTCCACCAACAGCCATTACTGGCTACTCTCAGTATCCTCCCTGGCATTAGAAACATAGAAACATAGACTTTGACAGCAGATAAGGACCACTTGGACCATCTAGTCTGCCAATTTCCATTCCTACAGGATAGGCTGCAGATCCTAGTTAACCAACAGCCTATTTTCTCCTACCCCCCCACAAGAATTGCCTTATGTCCCATGTATTCTTGAATTCTCCCACAGTTTTAGACACCACAACCTCCTCAGGAAGGCTGTTCCATGCATCCACTACCCTCTCTGTGAAATAATACTTCCTCACATTGCCCCTGAACTGCCCCCCATCTTTAAAGTGTGTCCCCTTGTTCTTGCACATCTCTTTTTCTGAAAGATGCTACCCTCTTGGACTTTGTTGATTCCACTGAGGTACTTAAAAGTTTCTATCATGTCCCGCCTCTCCCTTCTCAAGGGTATACATATTAAGCTCCTTTAGTCTCTCCTCATACGGCTTCTCTTGCAGACCCTGCACTATTTTAGTTGCCCTCCTGTGGACTGCCTCCATCCTGTTTATGTCCTTTTGGAGATGGGGTCTCCAGAACTGGACACAGTACTCCAGATGGGGTTTCACCAACTGTCTGTGCAGAGGGATAACAACTTCCTGTTTTCTGCTGCTGATGCCTCTTCCTATGCATTCCAGTATACCTCAGCCCTCCCTACTGCCTTCTCACATTGCTTGCTAACCTTAAGGTCATCTGATATGATTACCCCCATGTCCCTTTCCTTTTTTGTTGTTGTTACTACCTCCCCCCCATTGTGTATTCTTCCCCTGGGTTCTTGTTTCCCAGGTGCATTATTTTGCACTTCTTTGGATTGAATCCTAGCTGCCATACTTCTGACCATTTCTCCAACCTTGCCAAGTCCCTTCTCATCCTTTCCACCCGGTTGCAGATCTTTGTGTCATCTGCAAAGACGTATACTTTTCCTTCCAGTCCCTCTGCAATGTCACTTATGATGACATTAAAAAGGACTGGACACAATACTGAACCCTGCGGTACCTCTCTAGTAACCCCTCTTTCTTCAGAGTGGACTTCATTTACAATTACCTTCTGTGTCCTGTTGTCCAGCCAATGTTTTACCCAAGCTACCACCCTGGAACTCACTCCCAGGCTGGTTAATTTGACTATTAATCTTTTGTGTGGGACTGTGTCAAATGCCTTGCTAAAGTCTAGGTAGGCCATGTCCACAGCCCCTCCCTGGTCTACTACTTTGGTCACCTAGTCAAAGAAATCTATTAGATTCATCTGACATGACCTTCCCACTGTGAAGCATGCTGCCTTGGGTCCTGTGCCCCACTGGCCTCTAGGTACTCAACTATTCTTTCTTTCAGAAGTGACTCCATCACTTTCCCTACCACAGAGGTCAGACTGACAGGTCTGTAGTTTCCTGCCTCTGTCTTGGTCCCACTTTTGTGAAGGGGAATCACATCCACCTTCCTCGAGTCCTCGGGTACCTCACCATCCTCCCATGATTTATTAAAAAGAGTAGCCAGTGGTTTCACTAGTTCTCCCCTTAATTCTTTTAGAATTCTGGGGTGAATTCCATCAGGAACCATTGATTTGTCCACCTTCCGTTTAGGAGTTCTTGCAGAACCCTTTCTTCTGTGAAAGGGCTGGGATCAACCCCCCTATCAAGAGTGCTTCTGTTAATTGGATTAGGCACTTCCCCCTCCTCTTTTGTGAATACTGAGCAGAAATATTCTTTCGGTATCCCTGCTTTTTCACTGTCCCCCTTTGCCCACCCACCTTTCATTCTATTCAGCCTCACTATCCCTTCCTTTGTCTTTCTACGCTCGCTGATGTGCCTATAAAAGGTTTTATCCCCCTTCTTAACCGAGTTGGCTATCTTTTCCTCAGTTTGGGCCTTTGCTATTCTGACTTCCCTCCCTGCTTCCTTCTGCCTTAACTGATACAGCTTTCTGTCCTGCTCCTTCTGTGTTTCCTTATACTTCCAGAATGCTATCTTTTTCTTCCTGACTTTCACAGCCACTTCTTTTGAGAACCACAGTGGCTTTTTCTTTCATTTCAATTTGTTTATTTGCTTAACACAAAGTATTGTTGCCTCTGTGATGGCAGTTTTGTTGATTCCCCATTGTTGTTCCACACCTCCTTCTAGCTTGTTTGCTAGTGCTTTTCTGAGGCGCTCTCCCATCTTGCCAGTCAGCCCTTCTGAAGTCCAGTACCCTCACTTTTGTATGACTTGACTCTGTAGCTGAGTTTAATGTGAACCACACTGTTTGATGGTCACTTGTTCCCAGATGGCAACCCACTTCTAGATCTGAGATCCTCTCACTGCCCCCGTTTGAGAGTATGAGGTCTAAGATTGCTCCCTCATGAGTGGGTTCCGAAACTAGCTGTCTGAGGCCTGCCACCTGTAGGGCATTGAGAATGGCCCTGCTCTTGGATGTGGCTGCAGCAATGTGCTCCAGTTAACATCTGGCATATGCTGAGTGCCTAAGAACCCACTGTCCAGTGCAAACTGAACCTTAGATGTGACACTGGTTCATGCCACCTTAACTGTGCAGGCTGCAGTAAGGAGAAAAAACATGTTTTAATGGCAGACAAGAGGTTTATTTTTATGGGGCTCAGGACACTATGTCCACCCGCTTGCCACCTAAACTACAAAAAGTACCTGGGGTCACCTTATAGGGGCTTACTGTGGGCAATGGAGCTTGCTGAAGACCCGTCTTTGGTGGTAGACCACTCCTGCCTTGGCTGTCCACTGAAACATACTCAGAAATTAAACCATGTTTAAATGAGAAGCTGTCATAACTCCCATCATTTTGATGACTGCTTCTTCCTCATTTTAGTGCAAAAGTAGCACCAACGGTCCTCTTCAGGAGCTTCTGACATGAAGTCACGTCCCCCACTGTCTCCCTTCCTATTGACTGGGTGTCTGGTCTTAGCCAGGGCCACTTGCTGTTGCTACACAAATATCAAGAAAAAATGCCATTGAAATTAATGGACTTACATACATTTTAATGGACCCATTCATTTCAATGGTCATTTTGTGCTGGGCTAGTGAAAATCCTTTTGTGTCAGTGGATTATTCTAATCACTAACCCTGCCAGCTAGTGGATGAAAAAGTTAGTTTGACCCCTACAGTCTGTGAAATCTCTAGTACCACAGTGCAAGGTGGCCAGATGTGGGGTGGGGACTGTCAAATACCTCTCAAACACCCTTTATTATGAGGGACTGCCCTCATTTTACCCCTCAGAAGTGCTGTGTTCCTCACTGGAAATGGTGTTACCACACAGAGAATGTGCTGTAAGCAAACAGCTAGTATTTGGCTGAGGGGGTCCAGCTGCAGGAAGGGGATCCATCTGCACAGTGGGAGGTCCAGCTGTAGAGGATGCCAGATCTGGGAGGACTGATCCCATATTTCTCAGTTGTCCCCATACCTTTCAAGTTTCCCTCATTCTGAAATTAGCTTTATAGCACCAACCCCATGTACTCCCACTGTAATGGATGCAAGTTCACCATCAAGGCCCAAATCCCCCACCCTCAATCTAGTAACTAAATAATGGGTGTTTTCTGGTCTGGGTGAGGGAACCTCTGTGGAGATCCTTATTCTGGAGAGTGAATGAGGGAGTACCTGTAAAACAAAGGTTACACTGGAGTCACAGGGTCACAGGGGATTCATTGTTCTTAGGGGACAACTGCACAGGTAGGATAGATAGCAAATAAATATATATGAATCTGATAGTCCAAGACCAAAGTCCAGTCAGATCTGTAGAAATAAAGGTGAACTATAATACATGCAGTATGTAGAAGTGTCAACAGTGAGAGCAGAGACAGTGTAGCATACATACGGTATAATAGGTACAGGATAAGTGTAAAAATAAAGTAAGAGTTATTTTTGTCTAAGGTTTTTAGAGAGGAGAATCCATTCACCTGCCTAGAAGAGGACCAAAGTCAGAAGACCCCACAGGGGACTGGAGTTGGAGAAGACAGAGGAATCGACCAGAGGACAGTGCAACTCATCATCTCCTGGCCAGGGTAGCTAAAGCCAACTATTCTGCAGCATCGATGTAAGGG
The DNA here is from genome assembly GCA_016271365.2 of Neoceratodus forsteri. Classification (NCBI taxonomy): domain Eukaryota; kingdom Metazoa; phylum Chordata; order Ceratodontiformes; family Ceratodontidae; genus Neoceratodus; species Neoceratodus forsteri. The sequence continues at coordinate 96,877,707 of CM057449.1, read as the reverse complement.
AGAGGAACTGGGCTGAGATTGGATAAATGGGGCCCATTTAGCTTGGACTGGGTACTAGGATGATCTGGTGGACTGGGCTTGGGTGCAAAGGGAGTCCCATTGGGCTGTTTTTGGGTACAAGAGACAGACTGGGCCTTGTGGTCCTTTTCTGCCATCAATTTTCTGTGTTTCTGTGTCAGTCTGCTAAACTGCAATACACCTATACAAACTACAAATAAAAGCATTCATCTGCAAGTTGAACTTTTGTTGAGTGCATTTCTGAAACTTTAAGATCTCAATCTCTGCTCAACTACATCTCTGATTAACATATTCTAATACTAAAATCCTCAACTAGCACTCAATTACTAACTTAAATACTCAACAGGCATTCAACTGTGCAAGTTGAGTTTTTGTCGCGTGCTGGTTTAGTTCCAGTGCTCAACACCTAGCACTCAACTAAATGTATCATGTCAATACATTTCATTTCTATTTAATGCTTAACTTACTATGGTGAAGCATTGGTGAATGCTCAATCACACATTTCTATATGCTCACAAAATGTAATCCACATTTCTGCTTAGGTGTGCTACTGTTTTGTGGCAAGTAATAGACAAACAAACAGGATCCAGTGCACAACACCCCCCCACCCCAACCACACATGGCAAATCTGTGAATTAAACATAGAAACTGCCTGAATTGGCTTTTTGTACCTTAAACTCCACGAAAAAGGGGTCCTCTCACTTATCAGATTGGAATTCCAGTGTGAGCAAGTCAAATCACCAATCATCAAGGTCGAACCACACGTTTTGGTCCCTACTTCCCCAAACTATGAAATACCTACAGTGGCTACACTTACTTAGAAAATGGGCAAGTAAAACTCTGTCTCGTGATTGGCTAGTTACCTACCCAGACCCCTGGTCTATCTGAGAACAGACCCCGGGTTACAATAAGTGCTAGTGGCAACTGACCTGATCACTGAGCTTATTGGCCCAGTTAGAATTTTCAGCTTTCAAACTACCACCATTTGTTTCTCTTGCTTAGTGGTCAAGTTGGCGGCTGAGAAAACTCAATCCCTAATCCCTCCCCCCATCATTATCTTATTTGTGGTAAACAGTAGTAGGCTGCACATTTAAAAAAAGACAGAAAATCAAAGAAGACTTAGTACCGTCTTCTCTCCTGATCCGTAATTATCCACATCTGACTCTCAAAGAGTGGACCACACTCTCGCTCTCCCTCCTTCAGCTGGCGGCTCACTCGCTCCCCAACAAATGCTGTTTTTATTTAACAATAAAAAAATAGAAACATACTCCAGCATTTAGTTTTGCAGTCGTAAGAGATATGAGAAAGTCTGAGAAAAGAAAAAAGAAGCCGTCAATCCCTTTGGCTTCACATTAGTGCACTCTTAGCAGCACGGCTTTTGCAATGGCAATGCGTGCCTCTGCTGAAAATCTGTTTTATACTGCTTGCCTCTTGCTGCCTGCCATACTTCTGAGAAGTAACTAAATAAATAAATAAAATAATCTCTACCAAGTCACTCTCAGCTACCTCTAGCCTCCACAAAAACCCTTTTTACAAAAGGCACTTCAGTGTAGTTTAAAACTTACTGTGATCAAACCTGGCTCTAACAGTAACTCTCCACACTTTCATCCACAACAGCTCTTGGCATCTGAATTAAGGAAAGATTTAAAAGCTACTCTGAAATAAAAACGAAATTAGTATAACATGGTGGAGGAGGCAAAACTATTCAATGATGGGGGGGGAGTCTAACTGAAAAAAAACAATCTGCCCTGGAGACAACAACAGCATTCCACTGGCTTTTATAAGAACGGAGTCTCCATAAGGATAAAAAAGTCCTTAATTCGTATACAAATGGAGGAATTATTTAATCACAAAACTAGTATTTTATTAACAATTTTTTATCACATTTGTTTTTTTCACAGTGCCCATTTTCTAAGCACAATAATATCCTCCCGGGTGGGTGACATTGTGCTATACCAGACCTTCCAGGGACTATAAGGCCCTCCATGCAGTGTCGGGTCTCATTACACCCCTGGGTGGTCCAGTATAGCACAATACTGCCCATCCTGCAAGGTATTATTGCTTACATAGATGGCATTGCAACCATTGTCTGCAACTCTACAGATGACACCAAAATGTGCAGTGGGCAGGACACTCCAGAGGGGGTGCAAAGAATGTGGTGAGACATGTGTAGACTCAAGGAATGGTCAAGGGCATGGTAGCAGTATTTCAATGCAAAAAAAAGTGTCAAATCATGCACCTAGGGCACAGAAACCCATAGGCAGAGTACAAAGTGGGAAATGAGGTACAGTCAAAGTCATTTATAGTGGACTCATCTGTTACGGGTCAAAATGTCCCTAATAACTGACATCTGTAGTGGACAGATACAATCATTGGGGACATTTGTTAAAGTTCAACAGTGCATTAGATTGCAGGAACTGATTTGACCCTCCCCTTCCCATATAGATTTAATGATGTTTGGTACTGTGAGGTTGTACTTTAAATGTGTTTAGACTCCTTTAAATGAGTTTAGACCCCTCTCCCGAACTGCAATCTGGTAGTGGTTCATTTTGTGCTTTTTGATTACACAGGCTGGAACTTCTTACAGTATAGGGGTGATACAGGGGTGATACTGCTGCAGTTTCAGAACTGTGATGCTATGTAAAAAATGTTTTGCTGATTATGGGGATGATACAGCACATCACTGGACAGCATGTTGGGAAAAGTATATTTGCGTGTGTTTCTGTGTTTTCATGTGGGGGGAACTCTTGCTTAGAAATGTAAGGTAAAACATAACTTGTATTCATTTTGATCATTGCTAAAAACTTTGATTATGCTTGTGCTTCATGGCTGTGTGTTTAAAAGTTCACTGATGGAGGAGGGCTATTATGCTGTCATGTTGGGGCAGTGACCGTGTGGTTCTGGAGTTATGAATGTGATGGCTGAGCAATGAAAGATGTTATGGAGGTCTGCTTTTCTTTTTTGACTGTGTAGCACCCAACTCTGCCTCCGTTCTTGCCAGCATATCCCAGTCTGGAATGACATCCAGTCACTGCTCCATAGCCCTGCTGAGTGTTTTAAGTGCTTTATGCACATCAGCAGTGGTCATGATCACTGGTGGAGGTTCATACTCTGCATCATCCTCTGAGATGGTCTCTGGGTCTGGATTCAGTTAAAAGGCTTCTATGACTGCCTTGACATCATCCACTGTGGGCTCCATATCATTTTCTCGCAGGCAGGCTAGTGTTTCAAATTCAGATTCTATTAGTCCAGTTGGAGGCAGTATGATCTCCTCACACACCTCCTCCATGTTGACTAGCAGCTCTGGTATGCAGAACCCAGCCTTGCAATATCAGTGCACTATAGTTTCTGCAGTGACACTGTCCCATGCATTTTCATCATGTGAACAGCACCAAGTAGTGAGTTCTGCCTTACACAATCAGCTGTGGTGATTTCAGACCCTTCTGTGGCTTCCATGACTGCCAGAAATCTCTCCCGCACAGCCCTAACATAATGCCTCTGAAATGCATAAATCACACCCTGGTCTAGTGGCTGTATGATCGAGGTGGTGTTGGGCAATAAGAAAACTAGATTTATGTTTCTTAGCCCTGAAATGTTGGAAAGGCTGCTGAAACTGTTAAGTGGCAGGATTATTTTTCTGCCTCTCAGCTTCCTTTCACAGGTTTTTAGGCACTCACAAAAGATGTCCAATGTCATCCACACTGATTTGCTATGCCTGTACAGGAATGGCAGGTCATGGACATTATGGAAACAGCATGGTCTGGCAGATTTTTCAATGACCAACAATTCTCATTTTCAGTCCTTGACATGTTGCAACATGCCTGGGCTGATACCCTATCTTTTGCCTTTTTTCCCCTGGGGGATTAAATTATTGATGAAATTGGTGTTTTTTTTCCATTGTGTTGGATATGGCACCCTTACTTTCAGTGTTGAATATGTTGGCAGGATCATAACCCTCCAAAATATCAGGAAGAACATCAGTCAGCCATGAACTAGCCCCACTACTGTCACCATTAAGCTTATCTCTTTGGGCACGGCAGTAGCCTATGTTATGCTGAAGTTATGTGCATCCATTGAAGTCTTTTAACACTCGCTTGTAACTCTGGTCATTTTAAATATTTTGATCCCAAATTATTGACATGGCCATTTTTAGACCACCTCATGAATGTCACAGCTGTCATTTTTCGTATCCTGACCAAACTGTCTTTTCACCTCTGTGGTGTGGAATGATGTTGCGGTAGCACAGAATCATGTTTTGGTGGGGTTTGGGAATGTTCAGTACCTGTTTAATGAGATGGAGTAATAACAAGGCTATGGCCATAATTTAGTTGCAGTTTTGCTAAAATTGTAAGCACACCAGCAACATACATATAAACAGCTATGGAGGGATGGGGGCAGGCAAACATGCTGGAGCCAGCCCTCAGTAGGGACAAAGCCCTCATTGCTAAGGCTGAAGTAAGCTGTTCTGACATTTCCATGAGCAGCGGGCCCTGCACTCCCACACACAAATAAGGATACAGTAGGTCTATACTACCTCAAAAAGAATGTGTAAACCAGCATTCACATCTAATAATCATTGCGGAAAAAATAGACATGGCTGCAAAAGGTGCTCAGTTGTATGCAATCACCCTGCAAAGGGGTAGTGAGCACCTTGCATAATCTCCACAAGTTTTCCAAGATGAGGTAGTGTGTCTGAATAATGTTATGTGTATAGAGCTGTGCACATAGAGTGGAATGTTGATTATGTTAAAGGTTTTCTTGTTTGCGGTGGGGGGTGCATCAGTCACAAAGTTGGTGAAAAAGATTCTGTTATCATTGATTAAAATTCCCTTCATCTTCACTTCTGAGACCAGGCTAATCACTGCATTGCTTATGCCTGGCTCAGTAACTCCACATGTGAATAAAATCAATAAAATAAATATTTGGAAGGAACATTATTACTGTTTAATCCACCTAGTCTGTCCATTACATTTTTCTGTCATTATTGTTTCTCTTTACAATTATTTTATTCAATTCATAAGAAGTGTACAAGCAATCCAATTACATTTGAGAACAATGAACAGTTCAAATATTATACAACAGCCTAACAAATATTTTAGATCTGCACATAATAAGTTAGAAATCAGCATATTACAAAAAAGGAGGAACAGGCAACAGTACATAAGAAAATAATATCTGGCATGAAGAGAAAGCATAGCACTCTATTTTCAATTCAGAGTTTCACACTTAAGATGGGATTCCAGGTTCTGTTATATATTTCTACTCTATCAGCCAACAAGTAACATATTCTTTCATTACTAGCCAAAATGGTCATATTGTTTAACCATTGTACAATAGTTGGTGGGTTTGGATCCTTCCTTCTAGAGAGGATCAATCTCTTCAAGGCTAAAGCAGCGGCTGAAACCTAATTGACTTTAATTGTAGGGAGATCACTGAGGTGGGAAGAGAGGCATAGAATGTAGGTCAATGGAGAAAATAATGTATTCAAACCCATAACTATCCTACAGATCTCATCAACTGCTCTCAGATTTTGACCACATGGGGCAATCCTAAAGCAGTTGCAGAAGATTTGCATGTGGCTTACTACATCTCCAGCCCCTTCCACCAGGACAATAGGTCATTTCTTCTAGTCTGGCTGGAGATTAGTAGTACATGTGCAAAATTTTACATTGAATCGTTCTCCCCTGCCCTTCTCTGCATGCATGATATGCATTCATCCACATACACTATGGACACATCAGGGTGCAGTCTAAATAGGGAGGGGGCAGAAACATTGACAGACTAGATGGATCTTACGATTCCCATCTGCTGACACAATTTCTATGTTCCTATGTCATCCAGTCATCTGCAGAAATGTGGAAACCTAATGTATTTTCTCAATTGTGCCTAAGAGAAGCATTCATCTCTGTTTGCTGACTATCATTTGAGAAATGTTTATAAACCCAGGATACCCCTCTTGTACAACACTTGATGTCTGCCTTGGGCTCCCTTGGGCTCCCTTCCCCTTTCTTACTTCCACAATTATCTTCACCAAGCCCATGCTTTTTTGGATTCCGCCTTTACTTACACACTGTAACACCTTCTGGTGAGCTGATTCAGTAATGAACTACTATTTCTATGATGAATTGCTTACTAACAGCACTCCTAAAACTAATCTGGTTCAGTTTAAATGTGAGGCCCCTTTGCTCTCCTCTAAGTCCAAGTTGATGAAGCTAAAGGTTTCTTTTTTGGGGAGTGGGGCCTGGGTTGACTATAACAAATGAATTGTATTACTGTAATCTGCATCAAATCACACAGTTTTCCTTGATGCATAACTATGTATTACATATTTAGTTTTTATCTGTAATGAGAAGGTTGTGTTAATAGTATACATCTTTTCTTTCTCCTCCTAGAAATGTGTCATCCATTACCATTTCAAAATCATGCATCCAAAGAGACACCTACAGACATGACCACACACACACCCACACAGTTAGTGACAAGTGGTTGACTTATGAAAGCTGGGGAAAATGCTATATGCTATAAGACAGGAGTATATGCTGCTCCATGTTTTATTTCCTATGTAACTTCTTATCCAGATCTGTAAAAAAAATCTGAATACCAGTCATCTAAAATTATGCATGTTACTATTAGCACTCAGATTTTCTCCAGTAGCTGTCCTTTATTTTGTGTGTGTCATTTATTTATCTCTCCCCCTGCCAGCTTTGCCATCTGCTCTTTCAGATGGCCAGGCCTATTGCAATGCTCCTTCAGTCTTGCCATCCATTGCCCCTCATCTTGCTACCTAGTGACCAGGCAGACATATCCCTTCATAGGGGGCCCCCTTTGCCCATGGTCATGACTTGGGGGGAGACTTTTGGGTGCTTGTAGGCACAGTCTTCAGTCCTCACTGGGGGGGTGATGGGGCCCAGTATGAGGCACCCTGGGCTGTCACGGTGATGGGAGGATAGCCACCATCATCTGGACAGCTGGGTGGCCATTTTCCTTTTTCTGGCTCCCCCTACCAACTTCAAACACATGCTGCAGTGTTCTGGCAGATCATGCATGTGACGTGTGGTCACTTACACCACAAAACCCCATGCCATAACTGGCCACCAGGAGCTGCCAAAGGATGGTGCATTCTTGACTTGCCCCCCCCAAGAGGAGAGCATCCAAAGAAGGCTCATGAGCCCTGCCTGCTAACCTCCGCTACTGTTGTTTCAGGTTTGGGTGCAAACCCAGGTCATCAGCGTACCAGGCAATCCCCCATTGCCTAGCTCCGTGGGGTCAGCACTAGTTGTTTTTAAAGATCATGTGCAAATGTCTTCTGTGTAAATGACAGTATCTTCTTCACTAGTTGCCTCAAGTTTTATTTCTAAACTACAGTTAAAAAGTATGCTTCAGGCAATCCAGAGATGATAGGTGTACCTGGGAAGGGATTCACTCATTTATGTATACTGTATCAACTGTCTAAAATGTAAAAAAATAAATAGCACTGACAGGCAGCATTTAGAAAGGGGTGTAGTGAAACGTGCAGTTTCTAACTCTGAAATAAGTAATCGTACTAAACTACATTCTGGATCTGAAGTGGACAGTAAGAAAGTAAAATGTTGGAGATCCTGCCTTGAGTAAAGACAGAGACAGGTCTAGAAAGACCGACTCCTGTTTCTGCACATAAGTGAAATTTAAACTTTTTTTTACATAAAATAGGGCTTGATTAGTTAAAATATGTCAACCATAAAAGAAAATTAGAAAAGTCAATGGCATGACAGCCAATCCCTCAGAAAATCCCAAGAACTGAATTGTATCTTTCCCAGTCGGAACACACAATATTAACAGTAGAGTATTAAGCTGGCAACACTTTGCTCTCTTGTTTCCATACTGAAAGCTCATTACAAACAGTAGCACATGTACAGTTATCAAGGTGAAGGCAAAACAAAGGACCCTAAAAAATGCTTATACAAGCACATATAAGAACCTGTAATTAGAACATCCAAGAGACATACCTAAGATATTCAGTAATCTAAAACATGATTTATTGAATTAATCTGATGAGGAATAGAATGGATAGAATGTAGAGATGTGCATTTTAGAATTTTTCTTCACAGACACCTATATATAAAAGTGCATGCTCGAAAAACCCAAAGCAAAGGAGTCCAGAGCTTGGGTATCCTCTTATAAAGATTTTAGTTGCAACATGTAAAAGACATTATGAAATTAATTTGCAGATGTAGTCTCCAGTATTTTTCTACACATATGCTTATTTAAGAGAGAACACTCATTCTCTTTAAACACCCTGCAATAGTACTAGCAATACAAGCAGTCTATATGGGGTCAGTCTCCTCTGGTCAGTAACTAGCTGAGAAATGATGGGGACTGTAGGAGGTTATATTTTCGTAATGATTATCTTCCCTTGTAGACAGCAGACAGTAGCATGTGAAGTAGTAGGTCTGTTCACTGGACTTCATAATACTAACTGAGTTCACATCTCCAGCATTAGCATGATGTGTTGATCAAATAATGACTGGGACTCCTGTTGGAACTGTACATGCTGCAGTATGGCTGTGTGTGGGTGGCACTCTGGTCTAACAGTGACTAAGACCACCTTTATGTGTGGTGGTAAAAAGGGACTAGAAGTGCTGGTGAGTAACTCAGTATTGGGGATATGGATGCTATCATGATTACATGAGCCACCAAGAGGCGATGTTTTAGGGAGCTGATGTGTGGACTCCACCTTCTTGCCATTGACATTTTGTGCTGGATGGAACTGGGACTAAAGGTGCAGCCCGGCATAAAGAAATATAGATGCTGATGGCAGAAGGAGACCGCTAGGTCCATCTAGTCTGCTGATTGTTTTTAGACCTATTTTGACACTCTAGTTGCCCTTGGTAGTCAGGGCTCCCTTGTGTCTATCCCATGAATTCTTGAATCCCCCCCACCCCCACAGTGTTGAGCCCATGACATCTTGGAGCAGGCTGTTCCAGATGTCCACCACTTCCTGGTGTTGGTAGAGAACCTTCCTCCTTGCAGCCTGAGGTCATGTCCCCTGGTCCTGGAGCCCTTCTTTAAGTGAAAAAGTTCCTGTGCCTGTACCTTGTTAATGCCTTTTATGTACTTGAATGGTTCAATCATGCTTCTCTCTCTCTTCTCTTGCTCCAGGGTGTACACATATTGTTCCCTAAGTTTTTCCTCTTAGGAAATGTACTGCAGACCCTGAATAATTTTTGTCACCTTTCTTTGTACTGTTTCTACCCAATCAATGTCCTTTCTGAGGTGAGGCCTCTAGAATTGGACTCTGTATTCCAGATGAGGCCTGACCAGCAATCTACTGTATACAGTGGTAGTTGTACCTCCTCTTTCCTCCTGCTTTTGATTCTCCTCTCAATGCAACCCAGCATTCTGTTGGCCTTCAATGTTGCATTCTCACACTGCTTACTAACCTTCAAGTCATCTGACAGTATGATTCCCAGATCTCTTGCCTGCTTTGGGGCTTCCAGTCTTTCACCTCCTAGGTAATACTCCTTTCTTGGATTTTTCTTTCCTATGTGCATGACCTTGCACTTTTTGGCATTAAATCTCAGCTGCCACCTTCCAGACCATTCTTCTAGTTTCTTGAGGTCAGCTTCTCTCTTGCTCACTCCTTCTGAGGTGTTCACCCTGTTACATATCTGGGTGTCCTCTGTGAACAGACACAACTTCTCTTCCAGTCCATCAGCAATGTCTGCTATAAAAACATTGAAGACATAAATGACTGGAACTTCTGTTGGAAATGTAAATGCTGCAGTGTGACTGTGTGTTGGGGGGGCACTCTTGTCTAACAGTGACAAAGACCACCTTTATGTGTGGTGGTAAAAAGGGACTAGAAGTGCTGCTGAATGACTGAGTATTGGGGATATATTGTGGAAATGAGAACGGCATTATAAGTGGATGCTCTGTGGATGTGCCAGTGTGACTACAAGTTTCATGTGGTGCCTATTTAATGGGAGGGTTAATTGGGGGTTGGATTGAGAATTCTAGTGCTACTGCATTGCTCTTTATGGGGCAGAAGGAGAAGGACTGCAGAGTGGCTCCAGTCACTTTGGTGGAGGCAGTATGGTTATAAGTATCACCAGGCAGCTCTGTATTTGGCTTGGTGGGATAAGAGCTGCAAGTTGATTACATGAAGGAACTGTTTGCTAATGCTGATTGTAACAGATTGTATTATTGTATAAGTGAATGTGAGTGTGCACAGATATAGGATGTGGTGTGGGGTTGAGGGGATCATCAAACCAATGTGCTGTCTGCTTCCTTACTGGATTATTTTCATGTAGCATTTCATTTATCATCTATTTTAGTAAAATGTATATTAAGAAGTATACAAAACTAGACAGTGATACTGATTTCTAAATAAATGGACATAAAAACCATCACAGACATAAAAAAAAACACAATCTACAAAATAACACTATATGCATTTATTTCACCAAAATCATTTTTTAAAGTTCAATTTAACCTCAGGTACTGAGAATTAAATGAATCAGTTGAGCACAGCACCTGCAATCCCATACTAGTGCTATCAGCACCCCTCTGGGCATTGCTTTATAATGAATTACTGTCCTGTCCAGCCTGTCCGTTTAGATTAATCTCTGAAGCAGGGCATCTGACAGATTATTCATCTCCTAAATGCTTTGCTTGCATATTATGGCCCGCACATTTCGCATCAATCAGAGTGGAGCAAAGCATCCCTTCTCTCTCTGAACCACGACCACCACTACCACCAATGCACATGTTTTATTCTTCCAAACACCAGTATATATTGTACAGAACAGGCATTGTTTCAATCTATGTACCTCCAATTAACATAATAGGTTGGATTTATTTTATTGCTGTTGTTTGTTTATCTGGTTTAACTATTTTTTTTTTAATTTAATTATTGCAGTTGATGGAAGACTGCTGCTTTAATCTGATCAAGACCTGCAGTTTGATATAGTTACCATGATCAGGATTTGATCCCATACATTAACTTTAAAAATCTGAGAAATATTTATACTGTGACACATCTGTTATTATCTGGTGTATGGCTCACTGATATTTAAATGGGTCTTGAATATGTTGTAGTAGTAGTAGTAAAAAGTTTATTTCTGATATCAGAAACAGGATAAAACCCAATTTAGCATCAGTTAATTTACAGTGGGGTCCTACTGTACAAACATATCAGTTTCATTCTAAAAATGCTATAGTTACATGCATTACACATACATACAAAAAAATACATACATAAACAGAAAGAAAAAATGACAACAATATACCATATGTGCAAATCTCTCAGGTACAACAACTTTTTAGAGACATTGCCTCCTTTACAAGCCAGAATTTTAATACATTCCAATATGGGTTTTTTTTGTACATAACCTCAAATGCCCTGGCAATGAGTTCCACAATTTTGGGCCCTCATATACATAACAATGTTGGCCCCTCGCTATTCTCATAAATGGTACCCTCAATTTTATTTCCCCTGCAGATCGCAGTCCTTCCTTAACATTCCACTCCTCCAGGAACTCCATTAGGTACTGGTGCTTTTTTATAATAACAGTGATGGATCAACCACTGCACATGCATATTTCGCTATTCTATCTAGGATATCCAATTTAAGTTCCTGTAGAGGGTGCAATGATGAGCTTTCTGAGGTGTGTCCAAAACAAAACATGCATATCTGTTATAAATAACATCAAGCTTTCCCAAACTGCCAATAGCTGCCCCATTGTATACATCACCATAATCAATATGAGGAACTATCATCGAATTTACAATCTTTAACCTAGTATCATATGAAAGGCAATTTCTGTGTTTGTACAATGCCCACAACTTTTTATTCAGTTTTTGTATCAAGTTATCAATATGGATGTCCCAAATACAATGGGAGTCCAACGAGACTCCCAAGTATTTGTAACAATCCACAAGGGCCAGACTACACCCACCCATTCAATGTTTCTATATCCAGGTCCACAGGTACTTTTTTATTTGAAAACAGCATTACCTGTGACTTTTGAGGGTTTGGGACCAATCCATGTTCTGAAAATATGTTTATAATATAGTGAAATACTTTTGTAATTTTTCCTGTATATACCCCACACATTTTCCTTCAAGATACGATATTGTATCATCTGCATACAAATGATGCTACACATCATTCTTCAGATGTCCGACACCATTTGTATATATATTGAATAGGATGGGTCCTAATACTGACCCCTGTGGTACACCACATTTAATATTTAAGTAACTGGATACAAAATTACTGCCCAATCTGACCCTTTGTTGTCTACTATCCAGGTAACCATGGAACCAATTCAGGGCCCCCTGGCTGAGGCCAACAGTTCTTAATCTCTCCATCAACACCTGATGGCCCAAAGTATATTACTTGTTTTATATTGGTTGTGGTGGGTGGGGGCTGTCGAGAGTGCAGTGGAAAGAATCTCCCCCACTGCTAAAAAAAAAGACAGATCCCAAGGTCATTTTTCACTATCAAGTGTCAAAAAAATGATCTGGGAAGAAGCAGAGAGAGAGAGAAGGGATGATTTGCTCCTTTCTCACTGACACAAAATGGGCTGGCCATAATATGCGAGCACAACGTTTAAGAGATGATTACCTTTTCAGAAGCCATGCTTTCGAGATCACTCCAAAGGGAGAGGCTGGGTAAGATGGTAATACATTAATAAATAAAAAAGAGGAAGAAGGCACTACCTTGTGGTGCGCTGAGACCACTAGTGTGCAATTTCCAGTGTGTGCTCAACAAATTCATTTTATACTCAGTATTCTAGCATTATTCTTTTTACTCCAGATACAACTGTCAGCTGTCTGGAAAATAAACCAAATTTGTGCAATACCTAAATGAACCCCAAACTGTTTCAACAAGCCCTTCTACAGTATAACTGCCGGCATTCAAAAAGCAGATTTTGTGTGCATTTGTGACTAGGGACTGGTTGGGTGGGGGCAGGGGAAATCAAAGTTTGAAATTACCCTGCAAATTCATTCAGCTAGGACACCCAGGGCATTCCAACACATTGTCAACTTGCTTTGTGCAATATTATGAAATAAAAATACTCAAACATTTGTTTTAATATATTCTTGGAAGTAATCTCAAGCTAAACTTTTGCAAGCACATTGTGCTTTTTAATTTCAAGGTACACAGCACAAGCTCTGACATATGCATGCTCTGACAGTGCAGTTAACATCACACCATGAATGTTGTTGCCGACTGCAATCAGGCAATTGAAGAGTAAGGAGACAAACAGCTGAAGCAGTGACAGCTGTTAAAAGATAAGTCTACCACTAATATTACTAATATAACTGGAGTATATTAATTTGACTTCCGCACACTGATTTTGCTATTCCCAATGACAGTACAGAGCTGCCTTATTAACTGAACCTGCTGCTCTCACTTTCACTGTATGCTGTCTTGGATGCACCATATAATGTTTCTTTATTCACCAGAGTGCATCACCCCTTTTGTTGCTTTAAATGTGTTTCTAACATTGTAAATTGAAAAATACTGGGCCTTGGTAAACACCAACACTTGTGTTTTCCTAATTGGGCCCTGAGGAACTCACCCCTGGCATCAGTTTTTGTGCAGGTAGGCTGGAAATAAGTTTTTCAAAATGTTTCCACCATTTTGCCATTTTGTTTGCGTGCAAAGAGTATCTTTGTGCATGGCTAAAACAATTGTCACATGACAACATATTTTTGTTGCAAGGCAACATTTTTCTTTGCATGACAACATTCTGTTATAACAAATAGATGTGCTACAAAAACAAAAAAGTTGTCACGAAAACAATGATTGTAAACATTGTCCCATAAGCTGTTTCTTTGTCAGCTCACTGGAAGTAAACAGTTAGGATGTTTGGGCTGAAATTTGCAGGGTGGCAAGCCCTGGCCTAACAGATGTGTCTTTTGGTAGTTTGGTCCCAAAACATTAAATGGACCCATAGTTACAGTGCTCCAAATTCAGAAATTTCCCATAGGATAACATTGCAGCACGCTCAGTGACGTGCATTGCTGTATATTAGAAAGTATTTGAGATACAGGATTTTTGCTACCTGCTGCTTAGTCCACCAGTGAGCTAGTCCTGTATGGAGGTTTTAAAGTCATGATTACAACTGCAGTGGAATTTATTTCATAGCTGCTAAGGTTACTGAGATATTGCCAAATAAGTGTTACAAGGGTTCCTTTTCAGTACTATGGGGCTGTTGTATGGCTCCATACTTATGTGTAAGTAGGAGCACAGGGCCAAGAAGGCCCACATTTCCATATATGCATGCCATTATGCTAAAATGGGCAGCGTGAAGGGAACACAGGGCCCAGAAGGCCTGCGCTTCCACAAACACATACCAGTTACCAGTTACATTACACTTTCTCAAAAAGCAGGGAAATTCATTGCAAAAAACTTTGTTACTGCATCAGTTAGGGTTAATAACACAGTAACAAAAGTATGGAAATATCATGTTAGAGTTAACCCCTACCACCTCACTCCCCCCACCCTCCACACACCAACAGATGTCAGGGTGTGCCATGGGGTCGTCATGGGGTTATCATGCCTAACTCTCACCCCATTCTCCTATAGTGTAGCACATCAGCTTGCCTTTTTTCATTAAATGGAGTGAGAGTTGGACCTGTTGACCTCATTGCACACCCTGATATCTGTTGGTGTGAAGAGGGTGGGGGGTGAGGTAGTAGTGGGATAAACCTAACATCACATTTCCATACTTTTGTCACTGTGATATCAACCTGAATTGATGCATTAATAAAAATGTTTGCTATAGATATATATATATATATATATATACATATACATATACATATACATATACATATACATATACATATACATATACATATACATATACATATATCAGGAAATGTTCTACTTTGTAAACCTAAAAAAAAACAATTTTACAACAGAAAATAAACGTGACTACAATCTGGACACTTGTTGCAGTTCACGTCTCACTGAATTCTTCTGTAGAGACATGCTGTGGTTCACTTCTCTGTAATCTCTTTTGTTTTTTCTGCAACACACAGACAAAACAACTTAGTAAAGAACATAGATGCCATTTTAAAATAAAAGCATGTGCTATCCATATGCATAGATTAAGATGAATAGTGTTATCTGCAGAACTGAATGAATATTGTGGAGCTAAAAGGTGGGGAAATGCCCACGATCTATGCAGCAGTGCACTACAATCTCCATGATTTGTTTTGCAGCCACTATAATACAATGCATGAATAAAAAAAACAGAGCTGACATTTCTCTCTGTACCCCTTTCACTGTCTCTACCCTCTCTATCTCCATGCTTATGAATGTCACCACTAGAATGTTATGTGCTAAATAAAATAAAGGAACCTCTACTAACTCCTGTCTCCAGATGAGTGTGTTGAATCAAAAACAGAGCCACCATCTCTATGTCTCTATCCCCTCTGCTGTTTCTACCCCCTCTCTCTCTCTCTCTCTTTCTCTTTGGGTTCATAAGCAGGTCCACAGGAAAACTGCAGAAAAAGTTATCCAAAATTGCAGAGATTTTTGCAAAAATTGTGGGGAAATTGCTGGAGTTTTACTGTAGACTCTGAGTACTTCACAATAAATATTTTACTGTTTTCTGCAGCATGTATTAGTCAGCATAAACTGCTAAATGAATACACTGCCACTTGACTATGTTTTACACATAAAGAAAAGCTTATCTTCCTAAAATGAATGCTAAGCTGATAAATGGGTTGCCTATCTTCCAAATTATAAAACATCTGCATCATGCAGTGCTAAATAAATTTTATTTGGTTAGTCACAGCATATCAGCATTAAATAAATTCAGAATAAACAATTTTGTTCTGTTTCTGGATGTAGAATAATGAAGCCTGATCAACATATAGGATAGTGGATGGGCATCTATGCACAACCAGTGTGTTGTGCCACTAAGGGGTACTGATTCCCTGTGACCTTGAGAGCGAAACTTGAGAGGTCCATGGGAATCAGTTTGCCAAGGTGGCACAACACACTGGCTGTGCATAGAGTTACCCATCTGCAATTCTATACAGTGCATGGGCATCAATGCCTATTTTGGACACTGACCTTTGTTTCAGTCAACTGGGGGTTGGGGGCACTTGAGGGTTGGTGGTAGGCTCAAGTTACTGACAGTGTACTGCAGATGTTTCTGCAAGTTCAAGTTTAAAAATCAACAACTTCCAGCTTAATTGGATAGGGGAAATCAAGTATGTGGCAGCATTCCAAGTTGTTCTGTTGCAGTAGTGACACCACCACTGCAGCAGAACAACATAATGATGTCACTATTGCAGCAGAACAAGCATATTCCAGGAATGGAATTCCATGCATAACAGCATTCCACCATACACTATAGCTATTTATAGTGCCATGTCAGCAATTCACCCACTTTAGTGCAAGGAAAAAATAAGCAGATAGAGTGGTGAATACTGTGTTTTAGTAAAATGTTGTTAAAGTATTTAATTTTCATAATTTGCACTGTAGGTAGTGGACATGTTTTTTGAAATCACATGTTAAAACATTAAACCTGGGAGTTATTGGGGCAGGCAATATAGTTTAGATATTAGAGTAACAAACTCTGAATGAACTGAGTAGCTCTTGTAAACCAAGGTTTGATTCCCACAATTTCCACTTGCATACTGTGTGACTCTGATCAAGTCACTTAACCTCCCCAGTGCTTCTGGGTTGCCCTTGAAAATAGGCATGTGTGCCCATTGTGTCTTACCTGTTTACAAAGAATATATCCAATATATTTTTACTGCATCATACAGTAGTCAAGGTACCATGTAATTTACCTTTGTTCTACTCTGGCTGCAATGATTTTGTTTAAAGATAAATGATCAGATACATCTTATGTGTTTTATAAGCTTGTTTTCAGGCTTTAGTCAGGTTTTTATAGTAGTCTTTGCATGTAAGCATCTAGGTTGTAGGTTGTTAAAAGCCACCAACTAGCTTTTTCAAATTTATAATCGGAAGGGACATCAAAAATAATCAGCTGTTTGAATCAAAACTAGTCTGAATAAAAGCATGATCACAAGGAAAACCTGCCCTACCACTTACAAAAAGGCTTCATAGTTAGCACCACATTTAATTGAATGGGATAATTTGCACCTTTCTCCCATCTGCTGTTTCAGTCTTTGTGGCAACAAAAAGTTTTCTGATAGTTTGCTTCAACACAAAATGAATGTTAAGTGTTTAAGACCTTGGGGTCCAACCAGACCTCTAGGTATTTGAAAGACTGCACTGTTTCTATTTTTGTGCCATCCAAGGAAAATAATGAGGGAGAGGAAAGGAGCTTGGCTAGCTTTTGGGAGGGAGGTGCCAAAAGCCATGGCAACAGTGTTTTTGTTGTTATGATTGAGAAGGTTTGCTTCCAACTAATTGAGGGCATTCTCAAAATCAGCCTACAGGGATGGTTGGACCACTGAGAAGGAGAGGCCTGAAGCATAGATGACAGTGTAATTGGTGTACATATGCATGTGCATGCTTGAGCAAGTAAAGGGAATGTCATTAATGAAGATTGAGAAAAGAGTAGGGCCAGAACCGACCCCTGAGGGACACCAGCATGAATGTGGAGGGGTGTATTTGGAGATGCCTAGTTGTACTTATTGGTTTATGGTATCAGTCAAATGCCCCAGGAGGTAAGGCTAAAGGAGATAAATATGTACACTCTGGAGGAGACAAGGGAGAGTGTGAGAGAGACCTTTAAATTCTTCATGGTGGTTAATAAGGTTCAGGATGGGCTATTTTTCAGAGAAAATTGTGCTCTAGAACAAGGGGGCATGCTATGAAGCTGAGGGGGTAAATTCTGGAGGGATGTGAGAAAGTTTTTCTTCACAGAAAGGGCAGTGTACATCTGGAGTAGAGGTGCAGTGAATTTAAATTCCACTCGTGAAGTGAACACGAAGTGGGTACTTCATATTTCCACTCCACTACGCAGAGTGGGCAATGCAAAGTGCTCACTCTGCCTTGTCATTACCACTTCATGTTAAGGTGGAATGGCAATGTGAAGTAAGGTGAAGTCATTGTTTTTAATAGACTTTGCATTCCTCATTATGATTCTAAGTGCTCTTCTTGGTGTTTCAGATTTGGCAGCCCTTCCACACATCACATGGCTTACAGTATTGTAAGTCACATGCTCTTTAGCTAGGAAGGAAGAAAGTAAGTAATACAAGCAGACCCTTTTACTTTCTCCTGTGCAGACAGAGAGTGAGGAGTGTGTTTTGTGACTGCTGATACTTTGAGATCAGAGTGAGGAGAAGATTTAAACTTTGATTTAGACCACACAGCTTTTTTTAAAGCTACATGTTTTTTGCCTTTTCTCGACTACTTTTTACTTAATTTGTTCTTTCTGTATATTTTATTTTTCTTACCTTTATTTTCTTTTCACTTTATCTTTTCATTGAAATTCAAGTATATAAGAAAGCACACATCTTATACAATAGAAGACTATCCAAATTGTAAGGTATAAAACATCACTTAACAAAACACAGTATTTAGGGTAAACATATTGGAGAAGCCATATATACAAATATTGATAATAAAACACAAACCTAGACAGGATGCAAGTGGAGAGCAGACAGGTTACAATCAATAGGGTATTATTGGATCAGAAATAGCCACCATGTATAAAATACATGCTGAGGCAGGCTATGGTAAGGCATTCAGTAAATTGCAAAAAGTGATAAATGTGGCAATATGAACAATGTTCAGTAATGGAGAGGCGAAGATAAGAGAAAAGAGTGCAAAGAAAGAAGAGAGAAAAAAGCATGGAAGAAGGGAAGGAGTGAGGGAGAAAACAGGGAAGAAGGAAAAAAGAGGAGAAATCTGTGCACAAAAGCTTCAAGAAAACCTAATCTGAGAGCAACATAAGAAGGAGGGCTAAATATCCCTAAGAACTAGGCTATAGAAGAACCAGGTTCATGTACTTGAAGTAATTCTGCCAACATCTGTCATATACAGTGAGTCAGTTATGAGTAACATTAGACAGTCGGTTTAGAGAGGCATACTGAGAGAGGTTTTGAAAAACATCTGAAAGAGAAAGCACCAGAGTTGATTTCCATTTCATAAGAATCAGAAGTTTGACCAGAAGAGAAAGTATGTTTAGCCATCTAAAATGTGCATATGAGAGGACAGAGCTATTGAGGATAAGGATGCCTAGAAGGAATAGCTTGGGGTCAAAAGGTAGTTTTTGTCCTGTTACTCTGGAGGCAAGTAAACAGACTGTATACCAGAGCTTATTAATGGGAGTCCAAGACCACAAGATATGAAGTAGATCCCCATTGGCCAAATTGCAGCGCCAGCAATTATTATTTAATAGGCCCATTCGTTGATGTACAGATGGGGTTCTATACGAAAGATGTAGTATTTTAGTTTGTATTAAAGAACTTTGGGCATCTTTAAAAGTATTATGTGCAATACACCAACAATTACTCCATTGTTCATCTGAAATATTGTAGTTATGAAGAATACTCCATTTATTTTTGGCTTGTATAGACTGATCAGGTAGATTATCAATAATGGCTTTGTAAATGGAGCTATTTAATTTTACTGATATATTAGTCCAGTGTGGGATGTATGAGTTTAGAAGAGTATACCTATACAATAAACTAGAGAGAGAGTTATAAGCTGCCTGAATTTGTTAAAACTTCCAGAAGTCTTGTTTAGGAAGTGTCCATGTGACTTCCAAGTCTGAGAATGATCTAAGAGTAAGTGAATTCTGGTCCAAGATATCTCTGAGAAAGAAAATGCCTTTTTTCCTCCATGTATGACAGAAAATTGGGTGATCTTCTAGATTGAGCAGTAGATTGCCCCATAAGGGTGCATAAAACCAGGGTGTTGGATTGCATTTCAGGAATTTGTGGGTTAGTTTCCAATAAAGAACAGAGGATGATCTAGTTGGGTGAGATTTTAGTTTAGAAGAAATGGGATTAAGAATGAAGGAAGTGGGAACTCCTCCCAGGCACAATGAGGATTCCATTACAACCAATAGTGGAGAGTGAGGGGAGGGTTTCTGAAACCATTTAATGGTTTGGGCTGTACAGAAAGCCCAGAGGTAGCCTTTGAACCAGGGGAGTCCAAATCCCACATTTTTCTAATGTGATCAAAGTTTGCTGTGGTTAAATCTTGGTGCTTTCCTATCTCAGATAAAGTTACCTATTAATTTATCAATTTTAGCAAAAAGGAGGATGGTAAGACTAAAGGAATATTGGCAAAGAGGTAAAGAATCTTGGGAGAAACGGACGTCTTAATGGCTGCAATTTTCCCCATGAAAGAGAAAGAGAGTAAGAAGCTTCCATCTGTCCAGAATTGTTTTGATGTTATCAAATAAGGGGTTAAAGTTAATGTCCCATATCTTCCCTAAGTTACTAGTAATTTTGATTCCTAGATATGTTATACCCTGTGGTGACCAGCAGAATCAAACACATATGTTTGTAAAGGCTTTACAGTGGTCGTTAAGGGGCATAGTTTGTGATTTGCCATAATTCAAAGCAAGGTCAGAAATTTTAGTAAAATTTTTAAGCAAATCAACTAACAGGAGCCCAGCCTCATTCAGGTTTTTGAATATGATTAAGAGCTCATCCACGTAGGAGAGAGAAACATATCTTGAATTGCTCACTGGTATGCCCATAATTCCAGAAGATTGACGTAAACAAGCAGTCAGGGGTTCCATGGCTAAAATAAACAGAGAAGGTGTCAGGGGACAGCTGTGTTTAGTTCCTCTTGCTAGATGAAAGTAAGAGGAAAGAGTGGAATTAGTAAGTACTTGAGCAGCAGGGGAGTTGTATAATAGCTTGATCCAGGAGCAAAAGGTATGAGAAAGACTGAAATAAGATAAAACTTGATGAAGGTAGTCCCAGTCTAAGGAATCAAAGGCATTCTCAAAATCAATAGCTATGACTGCAGCTGGTGTCTTGAGGGATTTGGCTTTGTGAATTAAATTAAATAAGGAATGTAGGTGATCAGAACCAGATCTATGTTTAATAAAACCAGCTTACGAACAATTAGTTATCTTGGGAATCAAGGATTCAAGTCGAGAAGTTAGTAGTTTAGCAAATATCTTCCCATCCATGTCAAATAAAGAGATGGGCTTGTAACTTGCAGGATGAGTAGGATCTTTTCCTTTCTCAGGGATTAGGGTTATGATTGCTTCAGTGCAAGATGGGGGAAGCTTGCCGGTATTGGAAGCTTCTTGATAAACATTAAGAAGAAGGGGACATAAGGTGTCAGAAAACATTTTATAGAAATTGACAGGGAATCTGTCACCCCCATGGGGATTTGCTGGATTTCAAGGGAGACAAAGCTTTCTGTATTTCCTGAAGCGAGAAGGGTTCATCTAAAGAATTTGTTTCAAGAGTAGAAAGATGAGGAAGACAGATTTAAGGAACTGTTGAATTTGTAAAGTAGATGTAGGATTTGTGTTTCAGTATAGTTTTTGATGAAAGGTGTTCATGATACGGTTTATAGAGGGGTTGTCAGAGTGAATCATACCCTGTTCATCTTTTAGGCTTAGGATGTGTCGTTCCATTTGTTGTGCTTTGAGCTGGTAAGAGAGGAGTTTCCCATTTTTATCGCCATGTTCCCAAAACTTATATTTAAGTTTAAACAAGACCAGTTCAGTTTTACGAGAAATTAATTTGTTAATTTTAACTCTAAGTTGAAGAATTTCAAGATGAAGTTGAGAATCAGGACACTGCTTATTAGAAGAAAAGTATAAATTCTCTTTAGCCTTAAGAGATTTTTACAAGTCAGGCAGCTGTTGTTCCCTTACTCTTTTACTGTCTGCAGCATAACTGATAATTTTCCCTCGAATCAGAGCTTTAAGAGCTTCCCATACAGAGGACATAGAAGATTCAGTTGGGGTATTGTGAAAAAGGAAGTCCTGAATTTGTGCTTTGATCATGGGTAAGGAATTTGGATCCTTGAGAAGGAGAGGGTTCAGCCACCAGTAAGAAGATCTAGGTGCTAATGGGCCCCACAAAAGTTGCAATTTGACAGAGGAATGGTCTGAGATTATGATGGGAGAGATGGATGAATCAATAGTTTTTTTTTCTGTTATAACAGGGGAGGCTAACCAGTAGTCAGTTCTACTGTATGTCTTATGTAGAGAGGAGTAAAAAGTAAATTCTTGATCATGGGGGTGAAGGGAGCACCATACATCCGCTAATCCAACATCGTGCATTAGCAATGAGAGGGCTTTAATACTTCTAGGATAGGCCTCTGTAGTGGGGCTGCTTCTGCCAATGGTGGCTTCTAAAGCTAAGTTAAGATCCCTTTCAAGAATAACTGGTGCATTATCAGCATTAAAGTATAGAATATGTTGAGCTAAATTATGACAAAAACTCTGGGAAATTGGAGTTGGGTGCATAGACATTAACAAGCAGAAGAGGACCAGAGTTGGTATTCAGTTTGACCATCACCCATCTGCCGTCAGTCTCGGAAATGGAGTTTACAAGGGACCATTTGAGATTCTTATGAATTAGAATATCAACTTTTCTTTTTTTTTGAGATGTAGGATGATGCATAGATCTGACTGACCCAATCTTTTTTAAGTCTATGAACATCCTCTGCTAATAATATCGTTTCTTGAAGGAAAGCAATTTATGTTTTTTGAGGTCTGAAAGAATTTGCTTCCGCTTACAAGGAGAATTAAGTCCCTTCACATTCCATGTATATAAAAGTAAGTCACTCATACTGTTAGTGTTAAAGAAAGATAATAATTACTGGAGTCTGAAGGGTCAAATAAATGAGGCAGAGGATGATAAGAATACAATATAGAGAGCTTACGTATATGCAGAGAGTGGCAGGAACATTCAAGCCAAAAAAAGTGAGATGTATGATACATGACTAGCACAGATATCTTATTAAAGTTGGAATAGAGATGGTGAAGGAGAAAAGTCATTATCAACAACAACAATACTAGTAAGCTAAATAACAAAGAAAACATTTTATGGGTGCGAGGAGATATGAATCAGCCAGCTGGCTAAGAGACTCTCTCACCACACTCTGGGGCGTCGATGTAGGGAGGAGACTAGGGAGGACCAGTTATAAATATTGGCCCAAACCTAAGTATGATCCCAGTAATATAATAAAGTAAGTATTCCTGATAAGCTAAACTGAAAGGGAATAATACCAAGAAAGGCAGGGGACTGTAATAACCTCAGCTTAATTCTAAGTTAACAGGACAAGGTACAAGGATAAAGCTAAACACCAGAACTTATTTACAAACATTAGTAGTAATAGTAAAAGATATACCAACTAGAAATAATAGTTTTTAAAGAACCATATATGAGATGCCAGTATAGCCTAGACATAGAACAAGGAATTCAGTGAGCCAGGTGGAATGCAAATGAACAAACATAAAAGGAAAAGTAAATCATTACCACATTAGAGTGACTCTGAGTAATCTTTGCAGTGCAACAGAATAAGTACATAATAAATACAATATTGAGAGGGAAAGAAAAAAGGGGAGGATAATTTAAGCCCTTACGCCTTGAGCCAAATGCAAATCAGGATTATGTGGAGAGGTATATGCTTCAGTGATAACTGTAGACAGAAGAGATAGTCATAGTAAAAATCAGCTCCGATTACTCAAAAATCAATTAAATAGGTGTTATATGGGGTGACTAGGTCTAGAAGACTAAGCCCAGTGAGCCCCAAAACAGGAGGGACCACAAAGCAGTGGATTTCTATAATAGCTATAGGCTTCAAGTAAAATAAAAAGCATAAGGAAGATGTAGAATGACAATCCTTTGCAACAGTACACCAAACATAGCCCACCTCTTTGAGTGCTAATGATAGTTCCATATTGTAAACAGGAGGTAGTAAGAATAATGGAGCATAGGGAAGGAAATAGATTAAATGTGGTTGTTGATAATACTTAACAGCCTGTCGTCAGGAGAGGGAAGAGGTAAATTGCCTTGTTGTATATAATAATACACATACGAAAAAACAAAAGGCAATAATCAGGATGCATACCAATTGAAAATATGCAACTGAACAGCCAAAAGACTATAAACCTGATGCACTGTTAAACTGGAGAGTAAAAGGCTAGATACAGAGATCCTGTTTAATGAGGTAATGTATAAGATCTAACACTAAAATAATTGGTTAGAAAAGCATTGCTAATATACCAAAGTTCCCTTGAAGACCTATAAGCTGCTCATTTAAACACTGCAACAAAAAGTAAATTGATTGCACCGCGATCTATAGCCTTTGCTTTCTGCACCAGCTGGGAGTGAAAGCAACCAGGTACCATAGACTGTAGAGCGGGTGACCAGGTAAAAAAAGTATACAGGCATTCCCTTTAAGTATCCTGGAAGTAAAACCTACCAAGATATAGCAACTGTGACCATATAACTGACCATATAAGCTCATGACACCTTAGATTTATTAGCAGGATTGTGACTATTTATGTTCTTACTTTTGGTCTTTGCCCTAGGTTTCTTTTTGGGTGGCTCTAAAGATTTGAGGGGGAACTTGCAACAACTTCTGCCCATGAAGTATCAACAGAAATACTTGCCTGAGGCACAGGGCCCAAATTAGAGGGATGTTCATCTGAAATTTGCTGGGAAAGATCCTCCTGCAAGGAGCGCATGTCATCCTCCAAGAGAGCAAACATATTGCTCAAGGGAATAGAGGGGTTGATTTGAAGGTGAGAGACTGCAGCTTGTGGTGTTTGGGATGAAACCTCACTAGAACAGCATGAAAGTCTTGAAGTATAATGCCCTGATGGAAGCTTTTCTTGCAGCTGTGTTGATTGCCTTGGGGTCAAATCAGTCGCGACTTTGCTGCTTGGGGCTGCAAGTTCTGCAACACTTTCCCCACATTCCTGTACCTCTACGTCCACCCTCCATGTGGATGCCAAAGCTGTGTTCAGGTTGCCTATTGCTGCTGAACCTGCCAGGGTTAGATTACAGAGAGAGACCTCCAGATAGTTGGCTAAGGCATCAGGAATTTTAAGATCCTTGAAGGAAGAGCCTGAGAAAAGGCGTAGTGTCACGGGGTAATGTAGAACAAATTTAATGCTTCTTTGGTGAAGGATTTGTTTAAGTGGATTGTAGGTCTTCCTTCTGATGATTAAATCTTTTGAAAAGTCTCTGTAGATGGAAATATTAAACTCTTGCCACTGAAATGTCCCCATTTCTCTGGCTCGTTTCAGTATTAATTCTGTATGGGAATAGTTCAAGAAGCGAACAATGATAGTCCTTGGTCACTGGTCTGTTGTTGGCCTGGGACCCAGAGTGCAGTGAGACCACTCAATGATTAATGTTAGGTCAGGAGGCAGTTTATGCATTCCAGGAGGCACATGTAATACAAGCGCAGTAGTGTCTCCTAATTCTACATCTTCAGGGAAGACAAAAAATCATAAATTGTTGTGTTGATTGCAATTTTCAATATCATCAATTTTGGCTTGTAGGGATTTAATAGTTCAGTCTTGATTGTGGACAGTAGCCTGGAGGTCATGAATAGTAGTGGTGTTACAGGCCGTTGCTTTCTCATTAAATGTAATTTTCTGGCTAAAGGTTTCAAGAGTGGTCACATTCTGTTGGGTGGAGGTTTTTAGATCATTAATCTCAGCCATCAGTTTAGAAAACATTACTTCCACTCTAGCAGGTGAGCTTTGCTGTACTTGGAGATCTGACATAATGCTGAAGGATGAGCCCTAGTGTGCTGCAGTACAGTGTAGAATAATTGAATATAAGTAGATGATGGATCAAAAATGACTTGCAAACTGTGCCAGGCAGTAAGATTACAGGATGGTCTCAGGAGTTGGCACAAAAGAATGGTCTGGTGAAGGCTGGATGACATTAGATTGCAGTAATTCCTGCTGAGATTCTGAACTATGCTGCCATCTTCTGCCTGGTCAGGCCATGGCCCCCTCTCTTACTTTTATCAGTAGTTAGTTGGTTGTCTGTGTCTGTGTGACTGTGTGTGTGTTCTGTGACCATGTGAGTAGTGATTGCTTGGACTGAGGGAGTTCAGTAGGAAAGATGGACTAGAGAGAGAGAATGTCTGGGGTAGGGGCAGCTCTGGGAGAGTGCAGTAGTGGTAAGCATGATACCATGAACATGTGAGGGAGCATGGGTGCTCATTCCTGTTGGACCACTCGAAACTTATGAGTGCCCCCATGGTAGCAGGACCAGCACTGCCTTCTGTCCTGATTCTGAGGCAGTTGAACCACCACCACCACCCCCGCAAGTCCAGCACCAGGTCCTCTGGAGCAGGATGTGCTGTACCCCTGGGCCCAGGAGTGGATCCTATCCCTGTTCAGTACCATGACCAGCTGGACGCTAGTTCATCTGGCCATCCCCTTTCTGTGCCTGGTCCTTCCCACACCTCCATTGCTTGGTGGTTTTGTGACTGTGTTGGGGGGACAGCAGTGTGGTCAAGTGCCACCAATGTGAGGTGGAAGTGCTTCGTGACCCCAGGGGACTCACCTGAAGACTGGTGCCAGCACACCCACATGCCCAATCACCACCAATTGGAGTGGCAGGCTGCCACAGAATGGACCATGCCTGCAGCTGCTGGCCATTCTGTGGCAGAGGGTGCAGCTGTGCATGGTGGCATCCCTAAGAAGAGATAGGCCACAGCAGCACCTGCTACTCCACCAGCACCCCCACCCCCACCACCACCACTAGCAGGTCAACCTGTAGAATGTGTGGACTCTAGAGAACTGCATGTAACACAGGCTGATTTGGCAGTTCTCTGGAGTGCTGTCAAGGAGAACAATGAAAGGGTGAATGCTGTGGAGCAATGGCTGGATCGCATAGAGGAACATCAGTTGCAAATTATGTCCATGCTGGAGATACTGCTGGATCACCATGGGTTCCCACATTAGTTTTTCTTTCCTCACACCATGTGCCCCACCGACAACTTCCTTGCTGTGCAATAAAATGTATTCCTCCAACATCCTCAACCCTTGTATGTAATAATAATGCCCTTTTTTTGTTGTCTTCCATATGTGTGACACTTTGTATTCTGAGCAGTGCAAGTATACTGTGCTAAACTGCATGTGTGCAGTCAGTCTTCTTTCCAGTCTGTGTATGCACTGCAGACACTGTCCAACTCCCTGACTTAAAAACACTTATTAATGAGTACAGTGGTGGGAAGGTGAAGTCTGGAGAGATACTACAAAACAGGCTTACAATACATCCAAGTAACTAGTAAAATAATTGAGGTTTTGATTCGTGACATAATCATAAATCGTGATTTGTGACTGCATTTGTGACCTTGATGATGAAGAAATGTGAATGCCTATGGCTATACTTCCCCAGGCCCCGATGAGGTGTGGCACAAAACTCCCTGACTTAAAACACTAATTAATGAGTACAATGGTGGGGTAGTGAAGCATGGAGAGATACTACAAAAAAGGCTTACAATACATCCAAGTAACTAGTAAAAATATTAATGTTGTGATTTGTGACATGATCGTAAATTGTGATTTGTGATTGCATTTGTGACCATGATGATGAAGAACGTGATTTGCATCATGAGTGATTCGTGATGATGGTCCTGACTTAAAAACGCATATTAATGAGTACAATGTTCATGCAGAATTATGCTCCACACCTGTCCAGTACTCTGAAGGGAAGCCAAAGAAACAACTGTAACTTAAGTAGAGATGGAGATTGGGCCCTAAAGAGATGTAAATGCACAGACAGATTAAGATTGCACTGCACACTGAAGAGATGCAGATGCAAAGGCACAACACCTAACCAGCACTCACCATCA
The DNA here is from genome assembly GCA_016271365.2 of Neoceratodus forsteri. Classification (NCBI taxonomy): domain Eukaryota; kingdom Metazoa; phylum Chordata; order Ceratodontiformes; family Ceratodontidae; genus Neoceratodus; species Neoceratodus forsteri. The sequence continues at coordinate 96,849,947 of CM057449.1, read as the reverse complement.
GAAATTGAAATCTGGAAAAGAATACCTTTGCCAAGTTGGGACAGGCAGGGGGAGGCAGTGTACTGCACTGTTGCAGTAACGGTCACTATTACTAGTACCAGTAAAGATACCACAAAGAAGTACAAAAATTATACAGCTGCAGTGGATAGTAGGTTCACATTGTTGAAATTATGTGGCATAATAAAAGGTGTCTGATTTGATGACACGCATCACACACCTACTCACATACACACTAAGTAATGCGTAGCAAATTGAAAACTTCAAGTGATATAACCACATATTTTAAAAAACTAAAATTATGCAGTGCTGCACCACAACAATCAGCAAAAAAAATGGCAAAAATTATTGAAAATATTACTGTGTGTATAGTAACACAGTTATACAATAAAAATATCACCAAAACAGAAAGCACTGTCTTTTTCTCCAACTTAATCTACCTGTACCACAGATACGCCCCTCCCCCAAAGCACACTTCCACTGTCTCTCAGCACACTGACTGAATGTTGTACATTTACATTCAAAATCCACACCTAAACAATAAATGCTCGATGATATGAGCACAGGAGGGTTTCCTATAATCAATGAACTAAAGTTTCAGCAAAAAAAAAAAATGACTCAAAAAGGCTTTTTTAACTGCTTTTAAAAGGTTTGAATCACAGAGATCTCTCAGAGCAGATTGTCTCCTACAGCTTCCTACACACACTACCCCAAACTGAGGCTGCGAAGAACATTCTAGAGCCCATGTGACCTGAAATCCCATGAATTACTGCAAAATTCACCTTTGGAGCTTAAAAATAAGGTGAAGTGAGGTGAAAAACATTATTTTTAATATACTTCACCTTAAAAATTGGTGGAGTTGTGGTTTAGGAATGCGGAATAATGTGAAGTAATTGTTTTCAATGGACTTTGCATTACCCATTATAATGTGAAGTACTCTGCTTTGCATTGCGGAGCATTCCGCAAATTCGCCTTCACTCCACGAATCATTTCACAGAGCAAATTGGGGCCACTTTGCCCATCTCTAGTCTGGAGCAGCCTTCCAGCACAGGTGGTGGGGTAAAATCAAAGGTGGGATTCAAAAATGCCAGGGATAGATACAAGGGAATCTTAGGGGAAAGAACAAAGTGGAAGAGATGGGTCTGCAGAGCAAGTAAAGATCTGCAGCACAAAGTGAAGGTTAAGAGAATATGGCAAACTAGGTGGGCCTGCTGGCCTTATCTACCATCATATTCTGTGTGTTTACTTTGCTATACACCTTTCACTATCTCCCCTCAACACGGACCATAAAATACATTGAACATTTTTCATATCACGATAAAAGTGACTTACATCATTTGCCACTTTCCAAGTATTTCAGGCAGAAGCATCATGTTAAATGGTAGAGTACTTCCACAATCTGAAGAACTACAAATAAAGCCACCTCTCAGGCTTCACAGTTTGAACACTGACACTGAACATCTCATCTCTCTGGATAACATAACACTCATTTTTTAAATAATATACTTTATTGTGTTTTCAACAGGAAAACAATCAACAGCACAGTAACAACATTTCATGAAGATTACTTACACACAATCGTATGCTATGCATTAGAAGCAAAACAGACAAAAAAGTATAGCTTTTCTCCAACCTCTCCCCATCAACATTCAAGGGTGGAGATTTGTGTATCTCAGGTTGGATGCAACAGTTAAGAGAATGGATATTGTGACCTAAGGACCTTATGCCTTGTCTCTCAGTTCCAGGTATGTTTAGCTGTATGTTTAGCTGTGTGTGTGTGTGGGGGGGGGGGCTAGTCAGGGATTAGGTCTATTTTTAATCATGGCTGCAATGGTGGTAATGTGGTACTTCCTTTGGCCAAAAATAGTCTCCATGTTCAGACCTATTCGGCATATTTGTGGAGTAAATGTAGCTTCTAGACCCAACAAAGTATCAAGCCTGTTTTTTTTTATTTCTAGCCAAAGGAATTGTGCTTTTTGGGCAATCCCATAATATGTGCTTTATTGTGCCCCTATACAATTTACATTTGGGACAGACGTCTGAATCCAGTTTCCCAATTTTATGCAATTTCACTGGAGTATAATATAAATTGTGATTAATCTTGTATTGCATTAATTTAAGGCCATCAAACATAAGGAGTCTGTTATTGCCCAATCCCCATGCAGCCAGATTTTTAGGTTGTTCTTATCCTGGGAAATCTGTTTGCCAGTACCTAAAGGTAACACTGCCCACTGGGGTAGTAAATACCATGAGTTTCTTTTACATCAAGGAGATGGCATGGAATTGATCAGCCAATACTGCAAGCTCATCCCGTTAGACAAACTTCTCCAGTCCCCATGGTTTGGGCCACATCGCAGATGCCATGGCATGCTGCAGTGGTGGAAAGGAGAAGACTGGTACTCTGCATGGAGTAACCTTTTGTTCAAGTCATGATAGATTATCAGAGTATCCCCCACTATGTATCTCTTGAGTGGGCCCAGCAGTACTGTATCCAAATGATTTGCCAGGGTTGATTTCTGTTGTACTTGAAAATTAGAGTTTCTTGTTAATAGTTGTATCAGGTCCGAAATGGGTCTTTCCCAAAGTATTCTGTGTATTTGCTTGCTTACTTGCACCCAGGAGCCTCCTGGGAAAGGTTTCAAGGTGCATGGTATTTTTTTATAGAAACACTTATTTTTAATATGCAGTTTATCTTTATGCATGCATCTGAAATGAAAATAAATACATTCTGAAACTATCAGTGAGGCTGTATTTAAAAATATACATCTTTTGGTCAACTTATGTGTTTTGGTTTATCTCATGTGTTAGGAATTACAAGAGAGGAAGTTCAGTGGTAGTGGTGTTTTTTTTTCAGCTGGTAGCTCAAATGTTTTTTTCTGCTCAGCAGTTTAATAAACAATATAAAAATATAACAACACTTGAAATCATTTCCAGAAACTTCTGCATGCTGTAATGCATAAACATAGAGTTAATGTTTGCTTTTCTGATCTTTTCTGATGGCCTACCTAGATTGTAGCAAGGCATTTGATACAGTCCCACACAAAAGATTAATACACAAGATAGCCTTGGAGTGGGTCCCAAGGTGGTAGCCTGGATAAAAAAAATTGGCTAGACAACAGGATGCAAAGGATAGTAGTAAATGGAGTACACAGTGAAGAAAGGAGGGTTACTAGCGGGGTACCGCAGGGTTCAGTACTGGGACCGGTCCTTTTTAATGTCTTTATAAGTGGCATTGCAGAAGAACTGGAAGGAAAAGTATGTCTCTTTGCAGATGACACAAAGATCGGTAACAGGGTTGATACACAAGATGGAGTGGAAAGGATGAGAAGGGACTTGGCAAGATTGGAGGAATGGTCAAATGTATGGCAGCTCAGATTCAATGCAAAGAAGTGTAAGGTAATGCACATGGGAAACAAAAACCCAGGGGTAGTGTACACAATGGGGGGTGAGATACTGACAACAGTAAAAATAGAAAGGGACCTGAGGGTAATTATATCAGATGGCCTACAGGTGGGCAAGCAATGTGAGAAGGCAGTAAGGAAGGCTGGGGGGATACTGGGATGCATAGGAAGAGGCATCAATAATAGAAAACAGGAAGTTGTTATCCCTCTGTACAGACAGTTGGTGAGACCCCATCTGGAGTACTGTGTGCAGTTCTGGAGACCCCATCTCCTCAAAGACATAGACAGAGTGGAGGCTGTCCAGAGGAGGGCAACCAAAATGGTGCAGGGTCTGCACCAGAAGACATACAAAGAAAGACTAAAGGAGCTTAATATGTATACTCTTGAGGAAAGAAGGGAGAGAGGGGACATGATAGAAACTTTCAAGTACCTCAAGGGAATTAACAAAGTCCAAGAGGGTAGCATTTTCCAAAAAAAGAGATGTGCAAGAAAAAGGGGGCACAATTTGAAGATAGAGGGGGGACAGCTCAGGGGTAATGTGAAGAAGTATTTATTCACTGAGAGGGTTGTGGATGCATGGAACAGCCTCCCTGAGGAGGTTGTGGAGTCAAGAACAGTGGGGGACTTCAAGAATGCATGGGACAGGCATAATGCAGTTCTAGTGGCGGGTAAGAGGAAGTAAGCTGTTGGTTAACTAGGATCTGCAGCTTATCTGTTAGGTAGGAAAATGGGAAGACTAGGTGGGCCAAGCAGTCCTTATCTGCCATCAGATTCTATGTTTCTATCTATCACAGTGTTGTGCATAGTGAGCCAACTGATTTATTTGATATCATACTCGTACAGATATGCAAGCACTAACACACAATGAGGTGTGGGTTGTGTGCTGATATGAGCATGCCCTGGGGTGTACTAAGGCATGAGGCACTTGCACTGAGTGCCTCATGCCCCTGGACATGCTCTTATCAGCACATAACAAACACCTCAGAGTGCGTTATTGTGCTTATAAAATGGGCTGGAAAGTAACTAGTTCATAATAAAAGAAGAAGAAAGAAAAAAATTAGCAAAAACATGTAAATCAAGGTTTAAGAATGAAGCAGTACAAAAAGAGAGTCCTGTACTGGTAATTCTTGATGGTCAGTCCAGGGTGCTGTCTGCCCCCAGACAGAGAAAGAGAGGTATTGGTGAAATTGTTTCTTATTGTGATTTTTATTTTGTTGTGTCATCATACTGTATTGCAAAATGACATACCATGATTTGAATCACATTTGTGGTTGTTGAGCAGTAGAGCGGGAATTTGTTGTACAGCGAGCATGCTGTACACCAGTGTGTCATTTTAGTGAGAGCGAGCGGGTTCATTGTCAGGGGTGTTATATTTTTTGTTTTGTTTTTAAAAGCTATGTATAATGCAGATTGATACTGTTTGTTGTGGACTGAGTTTTCCTGGATCAAGTAAGTGTGTGACCGAGTGTGTCATGTAGGAGCCGCCTTACTGCTCAGTTTTTACTTCCTGGTTTAACGGTCACCGTACTGCTCGGATTTGACTGCATGGCTGTTTTAATGGAACATGAAATGTTGTGAAATGGCATGTATAGAAAACAAGTTGTGTTGTATTGTGTCCTGTTATGGTGATGAGGGGTGAATGCGAGAATGGAGAGTACTGTTCCGGTGCAGTTGAGGTTGGGTTCACCATTAGTGGTCAGTGATTTTAAATGCTGGGAGGGATCAAGAGATGTATCTCTAATGGCCAGGGACAAATGGAAAGGAAACAAAAACATCAACAGGTACCAAGTCTGTACATTTTTTTGTGTAGAAAATGGTGGGGGGGGATGTTGTTTTTGTTGGCAGTTTGAGATGGGGTAACTCTCGGTGCAGCAGTTGTCTCTTAGTATGAGCTCTGCCAGGCATCTTTGTGTTTATGCTTGGCAGAGGTCACTGATTTGTTGATGTGATGGGGCTTGTTGGTGAGCAGTAGTCCCGGATGGCTACTATATCATCTGATAAGGACACAGCTCAGATGATGCAGTAGCCAATCAGAGACTTGGATTTATTTAGCCCATTTTATACAATAAAATACTGTATGTATAGTATGTGTGGTGATGCACAACTGAAGATAAAAATCATACCACCAGTTAGATCTAAGATTCAAGAAGAAAGAAAAAGCCAATTACAGTGAGATGTAATAGTGAACTTTGAGACAAAATAATAGCTGTTCAAGGGCTTATGAGTTAAGCTCTGATGAAACTAAAATGTTGTTTATTGTGCTGCTATTTAATTTTTTAACTGGTGTTTGTTTTGACTACAATTTGAGAAGGCAACCTAGTATACATTTAACTATGTCATCAGCTAAATGGTGCTTCATGGTGGTGATGGAGTGGGGTGGGGGTGGAGACACTACCCTGTAATAATTAATACAACTTTAAAAAAAATACACTAACAATAGAAATGGTCAAGAAAAGTCAGATTGTTGCAGGTCATTGTCACTACATGTTATGTGGAACACTTACTATATATAAAAATAAAAAAAAAATTGAAAATGACTCCAAACAGTTCATAACCCTTACAGAAATAATTATATGAAACGTTTTCATGCTGCAGACATAAAACTACTCAAGTGATATGCATGCTGCAAGTATGATTTAGATGTTAAATTGGGATAAATTGCATGCATATGGCATGAGTACAGCAAGCAAGTGTGAAAACCATAATTTTTATGTTAAAATAGGAAAGACTGCATGAATGTGGCATGCATGCAAATAGCAAGTGGTCACTGATAACTGCACATGCAAAAGTTGAGTGACTTGCTCAGGTTCACAGCATACACAAGTGGGAGTTGATGAGATTCCAACCCAGGCCACCATGCCTCCAGACTTCCAGTTCAGTGCCTTTAACCACTAAGCCATACTGTCTGCACATATATGGCTCACTTGTACTGCCATACATACTGTATCTGAATACATCTGCATGCATGCATCATGCTTGTTGCCACTGTTATGCTTTTCAGTTTTCTTCTCTTCCTCATCTCACTTTCACAGTTGAACTGAAGCACACATACCAATGGAAACACATGTGGTTTTCCCCACCCCAATACACAAACTTACCCACAAAACAACTTAAGTACTTCTGTCTGGCTTATACTCCTACTTTTTTCTCTCCATAGTTTTGAATGTTTCCACACAAACAGATATTAAGGCGCAAACACAAAAGTAACAATAACTATACACACACCCACAAAGCCATCCCTCCCATGCACTCAAACTTTAGTGGGGTATGGCCATGCTGCTACAGACAACCAACCAAATATAGATATAAGTAAAAAATCTCTTACTTGAGTACTAGGGAGCCAGAGGCAGGAGTTCTCAAGAGATTATGTCCATGGGTCAGAATGCTGGGACGTGCCCCCTTGAAATGAATGACATTATTCTGTATTACTATTTTAAGTGTTATGATGGTGAGTTGAAGAATAATGAAGGCCACTGTTCTACTAACAAGGCCCTTGTTAGTTTGAGTGGTGGCCTTCATTAATCTCCAACTCTCCATCAATAATATATAAAATAATAAAAATATACTCCCACTCATTTCAATGGTGCACACCCCTGCAGTCTCCTTTGTCCTTTGTCATAATGTGCCTATGCATGGGGATGTGGAGATCAGGTTCACTAGGGGATTGTGGCATACAATACTGCTCAGCTGTCCATGAATTCCAGAGACAGTCCTAGAATGTCTGTAACATCTCTAAAATGTACTACTTATTTGTTTTGACTGAAAAGAAAGTGATATGCAAATCAGGAAAAGTTCAAATGTATAAGATTCATCTGTATATACCCCGGAACAGTGCATCAAGTCTCAGCTTAAACCCACCCAATTACTAACCAATTTTTTTCCTGGCTGAAATTCTGCCCCCCCCCCAACGAAAAAGAGAACGTTGTCCCAATTTTTCTCCCCAACTCCATTTCATTCAATACCCATCCCTTCTGGGTCATGAAGCCTCCCAAAGGTGAAGGAATGTGAAAAAGATATCAATATTTCTGTACTTCCTCCTCCTCCCCAATCTCCCTGTAAAACATTTTTTTTATATTTATTTTCCCAGTCATATGGCGAGAACCTGCAGTCTGGCACAGTATGACAACAGCCCAATTTTCAGTCTGCTCCCTCCCCCCTCTCTCTTTCCACAAGAAACTGGATCATAGAATCGAACATCACAGGTCCCCAACTTGGTCTGTGACCAAGTTGCCTCATCAACTGAATCCACCCAATCTGTATTGTTTGCTTCTTGCTTGATTGCTGCTGTGGTTGTTGCCACACTGCACTGATCAAGGCCTATGAAGGTCATCTACCTGCTATCACTGCTGCTGCTAAGCCTAGCTTGCTGCCAGGGGAGTTGTGCTGTTTTTTTTCAGGGCAAGCCTAGTAGAGTAATTAAGTAGCCTAGTCTTGAGCTAGCTTCTAGCTCACCCTCTGTCCCTTCAGCTACCAGGGGGCATGGAGACTCACTAAAAGTAAATGAAAAAAATATACTGCCACAACACTGCTATTGAGAGTTGAATGCTCATTGAATCTTCAAGCAGTTGTGTGCAGTCTGTCTACTCTGTGACAGGAAAGATAGTGTCGTACTTGCAAGACTCATGCGCTCTTTCTTGACTGGAGCTCATCCACATCACATGTGATTGTGCCACCACTTATAGGTTGAGAGAATGGACAACACAATACAGCAGTGGTTTACCTGGTTGGTTGGTTGGTTGGTTGGCTAGGGGCCCTTGGACTTCCCTGGTATAATTGTGGGTCTAATTTTTGCTGTGAGCCTAACTCTCTCCACAAGCTCTGAACCTGGTGGATTTCTGTTTTTTTGAGGATAGATTCTAAATGGGATCCTTGAAGACTGCTTATTAAAAGTCTACCTGTTGATTCAGAATCAGTAACTATGATTCCTCATTTCTTCAGTTGATATGATTTGTTATACTGGGAATTTTAACTTTTAATTTTGGTGTTTAGTTTTTATATAATACTGTTTATTTTTTTTCTTTTCAGGGTAGTGAGAGTACCCTATGTTAATTTATTATATTATAATTCATTCTATTCCATTTTCAACTATGTCAGAGGTAGTGCTTGGATTCAAACGATGTTTTCCACAATTGCCTGGACTGGTGAGAGCTTTCCAGGTGTTAAGTTTATATTACTTTGCAGTTCATAAAACAGATGACTTGTTCCTCTAAATTTGTGACCAAAAAGTTTGTGTTTTTGGATAGTGTAGTTTGATTGTAATTTTAGTTTGTTATTGTTTATAAGTTGTATTGATAATTAGTTAGTTGGATGGGTTGTTAATTTGGGTGCATTAGTTTTTAAGAATGTGCAAAGGAAGCCAAATGATGGTCAGGCAGTATTCCCCCACCAGGCTAAGGGAACTGCATCCTCTTGACTGCCCTCATTTACCGGTGGAGGTCTACAGACATTGTCAATCCTTAGGGATTGTTAGAAGGTGCAGGAAGGGGATGAGAACTAGGCCTGGTAGGAAATGGAAAGAGGGGAAAGATTGGGGTGATGGGGGCTAGGCGATGCCCTGGGGCAAAAAGGTGTCAGGACAGGGGTAATCCCTGTCTTTCTCCCATACCCAAGTGCCCAGCAATTGATGCTGGACAGAAGTCATGGTCTTCCTCAGCATCTCATCCAACTCAGGTGGTGTTATGCAATGCCAACTCCATTAAAAACAAGTTGGCTATTATAGCTGATCTTGTTGAAATGGTGGATCTGGCATGCATCACTGAGACCTGGCTGGATGAAAATGCAGGCCCAGTATTGGCCTCTGCTGTTCCAGCTGGGTTTTCTGTGATTCACCGCCCAAGGTTAGATCGAAGGGGTGGGGGTGTAGCCATCTTTTTTTAAGGCTGAACTAGGCCTTGTGGATGTTCCAGAGGGGATCACCCAATCCTTTGAATGTATTAGGTGGACCAAGTGGTCTTTATCTGCTGTCAAAGTCTATGTTTCTGTTTCTATATTATGGGAGAGGATATATATTGTCGACGTGACATTGGAGTCTCCCAGATGGATGATTCTGGAGACTTCAATGCCTGGGTCAATGATGAGCTCTCACAGTTTTGACAAAATCTCCTACAGCTTATGATAATGTTAGGCCTTACACAGGTGGTTACCTCCTCTACCCATGTAGGGGGTCACTCATTGAATCTGCTGTTCCTCCTGGGGATGGAGATCTCTGATCAGGGGTGGAACCAGTCAGTTGTTCTGACCATCACACCATAGGGTTCAGTTTTGGGGCCCCCAAATGGACCTACCCCTTTGGAGATGGTCTGGTACCGCTCTTTAGCAGGAGTTATCTCAGATGGTCTATTGACAGTCCTGGACTTATCAGGTATGCTGGGTGAAAGCACAAGCCAAGGGGACCTCATACTAGCCTATAATAAGGCAGTGAGAGATGCCCTGCACTTGATAGCTCCTGCTTGTGTTTGACCACTCACTCTTTGACCAAGGTCCCCTTGGTATGATTGGTCCTTGCAGGAGCTGAAGCGAGTTGGCTGAAGGCTAGAGAGAGCATGGTGGAAGTCCAGTCTGGATGCTGACAGGCTTAGATTGATAGAACATTAAAAAGGCTATCACAGAAAGAAAAGGCACCTTAGCCAAGACTGAGCAGAGAGTATCTCTTAAATTAGTAACAATAAATAAGTCCCATACAAAGACTCACCAACTCCTGGTTGTGCTGTAATGCTTCACAAAACTCGCAATATCTTTTATTAATCCATAAATATATGAACAGCAGATAAAATCCAAGCAGAGTCAGAGTCCAATCCAAAGCAGCACACAACAGGAGCTTTCTGGTGTGACACCTCGCCAAGTGTTGAGGTGTCACACCAGGAAGCGCCTGCTGTGTGTTGCTGTATTTAATTGAACATTTTACCATGTAACTCACAGCACATACAGTAACAAGCAAGGATGAGTTGGCAGCAGCTAAGACGGGCATAATTAAGTTAATGGAAAAGTCAGTGGGTTACAGACAGCAGAATAAGAATTGTATGATAAGGAAGAGGCAGTTGCAGAATTCAGACCACATCTCCAAGTCCACAGCTGTGCACTTTAACCAAATGGGATAATGCCAAAGAACAAAGAAACTGACAGGTGGCTATCATTTGCATAAAACATCATTGCTACAAAAACATTGAATTAGATTTACATGATTTTTTTACTATCCTCCAGCCCAATCTGACAATCCAACTTGCTTAAGGCCAAGTCAGGTCATAAAGATCTACACTACACAAATTCAGAGTTTCCTTTTCATTGTAGTAAAACAATTTCTGTTAATAGACTTCCCTGTCCTGTGTCTTCATTTCTCTCAGCAACTGACTTCTAGGTTGTTGTGCAAAGTTTAGAAAACAGAAACATATACATACAGACATTGACAGACAGAAGAAGATCATCAGTCCATCCAGACTGCCTTGCTGCAGCTAATGTCACGCCATAGGGAAAAATGACTACAAGATGTTGTGTAGTGTACATAAATTAATACTACAGGAATGATTCTGTATCCAGGTGTGGAATGGATGTAACATATTGCAGGTCCAGTTGTGGAGAACTTAAGAATTCAGTTAGTGCACTACACCTTAGCAGTTTCAACCTGCAGATAACCCCCACACACAGTGCCTCTTGGATCAAACAGCATTGCTAGAACACCTTGAAATGAGGTCTGTGAGCCTGGTTGCAGACATGATGATGATGGTGATGGTGATAGGAGTGTTACGTCCCTGCAGAATAACATCACACAGCACCAGAATGTCTGCATTCCATTTCCTACTGGCTTCAAGATAATAAAATTAAAATAAAAAGCATACTATTAGATCTGATATTAGTGAGATTCTAATGTCATACAACTTTTAATAAAATGCAAATGTCAGTTAATAGAGCTGAGTTAGTAAGCTCAGTGTTTACCTGTATTTGAGTTATGCTAAAGAACTTTACATGTAAACTAGAAAATGTCAGTTTAATCTGAAAATGAAATATATTATGGACAAATGATCTTAAACTTTTGAAAGATAAGATTCAAGCTGGGAAAAATGCAGCAGTAAAAATGGTTGTCCTAATGGTAACATCCTTAAAATAATGAGGTACAGTAAGTCAGCTTAGCTATCAAGTTAGCTCTGGATCAAATAAATAATTACCCCTTCAGGTGGACTTCTAAACAATATCACTGTACAGAAAGAAATCTATCTTTTATCTTATATTGTATGGGAAAACATCTGAACAGTTTGACCAAGGGAAAGAGATTCATACTGTTTTCTAACAGCAGCATAACCTGTTATGTAAAAGTTGGGATGCAATCTGATTTTTGTATCAGGTGCAACAAGATTAATACAGTATTGCACATGTTTCTCGTTGGTGTTTGAAACAGTGACACATGTTTTAGATAGTAGGTTGCAAATCACAGATAATAAATATGTTGTTGCAAACTGTTCTCCCAAACAGAATCCTTTGCTTTGATGTATTACTGTACTTTTCTGTTCTGATACAGTATATATGCTGTGGTGCAGTATGTTAGATTTCCAGCAGTGCCTATCTGCACTGCACTTCTAAAGTGCAGCTAGGCACTGCGGGAACATGTTGACACATTGCAGGGGTTCACCTGCTCACCCTTCACACAACGTTATCTGGAAGAAGAGTGTGAGAAAGGGCCAGAGCAATATTCTTCTATTTGGCACTGCCCTCCTTTCCTTTTGAGTGTTGACTTTGAATCCATTTCAGACACCATTACTGTACATGTAAACTGGATTACTCAATATGCAGTGTTAATCAGTATTTGTTTGCTGAAGTAAAACTACAGTATGAAGTAGGGGCTGACAAAAGTTATTGTTTTTGATCTGTGCTCCACATCAACAACATATACTAAAATAGAAAATACATTCATTATTCATTTTTGCTGCAAAAGATAGAAGAGCAGAAGCATTGTTACTGCTGCTGAAAGATCTTTTGTTTTTCATGGTGGGAAACATTCACACAGCTACAGTACATACAGTATCTTTTAACTGTGCAAGTTGACCCACTATATTCACAGATACCTACTGTAATGTTATCAAAAGTATAGCTGCGTCCATACCAAGGCTACAGAAATAACCACTTCATTGCTTGGTCCTTACAAGAAAAAATATAAGATGATTTAAAAACAGCTATTATTCCATAGCTACTGATGCATCATTCAAAAGCAACATCAAGGCTTTTTCCTTTGGTTGTTAAATACTTCCAAAAAGGAGGGATTCACTCTAAATTATTAGGTTTTTATGTTAATGACAGTGATGCATCAAAGTCAAATGCTGAAATATAATGAAAAGGATAAATTAACCCCACCTTTCTTTGTAATATTTAAGAGCATATTATGCAGATAATGCCACTGTGAATTTTGACCAAATCAAAGTGATACTAGTCAACTCAAAAGAATGCCAATATATTTCTAACGGGATGCCCATGTCATTTCATTCATTCACAATACTGCAAAAAAAAAAATGATGGAAATGTCTTGTACTTTGATATTGAATCACATGTTATTAAAATCTTTAACCAGTTCAACAGATCAATGTAAACAGCAGCAGAACTTAAGTGCTTCTTTGTGTGGCTGGAGACCAAATAATGTGAGTAATGGTGGCATGCGCCCACTTGTTGAATTTCACTAATCCCAGCTGTTAAGAGACTAGCAAATTATTTAGTGAAGGCATGCAGTATTTCCTATCACAATACTTTTGTCCAAAAGTGCTGGCCATGTTTTGAAATATGACTTTGCTTTAGCAACCATGGCATGCATACAGTATTTTGAACTTGCATGTTCTCTTCACTGTAGGTACCAATCTAACATTTTTGGTTGCTTTCCTGTTGTGCATGGGATGTTTGCAGCACCTTTTGGACTCTGAGAATTTTTGTTTGAAGGTCACATTGTCCCTAATGAAAGCAGAACATGGCTGTTTAGATTTGAAACAATGATACTTTAAGAGAGACAACAATAGTGGTTCTCCTTGACTGCAACGGTTACCAGTAAAAGTGTGGATTACCTTTCAGGTTCTGCTGCTCACTGTACATTCAGGTTGTAAAGCAAGCCCTGGGCCCTGTTACTTGATACAGTTGCTGATGTCATGTTAAATATACTGTGTACACAACAAATCTTTTTAAAATGAAATGTAATTCAAATGTGCATAGCTGCAGGTTGTGCATTTAGAATAAGGAACATTATTATGAGCAGACTGAGCCTCATATACTAGCTAAAGCACATATTTGTACACCTCTAAATTGTACTTCATATATATGAGCCCTGTACACTTCTAAAATGAAAAGTAGAAAATGTGCTGTATCATAGTTGATGTGTTACAGAGATAGGGTTGGTGTCATAATAGGAAGCCATTTTTTGAACTATAGAACTGCTCCCTACAATTGTCATGCATGGCAATTGCCATTTATATATTTATTTAGTTAAATGTTTTACCAGGAAGGCACACTGAGCAGACTACTGCTCAATTTCAGGTGTGTCCTGGGGAAGGGGGTAGTGGGGATAAAAGATAAAGGCAAATACACATTCAGGATGATACACAAGGAACAGAACAATTAGGTTTAGTACATCTGAAAAATACAGGGCTACAGAGACAACAATAGGCAAGATATGTCATAAGGCACATTGTGCATTAAGATATCAGGAACTTTGTAGAGTCGGCACACTGTCAGCATGGTCATTTGCCACAGGTGCATGTGTGGGAGCAATGCACTTTAATGTTTATTTATTTATTTTTATTTATTGGAAACAATCGGAATTACAAACCTTTGAGTCACAGACTCTTTTGCAAAGGCTCCACGTCGGTTACAAAGGGTGGAGGGTAGACAGATACAGTAGAGAACATACTTGAGACAGACAGAATATACATAACAAAATCAAAGGAGCAGTCCAGGCAAAACTTAATGACTGGTAAGGAAGTTAGGCCACAATCTTGGGATACCCAGGCGGGGATTTTGGTGAGATACGTGGGGTCTTGTGAGACCCTGAGTCAAGAGTAGGGAGAGGGAGGGCGGTCATCTGGGTGAGCAGAGTTAGCCGCAGTCACATATGTTGGGGCTGAGTTGCTGAGTTGAGGTGTCATCCAGATGGCAGCAGGAAGGGAGTTCCACAGTTTAGGTATGAGGTATCTGAAGGCAGCCTGGCCAGCAGAGGAGGACATATGTGGTGCAGGCAGGAGATGGGTGTCAAAGTTTCTGAGGGGGTAAGCTGGAGGGAGCTGGACAGTGAGAGCAGAGGTGAGATAGGGTGGCAAGGACTGGGACCAGAACTTTGCCATGAGACTCATGCAGTGGGACAGCCTACATTACTGGAGTGAGGGATGGTTGAGAGTCTGGTAGAGTGTGCAGTAGTGTGTGAAGGGAGGCAGTCAAGTGCAAAATGGCAGAAAAGTGGGTGAGATGGGGAGGGGGTTGGGGGTTGGACAAAATGAGATGCAAAATCAAGCATCAGTCTAATATCTTATGTCTCCTGAACATTAAAAGAAGTCAGTTTTTTTTTATTGAACCTCTGAACAGAAGAAACAGTACAATTTCAGCTGGCAGAGCTTTGGCGATCCATCCTACATTCTTTCTCTTATTAACTCTCTCACCTCCTCTGTCTCTCTCTCTCTCTCTCTCTCACTCTCTCACTCCCCCTCTCTTTCTCCAATTCAGTCACTTTAGATGCCTTTATCATTTTGTTCCTGGTCAACAAAAGTATGCCAGCATCTTTTGTAACTACATACACACATCTCTGACCCCCCAACCACAAAGAAGAACCCCAAATCTTTTAATAGTAATCTGAGACAGAGTGTGAAGGTTAGGAGGGGGAGCTAGAAGTATGAGAGGGACACACTGCTCAGACCAGCATTGCTGGCATTCTGTGACTGTATTACCATAACAAGAAAAGTACAAGAACCAGGGAGTGGACCCATTAATTGCAGACTACTTTGAGTTCCTAAAACCACCACCTTCAATACTCCCATAGTCACAGATGAGGACCAGAGTATATAACACCATAGCCGGATTGAATTGAAGGCTTTGTGCCTCTATTGTTAAACATACTGTAAGGCGGATCATTGCAGTACTGTACTACCAACTCCTTAGTAAATGTAGCCATTATATGCAGCTATGTATATATATATATTTATAGTAAATATATATAATAATGGTGCAGTAACACCACTATGGTTAGGATACAGTAGTGGTTTCCATGATAAGCCTCAAATGTTGTACTATAAACTGTATCTTTGCAACCATTCAATGGATTTGCACCAAATTTTGCATATGTTGGCTCATCAGTGAAACCTCTTATGTGCCAAGCTTTGTTCCAGTTAGGTGTGAGGATTGAAATAATTGCAGGAAGGGTGTGAGGAAATTCTACTTTACTAAGAGAGTGGTAGGGTAACAGAAGAGATTACTTGCAGAAGCGATAGGAGCAGGGACTATAAATGGATTCAAACATGACTGGGACAGATTTAATGAGCTGATGATTCCAGCATGATTCTAGATAGTTGTGGGGGCTAGGGATAAAGATGGAGGGTTTTGGGGTATAACATCCTTTCATCATCAGGTCAGGGGGTTAGATAGGAAGCTCTTTATGGGCAATCTTGATGGACTGTTGGTCTTGACCTTCTACTACATTTATGTTTCTGTGAGTCTATGACAATGTGGGACACTGTCTCTCATAATGTAGAACATATGATCCAACATGGAGATACACACTAATCATAGCACTGTGAAAACTAGTACCATCATTTGTACAAAGCTGAGTCTTAATGTAGCAATTTAGAATTTAATGAGTTTTAGCTACAGAAGCTGTTTACAGCACCTTCAGTGTGTGAACAGAACCTTTACCATGTGGGAGCAATTTTGAGGTGTAAATTGAGAGGTCTTCCATGTGATGAAATATAGAAACATAGAAATTGTATACAGATAAGGATCACTAGGCCCATCTAGTCTGCCCATAAGCCCCCAACCCCCTTGCTTGAGGCCTTTGACCCTGTTATGTCATCAACTTTCTCCTTTCAATCCCATTTCTAGGGTTTCATTATGTCTTTCCCATGCTTGTTTAAATCCCTGCACTATGCTTGCTCCCACCACCTCCTGTGGCAGACTATTCCATGTGTCTACCACCCTCTCTGTGAAGAAATACTTCCTCACATTACCCCTTAACCTACCTCCTTCCAATTTCATATAATTCCCCCTTGTTCTTATACTCCTTCTGTATTGGAAGATTGCACCCCTGAACCTTATTTATGCCCTTAAGGTACTTGAATGTTTCTATCATGTCACTCCAACCCCTCGTCTCCTCCAGTGAGTATATATTGAGGTCACTCAGTCTCTCCTCATAAGTGTTCTGGTACAAGACCTGTACCATTTTTGTTGCCCTTCTCTGGACCGTCTCCACCCTGTCGATGCCTTTACAAATATGTGGCCTCCAGAATTTGTACAGAGTACTCTTAGCAAGGCCTCACTAGTGTTTTATATAATGACATCACTACCTCCCTCCTTCTACTAGTGATACCTCTACCTATTCACCACAGCATACCACTGGCCCTCCCTGCTGCCTTTGCACTCTGATTACACATAGTTAGGTAATCTGTATAGATAACGCCCATATCCCTTTCCTCCTTGGTGATCTCCAGCAACTTCGCCCACCCACTCCCATTCTGTAGCTCTCTCTAGGGTTATCTCTTCCTACATGCATTATTTTATACTTCTTTGAGCTGAACCTCTGCTGCTACAGCTTGAACTTTCGTTCAAGCTTACCCAGGTCCCTCCTCATTTTCTCCACCCCATCTTGAGTATCCACCCTGTTGCAGATCTTGGTGTCATCTGCAAACAGGCAGACCTTTCCCACCAGCCCTTCTGCTATGTCACTAATGAAGATATTAAACAGGACTCATCCCTGAGGTACCCACTGGTCACCCTCTCTCCCCAGATGGGATCTCATTTACCACCACCCTTTCTGCCTCCTGTCTGCTAACCAGTTCCTCACCCTAATGTGGGACAGTTGCAAGATACTCAGGTGCTCATGTCCATAAACTGTCCTGGTAGAGCTTTTTCCACTAAACAGCCCCTTCAAGAAATGTACCTGCTGTTTAATGCTGTGGATATTCTAGATGACAGGAGACAATCACAGTCTTGGTCATTTCTCTTCCTGCATTGCACTTGCTTCAATAAACTTTGTTCTGCAGTCATAAATGGCAGAGATGCTTTTGCTTAATTTTCCTGTTTGTCCTGTGTTTTCTTCACTTTTTTTATTATAAATAGAATAATGCATGGGGTTGTCTGTTCAATGAGTTTTTACACACATGCCGAGATGTTGGATGCTACATAAACCCCGAGAGTAAAGCTTGAGGGGTTTATTTAAGCATCCAACACCAAGGGGTGAATGTAAAAAGTCATTAAACATCCAACCCCATGTTTTATTTTATATAATTCCTTGGGAGCATTTTCTTACCACAGCAATTGTATAAAATAAATAGCCACAGTCAGGATCTGATGAAATGATGTCAGCAATCTCCGCAGCTGAGGAGCAGCTGACAAAATCTTTTGTTTTTATTTTTTTTTTTTTACATTTAACAGAGAACTCAAACTGTACTGCTGAGAGGAAAGGTTTTTCTTGTTGTTGTTCATTTACTTACCATTGAGTGATGGTGGTGGAATCAACTGTGGTCAAGTGTCTGGCAGGCTATGTGAGCAGTGGCAGGCGCATGCATGCAGCAAGGGAAACCTGTCTCATGTTCACCGTTATAACCCATGTGTTATAACAGCAAATTTTTTTTTTTTTTATTTAGTTGCTTAACCAGGTATAGCACACTAAGCTGAAAGCTTTTTTACAGGAACGACCTGGGAGCACAAGGAGGTTAAGTGACTTGCTCAGGGTCACACA
Organism: Neoceratodus forsteri; assembly: GCA_016271365.2. Lineage (NCBI taxonomy): Eukaryota > Metazoa > Chordata > Ceratodontiformes > Ceratodontidae > Neoceratodus > Neoceratodus forsteri. The sequence continues at coordinate 96,831,647 of CM057449.1, read as the reverse complement.
GTATGCAAGTGGAAGCTGTGGGATTCAAACCCAGGTCTGATCTACTGAATGTCACCAAATTTGCAACTCAGAGCCTTAGACCACTACACTATACTGCCTCCATTATACATATAAATATAAATTATACAATGGCAAGAAAGAATCCTGGACACTGATAGGTTAGTCTGGGACTAGACTCATGATGTTATCTCAGTACAACATCACAGGTCTAGACCCAGCACACAGAGGACCACAGCAATTATAATAGAAATCCCTCCATCATGCACCCGATCTGGTTTGGCATGCTGCTTCAATACTGTCACTGGGCAGGCACCTTCTGTGACCCAACTCACTTACCACCAGCTGCTAGCAGCTACAAGCATATACAGTGCCAATAACCTCCTACTCCTCACTCCCACAATATAGCCCAAAAACAGAAAAAATACTTAAAATAATAAAATGGGATCATGTGAGACAGCATTTTGATTCACTGGCTACAGTAACAAGAGCACTTTCAAACAGTCACACTCATTGCTCACTGGAGATACTGCTCACTTTCCAGTATGTGTTTCTGACTGCCTGCCTCCCCCCCCCCAAAAAAAATAAAATAATTCAAACACATTTTACCTGTCCTAGGGTAAGGAGCAGGGCTGGAGAAGCCACCATCATTCTCTGAGCTATACCAGATATACTTCACAGCCTTGAAGTCCCTCCTGCTAAGAAATGTAAGTGCTATCATGGAAGTTGCTCCACATCTATTCACAACCTGCCACACTGATCTCACGCTTGCTTACCAGATATATATATCACAGCCAGACAGTGGAGTGGTAGACAATCATGCTGATCAAATACAAAAAGACTGCCACTAAATGTTCTACCCCGTTGCACTTAAAGAAAGCAAATATAAGGCCAGGGGGGGACTTGCCAAAGTTCACAGAGGAGGGCAAACTGAATGTGCAGCTTCAAAGCTGCATAGACACAAATACAACATTCTAAAAAAGTAGAGGACAAGGTTACAAACCATGGGAGCTCCACCTAGTGGGCAAAACAAACAGCACTACTTTTCTTCTAAGTATTCCTACACATTGAAACAAATATGAAAAAAATAAAAGATAATGATTTTAAAAGTACTATTTTTTTTTTCTTTTTACACAGGAGCCATTGTATAATAGCAATAATGCACTCCAGGGTGTTTATTGTGCTGGGACAACATCACTTCTGGGGTGATTAGTCACACTTGGCCTGCAGCCTCATGCCTAACCACCCTAGGTGTGATGTTATCCCAGCACAACATACACCCTGTCATGCATTATTGCTTAATAATTGCTGGCAGGCGCTTTTTCCCATAGGGAAACCAGGTTATAATTTGCCGTTATAACCAGCTCGGCTGGTTATAACGGCAAACATACGCCAGGTTTCCCTCTGATCAAAACAAAAGCCAAGGTAACAAGCACTCCAGGACATAGAAAAATATACTGCAAGTGATTTTAATCCAAATGGCAAGTCCAAACCCCTGCCCTTCGGCTCTATGCCTTCAACGGGGGTTATAACCAAACTTTACAAACCACCACATTTATGTACAATCATAATGATGACATCACAATTAAGGGACAGTTAACACTTTCAATACCCCATTCTGTCTTCTATATATTCCCTTACTCTAACGTTTCTGGTGAAACAATTAATTCCAAAATGTATACTAAGTGTGTACTAAAGTGCTTAACAAGAAAAAATGACCAGTGGGATCTGAAACCTTTTTTGAAAGATGTATGAAAATAGTTTTAAAAAAATAATAGAATATTTTCTTCTGTGTGAGAATTTGTGTCCTGTCTTTGATACTCATCCTGTTTTGTTTTGTCATTTCAGAATTTGATGTGAGATGTTATCAGAGTGGATCCCCATCAAAATGGTTTCCCTTCTCCCATTTCTGGTCTGAAGTGGAGGGTGATCACAAACATTACATTCATTTGTCTGTACTGTCTCAATTGTTACAAATTTCATCTTCACTTCATTTCATTTTTTGTGTTTTGTCTTGAGCCATTTTTATGTTATTTAGTCACCTCACCTGATATTATTATCGTGTGTTCCACCTCCTGCATCTCATCTGTACCCACCTAGTATGTTTTATAACTTCTTCCTTTACAGTATATGTTATACTGAACTAATACATTTTGGATTTAAGAAAGAAAGGAGGAGATATAAATATACCTAGTTCTTACACGAATTGACAGCTTTGTTTAAACATTTAATTATTTATGTTTTAAAATAATTTACAAAGGGTCAAAAGTGTTATAAAGGTAAAAAACTGTAAGAAATTATAGATAGTCTTGTACAGTAATTTAGGTACACATTTATGTTTTAACATTGTTTCTTTTGGTCTGTATTTACAAACAAAAACATTTTTTCTTGTTAAGCACTTTAGTACACACTTAGCATACATTGTGGAATTAATTGTTTCACCAGAAACGTTAGAGTAAGGGAATATATAGAAGACAGAATGGGGTATTGAAAGACTTAACTGTCCCTTAATTGTGATGTCATCATTATGATTGTATATAAGTGTGGTTGTTTGTAAAGTTTGGTTATAACCCCCTTTGAAGGCATAGAGCCGAAGCGCAGGGGTTTGGACTTGCCATTTGGATTAAAATCACTTGCAATATATTTTTCTATGTCCTGGAGTGCTCATTACCTTGGCTTTTGTGTCAAGTATTGAGGTTTGCACCTCATGCTGTGAGCACCCGCTCGTAGTGTTGCGTTGTTTTTCTGTTGGATTCGATTCCCTCTGATCAAGCATGCGCCAGTCACAGTGCTCCCTTAATACGTGCCGTTCAGTTCATTCTTCCAAGAAGCAATGCCACTCACTGTCTGCATTTTTTTTTCTTCTCTTTGTATTTGAAAAAAAAAAAGAAATTCTCACAAACAAAAACCAGCAGAAAAAGAACACTCCATCTGGTTTCCTTCTCCAGACACGAGAACTGGGGGGGGGGGCTCTCCTCATCACACCGAAGAACACCTTAGCTCCGCAACCACTGTTTGCCGGTAAGTAAGAATACTGGAAACAGAAAAAATATACACACAGCTACCATTACTTTCTTCACTTGTTACCTCACATAAGTGGAGTACTAGAACTTGTCAGACCACAGAACACTAAGACTTTTGACTGTTCCCTGGTTGCCTAAAGCAGATCATTTTATTTTCTATGATTGCTGAGGCAAAAAAGCACATGCCAGCAATTATAAAAAATAAAATAAGGGGTAGTGTGTGTAAAACTCGGATTTTACACACACCCTCGTTGTGGGATGCAGTTTATAAACCCCTAGGGCGTAGCATCCCACAACTCGGGTGTGTGTAAAATCTCGTTACACACACCACCCCATATATTATTCTCTATATTATAATCTGGGTTTCCTATGGGGAGAAAATGCTCCCCAGTTATTATAGAGAGCATAATGAATGTGTGAATGTATGTAACTTGAATTTTTTATACACCCGAGATGTGCACTGCTAAATGAAACCTGAGAGTGAGGCTTGAGTGGTTTATAAAAGCATCACATACCAAGGGAGTTTATAAAATTATGGATTTCATCTTCCCACATATGTTTTACATATAAACCACTCATAAAATCTATGCTTAGTACTGACAGCTACTTATTACAGGCAAAAATGCAAAACTAAAAGTCACTTACTGTTGCAGTCCATGTTAATCATGGCTGTCATAATCAGTCTGACTTGCCATTTATAATGACTGCCAGAGCTGCCAGCACACAGCAGTTCAGCAAAGATGACAGCCATGATTAGGACCTGTTACTTACTGGAGCACCCACTAATTCCGCTAATCACACAGTCACTTAATCCACGTGCTGGGCATTAGAATTACAACTTGATCTACTTAATGCAGCTGTTACTGTTTGCCTGAATGGTCCCAGGTAGAGAAGGACAAAGGAATCATTTTATTTTATATATTTATTTATTTGAAATAATTAGAATTACAATCCTTTGAGTCATAGACTCTTTTGCAAAAGCTACACATCAGTTCAAATAAAAGAACAAAGCAAGACACAATACAGATACAAGTACAGTAGTAGTATAAAAATGCAGGCTAGAAAATCTTGGCATTATGCAACCCTTCTTTACAGAATGCTCAAAAAAGCAACACCAAGCAATCAGGCAGGGAATTAGAAACTGTAGCCAGAATGCTTGATGACTAATCAGGAAGGGAGATAAAAACATGTGTTTCCCCACCAGCCACTTGCCAATACGGACTCTCCAATCTGAATGCTGAAATGCCAATGTGACCAGGCAGGGCGATTGCAGCTGTTACTGTTCTGCTGAATGGTTCAAGGCAGACAGACAGAAACCACATGCTCCCATGTGGCCCTAGAAAGAAATAAGACAGTGCAGCCTGAATGCTTGCTGACCATCCTGGCAGGGAAACAATATGCATTTATATGACACTACTGACCCCAACACAATGCTTGCTGTTTGCTGGAATGCTAAACTAACTCTCTCTATTGCTCTCCAGCCTGAATGTTGAAAGATCATGTTTCAATCTGAATGCCTCTGCTCTGAATGCTGTGTCACAAGCCAATTTTCTATGTTTGTTCCCTGAATCAATAGAAACATACAATCACAAATGAGCTGTAATCACTTAATGTTATGCTATATGTTGTTGTGTCCATCTTAATCTTTACTCATATCACCTGCATCACACGTTCCACCTTTTAACAGCAGCTACCAGAAAATATAACTTAGTACAATTGCTTTGAATTTGATATAACAGACACCTCTTCTACCAATTAAAATACTCCTCATGGGCAGGGCAACAAGATGACCACAATGCTGCCCCACTCTTTACTTCTTTACTTTTCTTGCTCCTCATTTACTAAACACTGAAAAAGTTTGGCAAAGTTTAATGAGTGAACCTCAGGCTAGTTCTAGTTTATAGAGACTGAATGTGCATTTTTGTTATTTGGGAAGCAGTAGACTGATTTCTATGCACCTAAGGTCTGTGTAAGACTGGCCGTTAGCTTTGGCATCTTGTACCTACAGAGTTGGAGTGACAGTGATGCCAAAAAAGGCTCTTTTGCAGTAAATCTTAGAATGTAACAACAAGAATTGATTTACTGCTTCAAAAGGTCAAACTATAAGAGCTAGTTAGTATATATTTGTGGTCCATGAAATGTAAATTGCGAGTTTACTAGAAGATGGCCTGTGTTCATTTGATTAAGCCGTAAACTTAACAAACTAAAACCAGTGTAAGAAGACTTTTTGGTCTAGTTCTCTGAGCCCTGGGTGAACTTCCTGCATTTTGGAAAAGGGATTTATGTGGTCTGTCCCATTGTTGAAAAAAATCAAGCTGAGTGTTAGCTAGCTTTCAATGTTTTCTCCTGTATGCATGCCTGTATTACCAGCTTTCTTGGAGTGGTAGCATGGGACCCTGAAGAGATGGGTTAAAATGCTTTTGTTTGGCCAAAGTCTATATCCAGTAAAATGAGTCTGAGATGGTTCTACTAAATAAGATATTGCCAGATGCCAGGCAAAGGTGCTCAGGACTTGTAGTGCTTTGGATCAGAGATGGGATATCCAGTGCCTTGGAAGAAGAAGTGTCAGCTAAGCATGATATGTGCTAATAAGCTCATATTTTATTTTAATAGGTATGCCAGCTTTGCCAAAGGGCTCAGGGTATATTTAAATATGACTATAATTTAGTGCGCTCAGAAGAGCAATGTTTTTCAGTGTTTTTTTTCCCAGAGTTCATGTTCGAGAAAGGAAAGGTGAGGACCTGAAAAAACATACAAGTGAAACCAACAAAAGCCAATAACTGGAACTCTTTAAAGTGGAGACAGAGATGGTATTATTTGAGCCTTAAGTTCAATTTGTGCTATTAAAAATTTCTCAAGTCAGATGTCCTGCTGTGCTGACGACCGTTGGGTTCACAGGGGTATTTGTCCCTTTCAGGTACTTTTTACATTCCATATTGAAACTCAGTTTTGAGCCTGGCAGGTTTATTTCAATAGCTTCTGTTTAAAATTCAAAGACTTTAAATGCTAAATCAAGGGGTCAATTATGCTGAGCTGCTACTAACAGAATACTATGTGCTAGACATGGAAATAATTATCTTATGACCCTAGGGTGGCTTAGCAGCCAATATTAAGTGGCAGGACTCTTAACATGATGACTGGAGGTGCTGCATCAAGCAGTTTGAACAACTAATATCCTGCAATGTTGATTAAATATCTTTGAGGACCTTGTGGTTCTGTAAAGCCTCAGGAGAGGCTACTGAGATCACTTTGTGCCTGACTGAAGTCTTGTACAAGAAATCATTATTTTATTAATCATATTTTGAATGTTTCTAAAATGTTTAAACAGAGTGTCAGCAGTTTGATGTACCTTACATTATTTGGACATGGACTCTTTTAAGGGGCCATGTACTGTTTTAATTACATATCTGCTTGAAGGTGAATTTAGTCTGAAAGTGCTATCTTCCTCCCCCTCTAGAGGTATTAGAATAAGTTTAGAGGGGGGAATATTATTGGTTGACATAATGGATGCATGATTTTTGTTGCCTGGTGATGTAGCAAAGTGTCACTGTTTTAGATGACTGGTAAGCACTATTTATTTGGCAAGGAATGACATGTGATAAGTAAGTGGAGGGAAGGAAACTGTTCTGTTTTCTTCTAAATGATTAAAGTACCAGGTGCCGGATGTAATGAATGTAGACAAATGCTGCACAAGTATGGTGGTCAGCCCTTTGCTGATACAGAACAAGTGGCATTTAGTACACAGGCTTAATTCTGGCCAAGTGTTATTTATCTGCTTGAGAGAACCTGGTGAGCAGTCCTATTTGCCCTGACTGTAGTGTGTGCCATAGTATTGCCTACAGGTAAGATGGAGCTGAGAATCTGGAAGATAGGGGCAAGATACAGCATAGCCATGTAATAGTAATAGGGTCCAGAGGTTGACCCAAAGTATACAGCAGCTATCTTAAATGTCTAGAAGGGGGTTCTAAAAATCATTAAACTTATGGGACATCTGTCCCCTGATTTATTTATTATTTATTTATTTATTTAGCTTTTGTTGACCGGGTAAGTGCACTAGACAAATCCTGCCTATTTTCAGGCACGACCCGGGGGAGGGGGATACAGATGAATACCAACTGACCTTGAACCAGATTAAGCTGTTGGTGGTATTTTTAGTGAATGATGCCTGGCAGCATAGCTAGTCACTACAGTCCCAATGGATTGTTAAGCTCTCCTTGCTTTTGCAAGCAAAGGAGATATGTTATATGCCAGTTGTAGGTGGGATATAGTCCTAACTGGATCCTATGAAATTATTAAAATTTCTAGATGATGAATGTAGTCAACGTAGACAAATTGCTGCACTAGTATGTGAGTCAGTTTTTACTGACACAGGATGTGTGGCATGGAGTACACAGGCTAATTTTGTCTAAGTATCTTTTGTTAATATGAGAAAACCTTGTGAACAGACCTATTTACTCTAACTGAAATATGAAAACATTGCCTTTATGTAAGATGAGGCTGAAAATCTGGAGGATAAAGGTGAGATCAGTTAGATTAGTTTATTGTTGATTGGTTAAATAACCATTACAACATAGCACATTACAGAAAAACGACACTAGAGATATTACAATGCATCTGTGGCAATACAAAGGTGATTCAGTTACATATACTTTAACTTTTGCCAATAGAATCAACTAATTATAAGCAATCATCTTAAAATCAGGTCTGTTGAGAATCTGTAATAATATATAAACATTTACTGAATACTAAAAATCAAACCATTACATGGAGAGGCAATTAATCTAAACCCTTCTAACAGTAGAAAGACTTCAAACAAAAGGGGTTACTAAATTTTCCCTTAAGGCTCAATTATACTAGCCGTCCAAATTTCATGGCACAAGCGGTCATCACACTGAATCTAAACAAAGAAGGTAAGGTCATATTTATTCGGACCCTCTATGGGTAGCAAGATGCCCTACAGAAATACTGTGACATTACAGATTGAAAGCACTTGGTCTCTGAGCCTACTATTAGGAACTTCATGCAATCAGTAACTCCATCCACTTTTAGGTAAGACACCAGGTGCATCCCACAGCTTATTCCACCCCGTGCTCCATATCACCAGGTATGGGAGGATTTATAAAGGAATTGCTGTGAGAATTACTTAAAGGAATTCCCTGACCATAGCATTCAATCTGTCCATTCTTTCCTTTCTATATTTGGACATCATAAACAACCATTTAAGGGGCATCTGTGACCTTCAGATCCAATCTAAAGACAGGTTCCTACCACCATAATTGGAACCCATTTAGTACTTTATGGCCACCTGTTAAAGTACTCTGTTCCAAACAAGGTGGTAAGATTTTGTCTCCGGACCAACATTCAGAAATTATGTGTTTGTCAGGTATGGAAGGATTCATATACCAACTACAAATTAGAAATCATATGCTGGGTTCCAAAGGCCCTATCTATTTCCACCAGTCTACAATTTTCCTCTTCACAGTTAGGCCCCCAGAGCCCATTATTGGGCCCAGAATGGCTACCCATTTCAAGCCCAAATCTAAGCCATCAGCAGGTTACTGCATGCCAGTTCATATTGTTTAGGCTTACTCATTGAGAAATCAAGTAGATCATTCATTTTTCGGTTTAACATTAGAATGTCACTCCAATTAAACTACATACAAAAAGTGTGAACATGATTTAACACATATTCCATAATTACACATTTTAGCCAAACTATTACAATACACTCAAACAATTGATTTTATCCCAGTCATTTAAGGCTCCTTTAAATCGAGAGTCCATCATTTTCATCAAAATTTTGGGATCCTGAAAAACAAGAATAAATGAGAAAAAAGTTCAGGATTCAGACAAATGTAAATATGTACTTGCAGTTCAGCTATCCCATAATTCAAATCCGACTTGAAACCTGTTTTCAGAGGTCCACTTTCCAAAGCTACAAATTCTAAACTGCCTAAAACTTTTCATGTACCATTTTTGTTACCCTTCTTTGGACCGTTTCCACCCTGTTGATGTCCTTACAAATATGCGGCCTCCAGAATTTGTACAGAGTACTCTTGGTGAGGCCTCACTAGTGTTTTAGATAATGGCATCACTACCTCCCTCCTTCTACTAGTGCTTCCTCTACCTATTCACCACAACATACCACTGGCCCTCCCTGCTGCCTTTGCACTCAGATTAGACATAGTTAGGTAATCTGTACAGATGACCCCCATATCCCTTTCCTCCTTGGTGATCGCCAGCAACTTCCCCCACCCACTCCCATTCTGTAGCTCTCTCTAGGGCTCCCTCTTCCTATGTGCATTATTTTATACTTCTTTGAGCTGAACCTCTGCTGCTACAGCTTGAACTTTCATTCAAGCTTACCCAGGTCCCACCTCATTTTCTCCACGCCATCCGGAGTATACACCCTGTTGAAGAGCTTGGCGTCATCTGCAAACAGGCTGACATTTCCCTCCAGCCCTTCTGCTATGTCACTAATGAAGATACTGAACAGGACCTCCTCCCTGAGGTACCCACTGGTCACCCCCTCTCCCCACCACCCTCTGCCTCCTGCTTCCTGTCTGCTAACCAGTTCCTCACCCTAATATGGGACAGTTGCTAGATACTCAAGTGCTCATGTCCATAAACTGTCCTGGTAGAGTTTTTTCCATTGAACAGCCCCATCAAGAAATGTGCCTGTTGTTTAATGCTGTGCATATTCTAGATGACAGGAGACAATCACAGTCTTGGTCATTTCTCTTCCTGCATTGCACTTGTTTCGATAAACTTTGTTCTGCAGTCATGAATGGCAGAGATGCTTTTGCTTAATTTTCCTGATTGTCCTGGGTTTTCTTCACTTTTTGTTATTATAAACAGAATAATGCACGGCGTTGTCTGTTTAATGAGTTTTTACACACACGCCGAGGTGTTGGATGCTACATAAACCCAGAGAGTAAAGCTTGAGGGGTTTATTTAAGCATCCAATACCAAGGGGTGAATGTAAAAAGTCATTAAACATCCAACCCCATGTTTCATTTTATATAATTCCTTGGGAGCATTTTTTCACCACAGCAATTGTATAAAAGAAACAGCCACAGTCTGGTTCTGATGAAAGGCTGTCAGCGATCTGCACGGCTGAGGAGCAGTTGCCAAAATCTTTTGTTTTTATCTTTTTTTTTTTTTACATTTAACAGAGAACTTAAACTGTACTGCTGAGAGGAAAAGTTTTTTTTGCTGTTGTTCATTTACTTACCACTTAGTGATGGTGGTGGAACTGACTCTGGGCAAGTGTCTGGCAGACTGTGTGAGCAGTGGCAGGCACATTCATGCAGCGAGGGAAACCTGTCTCATGTTCACTGTTATAACCCATGCATTATAATAGCAAATTATACAATGGCGAGAAAGAATCCTGGACACTGATTGGTCAGTCTGGAGCTAGACTCATGATGTTACCTCAGTACAACATCACGGGTCTAGTCCCAGCACACAGAGGATTGCAGCAGTTGTAATAGAAATCCCTCCATCACGCACCCGATCTGATTTGACAGCCTGCTTCAATACTGTCACTGGGCAGGCACCTTCATGGACCCAACTCACTTACACCAGCTGCTAGCAGCTACAAGCACATACAGTGCCAACAACCTCCTACTCCTCACTCCCACAATATAGCCCTAAAACAGAAAAAATACTTAAAATAATAAAATGGGATCATGTGAGACAGCATTTCGATTCACCGGCTACAGTAACAAGAGCACTTTCGAACAGTCACACTCGTTGCTCACTAGAGATGCTGCTCACTTTCCAGTATGTGTTTCTGACTGTCTGCCCCCCCCTCCAAAAAAATAAAATAATTCAAACACATTTTACCTGTCCTAGGGTAAGGAGCAGTGCCAGAGAAGCCAGCATCATTCTCTGAGCTATACCAGATATATATCATAGCGTTGCAGTCCCTCTTGCTCAGAAATGTAAGCGCTATCACGGAAGTTGCTCCACGTCTACTCAAAACCTGCCACACTGATCTCATGCTTGCTTACTGGATATATATCACAGCCAGACAGTGGAGTGGCTGGCAATCATGCTGAACAAATGCAAAAAGACTGCCACTAAATGTTCTACCCCCGTTGCACTTTAAGAAAGCACATATATGGCCAGCAGGGGGCAGGGGGACTTGCCACAGTTCACAGAGGAGGGCAAACTGAATGTGCAGCTTCAAAGCTGCATAGACAGAAACACAACATTTCAAAAAAGTTGAGGACAAGGTTGCAAACCATAGGAGCTCCACCTAATGGGCAAAACAAACAGCACTACTTTTCTTCTAAGTATTCCTACACATTGAAACAAATATGAAAAAATTAAAAAAAAATAATTTTAAAAGTACTGTTTTTTTCCTTTTTACACAGGAGTCATTGTATAATAGCAAAAATGCACTCCAGGGTGTGTGTTGTGCTGGGATAATGTCACTTCTGCAGTGATTAGTCACACTTGGTCTGCAGCCTCATGCCTAACCACCCAAGGTGTGACATTATCCCAACACAACACACACCCTATCATGCATTATTGCTTAATTATAACCCAAGTTTCCTATGGAGAGAAAATGCTCCCCAGTTATTATATGGAGCATAATAAATGTGTGATTGTATGTACCTTTAATGTTTTACACACCTGAGAAGTGCACTGCTAAATGAAACCTGAGAGTGAGGCTTGAGGGGTTTATAAAAGCATCACATACCAAGAGAGTTTATAAAATTATGGATTTCATCCTCCCTCCCATGTTTTACAGTATACACCACTCATAAAATCCATGCATAGTACTGACAGCCACTTATTACAGGCAAAAATGCAAAACTAAAAGTCATTTACTGTTGCAGTCCATGTTAATCATAGCTGTCATAATCAGTCTGGCCTGCCATTTTTAATGACTGCCAGAGTTGCCAGCACACAGCAGTTCAGCAAAGATGACAGCATGATAAGGACCTGTTACTTACTGGAGCACCCACTAATTCCGCTAATCATGCAGTCACTTAATCCATGTGCTATACATACATAGATACATAGACAGTGTCGGCAGATAAGGGCCTATGGCCCAACCAGTCTGCCCATTTCAGCTTGTAAGTTCAGTTTGTTTTCCTAGAAGTCTGTTGCCCCTTACCCCTGACCTCCAGAATTCCTTTATGTCCATCCCATGCATTCTTAAATCCCCTGATTGTTTCAGCCCCCACCACTTCCTCTGGCAGGGTGTTCCACTTGTCCACCACCCGTTCTGTGAAGAAATTCTTTCTCATGTTTCCTCTGAATCGTCCTCCCTCCAACTTCATCCTATGCCCTCTAGTCCTGGAACATCTTTTTCGCTTAAAAATAGTGTTTTCCTGCACCCTGTTCCACCGTGTAAGATATTTGTATGTCTCCATCATATCCCCTCTCTCCTTCCCCTCCTCCAGGGAGTACATGTTCAGTTCCTTCAACCTATCTTCATAGGACTTGTGATGCAATCCATGCACCATCTTTGTTGCCCTCCTCTGAACCTTCTCTACCCTGTCTATGTCCTTACATAGGTATGGTCTCCAGAACAGTACACTGTACTCCAGGTGGGGCCTCACTAGTGTCTTGTACAGCGGAATTATGATCTCCCTTTTCCTGCTTGTGATGCCCCTGCCTATACATCCCAGCATCCTATTTGCTTTACCTGCTGCCTTGTCACACTGTTTCCCTTCCTTGAGGTCATCAGAGATGATAACCCCAAGATCCCTTTCCTGCTTGGTGCATGCTATATCCTCAAACCCCAACTGATATATTGTGCCAGGGTTTTTGTGCCTCATATGCATTATCTTGCCTTCTTTGCATTGAATTTCAACTGCCAAACCCCTGACCATTCTTCCAGTTTCTGCAGGTCGCTTCTCATGCTGTCTACACCCTCTGATGTGTCTACTCTGTTACAGAGCTTTGTGTCATCAGCGAACAGTGAAATTCTGCCTTCTAGGTCCTGCGCAATGTCACTGATGAAGATGTTGAATAGGACCGGTCCAAGCACTGATCCCTGTGGTACCCCACTGGTCACTCTTCCCTCTGTGGAGTGACAGCCATTTACCACCACCCTCTGTGTCTTGCCACTCAGCCAGTTACCTACCCACCACACTACTGTCCTGCCCACACCCATATTCCCATATTCCCCAGTTTGTGTAATAGTCTTCTATGTGGCACAGTGTCAAAGGCCTTGCTGAAGTCCAGATAGGCCATGTCCACTGCCCTCCTCTGATCCACCTCCCTAGTCACCCAGTCAAAAAATTCAATGAGGTTGGTCTGACACGACCTCCCCTGGTGAAACCATGCTGCCTTGGGTCATGTAGTCCATTGACAACCAGATGTTCCACCAATCTCTCCTTCAGTAGTGCTTCCATGATCTTCCCCACTACCGAGGTGAAGCTGACTGGTCTGTAGTTCCCTGCTTCCTCTTTGTTTCCCACTTTTGTATAAGGGACTACATCTGCTGTCCTCCAGTCTTTGGGTACCTCCCTGTTTCCAGTGATCAGCTAAACAGGATTGCCAGAGGTTCAGCCACCACCTCTCTTAGTTCTTTAAGGACCTTGGGGTGCACCCATCTGGCCCCATTGCTTTATCAACTCTTATTACTTCCAGTTCCTTTAGGACCCTTTCTCATGTAAAGGGACTTGTGTCCATTTCTGCACCATTCTCACCCCTTGTACTCCCTTCAGACCCATTACCCTCCTCTTCCTCAGTAAAGACAGAGCAGAAATACCTGTTCAATATGTCAGCTTTACTGTTGTCCTCCTCCACGTGGCCCCCATCCTCCCCCTTCAGTCTCACTATCCCTCCCTTTGTCTTTCTTTTTTCACTTATGTACCTGTAAAAGGTTTTGTCCCCTCTACCCACTGATTTTGCAATGTGCTCTTCTGTCTGAGCTTTGGCTTCCCTTACTGACCTCCCGGCCTCCCTTTGCTTCTCCTGGTACTTCTCCCTATCCCATTCTGCCTGTGTCTTTTTGTATTGCCTGAATGCAATCTTTTTGGCTTTCACTTTCTTTGCTACCTCTTTGGAAAACCATAATGGTCTCCTCTTCCTTTTCCTCTTGCTAACCTGCTTAATGCATAATTCTGTTGTTCTTGTAATCCCATTTTAAATACTGCCCACTGTTCCTCAACCCTGATTCCTGTCTCATTCCCTTAATGCCTCTTTCAAGTATCTCCCCATTTTCCCAAAGTCTGCCCCCCCTAAAATGCAGGATACATTTTTTTGTGTGGTTTGGTTCTGCTCTTTCTGTGATTTCAAACCACAATGACTGGTGGTCACTGTTTCCCAGATGCTCCCCACAGTTACCCCATCACACAGTCCCTGTTTGTGAGCACAGGTCAGTATTGCCTTCTGCAAGTTGGTTCCATGACCAGTTGCTTGAGGAAGGCACCCTGAAGGATTCAGGATAAATCTGCTCTAATTGATGCTGCTGCTGGGATGCTCCAGTCCACGTCTGGAATATTGAAGTCTCAACCAGTACTACCTCACCCTTGTCTGCCATCCTTTGGATGGCTAGCATCAGCTCCCTATCTGTTTCTTCCTCCTGGGCTGGTGGTCTATAGACCACACCTGTGCGGATGGCTTTCCCCATTTTCCTTTCCAGCTTAACCCACAGTATCTCTCCCCAATTTTGTTCTTCCTGGATCTCTGTGGCCCTTATGTCATTTTTCACATACAGTGCCACTCCTCCTCCTGAGCATTAGAATTACAACTTGATCTACTTACTGCAGCAGTCACTGTTTGCCTGAATGGTTTCAGGCAGAGAAAGATAAAAGAATCATTTTATTTATTTATTTGAAATAATTAGAATTACAATCTTTTGAGTCATAGACTCTTTTGCAAAGGCTACACGTCTGGTAAAATAGAAAAACAAAGCAAGACACAACACAGATACAAGTTCAGTAGTGGTATAACAATGCAGGCTAGAAAATCTTGACATTATACAACCCTTCTTTACAGAATGCTGAAAAACACAACAACAAGCAATCAGGCAGGGAGATAGAAACTGTAGCCAGAATGCTTGATGACTAATAAGGAGGGAGTTCAAAAACATGTGTTTCCCCACCACCCACTTGCCAAAACGGACTCTCCAATCTGAATGCTGAAATGCCAATGTGACTGGGCAGGGAGGTTGCAGCTGTTACTGTTCTGCTGAATGGTTCAAGGCAGACAAACAGAAACCACATGCTCCCATGTGGCCCTAAAAAGAAATAAGACACTGTAGCCTGACTGCTTGCTGACCATCCCACAATGAATACATTCATTCACAAAACTGGACTGTCTTGTACGGTATGGGCTGCATGCCCATTGGCTCTTGCTCTGCACCAATGGGCATGCAGCCTTCTGCAACAGTCAGTCGGTGGGCAGTGAGCAGCAGGCAGGTGGGATGCTGCTGGCTCGCCGGCCGCCGGGGAAGCGGGTTGTGAGGCTTTGTGGGTGGGTGGGGTGGGGACACTAGGCACCAGGGATGTGTTCAGGGGTGTTTATTCATTCCATCCCGTGATCAGGATTTTCAGTCCACTGGACCACCAGGGCTATGTTGGAGGGTGTTTTGTTTATTCCATCCCGCGATCAGGATTTTCGGTCCACTGGACCACCAGGGATGTATTCGAGGGGGAGACACATTGCTGCCCGCGATCGGGCTGGTGGGTGGGAATTAAACTATGCCCGCGATCAGGCCAGTGGGGGGTGGTGGTGGGGATTTTACACTCTTTTGACCACGATCAGGCTGCAGGGGGGCACAGGGTATGGGATGAGGGCCAACCACAGGTGGCAGCTACTGTGTTGTGCCATGCAATGCAGCAGCTCACCTGTGGGTGGCCCTCCACTTGAGTCTTTTTTTTGGCTCAAAGTTGTGCAGGCACAGGTTGGGGATTGCGCCTGCACAACTCTGCACAGCCCGGCTGAATATCGGGCTGTGCAGTTTATGCATGGTTCCTCCCCCTCCAGTTCAGCATGCATTCATTTGCATTGTGCTGTTGCTCAGCATGTTTTCTGTGGTGCAACTGCCTCCTGCTGAATATTGCAGTATGGAGCAAGTTCGGACTTGTGCATGGTGCAACCCTTTTGAATATCTGGCCCATGAAGCCTACAGATACATAAAAAAGGCCTGCTCTAAATCTAGAAATAGTAGTGACACCATTGATCTAAAACTTCTGTCCCTCACCTTGGAAGAAGAGATCCACCCCCTCACCAAAATTCTCAACCTTTCCCTGCGCCAAAGTCAATTCCCAAACACATGGAAGGCCACAATAGTCACACCAGTTCATAAAGGGGCGACAAATCCACACCAGGGAATTATCAGTCCATATCTATACTTCAACCCCTCTCCAAAGCTCTTGAACAGATCGTAGCAGATCAACTATCAGACTACCTGCAAAAGTATGATCTACTCTGCATTCAGCAACACGGATTTAGGAAAGGACACAGTACGTCGACAGCCCTACTTGATTTCTCTAGTGAAACTCACAAAGCCTTGGACAAAGGTTATTTAACTGGAGCTGTTTTCATAGACCTCACAAAGGCCTTTGACATTGTTCACCATAGCCTTCTAATCTCTCTTCTGCTCAACATTGGGCTAGCTGAGGGACCTGGAGCCTGGGTAAAAAGTCACCTGGCACAACATTCTCAAGCAGTAAAAATCTCTGAGGCTCTCTCTGACTCCAAACCGGTCCTCTCTTTTGTTACCCAGGGCTCAATTTTAGGTCCTCTCCTCTTCAGCCTATTTCTAAACTTGATTCCCAAATCCTGCCCTGAAAAATTAATACTCTATGCTGATGACGCTCTAATTCTTTCCTCCCATAAGGATCCAAATCCACTATGACAGAGCTTGCAGCTTGCTTTCTCATGTGTTGAAAAGTGGTTCCTTGAGCACAAACTGGTCCTAAATAAAAAAAAAAAAAAAGTCATGCTTTTGGCCAGTCATCAAAACAGAAATAGGCATACTCCACTCATCATAAAAACTTCTCTTGGAAATATACTAGAGAGAACTAGTGAACGCCTTCAAATACCTTGATATCACTTTTGACGAATGTCTTAATTTTGCGTCCCATATTGATAACACTGCAAAAACAGTGCACTAACCTACTGGAATTTTGTACTGGAACTGTCAATTTTTCAACCAAGCTGCCTTGAAGATTGCTGTTCAAAGCTCCATCATCTCAATCATAGACTATGGTCTAATTGTCTATGGCTCAGCTACTACCACTGCACTAAAGCGCTTCTCAACAGCACCAAACAAAACCTGTCGACTCCTCACTGGAGCACAGAGATGGACCCACACTTGTGACCCCTACATGGAAACCAGTTGGTTGCATCTTTCCAATCTCCTCATGTATCTTACCTGCGTGATGGCAAAAAAATCAATCGTGGGACTCACTCCTCCATGTATCCAGGACCTGCTCTGCCTGAACAATGGCACTCATGCCACCAGAAGATCTGACCACCAACCTTTTCTTGTCCCTAGATGCCAGACTGCTCAGGGACAAAGATCTTTTACATACCGTGCCCCTACCTGGTACAATGCCATTAACCTGTCCTCCCTATCCTCCACTACATTGGGAACTTTCAAATCCATACTTTATGCTCACCTCACAGCCTCCAGCTCCTGTGACTGCTTTGACTAAGGTCTCATCCCACTGAGTACACATACATTTGTTTCACTCAACCACCATGGTCTCCTCTTTGACAAAGACAACCTGAGTACCACTAACCTGGTTCTGTCTGCTCCTAAACTTCTTATTTCTCTCTCTCTTCCCTCTCAAGCTCTCCAATCCTTATTCCTTGCCCTTGACACTGCCTCTGAGTTCCTTTTTCTTTTCTGCACATAAATGTTACTGTTTAAGTTGTGGCCTTGTTAAATGGCTTACTGATTGTTTGTAACACTGTCTACAATGTTTTTGTACTTAATGACGTGGAACCTTTGTAAAAGAGCCTTGGCTCAAAGGTATTAATTCCTAGAACAATAAACTTTAAACTTCAAACTTCAATTAAACTACATAATAAAAATGTGAACACAATTTAGCACATATTCCATAAATACAAATTTTAGGCAAACTATTACAATACGCTCAACAATTGATTTTATCCTAATCATTTAAGGCTCCTTTAAATCAGGAGTCCATAATTTGAATCAAAATTGTGGGATACTGAAAAACAGGAATAAACGAGAAAAAAGTTCAGGACTCAGACAAATGTAAATATATACTTACAGTTCAGCTATCCCATAGTTCAAATCTGACTTGAAACCTGTTTTTAGAGGTCCACTTTCCAAAGCTACAAATTCTACATTGCCTAAAACTTTTCATTCTCCATAAATCATCAATTCTCAGAACAGTAGAAGACTTTTCCAATACATCATCACTTTATCACTTTTATGGAGCCAACATATACGGGCCCACAATACTTACAGTGAAGTCTCTGGAGCAGACCTCGGGTCCAGCTCAATTCTTAACTTTCACTCCAGCTCTTAATTATAGGAAACATAGCATTCGCCAGCATAATGTCTCTGTAGCCAGGCAGAAGCAAAAGAAGTGCAGGCAAATATTTTGATCTCAAGCAGAGAATCCACTGTGTATAAAGACCTCACTGAGTCCCCAACCCTCCAAACCCCCATTTCACCATGCCTTTTAGGATGTCTTTTAATCAGGTATTCAATTGGGCTGGGCCGGTCACATGCTACTAACACCAAGAAGGGAAATAAAAAACAAACGGTGCACTCCTCTAAGCGCAGTGAACTTAGTGCATCTTAAAAAAAGGACCCCAAACCCTAGACAAGGATTGACATACCTTATGAAGGCATTTTACAAGCCTTTCAGCATGTTATTTACAATAGGTCTCCTCATTCCACATCTTGGCAGGCAGACAAAATTAAAACCTTCTCCTGTAGAGCTTTTCTCCAGGAGTATCCTCTATACTCCCTTCTTCTTTTTTCTTAAAGTCTGGCCATTTCTCATCCAATACTGGAGAATAATACCCGATTCACAAAGCAAACACTGGCTCAGAGCAAGTGGTATAACAAAACAGCACGCAAAAGGCACACACAGGCAGAACGCCAAAACGCTGAACTGCTGACCGAATATGCAGCCAGCACAAAGGATGCCAGGAGGATAAATCAACACTAAAATGTCAGCAACAATTCAGACAAAGTTTCATTCATAAAGAATCATGTATATATATGAGACAAAATAACAGACAAGACTGAAACGTTAAAGGTGCAACGAGGAGCAGGACAGCATTGCAGCCATCTTGCTGCCCCCGAAGTGAGATGTAGCCTAGTCCTGTATCCTCTGCGGTGTTCAGTGGCCGAATAAAAAATACTTTCTGGTACTTTCACAATGTAATCCAATGTTAAAACTTCTGGAAAATTTTATATCTCAGTACAGTATAACTATTTTATATTGTGAATTCATTTTATTCCTTATTTGTGTAATAGTATGTTATGAATGTATTTATCTGTTTTTAATATATTGTCATGGCTTTTTAGCCAAACAATAAAACCAATAACTAATTAATCAAAATACTCTCAGCTGACTGTGTCTGAAATAAGCAATGCATAGTATATTTTTTAATAATTGTTGGTCTTACTGACAGAATAACTTGGCACTCAGAAGTCATCCATTCGGGAAGGTATGTATCAGTTGGAATGAGAACAAAGCCTGACTGTGAATGGAGGGGTGTAGAGTATTCTGCCACCAGACACCTACCTGCCTAGTAAATATGTGCAATCTAGAGCACAGGGCTATGGGGTTGCCCACCTGCAGTGGAGTTTGTGTCATGCCCTGTGAGTGTCATGCATTTGATTGACAGCTTTTGATTACAGATTGCCAGCTGTAATATATAATTACAACACTACTATATATGCATTAAAAGTGATGGACAGTAATAATGATATATTTACAGAAGAGGCACTGAGAGACTCTGAGTCCCAGCACCAGGCTGATTTATCATGTGGGCCCCATATTCTTGTTGGGGATTGACTGCTGTATCTTTCAATGCATTCTCCAACTCATAGTCTTACCCCCATCTAGAGGTTCCACCAGAGGAAAGGAACCTTGGAGTAATCATATTGTAAGATCTCAAGGTGATGAGGCAATACAACAAGGCTGTAGGAATGGCTAGTGAGATGCTGGGGAGCAGAGGCAGGGGTAGCACCAGCAGAAGGAGGGAGGTGGTGTTGCCAGTGTATAGATCATTGAAGAGTACTATATCCAGTTTTAGAGACCAATTCTCAGGAAGAACATAGACAGGCTGGAGACTGTCCAGACAAGTGCAACCAATATGGTCCAGGAGCTGCAACAGAAGCCCTATGAGAAGAGATTGATTGATCTCAATATGTACTCCATGAAAGAGAGGATGGAGAGGGAGGACATGATAGAGAACTATAGATACCTCATGGGTGAACAAGGTACAGGATGGTGTATTTTTAAAAGGAGAAGGTGCATGAGAACAAGGGAACATGCACTGAAGCTGGAAAGGGGGAAACTTAAGAAGGATGTGGAAGTACTTCATTGAAAGAGTGGTGAATGCCTGGAAAAGTCTTCAACTAGAGGCAGTGGGGAAATAAACAGTAGTGTGCTTCAAGCATGCATGGTATAGGCACAAGGGAATTTTAATTGGGAAGTGGTAGGTAGCTGGAGGTCAGGTCTGGTCTGGTTTGCAGCAACAGTATTGGCAGGGACAAATGGGAATACTGAGTAAATCAAGTTGTCTTTACCTGCCAACAAATTCTGCCTTTCTATGTTCCCCACTTACACCATTCAGTTATAAAAATTCCAAGGAAGTGTTATAGCAGCAATGTGTGTCAGAAATAAAATACATTAAGTCATCATTGACGAGGACTCCAAGTATGGTCCCTGTTTTTTCATTTCATTTGACAATACATTTTTATGCTTTTTGTTTAATGGTTTACAACACTACACCAAGCCACAACTGACTTCTGCTTCTACTGCACCTTTACTGTAGCTATTTTTTTGGTTCATAGAACCATCAACCAATCCCTGTTTTTTTTTTTTTTTCTATTATCACTTCTTGTTAAATGTGACACCCACTGTGTGCTTCTGAAACTTAATGAGGAAGTAACAGTTCATTTGTGAAATATGGCAGATGAAAATGTGTATGAGAATTGTTCTTTTCAGGATAGACAGCCTGATGCCAAGAAACATGTTCCATCTGCAGCAGGTAAGAAGGGGCCAGATAATACTTGGGTGTATGTTGAGCATGGACTAACAATTTTATTACACATAATTGAATTATTTGTTGTCATAGCTCTGTTATAATGCACATGCAGTTGCTACATAATTACAGTACTTGACTTCATGTTAATTAGGAAATCTGTATTATAGACTCCGATAAATGAAGTGCCTTTTGTGTCTTTGCTATAACCGAACACCCTTCCCACACACACACACCATGTTCCTACCGATCTGTCTGTTTGTTATGAATTTATATTGGACACAAGGGAATTTTGCAGCCATGGATCTGCTCTGTCCAATCCCCTTTTCCTGAGCTGTTTGTGGTCTCTGTGCTCTCTCACCCATCTTACTCTTGCTGTCTGTTAGACTGTCCTCATATCCTACACAGAGTGAAATTATTTGTTTCATAGCCTAATAATTTATTGCACAGAGGTAAATGATTTGTTTCATAGCCGAACAATTTATTAAACAAAGATGAATGATTTGTTTCGCAGCCCAATAATCTGTTTTACAGAGCTGAACAATTTGTTCCATAGCCTAACGATTTATTATACAGAGGCAAATGATTTTGTTTCATAGCCTAACAATTTATTACAGAGTTAAATGATTTGTTTCATAGCCTTACAATTTATTACACAGTGTTAAATGACTTACAGCACAACTCTGTTATGTTATACCTAGCTACATAATTACTTGATTTCATGGGAATTAGGAAACTTTTATCATAGACTCCAACAAATGAAATGCCTCTTGCATCTTTGTTATAAGTGAATAACCCCCACACACACACACACTCATACACTACCATGATCCTACCAGTCTGTCTCTTTGTAATTAATTGATATTGGATGCAGAAGAATTCTTCAGCTCTGGATCTGCTCTATCCTATACCACCCACCCTTTTTCTGAGTTGTTTGTGGTCTCTGTGCTCTCTGCTACTAGCCAGGCCTGGCTTTGGTAGTTTCCTATATACTTCCCCCCCCAATTGCACCACATTTGCTGGTATTATTTCATTATACTTCCAGTACTTCTCACCTTCATTCCTTGTAGGTAAACTATTCACTGTATACTGTATATTGCTATGGATTGCAATTATTGCCTGTTTCATAATTCCACTGAAATATGATCTATAGTGTCTGGTGGAACGTTGTTCTCCACCGAAATCCATCATTTTTGAAACCTTGCAGTCACACACTAGTGACATTCGCAGTGCAACAGAATGATGTTTTCTACTGCACTGCGAACATCACACTGTGTCCTCGAGCAGCATTTGACAGTTAGGGCTCACTCCATAGGACACATACCAAAAGCAGTGATGTCGGTGGCAGTAGTAATGTTTAGTGTTAAAACGTTCACAATGTAAAGTTCTTAAGCAGTTAAAATATCAAGCGTGAAAACGTTCAAAATGTAAAGTTCTTTTTTCCTTGTAGTAACTGATTTTTTCCCCCAAAAAACGATGTTCCACCATACACTATAAAGAAAAGTGCATGGGGAATAGTTGACAACAGGGCATCTTTCACCTCGTTGGCACTTTGACGACGGATTATCTCTCAAGCTGCGCTCTCGAGGTAGTCAATCAGTCGTCATAGTCCCAACTCGGTGAAAGAATAGCCTTGTTGTCAACTGTTCCCCATGGACTATCCTATATATTCCTTATTGTTCACTTTGTCTGGGTAGCAAGTAACTACCCATACATTGTTTTGTTTACACTGACTGCATTTTTTAATTGTACATATTTGTCTCCTAGTAACCCTCTCCTTGGGTCCCACCGAGGAGCAAGCCAGCAATCCTCAGGCAAACAAGCCTTGGCTCACTGTGCCTTTCCTGGTTATCCATGTAAAATAACTAATTACAGTACTTAAAATGGACTATGATAAGCAACATGACTTCTAGACTGAAAGGGTCATAATGCTGTTAAAATGGGGGAATACGGAACCCTTGACTTGCTAATGGTCTCTCTTGCAATTAGTTTATTTATAGACCTTTTTCTCACCATTTATACTCCTCAGCAGCACTAACTAATGCCATCTGCTCTAGCACCCTAATTGTATCAATGAAGTGGCTCCCTTCATTGTTAGGATGCATGTTTGGTGTTTTTTGTAGGCTTTAGTTCTGAGGATGATGCTCTTTAACCTACTCATTCATGACATGGTGGAGGGGTTATGCAGGAGCTGGCCACTAATGTTGGCTCCCTGACAACTTCTTCAAGCATTGTGCTGGGGTTGTCTTAGCTGGTTGTGGAATCAGAGGGTACTGCAATGTGGGATTGCCACTATTTTTGAACTGTACTTTAAAATGATTTCTGTTATGTAGTCTAACCACTGACTACACATTCATGGATACATGGTTTCTGCTCCTTTGTACAGTGCTCCTTGTGCATTACTTGATACTATTGGAACTATTACCATGTCATGTTACTAATGGAGCTTGTATAATAAATGTGCACACACGAGATCTAGACTTTTGTTAAGTGTGCTTTAATGTAGTGTAGTTATCAGTGTATGTAAAAGTAGCCACACAACCTGCTCTGTTTATTGCCTGTATCACTCTTTAGTGATACTTGTGAGAATTTGTGCTAATAGATACTAACTACATTACATTCAACAGGGCAGTAAAGATGGCATGGGAAGGGGAAGTACTGCATGTACTGCATGGGGACCATCACAGATGGGTGGAGCATGGACTGAAAAAAGGGGGCTGAAGGCTGATGAGGGGAACGGAGAAGTAATTCACATACTTGGGTGATGTCATACCATCAGTTATAAACCCCAGTATTGTATTCCATGGATTGTTTATGGGTTACATGACAAAAAAGCCACAGACTTCAGCTTGGATATGGTGCATGGTCCAGAATACAATAATTTAGAAAAGGTTTCCCCAAAGGATCTACTGTATTGTAACTCACACTTGTTTGCCTTGCAAATCTGAGAAATGAGCTGGACCCATTATAGCATTTAGGTATGGCTGTGTAGCTCAGGATACCTGGTTCCATAATTGCAGTACTGCCCCCATGGTAAAAGTTGTGAAGTGCACTAAGAGTATCTCTGATTTCTTATGGTAGTTGATTTTAGGAACTCAAGAATTTCAGATGCTGACTGTGATCTCAGGAGATATGGCTGTAAACTGGTGTGTTTGAGTAACCAGACAATTTTATAATCTTTGTTTCTGTGGTTGTATTAGTAAGAGTATTATAAAATGAGCCCCTGATTAAGAATACAAGCTTAGTGTCAAAATTGAGGACCCTGGTCGGTCCATTGACAAATTAGCCGGTTTGCTGCTTATGACTCAGTTTCATCAATTAGCCTGTATCATTGGAGGAAGGGCAGGGCGAGGAGGATTGAGCATCCCAGAGGATGCTCCCATTTTCTCAGATGGTAGGTCTTTGCCTCACTCATGTCATTGCCACTAGGGTGAGCACAGGTTGTAGTGCAGTGGAGGCATAAGAGGGAGGACATAGGCCTGAATCAGAGATGACATGCTGTTGGGAAGGCATTCTCTCCACTGATGCCCATGCACACTGAAGTCCTGGGGCTGGGAATAAAATATTAGGATCAACCACATAAATTCAGGTTCTGCACAACCTCCTGTCACCACCCTTTGACTGACGTTTCAGAAGGGTACTTTCTCACTCTCTGTCACCCTCTTGGGGGTTTACAATGAAGGACACTGCGCCTTGCTGGGGCCACAGTATCGTACTTGGAAAAAAGAGAGTAACAGACAGTGGTGACAGGGCTGGAGGCTCTCCCTGGGGCTAGGATGGGGGCAAGACAATAGTAAGAGAGCATATATACAGTACAAGCCACATTATCGAGACATGGTTTAATGGGACTTGCAGTAAAGTGTGACATTTCCATGTTAACTGATTACATCCTCATGTTAATCAATGTGACTATCCTGACAGCAGCAGCTGAGGGAGTCGGAGCAGTAGAGGAGCTAAGTGGGCTGAGTCAGCTGAGTGGGATGTAATAAACACTAAAAATTAACTAAGGGCTTCACTGCAGGAGTGATCTGTGAATGCTGCTTGATATCTAGCTATCTTCCTGCTGGTTGGACTCCTCTCCTCCTCCTTCTTTCCCCTTGCCCCAATCATCAGCACTTGGACTTAACTGAAGGAGCTTCCTGGGTGTACTTCAGTCTACTGATCCTCTGGTCCATTCTGGGGTATTGCTTGCTTTAGGATAGGTCTGCTGGGGTGGATAAGGGGAAGCACACCAAATGTGTCCCACATGTTCATGAATCATCGAGTGAGTGGAACAGTGAAGAAGTAGAACAGGTAAAAGACAGGCATCTTAGGCATTGGCAGGTGTCAGCAGAGGAAGCAGGGAAGTGGGGAGCTCTGCTGACAACTAAGGTAAGGTACCTGTTTCTCCTGTTGGAGTCACTGATGGGATAGGTATAAGGTTAAGGGTAGGACAAAACGGTATAAGTGTTTAAATGTTTAACTGTTTCAGCGCCTAAACGTTTGATAGTTTATGGCATTAGAATAAAATGAAGTGATGAATAACCAAAAAGGGGGAAAACCAACATACTATATACATTGTTGCAGCATAACCAGTATCTGTGTAATTACAAAGTTGTGTAGTTGAGTTACTCATGCTATGGACAGCTTAGCTTTACTGGATTCTGGGAAGGAGGACAAAAAGTACAAGGAGAGCAGGAATAGGGAATGTGGGGAGTGGTGCAATGCAGTAGTTGTGGGGCAGTAGTTTTTAGGGTGACCTTCTGGGGACTGCAGTGCTGCCTCTTTTAGGTGCATCTCTCTGGGTTGGCAGAAAAGGTTTCTAGACTCAAGGCTACACTGGTTAGAGTCAGGAGGAGGTAACTATGTTTGGGGATATGTTGACAGGGAGTCATGTGACCTTTTCCACCAACCAGGGGCCATCATGTGACCTTCCCCCAGCCAGGAGACACCAAGTCTGACACTGTTACTTCAAAGGATGCCAGATAGGAGAAGTGGCTGAACTATGTTGTGCTCAAGGAGGGAGGGAGGGGATTTTGGTATCTGGAAGGTTGGGAGAAGGTTGCAGGCACATTTCTCAACCACAGCACTACGGACATTTTATGTCGCTCTGGTGTAGTGGAACTGTGAAGAGGAGGCACCTGTGGTAGTGGCTGGGGAGGACGTGAGGGCCCTCACAAGTGGAGGCTCCAAAGATGGTAAAAGAGGACCCCAGAGGAGGTGGTGACCTCTGGTGAGGGACTGTACACTACTATAAGAGGAATAGACTTAGGAACAAGAAAGGCAATGGAGAAGGAGGTTATGTGCTTACCTGGAGCCATGGCCCAGAGGGAAGGGAAGCATAGCCTATGGATCACTAGGTCAGTAGGAAGGGAAGGGAAGGGAAGGGCAACCCTATTTCATTGTGCACTGGGAGTCAAATGACATGGCTATGGACAGGCAGGAACAGTGCAGGTGGAGTTTAGGGAGCTGGGAAGAATTCTTCGGCAGACAGCATGCTCTGATGCTTTTGTTGAAGTATTGCCTGTCTACAATAGGGGGAATTCAAGGGAACTCTACACCAAGAGTTTCAACTCATGGTTGAGGGATTGGTGCAGAGAGGAGGGGTATGACTACACTGGGGTCAGAGGCCCACCTGGGAGGATAACAGCCTGTTCAGAGGTAATGCCCTGCATCAGTTCAGGAGGGGAAATCACAGTTCTAAGTGGATGGTTTAATTGTTACTTAGATGAACTTATAAGCTAGCCAAGGGGGGTGGAATAAAAAAGGGGAAGCAGAAACTGCCCCCCTCTCACACACAGGCTGAGATTGAGTGCAGGGAGTTCCCGAGCTGCAAGAGTCCCACAGCACAGCACATTAATTAAGGAAGTAGGGGGTTAGCAAAGGGGGAAGGGGAAGCAAAGCAGGTAGAAAAAAGAGGGAGGAAGGCGGAACAAAAGGAAAAAAGGGAAAGATACAAGCAAAAAGCTACCAAAATCTGGAAAGCCATGTGTGCTAATGCTAGGATACTGGGAAATAAGATCACAGACCTAAAGGCCACCATGATGGAGGCTGACCTGGATATTGTGGCCATTGCTGAGTCATTGTGCACTGACAACCATAACTGGGACATGGTCACACCAGCCTATATGATGTTTAGAAACAAAGGGTAGAAAGGAAAGGGGGGGATGGAACACATAAAAGCAGTGGAAATAGAAACATAGAAACATAGACTTTGATGCAGATAAGGACCACTTGGCCAACCCAGTCTGCCCATTTCACTACCTATTGGATAAGCTGCAGATTCTAGTTAACCAACAGCCTACTTTCTGCCCCCCACTATAATTGCCTTATGTCTGTCCCTTGCATGTTTGAATTCCCCCACTGTTTTAGACCTAACAACCTCCCCCGGAAGGCGGTCCCATGCATCCACCACTCTTTCTGTGAAAAAGAATTTCCCCACATTACCCCGAGCCATCCCCCCTCTAGCTTTAAATTGTGCCCTTTGTTCTTACACATCTCTTTTTCTGAAAGATGCTACCCTCCTGGACTTTGTTGATTCCCTTGAGGTACGTAAAAGTTTCTATCATGTCCCCCCATCCCTACTTTCATCAAGGGTATACATATTAAGCTCTCTCAGTCTCTGTTCATATGGCTTCTGATGTAGACCCTGCACCATTTTAGTTGCCTTCCTCTGGACTGCTTCCATCCTGTCTATGTCCTTGTGTAGATGAGGTCTCCAAAACTGCATGCAGTACTCCAGATGGGGTCTTACCAACGGTCTGTACTGAGAGATAACCACTTCCCTTTTTCTACTGTTGATGCCCCTCCCTATGCATCCCAGTATCCCCCAGGCTCTCCTTACTGACTTCTCACATTGCTTACCCACCTTTAGGTTATCTGATATGACTACTCCCAGATCCCTTTCCATTAGTGTTGTTGTTAGTACCTCCCCTGCTATTGTGTACTCTTCTCCTGGATTTTTATTTCCGAAGTGCATTACTTTGCACTTCTTTGCACTGAATCTAAGTTGTCATATGTCTGACCATTCCTCCAACCTTTCCAAGTCCCTTCTCATCTTTTCTATCCCCCTTGTGTATCAATTCTGTTACAGATCTTTGCGTCATCTGCAAAGAGGCATACCTTTCCTTCCAGACCCTCTGCAATGTCACCTATAAAGACATTAAAGAGGACTGGACCCAGTACTGAGCCCTGAGGTACTCCACTAGTAACCCCCCTTTCTTCAGAATGTGTTCCATTCACTATTACCTTCTGTGTCCTGTTGTGCAGCCAATTTGCTACCCAGGCTAACTTGATTATTAATCTTTTGTGCAAGATTGTGTCAAATGCCTTGCTAAAGTCTAGGTAGGCCATATCCACAGCCCCTCTCTGGTCTATTACTTTGGTCACCCAGTCAAAGAAATTGATTAGATTCATCTGACATGACCTTCCTGCTGTGAATCCATGCTGCTTTGGGTCCCGTGCCCCGCTGGCCTCTAGGTACTGAACAATTCTTCTTTCAGAAGTGATTCCATCATTTTCTCCACCACTGAAGTCAAACTAACAGGTCTGTAGTTTCCTGCTTCTGCCTTGCTCCCACTTTTGTGAAGTGGAATCACATCTGCCCTCCTCCAGTCCTCAGGTACCACCCCATCTTCCCATGATTTGTTAAAAAGTGCGGTTAGTAGTGTCACTAGGTCCTCCCTTAGCTCTTTTAGGATTCTTGGGTGAATCCCGTCAGGCCCCATTGCTTTGTCTATCTTGAGTTTTAGGAGTTCTTTCAGGACTCTTTCTTCTGTAAATGGGCTGGCGTCAACCCCACTACCCAGAGTGCTTCTACTGTTTGGTTTGGGTAACTCCTCCTCTTCTTCTTTTGTGAATACTGAGCAAAAGTATTCATTCAGTATCTCTGCCTTTTCACTGTCTCCCTCTGCCCACCTCTCCTCTTCTTTATTAATCTTCACTATCCCTCCCTTAACCTTTCTATGCTCCCTAATGTACCTATAAAAGGTTTCTTCCCCCTTCTTAACTGAGTTGGCGATCTTTTCCTCGGTTTGGGTCTTTGCTTTTCTGACTGCCTTCCCCACTTCTTTCTGCTTTAATTGATACAGTTCCATGTCTTACTCTTTCTGTGATTCCTTATACTTTTTGAATGTAGCCTTTTTCTCCTTAACCTTCCCAGACACCTCTTTTGAGAACCACAGTGTTTTTTTATTCCACTTTGTTTTCTTTATTTGTTTCACACAAAGGCTTGTTGCCTCCATGATGGCAGTTTAGATTTTTCTCCATTGTTCTTCCACCTCTCCTTTCTGTCCATTTGCTAATGCATTCCTCAAGTATTCACCAATTTTGCCAAAGTCAGCCTTTCTAAGGTCCAGTATCCTTGTCTTTGTATGGCTTGTCTCCATGGTTGTGTTCATTGTGAAGCACGCTGTGCAGTGGTTGCTTGTTCACAGATGTCTACTGACTTCTAAATTTGTGATCCTCTCTCCATTTGAGAGTACCAGGTCTAGTATTGCTCCCTTCTGAGTGGCTTCCACCACTCGCTGTTTAAGGCATGCCCCCCCCGTAGGGCATCGAGAATGACCCTGCTCTTGGATGTGGCTGCAGTCCATGTCATCCAGTTAACATCTGGCATATTCAGGTCCCCCATCAACATTATCTCCCCTTTTTCAACCATTTTGAGAATACCTTCTATCATTTTCTTGTCCATTTCCTCCCCTTGAGACAGGGGTCTGTATACAACCCCTGTGCGGATTGTGATGCCATTCCCTGTCTCTAAGGTGACCCAGAGTGCCTCTTGTCCTCCCCCTTTACTTTTTAATTCTGTAGCTTTGATCCCTTCCCTTATGTAGAGAGCTACTCCACCTCCTCTTTTACCCTCCCTGTCCCTCTGTAGATTGTGTACCCTGGTATGTTGTCATCCCAGTCATGGTTCTCCATGTCATGTTTCTGTGACTGCCACAATATCCAAGTGTTCCTCTTTCTTCAGGGCTACTAGCTCTGGAAGCTTG
Source organism: Neoceratodus forsteri (assembly GCA_016271365.2). Lineage (NCBI taxonomy): Eukaryota > Metazoa > Chordata > Ceratodontiformes > Ceratodontidae > Neoceratodus > Neoceratodus forsteri. The sequence goes on along the minus strand of CM057449.1, from coordinate 96,801,475 downwards.
TTTCCCAGACTGTGGGCATTGGTACCCATTGCCCTCCATTTAATATTGGCTTTATCATTTTTTACCCCATCCCTGCTCTTATTGCCCTTGTCTATTTTTCCATTTACCCCTGTCCTGCTCTCTGTCAACCTCTGTACCTCAGTGTTTACCCTACTACCTGCCATGTTTTGTGGGGGGAGGCATGAACTTTCATGTTTCCTATCAGCACCTCCACCCTTGGCTAGTTTAAAAGCTTGCCAAGGAAGCCTTTAAACCTGTCACCTAGGAGGTGTGTTTCCTTCCTGGAAAGATGCAGACCATCATGCCAGTATAGACCTTCATCTCTCCAGGTGGACCCCCTGTCCCCAATGAAGCCAAAGCCCTGTGCTCTGCACCAGTTTTACAACCATTTATTAAACTGCATGGTGTGCAGTACCCTAGCCTCACCCCTGCCATAGACTGGTAGCACCTCTGAGAAGGTTACTGTGCTTGCTACCTGCCTGAGACCTCTCCCCACTCCAAAAATTCATCCTGCACTGCACTGATCTCATGCCTAGCTAGGTCACTTGTCCCGAGGTCGACAGTGATATCTAGTTCCCTCTCCTGTGATGCTGCTTCTGCAATCCTGAGGATTTGCTTCCTGTCCCTCCAAACCTTGGCACCAGGCAGGCATCTTACTTTCCTCTCCTCTCCCTTCCCAGGTCTACACCACTATCAACTGAGTCCCTTATCAGAAGCTGTTTCTTTCCCCTGTGGTATCCCTTGCCACTCTTTTGTGGGTCTCCCTTGTAGATATCCCCAGCATTCTTCTTGGTCTCCACTGAGTATGACATCATAGAGGAACCTTGATTTGCCAGATTGACATATGATTTGTGTAGAGGTACAACTTGGGGGCTACACTTCTGTTCCACCACCCTCACCCTCCCAGAACCTACTGTGGTCCATCTTCTCTTCACACATGGCAACCTCTGAGGCAGTGGTTGTGGAACTGGTGCTCTTTGGGTGGGAGAGGCCTCCTTAGTCCTTGCCAATTCAGCCTGGAGGTGGGCAACCTCCTCCATCAGAGCTGACAGTTGCCTGCAAATAGGCCAGCAATGTAGGTTCCAGAATGTCTCCTGGAAAATTGCTACCACACAGCCAGTGCATTGCACCACTCCTCACATGTCCCTCCTCCTTATAATATACAATGAGTAATATATAAAATATATATATATATATTTTTTTTTGTGTGTGTGTGTGTACTTACCCTTTATGTGCTGTGCTGGGTAATAAAATATGACAGTTCTGCTCCAAGACCTGTTGAGGAAGTGATGTCAGAACCTTGTCTATAAAGGAAATGCCATGTCTGGGGTGGTCAGGGGTGAGTGGGAAGGGTGGGTGGTAGGCCACAACCACTGGTGACTGTTAGAAACAATCAAATACACCACTGTTCCACTATCGTGGTGAGTACAGCCATTTATAGTAAGTCAACCAACACCACAATTTACTAGGCCACTGCTCCTACACAAACCACTCTACTGAGTCTAGGGATAAAAATGAACTCACTGCTCAGCCGCCAGCAGGACACTTCTAAAATGTTGCACAAATATCCTTCCAAATCCTAGGTGTCTACCATAGGAATCAAGCAACTTCAGTTGTATTTCACCCCCTCTGGTTATAAAATGACTACACTTTAATGGAATCCTACAATTCTCTTCTTAATGCCAATAAGAAAAAAATGAAACTTTCTGTAGAAAGCATAGCTTACCTTCCTAACAAGTCCCTAACAATATTATGTTTTACCAGGTTCCCAGTTCCTCAAATGCATTCTAGTTTGTTATCTGCAGTATAGCAAGTTTCTCAGCTTCCAACAGAAGCAGGCAAGTCTACTAGAGGAAGAGGTGCTGTGGGTCACCCTTGATTGCTGAAAGAAGAGGTGCTGTGGGTCACCCTTGATTTGGGTAACAGAGCCATTATTCAGACAGATGTGATCTACAGGTAACTGGCACAGTGGGAGGACTTAGACAAGGTAATGTTAGAATCTAATGGCAAAATGGCAGCAAAGGGGGAAGTGTTGATGGCGGGAGACTTCAGTCTACTAGACGTAGATGATATACTCCCTGCTCCAGCTTCAACTAAAAGCAGGGACATCCTGGACATCTGCAGGGGGAGTGTTCCTCAGGCAAATAGTCAGTGAACCCACTTGTGATGGAGCAATACTGGACCTGGTGCTTACTAATAGGGACAGTGTAGCAGATGTCAGGGTAGGAAGCCATATGAGGACCAGTGATCATGATACAGCCTGGTTCAACATAAGAACAGCTTCAGAATCCAACTAAACAATTCTGAGGGTCTTGGATTTCAGAAAGGCTGTGGATGCAAAGATGAGTGCCTCAGGAAGGCCCTGGCAGGGGGAGATGACTTGAGGGGGTGGAGGAAAACTGGGCCAAACTAAAAGTAAACATAGTGAAGGCAACAAACCTCTGTGTCAAGCAAGTAAGCACAAGTAAAAGTAACAGGAGACCACTATGGTTCTCGAAAGAGGTAGCAGAAAAAGTTAAGGCTAAAAGGGAGGGATTCAGAAGATATAAGGAAACCCAGAGAGAGAAGGATGGGCAAGCTAGTCAGGGAAAACAGAGACTAGGAAGCAAAGCAGTAAGGAAAGCAAAGGCACAAAGTGAGGAAAGAATAGCTCAGTGAGCATCAATAGGGGACAAGACAAATCATAGGTATGTTAGCAAAAATTGGAAGACAAAGGAAGGTGTAGAGTAGGATGTCAGCCAGTCTCAAGTTCTGACTCCAGGGCCCTCATGACAGCTAGAGCGTCTGGCCTGGGCCCTTGTGAGACAGGACCGTGATCATTCAACCTTCAGTAGTGTGGTGCCTCCACTTAAAGACTCAGGTAGAATAACCAGTGACCTTTCCCTGTTCCATAGGAACAATACTTTCACCTCTCGGACCCTTCCAGACATTATTCCAATACAAAATACCCAAAAGCAGTTGTGGAGACAGCAGTCACCATAAGCACAGCAAGTGTTTATTACTGTAGGGAGTAGGACTGGCAACTTTGGCTGCAAGAAAATAAGGTTAGGTTAAGCATTTCTACAGCAGTTTCAGACACCAGTAACTATACCAACAATGCTATCAATAACACCCAATGCAACTTCCCCCAAGCTCCCACCCATCTGGTACCAGACCTGTCCCAATGTCTTTTGGGGTACTCCACTATGGTGGCAGGCCTGTGATACCATAGGTTGGCCAGTGTTGGGACCCTAGACTATTAAATAACACAAGGCAAAACAACTTGGAACAACAACAACCTTCTGTTATCCCCCTGATGGAAAAATTGTGCTTAACTGTTACAGTGCAGGTGCGAAGGATGTCATTGGCTTCTGATCACTGTAGTGAAATTCTCTGGAATGCTTGGTAGGCAGCAGCTAGGCAGGAGCTTCTTGGCTAAAGGCATACCACAGCCCCTTCATTCTGGCAAGAACAGGTCAATGCAGACCTTGATACATGGCTGGGGTCTCAGGCAGAATGCACTGGGATGCAATTTCCTTGAACAGCAATTAGATAAGCCTTTTGTAAATTCAAAAGGGAGGTCATCTGAGCTAAAGATGAGCTCCAGACCCTCAAATGTCTTATCAGGAATCTTCACCACCTTCTGGTGGACTTAAACAGCTTTTGTAATAAACAGTTTGGAAAACACAGCCCAAAAAAGCAGCAATCTGCTTGGGCTCCTTATCAAATAGTTTCAGTTTGTCTCTTGATTCCTTAGATCCAGCACCGTAGCTTAATGTCTGCAGGAGTCTAGACCAGCCATCACAGCTTTGGGCTATAGCAATTGGTGCAGTACCTCCTGGTCTCTCTTCTCCTCGGGGACTGGACTTTTGGTGGGCTCCTGGGGCTATTTATAGCCTTCTCCAGGCTTCCTGCTGATTTACTCAGCTGTTCTCAGGCAAAAAACAGCCTTGCCATTTTTTCCTCTTCTTCCTTCCTGCTGCAGCAGTGATGTCTGCCTTTGCTTATGCTCCCCCTGAACCCCACCACCAGAATTAAAAGGGGCAGGGAAAGTTGTGCACCACATGGAGAAGCATATCAGAAGACTCCCTGGGCTGATCTTAGGTAAGGTATATTGGGGGCTTGTGGACAACTTCTGATCTGCTAGGCACCTGTTAAATGTTTTGGGGATTCATAGGGGCACTGTCAAGTTCAGTGTTCATTTCAGGGATATCAATGGCCAACGAGCCTTCTTGTTGGGCATATTCAGGATTTGTAGAGTCTTCCAGCAGGCCAGTAACATTTATATCCACAAAGGGGATAACATCAATAGTGGTGTCCAGTATGATCTGTGGGGCAAAAGGTTCAGCATCAACATTCCAGTCAAAAGATGTGGTTGCTGAGGTTGAGTCCTCTCCAGCTCTTTCTACACCCTGGACAGCTGGGGCAATTGATCTGGTGATGGGTTGGTCCCACAAGACCTCAGAGTCTCCTTAACAATCTTCATATTCATCCTCTGGTTCTCCAGACAATTGTAGAGTGGGGGCCAAAGGAGCATGTACTTCAACAGTTGACTTATGCTGGATTTGATTACCCTCTTGGATGCTACTCCTAGTTCTGGGGGCCCTTGGGGTAAAAAGCTTATTTTCTTTGATAACTAGCTCTAGGTGTTTTATTGGTAATAGATGGTTTCAGTGAATGATTCCAATAGTGTAAGGCCCCCTCTCTTGTCTGACTTTATAAACAAGTAAGTTATCTAGTTTTTCCAGGATAACATAGGGTTCAGATGATCATCTGTCCACCAATTTGTACTTTTCGCAGACTCCAAAGTTTTGCAGTAGTAATCCTTCTCCCACAGTGAGTAGCTGGGGTCTTAGTCTTTGGTCATATCTAAACTTGTTTTCTGCATTCACCTTTCCAGCACATTCTGCTACTAGCTTGTATGCCTCCTGAAGCTAGCTTTTGAGGCACTTCATATACTATATATATAACTCCTTGATGGTTCCCTCAGGTGACAAACCAAAAGCCAAGTCAATGGGCAGCCGAGCCTCTTTTCCAAATATTAACAAGTAGGTAGAGGGGTCTGTGGAACTCTTCTTAGTTCAATTGTAAGCATGCACCAACTGTAGTACATGCTGGCTCCAGGTCATCTTCTACATATTGTTCAGAGTGCTTAGCATGTCCATGAGTGTCCAATTGAATCTTTCAGGCTGCAGGTCCCCTTGAAGGTGTTTAAAGATGGTTTTTGATTGTTGAATTCCATGTGCTGCTAGAAATTCCTTAACTAGTTTGCTCTGGAAGTCAGGACCTTGATCGGAATGAATGCACTGTGGTATGCCGTAATAGGTGATAAATTCAGACAACTGTTTCACAACTGTACTGACTTTCTGGTGCTTGGTAGTATAGGCCTGTGCATATCAGGTAAAATGGTTGGTAATGTCTAATGCACTGTTGAAACCTTTGTTATCTGGCTCCACAGATAAGAAGTCCATGCAGACTAGCTGGTTTTATGTCATAATGGCGATCACACAATAGTGATCACCACTATGGCAGGTGTACATCGCTGAAAATGAATTTTGGTGATGCACATTCATGGTGAAGAGCAAGAGGGCAACCAAGACAGGCATGGGGTCATAATGTCACAAGACACTATGCCACAAGCATATATCACGCTGCCAAAACAGTGTAATATATTGCATACAGCATAAGTCTATGTTTATGTGGGGGGGGGTTGCCCCACTGCACACCCCATTGTGGTGGTATGCACCCCCTCTGAATCCCCCCCAACTAAAATATCTAACTCTGGGTGGGTGGGGTGTCTCAGTAAATATCACACAAGATGCAAAGAAAGGAAACATTTAATGCATCTGGGACTGGGAATCAAACCCAGTTCCAAACGCTCTGCCTGTTTCCGTCCCTAACAGTGGCTCACCCTTTCAAGCCATGGCAGCTGCTTGGTGGAAGCCCAATCCAACAAAGCTAATATCCTCTGCCTCTGACAGCGAGAGGGTGCAGTACCACACACAGAACTATTTGAGGTATTGCACCCTCTTGCTGTCCTATACTGTGCTGTTGCAGTTTCAGGGTTTTGTTATATACTATTATGAGTACAACATTTTGACCTGGTAGGCCCAAGACCTAGGGGATGGTTTTTCAGTGTGGGGGTCTCCTGTCCTGCACACCCCTACTAATGGGTTCTCAACTCCAGGGGGTGCATGTTGGGGAGGTGAATACATAGAAAATGAAATTCATCCTACTGTCAAAAAAGAAAAGAAACACACCACACTGGAACCGAACCCTACACCTCCCAACCAATCACCCTCCCCACCATGTTAGCAGACCAGCTCAGCAGCTGCCTGAGACACTTCCTCCTATATACTTTCCTTCCCCTGCCTCTCCCCCCCTCGCACATGTGCAAGTATATGCGCGTACTTCTCATCTCCGTATGTCAGCCACCCTGGTATCCGGTCGCCCCCCTGCTAGGTAGCCCTGAACAAAGGCACCATAATTGAGTCACTGTTTTTGTAGGCACTCAATTGCAGTCATCTTGTTTACAGGTTACCAGACTAGCTCCGGGGAAGGGGGGGGGATCAGTGTTTTTTATGTTTACAAACCTGGCAATCTTCTTGGGAGGGACTTTCTTTGGCCACATCTTGCACATTGTTTTACAGTAGCTTTGGTGTTTCACACCTTTCTATGCAAGTAAAATTTGCCTCTCCCCAGTCTTAAGGTCCGCTCAAACCCTAAATGGCCCATGTCATCATGTAACAACCTCATTGCCACTTGGCAGTATTTCCACAGGAGCACCAGTTGCTCCTTGTTTTAAGGTCTTTGGGTCTCTAACAATCTGATATAACAGGAAATTCTGTAACTCCATTTTATCCAACTCTAGCAGTAGGATAAACACATCAGGGTGGGTTTTTGGCAGTTGATCTGGGCTGTCCCCCTTCTCCAATACAGCTATTAACCTCTTAAGACTGTCTTCCTGCCTCTGTAAATACTTCTCATTTCTCTCATTTGGCTGTGATAAATGCTTAAAGTCAATGCCAGTGTGGTTGTAATAAGCATGTGGTATGGCATTCAGAGTGGACCCCAAGGAATCAATGACTTTGCAGGGCAGTGCAATTGCCTCTGGGTTCTCAAGCAAAAACATACTGTATACTGCTTGCACCACCTTTGGTAGCAGTTCTTGGGTACTGGTGGGGGTCTTCAGATGTTGTCTGTGGGACAAATCATCAGCATCAGTGTTGCTCAGTCCTTGCCTGTATTCTAATTTATATTTATATGTGGAGAGGGTGGAGAACCATCGATGTTCAGTCGCATCCGGCTTCGCTGTGGTGTTGATGTAAGTAAGGGGGTTATCTTTTCTTACAGTGAATTTTACCCCATATAGGTAGTCATGAAGTTGGTCTACCACAACCCACTTAAGGGTCAGAAACTCCAATTTGTGTAAAGGATAGTTTCTTTCAGCTGCATTGAGACTCTGACCAGTGACGGCCATGGGATGCAGACCCTCTGGGTGTTCTTGATACAGCACCACCCCCAATCCATCCATGCTGGTATCAGTGTGGAGAAAATAGGGCTGGGTGGGATCCACAAAAGCTTGTTTAGCACTTTAGCAGGATCTGTGCTCACTCCCTCTGCTGATACGATATGTCCCACATATTTAATGGATGGTTGGCAGAATTGACATTTGTCCACCAACATTTTCAGCACAGCTTCTTCCAGGCAGTCTAAACCTTTATCAGCCTCTCTTCCTGCTGTTCCCTCATGTGTCTAAACGCTATGAGGTCACTGAGATAAACCAATACATGCAGAAGGTTCATATCTCTGACCACCCACTCCATAGAACATTGAAAGGTGGTAGGAGCCCCTGTGACTCCTTGGGGCATCATCTCAAATTGATAGAACCCCAGTGGGCAGATGAAACTATTTTTATCTTTGTCTGTCTCCACCATTGGTATTTGATAATACTCACTTCTGAGGTCCAGGACTGAGAACCATCTGCTGCTGGTTAGGCAAATCAGGGTGTCTTCTGCATGTGGCATGGTGTATTGATCTGCCACCATTCTCTTGTCGATGATCTGGTAGTTGCCACACAGACTCACTGCCCCATTCTTCTTCTGTACCACCAGAATGTGTGAGGTGTATGAACTCCTGGACTCAGAGATAATGCCAGCAACCAAGAGCTTTTGAAGGTGATTTTGTACATCTTCTACATCAGTGGGTGCCAGGTGTCTCACTCTTTCTCAGAAGGGCCTCTCACCTGTCATTATTATGTGATGTTCAGTCCCCTTCACACACCCCACATCGAGTTCACTTAAGGAGAAAACCTTTGTGTGTTGTGCCAGCTTCTGATGTTGTTGTTGTTGGTACTAATCAGGCTGTAGGGTATTACCAAATTGGAACACACTGGATCCAATTGGGTAGTAGGAAGACTTCTGGAGGACAAGCTTTGGACTGTCTCTATTGTGTACACATGGGCCAGGGTTTTAACTTTCCTGAGTACCACTCATTTGTTACTTTCAGTCTTTACCAGTACTGTAATGTTTCAAGCCTTCACCATAGCCCACTGGGTGGGAATCACTCCTGCCTTGATCAGTAAGTGGTCAGACAGTTCATTGATCATCCTTGGATCAATTAGCAAGGCTGGGCTCTTGGAGGTTCTGCATAGCTCTAAGACTCCAGTGACAGTGACTTTAGCCCATGGAGTCACTGTGAGGACCTTTACCTCTGTACATTTAATAATGTCAACTGGGTCTTCTTCTCCCCTTGAGGGAAGAATGGACAGTTTCTTTAAATATGCAGTTCTAACCATGGGGTGCATTAGAATCTTGTCTGTGCATTGAGGTCCCCCAACTCTTGACATAACTTGGCTAATCTTGGGAACATGTGGATATTTATACCCACCACCACTGGCATCTCCCCTCTATTCCCGTATCTGGGTATACTAGATACAGGGTGTCCAGGGGGCTGGAACTCCCAGTACCTTTTGGGAGAACTCAGTACATACTACTACATACCACAAATAAGGATACAGCTGATTACTCACCCCCCAAGCAGCCAGTCCTTGAAGTGGCCACACAGGGAGATGCTTGAGGTATTGCCGGTACCAGAACTCAAATATCACAGTCACTTGGGAGCTACTGTCAAGCAACACATCACAGGCCACCCCCTCAAATTCAGCCCAGATATTAGCTGAGGGGCCCACCAGGCCAGGGGGAATCTCAGGGGACCCATGGGTAGAAGCCTTAATGGACTTTGTGAAGCATGTCTGCTTCAGAGCCCCAGTTCACTCCTTCATTGGATTCCATTGTTGTTTCCCAAAACATTTTGACATTTCAAAAGCTACTGTACCACCAGGAGTAGGTTCTCTGGGGCTCTGCAGTATCTCAATATGTGCCCTTCCTCACCAAAGTGGTGGCAAAATACATTAACTCTGGCCTCATTTTGAGTGGGGGGATTGTCCCTCTACATGCAGGGTACCTGCCCTTGTCAACACCCACCAGCTCAAGAGGTTTGCAATTTAGATATCTGTTCACTCAACATCTGCACTTGCTGGTGCAACTACTCAACCTCATTTGCTTCCTGGTTCCCACGGGGCAGCCTATGGCAGTCTCTATCATGCAAGCTTGGGCAATTATGTGAGTGGATTTGGAAGCCTGTTCCTCCTTCTCCTGCACCTCCAAAATCAGGTCCCCATAGGAAGGAGGGGTCTGGAGTCTCTCCTCTAATTTTAGCTTCAACAGTAACATTTCCGACTGTTGTGCCCTCTCCAGGATCTGCTCAATTCAGATCCTATTCATGTGTTTGACTAAAATAGCCACCCTTACTATACACGTTTTGAATTAACTGCTCCAGCCTCATTAAATACTCAGATTGTTTCTCTCCCTTTTTCTGTACCATGGTCTGTAATTTTCTCAGTATCCTAACCCCACTGTAAGTACTTCCAAATATCACTTCCAATGTGCTCAGGTACATTTGGACATCAGCCTCTGGGTGGGTGACCAGCAAAGTGACAATATCATCCACAGCGGGACCCCTCAGACTTTTCCATACCTTTCTCTTCTTTTCAGCCTCAGGAAAGTCAGGGTCCTGGACCACTGGGGTCACTTGATCCTCCCACGTGTCAAACTCATCTTCCCCTGGGGGCACATGCTTTCACACCAAAATGGTTTTAATCAGGGTAGGATCCTTTCCCACAGCCCGAGGTCCATGCAATGAAGTAAGCAGGGGGCTTTTCATTTAACTCTACACTGTTAGCCGCATATATGCTTTTTAATTCATTATCTGTTTTACCTTCAAATTGTAACCATAAATCCACTTTGGTCCTAAAATCACTAGTGTTCACTGCTGGTCTCATAGGATATAGGGCACTTATATGCATGACCACTGTCAATGGGAATTGGGAGCCCTGGGGGTGAAGACTGAGGGCACCTTGGTGAAATTAAGACATGCTCTTTACCAACACTCAGACTATCACTAGAGCGGTCATAACTCCAACTTTGTATTTTTAAATTGTTGCAACATTTCCATTCATATAACATACAGGTATCAATCACGTTTACTCAATGTAATCAATACAGGTATCAGTCACATTTACTCAATGTAATCAATGTCAATGTTTTCTAGTATTCCCTTTAATAGAATTGTTTTTTTCCAGTCTAGTCCTTCTCCCCAGCACCAATCTTCCAAGTCTTGGAGTGACATTTTTTCACACAGGTTGGTTGGGGTCTGCCCCAACACCACTCCCTTTTGGGGCATGGGCGGATCCCAGCAGTTAGCCTTCAATATGTAGGTTAGGATGTTGGCTGGTCTCAAGTACTGATGCCAGGGCCCTCATGAGAACTAGAGGGGGCTGGCCTGGGTCCATGTGAGACAGGACCATGATCACTCAACCTTTGGTGATTTAGTGCCTCCATCTAATTACTAGGGCAGAATAACCAGTGACCTTTCCCCATTCCCCCGGAACAATACTTCCACCTCCCAGACCCTTCCAGACACTCTCCTAATATACAATACCCTAAAACAGTTTTGGAGACAGCAATTACCATAAGCACAGCAAGTATTTATTACTGTAGGGCATAGCACTGGCAACTTTTACTGCAAGAAAATAAGGTTAGGCACTTAAACAGCACTTTCTAACACCAGTAACTATACCAGTACTTCCACCAATAACACCCAGTGCAACTTCCCCCAAGCTCCCACTCATCTGGTACTAAACATCTCCCAATGTCTTTTGGTGTACCCCACTATAGTGGCAGGCCTACAATGCCATGAGTTGGCCAGTGTTGGGGCCCTAGTTGAAGAAATAACATAAGGCAAAGCAACTTGCAAAGCAACTTGGAACAACAGCAACTGTTTGTAATCCCCCTAGTGGCAAATTGCACTTTGCTGACAAGTGCAGGTGCAAATGATGAAATCATCCAAGCAGACCACTAAACACTAAAACAGTAGGCAAGGCAAGAGGGATGTTGGGGTGTTTTAGTATGGGTATCATGAGTCATAAGAGGGAGGTAATAATCCCTCTTTACAAGACACTGGTTAGCCCCATCTGGAGTACTGCATGTAGTACTGGAGGCTGCACCTGCACAACAACATTAACAAAATGAAGGCAGTCCAGAGAAAGGCAACCAAAATGGTACAGGGACTGCATCAGAAAACATATGAGGGCAGATTAACAGAGCTTAATATGTATACCTTAAAGCAAAGGAGTGAGAGAGGTGATATGATCAAAACATTCAAACATCTTAAGGGCATTAACAGGGTGAAAGAGCCTAACATGTTTCAGTATAAGAAAAATAGCATGACAAAAGGACACAGGATGAGATTAGAGGGAGGCTGATTAAGGGATACTGTGAGGAAGTTCTTTTTCACAGAAAGGGTGGTGGATGCATGGAACGGCCTACCTCAGAAAGTGGTGGATATGAATACAGTGCAGGGCTTCAAACAGGCATGGGATAGGCATAAGGGAGCAATACAGATGAGTATGAATAGATAGGCCAATGACAGATTACAGGCCTATGGCATATTCATAAGGTAGAAAAAATGAGCAGACTGGATGGTCCTTGCTGTCCTTATCTGCCATCAACTTCTAAGTTTCTATGTTTGTGCCTTCTGATCACTCTGGTGAAATCCTCTGTAATGATTGGTAGGCAGCAGCTAGGCAGTTGCTTCTCAGCTGAAGGTGAACCACAACACCATTGTTGTGACAGGAACAGTTCAATGCAGACTCTGATCCCCAACTGAGGTCTCAGGAAGAACACACTGGGGTGCATCTTCCTTGAACAGCAATTAGGCAGAAGTCTTTTGAAAATCCAAAAGTGAGGCCCTCTGAGCTAAAGATGAGCTCCACACACTCAAATGTCTTTCCATGAATCTTCATCACTCTCAGGTGGACTTAGGCAGCTTTTGCAGCAAACAGTTTGGAAAACACAGCCTGCATCAGCAGCAATCCACTTTTGCTCTTTTGCAATCAGATCCAGTTTCTCCTTTGATTCTTCAGTCCCAGCACTATAGCTTAGTGCCTGCAGGTCTCAAGAGCAGAAATCACAGTTTGTGGTTACAGCCCTTGGCGCAGTCAAAGTACAAATATTCTATTGATCAGCAACAGTCATTACAATATACAAGATATAAAAAACACTTAAAAATATAAATACAATACAATAAGGACACAGATTTGCCAGTGCAGTACAATACTGTTTATAATTTCATTGGCAGCATAAAATAAGCAACATTATATGAAGGCGATTATTAACATAAAGACTATTTATCCAAAAGTTATTTAGTTACAAATGAGTTGTCATCAGGAATCTAGCAAGTTTCTGTAAAACTCTAGGATCCTGAGTTAAATAGATAGGGCACTATGTTATCGGGGGGAGGGGAAACCACCTATTATGTCCACCAACCATCACTTCCTGTTTTTTCATAGAACGGACATATCAAGACCACGTGTTTAAGGTCATCATATGTCTTAGAACTGTATTGACAGTAGGGATCCACAACATTAGACCTTTTTTGTCTTTAGTGGATGTATTGAGCATTATAGACTTCCAGTCTAAACCTGGTGAATGTTCTGCACATCTTGGGATTAGTTAATTTAGACAAATAACATTCATAACCCCATGAGGTCTTGATCTGTCTATACCAACCTTGTCATTTTAATGCAGAAAGTTGAGAGAATAATCTACTTGAATCCAGGTCCCTTAATCGAATCTTAATAGGACTTGTGTATATATTATAAAAACTATATTATAATTGTGATGGAAAGATTGCTTTATTAATTAACTAAATGGATGGATGAGCATGTCCCAGTGCGGAAAACTGTATTTCCTCTTCCAGACAAATTATAGGTAGCCGGGTGTCTGGAAGAAGGAAGGTCTTTAAAAGAAACATTATCAGTCTCTCTCTAACTAATGAGAGCATAGAGTGTGGTACTAATTCTAATTTAAGGATACAAGATGGAGTCTCAGGTGTTACCATACAACTTTATCTATATAGTTTATGAAGAATAGTGTCTATGGCTAACAAGTTGGATGAACCCCAAATTTCAGAAGCATATAATATGCTTGAATTTATTTTTGCATTGATTACCCTCAGTATGCCATTGACCTTAGTTTTACCCATCTTTGCATTGAACATTTTGAGAGCTTTAACAGCAGTAGTCATTTTAGTTTGTAGCAGTTTATGATGTTTACTCCATGTCATATTTTGGATAAATCTAACTCCTAAATAGTTGTAGCAGTCTATGACTTCTATTTTGTTCCCATCTATCCAGAATTTATGAGAAATATTAACTTTATTCCCACAGATACCAATCTTGGTTTTATTTAAATTATCCTTAGAATTTTATCTTTGCATAAACCCACAAAATGTTTCAACTTCCTTTTTAGTCTTAATACAGAAGTGAATAAGAGTACTATGTCATCTGCATAAGCGAGACAGTCAATTCTTTGTTCTAAAATTTTGGGGGCATGAAAGTCAGAATTAAGGATACTTTTTAATATGCTATTAATACAAATGTGAAATGTAAAATAAAGTAGGTTCTAATAGGCAACCTTGCCTAACACCCAAGTTAGATCAAAAAGATGGAGTAGTATGTCCATATTGAACTTTAGCCCATGTTTTGTCCATGTAGTCTGATTAGAATATCAAGCAAAACTCTATAGAGTTCAAGATTTTCCAACATTTGCTGAAGAATTTTCCAGCTAATGCTATCCAAAGCAGGTGAAAAAATCAACAAAACAATGAAACAACTTCCCTCCACTAATTTTAGTATATTTCAAGATTAAATGATGTAAAACATAACAGTGTTCTACAGTTGATCTGTCCTTCCTGAAACCATTCTGAGATTCACATATAGGTTTGAATTCATTCACCTGGTCTCTTTTATCCTTGTGTACTGGATATTTGGGGGACTCCTGGGGTTATTTATAGCCTTCAGCAGGCTCCCTGCTAATTGTCTCCACTCTTCCCAGGCAAAAAACACTTTTGACATTTGTTTCTCTTCTTCCTTACTGCTGCAGTAGTGATGTCCAACTTTGTTTATGCACCCTCAGAAACCACCACCAAAATTAAAAGGGCTGGATGGAAAGTCTTTTTAGCCAGACCAGTCCCCTTAAAGCCACACAGGGGTGGAGGCTTACAGAGGGATTTACAGTTAAAGAATTAGAGGCTGACTATATCAAGGGGGGTCAAGACAAAGCAAACATCTTGAACAAATACTTCTGCTCAGTGTTCACAGTAAAAGGGGAAGGGGAGGGACCAAGAACAGGCACCAGGAGCTTTGAAGGGAGGTTAATAGACACTTGCACATTTTCTGTGGAGATAGTCCAGAAGGGACTCTCTAACATGAAGACAGATAAAGCTATGGGGCCAGTGCTGGGGGGGATGTGGGGATCTTTGTGCCACCCACACCCATATATACTGTAAGCATGATATGATACAACCCTTCTGAGGGGTAGTAGAAAATGCACTAAAGGAACTGCTACCCCAAAAAGGGACCCTTAACAATAGAAATAGCTGTTTTTGTGGTTTCCATTGATCTTCAAGACAAAATTATACCAGAAATAACTTAGCATATGAGTGACAGCAGCAAAAAAATCAATAACATGCTATTGGCATACTCCAGATATCCCTATGCAACAAGAATAGGCAAATATAGTGATATAAATATATTAAATGGAATGACTAATGGCAGATTGAATTGCCAACTACAAGCTCTAACTCAGTTCATGAACCAGTGGAATAGATGGCTACTATTGATCATGACACATCATACTGTACGGATGAAATCCCCTGAAAACTAAAACTAATACATTAACTTACATCCTTATACTTGAACCTGGGACAACCTGGAACAAGACTAGGAGGACAGAAGGTGATCCGAATTAATAACACTGTGATCCTATATGGAGCTCTGAGGTGATAATGGGGTGGAAGTTCACATTCTGAAAAATTATTTATCTTAATAAAAGTATAACAAACACAAGACTGGACAAAAACATCAGGAATACACAACTGAACATAACTGCAGGCACAGCAACCATACTTATAAGTAAAACAGTTTATTACTATAACATATCAACTCAAACCTTTATAGAAGGTACTTTAGTTGGAATTGCAGAAATGCAAAGCAAACATCTTGGAATTGTAAAAGTGCATTTTAAGTTGTATACACTCTTCTGAGTCATCCATTAATGTATTACTTGTCTTGTCAATCAAGAATCATGTACCTGTAATGAGAATAAATGAAAAAGTTAACAAAAAGACAAAAACCAAAAGGAAAGCTATGGGATCAGATGAGGTACATCCAAGGGTGCTGAGGGATCCCAGGAAGGTTCTAGCTGCACCTCTGTCAAACTTTTATAACAGACCACAGGAGACCAGACTGGTCCCAGAGGACTGAAGAAAGGAAGATGTAGTCCCACTTCACAAAAGTGGTAGCAAGGAACAGATGGGCAGTTATAGGCTTGTCAACCTGACATCAGTGGTGGGTAAGTTAATGCAAACACTATTAAAGAAAATGATTGTGGAATGTCTTGCATCCAGTGGATTACAGGACCCAAGACAGCATGATTTCACAGAAGGATGGTCATGCCAAACAAATCTAGTAGATTTCTTTGACTGGGTAAACATGGAGGTGGATCAGGGAAGAACAGTGAATGTGGCCTACCTCAATTTCAGCAAGACTTTTGGCATCATTCCACATAAGAGACTGGTAAGCAAGTTGGGTAACTTGGGGGTTGGGTAATGAAGTGGTAACCTGGGTAAGAAACTGGTTCACGGATATGATACAGAGGGTGACGGTAAATGGGATGTGCTCTGAGGAAGGGTGTACCTTGAGGATCATTGTTGGGACTGGTCCTATTTGATGTCTTTATAAGTGACATAGTAAAGAAACTAGAAGGGAATGTCTGCCTCTTTGCAGATGACACCAAGATCTACAACAGAGTGGACACTACAGGGTTGGGGGTGAAAAGGATGAGCAGGGATTTGAAAAGACTTGAAGATGGGTCAAGGGTATGGCAGCTAGAGTTTTATGCAAAACAAGTGCAAAATAATGCACCAGGGCCACAGAAACCCGGGAGCGGAGTACAAAATGGGTAGAGTGATACTCACAAAGACCAAGCAGGAAAGAGGCCCAGGGATTATCATAGCAGATGACCTAAAGGTGAATAAGCAGTGTGACAAGGCAAATGATAAGTGTCAGTGGGATGCTATGCTGCATAGCAAGGCGTATCGCCAGCAGGAAGAGGGAAGTGGTGATGTCCTTATACAGATCACTGGTAAGTCCCCAACCTTAAATACTGTGTCCATTTCTGAAGACCAAAGTTCAGGAATGACTTAGACTTGAGGCAGTCCAGATAAGAGCTACCAAAATGTGACAGGGTCAGAATCAAATGTTTTATGAGCGAAGGCTAAAGGAGCTAAACATATATAACCTGGAGGAGAGGAGGGAGAAATGAGGGGAGATATTATAGAAACATTTAGATAGCTCACTGGATTTAATAAGGTACATGAGGGGGCCAACTTTTAGAGACAAGCACACTCTAAAACAAGGGGGCATGCTATGAAGCTGGTGGGGGGGGTAAATTCAAGAAGGATGTGAGAAAGTACTTTTTTATGCAAGGAGAGAGATGGACACCTGGAACAGCTTTCAAGGAGAGGTTGTGGGGACAAAAACAGTGGTGGGGTTCATAAATGCTTAAGACACACACAAGAGAATCATAAAGGCATGGAATGGGAGCAGCATAGATCAAATAGTGCCTGCAGCAGAAACATGAAGGATAAAATAAAAGTGCAAACTGTGTTGGCCCAGAGGCCCATATCTGCTATCATATTCTATGTTACGCTATGTAATTTGAATCTGTTTGGGATAGGTAGGATGGCCCTTCTTCATAACAGGGACATTTGAACATCACATCAGGCTGTCAGCTGTCATTGCAGTTTGATGTGTGAGTGGTTGATCAATTGTGGAGACGGCCTCAAAACAAAACAATCCCTTTCTCAGAGTAATGTTTGGAAGATTTAAAACAAATTAAGCAAAGATTGGAAATAACAACCCACTCACTCAGATATTAAATCTAAAATAATTGTATTTTCATAACATCCAGACCAACAATGTCCTACGTTTTGGGAATTCCCTTCATCTAGTAATACAAACATATATAACACAATATTATTTACTTTTTAACATTCATGCTATCTACTTCAAATATTGGGGGGTATATATCAACACTTACATCAAGTTACTCTTTCTTTACTTGCATCAAGTTATACTTTATATATAATGTAACTAATATACATAATATATAGTTATATTTAATGTTTCATTACTAGAACCAGACTCCCTGATGAAGGGTATTCCCAAAATGTAGGACATTGTTGTTCTGGTTATTATGAAAATAAAATTATTTTGTATAGAATATCTGGGTGAGCTGGCCATTATTTCAGGTCTTTGCTTAACATGCATCAGCTCTTGATTGGACTATAGCCACTCACCTTAAAGTATGCTTTCCTTCTTGTCTACTTCTCTGAGGTTTGGCTGGGTCAGAGTTTTTGGTTTTTATCTGAATTTTACAAGCACTTGGCAAGGTGTTTTTCTGAGGGGTCAGACCAAGGGATTTATGTTGAACAAAATGGAAAATATGAACATAAAAGAATTACCAGCATAAAAGAAAAATTGAACATTTCTGAAAGGCACTGGATCATTAAGGTTTCCTACCAAGGAGCAGAAAAAGAATATTAATATTTTGGTGATCCTGGAGGCTCTATGGATTTGAGAACCCTTTATGGACACAGTGAGCCCATCTACTCTGTTCAAACTGAAGCATATGCTTGAAATGCATGGTTTCATACTTTTATCTGATAAAATTGGCTTCATCTAGTGGCCGGGGTGGGGGGTTCAAATATGGAACTCAGGAGAAGTGCACCATTAATAATAAAGTTTGGAATGTGAGTTCTTGATAGGAAATCTTTAACAAAATCTAATGTTAAAGAAAGTACTTAGTATTTGATTTGGACATGTAGCAAACTTATAAGAAAAAAGTGCTTCTTTAGCTTGTTTTAAAAATATTCTGCAACAGACACCTCCAAACAGTAGGTGCCACTGTAGAGTGGGTCTGGCAGGCAAGCAAGCATGCCTACACTCTGACACACACATTTATTTCCACTGGGATCCAATGGGTGTAACACTGCTAGATTCAGTTGCAGTGGAGGGGGTATAAATAACAGCAACACCAGGGGTTTGGTTTCTTCCACTTTGAAAGAAATGTACTTACTAAAGGTCTGTATTGTTGTATAATGGCTAGCATTTGTTTATTTGTTTTGAAAGTTAGAAAAGGAACTTTGTACAGAAGTAGGACGCTTTTTATATACAAGCAGTGAAGTGACAGCAAATGGCTAGGTAAACAGAATTTGAATAGATTTAAATGTAAGAGAACTTGTGGGGTTAGTGTGGAACACAGTTTTTTCAGAATACATGTATACAATTTAAAGAGAGATGTTAGAGACTTCAAGTTTTGATTGTTAAACTTAAATTTACTTTTGAAAGACAAGTTAAGGAGTGTTTAACTAATGAACGAGTAAACAGAATATAATTTTATGCATTAGATGTCTATAACCTTATATGTTTTATATGGTGAAGTAGTCTTTTCCCATGATAAAGGAATCCTTTCTTGATATATGTATTTCATGGCAGTGACACTTAAGTTTTAAATGAACAAGTACGATGTGCTCTCTTTAAAAAGAGCTGATAAGAATAGAAATAAAGGTTATTGAAGCACATTACAAGACACAGCTCACACTACCTTTAAATCACTTGTTGAAGTAACAGGATACTTAATTTGAAAGAAATCAGATAAATAGTATAAAAAAAGTTTTACTGGTAAATACATATATTATGTTTGCAGGAGCTATTTAAAGACAGGAAACATTTTCAAAATATGAATTGATACAGCACCTAGGGGTATGAATTGTTTTTATACATCGTAAATTATTTTAAAAACATATTTTTTTGAAATGATAAACATAATAGAAAATGATAAGTGCTGACTAGCTAACGTGTGTTTATTTTAGGGAAATGCAAACTATAAAGTACATTAATGGTAAATCTTAAACAAGAGAAAGAGAGTATAACTTGATGTAAGTAAAGAAAGAGTAACTTGATGTAAGTGTTGTTGTTATATGTTCCATGGTCACGGTGATGTTTTCTGCAGTTTATGTATTTCCTTACACATATCTGCAATAAAATAATTCTGCCTGTTTGTAAACAGTATTCCAATGTGAAATGCAAAATCGTGTTTAAATTGCATTACAGAAAATCTGCTTATCTGCAGGTGGAAATCACTGATTCGCTTTTTCCTGTTCTGTGTCAATTTGAGATAGAGAGAGAGAGAGAGCTGAGAGACTGAGTGAGACACAGTGTAAGAGAGACACAGAGATTATAGGCAGGGCCCCTGGTGTTCTGCGGCAGAATTTTCTGATTTCTGCGGCAGGGCTCCTTGACTTCTTCGGCAGCATTTTCTGATTTCTGTAGCATGATTTATTCATTTTTCTGGCAGAAAGCAGTCCTGCCATTGGCTAAATATGATGTGATGTCATCGATGACATCATATGCTGAGCATAGAGGAGGAGCTTCAGGATAAACGAGGTGGTAAAGAAAGCCTGACATGATGAAAAAACAGTATATTTATATGAAAATTCACCAAAAAATTAATTCTGCGGCACTATATATATTCTGCGGCATGATGCAAATTTGGCAACTGCAGAACTGCAGAATTCCAGGGGTCTTGATTATAGGAAACTTATTGACAATTAGCCCAATTTTTGAAGTTTATTTTTTTGTAATTAGTTACAAAGATCAGAGAGGTTACTGGATATTTTTGTTTTGTGAAGTCTTTAGTGATTTTCTTTTAATTAGTTAAAAAAAACAATACATAAATTGATACAGCACCTCAGGGTATGAATTTTTTTATGCATCATAAATTGTTTTAAAAACATATTCTTTTAAATGATAAACATAGTAATAGAAAATGATAAGTACTTACTAGCTAACGTGTGTTTATTTTAGGGAAGTGTAAAATATAAAGTGCATTAATGGTAAATCTAAAACAAGAGAAAGAAAGAGTATAACATGATGTAAGTAAAGAAAGAGTAACTTGATGTAAGTGTTGTTGTAATATGCCCTCCCCCCATTAGAAGTAGATAGCATGGATGTTAAAATGTAAATAACATTGTGTTATATATGTTTGTATTACTAGAACCAGACTCCCTGATGAAGGGTATTGCCAAAACATAGGACATTGTTAGTCTGGTTGTTATGAAAATAAAATTAATTTGTATTGAATATCTAAGTGAGCTGGCCATTATTTCCAGTCTTTGCTTAACATGCTTCAGCTCTTGATTGGACTATGGTCACTCCCCTTAAAGTATGTTCTCCTTTTTGTCTACTTCTCTGAGGTTTGGCTGGATCAGAGGTTTTGGTCTTCACCCAAGCTTTACAACAACCAAAAGTTTCACTGTCCAGTGTTGCCAAGGAGATTGGCATTAACAAAAGCCAGGCAGGGTGCATTAGCCAAAAGAGTGATTCAGTCCTTGTTAGAGGTGTGCAAAAAAAAAAAACTTCCATTGGTGGAATTTCTGTGAAAGTCAGAAATAATTGAATCAACTTCTGCTGATTTCCATCTAAGAACTATGCTATTTTTGTATGTTCTGCATATTTTTATATTAATTAGCATAACACAATTCTGCAATACAGATTGCTCAGTTTATCTGGATAGATGGAATAATTTACAGATTAATGTTTATACATCTGAAAATACAGTCAGTATGGCAGAATTCTGATGCTGCATGTCACACATTACTGTGCATGTTGTGGTAAGTATTTGAATGTTTCCTAGGAATCTACAGTCATAGTGATGTTTTCTGCAGTTCATGTATTTCCTTACACACATCTGTGGTAAAATAATTCTGCCTGTTTGTAAACAGTATTCCAATGTGAAACACAGAATTGTGTTTAAACTGCATTACAGAAAATCTGTGTATCTGCAGGAGGAAATCGTGCATTCACTTTTTCCTGTTCTGTGTCAATTTGAAATAGAGAGAGAGAGAGAGAGTTGAGAGACTGACTGAGACACAGTGTGAGAGAGAAACAGAGATAATACAGAACTTTTTGAGAAGTAGTCCTATTTTTGAAGTTTATTTTTTTGTAAATAGTTACAAAGACCAGAGAGAGTACTGGGTATTTTTTTGTGTGAAGTCTTTAGTGATTTTCTTTTAATGTGTTAAGAAAAATGACAACAAGACCAGAAGCTGGACTAGGCATGATTGTGAGCCAGTAGAAGGAAAATGAGCACCTGCATGGTGCAGTGGGGGCAGCAAGGGTAGGACCAGAATCTGGAGGTGGGTCAGCCAATGGAAGTCAGTGAGATGGCACCACCTGTGCAGTACAATTTGTCCAGCAGGCCACCACCTCCTCCACCAGTCCAGGCACAAGAAGGAAGCTGGCATACCCTTCACTATAAGGAGGTATCAATTTTAGTGAGAGATGTCACCATTCATGTGGTTGAAGTTTATGGGCCAGAAGAAAAAAATTACTCACCTTAGTGATGTTTCTTCTAATGGAGTCTTGCTATATTCTGACATATGCAGTGAGTCCCAACCTTCGAACTGCTCCAGAGGTGAAAGAGTTAACTTTCCATGCCAGGCATGGAACGCTGAGCTCGAGCTCGGTTGAAACTCTGTCTGTTGTTCTTCAAACTCAAACTGTCAGATCTTTATGAGCTAAACTCACTGAGGTCCTGTGTGGAAGCTGTAAACCTACACTAGCCAACTGTCTACTAAACATAAGAACACATTTTTTGGTCCCAAAACAAAGACTCAAGTCAGGAGACCCAAAAAATCAAAAACACAACACCAAGTCATCCTAAGAAAGGAGGGGTGAAAAAATAACAAGGTGGGCACCTACTAAGTGCCAACACTGCACTGCCCATCCACATCCCAAAAACAGAGGTTCTGAGAGGGGCAGGCGGGGGGGAGGTCAGAATATAGTAAGACTCCATTAGAAGAAACAACATTACTAAGGTGAGTAATTTTTTCTTCAAACAACATGAAGTCTTGCTATATTCTGACATATGCAGACTACAAAGCAGTGCCTCCATGGAGGAGGGACAGAACCTACTTAGGAAATAGGGTCTGAAGCACAGCTGTGCCAAACTGAGCATCACTCCTAGCCTGGATGTCCAGGGAGTAATGCTTGGTAAAAGTGCAAACTCTTTTCCAGGTAGCTGCTTGACATATCTCTAGAATAGGGATGTCCCTGGCAGCAGCCAGGGAAGCAGCTGTACCTCTGGTAGAGTGAGCCCTCAGGAACCTTACCCAGTTTTTCATAGCAAAATTGGATACAAGAGACAATCCACCTGGCAATGGATCTTTTAGTGGCAGGTTTCCCTTGACCAACCTTACCATAAGTGAGGAACAGTTGGAGGGAGTCAAACCTGTGACCCTTGGTACACTCTGTGTAGTAACTAAGGGCTCTTTTCACATCTAAGATGTGCAGCCTCCTCTCGCCAGAGGAGGAATGGTCAGTGAAGTAAACTGGAAAAGATATAGATTGATTAAGGTGGAAATCTGAAACCACCTTAGGCAAGAACTTCCTGTTAGTCCTAAGGACCACCTTATCTCTAAGAAAGGAGATAAAATCAGGCTCCACTGACAAAGCTTGTAATTCACTTATGCATCTGGCAGAAGTGATGGCTACCAGACACACAGTGTTCCAAGTCAAGTACTTAAGCTCTGCTGAAGACAAAGGCTCAAAGGGGGGGTTGCATAAGCTGAGCAATGCAAACAATAAGATCCCAGGCGGGGGCAGGATCCCTGAATGGAGGGTTGGTGTGAAGCAATCCTTTGAAAAAACTTGGAAAATACAGGGTGAGCTGAAAGAGAAGAGGGCTGACCTGCTGAAATAAAAGCAGACACAGCTGCCAGACAAATTTTAGGGTAGCTGGCCTCAGCCCCAAGGTATTTAAGTGGACCACGTAATCCAGGACTGTGGGTAAATCAGCAGATTCTGGGGAAATATGCTTTCCAGAGCACCATATGGAAAACATTTTCTATTTGGAATTATAAGTAGCCCTGGTGGAAGGTTTTCTAGAAGTCTTCAGGATATCCATTACACCTTGGGAGAGGTGTAAATCAGCAAACTCTAACTCTTCAAGAGCCAGGCCTTGAGACTGAGAGATTTGAGATTCGGGTACCAAACCCTCCCCTGAGCACAGGTTAACAGGTTGTAATTCCTAGGGAGACACAAGGGAAGATGGACTGCTAAGGACAGTAGGAGTGGATGCCAGGGTTGTCTGGCCCAATCTGGAGCAATCAGGATCATCTTGCAGGGTTGAGATCTGATTTTGACTAGCACTTTGAACAGGAGAGGAAAGGGGGGGAAGCATAGAGAAACTTCCCTTCCCAATTGAGAACTAAGGCATCCAGAGGGACTGAGCCCAACACTGAGGGTCTGCAGCAAAAAAGGTGAAGTTTATGATTGTCTGGGGCTGCAAAAAGATCTATCTGTGGGGTGCCCCATCTGGAAAATATCACCTCCAAGACCAGGGGGTCCAGTGATCATTCGTGATGGCCCTAGGAAATCTTGCTGAGAGCATCTGCCAGGACATTGTCCTTGCCTGGGAGGTGAACTGCCATAAGGGAGGTGTTCAGAGAGTAAGCCAGAGACCACAACTTCATTGCTTCGGTGCACTAGACCATAGACTGAGTGCCCCCTTGCTTGTTGATGTACCACATTGTGGTGGTGTTGTCTGTTCTGACCTGTACAACTTTGTTCTGAACAGATTTGGAAAAAAGCTTGAAGTGCTAGAAAAACTCCTCTGAGTTCCAACAGATTAATATGAAGCAGAGATTCCTGAGGGGACCACAACCCCTGGTTGGTGAGGTCGCCCATGTGAGCTCCCCACCCCAAGAGGGATGCATCTGTAGTAAGGATTAAAGAGTGAGACTGAGTGACAAAAGGAACCCCTTGTCTCAGATTGCTCTGGTCCTGCCACCACTGTAGGGCCTGGAACAGGGTTCGAGTCACTAGGATCAATTTGGTTAGAGGGTCTTTCCTCTGAGACCAAAAGGCTCTCAGATGGAACTGAACGTCCCTCATCTGAAATCTTGCTCCCTGCAGTACTGCTGTAGAAGCAGCCATGTGCCCCAGGAGCTTTAGAAAATGCCTTACTGGTTTAGACACCTGCAGGGTGAATGAGGAGGCCAGAGAGACCAGGGTCCTTGCCCTGTCCAAAGGAAGGAAGGCTCTGGCTTTCTCTGTGTTCAGCTCTGTGCCTATGAAGGTGAGGAGCTGGACAGGCTCTAGAACTGACTTTGAAAGATTCAGAAGGAAACCTAGAGAGATGAGCAGTTGCAGAGTTATCTGTAGGCGTAACTTGACTTAGTCTGGGGACTGGCCTACTATGAGTCAGTCATCCAGCTGAGGGAAGATGGCAATTTTTCAGCCTTCTCAGAGAAGCAACTGCTACTGCCAGGCATTTTATGAATACCCTTGGAGCAGAGGTGAGACCAAAGGGCATTGCTCTGAACTGGTAATGGCCTGAGGGCAGCTCGAACCTGAGGTACTTTCGGTGGGAGCTTCTGATAATATGGAAGTGGGCATTCTTGAGGTCCAGGGACACTAGCCAGTCCCCTGGCATTAGAGAGGGTAGAATAATTCCCAGAGTCACCATTTTGAATTTTGGTTTTAAAAGGTGCTTGTTTAAGTATCTGAGATCCAGCATGGGGCACCATTCTCCTGTCTTTTTTTGGGGTAAGGAAGTACCTGGAATACAATCCTTTGCCCTGGTGTAGGGGTGGAACCTTTTCCACAGCTCTGAGAGCAAGGAGGGAAGAGACCTCTGCCTCTAAGGCAAGTGCCTCTGATGGATTTTCAGGTGGAAAGGATCTGGTTCTCATCTTTGGAAACCTTTTGAAGCTGAGAACCAGTCCCTGGCTTACTACCTCCAGGACCCATTTGTCTGATGTTAGAGACTCCCAGTTCTGGACAAATTAAGCCAGCTTGCCCCCTATGGGTAGCTGAGAATTGGCCCTGGCAACCCCATCAGGGTGCCTGCTTGGCAGGGGCTTTGGGCTGAGGGGTGGAAGCAGGCCTGGTTGTACCCCGTCTGCCTCTCCCTCTAAAGAACCCCCTCTGGGAATAAGCAGAAGAGAAGGCCTGGGCTTGGTAAAAAGGCCTATGAAAAGGCCTGCCCCTGACCCTGGGAAGCTGCCTTTGAGGAGTGGCCTGCCTTTACTTGGCCTGTGCACTCCTATAGGTGGTCCTATACTCATCCATTTTCTTCATGTAATTCTCTGTCTGCTCCCCAAACAGGGAATTACCCACAATAGGAAAATCCATGGCCTTAGTCTGGGTATTCTGTGACAAGCTAGTACATCTGAGCCAAGCCATTCTGTGAAATGCCACAGATGTTGTCATGACTCTTGCTGACACATCATTTGAGTCCACTGCAGCATGGAATTGCACCTTGGATGCCTCAATACCATCAGCAGCCACCTGCTCCAGCTCCTTGGCAAGCTGGCCAGGGACCTGTTTTGCTAGGGCCATAACAGTATCCCATCAGGATTTCTGATATCTAGCAACATAAGCCATATAATTTGCCTGTCTGAGTCCCAAGGATGCTGCCATGTACTGTTTCTTTGCCATGGCATCAATCCTCCCGGAGTCCTTGTCCGGGGGGTGTGAAGCCAAGGGAATATTTGCCTTGTCACAGGCTGCAGCCTGCACTACCCCAACATGGCTGCATTGTTGTGTAAGGAACTCCATATCACAGCCTGACAATGAGTACCTCTTGTCCATTCTTTTATCCACAGGAGGTATAGTGTGTGGAGTTTTTAGAATTTTAAATGTCTGTTTCCCAAAAGACTTATGTAAGGGAATAGACAGTCTCTTAGACTCTGGAATATCCATCATTTCCACATAGTCAGGCTCCTCTTGATCATCCACAGCTTCCTCCATAGGGAGCTGGAGAGTTTCAGCCACTTTTTTATAAAACATAAAATGAGAAGGGGACTCAGAAAGCCTAGGAGGAGACACTCCTGAAGGTCTGTCTGGGGAAATGTCTGGGTCAATGGGCACATCCAGACTTTCAAATCCACATTCACTCTCCTCATACTCCTCTTCCCCCTCCTCTGGTTCATAATATTCCTCTAAATCATACTCTTGAACCGGTGGAACCAGCTGAACCGGGCGCTTACCTGATGGTGCTGGTTCGGTCGGAACCGGGGAAAGCGACTGGACAATTTTAATTGCTTTGGCTATTTCTTCAGAAGTTGGAGAGGAAAGTTTTGGCTCCACACCAGCTGATTTCCTAGTCCTTTTTGCTGGAACCGACTCCTCAGAGTTGGATCTCCTTTTGCCCGAAGAAGTCTTGCCCTGGTCAGAGGGCACTCCCTCTGGTTCAGTTGGAACTGAACCGGGCTGGCCATCTGGTTCAGCAGACTTTTTGGCCTCCTTTTCCCTGAGCCTACCAACTGTGTTTTCCAGGGTAGCTGCAGGAACATTTTTACAAATCTGGCAGTCTGCATTGAGGTGGTCAAACCCCAGACCATAAACACAGGTGGTGTAGGGGTCAGCCTTGGCAAAGACTTCCCCACATACACTGCAGTGTTAAAACCCAGTGGGCCCGGTGTTTCTTTTGGGTTTCTCAGACATAGTGTCAGTCCTATCCAAACTTACCCATTTATGGCAATCCACCAGGTAAGATCCTCTTATTGGTTCCCAACTGTGTCACAGGTCATGGAAAAAAACATAATAAAATCCATTTTTTTTCAGAACCGATAAGAACCGGTAACCACACTCCAAATCACAGATTAAGATATTTTAAACAACCTGATCAGTTGAAACCGAACTGATAAACCATTTACAAGTTCCACACAGAAGAGAATTAATGTAAAACCTATCTAGTACTCACAAATACCACAGACAGTGCCTGAACCGACCGGTTGCAGTTTAAATTCAGTGGAAAACTGAGAAAAATAATACTTTAACTGACAAAATGAACTGAGCAGAAAGAGAAATCTCCGGAGCGACTGTTCAGTGAGGCGGAGTAAAGAATCTGATGGTTTGAGTTTGAAGAACAACAGACAGAGTTTCAACCGCGCTGGAGCTCAGCGTTCCATGCCTGGCATGGAAAGTTAACTCTTTCACCTCCAGAGCAGTTTGAAGGTTGGTACTCACTGCATATGTCAGAATATAGCAAGACTTCATATTGTTTGAAAGACTCCCACTAATGGAGAGGTAGAAAGTGTGGTCCACTATAAAGCCATCCTTGACTCAGAGGGAGATGGAGTCATTGCCCAGGAGTGTCAGGCAAAATAAAACATAAATGGGACAACCTCCAGCACCGGGACCCTGAAGTGCAAGAGGCACCTGGCTGTGCCATTGCCATTGGGGATCAGCAGGGCTAGAAGAAGATGAAGAAGAGGAGACAGAAGGAGGAGGCCACGGGATCCTCATGAGGGAAAAGAATGTAGGTGGAGGACAGCACCACAAGTGAGTATGCTAACTTGATCCTTCAAAGTTATTTTCATCTGTCAGTGCTGGAATTACACATTATGATCTTTGTGACTTTGTGCAACGGTGGCCCGATAAAGGCACAACTGTTAAATATAGCTCCTCTTCCCATTATAACTCAAGGGTGTATGGCAGTGATGCATGATCTTGACCTTCCAATGGTGCTGTAGAGTTAGGTGGGACCAAGGCCTGACAACCCACCTATAATTCTAGCACTGATTGTCTGAGGATTAAATATACCAGGGACTGGGGATTAAATATACCAGGTTACCACCTTTTTTGTGTGAACAGAACAAACAAAAGAGTTGAGGGTGTAGTACTATGTGTGGAAAATACACCCAACGCACATTAAATTGATCTGAGATTAGACAAAGAAAGTAAGATAGAACAGGTGTGGGTAAACTTAGTCCAAGTAGGAAACAATAATACTACTACAGGTGTGTGCTATAGACCACCCACCAAGGTTTTGTTTGGAGGACAATATGAAATTCATGGATGTCATAGAAGGAATAGAGCTAAATGGGAAACCGTTGATGCTGGGGGATTTTAATCTGCCAAATATTAATTGGGGAAATCCAACTAGAACATCAGATTTTGAAAAAAGATTTATGGACATCCTAATAACCAATAAGACAGAACAATATGTAAACCAAACTATGAGAGAAGAAAACTTTTTAAACCTTGTATTAATTAATATGGAAGAGGATATCACTGACTGTATAGTAAGAGAATCACTGAGGACGAGCAACCATAATATGGTAGAGTTCAATATAGTATGCAACTGCTCAAATGATAAAGAAACAACCAAAATCAAGTACCTGCCTGGATAAAGCCAACTACAGAGAAATGAAAAATTATTTTAACAAATGGGAGTGGGAAAAAGAATTACAAGATTTAATTGTTCAGGAAATATGGAATACAATCAAGTTAGAGATTGCAGAGTGTATAGATAAGTACATACAAGTAAAAACAAAGTACGATAGAAATGGGAAAATTGCTAACTGGCTAAACTGAAAAATTATAAAATGTATATGAAGGAAAAAAAAGCTTATGTCAAATACAAGAAAAATCCAACACCAGAAAGAAGGTCTATATATATGCAGAAAGAGCTAAAGAATGCAAAAAAAAAAAAAAAAAAAAACTAAGGCAAAGAGCAATGAAATTTAAGAATAGCAGCAAAGGCAAAAAACAATAAAAAGGCATTCTTTAGTTATATAAATTGACAAAGGAAAACTATGAATATGACTGGACCTTTTCAATTAAATGCATTTATTTTTTTAACACATCAGAAAATACCTTTGAGCTTGGAGCTCATTTACAAAGGTTCAACATCAAAAGACAAAAACAGTTGACATTGGTATAATTTACATAGACATGGATGCAGGTTTCGTAACAGTTGGATACTACCTGGACAAGACAGTTGCTAAGCAATAGGTTACAAGTAGTTGCTCTGTACAGTCAATTTCAGTTGTGTGCACATGGTTGGGGACTGTAAAATATGTGCATACAACCAAAAATGAGCTTATCTGGAATGACAGTTTTAGATTCATCCTGGTACTCTGTAATGAATGGTAACATCATGCTGACCACCACAAAAAAAAATCAAACGAGCATCATTCAAAGTAGAAAATTTATTTACTACGAGTGTTAAAAGTTTTACTACAATAAGACATTAAAAACTGTGACCACTTTGTTTTTACAGCACAACACGGCATTTTTAAAAGAAGTCAGTAATCATACTTTGAGTTACATTTGCAGTCGATAGTCTCTCAAGATTACACTTGAAAGTGTAAAACCACCCAAAGTCTCTGGTCTCTTTTGTTTTAATGTATCATCAGACCTCACGCATAAGTTCTGACATATCTCCTGTGCTTTGTGCCAGTTCTTCATCCTCATCCTCATCTTCTTCTGCTCCATTGTCAGATCCAACAGCAGCACTACAGATTTTGGCATCAGTTAGTTCACCTGAGGTTGGCTCGTGTGTGTCTATGTCAAGATATGCTTGGAAGTCCTCTAGCAGCATTCCGGCGAGTGGGAGTGGTGATTTGTGATCTGGTTGAAATGTATGCAGGTATTCAGACTGCTCAGACCGTGCACACAAACCTGCCTTTCTGAAACAGTTTTGTATTGTTTCGCATGAGACATCGGCCCAAGACTGATTGATTAGGTGAATGGCATCTAGGATGTTCAGCTTTTGAGCCCTGCCATTAAACACTTCTGTCCCCGAGTCAATATTGATCAAAATATTTGAGACAATGTGATGGCGGTAGTGTTGTTTCAAGCCATACCCTTCAACCTTTTGTCCTGCAGATGTGGAACATTGCCTGTCAAAATGTGGAACAAATGGGCAAAATGTGGAACACTGCATCAAATCGTTACCTAAGAAGCTCAAAACACGGTTAAAATGTTGCATTTATGTTCAGAAAGTCTGTTACTAATTGAATAGTATATTTTTTGCATCATTTACTATGAATTTTTGCTTTAAAATGTTGACTTTGAATGTGGAACAAGTCCTCACAATGTGGAACAGAGAGCTTTTTGGAAGTAAAATGAGGAACGTTCCTCGTGATGTGGTACAGTTGAGAGGTATGTTTCAAGCTGTAGATAACACCTTGATCCATCGGCTGAATGATGGATATGCAGTTTGGGGGCATAAAATAGAGTTTAACATTTCGCAGTGTCAGTGGCTTGTGTGCTGGATAGTTGTCCACTATCATTGCAATTTTTCATTGTTGGCGACGCCTTTTTTTATCAATTTAATTCAGCTAGTAGTGAAACACATCACATGTCATCCAGGTGTTACAGTTTGCAGTGTACTCCACCGGCAAAGCCTCTATGTTAACTCCCTTGAAGCACTAGGCTTTTTAAATTTGCCAACCATCAAGAGTGGCATTTTCTCGGTGCCGTCAGCATTTGCACAAACTAAGATAGACACCCCCTCTTTTGCCTTTTTATGCCCAGTTAGTGTTTTAGATTTAAAAGATAATGTTCTATCTGGTGTTGCCTGAAAAAACAAAGCTGTCTCATCAGTGTTAAAATATATTTTGAATTGTACTCTGAAAGCAGTGTTGGAAAGAACTGTCCAAATCCAATCATCGGCTGCTTGCTGGTCTGCCTTGGCTCTCTTCCCTTGAACTCACCGGTAGCATTTGGCATGCCTCTCTTTCCATCTGGACAGCCACCCAGATGTTGGATCAAAGTCCAGTGATATGCTTTGAAATAGGCTTTCACCTTTTGGAGTAGAATGTGACCTGAGAGTGGTATCCCCATGTCTGTTGTGGCAGAAAAACACCGTAGAAGAGCTTCCTCAACATGGACATCTTTTCCGTCCCATTTCCTCTTTCCACTCTTTGGAGTCCTGCTGCACCAGTCAGTAAACACTGATTCTCTGCTCCTTATTATACGGCCGACACAGAAGATGTCTATCTTAAACTCCGCTGCTAGGTGCTTTCGGCAGGCAGACCCATCTCTTGTCTTTCCCTGTATCGTATCTATATACTGAGGCAATGTCAGCCCATTTGAACTTAATCCCTAGCAAGCCCTTAGAGATATTGCACACTGATATTTTAAGAGTGACTACATTTTCGTTCAAAAAATGTTGGATTTATTAGTCCCTTTCTGATTCTTTTGTATAAGTGGGTCTGGTACCTGGGAAATTAGTGCTACACCCCATCGCTTCACCTTTCCATGATTTTTCCTTTCTTTGCAGATTATTGTATGACTGTTTAGGGGCATTTCTCTTCCCACCTCTTTCAGCCTGTTTTTCTCTGATTCCCTAACTTCTCCTAAATCAAGTGACATACATATTGTAGTTAGTATTCCATCCTTTCCTTCTAAATGTAGTTTCCACTTTCCTTCTCCTTATCTAGTAACTGTTTTTAAAACTTTCTGACAGTAGGTGCCCTCCCTCCCTCTCTTGTTTCTTTTCTTTAACATACTATTTGCCAGCAGATTAGGCTTAACGGTCTATCGAGTCTGCTCGAACTTTACATCCTTAGTTGGGTGCCGAGACCCTCCCATCCCTTGTGTTCCAGAAACCCCTATCATCCATCCCCACCCCCCTGGAACAGGACATCATCTGATACTTCCACTTTCTGCATCTGTCCCATCCTCTCTTGAAGCCCTCCACTGTGGATCTCTGAACTAACTCTCCAGGCAGTGCATTCCAAGGGTCCACCACCCTCTCAGTGAAAAACCTCCTCCTCTTTTCCACCCTTACCCTTCCATCTTCCAACTTCAAACCATGCCCTCTGGTGATACCTCCCTGCTTTAGTCTAAAGATCCCCTCCATGTTTACCCTATTTATTCCCTTGAGGTACTTGAAGACCTCAATCATGTCCCCCCTGTCTCTCCTCTCCTCCAGTGAAAACAGGCAGAGCTCCTTAAGTCTGTCCTCATACGTCAAATCCCCTAGCCCTCGTATCATCTTTGTTGCCCTCCTCTGTACCCTCTCTAGGAGCTGTATGTCCCTCTTTAAGTGTGGTCTCCAGTACTGTACACAGTACTCAAGGTGTGGTCTAACCAGTCCATTGTACAGCGGCAGAATCACTTCCTTGCTCCTAGAGGTGATCCCCCTTACGATGCATCCCAACATCCTGTTTGCCATGCTAGCCGCTCTCCTGCACTGCTCAGAGTTATTCATACATGCATCCACCATGACCCCTAGGTCTTTTTCCCCTATTGAGGCCTCCAGCGCCTCCCCTCCCAGGGTGTACTTGTGTTTAGATTTCCCGACCAAGATGCAACACCTTGCACTTGGTGATATTGAAATTTAATTTCCATGTGTGAGCCCAGCTTTCCAGGGTGTCCAGGTCCCTTGCAGGGCCAACCTCCCCTCTTCTCCTCAACTACTGCTCCCATCTTGAGTCATCCTTGAAGAGACTCATTTCACCCTATACCCTCCCTGATGTCCGATATGTATGCATTAAACAGGATCAGACCCAGGACCAAGCCTGTGGTACCCCACTACCAACCTCTCTTGGGTTCGAGCTCCCCACAGACCACTACTTTCTGAGTGCGTCCAGCTAGCCAGTTTTCAATCCATCTGACCATCAAAGGGCCTACTCCTAACCCCATCAGTTTCTCCACCAGACCATTGGGGGACAGAGTCAAACGCCTTGCTGAAGTCCAAGAATGATACATCCACAGGCTTACCCTGTCCAGTTCTGATGTTACCCATTCATAGAACTCCACAAGGTTGGTTTGACATGATCTACCTGGCACAAACCCATGTTGCCGACTATCCAGACCTCCCACCTCCTCCAAGTACACCCCCAATAGTTCCTTTAGTAAACTTTCCATTAATTTTCCCACCACCGAGGTCAAACTGATGGGTCTATAGTTACCTGGTACTTCCCTCAACCCCCCTTTATGGATTGGTACCACATGTGCCTCTCGCCAATCCCTAGGTACCCTCCCTGTCTCAAGTGACCTGCTGAAAAGCTCCGCCAGGGGTGCAGCCAGTATGTCCGCCAATTCCCATAGTACTCTCGGATGAATGCCATCCAGCCCAGGAGATTTGTCTTTCTTTAGGGCCTTGAGGGCTAACCACACCTTTTTGGCGGAGATAGCATCATCCGTCCCCTCCACCTTACTGGCCTTTTTATCTTTACCCAGATGTGACACCCCTGGGGTACCTCTCTCTCCCTCTTGCTCCAATTTTGCTGCTCTTCTGATCCCACTTACTGATGTTTCTATCCCCCTTCATGCCTTGCTTTGTAGATATCCCACCCCCCTCCCTAGTGAACACAGAGGCAAAGTACTCGTTAAATACCTCTGCCTGGTCCCTCACCTCTTCACCCACCCTCCTTCTGATCTCAATCTGATGAGATGGCCCTTAGTTTTTCTCTGCTCCCCAATGTACAGGAAGAACCCCTTTTCCCCTCCATGTGTCCCCTGCCAGCCGCTGCTCTTTAATGGACTTTGCTCCCCTCACCATACGGGTGACTTTTCTAGATGCAAGCTGGTACATTTCCTTATCCCTATCCCCTCTTGTTGTTTTATATTTTTTGTAAGCAGCCTTCTTTTCTCTGACTGCTACCATTACCTCACTGGACCACCAGCATGGTTTATGTGACCTTACTCCCTTACGTTTCAACTTAGTGCAGATCCTGACTGCCTCATGAAGTCCCTGTTTTATGACCTCCCATCTCCATTCCACACTTGTCATTGAGGTAATCCCCATCAAGTGATCCTTGAGAATATTTCCATGCCCATGAAGTCTGCCCCCTGAAGTCCACTGCCAGTGTCCTAGATCTCACCCTCCCCCTATGCTTATTTGAAACCAGACAGTATTGTGGTCGCCCCAGTCAGGGTCTTGTACAACCATGTCCCTTACCAGATCCCCATCTGCCAGAACCACATCCAGGACATGCCCTCCTTGTGGGCTCCATCACATGCTGTGTTAAGAAACATCCTGGAAGCCATCCAGCAGCGTCTGCTCCCTTGGCCACCTTAGAGGACATGGTTCCCCAGTTTGTACCTGGCATATTAAGGTCCCCCATCAACACCACTCCTTCCCCTTTTGGTCCACACTGGGCAATGATGTTGTCCAGCAAACCATCCTCTAGAACCTCACTCATCCCGGGGGGTCTATATGCTACACCCAGCTTGACCTTATTTCCTGCTGAGAATCATAAAGTGACTCATAAGGCCTCCACGTTTCCCTCTGCCTCTTCTACCCTAGCAATTTCTATGTCATCTCTAATGAACATAGCCACTCCACCCCCTCTGCCCTCCTTTCTATCCTTCCTGAGCATAGTGTACCCCAGTACGTTTAGGTCCCAGTCATGGTTTTTGTTGGCCCATGTTTCCTGACCTGCCACATCCACCCCTCGAACAGCATGGTCTGGAACTCTGGCAACTTGTTTCCCAAGCTCCTGGCATTTAGTAACACCAACCCCACCCTTATCCTGATTCTCTTTGTCAACCCCACCCAGATTCCTCATACTTCCATCCTCCCTCTGCTCCTCCTGAAACCTCCTTCCCCAATCTGTTTCCCCTTCCCCTTGGGCGTGAAGGCTACTCCCTCATCTGAGGAGAGGGCTTGGTCAGCCCTCCCTTATCCCTTCCCCTCACAAGTTTAAACTCCACCTTTCTTGTATGTAGTCAGCCATCCCTGTTTAAGGACTTCCTTCCCTAATGGGGCAAGATGAAACCTGTCCTTGGCATATAGTCCATATCCTCCCAAACTCCATTCCAGTTCCTAACACCCCAACCCACTCTCTTCACCCCACTTCCTGAGCCAGTCATTAACCTCTGTGAGCTTCATTTTTTTCTCCACTGAGGCCTTTGGTACTGGCAATATTTCTGAAAAGGTTTTGTTGCATCCATTATCCCGACACACTCTGGCAAGTTCTTGGAACCTTGCTTGGATTTCCAAAATGCTATTTCCCTCTAGATCATTAGTTCCCAAATGCACCAGGAAATCCTGTTTCCCTCCACAGTCCCTAACCATTTCATACACCATGAACTTTGCTCTGTGCAGTGTCAGCCCAGAGATACACACTACCTTCACCTGGCTATGGCATCCACCCCCCTGTCCCTCCCACTGGATACCCCTAATCATCGAGTCTCCCAATAACAGAACCTTAACACCGCCATCATCCTTATGGTTACCTCCACTATGCCCTCTCAGCCCCCCTTCCCCTCCTTTATTCATGATCTCACTTGTGGGAGTCTTCCTGCCTTACTAGAGACCCCTTGTCACCCTCCCTTTCTGCCTCCCTTGCTATTTTGCCCACTTAACTCAAACTCCTCTGAATAGGTGTCCCTTTAACCTCTCTTATCCGAACCATTTATCCTGGCCCTGATGGTTTCTCCTTCCCCACACCGCCATCCTCTCCCCTTGTAATAGTACCCTGCCTCCAGAGGCTCTCTGTGGGTCCCCTTTAGCTAGGGCCCCATCCTTGGTACTGACCCCTCTGCTGAAAGGGGGCTCCTCTCCCACCTCCTTGTCTCCCAGTTTCTCTCCAATCATGCTCTCCTCTCTCATGTCTGGAATATGTTGCATCTCCCCCATTTGCTTAACATATATGTTTCCCCTTCTCCCTCGGGGACTATATCCATCCTTTCCATTGCCGGTCTGTGATGCCCTATTGGTATCAGACTCCCTCCCCCCAGCCTCTGTATAAGTTTTCTCATTTCCACCAACCCCTTCCTCCCCCTCTAGGTTGCTTAGTAGCTCAAATTTATTGCGACACTCTATGTCAGCCTCCATCAAGTAACCCGAGATTCCCCTGACTGCACCTCTAAACTGCCCCTCTTCTTCCCCTCTTGCTCTGTTCACCATAGGAGCTCCTTCCCACAGTCTGCTGTTTTAGGCTTCTGCACAACAGCCCCTCCTGACTCTTCCCTCCACTATCTTTGTATTCAGAATGTTCACCCAGACGCTTTCCCTTGCATCAACTTCCCTATCTAAGGGTCCTCTGTCCCTAATATCCCCCTTCTGCTTGCTGTAACATAACGTCTTGTAATTTCAGAGTGTTGCCTCAGCCTCCCTCAGCCCCACACTTCTGCTCCATATCCACCCCTTATCCTTGGACACCCCCAGCTCCCCAGCTCTCCTTAACCAATATACCTCACTCCTGATACAAGATAACTGTCTACAGAGTGGGCAGCCTCCCTCTCTCCAGGCCCAATTTAGAATTATTGCCATCCCACAGCCTGTACAGCCTACAACCCTTCCAAAGATGCCTGCCATAGTGGAATATGGCCACCCTGTTTATCCCCCTCTGTTTATAATGGCACACCCCCTTTTCTCAGTCCCTTTCCCATGGAATACAGTTTCTCTCTATACTGACTGTAGTTATTTACAAACCCAATTTCAACCCCACCAATAAAGTTCCAAAGTCTCACAAACACATACAGTCCAGTGTGTGTTTGGTCCCATTAACAGTGTGTGTAAGCAGACATCAGGTACCGTATGATGTCACAGGCCCACCAGCTGCTGTTGCTTTGAATTTCAGTCCTAAAACAGAACTACTCAGCCTTTCAATCCCAACCCCCAGTGGTTTTAAGTATTTGAAAACCTACAAAACAGGGTGGGTGGGAGGCTCTTTCCTAAATCACGAGGCAAACAACACATTTAAATTTCCCTCTAATTAACCCTGACAAACAACTGTCCCCAAACCTCAAAAAGTTACAATATCACAGCCCAAGTAACAGTTCTAATTCAAGGTAATAATTTTTACCACATAGAGCTAATTTCACTTACAAACTATTCCAATATTTCAGTTAAAACAGAATATAAACCCAGACCTCTGTCCAACCAACCTGCTGCTTTCAGTTCCCAAGTGAACAATGGAGGCCAGGGTAATTCCTGTTTAAAGACAAGGTAATTGCAGCTAATGTCCCTTTCCCCTAACACCAGGCAAACAACACATTTAAATTTCCCTCTAATTAACCCTGACAAACAACTGTCCCAAACCTCAAAAAGTTACAATATCACAGCCCAAGTAACAGTTCTAATTCAAGGTAATAATTTTTACCACATAGAGCTAATTTCACTTACAAACTATTCCAATATTTCAGTTAAAACAGAATATAAACCCAGACCTCTGTCCAACCAACCTGCTGCTTTCAGTTCCCAAGTGAACAATGGAGGCCAGGGTAATCCCTGTTTAAAGACAAGGTAATTGCAGCTAATGTCCCTTCCCCCTAACACCAGGCAAACAACACATTTAAATTTCCCTCTAATTAACCCTGACAAACAACTGTCCCCAAACCTCAAAAAGTTACAATATCACAGCCCAGGTAACAGTTCTAATTCAAGGTAATAATTTTTACCACATAGAGCTAATTTCACTTACAAACTATTCCAATATTTCAGTTAAAACAGAATATAAACCCAGACCTCTGTCCAACCAACCTGCTGCTTTCAGTTCCCAAGTGAACAATGGAGGCCAGGGTAATTCCTGTTTAAAGACAAGGTAATTGCAGCTAATGTTCCTTCCCCCTAACACCAGGCAAACAACACATTTAAATTTTCCTCTAATTAACCCTGACAAACAACTGTCCCCAAACCTCAAAAAGTTACAATATCACAGCCCAAGTAACAGTTCTAATTCAAGGTAATAATTTTTACCACATAGAGCTAATTTCACTTACAAACTATTCCAATATTTCAGTTAAAACAGAATATAAACCCAGACCTCTGTCCAACCAACCTGCTGCTTTCAGTTCCCAAGTTCTTTACTCCACTTTCCTTTTTCTTTCCTTTTTCCCCATCTCTTAATTGTATCAAATTATATTTGTTTTACTTTTGATTGCTTTACTAGTTCTTATATTTTAATTTCTTCCTTCCTTCCAACTTCTTCTGTTATATTCCTTATGGTCTTTATGGTCTTTATTACATTATCTTTTTCCTTAATCCTATCTCTCCTGCCTACACCTTTTCCCTTTCTATCACCATTACTAGACCTTTTTCACATTGAAGAGAATTCCCACTTAATATATCTATTTCATTAATGGTCTTTCTCAGGTTATTCTTTAACAGAGCCATTATCTTTAACAATATACTACTACCATATGAGGTTTCTGCTTTCATTTCTTCCCAAGTATTACCGTTCCCACCTCCTGTATCTGACACCAATTGATCTTGTCTTTTTACTGTTCTAGCATATGTTCCTGTTACTTTCTCTCTTTCAAAGCCTTCCAACAAAGGAGGAGAAGGAGGGCAGTCACAGTCTTTTCCTTTTAGTTTCCCACAGGTGAGTAAGGTCAAGAGGGCACTTAGGGGGTGGGTCTAGTAGCAATCTGTTGGTATAAGAAGTCAGGAAAGCCTCAGACTGGTTCAGGAAGGAGCCCAACCCTACCTCATGGCCAATCTCCTGTAATGATCCAGTTTCAGGTTCTACCTTACTTTCATGCTCATATTTACTCATGTAATTCTCCCTAATGGCTTCCTCATTCACCACTCCAGTCCATTCCTTTTCCTCAGTCTGGTTAATATGTAGAATATCTTGGTCTTTCTGTTCTAAGTTTTTCTTTTCAACAGGTTCTTTTTCTAGTTCCCTGATCTGTTGTAATAGTGGATGCTCAGACATTTGTGTGTTAACTATGTCCTTTACTGGAGAAGAAGTTAAAGGTATCTGTCTTGTACTCTGAATTCTCAGCACCTCTCTTCTCCCCACCAAGTAAATAGGATTTCCTGGGGCTAATATATAGTTTATAATTTTTCTTTCTTTATACTCATATTGCCTTTCTCTTGTTTTTTTCCCCTTCATAGCAAGATTCCTAATTCTAATTTTCCTTTCCATTTCAGTTTTAGCCTGCCTTGTTATCATATCTACACTCTTATTGGATGAAGAGTGGGAGAAAAAGAGCTGCAAGAACTGCAAGACCACTTAAGGTAGATCACACTTTTCTCACAGCTAAGCTGCACACACCAAACGACTATCTTCCCACTGTATCAAAACATATAAAGCCAGTATTTCAAATACAACTTGTAGAGCTGTGATATTCAAAAAATCCAAGTTCATGAAATATAAGAAATTCTAGCCTCTTCTCTCTCCTCCTTCTTCCACGAGGTGCACTCATTATGTATATATAAAAAAATGAGGCACTGTTGCAGTAGTTGATGATTTTCCTCAGCTGCTTCTTTTTTATAATAGTCTAACTTCTTAGTCCAGCATTAAATCCAGTTTTAAAACATCTATTTTATTCTCTCTTACAGTATCTTATAGGCGTCCATTGAGCCAGGCTTTTCAGAGTCAATACAATTTTAAAGGCTGGCTTATGTGCTTCAGAAAGGTTCCCAAAACCATCCCTTACATGTCCCATGAGAGGCACTAGAGAGAAAGAACAAACAAGTGGGACATTAAGCCTTAATGACACTCACTTAAAAAGCAAACTGTCCACATCTACTACTATATTTAACCTTAAGTAATTATACACTCCTTACAGCCACACCTGCAGTTTATATTTCTATATTCTTTTATACTGCTGTATACAACTGTTCAATTCCCCTACTCTCACACAAGATCCTCAAGAGCCCCATCCATATCTGCACCACTGAAAAAGGAACACCAAAACAATGGAGCGCTTACTTTACTTTATCTGTGGAGAAGTGTCAGTTGTGACTCCAACTGAAATCAGCAAACCTTCCTTCTGCTGAGCACTCTGCCACTAGGTCTAAGAGCAGAATCTTTCCCAGCAGCAAGATAAAAAGTCTGCAGATCAATATTAATAACTTAAGCACCACACAGGCACCACACTAATGCTAAAATCAAAGCCGCAGCCTGAACTGGCTTACAGGCAGCCACAAAAGAAAAAGTACGGCAAAGGTACACAGTGGCATTGACAATCTTTCAAACTCAGATGCCACTATTAAATTGGGGGAAGCAGAATAGCAAAATAACATAAAAAGAGCCAAGTGTAGTCTCTGAAACAGGATGCAATGCCCGCAACTCCTTTCAGCATTCTTCATGATGAATAGCAACATCAACGTCTACTGATGCTCAAGATAGGTGAGCACCTAAATGCACAAAGTGGTCACCTGACTTGTGATGTAGAGTTAGACTAGTGCCAACAGAAAAAAAAATAA
Source organism: Neoceratodus forsteri (assembly GCA_016271365.2). Taxonomy (NCBI): domain Eukaryota; kingdom Metazoa; phylum Chordata; order Ceratodontiformes; family Ceratodontidae; genus Neoceratodus; species Neoceratodus forsteri. The sequence continues at coordinate 96,760,895 of CM057449.1, read as the reverse complement.
CGTTAGCAATCTGTTAAAATATTAAAATCTTAAAATTCATTAATCATAGATGCAGAGTCTCCCTACATAAAATCAAGAACTTAACTAAACTTAGCTGTCATAACTAAAACTAACTTAGTTGAACTTAACTAAACAGATTAAACATAAAAATCAAATCATTACACTATGCTATTCCGCTTTGTTATACAGGGGATCGTATACTTAAAACACTTAAAACTAGACTCCCCCACTGCAAAACATGGATAAAAGTATAGCAAATATTTTACTTGACTGCTGTTTGTATCTCCTTAGTAGCCACTCTAAATTTAACATAGCTTTTCAGCTTCTAGCTGTGGTAGCAAATGGCAGACAGAAAAAGAGGAGGTCACCACAATTCTCTAACACAAAGTCCTCTCTCTGAGCAACTCCTTTATTTGGGCTGCCTGATAATTCAGTTTCTCTGGTACTGCAGCATTCTCCTATTCCCGTTCCAAGCCTTCCAGAAGGGCCTCTGCCTCAGCTTGCTCTGGTCTGCTCTGTGTCCGCACTGTACTTGCTTCTTTATCGGTGTTCTCCCTCAGAGCTCCCTTCCAGCTCTCTTCCCCATATGAGTTTTCCCTCTGTAATCGAGGCAGAAAGATAATGGGAGAGTGCCGTATGACAGGGGACTGCTCAAAGATGTACTGGAAAGGAAACAAGCATTCTAGGCAATGTTAGCTTACCTTTTATAAAAAAAAAAAACAGTGTTGTCTCCCTGCTTCCCTTCCTTTCTCCACAAGGGAAGAGAGCATGTAGCATTCAGCCACCTCCTTAAGCCAGCTGTCTGTAGCTCTTTTCGGTGCTCAGACTCTCCTTTTTTTCATACACCTTTATCATTTGTAACTGCACTTTTGTATTTGTGAATTGCACTTTTGAATATGAATGTGACTGTATTCATAGAGCTCATTTATTAAGTACATTTCACTTGCTTATTGTTCCTATGCTTTCCCCATCCCACGGGTTGCACCTGTAAATGAGCCCCAGCTCAGTGTTCCTTTCCCGGTTACCAAAGGTTTAAATAAATAAATAAAAAGCCTCAAGTTTAACTATAAAATTGGAGCAATTGGACAGCCCAACAAAAACTGAACAACCGTCAAGTTCAGGAACAATACTAAAAACATTTATGTTGAGCATTGTAGGTCTTTTATGTTCCCCCGAAATCTTCTGCCATCTCCCCAAGATTCTCCCCAAGATTATTCTAACTGGTCCTTGTAGTACTTTGCTTTGGCCAGCCTTGTTAGGTTTGTACATTTCTTCATGAACTCCCTATAACTTTGATAATCATAAATCCTACCGGTGGCCTTGGCCTTGCACCACAGATTGTCCCGGTCCCTTATGAGTTCAAGCAAATCCTTGGTGATCCAACAATTACAGGAACCTTGGATTTTCCTCATTCTAACTGGGTCAAATATGTCACAAGTTACATTGAACTTGTCAATGAAGTACTGTAGAACAAGGTCTATGTCCTGGAATTTGTTCAGCAGTGATGAATCAATTTGGGTTAATGTTGCTTTAAAAGAATTAAGCAGGTCTGTCTTGAAGAACCTACTTTCTGCTAGGCTAAGTGCAGATTTCTTTATTTGTCCAGAAGGAGGTGACAGGCAAGTGGTCACTCAGGATACCAACCCTTTTGAACTTCATTTGGATTTACATAGATTTGCTAGAGATTTGAACCTTAAAACACATTTTACCAGCTTGAAGATGTGCCATAGCAGTTTATCTCACATATCCACCCCCACGACAACTGAGGGTATTGGAGCAGGGAGGGATGGTGAGGCAAGACACTTTCATTGTCCTTCAACTTATGTCTCTCCAAATAATGATGTGGTAAAATTTTTGAGAAGGTTTGTGAACGTGACTTTATGCCTTTGTTTGCAGAGATGTCAGAAGCAAGGTACATCGATATAAGTTCTATAGAAGCTCAAGCCAAGAGAAACAGAAAAAAATAAGAGTCTAGTTATTAAGCCTGCAGACAAGGGATAATATCTTGTTGTAATGTCAGAGAATCAATACATGAGAGAAATACTTTGGCAACTGAGCGATTAGACTATTTAATTTAAACTTAAGGGTGACCCAATGTTCCAATACAAACAAGAAACTGATGTGTTTTTACATGAGTCGATGTTGATGGGTATTATAACATCACAGGAATGCGGATTTTTGATGGTTGAACATTCAATTAGGGTAAGCATGTACATACTTCCTAAAATTCATAAAAGTTTGGTCAATTCACCAGGGTGTCTTATCATGGCAGGTATAGGCTTTCTAACTGAGTCCCTGTCAATGTATGTGGACACACATATTAGAAAGTAGGTTACAGGTCTTAGACCATATGTGAAAGATACCACACAGATTTTGAAAACATTGGGTGATATGGAGGTTGAAGAAGAATGGTACTTGGTGTCCATGAACATAACCTCCTTCTACACCAATATACCCCATGAAGGTGGTTTAGAGGCCTTGGATTTCTGGTTTTCTACAGATAGCAATATTAGTGAGCAGAAGAAACAATTCTTATTGTCAAGTACAGAACATGTGTTGATAAAGAACAGTTTTTCATTTGATGTAGAATACTGTCTTCAGATCAAGGGGGCAACTTTTTCTCCTAATTACAGCAACCTCTATTTGAGCCTATGGGAAGCAATAACAGTCTATGATGACCAGAACAATCCTTTTTTCAGTAGGATTGATATTTGGGGTTACTTTATTGATGACATATTTTTGGTGTGGAAGGGCACATTGAAGAAATTAGATATGTGTGTGCAGTATTTGGAAGCATGAAATGTGATTTTAAGATTCACTGTACAAAGTGATCTCACTTCTGTTTCATTTCTTGACTTGTTGATTACTAAACAGCCAGATAGCCTGCTGCACACTAATTGATATAGAAAGGAAACTGATCAAAATTCATTGTTACATTCCTCCAGTTGCCATCCGCGACATGGTGGAAAATATCCCAAAGGCCCAGATGCTAAGAGTAAGAAGAAATTGTTCTAGAAACTCTGATTATATAGCACAAGGATCAGAGATGTGTACACATTTTGAAAATAGAGGCTACAATAGCACATTAGTGAATGTGGCATTTGAAGAGACATTGTATACCCCCAGGGAATGATTGCTACTGGAAAGATCCCCTAGGGAATTAGATGATAGAATGTTTTTCATCACAAAATACAGTAGGCAATCCAGTGAAATTCATAACATTATTCAAAAACATTGGAGAATATTTTAAAATGAATCTCCTTTTAACTGAACATACCACCAAAAAGCCACAAATGGTCTACCATAAGGGGAAAAACCTCAGGGACAGATTGGTACATAGTTACCATACAAAAGATACTACTGACACAGAAGTGTCTGGAAATTGGCTGCCCCCATTGCCACATGGCAACTTCCTTTGTGGCAACTGCAAATTCTGTCCAAATATCCTGAGGACTGATCCCTTCAATACATATAATAGTAAAAGGTATAAAATGCATGATTTTTTAATTGCATAACAGAAAAGGTAATATATCTGGCCATTTGTACCTGTGGGACCTTCTATGTAGGCCAGACTTCAAACAGAAGATAGGCGAACAACAGGAAGTGATTTTGGCCGGTGACAGTAAGATTGTACTTGCTAATAACGTTAAAAATTGTAGTAATGCTACACAAAAATTTAAGTTTTCTGCTTTTGAAAAAGTTAAACTGGGACTGAGAGAGGGTGATCTGAAGAATAAATTGTCCTACAGAAAGTCATTTTGGATAGTCACACTGGGAGCATTAGTGCCCCCGGGTCTGTTCCTTTTGTAGCCTTAGGATGAAATTTAGTTTCTGATTTTATTCTGATTATTAACTGTAGATTTGTATGCTCTCTCGTACACGTTTTAAGTTGTTTTGTCCATCGTCTCTTTAAGTACTTGGCTTTTCCATAATAAGCAAGCTGATAAAGATCTGTTAAGAACTGTTACACTTAAATGAGTTTGCACTTCTCTTTCCTTATTCTGTTTGTATACAGCGACCCTACAAAATAGAGTATTGACTGTTAGATATTGATGTGCAATATGCTTTTCTTCCCTAGATTCTAATACAGATTTATTATATATTATACATTTTAACCTTTATATAAAAAGGGTGATGTAATATGAAGTGATACACTGATTATATAAGCAACATTTTTTTACTGGTTCGATATTTAGTGGTAGAAAAATGAATGCAATTACTATGTACAATAACGGTATTTTATGGCTGTTTTGATATAAATGAAATAATGCATCTTTTTATTATTGTTGATATAGGGATATTTATTCTGTTTTTTTTATCTTTTCGCACTGTATGTCTTAAGCACTTTACTGATTTGTATATTATGATGCACTATCTTCACTAAGACTGGTAATACCACTCTAAGAGATCTTGTATTTATTACCTGTGCATACCAAGCTCTGACATCTCCTGATGACGCACATGTAAAGTGCAAAACCAGTAGAGGATTCCATGACCATTTGGTTGCTCATGGCATTGTTCATATTTTAAACATTAAAGCTGATATTTTGGTGAAGTTCTTGGAGGAGTACTGGCTTTTGCTTGTTGTGATCTACTACTTCTAAACTGTGCACACTCCAATGCAGTGGAGCTGCATTTTTGCTTAGCTTGAGTAGTCACTTTGGGAGTCTGGATGAACTGTGATGCCTACAATCCTTGATGGACAGCTGACTAACAGCCAGTCTAAGAGTGTGCTCTTGCCACTTTTGCAATTGTGTCTAGTGAGTTCAGTTACGAGTTGAGAGAGGTACAGACTAGTAATCAGGTCCTCCTGAGGATCGGTCGCATTGCTCAGCCAATTGATGTTAAAGTCACCTGTTTTGATAACTTTATTGTTGGTTTTAAGATGATTCATAACTTCAATGACCTTTTCAAGTCCCTCGTTTGCTCTCCTAGGAGGAAATTATGCAAATTCTATTGTAAGAGACTTGGGTTGCATGCTGAGGATGAGTTTTACAGCAAGCAATTCATGGTCATCAGAATTCTTAGATAGGGGAAGCAGGCAACCTTGACTAGCACTCCTGACATAGATTTAGTACCCCCTCCCCTTTTACCAGCCCTGTGTTGCCTGTATACCACATATCCATGTAATGAGATTGCATTATCCTAGGCTTTTGGCATTAGAAAGGTTTCAGTGAGACAAGTGATGCCCAGGGTATGCATGTGAGTTCACACTTGAAAATGTGCCCATTTTTCCAAAAGATTTCCAGTGTTCATAGATGCCATCTTCAGGCCAACTTGTTTTTTTTTCCCAGCCTTAAACTGGGTGATTGGCAGCCTGGGGTTGGGGTGCACATTCCCTGATAGAAACAGTAGAATTAGCATTTGCTATTTTCCTGTAAATCTAATATGCATCTTGATCTTAACCCTCTGCTGGTTGAGTGACTTTGGGTGATGAAATCTGCAGGTAGAGTCAGGTGTATGAAAGTTATAGTAATGCCCCCTCTGTGCATTTGTTGCTTGTCTATTGGAGGTGGATGGGTGTAGGAGGTATCTGAGTTAGGACTATCCTGAAGCATCCCTTGGTGGATCCTGAGGGCTTCTTTATGAGCTAAGACTGACTCCTGTATTCCCTGTGTGTACTTTGTGGGCTGCTGAGTCACTGGGGCAACACCTATAAGTAGAAGGAGGTGTAACGTGATCAATGGGTACACTATTGAGCCCTCTAGTTTAGTAGGAGGTCAGTCATGTTCACTACACTATCTTGACTGGAATTATTTCTCAGGGTACTGGAGTAGTTTTAGGTTTGTGTGGGATTTTTTTTTTTAGTGCAGTATGTGAGTAGTGTTCCCTGCCTTAGGTATTCTTCAGCAGGCTAGAAGTGAGTCGCTTCCCTGCTTGACTAGAAAGTGAGTGCAGATCCCTGCATAAGACCCATTTTATTCTGAATGACGGCTTTTCAAAATATAGGCTTATACAAGCTGTGCTGCTAAGTAGTCAGGTGCCCTCTATAGGCAAATCTCTAATGTCTGCAAATGATAATGTGGGGACTTAGTCACGTGACAAACCATTGCTATATAACAGAGGCCAGCCAAGGGTGGGAGTGGTGGTGGGGTTAGTGGGGAGCCACCCCAAAGCACTGGCTGGTCAAACCTGCCTCGTTCAGTGGCTCCAGCGAAGAGAAATTGAGCTTCAGGGTGCCTGTAGCTGCAGGGAGTTTGGGAGCAGCACTGACCAGAGGCTGTAAATGACAAGAGGAGCTTGTGGGAGAAGAAAAAAGCAAGGGTTAGTGAAAATTAATCTGGGAGGGCAGTCAACGAATCATAATAGAGGGAGGGCTTAGTGAGGGACAAAAGATCACAATCTATCATGGATTGGGGAGAGGGGAGGAGGGGTTTTCTGTCTGAGCAGTAGTTATTAAAACAGGAGCAATAAATTTAATAACTTTTAGAAAACTCAGCAAACTAGCTTGAAGATTAGAAATATAACAGTTACCATTAAAGGCCAAACGTCTAGCACATTAGCAATGAAGTTCAAATACAGAGGGCTACCTCATATCAGAGGAGTGCAGTCTCTGTCAAAAATGTGCCAAGATTCAAAAGTCCTTTGTCTGGAACAGCTCAGCAGTCTGTGTATGAACCTGCCAAGTTCTGCGGCTCCAGGGGACAGAAATCAGGCTTCAGTGCGCTCATAGCTGCAAGGAGTTCAGACAGCAGCCCTGATCATGGGCTGTAAATGGCAAGAGGAGCCTGCCTAGGTCAGCTGCTCCAGGGGACAGAAGTTAGGCTGTGGTGTGCCTGTAGCTGCAGTTAGTTTTGGGATCAGTCTTACTGATGAACAAATTATAGCTGACACCCTTAGTAAGCATTTTATGAGCTTAAACCAACCAAAGGAGCAGATCCCATCCCAAATCTAGTAGATTTAAATACTGTATAACAAAGACCAGTGAAGCTATTGCCTTTGAGGCCCAGAACACAATGAATATGTAAAATAAACTAAAAATAGATAAATCACTTGGTCCAGATTGCATTCATCCTCTGGTCATGAAAGAGTTCTCCACTGAACTGGCAGGCCCCATAACACTATTATTTAAGGTATCATTAAAACAGAGGGTGGTACCAAATGATTGGAGAATGGCCAACATGACTCCAATATATAAGAAAGGGGCAAGGAGTGATCATAAGAACTACAGGCCCATTAGTCTAACCTGTATTGGAGGCAAAATAATGGAAGATTACATTAAGTAATATCTAGATATTCACATGTAGGAGACAGGTAATACTGTACTGACATAACACAATATAATTTTATACCAGGGAGGTCATATCAAACTAACCGTATGCAGTTCTTTGACACATTGAGCAGGGCATTGGATGAGGGGCGACCGGTGGATGTTATCAACCTGGATTTCACCAAAGTTTTCAATTTGGTACCGCATAAAGAACTAATCAATAGGCTAATTGAATTAAAGATAAATCCTGGTATTATTACATGGATAGCAGCATGGCTGAGCAACAGAATCCATAGGGTGTGTTAAAGAGGTTATGTCTCTGACTGGGGTAGAGTGACCAATGGGGTGCCCCAGGGATCTGTCCTGGGACCCACACTCTTTAATGTATTTGTATTGTCACTACAAACATCTGACAACTCATGGGTGAGCAAATTTGCAGATGATTGCAAAATAGGTTCCATAATTAATAATGTGAAAGCCAGACTAAGCCTCCAAGAGGTCCTAAACCTTAAAAGATGTGCAATGGAGTATAAGATGGTGTTCAATATAGAGAAATGTAAGTTCATGCACTTTGGAAGGAAAAACATGGAAGCAAAATATTACTTCTATAACAACGAACTTCGAAGTGCAAACAGTGAAAAAGAGCTGGGTATAACAATTACAAATAACCTGATATTCCATCATCAAAGGACAGAGGTGGCCAAGAAAGCAAATAAAATGTTAAACTGTATATTAAGGAACATACACAGCAGGGATAGTACTGTGGTGATGTCCCTCTATGGGTCATTGATTAGACCATTGACTGAGTACTGTCATCAGTTTTGGAGCCCCTGTTATATATATGGGATGTCAGATGGTTGGGAAGAGTTCAGAGAAGGGCAGCCTGGAATGTTACTAGGATAAAGGGTCTGAATAATGAAAAAAGACTGCTGAAACTAGGTTAATATATCCCTGAATATCATTGACCAAGAGTTAATTTATGCCTAGTATACTCTGCCTTTAAGAATAGAGATCTCTGGGACTGCCTAGAATTATAATCCAGAGTTAGTATTAGAATTAATAGAGCACATGACTATCAGTTAAAAGGTGAAAATTAATTCACAAATAAGACAAGTGCCTGGATAAACCAGCGAGTGGTTACCAATTAGAATGGACTACCTGATGAGGTGGTGTCAAGTGACCCAACTGATACTTAAAAAAAAAGTTTAGATATGTACATTGGTATTGCCACCGTCCATTAAATATGGCGAGTCCATCTGGCACAAGCTACTGACTCGAACCCAAACCTATGAAATCAAAGAAACCTATAAATTGTTTAACAAAATAAGCATTTACTCTAATATACAGCATGTAATGATGTCGTTCTGTTTTTAAGAATTTCATTTACATGCTTTCAACAAAATGTTAATAACAAGACGTAGCTCTGTTTTTTCTTACCATACTCGCTGTGATGGCATGCTTGATGGAGGGCTCCTAACCTGATCACAACCCCTCTGTGAAGATGATGGTATATGTGTAGGGGGCTGGAAGGTTCCCTAACAATTTTCCTGGACAGGCCAGATGGATCTGGAAGGAGAGGCAGGAAGCTTACTTAGTCACCTAGATGCAAGAAGTTTATTTACCAGGGACAATAAAAAAAAGATGACATTTTTTTGACACACTACACGGTAACAAAATAAACATTGAGACAATACGATCAGGACCAACAATTTTATTTTTTTAATTATTAGATCATCGGTTTACAGACCTTTGAGAAATAAACTCATTTACAAAGGCACCTTGTCAAGAGAGCGGTACATCACAGCAAACAAAACAGTACAATACATAATGCTTAGATTAAAAAAGCAACCAGGGTTACAGGTATTCACTGGTGGTACATGCTTAGTAATAGGTAGATCACAGTAGTCATAATATAGGTACATCATTACCATGTCAGGTAGCAACCTAAGACATTTTATTACATTAGTCAGCAGATGTTGCATGAGACCCCAGGTATATACAGCTAAAGCAGACAGGGCAGACCCAGTCTAGGGGTGAAGGTAAGGAGCAGGTGGGGGATTATGTGCAGTTGCAGCAGCGAGTGCTTGTCAGATGCCTTCTGAGGGAGACCTTGAAAGGACCAAGCTTAGTGGAGTCAGCTATATTGGTTGGGAGAGAATTGAGCCAGGAAGGAGCCATATAGCAAAAGGATCTCTGGGCCATAGAGGTCCTTACACTGGGGACAGTAAGGGAGGTTTTGACAGTACTATGGGTGGAGACTGAGGGAGAGGCACGCTGCAGGGAGGTGGTGACCCCAGGGTGGAAGAGTTCTAGCAGGGTCTTTTTTACAAGAAGGCAGCTTTGGAAGCGGAGTCTTTCTTCAAGGTTGAGCAAGTTGGTGGTGGAGTACAGCAGGCATGTATAGGTGTGCCTAGGGGCTCCCAGCATTAGTCTGCAGGCCTTGTTTATAGAAAGCTGGATTCTTGCAAGTGCAGTGTTGTCAGCTGCAGCATTGAAGGGCAGCCTACAGTCGATTAGAGACAGGACAGAGGAGATGATTGCCAATCTAAGGGCCTCTTGTAGTAGGCAGTCCCTATGGTGGTATAACAGTCCAGTCCTGACAAAGGTGGCAGCTGAAAGGGCATTGATATGGGGATGGAAGAAGACTGTTGAATTAAAGGTAATGTCCAGATACTTGTAGGAGGAAACCTGCTCAATGGGGTTTAGTGTGCTAGGCAGTATCATGAGAGGGGCACCACTGGTTTTGCTTTGGCAATATGAGAAGAGCATAACTTTGGTCTTTTTTAGGTTCAGGACTAGCCTTCATAATGTGAACCAATGCTCATCTTTATCAAAAGCTTGTTGGAGGGTGGCCTGCAGTGTGTTGGTGTTGGGATCAGTGGTGAAGAGTAAAGCATCATCCATGTAGAGGAGGATCTTACTTGGGCAGGACAAGGGGGTGGGAGTTGAGGTAGAGACTGAAGAGGAGAGGACCTAAAATGGAGCCCTGGAGAACTCAAGAGTGGACAGGTCATGTGTCAGATAGGGTGCTATTGATTTTTACACACTGAGTTCTGTTAAAGCGATAGCTGGTGAACCATGCAAGGAGGCAGGGGGAGAAACTAAGGCATCTGAGGGAGTCGAGCAGGAGAGGATGGCAAACTATGTCAAAGGCCTTGGAGAGGTCAATGAACATGGCGCTGGCAAGACTTCCAGCATCAAGAGCAGAGTGCAGGAAGTTGGAGAATTCAAGCAGCACAGTTGTGGTGCTGTGACCTGCATGAAAGTCATGATGTTCAGGGCTCAGGACATTGTGGATGGCCAGGCATTCAGCAAGCTGGTTGGCAACTACTTTTTTAAGGGCCTTGGAGATTGGGGGGAGGATGGAGATAGGTTGATAGTTACCTGGGTTCACTCGATCGCTGCTCTTTAGGATTTAGGATGGGAGTGATGATGGCAATTTTTCATGTGCTGGGGAACTGCCCCAGGCACAGACAGTGGTTGAGCAGCTCAGTAAATGGAACCAGGATAGCATCCAATGTCAGATGAAGTGGCCTAGTTTCCAGTAGGTCAGTGCCGGGGGGTTGTTACTACTAATGTCTATTTGCAGAAGGAGTCTAGCCTCCAATGAGGAGATGGTACGTAGGTAGAAAGGAGGTCGCTGGAGAGTGGGAAGGGGTGCTCCAGGGATGAGGTCAAAGAAGTTACTGGACAGGACTGAATTCAGGTCTGAGAAAGTGTAGTTTAGGCAATCTGCAATGCCAAGAGGGTCAGAGCAGACAGTTCCAATAAAGGAGAGTTGAGAGGGGGGTGGGGAGTGGGATTTCCCATTCAGCTCCTTTACATTATCCCAAAAGTTTCTAGCTGCCCCCTAGGAGGTGACAACAGTGGATTGGTAGTACTGGGCTTTGGCCTGTCAAATGGCCCCAAGTACACTTACTGCACTCAGCATTGTATGCTTGCCTATCAGCTGGCTTGTCAGATTCCATGGCAATGTGCCATAGGTTGTCTCTCATTTTAAGTTTCTGAAGAAGGGAGGGGGTAACCCAGGGCATGCTTTGCTTTTTGGTGCAATTTCTAGCGAAGGGGCATAGAGGTCACAGGCAGCATTAAAAGTGCGAGTAAAAAATCCAATGCCTCGTCTACTGCAACGCCCTTTACCTTGGACTACTGGGTGATGATATTCGCCACTAGCAGCTAGTGCAGAATGCGGCAGCTAGACTATTGACTGGTTCTTCTAGGGCCAATCACATAACGCCTGTGCTCCGTGGACTGCACTGGCTGCTAGTATGCTGGTGAATCACCTTCAAGGTCAGTTAGCTGACCTATAAGGCCCTACATGATCAGGAAACTGGTTACCTGAAAGATCTCTTTTGTCCCTACTGTCCCTCCTGCTCTCTCCAATCCACAGATGAGGGATTGCTGGAGATTCCCAGGGTTCATTTAAAGACATCTGGGACCAGATCTTTTTGTTTTATGGCCCCAACCCTGTGGAATTCTCTACCTCGTCAGGTGCAAGATTGCTCAACCATCCAAAGCTTTAAGGGGTATTACAAACATTTCTTTTTAGCTTTGCATATAATGATTTTTAATGTTGTTGCCTTGGATTCATTTTATTTACTGTAATAATTATTTATAGATTTATTTTATTATGTTATGTACAGGTGCCTGGTTTTCAGAAAGGTGCCTTTTACAAATAAAGTTTGATTTAATTTGATTTGATGAACAGTGCAAGCCTGACTGGGGACCAATCCAGTTGTGAGAGGTACTGTTTAAGGTGATACTGGCCACCTAGGAATAGATAATAGATGATATCACTGGGTGGTTTGTGGTGCAGGTTTGTTGTTGGCAGTGGACCAAGAGAATTGTCAAACCCAGAACAGGGTGTTAGCCCCTTTTAGTCCAAGTCTACTGGCTTAGATGACAAAATGACTGTCAAACCAAGCTTGGGCTTTTTTATGCCTAGGCTGATCGGCAGATAGGCATTGACTCCACCAAGAGCTTGTTACAAACAGGCTATGAGAGGGTGTCCCCTGATGAATAAAACACAAAAAGGCATACTGCTAGATGGACAAAGTACTTGGTGATCTTCTGCAGCTCTCGGCAAAAAGCTGAAGACCTCTGGTTGGCTGGTGGTTCTCTAGATGATCTGAAGCAATGACCACTGGTAGGCCTCCGGCACCCAGGACACCTCCCAAGAAGAAGACTGCTGGTGATGCAACTCGCTTGTGGCCTCAACTGAGTGACACCAGCATGCACACACTTCTGGATGGCCAGAAAAATAAGAAAGGTGCATGCACAATGTTAACAGGGGTCCCTCATGCTTGAGCAGAGGTGGCTCCTAATCTGACTCACTACTGGATACCTCACTAGCAGCTCTCTACCACTTACCATCACAGGACTGATGCTGGAACACCTGCATTGCAACTTTGGAGCAGGCTGACATCACTGGAGGTGGTTCTGTCACAGATGGTGGGTGGGCCGGGGACCTCCCTGGGTCAGCATCAGGCTCTGGTGAAGCTGCTCTTGGCAACAAAGGTGAAGCTGAATGCCCAGTACATCAAGGCACAGTTTGATAACACAGTTCAATAGCATGCAAACAATTCAGTTTCTGGCAGTCAGTTCAGTTCTTGTAGGAAATAGTCTTCAGGGGGAGCTAAGCAGACAACATCGCAATTTGGTTTGAGTGGTGGGCCATTTTGGCCATAGGGCCATTCCCCTGCAATCCACAGAGAGTTCTGTACCTTTATGGGTTTTTCATTTAGGCTATCCTTGCACCACCAATCCCCTTCCTTAAGATTGATAACCAGTTTGGTTACTGGGTCCCTGTGACTCCCTAAATGGGTACCGCCTCCCCCACAAATAGTGACAAAGGGCCTGTCATCTTGCCATGAGCTGGATATACCTTTGTCTTCCCCTTAGGGTATATTAATAATAGCTGTTGCCCCCTGGTGCAAAATGGTGCCCAAAGGGACATTTAGTTCCATTGCCCTTATTCCCTCCTTTCAGGGCTTTCAAGTCACGGTTCCCGTCTCTCTTTGCCCACCTAGAAGCAAACTACTAGTGGTTCCCCCTGCCTCCTCTGGATTCACTTCTAACTATAATAAAATAAGAGAGAAAAAAATAACAATTAAAGCTACAACAGCCCTGTGACCTTTGGCCAGCCCTGGGGCATTCCCCTTAGGACAGGCAGCTCACCCAGAGAGCCCACCACACCCTCCCTTTTCCTTACTAGGGCCCTGAAACTCTAACTTTTACTCTGGTCACTTTGCCTGCTGCCCCTTTCTGCATGTTTTGGGCTCCAGCCCTTAAACACATTATTCTTCCCCAGTCTGGTGCTTGTGGCACAAGTAAAATGCAAGATCAGGCCCACGGCCCACTCACCACCACAGCCCAGGTCATCTCTGTTGCTGGAGGGGTTGAAGAGGATGACCAGGGAGCTGCTGTCCCACCTAGCTGCTCAGTGTTGCTCTGCCTGCTAGGCAGGCAGTAATATAGGTCTGGTGTGTTCTTTCCACCCAGACCTATTTTTGTGTGGCGCCACATGGTCCAGCCACCTGAGGCTTTCCCCCACTCCACTCGGGGCTCTGGGAAGCAAAACAGATCGTGTTGGGGAGGCTTGGCTCCCACTCAGTGGACCCTGCTGCTTCCAAAACCACCAAGCCTGGATGAAAGATGGAGGGGAGTGACACCAGAGGAGCCATGAACACCTTCAGGTAATCTTGTTTTGTCTGTGCCCCTTGTGTCCTCCACCCTTCATGTCTAGTGGATGATTCCCTCTCTGGCCAGTCCCCAGCACTTTTGCAGGGCTGGGGAGGTCCTGGCATCTGGTCTGGAGATTGGGCTGCACAAGACTTGCAGAGAGGGTCTCTTGCTTGTGACCAACCTTGTCGGTGCTGATGCCATGAGATGGAACAAAGGACCGGGGGACCGGGGGGTGTCTAAGGCTGCAGGTAAATTGAAGGGGATGGAACAGAGGAGAACAAGGAAAGAAGAAAAAAGAACAACATTTTTTCATTAGGGAAAGGGTTCACATTTTTTTGTTTGGCCCCCCCCAACTTCAGGGTACTACATGTGTGTCACATCATGGGTGTACTGTGTCTATAACAGTGTCATCTAGGTGCATGGGTATGCCACTACACTGCCATATTTCATACATGGATGTGCATGGACTGGTGCATGAACTTAGAGGATATGGCAATAATTTTGGATTGCTTTCCAATTGATTGTTTTTGTCCAACCTTGACATTGTGAATATTTGTTGCATCACATTGCAATTATGTGCATGGCTTGGCAACTGTCTTCATTGTGACTATCCCTGAATTGCTGCGTATATCATGCCTACCATCTGCGTTCTTATCCGGATTGTTTAGTGGGAGTGATCACTGTGCAGGACTGCCCACTGCTCCATACATCCTCTCTCATGTCAGCCCCTGTAATAGGGAGGGAGTAAGACTGTCTTCCACTGCATGTGTGTGCTGTACTGTGTGCATCCTGATTCTCAGTCCTCACCCTGAATATTTATGTCACTCCATGACTATTTCCAATAGCACTCCTTATTTGAATTGTAGATTGGCAGTAGGAACTTTAATTTGGTGGACCCCTTAGTGTATATTCTCCTGACATCCCTTCAACAGTGGTATTGTTTGTGGTGTTCTGTGGATAGTTAAGTATTACGGCCCTTGGCCATCCCTTCAGGATGGGATGTGATTGATTACTACTCAGTTAATGTTATGTGTTCCAACTTCTAGCACTGATTTGAACTATTCTGCTCCATTTGGAACAGGAGATGCAGGAACTGCAAGTGTTATTGCTGTCGGTGGCAATGCCACTTCCACCTTCAGTGTGGCAGGAACAGGAGGACTGAGTGGGAGCAGTGTAGAGCCCCCAGTCTAATATGCCATCTATACTGTTAGCAAAGTGAATGTAGTAATGAAGAACCAAATGGAAAGACTCCTATTTTTTGGTGCTGCACCAAAACAAACCACTGGAACCTGTCCTGCAGCCGTGTACCATAGTCAATAGGCATCACTGCAAAAAGAATGCATCTGCTGTGTTCAGAAGTAGAACTATTCCTTAGGAACATCTGGCTGCCAAAACCTTACCCCTGCCTAGGTGCTGAATAACCACTGGTATTTCCAAAGGGGCCCTGCATAAACTGTGACACAATTCATTGGAAAATACACCTCCATTGCAATCCATTTAGCAGGTTGGTTGCAAGGGGGGTGGGATCAGGCCAGCAGTACAAGTGCACTGAGCTCAACATCACTGTGACCAGGCAGGTGATGGCAATGGCAGGTCACCTCATCTATATGATCCTTGCAAGTTAAAATTCATTATAAAATACCAGATGACAACTGTTACAATTGGTGCCTTTGCAGTCCAGTGCAGGTTATCCACTTGTGGCTCCATGGTTGCTGGAAGGTGGCATCATTAATTCAATGGCCAAGGCCATGTCACTTTAAGGATTGACATATCCTTGACTGCCCCAACTAATCTGTTTTGTAGAATGTTTGTGAATTATTGCTTGTGATTACTATGCCTGTGTAAGTAAACTGCAGCATTGAAGTATGCACTGGTGGTGAGGTGTGTCATCACCAGCCTAGTGAAGTGTGTTATGTCATCTGCAGAATGTTGAACATGAATGGCTAGTGAATTGGGGGAAGGCTGATCATGGCCTGCAGAGTTACGGTACTGTGGCCTTTCTGTGACAATATAAGAGAAGGGTCATTACTGTCCCTCAGGTGGACATCGGGAACTAGTCAGCAGAACCTGCTGTCAGGGTGAGAGATGGGTAGCGTTGCTACTGTTGGATGAGGTCACACAAATGATAAATGAATAGTGATATAAAAGCATGTTTGTACCATTATGCATTTCTATGTTAGGCAACCAGGTAGGTAAGTAAGTGAGCCATTGTGCACTACTACACATTGCTACTTACAAGTGTGACTGGAGTGGAGCACATGGAGATTGACTGTGTTGCTCAGGGGTCAAGGTAGGCCACACAGTTTGCAAGCTGAGGCCATGTGACAGAGCCAGAATCAAATCCTCATATGTAGTAACCATGGTACACATTTGTCATTGCTGTAACCACTTGTAACCCCCTTACCATTTTCTTGTCCATCAATGTCAATCAGGTACTATGAGAAAATGTTCAAGAAAAACACTTGTTGAGCAATTCATCTTCATCTGCAATGTTTTTATTTATCAGTATTTCAATAGTGGATCATTTGTTGCACCTTGAAGTAGCCCATGACTACTACCTATTGCTTTTTCATTTCCAGTGTCAGACCCAAGAATTATTACACAACCCCTGACAAACACCATCTCATGTCATCCTGAATACAACACAGTTTGCAATGTCCAGTTACAGGGTCCTTTAGAGGAAGGATACACACATCCTGTAAATGTTGCGGCAATACATACAGTGTTTAGTATCCTGAATATGTATTGTGTCCTGTAATCCACATGGACTGTGTGAGGCTCTGGTTTTGTCCACTAAACATGCAGTCATTCATCCCAGGCTGGAAAAGAAGTATCGTGCTCTGTGTGGGCAACATGCACTTTACAGATGAATAATGATTTCCATTCTAGAATGGGATACATGTCGTGTGGTGGTAAAATGTTGTGAACTACATATGTGGCATTGGTGACAAATCACAAAGTATATGACTATAAGGATGGGATTTTCAATAGATGATAAAGTTCCTTAGAGAGACAGTGGTTGAGGTGCTGATGAGGGGGCAGCCTAGTGGAACATGTATGTGGTGAAACATTGGTTAACCCTCATCTTTCACATACTTGTCTTTTTTTCTCTGTTTCTGCTCCTCCTGGGATGGCTTTGGGGGCTAACCCCTCTCTGAGCCAGACCACCTCCTGTCAGCATCCACCACCTGGCCCTCTTTGATGGGTGATTTCCACAGCTTGCTGCCTGCATCAGAACACTCCCAAGGGGATACAAGAGAGAGAGACCAAGATCCACAATTCAACAGCCCTTGGGCCTGGGGCATAGTTCGGGGAGGTGTATAGGCATCTCTGTGTATGGACATAGAGGGGAATTTTCTTGCTTTCTTCAGTCCTCTTGAGGTGCAGATGTGCAATGCTGTCCAGCACAAATTGAACATGCTTCCGTACCCATCTTGAAGATGTCTGCTAATGCCTTCAACCACGTTATGAGGTGGTCTGATGCTAATGCACACCCATCCTTCACTGGGGTTTCCTAAAGACAGGCACCAAATCCCTTCCTCCCTCCAGGAGAGGAGAGCAGTCTGTCAGACACTCAATTGTCTTCCCTCAGGCCAACCCCTGGTACCCATATTCATTCAAATAACAGCCAATAAAAGAACATGTCAAAAGGTTGTGTCCATGATGATTCACATGGTATGATTAGAGGCCAATCAGTGGTGTGTTCTGTGTGGCCTTAACAAACTGTCCACTAGTGTCCAAGCACTATTGCAGGGTACAAATATCACAGAACAAGAAGAGGATGAGGCAGCTCAGGACATTAAGGGCAGTGCCAAGGGACGAAAAGTGACATATCGGAGGGGCAAGAACTTATATGACTTGCTTACACACAGCCTGGAGAAACCAAATGGAAAAAAGATGAACCAAAGGGAAACCATAGATGTAAGAGCTGTTCAGCATGCAAATATGCACAAGTGGGTAAATAATTTTATTTACCACAGATGGAGAAGAAACATGAGGTAAAATCATTGATTACATGTGGAACCGAAGCTGTGGTGTACTTAGTCACATGTGCATGCGGGAAGTATTTTGTGGGAAAAACTTTGAGAATGATCAAAGAACTAATTCTCAAACACATTAGGTGTAGTAGACAACAGAAAACGAATAGCACCCTTGTAGCACATGTGGCAGAGATTGGCAATGCAGAACATTCTTTCACATTCTTGGGCTTGGAGCATGTGCAGTTGACTGAGAGGGGAGGGGACCTGGACAATGAATTAATGTGTAGAGAAACACTTTGGCAGTATAAATGGAGAATGTCATACCCCAAGGGCTAAAATAAAGAATTTCAATTGGCCCCTTTTCTGAAGAAAAGGAGATAGCTGTGTAAACTAACGATGGAAAACATTCTACTGATGTGCAATATTAATATGATCAGTATAGAAATATGTTTTTAAGTAGGACTTGTGAAATTTATATGTAAAATACCCTCCTTTTAGGTATAAAACCTCTTAGGTAATCTTCTGACATATAATATAAAGTAGTAAGTGAAAAATTAGAGAATGTGCATGCAGGGAGATTATGAAATTAAAAGCCATCTAGTTTGTTATAGTGTAGGTTTTTGACCACTTTGGAGTGCAATAGTAAATATATGACAATGTGTGTACATTTTTGAGTAGCTAGATAAAATCGGAGATATTTCTATATTTACACCTGTATACATATATAGTTTATTTTAGACCACTTTGGAATGCAATAGTAAAGACTGTAAAATGTGTGAGGATAGATATTTGAGAATCTGATGAATTTAAACATAGGTCTGTTTGCTATTGGTGGGTACTTAACATGTGATCAGAATGATGCGCCCTACATTGCTGGTGGTGATTGGTGCTCACCAGCATCTTGGAAAAGTGACAGGGAGGTCCTGAAACGCTGATGCAGAGGGAGAGGGCGCTGTTTTCTTAATATACGATGTGCTGTGTACCCTTTTAAGTGTGTTTTTTATTAAAGACCTCTTCTTTATTGTGACCAAGCAACCGACTGCTTTCTTTTTACCCTGGTCGAGTAGCCACTTTGAATTTGTAGTACTATTGCAGGATGCAGCACCTGGGCAGCGACGCCACTGTTGACAGAATTTGGGGAGTGATGAAGCATTACTGGATCGATAGTGTTGTACATAGTTCTTAATCATTATTGTCATGCATAGGTTTTGCACATTTTCTAGGTTTTGTTATGTAAATAGTGTTGTGGAGCTCATCTTTTTCATTTTTTTGTTATATTTGATTGTTCTTTTTGTGTTATTAGCATGCTTTTTCTGTTTTTCTCTTTCAACGTTCCTGTTCAGTCATCATTCATTACCTGTCATAACTTGTTTTTGTTTGTTTCACAATACAGACATTTCACTGCTTACAAAATACATTTTTGTCAGGTCTCAATATGGGGTCAGGGTGTGGCTTTGTATATGTATTTGAATTTAAATATTTATAATTTTACCATGGAAGAGCTCCACTGACCACTGCTTATTTATGAGGAGGTCCTCCTGGATAAGAAAAAACATGCTGAGAACAGCCAGAGAAAGAATATGTTATTTGAATTACCTTTGATTGGTTTCATATTGCAATTACTGTTTTAAAGGTAGACAGTACAACCGTACTATTTACTATTGTCTGTTTCTGTGGTATTGTTCATTTGATTTTGTATTGATACCCCTGGATCCTGGCTAATCCACTATGCAGTTCTGGGAGTTCCCACGTACTGTTAATGTTAAATTTAGCAGTTTATTAACAGTACCTTATGTAACCAGCAGAATGAATTGTAAACTGTGGCATATACTGACTTTCGAATTCCTTGTATTGTGAATGAAATTTTCTACAGTTTATAAACAATAGTTTATGCAAATGGCAGAATTAATTGCAAACAGTGGACAATTGCTTCCCACGTTTCTGACTAACAGCTTTGACATTCTCCAGACCACCGTACAAGGAATCAAGTTTCACCTTACACCACTTTTCAGAGCCTTTAGGAGTTCTTTACTTGTTCAGTGCTTGCTTTGTGTGTGGAACTATAGGAAGCAGTCCTCTAATATGGCCATCTGCAGTACTGCTTTTTTTATTTTTATCAGGGTCGCACCTGGATACAGGGGGCCCACTTGCAAAATAAATCAGTCAGAGGTGGCACATTGTTATTATCAATATTCCACTTACTTCTGATACATACTCATCATCCATCCCTGATTTTCTGGGGTGTCCCTGACATTGCCTTAGAGTTTACCTCTACGCCACCATTTTGAGTTTCTGTGACTGACTGTAAAGTGGGGATTACACTTGCGTGTTATGCTTTTCTTCTTCCACTCAGCAGGAGGATTGATAAATACTGTCACAGCCAAAGACATCTCCAGAAATTTCCTGAAACTTCTGTGATATTTCAGGAGAAATCTCCTGCTTTGTCCATTTACACAGTAGAGGCAGAGATAGAAACTCTTGAGAAATTTTGCAAAATATCTGGAAATATTTGACCTTGTCTGTGGCTACTACTATAATAGATTAATGAATCACCTTTCCACTGATTATGTACTTTGTCTTCTACTTCCTTTCACAATCAGTGCTCTGACACTTAAAAAAAAATGTGACACAGCACAATTTCTGAGATAATGAACCTGTGCTTAATACTGAGTTCTGGTGCAGCACACAGGTGAACTGAGTCAGCAAACGTGGGTTAAACAGTGTTGTCCGAGACTCTGCACTCTCAGGGACCCATTGGATCAGGTGGGGGGAGGTGAGGTTTACTGTACAGGTGGAAGCCTTCGGGGATTAATACAGCTGCATGTGCTTGACCACACTGTCTGTGGGTAACAGGATGGATTGGTAAAGCACATGGAAGTCATTACAGTACAGTAAATGGATAGGTGCAGAGCAGATTTCTTAATAAAAACAAGAAATAACCCATAACAGAGCTTGATAGTCATGAAATTCATGCCCCAGTTGCATTGGAACTCAGAGGCATGAGGACATAGATACAGTGCCCTCACAAGCAACTGGGGTGCCCATGAAATCCCTATCACCCCATCTCCTAGAGTGTCTTATTGTGCTTATAACGTGGCTTATCATTCTGACTTTCAGGTGACAGAGAAAGGGTGTTTGTAAGATAAACAAATTCTGGCCAGAGCTGTTAGGACTGCAGGCAATGAATCTGGTGTAAAAATATTGAAAATTACCAACATTATGTGTCTTCAGTAGCATAATATAACATAGGCTCCTAAATGTGCTTTTTATAATATTTGTACACCAAATTTTCAACATTGTCTTGTTATGATCCTAACTCATGAAGGAAGGGCAGTGTAAATGCTCAAATCCTGCTTGAAAAGTGATTTCATTTAGGGACTGCAAAATCAGTTTTCGTGATACAAAAACACATTTTGTGCAGGAGTTGAAAAATGACAGCTGTCACATTCATGAGGTGCTGTACAGAAATTGCTATGTTGAAAACGTAGGTTAAAATATTGAATATTACCAAACGTATGAACCTGCATTTGCAAAATTCAGTATAGGCTAAAAACCTTTTTGTTTTTAAATATTTTTACCCCAGATTGAGAACATAGCCTTTTTATGACCCCACCTCATGAACAATGGCAGAGAAAATTTTCAACTCCTGCCCTAAAGGTGATGTAACATAGTGACCACAAAATCCCCTTCAAAGATATGAAAAAAACATTTTGGCCAGGATTTAAAAAATGATAGCTGTCACATTCATGAGGTGCTGTAAAGATATGGCTATGTTGCAAATTGGGGTAAAAATATTGGAAATTATCAATGTTACAAGCCTGCATTCGTAAAATTCAATATAGGTGCATAACTTTGTTGTTCTTTACTATATTAACACCACATGTTCAACATAACCTTTTAGGACCCCACTTCATGAACAGGGGCAGAGAAAACTTTCAACTCTTGCCCAAAAAGTGATTTTGTTCATGAACTGTGAAAACACCTTTAGGGTCAGATTTGCCTAATGACAGTGCCATTGTTCATGAGGTGGGGTTCCAAAAAGACATGTTGAAAATGTTGACAAAAAATATGAAAAAAATGTGAAGTTATGCCACTAAGTTCAAAACACTATTGAACTACATTGAAGTATGTGCCTGTTTCTTCTGTTTGCAATCAGGCTTTGAAGAGTAAAGATGTGTTCATGATACAGAGAGGATTACAGCATTGGACCCCTCAATGGGTAAGAAAGAACTTAGGGGTGCAAGGTGGTGGATGCTGATTGGGAGGGTCAGATGGAGGGGTGTAATGGCTCAAAAGAGATCAATGGACTTTTGTTTTTACAAATAAGAATAAAAATGAGATTTCTACACTGGTGGTATGGGCATCCTAATGACACTATTATATTTCTGTGGGGGGATGGGGTGATGGGTGCTGAGAAGGAGGGTCTTGGAAGAAATATAAACATATTAAAAATATATCATAAACAGCGGTAATGGATGGCATTCAGTTTAAGGAAAAATAAATCATCGATCCTGCACTGAGTTGGGCACCCTCAGTGACACTGTTATGTTCTGGGGGGTGGGGGTTGGTGCTGAGAAGGAGGGTCAGGTGGGTGGGAGGGAACTAAAAATATATTGTTTAAAAAAATCACACATAACTGCACATGTGTGGTAGCAGCCAAGGGTCAAGTAAGGATTTGTGATTGTGACACTGGGGATTGGGCAGCCCCAGTGTCACTCTTATGTTTCTAGGGTGTGTGGAGTGGTGGGTGCTTAGAGTGAGGGTAGGGTGGAGGGATATCTCTAATTTTAAAGAAAAAACAAATACCAGTCACAGCTGAACATGGCACTTTCCACTATATCCAAGATTGCTGCTGCACTCTATTGCATATGCACGACTACTAGTGCATGCTCAGTAGGGTGCAGCAGCCATCTTGGACATGTCAGTTTGTGCTATTTTCTGCCATGCCACTGTTTTTTTTTCTTTAAAATTAAAGATATCCCCCCACCCGACACTCCTTCTCAGCACCCATCACCTCATACCCCCAGAAGTACTAGAAAGTGACACTGGGGGTGCCCAACTTCCAGTGTCTGATCATGACAGCCCAATTTTTTTAATTTTTTTTTTATAAAAAATAGTGCAGTGTGAGTTGAGTGTTCCACAGGCACAGAGGTGACTGTGGTGCAACTGCAATGGGTAGTTCAGTCGGAAAGAATGTGCAGTCCTTTTTTGATAGCAAGAGGACTGCAGAGTTCCACCCACTGTAGCCCTAAAAAGGATGATCTTTTTATGCATCCTTTCACAACACAAAGCAGTTCTCATTTACACTCTGAAGAAGTTTCTCACATGATGGTATGTATCTTGAAACAACTTTCATATACAGTAAATGTAGCTCGGCAACAGTTATGTGTAAATAACAACTACTTAAAACATTCTGGTAACATAAAAGTTGATTACAGTAACAAGGAAACAATACCCACTTAGCAACTATAAACACTGGTGTACAAGTTTTTAGGAGAGTAACTCTGCAAATAAGTGCAAAAGAAATATATGCCACAGACATACTAAATAAACATAGTGCTGTACTCTAGCTATTAAGTGATAAGCTGAGAAGTTTAACATAAAAAAATAGTTCACATTGTTCTGGTAACAGAAAACTTATCAGAGCTGCCCCCCCCCCCAAAAAAACTGCTTTCATTTAAAGTCCCTTAACTTGACAGCAACTGCAGCCACAGAAACATCTGTATTACCAGCTGTGTGTTTGCATCCGATTCCAATAACAAGAAATGGATGAGCAATACATCCTTTGCTATATCCATTCAAGTAAGTCAAAAGGTTGGTGTAAAAAGTTATTTTTACAGCAACTATGCAGAACTACACTTCTGCATAAATGGTGCATGAAAAAGAACCATAATGCTCAACTTTATCTACCAGCTATGAATTATTACAAGACTCCAGCACTCTGCACAACTGTAACATAACATATATACTTCACATTCAGGTAACATCATCTTTAACAGAGCTGGCATGCACCTTCTCAACACTTGCTTTCAATGCAATGTGGTTTTCACGTTTTGGTTACTGTGTTATGCAGAACACAAACCACGTGGATCTGGAACACAACACTGGACTGATGGCATTCCAGTTTTCCTTGGGGTGGGCATAAACAGCAGACAACTGTGAAAGTTAACAGTGCAGGACAGGTAACAATGACTGGACTATTTGTT
The DNA here is from genome assembly GCA_016271365.2 of Neoceratodus forsteri. Taxonomy (NCBI): domain Eukaryota; kingdom Metazoa; phylum Chordata; order Ceratodontiformes; family Ceratodontidae; genus Neoceratodus; species Neoceratodus forsteri. The sequence continues at coordinate 96,736,815 of CM057449.1, read as the reverse complement.
TTGTAAGTTTTCTTTTGGGGAAGGGGGACCTAAACAATGCCCAGCTGGGAATCTTACATATAAAAATGCTGCAGTGTTAGAACTACACAAATGCTGGTTCTGCCAATGTGAATATTCAGGATTAATCTGGCTTTAATCCTTCTTCTGTCAACAATGTATGCAGTATCTGAATTATGTATTGCACACAGATCTCCAAGAAGATGGCACCTGTGTTATGCTACCGTAACTGAAGACACAGAAAGGTATCACGGCACCTCTCAAAACAATTTGAGTGCACACCTGGTAATGAATGTAGTGCAACACATGTTCTGTCTCCTACTCAGGAGAACTCAAAATTCTCTGCATTGTCATCATTAGATAGCAATCGCAAACTCTACTATTCCTCTGATGATGATTCCTGATGCACATCACCTTCATCTGCAGGATCATGGTATCTTTGTGTCAATGAGAACGTGTAGTGCTTGGGTAGGAAATGTGAGTTCATTTTAATAAAAGTGAGGTAATCAGCATTCCTGTCAGACAGGCAGCAGTGCGGGTCAGTCACAATGGCACCTGCAGTATTGAATACCATTTCTGAACTTACACTGGCACATGAGCAAGTTAGGTACTCAATGGCAATATCTCAAAGTGTAGGCCAGATTTCAAGTTTGATTCACCAATATTGCAATGGCTCTTCATCAGTGCTTAGCTGCTGTGGGTCATCTAGGTATGACTTCACCATATGGGATGCAGACAGATGTGCTAATGTGTTGCCCTCAGGTGGCTGGTGCATGGAAACAACAATGCCCTTCAAAATGCCTCACAGAGCGTTTATGCTACCACTGCTATGTGACGATGGGGTGCAGGAATAGACACCATGCAGGAAGAGGAGAATGATGAGATGGATGCTGTCCGAGCTGTGGCTTCTGCTGTGGCTCCTTCAGATTTGTCTTCAGATCCTGTTTTTTTGACCCTTTGCTCTGAGTGACTTATTTGATTTTCAACCTAGCCAAGCAGGTTACCAACCCAGTGATCCAGATCAGCCGTCCCACCCACAAGAAATGACATCATACCATGCTTGTATCATAGACCTAGCAGGGTTTCCAGGATATATGCCTCAGAGATATTAATATGCATTACCCTGGGATCATCATCATGCAGCTGCATGATCCAGTCAGCCAGTTCTACTCCAACTGAGTCTACTGCCACTTCAGATTGGTCCCTAACATTAACCAGTGTCTGGCAGACTACATGTACCAGTGGTATAATCTGTATCAAGCATGCATTTCCTGAGCTAACAACCTGTTTAAACTGTTCAATTGGATGGAGGATTTGGATGACACTATCCATCAACATCCAGTGGGATGGACTTAATGACATGCCTGACTGTGTGTCTCGATCATGCATCTGCATGACATAGTCCTTCATTGGCTTGTACTTGTTAGGGGTCTCAGCCCTGCCAATGTTCTTGCTGGCAATAAATCAGCAGTAAAAACAACAGAGAAGTGGCATATGCTGTAATAAACTTGATTATTACAGAGAATCAGGCATTTGCCCTAAATCAAAGTCTTACCAGAGTAGACACTGGGAGCCAGAGTTTGCACTCCATCACCAATAATGTCAGAGGTCTTAGCCCTGCTCAGGTTCATGGTGGTAATATGCCAGCAGAAGAAACAACAGACAAACAGCATATGAAGTAATAAACTTGTTTATTACACAGAATTAGACATTTACCCTAAATCAGAGATTTAACAGAGTAGACACTGAGAGTCAGTGTTTCTCATTACCCCAGGGTATGAAGATGATCTCTGTGGGAAACTCTTGAACATAGACTTATATACTTAGATAATAACGATGAAAACAACTCTTACTTGCGTATGTTAGATACAAAAAACAGGAACTACTGGCCAAAAGTTAGGTGGTGCCACAGTGTTATCTAAAGATATACAAAATGTGTAAACTCAGCTAAAATAAGAACAAAGACATATTCATAAAACAGAAAATAAGTGCAGTGTTTCATAAATCCATATTATGGCAGTGTAGGCTATACAATTACTTCTCAGAAGAATAAACAAGAATAAATGGAGAGCACGTAAGTGTATTCTCAGCACAATGCTTATGTATTACTAGCAATGATCACAGTAATAATTGTGCTATTAACTTACACTTATATGGTAAGTACCTGTGCCCTATAGATTAGTACTGATTATGTATATAACATAATAGATATTGTCAGTGATGCACAGTGGATTGCCAATATGGGTGAGGGGACCAAATGTAACATTCCACCTTTGTTGCCTTACTGAAAAGGCAACACTACTATTGGGAAAATAGTGGGAGCAATATTCATTTACAGACCTACCACATGAGCCTTATAAAAGAATTTAAGTTGTTCACAGTTTTGTTTTAAAATGTACCATAGACAGCAAAAAGTCAGTATCAAAAGGATAATCAAAAACAATTGTATGATAACAAAACCTTTAAAAGTGAAATATAACCAGGTATTGGAGATTGTGGTGATAAGGTCAACGTCATAAAAAAATCAGTAAAGGAATCTCCTGATATGGAGATAGTATTGGACATTTAACATAAATAGCCAGGACGACATGCTATATAATGAGGTGTTGGGATAGGAACAGGGATAAAACACTATGGTAAATAACAGTGCTTTCATGACAAAGCAAAAGTTAGGTTATACCGTAGAAAAACAGTTTATAATTAATTACTATACAGTGTTATTGATTGCATTGAACACCTTGTTAAAACTGGTTTATAGCACACAGATAATCAAGGTAACCATGAAAGGAGTACTATTCTGGAGTTGGTATGAGGGTAATCACAAATTGACCAAGAATGGAATGTTTGTTTGTAAATCACAAAACAGAAACTAGGGATGTCAACACCAAAGGGTATTGATGTGCATGACCACATAACATGATTAGTAAGAACAGTATTTAATGCATTGTTCAAAATAAAAGATACACCATTGTCCATTGTGGATGAAGATTCCACTTTGAGAGTGGTTAAGGTATGTGATGGTGGTGTATGTTTTGCTTGATTGAAGAATCTGTTGATAATGTCTCTTGCCAGATATGTAATTATGAAACATATAAGAGCAGTCCATAATGTTTAAATGAGTAACAGTCCATAATGTTCATATTAGTAGCCACAAATTGGTATAGTTATAGGCAATATTCATCTGCTAAAAGGTTGTAACCCTACAGGACACATCAGGCTATGCAGACAATGAGTTAAAGATGGAGCACCAGCATGGCAAAAAAGGCAATGTTCATGCTGCTGGCAGCTGGATAGCTGGATTTGCAGAGGCCTTGGCAGGAGGTGTATTAAATTGTGCATTAAGTCCTTCAGTGGAATAGCCACACGCAGCAGCATAGCGTTTGTGTTGTGGAAGGTGATCACTCCCTTGCACAAGAATTGACAGTCCATAATAGAACAATCAGTTTGTATATAGCACCAGACAGACTTGGAAAACACCAGCAGTGAAGAAAAGTTGAATGAGTTGCTTAAAGATTTTAAACATGCCACTCTGTTGAAACCTGTAAACTTGTAAAACCTCTGTTATAAACACAGTTCATAAAACATACATAACTGTTTTGCACAGAAAAATAACTAGGTTATTAACAATGTCTTTGAATAAAGTGTGGTGTGATATAACCTAAGTTCCTGGCAATTGTAAAAGAAAAAGTGATGGTGTTGGCCGTGCACTTGGAGGTGCAGCCTGGTGGCCACTAAGGAGGAAACATCATTTGGTCATCTGTGAATACAGGCTACTTCCACATCTCAGATAAGGTTGTGACAGTAGTCAAAACATAGTTACCCTGCCTATGTGTTGCTGTTTGTAATGTCAAAGTTTGGCTCTAGATTGCTGTCAAATCTACTTGGTTTTGAAATGGACCTTTCATTTTAGAATAAACATGTTGACAGTACCTATGTGCTAGTGAAATTTGAATTTAGGCAGACTGGAAGGGCCTAGCAGTCCCTATCTGCCATCAACTTCTCTGTTCCTATGTCTCTATGAATAAAGAGGCCCTCTGGGGGGTCTTTCCTGTGTGTTCTGGAGAAAACTCTCCTAGGTATACTGAAGTGTGGGACCCTGCTACTGGGACTTGAGTATGGGTTTGGTATGCTTCAGGGAGGTCTAGTAACATGGCACTATGAAACCTAGAAATGTTGGTACAGAAGCAGAATATGAATACTGTCATATTGTTGTTGGGTAGATGTAAAGGGTACCTGGGACTGATGATACAATCAGACCACTAGTTGGTCTGCGTTGCTGAATTCCACTGTTGGGGGAACAACAGTTGGAAACATGGCACTGCTAGCAATGGAATGAATTGCACAATGCTGTGTAGTAGTATCATTTGGAGGTTGGGCACAAAAATCTGGGTTTATAAATGCAGTGTGATTGTATAAACCTGTGTGGTGTGAATTTTCCTGGCATGTAGACAGGGTACCATTGGGTACAATTCTGGTGTTGAGCCAACCTTGCAAGGTGTCTTTGGCTAGGTGGGCCATGCTGTCAGGCTTACCTCTTGGGCCCATATATCCAAACTGCACCCAAAAAGTGCACAATAGCAGTAGCAAGTGCAAGTCCATTGCACCCATGCACAAGAGGTGCAATATTCAAACACGGAGCAGGCCAAACTGCGCCTACAGCCAATGACTGAATATCACACCACCTGTGCCATAGCGCAACTAAGGATGGGAAGCTGAGCAGATCTGATGCACCATAGCGCAACAAGGGATGTACAGCTGAGCAATCCAGAGGCACCATAGTGCAACCAGAGATGCCCCCCCAGCAGCAGAGCAATGCAACTGCACAACCAGGGAGGTAGGGGCCCACCACCCATGCCATAGATAGGCACAGGAACACACAGCAGAACAGACATTGTTCCCCCACACCTCATGCACTGCACAACTGAGGAAGGGCTGGAATAACCACCGGCCCATGGAGACAAGCAAACAAGCCATAGCTGGGCCATGGTGCCCCATCACCCCCCCAGCAAGCTGTGACTGGCACACAAGGAGGGCTGACCACCCTGTGCCACACCATCCCCCCAATACAGAGCACACCCTGTACCATGACCCCTAGACACCTTACCCAGGAGCAGTGACCACCACTGCAGGAAACTCCATGCATGCCACCACCCCCACTGTGACACTGCAACCCCGTGCACCACAGAACCATGCAAGGCAGCCCCACCACGAGCACCCATCAGCAGGTGGCAGCACACAGCGATGCAACAAGGGCATACACAGTGCCACCACACACAGTCCCCCTGAGGTACTGCTGAGAGACCAACCATGCATTGGCACATGAGGTACCCCACACAGGACAAGGCATGCCCCAGACACCACCACCAGTGGTACAGCACCTTGCACAGTATCCCAATGACTCACCCTGACCCAGCACTGGCCACAACAGCCAGCATAGACACCCACAGTGCTGTGTGGAAACTTGCACCACACTGGATTCCACACAGTGCATGGACAGACACCCACCCATACCCAAGGGCACAACACAGGGACACAGTGGTGGGGCAACCAAACCCCCAGCATGGGCCCATGTAGACTGCGTACACACAACCCACAGTCCTCCATGGCACTGGAGTGCCAGCCACACTGCGCAGGCACTGTGGACCCGTATGCCACCAGCATTTCCTGGAGCACAAGTCACAGGCAGTGGTGCACATCCCCTGCAAAACACACAAGGCACTGCATGGAGGAGGGACAACAACTGTGGAGACCACAGTGTCACCCGAGGCAGACATGCACCACACCAGTGACAGGAGGCAATCCAGCAGTGTGACGGGTACAATGGCTGCTCTTCAGGGACTGCCACCACTGACATGCCAGCGGACCTTGCAGGTCACAGACATGCATGTGTGTCAGCTGCACAGGCCATGGATGGGCTAATAGGGGCACCATGGACACAGAGCATGCACCATGAACCACTGCATACAGTCATCCAGTGCAGAGGGAACAACGCACCCACCACAAACACTGACTGATAGCTACCCCCACACCATAGTTATCTCCACATGGACACACACACATACCCATGACCGCACCACCCCTGATGCCATGCACACCACTGTAGCTGAGCACCTATAACCCTCTGCAAATCAGAGACCACCACAGTATTCACATCAAAATTACTGTATTGAAAAAACATATAAAAGTTAACTAACTACAAAATATATACAAGGTGGGGTTGAAGGCCACAAACAAGGTGGGTTTGGTAAGGGGTAGGGGTGGACAAATGAGACAGGAAAGGAGGGGTGTGAGGGTGGGTCTATGGAGGTAGGGGATTTCAGGGGCTGAGGGACTCCTAGCGGGAGTGCCGCTCCCCACTCTGGCTCCATCTCTGTCAGTGCCCCCACAGGACCCTTGTGCCATCAATCCTGTGGAGGATGTCCAGTGACACCCTTGCCACCTGTAGGATCTCCCAAAGCACCTCCCTGATCTCTCAGATATGGTGTGTACCTAGGACAAGGGAGCACAGTCAATAGGTGTGAATGCACAGCCCCATACAGCCCGCCCACTGTGCATGGCATACAGCCATGGGACATACCTCTGTGATGGTGTGTGACCACCCACAGTGATCACATCCACATGATCTGCCCACCCAGGTGCATGCAGCCATGTGGAATGCTGCACACACACAGCACCACTGTGGCCATTTAATGACAAGGCTATGTGGTGTAAAGGCAGTGGCACAGCCATGTACTTGGTGCACACATGGACCACCATCGACACACTCCCAGATATGCATTGCCACTGGACAGTGTTGACTGTAACAAGTTGCATGCATGGCAGTGGTGTCCATGGATGGTGGCCATGCCCCGCTCCCCACCCTGTTACACAGCATGCAATAGTAATCATGGAGTTATGGCACTCACCATCATCAGGCCGGTCCATTGGGCAGTGAGGGCCCTCACCCCACCTGGCTTCTCTCTGTTCCTCCTGCTGCCAAAGATCACGGACAAGGCGACATTCCTCCGGGCCTGTGGTGCAAACATGGAGAGAAGAACATCAGTACAATCCCGTAGCAAAGCCCCCCTGCCCTCTGCCCCCAGGTGTGTGCCCTCCCACCCAGCCAGAACCTTCCACCCCGCACCCTGATCACACCACCACAGCCAACCCCAGATGGTCCCTCCCCCATATGCTGGACACATACAACTGTGATACCCAAATGGAAAATAAAAGTCTGTGACATAACACCTACCTGGCCATGGCACCGTGCCCATCCTAGCACATGCCTGCAGGTGGGCTAGCAGCTCTGGCTCCTTCTGCCACAGGTCCCCATACCTGTGGCGGCACTGTTCTGCACTTCTCTCCCATCTTGTGGCCTCCTCGAGTGCAGTGGCCACCTCCTCCCACACCTAGATCCTGGACCTGTCCAGGGGTCCCTCCCTGAACAGTGGCCCATGGTGTGGCTCCACAATCACCACTAGGTTGGCCAGCTCTATTTTCAACCACTGAGTAGCGCTCCTGCACACCATGCTCTCTGCTCAATCTGCAGATATGGCACTCTGCAGTGCAGCTCCCCACATGCAATGCTGTGCAGTACAGCGTTGCCATTCCTTATCCTGCTGTCACTGAACAGCATGATAGAGGTGCACTCATGCCTGACGCATGGCGCCTAGAGGGTAAAGGTCGGGCACAGGGTCAAGGATCTCTGGCACATGGACACGCACAGCACCATTGGAACCCAACGTGTGTAGCGCAATTGGCTGCCTGTGTGCTACCGCCAGTAGCAGCCTACCGCACAGTTGCTCCAATGCACCTATGATAGCCCAGTGCCACAGCGGCATGTAGGTGACCATTGCTATAGCGCAACTGGCACAATGGTGGCCATGCCCTGCATTGCTTACACAGTACATTAACAGCACAGCAGACACCTTCGTCAGCAACCCGGACATGCACAATGAGGTGTGTACTACGCATGTCACAGAACTGCGCCATTGGCTCAGCACATTCAACACAATTGTGCAAAGCGCAAAAGCCTGATATCCAGCCGTCATGTGCAAATAATCTAATCAGCCATTCAATGGCGCAACACTGCAATTTGCATCCACTTAAAGTTGCGCATCACCTCATTTGCAAGGGCTGTGCTATGAAAGTGAAACATTGGGATGCAGTGACCATTGTCGGTTACTGCAGTCAATTGGTGAGTTGCATGCTGTTTGGGAGTGTGGACTGTGGATTTAGGGACATGCATGGGACTGCACAGTCACAGGTAAAAACTGCCATTCTTACAGGCTAAATAATGATCAAGCATTTTGTGGGAGAGGAGGAACACAGTGGTGGGAGGAGGAGGAGGCCTAACTTTACCAAGGCCGAGACGGAAGCCCTGTTTGAGGCCTACCTGGATCAAGAGCCGCTTCTCAGCAGATGGCAGGAAACACCTCAAGCTCATGTTGCTGCATGGGAGGAGGTGGTACGTGCTGTGTACCTGCATGGCAGCCACCAGCACTCCATACAGGAGTGCAAGAAAAAGATGGGCATGAATGGGAGAAGGATAAAGGAGAAGATGGCTGCCATCAGGGCAGCATGAGCTGCAACAGATGGGGGACAGCCGGAGGTGGTACACCTGACCCCACAGGAGGAGAGGATTGCTGGAAGCATGCAGCATAGTGCCATTGAGGGTGTTCTGGGTGGTGGCTTCCAGATGCGTGGTGGCCCATCACTGCATGGTAAGTCATGGTCTGTCTATGGGGGAGGCAGGGTAGGTCACATGCAGTAATGTGACTTTGCTTTCCCTTACAGATCCTGAGCATCTGCATGGGTCAGCGGTGGTGGGCCTGTCCACTGAGGACAGTCAGCTGGAGATGGAGGAGGGGCCATCCACTACCGCAGGTATACATGGCTCAGTGCGACAGTGGGGCTGCCTGGCTGTCCACATTGATGTTGTTGTAACAGGTGCAGAGGAAGCCCTGCCTGTGTCCCAGTGTGCCAGCATGCTGTGCCTGGGACTGGTGCTGAGTCCATCACTGATGATGATGTTGCTAACGTCATGGGCAGTGACATGTGCATGCCATGGGATGGCCTCACAGCAGGACATATTGCGGCCATGGCTATGGGTGGTGCTGCCATGGAGGCCTGCCTGTCAGCACAGTCCCAGCCTGTGCCTGTCAGCACCAGTGGGGCAGCACTGGTGTTTGTTCAGGACAGTGGGACTGTTACGGCCACTGCGGCAGCACCACTGAGCCCTGGGGAGTGGCAGCTGGAGGGGCAGCATCAGCAGTGGCCAATGGGATTGGGGGTACAGGGTTCAGCGGCTGCATCTATGCACTGTCTGTGGACATGCCCAGACCTGGTCCTGGTGTGCAGCACCCACCCTCAAAGGGTGGTGAGTATCAGGTCCATGCACACCCTGAGGGACAGGGTGCTGAGGAGGCAGATGACCTCTTGAACGAGCACACCCACCTACTGCAAGCATCAGTCCAGCAGCAGATGCAGCTTGTGACATTGGTGGATGCACTGTGTACAGCTTTGGAGTGGGCAGAGGAGTGTTGCAGCATGGACACCGCTCTGATACTGGCAGGGATGGACCAGTTGTGGGAGGATGTGACCGCTGCCATTGACAGGCATGCACATTCAGTGCCGTCATGGCCACAATGAGCACACAGTCATGTGCCTATGCATCACGGACACCACACAGTGCACTGTCCACCCCCCATTCCTGGCGTCATGTGACACCCTCCCTGTCGACACTGGGTTCAGCTGTGTGCATCCCGAGCATGCCTGGCACAGGCATGTTCAGTGTACTGCAGACCCCTTCATGAGCATGGTCATGGTCACGTAGTGTAACTCCTGGGGGACCATCGGTGCCACCACATGAGGCCAGTGATCAGCCTGTCAGTGCTGGCAGGTCTCAGCGGGGCCGCCCACACATTCGTGGTTGCCAGGACACTGTGTCACGTGACTGACCTGTCTCCCAACACAGCTACTCTCTGGTGCTGCCCTGTGTGCAATGTGTCTTTCAGTGGGCAGTGGATGGGTGGGTACCCGGCCCTGCACGTGGACACACAGTCCAGCTGCATACCCTCCCTGCTGCTGTCCACAGTTGTGTGTGCATGATGATGCCTGCATTGCACGGTACACCAATGTGGAATGGTGCTCAGCATCTGATACATGCACATGGACAGGCAGTAGGCGTGGTGGTCTGTGGTCATGTGTGTGGCTAGGGTTGGTGTTCTGGGTCAGTGTGCTTCCTGCCCTTTGTGCAAGTTTGGTGCATTGTGTATGTGTGTGTGCCCATCCATGTGGCATGTTAGTCCTCACCCATCCCTGGTTGTGTGTGTAATTCCATGCCCTGCCACTTTCCTTGACAGCATGCACCCCTAGTGTGTGTCCATGCATGTTTGTGGGTTGTGCCTTAGCTACTGTTGGCTGCACATGGCCCCATGACTTACCTGGGTTGGCTGAAGTGCTCCTCCGTGATGGTTTCCCAGTGCAGCTGTGGCAGCTGGATCAGTCGGGGGCCCATTGCCCAAGGGGGGGCTGCCCATCACCATCGTCACTGGCATCCTCATCATCCCCATCGCTGTCCCCCTCTTCGACTTGTATGGCTATCCCCCATTCATTGTCCATGTAGTGCAGGATGCCACAGACCAAGAATGGCCCACAGGCCTTTGAGGGGCTGTACTGTAGGTGTCCAGACAACGAAAACATGCCTTCAGCATCCCGAACACCCGCTCGATGACATTACTTGTGGTGGCGTGTGCCTCATTGTAGGACTGCTGCGATGGGGTCACCGGCCGCTGGTAGGGTGCGAGCAGCCAGGGATAGAGTGGGTATCCACTGTCACCTATGTGTAGAGGGTGGAGGTTAGTTTGGTGATCAGCATTGCCCTTCCCCGGGTCATGTAGACCACTACCCATGTCACCTCTGGCCATGACCCCCCAGGCCCTATGATTGTCCATATGGTTTTCATACTCACCCACTAGGTGGCCAGTGGGGATGTCCCCACTCTTGAATGTGTGGCAAGGTGCTGACTGGTGCCAGATGAAGGCATCATGTGCTCCCCCAGGGTGCATGGCACAGACACTGATTATGCACCCCCTGGCATCGCACGCCACCTGGCAGTTGATGCTGGCATAGTCCTTGCGATTTATGTGTGCAGCTCCCTCAGGGCCAGGTGGTGTGCATATGGCCACATGTGTGCAGTCTTGTGCCCCTAGCACACCAGGCATACATGCTACCCTGTGTAACTCCTGTATGTTTGCTGTGCTCTCCACCGGTGTGCTGGGGAAGTGGATGTATTCTGCAGCATGTGGCAGCAGTGCGCTGAGGAATTGGGTGAGGTGGCATGACGTGGCTGACTGGGTTATGCCTGTGGCATCCCCAGTTGGTCTCTTTGAAGGAACCCGTGGTGAGCAAGCACATGCAAGCTGTCACTTTAGTCTCCATTGACAGGGCATGACTCCTTCATGTGGGTGCCTGCATCACATCACTGCACAGCTCACAGAGCCACCTCAGAATTTCCCTGTTCAGGTGGTACTGGACCACAATCTCAGTATCACTGTACAGCTCAAAGCTAGTGCGGGCTCGGTACTGCCTGTTGGGGGCATACCACCAATGGGCCCTTTCATGGCCATGCCCCCCTGCTGCCCACCTTCTCACCTCCCTTATAATGGCCTCCATCTGGAAAGTGGCACTGGCCATGTCCCTAGCTTGTGTTCACCCCCCCAGCAGCTGTTACTGTATTCACCCCTGCTGTCCTCACTGCTAGTTCCCCTGCACTGGGAACACCTGCCTGTGATAGCATCTGTGCTATGTGGCACTTCCCCCTTCTGCACTGGCTGTGCCTCCCCACACCTTCCCTGTGCCCCTGTGTTCAGGGTGCCCTTTCCCTGGCCTGCCCTGTGTGTCCCTCCTACCCAGTCTGTGTGGCTAGAGTTCTGCCTCATGTGCCTTCTCTGTAACGTTCTTGCACCTCTCCCTTGTTCCTTTTTATTTTGGCTCATTTCCGCTATGGGACAACTTCTGCATGCTCCCCTATTGCGCATGGCACAAGTTGTTGAATATCGCACTGTGTCATTAATGCATAGTTCCTCCCCCTTCAGTTGCACATGCCCTCATTATAATTGCACTGTTGCTTAGCATGATTTAGGGGCGCAACTGCCTCCTGGTGAATATCACAGAATGGCACAATTTCAGACTTGCATAGGTGCAACCCTATTGCGCACGGCACAACTTTTTTGAATATCTGGACCTTAATGTTTATTGGTCTGGTGCCACCACCCTGGTGTATAGATGTGCATGTTTTTTTCTTGTTGTAATCAACATGGATGGGACAGCCATGCTGATCCTTTTGTCTGAGTTTGGTGATGGCACCTGCAGATGAAAGAAGCAGTAGATTTGGGATGTTGGTGGGAGACTTTAGAATAGTGAGAGTCTGTGAAAACAACTTATTTGTTTTCCCAGTTGTTGTGTAGCTCCTCCCTCATGCTAAGTTGACTGATTTAGCCTCAACTAGGGCTGGCATACCCCCTATCAGGTGTGTTACACCCAAATCCTGTATTGAGTGGAACATCCTTAGATGGAGAGCAGAGTTCTGAGCTTGTACTTGATAAGCTGTGTCTACACATAAAAACACAATAGCATGAAATCTAAACATATTTGTAATGACACAATGACCATGTTGGGCATAGTGCACCACAATATATAGAGACACAAAGGTAGTGAACATTCCTAAAACAAAATTCTAGGAAAATAGATTGCAGTTAGACCCTTGAATGTTCCTGTATTTAATGTAGGCCTTGTGAGGGCTGTGGGTGAAGGCTGTGGGAATATAGTTTGTCATGCACCTGGTGAGATGAGTTGCAGAGGGTGGATATACCTTTAAGTGTTTGTGGAATGACATGGTGTTGCATGTGCATTTGTTTGTTTTTATGAAAGGAGAATTATTTTTGGTATCCCACCTCTATGTTTTTGTGGGTTTGAAGAAGACAAAAAGGGGCACTGGCTTGGCTGGATTGGATTGCCAGGCAGTGTGACTGGGATTAGCATGGCTTTTTCATGATGTATCATCTGGAACCATGAATAAATTTTGTGCCCGGAAAGGCGGATCAAAGCCTTTTGTCCAGTTGAAATATTTTGCATTGTCCTGTGAAGGCAGAATGATAGTGAAGGTTCAACCCCCTCCCCAGCTCAGCTGATTACTTATTTAGGGCTTAAGGCCCTTGTACCAGGACAGTACAGTTAGCATAAAGTCACCTGTTAGCAGGTTTTGTGTGGTTTGGTAACCACACTTGACAAACTGAAGGGCTGAGCTGGTTTACAATGTTAAAGTGAACTTGGCCTTTCCAAATTTTGAGAAATGCATTATTTGCAGACACACATATTTGTTTTTATTTCTGTGACTTGGAGAGATATTAGTATACCTCCTTTATTTCTGGATTTGCCAGCTATGGCTCAGTAAGGTCCAGAGGGACATTTGTTTCTGTTGTTTGCAGCCACAATAGGTGTTGCACTGGAAGGGGCAAGGGGTGCATATTAACCCAAGCTCCTTCTTTGATGAAAGAGGCAGCTTGGTTATTGTAGTAATGGAAGGGTTGTACTTTGGGTTGACCAATGCTGGTACAAAGGCCAGGCAACAAATTAGTAAATTCCCAATAACTTTAGCTGTAACAGTTTTGCATACATGACAGATGACACTCTTTTGACAGTAGGGGTGTGGACATTTAACCAAAAATATGTTAGCAATCTTATTTGCCAATGCTTCAGCACCTTGAAAGGTGCATGCTGAACAGATACTGATGGGGTGACCCTAATTTGCCATTAGAAACAAGGGCAATAGAGCATCCCAATGTGTTTCAAACTTTTAACAGCAATATTTAAAATAAAACTTCTACTTCATATATTACCACAGGCAGTTTGTTATTTACTGATTATTGTTGCCACCCCCACCCTGGAGGAGTGGTTCTTTGTACTTTTGGTGATGCACTGCCTATCAGAGGACTTCCTGAGAGAGAAGGAAAAACACACAAAACAAACCACAAAGGAACATCCTTTCAGATGTCCTCTCTGCGAGAGGTTAGCATTGATTTTAAAAATGCTGCTGCATTAGTTTGGTACAGATGTATGTCTTCAGCTACCCCTGGCAGGGTAGCTAATTCTGTGGCTGCTAGCCACACACACACTACTTGATTCCTGAAGATCAAATAGGATTACAAATAAAGTGCGAGAAAGAGGCATCCCAACTATCCTTGCTTTAAGATTATGAAACAATTGTAGCTTAGCTCATACAAGATCCGTATTTAATGCCTATAGTTGTAGATCATGGCATAATGTTTGCATGTGTTATATTACATTATAAAGCTGACAACTTTCAGTCCTGAAACAAAAGGTTAGCACAATTAAAAGTGAATGAGAAAATCTCCCAACCCCCTAGGAAATTAATTTTCTGAAAAAACACAGTTTAATATTTTCTTTCTTTAGCAGTTTAAACTGCATAGCAATTGACCTTGCTTTCCTTTCCTTTCCTGTGAGCTGATGAAGCAAACATCTTGTTATGGATGCTGGCGTGTTGGAGTATTAACTTCCTCCCCCCTCCCCGACTGATTGCCCTGCTTTGCAGGAGGAATCACATGATATTTTCAAGAACAAAGTGAAGCCATGGTGACAGTGAAGCTTCTTGAAGGAAGAGCATACATATGGTGGGCGGTGTTAAAGATAAGCCAGAAGGTTCTGGCTGTAAGCCCACAAGAAAATGTCTGTCCTTTTCCTCAGATAGAGTACAAGCACTGTAATAATAAAACAAAAGTAAAATCCCAGGGTTTAAATTATTCTGTTTCCATGAAAGTGTGCATTTCAAGTGAAAAATAGGTGCTTAAATAGGGAAATGCATCAAGTCTGAACCGGTAGGGCAAGGGGGTCAAGTGACATGCCAAAGATCACACAGTGTGCAAGTGAGGGCTACTGTGATTTAAACCAAGATGTTTCAGTAGTGTCCTTAAACACTATGATGTATTCAAGTATTTTCATAATAAAAGAGCACAAAGGGAAATTGCTGATAGAGGCAGTGTGGAGTTGCTTAACACACAATGTATGATTAGACTGGCATGTCATTGAAGCTGTCGTAGTGCCTATAATTTCGTTAGAAAACTGCAAAAGAAATTTAAATATGTGCTGACTGTTGTCTGTCTTGCAACAAATGGCAATTAACTTGAAACAGCAAATTCATAAATCCATGCCAAATATGTTCAAACACTTTGAAACTGCTTTGTAAAATAAAATAAAAAAATCATCATCATATCTGTTCCTTTGAAACTCCCAAGGTCTTATCCGAAGGTTGTAAAAATGCAATCACAACAGCTGTGAGTGTAGATACATATAGGAGACAAGGGGGTACGCCTTTGGGCTCAGCACCAAAATATGGCACTCGCCCATTTGAAACCTCTGTTATGAACATATTATTACTCTTTAGAAAAGAGTTCCAGGTTTTACCTAGAAACTATGATTAAGGCAGTTGTAGATCTTACTGCACAATATGTTCCTGGTGCATTGCCTTGAAGAGGAAAAAACTTAAAACCACGAACAGTAACAACCTATTATATCATATCTCTTCTACCCTCTGCAACATGCTCCAATCAGCAATCTATATATGAAAATCCTTCACATTAAACTTGTCCAGGAAGCACAATTCTTGTATCATAAAGTTACATGACTTAACCAATTTGTGAAAACAGAAATGACTTCCCCTGCCTGGAGAACACTAGTTAAGCAACACATTTTTAAAACATCCATGCATGTTTAAAACAAACAGATATGAAGAGACAAAGAAGCTTTTGCTTTCATATATAACTTATATTGCAAAACATGCTCTGTTGTTTTGAAGGCAGCTAAGGTTATTATCTCACAGCAACCTTGAGGACAGTACATGAATCCACAAAATAGAGATAGATGCTAAAAAAGTGAAAAAGATTGAAAGAAAAAAGAATTATCTTGGGGTGTGTGTGTGTGTGTGTGTGTGTGTGTGTGTGTGTGTGTGTGTGTGAACAAAGCAGCTCAGACTGAGCAAGTGCGTATGTAGGAACAAAACAGTTTGGACTGATTAGATCCAGTATGAGAATGAAAGAGGTATTACAGAAATAAAGCACATACAAACATCAACTAAAGAAAAACTGTAGGAAAAGTTACACAATATCTCATCACATGTCAATGACTGTTAGCATAAGATACACACACTTACCTCATCCTGTGTCAAGGAATCCCTTCTCTGTTCTGACAAATCCAGTTTCTCAGAGAATGGCTGCAAATCCTTGATGGTTACCTCTGAGTGCTGCAGCTATTAACCCTTTCAGATCAAGTTCCTTCTCCATCATTTCAGTAGCCTAAAAAGGCAACTCTTTTTTTAAAGCTGCAGTTTGCAGTTCAACAGTATGCAATCCTAATTGGTGTGCTTTAAAACAAGAAAAGATGGTATTATAGCAGGTAACAGTGTTGTGTCCAACAGACTCTGTAGAGAGTGGGTCTGTGCAGTCTGTACAATCTGTAGCAGCACTGGATACTGGGTTGAAATCCTACTGTTTGAGATCCCCAGTACTGAGGTTTGGCATAAAAGGGTGCAACCCCATAGGAGGCAAGAACATTTGAGGCATAAAGCCTTAAACCTGTGCATATATTAGACATTGTTAGGTAAACTCAAATGGACCTGTCAGTGGTTGCCCTTCTGTGTTGAACCAGACAAATGGTAAGGTGTCTACACTCACTCAATCTTGGAACTCAAAACTGTTATGGAACAAGGTAGGACAGCATCAACCTTGCCTAGTAAGCAGCCAGATCTTATAAGATGCTATGAAGTAAAAAACATGGGCGAGGTGGTACAGGTGTGTACACATACTTACTACCCACAAGGGTAAGGAAAGCCAGCAAACATTCAATCTTCTCTAGCTTAGACCACCTGCACACCATCACTAATAATGTCAGGGGTCTCAGCCCTGCTCAAGTTCTTGGCGTTAATAAGCCAGCAGAAGAAACAACAGACAAACAGCATATGAGGTAATAAACTTGTTTTATACACAGAATTAGACATTTGACCTAAATCAGAGATTTAACAGAGTAGACACAGGGGGCCAGTGTTTCCCATTACCACATGGTATGAAGACAATCTCTGTAAGAAAATCTTGGACATGGACTTATATACTTAGATAATAACCATGACAACAACTCTTACTTCCATATATTAGATACAGAAAATGGGTCCTACTGGCCAAAAGTTAAGTGGCTCCACAGTGTCATCTAAAGATATAAAAAATGTGTAAAGTTAGCAAAAATAAGAACAAAGACTTATACATGAATCAGAAATAAGTGTGGCGTTACATAAATCCGCATGATGGCAATGTATGTTTTATAATGACTTCTCAGAAGAATAAATAGAGAGCACATAAGTGTATTTTTGGCACAGTGCTTATGCATTACTAGCAATTATCACAGTAATAATATTCCTGGTAACTTACACTTATAGTATATGGTAAGTACCTGTGCCAAATGGGTTAGTACTGATTATTCATATAACATAATGGATACTGTCAGTTTTACTCAGTGGGTTGCCAATATGGGCCAGGGGACCAAGTGTTACATACTGCTCAAACAGCCTCTCAAGCATATAGAGCACTGAATTCAAATGTGTCAATATGTCAAGTGTTAGCAGGTGTAGTGGTGCTTTGTTAACTTTCTGTAAAATCCTGAGCTCTGATCTTGCCAGTGCAGAGCTATTAAAACAAATAAGCCAGAACCCAGAAGGTCAATAAAATAAAAATATGTTTTACTGTGCTTAAATAAGACAGCTTGAAAGCACAATACAATTGTAATACCTTATAGTGGGCTGGTCAGGAATGACTTTTTGGACCTGACTGCATTTTCCCACTATAAGGTATTACACTTGTTTTGTACCTTTAAGCTGTGTTATTTAAGCTCAGTAAAAAAAAATATTTATTTTATTTTATTTACCTTCTGAGTGCTGCCTTATTTATTTCAAAGTTTCTCCTTTCTTCTGCTTAGCACCAACTCTCTACCATGAATACTGCTGATTTATCAAAGAGAGCTACTGAAATGTCTGCAGATTTTGTGACTCACACTCAACATACTACTGACTGCATATTAAGTAGAGACACAGGTACCCCCACTCCACACACCTGTATTAACGCCAGCACCAAAACTTGGGATAATATCCACTTGATAATATTTATTTAATATAGGACAAGTTTCATAAATAAATTTCAGAAGAGCAGACTTAGAAACATAGAATTGGATAGCAGATAAGGACTGCTTGGCCCACCTAGTCTGCCAATTTCCCTACCTACTGGATAATCTGCAGATCCTAGTTAACCAACAGCCTACTTCCTCCTACCCCCACTAGAATTGCTTTATGTCTGTCCATTGCAATCTTGAATTCCTCCCACTGACTTTGACTCCACAACCTCCTCAAGAAGGCTATTCCATGCATCCACAACCCTCTCAGTGAAAAAAAATATTCCTCACATTACCTCTGAGACATCCCTCCTCTATCTTCAAATTATGCCCACTTGTTCTTGCTCATCTCTTTTTTCTGAAAGATTCTAACCTCTTAGACTTTGTTGATTCCCTTGAGGTACTTGAATGTTTCTATCATATCCCCCCTTTCTCCCTTTCTATTCCTATTGAAATTACATTTCGTACTCTGTTATGAAGCACCATCCTGTATCCAAAGCGGACAACACGCCTTCTGAGAAAAAAAAAAATTGCTAATCAGTGTGACCTATAAAGAGTATAGTAAAATAAGTCATACAATAGTAGATCCACTTAGTGTAAGATGTGCTAAATAGTCACCTTATTTGTTAGTAGAAACTGCTATAACTTTGCTCTGTATATTATTAATGTGAAATTTGCTGAAAGAAGCAAAATGCAGTGCTGAAACTGATGAAATTTACCTTCTTAGTAAGTAGAAGGAGCAATAACTCCACTTTGCATGTCAATTCATACACTTTGTAATGTGAATTTACTTATAATGCCAAGGGCTGGATGAGAGCCACCATATATACAGAAACAAACACTTGAAGTGTGGTTACTAGCTAGTCCAAACACAAAGAGCCTTTTCTTCCTGCTGTAGCATAAACATACTAAAACTGATGTGCACAGATGGTATCCTTCTCTCCAAGCTAAAAGGCAGACATGACAGTATTTATAAGGTCTCAGTAAGTCATGTATTTGTAACAGGGCATACTTCTCTAAACAGATCACCTGTTGTGAACTGAGTACCTTAACTATTAGCTCTTTAACTCTTTTAGTGCTGCACTCCACTGCTGTCATGTTAATATTTGGCTCTCTCATCCAATGTTTTATTTTTAATGCCACAAAGCTAAGAACAATAACACATACTTTCCAATTCAGTGATATTCTCTGACTCATATCTAATAGTGTATGATATCAAGTATAAAGCACACTTATCTGTTTGTTGTAATATTTGCTTCCTTCTTTGCTTAAGTTATTCAGCAGAATACAGTCATCACACCTTGCGGCCACTAGCAGTTGGTCTGTTTCTCCACAACATTTGCTGGTGTGTTTGTGCACCTTTATTGGTAACATTTTATATGAAAAAGGCACTTTCCCTAAACTATTTTGAATTAAATTTTGGAGATCACACTTTCTGCAGAAGTTCTTTTGTGAACCTGCAGAATAACTCAGATATCTTAACTTCACTTTCCAAGTTTCTTAACTCTTAGCTTAACTTCTGAAGTTTCTTTCTAGTTTGGCAGAGTTTTAGCGTCAGGGCCTAGACAATGTTGTAGATGGTGAGGGTAGCAGCCATGGGTATACCATTATGTGGGTAACTCAGATTGAGTGACTCATTTTTGAGTGACTCAGTTTGAGTGCTTGGAATGTTAGTGAACCTGAAAGGTTACAAAGGAGCTGATATACTGATGGTACAGGGGAAGAACAGCAAGTCAATAGGTTAGTGAATGGAAAAGGGAGGTAAAGGAAACCAGTATTTGAGATGTAGTTTGACAGGGTGAACCCGAGCTGGCCATGTGGTCTGGTGGTGAGGGTGTGTTCTTGCAGTGTGAGAGGAATCAGGTTTGGGGCTGCGGTAGGGATAGTACTCTTTTTGTGTTTTGTGTTTGGTTTTTGGATTTTTTTCCCACTTTACCCACTCTCCTGGTTTTGTGGTGAATGGAGCTCCCCCTAATAGCCCCCCTTCAGAACTTTCTCCATTACCCCAGTGTCAGACCCCCTGGAGTTGATTATAATTGGAAAGGGGGGTGCGCTATCCCTACATTTCATATATTTAAATATATATATATAACTTATGAAAGCAGTTGTTTTGTGTCTGGGTCCAGGTCTTTGGTTGACTCCAGCAAGGCAAGGCAATTTTCTTTATAAGGTGCACAATCCCAGAGGCTCTGTGCACCGAACATAAAAAAAAGACATATAGCAGTGAATAAAAACATAGTAACACCTCATTAAGAACATACCAGGATGAAAATTCAGCAAAACAGAAGTTTCAAGAAGTAAATCTTCAGAGACTGATCAAAGCTAAAGATGGTATCAGCAGTCAAAGGCCAGGCTGAAGAGGTGGGCATTTAGCCTCCCCTTAAACACCTCAATTGAGGGAACCTCCCAGATTGCAGGTGGAAGCAAGATCCACAGGGCTGGCCCAGAGACACAAAAAGCACAATCTCCCAGGTCTTAAGCCATACCCTGGGAATGTCCGGGAGGCCTCTCGAGGAGGAGCAGAGGGAGCAAGCAGAAGACACTGGTGTCAGGAGCTCAGACAGGTAACCAAGACCCAGCCCATATACGGCCTCAAATGTGAGAAGACCCACCTTGAAAAGGACTGTCCACCTGACTGGCAGCCAGTACAGAGCATGCAGAACCAGAGTCACATGACTGGACCTCAAAAGGCCCATCAGTAACTGGGCCACTGCATTCTGCACTAGCTGCAGCCTGTGGGGGTCCCTCTCATGACCCCAAAGTACAGAGCATTACAGTGGTTGAGCATAGAAGTAACAAAGGCATGTACTAGTGTCAGCAAGTCCTTGGGCAGTATGGGGGGCTTAATCCAGGCAATGCTCTGCAAGTGATAAAAAACACTGCTGACTACAGTTAAGGTCTGATCTTCAAAGGTCAATCTGCAATCTAGGATCACACACAGATTTCACACCCTTGAAATATCCACCAATGGAGTAGGCCCCAGAAGAAGTCCAGAGCCAGCACCCAGTGGCAACCCATCATGCCTGTGACCAGGTTCAATCACCAGCACCTCAGTCTTAGCCAGGTTAAGTCTCAACCAGCTGGACACCATCCAGTCATTGATTTTATTCAAACAGCTGTTAAGCAGGTCAACGACTCCCGATGTTCTGGTTACAAAAGATAAATACAGTTGGGTATCATCTGCATAGCAGTGAAACTCCACACTATATTGTCTGATGATGTTGCCCAGGGGTAGCATGTGCACAGCGAACAACACTGGTGACAAGATTGAACTTTGAGGTATTCTGCAAGACAGAGGGATTTGGGGAGGACTATAAATTCCACACCACCACCTGCTGCACTCTGCCCAAGAGCTAGGACTCAAACCATTTGACAACAGTGCTGTTGAGCCCACAAAACTCACAGCATTGATTAAGAAGTACGACATGATCCACAGTGTCAAAAGCTGATGAGAAAACGAGGAACACTAGAACTGACCTGTGTCCTCTATCTCTAGCTCTAAACAGATCATTGTACATGCTCACTAGAGCAGTTTCAGTGCTGTGTCTGGCCCAAAAACCTGACTGGAATGGCTCATAGCTATCTGAGGACACCAGGTGATCCTCAAGCTGCTGTGCCACCAATTTCTTAACAACCTTGCTCAAAAACAGCAGGTTGGAAATCGGACTGTAATTTGTCAGGACGTCTGGGTCGAGGGATGCTTTCTTTAGGAAGGGCTTCACCGGTGCTTCTTTCAAAGCAACTGGGAAGACCCTCTCCCCCATCAAGCACCTGTCAATCCTGGTGAACACTAGGCTAATGGCATTGGCACATCCCATTAAGAAACGCGACAGTTCTGGGTCCAGATCACAAAAGGTGTGCTTCAGTTTGAAGATCATCTTAGTCACTTCAGACACCTCCCACTGGCCTAAACTCCTCCCAGACAGACTGAGAGCCTCTGAAAGTCCCAACTCAATCCCTGTGAGGTAAAAGTCTCCCTGGTGGAATCCCTGACCAGATGGCTGACACTCTGTTAGAGAAAAAGAGAGCAAACTCTTCACATAAGGTGGTTTAAAATGTTTTTTGGTCATGAGACAGGCAGGATGTAAAAGCCTGTCCATGGTCTGAAATAGCAGAGATGGTCTGTTTCTCTTCATGCAATTTCCCTGGATAGAAATGCTGCCTTCTTATGGGAAATTGCCCCCTGGTACTCAACATAGTGAGAACGCAGGACCAGCCTGTCGGACTCCAGCTAGGTCTTCCACCTGCAACACTCCAACTTCCAAACCTTGATCTTCATCAACTTGAGATCCTCATCAAACCAAGGGGATCTCAAATGAAAGTATCTGGGTTGTACATGGACTGCTGACATGGCATCTAGAACTTCAGTAACCACCCTATTATAGGTGGCCACTGCCTTGCCAGTGCCAATCACACATGATGCGTCAACCCTATATAGGTCAGCTAACACCAATAGTCCCTCTGGGTCAACACCCTTTAAGGGGTGATACTTGACCATCTACACAGGGAAAAGACTTTCAGGGGGCCCCAAAGCTGAACTCCACAGTGCAGTGGTGAAACCAAATAGCCTGATCAATGTTGAGGTTGTCAGTCTCAAGACCCAGCTTGAACACCAGATCGAGTGTGTGGCCATGTTGATGAGTAGCAGCAGCAACCACTCATGACAGGCCCAGTGATTGCATCAGCTGGAAGAGGTCATAACCAAAATGTGAGGATTCTTTATTAACCCAGGCATTGAAGTCCCTTAGGATTAAACACCTGGGGGACTCCAACACCTGGTCGATGACAAGGTTTGCTACCTCATGCAGGAATTCCCCTCCCACCTCAGGGAGTGGTAAACAAGGAGAATCCTGCAACCTACACCTGCACCCCCATGTTCGGTGACACACTCAAAAGATTGGGTGCTACAAACTGGGTGCACTGAGAAGCCCAGACTGGATAAAAAAATGTTAGCCACTCCCCCACCTCTGCAATCCTTCTTCATACAGTACATCATGATATACCCAATGGGCACGGCAGATTCAAAAACAGGGCCTGCACTGTCACACAGCCAGGTCTCTGTGATGCAGGCCAGGTTGAGAGAAGAAATCAAGTCCGCAAAAATAGCCATTATGTTCCTCATTGACCTGGCATTGCAAAACACTGCCTGAAGAGGATTGGAGGATGCAGCCGGTCCTCTAGCTACCAACCCACTTGGTCCAGTGGAAACTCTGCATATGGAGACCAAACACATTGGGCCTCTCCCTAGGCTCCATTTATACCCAGAGCATCTCCTGCATCACACAACCTGGATGCTGCTCACCACCCCCTCCTCAGCTGCCCTCAGCACTCAACAAACCAAATACTACCTAGTAATACTGACCTCCATGCAGCACCAAGCTGTGATACCAGAAACTGGGAGGTCAGTAAAGGGGCAAAGGTCATGGAGCCGAGAGGCAGTGTAGGTGATACAGGAAAGGCCAAGGCATCAACACATCACCTACCTGGTGAGACCAGTCCCAAAAGAGCACTAGAAGATAATACAAAGTGCAATGACAAAAAGAAGCACTCAAATTAACAATCATATGTACCACACACAACACCACACACATGGCAACCACACAAATAAACAAAAAAAGTTAAAATACGACCCACCAACCCAATCACATACCCTACTCATTCCATCCCACCCACTAGTTCAGCCCAGCTAAACTTACTCAGTTTTAATTAAAAACCAATAATGATCACATACAAACTAACTAATACAAAGCAAACATGCAACCCTTAATACAAAGCAGATAGCGTACAGTATTGAGGCCCAAAAGGTAAAATTTTCTGCAAAACTAAAAGATTGGGCCCTCAACTAATATAGATTTTACTAGTTAATGACTCAGTCAAACCTACACCTCTACCAAACACACCGCATTCACATACACTCCCTTAGCTGATCCCAGTACCCACCCACCTCTACTCACAACAATAATTCACAATGAATTAAAAACCCTGACACAAACTAACCCCCCCCAAAAAATTAAATTGTCCCACCAAGACACCAACCTCCCAACACAAAAATTTCCCTCCTAAAATCCACCCCAATAAAATCCTAAACACATGAAATGGAAAGTTTTAAGAATAACAAGGCAGAGATCAAAGTGCATGGTGCTGTAGATCTTTTCCTTACTCACTGCTGGTCATTACTGGGTGAACTCCATGCTGGGTCCCACTTTTATTCTTATTTCCAGTCACTGGATCCATGGAACCCAAAAGGCATTTGTTATTATTGGCAGCAAGCTCTGTGCCTGGACTGGAATTCGAAGCTCTGGCAATGGATTTGGTGTCATCTGTATAAGTTTATTAAGCAGGATCGCTATCACTGGACCCAATGCCTTTTAATGCATAATATGCATTTCACTCTGCAGAAATTATTCTGGATGGGCAAGATTCCTTCTTCTCTCTGTTCTTGGTGTGGATTGGAACAACATTGTTTATTACATGTGCTTTAGGACTGTCCAAAGGTGGCTACATTCTGGATGACTATAAAAAAAAACTTTATTGATCCTTTGCTGGGTTTAGAAGAGGCATTAACACCTGAAACTTGTTTAATTGGGTAATATCCTCCCAGCCTCTTTGGACCTCACAAAGCCTATATAGCTTTAATTGCTGCTGCAGCTAAAACTATCATTGCAACACTTTTGATATGATGCCATCCCTACTTTTAAAAAATAGCATCAGGAGATGCTGCAGGCCATAGCGATTGAGAAGCATATCACAGATTTCCACCACAGGCTGGAACAATTTCACAACAGATGTGGGCCCTTACAGATCCTCCTGATTGCCTCACCTCAGATTCAGAAAGACTGATAGCATGTTAGAGATATGCCTAAACCAACTTTTATATATCTTCTCTATTTCTATTTTTTTTTTTTTGTATTTATGACAGTTTGCACTTAGGACATGAGTTTTCTTTCTCAGTTCCCTTAATCCCAAGTTCCACATCTTTTTATTTTTGTGGATTAGTTGTCAGGTATAAATATTCAATTGGGATAGAGATGATCTAGGTAGTGGTGGTGGGGCATGCACTTTATCTTCTTCTGTTATATGATGTTGTTTCTCAGATCGATATTGTCATGTCATCTATATGTATTTTCCTAGCTTGGCTATTTTTCTGGTGAATGTCATATTTCTGGTTTTGTTAATTTTGTCTTGTTCATTATAATTTAAAAAATGTTTCAATAAAATATACTTTGTTTATAAACAGAATGGGGGAGATATGGGGGGCAAAGCCCCCTGCATAAAAAGTTTTGTATTTTATTGCACCCGTAAAGTTTTGTGGACCCTCGCTCATTGTGGGTCCATTTTTGTGCACAGTTGCAAGTTTTGTTTTCAGTGACATGCACTCACTGATTTAGATGTTATGGTAATATTTTCACTATTATGACATAGAACTGCAGCCATGTTGTAATATGCTAGGTCTGAACTTTTTTGGTTGTTCTCCTTCCCATGTGGAGGCCAACAGCACCATCTCAAGGTGTTTACATACAAGGATGGCCGGTGCAGAGAGACCATTGTTATCCATTCCTCCACTCTGGTCATGCAAGTGTCAGTAACATTGCAGTAATTTATTCTCATACTTCAGAAATGGAGAGAATCCTTTTGCATGCTGTACCCCCAACTGTCCTTCAGATATCTGAGATTCATCCCCAAAGCTATCTGCAATGTAGCCACTGCAATGATTTGCTAGTCTATGGTTTTCCTGATGAAGAATACACTATTTTAATTCTTTATCAGTGTATTTACAAGCATGCTTTGTTGCTGGAGAAACTAAAAAATTCATTGAAACAAATTGAAACTAATCATCAAAAGGAGGCAATAAGTCATGTGTCAGGCTACATATGACAGACTTTCTCACCTGATGAATTTGTAGTGAAATAATATTTGGAAATATTTTTGTCACTTTCAGACTCTCAATGTGTAAGAATTTATAGCAAGATAGCCATCAGATCTGATAGTATCTTTCTCCCTTTCTAGAATCCCGATGTCTCCAAGGTCGTAGAGTAGTGGTCACCTATATTCTGATTGTTTTCTTGTCTGTGCTGCTGATGTGCTGTGTTGCAGTGGGATTCCTCAAATGTAAGTAGAGTTACCAAGTAGTCCTCATCTGGAGAGAATCAATTTTAGTTTAAAATATTTGATTGAATTTTATAAACACTATAACATGACTAAACACGAAGAAAAAAGTATTTCAGATGAGATGTTTAATTGTCTTTCAGACGAAACATTAAACCAGGGTCCCATCTGCTTGGTCTGGTGGTTGTTCAAGTGGACGTTAAAGATCCCATGTCACTTATTGAAAAGAATAATGGAATTTCCCTGGTCTCCAGGCCAAATTTCCCCATACACTAAAAATATCACAAACAGCTTAATCTGTTTCAGTTTCACTTGGTTACCCTCTGTATCTCCCCCCTCTCCCAGAATGAGGCTGAAAATAGACATAATTCACTAGTCCTCCTTTACCAGTCAACAAAAATTAAATTAAAAAAATAAAGTCTTGCCAGCAAAGTGGCGCTGAGGGTTAAGGCACTGGATGCCACACCTCACACCACTCCAGCGACCTGTGTTTGGGAACAGGCACAGGCTGTTGTGGATCAGCAGGGGAGGGAGAAGATCGAGCATCTGTAGGACTGCTCTTCTCTCCTGGGGAGGGAGGACTGGCAGTCAAGCTGAATGACTATCCCGAGGTGGAGGCCGGAGGGTAATGTGGGTTAGAGGAACCAGATGTAGGGATGGTGGTGTGGGATATCTGTGGATGCACTCACTCCTTTATGTGTGCACATCCTGTGTGTGCACCCTAACAATGGGGAAAGGGAGAAAATGAGGAAAAACACCTCCAGCTGCAAGATGATGACTGACCTCCCCCCAGGCTCCGCACCCTGTGACCAGGCAGGGGTAAGCCCCAGCAATATTGAAGTGATGGGGTGGGGATGCCAGTCAAAGAGAGGCAGCTGGGGGCTAAAAGGAGGATAAAGTGCTTATACAAAAAAAGTTTATTATACATATCCTATTACATTTACATTGCATACACTTAGACAGATGACTTTGAATGTGTTTAAGTTTGCTTTTGAAAGGTTGTACTTCTTATGTATCTGGGGAACTATGACTATGATTATTAATTCCATGTCTCGTATCACCAGTAGAGACTGTAATACTTTAAATCATTGAGCCAACATATATATGGGCTGGCAGTATAGCCTAGAGGTTAGAGTAATGAGCTGTGAGCGAGCTTGGTGCACCCATCAGACCAGATCTGGGTCTGATTTTCACAGCCTCCACTTGCATACTGTGTCACTCTGAGCAAGTCGCTTAATCACCCAATGTTCCCAGGTCACCCCTGAAAACAGGCACTTGTGCTCAGTGGGCCTTACCTGGTTACCAAAGACTGAAAAAGGAAAAAAACAAATTAACACCTTGTGGGTTTTGTCAACCCCCTTTATAACCAACATGTTCGAAATAACAGTGAAATATGAGACAACTGGAGAGCAGATGACTCTGTCATCCATGTTTCAAGCTACTTTCAATTAAGCAATAACAAAAGAAAGCTAATGGTTTATTGGGTGCATACAACCAAAGTGAGGAGTAATGCTTGTGCAGTACTGTTACTAATCAGATGGTAGGTTATATGATTAAATTGTTTGACTTTTATACAAGGAAACATTTGCCATTTGCACTCTCTGTCCCCTGTGGGACTATCTTCCTGTCAGGATACTGTGAAGGCAAAGGAACCCTACTGAGGAGGGTTCCACCCCTAAAGGTGCCATGGAAATGTAATGTCTTTCTTTCTTTCTTTCTTTCTTTCTTTCTTTCTTTCTTTCTTTCTTTCTTTCTTTCACTGTGTTAGAAAGCACTGCATTATATGGCCCTTTTAAAGGCTTGACTTTCGTACATATAATCAACATTCATTAAGAAACAATCTTATACACAAACGCATTATACACTTATTCAGATAACAAAACAAAAATGAATCGACTTTCAATGTAACAGTTAATGATATGCAAAATCTTCTATAAACAAAAGCACCAGGCTTCAAGTAATGAAGTCCTTTTTGCATTGTTTTTTAAGCTGTTATATAGAAACACAGAATTTGACGGCAGATAAGGACCGCTTGGCCCACCCAGTCTGCCCATTTCCCTACCTACTGGATAAGCTGCAGATCCTAGTTAACCAGCAGCCTACTTCTTCCTACCCCACACCCCCTAGAATGGCCTTATGACTGTCCCATGCATGCTTGAATTCCACCACTGATTTTGACTCCACAACCTCCTCCAGAAGGCCATTCCATGCATCCACAACCCTCTCTGTGAAAAAATACTTCCTTAAATTACCTCTGAGCCACCCCACCTCTATCTTCAAATTGTACCCTCTTGTTTTTTCTCACCTCTTTTTTTTTAAAGATGCTACCCTCTTGGACTTTGTTGATTCCCTTGAGGTACTTGGACATTTCTATCATGTCCCACTTCTCCCTCCTATCCTCGAGGCTATACATATTAAGCTCCTTTCATCTCTCTTCATATGTCTTCCAGTGCAGACCCTGCACCATTTTAGTTGCCCTCCTCTGGACAGCTTCCATCCTGTCTATGTCTTTGTGGAGATTGGGTCTCCAGAACTGTACACAGTACTCCAGATGGGGTCTCACCAGCTGTCTGTACAGAGAGATAATAACTTCCTGTTTTCTGCTGGTGATGCCTCTCCCTATGCATCCCAGTATCCCTCTAGCCCTCCTTGCTGCTATCTCACATTGCTTGCCCACCTTTAGGTCATGTGATATGACTACCCTCAGGTCCCTTTCCATTTTTGTTGTTGTTAGTATCTCACCCCCCCATTATGTACTCTTCCCCTGAGTTTTTGTTTCCCAGGTGCATTACCTTGCACTTCTTAGCATTGAATCTGAGCTGCCATACATTTGACCATTCCTCTAACCTTGCCAAGTCCCTTCTCATCCTTTCCACCCCATCTTGTGCATCAACTCTGTTGCAGATCTTTGTGTCATCTGCAAAGAGACATACTTTTTCTTCCAGTCCCTCTGCAATGTCACTTATAAAGACATTGAAGAGGACTGGTTCTAATACTGA
Organism: Neoceratodus forsteri; assembly: GCA_016271365.2. NCBI lineage: Eukaryota > Metazoa > Chordata > Ceratodontiformes > Ceratodontidae > Neoceratodus > Neoceratodus forsteri. Next base: position 96,707,506 of record CM057449.1, on the reverse strand, counting down.
ACCCTGCGGTATCCCACTAGTAACCATCCTTTCTTCTGAGTGGACTCCATTTACTATTACTCTCTGTGTCCTATTCTCCAGCCAGTTCTTTACCCTGGCTGTCATCTTAGGACCCACTCCCAGGCTGGCTAACTTGTATATTAATCTTTTGTGTGGGACTGTGTCAAATGCCTTGCTAAAGTCCAGGTAGACCATGTCCACAGCCCCTCCCTGATCTACAACTTTGGTCACCCAGTCAAAGAAATCTATCAGATTCATCTGGCATGACTTTCCCACTGTGAATACATGCTGCCTAGGGTCCTGTGCCCCTCTGACCTCTAGATACTTGACAATTCTTTCCTTCAGGAGTGATTCCATCATTTTCCCTATCACTGAGGTTAAACTAACAGGTCTGTAGTTTTCTGCTTCTGCCTTGCTCCCACTTTTGTGAAGGGGAATCACATCAGCCCTCCTCCAGTCCTCAGGTACCACCCCATCCTCCCATGATTTGTTAAAAAGGGTAGTCTGTGGTGTCACTAGTTCTACCCTTATTTCTTTTAGAATTCTGGGATGAATCTCATCAGGCCCCATTGCTTTGTCCACCTTCAGTTTTAAGAGTTCTTTCAGAACCCTTTCTTTTGTAAATGGGCTGGTATCAACTTCTGTATCCAGAGTGTTTCTACTGTTTGTTTTATGTACCTCCCCCTCTTCATTTGTAAATACTGAGCAAAAATATTTTAGTATCTTTGCCTTTTCACAGTCTCCCTCTGCCCACCCTCCTTCCCCTTTATTAAGTCTTACTATCCCTCCCTTGATCTTCCTTCACTCACTCCGTTATGTTTTGTTTATTTGTTTCACACAAAGGCTCGTTACCTCTGTGATGGCAGTTTTTATTATTCCTCATTGTTATTCCACCCCTCCTTCCTGACCTTTTGCTAGTGCATTCCTTAGGCACTCACCCATTTTGGCAAAGTCAGCCCTCCTAATGTTCAGTACTTTTGCCTTTGTATGACTTGACTCTATTGCTGTGTTTATTGTGAACCATACTGTTCGATGGTTGCTAGTTCCCAGATGGCTACCCACTTTTACATCTGTGATCCTCTCTCTCCATCTCCATTTGAGAGAATCAGGTCTAAGATTGCTCCCTCTTGAGTGGGATCCAATACTTGTTGTCTAAGTCATGCCCCCTATAGGGCATCTAGAATAACTCCACTCTTTGAAGTGGCTGTTGCACTCCAGTTAACATCTGGCATATTCAGATCACCCATCAGCAATATCTCCCCTTTTTCTGCCATTCTAAGTATACTTTCTATCATTTCCTTGTCCATTTCCTCCCCCTGAGAAGGAGGTCTGTATACAACCTGTTGAACTTTTGAAGCATTTCTGGGTTCTGGATATATACTGTTCTAGAAATTTTCAGCAGTATCTTTAAAAACATTTTGATTTTTAGAGGTTTTGCAAAAAGGCACCAAGAATGGCACTGCATCATCTGATCTGAAAGATTAGTATTTTGTTTTTGAACAAACATTCCAGTAAAGAGTCTATTTTTGTCCATATGTATGTTTTATATACAAAGCAGGTTTTATAGAATGTGTCCCTTTGACCAAATGGTTGACAATTCAACTTTTCATATACGGTACAGTGATTTTCCTGTTGCCTAGCTCGCAAAGATTACCTCCATATGGTATGTCAAAACAGCAAACTAAAATGAGCAGCTCATGAATGAGCACATTATGGTCATATTCAGGTTTGACTATGAAGGGATAGTGAAGGAGGGAATAGCGAGGGAGGATGGAAAAGAGGAGGGAATTTCAATGAGATGGAAGAAAGAGGAGGGAAGAGAGATAGGCAATGTAGGGATGTGGAGCATGATGTCACTGAGATACCCATATAGCATAGTGGATAGGAACACCAGCTGCAGTGATGGTGGTCCCAGGATCAGGTCTAGATACAGGTATTTTATTTAAATTTTTGATAGGTGGTGTTTTTTTTCTAAGCCTTTGCCATCCTCGGTCACTTGTCTTTCCTCCAGTGTCTGTCCCCCTTGGAGATGATTATAAAAGTTTGGTGAGTGCAGGGGCTTGGCCCCCACAATGGGGGCACTGGAGATACAGCCACCTGCACTAAACATTTAGATATGTGCCAATTTAGTATTCAGCAAATATGGTTGTATGCCGTATTGGTGTTTGCTAGGATGTACTCGCTGTTTTGTGAGTCACTGAAAACAGTTTGCTATTATGACATGGAACCCATGCATATTGCATTGTAAATGCATATTTGATTTTTATGATCTTTTTTTGGATGCTCCCCTATAGATTTTACTCCCATACTCCACTGATGACAGTAGACAACTTTGAGCCAGCATTATTCTAGCATCATCAACCAAGTGATTCTTAAATGCATACAATGTATCTAGTTTTTGTGCAGTAACTTAGCTGTTTGCAGCACATGATTATCAGCATTTAATTGGGGGTCTAATAAGATACTCAAGTATTTGAATTCATTAACCACATCAAAACAGTCTCTCTCTCTCTCTCTCTCTTCTGTGGATACTTGAAACTCTTCCTTGACTTTTCTAATTTTATGAGGTGTATTAAACTGCATGACTTTTGTTTTCTTTTCATTCATTGCAAGCCTGTTTCTAGTGAAGCAGTTTGCCATTTTCTTATATTCATCTTCCAAGATTTTACTTAGATTGATTATGTCTTTTTCTGCTGTGTAGAGCACTACTGTACATTGTCCTCCATTAAAGACCATCCTTGCCTATTTGTACACTGATGGTAGTTCACTTATGAACCAAGAGAATAGCCACAGTCCTAATTTTGATCCCTGTGTAACCCATATTCTACCTTGATATATTTATACAGGACACCATTTACAATTAATTCACAGATGTATGGGTCTCCAATGGAGAATCAGAGGCCAACACACTCTTAATGCTGACAAGTGTTTTAATATGTGAAGTGCTCAAGTGCTATACAGCACATTAATGGTTTTGATAAATGTGCAAAGAACTCTGCTATTATCAAAAACACTAACTTCATCTGGGTTACTATACTTTAAATCAATTATTGTCTGCAGCCTTCTGACCCCTTAAAGAGTTCAATTATGTGTAGCCATAGTGACTGCACCCCCCACTAACAGGCATTGGGTGTGCATTGGGGTCATAGGTCCTAACTCTCACCCCATTCTCCTGTACTGCACCACCTCAGTTTGTTTACACATGGGATGGGGTGATAGTTAGAACTAATGACCCTAACACGCACCCCAATGCCTGTTGGTGGGGAAGGGGGAGGGTTGGTGTGCAAGGGGGTGGGAACCCTAACATCAAATTTCCTAACTTTTGTCACTGTACAGCAACCCTAACTGATGCATTAAACAGTTTTTTGCCATGAAAAAATATATATATATATATATGTATATATATGTGTGTGTGTGTGTATATGTGTGTGTGTATATATATATATATATATATATATATATATATATATTAATGTATATATATATATATATATATATATGAAAGACAAATAAACATCCATGAGAGGTAGTGAATGGGGAGCAGTATGAGAATTTTTGATCGGGACACTGTGGGGACTGGGCACACCCAGTATCAAAAATTAAGTTTTGGGGGGTGCTGAGAGGAGGAAGGGTTGGGTGGGAGACATATGTATAACTGAAAAAAAAAGTTGGCAAAAATAAAAATAGTGTAGTGCAGCTGCCTTTAGAAGCAGTGAGTGGAGTACTTCAGAGATGTGGTATCTCCAACATGTTGTTTGGTCAGAAAGAATGTGGGAGTCCTTTTCTCATAGCAAGAGATCTGCAGGGCTATGCCCACTGCAGCTCTAAATAGCCAGTATTGCCTAACCCTCTTTTTCCAGTCAACAAAAAATAAATACATGGAAGATTAGAATAGTTTAAAAAGTGTATGCACATACTTATAATACCAAGGTGTGCTAGATGCTGGAATGAACAGTACACAGATGTCACCAATAGGAAATCTTCCAAAGAGCTCAGGCAGTTAGCTGACTTTTTTTTATAATGTTTTTTATTATTAATTTCCAAAGAGCCATACACATCACAACATTACATTATTATAGGGAAACTATGAAGTTAATAACAACTTTCACAGAAGGAATTTAAAATAAGAAGTCCCTGGGAAAGCACTGCTCTTAAAAAAGGATATAGAACAATTAAAAAATATATAATATTGAGAACAATTAACCAACAAGAAACATCAAACAGTATGGTCCATTCACCAAAGGAGATGGTGCAACTTATGAAAGATGACAGGAGATAGTATAAGCATAAGAATTAGAATGCATAGGAATTCTGGACAGATATATCAGTCCATGGCAGAGCAAGGGTTAAAATTAAACAATTTTAGCCAACAAAAAGTTGTGTATCAAGGGGTGGTGAATAGCAACCACTATGCAATATCTAAAAAGGAGGAGGGGGGACAAAACAGAATGAGGAGAGGTTTGCTGAACTTACACTATACCCTTTCATAGTGTTTGGCTTTCATCAGGGAACAGAGAGTTCAAAATGGCTCCTGCACTGTGACAAATCATTCCCCGTACCTTCCAGGAAAAATGAAAAATGCCCAAAAGCAAGTGCCTGTATTGAAACAACTCTCTACTGAAAAGTTGTGGGAGGGAGACAGAACACACAAGTGTTCAAAATATACTGTTGGGCCAGAATTAACAAAACCAGTATCCACCTTGGGAATAATTCCCAACCCACTACCTCCATGTTCTCCATCCCAAACAGCATGGCTGCTGATGTCACCAGAATCTGCAGATAGGCCATGTTTGAAAACTCACCAGAAACAGCCTTCCTATAAGCCACCAAAACTGGGCATGTCCAAAATAATGGATGTACGTACCTTTGGCCATCTGACACCTTCCACACACCAGGGAGATCATTGCTGGTAGTTATGTACAATTACTGGTAGGAAGTATAACCAGTGAATACATTTCAATTTGTACTCCTTATACTTGTTACAGACATAGATTCCCATAAGGGATTGTTACAACAGACCCCAGTCCTCCTCTCACATAGAGCCAAATCTCATTCCCACAATAACCTACTTTTAATCATGATATTTGGGAAAAACTCCTGTCATGTTGTACTACCTTATTGACAAAATCACTAGGGTCCACCCATGCCCCAGACACCAACCACTCAAACTGGACCAACAGTGTTGAATTAACAAGAGCTCTGTTCATCCCCTTCACAAAAGCCAAACCTGCAGGTATCTGAAAATGTGTGAGTGAAGCAGCCCTGAGGAGCCCTTGTAATTCAGCAATGAGGCAGGATGAGGACACCTAGGACAAATACATCCCTGGCTATGCACTTTATAATAAGGATAGACTTCAATCTAAGGGTGGTGGAGTTGCATTATACATCTCTGACTGTATCCCCTCCAAACATCTGGATACATCTAATTGGGCTTGATCAGAAGTCTTATGGATTAAACTTACCCCACCATGGGCAAAGGTTATTAACCTTGGTCTTGTGTATAGGCCACAATCTACTAAGATTCGAGGGTACTATTTTGTTAGATTTTATAACTCAACTAGTATTGGCAGAAAATGTTATATTATTAAATGATTATAATCTCCCTGGTATCCATTGGGATACACTTAGATCAAAAACCATTATGGAAGCGAAATATCTGGTGACATTCAATTTGGCAGGCATGGAACAATAAGTATCCAATAATTCAAGGAACAATCACATTCTAGACCTGGTTTTAAGTAACCTAAATAACCATATTCATAACTGTACAATATTGCCTTCTTTGGGTTCTATTGACCATTTTATGGTCAGTTTCCAATTTTTGGGCTCTTTAGGGAAAAAAGTGGGTCATACTAAAATCTTTAAATATGGTTCTGCTGATTTTGGGCAAATGAATGTGGACCCGTCAGCAAGGGACTGGAAATCTGATTTTGCCAACCAAATAGTTTCAGGGATGTGGGTCAAGTTAAAGGAAACAAAATCTATTCACTGGTACAGAAGTATGTTCCACAAAAAAACAAAACAAATATAAAGGGACAATTAAAACCTCGTCCCCTTTGGATGACCTCATCAATTAAAAAAATAATCAATAAAATGAATACAGCTTTTAAAAAGGCAAAACAGAATAGTGATAAAATAGCCTGGGATCATTACAAAAAATGTTTAAGGAAAGCTAAACAATATATTGCCGCAGCAAAAGCAAATTATGAGTTAGAATTGGCTACTAGGGTTTGGGATAATTATAAAACATTTTATTCTTACATAAATAATAAAAAATGACAAAATAGTAAAATTAGATCATTAAAAACCATAGATTGCACTTTAATAACTGAACCTACTGAAATGGCTGAGAGGTACAATAATTATTTTGCTTCTGTTTTTAATAAGTGCTCATACATCAGTAATGGTATAGACAATAAAGATTCCACAGCCTTCTGTTTTAAACTAGATTTAGCTGACGTTGCAGCTAGACTAAAAAAAATAGACCATAATAAAGCACAAGGGCCTGATGACAGCCACCCTAGACTGATTAAAGAACTCTCTGATGTACTAGCTAGCCCAGTCACTCATCTTTTCCAGAAATCTTTAGACAAAAGTGAGGTCCCCATGGACTGGAGATAGGCTGTTGTTACTCCCATTTTTAAGAAGGGATCAGGGCAGGAGGATGAGAACTACAGGCCTAATAGCCTGACTTCTGTACTGGGTAATATCCTTGAGGGGATTATAAAAGACTATGTCATTGATTTTGTAGGTCAAATAGGTGCCACAGATTCCAAACAACATGGGTTCACCAGGGGGAAGATCATGCCAAACCAATTTGTTAGAATTTGACACTAAAGTTAGTAAAGCCTTGGATGAGGGCCACTCAGTGGATGTGGTATTCCTCGATTTTGCCAAGGCATTTGATAAAGTTCCGCACATAGAATTGGTTAATGTCCTACATGACCAGGGACTAGACATGCATATTGTCCAATGGGTTCAGTCATGGCTGCACCAGAGGCATCAGCGAGTTTGCATTAGGGGTGAACATTCAGGTTGGGTGGATGTTACAGTGGAATACCTCAGGGTTCGGTTTCGGGCCCGGTCTGTTTAATTTATACATCTCCTCAATGCAAACTCAGTCAGGTGCAAGGCTTTCTAAATTTGTGGACAATACCAGTTTAGGTTACATAGTAAATAGCCAGACTGATAGAGACATTTTACAGGCTGCCCTCACTGATCTTACACTATGGGCCCAAACCAAGAAATCATTGTTTAACCTTGATAAGTGCACTGCCATGCATTTGTGGAAACATAATAAAGAGTTCAATTATACATTAGAAGGCATGGCACTAATAGTGGTTCTGGATGAAAACAGTGGTTCATGGGTATTAGAGTGAGTAGTGACCTCAATTTCCAATTGCATTGTAACCAGGCTGTTAAAAAAGCTGGCAGCATACTGCAATGTATACTCAGACATATAAAAAGTAGGGGGAAAAACAGGTCCTTATTCCACTCTATAACACTGTGGTACACCCACATATGGAGTATTGTTCCCACTTTTGGGCTTCTGGCAATAAAGGGGGTACTGGAGCCCTTGAAAAGATCTAGAGGAAGGCAACTAGAAACATCAGGGAAGTCAGAGGTTTAAATTATGAACAGAGACTTCAGTCCTTGGGTATGTTTTCATTAGAATACCTTAGACCAGGGGTTTTCAAATGGTGAGGCCAGCCTCCATGGGGAGGCCCCAACCTGTTCTAGGGGAGGCTCAAGCAAGTCTGAAAAAGTATTGTATTTAAATTTTGAGTTTTATATATTTTGTGTGAAGAGATGAAGCAAACTGAAAGATGATAATAGTAGGTGAATTTATGTATTTATTTACTAATAGGTGACAAGGGAAGGTGAATGAGCCAAGACTAATTTCAGGTGTACCCGGGGAAGGGTAGGGAGTGAATACATTTCAAAAGGTAACTGCAAAACAATCAAGAAATACACAGTGAACAATAGTGCAAAAAATATGAATAATAAACTAATGATGAGTGGTGGTAATTGATCAATTTGTAGACTGATGGTAGAACAGCCCAAATACAAGGGTTGGGCATAGAAGTACTAAGAGCAATAGCAGGAAGGAGCAAAGTAATCCCAGAGAAGTTGCTTAGGAGCAGGAAGGAGGTGGGAGGCAAAGTATGTAGGAAGGTTATTTCATATAGAGAGAAACAGAAAAGTAGTCTGACCCATGAAGGTACTGCAACAAGAGGTAACAATGGTTCAAGCTTGAAACTAGAGGAGCAGGTAGGCTGGCCTGTGGAGGGGGGGTGTTACAATAAGCTGAATAATATTTATTTTATTTATTTGTTATTCAGATAACACCTTTGAACACAAGAGCTCTTTTTCAAAGGTTCCACCTTAGTACAAGACAAAGAACTGCTTGTGAGCCAAGTACTCAAAAGGGTTTCAATTTATTAATGGTGTACTGTGCAAAGTATAGTATGTTATTTTTCTTTGGGGAGGTCCAAGATTATTTCAGTTTTTGGGGGAGGCTCAAAATCTTTTCCATGGATTTGAGGAGGCTCACTGTGACAAAGTCTAAGAACTATTGCCTTAGACTGAGGGGCAACATGTGTTTGATCTACAGGGCCCTAACAGACATGCAAATGTGGGAACAATTGGGCATGGTGTTAAGGGTTCCACCACATAATACTCAAGATCACTCATTCCAATTAATCAAGGATAAATTCACCGCTAAGAAACAAAAGTATTAGTTTAACATTAGGGTGACTGAGATTTGGAATATACTTCCATGCTCAGTTGTGAGTAGTAAGACTATGGCTAAGTTTAAAACAAAACCCGAGAGTTTTCTAATTAGTAAAGGCATTCAGGGATATTCTTAATCATAGCGAGCTAAATGGACCTTGTCTTTATATGCTCTGTTTAACCTATGATACCTATGATAAAAGAACAAATCCTGCCCTGGGTATAAAGATCCATCAGGCAGTTTACTCCTCTAGCTTCCCATTTGCTAAAACCATCATCTGAGAAGGTAGGCAGGAAAATGGGATTCCGTGCCACCAGCACCATTAGTATTTCCACACCCTGCAGCCATCTGCAGTGTCTTAGATGGTCCCATGCCTCCAGCATCCAGCCAACTAGAGTATTAAGAGTGCCCTGTCTGGCATAAGCCTTATACTCCTTAAGAGTAAAGCAGGCTGACACGTGACCAGGCCAGTCCAAATATCTCCAGGTCCAGCCAACTGGCCTCTGGAGGTTGGTGTACCCAGTCTTGTATATACCGGGACTGAGTAGCCACATAATAGCCTTTCAGATCCAGGAAGTTGCCCCCCCTTTTAGGTATTCCCCTTTATATGGTGCAGATGCATTTAAGGATGCTTTCCTCACCACAAGAATTCAACAAAGGCACCCTCCAATCACTTCACATCTCTATTAGAAAAGCCCATTGGTAAAATCTGCATCATGTACAGTAGTCAGGGTAATATATTCATTTTTATCAAAATGAGCCAGCCCAGCCAAGAAATCAGCAGCTCCCTCCACTGAGACAGGTCCCCCACAACTGCAGCAATAAGTGGGATATACTGTAATTCAGTTTGTATAACAAGGCAAGGTCTTTACCTACTCTAATCCTAAAGTAGAAAAGGAGCCCATCACTGGCCTTATGCCCCACATATTCCCTGAACCTCCTGTCCCAGTACCTCCAAAGGAAAGTAATTTGGATTGTCTTAAATGGAGTTTATAATCCCCAAAAAAGGATAATTCCTCTGTCACCAGCAATGCCAGCATAGATTTGTTTGAGTCTGTGATATATATTAGTTAATTATCCACATACAACATAATTTTATTTGGCTTCCCCAATTGCCCAACTACCCCCATAATGTGTAGATCATCCCAAATATGGATTACCAGCAACTCTATGGCAAGTGCAAAGCTGAATTTAATGCTGAAATAATGTATCTTCTCTTGTGAAGACAGGACCTGCATCACTAATTCTTTAACAGCAAAATGACTTAGCCTCCATTAGTTAAAGAAGGCTGGTTATGTTTTTATCATTTTTTACAATGTTTGTTGAATTTAGACAGGTTAACCAATACATAACACAGTTCTCGCCACATCACAAAATACAGTCATACAAGACCCATTGTGATAACATTTCCACTAAAATGTTTTTCCACACCAAGTTCATGATAAATATAATTCCATGGTGTTGCAGATGCTGGACCATGGGTGCAAAGGTGACAGTGGAAATATTCCAATGACCTTAGACAGCAAGATGATTTTAATGACACTATGGCTTGGCTGTTATTGTTTAAGAAAACAGTTTCTTTAAGATTTTTTTAAATGCTTATTAATTTCAGACTTCTTTACAAATGCACAAAACAGTTCTAGTCACATTTTTGTTACATCCATTTCATCATTCCCCAAATCAACTTCTATTCTCCATTGTGTAATGGTGTAAAATCTATGTTAAATAATGTTATCTATGTTAAATGTTCCTTACTGTACTTGTAATGTTATCTGTTTTAATCTGCACTGTAATAACTACCTTGATGTCTGCCCCCCCCCCGTGAAGAGGTGCCTTTGGGAGGATGGTGTGGTACCCGAGGACTGGGAGAAGGTGGATGTGATTCCCCTTCACAAAAGTGGGACCAAGACAGAGGCAGGAAACTACAGACCTGTCAGTCTGACCTCTGTGGTAGGAAAAGTGATAGAGTCACTTCTGAAGGAAATAATAGTTGAGTACCTAGAGGCCAGTGGAGCACAGAACCCAAGGCAGCATGGGTTCACAGCAGGAAGGTCATGTCAGACAAATCTAATAGATTCCTTTGACTGGGTGACCAAAATAGTAGACCAGGGAGGGGCTGTGGACATGGCCTACCTAGACTTTAGCAAGGTATTTGACACAGTCCCACACAAAAGATTGATAGTCAAATTACCCAGCCTGGGAGTGGGTCCCAGGGTGGTAGCCTGGGTAAAACATTGGCTGGACAGCAGGACACAGAAGGTAATTGTAAATGGAGTCCACTTTGAAGAAAGGGGGTTACTAGTGGGGTACCACAGGGTTCAGTATTGGGTCCAGTCCTTTTTAATGTCTTCATCAGTGACATTGCAGAGGGACTGGAAGGAAAAGTATGCCTTTTTGCAGATGACACAAAGATCTGCAACAGGGTTGATACACAAGGAGGCATGGGAAGGATGAAAAGGGACTTGGCAAGGTTGGAGGAATGGTCAGAAGTATGGCAGCTAGGATTCAATGCAAAGAAGTGCAGAATAATGCACCTGTGAAACAAGAACCCAGGGGAAGAATACACAATGGGTGGGGAGGTAGTAACAACAACAAAAAAGGAAAGGGACCCAGAGGTAAACATATCAGATGACCTTAAGGTTAGCAAGCAATGTGAGAAGGCAGTAGAGAGGGCTGGGGGTATACTGGGATGTATAGGGAGAGGCATCATCAGCAGAAAACAGGAAGTTGTTATCCCTCTGTACAGACAGTTATTGAGACCCCATCTGGAGTACTGTGACCAGTTCTGGAGACCCTATCTCCGCAAGGACATAGACAAGATAGAGGTAGTCCAGAGGAGGGCAACTAAAATGGTGCAGGGTCTGCAAGAGAAGCTATATGAGGAGAGACTAAAGGAGCTTAATATGTACAGCCTCGAGGAAAGAAGGGAGAGGGGGGACATGATAGAAACTTTTAAGTACCTCAGTGGAATCAACAAAGTCCAAGAGGGTAGCATCTTTCAAAAAAAAAAACTTGCAAGAACAAGGGGACACAACATTTAAAGATAGAAGGAGGGCAGTTCAGGGGCAATGTGAGGAAGTATTGTTTCACAGAGAGGATAGTGGATGCATGAAACAGCCTTTCTGAGGAGGTTGTGGGGTCTAAAACTGTGGAAGAATTCAAGAATGCATGGAACAGACATAAGGCAATTCTTGTGGGAGGTAGGAAGAAATAGGCTGTTGGTTAACTAGGATCTGCGGCCTATCCTGTAGGTAGGGAAATGGGCAGACTAGATGGGCCTAGCGGTCCTTATCTGCCATCAGAGTCTATGTTTCTATGTTTGTAAATGAGTCTCTGACTCAAAGATTGTAAAACCAATTTGTAATGAATAAATGAATAAAATGGGAGTGTGACTTCAAACATTTTGGATAAGATTCCCATTCCCCCTTCCCCCAGATACGTAAACTTCATTTTCTCTTTAAGCCTTGACATGTCAAATTTCAAAAATGCATAATTTGAGATAGTTTTAAGAAAAATCCTTTATTTCAGTTACAGGTCCACTTTAGATTGAATGGATAGTTCAAATAGGGACTTAAAGTTCTCTTTAAGTTTTTTTGGTAATTCTTGTTCATCTGGAAGAATAAGATTGCCTTTATTTTGAACATCTTTCCTTTTTTTTTGATAAATAAGATAGTCTTCCTTTAGTGCCGATGTGTCAGCCACGATCAAGTGCAGTAATGACATGTTACAAAATCTTGAATGACAAAAGGCCTTACTTGACTTTGGCTTACAGTGGCCACTGTAGTATTCTGTGATATTCTGCAGCATTTATACATTTCATTCTGGTTTGACACATCTGTATATCTGTTTTTTGAAGAATATCATTATCTTAGTACTATTTATTTTATGAAGAATAAAATTACCTTCAGGACATAACCTAAAATACTGTATGCTTTAGGTTGAAATGACTTCAATAATGTAGACATTTTATTCCTGCAAAAATGTGGAATGTATTTACCTAGTCCTTCAATATCTATGAGTTTCATCTCAAGATCTGTCCATGTTTTTTCAACAGCACTGTTCTAAAATAAATGAATCTTTTTTGTGTGCGACTTTTTATTTTTTTAATTTAGAGGTCACGGTCCATAGTATTTTTACAATATTCAAGAGAAGTCTGCAGAGCTTCCATGACATTATTATTGATGTCCTTTCATTCATTGAGAAGGTTTTAGTTGTTCTATGTCATCTCTGGACTTAAATGCATAATCTCACTCCTTGTTTAGCACTTCCCAAGTCTAGCTTCTGGAATACATCACTTCCCAAGTTCTGCTTGATTATATCATCCCGGTGTGGCCAATCTATCTGGGTAATGACACCCTTTATTTAGTTTAATCTTTCCTTTAACTTCATGAGAATCTGATTAGAAAAATATTTGACATCACCAGAATCCCTCAGTTTAGGACAATCTTGACCAGAGGGTCTTCTAAGTCTTTTTTGGGAAAGTAATTTTTATAGTCAGCGAATCCCCAACACTCATCAAAACCCACAGTGCAGGGTTTCTCCCACTCGTGCATTTACTTATAATCAGTTCCATGTATGAATAAATGGCTTTCTGAGGCTCAGTGAGGCATGGTGAGATTTTACTGTACACATAGGTCATGGTGACACAGAGAGTTCTTCGATTTCAACCTTTGAAACTTCCACCACTGTAAATCGTTGTGTATGTTGCAAATTATTGCTTGAGCTAGGTGGTAGTCTTTTGGGATTGAGAGTGATTAGTTTATTGTTTGTACTTCTGCCATAATAAACATAAGAATGCTCTGCTTCTTTATTCAGGTTCACTTGTTGGAAATCTGTCTTTAATCTCTTTTTTATGTCAGTAAATATATCCCTTGTCTTGGTGCCTGTGGTGTTGATTAGTTTATCCTCCAACTCATTAACATTGATACCCTTGTAATATTTGGAGATAGTTTGAAAGGTTACATCCTGATTTCTTCAGGTTACCATCTCTATTTTAAGTCTTCCAACTGATGCTTACATAATTTAGAGATGAGTGTTTCTTTTGATCCAGGCTGCCCTCCTTGTCCAGAGGGTCTGGATTTCTCTTCTTGGGGAGGCATCCATGAATCATCCTATGGTATTACTTGGGTGTCTATTTCCCTTTGGACACTTCAATCTCTTCTATCCTCTTAACATTTTTCTTTGCTTTTGATTCAATTTATTACCCATGCTCTTGAGTTTCCCAACACGTTTTTGTGATTTTATGTTGCTATATATTTATACATTAAGGGTTTCTTGAACTTTTGGTTTTTTATTTCACTTTAACTTGTGGAATAAACAAAGACACAGGACAAAAAATGGAAATGTCTGCTAAGAGAAGCGGAAACACTAATTTGCCATTTGGGGTGAAGCAGGCTGTATTCATTGGTAGCTGAGGTATTTGTGGATGTGGAAGGCTTTTCTCTTTTTTGACTTCTTGTCAATAAGAAAGTGACTGCTGTTAGCTTGCTTTGGTTCTTTGCAGGAACACAATGTGCTTTTCTAGGACTAACAGGTGAGTTACAGGTGGAACTGATACACTTATTAGTTTCCTAGGCTACTGAGGGTTTGGTGGAGTTCCTGATTGCTGTGTTAGGGAAACCTGCTTAGAGTGATGATATCTACATCAGCAGAGTCCAGCTGAGTTCTGACTGGTCAGGATGTTATTAAGAGATCAGGACAGTGATTGTATTAGGCTTCAAGGTAAGCACAATATGTACCGTATAAATGTAAAATACTATCACACTGTGATTTTTTACTAGGATTTATATCACTGTGTGGAAGATACGTTGATTTATCCAATACTCATTTGTCTCACCCTGATTGTGTGTGTGTGTGTGTGTGTATATATATATATATATATATATATATATATATATATGGTAGCACGGTAGTGCTTCCATAGTTAGGGTTGAGGAGCCATTTCTATGTTAAACCCCAAAACTTTGCACCTTAATAACTTTTCAACTATTTGACAGATTTGACTGAAATTTGGAATACGTAATCAAGAACCATAGGCCTTGGGATCTGCCAAGTTTCATAGTGGTCAGATATATGGCTATGGAGTTATTAAGCATGATCTGTGCACACGTTTACTTTTTTTCTGGAATTCTACGGTCACGCCTACAGGTCATACAGTTTGTGTGACCGGTCCGAAATCTTCAGGGAATGTGTTGCCAGGGTACCCGATGTGCCTTTTGAAGATTTCGTGAAAAAATATTAAACAGTTCAAAAGTTATTCAAAAAACAGTTTCCCATTATAAGTCAATGGGAAAAGTTAACAAAAAGTTCAACACTTTCACAAACGCATTTTTACTTTTGCAAATGGGCCTGTTACTTTCGCAAATCGGCCATTTTGTTTTCAGTTGGTGATCAGAAAAATGGTCGGCATTTAAATTTGGGACCCTCTAGCAACCTAATTATTTTTGTATTCACCTAGTCGGACCCTGAGGATGCTTGCCATGTCTTTATTTTGTGGTAAAACACCCCAGAAATATGTTTTTCAAATTTCTGGAAAAAGTTATTTCACAAATTACTTTCGTACTCATGAAAGCGTCGAACTTTTTTGCGAAAGCTTTTGCAAATTGCGACAGTAGTTTTCCATCTGTGGGACAGTGACAGCAATTCTTTGGCACTGTACTGCAAAAGAACCGTTGGGAGTTTTGGGCTGAAATTTGGAGAGAACGGAGCCGACATCTCACAGATGTGCCTTTCAGTGTTGTATTGAAAAAATATTACACAACAGAAAAGTTACAGCACTCCAAATTTGACATTTTTTCCCATAGGATAACATTACGGCGTTCGCTGCACCTTTCAGGGCCCATATCTTGGAAACGGTGTGAGATACGGACTTTTCGTTGGAAAATTCCTTAGCCCCCTAATGGGGGATAAGATCCAAATTAGCCAGGACAGTTGTAAATAATATGACTTTTAAATTGTTTTTCTACATCGTACGGTTCCTGAGATATAACATATTTCGTATTCCAAGTTCTCATTTTCTGCGCCGATACTCATTATTATGCATTCATTATTTGTACTCACTGTCTTTCTCTATGCAGGTTTTGGGGAAAACCAGCCTGTGCACTTACATTACTGTTACTGCTGCCCTTTCCGCTTGTGGTTTCGTACCCGTTTTACTTACCGTTGACATCTGCGCCACCATGTGCGTTATCCTTTTCGTTTTCATTTGCGCTTGCGTTTCTGTTATTTTTTGCCATTTCTGTCTACAGTACTGTTTATCATTCTGTTTTACTTTACATCACCATGCCCATTGACATTTCTGTTTGCAGGCACCATGTTACTATGTGGCAACACATCACGTGGCAGACTGTTCCCGTCTACACCACCATGTGTGTTACCCTTTCTGTTCTCATTCGCGCTTGTGTTACCATGTTGCCCACTGTTAACATTTCTGTTTGCATTGCTGTCCCTGTTAGTATGCCACAAGACATCATGTGGTGGGAGCGCGGGGCCCCCTGCTCCCACCACCCCTCCCGCCGCTGCATTATATTCACTATTTCATTACCATTCCCAAAAAGAAGGAAATTAGAGGCAAAAATCCATTTAATGCATTAGTTAGGGTTGTTCCACAGTGACAAAAGTGAAATTCGCTGTTAGGGTTGAAAACCCTTTGACCCCTGCCCACCCCAACTGGCATTGGGTGTGCATTGGGATTGTGGGTCCTAACTCTCACCCCATTCTCCTATACTTCTGCAGCTTTCGCATGTCAGGGTGAGAGTTAGGGCTGATGATCCAATGCACACCCCAATGCCACCACGTGCATCATCCTTAACGTTTTCATTTGTGCTTGCATTTCTGTTATTTTTTTGCCATTTGTGTCTACTGTACTGTTTCTCTTTCTGTTTCACTTTGCGTCACCATGCCCATTGACATTTCCATTTACAGGCACCATGTTACTATGTGACAAGACATCACGTGGCACACCGTTCCCATCTACGCCATCGTGTTCGATAACCTTTCTGTTCTCATTCGCGCTTGCGTTACCTTGTGCGCCACTGTTAGTGCTTCTGTTTGTGTTGCTCTTCCTGTTACTATGCCACAAGACATCATGTGGTGGGAGTGCGGGGCCCTATGTGCATTATCCTTTGCGTTTTCATTTGCGCTTGCGTTTCTGTTATTTTTTGCCATTTGTGTCTACAGTACTGTTTCTCTTTCTGTTTCACTTTGTGTCACCATGATCATTGACATTTCCATTTGCAGGCACCATGTTACTATGTGACAACACATCACGTGGCAGACTGTTCCCGTCTATGCCACCGTGTGCATTGTCCTTTCTGTTGTCATTTGCGCTTGCGTTACCATGTGCACCACTGTTAGTGCTTCTGTTTGCGTTGCTCTTCCTGTTACTATGCCACAAGACATCATGTGGCAAGAGTGCGGGCCCCTTTGGGCCCTGTGCTCCCGCTGCTGCATTATGTCCTGGGACCGTGGGGCCCTATGTGCATTATCCTTTGTGTTTTCATTTGCGCTTGCGTTTCTGTTACTTTTTTGCCATTTGTGTGTACCGTACTGTTTCTGTTTCACTTTGCATCACCATGCTCATTGACATTTCCATTTACAGGCACCATGTTACTATATGACAAGACATCACGTGGCACAAAATTCCCATCTACGCCACCATGTGCGTTACCCTTTCTGTTCTCATTCGCGCTTGTGTTACCATGTGTGCCACTGTTAGCATTTCTGTTTGCGGTGCTGCTCCTGTTACTATGCCACGGGCCCCGGCTCCCACCACAGCATTACATTCACTATTTCTCATTATTATTCTCAAAAAGAAGGGAAATTAGAGGCAAAAAACTCTGTTTAATGCATTAGTTAGGGTTGTTCCACAGCGACAAAAGTGAGGAAATTCGCTGTTAGGGTTGTAAACCCTAACTCTGAATTCACCCCTCCAGCACCACACACACACACAGACACACACACACATTCAAGTATGAGGGAGGACCAAGTCAACACAACCAATGACAGACATCCAGCAGCAGGTGACAGAAATAACAAACAATTGTCTAAATGTACTACTGAGACATCCCACCACCTGACCAGGTACTGCATGCTCAGTGGAGATCAACAGCAAAACTGAGGCCATGTACACCAAACGTACACATCCCTGATTGCAGCTGCACACAACGTACCACACTTAGTAGTTGCATGGCCTTACCTACCAATGCCCCACACCACACCACAACTGGTACTGTGCCATTATTCAATATAAATGCTGAAGGTGCATGATGACAGTTGTAGAAAGGTTTTAACACTAGTGAGTATACATTAATTAAGAGAAGCACATAAATTAACTACAAGACACTAGCATGCTCAAGATAAAAGTAGTGATACATTTAGTAGGTGATTTACATAGTAGTACATTTACTGCAATGGTTTACTCAACATAGAGAGGCTGATGTAAACGTATGGAAAAGCATTGCCTGTTCAACGCCATGAAATTGTACTGCCAGTATCACATGCATTCTTACTGATGAAGGTGTACTGCTGATGTACATACATAGACCTTCAGTGTGTTTCAATACTAAAGATGCAGTAAGTATTCTTTGTAAGAAACATTGTAATTGCATGGATCAGGCCAAGCAACTTCTAAATATCATAGCACTACTGAGCCAACAATGATGTACCTGTATCGGAGATGTATATAGGATAGATTTTCCTGTAGGCACTTACTGAGTATGTTGTACCTGATAAAGACAATCTCATTGCATCTGTGATGACTAACTTATTCAAATAGTAATACATTTATTAGTGTTGCAATGAGTGATCTATGCCACTTATGGACACAGTGTGATTTTTTTTAACAGTTGTTTCATACTCAGGCTGTATGCCTAGTATTTGGGTTTGCCACACTTCTGTCACTGATGCTATCAAAGTGAAATCTATGTTAATTGTGGTACAACAGGAATCAAGTAGCTATGGTGTAGATATAAACAGAATGTCTTTTAGTATTGATTTAACTCACAATGGGGTAAGTGTACTAGGACAGCAGGGGTTATTCTCTATCACTGACTCTGTCAGTTATAATCACACTAAGGTTTCGATGACTGTAATGATCAAGTTACACTGTTTCATCTTCATGAGTTCATATTCACAGCCATTCTCCAGTAACTAGACAATGTATGGTGTAACTGGGTGGGACACTGTGTTGCAAAGCTGCTGCAGTGCCTAGCAGAGGAGAGTATCTACTCATAAAGACAATTAAGCAATAAGGCATGACCAACAGTTATGTTAAATGGTCTGTTAATTACCCTGTAGGGGTTTAATGTTGAATGAGGCAAAGCCGAGTGCCACATGTCACTAGACAGTGATAAACTGACCATTAACATAATACCTGGGAGTGGCTTATTGCTATCATAATAAAACTTTTTTTTAAACAACATTAAACCATGTTCATCATATGATTAGGCTCTACATGTATGTTAATAAAAACTAAACATAAGGCTGTTACAATGTTTACAGTCAATTAGAAAGCTGCATTTCTCAAACCCTTGTTATAATCAGAGATATTATACCTGTACAACTCCTTGGCTTTGCTGAACTCTGTTGCTCAGGTGGCCCACCACAAGTGGTGTGGTCTGGTGTGGGGCATCAGTAGGTAAGGCCATGCAACTACTAAGTGTGGTACATTGTGTGCAGCTGCAATCAGGGATGTGTACGTTTGGTGTACAACCCTCAGTTTTGCTGTTGATTCCACTGAGCATGCAGTACCTGGTCAGGTGGGTGGGGATGTCTCGTAGTACATTTAGACAATTGTTTGTTATTTCTGTCACCTGCTGCTGGATGTCTGTCATTGGTTGTGTTGACTTGGTCCTCCCCATACTTGAAGTGTGTGTGTGTCTGTGTGTGTGTGGTGCTGCGGGGGTGAATTCGGAGTTAGGGTTTTCAACACTAACAGTGAATTTCCTCACTTTTGTCACTGTGGAACAACCCTAACTAATGCATTAAATGGAGTTTTTTGCCTCTAATATATATATATATATATATATATATATATATATATATATATATATATATATATATACACACACACATATGACCAAAGTTATCTTCATGGCCACAATCAGAGAGTTAAGTGGGCAGGTTTTATATCAGACCCTAGGTCCATAACCCATGGTGTCCCTCAGGGTTCCATTCTGGGCCTATTACTGTTCTCACTCTTCTTCAATGATCTCCTGCATAACTGCAGCAGGCCCTTTGTTCATATTTATGCAGGAGTTGCCATCATTTACCGTTCTTCTTCTGATGTAGGGTGGATCAACTTTATGCTAGCCTCTGACTTTCATACTCTCGAAGACTGGTTTCTACTGAAGCAGTTTGTCCTTAATACTAAAAAACAAAGCATATGTTGTTTGCCAACACAGGTACACAAACCCTCCCACCACTGGTTATATAATCACGCACTGGGACTGTCCTCAAATCTGTCAGGGCCTTAAAATACTTGGGTGTAACCTTTAATTCCTCACTTTTCCTGGACATGCATGTCACTGCCCTAACCAAAACTATAAACCAAAAGCTTGGTGTCCTATATCACATTTATCCATTCCTCACATTGACCTCATGCTACAAGATAGCAACTGCTACCCTCCTACTACTCTTTATGTATGGTGCCTCCTTACTACTCTCAACATCCACTACCATACTATCTCATCTATCACAGGTCTACCATAGGGTGGGCAGGTCTGCTCTGGGGGTCAGTGCTCAAGATTACCACTGTGATGTCCTATTTTCCTTGGGATGGATCCCCTATTAATCCAAATTATGGTATGCTACTCTAAGCTTCCTATATAAGCTGATCCACTGCTATACACCCCCTGTCTTGCTGAAATTATCCATGATGACACAAACAATGGGTTCTTAGATCTGCCTCATCATCCCTTCTTCAATGGCCAACCCCCCCTGGCTCACCATGGACTAGAGATCATTTGTATTTTCTGTGGTGTACTGCTGGAACTCATTGCCTCCCGCTATCCTAGCCTGTGCCTCTCTCATTATGTTTCAAAGCTCATTGCTACCTCACCTTGCTGCCACAACTTGCTCCTGTTTTTGATGACTCTTAACTATGCCAACCTCCCCAGGCATGGTCTCTTTGCACAACTCTGCACTCCATTGTACTGTGCCTTATTCAAAATGTATATAAGTTACTGTTTGTTTGCAGTGCCTGTCATTTTTGTGTACCATTGTTCCTTTCTGCTGTAAAAACTGTTCACTGTAATTGTATATTTAATGGATCCCTGTACCATTCTTGTTTTTGATGATTTTGCACTGCCAGTGTACTGCACTTCCTGGGTCACCCCTGAAAAAGGGACTGTCTTGTCTCAGTGAGCCCACCTGGTTACTAAAATTCAATAAATAAATAAATTATATATATATATATATATATATCCATCCTATGCAAAAACTTCATTAATGCATCAGTTAGGGTTCTTCTACAGCAAAAAAGCAACAAAATTCAATTTTAGGGTTCCCACTCCTTGCACCCACCCCCAACCCCCCAACAAACATCAGGGTGTGCATTGGGGTCTTCAGCCCTCACCCCATCCCATGTGTAAACAAGCTGAGGTGGTGGAGTGTAGGAGAATGGAGTGAGAGTTAGGGCCGATGACCCCAATACACACCCTAATGCCTGTTGGTGGGGGTGGGTTGGGGTGGATTGTAAGGGGTGGGAACCCTAAAATCTAATTTCCTCACTTTTTTGCTGTAGAAGAACCCTAACTGATGCATTAATGAAGTTTTTTGCATAGAATTTCCTTACTTTTTAAGTAAGAATAGAAAAGTAGAAAGTTGTGCAAGTTGGTGGGGAGCCACATGTTCCCACCAACTGGTAAGTGCCAGGCCACATTACACACCCAATGACTAAAAAGTAAATTCACAACAGTAAGGCTGGCCACCAAAGAAATGTTAATCTACTAGAACAATAGAAATCACTGTCCACAAAATGTAAACTGCGCCACAGAATATCTCTGCAAAAAGTATATTATCTGACACATAAATACTTCTATTAACATCTATGTGACATGCTGTCAACACCCTACAAATTTCAAGTAAAAAGACCAAACCGTGTCCAAGATACGACATGTCAAAATTTGAAATTTTAATTCATCAGAGTGGCACAGTTCCACACCTGTTAACATTTAATACAAACAATGACTGAAAACTACTTCCATGATACTAAGGCTAGGTATCTTATCAATTTCAAGCCACCACAAGTAAAATGCTATCTTCAGAATGTAAACTGCACCATGCCATATCTTCAGCAAGAACATATTTTCTGACATGGAAACACTATAATTTACATCCACAGGACAAGCTGTCAACATCCTCCAAATTTCAAGTTAAAAGACCAAACCGTGTCCGAGATATAACATTTTAACATATGAGATTTTCATTCATCAGACTGGCACAGTTCCGCACCTGTTGACATTTAACACACACAATGACTGAAAACTACATCCATGACACCAAGGATAGGTGTCCTATCAATTTCAATCCACCACCACAAGCAGAACACTGTCTGCAACATGTAATGTACGTCACAAAATATCTCTGCAAAAAAATATTTCTCCAACAAGTAAACACCACAATTCACATCTACAGGACATGACATAAACACCCTTTAAATTGCAAGTAAAAAGATCAAACTGTTTCTGAGATATTCAATGTTAAAGATTGGTAAAATTTCCCTATCTATTCCATTATAAAAAATCTGGCCATCTTGTCCCTATCTCGTGATCAAAGATGGTGATCAAAGAATCTTACTATCAAAGAATTTGCAGGCTCATGATCAAAGAATTTGCAGACTCATGTACAAAGAATAACAACTTCTGTAATTTACAAAATTGGTAAAATTGCTGTAAACCACCACCATGGTTTGACAGAATGATGCCCCCTGAGCAAAACTCACCCTCATTTGACTTCCTAGGGCACCCCTGGACTGAAAAAACTGACTTTGTAATCCAGTCATCTTGTCCTACCACCATGATGCACAATCACGATCAAAGAATGTCATGAACAAAGAATTTGCAGGCTCGTGATGAAAGAATTTGCAGGGTCATGACCTAAGAATAAAAAGTTGCATAATTTACAAAATTCAAATAATTATGGTAAACCACCACCATGGTTCATCAGAATGAAGCCCTCTGAGTAAAACCCACCCTCATTTGTCTTCATATTACACTCCTGAGTTGAGAAAATTGATTTTTTTTCTGGCCATCTTGTCCCTCACTTGCGATGCATGATTGCAATCAAAGAATGTTGTGATCAAAGAATTTGCACAGCCACGGTCAAAGAAATTGATCACTCATGAACAGAGAGTGAGGGATGACATGGTCAGATTTCAAAATAGTTTTTTGCAGCCCAGGGGTGCCCTATTAAGTTACTTAAGGGTGGGTTTTGCTCAGGGAGCTTCACTCTGCCACATTTGAATAAAAAAAAGTAATTTTCATTATCCCTGGTAGTCTAGCAGCCCCTTCCCCATCATGGTAATGTACATAAGGATGCTTGTATCCCTGGTAGTCTAGTGTCCCTCCCAATGAGTATCTTCTTGATATGTTTATTTTTTATCTGTGGTAGTCTAGTGGCCCCCCATGGGTGTTTATTTATATATTTTTGTAATATCCCTGGTAATCTAGTTCCCCCAATCTGTACTTAACATGCCCATGTGCTCCAAATAGGTCAAGAAGAAATCCAAAAAGACACCTACAGTAAGTACATAAAAAGTATTGTCTGCTATAGGATGGTGCCATCTAAGTCATAAATCAGTGAGGGGAACATTTTTGTGCAATGAATAAAATGATCATACAATTTATTTTATGTGAATTCAAAACTAAATTATTACTCTTAATATACTTATTCATTTCACAGAAATCTTAATACAGAAATAGCTAGTAAAGATAATTAAATCATCTGCATCTAAAATAGCTTTGCAGTATATGCAGCCTGGTGGGATGATGGGATGCATAGACAGGGGAATCACCAGCAGAAAGAGTGAGGTAATAATGCCCTTGCATGGATCACTGGTAAGGTCACACCTTGAATACTGTGTACAGTACTGGAGGCCCCATCTCTGCAAGGAGACACACACACATGCACACACAAAAAACAAAACAAAACAAACAAAAAATAAAAATAAATAAATAAACAAGAAGGTAGACAGACATGTGGGGAGTAGTGCAATGTAATGGCTGTGGGGCAGCTCCGGGAGTCTTTCTGGAGGCTGAGATGCTGCCCTGTTTGCAGACAACTCTCTGCCCTGAGGGAGGAAGTTGCCCATCTTCAGGCCACACTGGACAGTAGTAAGGGAACCTTCCTGCAAGCCACTCTGGATAGTAGTAAAGGAACCTCCCCAACCAGGGATCACCAAAGCCACCACCACCACTACTTCAGAGATTGTGAGGAAAACACAGCAGATGGACCACAGTGGGCTCAGGGAGCGTAAGGGTGGTGGAACAGAGGCACACCAAGTCAGTTGTTCCACTCCACAATCCATACACCATTCTGGGGGAGCATAGTTGCCCTATGGATGCACCCACAGAGGAGACTAGGGAGGTTGCAGACAACTGTCACAAGAGAGGCCCTCAGGGAGGAGGCAGAGGACACCACAGGGAAAGGAAGCAGCTCCTGGTGGGGGACTCAATTATTAGGGGGACAGAACTGGGGGGGAGCAGGAAAAACAGCAGTAAGGTGCTTGCCTGGTGCCATGGCTTGGAGGGACAGGAAGCTCATCCTTAGGATCACAAGAACAGTTACACGGCAGTCTAAGCTGGACATCATTGTCCACCTAGGGACAAATGACTTGGCTCATCATGAGATTAGAGCAGTGCAGAAGGACTCTGTAGAGTTTGGAAAGGGCCTAAGACAAGTAGCTCACATAGTATCCTTCTCAGGGGTGTACCTGTCAGTGGCATGGGTGAGGCAAGGGTAATTTGCACCATGCAGTTTAATGAATGGTTGAAAAAATGGTGTGGAGCACAGGGGTTTGGCTTCATTGTGGACTGGGGTTCCACCTGGAGGGACACCAGCCTATACTGGCAGGATGGTCTGCATCTGTCCAGGAAGGGAACAAGTCTTTTAGGCAATTGGTTTAAATGCAAGCGTTTAAACTAGTCAAGGGGGGAGGCACTGATAAGCAACAGGAGAATCCCAGCCTCCACCTACAAAACAGGGTACTAAATGAGAAAAACACCAAGGTAGAAAGGTCAGTGGGGGATGCTGCTACAGAAGGTAAAGCCATCAAACAATGGAGAGCAATGAGTACCAATGCCCTTAGTCTGGGTAGCAAGCATCCTGATTTAGTGGCCTTGATTGAGCAGGAACATCTGGATATTGTGGCAGTCACAGAAACATGGTACTCACAGAATCATGACTGGGATGTAAAGATACCAGGATACACTTTCTACAGGAAGGACAGGGAGGGTAAAAGAGGAGGAAGAGTAGCTCTCTACATAAGGGAAAAAATCAAAGCAACAGAACAAAAGGGTAAACAGGGAGGAGAAGAAGCACTGTGGATCAATTTGGAGACAGGCAATGGCACCACAATCCGCACAGGGGTTGTATAAAGACCCCCCTCTCAGGGGGAGGAAATGGACAAGGAAATGATAGAAAGTATACTTAAAATGGCAGAAAAAGGGGAGATATTGCTGATGGGTGACCTGAATATGCCAGATGTTGATTGGAGTGCAGCTGCAGCAGCCACTTCTAAGAGTGGGGTATTCTAGATGCCCTACAGGGGGCATGCCTTAGACAACTAGTATTGGAACCCACTCGAGAGGGAGCAATCTTAGACCTGGTTCTCTCAAATGGAGATGAAGAGAGGATCACAGATGTAGTAGTGGGTAGCCATCTGGGAACTAGTGACCATCGAACAGTATGGTTCACAATAAACACAGCAATAGAGTCAAGCCATTCAAAGGCAAAAGTACTGGACTTCAGGAGGGCTGACTTTGCCAAAATGGGTGAGTGCCTAAGGAATGCATTAGTAAATTGGCAGGAAGGAGAGGCAGTAGAACAATTGAGAATAATAAAAACTGCCATCACAGAGGTAACAATCCTTGGTGTGAAGCAAATAAACAAAACAAAGTGATGTAAGAAACCACTATGGTTCTCAAAGGAGGTGGCAGTGAAGATTTGAGAGAAAAAGAAAGCATTCAGGAAGTACAAGAAATCACAGAAGGAGCAGGACAGAGAATTGTATCCGTTAAAGCAAAAGGAAGCTGAGAAGGCAGTCAGAACAGCAAAGGCCTGAACCAAGGAAAAGATAGCCAGCTCAGTTAAGAAGGGGGATAAAACCTTTTTTAGGTACATCAGGGAGTGAAGGAAGACCAAGGGAGGGACTGTGAGGCTTAATAAGGGAGTGGGTGGGCAGAGAGTGACTGTGAAAAGGCAGAGATACTAAACAAATATTTTTGCTCAGTATTTACAAATGAAGAGGGGGAGGTACCTTAAAAACAATAGAAATACTCTGGATACAGAAGTTGATACCAGCCCATTTACAGAAGAAAGGATTCTGAAAGAACTCTTAAAACTGATGGGAAGAACTAGTGACACCACTGACTACCATCTTTAACAAATCATGGGAGGATGGGGTGATACCTGAGGACTTGAGGAGGGCAGATGTGATTCTCCTTCACAAAAGTGGGAGCAGAGCAGAAGCAGGAAACTACAGACGTGTAAGTTTAACCTCACTGATAGGGAAAATGATGGAATCACTTCTGAAGGAAAGGACTGTCGAGTACCTAGAGGCCAGAGGGGCACAGGACCCAAGGCAGCATGGATTCGCAGTGGGAAGGTCATGCCCGATGAATCTAATAGATTTCTTTGACTGGGTAACCAAAGTAGTAGACCAGGGAGGGGCTGTGGACATGGCCTACCTAGACTTTAACAAGACATTTGACACAGTCCCACACAAAATATTAGTATACAAGTTAGCCAGCCTGGGAGTAGGTCCCAAGATAATAGCCTGGGTAAAGAATTGGCTGGAGAATAGGACACAGAGGGTAATAGTAAATGGAGTCCACTCTGAACAAAGGGGGGTTACTAGTGGGGTACTGCAGGGTTCAGTATTAGAACTGGTCCTCTTCAATGTCTTTATAAGCAACACTGCAGAGGGACTGGAAGGAAAATTATGTCTCTTTGCAGATGTCACAAAGACCTGCAACAGAGTTGATGCACAAGATGGGGTGGAAAGGATGAGAAGGGACTTGGCAAGGTTAGAGGGAAGGTCAAATAAATGGCAGCTCAGATTCAATGCTAAGAAGTGCAAGGTAATGCACCTGGGAAACAAAAACCCAGGGGAAGAGTACACAATGGGGGTGAGATACTAACAACAACAAAAATGGAAAGGGACCTGGGGTTAGTCATATCAGATGACTTAAAGGTGGGCAAGCAATGTGGGAGGGCAGTTAGGAGGGTTGAGGGGATACTGGGATTCATAGGGAGAGGCATCACCAGTAGAAAACAGGAAGTTGTTATCCTTCTGTACAGACAGCTGGTGAGACCCCATCTTGAGTACTGCATGCAGTGCTGGAGACTTAATCTCCGCAAGGACATAGACAGGATGGAAGCTATCCAGAGGAGGGCAATATGGTGCAGGGTCTGCACCAGAAGACATATGAGGAGAGACTAAAGGAGTTTAATATGTATTGCCTCGAGGACAGGAGGGAGAGGGGGGACATGATAGAAACTTTCAAGTACCTCAAGGGAATCAACAAAGTTCAAAAGGGTAGCATCCTTCAAAAAAAGAGGTGTGCAAGAACAAGGGAGCACAATTTGAAGTTAGTGGGGGGCGGCTCAGAGGTAATGTAAGGAAGTATTTTTTCACAGATAGGGTTATGGTTGCATGGAATGGCCTTCTGGAGGAGGTTGTGGAGTAAAAAACAGTGGTTGAATTTAAGCATGCATGGGACAGTCATAAGGCAATTCTAGGCGGTGGGGGTAGAAAGAAGTAGGCTGCTGGTTAACTAGGATCTGCAGCTTATCCATTAGGTAGGGAAATGGACAGACTGGATGGGCCAAGTGGTCTTTATCTGCCATCAAATTCTATGTTTCTTTGTTTAGGACATAGACAGGGTGGAGGCGGTACAAAGGAGGGCAACAAAATGATGCATGTTCCTGCTGTGGGACTTGAACACAAGCATGTGGTGCACACACCTTTTCAAGTCTGCTGCACCTTTCACCAGGCCACTTAGTCTGCCTGCTAGTATTTCATTATTAAGAGGTTCTTCTAGTACACTTGTCCCCCCCCTCACAACTGGTCCTGCTCAACCCCTTATATGGAACATTCCACTGAGCCTACTAACCTTATTTATGATGTTCCTTGAAGCATTCATTCCTACACAGTCATTGTAACTTCAAAAGTTCCTAAAAACTATAGCCAGCACAATCACTGTTCAGCATCATATTTGATGATTTTTGTCTTTCAGTGTAATATTTTGTACTGTGGTAAAATAATGATTTCACATTTGAAATCAAATTAAATTGACAGCATGCCTGCAATCAGCTTGTAGTCTCTTCTATACAATGCTTAAAAACTACCTCAAAGCCCCAGCTTAGTGTGTTTACCCAAAGTTATTCATGAGGTGATCACAATGCTAGTCCCATTAATACTGTAGTTGTGCTCATGCTGCATCACATGGTCTTGTAATCAGAGCCCCTGTTAAATGCAACACACCCTCATATATGACTATCATATCCCCAACCCCCACCCCAGCTGGTATGTGGCATCTATTTCCCTCATGTACACCCACCTACTACCCCAAAAACCTGTGATCAGGGCCATATCAATTAGCTCTGTGGTAGTATACGTTCATCAATACCTTGTACCCAAGTGACCTTCCAATGCTCCTTCTTATTACCCCTGGTGAGAAAGAGTTTATATTTATGTGGTACTGGTTAAAAAAACGTATAACACTGTTACTGTTATGTTCAGGGAACACAGAAATAAAACCAGGCCCTATTTCTCCTATCACCTCCCCTAAAGACTTTGAATAAGCTCCAGGCCTCCAAATGATGCTGGTCAACATCTACAGTCTCATTACTATAATAGATTTAGTAAAAGTCTGGGTTACACACAAAAACACTGATGTTTTAGTAGTGATGGAAATGTGGCTCAAGGGCAGCATTACTGACCAACAAATAGCGCTGCCATCCTGTAGCACCTTTAGACTGGATAGGCAGTCAAAAGGAGGGGGAGTAATTATTGAGGTAAATTCCAAATTAGTTTTCTCTGAAATCCTTGCCATTACCAGATCCAAGGAACTTGAATGTCTGGCTATAAGACTCTCCCTGCACCCATCCGAAGCAATCAACATCATTTGCTGATACAGACTGCCAGCGGGGGATGTAGAACTACTGCCAACCATCTGAAACATCTTAGAAACTAACTCTAATGAATCTATCTTTCTTGGTGACCTAAATATGGACTGGTTTTCCCCTAAATCAAATACACTAAAGAACATGTGTGATAAGCCTGGTATCACGCCACTCATCTCAGACCCTACAAGAGTCAACACCAAAAATAGCATTAAAAGCTCCATATTAGAGTTAATACTTTCAAACAGACCACATAAAATTGCACTTACTGATCTCTTCCACAATGATCTTAGTGATCACAACATTGTAATCTGTACAAGAAGCCTAGAAAAATGACCACTCCACTGCACATTCATAACAAAGCCACGTTTCCATAAATTCTGACCTGAAAGTTACTTAGCAAACCTCCAAGATACAAACTGCCAAAACTTTTACCTGACTACTTCACTAGATGAAGCTGTTAATATCCTTAATACTAGCCTAACAAACATAGCAAATAAGCATGCCCTATTTGTTAAATGTAGGATGAAAAATGCCTCATATCCTTGGTTTATATCCAACCTGAAAGCAGTCCGGATGCAAAAAGGATAAACTGTGGGCCAAGACCTGGCAGTCTAAAGCTCCGGCAGACAGACTGACATTTAGAATCTCAAGAAATGCTTGTACCAAGCTGGTTAGGCAGCCAAGTCAACCTATTACATGGAAAACCTTAAGGGTGCCAAGGGTAACTTAGCCAAGACCTGGCAAACCATCAAAACTGTCAAAGGAGAGAGAACCCTGCCTGCATTCCCCATCAAAATTATAACACAAGGTACCACAATCTCCAACCAGGGCACCATTCTAGAAACACTAAATAAGCAGTTTGCAACAGCGGGGTAAGCATTTGACTCCTCCCCAGCTGCTGGGTTTGTCGACTGCTCACCACACAATGATGCCACCTCAGACCCTCAGACTCAGGACTCCTGTTTCTCACCAGTGAACTTCAGGTAAGTCAAGGACCTATTATTAAAATTAGATATAAAAAAGTGCAGGTGCAGATGGAGTTGAGTCTTTCTTGCTAAGGCTAGAGTACCACTTTCTAACTGCCCCATAGCACATATTTCAACTTATCAATCACTTCTGGAACAGTCCCATCCTGATGGAAAACATCATTTATACTACATTTGTTTAAATCAGGAGACCCCTGTGACCTTAGTAATTACAGACTGATTTCCATCTTGCCCATCCTGTCGAAGCTCCTAAAAAAGTTAGTCAATAATCAGTTGAAGGATCACTTTGAAAAATCAAATTTATCTAACCCCTCCAATCGGGCTTCTGGAAAAATCATAGTATGGTGTCAGCTCTAGCCAAAGTGACAAATGAGTGGTTCGCTGCCCTGGATAATAAAAACACTATGGGAGTCATTTTTCTAGACCTAAGCAAGGCCTTCAACACTGTCATTCATAACACTATGTTAGCCACACTCAAAGACCTTGGTCTGAATAACTGCTTACTAAACTGGTTCACTAGCTAGCTGACTGGTTGGCTCCAGTACATAAAAAACAACGAGCTATTTTCCTCTTCCCTACCAAAAACTAGAGGTGTACCACAGTCACCTATTCTTGGACCCCTGTTATTCAAAATTTAAATCAAATCCCTTAGCGACAACATCCATAACTCCAGACTCCACTTTTTCATCGATGATACCATCCTTTGTACATCAAAACCCTCATTGTAAGACATCATCAATACAGTCTAATTTTAGTCAGTTGGAATGAAACCTGCTAAGATCAAAACTATTATTAAACACCAACAAAACTAAAATTATGTACTTTTTCCTCTCACATACCCCAATGTCTCTATGTGGACAGGCCATACCGGTGCCTACATTAACCTTACTTGGAGACTCAGTAGAGTCAGTTGATCAATTCAGATACCTAGGGGTATGCTTAGATAGCAAACAATCCTTCACATACCACATTGAATCTCTAGATAGGAAACTGAAAATAAGACCGTTTGTTGTTTTCTTTGCTCTGTCTTCACAAAGGAAGTATAAGGGCCCACACCACTTAGGAGGAATGGGGGAGCCCCGGGGGTGGACTATGAAGGGGTAAATTGTGGTAGACATGGTCTTAAGGGGGCTAAGTGAACTCGGAGTGGACAAAGCAGTGGGACCAGATGGGTTAAACCCAAGGGTCCTGATGGAATTAGTGTGGGTACTAGCAGCCCTGCTGACAGACCTGTTTAACACCTTGCTGGAGGAGAAGTGTGTACCAAAGGACTGGAGAATAGCTCACATGGCTTCACTCCATAAGAACAGTCTCAAGGATGAGATGGGAAACTACAGACTGGTTAGCCTGACCTCCATAGTGAGGAAAATAATAGAGATCATTCTTAAAAAAAGACTGGTGTCCTTCCTTCAGGGTAAGGTCTTCAGGATGACAGGCAGCATTGGTTTGTAAGGGGGAGACCTAGTCAAACCGACATGATTGACTTCTTTGACTGGGTTGCTAGGTTGTTGGACAGGGGACAGGTGGTGGATGTCCTGTACCTAGACTTTCACAAGGTGTGTGATTTAGTGCTATATGGCAGGTTGATCAGCAAGTTGAGGGACCTGGGAATAGGAGACAAACTTCTGGAGTGGTGAAGAACTGGCTTCATTTTGTTCTGCTATTGATATTAAAGGTTCTGGTTCTCCAAATTATTAATCATTAATTTTCATTCTGTTGTGTTTCATCCTTTGAGAGCATTTGCTCAGGAATCATTTCACATTTTGAATCCTGTACTTTTGAGGTACTAGCACTACTTTTTTCAGAACCCACTTTAATATATTTATGTTGCTTGTGCACTTCCATATCAGATTATTTTGGTAAAATGCTCATTATATTAGGAATGTATTTCATGTTTTGGATAGATTGTTTCTATTTCTTCTTCAGATTTCTGTACATTAGGATTGTTTTCGTCAGGTTCTCATTTACCTTTTTCATCTTTTACCCATCCAGCTGCCATTAGCTCATTTTCAGAACTCCAGTCTGGTAGTTCTTCTGTTTTCTTGTTCATTCCAATGCAATATTTTCTTACACTTAGTGTCTTTTTAACAGTCTTTTTAATGTCTATTTGACCCATTTTTTCATTATTTGCAGTGTATGCTACCAATGTTAACAGCGGGGGTGTAGTTATTAATTGTTCTGCCATAAAGTACTGCCTATAATTAAAATAAAAGTCACTTACATTGGGTTCTTGGTGTGAAAAATATGTCTGTTTCTTTCTCAGTATTTTGACTCATTGAGATATTCACTAAAACTGCTCAGTCTGTATCAGTTTGGGCTGCATTCCTCTTGGAGGTCGGTTGCTTTGCTGCTGCTGCAACATTGTTTGCAGGTTTCAAATGTTGCGCTCTGTCATTCCCCACTCTCATGTCAGTTGATTTTTGCTGTGATGTGTGCTGTTTTTCCATATG
The DNA here is from genome assembly GCA_016271365.2 of Neoceratodus forsteri. Lineage (NCBI taxonomy): Eukaryota > Metazoa > Chordata > Ceratodontiformes > Ceratodontidae > Neoceratodus > Neoceratodus forsteri. The sequence continues at coordinate 96,674,987 of CM057449.1, read as the reverse complement.
CTTCAAATGTTTATTTTGGTACTCTCTTTCTTTCTCTACAATTAACTTCACTAACTGCCGTTTACGATCCTCAAACTCCTGTAAGAGATTGTCCTCTTCTTCTTTCAGATGTTCAGTCTGTTCTTTTTCACTATTACCTCGGACATCACTTTTCTTGATTCCTATATCATTCTTAGTAGTAGCAGCTTCTCTTTCCATTTGCACTATTAATGTATTCTGTTACTCATCTATTCTAGCCTCTTGTAAAAAGGATGAAGGCCGCCTCCCCCATGTCCACCAACTCCTCCATCCTCACTCCTCTTGTGTGCTCTGCCATCTTTGCTAACAGCCAGGTGGCCAGGAGCTCCCTGTACCTGTAGAGTAGGAGATTTTTTTATTGACACAAGATAATACAAAACTAGGTGACCAACACAATATATTCTAAACTTGTCTTTTAAATTCAAAGAATTTTTTTAAAGTTTAGGGACAAACAGTTGGGAAAATGAATAAATCTTTAAAAAATGCTACGAAACAAAGGAATTCACAGCTTGTGATACTAATGTAAAGAAATCATAATAATAACAAAATAAAGATTTGTTTTTTTGTACTGTACACCTATTTACATATGTAAATAGAAACTTTATTCTGACAAAAAAGTAAAATTTTTTCATTATGTCTTGCACTTTGAGAACATGCATTTTTGTTTATCCTTGTTGTAAAGTGAAGCTAGAGCAAATTCTATCTGTGTTATAACTGTAGTTGGTGAAAATTGCTTTTCCTGAAGTACAAAAGCACAATGAGCTTGCCACAGGTAAAACTGCCATACTGTATAAAACAGCTGAATGGCATTCTGGTGAATTTTAGCATAAGTTGGTGGATATTGCCCTAACACCAGAATTTCATAAGTAGAGTTACTGAGGAGATGTCTTTTTCTCCCCAAAGTTCCACAAACTGAGATCAAAAGTCCTTGGAAAAGGGACAATGCAAATAGAAATAGTCCATGGTTTCAGGCACTCCCTGACAAGTGGTAAGGGGGCACATTCACTACTCCACTGCCTTGAGTTTATGATTATTTTTTACCATCAAGCATCCATAACAGGACAACCAAGTTATGTCCCAGAACTTTACTGGGATTCTCTTATCAATTGACTGTATAAATATGTTATCTATGTCTTCTTCTGGAACTCCCTGATTCTTAGGAGGGGGCTCAAAAAAATTGTAGCAAAGCATTAATACATAGAAGGTCTTTCTTGTGCTAACCAATGCAAAACGTGTTGTAATTTGCCATTATGGGAATTCCGTAATCTGGAATCTTCTAAAATGTCTTATAACTTCAAAGGGATCAGCATTCCATATATCACACAACTGTAGTATTCTAGAATGCAAAATATCACTCCATGGTAATAAACATGTCTGTAGTACTGGCAATAGATTCCAATAAATAAACAAACTGATCAAAAATTGGTACTGGGTGCACCATGTGTACTCCCTGTAACAGTAAGCATGGTAGGTAGGTAAGTAGTCTTTTTATGGGGTTTAACTGACTGCCTCCAAACCCTGTAAAAACAGATTATTTTTGTCTCTAATTTTAATGGGGGTGGAAAAACATGTGCTAAATGTTAGAAAATTGAAAGAATGAATGTTTTAATTAAAAACAATGTCTTTCTTTTTGAAATTGACTGATATTTCCATGACATAATTATCCCAATGGCTTTGTCTGCCACCATGTTCCATTTTAGGAAAGTGTCATCAGGGCATGGGTGTAGCCAGGCATACTCCAAGTACTCCATGGTGTGCAATTTTATTTAAGGGGGGTAGTAGCAAATAGGCTCTTAACTGCTTCCTTTTTCCATGAAAACTAACAAAGAAAATGCTGAACCTTTCTGTAATTTTATTCATAGGAGTCGAAACTAGGACTGGTCACAAATACTGTCTTTGCATCCCAAGGGCAATACTACAACTTTACAGGCTCTGGGCTGGTATGTGGGTGTCTTAGGGAGCAATGCATGGCATTTGTATTTACCCATGCATGGCAACAACCATTGTCATGAGATACAAAAGTTGTATTTATTGTACCAAATGAGGCAACAAACACGGTCCTGGTGTACATTTGAATATTGTCTGGCTACACACCTGCATCAGGGCAACCAAAATGCAGTCCTGCAACCATTATTGGTTCCTCCAACAACTTTATATTATCAGTGCATTTTCATTTTCGTGTCTCATTTAAGAGTTACAAACAAATTCCCTTACTTTTCTCATAATTTAGTTTTGCCCCAGATATTGACTCATACTGTGACATTATTTGTGTTAAAGCTGTACTTTGAACTTTGCCTGTTGTACATATACAGACATCATCAGCATGGGCACATACAGTTCTAGTGGTAGTAGCTGCTGTTTTGAAAGGCATATCCTAGGCATGCTGAGATTTGTAGGGATCTTACATAATAAAGGGTCTATTTGAAACACATAAAAAAGTGGGTTTAAGGGGCATTCCTGATGGACTCCATTTTGATCCCTGAAAATTCCTTTCTGGATTTCTGTTACAGTGGGGCTGTATCCTGTATAAAGCATTCACATCCATGAGATAAATGTCTCTAGAATTGTATATGCCTTTAAAACTTGAAATAAATAAAAATGGTCCACTCTGTCAAAGGTTTTAGCTTCATTTAAAGAAAAGATTAGACCTGAGTGTTCCATAATGCAGGAACAAAATAAATCCCATACGAATATTAAGTAATGAAAGATAGCTCTGTTTGGAATTGCACAAGACTGTACTAGGGATATGAGTGATTCTGCTACCTTAGAGAGGCAAGTTAATAATATAGAAGCCACTATTGTGTAGTCCACATTCAACAGACTAATTGGGCACCAATTGTCTAAATTTGCCTTTTTTCCTTTTTTATTTAATAAAATCATTATGCTTGTGCCATGGAGATTGGAAAATATTTCTTGCAGATCATGTCATTAAACAACATGTTTAATACAGGCATGAATTATGCTGTATAAGTTTTGTATAGTTCTGCTGTTAAATCATCCTGCCCTGAAGAGGATTGCTTCTTCAATTATGTATAGCTTTTTTTTTTTAATTTATTGTGGCTGAATTTCCTCTAACATTGCCTTCTGTACCTCTGCAGGTCCAGAAACAGAAGTTACTGGTCATCCCATACTGCCAAGGAAGGGGTTTCAAAAGCTGTTTCTAAATAATCAACACTAGCAGTAGTTTATTGTAGATCGGTTAAAAACCCATTGCAATGTTAAATGTATCTCCAGCATGTGCTCAAGTGATACAGTTCCACATCATTGTTACATAATATATCTTGTTTATCCAAACAATAAAACTGTTGATTAAAGTAGACCATAAAAATCAACTCTTAATAAATATATTTTACAAAAACACTTTCATCTTGAATAGACCCTTAATATCAAAAGATGACTCATGCAAAATGGTTCAATATTATCTGATATTAGGAACACCATTTATAGAAAGGCTACTGTCAGGAAGAAGATATTTAATTCTCTCTGAATGTACTCAGTTGTAATAGCCATTAATATCCCTGTTTCACCAGCCATCCTCAGGCCAATTCTGAGAGGAGAATCAGGATACAATAATTAGGTCTTTATTTAAGGAACCGAAATGACCTGCAGAAAATACTTTGATACAATCAAAAGAAAAGAAGCTTGGTTATTGAAACCACATTTAAGATCCTTGTGTTGTCTGTTATACCTTCCCTTTTTTTGGTGACACTCCTAGGTGCATCCTGCAGGGCATGGTGCACTGTGCTCCTTTCGTCAGCCAAGTATGGGAGGAATTATATACTGACTACAGTAAAGAATCACTTGTGAGTTTACCCAAGCCATAACTACGTCCATTGTTAATTCTTTTGTTTCTACATTCAAGCCACAGGGACCCAGTTTGGGACCATTTGTATCTGTCAGTTCCAATCTAGAAGAACAGGGTACACCACAGAAATTAGGTACCTTTTAGGGTACAGGGACTTTGTGCTGAAGTACTTTGTTACAGGTAACATGGAAGGTTTCATCACTGAACCTGCATTTAGAAATCCCATGTTGTCAGTAATACCTTCTCCTCTGTTGCGAAATCCTAAGGTGCAGCCCACAGCAATGCTGCCACATGCTCCTAATATCACCAGATATGGGAGGATTTATATGCTGACTACAAATAGGAAGTTACATGCTGATTGCCCTAGACCATACCTATTACCAGTTATCTACACTTTTGTTACCACATTCTAGCCCCATAAGAATCCATTATTGGGATCTGGTATGGCTACTATTACCTAGTCCAGTACTAAGCCTGTGGTAGCTAGTTACAAGTTTATATTATTTAGGCATGTCAATTGAGCACACACACTTTTTCTACCCATCTTTCTTACTACAAAATTGCATTGTTTTCAACATATTATGAGGACAAACTGTTTGCACTTCTAAATCATTCAATTAAAAACATGAAAACAAGTTTCATAGTTTATATCAGGAACCAATCCACCTGAAAATGAAATCCCATCTCCATTCACTATGGAGTCCATCATTTGAGATAAAGCTGAAGGCTTCAAGGTGATTCAAAGATCTTTTAGTAATAGGGCAGAAACATTCATCTTTATATATACAGGAGAGTAAATGCTTTAAAAGGGAATAATTCCCCACTGTAAGCATCTTTTTTACATGAGTTACTGAAGCAACATTTGTAAATGTCACTAATATCGAATTACCAACATAGCTCCATATTCACAGCCAAGAAATCCATAAAGTCTATTGGAGTCAATTGGTTGCTAAAACAAAAATCAACCACCACAATTTAGGCCAGAAAAATAAAAGCAGTGCTTCTGGGTTTTTTCCCCCTCGACCAAACTCCTCCAGTCACCTGCACCAGCATCAAGTCCAGCTTGCAGTAATTATTTCATAATAATGCAAGCTAACCTTGGCAAATTACATCAAAATTTACTTTACTGGCAATGAAATCTCAGTTTTAAAAAGCAGAAGTTCAGCTCCCTTCTTCTCCCTGCACTAAATGTCCATACAGCATTTCAGAGCTCCTTTTCACTAGGCCAAGTATTCCTCTCACACTCCCCTCTCTCATTTTTGTTTCTGGTAATAAGGACACCTGTTAGATGGCAAATGAAAAGTGTTTCACTAAGTGCAATGTATTTGAGATAATTAAATAAAATAAACTTTATAGCCCCAGCCCTTAGGCAACATTGGCATACCCATTACAAGATGAACCAGGTCTCTTGGCACAAAAGTGCCACTACATTTCCAGAAGTCCATCTTTCAAATCAAGAGTACTCCATGGTCCAACCCCTTCAAGAAGCTCCTTAAAGTTCTGCTCCAATTATAAACTGATACTACAGCGATTCATACATGCCAGCATAAATATGTATTATTTCTAGTCCACTGGGTCCTCATTGATTATGAATCAAGAAATATTAATTGGAACACCAGAAATCAACAGTCGTCCAACACGCCCATTCAGGGACAAAAATCTGTTTGTAGCTGCTCACAGCTTTAAAGCTACAAAATTTACTTATCCAATAACTGTGACTCAAAATAATATGAGTCCCATTGATGAATACAATTTACATCAATGCTAAATCAGCCAACATTTTTTATTTCATGAGCTCCTCCAGCATTTTTAATTTCCTTGCCAAACTGCTGCACTTTACAGAACACAGTCTGCCCCAAATATCATGCTCTCCACAAACATCAATTAGCTGTATCAGTGAGCAGTGAAGGAAATGATGTACTAAATTAAGCATTGTCCACAGTAAAGTTTAAAATATTACCACATGGCTCCAGACAGATAAATCAGCAGGGTGTCCATCGAGTGACAAAGAAATATAATCGGCTGTATTAGCATGCAGTGAGCTGGCACAGAATTCACCCTCAAAGGACCAAGTGCTGCAAAAAAATGTTGCTTTCATTCATAATTTAGCTAAAATGGAGCCACAAAGTTATAAAATCAACAAACTGAAAGCCTTATCCTGGCGTGATGAGGTGCGGAGCAGCAGCATGGCCATCTTGCTGCTTCACCCCCAACCCCCATTTCTGAATAAGCTTGTATGGTCTTCAGTATCATTTCTGGAGATGTCTGTAGTGACTGAGTATCTGGATCTCATACTACCTCAAGATTTGTGTGGGAGAGTCTATCTTTACAATTTAAAAAAACATCTAAAGCTGGTTGTTTCCCTTTTGTACCATATTAGGCCTCTATTTTTACAGTGTCCACCCTGTTACATTGGCATGCAATCATTTCTGATTTTATACTTTAAATATGATCTTTTAAGTCAAGTTTTAACTCATTAGCAGATGACATTAAATCTAATTTTTTTTCTTAAGATTTAAATATGTAAAATAAGAGGTTTGATGTGTTTTTTCAGGCTGAAGATTCAATGAAAGATACTTAATCTTTTTTTGTATCTAACAACCAACCAATCTGTTAGATTGTCATAGGCCTCCATTACAAAGATGTGTGCCTTTAGTAAGTCTTTCTCTGATATCTTAATCCAGAATTTTTCTAACAAAGAATTAATTTCCATCTGGAATGAATATTTTTACTACAACTCCCATTGCTTGTACAGCATTACAGAGCTACAACCAAGTGGTCTGAGGTTTCAAATGGGATGGTACCCATTTTTATGACACGACATAGTTGATTCTAATTTAAACAGTTTGTGTTTCCAATTTAGTTGTGTTTCCACCCTGATCCTCTGTGGTGAGGCCACACTTAAAGTTGCCACCAAAATATATATGTCCTTCTGTATGAGAAAAAGTCTGGATTGTTTTTAAAAGTTCCATTGCTGTAGCATTGCTTTGGGGGCCATGGTCATTGACTAAGTGAGGCTGTTGGGATTTATACTGTAGGTAACATCCAGCATTAAAGCTCTGTCTATACTTATTTCTACAGTTCTATTGATTGTAAAATCAAAGCCCTTACAAGTATAGCCATCCCCATCACATTAATCCAGTCCTTGGGACCAGTAGGAGGTACCAACTGACCATAAGTTTTTTTGCCTGCGAGATTTATGAAGATGTTTTCAGCCTTGTGTGTTGTAAAAAAAGATCTTGCCTGGCACATTTTCTACAATCTGTAATGTAGTTAAGTTTCCTATAGGATGTTATGCTACATGTATTTAAAGTAAGAATGGAAATATGAATGTTATCCAACAATTAAATATCATGGGAGAAAAAACACCATTTTGGAAGAAGCCAGAAGGGGAAGGAAGGAAAAATATTCAATTCAGTGCTTTAGAGGAACTGGTAATTGCTATTTTCCTTTTAAACTTAGATTGTGGGCTTTTAGTGACACTATACTTTCTTTGTTGTCTTTACTTATAATTGTTTTTGGGCTGTTGAAAATTTAAAACATAGTGGTGGTGTAATTCAGTGCTGTCTTTAATTGCTGCCCCTTCCCCTTCCCCCAACTCTTAATTATATGCCCTGTTAAATTTGATTGACAGAAGCTAAACACAGGGTATAGTAAGGGGTGTGAAGTAGGAGGGGCATAAGGGGGAAGAAGCCCACCCTCAGCACGACAAGTGTTTTGACTCATTTATTTATTGGTTTCTTTTTGTTTAAAAAAAATCTGAGGATCAGTGGCAGGATTTTTAGTACAGTAAATTAATAAAAAGGGAACTAGGTAAGCTTCAGTAGCAGACAAGTAGTGGAATTGCAGTATAATGTGGGGAGTGGTGCAATGCAGTGGCTGTTGGGAAGCCATATTCAGGCAGACCTTCTGGACACTGAGGTATTGCCCTATCTGCATGCATCTCTCTGGACTGTGGGATGAGGTAGCCAGACTCAGAGCAGAAGTAAACTGGGTCAGGAGTACCATCACCCCTATCCAGGGACCACCCAGTCCAATGCAACTGCCTCAAAAGATGCTGAAAAAGAGGAGTACTTGGATGACAGTGGGCTCAGGGAGGGTTAGAGCAGTCAGGCAGAGGCACATCCCAGATCCTATTTCACTCAAGAACTCATATGCCACACTGGCAAATGAGGACAACCAAATAGAGGTACCCAGAGAAGTGGAAGGAATGGATGTGGAGGTTAGCCAAGGAGGTGACCTCAGCGGGGAAAGCAGTGGACCCCAGAGGAGGAGGAAGCAAATCCTGGTGGGGGACTCCATCATAAGAGGGATCCAGCTAGGAACACAGGAGGGGGAGGACAGGGAGGTGAGGTGCCTACCAGGTGCCACTGCATGGAGGGATGGAAGGAAGATCCTGGGGATCACTGGGAAGGCAAGATGGGAAGGTGAGCTGGATGTCATTATCCACCTAGGTACTAATGACCTTCCAAATGGGGAGCCAAAGGAAGTTCAGGAAGAGTTTAAGAAACTGGGGAGGGGTCTCAAGGAAGTAGCTACTTCTGTCACTTTCTCAGAAGTACTACCTGTGAGAAGCAAGGGAGAGCATAGGAGTGCATGCACCAGGAACTTTAACTCATGGTTGAAGAACTGGTGCAGTGAGGAAGGGTTTGGATTCATTGGTGACTGGGGACCCACCTGGAGGGATGGAGGTTTGTTCAAGCCTGACGGCCTGCATCTATCCTGGAGGGGAATCCAAGCACTCAATGATAAGTTTAAATGCTACATTGACAAGCATTTAAACTAGCAAAGAGGGGTGGCAGTCCAACAAGGAGGGTACCTACTTGTTTCACCCCCACAGCTAGCAGTGGAACCAGTGAATCAGAGGAGTGGCTATCTCTGCAAAAGCAGTGTGCAAAAGATGGAGATTAGTGCCCAAGAGGTGGATAAAGCAGAAAAGGCAAAATTCAGCAGAAGGGCAGACAGCAAGGAGAACCAGGGATAAATGACAACCAAGGAAGGGCTGGAGTACAACAGTGAAACAGTCTAGGAGGTCAAATCATGGAAGCCACGTGTGCAAATGCCAGGAGCCTTAGCAACAAGATGGAAGATCTGGAGGCTGTCATGGTACAGTCAGACCTGGACATTATGGCCATCACTGAAACCTGGTGTAATGATAACCATGACTGGAGATGGCCATACCTGGCTACAACATATTCAGAAGAGATAGAGCAGGCAGGAAGGGAGGAGTGGCACTTTATGTGAAAAATGACATAAGGGCCTCAGAGATCCAGGAGGAACAAAATGGGGAGAGATACTGTGGGTTAAGCTGGAAAGGAAAATGGGGACAGCCATCTCACTAGAGGTGTGGTCTAGAGACCACCAGTCCAGGAGGAAGAAACAGATAGGGAGCTGATGCTAGCCAGCCAAAGGATGGCAGACAAGGGTGTGGTAGTACTGGCTGGAGACTTCAATATTCCAGACGGGACTGGAGCATCCCAGCAGCAGCATCAACTAGAGCAGATTTATCCTGGACTTCCTTAGGTGCCTTCCTTAAGCAACTGGTCATGGAACCAACTCGGCAGAAGGCAATACTGAACTTGTGTTCACAAACAGGACAATGTGATGGGGTAACAGTGGGGGAGCACCTGGGAAACAGTGACCACCAGTCATTGTGGTTTGAAATCACAGAAAGAGCAGAACCAAACCACACAAAAACATGTATCCTGGATTTTAGGGGGGCAGACTTTGGGAAAATGGAGAGATACTTGAAAGAGGCATTAAGGGGAATGGGACAGGAATAAGGTTGAGGAACAGTGGGCAGTATTTAAAATGGGGATTACAAGAACAACAGAATTATTCATTAAGCAGGTTAGCAAGAGGAAAAGGAAGAGGAGACCATTATGGTTTTCCAAAGAGGTAGCAAAGAAAGTGAAAGCCAAAAAGATTGCATTCAGGCAATACAAAAAGACACAGGCAGAAGGGGATAGGGAGAAGTACCAGGAGAAGCAAAGGGAGGCAGGGAGGTCAGTGAGGGAAGCCAAAGCTCATACAGAAGAACACATTGCAAAATCAGTGGGTAGAGGGGACAAAACCTTTTACAGGTACATAAATTAAAAGAGAAAGACAAAGGGATGGATAGTGAGACTGAATGGGGAAGATGGGGGCCATGTGGAGGATGATAACAGTAAAGCTGACATATTGAACAGGTATTTCTGCTCAGTCTTTACTGAGGAAGAAGAGGGTAATGGGTCTGAAGGGAGTACAAGGGGTGAGAATGGTACAGAAATGGACACAAGTCCCTTTACACAAGAAAGGGTCCTGAAGGAACTGGAAGTAATAAGAGTTGATAAAACAATGGGGCCAGATGGGTGCACCCAGGGTCCTTAAAGAACTAAGAGAGGTGGTGGCTGAACCTCTGGCTATCCTGTTTAGCCGATCACTGGAAACAGGGGAGGTACCCAAAGACTGGAGGACAGCAGATATAGTCCCCTTATACAAAAGTAGGAACAAAGAGGAAGAAGGGAACTACAGACCAGTCAGCCTCTCCTCGGTAGTGGGGAAGATCATGGAAGCACTACTGAAGGAGAGAGTGGTGGAACATCTGGTTGTCAATGGACTACAGGACTCAAGGCAGCATGGTTTCACCAGGGGGAGGTCATGTCAGACCAACCTCATTGAATTTTTTGACTGGGTGACTAGGAGGTGAATCAGGGGAGGGCAGTGGACATGGCCTATCTGGACTTCAGCAAGGCCTTTGACACTGTGCTACATAGAAGGCTATTACACAAACTGGGGAATATGTGTGTGGGCAGGACAGTAGTGTGGTGGGTAGGTAACTGGCTGGGTGGCAGGACACAGAGGGTGGTGGTAAATGGCTGTCACTCCACAGAGGGAAGAGTGACCAGTGGGGTACCACAGGGATCAGTGCTGGGACCGGTCCTTTTCAACATCTTCATCAGTGACATTGCGCAGGGCCTAGAAGGCAGAATTTCACTGTTCGCTGATGACACAAAGCTCTGTAACAGAGTAGACACACCAGGGGGTGTAGACAGATTGAGAAGCGACCTGCAGAAACTAGAATATGGGTTCTGATTCTAGAACTCTGAGCTGAGTGACTGTGTTTGAGAAGAGCTCCCAAAGCTAAGTGCTTTTTGATATAATTTTCAGTTTAAAAATCGTTTTATTTTATGTAAATTTAGGTGATTGTGAAAGACAACCCTGTAGGCTCCAGGAAGATATAAAATTTGTGTGGTAGATATTCGTTGGAAGTCAGAAGGATCAACACATTTATTTAGTGTGATCTTTCTACTCTGATGTGGTTAATTGTAGTACTATTTTAATACTATAGTTTAAACCCTTTCTGAATGTGCCTTTGGTGGTGTCTGATATTGAGAACCTAAGTGTCATTTGTGGGTATCCTGTCTGTTTTGGTAGGTACTTTACTTTCTCTGTTAAACAACTGAGTATACCTATTGCCTAATACTTTATAGTACATTGTATCTTTTTGCTCAGTCTCTAATTTTTCTTTTCTTTCTCCAGTGTTTTAGAACTGTTTAGTTATTGTGCCAGAGGTGTGGTACTATGTTCTTTCTTGTAGTACAAGGTGCTTTTGGAACTGCTGATTTCTATTGGTTTAAACAATTACATTTTTCTTTTCGATTTAAAAAAAAAGCTACATCAACTTGGTATGTTGTCACCTGTTCTGCCGACACTGTCTATGTATCTATGTATCTATGTATCTATGTTTGTTGTTGCTAAGTAGCAGTTGTTTTTGCATTGGGCTCTGATTCTGTGATAGAATCTGTATTAGTAGAAGGTAGATTATTGTGATTGTAGTTAACTTTTGATTGTAAGGATAAAGAGCTTAGATAGAAGTGTATGTATTTTCAAATATTATAGTGGAACAGTGGCAGGATTTTTAGGACAGTAAATTAATAAAAAGGGAACTAGGAGAGCTTCAGTAGCAGACAAGTAGTGGAATTGCAGTATAATGTGGGGAGTGGTGCAATGCAGTGGCTGTGGGGAAGCCATATTGAGGCAGACCTTCTGGACACTGAGGTGCTGCCCTATCTGCATGCATCTATCTGGACTGTGGGATGAAGTTGCCAGACTCAGAGCGGAAGTAAACTGGATCAGGAGTACCATCATCCCTATCCAGGGACCACCCAGTCCAATGCAACTGACTCAAAGGATGCTGAGAACGAGGAGCACTTGGATGACAGTGGGCTCAGGGAGGGTTAGAGCAGTCATCAGAGGCACATCCCAGATCCTATTCCACTCAAGAACTCATATACCACACTGGCAAACGAGGACAACCAAATAGAGGTACCCAGAGAAGTGGAAGGAAAGGATGTGGAGGTTTGCCAAGGAGGTGACCTCAGCGGGAGAAGCAGTGGACCCCAGAGGAGGAGAAAGTGAATCCTGGTGGGGGACTCCATCATAAGAGGGATCCAGCTAGGAACACAGGAGGAGGGGGAGGACAGGGAGGTGAGATGCCTACCAGGTGCCATGGCATGGAGGGATGGAAGGAAGATCCTGGGGATCACTGGGAAGGCAAGACGGGAGGGTGAGCGGGATGTCATTATCCACCTAGGTACTAATGATCTGGCAAACGGGGAGCAAAAGGAAGTTCAGGAAGAGTTTAGGAAACTGGGGAGGGGTCTCAAGCAAGTAGCTACTTCTGTCACTTTCTCAGAAGTACTTCCTGTGAGAGGCAAGGGAGAGCATAGGAGTGCATGCACCAGGAACTTTAACTCATGGTTGAAGAACTGGTGCTGTGAGGAAGGGTTTGGATTCATTGGTGACTGTGGACCCACCTGGAGAGATGGAGGTTTGTTCAAGCCTGATGGCCTGCATCCATCCTGGAGGGGAATCCAAGCACTCAATGATAAGTTTAAATGCTACATTGACAAGCATTTAAACTAGCAAAGGGGGGGTGGCAGACCAGCAAGGAGTGTACCTACTTGCTCACCCCCCACAGCTAGCAGTGGAACCAATGCACCAGAGGAGTGGCTATCGCTGCAAAGCAGTGTGCAAAAGATGGAGATTAGTGCCCAAGAGGTGCATAAACAGAAAAGGGGCAAAATTCAGCAGACGGGCAGACAGCAAGGAGAACCAGGGATAAATGACAACCAAGGAAGGGGCTGGAGTAGAACAGTGAGGCAGTCTAGGATGGTCAAATCATGGAAAGCCATGTGTGCAAATGCAAGGAGCCTTAGCAACAAGATGGAAGCTCTGGAGGCTGTCATGGTGCAGTCAGACCTGGACATTGTGGCCATCACTGAAACCTGGTGTAATGATAACCACGACTGGGAGATGGCCATACCTGGCTACAACATATTCAGAAGAGACAGAGTAGGCAGGAAGGGAGGAGGAGTGGCACTGTATGTGAAAAATGACATAAGGGCCACAGACATCCAGGAGGAACAAAATGGAGGAGAGATACTGTGGGTTAAGCTGGAAAGGAAAATGGGGACAGCCATCTGCACAGGTGTGGTCTATAGACCACCAGCCCAGGAGGAAGAAACAGAAAGGGAGCTGATGCTAGCCATCTAAAGGATGGCAGAAAAGGATGAGGTAGTACTGGTTGGAGACTTCAGTATTCCAGACATGGACTGGAGCATCCCAGCAGCAGCACCATCAACTAGGAGCAGATTTATCCTGGACTCCCTTCAGGATGCCTTCCTTAAGCAACTGGTCATGGAACCAACTCAGCAGAAGGCAATACTGGACCTTGTGCTCACAAACAGGGACAGTGTGATGGGGGTAACAGTGGGGGAGCACCTGGGAAACAGTGACCACCAGCCACTATGGTTTGAAATCACAGAAAGAGCAGAACCAAACCACACAAAAACACGTATCCTGGATTTTAGGGAGGCAGACTTTGGGAAAATGGGGAGATACTTGAAAGAGGCATTAAGGGGAATGGGACAGGAATCAGGGGTTGAGGAACACTGGGCAGTATTTAAAATGGGGATTACAAGAACAACAGAATTATATATTAAGCAGGTTAGCAAGAGGAAAAGGAAGAGGAGACCATTATGGTTTTCCAAAGAGGTAGCAAAGAAAGTTAAAGCCAAAAAGATTGCATTCAGGCAATACAAAAAGACACAGGCAGAAGGGGATAGGGAGATGTAGCAGGAGAAGCAAAGGGAGGCAGGGAGGTCAGTAAGGGAAGCCAAAGCTCAGACAGAAGAACACATTGCAAAATCAGTGGGTAGAGGGGACAAAACCTTTTACAGGTACATAAGTGAAAAAAGAAAGACAAAGGGAGGGATAGTGAGACTGAAGGGGGAGGATGGGGGCTGTGTGGTGGATGACAACAGTAAAGCTGACATATTGAACAGGTATTTCTGCTCAGTCTTTACTGAGGAAGAGGAGGGTAATGGGTCTGAATGGAGTACAGGGGTGAGAATGGTGCAGAAATGGACACAAGTCCCTTTACACGAGAAAGGGTCCTGAAGGAACTGGAAGTAATAAGAGTTGATAAAGCAATTGGGCCAGATGGGGTGCACCCCAGGGTCCTTAAAGAACTAAGAGAGGTGGTGGCTGAACCTCTGGCTATCCTGTTTAGCCGATCACTGGAAACAGGGGAGGTACCCAAAGACTGGAGGACAACAGATGTAGTCCCCTTATGCAAAAGTGGGAACAAAGAGGAAGCAGGGAACTACAGACCAGTCAGCCTCACCTCGGTAGTGGGGAAGATCATGGAAGCACAACTGAAGAAGAGATTGGTGGAACATCTGGTTGTCAATGGACTACAGGACCCAAGGCAGCATGGTTTCACCAGGGAGAGGTCATGTCAGACCAACCTCATTGAATTTTTTGACTGGGTGACTAGGAGGTGGATCAGGGGAGGGCAGTGGACATGGCCTATCTGGACTTCAGCAAGGCCTTTGACACTGTGCCACATAGAAGACTATTACACAAACTGGGGAATATGTGTGTGGGCAGGACAGTAGAGTGGTGGGTAGGTAACTGGCTGGGAGGCAGGACACAGAGGGTGGTGGTAAATGGCTGTCACTCCACAGAGGGAAGAGTGACCAGTGGGGTACCACAGGGATCAGTGCTGGGACTGGTCCTATTCAACATCTTCATCAGTGATATGGCGCAGGACCTAGAAGGCAGAATTTCACTGTTTGCTGATGATACAAAGCTCTGTAACAGAGTAGACACACCAGAGGGTGTAGACAGAATGAGAAGCAACCTGCAGAAACTTGAAGAATGGTCAGGGGTTTGGCAGTTGAAATTCAATGCAAAGAAGTGCAAGATAATGCATATGGGGCACAAATACCCTGGCACAATATATCAGTTGGGGGGTGAGAATATAGCATGCACCAAGCAGGAAAGGGATCTTGGAGTTATCATCTCTGATGACCTCAAGGTAGGGAAACAGTGTGACAAGGCAGCAGGTAAAGCAACTAGGATGCTGGGATGTATAGGCAGGGGCATTACCAGCAGAAAAAGGGAGATCATAATTCTGCTATACAAGACACTAGTGAGGCCCCACCTGGAGTACAGTGTACAGTTCTGGAGACCATACCTATGTAAGGACATAGACAGGGTAGAGAAGGTTCAGAAGAGGGCAACTAAGATGGTGCATGGATTGCATCACAAGTCCTATGAAGACAGGTTGAAGGAACTGAACATGTACTCCCTGGAGGAGAGGAGGGAGAGAGGGGATATGATAGAGACATACAAGTATCTTACAGGGAGGAACAGGGTACAGGAAAACACTATTTTTAAGTGAAAAAGATGTTCCAGGACAAGAGGGCATTGGATGAAGTTGGAGGGAGGACGATTCAGAGGAAACATGAAAAATAATTTCTTCACAGAACGGGTGGTGGACAAGTGGAACACCCTGCCAGAGAAAGTGGTGGGGGCTGAAACAATTATGGGATTTAAGAAGGCATGGGATAGACATAAAGGAATTCTGGAGGTCAGGGGTAAGGGGCAACAGACTTTTAGGAAAACAAACTGAACTTACAAGCTCAAATGGGCAGACTAGGTGGGCCATAGGCACTTATCTGCTGACACTGTCTATGTATCTATGTATCTATGTACCATTTATCCATTGTCAACCTGTTTCTCGCTTACATGAATTTTTATCCTTTTTGAAGCTGAAGGCTCATGTTCTGAATCAGAAGAAATATCCATTTTGGAAGAAACCACTGAGGATGTATCAGAATCCTCTACTACTTCCTCCATGTCCCCCAATTGCTTACTTTTAGCCAAAGCTTGAAATTGATTCCTGGTAAGAGGATCATTATTCCACTTTATCAGGCACTGGTGCAACCTCGCCTTGAGTATGGAGTCCAAGTATGGGACCCATATAAGATGGGGGATATTCTAAAACTAGAGTGGGTCCAATGTAGAGCCACTAAGGTAGTAATAGGTTAAAATGAAATAACCTATCAGGAAAGGTTAAAAGGCCTTGATTTCTATTCATTACAGTACAGGAGAATCAGAGGTGATCTGTGTATGCTTTACAGGGCATTACACTACAATATTCTGTGGAAGAAATATGGTCTAAAAATCAAGGAAGATAAATACACAACCGGGGGCACCATCTCCAACTAGTGACATCCAAATGGAATTTGATGAAAAGGAAATACTGGTTTAGTCAAAGGGTGCCTTCTATCTGGAAAAGTCTGCCTAGGGATGTGGTATCTAGTACCTCTATTGAATTATTTAAAATAAGCCTAGATAGATTTTATGTTAACAAATATGAGATGGTTTATTTGGGCAAGCAAAAAAAGGACGGAAGTCTACCATGCTTGAAAAACCTATGAAACCTATGAAATTACATATGATCTGGTGGGGGCTTATTTGCCCTCATCCTCATCTAGTAGATTTTGTTAAAACCTTAGAAGCCCCTTGCTAGTGGTGGTGGTGGTAGTGGGGTAAGCCCATTTTGCTCAGGGACAGCCTGAACTACATTTTGACTATCATGCCCTGGGGGGGATGAAATAACTTGTTCCTCTTGCAGTGCTAACGCCTCATTTCCCCCCTCTGAATGGAATGTTTGTACCTGTACCCTTCTCTCAACCCCATGAGTAAAAGTGTCAGCTAGCTGTGCTTTTGCCTGGGATTCTGTGATCAATTGTTTTTGATTTTGAGGGGCTTGATCCATCCTACTGTGGTCTGCCCATGGGCACAGTCAATAGGAATTTCCAACTTCGTCACAGAGGTTGCACTTAAAAGGATTTGGGCATCCTAAGCAGGTATGGCCATAATCTAAATATAAGTTTCATCAGTGCTTGTCACATATGGAGCCAAGATGTGAACAGGCACCCCACTTATGAAAGGTTTTTGGCTGTCCTGAGTTAAAATGCAATCCTTGATCTCTCCTGATGTGGAAGCTCCCTGGGAGATGTGCTATCCATGTGTCTGTTTGTTTAAATTTTACCTTTACCTTCCAACCTCAGATCCAGGCAAAATCTTCATCCAGAATAGGTGTGGGTCTATCCATGATGTCACACCTCTGTCTAAGCCACTACTGCACATCAGCTATGCTTACCACTTCATTTCAGAAGAACAAAGTAATAGTTTTCAAAGTGGGCTTTGCTAAAGGAATCAGGAAGAATGGTGCCCACAATGGGATGTCTTTCACTGTTGGGTCTATCTGCCAATCATTTTCTAAGGTAGTAACATTTTTAAAGCTTATATCATACACCATCTCTTACTTAATATGTATAAAAGCAAAGAATTCAGCTGCTGCAATCCCCACCATGTCTTTAAGCATCTGGTGCAGTACCACTTTCCTATCTGGGGCAGTAACTGCCTCTCCATTATATTTTAAACAGACAGCATTTGTTCTCTGAGCAGGCTCCCCTACATTTTTAAATAAATCTGACATTCTGAAAGTTTGGTTAGGAAGTTCTTCTATTTCAGTTGTCTGGATTCCAGGTTCTGCTGCAGACTCCTGAGCTGCCATTTCCACATTCAGCAGCTGCTGTGTATCAAAAGGAGGTTCTACTGGTATGGCACCTGTATGTTGCCTCACATCACTAGCCTCTAGAAAAGTGTGTTGAGATGTGGAATTGCTTATGGGAGTAGAAACCTGTGGACAAACTTTTCATCCTGCTGCCATTCCTTTTTTATTCCCCGTGGGATCTTGTCCAACTCACTGCGGTAAGCCCAACATTTCCTCTACAATGTTCAGCCACCGGTGTCCCAAAATGCCAGCAATAATTTCCTTAGCTGACATTGGCCATGGAGAAGTCCAGTGTCATCCATCCAGCAGCCCAATGAGCCACATCAGGGCTCTGCGGTACTTTTCCACCTTCCCATGTGCATCTGTGCTGAAGCTTTAAGGGTGCCCTTGGTTCTGGTGACAATGGCAGTACCTTTTCTACAGGATTATTTCCAGCATCTTTTGAAATTTGTGAAGGTATAGAAAACTGTGAAGCTGTAGTCATTTTTTCTAACACTGTAGCTGCAACACTCGGGGCAGTCTCCTCTTGTAGCAATTTCAACAAAAAGCCCTTATGTGTTACCATAGCCTTTTTAACAGTTCCTCCTGCCAATCCAGGATATCCTTATCATTTTCCTCCACTAGCATCTCAGTGCTTACCGATCCCACAGCACAACCTTTACAGTGAACATGTTTCTGCCAATAACATTGACAGTTTACTGTAAAGTCCACCTGGGACCCCAGCACTCTTTCCCCCCCTTTTCTGCACCCACTCCCCATATCAACTCTGACTCAGAGTTGATAATCCCTAAGTCCAGGGTGTACAGGGGTAAGAGCTCCCAACATGGGGCATTAAGGCAGTGAAGCCCCCCTTTAAACAGAAACAGTTTCTCTGATTGATTTATGTCAACAGCAAATTCCTGTCAACACAAATCCATTGCTGAAGGGTCTTGTCTGGAAGATGTTGATGTAGTAGCATCATATAGCCACATCTCAGCACTACCTGGTAAATCCATTACTGGTGAGGTATTCCCAGTGTTACATGTGTGTTCTATAGAAAATGATGCAGTACCATGCATTTTTCACCTCCAGTACAATCCATAGGCTGTTGCTCCTCTGAACAACCAGACATAGCTTTTTCTTGAAAAACTAGCACAGTCTCAGAAGCTAAGGGTGCAGATATATCACTTCCAAAATCTCTAGTTCTCTCCACATCCTCCTCAATGTCCAACTTCTTGGAAATGGCCTACAGGGTTTCCCCTACAGGACAGTAGATGAATTTTTTATTGAAGAAAAATAAATCAGAAGTACAATACATTGATAATAAATGCAATACATACACAACATTTGTGATGATCTGGTAAAAACAGAAAAAAAAACCTCAAAAAGTTCCATTAAGATAGCATAAATGTATGCATAATAAGAAACAAAAGGGAGGGCAGGGGAAGGAAATAACAAATCAAAAAGAGATATCCAAGACCAAGTACAATGCCTCTGGTATCTCCTTGTTTGTGGTACTGAACCAGTTCCTTGCTCTAAGAATTTTTCTTCATTTTTGAACCATGCGTATCAATATCTGTGTGGCTGTGCATTCTTGCTGCTGCAGCAAAAGATTGGATCTCCCTTGCCATAGATAATATTTGCACAAAGAAAAAAAAGACAATCTCAACATGCCGGGATGATATTTGAGAAGAGGGGAATGAAAAAAAAAAACTAAAACCACAATTTTATAAATAATGTAAAGGAACTGTTTGTCTCCCCAAATCCTAAGAACAAAATTCCAAAATTGCTGTGAAAAAGGCCAGCGTAGAAAAAAATGTTTTAGTGTTTTTAATACACTGAGACATGTGGACTGGGGACACATACATTCTTAAACAGCCTTATGATCATGCGTATTCCTGACCCCTAGTCTGCCATGTGATGTCTCATACTTTCAAAGGAAGACTTTTATCAATGACTTGGGAAAAAATGGTGGGAAGTTGTGTCTCATAATTTGCTAAAATCTAAGGGATTTTATAAAATTTTGTCTTACAGGTAAGAAAATAGAAGGAGCATCTGGTATTTAAAGTCAGGTAATGAAGAATAACCTGTCATTGTTTAAGCTTAACATGAGCTGAGGATAAATAAGAGGGAAGTTAAAATTGTTTCAGGTTTCTCAGGAGACAAAATGGAGATGAAATACATACCTGGAAAATAATTTTCAACAAAGTATTCAAATATTTATCCCAGAAGAGGATAGGGTTAGTAAGAATGGGAAGGAACATTTTGATAAAAAAGAGGCTATGGAAAAATAGTATGGGGTGAACCATGCATACTCTGCCTAAACTGTAATCATGGTAGGTGTGCATTATTTTAATGGGATTTAATCTACTTCCCCAGAACCCATGAAAAAACAGTATCCACAAATAGAGGTGGGGAACTACAGTACATGCACTATATGCAAAAATATTGGTACTATTAATGTACAGAATAATGAGACCCTCTTTTTTTGGATATGATTTTATTCTTCCAAGAAGAAAATCATTTGTTCTGCTTTATTAATTACCTGGTATCAATTTAAAGAGGCATCATCTGGGCTACCAAACTGGACACCCAGAATTTTTAATGAGGTTACTGGTACATTTATTTTAGCCAAATGTGTAAAGTTTGAAGATCCCAATAGGGACGAAAGAATTATGCCTTGACTCCTACCATAATTTAGTCTAGAACCTAAGACCTTGTCAAACTCAGAAATAGTTTGTACAAATTTTTCTTCATTTATGTTTGCAGTGGTACACATGCAAAGATCATCTGCGTACTGTATGCACAGACCTTTGGGTCTAAGCTGTTATCTTGAAATTTAGTTCGATGTGCTTAGGCAACTGAATGAGATACAATGAGATGATGCTTATGTAACTTGATTTGTTTTGTGGCTTTCCATCCCTCTTTCCATGGGATATACCACCCTATAGGGGTATGACGCAAGGAACTCTAGAGGAGGGTTCCCCCCCCACAGATGCGGGAAATAAATGAGTTGGCTAAAGGTAGGTTAGGAAGAAGCCCATGGGGAAGAGAAATGAGCCGCTGGAGGAGGGGTAGATGGTGGGCAACGAAAAAGAATCCTGGCAAAGCCCAGGATGTTGTGATGCTTTAAGCCTGGTGGGGGAGTGATGTTTGTTGCTCCGCCCATCAAACCATGGGCTTAAAGCCCTCCCATTTGATGTGCTTACACAACTGAATGAAATAATATGAGATGATGCTTGTGTAACTTGATTTGCTTTGTGGCTTTCCACCTCTCTATCCATGGGATATACCACCCTGTAGGGGTACAATGCAAGGAACCTTAGAGGAGGGCCCCCCCTGCAGGTGCTGGAAGTGAATGAGTTAGCTAAAGGTAGGTTAGGAAGGAGCCCAAAAAGAATACCCAAAGATGTCAAACTTTGAAGAGGCGAGGATGATGAATGAATTCTGTGAGAAGAAGGGCTAACTTCCTGAGGAGAAAGGGGAAAGTTGGGCCATCATCCACCTCCATCCAATAGTGGAACCTAAGTAACTAACTAACTGATGAGCACTAACTCTAACTAATATTATGACCATTGGCAAGGAGGAGAGGAAAAAACCCTTTTGAGGAGGCAACCTCTGGGGATCCAAGGCCTATGTCACCTTCCTTCCAGGCTGACAATGTTTGATTTGAGGGCATGTGTTGGTAGAAAGAATGGTTCATAAATGAGGGATATAAGTAAGTTGGATGACAATAGAATAGGGAAAACTCAAAAAAAGCATAGGTAAAATAAGGAACATAAGGTAGCAGGAACCCAAGGAGGATACGCTGGAGTAGTCGATGAGAGATAGTAGATCAGAGAAGCAAGGCTGGGAAGGAGTAAATCCATGTATGAGACAGAGGAGTAAGGGGTTCTCATAAGGATATTCCAGATGTGCTGATGAGAAGACAAATGTTAATGTAGACTGGTTTGACTGAGTGACATGAGTGAGCATACACTGAGTTTGAAAAGGAATGTTTGATGATATAAGCGATTTGACTCTGAACGATTAGACTCTGAGGTTGTAGTCAATGAGGTAGTATGGCATTCAATGATAGGAATGTTTAATTAAATTATGTAAATACATAAACCTTGAGCGAATGCTGAGTGACTGATAACTGGATTCATGAACTCAATATGACTGGAGTTATGAACTCAATACATGAGGCAGGATGTCCATGGCCAATAGGTGGCATAGGAATTATAGTAGCTATGCCCAAAAAGATTAGCGATAGCAGGCCACAAGTGGAGAGAAGCCTGGATAGCTTGTACAGAACTGGAAGAGGAGGAGAAAGGAAAGAACCAGAAAATGGACTTGCACGAAGGAAAGAAAGGAAGTAGGCACCTTGAAAGGAGGTAGATTCTGAGGCCAAGAAGGGATATATGGAGCCAGAGGCAACTCAGGTGATGTGATTGAGGATAAAAACTGGATGAGGCATGATGAGGAGGAGTGAGCAAAATCAGATGATATAAGATGACAAGTGAAGTGAAGAGTGCAGTGAAGCCAAGATGGCTGAATCCTGAAGAGCAAGTATGGAACTGGAAAAATAGGAGATGGAAAGGAACTTGTAAAGAAAGGGAATTAAGGCATCATGCCCTATGGATTGATATGAACAATGATGCTCCTTGAAAGGATACAGATACTAAGGCCAAGAAGGTGCATCAGGAGCCATAGGGTCTGTGAACCAGAGGGCAAGCGCAGGATGGTGATCAAGGGGAGTCAAATTGGATGATGTACAATGAGGAGGAAAGCCAGGAGTGGAAAGATTCCACAATGGTCAGGATGAGAAGAAGCGCTAAGCTGAGGAAGGTAAGTGGAATGGATGAGATATGATGAGTGAATGATGCCATGAATGCAAGTACTGGAAAGTGAAGCATGAAAGGACAAAGGATGGTAGGGAGGTCAATAGGATGGCAAAGAACCCAGCCAGAATGGGATGAGAACTGCATGGGGGTGAGTCAGAGTAGGCAGTATATGATCCTGGATAGGTATGGCCAAATGGAGCAAGGGAACAGCACAGACTTGGCAGCAAACCATGCTAAGGCATGCTGATAGAGGAATTGAAGGAGATGAGCAGGTCGAGGCTAGGTAAGATGGAGCTGAAAGAGTTAAGGAGTCACGGATGAAGGGATCAACGACAAATGACATGGAGCAAGTAAGCAGAGCAAGACTCCTCAAGGGGGCAAAAGGGTGAGCTGGATGAGGTGGTACGTAGGCCCAGGTTGATGGAAAATTGGATAGAGTCAGCCATGGAAGACCCAAGGATATGAATGGCAGAGCAAATGAATAGATAAATCTAGGCATGATGAGATAGAAGCCATGACAGGATGAAATCCTGGATGGCGAAGCTTGTCGAGAGAGCCAAGGAGAGGGAGCAGAATGAGGGCACACTGAAGTGGAAGTATTTCATGGGGAAAGGGAGGTAGAAGGAATGAAGTGCAGAGTCACTGGAGGTAGATGAGCATGGGACAACCAAGCCGATAGGCTGCAGAAGGAACAAGAGCCATACAAAATTCTGGAAATATACAATTATTAAACCTAGCAAACAGAAGAGTGAGGAGAAATATGCTCAAAATGGGCCAAATACTATGAGGAAATGACAGGGCAAAGCATACGTAGCTACGGAAGCTGGTGAAGGCAAGCAGAACTGCAGGCCAGATCCCCAGAGTGGGGGGGATAAGGGTAAACATCATAAAACACTAAGATATGCAGAAGGCAACAATCAGCATGTGGAGCAGTCTACTAGGTGAGAGACTAGAAATGAGGAAGGGTTAGGTTTGCAGTGCAGAATTAGACAGATTCCCAAGGAAGACAAGCACCAAGGGTAATGCAGGAGGATGCAGCTGGTAGCATTCAGGTTCTAGCATTGCAGGATGATAAGGAAGCCAAAGGTGAAGGAAAGAGGGGCAGCATCCAAAAGCAGGCAAGCTGCATGGCTGGAAGGACCAGAGAAGCAGCTGCAGTGGAGGACCACAAGGATTTGGAACTGTTCAGTCTGGGAGGAGGCGTGCTGGCATGCTGAGGGATTGCAGAGCCTTGTAGTGGCTGAAGGAGCTGGGACTGCAGCTGCCACCAGCTGGGGTGGCATGAAACCCGCATCAAAGAGCAGAAGATCAAATGAGAGGTATGTCTGATTGAGCAAGGTGAGAAAGTAGACACAGAAGCCGATAAGGCAGGAACATGCGATGTGAACGAGGAGACAGGGAAGTGTGGATGATGAGAGATCATAGGATTCAACAGAGTGATGCAAGTCATGAGGCTCCTCGAAATGAGATATACTCCGAGGCCAAGAAGGCATGTCTGGGACCAAAGGCTATGCAAACTAGAGGAGTGATATGTTGGATAGAGCAATGTGACCAAGTAGAATCCTCGAAAGGAGGTATATCCAGAAATGAATAGAGCGATGTGATGAAGTAGGCTTCTCAAAACTAGGTAGATTCAGAAATGAATGTGAAAGAAACTTGAATGTTGGTAGAGAACTGTCAGCCAGCCCATAGCAAAGGGCGATGGACAGGAAGGCATGGCTCATGAGTGGAAGTAGGGTTAAATCAAGGTAGCAGGGATGGATGAGGAGTTGAGCCATGAGTGGAGTGTATCCCTGATGGCAGGCACTAGAAAAGGCAGTGCTAGGACAAGGAAGGTAAACACAGGAAACAGATGAGGTACGATGATGGACCAAAGCCATGGAGGCTGGTAGCTGGTACAGGAGGTGATGTAGGAAAGGATGAGGACGGTAGGGGTAAAATAGGAAATGGATGAGGCACAATGATGGAGGGAAGCCTGGAAGGTTAGAACAGGGGGAAGGTGAAAGAAATGCACAGTTGCAACAGAGGAGATGAGGAGCAGGATGCAGAGTGAGCAAGGAAAACAGGAGAACCATAAGGCAACAAGATGGAGTTAGTGAGCTTTTTTTTTTGTATGGTTAAGTCTTGAATCCTTGATGGCTGAAGATTGTCCAAAGCTATGATTGGAGGCTCAAGCATAAGAGACAAGATAGGAATGCCCAAAGAAATATTGAGTGCAAGCCAGACAGAGCTAGACAAGGCATACTGATTAGCTGGGAGTGGAGAGAATGCTTTATGGCTGGTATGGAATGAGAATTGCAGGGCCAGATGAAGGCATTGGGCAATGGAAACTGATGAGCAGGTCAAGGTGATGCATGGGGGACCAGAGGGGTGAGGAAGATGGAGGTTGGACTGAACAGAGAAGGACCTGACATAGACACCAGACAAACTAGGGGGGTACACAGAGATAAGGGAAATCCCCAAATAAAGCACTAGACAAGGAAGGAGGTAGAACATACATCCCAGACAAGGAGGGGGATACAGTATTAATAAATAGAACTGGAGCTGACCCTGAGAGCAGATAGAGAACCAGAGGTCAGTGAAAGAGAACAGGACTCCAGCAAGGATGAATAGGAGATGCCAATGGCAGTAGGCAAAGGACGATTTCTTCTTTTTCTTTTTTGATGAGAGGCAAAACTTGCACGAATGGAATGCAGGCAGACACATGAACAGAGATGGCAGGTGGAAGCTGTGCAGGGAGGAAGATGACACACCCAGAAGCAGCTGTTATGGGAGGAAAACCGCAATAGGGATAAGAGTCATGAGAGGTCATCATAGGTAAACCAAACAGAAGTTTTGATTGCAGGCCAGAATGAGGTTGCCGGAGATGGCCTAATGATGAGGAGGGTAAAAGTAAAGGAAACGGAGGAGGAGCGATGAGGAGGAATGGCAATGGAGTGAAGCTATGCTTGGAATGAAGCCTGTATGGAGGCACCTGCAGTGGAGACCAAGGAGGATGCTGGGAACCTCCACAAAGGAGACCCACAAGAGGGTAGCATGAGACTTCACAGGGGAAGGAAACAACTCCTGGCATGGGACTCAATCATTAGGGGAGTAGAAGTGGGGGAGAAAGGGGATAGGGAGGAACGGTGCCTGCCTGGAGCCACAGCTCAGAGGGACAGGAAGTGAATCCTCAGGATTGCGGGAGCAGCTGCATGTGGGAGGGAGCTGGATGTTATTGTCCACCTAGGGACAGATGACCTGGCTGTGAATGTGATCAGAGCAGAGCAAAAGGAGTTTGTGGAGTTGGGAAGGGGCCTTAGACAAGAAACATGTATGGTAACCTTCTTAGTCATGCTGCCTGTCTATGGCAAGGATGGTGCTAGGGTATTCCGCACTATGGGATTCAATGAATGATTGAAAAACTGGTGTGGAGTTCAGGGTTTTGGCTTCGTTGGGGACTGGGGGAACACCTATTGGGATGGAGGCTTATACTGGTGCAATGGTCTGCATTTGTCCAGGGGGGTACCAGGATCCTAAGTGACAGGTTTAAATGCTTCATTGGCAAGCATTTAAACTAGCCAAGGAGAGTGGCACTGAAAAGGAGCAGGAATATCCCAGCCTCCCCCAACAAAGCACAGTAGTTAGAGAGGTAAACAACAAGGTAGAGAAGTCAATAGGGAGTAGGGCAAGGATAAACGCGGAAAAAGGCAGTAAGGACAGGGATGGGGTAAAAAGGGGTAAGGCCATAAAAAATAAATGAAAGGTGATGAGTACCACTGCTTGCAGTCAGTGCAACAAGCTCCCTGAATTAGTGGCCTTGATGGAAGAGGGATGCCTGGATATTGTGGCAATCACTGAAACATGGTACACAGAGAATCATGACTGTAATATCAATATACCAGGATACACAGTCTACAGGAGGGACAGGGTGGGTAAAAGATGAGAAGGAGTAGCTCTCTATATAAGAGAAGGGATTAAAGCAACTGAACTAAAAAGTAAACAGGAAATTGATGAGTCACTATGGGTCCCCTGGAGGCAGGAAATGGCACCACAATCTGCTTGGGGGTTGTGTACAGACCCCATCTGGGGGGAGGAAATGGACAAGGGAATGATAGAAGGCATCCTTAAAATGACAGCAAAAGGGGAGCTATTGTTGCTAGGGGACCTGAGTATGCCAGATGTTGACTGGAGAACCTTTTTGCTGCAGGCACATCCAAGAGCAGGGTCATTCTTGATGCCCTACAGGGGGCATGCCTCAGCTAGTGATGGAACCCCCTCAAGAGGGAGCAATCTTAGACCTGGTACTCTCAAATGGGGAAGGAGAAAGGATCTCAGATTTAGAAGTGGGTATCCATCAGGGAACAAGTGACCACTAAACAGTGTGGTTCACAATAAACACAGCCATAGAGTCAAGCCATACAAAAACAAGAGTATTGGACTTTAGGAAGGCTGTCTTTGGGAAAATGAGAGCGTGCCTCAGAAAAGCACTAGCAAATGGGCAAGAAGGAGGGGTGGAGGAACAATGAGGAAAAACAAAACAGTCATCGCAGAGGCAACAAGCCTTTGTGTGAAGCAAATCAACAAAACAAAATGAAGGAAAAAGCATTATTTTTCTCTAAAGAGGTAGCAGGGACGGTTAAGGAGAAAAGGATCGTATTCAGGAAATATAAGCAAGCACAGAAGGAGCAGGGCAGAGAACTTTATTAGTTAAACCAGGAGGCAGGGAAGGCAGTCAGAATATCAAAGGCACAAAGTGAAAAAAAGATAGCCAACTCTGATAAGAAGGGGGATAAAACCTTTTACAGATACATTAAGGAGTGAAGAAAGACCAAGGAAGGGATACAGAGACTTAATAAAGCGGAGGGAATGTGGGCATAGGGTGACAGTGAAAAAGCAGGGATACTGAACAAATATTTCTGCTCAGTATTCACAAGGGAAGAGGAGGGGTAGGTACCTAAGCCAAACAAGAGAGAAACTCTGAATGCAGGGGTGGGGGGTTGATACCAGTCCATTCACAGAAGAAAGGGTTTTGAAAGAACTCTTGAAACTGAGGGTGGACAAAACAATGGGGCCTGATGGGATTCACCCAAGAATTCTAAATGAACTAAGGGTAGAACTAGTAACACCACTGACCACTCTCTTTAACAAATCATGGGGAGGATGGGGTGGTACTTGAGGACTGGAGGAGGGCAAATGTGATTCCACTTCACAAAATTGGAAGCAGGGCAGAGGCAAGAAACTACAGACCAGTTAGTTTGACTTCAGTGGTAGAGAAAATGATGGAATCACTTCTGAAGGAAAGAACTGTTGAGTACATAGAGGCCTGTGGGGCAGAGGACCCAAGGCAGCATGGTTTCACAGCAGGAAGGTCATGTCAGATGAACCTAATAGATTTTTTTGACTGGGTGACCAAACTAGTAGACCAGGGAGGAGCTGTGGTTATGGCCTACCTAGATTTTAGCAAGGCATTTGACACAGTCTCACACAAAAGATTAATATACAAGTTAGCCAGCCTTTGAGTGGGTCCCAAGGTGGTAGTCTGGATAAAAAACTGGCTGGACAACTGGACGCAAAGGGTAATAGTAAACGGAGTTCACAAAGGAGAATGGAGGGCAACTAGCGGGTACTGCAGGGTTCAGTACTGGGACTGGTCCTCTTCATTGTCTTTATAAGTGACAATTGAGGGCATCTGGAAGGAAATGAATGTCTCTTTGCAGATGACACAAAGATCTGCTAGACAGCTGATACACAAGGTGGGGTGGAAAGAATGGAAAGGGAATTGGCAAGGTTGGAGGAATGGTCAAATGTGTGGCAGCTCAGATTCAATGCAAAGAAGTGCAAGGTAATGCATCTGGGAAACCAAAACCCAGGGGAAGAGTACACAATGGGGGGGTGAGTTAATAACAATAACAAAAATCGAAAGAGACCTAGGTGTAATTATATCAGATGACCCAAAGGTGGGCAAGCAATGAGAGAAGGCAGTAAGGAAGGCTGGGTGGGATACTGGGATGCACAGGGAGAGGCATCAACAGTAGAAATCAGGAAATTGTTATCCCTCTGTACAGACCGCAAAGACATAGACAGAGTGGAGGCGGTTTAGAGGAGGGCAACCAAAATGGTGCAGGTCCTGCACCAGAAGACATATGAGGAGAGACTAAATCATCTTAATGTATATTGCCTTGAGGAAATGAGGGATGGGGGGGGCATGATAGAAACTTTCAAGTATCTCAAGGGAATTAACAAAGTACAAGAGGGTAGTATCTTTCAGAAAAAGAGGTGTGCAAGAACAAGGGGGCACATAGAAACATAGAATTTGATGGCAGATAAGGACTGCTTGGCCCACCCAGTCTGCCCATTTCCCTACCTAATGGATATGCTGCAGATCCTAGTTAACCAGCAGCCTACTTCTTTCTACCCCAACCCCCTAGAATTGCCTTATGACTGTCCCATGCTTGCTTTAATTCAACCACTGTTTTTGACTCCACAACCTCCTCTGGAAGGCCGCTCCATGCATCCACTACCCTCTCTGTGAAAAAATACTTCCTTACATTACCTCTGAGCCACCCCCCATCTTTAAATTGTGCCCCCTTGTTCTTGCACACCTCTTTTTTTGAAAGATGCTACCCTCTTGGACTTTGTTGATTCCCTTGAGGTACTTGAAAGTTCTATCATCCCCCCTCTCCTCCTTTCCTCGAGGCTATGCGTATTAAGCTCCTTTAGTCGCTTTTACTGAAATGTCTTTCTGGGTGAGCCCTGCACCATTTCATCGCCCTCCCTCTGGACAACTTTCATCTTGTCTATGTCCTTGTGGAGACTGGGTCTCCAAAACTGCACACAGTACTCCAGATGGGGTCTCAGAAGCTGTCTGTAAAGAGGGATAACAACTTCCTGTTTTCTACTGGTGATGCCTCTCCCCATGCATCCCAATATCCCCCAGCCCTCCTTACTGCCCTCTCACATTGTTTGCCCACCTTTAAGTCATCTGATATCACTACCTCCAGGTCCCTTTCCATTTTTGTTGTTGTTAGTATCTCATCCCCCATTGTGTACTCTTACCCTGGGTTTTTGTTTCCCAGGTGCTTTACCTTGCACTTCTTAGCATTGAATCTAAGCTGCCATACATTTGACCATTCCTCTAACCTTGCCAAGTCCCTTCTCATCCTTTCCACACCACTTGTGTATCAACTCTGTTGCAGATCTTTGTGTCATCTGCAAAGAGACATACTTTTCCTTCCAGTGCCTCTGTAATGTCATTTATAAAGACATTGAAGAGAACCGGTCCTAATACTGAATGCTGTGGTACCGCACTAGTAACCCCCCTTTCTTCAGAGTGGACTCCATTTACTATTACCCTCTGTGTCCTATTCTCCAGCCAATTCTTTACCCAGGCTATCATCTTGGGACCTTCTTCCAGGCTGGCTAACTTGTATATTAATCTTTTGTGTGGGACTGAGTCAAATGCTGTGCTAAATTCTAGGTATGCCATGTACACAGCCTCTCCCTGATCTACTACTTTTGTCACCCAGTCAAAGAAATCTATTAGATTCATCTGGCATGACCATCCTGCTGTGAATCCATGCTGCCTTGGGTCCTGTGCCTTTCTGGCCTCTAGGTGCTTGACAATTCTTTCTTTCTTTCAGAAGTGATTCCATCATTTTCCTTATCACTGAGGTTAAACTAATAAGTCTGTAGTTTCCTGCTTCTGCCCTGCTCCCAGTTTTGTGAAGGGGAATCACATCTGCCCTCCTCCAGTCCTCAGGTACCACCCCATCCTCCCATGATTTGTTAAACAGTGTAGTGAGTGGTGTCACTAGTTCTACCCTTAGTTCTTTTAGAATTCTTGGATGAATCCCATCAGGCCCCATTGCTTTGTTTACCTTCAGTTTTAAAAGTTCTTTCTTGCCAGGCAAGAAAATGGAATGCTCATAAAAGTGAAACCCAGAGAAGAATCCAACCAAAGCATCTTCCATTCCAGGAACAGCATGCCATGGGAGGCAGTGAAAGTGCAGGATATCCCCCCAGACCTTTTATTATGTTTATATATAAATAGCTTCATGGATAGCAAGCCACCAGCTGAAGACAATGCTGCTTGCAAGGAACACCCCCCATCAGGGATGGCTAGGAGTCATGACTTGAATTCCAGAAAATAGGTGGAAACAAATTCCAGCAAACATGCATGGCCTTCCTGCAGGGTCAAAAAAGATGAACTCAGAGTGGTAAAGAGGCTGAGAAAGGGAACCATGTCAAACATAGCATGAGGAGTGCATACCCACAAACAGTACCTGAAATTCTAAAGTAATCGAGAGTTGGGAGCAAACCAGTCTCAGCGCCACTCATAGAGTCAGCGGGAAGAGCAATTTGAGGCAGTAATACAGCATAAAATAGCAGCCGGAGACCTCTGCGGATGACAACAGATGTATGGTTCTGGAAACAACTGATAGCTCAGAAAAGCAACTGAGCATCATCCCAGAAGATGCAGGAAAGTGAAATGTGAGTAAAGCACAAGGCAAGTGATAGGGAGCTCAATGTGAAATCTGAGGAAAAGGGTCAGGCAAAGCCAGAAGGAAAAGAGCTAAAGCAGCCACGCACCACCAAAAAGGTATGAGCAGAAGGAGCGGACGTGGTGGGGACAGAGCGGGGAACAAAGACTAAACAGCAGAAGCCACCCACTGGAGACTGCAGGTAGAGGTAGGTGCAAGGTCCAGTAATACGAAGGGGACTGACATGGAGCAGAGGAAGGATGAAATGCGGGATGCACGATGAACAATGGGAGGGGAGACAGAAATTAACTGGTGGCCTGAGGCAGGCACCAAAACAAGAGGAAGAGCAAATGATGCAGCAATCCAAAGAGATGGTGGTAGAGCAGCGTCTCCAGCAGCAGCATCGAAAAGGAATCCTGACAAAGCCCAGGATGTTGTGATGCTTTAAGCTCGATGAGGGAGTGACATTTGTTGCTCTGCCCATCGAACCATGGGCTTGAAGCCGTCTCAGTGTATTATACCTTGGGGATTAGCAATTTTCCTTAGAAGTGTATCAATCTGAACATCATTCAAAAGAGGGCTTAGCGGACACCATTGATGGACCCCATTAACCTCATGAAACGTTACCCCTGGAGAAACATTAGTATAAGGGGTATTATGGCCAAAGTATATAAAAGAGTATTCCACCTTATAAACTCATCAGGTATATGATATGCCTGTAAAACTTGAAAAATATATTTATGGTCCACCTGATCAAATGCCTTTTCCTGGTCTTAAGCCAGGATCAGACCTGTGGGACTATCCTTATCTTGATATGATATTATATCTCTCAGGAAAATCAGGTAATTACAAAAAGACCTTTTTGGTACTGCACAAGATTGTACAGGACTGATTACAATGTCTGCTACCAACAAAAGTCTGGCTAAGAGTACTGTTGCCAGAATCTTCAACATTAAGGAGTTTAATAGGCCTCCAATTTTTTAAGTCCCTCTTGTCACCCTTCTTATATTATAGGACTACCAGGGCTTGAGATAACCCACAGAAATAATTCTGAAGTAAGAATATATGAGAGAACATCAGCTGAAATAGGACCAAACCAATGGGCAAATTTTAGGTAAAATTCCACACTTAAACTGTTCAGCCTTGGTGAATAATTTTTCTGCAGCTTACTCAAAGCAGTCTGAATCTCCTCTGGAGTAATTGCAGAAAGTATTAAAGATAGGTTTTCAGGGTCAATATTGGGTATATCCAGATCCTTCAAATAATTAGGATCCCAGATTGCAGTGAAAGGGACACCAAACATGTCTTTTAAATAGACTTGAGGAGTGGTCAGCGAGGTAGCAGCTGGGTTTCAATGTAAAGAAAGGTTCTATATTTGCAAGTTAGGAACTTGAAGAGGGAGTGTTGATTAGGTGGAGTGTGGCTAGAGGTCACTGAGGAGGAGAAGGACCTGGGGGTCACAGTAAAGGGGAGTATAAACAACTTTGCCAATGCAGGAGGGCTGCAGCTAGGGCCAACAGGATGCTGGGATGCATTGTGCGAAGTTTCTCATCCATGCACAAGGATGTAATCCTGCTGATGTACAGATCCTTGGTCAGGCCGCATTTGGAGTACTGCATACAACATTGGCTTCCATACCTGAGGAAGGATATCAAGCTGCTTGAAACAGTGCAATGCAGGGCAATGAAAATGATGCAGGGGATGGAAGGCAGTATCTACAAAGATAGTCTGATGCATTTGAGCTTGTTCACCTTAGTGGAAAGAAGGGATTGTGGGGACATGATTGAAACTTTTGCATACTTGAGGGGCATCAACAAATTGGGCAGAGAGGCCATTTAAGATAAGAAAGAAGAGGGGTATGAGGGGGGCATAGGCTAAGATTAGAGGGGGCAGATTCAGGAAGGAGATGAGGATGAATTACTTCACTGAAAGGGTGGT
The DNA here is from genome assembly GCA_016271365.2 of Neoceratodus forsteri. NCBI lineage: Eukaryota > Metazoa > Chordata > Ceratodontiformes > Ceratodontidae > Neoceratodus > Neoceratodus forsteri. Next base: position 96,642,041 of record CM057449.1, on the reverse strand, counting down.
ATTTAAATGGAATACAGTGCCTGAGGAAGTGGTGGCCTGCAGGATGGTGGGGAGCTTCAAAGGCGCATGGGACAGGGCAAGAAGGGAGACTTAGTGAAGGGCACTGAATAGTTCCAGGAAGTGAGTGGAGGGTTGCGGGATGGGCAGCCGCAGTATGGGGTGCTAGCTGCACATACAAGCAGACTTGGTAGACTGAGAGGCCTCTTTCTGCTAATAAGTTTCATATCTTCATATATGTCTAGGAGATATTTAAAATTTGATCTGGGTCAGTGTGGCACATTTGAGTGCGTGGGTCTAACACTTGCTCTAATGTTCTGTGAAGCACTCTATCCTGACAACTCTTGAATATATCTATTGAAGGTCTAGAATCCTGGGTTCTGAATTGGGATTCTAGTATCAGGGATTCAGCTCTATTATATTGAATTTTAGACATTTCAGCTTTTATAGAATTAATTTCTTCTCCTAGATGTATTTTATTTTCTTGTGCCCTCAAAATAGTAGAATACATTTTTCCCCTTAGCTATAAGTAATGTAAGTTTGTAGTATTTGATTTTTGCCTTGCCAAATACATAAAAATGGTTTTAAATTCTGATTTGAAATCAGTCCACCAATCAGTAATGACATCATAGACTTCCAAAACAGAATAGCTGTCTGAAAGCAGTGGAGAATTTTTTCTTTTAACTCAGGGTGCAATTAAAGAGAATTAATGAATTTCCATATGGCATCATAATTTGTGGTGGCAGGATTTATGATACATGATAGAGAAACAGTCAAGTGATCCAAAGTCTCACAGAGGATTGTTTGAGCCTGTAAATCCTGTGTATGATTGGAAAGTAAAATGTAATTTTTTGTATTCAGGTAGCAAGCGTACCTTTTTGAGAAAGTTGTTACACCTCTTGGGTGTACTACCATTTATCCATCCACTAAACCTGCTGTTGCCAATATTGAATTTAAACAATTAGTGCCCCCAAAATGTTTTGTGGTGTGTCCACCCTGGTCTGCTATTGAAAATACACAATTAATGTTTTCACCCATTATAATGTGTCTGCTAATGTGTAGGTAAGGTTGTAATAGTTTAAACAGTTTAGTCTGTGATGCTATGCTTTGAGGGGCATTCACATTCAACAGTCTAAAGGACTGATTTTCAAACCAAGTATGTAATAATAGAGTCCTACCTAGGCTAATATCCACCACCCTGCGTATAGATAAGTGGAAATCCTTAAATAAAATGCCTACTCCATCACATAAATCAGAACCTTGGGACCAGTAAGAAGGGCCTAATGTCCATATTATTCTAGCTTGTGAGACATCATGAATAGTTTTTAACCTAGTGTCCTTAAGAAATGTAATGTTATTTGGCAAGTCTTTTAAAATTTGAAGGTTAGTCAAGCACTTTTTGTTTGATTTTATACTGCAGACATTTAGTGTCAAAGGGAAAAAAATGCTGACTACCCCATATAGCTTACCAAAGAAAGGAGAAAGAAACCATAAACCATGTAAAACTCTCATGAAACTTTCTGGTGACTCTATTAAACATTCTGTTTAACTGTATCTGTCTGGGAGTCAGAAGAAAGTTTGATTTTAGAGGGTACAGAGGAAGAATCAGATTCCTCCTCCTCATCTTTAGTGCCCACCACTGTCCTCTTTTCACTAAGGCATGATACCTGTTCCTAGTTATGTGACCACATAGTTCTTTTTTGGAGGAGTCTGTTAAGCTTTTTTTTTTCTTTTTTCATTTTTGGACTCTACTAGTACAGGCTTCCTCTGGATGGCAGGATGGGGTGGTGGTGGCATGTCAGAGGTAGTGACACTATTCCTGGAAGGGCTGTTGGGGGGGATTCTGTGCATTGGTGGTAGGGGTTCCCTCTCTCAATGACCATTGTTTGAAACTTTTCCTCCCTCTAGGACAGAGGAAATAGGTTCTGCATCAAGAGGAGCACTGTCAGCAGGAACAGATTGCTTATTTATTGTTTTTACCTGACATTGTTCTGTTGGCTGGATTGGGTCCTGCTGTGCACGATCTATCTTGTTGTAGGAGGTCCATGGACAGGATTTGTACAAATGCCCTTCCTTGTCACACAAATTACATTTAATCCAGTTTGGGCAACCCAGACTCACATGCCCATATTCCAAATGTAGGTTGCATTTGACTTTATCACAGACTGAGATAAGGTGTCTAGGGGCACTGCACTTATGGCAGGTTTTGGGTTAACCAGGATAAAAGCATAATCCTCTATTCCTACCTATATAGAAGCTACCAAGGAGATATAGTATCCCTGAATCAGAATGTTTCAGTTGAACCTTAAACTTCCAGTTACCTGTCCATACAAATTCCTCATCTAAAATGAAGAAGGGTCTTTCTAATATTGTACATCTTTGCTGCAGCCAGTATTGTACATGTGCAGTATTGACTCCCTCATTCCTAAACAACAGGGTTATGGTTTTGATAGTGGATTTGGTTAGAGGAATGGGGAGAAAGGGCCACCACAAAGGGATGTTTTGTACTTGAGGATATTTTGCCCAAAACATTTCTAAAATGTGACTAGTCTTAAAACTGATGTAATATGTAACTTCACTACTGACACAAATAAAAGCAAATAATTCACTAACATTTATACCCATTGACATTTTTAGTATTTGATGAAGAACTGTTTTTATCTCAGAAGTGACAGCAGAGTCCCCATTAAATTGCAACTGAACAGTGTTTTTACACTGTGCCAGTTCTCCCATGTTTTAGAAGAAGTCAGGCATTTGTAGGTACCTAGACTGCTCCATTTCTGGGGAAGTGAGACTCACGGTCACAGTATCTTCTTGTCCCAGGACAGAGGCTTCAGATGGAAGATCTTGTAGTTCAGCACCCATATGAAGGGACCATTCCTTAGCAACCTGGTTGTTTTCTGTCCTGAGCAATGGAATAGAATTACCAGCCTGCAAATCACCTTTTCTTGTAGCTGTCTACAAATTTTATAAATGGATTGCAAAAGACTCAAACGTCTGTGGTGATATAACTTTTGGTGTGTATCTTTTAATAATTTCAGCAGCTTGTACCGGGTCTGGGGATGACCAAGCCTGTAAACCTGAATCTTCTGCCAACCTGCGGCTTACAAAGTGGCTTCAGGAGACCAAGGTGGATCTTCCTTGCAGCATGGTACATTGTGTCCCTTTTTCAAATTTGGCACTAAGACTAAATCAAAAAGAGGCACATAGAAAATGTCAGGTGCAGCAGAGCTGGGTACAGTATCTGCTGGGGTGAGCAGGGATGGGATAGAAAACACAGCTGTACTGGTGCTTGCAGAAGATGAAAAATTATATGCTGCAGTAGGAGTACTTTCTTCTTGTAGCACATTAAGGAGAAATTGTTTATGCATTTTTAGAGCATTACAAAGCAAGTCTTCCTGAGGAATTAGTCTGTACCTGTTCCACAGGCGGGGGGTGGGGCCTCAGCCATCATCATAGGTGCTGGATGTATTTTCTGGTATTGAGTTGTAGAATTATTTTGTAATCCATAAATTTGCTATCTTCATTTGATAAAACGTTCTCATTTACAGAGGGCTGTAGTAGAATTACATTTCCTGTCATTTGTTGACTTTCCTCAGAAGGTGTGACAATCTCCATAGGTAAATCTCCAGCAGCTCCTCCACCATCAGTCCAGCCATCTGCCATGTTGGAATAGCAGCCATGGGTTCCCCCCACAGCAAGAGTAGGGAATTTTGTTTTATTAATAAAGAGATAAATCAAAAATATAGTATATTAATTAAGGATGCAATACAAAAATCTTGCATGTTGTACATAAAGAAAAAAGGAAAAAGTCTAATACAATACATAAAGTACATAGATACATAGACAGTGTCGGCAGATACATTGTAACATAAAAGGCTTTTCTTTTTCTTTGCTTTCTTTTCCCAAAATTCATCAACATTAATACAAAGTTAACAAAACCTAAGAACAAAGGAACAATTAAATTTAAAGGAAATATTCAAAAACCATGTGCAATTCTTCCAGTATTTCTGTGCATTTAATATATTGCCAGAATTTTGTTCTGAATAATATATTTTCCTTAAATTTTAAACCACATATATTAATATTTGTGTGGTTGTGTATTCTTGTTGCTGAAACAAAAGGGTGCATCTAGCTTGTCACAGATGATATTTACATAACAAAAAAAAACAGTCTTAATGTGTTAGGGAGATTTTTTTTATTTTTTATTTATTTATTATGCTTCATGTGCTGCACCAGCCATTGGCACATCTGCCCTTGTCACGGCACTCCTTTGGCTTCCACCTCCTAGATTGCTGTAGGCTTTCCCAGTCACCCCGGTCTTACCCCTTAGAGGGTGGAGTGATGGCACTGTGGCCCATCAACTATTGCTGTGAAACTGGCACTGGTTGGGTGACCATGGCTAGGAGGCTAATCAAACCCCAGACCAGGGCTTCACAGAGACGGGCCATTTTTCCCCCATAGGCTGGGGTGGAGACATGCAATGATGACCAATGTCCACCCTACCCCAGAAGTGAAACTGGCACTGGGACCATAAGACAAATCTGGCCTCCACCTGGTGTCACTCTTGTACTGGATGCATGCCACCCTCCCCCTGGAGAAGGAGAGCAGTCCTGGGAAATTCAATCCTTGTCCCCCAGCCAGCCCTCAAACAACCCAGGTCCTTTCCTAAACCCGGGTTGCCGGCATCACAATCAGAAATCCAACCACTGAGCCAGTGGACTAGCTTGCTCTGGTGATATTTGAAAAGAGGGGAAGACAATAGGCTTAGTACCAAAATCTCATATGTTACTAGTGCAAATTGCCTATCTCCCCAAGATTTGATGACTAAGCTTCAAAATTGCTGAGAGAAAGGGCATTGTAAGAAAAATGTTACAAGGGCCCAGATATTCAAACTTCACCAGGCTGTGGCGTAAGCTTGAGCGCAGCGCAACTTGGCTGCACAGGGGCGTAGACTGAGCAATATTTAATGGAGCTGCGACATGGCACAGCATCATTGAATATCCCACCCTGGCCACCCACAGTTCACATGGTGCAGTGGTACTGCACCAGCACAAGTGGCCAGAGTGGAGCAGGGGGATGAGCTAATGCAAGTTCCGTTGCGCTATGCGCAGCAACCGTGATATTCAAAAGTGCACATGCAAATGGGGCCATAATGTCTGCAAGGCACAAATGGGGCCATTTGCATGTCATTTTGGCCCCATTTGCAAGCAGATGCGCCAATCCCTGGTGACTTGCTCCTGGCGCCTTGCCAGGCAGCAGCCATTGGGGACTGATGCCCCCTGCAGCGCAGCAATGTGCCCCACAGCTTGATCGCAGACTTCAGTAAATATAGAATAGTATTCTATATCCCTGATGGTCCAGTGAACCACTCTCAGCATGATGATGGGCATGTGTAAAATGAAAAGATTCCAATGTCCCGGGTGGTTCAGTGGACCGCTTTCAGCCTGATCACGGGCATATGTAAAATGAAAAGATTCCAATATCCCAATTGCCATGCACAACCCTTTTGAACATCTTTACCCCAGTTTCTAATTCTTCAGGACAAGTGCTTCGGGGGCACATGTACTCTTCCACAGCCTTGTGCTTGTGTGTATAGCTCACTCCTATTCAATGGCATGGGAGGCATATGACATTCCAAACATTTAGAGGAAGTCTTTTATCAGAGTTTTGGGTAAAAATAGTGGAGAGTTGTGTCTCATATTGTGTCAGAATCTGAGGAACTTCATAAAACTGTGTGTCCAGAGTGAGTAAATAAAAGGAGCATCTGGTGTTTGAAATGAGACGCTGTGGAGTAACCTGCCACTGCTTTAACTTAGTGCAAGCACTGGATAAGTGAGGCAGTAAACTGAATTGCTTCAAATATCTCAGGAGAGACAGTGGCGATGAATTACATATTTGAAGAATGTGTTTTAGTAAAAGATTCATGTGGTTATATCAAATGGTTGTGTGATTTGTAAGTAGTCGCCAAAAATGTTGATAAAAAAAGAGATTTTAGAAAAACAAAATGTGGTGAACCATGCGGACACTCCCTAGACTATGGCAGTATAGCCTAGAAGTTAAAGGAATGAGGTGTGAATGAGCTTGCTACATCCAGCAGACCAGACCTGAGTTTGATTCTCACAACCTCCACTTGCATACTGCATGACTCTGAGCAAATCACTTAACCACCCAGTGCTCCCAGGTCACCCCTAAAAATGGGCACTTGTGCCTAGTGGGCCTTACTCAGTTACCAAAGACTAAAATAAAAATAAAAACTTGTCATGATAAGTGTGCATTATTTTGATGGAGTTTAGTCTGCTGCCACAGAAACCATGAAAGAACAAATTAATTACTCTGGATTCTATTGGTAATGGTGGAGGAAAAACATGCTCAATATGTAGAAATACTGGAATAACCAAATTGTATAGCAAGGAAACTTCCTCTTAGCTATGACTTTATTCTTCCATAAAAAATAACACGCTTTGCCTTATTAAGTGCTTCTGACCAGTTTAAAGTACCATCATCCAGACTATCAAACTGTACTCCTAGAATTTTTTAAAGAAGATGCTGTTACCTTTATTTCTGCCAAATGTGCAAAATCTGAGGAATCCTTTAGTGGAGGTAGTATTATACCCTGACTCTTGTTATAATGCATTCTGGAACCTGAGATGTTTTCAAACTTAGTAGTGGTCTGTATGAATTCAGACTCATTTAGTCTAGAATAGCACATGTGCAAAGATCATCTGTGTATGTGCAGACATTTGGGGCTAGACTTCTCAGAAAAATTTGGATGAGGTATCCCTGGGCGATTAGTAATGTTCCTTAATAAAGAATCTATCTAGAAGGCATACAAGAGAGGGTTTAGCAGGCTCCCCTGTCGGATCCCCTTGACCCCATGAAATGTTCTTCTTTGAAATCTATTAATGTATGGGGTGATGGGTGCTGCAGTGTATAAAAGATGTCAATCTTACTGTATAAATTGATCATGTATATTGTATGCTAGCAGCACATTAAAAAGATACATATGATCTACCTGATCAAATGCCTTTTCCCGATCTTAGAAGAAAATTAGAAGTGTGATACTAGAATCTTCCTGATTTGTTATTATATCTCACGGAAAAATGTAATTATTAAAAATAGAACTTTTTGGTACTGCTCAAGACTGTGCAGCCCAGTCAAGGGCTTTCAGGATACAGCCCTTGACCAGGTGCTCTGTGGCTTGTGGGCTGGCAGTGAACAGAGCCAGCCATAACTTCTCCCTTCTGCCTGCATGCCCTGAAGCAGAATACAGCCCTTTACTGTGCGGTCTGTGGCTTGTGGGCCAGTGGTAAACACAGCCAGCTGTAACTTCTCCCTTCTGGCCACCCACTCTGAATCAGGTACGCTGCTTGAGGGTCCAGGTAGTTCAACTCCTAAACCAAGACATCCAGAGGATGCTCACTCTGAGTGCTGCTCTCCATTGTTTTGAACCACTCACCTGCTTCTCTCTGATTGGATCAGCCCCCTGTTTTTGCCTTTCAGCATCTCTGTTACTTGATTTTAAATTGAATCTCTGTTGCAAATATAGCAGAGTTATCATTTTTGTTGTGGGTTTAGTTAGAGGAAATGGAAAGAAGGGCTGCTACAAAGGGATATTTTGTAACTGACAGTATTTTGCCCGAAACATTTCTTAAGTTTGGGTATTTTTAAAGCTTAAGTCATAGGTTATCACCTCTTACATATATAAAGGCAAACAGCTCATTAGCATTAATACCCATAGTTGTTTTTAACATTTAATGCAGGCAGTTTTTCTATCAGGTACAACAGCAGCATCCCCATTCACTGTGCCAGAATAATGTTATGAATTGTGCTTGGTGGCACTTGTATATATTGATTTGTTTTGGCCTTACTCGTTCCCATCTTGAGTATGAGCTGATAGCTGGAAGGTCCTAAAGATGGGAAGAGCACCAGAGAAGGAGGGGGGGTGGAGGAAACTGTGAACGCTAAGCAGGAGAGACTGAGCATGTAGGTATTTTTATAGAGGGAATCCTCGCCCATTGAATTACGGGCGGGCCCTTCAATTCACTGTGTGGGAATAATGTTATGAATTGTGCTTGGTGCCACTTGTATATATTGATTTGTTTTGGCCTTACTTGTTCCCATCTTGAGTATGAGCTGATAGCTTGAAGGCCCAAAAAGAATAGTATCCACCTCCTCCAACTCATGGAGAGTATACCTGGCAGCACACAGGAGAGGGAAAACCCCCCTTTAACAGAGGAAACCTCTGAGGAACCATGGCTACCAAGTTGCCTTCCTTCTAGGCGTACTATGAGGAGATGGAATGAAAAGCTGAACGCATTTCCGCTTTGGGATTAGGAATGTATGTCTCAAAACAAGATGATGTCCATCTTCCCAGGTGTTTAATGATGTAGGCTGGAACTTTCTTTTGTGAGGCAGAGGTAGCAGCACCGATTCTAAATGAATGGCCAGAGTAAGTGAATCCATAAATTCTTTAGTGGTTAGTGGTACGTTATTATGAGAGGTTAATAGGGGAGATTCAGGACTGAATTGACTATGAAAACTGCATAGCTGGTTCAAGAAGTAGACAGGGCACTAAGCAGTATTTGTGGGAAACTATTGAATGTTCACGCCCTCTCGTAGCCTGTCCGATTTTGATGCAGGAAGATGGAGAATATAGTAATCAGCTCACTTGGTAAGATGTTTGACCTTGAGAAAGGACGTTGCAGAAAGTGATGAAACTGAATTCTCCAGGATGTAGAAATCCAAAAAATGGCAGGCAGATAGCTACATGTAGGATGGTGGAGTGTGAAGTAGGAGGTTCAGACTTCAGTAGATTAATTAGCTGTTTGAAGATGGTATCATCGATGGGCAAATGAGTAGGCATCCTTTTGAATGAGAGTTTTTGGATTGCTGTAAGAAGAAGTTTAACCACAGGATATCATGTCAAGGAGACAGAAGCTGGCTCTTGTGAGCAAAAGTGAAATTGAATGCCAGCTAAGTATTGGCGAATGGTAGAGTAAGATAATTTACTGGTTGTATGAAAATAGGTCATGAAAGCTAATATGGTCGGTAGAGAAATCAGAAATGCAGAGGAGACTGACATGGAGCAGAATTAATTGTATTTTCTCCAGGCTGTTTTGTCAGCTGATTGTGTGCTGATCGATAAGGCTGACCACATGAGGTTTCGTGCTGTAGTAAGGTAATTAATCATGGCATGACTAGATACTTTTTTTTTTTGCTCTTAATTCCCTTTATTTCAAATTGAATATTACAAAGCTAAGAAACAGATTAAAGAATGTGAAGAAACAACTCAAAGTGATGAGATTCTCTGATGAACAAGTTTATAAAAGAAGGACAGTATTGGCTCTACAATTTCTTTTTCCTGTCAACTTGGTATGAATACAGTCAACCCATTTTCTTCTTCGCACTTTTTCAGCTTGAATAAGAAGTTAGAAACTGTGCTGGCTAACACTTCCTTTTCTTTTTTTAAATTTCGAATCTTTATTGAGTTATATAAAACCAACAATACATAAGGTAGAAACTGCACAACATATTATGCTCGGATCAAGTAATATACAGTTAATAAGATAAACAGACCTCTAAGGGTTAAAGAGAGACAATGAACACACAAACTGACCCTAGCCCCCTACCCACCAACCCCCCCACCACACCAGAGAGTGCCATAACAAGAGGGAGACTAAAGTGAAGGAGAAGGGTATTGGAGAAACAACAACAAATAACAGAGTCAGTCCAAAAGAGGCAGATTAAGCAGCGGTTTCCAGAGACTCGTCTCGTATGGGAATTACTTCAGATATAAAGCATATAGTTTACCCCATTTCTGATTGAAAGAGGCCAAATGGTTTCTGAAGCTGGCTATTACCTTCTCAGTATTAAAACAAAGGGACATCTCTTTGAGCCATTTCGAGTATGTAATAGAGTCTTGGTCCATCCAATGTCTAAGGACCAGTTTTCTAACTATTATGGAGACCAAAGCCATATGGTACCTATGCTCCTTCACCTCGATGTTAGAGTATTTCCCTAGTATACAAACTTCTATGGTGAAGAGCTCCTTTGACCCCAGAAGCGGGTCTAGATTGTTTCATATTGTGTTCCATAAGGGTGCCACCCTATCACAATACCAAAGGATGTGCAACAAGTTCCCTTCAGTAACTCCACATCGAGTGCAGTTAGATGATTAGAGTTTAACAAATTTAGACAGTTTGACTGGTGTGTAATAGAGATTGTTCAGAATATGATATTGGGTTAATCTGTTGTTGTTCTGGGAGAGATATTTGTATATGTCCTTCCATATCAAGCTCCAGTGAAGGGGAGAGTCCGATATAAGAGATGTCCAGACTTTGGAGCCCTCCAAGGTATTGGGGAACTGGAAGTCCAACAAGTAGACATAAATACTAGCAATACCATGGGATTTAACAGCAACTTCATGGATCTTTTCCAAGAAGGGCCTTGTTTTGGATGGTAGCATGACTAGATTCTCAAAATGAGGAGCAGGAGTTGGTAGAGGATCTGCAGTAGGAAGGAGAATATGACATTTCTGAAATTGAAAATAGGAAAGGTAGTCAGCGGCTATATTGAGATTACCAGGAATATGAAAACATTGAATGCAAAAATTATGAATCAGAGAAAGTCATGTTAATCTCCACAAGAATAGCATATTTGTAGGAGAAGATGATCTGCCTTTGTTAATATTATCTACTGTAGTTTGATTATCTGTATGTATTAACACTGTAGACAAAGACCATTGATGACCCCAAGTAAAAGCTGCTGCAACTGCAGGATATATCTCAAATAAAGAGGAAGAGGTTGTGGCTGCAGGCAATTGTAGAAATTCAGAAGGCCATGTAGAAAAGATCCAGGACTGATGGAAAATAACAGCGAATCCATGAGTAGGAGAAAATTTTGAGAGATGTCTTTGCAGAACATAGAGTGACCATTCCATTGGTTTAGGAAGAGGAATCACATGGCAAAGTCGGATTTTGCAGTAGCTGTAATGGAAATGTGATGGTGGAGAGCTGAAGCTGAAGGAAGCAGACCAAGCAGATATGCTATGAAGGTATGTCCTTGAGGAATTATATGTGTAGCAAAGGAGAGGTAACCTAGCAGAGACAAACATAGAATTTGACGGCAGATAAGGACCGCTTGGCCCACCCAGTCTGCCCATTTCCCTACCTACTGGATAAGCTGCAGATCCTAGTTAACCAGCAGCCTACTTCTTCCTACCCCAACCCCCACCCCACAGAATTGCCTTATGACTATCCCATGCATGCTTGAATTCCCCCACTGATTTTGACTCCACAACCTCCTCCAGAAGGCCATTCCATGCATCCACAACCCTCTCTGTGGAAAAAAACTTCCTTAAATTACCTCTGAGCTGCCCCCCCCATCTTCAAATTGTGCCCTCTTGTTCTTGCACACCTCTTTTTTTGAAAGACGCTACCCTCTTGGACTTAAGAGTTCGTATTTTGTGCAGGATGAGTGACTGGAGAATGATAGAACCAGAGTCTTGATTCTGCGTAGCTTGTCCATAATGAGTTTGGCTTCCATACAAATGGAATCGAGAATGATGCCTAAAAATTCCAGAGAAGTGGCAGGACCAGAAGTCTTTTCCTCTGAGACAGGTACGGCTAATTGATGAAATAAATGGCATAAGGCAGAAATGGCTGCAACTGGAGGCACAGAAGGAGGTTTGATGAGAAGAAAATCATCAAGCAAGTGGATCACTGAGGTTTTCCAACAATGAATGAACAACAACCAGCAAAGCGTAGAAGAAAAGATATCAAACAGTTTCGGCCTGCTTTTGCAACTGAAAACTACCCACACAGCAAAGTAGTAGGAATCTTCCCATTTGATGCCATAGAGATGCTAAAGGGACAGATGAATAGGAAGGAGTTTAAACGCATCGGCAATGTCAGCTTTAGAGAGCCATGTGCCTCTGCCCATTTGTTTGATAGTCAATATGGCATTGCCAATCTTGGCATAGGCCAGAGAAAAATCCTGAGAAGGGATAAGAGAGTTGATACAGGGAATGTAAGTGGCACATGGAGTGGATAGATCAAAAATAAGGCACTGCTTTCTTGAGAATTTGTGAGTAGCAATGCCAATAGGGTTGACATAAATGAGAGGAAATGGAGGATGGAGAAATGGTCCGATGATATATCCTTTGTCCAGCTCCTTCTGCAAAAGGGAGGAGACCAAGTCTGGTTGAGTGAGAGCTATTTATAAATTAGGAGATTCATAGGCATCCTGAGGAAGAGAACAGATGCCAGTATTGAATCCAAAAGTAAATCCAGAGAGAAGAAACTGCACTAAAGAGCGAGATGGATGAGTGGTGAGCAGACGGGACAGTTCGCTGATGTGAACAGGAGTAGAAGGATGATGGAATAGTCAGGGTCTGCTTCTTAAATTAGGGCAGATGGATTTTGCATGAGCTTCACCACAATGACTGCAAATGTGCAGCAGACAGCAGGGATGAAGGGAGCAACCCATATCATTGAAATTATCACAGATTGATCTACCAGCCATGAATGTAATAGGATGATCATGGTTATCGTAGGACAAGTGAGGCATAGCAATATGATTGAGTATAGTCCTGATGCTAGTGGAACCTGAAGTGGCAGTATGGGCTGTAGACTAATCAGGCATGGATAAAGGGCAGAAAGAAGTGGCATGGGAAAGGGAACCGCAGATCTGGCAAGTGAAAGCCTGTTGACCAGCGAAATGGCAGCAAAACAACTCATTGTCGAGCGAGCCTCAGTAAATTCAGACATTCAGGTGAGAGAGAGCAGCAGCAGCTTTAGCTGAAAAGATTTATGGTAATTGAAAAAATGAGCACCACCATAGCAGACGCCAAGGTCAACAACTAGATACAGGTAGATATCCAGCTCCTCCCTGCAAGATGGAAAAGCAGAACACAAAATGTCTCTGAACAGACTAAAGACCTAACCAAATTCAGGAATAGTCAGTTTTTTGGAAAGCCTAGGGTCCTTAGAACAATGAACAATGGAGTAATCACCACAGGAGACAACTCTGTTTCAATGGTATCGTATGACGAAATAAGCAATGATATAAGGTTGGCATCTTTCCCTTCGATGATATCCTTGTGGAGATCAGTGGGAACTAGATGAACAGCAGGCACAGAGGAACTTGAAGCTAGAATACCTGAGGTGGTAGCAATGAAGGCACAGAAGGAGACAGTTGAGGCATTGGGGCTGGAGCAGGCTGAGGGGCAGCTGGAGTCTGGAGGTGTTCCATAATATCCAGGTTATTGGAAATATCAGACACAGAAGAGGCCAGATGAGAAATCAGATCCTTCAATTCAGCAAAGGCATCAGGAGCAGGTGTAACAGGATGAGCTGGCATAGGACGTGGATTGAGATCCTGATTCTCCAGCCATAAATCATACAGCTCCTGCTTCTTCAAACCAGCAGAAACAGGGACCCCCAGAGTCTTCAATTCAGCCAGGAGACAAGAAACAGTCCAGTCTTTTAGAGAGTGTTTAGACTTTGCAGACTTCTTCTGAGGAATGGGGGGGGGTCCTTCAGGTGGAGCAGGAGGATCCACGAAGGCTACCAACGAGCTGAATTACAGGCAGGAGGCTGACAGCTGGAACAGAAATGGCAACAACACAGTCTAAAGCTGAACTATATATGAGGGAAACCAGCAGGAATTCCCAGAGGAATGACAAAAGGGAGTCCAGGACAATTGCAGGCAAGGCAAGGAAATGAATCCAGAGCCAAACAAGCAAGGAACCACCAGGAAAGTGGCACGGTAATTGAGGGAGCCAGTAGCAGGCAGGACCAAACAGCAGCAGGATCAGGAAGGAAGCAACTCGGAAAAACTTCAGGAAGGGCCAGGTGGCATGGAAGAGAAGAGGAGATGGAGCAAACCAGGTGACCAATACCTGACTCCACGAAGCAGAGAGGGGGGGGGAAGTGAGGCGGAGGTATGGCAGGAGAAGAGCCGAAGAGTTGCCGCAAGCAGCGAGAAGAAACACTGGCAAATGACAAGGCAGCAGGTAAGTACCAATGAAGAAGTGAACCACATGCCCGGCCTAGCGCTCAACTGTGAACGCTAAACAGGAGGGGCTGAGCATGTAGGTATTTTTTACAGAGGGAATCCCTGCCCATTGAATTATGGGCAGGCCCTTCAATTAAATTTTAATCTTTCAGCATTCCTACACTGTGCAGGTTCCACCATATTTTTAAACAGTTCAAACATTTGCAAACATCTGGGTTGTTTTGTATTTGGAGCAGTAAGGCATGTCCCTGGACAAAACTTTCAGAAGGAGGCTCATTCAGTTCGGCTCCAGTATGGAGAGGTTGTTCCCTAGCAATTTGGCTGTTTTCTGTTCTGGATGACAAGTTTGGAGGGCTGCCTGGCAAATCATCCGTTCTGTCCCCTTTTCCTGAATTTTGAAAATGGGTTTCAGGAGTCTGTATTTTTGTACTGCAATCCTTCATTATGTTGAGAGCTTGCACTGGGCTTGGACATGTCCATGTTTGTGCACCCGAGTTTTTCTGCCAGTCCATGGCACACAGGGTGGGTCCGGGAGACCAAACGGGATCGGTCGTCTGCACAACAAGGCACCTTGCATCCTTTGTGCAAGGCCAGTGCTGAAGCTGGAACTGACTGAGGTACCACATCAATCTTAGATGCCGTAGAGCTAGATGCAGGTTCCACAGAAGTGAGCTGGAATGGGACAGTAAAAACAGATGTGCTGGTGCCTGGGGAGAAGGACAATTGTCTGCTGAGCTAGATAAGCTTTCTTCTTGAAGCAGATTTAAAAGAAACTGTTTATCTGTTCTCAAAGCCTTCCAAAGCAAATCTTCCTAGAAAATAGCAGCCTGTACCAGATCCCCAGGAAGGGGGGCCAGGCCCATCATTATAGGTGCTGTGTTCATGGTCTGGTTTACAGCAATATTGTGTAAGTCCATAGATTCATTTATTTACTATGCATCTCTTCTATATTTCCATGAGTTGTATTCAAGTTATCGTTTTCATCTATGTTCGGACTTTCCTCCAAAGATTGGTTAATTTTCATAGGCAAGACTCCAGCAATTACTCCACCAACCAATTGACTGTCTGCCATACTGGACTGGCAGACTCGGGGTCCCCCTAGAGGCGAGTAGGGGAGTATTTTTTGACTACACATCATAACAATAACCAATGCTAGAAACATTACATCAGTTTACCGGGGTGGGGTTGGGGGGGGGGATGAGAAGGGGAAATGAATAAAAGCAATTTCCATAAGTACAAACATCAACCATTTTTTACAATATTACCAACTCATTGCATCCTTTTTTTGTTTGTTTGTTTTTTGAAGGGCTTAAATAAAGGAAGTGAGCTATTTCCCTTAGTGCTTTTACAAAAGAAAAAGAAAAGGTGAACTCAGATGTGAAAACCAATCCCTTATTTGAATTTTATAGAAAATAAGAACCCATTCCAACATTTCATAATTTTGTCTAAGGGGTGGAGTTTTAGGTTTTTTTCATACACCACACCTAAAGCTTGTTCAAATAAAATAGTAAACATTTTGCAGTGCATGATACATTGTTGAAAGGCCCACTAGCATTGAACCTGCCATAAGTACAATTTTATACAGCATAAGAAAACTGCTAGGGCTCCTTCATAGTATTTCTTAAATGAATTAGGATAAATACCTAGGCTCAGATATTCAAAAGGGTTGCATATGGCGCAACATACGCAACCCACTGATGTGCCCCGGTGTGATATTCAAAAGGGAAAATTACGTGGCACAAATCCCGATGCACCAGAGCGCATCAATAATGTATGCAGGCACAGGTGGGGGGGTGTTCCCATGCATTACCTACACAGCCCAATATTCAGCCCAGGATGTACAGAGCCATGCATGTGCAACCCCTACTTGTGCCAGCACAAAGTTAAGCCAAAAAGAAAGGAACAATTGATGGCCACCAACAGATGAGCTGCCACATTGCAGGGCACAACATGGCAGCTGCCACCTGTAGGCGGCCACCCGAGTTCCGGCTGCACCTGGTGGTGCCCTCCCATGCCCAATTGTGGGCATATGTTTAATAATAAAATCTCTGTCCTATATCCCTGGTGGTCCAGTGGACCACTCTCTGCCTGATCGCAGGCATATGTTTAAAAGTAAAATCCTCATCCAATATCCCTGGTGGTCCAGTGGACCGCTATGTGCCCGATCACAAGCATCCATTATAATAAACCCCTCCATCCAATATCCCTGGATGTCAAGTGGACCACTATGTGCCTGATTGCAGGCATCCGTTATAATAAACACCCCCGTCCAATATCCCTGGTGGTCCAGTGGACCGAATGCTGCCCAATCACAGGCATCTGTTTAATAGAAAACGTCCTATTACCCTGGTTGTCTAGGGTACCCACCTCCCCACCCACCCACTGAGCCCCCCTGCCCTGCCCCCTTGGGTCAGCCGATGGGCAGCAACACCCCATGCACCGGCCACCCCACTGCCTGCTGACTGACACCTCAGGAGGGCTGCACACATTGGTTCACAGAGTGAGCCAATGGGCATGCAGCCCTACTCAGGTGTCGACTTGGTGGTGGTGGGGTGCAGGCGGGTTGGTGCTGCCGCCCACCAGCTGAATGGGGGGAGAGGGGCATCAGCTCATTGCGGTGGGAGGGGTACCCTAGACCACCAGGGTAATAGGACATTTTCTGTTAAACAGATGGCCGCGATTGGGCAGCATTCGGTCCACTGAACCACCAGAGATATTGGATGGGGGGGTTTATTATAATGGATGCCCACAATCAGGCAGCATTCAGTCCACTGAACCAGCAGGGATATTGAATGGGGGGGTTCTTTATTATAAGGGATGCCTGCGATCGGGCACATGGCGGTCCATTGGACCACCAGGGATATTGGACTGGGACGTTATTATTAAACATATGCCCGTGATCGGGCTGCAGGGGGCATTGGTCCTTGACAGCTGCTGCCTAGTAGGGCGCCAGGCATAAGTCATCGGGGATCAGCGCACCTGCATGCAAATGGGATGCAAATGGGGCCATAATGACATGCAAATGGTCCCATGTGCACCTTGCATAAATTATGGCCCCATTTGCATGTCACCTTTTGAATATCGCAGGTGCTGTGAATGGCACAATGGCACTTGTGCTAGCATATCTCCATGACCCACTCTGGCTACTTGATCTGGCGCAGTGCCATTGCACCATGCACAGTGGGAGTGGCCAGGGTGCGATATTCAATGTTGCTGGGCTATGGCACAGCTCCTTTAAATATCACCCAGGCCATACCCCTGTGCAGCCAAGTTGAGCTGCGCCCAAGCTTGCACCACAGCCTGGTGCAGTTTGAATATCCAGGCCCTAGTATTAAAAAGTCATACATCATATTTGTGAATCATGGTAATCTCTATTTCTGTGCTGCATATTTCCACAAGGGAATACCATATGAACATTTAAAAAAAAGTGGCCTGATGATTCCTCTATAGCTTGCCAGGTATCTTATGGATAGTATCTTTCATGGATTACTTCATGTTTTAAATTCCCTCATAAGTTCAACCTTCCGTATACTGAGAGCCATAAGATCTCCCACATATGGAAGGGAATCCTCTCATTGTTCAGCTGTGAAAATACCCATTTATTTTGACATGCGGTGCATTTCTGAAATTCAGGTTCTGAAGGACGATTATGGAAATAATCAAATTATACAGTTGGGCCCCTGAGGATTGTAGTATATGTTTTTTAGTAATTACCCATTTATGCAACATCTGAGCTATGGGTTTTAAATATTCCATTAGCTTAAGGTGGGGAGTTACTTTTGGAGGAGTATCAGACCATAACAGAAAGATATCAGCTAAAATACCTTGTACCCCTAAGTGTGCAAGAGAATCTAAAGGTTGAAGACATCCTATAATATTTTGAGGAATGAATAGGGAGCAAAAGAAGGATATCAGGACTATCATACCCAGACCCCCCTTTTTTGGGAGAAGATATGTGAAAGCCCTTCTGATGGGAATGAGGCGACTTACCCAGAGCAGCTGGAAGAAGGAGCTACAGAGTTTTGTTTCTATTTTAAAAGGAGGTGGGGGAATCATTGCAATGTAAAGAAAGCCCAGAATTAAAAATTGTTTTATGATCTGAACCCTTTTCAATTTGGAGATCCTCCATTCTTTCCATCTCACTGTTTTTGCTTCAATCGAAGTAAGAACTAAGTCCCAGTTGTGAAGGGGAATGTTTTGAGGCCCAAAGAAGGTCCCTAGTAATTTTACTGGGTCTGAGACTATCTGAATGCCTGAAATTGACACTGGAGAAGGGGATGAATCCCCTAAAAATAAGCCCTTGCATTTCCCAAGGTTTAGGATGGAGTTATAGACTGTGGAGTAAGTCTTTAATTCTAGAAAGAATAGGGATAGTTGTACAGCGTCCTCGAAAAATAGGCAGATACTGTATCATCTGTGTAAGCCTGGGCTTTTAAAGAAAAGACCCCATAAAGTCTATGGATGCTATCCCATGAAGAATTATTGATTAGTCTTCTCAAAAAGGGGTCTAAGGAGAATAAAATATAGCAATGGGCTCAAAGGGCATCCTTGCCATGCTCCTGTTGAAATCTGAAAGCTCTTTGTCACCTGTCCTTTTAAAATAAGGGTCATGGATATGGAAGAATACAAAACTTTTATCCAGAGTATGATCTTGAAAGGAAGACCATAGTATTCTAATGTGGCAAATAAAAAGGGGTGGTGGACCCTGTCAAATGCCTTACTCTGATCTAATGTTATGATACTGCCCCTCTGTTTTTTAGTTGATAATAAATCCATTGTGTCCCTGATAATCATCAATGGGTGTTGAATTATTCTGTTAGGGGAGCCTGCAGTATTGGGAGGGGTGAATTAGGGATTGCTTTCCGTAGTCTTCTGTTTAATATTTGGGATAAAATTTTGAAGTCACAATTCAACATTGTTATGGGTCACCAGTTTTGAATCTGTGATCTATCACCAGTCTTGAACATGGAAACTATTAACCCTGCTGTAAAGTAAGAAGGGACATTTCGGTAAGTGAAAAAATAAGAAAAAACTTCTCTTAAACACGCAGCTAGTTCTGTAGGGAACATTTTGTAGAATTCATATGGGAGGCTGTCCAGGCCTGGGAAGGTTCCTGTTTTTAAGTGTCTGATGATGTCTTCAATTTTATTGGTCAAAATGTGACTGACCAAGTTATTTAATCCTGGGGAAGGGGGACTGGGTTGCTCTATTCCCTCCAAATATGTGTTTACCTCACATTCCTGGGGAGGTGACTCTTTACATGAGATTTTAAAAAATCAGAATGATATTAGATAACTCTGAGATGGGCTTTGCTAAGTTTTTTGAACTATCATATAAACTTTCTAAATGTGTTGCCTGTTTCCTTAATTTATAGGCTTCAAAAGGGTCCCCTATGGTCATTTTTTATGTATCATACTGAAGCACTACTTTGTTTTGGTTCGGCCATACTGGTATAATTTCATCTGGGATTTTAAGTGTTTGATTTTGGTAATCATTTATAGAGTGGGAGGCTAAGGAAATTACATACTGGAACTGATGGCGCAACTGAAGGTATTTTAAAAATTTAGATTTTTCCTTTCTTTTTCCAAAAGACTGGAACCATCGAACTATATCCTGCTTAGTGTCTGCCCACCAGTTTCTGACATCATTATAGAGGTCACAGACTGAAGCTCTAGCCCAAAGGATATTTGAAATGTCTCTTATAACTATGGGGTTAAATAGGAGTGAGGTATTCAGCCTCCTCCAATCCTGTTTCATTTTCTGGAGGGGATGGTCCTGAACGGTTAATCTTAGCAAAATGTGGTCAGAGAATTCTAAGGGGAGGATATCCAGGTCAGGAGGGGGGAGGGATGCTTTTAGAGATAAAAAATGATCAATGGTTGAAGAATATCTACCTCTAGTGTAAGTAAATATAAGTCCTGATCTTTGGTACTCAGCACAATTTAAGAGATTTGCTTTCGCTATACAGTTATTTAAATTGTTAGAATCACAATAAGTTCTTTCCCACTGCTTTTGTAGCTTTGAGTAGTTCATAATTAAAGTTGCCTCCCAGAAATATATTCTGGGAGGTCACAAAAAAGGGATGAAGTGATGAAAAAAGGCAACCCTTTCAGCTTTAGATTGGTGGGCATAAATGGAGATAAATCTGCAAAGAGTGTGATGCCAATTTTCATCCAGAATTAACAACCTGCTGGGTACTAGATCAATAAATTTTGTAAGAGAGAAGGAGTTAAAAATAGTCCCACACAATCTACTCTATCAGTCTCAAAGGACCAATAGGATGGTCCCCAGCACCATTCTGCTTGATATAGGCATGCCTGGTCACTTGATGACATCCAAGTTTCTTGGAGTGAGCATACCTCAAAGTGAGAAAAATGTAAATACTGAAACACCATACTTCTCTTTTTATGGTTTACCAAACTACAGATGTTTGCAGTAGTTATGCAGTTTCCCCATGAAATTGAGTTCCTAAAGATTCCTTATCATGTCATTGCTAGTAGACATGGAGTCTTGTGCTTGAGAATTTATGTCGGAGTCCCCCACCTCCATTTCAGGCTCCCCCCATGTGGTGGAAACTAGTACAGAAAAGGGGTCATCTGATTCAATCTAAGGGGGTTCAGAAGGGGATTTTACATTTCTTGTAGACCATCTCCTCACATAGGTTACAATTCATGTGATTTGCACACTGGTGGCTAATATGGTCCACCTCCCCACAGTTACAGTGAGGTTTGACACAAATACTGGATAGGTGGGTACAAGACCCACACTTTAAGCAAGTACGGGGCTGACCCACATGAAAACAACCCCCCCCCCGGTTCCTTCCCCACATAAAGGAGCTTGGAACATGCTGGATGCAATCGTCTGTCTGTCTCAACTTCACCTTGAATTTCCAGTTCCCTGTCCAAAACAATTCTAAGTCAAGCACAGGCTCAGGAGCACTTAAAATGTTACATTTTTGTTTTAACCAGTTCATTATGTCCTCAATATGGACTCACCCATTCCTGAACATTATGGTCAAATATTTAATCAATAGTTTTGTCAATGGAATCACCAGGAAGGGGGATCAGATAGGTAAAAATTTCACCTGATTATACTGTTGCCAAAACTCCAAAAGCTGACATCATAGCTGTCTTTGCCTGCTATGTTTTTGAAGGCAAAGACCTCCTTGGGAGAAAAGTGGAGAGAGTCTTTTAACAAGTTTTTCCCCACAAAGTATCTGTCAGACCTTGCCTCCATGTCCCCTTTATACCTGATGCGGACAGTGTTTCTCCTGGGGGCAGCATCTTGTTTGGTGTTTTGAAAATGTTTTGAAAGTGAAGGCCTTTGAGGAGGTGTTGGGTTGTCATCTTGTGGCTGTCCATCTTTGAAGTGATCAGAGGCATGGGGTGGCCCTGGATTTCCCTTTTGTGGAAGGGGGATTAAGACATTTATCGTCCCCTTATTGTTACATTCAAGAGGATTTTCTAAATGTTTCTCTGCTTCAGGTTGGTTTCAGGTTGTATCTGGAAAGGCATCTGGATTGTTGCAATTACCTGAGAAGCTACTGCAGGGCTCCTTTATGATGTTATTTGTGAAAGGATTGTAGCCAGAGACCAGCCAGGGTCTGAGAGCCACGTGCCATCAGAAATTATTTTCCACGTTGATTCGGAAAGTGCCTTTTCAGGGGGACCAATGAGTGAATGGGTCATGAGAGGAGGGATTCAAAGAAAATGCAGTTTGAATTGCAGTAGTGACTGAATGATCTGCAATTTTGTGGGTTGGGGTTGTAATGGTTACTTCCATAATATCATTGCTTATAAAAGGTAGGTCTGTTGGAATGTTCCTTTTGGATATGGCAAGGGCAGCTCTCTTATTCTTTGTGTCCTCTTTATTAGCCTGTGTATGCCCTGCAGAAAAGGAGAAAACAGTTGCCCCATCCTGAGCAGCCATATCTGTTTTAAAAACAAGTTTTTCAGTAGGAGAGGTTTTCTCAGTAGCCCCCTTTAGGGTCATGAAACATGGGCTGACAGACAGAGTTCTCCAATACATTTTCTGCATATATGTTTTTGAGAAGTAGGTCTTCATTTAAACTAGCTGAAATAGGGTTTGACACACAAGTCCCAGAATGCAAGACAGGCAGTTTTAGGCTTGTGTCCATAGTTTTAATATTCATCTTATAACTTCCCCTTACATTTCCCTATAGCTCTGGGCACACACAAGAATTGGCATTTTTACTACCATCCAAATCACTTGAAGGAGAAGAAATTGTTACTTGGAACGATAGAAGTTTGATGGACGCCAGGGCAGTGCCTCCCTTTGATGTTGGTATGCCATCCAGGTTGCAAGTCATCCTGACAGCCAGGCCAGTTTCTTTGACAGCAGAGGGGGATAGGTTGGAGTTTTGCTAGTTCAGCTGTTAACAGTTGTTTGCACTGCATGTGCTGATGCTCTTTGTCCACCAGTTCTTTTAACATTTCTGCATGTGGATCCAAAGATACCTCATTGCAAATTGTTGCAATTTCAGGCATTAGATCCTGGGTTTCAGCTGATACTACTTTCAGAGCAGGAGTAGCGCAGTTCTCAGAAAAATCTTCAGTAGATACAAATATCTTGTTTCCAAAATCCTCTTCAGGAACATCTAAAACTTCGGATGAATTCTCAGTGGCCTCTTGGGTTGTGGTGGCAGTGGAAGAGGCCTGATCCTCTGCCCCAGATACATCTATCTTCTCCAGAGACTCCAGCAGAGAGGCCATTCTAGCAGAATGACCAGCGGTCCCCCTACTGGTGAGTAGGGGAATTTCCCTGGTGTCCTGGCCAAATTTCCCCCAAATTCACTAAAACAACTCTAACAGGTTAATCTGATCCTGTATATCAGTTTGCATTGTATTCCCCCCTCTCCCCTACAGTAGATCAAGGCTGAAAATAGGCAGAGTTGCTTAATCTTCCTTTCCCATTCAACAAAAAATACCTAACTAACAAACTGAACTAAAAAAATAAATAAATGGGTCAATGAGTGGGGAATGCAGTTTAATGCAAATAAATATGTGGCTATCCATGTGGGAAGTAATACCCCTTGTGCCATCTACATGTTGAGAGGTATTTAAATAATCCAGTCCATAAAAAATGAGATTTAGGGGTACTGATACAATCTAACCTCACCTTTAAAAATAGCAATAAATTAGTAGAGGTAAGATCAAATAGGATTTTTGGATGTATTAAGAAAAAATGTATATGTTGTGAAAAAGAGGTAATAATTCTGTACCTATATATCAGTCATTCACTAGATCACACTTGGACTTTTGCTCAGAGTTTTCTGCCCTTCATTTAAAGAGTGAAGTGAGTGCTAGAGAAAAGGTTCAATAGAAATTTGCATAGACAGTCTGTGGATTAAGGAATAAAAGATATAAGGACAGGCTAAGTCAACTGAGTTTGCATAGTTTAAAGATAAAACGGGTTCAATGAGACTTGATTTTGATGTATAACCTTCTTAAAAATAACTACATTATGGCTGATATTTGATAATTCTGCAGATAAGCTTGTGGAGGTCAAAATGCACCTCAAGGTTAACCCCGTGTGTTCCAAATAAGTTCAATAGCTTTCTGCAGACATTTCAATAATATTATTATATGCATTTGCAAACTATGAGATCCCAGTTTTGCTTACAGAATCACGTATTTGTAATCACAGAGAAGCAAGGAAAGAAAGTAAAAATAGAAACAGCGAGTATAAGAAAGAAAAAAATGGAGCACATTTTGGAACTGTCAGTGGCCAATTTCTAGCTACCCCAAGGGAAAATTTGATTGCCCAATGAGATAGGCATGAGATGCAGAAGTGGCAGAATAGCAGAAGACAGCTAGATCCTTGCCTTTTACTACCTCTGCACAACGAATGGGTGAGGGTCTTACCCAACTCTGTCACATACCTCTCTTTTTATGGGGAAACTGTTTTTTTTTTATTCTTTTCAAAACAGGTTTCTAAAACCTTCTTTTATTTCTATTACAATATTAATCAATAACATTTACAGTTCTTTGCATATGTGGTATCTTGTTTTTCATGCTATCTATTACAGCAAGTATTACAGTTAAGCACACAAATATTTTTACTCTTCTGAATTCTCAATTCCTGAACCATGTCTTGACAGAAAATCAGCAGTGATATTTTTTTTTTTCGGATTTGGCAGCACTTTGAATTTAAATGGCTGTAACACCAAGTACCACCTTGTGATTCTGGGATTTGCATCTATCATTTCTTTAAGCAAATAGAAAGGACTTTAATCTGTTATAAGTAGAAAGTCAGCCATTAGCAAATATAACAAAGGACTCCATTGCCCATTTCACAGCAATACATTATTTTTCAATAGTTCCAACTTATATACAGAGAGGGATGTTCTTTCCCATCTATATTCTGACTCATGACTGAACCTAGGCCTACCTCTGATGCATCTATCTGTAACAGAAATTGTTTATCAGAGTCTGGACTTTGTAAAACAGGAACTGAACATAATGCTGCCTTGATGGCCTGAAAAACTTCATCATACTCTGGATACTATTTTACATTATTTGGGTACCATTTTGTCATGAGTTCAATGAGAGGAGTAACTAACTAGCCAAAACTGGGAACAAATCTCCTGTAGTAACCAGCCATACCTAAAAATGACCTGACATGTTTTTTTTTTTATTATTATTTTATTTTAGGGACAGGACTGTGAGCTACAGCTTCTATTTTAAAAATCACTGGCTTTACTTTTCCATTTCCCAAAATTCAAGTCAAATATCTGGTTTCCAGCATGCCTAATGTGCACTTGGTAGGATTAATAGTCAGATCTGCATTTTTGATAGATTGGATAGCTGTGCATACTGTAGGTGTTCCTTTCTCCAACTCAGGTGGCCTTTTTGGTCTGGACTTTACACTACAGAATCATCCAGGTAAGCAGCACAATAACAATTTTGAGGGGTTAAAATGACATCCATGTGCCACTGGAATGTAGCAGGAGTGACATGTAAACCAAACTGCATGGTGGTGAACTGACAAAATCCAACTGGACTGGAAAATACTGTTTTGTCTTTGCATTCCTTAGCTAGGGAAGTTTGCCACTAATACTTGGTTAGATCAATGGTACAAATGTAATTGGCACTTCCCAGTCTGTCCACCAAATCATCTATCCTTGGCATAGGATAACTCTCAAACACAGACATGGGTAAGTTTCCAAAGCTCAAGGCAGATTCTTACACCCCATTCTTGTTTATTTATAATCATCACTGGTGATGACCAGTCACTTCATTCTTCAGTGATACTCATCTCTTTCAGTTTTAGTATTTCCTTAACCATGCCCGCTCATAACTGCTCTAGTAATCTGTATGTCTTTTGTCTGGTAGAGCAAGCATTCTCTGTCACTATTACATGCTCAACCCCTTTTGCTTAGCCTGGCACTGTGGTAAAAGTACTTCTATATGTCTTTACCAAGTTACAGATTTCTGCAGTTTGTTCTGTGACCTTACGCATCTCCTGTCTATTCTACCCTTACAGCCTGCCCGTGATCTCAGATCTTATCTGGGTGCTTTTGTCTTCCCTTTAGCTTCCTTTCATCTCCAACTGACCTGTTCCTACTATCCCCACTCCCCATTTCTTCTCATGTTTTTATTTTGCATCTTAGACTTTCATCTTTAGTCCCCTTTATCACTTTTCTACTTCACTTCCTGATTTTTAATTGCTCCACAGTGGGTATAAATACTGCTTATGTTGCTCAGTTTTGCTATTCACCTGAAGAAGGGACCTGTGTGGCCTCGAAAGCTTGTGTATAATTCCATTTTTGTACAAGACACTTGTTGGTCCAATAAAAGGTATCAAACCTTCCATCTTCTTCTGTGAGTAAGGAAACATTCATCTTGAAAACATCCGAAGTTAGTTTGTTACAGTCTGTCATAAGCTACACTATATCAATATGTAATTCAGCAGTTTCTGGTAAGAGTAACAAAGCAACCACTGATGTTTTGTTTTTTCAATCCATTTCTTCAGCGGGTTAGCATGATACACCGTGGTAGGATTATTCCAATCAGAGGGTCTCAGTCTCATAGTTAACAGTACCAGTATGCCTAACCACATAAAAGGCCCTTGTCACTTCATTAACAGTTTATTTTCTGTAGTGGGTGACAGTAACACAACCTTTTCAACTGGCTCAAATACTTTTTCTTTTAACCCATGGTCACAATACATCTTCTGCAGTTATGGGGCCTCTTCGTGTTTACTGTGGCCAATTTCAACATATTTTGCCAGTTTCTTTTTCAGTGCACACATATAACATGTCATAGATTGTTTCTGAATGGGGTATTTTCCCATGTTTCTTTTATTACATCTAGTAACCCTCTAGGTTATCTAAAATACATCATTTCAAAGGGTGAAAACCCTATTGATGCCTGTGGTACTTATATGTCAGCACAAAGCAGGTAAGGTAAATATTGATCCTCATCTTTCCCTTCACCTTTCATAGACCTTTTTTATTACATGTGTTTTAAGGTTTGATTAAAATGCTCAACAAGACCATCTGTCTGAGGGTGATATGTGGAGGTTCTCATGGCAGTGAGACCAAGTAGTTGGTACAGCTCCTTCAGTAATTCAGCACCAAAATTACCACCCTGATCAGTAATAATCTGTTTAGGTATGCACACCCTGATGAAAAGTTTGGCAAGCTCTGCTGCCACTTTTGTGGCTGGGACAGTATGTATTGGAATTGCTGCTAGGTATCAAGTAGCATAGTCATATACTACCAAAATTAATGGATTACCCTTTTTACTTTAGTTTATGGGACCAACCACAGCCATTGCAATTCTCTCAAAAGGCACATCCATTAAGAGTAGGGGCAAGAAGGTCACCTTGCCTTTTTTAGTAATTGAAGATACTTTCTGACATTCAGCACAAGAACTGCAATGATAGCAACATCTTCATGAATTCCAGGCCAGTGAAGTCTGTGCAATGGACTAGCAAGGGTGCAGTCCCTCCCCAAATGAACAGCCAAAGGGCTATCATGTGCCATCTGTAATGACTCAGTTCTATACTTCATTAGTGTGATCACCTGTTGTATTTGTTCCTGCATCTGAGGGTTAACCCAAACTCTGTACAGTTGCCCATTGCAGTTTTGAAACATTGGTGTGCCTTTCCTTTTCACCCCAGCTGCTTAAAATAACCTTGGAGAGAAGCATAGTTAGTTTGCTCAGAAATAAAATCACAATTCTAGAAAAAAATAAAATATAACAATCAGGGGACAATCCCAACATGGTTTAACAACAACATTGACGGACATATTAAAAAGAAGATAACATATCATAGTCAGGGATAAGGGTTGGGGGTTAGTGTTAGTAAATGCCAGGAGCTTGGGAAACAAGTTGCCAGAGTTCCAGGCCATGCTGTTTGAGGGGGGGTGGATGTGGCGGCAGTCACGGAAACGTGGGCTAACAAAAACCATGACTGGGACCTAAATGTATGGGGGTACACTATGCTTAGGAAGGATAGAAAGGAGGGCAAAGGGGGTGGAGTGGCTATGTTCATTAGAGATGACATAGAAATTGCTATGGTAGAAGAGGCAGAGGAAGCGTGGAGGCCTTATGGGTCACCTTACGATCCCCAGCAGGAGATAAGGTCAAGCTGGGAGTAACATACAGGCCCCAGGATGAGTGATGTTCTAGAGGATGGTTTGCTGGACAACATCATTGCCCAGTGTGGTCAAAAGGGAAGGAGTGGTGTTGATGGGGGACCTTAATATGCCAGGTACAAACTGGGAACCATGTCCTCTAAGGTGGCCAAGGGCAGAGGCTGCTGGATGGCTTCCAGGATGTGTTCTTAACACAGCATGTGATGGAGCCCACAAGGAAGGGGCATGTCCTGGATGTGGTTCTGGCAGATGGGGATCTGGTAAGGGACATGGTTGTACAGGACCCCCTGACTGGGAGTGACCACAATACTGTCTGGTTTCAAATAAGCATTGGGGGAGTGGGAGTGAGATCTAGGACACTGGCAGTGGACTTCAGGGGGCAGACTTTATGGGCATGGGAAATATTCTCAAGGATCACTTGAAGGGGATTACCTCAACGACAAGTGTGGAAAGGAGATGGGAGGTCATAAAACGGGGACTTCATGGGGCAGTCAGGATCTGCGCTAAGTTGAAGCGTAAAGGAGCAAGGTCACATAAACCATGCTGGTGGTCCAGTGAGGTCAGGTAGCAGTCAGAGAAAGAAGGCGGCTTACAAAAATATAAAACAACAAGAGGATAGGGATAAGAAATGTGCCAGCTTGCATCTAGAAAAGTCACCCGTATGGTGAGGGAGCAAAGTCCAGTAAAAGAGCAGCGGCTGGCACAGGGGATACATGCAGGGAAAAGGGTTCTTCCGTACATTGGGGAGTGGAGAAAAACTAAGGGCTATCTCAGCAGATTGAGATCAGAAGAAGGGTGGGTGGAAGAGGCGGGGACCAGGCAGAGGTATTTAAGAGTACTTTGCCTCTGTGTTCACTAGGGAGGGATGGGATATCTACAAAGCAAGGCACAAAGGGATGAAGCGGCAGGAGTGGGATCAGGGAGCAACAGAAATGGAGCAAAGGGAGGGAAAGGTACCCCAGGGTGTCACATCTGGATAAGGATAAAAGACCAGTAAGGTGGAGGGACGGATGATGCCATCCCCACCAAAAGGGTGTGGTTTGCCCTCAAGGCCCTAAAGAAAGACAAATCTCCTGAGCCGGATGGCGTTCATCCGAGAGTACTATGGGAATTGGCGGACATACTGGCTGCACCCCTGGCGGAGCTTTTCAACAGGTCACTTGAGACAGGGAGAGTACCTAGGGATTGGCGAGAGGCATATGGTACCAATCCATAAAGGGGTTGAAGGAAGTACCAGGAAACTATAGACCCATCAGTTTAACCTCGGTGGTGGGAAAATTAATGGAGAGTATACTAAAGGAATGATTGGGGGTTTACTTGGGGAGGTGGGAGGTCTGGATAGTCGGCAGCATGGGTTTGTGCCAGGTAGATCATGTCAAACCAACCTTGTGAGTTCTATGAATGGGTAACATCAGAACTGGACAGGGTAAGCCTGTGGATGTATTATTCTTGGACTTCAGCAAGGCGTTTGACTCTGTCCCCACAATGGTCTAGTGGAGAAACTGATGGGGTTAGAGTAGGCCCTTTGATGGTCAGATGGATTGAAAACTGGATAGCTGGACACACTCAGAGTAGTGGTCTGTGGAGAGCTCTCAAACCCTACAGAGGTTGGTAGTGGGGTACCACAGGGCTCGGTCCTGGGTCCAATCCTGTTTAATGCATACATATCAGACATCAGGGATGGTATAGGGTGTGAAATGAGTCTCTTCGGATGACTCCAAGATGGGAGCAGTAGTTGAGGGAGAGAGAGGAGGTTGGCCCTGCAGGACCTGGACACCCTGGAAAGCTGGGCTCACACATGGAATTCAATTTCAATATCACCAAGTGCAAGGTGTTGCATCTTGGTCGAAACCTAAACAAAGGTACACCCTGGGAGGGAGGTGCTGGAAGCCTCAACAGGGAAAAAGACCTAGGGGTCATGGTGGATACATGTATAAATAACTCTGAGCAGTGCAGGAGAGCAGCTAGCAAGGCAAACAGGATGTTGGGATGCATCGCAGAGGATCACCTCTAGGAGCAAGGAAGTGATCCTGCAGCTGTACAATGGACTGGTTAGACCACACCTTGAGTACTGTGTACAGTACTGGAGACCACTTGAAGAGGGACATACAGCTCCTGGAGGGTACAGAGGAGGGCAACAAAAGATGATACGAGGGCTAGGGGATTTGACTTACGAGGACAGACTTGAGGAGCTCTGCCTGTTTTCATTGGAGAAGAGGAGAGACAGGGGACATGATTGGGGTCTTCAAGTACCTCAAAGGGAATAAATAGGAGTAAACATGGAGGATCTTTAGAATAAAGCAGGAGGCATCACCAGAGGGCATGGTTTGAAGTTGGAAGGTGGAAGGGTGAGGGGGAAAGAGAGGAGGAGGTTTTTCACTGAGAGGGTGGTGGACCCTTGGAATGCTCTGCCTGGTGAGCTGGTTCAGAGATCCACAGTGGAGGGCTTTAGAGAGGGTGGGACAGACACAGAAAGTGGATGTATCAGATGATGGCCTGTCCCGGGGGGGTGGGGATGGATGATAGGGGTTTCTGGAGCACAAGGGATGGGAGGGTCTCGGCACCCATCTAAGGATCTAGGTTTGAGCAGACTTGATAGACCATAAGGCCTAATCTGCTGGCAAATAGTATGTTAGTATGTTAGTATATGTCAGATATGAAAAGAGGCCAACCACAGACAATCTGCAGAAATTTATAAAAGTTGCAACAAAATATAAGAAAGCAATTAAAGAAGCCAAAAGTAAGGAAGAAGAGAGGATTGCAACCATGGCACTGGCAATGGCAAACTTCTGTCACTTACTCTGGGCGTGGTACTGCTCCCACTCACAAAAATCTTTAACCTCTCACTCTGCCACAGTCAATTTCCCAGCAAATGGAAATCAGCACTTGTCACCCCTGTATTCAAAAATGGTGACAAGTCTCTACCAGGTAACTACCAACCTATATCTATACTCCATCCTCTCTCAAAGGCTCTTGAATGGATAGTGGCAGACCAACTCACTGACTACCTTCAAAAGTATAACATCCTCTGTACTCAGCAACATGGTTTCAGGAAAGGGTACAGCACATCAACTGCCCTCTTGGAGTTCTCAGGTGCTATCCATAAAGCCTTGGACAATGGTTACCAAGCCAGTGTGGTTTTCATTGACTTAACCAAGGAGTTCGATACTGTTCACCATGGCCTACTTGTCAAACAACTACAAATCCTTGGCCTCTCTCAAAGCGCTGGAGACTGGGTTAAAAGTTATCTCTCTCAACATTCCCATGCTGTCAAAATTGCAGGAGCTATCTCAGACCCTAAACCTGTTCTATCAGGTGTTCCCCAGGGATCCATTTTGGGTCCTCTTCTTTTCAGCTTTTTTCTAAACTCACTTCCCAACTCATGCTCTGAACAAATAATCTTATATGCTGATGATACCATAATTCTAACCTCTCACAAAGACCCAGAACCACTTCACCACCGACTTCAACTTGCTTTTTCCAAAGTTGAAAAGTGGTTCCTTGATCACAAACTGGCCCTTAACAACAAAAAAACAAAATCAATGCTTTTCTCTAGCCTGCAAAACAAGAAAAGGCAACTACCTCTCTTTAACAATACTTATCTGGGAAGTTCTCTAGAACAAGTGATGACCTTTAAGTATCTTGGAATCACCTTTGATGAAGGCCTAACCTTTTCTGCCCACATTGATAAGACAGCTAAAGTGGCAAACCAGCGGATTGGTATCTTGTTCCGGAACCGACAGTTCCTTACCCAACCTGCACTTAGGATTGCTATACAAAGCTCTGTCATCTCAATAATTGACTATGGCTTAATTATATATGGGGCTGCCTCAGCCACCTCTCCTAAGTGCATAACAACCTCGCTCAACAAGGCCTGTCGACTGCTCACTGGTGCACATGGACGCACTCACACCTGTGAGCTCTACACTGAAACTGGCTGGCTGCAACTCTCAAACCACCTAAAGTATCTTACCTGCCAGAAGGCTAAAAAAACCACCATGGGCCTCACCCTTCCCTGTATCCAAGACCTGCTACACCCAAATCCTAGCATCCGTCTTACTAGAGGATCAAAGCATCAACCTCTCCTGGTTCCTCATTGCCGGACTACTCAGAAACAGCAATCATTTGCTTACCATGCACCTGGCTGGCTAAATGTCATAAATACCCACATCTCACCCTTTACATCCTTGGGAGTTTTCAAATCTCAGCTCCACTCCCACCTCACAGCCTCCAGCTCCTGTGACTGCCTTGATTGAATTACTTGATTAAATTACACCCTTCTCTTTTATTTTTCTCTCCTCCTCTTTTCTCACTACATTATTCTTGACAAAGGCATATGTGATGCTCTTTCTCACTATTGTACTGCTCCCATTTTCTCCCCTTACTCTCTCAAATAGTATATCTTCCCTTTTGAGACGTCGTTCCCTTATCTATTTTTGTTTTGTTTAAGAAAAAAACACATATAAATAATTTTTTCTTTTCCCTCCCAGGTCTTACTTGTTTGTATATTTTATGGTAATGTGTTATTTCTCCTTGCCTGTGACAATATCCAATTTATTTACCTTACTTTGTAACTATGCTTGTATTGTACTCATTTGACGTGGAACCTTTGTAAAAGAGCCTTTAGCTCAAAGGTATTAATTCCTAGAACCAAATAAAATAAAAATAAAAAAATAAATAATAAAAAAAGCATTCTTTAATTATGTTAATAACCAAAGGAAAGGAACAACTGGAATAGGCCCCCTGAATATGAATGGAAACCTGATCTCGGATGAACAGAACATGTCTAACATATTTAATGACTGTTTCCTAAGCACCTTTCAAGAAAAAACAAATAATACAAGTATAAAAACATACCCAACTACTTATGAGGAAGAAGAAATACAATTCGATAGAAACAACATAGTGGCAAGGTTGAATAAACTTAAAATAAATAAATCACCTGGACTAGATGGCTTGAACCCACGACTTCTTAGAGAATTGGCCATCAAGCTATCAGGTCCCCTGTCCATCCTCTTCAAAGAAATCCTAAGAACTGGGGTAGTTCCAGAAGAGTGGTGCAAAGCAGATGTTACACCAGTCTATAAAAATTGGACCAAATCTGACCTTCAGAATTATAGACTGATTAGTCTAACCAGCACTATAAGCAAGATCATGGAAGGGTACATTAAAGATCATATTGAAAAACATATTAGGACATTGGGTCAAATTGATGTAATGCAGCATGGTTTCACACAAAAGAGATCATTTATTTTATTTTATTTATTTTGCTTTTGGTGACCGGGTAAGTGCACTAGGCAAACAATGCCTATTTTCAGGCACAACCCGGGAGAAAACGGTTTACAGACAAACAATAAACATGTGACGCAGCACATGAATGCAGTACAGATCCAGATGAAAACAGTGTGTAATAAGTACATTGACATACTGAATACTGAAGGGTACAATACAGTAAATACAGGGGAAAAAACATGATTGGTAACAAAAGAAAATTCAACATGGGAAGGTAGTAAGCTTCAGGACAATAAGTGCCATGAAAAGTAGAGAGGGAGTGATAGGGAGGAAAGAGATGAAGAAAGAGCATGGCAGGTACAGGTCTTGAGGGAAGGGAAGGTAGAGAGGGGGTAGATAGGAAGGAGATGGGGAGAGGGCAAGAGTGAGTGAGGGTTCAAGGTGGGTTAAAACAAGTGCAGGAATGTAAGGTGTGAAGGTGTTCCCGATGTAGTTTCTTAAAGACAGCATGGGTATTTGTTTAACGGATAGAGAGGGGTATAGAGTTCCAGTATTTAGAAGCAGAATAGGCAAACGCACGAGTGCCCATATTAGTTCTACACCTTGGGACTTGCAGAAGGGCTTTATCATTTGATCGTAATTCATGAGTAGGAGGTTGTAGTTCCAGTATGGAAGAAAGGGATAGGGGAGACCTGTTCTGTGTGAGTCAATTAGTGATCAAAGGTCTGAAGGCGATATGCAGAAGGGCTAAGCCATTTTAAGTCCCGATAGAGGTGGCAGTGGTGCTTGGAATGGAGGCAATGGCATAGCGACAGATGCTATTAAGTGGTGTCCCATCTATGAAGGGAGGATTTAGATGCAGATAGGAAGATTGATGAGCCATATGCTAGGGGCGGTGTGCAGAAACCTTGAGCCATGGCTAGTCTGGCTTGAGGGTAAGTGCATAGCTGGTATGATGGCACTTCCTAATTTAGCATTACCGACTTACAGATAGTAGAGTATGAAGGTCAAGGTCAAGAGATTCATCCAAGGTGACACCAAGATATTTGAAGGATTTGGTGGAGGGTAGAGGAGAGCTGTCCGCTCAGGAGATGATAAGTGGATTTAGATTTGCTTTAAGTCTGGCCTGAGAGCCAAGAAACATTGAGTAGGATTTGCTAGAGTTGAGGACTAGTTTATTATCAGTGAGCCAGGTCTCTATACTCGCCAAATCCGAGGCAAGGGGATGATGTAGGGAGGTTGAAGTTGTTGCACTGTGGTAGATAACCAGATCATCCGCATAGAGCAGAGATGAGCAGTTTGGTGCAATTGAGGGGGTGTCATCAATGAAGATTGTGAAGAGTAGAGGACCAAGAATAGACCCCTGGGGAACTCCCATGTGGATCAGTGCAGGATCTGAGGTTGCAGAGTTAAAGACCACAGCCTGCTTCCTGTCAGTCAGATAGCTTTCAAACCAGGCTATGGTATCTGGGGAGAAACCAAAAGACTGAAGTTTTGAAAGAAGGAGTGAGTGGTTTACCAGATCAAAAGCTTTAGTTAGGTCGATAAAAACTGCTCCAGTCAGGAGGCCTAAGTCCATGGAAGAGTAAATGTCATTAGTCAGCTTTTAGCAGGGCAGAGGTGGTATACTGTGACCTTCACGGAAGCCGTGTTGGGAGTAAGAAAAGGAGGTTATATTTTTGGAGGTATTCAATCATTTGCGTGGTGACTAGTTTTTCTAGGATCTTGCATAAGACAGAAAGTATAGCGATGGGACGATAGTTCTTAATTTCCTTTGGTCTCCTTTTTTTGGAATAGGAGTGATTTTAGCAGTTTTCCATATAGTTGGGACTATACCACGGCATAAGGACATATTAAAGATTTGGGTTAGTGGAGGCTATGAAAGGGGCCGCTGCTTTCAAGAGCCTAGGTTCAAGACCATCAGCCCCAGGGCTACTGTTTTCATGGATGGAGAGAAGTAGTTTTTCAACTTCTCTTTTTTGAATGATCCGGAACCTAAAGAGGGGGTTCGGGGTGGTGATTTGGTGTTACAAGGGGGCATAGTAGTGCTATCATTTTGGAAAGAGGACAGATAGCTTGATAAATCTGAGAAATGGTGATTAAAGGTATTGGCTATGGTTAATGGTTTGTTGCAGTGTATACCGTTAAGTAACAAATCTCATACATTTTTTGATCAGGTCAGTAGGACCCTGGAAAATGGCCTTCCAGTGGATGTGCTTTATCTAGATTTTTCTAGAGTATTTGATTTAGTTCCTCTTGCAGAATTAATAAATAGCCTGAGAGATCTCAACATAGAACAACCAAGAGTTAGATGGATTGATGCATGGCTCAAAAATAGGCAGCAGCGTGTTAATATTAGTGGTTCCGTACAGTATCTGACTGGGGGGAGCTGAGAATACTGTTGAAGACATAGTCCAAGCCATATTAAAATGAGCATTCTATTTATTATTTCAAACATGAAAAAAGTACTAAAGCAGACTCAAATTGTAGAAAGAATGGTATCATGCATGTTAGGAGGTAAGTGGCAATCTAAATTAGCATAAAAAGTATAGGTAAAAATTGTTACCTGATTCATGCACTGCTGCTTTAAGTTGTAAGTTAAATCTCTCCAATGAGACCCTAGAAAAAATGTTTGCAAAACTATCTGTCAAACTCATAGGTCTATACATTCTTGAGTCATATCTATTCCCTTTTTCAAAAACTGGAACAATTTTGGATGCTTTCCATGACTTAGGTATAACATTCTACCGGATGCACATACAGTAGTGAACAAATTTGTTAAGTTTATTGCCCAGGCATCCTCCATACAGTGGTATACTTCAGCTGGTATGTTATTAGACCATGAGATGTATTTACTTTTAATATATGAATCACTTATTATAAATGTGATGATATGTTTCTACAGTAGAAACATCTCCTTGAAAGTGAGGGCCCAGTATTCTGGTGTTCACATTGATCAGGTTTTTACTTCAGGGGATAGTACCTCCAGCAGAGATGTTGCAGTCCTCTTTTCTAGAAGGGTATCCTTTGCATGACAGCAATGTCTGAGAGACCCTCAGAGAAGATACATCTTCCTTTGGGGAACCTTGGACCACACTGACATTCTGTTGGGCTGTGTTTATGATCAAAATGTCAGCACTCCCATTTTTTTACAGAGTTGGTTAATTTAATTGCCCCATTCCTTCCGATGCCAATCTTTTTTGAGGGAGATTGGAACCTCTCCTTTTCTCCAGATCTTGATAGGACTGGTAAGCCTTGAGCAGGTTTTTCCCCCGCCTAGCACTCCTTGTGAAAGATGATGGACACACTTGGTATTTGTGATGTGTGGCAAGTGTTGAACCCTCTACAGTGGGAATATACTTTTTATTCCCCTGTTCATGGCTCCTTGTCCCAAATATATTTTCAGCTTGTTAGCCATACTCTCTTGTCAGGATTGTTCTGTGGCATTTCCCTTAGGGCTGTTTCTGATCACTCGGTCTGGAGTAAATTTTCCTTAGTACCCCACTATATGAAAGAGACCGTGTGAAAATAAAATACACAAAATCTAAACAAGGAACATATTATCACCCATATTAAAGAGCAACTGGCTTTCTTTATCTCTTGTAATGAGGGTGCCACAGGGAAGCCTGATACAGAATAGAGTGCCACAAAATGCTTCCTTTGTGGTGAGTTTGTCTGCCTGGCTTTGGTCAGGGAAAAGAAACAGGACCTGCTCTCCTGCATTAGGTCCATAGAGAAGAATCTTTCCCGTGCATCTCCTGATTACATACATCAGGAATTGACACTTTGCAAGATACATATGAGGATATCTTTCAGGAGACAGCTGAATATACCATTTTAAAAACACAGGTCAAATATGCTGATCAGGGTGATAAAGCTGGGCACTTGTCGGCTTTTCGCCTTAATAGGTATGATGCCTCAATTTTGATTGCTGTTATATGGTCTTCTGCTGATGGCTATATGAGGACAGCTCCCAAGGAGATTGCAGCTGAATTTGAATGTTACTATTGGGCCCTCTATGGCTTTGGGAGCTAATTTACCCTCTTCTCACCAGATCACTGCATATTTAAATGCTGTTCCCATTCCTACTCTGACTGTTGAGCAACAAACTTTTCTGGTGTCGCCCCTAAGGGAAGCAGAAATGTATTCCACTATTCAGGTACTACCCACAAACAGGGCACTGGGACCATGTGGTTTTTCCTCTGAATTTTTTAAAAAGTATTTAATAAGGAGCTGTTGACCTGTATGTATTGTTTTATAATCACATACTAATGCCAGGTTTGGCTAACCACACTCTCCTGGATGCTGTGATAATTCTGTTCCCTAAGCCAGACAAGAATCTGGAGAAAGTAACCAGTTACAGGCCCATATCCCTCCTTAATTATGATATGAAAATTTCAGCTATGATTTTGGAGGCTCAGATTAGTCAGGTTAGGACCAGCCTCATTGGTTTGGAGCAGGTTGGCTTTGTGACCACTCACTCATTAGCTGATCACTTACACAAACTGGCCGATATCCTCTCCATGTTCCAGAATGCCACCATTCCCATGGGTTGGTGTCCCTGGATGCAGAGAAGGCTTTTAATAGGGTTGATTAGGGGGTTTTATTTGCAACTCTTAGAAGGTTTGGTTTGCCTTTCAATTTATTTCCTGGATCCAAGTTTTATACTTTCTTGCCAGTGCCCGTATCTGCTGCAGTGGTGTTTTTTCCTCTCCTTTTCCCCTTTCTCCTGGTACAAGGCAAGGACGTCCATTATCCCCAGTAATGTTTAATTTGTATTTAGAGATGCTTCTTACTAAACCTAGGCTGAATCCAGACCTTACTGGGATTCTCATTGGCTCTATGGAACTCAATCTATCTGCTTATGCAGATGTTATTCTACACTTGTCCCATGCAAAATCAGGTATCCCCGTGGCATTGGTTAGTATATAAGAATACAGATATCTACCCAATTAAAAATTTAATTAAGATAAGACTGTTGTTATGCCCTTAAATTCTAGAACTGTTAAGACAGACATCACATGCATAGGAATGAAATGGTCTCCTCACTCCCTTAAATAGTTTGGTATTTTCCACTCTCATAGTGGGGCCAAGATGATAAAGCTTAATTTCACTGATTTGGTTTCCATCATTCAACAGGACCTTCGATGTTGGAAGATGTTACCTTTGACTATATGGGACAGAATTACCATCATTAAAATGAATGTTTTACCTAGGCTGTTTTACCCACTTAATATGTTAAATTACTGGCACCCACTTGTTTAGAAGGATTCGTTCTCTTATTTTGGATTTTGTGTGATTGGGTAAGCCCTCAAGGTGGTCCTATAATAAATTGTCTGCTCTTTAGATTTGTGGTGGACTTTGGCTTCCACATTTTGGCCCGTACTACTGGGTTAGCCATGTCAGTAAGTATTTAAGGTGGCTTTCTGAGAGATGAGATGCAGACATTAATTCCTATTTTACCTTTTGGTTGACTTTAGAACTGGAGTTTTTTCAGAATTCTGGCTTATCCCCAAAGTCTTGTTATTTGTAGCCCCCACAGAGTTACCTCCTTCTTTACAGGCTATGTTGATCAGGGTGTCAGTTACAGTGCATTTGCAACTGTGCTCTGTTCTGAGATATAACCATAAATTTGACCTTTCCCAACCTATTCTCCAAAATCCACACTTCAAGATTGGCAGGAAAGTTATTTCTGAGAGCTGGTTTCCCCAACTTGTGAATACTGAAGTGTGCACCTTGCTCAAGGATGGGTCTTGTCTTTCTCTGTGGAAATGTTACATAAATTAGGGCTGAGTAACACTAATATTTCTAAAGTATATCAAGTTCCTCATTATATTTTAACTTTGTTAGGTGCAGACATTATCATGGTGAATGAATGTGAGTCCCTGCAGTCATTGTGGACTTTGGCATGCATCCTGCCTGCATTCTGTATCAAAAATCTATACTTCCTTATATCTTAAAGCTTTTCCCACATTGAAGGGTTTGTCCACCTATTGGAATTGCCAGTTCACACAGTTGGCCTTTGACTGGTGCAAGATATGGCAAAATAATTGCATTTATATCATGCAGGATCATCTGTGTCACACTCAGTTTTATATTCTTAACAATCTATATCTAACTCTGGTCAAATTGGCTAAGATGTGAAGAGCTGATTCCTCTCTTTGTGCAATGTGTGGGGACTTGGAAGGTACTTCTTGCCACATTTTTGGGGATTTGTCCAATGTGTCTTCTTGTGATTGACTATTCAGCAGGAGATAGATCCACTATTGCAAATTGACTGGTATTTTTCCCCCTGAGATTTGTGAGGTTGGAAAATTTAACCATTGATATTAAGGAGTGTAGATATCACAATATATGGCTAAAATATCCCTGTCGGTTAAGGAGATCATCCTTCATCATTGGTGAGATGACCAGTCTTCATCTTATCCTGAATGGCTGCAGGAGCTATTGTTTAACCTTAGGGTTGAGAAGATGATTGCTACCCTAAATAACCAATTACCTAGCTATGAGACGATATGGGATAAGATGTATACCTCATACACGTTGTAATAAGTAGCCGGGTACACTTGATAGTTATTGGTAGACACTCTCTGTATTTTAATTTTCATCCCATCTGTTTTTGGTTAAAGATTTTATATTTTGCCTGGTTGGGCTCTGCTTTGGGAAGGAGGTGGGTTTGGGGGGGCGGGGCTCTGTGAGTGTTTATGTTAGTTGATGTTTTTTATTGTTAAAGTTTGTTTGTTGTATTGTTATACAGTGTATTTTTATTGTTTGGAAAATTAATAAAGTTTATTACATTACAACATCTGAATCACTGATTAAATATCCTGAATATGTATAGGGTTAGAAATTAAAGGATGCTATCTTCTCTCTCTTACAGTAGAATCACGGTCAACTAATGCATCATAAAAGATCTCCAGAAAATGCTGTACCCATGCTTCTTTATGGATATAAAAATCAGTTTCATCTTTATATATTTATTAAACCCTTTGGCTACTAAGCCCCAGAAAGATTGTTGGTCTTTTCCAGTAATTGCTGTTAGCATGTACAATTGAGACTCATAATATCTCATTTTTATTATCTAAGAAAGTTTTATCTTGCATCATTTCTACCTTAAGCCTTTGAGAGAATTCCTTATATTTTAACTTCTTGGTGACTCTGCATGTATCATTAATTTTTTTTCATATTCTTACATTTGTACTAAAACCAACCCTTATTCTTGTGCTTATTATGCTTATAACATTTTCCTAAATATAACAGACCTTTAATTTCTGTGAGAAACTTGTCCAGTTTTAAAATTAAATCCTCATAGGGTCCAACCTCAACAAGCTTTAAAGACCATTCTTAAAAAACATTATTTAGTTTACTTTTTACCTTGGATTCTATAACTTCCATCCACTTAAGATGTTTAGTACATCGTATGTCAATTTTTGGAAAGTTTAACATAGTCACTGGAACCTGGGGCTCATTTTGGAGGATATTACTTTTTAGAACAAGAGGGAACTGATCACATTCATATCTAGTAAGAATTAAAAGCTCAGGGAGTCACATGATATGGCGCAGAGAGTAGGAAGCATTGCTACGAGCTCCGTTCCTCTCGCCTAACTAACATCGAATATTCCCTTCAAATACCCGCTAACTACCGAAATCGTTTCCCTATTCTTATGCTGGCTGTGTAGGTGGTGGATTTAATTGATATTTACTTTGGCATTAAGTCTAACTTGTCAGACCAGGAGGGGATCACACAGGAGTCGGAGGCCAAGCGCCCTCGTCGGAGATCTTCGCCCCAGAATACAGCGGAGGAGTTGTCGCCTACACATGTCTATTCAAATTGGCCTCAATCAAGGAAGCTCTTCTGAAGCTAATAGAAGAGGTAGCTGATTTTAAACCAGCGCTTACTCAGTTAGCCCTGAGGGTTACTGACACAGAGGCGTGGATAGCCTCAATAGAAAGAAAGCAGGAAAAATCAGAGCCTGAAATGGTGGAAATCAAGAAATCTGTTGGCAAATTAGAAGATCGCCTCGAGGACCTGGAGGGGAGGAATAGAAGGAACAACTTGGTGTTACTTGAGCTTACTGAAGGGGAAGAAGGACCAAACACAATAGTGTTTCTACAAAAGTTCCTGAAGCAAACGATGGGTCCCTCTCCAAATGGCCCAGAATTCATGATAGAAAGAGCCCATAGGTTGTTGCGGGCTAAACCACTGGCTTCTGAACCTCCTAGACCGTTAATATTCTAGTTACTTAACTACCTAGATTGGGAGTTTATTTTTAGAGAAGCCAGGAAGTTAATGGCTATACTACGGGAGGGTAAAAAATTGAGGCTAGTTCCGGACTTGACGGTGAAGACCCGACAACTCAGGGTGGCTTATCATCCCATTACCTCTAAACTATGGGCAGCTGGCATTAAACACTGGATGATGTGCCCAGCCCAATTAGAGGTGTCCTTGAAAGATGGATCAAGGCACTTTGAATCTGTGGAAGAGGCAATTAAAGTTCTGAAAAAGTGTTATCTGGACCTATTTTCTAAATGAGGGGACTGTGACCCATAAGTATGGAACCCAGTGACCAACTAGAGATCCTTCTAGAAGGTCTGCGATGAGGAAGTTGATGACTGACTCACAGAGGGGTTCCCCCCCAATTAGACTGTTCATATTTAGTATTTTTCCTACTCTGTTCGAGTGATTACATTGGACCCTAATTTCTTCAGTGGTTAATAACTGAAAGTTTCTCTTTTGTTATTTTAACATGTTACTAGGAGGAAATGTTTAGACACTAGAGGGGGCTCTACCCCCGCTGTCAAATCCAGAAAGCTGGTTAGCCCCTTCTGGTAGCTGCTTAAGTTTATTTAAGTGCACTATAATTAGGCTGTTCTCAGTCCATTAACGCAGTACCGATCATTGATGGGGGCTTCCCCATTTCGGCTAGGATATAAGTGGCCATTAGTCTGGTTCTTAGCTTTTATTGCAGCCCTGGACAGCCTACTATAAGCACGGGCTACATTCGAGAGAGCTTACTAGCACTTCAGTTTTGTTTTAAGATGTTATGCCTGTTCAGTTCTCTTGTCACAAACATTACAGTAATCAGAGGAGGTAAAAGCTTTTAATGGCCAGAGAGAATTGCAGCTTGTAACATTCTGCTCAAGTATGGTATGTATATAGTCCTTCAGAGCCTTTCTATGGGTTATTGGCAATGTTTATGAGAAGAGTAGCTCTCCTCCTCTGTCCTCGGATAGTTTTGTAAAATCCCAAGATGAAAAGAGGACATGTTCTGTTGTTATTCATACACTAGCGGGAACTTGTTTAGGGAACAAGGTAATATTTAGACCATGGGGTTTGGGTTAAATATGATTTCCTTTTGTATATGCCCCCCCCATGTCTACTGCCCCTCGCTATAGTAATAGAAATTAATAAAGTCCTTTGAAAGGGTACTGGTTCAGAGGGACTAAACTTTCATTGTTACACTGCTGGGAATATTCGTTCAGCTTCTTTTTATTTATTTGTTCCTGTTTGGGAATGAGTGGAGGGAGGAGCTCGCTCTTTAGCGCACAGCATGGGCCATTTGTTTAGGTG
Source organism: Neoceratodus forsteri (assembly GCA_016271365.2). NCBI lineage: Eukaryota > Metazoa > Chordata > Ceratodontiformes > Ceratodontidae > Neoceratodus > Neoceratodus forsteri. The sequence goes on along the minus strand of CM057449.1, from coordinate 96,599,598 downwards.
TAGGCTATGGGTCTGGTTATATAGAGTTGTAAATAGATCTAAAAGTTTTGGATATAATTTGGGGCTTTGGGGTTGGGTTAGGTTTTTGGGTTATTTTGTTTTTTTTAGGATGGGGGAGGGGCAGCAATACAAGCCTTTATTTTGTTATGTTCTCAAGGTACATTTGTTTATACTACTATGGCTAATTGTTTAAATATTCTTTCTTGGAATATAAAAGGAGGAAGAGACAACAAGAAGAAATATGTCATTTTAAACCATCTTGCCAAGTACAATCCTTCAATTATGTTTCTCCAAGAAACTCACATGCTACCAGAACAGTTGCACTTTTTCAAAAAGAGGTGGGTAGGTCAGGTTTTTGGGTCAGGATTCAGTTCAAATAAACGTGGCGTGGCTTTGCTTTTGGCTAATAAAATCCCCTTTACATTATCAGAATCTATTTCTGACCCTGAAGGTAGGTTTATTTTTGTCATTGGAAAAATTAATAGCCTGGACATTGTTCTGGATTCTGTTAATGGTCCAAATTTAGAGACATTGTCCTTTTTTATGCATCTGGCTATGGTTCTGGCTCCTTTTTTACACTTACCTATTTTGATAGGTGGTGACTGGAATCTGGTACAAACTAATGACTTAGATTGTACTTATTATAGGGGAGCAAAAATGTCACCTGAGCAGAGAGCATTAAAAGAATTTATTTCATCGCTGGGCCTTGTAGACCAATGGAGGGTATTTAACTCTCTGAGTAAAGAATTTACATTCCTCTCTCCAGTCCATAAAAGTTATTCTCACCTTGATTATTTCTTAATTAGCCAACAGATGTTATCAAATATAGTAGATGTTAAAATCTTGGCTCGAGTGGTCTTGGATCATTCACCTATTATAATGCAGTGTGCGTTACCAAACATCTTAATAAGGTCCCATTCATGGTCGCTTAATAATAAAATGTTGTTAGATAACCAAGTTGTTGAGCGATTTCAAGAATTTTTGCAAAATACTATTAGTGCCAATTGGAGCTCAATCCCTGCAACAGATCGGGTATGGGCAGCTCTGAAAGCCACTAGGAGGGGAGAGTAAATTCATATAGCATCGGTCCAAAAAAAAAAAAGTAGCTTTTTGAACAGCTGTCTGGCAAAAATTAGAACATTGGAAAATAAAGAGGTTGGTAAGCTTTTCCCTACAGAACAGCAAGAATTATCTGCCTTGAGAGCTACCTATGCTAGTGCTTTATTGGAGATGGTGGAGAGATCCACCTCTCTGTTAAAAGCTTCATATATTGGTCAAGGGAGTAAAGCGGGCAAGCTTTTGGCCTGGCAATTAAAACAACATTCGGTTTCTAAGTGGGTTACAGCTTTAAAGCATCCTCAGATGGAAGCTTTGGTTACTGATCCTTTAGAGATATTAGTTTTGTTTTAAGACTACTATAAATCACTATACTCCTCAGAGTCAAGAACAGTAGAACAGGATAACAAGATGTGGGCCTTTTTGGACAAGGCTACTCTTCCATCCTTGGCAGAAGGAACCAGGTCTGTTTTGAATGCCCCAATTACTGGTGAAAAAATTTCAGGAGTTATTGACTCTTTAAAACTTGACAAAGCACCCAGCCCAGATGGGTTTACCAGCTTATTTTATAACACCTTCAAAAAATACTTAATTCCTCTGTTACTTCAAGTATACAGCTATTGACACTCCCATGATGTTGGTGAGCAATCACTATTTGAAGCGAGAATAACTCTCTTGCCCAAACCAGGAAAAGACCCATCTGTAACTGGCAACTATAGGCCAATCTCACTCCTAAATGTCAATTTAAAGGTAGATGCCCAAATTTTGGCTAATAGATTGGGGAAGGTATGGGAGGGACTATTAAATCCTGAACAGGCAGAGTTCGTAGCTGGACAATCCTCAGCGGACCATTTTAGGAAGTTATTTCATCTAATTTCCACTTCCAGGGTTCCTGAGCTAGAGGTGGCTCTCGTATCCCTGGATGCGGAAAAAGCCTTCGATAGAGTTGAATGGTACTTTATGTTTGCAGTTTGGCAGAAATTTGTTTTTTCCCAACAATTCATTAATCAGATTCGTGTCCTTTACTTTTGCCCATGACCAGTTCTGATGAAGGAAAAATGATAGAAAATTGTGGGGTGGTCATGGTGGCTGATGGCCGTGCCCTGTACCCCTGGACAAGAGAGGTTAGCCCCCCCCAGGTATCAGGATCCAAATCTCCCAATAAGGGGAATGCTGCATACCACCTGCATGGAGGAGAGCATGTCGCTGGCCAGACCAGGTCCAGGGGTGCGGGTGCTGGTGGCCAGATAACTTGCCACTCACTCCACTGTAGGGGTGAAAAAGAAAGTTGTGATAAAAAAATGAAAATCGTCAAAGCTGCAATCTAAATCCTACTGCAGCAATTACCAAAACAATCCAAAAGCACTGTAGTGTTTGTTGATAGCATCTTTATTAAGTGTAGTACAATAAATCAAAAGTTCTGAAAGTTTAAAAAAAAGATTTTAAGCATTTTAAGTATCTTAAGTATTTTAAATGACTTACTGCATTTAAATATTTTAACATAGCAGCAGCCCATTGAGTTAAGTGCGGTCACTTTATTCAAACAATAATACAGGATTTAATTTGAGTGCATACCTGATTTCACAAAAAAATCTGTAACTGATGTTTGCTTAAATGAGTCAAACTATTTTCTAGCAGCTCACTGTCTGAGCTGCCGTAGCAACATTACCTGTACTGGATCGCAGTCTACCTGACTCTCCATGTACAGAATGCATTTGTCAAAACAATCAACTGTCTCAAAATGAGTTGGCAATACAAGAACGGCCTCGTCCACTTCTGAGTCATTTTCAGCTTCCAACTCAGACTGTGAAGACTTAGACATAAGCTCCAAGATCCCATTGTCTGAATGCTCTTCATGGCCCTGTTCCTTTTTTGTCTGAATTGAGTCATAGCAGCATTTATTCTTCCCACAGTGGGTCAGATAGAGTAGCAGTGAGTTTGGTGATCTCAGCAGCTGAGATGATGCTGTCAGGAAGATCAGGGAGATCAGAAGGGTCAATTAGAGCAGGATCACTGCAAGCGTTTGCAATCCCTGATTTTGTTCATGCCATGTCAGTGGCATTGAAAATACCCAGAGGGCCCAGGTGCAAGAGTACGCTATCGCCTTCCCCCCTACACACAGACAATTATGAAATATAATCATTTGCTTACCCTAGCTAGTTTGGAAAACTGAACTACAATTTATGTTTCTGAGCATTTTGCTCAGCAAACACATCAATTGTTTTAGATATATTAACTTTTCTTGCGCTTTCATTCTCTGTCGGAAGAATCACCAAGCCAGATAGTCAGTCCTGCTTCACTGTATGAGCAGCAGTTCAGTTTTACTGTTTGATCATAAAACAAGCATTTGTCAATGCCGAACATTCACTTGCAGGTATTTGCAGTGGTGTTTGGCATGTATGGTGCTTTACCCTAATGCCCTGTGCGATTGCTGATATTTGCACAATAAATTGTCAACATGATCTTTTTGTTACCCCCATTGTGTGCTACATAGGCGGAAACATGTTTTGGGCAGGATGTGAAAAATGATAGCTGTACTGCTCATAAGGAAGTGTGGTAAAATGCCAATGTTGAAAATCTGGAGTGGAAATATTGAAAATTTGCAAACCTACGAGCGTGCGTGGGAACTGTGCAATGCACGCTCGTAAAACAGTAATTTTTAGGAATTTTTTCATCAAATTTTCAACATTGCCATTTTAAAACCTCTGCTAATGAACAGTGTCACTGTGATTTTCTTACTGTGTCCCATACATTGATTTCACACACCGACTGCACCATTGTGCACTACATGGGTGGAAAAATGTTTTGGGCAGGATGTGAAAAATGACAGCTGTACTACTCATAAGGAGGTGTGGTAAAATGGCAATGTTGAAAATCTGGAGTGAAAATATTGGAAACTCGCAAACTTACAAGTGTGCGTAGGAACTGCACAACACACACTTGTAAAACAGTTATTTGTAGGAATTTTTTTGCCAAATTTTCAACATAGCCATTTTAAGATCTCTGCTCATGAACAGTGACACTGTGATTTTCTTAATGTGCCCCATACACTGAGTTCGCACACCGACTGTGCCATTGTGCGCTACATGGGTGGAAACACGTTTTGGGCAAGATGTGAAAAATGACAGCTGCAGTGCTCATAAGTAGGTGTGGTAAAATGACAATGTTGAAAATCTGGAGTGAAAATATTGAAAATTCGCAAACTTACGAGCGTGTGTAGGAACTGCGCAATGCAGACTCATAAAACAGTCATTTTTAGGAATTTTTGCCAAATTTTCAGCACAGCCATTTTAAGACCTCTGCTCATGATCAGTGTCACTGTGATTTTCTTAATGTGTCCCATACATTGAGTTCGCACACCACTGCACCATTGTGCGCTACATGGGCAGAAACACATTTTGGGCAGGATGTGAAAAATGACAGCTGTACTGCTCATGAGGAGGTGTGGTAAAATGGCAATGTTGAAAATCTGGAGTGCAAATATTGAAAATTCGCAAACGTACGAGCGTGCATAGGAACTGCGCAATGCACAGTTGTAAAATAGTCAGTTTTAGGAATTTTTTCACCAAATTTTTAGCATAGCCATTTTAAGACCTCTGCTTATGAACAGTATCACTGTGATTTTCTTAATGTGTTCCATACATTGATTTCATACACACCAACTCGCCATTGTTACATGGCCGAAAACACATTTTGGGTGAGATGTGAAAATGACAGCTGTACAGCTCATAAGAAGGTGTGATAAAATGGCAATGTTGAAAATCTGGGTGAAAATATTGAAAATTCACGAACTTACGAGCCTGCGTAGGAACTGCGCAACGCACGCTAGTAAAACAGTCATTTTTTGGAATTTTGCCAAATTTTCAACATGGGGTTTTTGGAACCCCTTCTCATGAATGATGCCACTTTCATGGCATTATTCAAGGCTGAAGGGTGATTTCACGCAGTGACTGCACAGTGCCCGCAAAATCACCCTGCGGCCGGAATAACACCATGACAGTGACATCATTCATGAGAAGGGGTCCCAAAAACCCCATGTTGAAAATGTGGTGCAAAAATTCCAAAAAATGACTGAGATACACAATAAAGTTGAAACCCCCCCTATCTAGCCCATTATACAGCTTACCGGCATTTCCTCAGTTCACGGTCGACTTTGAAGAGTGCAGACGTGTTCCCGGTCCACCAAAGATCATCGTGCCAGAGTCCAGAGGTAAGTATGGGGTGAGGGGGGAGGCTGGTCACAGTGGTGGGTGCGGTTGTGGAGGGGGCTGGGAGTTGCGCCTGTGGGACCGCTTTTGTTTTACAGGTTTAAATAAAAAGACGACGAGGACATTTGCCATGCTGGGGTGGGTTCTCAGTGTGGCAGAAGATGGCAGGGGGCCGAGGCCGATGGGGATGGGCACCCCATTGGCAAACCTACGTGGGGGCTGAGGAACCGACGGGGATTGGGCGCCTGTCGGCAAACAAACCGAACATTTGCCATGCTGGGTGGGCTCCCAGTGTGGCAGCAGGATAACTGGGGCAGTGGAATAGCAGGACGGCACCTGCTGGCAACAACGTTTTCCATGCTGGGTGGGCCTCAGCGTGGCACCAAAGCTTGGGGCGGTGGCATGACACGGCGGGGGCAGCACATGACACAAGGAGGGGACAGCGTGATGGCAGCGCTCAATATGGCAGCAGTGCTTTCCTTTGAAGCAGAGGAACACCGCTGTCATACTGAGCTCCTGCACCCATTGGTGCAGGACCTCCACGCCTGCTCAAGGGAGCAGTGCATTGGATGGAAGAGGCACACCTCCAAGTGTGCTACTCTCCCAAAACATTCCTTGCGCATGCGTGCAAGCGAACGTAAAAAGATCATTGCAATGGTAATAGAAAACAGGTAAAAATATTAAAATCACATTTTTGATGAACAAATAAATAACTGAAATGTTGGAATTCCTTCTCCCATTTGCATTAATAGAAAACAGATAAAAACAGATTATAAGTTATATTTAAACTCCCACAATGGCTTTATGTTCGATAATATTAATCATTCTCCTTCTCACTTTTTGAATAGTAACTGTATAGTGAGCAACTCTGTTGATAATATAGTCATCTTCTACAGTAAATAGAATTTAAAAAAATCATCTTCATCAGTATAGTCAAGAGAATGGAGTATTGGAGCTAACCAATAACCAATAGCCTTATGGTATTAGGAGCATGTTAACATAACATGGCTTAGATCTTCCTTGCTTTGTTATTTAATTTGCAAAACTCATCTTTAACAGTAACCTCCCCCTGAAGGTAAAGTTTTCTGCACTGTGATTATATGCAGATGATACAGCACTTATTGCCATGGGGGGGGGCATGTCAGAACCTGAAGAGAAGTTACAAGAAGACTTTGACAGAGTAAGGGAGTGGTTCACCAGATCACAGCCAAAAAGGAATATTAAAAAAAAACAAAGCTACTTCACTTCGGACCTAAAAACAAAAATAAATCTCAATTGCAAATACAATACAAATAAATGAAAAGGAACAAATCAAACAGGTAAACGCATATAGTTACTTAAGGATAATTTTTGCTGTAGAATTAAACTTCAACAAGCATATTACTTTACACATGAGTACAACAAATAAAAAGATAGGCAATTTAAGGTGCACCAGATAGTGCTTAAATAAACTGGCTAGGAAAGAAATTGCGGAACAACTTATATAGTCCTTACTTGAGTACAGTAAGTAAGTAAGTAAGTAATAATACCCAACAGGGTAGGCATTATTGGGATATAATGGACTGCCTAGGGATGTAATGAGGCCCAACACCACAGGCAGAGGGCCTTATAGCCCTTGGAAGGTCAGTTATATCCCATAACGCCCACCCTGGAGGGTATTGTTGCACTTAGAAAATGGGCTATAAGTGCCATTTATTTGAAAAAATATATAAGAAAAATGTATATAAAAAAATAAATAAAAAAACAAACAAAAAATTTTTTGTAGTAAAGTAGTCCCCATGCTGCTGGAATCAGCAATGGATGGTGCTGCTGATTTTTTGCGTGCGTTTCTGAGGAGCTTGTCTCACACACACACACACACACACACACTACACACCTCTTTATTTTAGCTGCTTTGATCAGTGGTCCATCAGAACAGAGAAACATATAGCAATGTAGCGTGCTGATGTACATTTAAAAACAAGTACCTGAGCTTTCTTTCCATGATTTGAAATGTAGTGCTGCAAGTATGCAGCTTAGTATAAAAGCCAGCTATCTGTCCATCTACTGATAGAGTCCATGACCACATTTAGTTAAGGGAAGTCAATTATTAAAAAAAGAAAGGACAATATTTACTCTTCCTTTAGTGCAACAGCTGAACGGGTGAGTATTGCTATGCACGTGGAGTGCTGACAGCGAGGAACTGCCAGTAGAATCTTGGTGTTCTGTTTTTTTTTTATGTACTGAAAGATAGATACGATAAAAGGTAGGGTTTTGGGGATGAGTTATGTTTTTTTAAATGCATGTTTACTGTTGCTTGTTTTTGGGGCCATTTGGGCCCTGTGACAGTGTATCCATGGAGGTCAATGTCTGTAAGCAAATGAGGGAAAAAATGTCAGATGGTGGGTTTTGAAATTTGGGGTGGCCCAAGGATCAGCTAAGTAATGGGCCACCCCAAATTGGTACTAATTATTTAGCGAGCATTGTTAAAAAATAAAAGCATGCCTGACCATGGCTTTCAGCCAATCAGCATGCTTTATTTTTCAGGCCCATTTTCTAATATAATATATTGAACAGCAAATAAAAAGTTCATATAGTAACACGCAATAGTGTGTGTTATACTTACATCACAGCACATACCGAGTTAATTTAATATATAGCCTATCCAACTTATCAAAGTTAAATTGGCAAACACTTGGTGTGCAAATTTCAAAATCTTGGCTGAAACTCCTACATAAGAATTACACATAAAATCTCAATCATTATATAAAACAACTAGTTTTTATTAAAGATAAAATTGTGTTCATGAATTAACCAAAGCAGTGCATATAAATAAAGTCAGTGCTCCAAGATGTAAAATAAAATTTGGGGAAAAAAACTTATGATTTCAGGCTGCATTAATCTGGAATAGTTTACTATTTCCAGTATGCACTATTTCTTCACATTGATCATTTACAACTGCTTTGAAAAACTGCTTTTCTTTTGTCTGTAACTGTTATTAGTTTTCTTTTTTCTTTTTCAAGCTATATGTGTATCTGTAGTCTGTAATAACAAAGTGTTTGATGAATTATGTTGTAATTTTATGTAGTACTCTGTAATGTTTATTTCATGTTTTTAACTGAAACTACTTTGTAGCATACACAGCGTGGTCTTGCAAACATGGATCATTTCCCATAATAACTTGTATTTCTTGTATAAAAATAAAATTGTCTATCTATCTATCTATCTATCTATCTATCTATCTATCTATCTATCTATTTTCATGTTTAGTAGATGTATTAAATCTGGCAAAAATGTTTGATGGAAATGTGTCCCCTTCCTGAATAATGTAAGGGATCACATGTATACAGGATCCACCAGCAAATCCAGGCAGTATCTAAAGCCATATTTACAGTCTGTCCCTATACCACTTGAAGAATCTGGATTGCTTAATAGCATCCAGATCTTTTCGCTTAGCCACTCCTCTTCTTTTTTAGAGATAAATGTTCTATGTTTGTAGCTAAGTACTATCTTCTTATTAACATATCTCATTAAAAATCTGAGCCCACATTTTTGTAAGAGCAAGTGATTATGAATTAGTCAATGCAAGAGCTTACTACCAAGGGCTTTCCAGTGTTCTTTTTCCTGTAATGCTTTTTTGACCAGACTTTCATCTGGTTAGCTGTTTATTTTGAGCCAATAGTTCAGAAGTTTGCTGTCTGCTATTGCTTGAATATCAACTATATCCAGCTCAGTTGTTACAAAACAATTGGGCATAGATTTATTGAATCCCAGAGCAAGATGAAGTGTTTGAATAGTGGGCTTTTCCAGTCCCACAATTGGATGCAAGGCCCACACTTCAGCACCATATAGGACCTGTTTGTTAAATGTTCATTTAATTTCTTCTAGCAGTGCGTGGGTTGTATGACCAATGTATAGATACAGTAGTTAAACCTCTGAAGATCAATAATTGATGTTTTTGTTCTGACTGAGATAAAATCCAAGTGGCTTATCCAGGACAAGTTCCATGAGAACATTAAGCCCAAATAAAAATATTTTTAAACTGTATCCAGTGTTATCTTATCCAATTTTGACTGATATTTATTCATATGAGAACAAAACATGATGATCTCGATTTTAGAATTGTTTATCTTTAGAGATAAATTATTTTACTCCCTGTTTAAAATATCCATTTTTTTCTGCAATCCCCTATATGAAAATAAGAACAAGATTGGGTCATCTACAGAGGCCAGAACAGGACAGTTAGGTGACCAATTTTGGGTGAGTCTGTGTCAGCGATATGAGGTGGTAACAGAAGTTTATCCTTATGTATAGAAAAATGAGTGGGGGCAAGTGTGCACCATAGCCTTGCACCTTTGTTAGTTGGAGATCTGTCAGAACAGCGCCCTCTATATCCATACTGTGATACAAAGAATTTTTATAAGACTTAGCTTTGAAAAGGACCATTAATGGTAGAAACAGTTACAGGAATCATTAAAAAAAGCATACATGTGGTGCAAACATCTGGAAAACTGGATAAAAGAGTGTTGATTTTGACAATCTGCAGTGTTGCACTTTCACAGTTGATAATTTCTTTATTTTGGAGTTAAAGCATAATTTTAAAATCAATTGAGGTGCAAAAGTAAGGGACAATTCTGCAGCATATCTCACAACCAAAGCCACTCCTGTGGAATGAAGCTCTTTGTCAGCAGATTCTACAATAAATGTGGGATTAACACAATGGAAGTCATGCACAATTTCTTTCAGGCTTCAGAGCTGATGGTCAAGTTTTGTTGTTATGTCAACACTTGCATAAAACGCATTTCCTCAGAAATGACTTTCCAGATCTGTCAATTGTTGGTCAGCAAATAACTCATCAAAATGATGCTTAGCTTTTGCTGCTCACTTAGATTGAAATTCATCTCTCACTCCCCATGTCTGAACAACTGTAACCACTGACTGTCTTATATCTTCAAAACTATTCCGAATATCTTTTTCACTTTGTATGCATTCTCTAACATCTCTGTAGTATTGGCTAGTTCTTGGATTTCAGATTGCAATAGTCTGGAAACAGCATTTTCTGTTTCAAGAATTTTTGTTGGAAATGTAATCATCAAAACTACATTGAAGCTTTCCAAGTTTTGTAAAGATGATGCTTCATCTCTCGCTTTGGGTTTATCGGTCTTGGCAATGATTTCAGACAGTTGAGTATATCCCTGTATCTTAAAGCAATTAAAGAATACTAGAGCGAAGACCAATATGTTACACAAAGTCTTTTTAAAGTTAAGTCAGAGTCAATAACAAATAATTTGAGCAATGCCCATCGGTAAATGCTGTGTCCAAAAAATGCATATAACCGCTCAACTATATCATAGAAATTTTGAAGTTTGGTGATCGTGTGTACAGAATCATTTAACAATAAATTCAGCTTAATTGCAGCACAATGAAAATACTGTAATTAGCACTGGGTTATTTTTCAGCAGGTTTTACTTGCACTCCAGAATATATTCAGCTCATATTCATAGCGCCATCATATCCCTGACTTGTAGTCCTGATAGTTCTAGACCTTTATCTTCCATGCATTTAATAATGTCACTTTCCAGCTGAGCACCAGATTGATCTGTTACTTCATAAAAGCCCAGAAAACTCTTGTTTCTTGTTGATATTACTTTGGGCAGGATTGTTTTTCACCGTTTTTTATGCTAATGTAGTAAAAACGTGACTTAGAAAATTGGCTTCATTTTACCTGAGTTCTGACTGGCTGAACCCCATGACAAGGTGAGCATCTATCAGGCAACAGAGCCCAGGTAAAAACAGATGCCAGCCCAGTCCACTCCATTACCATTGGTATCACTTTGCCAGTAGAATTTTCAGTTTGAATATGCCGCCATTCTTTTCTGTCAGTTAGCGGGTGAGTTGGCAGCTGCCCCCCCCCCATTTTATCTGTCTTGTAGCATACAATAAATGAAAGAAATATAACAAAAAAAAATACCTGCTGTTTCAAAACACTACAACCACTCCCAAGTACAGCAAACTTAATAGTTACAGTAGGACCCCAATGTCTTGAATGCAACCCTTGTCGCCTGTCACCCAACAGTACAGTGCTAGATATTCATTCATGTCATTAAACTTCCCTCTTTACCTTAGCAGTACAGCTCTCTGAAAGCAATACAGCCAGCTCACAAACCAAATTCAGAATCTGTAGTGACAGCAAATGGTTGAAACAGCCATAGTTTGCCACAAGTTTGAAAAAAACAGGTGTTTTGTGTTCTCACACTAATGCGATCCTTCTTCTGGTTTTGTCAGGGACATGTAGATCGGAGTAGAAGTAGTATGAGTCAAGTAAAAAACTAATTTTTTTATCAGTTGTTAGTGTCATGCCAATGGGATATTATCTTGCAGTGAGTCCCTACTCCCTAGCTTACTATCAGTACTCATGGCTGCTCCACACTGCCATGACCTGCAGCCACTGCTCCATTCCTTGGCCCGATTCCCTGATATATTCATTGATTTTTTTAAATATCTGCCCTGCTCACTAACTTAGCTCAAATGCAGCATAAAAATATTGGAGCAGCACACAGATGTTCCTGAATTTCACAGGCTCAGCTTTGTTTGTCCTCCCAGCTCAATCATCCACCATCACCTCTCCTCGATCAGAGTCCCCGATCTGTGGTTAAAAAAATATATCATTGATAGAAAGAATAATTTTAAATGAATAAATGAATAATTATATAAAAAAAAAAGTAAAACTACTACAATGGTTTAATTAAGCCCTGTGTGTGTATGTGTGTGTGTGTGTGTGTGGGGGGGGTGGGGTGTAATCATGACAACCAACTCCATAGTAACAAGTAGACAGGCTGCAGTAGGACAAAAGTCCTTCTGTCCAAAAAAAAAAACAGCATTTTATTGCAGCCATAGGGACTATTTTATTACAAAATAAATCAGACTTGTAAGACTTAATAATTAAAATAAAAAGACAGTCTTTTTTCAAACATACATAGTGCAGTTTCCCATTTTCTAAGAGCGATAATACCTTCCAGGGTGGGTGGTATGGTATATAGCAGACCTTCCAGCGGTTATAAGGCCATCCGCCAACCGTGTTAGGCCTCATTACGCCCCAGGGCAGTCCAGAATAGACCAATACTGCCCTCCTTGTCAGGTATTATTGCTTACTTAGTTGGTTGACTTTGGATAAGGTATGGATCATGTCCATTATTACTGAAGAAAATGGAGCTTTCTTAATGTCCCTAACAACATGTTCTGTAACCTGGTCTGCCAGTAATTGAAGGAATTCATTCAGACTTTGTGGGTTTATGTATGTTGTGGAATCTTTCAGCTTCCTTAAGAGTTCTTCAAGAACTTAATCATATTTTGCCAAGAGTCGGATAATGGAAAAAAAGTTGCCACCACTACCTTCACCAATAATCTCTTTGTGACCATGGAACCAAAGATTAGACACACGTAAAGTGAGCGTTACATTAATGATGTAATGCAGGACCTGTCTCCAAAAACTATCCTCTCTTCTTATACTCTAATCAATTTCCTTACTGATGGTATTATGCAAGTGCCTCTGATCATATATTAAGCAAGTTCTGAAATGGCAGTTTGATGTTTTGTGTCTTGCTATGTCTTGAGACAAGTGGTGCCAGGTTCTTGTTCCATGTATCCATATCGATTCATCTGAATTTTTTTTCCAAAACCCGAAAGCCAACTATGTTGGCAGTAGCATGTGTCTAGCACAGGAGAATAGCACAGCCATGTTTGCTTAAGTTTGATTCCTGCCTTCATAACTGTTTCATAGTATGATGCTGAAAAGCATCAATTATTGATTGGAGCATGTGAGAACTGTCCCTCAGGTTGACGAGGGCTGTAATTAACAATAAAAAGTTTTTGATCTGAATGTAAAGTTTCTGTACAGAAGTTTGTCTTGTCGGTCGGATTTTCCCTAAGCTGTTTATTTTGAACTTCTTCACTAGGATCACTCATTAAAATGTCATTGGTAGTTGAGCTATTACTGTTTACATTCTGAAAACAGTCTGCTGCTTGAGGATTGTTCAGTTCAAGTTTGACTGTCTTGGAGCTGGAAGGTTTATTAAAATTCCCCAAAGAGTCACTGCCAATGTTGTTAGCTGCTGTTTTGTCATGGTAGCAGTTGGCACATCTGAAGTACTAACAATCTTGACAAAAATGCAATGCAAAGAAGTGCAAGATAATGAATATGGGGCACAAAAACCCTGGCACAATATATCAGTTGGGAGGTGAGGATATAGCATGCACCAAGCAGGAAAGGGATCTTGGGGTTATCATCTCTGATGACCTCAAGGTAGGGAAACAGTGTGACAAGGCAGCAGGTAAAGCAAATAGGATGCTGGGATGCATAGGCAGGGGCATCACCAGCAGGAAAAGGGAAGTCATAATTCCACTATACAAGACACTAGTGAGGTCCCACCTGGAGTACAGTGCACATTTCTGGAGACCTTACCTATGTAAGGACATAGACAGGTTAGAGAAGGTTCAGAGGAGGACAACAAAGATGGTGCATGGATTGCATCACAAGTCATATGAGGACAGGCTGAAGGAACTGAACTTGTATGCCCTGGAGGAGAGGAGGGAGAGAGGGGATATGATAGAGACTTACAAGTATCTTACAGGGAGGAACAGGGTGCAGGAATACACTATTTTTAAGCAAAAAAGATGTTCCAGGACTAGAGGGCATGGGTTGAAGTTGGAGGGAGGACGATTCAGAGGAAACGTGAGGAAAAATTTCTTCACAGAACGGATGGTGGACAAGTGGAACACCCTGCCAGAGGAAGTGGTGGGGGCTGAAAAAATCACTGGATTTAAGAATGCATGGGATAGACATAAAGGAATTCTGGAGGTCAGGGGTAAGGGGCAACAGACTTCTAGGAAAACATAAACTGAACTTACAAGCTCAAATGGGCAGACTGGGTGGGCCATAGGCCCTTTTCTGCCAACACTGTCTACGTATCTATGTAAAACACATCAATTATTTACAGTTTTGTGATTCTTTCACTAGCCTTGTTTTGCTTCTTCTGCTTCACAGCTTCACTCAGTTACTTAGACATTTTAGAACATTTTCTTACACAAAAATGTAAAATCTTCACTCTGCTTGCACTGACTGATATGACTAAGATCATCTCCTTTGCACCAACAGCCAAAGTGCAGCAGTCCTCTTTGAAAGCTTCTTCACCAGTAGACCCACCTATTGTTCATTTTCCCTTCTGACTGGCTGAGCCATCAGCCATATGCACAGTGCTGCTGCATCATCAGTCAAACTCAAGACGCACCTCCTTGTACAGTACACACGACAGAATGACCTTGATGCTTATAACATCATATTATGAAAGAAAATCAGACAATGAGACAAGAATAAAACTTAAATGAACCTGGCTGTGCTATTCCTTTCTGCCAGACAACTGCTACGACCAACTCTGTTGGCAATTGTGTATTTCTGCATGGGGAGAGTGGTGAATATCTGTTACTTTAAAAATAAGAATCTCTTGCTCCAATTGGGCCCCATAATGTTGTGCACCTGGGTGTGACTTCACCCTATGTACCATTGTGACTACACCACTGCGCAATGTATCTCATGTTTCTGTGGACATGCACACCACATCCTTAAGAGTTATACTCCTCATGATGTCATTCAATGAAGATGGGCATTGTCCTCAGCCAAAACAATCTGTTGCAACATTTTCGGTAGCACCTCTTAAAAATTTCTAGTACACCCTGGTCACAGGGTTGCAGCTTGGTGGATGTATTGACAGGCAGAAATGCACACTTGATGACCTCGTCCCATGTTTGGCCATTGGAAATATTGGGGTGTGCTGGGGAATTGTCAACCAGGAATAGATCTTTAATTGACAGTCACTTTGGATCGCAGGTGCAGCTTTACTTGTGGCACAAAGCTGTCATTAAATCAGTGAATAAAAATGTTTCCTGTCATCCAGGCACTATGCTGTGCCTCATACTGCACTGGCAACATATTGAGGTGCTTGAAGCACTGTGGCATCATCAACTTACGAAATAAAAACAATTTTAATATAAGGCCAGTCACGTTAACACAGCCCAGGACAGTAACATGGTTCTTCTGCTTTTTATAATCAGGGACATCTCTCTCTGCACTGTGGGCAAGTGTTCACTCTGGAAGTCCCCTCTAATACAAGCTTCTCTTGTCTGTATTGAATAGCTACTCTGGTAACAACCCCTCAGCCTTGATTGTTTCAAGCAGATGTTGAATGAAGGGCTCAATAGACTTATCAGCAGCACTTAGTCATTCCCCACACAATGTTAGCTGCTGTATCCCATGCCTGCACTTGAAGCGAGTTACAGTGGTAGCCATAGACATGGTCAAATATTTCCTGAAATATCTGATATATCTGGAAATTTCCTGCCAGCTGAAATACCACGATGGGCCACCAGAGAGAATCTCTTTAGATATTTCACAAACTGTCTGGAAATATCTGACCATATCATGGCTGTCACTGGAGCAAACCCTTGCTAGCACAGAACTGTTTTTAAATGCCAAGGTGCAGTTGATGCTGGAGCGCTTTCTCCTTCAAAATTGGCTCTTATATTAGGGCTCCTTTTTCCTGTTCCTGATGAAACCACATGTATAGAGCAGCATAGCTCTGCTCGTCTTGCAGGACCTCATGTTTCTTCATATTTCAGATCTCACTGTTGTGTCCATGTTGCCAGCAAATTCACACAGCTTGTCTTTGGCAGACTTAATATCGCTAATGATAGACTTGCCAACTCCATACACATCTGCCAAGACAACAGCTCACTCACTGCTCTCCAATCTCTCCACAATCCTTATTTTTTGGGCAACAGTTAGCACCACTTGCTTCCGTTTTCCAGAAAGGGATTCCACTCAACTGATTCAGACAGCTGACAGTGACACTTTGTGACTTATTAACTGCAGCCACACCTAGTTCAGGCAGTGAGAACAACTCATTAAGAGATTCACACTCACCAGGTTCTCTTATTATTGCTAGGTTGTTAGAACAGAGGGGGACAAGACCATGGCTCATTAAAGAGGGATGGTCAGATTGGGGGACTCAGATAATCGGAAGGGGACTGATCAAAATAGCAAATGAGCACTAGACTAGTAGACCAATTTAGTAACAACATCGTTTTTGTAATCACTCCTCATTCAGTTGCAGGGCTCAGTGTGTGTCCAAGAGCCATGAATAGAAACATAGAAACATAGACTTTGATGGCAGATAAGGACTGCTTGACCCGCCCAGTCTGCCCTTTTCTCTACCTATTGGATAAGCTGCAGACTCTTGTTGACCAACAGTCTGCTTCTTCCTACTCCCAACCAAAATTACCTTATGTCTGTCCCTTGCATTCTTGAATTCCCCCACTGTTTTTGACCTCTCAACCTCCTCAGGAAGGCCGTTTCATTCATCCACCAACCTGTCCATGAAAAAATACTTCCTCACATTGCCCCTGAGCCGTCCCCCTCTATCTTTAAATTATGCCCCTTTGTCCTTGCACATCTATTTTTCTGAAAGATGCAACCCTCTTGGACTTTGTTGATTCCTGTGAGGTTCTTGAAAGTTTCTATCATTCCCCCCACCTCCTTTTGTTGAGATTATGCATATTAAGCTCTTTTAGTCTCTATTCATATGGCTTCTGGTGCAGACTCTGCACCATTTTAGTTGCCGTCCTCTGTACTGCTTCCATCCTGTCTATGTCCTTGCAGAGATGGCTAGTTGTAGCCTTTTTAAAAGCCATATTACTTGCTACCAGGCTTTCTGTAACATCATAGCTGCATTCCGGAACTGGGTGACCTTTCACCTACTAGGAATAAGAGTCTGTACTCACTTTGCACATACCAATAGGAGACCCTTTGCTCTCTCCTCAGGGGCTCTAATTTGCTTTTAATAAAGGCAGATTACTACCCTTTTCAGTTGTTTTTTTTTTCACTCCCTGTTACCGCTGTAAGTGAAACCAGTCAGAATTCTATGGGGTCTCACTGGTGTTTCCATTTTCAACAAGATGTCTTTGCACACTTTATGAATTAAACATCAGTTATTTGACTTTAATTTTGTTTTGTTGTTTGTATAAAATTGTTTTTATTGAACTGAACAACGTATTCAGTGAAACAGTGCAACTACAACAACAATATCTTAAAGCCAAAAACTGTAGAATACAATGTAGTCAGTAAATGAAACTCCCTAATATAAACACAAGAAAAGATATAGCCATGGGTCCTGCACCACTGAAGTAATTAGGGTGCTGGTCCCTCCCCCCATCACCTACCTCCAAAATAAAAAGAAAATGCAATATATGATTCTGAAGCAATCCAAATATGAATCACCATTCTGTACTCCACTATACCTTAACCATTTATCCTGTTGCTGATAAAATATTGGTAAAATTGTTGGCCTGTAACATAACACCTTATAGAAAGAAGCAACTTTAAAAAACATCTGTTTCCACTTCTGAAAAGATGAAATAGTTTGAGAGCACCAATTTAAAAGCAAAAGCCACTTAGCCATTGTCAGCAGCATAGAGGAACCCCTTGTACTGTTTAGCTGAATCCCCAAATTGGCCCGGGGTCACCCAAAACCCAAAACACTGGGGACTTCGGAATGGGGGTTTGCAGGATCTCTTCCCAACAATCCAGAATTCTAATCCACCATGATTTCAGCAGTGCACAGGACCATAGTATGTGAAACGTGGTCTCTGGTGCCAAGTGACACCGCCAGCAGGAATCTGAACCTGAAAGACCCAAACTAACCAGCTGCTGTGGAGTACAATGCCATCTACTTAAAATCTTTTTTTGTAACAGTTAAGTTTTATGATCAGGCAATGCTGTATGAGCAGCTACTCAACACCTATCCCACCCATCCTCATCTATTTGACTTTAATTTTGTGTCAGGTCTTGGTGTTCTGGTGGTGGGTGGTGCCTGAGTTATTGTATTAGCTGTATTTGGTTCTGTTTAGCACACCCAGCTGTGGAGTGGCCTTGCTTGCTATCTTGTCTTTTCCATTTTAATGAAATAACTGTGGGTTACATCAAAACATTGAAATTCTCAGCAGATAAGGACTGTTAGGCCCATCCAGTCTGCCCGTAAGTCCTGTACTTATTTACAGCTTTTTACCTTCTTCCCACTTAACCTCTGTGGTTCCCCAATGCCAGTCCCATGCATGTTTAAATCCAACCACATGCTCGCTCACACCACCTACTGTGGCAGACCATTTATTGCATCCACCACCCTCTCCATGAAGAAAAGCATCCTCACATTCTCTCTTAATCTGCGACCTTTCAATTTCATGTCATGCCCCCTAGTTCTTGTACTCCTCATCCTGTATAGGACGTTCCCCCCCACTCCCTGTTTATGTTCCTGAGGTACTTGAATGTTTCTATCATGTCCCTTATCTCCCTCCTCTCCAACAGTGAGTACATATTGAGGTCCCTTAATCTCTTTTTGTAAGTCTTGTGGTGCAAGCCCTGTACCATCTTAGTAGCCCTTCCCTGGACAGCCTCCAGCCTGTTAAAGCTCTTTGGAAGGTGCAGCCTCCTGAACTACACACAATACTCCATTTGAGGTCTGACCAGGGTTTTGTATAACAGCATCACAATCTCATGCCTTCTGCTGGTGATATCCCTAGCCATGCACCCCAGCATGCCACTGCTGCCTTTGTGATCTGCTTTGACATTTTCAGGTCATCTGAAATAGTAATCCCCAGGTCTCTTTCCTCTTTGGTTATTGTCAGCAACCCCCCAATCCTGTAGCTCGCCCAGGGTTACTGTGTCCCAGGTACATAATTTTGAACTTTTTAAATTAAATTTCAGTTGCCACTGTGCAGATCATTTCTAAAGCTTCCCCAGATCCCTCCTCATCTTCTCCACCCCTTCAAGAGTATCCACCCTGTTACAGATCTTTGTGTCATCTGCAAACAGACAGCTCTTTCCTTCCAGCCATTCTGCAATGTCACTGATGAAGACATTGAACAGAACTGGTCCAAGAACTGATCCCTAAAGGTACTCCACTGGCCAACCTCCTCTACCCAGATTGTACTTCATTTACCACCACCCTCTGTCTTCTGTCCATTAGCCTGTTCCTAACCCAGATTACCACCTCGTCTCCCATGCCCAGACTATCCATCTTGTTAACCAGCCTTCTATGTGAAACGGTGTCAAAGGCTTTGCTAAAATGGAGGTAGGCTACATCCACCCCCCCCCGATTTACTTCCTTCATCACCCAATTGAAGAAGTCTATGAGAGTTGTCTGACATGACCTACCAGCCATGAAACCATGTTGCCTAGGGTCCTGGGCACTGATGTCTTCTAGATGTCCCACTATCCTTTCCTTAAGTAGTGCATCCATGATCTGCCCCACTACCGAGGTAAAGCTGACCAGCCTACAGTTGCCCACCTCCTCCCTACTGCCTGATTTGTGTAGCGGGATGACATGTGCCCTCCTCCAGTCCTCGGGCACCACTACTGTGTTCAGTGCCTTACTGAACAGTGCTGCCAGAGGTTCTGCTAGCTCTCTTCGCAGCTCCTCAAGTATCCTTCGGTGTATGCCATCTGGTCCCATTGCTGTGTCAACCTTTAATTTAGTGAGATCCTGCAGGTCTCTCTCCCCCATGAATGGACTGTTGTCCACCTCTTTCCCTCTTTGGCATCTGATGCTCGACTGTTGTCCCTATCCCCCCCCTTCTGTGAATACTGAACAGAAGTATTTATTCAGTATTTCTGTCTTATCTATATCTCCCTCCTTACTCTCCCCTTCCTGCCCTTTAAGTCTTACAAATTCCAACCCTGGTTTTCCTCCTTTCACTGATGTACCTGTAGAATGTCTTGTCCCCTTTCTTTACCGTCTGTGCTAAACTTTCCTCAGCCTGTACCTTTGCTCTCCTCACCACGCTCCCTGCTTCATTTAGAAACTCTCAGTACACATCTCTGTTCTCCTCCCTTTGGGTCTCCTTATATTTCCAGAACCCTGCCCTTTTAGCCTTTACATTTCTACTACTGTACATCTTTTGAGAACCATTTTGGCCTTTTCCTACTCTTGCCTTTTGATGCCAATCTGATGCATTTGTTTGTTAGTTTCACTATGGCTCCATTTAGGTTCTTCCACTACTCTTCCACCCTCCAATCCCCCTATTCTCAAGAGCACTTTTGATAACTCTTCCCATTTCACTGAAGTCTGCCTTTTTGAAATCAAAATCCTTTGCCCTAGTGTGACTTGACTGAATCCCTGTCTGTATGCTGAACCACACTGTGTGGTGATCATTAGATCCTAGTTGCCCCTTCACCCGGACATCGGAAATTCTTTCTTCATTAGTCATTAGCAGTGTCAGTGGCTCAGTAGGTAGCACACTCGCCTCTGAGACCGGGAGATCAGAGGGCCGTAGGTTCAGTTCCCACATCTGGCACTTGGGTTAATATCCCAGTACTGACACTGTAGTGCAGCATGAAAGGGGTGCAGTACTTCTGAGGTGCCGTCTTTCAGATGAGATGTTAAACCGAGGTTCCATCTGCCTGGATTGCTGATAGTTCAGGTTGATGATAAAGATCCCATGGCACTTATCGAAAAGAGTAGGGGAATTTCCCCGGTGTCCTGGCCAAATTTCCCTCATTCACTATAAATACCACCAACAGCTTAATCTGGTTCAAAGTCAGTTGGCATTCATCTGTATCCCCTTCCCCCGGGTAGTGCCTGAAAATAGGCAGGATTTGTCTAGTGCACTTACCCGGTCAACAAAAACTAAATAAAAAAAAAAATAAATTACTAGATCAAGAATCACCCTGTCTCTGGTGGGATCACACACCAGCTGCCTGAGTCCTGCCTCTTATAGGGAATTCAGAATGCCTCTGCTTTTGGCTGCAGCAGCTGCCTGGGTGGTCCTGTCCATGTCTGTATATTGAAATCCCCCATCAGCAGAATCTCACCTTTCATTGCCATCTTGTGTATTTCATCATCAAGGTCCCTGTTCACTTCTTCCACCTGACCTGGAGGCCTGTATATCACCTCTGTGCGTATTGCTGTGCCACTTCCTGGTTCAAGGGTGACCCACAGTGCCTCATCCTTCCCCTGACTACTGTGTATCTGTGTTGCCTTTATACCCTCCTTGACACACAGGGCAACTCCTCCCCCTTTTTTGCCTCCCTTATCCCACCTAAATATAGTATAACCTGGTATCTTTACTTCCCACCCATGATTAGCAGTGTACCAGGTTTCAGTTATTGCTACTATGTCCAGGTCTGCCTTAACTATCATAGCCTTCATGTCTGGGATTTTATTTCCCAGGCTGCGGGCATTTGTCATCATGGCCTTCCAAGTATTACTGCCTGTTCTCCCTCTACTCCTGGTTTTCGTCCTCTGCTGTTTCATTCCATCCCTCTTAACTTTAACATGTGACCCTGATTTCTTTGCTTCTCCCCATCTGCCTGGTCCAGATGACATTGGTAATATAATTCTGGTGTCTCTACCATATGGGGGGTGGGCTGTTACAGTTTGCCTGTTCCTGTTTACCCCCACTCAGCTAGTTTAAATGCTCATCAGCACAGCATTTGAACAGTTAATTGAGGGTTGCGTTCCCCTTTCTGGACAGATGAAGCCCATCCACACTGCACAGGGCAACATCGTTCCAGGTAGGACCCCAGTCCCCGATGAAGCCATACACCTTCTTGCCACACCAGGCCTTCAACCATGAGTTGAAGTTACTAATGTGGAGATTTCTATCCTCCTCCCTGCCATGGACTGGCAGCATCTCTGAAAATGTCTCAGATCTTGCTACTTTCCCTGGCTCCCCCCAAACCTCTGAAGTCCTCCTTCACCTGTTCCAAGTTAGTCCTGTCCTTTGATAGGTCATTAGTTCCCAGACGGACAACGACATCCAGCCCCTTCCCTTACCACTGCTTCAGTGATCCTCTGGATCTTCTCCCGCTCACTAAGAGCTGTGCCTCCTCGAAGGCACTTAACCTCCCTTTCTTCCATCCTATCTGTGCCCAGAGCCATTCCCAGACAATTGAATCCCCCATCAGGAGTAACTTCTATCTCCTTTGGGGTTCTCTTCCTCCCATCACTGGGTCTCCCTGCTGGATGACTCTCACATCCTCCCTGGTTTCAGCCTCAGATTCCTTTGCAGGACTCTCCTTCCCCTCAAAAACAGTGAAGGGTTTTTTGAGCTGGACTGGATGGATGATGTGTCTTTGCCCCCTCCCCTGAATCTCCCTGAGCCTACTGTAGTCCACTCTGCCATTTGCCTGGGCAGCTGTTGTGGCATTGGCTGAGGACATGGTGGCCTCTGGGTGAGGGCGAGAGTCTCCAGTACTCCTGCCAGCTCGGCACAGAGACTGACAACCTCCGCCCTCAGTCCAGACAGAGGCTTGCATATGGGGCAGCACCACAGTACCCAGAATGTTCATCTGAAGACTGCTGCACCACACCCAGAGCACTGCATCACTCCCTGCATCATCCTGAACCTGCTTACTACTACCACCCCTCCCACACAGTTATTTTTTTCCTCTTCCTTTTCCAACTAAATTACTCCTCTGCTTTCTGCTTCAGGCACCTTTGCTAACCTAGTTAATTGCTCATCATTTGTATTGCTGCCTGTATTCTCAGATAGGCCCTATTTTGTAGGGTGCTGCCAGATGGTCCCTATGCCTTTAAGTAGGTGTGTCTCCATCAATGTCTATAAAGGCAGAGCACCTGGGTGTGGGTGGGATTGAGGGTGGGTGGGGTGTCTCCTTTATTGCCCATTTGCTGTAAAAAACAATCAGGTACCTGGAATGTGATTCTAGCTGAGAGTAGCTAAGAAACCTAAAGAAAGTTACCAGCAACAAAAAGATAAAGCTACCTGAGTCAAGCTACTTCTGCTTCAGCACTACTGCTATGTGAGACAACACACAGGTATTTAAATACAATTAGCTGTTAACTGAGCCTAGCTGGGGAGTAAGCACAGAAGCTTCCAGAATGTTGCTAGCAATAACTGTTGAAATACAAATCTCAAACCCATAATATAAATCACAAAAATAATTACATTAAACAAATTCAGGAACTACTACCAGGAGAAAGAACACACAAGAATGTAACACAAGTACCTGGAATGTGATCCTAGCTGAGGGTAGCTCAAAAACCATCAAAAAGTTACCAACAACAGAAAGACAAAGCTACCAGAGCCAAGCTACTTCTGCTTTAGCACTGCTGCTATTTGAGAGAATGAACATTGGTATTTAAACGCAATTAGCTGTAAACTGATCCTAGCTGAGGGGGAAGCACGGGGTTTGTGAACCTGAAGTGCCTCAGACCCACGTCCGGTCCCAGCACTTGAAATTTGGTGCCTGCGTTCAGGGGCGTTTGTTGCATGGTTCAGTATGCATCCCAGAGCCAGGGATAGAAGGTTCAGTATGCATCCCAGAGCTAGGGAATAGAAGGTTCAGTATGCATCCCAGAGCCAGGGATAGAAGGTTCAGTATGCATCCCAGAGCCAGGGATAGAAGGTTCAGTATGCATCCCAGAGCCAGGGATAGAAGGTTCAGTATGCATCCCAGAGCCAGGGATAGAAGGTTCAGTATGCATCCCAGAGCCAGGGATAGAAGTAGCCTACCTTAAAAGGCAAATTACTTGCTGATAGGCTTTCTGTAACAACAGCAAAGCTGCATTCCAGAGCTGGCTTACCGTTGACCTACTAGGAATGAGTGTCTGCACTCACTGTGCGGGCATCACTGACAGATCATTTTTTCTCTTCTCTATGACTCTAATTTGAATTTTTAAAGCCAGATTACTACCCTACTCATGGTTTTTAACCAAATAACTGGGTTTGTGCACTAGAACTGCCTTGGACCTCCACATCCGGTCCAGGCACTTGAAATTGGGTATCTCTGCAAGAAGACGTGATGCATCAGGCAGATGCAAGTGCATCTGCCTTTGTCCACCAAGGGAGGCAAGGAGTGCTGCCACCCCTCTTTCATCTGGCACATCATGTATACTAAGTTATTCCTTGCTTTAGCTGTGGGTGAGCTTGTTATAAACTAACATGGAACCTCTAGTTCTCTTTGACGATTGTTTTAGAGCTCCTCTGCAAGGATGACTTGGTGATTATATGCTGTATTTACTGCATGTACAAGTTGACACTTTCATATACTCATGAGCAGAATTTAGTGTGCTCCAAATGTACTCAGCAGATGGACTTACTTAAAGAGATACAGCACATGAAGGAACACTTGTCTAAATTTAATTAAAACAGTGTTACCAGGCTAGATGAAACTTTGAAAAGAACTAGGGAGAAAAGGGAGAAATTTTGTGGACACACACCAAATAGTGGCCATGGGGACACTGATGGTGACTATGAGGTGGATTGGTGCTTAGTTACCAGAAATAATTGTAAAAAGGGTACAAGGGCACTGTCATATAATGAAATGACTATTTCCAACACATTTACCCCAACCCCTCGTCAATGGCGCCGAATCTTCAACCCTCACTGTATCAACTATCTCAAGAATAACAAATTGTCAAAGCCTAAATCTACTAAAAAGGGATCCTTCGTTCAGGTCAAACAAAAAGCCCTGTCCAGCACTGACTGGGATTCAGTATAAAACTATTGTGATTCAGAGACCATGAGGAATAAAATCAAAATTATACAATGACAAGAGGGAATGCTGGTCCCTGATTGGTAGATTGGAACTGGAACCGGGCTGTTATCCCAGCATGACATCCCGGCTTTAGTCTTACCACAATCACGACCATATTAAACCAAAAAAAAATTAAAAATCAGTCCGCAGCTGTCCCTTGTTTCCAGCTCCCAGCCTAACTAAAATCTGTGTTCCAGTTCAGCACTTCCTGCCACACTCCCCGTTGACCTAAACACACTGAAGGTGTTTATTATTTTCATCTCCTGTTACAAAACACAGAACAAAAGTACAGAGGGAACCAAAAGTACAATGTCACTCTGAATGATGAGTGGGAAGAGACAGTCACCTGACCATGCAGCTTTACAACTGAAGGGGAAAAAAATGATTAGAAGAGAAGCAGACATTTCAGAAAAGTCTTCAAGACTCACCTTTTTTTTCCAGTGTTCCAACAGAAAACAGTCAAATGCTCCATTGAAATGAAAATAGTCTAGAGTGACCCCCCCCACAACATTACGATTGTTTCTAATTCAAATTCTTCCAGTACAGTTGTCAAATCTTTTTTACGGGAAGAAGAAAAGTAACTGAAAAGAACAACCCCTGCCTATCCTTAGTCTGTAGGTGGATACTGATCACCACTGGGATAGCACAACCTAAGACAGAGCCACAAACTCAGTACTAAACCGCAGTGCCACCTTTTGGACAAAAATAATCAGCACTATTTTTTTAATACGTATTCCTATGCCTTCAGAAAATGACATAAAATAGAGTTTTAATGAAACTGTTAATATTTTTCTCTACATGAGTCATTGTATCATAGAAATAATGCCCTCTAGGGTGGATGTTACGCTGGAATAATATCCGTTCTCGGGCATTGGATGACCTCCGTCTGCTGCCTCAGGCCCAACGGCCTGAGGTGAGATGTTATCTCAGCATGACACCCACTTTGTTGGGCATTATTCCTTTAATATCATCTCAGTAACAGGTTTATTCCACAACTCAAGAAATCAAATAACAATAAATCTAGGCTTAAGTGGCCAAATAAGAAAATAAATAAATTCATTAATATTTAAAGCCTGCAGGACATAGCAAACTTCAGTTATTTTGGATAAATATAAGAAAACACTAACACAGTGTACTGTAAATACAGTATGCAATTAGAAGAACCAAAAGCAATGTGGAGCTCATTTTGGCAAGGAACAATTCTAGGTGAAATAGTAAAGCATTTTTCAGTTATATAAATTCCCTAAAAATCCAAGGTGTAGTGCAGGGCTGCTGCTTCACAATAATATCACCTTAATTAAGGTAGAAGAAATGGCTGACCTTTTAATACACATTTTATTAAAATACATGTTTGCAGGGTTTATGCAAAACATAAAGGATGAGGGGGGATTCCTAGTCTTCTATTTTGTTTCTTTAGTCTATGATGCAGCACAAGCTCACCTCTGA
The DNA here is from genome assembly GCA_016271365.2 of Neoceratodus forsteri. NCBI lineage: Eukaryota > Metazoa > Chordata > Ceratodontiformes > Ceratodontidae > Neoceratodus > Neoceratodus forsteri. Next base: position 96,573,306 of record CM057449.1, on the reverse strand, counting down.
CCCTTTTTTGCACCCCTTTCCCTTTCCTTCCATTCCTTTACCTGACCCTTCCCCCTTCTCTTTCCCTCTTCCCCTTTATTATTCCATTGTATTTATTTTTTTCTTTTCTTTATTACAGCAGATGGTATTAATCAATTTATTTAGGATTTTTTTCTAAGTATTTGGATGTATTTGGATGAATATTCAATATAGTTTGGGGTACAATCATAAATTGTTCAATTTACTCTGCCTGTTTCCAGTAACTACTTAAGGTTGAACAGAAGCTAATGAGATTTTTGTGGGAAATTGTAAAATTATATTTCACTACACAGATTGATCTGATGCACACAATATTGATATCAGACACAGGGATTTACAATTCACTTCATTAGCTCCATTTTTCCACGGTGTTTTTATTTTTAATGGTGTTGTTTGACCATGGTTTTACTATGTTAAACATGTGAGTATGACTGACCTAAGTTTATTTGCTTAATAAGTGAGCACTTAAATTATAGTAGCTCCTTATGAAAGAAAAAATGTAAAAAATTGTTCAAAATGTAAGGTACAAATGATTCTTATGCAGTTACACATGGGACCATAGCATGTTATTTATATGTATAGGCTTTTCTAATCAAGCACTGTCACTTTAAGTGTTCACTTTAAAAGCATGTATGTTCAAACCACAGATTCCTCCTTCCGACATTTAGACATGACTCACCAAGGTTTTTTTGGCTCACCTGTGCTCTGTCAATAAAACTTTTTATGCGGCAAGTTGCTTGATTTCTAATTATTTGCAATTTATGCAATTACGGCCTGTGGTGTTTACTCCATGTTTGCCAACCTACCAATTCTGCCTATATTTCTGTCATTCTGTCACTCGACCATCCCCCACTCCTCCTCCCCTCAACTCACAAGTCTCTGTACTCCTCTGGTCATAGAATATCCAACCACTAAGATTCTCCTAGCTGCCATATTCTTACTCTCTCTCTCTCTCTCTCTCTCTCTCTCCTGTATTTCATTTGGTGTGACTAAGAAGTACTTTTGTCATTTATCTAACAATTTAAAATTTGAAGGATCTGAGACACATAATACTAATTAAATCTGCTTTCTTCTTTAGACACCCATGTGAAGCAAGAGCTGAAAGAAGTTCAAGACACTTTGGAAAAGACCAATCACTCCCTGTTGGTTGTCAATACATCCCTGTCTTCTCAGCTACAGGAGTGTAAGTTCCTTATTTCTACAGGCAGCACCAAATAGTCCCATCTCAGAGTGAAACAGGGTTATGTGCTGAAAATGGAGTCAGTTTAAAGCAAATCAAGTGGTATGGGAGGAGCGGGGAAGATGTTATTTTGCATACTTGAGTTTGGTTCTCCATTTTTTAACTTTGCTTCCTCATAAGTGTGTAAATACCAGAGCATCCTTGGCAGGTGTCACAGAGTCATATTGTCACCCATGTTTCCACCATGTGTATCACTATAATGCACCTCTTCTAGAGTAGCAAACTGCATTATCCTCCCCAGGAGGTGAGAATCCAAGATGTGTAACAATCCCTGCAAGCCTCTTCTCCTTATATCCTGGGACTGTGGGGCACATGCCTGGGTCTCCACAGTACTAGAGTAGATACTTTTTCACCATCTCTACCAATCTGTGCTTTACACTCGGAGGCACACACCTAGTTCTCCACTGTGCTACAGCTATCCCTGCTATCTCTGTGTGCCTTAAAAGGCCAGGCCAGACTGAGTCAGGAAGTGCTTACATCATAGCTACTTATTAGCCAATTGCTTTGGAAGAGTCTTACAGACCTGATAACAACAGTACTATAAGCAAGTGGATTTTTAGCAGGCTGATCAGAAAACCTAATATTCTTCAGGTGAAGCTACCTCTGGCTGGAAGCTGCAACACTGGACTTAGGATGTGCAAGAAAGTGAGTTGTGCTCTCAACAGAGGGAGGTGAACCTTACAATTTACAATTGTCTTTGGTTTGTAGCAGATTCCTTAGGAAAGTTAATATTCTTCAGGTAGAGGATACTTCTAACTGAAAGATGAAAGAAGGAACTTAGAATTATCAGAAAAGACAGTCTTTCAATCAACAAAGGGAGGTGGATCTTGCTTTACTTTTGTTACAATTGTTAAGATTTTCAGTGCAGGAAGAGTTTAAGCTGACAATGACTGAATACTGTTTACTGTGTCTGTCCTTGTGCACAGCTGATGTGTTTTGGGGCTGACTGCTTTCAGATCACAAGCCACCAGGCTGTTTTGGGGCTGGGGAGGACTATCTGTGTCTGACTTGGATGTTTGGATTTTTCTCTGTTTGATTAGCAGGGTATTTTCTCTGTCAAATTGTTGTGTAGGGCATCTTGCTGACAGGAAGGCACTCATTGCAGCAGTAGGTCAGAGCTTTTAGCTGATTGTTTCATGAGGGCACAGTTAAGGCCCAAACCCTTCCCACCCCTCACCTCACCCACCCCTGGAAATAGTTCCTTTATACCTGGGTTTCTGATATCATTTCCTCAAGATGGCAAGGTGCATATCACTGTCATATCCTCTATAGCACACTGCACTGACAATATAAGCATACACATTATATAATATATTTATTTCTATATAACAAACCAAACACACACACACACACACAAAACAAAACAAATAAACAAGAAGGTAGACAGATGTGTGGGGAGTAGTGCAATGTAATGGCTATGGGGCAGCAGTCTTCTGGGAGTCTTTCTGGAGGCTGAGATGCTGCCTTGTTTGCAGACAACTTTCTGCCCTGAGTGAGGAAATTGCCTGTCTTCAGGCCACACTGGACAGTAGTAAGGAAACCTTCCCCCAGGCCGCACTGGACAGTAGTAAGGGAACCTCCCCCATCCACGGAGCACCAGAGCCACCACCACTACCTCAGAGGTTGCGAAGAAAGCACAGCAGTTGGACCACAGTGGGCTCTGGGAGGGTAAGGGTGGTGGAACAGAGGCACACCCAGCCAGTTGTCTCACTCCACAATCCATACACCATTCTGGGGGAGCATAGTTCCCCTATGGATATACCCACAGAGGAGACTAAGAGGAGGTTGCAGACAACTGTCACAAGGGAGGCTCTCAGGAAGGAGGCAGAGGACACTACAGGGAAAGGAAGCAGCTCCTGGTGGGGGACTCAGCTATTAGGGGGATAGAACTGGGGGGAGCAGGAAAAACTGAAGTAAGGTGCCTGCCTGGTGCCATGGCTTGGAGGGACAGGAAGCGCATCCTTAGGATCACTAGAACAGTTGCATGGGAGTCTGAGCTGGACATCATTGTCCACCTATGGACAAATGACTTGACTCATCATGAGATTAGAGCAGTGCAGAAGGACTTTGTAGAGTTTGGAGGGGCCTCAGACAAACAGAACACTCAGTATCCTTCTCAGAGGAGCTGCCTGTCAGTGGCATGGGTGAGGCGAGGGTACTTTGCACCATGCAGTTTAACGAATGGTTGAAAAAATGGTGTGGAGCACAGGGGTTTGGCTTCATTGGGGACTGGGGTTCCACCTGGAGGGATGCCAGCCTATACTTGCAGGATGATCTGCATCTGTCCAGGAAGGGAACAAGTCTTTTGGGCAATCGGTTTAAATGTTTCATTGGCAAGCTTTTACACTAGTCGATGGGGGAGGCACTGATAAGCAGCAGAAAAATTCCAGCCTCCCTCTAAAAAAACAGGGTACTAAATGAGAAAAAGACCAAGGTAGAAATGTCAGTGGGGGATGCTGCTACAGAAGGTAAAGCCATCAAAAAATGGAGAGCAATGAGTACCAATGCCCATAGTCTGGGTAACAAGCTTCCTGAATTAGTGGCCTTGATGGAGGAGGAACATCTGGATATCATGGCAGTCACATAAATATGGTACACACAGAACCATGACTGGGACATAAACATACCAGGATACACTATCTACAGGTGGGACAGGGAGGGTAAAAGAGGAGGAGGAGTAGCTTTCTACATAAGGGAAGGAATCAAAGCAACAGAACAAAAGGGTAAAGAGGGAGAAGAAGAAGCACTGTAGGTCAATTTGGAGACAGGCAATGGCACCACATGCCGCACAGGGGTTCTATACAGACCCCCCCTCTCAGGGGGAGGAAATGGACAAGGAAATGATAGAAAGTATACTGAGAATGGCAGAAAAAGGCTAGATATTGCTGATGGGTGATCTGAATATGCCAGATGTTAACTGTAGTGCAGTTGCAGCAGCCACTTCTAAGAGTGGGGTTATTCTAGATGCCCTAAAGGAGGCATGCCTTAGACAACAAGTATTGGAACCCACTCGAGAGGGAGCAATCTTAGACCTGGTTCTCTGAAATGGAGATGGAGAAAGGATCACAGATGTAGAAGTGGGTAGTCATCTGGGAACTAGCAACCATCAAACAGTATGGTTCACAATAAACACAGCAATAGAGTCAAGCCATACAAAGGCAAAAGCACTGGACTTCAGGAGGGCTGACTTTGCCAAAATGGGTGAGTGCCTAAGGAATGCACTAGCAAATGGGCAGGAAGGAGGGGTGGAAGAACAATGGGGAAAAATAAAAACTGCCATCACAGAGGTAACAAGCCTTTGTGTGAAGCAAATAAACAAAACAAAATGATGTAAGAAACCATTATGGTTCTCAAAGGAGGCGGCAGAGAAGGTTCAAGAGAAAAAGAAAGCATTCAGAAAGTACTGTACAAGGAATCATAGAAGGAACAGGACAGAGAACTGTATCAGTTAAAACAAAAGGAAGCTGGAAAGGCAGTCAGAACAGCTAAGGCCCAAACCGAGGAAAAGATAGCCAACTCAGTTAAGAAGGGGGATAAAACCTTTTATAGGTACATCAGGGAGCAAAGAAAGACCAAGGGAGGGATAGTGAGGCTTAATAAAGGGGAGGGAGGGTGGGCAGAGGGTGATGGTGAAAAGGTAGAGATACTAAACAAATATTTTTGCTCAGTATTTACAAATGAAGAGGGGGAGGTACCTAAAACAAACAGTAGAAACACTCTGGATACAGAAGTTGATATCAGCCCATTTACAGAAGAAAGGGTTCTGAAAGAACTTTTAAAACTGAAGGTGAACAAAGCAATGGGGCCTGATGGGATTCATGCCAGAATTTTTAAAGAACTAAGGGTAGAACTAGTGACACCACTGACTACCATCTTTAACAAATCATGGGAGGATGGGGTGGTACCCGAGGACTGGAGGAGGGCAGATGTGATTCCCCTTCACAAAAGTGGGAGCAGGGCAGAAGCAGAAACTACAGACCTGTTAGTTTAACCTCAGTGATAGGGAAAATTATGTAATCACTTCTGAAGGAAAGAATTGTCGAGTACCTAGATGCCAGAGGGGCACAGGACCCAAGGCAGCATGGATTCACAGCGGGAAGGACATGCCAGATGAATCTAACTGATTTCTTTGACTGGATGACCAAAGTGGTAGATCAGGGAGGGGCTGTGGACATGGCCTACATAGACTTCAGCAAGGCATTTGACACAGTCCCACACAAAAGATTAATATACAAGTTAGCCAGCCTGGGAGTGGGTCCCAAGATGATAGTAAAGAATTGGCTGAAGAATTGGACACAGAGGGTAATAGTAAATGGAGTCCACTCTGAAGAAAGGGGGGTTACTAGTGGGGTACCACAGGGTACAGTATTAGGACCGGTCCTCTTCAATGTCTTTATAAGAGGCATTGCAGAGGGACTGGAAGGAAAAGTATGACTCTTTGCAGATGACACAAAGATCTGCAACAGAATTGATACACAAGTTGGGGTGGAAAGGATGAGAAGGGACTTAGCAAGGTTAGAGGAATGGTCAAATGTATGGCAGCTTAGATTCAATGCAAAGAAGTGCAAGGTAATGCACCTGGGAAACAAAAACCCAGGGGAAAAGTACACAATTGGGGGTGAGATACTAACAACAACAAAAATGGAAAGGGACCTGGGGGTAGTCATATCAGATGACTTAAAGGTGGGCAAGCAAAGAGAGAGGGCAGTAAGGAGGGCTGGGGGGATACTGGGATGCATAGGGAGATGCATCACCAGTAGAAAACAGGAAGTTGTTATCCGTCTGTACAGACAGCTGGTGAGACCCCATCTGGAGTACTGTGTGCAGTTCTGGAGACCCAATCTCCACAAGGACATAGACAGGATGGAAGCTGTCCAGAGAAGGGAAACTAAAATGGTGCAGGGTCTGCACCAGAATACATATGAAGAGAGACTAAAGGAGCTTAATATGTATAGCCTCGAGGAAAGGAGGAAGAAGGGGGACTTGATAGAAACTTTCAAGTACCTCAAGGGAATCAACAAAGTCCAAGAGGGTAGCATCTTTCAAAAAAAGAGGTGTGCAAGAACAAGGGGGCACAATTTGAAGCTGGGGGGCAGCTCAGAGGTAATGTAAGGAAGTATTTTTTCACAGAGAGGGTTGTGGATGCATGGAACAGCCTTCTAGAGAAGGTTGTGGAGTCAAAAATAGTGGTTGAATTCAAGCATGCATGGGACAGTCATAAGGCAATTTTAGGGGGTGAGGGTAGACAGAAGTAGGCTGCTGGTTAACTAGGATCTGCAGCTTATCCATTAGGTAGGGAAATGGGCAGACTGGGTGGGCCAAGCAGTCCTTATCTACCGTCAAATTCTGTTTCTATGATTCCATGTTTCAGTCTCTGCTGCTTATGTCCTGGGGCTGGGGGTGTGTGTGGACATGCCTCGATCTTCACTGTAGTAGAACAGACATACTTTCATCCTCCCTACCAGTCTCTGCTGCTCATGTCCTGGGGCTGGGAGGTTGTGCACACACCTTGATCTCTTTTGTACTCGAGCAGTCATACTTTCATCCTCCCTACCAGTCTCTGTTTCACATATCCTGAGTCTGGGGCGCACAAGACTGGGTCTCCACTGGGTCTTTGATAGAAATATCTGGGTCGCCACTGTGCTAGAGCAGACATAATTCACCCTCCCTGTCATGCTTTACTCCCATGTGCTTGAGCAGATATGTTGTAACCAAACTTGACAGGGTCTGCTCCATGTATATCCTGGGGCTTCAGGGCACAGATCTCTGTCTCCACTATGCTACAGCAGACATGCTTTCACCCTCCCTACCATGCTCTGCTCCCCTGTGCTAGAGCAGATATGCTATAACCATACTTGCCAGGCTCTGTTCTGCATGTCCTGAGGCTTGGTCGTACAGGTCTCTGTATCCATTGTGCTAGGGCAGCCACACTTTCAATCTCACAGTCAGTCTCTGCTCCTCATGACTTTGGGCTTGGGGCACAGGCCTGGGTCTCCACTGTATTAGCGCAGACATGCTTTTACCCTCCCTGCCAGTCAGCTTCACTTGTCCCCAGGCTCAGGACACAGGACTGGATCTTCCCTGTTCTAAAGCAATACATACATTCACCCTATCTGCCAACCTCTGCTACTCATGTTCTGGGGCTTTGGGGGCATATTCCTGGATCTCTGCTCTCCTAGAGCTGCACAATGCATCTTCCATCAGAAGCAGAGAATCTAAGACACAGTTTTACCAAGAGCTGTGTGAGTACCCTTTTTCCAAATATTCAGAAAAATATACAATATTCGGGAGCCACATGTTCAAGTATTTGGATAGTCAGTCTCCCCCCATTAAAACCAAAGAAAAAAGCTCCTCCTGCTCCCATAGAAACATAGAAACATAGAAACATATAATTTGACAGCAGACAAGGACCGCTTGGCCCACCCCCCACCCCCTAGAATGGCCTTATGACTGTCCCATGCATGCTTGAATTCCACCACTGTTTTTGACTCCACAACCTCCTCTAGAAGGCTGTTCCATGCATCCACAACCCTCTCTGTGAAAAAATACTTCCTTAAATTACCTCTGAGCTGCCCCTCCATCTTCAAATTGTGTCCCCTTGTTCTTGCACACCTCTTTTTTTGAAAGATGCTACCCTCTTGGACTTTGTTGATTCCCTTGAGGTACTTGAAAGTTTCTATCATGCCCCCCTCTCCCTCCTTTCCTCGAGGCTATACATGTTAAGCTTCTTAAGTCTCTCTTCATATGTCTTCCAGTGCAGACCTTGCACCATTTTAGTTGCCCTCTTCTGGACAGCTTCCGTCCTGTCTATGTCTTTGTGGAGATTGGGTCTCCAGAACTGCACTCAGTGCTCCAGATGGGGTCTGACCAGCTGTCCATACAGAGGGATAATAACTTCCTGTTTTCTACTGTTGATGCCTCTCCCCAAGACCAAAACCCTGTAAAATGTAACCTCCATTCCCCCACCCTCTATCAGCAGCCTAATCACACCTTCATCCCTCTCAGAAGGATCTAGGCATTTTCTGGTGCACTACAACACGCTCTAAGCTGCCAGAAGCCTAGTGTATCTGCAGAAGCTGTGATGACAATATTTGTTTTGTTGTAATATTCCTGTACTGTGCATTTTACTATTGAGCTCTCTGTACAGATGTATACAGGTATACAGGTGAATAGATAGGCCACTGACAGAGCAAAGGCCGATGGCACATTTATAAGGTAGAAAAAGAAATGGGCAGACTAGATGGGCTTTGCGGTCCTTATCTGCTGTCAACTTCTATGTTTCTATGTTACCCACATATAAGTGGTGTTACACTGCATTCATTTTTAAGTTTGGAGACATTTGCGAGGTATTGTCACTCTGTGACCCCCCCCCGGAGCTACTTCCAGGTCATGTGGGTCCTTGAAACTCAGCCTGCAGCGAGAGGGAGCGATCTAGGCATTTTCTGTTGCACTAAAGCACACTCTAAACTGCCAGAGGCCTAGTGTATCTGCAAAAACTGTGATAACAATATTTGTTTTGTTGTAATATTCCTGTACTGTGCATTTTACTATTGAGCCCTGTAGTTCTGATGCAGGAAGAGGAATTGCAGTTATTGAAGATGCACTAGGACTACAACTCAGTGCTTTATAGTGTGTTGTTTTATTTTGGCACCGAATCTCACTCTCAGTACAGGTGTACCCACATATGAGTGGTGTTACACTGCATTAATTTTTAAGTTTTGAGACATTTGTGAGGTATACTCTGGGCCCCCTGGTGTTCTGCGGCAGAACTTTCTAATTTCTGCGGCAGGGCTCCTTGACTTCTGCGGCAGCATTTTCTGATTTCTGTGGCATGATTTATTCATTTCTCTGGCAGAATGCAGTCCTATCATTGGCTAAATATGATGTGATGTCATCGATGACATCATATGCTGAGCATAGAGGAGGGGCTTCAGGATAAACGAGGTGGGAAAGAAAGCCCGACACTATGGAAAAACAGTATATTTATATCAAAATTCACCAAAAACAATGAATTCTGCGGCACTATATATATTCTGCAGCATGATGCAAATTCTGTGACAAATTCTGCAACCACAGAACCGCAGAATTCCCAGGGACCTTGGGTATATTCGCTTTGTGACCCCTGGATCTACTTCCAGATCACATGGCTCCTTAAAACTCAGCCTGCAGTGGGAGGGAGCAATCTAGGCATTTTCTGGTGCACTACAGCATGTTCTAAACTTCCAGTGGCCTAGAGTATCTGCAAAAACAAGAAACCACAATTTATTATATTTTATTAGTAAATTAAGAATAAGTCCTCCAGTGGATGTCCAGCATACCCCATCCACCCACCTCCACTGCTGGCTGCAATCTGTCTTACTGCATAGCACTTGTTTGTGCATAAGAAAATATCAATTATCTTCCCTCACAGATCCACCCTACTGCCACTCTCCACCCCCAGCACCCAATTAATACAAAATAGTGACTGGCATAAACCTGCTCCCTCCATGACCAGCTGCCTTCTCATGAATGAAAGAACTTGAGCCCTTGCTCCCTCTGTATAGTAATACCAACTGATCATATGATTAGCTGTTTTTTACTATACAGAGAGAGCAAGTACATGAGTACTTTCATTCATGAGAAGGTGACTGACTGGATGGGGGGCTTGTGCCAGTCATCTTCTCATATTAAGGGGAGTGGAAGGTGGGAATAAGGTGCTGCCAGGCTTAGGGGGGTGGAGGACAGCATTTATATATTTTTTTTTATATTTCGTGAAAAAATATTGAATGGTTCAAAAGTTATTCAAAAAACAAGTTTCCCATTATAGTCAATGGAAAAAGTTAACAAAAAGTTCGAAAGTGTTGCAAATGCAGTTTTTAGTGTCACAAATGACCCCTTTAGTGTCGTGAGTCAGCCATTTTTGTTTCAGTTACTGATTACAGAAATGTTGGCATTTAAAATTGGGATCATCTAGGGACACAATTATTTTTGTGTTTACCTAGTCAAGCCATGAGGATGCTAGGCATGTCATTATTTTGGAGTTAAACACCCCAGAAAAATGTTTTTGAAATTTTGGGGAAAAGTAGTGTTACACCTGCGACACTTTCATGATTTTCTTTTGCAAAAGTGTCGAAAATCATGACACTACTTTGCAACACTATGGCCAAAATTACAGGAATTGTTTGCCACCCTGCTGCAAACAGACGGTTTGGTCTTTTAGGCTGAAATTTGGAGGACCGAAAGCCAACATCTCACAGATGTGCCTTTTGGTGGTTTCGTGAAAAAATATTGCTGGGATGCAAAGTTACAGTACTCCAAAGCTGAAGCTTTTTCCCATAGACTAACACTGTGGCATCCGCCTTGCCTTTCGGGGCCCTATCTCAGAAATGGTGCAAGATATGGGTGTTCAGTGCAAACCTAGCCCGGAAAGTCATGACTCATATGAAATTTTAATTTTTTCTCTGTGTTGTACGGTTCCTGAGATACAAGAAATTTAGTATTCCAACAGCTCATTTTCTGGTCCCAGGCCCATTATTATGCATACATTCATTATAGTCACTGTTTCTCTATGCAGCTGTTGGGTAAAACCAGGGTGTGCACTTCAGTTACTGTTACATATAATGTTTCCACTTGCATTTTTGTACCCGTCTGAGTTACCGTTCCTGTGTATGCCACCATGTGAGTTATCCTTAGCATTTCTGTTTGCGCTTGCATTTGTGTTACTCTTATCATTTGTGTCTACAGAACTGTTTCTGTTTGCGTTTTGCTTTGCGTCACCATGCGCATTACTATTTGTGCTTCCAGCCACCTTTCTGTTTGCGTTTGTCTTTCATTTTGTGTCATCGTTGTTGCTACCGTTAACATTTGCATTTCCAATTGCGTTCCCGTGCCCATGTGCATTTTCATATGCACTTGCATTTCCATTTGAGTTTCTGTTTCCTTTAGTGTTATTGTTGCTGTTACCATTATCATTTGTGTTTACAATTACGGTACCGTGACCATGTGTGTTACTGTTTGTGTTTCCATTTGTGCTTGTGTTTGTGTTTCTGTTTCTGTTTCCCTTGGTGTTATTGTTGCTGTTACTGTTACCATTTGCATTTACAATTGTGGTACTGTGACTGTACATGTAACGGTTTGTGTTTCTGTATGAGCTTGTGTTCGTGTTTCCATTTCTGTTTCCTTTGCCATTTTTTTTAACTGTTACCCTTATGATTTGCATTTCCAATTGTGGTGCTGTGACCGTGCGCATTATGGTTTGCGTTTCCATATGTGCTTGCATTTGCATTTCTGTTTCTGTTCCCTTTGGTGCTGTAACAGTTAACACTTGCATTTACAATAGAGATACCATGACTGTGCGCGATACCAGTTGCATTTCTATACATGCTTACATCTCTGTTTGCGTCACTGTTCACTTTGACATCACTTTGCTCTTGCATTTCTATTAACGTTTGCTTTACCATTTATGTTTGTGTCACCATGTGCATAACCATTATCAGTTCTGGTTGCATTGCAATTACCGTTACTATGTCACAAGACATCAAGTGATGGGAGCACAGGGCTTGAATGGCCCGCGCTCCCACCACCGCATTCCATTCAATATTTATAGTCCTCATTCTCAAAAAGAATGGAAATTCATGACAGAAAACTCTGTTTAATGCATCGGTTAAGTTGTTCCACAGTGACAAAAGCAAGGAAATTTGGTGTTAGGGTTGAAAGCCCCCCTTGAACCCACCAGCCTGCCCCCAACCGGCATTGGGGTGTGCATTAGGGTTGTCGGTTCTAACTCTCACCCCATTCTCCAATATATCTGCTTGCTTGCACATGTGATGGCGTGAGAGTTAGGGCCGATGACCCCAACGCACACACTGATGTCAGTTGGGGGGGTAGGCTGGGGGGGTGCAAGGGGGACTTTCAACCATAACACTGAATTTCCTCACTTTTGTCACTGTGAAACAGCCCTAACTGATGTACTAAATGGATTTTTTTGCCATGAAAATATATATATGTAGAGAGAGAGCGAGAGACAGAGAGATACAGTATGTATATTATAGTTAGGGTTGAGTACTGCATTTAAGGTTAAAGTGTGAAATTTTGCAGCTTAATAACATTGCTGCCATATGACAGATTTGTCTGAAATGTGGTAGGCATGGATCGGAACCATAGAGCTCTGGATCTTTCAAGTTTTGTAACAGTTGGGTATACGGTTGCAGAGTTATAAAGCAAAATACAAAGTCATATTGACACTTCTTTGTGCATTCTTTGCTCGCACCTGCAGGTCACACAGTTTGCACAACTGGTGCAAAACCTTCAGGGAACATGTAGCCAGGGTCTCCGATGTGCCTTTCAAAGATTTTGTGAAAAAATATTAAACGGTTCAAAAGTTATTCAAAAAACAAATTTCCTATTATAGCCAATAGGAAAAGTTAACAAAAATTTGACAATGTTGCAAATGCAGTTTTTAGTGTCACAAATGATCCCTGTAGTGTTGTGAGTCAGACATTTTTTTTTTCAGTTACTGGTCATAGAAATGCTTGACATTTAAATTTGGGACCCTCAAGGGACATAACTCTTTTTGTGTTCACATAGTAGAGCCCTGAGGATGCTAGCCATGTCTTTTTTTGGGGGTTAAACACTCCAGAAATATGTTTTTGAAATGGTCGTAAACTGTAGTGTCACACTTGTGACACTTTTGTAATTTTTTTTTGCGAAAGTGTCGTGATTTGTGACACTACTTTGTGACACTATGCCCGAAACAATAGGAAATCTTTGCCACCTTACTGCACAAAAATGGTTTGGTCTTTAGGGCTAAAATTTGGAGGAAAGTAAACCAAGATGCAACAGATGTGCCTTTCCATAGTTTGGTGACAAAATATTACAGGGCTGCAAAGTTACGGTACTCCAAAGTTGACAATTTTTCCCATAGGCTGACACAGGCATCCACCGCGCCTTTCGGGGCCCGTATCTCGGAAATGCTTCAAGATATGGACTTTTGTCAGAAAGATGCTTAGCTTCCTGCTAGGGAGCTAAGTACAAAACTGGCCAGGAAAGTTATAAATTATATGATTTTTTTTTTTCTATGTCGTATGGTTCCTGAGATATAAGCAATTTAGTATTCCAAGTGTTCATTTTCTGCTTCGAGGCCCATTATTATGCATACATTCTTTGTAGTCACTGTGCTTCTCAATGCAGCATTTGGGGAAAAAAGGTTGTGCATTTTTGTTACTGTTACACTTAGCGTTTTCACTTGCGTTTCCATAACTGTTTGCGTTAGCATTTCCATCTATGTCACCATGTGTGTTACCTTTTGCATTTTTGTTTGTGCTTGCATTTGCATTACTGTTTCCATTTGCATTTCCATTACTGTTTTTGTTTGCGTTTCCTTTTGCGTCACCGTATGCATTTCCATTTGCGTTTGCATATGTGCTACCATTTGTGTCCCTTTTTCTGTTTCTGTTTCCTTTGGCATCATTGTTGCTGTTACCATAACTGTTTGCATTTCCAGTTGAGTTACCGTGACCGTGTGCATTATGATTTGCATTTCCAAAAGCGCTTACATTTACATTTCTGTTTTCATTAACATTTGCACTTGCTTTTCTATTACCGTTTGCGTTATCGTTTATGTTTGTGTCACCATGTGCTTTACCGTTTGCACTTGCATTTGAGTTACCATTACTTCACTATTTATAGTGCACATTTTCAAAAAGAAGGGAAATTCATGGCAACAAACTCCGTTTAATGCATCAGTTAGGGTTGTTCCACAACAACAAAAGCAAGGAAATTCGATGTCAGGATTCCCACCCCCCTTGCATAGCAGAGCCACGAGTGAAAGTATCATGAGGTCACTGTTCATGAGTGTAGATATTTTCCATGTCCCACTCCTGCCCATAATGTATTCAATTTATACAACAGGGAATTCTTGTGCGTTTTATGGTTTCTACTAAGATATTTTTGTGATATACTCCTTTATATCATCGCACTTTTTGTTTTGATGGTTGTGCTTCTCATTTTGTATTGTCTCCTGAATGAAGTTGGTTTCTGTTGCTGAATGACTGTGTGTTGTACTGTGTGATTGATTGAACTCATGTGTCCTCTTTGCTGGCTATTCTATCCTGTTGGGTGGGAAGTGTGATTGACTCTGCTCATTATTCCCACCCCCTTGGCTAGATTAAATGCTTGCCAATGAAGCATTGAAACTGTTTACTAAGGACTTCAGTGCCCCTGCAGGAAAGATGCAGAATATCTCCCACATACAGGCCTGCATCCCCCCACGTGGGCCCCCAGTCACCAATCTAGCCCAAACCTTGCTCTCTGCACCAGTTCTTCAGCCACTTATTGAATTTCATGGTGAGGAGGCCCCTAGCCTCCCTTTTGCCACGGACAGGCAGCACCTCCAAGAAAATCATGGAGTTTGTTACTTATCCCAGGCCCTTACTCAGTTCCTCAAACTCCCACTGTACCCTTACTAACTCCATTTTGTTCCCAGATAGGCCATTTGTCCCCAGATGGACAATGACATTGAGCTTCCCCCTCCTTCCTATTTTCCTAGCAATCCACTGGATCTGCTTTGAATCCCTTTGAACCTAGCTTCCCATCAGGCACTTTACTTCGACCCCTTTCCCTTCTCTTGCTACTCCTAGTTCTATGCCCTGGACAATGGAATCCCCCACCTGGAGTACCTCCCTTTTCCCTTGGGGTTCTCCACAGCCCACCCTTGGGGTTCCACTATGGAGACCCTGTCATTCTTTCTTGATGCAACCTCATTTGACCCTTGTGGGCCCTTCCATTCCTCAAGCACAGCATAGGAATTCTGTATTTGCATAGGCTGGGTGATGTATCACTGTCTCACCACCCTTACCCTGCCTGAGCCTACCCTAGTCCAACCACTCCTCCTGCTGGGCAAACTTTGAGGTAGTGGGTATGGATATGGTGGCATCTGCATGGGGGTGGGAGTTTCCCAAATCCTAGAAAACTCAACCCAGAGACTGGTAACCTCCTTCCTCAGTCCAGAGAGGTGATTGCATGTGGGGCAGCACCACAGTATCCAGAAGGTTTTCCTAAAAAACTGCTGCTCCACAATCACTGCACTACTCCTCGAATTTCCCCCTTCTTCTTTGGCTGTTATTACTCTCCTGGCATATTTGAGGCTAAGACTGTTAGTGACTTCTGACTCTGTTAACCCTACCCTTATTCTAGAGTTCCTTTGTTTATTTTTCATCCTGCTCTTTGTCTCTTTTTTTGCTCCCTGCCTCCCTTACTACTATGCTTCTCCCTACCTCCCTTACTAGTAAGCTAGGCTACCACACCAATTTCCTGTTTCTAACAGGAAGTAGGATGGAGCCAGTAAGATCCTATAAATGTAGAGCAGCTTGGGGGTGAGTGGGCAGCCGGTAGGGTTGGGCACGCCCTTCCCTTCAGCAAAAAAGTGCGCAAAAAAAACCCAGCCAAATTAACCAATAATATTTGAGTGAACCAACAAAATAAAAATAATCAGCTAGCCTGCAATTGCGCTCAGTGTAACCCAGCACAGTACAGATAGTAAATATCACTTATCCTGCATGCTCAGCCACAGCCGTGTGTCGGCGTTCCCTGTATCCCCAAAGCAGGCACTTGCTTGTTACAGCATGCCACTTTCTCAATCCTCCCTGTAAAGAAGAAGCCTGATCTTGGTCCCTTGTAATGAAGTTGTTCTGGCTTCCAGCCACTGCACCAACTCCTTTTACCGAAATGTAAGTATCACTGAGCCCTCTCCTCCTGTGCTGCAGGAGAGTACCTCTGCTGCGGCCACTAACTGCCTGGGACTCGGTGTACACAAGGTCTAATAAGGTTCCCAGCCACCAGTTTGAATTCCAGTGCCTTCTGAGCTTTCCTCAGCTATTGGCTGCCTGGAATTTGTTGCACGGTGACATGCTACTGGGCCATATCCTTCAGCAAAAAGTGTGCAACAAAAATCCAGCCAAATAAACCAGTTATATTAGAGTGAAACAACAAAACAAAAACAATCAGCTAGCCTGCAACTGCACTGAGTGTAACCTAGCACAGTACAGATAGGTAAATATCACTTATCCTGCGTGCTCAGTCACAGCTGTGTGTTGGAGTTCCCCATATCCCTGAAGCAGGCACCTGGTTGTTACAGTGCACCACTTCTTCAGTCCTCTATATAGAGAAGAAACCTGATCCTGCTGAAGTGTATTGAAAATACTCCAGCTTCTGACTGCTGCACCAGCTCCTGCTACTGAAGCACGAGTGTCACTGAACCCTCTCCTCCTTCACTGCCTGAGAGGAGTTCTTCTGCCTGAGAGGAGCTCTGCTGTGGCCACTGCTTTATTTTTAGCTCAATCTTATTTTTATACACCTTACTGCTACCAATCCCCTGTATAGGAGGAGCACTAGCTGGGCTACCCTCTCTCACTCCCTTTACTGTGTTTCCTCTAGTCCCAGTGTCCCCCATAGCCAGTTTAACTGTCTAATGTTGGCATCACACTTCTGAACCAGTGCTCTCATCCCCTCTCTAGTCAGGAGAAGGCCATCACCTTTGATCAGCCTCCTGCCTAAGAAGTCCCCATCACCCAAAAAAGTGGTACCCTTCTACTGACACCATTCCTTTAACCATCCATTTAATTCACCTGTCTCTTTCCTCCTTACTCTATCTTTCTCTCCTCATCCAGGCCACACAAAGAGGGGACCTCAGAAAAAGCCAGGCAGACCAAATATGCCTGCAATCTGTCCCACAGTCTCTGAAAGTTCTGCTTTATTTGCCCACAGGCTAATTCACCAGATCCTTGATACCCAAGTGAACAGGCACACAAGCTCTTTTTCCTTCACTGGTATGCTCCCTATTTTGTCTATGGTGTAGGCACACAAATACCATGCTCTCCCAGTGTAGAAGGGGTTCCCTGTCACATGGCTGACAAAAGATTGAAAACAACCAGCAGAAAATAAAAATAAATAAAGCTGATGGTAAATCCAAAATATTTATTAGACTACAAGAATGCACAGCACTTTGTCAAGTCCTGTGCTTTCTTGTGGTCTAATAAATATTTTGGATATACCATCAGATTTATTTCCTTTTATTTTCTTCTTAGTACTGCTGGCTGTTTTCACTCTATTCTGTCTATGTCCTGTATGGCTGATGCCCGAGGAAGGCATCTGACCATCGCCCTTCACTTCACCCCCACCCACTACCCTTCCTACTCCCATGGTCATAGAATGCCTGACCACTAGGACTTTCCTAGCTGCCTTTTTCTTACTGTCGATCCTGTGGGCAAATCACCCAGACTTCTTATTTGAGTGATTTTAACACTTGAGTCAATGATAAAACATTTCTCTTTGGAATGCAATTTCTCCAGGTGATGTCTTCCCTGGGTTTTATTCAGGTGGTTGCCACTGGTACGGATCTATATGGCCTTGCCTTGAATCTGTTTTTTTTTTCAGGTGGGTCATAATGTTACTGACATCACAGTTAATCCAGTCATTTGGTCAGATCATCATGTCATGCAGTTCCTTTGCAGGGCTCCTTGTTTAACCTCTCTAGTGGAGATGGTCAGATACTGCTCTTTTAGACTTCTGGAGCCTCAGAGCCTTTTGGTGGTACTGGACATCTTGGGTATGAAGACAGCTTGTGATGGGAGCTGAGGCAGCCATGGAGGGCTACAATCTGGCCCTTGTGTCTGCTTTTGACTCCTTAAGACCAATTCATGTCTTTTCTTTGATTTCCTGATTCAGGCTACCCTGGTACGATGCTGGCCTGAGGAGGCTGAAGACTAATGGGTGGAGGTTAGAGCATTGTTATGAAGGTCTCGCTGCGAAGAGGATAAATTGCACTGTGAGCTCACTACAGTGAATACCAGTGGACAGTCACTCTGAAATTCAGTTTTTCTGTCGTTGGTGATTGCTGCTGGAAGGAACGGCCTCACCTGCTCAGGTTTTCAACACCATTGACAAACTACTAAATCTTGTTTGTCTTCAGTCCTGCAGAGTCTTTTCTGTCAATAAATGTGAGTTCAAACAGTTTTTTCTAGATAAGGTGTCCAGCATCTGGGCTGGAATTTCCTCAGTCTGCCCGCCATTGGCTGACAGTGTTCCAGCTTTGATGGGCAGAGGGACTCCATTTTTATGGGCTGAGTTTAAGCCAGTATTGGTGGATAATGTGATCTGGGTAGCCTCCAGACTGTGTTCCACCTTCTGTGCATTGGACCCGGGGCCAATCCAGCTACTCCTTGAGTGCTGGGACTTGCTTGGTCTGATTGTGGTTGAGATCGTTAGGTATTCCCTTGGGAAGGGGGTTTTCCCATATCCCCTTGAAAAGACTGTGTTGAGGCCCCTCCTCAAGAAACCTTCTTTGGACCTTGATGATCTCTCCAACTACAGGCCTGTCTCAAACATTTCCTTTTAAAGGAAATTGATGGAGAAGGTGGTGGCTGTGCAGTTGTAGCAACATCTGAAAAGATAACATCTATAAGCCATTTCAATCTGGTTTCTGATATCACCATAGTACAGAGACTGAACTAGTCAGGGTCCACTATGATATCCTTCTAGTGAGAGAATAGTGGACGATGCTCCATTCTTGTCTTGTTAACCTCTCTTCAGCTTTTGACATGGTGAATCATGGGATACTCTTGGCTCATCTGGGGTACCATGTAGAACTTTCATATATGGTGTTGCAATGGTTCAAGTCCAACTTGTCTGACAGAGAGCAGCATGTGACACTCTGCTCCTTTACATTGAGCAGTACTGCACTCTGCTATGGTGAGAACCAGGGGTTGATTCTTGTCCACAAGTTATTCACAGGGTATATGTTGCCTCTGGGGGAGATCATTAGATGCTGTGGCTTGAATTTTCCTTGCTATACTGATGGTAATGCCCAACTGTAGGTGTTTTGTGCTTTAGATGATGCTGTGACTGTTGTGGAACTGAGTGTGTGTGGCTTGAGGAAGTCCAGAACTGGATGTTGGCCAGGTGGCTTAGGCTTAATCCTATGAAGATGGAGCTGTTACTGGTGGAGCCAAGTCGGAATGGTTCAGTGACAACAAGTAGTAGCGCTGTCCTTCCTCTGTTGGATGGCGTGGCTCTCCAAGACACAGATATGGTAAGGAATCTGGGGGTCATTATGGACTCCAAGTTGACACTAGAACATCAGGTGTTGACTGTTATCTGCAGTGGTTTTTATCATCTCTGTAACATTGCCCAGACTAAGCCTGTCTTAAGCAATCTGATCTGACAACACTCTTTCAAATCTTAGTCACATCTTAGTTACTGCAACACTCTTTACCTTGTTTATCTGTGAGACTAATGCACCACCTCCAGCTAGTCCTGAATGCGGCAGTATGGCTGGTTGCTAGAATCTCCTGGTTCAAGCATATCACGGCAGTTTTCCATGCTCTGTATTGGCTGCTATTGTGGTGGTGCATCATTTGCAAGGTATGCTTGTTAGCTTACAAGGCCCTGCATGGTCCTGGATCAAGGCCACCTGAAAAACCTCCTGGTGCCATATGCTCTTGTTCGCACCTGCCAGTTAGTGGAGGTAGACCTCTTAATGGTGTCAAGATTCCACTTAAAATCCTCAGGGAAGGGGGCATTCGATGTGGCAGCCCCAGTTTTATCAAACATCCTACCCTGGGAAATAATAGGTTCTCTTCTCTCTGGCCCTTTTTTAAAAAAAATATTTAAAAATCCATTTTTCTCATAGTAACTTTTGGCCTGGCTTAATAATATATTGTTTTATTTTTGTATCAATATGGTTATAATCTGCTTGTCATTTGTATTTGATGTGAGGCGGCCACAGCCCTCTGGAATAGGCACCATATAAATTACAATTGCCTTGCCTTGCCTGTATTTGACTTGTTGTGACTAAGATGTATTTCTGTCATTTATCTAACACTGTATGGATATAATATGGTCGGCCAAAATGCATTGGCCCGACCGTCATTACCCCGACCCTGGGCACCTGAAACACAATTCCCTGACATCAGAATTTTGCATCTAGGGAGTGAATTGGGGGGCATCACCCCCTGCACCCCCCATACTTAAGGATTCTCACTCTGGGGGGGCCAACTCCCAATGTCGGGCAACCATGTTTCAGGTGCTCAGAGTCGGGATATTGACGGTCGGGCCGCTGCATTTCGGCCAATCAGAAATATCCCCACTGTATAATTTGAAGGAGCTGAGACACATTGTGCTTATTAAATCTTCTTTCTCTTTCAGACACCCTTGCAAAGCAAGAACTAACACAAATTCAGCACATTTTGGAAAAGATGACGCACTCCCTGTTGACTGTCAATGCATCCCTGTCCTCTCAGCTACAACAACGTAAGTTGCCCTTTTCCACAGGCAGCAAAGAATGGTTTCATTGCAGTCTGAAATATGTTTACAGTATGTGCTGAAACTGGAGATGGTTTCCAGCAGTTTTCTTTTTTTTTTTATTTTTGCTCACTGCACTCCACTTTTTTTGAAAGTCCAGTGCTCTCATCTGACTGCCAGAGTCACTACTCACTTTCACACTCTGTTACCTTACATGCTTTCTTGAATAGTGTCCTTTTATGACAGCATGACCCTGAGAGAATGATCTATTTAGGTTTAATGGAAAAATACACTTGGCTTACTCTGGGCTACTTGCAATCTAATTAGCTCTCCAGAATGTTTCATATTTTTCATGAATGTGGATTGGATTTTCTGCAAAGCTGTCAGACTAGGGGCATCATGATTAGCTTAAAATATCAAGCATGTTATCAAAAGGGTTGTTTGCCAGTATAAATCTGATGATACAGAACTTATTTGTTCTCTTCATATCTCTCCTTGGTTAAGACAAAATGATATTTCTCACTATTATTGTTATTATTTAGACATTCTTACAGATCATAAACAAAGGATTGTCTATACTAAATATAGAATGGAAATGTTTCCCAGTAAAATTCTTACTGCCAGATAGCTATAAAAAGAGTTCAACAGCGCAGAATAGGCTTTGCTCCTTCTCCTGCCAGTTTCTGGAAGATTTCTACCATGGTATTTTTGTTTGCCCTTGGTAGACTAAACCTAGAAAATGGTAGCTGATACTGATAAGTGACTCAAAACAAACTAAAGATCAGGTTTTTCTTTTAAAATTACTCTTCACAACAAATAACGCTGTTATAATATTGGATGTTGCTCAATATCGCGAGTCCATGTTTAGACTCCATATTAAGTGCAATAATTTGCACCCTCTTGCTCTTCCCAAGTGTACTGTTCCTGTTGCATGGTTTTGACGTGCATGGCAGAGGATGTGAGAAATTGACCTGGTAGGCTCCAGTCACTAGCCACACTGCCTGAGAAGTCAGCAATATACTGCACTGTATTGGCAACATGGTATATTGCTGCACCGTAATGTCTTCCTACATTATGACCCCATGCCAGACTGGTGTTGTTGCATAATAGGATTGAGTGGTATGCAAGGAGCATGGAAGATGTTATTTGGAAGCTTTTACATATTCTATTGAAATTATGCTGAATCTGTTCTTTATCTGGGGTATAGCCGGTGAGGCCGCACCTGGAGTACTGCGTGCAGTTTTGGAGGCCACACTTAAAGAGGGACATTAACCTCCTGGAGAGGGTCCAGAGGAGGGCAACCAAAATGATTTGGGGCTTGGGGGACAGGATCTATGAGGAGAGGCTCGAAGAGCTAAATATGTACACTTTGGAAGAGAGACGGGACCGGGGGGACATGATAGGTCTTCAGGTACATGAAGAGGGGTAAATAGGGAGGAACAGTGAGGGTGCTGAAGGAAGGAGGAAGGGCCACTAGAGGGCATGGGTGGAAGCTGGAGGGAAGATTCAGGGAGAAAGGAGGAGGTGCTACTTCACTGAGAGGGTGGTAGAGCCATGGAATGCACTACCTAGGGGGCTGGTGGAGGCAGAGACAGTGGAGGGTTCAAGAGGGGTGGGACAGGTACAGGGAAGGTTCAGGAAGCAAAAATCCAATGCAGCAAGAATATCCGGAGCTGGGAAGGGAGAAGCCAGAGAAGGCGAGGGGGATAGCAAGGTCAGCACCCAGGGTGGGGGCTGACCAAACGATCAGACACGAAAGACCATTAGGCCTATTCTGCTGGCATTTTAGTATGTTAGTATAGTAATTTGTAATGAACTTCTATTACTATTAATCTCACATTCATCTTGATTTTGACTTGTGATTGGTACTGCCTTCATGTAGCTGCGTAGAACTTTTCTGACATATCAGTACTTTACTCATGCATCATTGTATACAAATTTTTACTAACAATTTATTGTAATTAGTCAGATATTTAGGTATAAATGTATGTGTGTTTTTAAATCTTTTGTAATGGTCATATGACCGATCAATAAACTGAACTGAATAGTCACCTATCCCTGCAGTCCCAGCATATCATTGCACTTGACTGAGGACCACCACTGTTATCTCTAGGGGCAGAGAATGGATGGCAATCCTGGCAGTGTGGCTAGGGACTGGAGCCTACAGGGTCAATTTCTCACATCCTCTGTCACGGATGTCAAAACTGTGAAACAGGAGCAATGCAGTCGGGAAGAGTGAGAGGGTGTAAAACAGAGAAAGGTGTATGTGCAATAGTGCACCCTCTCACTCTTCCCAAGCAGAGAATAAGAACCCTGCTGGGGGATGAGCCACAGACAGCAAGGGAGGCAGTGCGTCTGTGGACCAAGTTTCGATTCTCATTCCTAGACACATGGAATTTTTTAATTTTTCACACTTTGTGGAAATTTAAGTGTTACCCCCCCAGAGTTGTTTATTTAAGTTTTGGGGGTCTGGGTCATAGCCCCCAAAATGGGGTGTGCAAGGGAAGAGCCCCCCGCAAGATATGCAGTTTTAAAGTTGGCAATATACTGAGCTACACTGGTAGCACGGTTTATTGCTGCCCTGTAATGTCTTCTGACATTATGACCCCATGCCAGACTGGAGTCATTGCATGATGGGATTGAGTGGTATGCAAGGAGCATGAAAGATGTTATTTTGCATACTTTTGTTTGGTTCCCCTTTTTACACTGTTTCCTTCCCCTCCACCTCATGTGTAAATGCTAGAGCATCCTCAGCAGTGGTCATGGAAACACTCTGTCACCCATGCCTACATGTCTACCACCATCCTATGCTACTATTAGAGCAGCAAATTGATCATCCTCCACCAGGAGGAGAGAATCCAAGATATGCTTTAACCCTCGCTGTCAGGCTCTGCTCCTCTTGTCCTGGAATTGGGGGTCACATGCCTGGGTCTCCACTGTACTATAGCAGACACTCTGTCACCATTGCAACCAGTCCCTGCTTCGCATATCCTGGGGTTCAAAGGCACATGTCTGGGTCTCCACTGTGCTAGAGCAGACACACTTTTAACCTCCCTGAAATCCTTTGCTCCTCAAGTCCTGCATCTGGTGGAGCATAAGCCTGGTTCTCCACTGTACAACAGCATGCATGCTTTCACCTTCCCTGCCAGCATCTGCTGATAATGTCCTGTGAATTGGAGGCACAGGCTTGTCTGCACTGTACTAGAGAAGACACACCTTTACCCTCCTTATCAGTCCCTGCTTCACATGTCCTGAGGCCCAGAGGCACATGCCTGGATCTCCACTGTGCTTGAGCAGATGTACATTCTTCTTCCCTGCCAGCATCTGTTCTTCAAGTCCTGGGGCTAGGAGGGGCACACACACAGGGGCCTCAACTATACAAGAACAGACTCTCTTTCACCCTCCCTACCAATCTCTGCTCCACATGTCCTGAGTCTGGGGGGCACATGACTGTGCCTTCACTAGGGCTGTGAGGCAAATGTTTGGGTCTCCAATGTGCTAGAGCAGACATACTTCCATGTTCTTTGCCAGGCTGTGCTCTAGCAACCTTCTTGTCAGGCTCTCCACTGTGCTAGAGCAAACATGCTTTTAATCTCCAGGCCAGTCTCTGCTCCTCATGGCTTTGGGCTTTGGTGCACAGGCCTAGGTCTTTCCAGTACTAGAGATGACAAGCTTTTACCTTCCCTGCCAATCTGCTCCACATGTCCTGGGACTTAATATTACATGCCTGAGTCTTCACTGTTCTAGAGCAGACATACGCTTACCCTTCCTGACTGTTTGCTTTGATTTTCTCCTTGTGCTTCGGGTCAAAGGACAGGGTCTGTACTGTTCTAGAACAGATACACTTTCACCCTCCCTGCCAGCCTCAGCTCCTCATGTCCTGGGGCTTGGGGCACATGTCTGGGTCTTCTCTGTGTTAGGGCAGCAGACTACATCATCCTCCACAAGGGTGAGAGAATCCAACACACAGTTTCACCCTCCCTTCCACTCTCTGCTCCTCATATCGTGGGGCTGGAGTGCACAGACCCGGGTCTCCATTGAGCTAGAAAAGACATTCTTTCTCCTACCTGCCAGCCTGTGCTTCTCATGCCCTGTGGCTAGGAGGCACAGACCTGGGTCTCCACTGCACTAGAACAGACAAACTTCAATTGCCCTGCCAGCCTCTGCTCCCATGACCTGGGCTGGGGAGAACATGCCTGGGTATTCATTGTTCTAGAGTAGGCATGCTGTCACTCTCCCTGTCAGCCTTTTTGTCCTTATGTCCTGGGGCTACAGGGCACAGGCCTGGGTCTCCACTTAGCTGAGCTAGAACATACCCTACTGCTTGATGCCATAGAACTGGCACAGGCCTAGGTCTCTACTGTACTAATTCAGGCCCTCTGGCTCAGTGCCATGGAGCCAGCACAGCCCACAGTCTCTACTATACTAGAGCAGACCCTCAGCATATGCTTGGGTCTCTGCTGTACTAGAGGAGATCCTACTGCTCGATGCCATTAGGCCAGCACAGGCTTCAGTTTCCAATGTACTAGAGCAGACCCTACTGCTCAAAGCCACAGAGCCAGCACAGGCTCATATCTCCATTGTTCTAGAGCAGACACTACTGCTCAGTGCCATGGAGCCAGCACAGTCCACAGTCTCTACTGTACTGGAGCAGACCCTGCTGTTCATTGCCATGGAGCCAGCACAGGCTTGGGTCTGTGCTGTATGAGAAGAGATCCTACTGCTCGATGCCATGGAGCTAGAACAGTCTCCACTGTACTAGAGCAGACCCTATTGCTCAATATGATGGAGCTAGTACAGGCTAATGTCTCCATTGTACTAGAGCAGACAATACTGTTCAGTCCCATGGAGCCAGCACAGGCCACAGTCCCCACTGTACTAGAGTAGACCCTACTGCTCAATGACAAGGATCCAGCACAGGTCTGAGTCTCCATTTTACTAGAAGACCATACTGATCAATGTCAGAGTGCCAGCACAGGCTTTGATCTCCACTGTACAAGAGCAGATCCTACTGCTCGATGCCATGGAGTCAGTACAGGCCAGGGTCTCTACTGTACTAGAGCAATCCCTACTGTTCAATGTCATGGAGACAGCACAGGGCAGGGACCTCCACTGTACTACAGCAGACCCTACAGCTTGGTGCAATGGGTTCAGAAGAAATGTTCACTTTTTGATATTGTCAGCATTTATCGAAATGTTTCCCTTCCCTTACTTTCCCATTAACACTAAAATGTGGGAACCGTTATGGGTAGTACTTGAAGGAGGTCAATGTCATGCAGTACTGAGATATGCATCTTTAAGTCTTTGACTTTTTATTGGTCTTCCAATATCTGCCTGATATGCTGTGTATCACTGATCAGTGGATCTCTGTTATGATCAGGAAGAGCAGGGAGGGCAGCATCAGTGCCCTACCGGGTGATGATTTTCGAGCAGACTCAATAGACCTTTGGGCCTACTCTGCTGGCATCTTAGTATGTTATTGTTAGTATATTGATATCAAACATGCTGATCATGGGCACCACAGATGTTACCATGAGTATTATAGTAGTGGGCATCATAATAGAGGAGTTGTTCTCTATGATGGTTATTGTCTTACCTCTGACATTGTTTCTAGAGTTGCTGTCCCCTCCTCCCATCATGTATACATTCTGTGGAGTCTCTCTTTACCCTGTTCCCTACCTAGTCTATTTGAGGGATCTATGTCTTTCCCAAGACTAACACTGTTGTGCTGCCAGATGACATCAGTACCCTTTCCTCTCTATCTTCATCCGATGACCTGCTTCATCTTATAGATTTCAACATCAAGAGTCTCTCTCCATCAAAGAAATGTACCATTCAAAAAATGGAACTCCTTAATCTTAAACAGCTCATCACAGTCTGCACCAGAATCACCACTCCATGAACCACTTACTTAGAGCCTGGGTTCACTCCTCACATCTCCACTGCATCATTGTTTTTGCCACTCTTCTGAACACCTTCAATGGCTACAGCATAAGTTTTAAACGAATTATAGTGCCATCTCCCTCTGGTGGGAATGTTATTACACCTTTTCTATTGCCACATGTTCTTCCATTTAGAACACTTAATTCTAGGATGAATAATGTTTTTAAAAGAATGTTTCTCCACCTGTTATAATTTTTTATCCTCTGACTGTCTATTTGGAATTAAAACTGTATTCTCAAGGTTCCAGTTATTGTACTTCCCCTCACGTTCTTCTCCAACCCTACCATTTGAATCCCCTGAAATAAATACATCTATGTTTGAGGAGTTTTCTTTGATTTTCAGTATGAATTCATTAATATTATAAATGAACATGTATCTCTGTACAATGCTATAGGACGAGACAGGATACACTCAAGGGTACTGAAAGAGTTCAAGAAGGTGCTAGCTACACCTCTCACAGCCTTGTTCAACAGCTCACTGAACACATGCCTGGTTTCAGACAACTGGAGAAAGGCTGAGATGTCCCCTTCATGTAAGATCAGAAACAGCAGGGAGGGTAGCAACTATAGCCTAGTCAGTCTTACTTAAGTGTTGTGGAAATTAATAGAAATCCTGATGACAGAAAGACTGGTAGATTATCTAGAATCAAACAGGCTACATGACCACAGGCAGTAAGGATTTATGTTTGGGGGGTATCCCAAAAGAATATGACAGTTTTCTTTAACAGGGTAACCAGGGAAATGGATCAGGAGAAAGCACTGGACATGGCCTACCTGAACATTAGGAAAGCCTCTGACATTGTACCATACTGTAGGCTGATAATGAAACTGAGCAGTCTATGGATGGGATCCAATCTAATGAATTGGGTTAGAAGCTGGTTAACAGATAGGAGACAGAATGTAGTGGCTAACTGCACACACAATAATGATGGGAGCGTGACCAGATGCATGCCACAGGGCTCTGTACTGGAATCTGTCCTCAACCTGTGCCGATGTCTGCCACACCTTCCTGACTTTCTGGTCTAGGCTACCTTTTTCCCAGCTTCTGCCAGGGACCAGGCAAGCATCAGAATTGCCCCCTTCCCACACTGATGAAGAAAACATGCCTACGGATGCTCAGTCCTCCTCCCCTGACTGACCCTCCGACACTCTGGATTAACTTCCAGACCTGGGTCATCAGTGTTACAAGCAGTAGGGTTACTGCTGCACTGGCAGGCTGGCATGTTTCTATGTTTCTGTGATTTCAGAAGAGCAGACTTCAATAGGATAAGGGAGCTGGTCCAAGACAAATTGACCAGGGTGGAAAGCATTGGAGGCATAGAGGAAACATGAGAGGGTTCAGTCACGGGGATCATTCTCGAGGCAAAAAGTCATGCCTGAAACAAAATATAACAATGTCAATATAAACATCAGAAAGGGCAAGAGATGCAGTGAGGGCCAACAAAAAGGCTTTCACTAGGTACAAGGAAAGCCAGGGAGAGTACTGAATAAAAGCTAGGGAAGCAAAGAGGATGGTCAGGAAGGCAAAAGCAGACATGTAGCTGTGTACTGTGGTGTGGGTCAAGGGTAGGGATAAACAATTCTTCAGATATGATACTGAAAAAAGGAAGAAGGGAGCGGGAATTGTTAGGCTATAAGGGGGGAGTGTACTAGTGGAAGATGAGCAAAAAGCAGCCATCCTGAATAATTACTTCTATTCTACCTTCACAAGGGAAGATAGTGGGTCCTTGCATGAAAGTGATATGAAGGTGTCTGTCGGGAGCATTCCTGAAATGAGAAGCCAGTATTTACAAAAGAAAGGATCCAGAAGGGGCTTCTTGCCTTAAAGGTAGATAATGTCCCAGGACTAGATGGGATGAACCCAGTGGTGCTCAAGGAATTGGCTGCAGAACAGGCTGAACCCCTGGTAGTACTAATCAATAGTTAATTTCAGACAGGGGAACATCTCAAAGACTGGATAGTGGTGAACACAATCCCACTGCATGAGGGGAGGGGCACAAAGCAACCAGGGAATTACAAACCTGTCAGCCTTACCTCTGTACTAAGTAAACTGATGGAGTCACTGATCAAAGAGTTCTTTGTGGATTACCTGGAGAACAACAGTCTATAGAGCAGTAAACAGCATAGGTGTATGGCAAGGAGGTCTTGTCAGACCAACCTACAGTAATGGGTTTCTTTGACTGGATAACAAAGGTAGATAAGGGTCATCCTGTGAATGTACTCTACTTTAGTTTCAGCAGGCGTTTGATTTGGTCCCACACAAAAGATTGCTGAAGAAGCTAGAAGGACTTGGGTACCACTAGGGACATGGTTAGATGGATAGCAAATTGCTTGAGAAAAGATTCAAAAGGGGCTTGTAGCTCTAAAGGTAGATAAAGTCCCAGGACCAGATGGGATGCACTCAGTGGTGCTCAGGAACTGGCTGCAGAACTGACTGAACCCAGAAATGCTATTCAATAGCAAAGTTTAGACAGGGGTACTTCTGAAAGACCGAATAATGCTGGACACAATCCCACTGCATGAGGGGAGGGACAAGAAGGAACTACAGAATTACAAACTTGTCAGCCTTACCTCTGTAATGAGTAAACTGATGGAGTTACAGATCACAGAGGACCTTGTGGATTACCTAGAGAGCAACAGTCAACATAGCATTAAGCAGCATGCTTTTGTGGCAAGAAGGTCTTGTCAGACCAACCTGATAATTTTCTTTAAGTGGATAACAAAGGTAGATAATGGTCATGCTATGAACTTACTCTTTGTAAATTTCAGTAAGGCATTCGACTGAGTCCCACAAAGAAAATTGCTGAATAAGCTGGAAGGACCTGGGTGCAGCTAGGGACATGTTTAGAATAGATAACAAATTGCTTGAAGGAGAAACAGCAGAGGGTGGCAGTAAATGGAGACAACTCAAAAGACAGGGAAATCATGAGTTAGCTGCCACAAGGATCTGTCCTGGGACCTGCCCTCTTCAAAATGTTCATCGGCAACACAGCAGAGGGCATCCAGGGCAAGTTGTGTCTCTTCACAGTAGTGATGCTCAGAGAGTATGCCATGAATTAGGATACTACCAAATATCATTGTTTGGGACAGATAGTGGAGCCAGTCGGATAGCAGTGCTATCTGACCACAGATCCATCTGTCCCAGATCCAGGTCAGGCCTCCAGGATCCCGCCTCAGATCCATGGATCTGATGCTGGATTTGACCATGGAGCCCTGGATCCAACATCAGATAAAATAGGATCGGACCTGGGATCAGACCCAAGTCAGAGGTCAGATCCCCAGCCAGATCGCAGGTCAGATACTGCCACTATTCAGTGGATTGTGATCGGATCCCTAGCAGCAGTATCCGAGCAACAATGGAGGACAATCGTGATGGGCAATCCACCTTCTTTTGTCCAACAATACCAAAGTACCAAAGTACCAAACTCTACTTTACAGATAACACAAAGCTCTGTTGAAGGGTAGATAAAGATGTAGGAACCGGGTAGATGAAGAGGGTGCTACAAAAGCGAGTGAGGTAGTCAATGGTTTGGCAGTTGAACTTTCATGCAAACAGATGCAAGGCTATGCCCATAGGGGGAAAAAACTGGAGAGAGTACTAGATAGCAAGGGTTAAACTGAGCACTGCAGTAGAGGAAAGGGATCTGAAGCCATCAGTAGTGACTCCCTGAAACAATCAAGCCAGTGTAACAAGACCTATAGTAAGGTTAACTAGATGCTGGGGTACATCGGATGGGGTATTTATGTCAGGAAAAAGAAGGTACTACTGCCTCTATATAGGTCATTGGTGAGTTGTCACCTGGAATACTGGGCTCAGTTCTGGAGTCCTCAAAGGAACTGGCTGGAGGTGGTGCAATGCAGGTTGTTCAAGATGATTCTGGACCAAGAAGTCACATGTTATGGAGATCATCTCAAGGCACTGAACATGTACTCATTGGAGACTAGTTTTGAGGGAGGGATATGATAGTAACCTTCCAGTTTCTTCAGGAAATAAACAAGGTGAACTTCAACAAACTATTCAGCATGAGTATAGAGACAAGAATCTGAGGCCATACATGGAAATTGGTGGGGGGTTGTGAGGGATGTCAGGAAGTTGTTTTATGGAAAGGGTGGTCCATCCATGCACAGCCTGCCAGTGGAGATTGTGAGTGCCAATACCATACATGTTTTTTTTTTTTTTCTTTTTTTAACAAGGAGACACACACTAATGTTTACAGGGGTGACCTGGGAGCATAACGAAGTTAAATGACTTACTCAGGGTCACACAGTATGCAAGTGGGGGCTGTAGGATTCAAACCCAGGTCTCCAGGTTTGCAGCTCAGAGTCTTAAACCTCTGCGCTATACTGCCTCCAACTTGGCTGGTACAAAGTGAATGGTTTGGTGGTTGCTCAAGTTTATGGCAGTAGGGAAGGGAACGGGGGGTGAACAGGGAGCAATAATACCCTGCCTGGACATTAGGTCCCTGGGTAGATAGGGATTTTGGGGCACATTAGATTGACCTGTGGTCTTTTTTCTGTCATCACTGACTATGTTTCTATACTTCTGTTACTAGACTTTTGTCATTTTCGAATATGTGGATTATGGCAAACTGTTCTGCATTAAGATTACATGTATAACTCCACCCCACCTTCTTATTCACTTTGCATTAATATCTCCAGGTCTCTTTATTTTACTTGGTTCAATTAGCTTCTTATTTTCCTACTGTTGTTGGTTTAATACCAAAGCTGTACCTCAGACAAAACTTCTTGAAAAAGCTTTGAGTGTCCAGTTTTAAAGCAAGGATAGTCATTATTGTATGGGGGCTAAAGAAAACCCCTCTTGAAAAGACATCCATCTTATATTTATCCAGGAGCCAGACTGACAGATTGCACACTAAGTTGCTGCCTTCCTGTCCCCTTGTTGACCCCCCCCCCCACCTTGTTGTTGTTGTTGCCCCATGTCCTTGAGGTCCTTTTTCTTTTGTCATGTTTCTTCTCTTTCTAGTTCTTCTCCTTCTACTGTGCCTCCTTCTTCAAATCCTGATCCCCTTTCTCTGGGGTCATCTGACTACCTCTGGGAACCTCTGCCCTTACCCCTTGTACCCTGCTATCCTGTAACCCCTCCCCCATCCCTGACAAAAAAAAACCTGTTGTTGATTTCTTCCTCTGCCCATGTCGCTGTCTGAAGACTACAGTGAAGAATCCAAGTCTATATTGCAAATCAGTTTAAATTGTTTCTAATTCTTCTCTGATTAAGTATAAACTCTTCCATCCCAGTAGTCTATCAGTTTCCTATTAAATTGATTTTATCTTGCAAACTCTTCTGTCCTCTTGTAACTCCTCCTAGGATTTAATAATTCTATCTAAAAAGTTTGATACTCTTTCTGTTATTTTTTCCTTGATCTGAGGTTCTGCTATCTCTAGTTCTGCTATAATTTGGTGTAACACATCTGTCAGACCTTAACTATCCACAAGATAAAATCATGAGAATATTTATTTTGAACTCTGTTCCACTTCCCAAAATGTATGTTGCTCAGTGCTATATTTGGTTTCACTTTCACTCTCAAGCCTCTTGGTATTCTCGTTTGTTGTACAGTATGTGCTGTGTAAGAGTATAGGCATGCCATTTAAACTTCTGTTGGTTTTGTTTAAGTGTTTCTAACTTGGTGGTGAAAAGCACCTGTTTTTTAAACTTTTTAAAATTCTCTCATTATCAGTTTTAGAAAGTAGGCAGGGTACTGAGTTTTACCTATACCATTATCAAGTTTACCATATCAAAGCATTCCTTAATCAAAAAATATATATGCTTGTGTTCAAAACACACAAACGATCTCAATAATCAGTAAGGCTTACTTGGGCCTTAGTATCTTGTGCAAAGTTCCAGTTGCAGAGATGGGGTATAGATATTCCACAGAGGTTAGGTACAGGGCTCTCAGAATGCAAGCACTCTGATGAGTGTACTTCAACAGTCTCATACAATGGAGTGGATACCTCCAGTACTGAAATACAGAAATAGACTTATTTTTTTCAGGGATTAGCCTGTTCCTGTGCAAATAGTAATAACATCTCTACCAGACACAGGAGCAATGAGCCACTCCCTCCTGTTTATATATACCCACAGATTTATTAAACAGATACAGGTCAATGAACGATAAGTACCAAAGACTTGGGTGCCAAACAATCCTCCTTCCTCAGGGTGTAACAGTGTACCTACAAATAACAAGTTCTTGTCAGAGCAGATACAGCTGTGCTGAGCTCCTACCTGGCTGTATAGTGGCAGCATGGCTCTTGAAGCAGCAGTGGCAATATTGGAGTGGTGGGAGCAGTGGCATTTTAGTGGATGGCACAGCTGTCGGAAATGTGACAGTGTGCCATTCACAAGATGGTGGTGATAAAACTGAGCATGTGTGATACTTATGCATGTGCAGTTCCCCTGGAAGTTCATCTGTTAAGGAGTGAGCCCATTGGGAGGGGGTGACTGTGCGGTAGAGGGGAGTTGCATCATGGAGGACAGAGCCAATAGAGTCAGTGCTGTCCAGACATTGCTTCATCACTGTAAGAGAACACACGGTCACGTTCCGGTTACAACGCAATGTTCTATTGCAGTGATGAGAAAACATTTGTGGAGCTCTGCCCACGCAGCCATAAAAATGAATCATATTATAGTAACTGGAGAGTGTTTTCTCCCATAGGGAAACTCAGTTATACTTCACCATTATAACCAGCTAGTTAGAACTGCAAACATGAGCCAGGTTTCCCTTGCTACATTTATGTGCTAGCCACCATCTTTCCTTCATCATACTGGACGTTTCAACACCTCTCACACTTGGATTCCTCCATAAGGAAATATGAAAAAAAAATTCAGTGAAAAAATAGCTTGCTCTTTTGGGAAGTACACTTTTGGAAGGAGCCATTTCACAAAAAGAAAAAGGAAACATTTAAACAGCCACTTGAACCCGACCATGGATTGTGCCTGAACCTGACCATGGCTGCACAGTGATTTGTTTATATTTTATATTATTGCTGGCCATACAAATGTCCCCAACAATTATGTAATATAAAACATGGAAAGATGTTTAATGAGAATTTTACACACATTCAATGTTTTGGATTCTTAAATAAACCCCTTGAGTTTATGTAGCATCCACGCCTCATGTGTGTGAAAAAAAATTCTCATATTCTGGCCATTTGTTCATTATGACATTCTCACCTACAAATATTATACCACCACTTCAGTATCAGCAAAATAGACTGTAGTAGAGTACACACAATGTGATATATACCTGATACATGTAATCGGATCACTGGGGTTTTATCAGTATTGTAATATAACTCCTGTTGACAAGCGAAAACCTTTCCCAGAATCCTCGTCTACTCACAAAGGTAACTTAACTTCACATACTGTAGGTGCATGAACACTACATACAAAAATGTTTGGGAACCCATTAATTCCAGGAAATGTAACCTGGTACCTTGTTGGTGTTTACTCAGACTTATAACATTGTTTCAGCACCTGCACAAATGTCACATGTACTGATAGAGTGAAGTGTTTTGCTTCTGTGGTGCAGACCAGTCAACATGAATGTACTTAATGGTGGCCAAACACAGAGTCTAGAGACATCAAAACATAGAATGTGTTGACACAAAAGGACAGGTAGGCCCATCTGGTCTGACCTATTTTCCTTGCCTATTACTGCATCCTTGTCCCTATTTGGTCACAGGTGTCCCTCCCGGTTCCCTTCCCTCTAGTTGCTACACAATAGTTCAGAGAGTTTGCAGCAGCTGCTAATTACATCACCTTACAATTTCAGATGAAGTGAAGGTTTCCAGTGAAATAGGCCAGAACACCCTTCAGTTCGACTTTGAGATGGAGTCTGAAAATTCAGGCTGGCATAATCAATTCAGTCAAACTATTTTGACTCCTGAAGCAGTCTATAGAACAAAATAAAGTAGCAAGAAGGGGAAGCCTTGCCTTTGCATTAAATATTAGTTTTTATAGTTTGCATGTGGCAGGTGGTGTTTGCATGCCACTGCTGCAGATTGCTATGTTTGTGGAGGTGTGAGACAGTCTGTAAGGAGTATGACTGCTCTGTCCCAGTTCTGATCTGTGATAATTGTTTTTCTAAATTGCTGAGCTCATGGCTTAGCCCCCTTTAATCTCGACTTTGCTTCCATACCAATTACTAACTACTCAGTGGCCCTATATATTTTCAAAACATGTAATACCCCACCCAAAGAGAAGTTCTTCATCCAGGACAATAAACACATATTGACAGACAATAAATGTAGGATATTACATTTACCTTGCCAATGTTTCAACATGTATTGATGTAGAGTTTTTCTTTTTTAATATTTAATTTTGAACTTCAGATTTTTTTTCTTAATTTTGTGAAGTAACAATTAAGAAAGCTGCTGTCTGCAGGTCAAAGACTACATGATATCATGAGACTGAGGAGCTTATGCACCACTGCCTGGCCATCACTTGTGGTTCATTTGGTGTTGGGGATACTGTCACTTTCCCTTGATGATAGGTTGTGAGACAATAATGAGTCTTCTTTAACTGATAGACTTACTGTGAGCTGCATAACACACATGATGACATCCAGTTTACTAGTGATAATATTTCAAAGTTTTACCATCTTCTAGAGGGTAGGACACCACCACAATGACATTTTCACAGCAGATTCCACCACAGCGACAAATCTCACTAGGTCACTGTGGTGGTCTGCTGTGGAATGGCACCATGATTCCCAGTATTTTGCCCCCACCCTGAACCAACTCCAATTCAGAGTTTTAATTATTTAGACATGGGGGTGGAGGTTGATGCTCCCCGCAGAAAAACACTTTGCCCCAATGGGAACGATGCCGACTGTCGGCATTGTTCCCATCTCTGTCAGGGGTGTCAACAGTGACGCCATTGTTGTATTGACATGGAACCCTTCAAGAGGATGTGAGGTAGTGGAGTGTGCTGTAGTCCTAGCGCTGTTGGCACTGCTGTGAGTGGTGAGCCAGACTGTAGTGCTGCCAGTCTGAGGGGGACTATGGGGAGACTTTCCAGCAGGAGGTATAGAAATGGGACTAGCAGTAGATGTGACTTGTCAGACATGGGAATAATCAAAACGATAGCTGGAGTTTATTTATGGTAAGCTGTATTTTTTAACAGGCTGAGAATTAAATATTCTCAGACTCTAGCCTGGAGGAATGTGGTGAAGTAAAATCACAAGTTGTGCTGAAACAGCTTTCTGACGCAGCCAGTATTAGTTGGAATCAGAGAAAATACAACCAAGTTTAGCCGGCACATTTCCAAATGGTGTTTCTGTCTTGCCAGAGTATAATGGGACCATTACTATTGTAGTTAGTTTTTTAGTTTCAGATCATTACTAGGAGTCTGTGAATACCTTATTTTGAATATTTTCCAAGTATTTGTATTCAGAGGCCCCAAATATTTGGATATTCTGTAGTCATATTTGTTATTTAGTTTCGATTTGTTGGGGGAAGAAAAATGCATAAAATAACCTAATCCCCCTTACCTGGTGGCCAGAGCTAATCTCCTGGCCATTTTCCCAGCTCTTCCCAAAAATTTCCCAAACTCCTCTTTCCTCATTGCCCAAGCAGAGAAAATTATTAATATTTAAAAATGTGTCAGCTCCTGACACTATACATTGAGCTGACTGTGTCTTTTAAAGATGATCCTGCTTCGTAGCCTGACTCCTTTTCATTCTCTTGCTACAATTATTTTTTTTTCAGCAACCCTTCTTGACCCTTTACCTTGATGGGAGTGGGGTGAGTACAACCATAAGTCAGACTAGTGAAGTCAGCGAGCCACTGTGCCCTCCCCCACTTAGTCCCTTGCTGAGCCTAGCATTTTGCTCTTCATGTGAAACAGCTGTCCTTGACTTCACTGTGACCAGGAATGATAAAATAAACAAATCCTCATAAATCCAGTAATGACAGTTGGGTCACATCATAGTCTCAATGAGGGAGTCAGTGATTGGGCACACAGGCATTGATGTTCATGAATGAGGAGCAGGGCAGCAGCATCATACAGTGACATGCTCTGTGCTACATAACATGTTGCTCTATGATGCTACCACACTGCTCCTCCTTCATAAACATCAATGGGTGCATTCCCCCATCATTGACTCTCTCATTGAGAAGACATCCAACCCTACTGTCATTACTGGAGTTATGAAGCATTCTTGATTTATTTTGTAATTAAAAACACCACTATCTGCCTGGTCATACTAGTGTCAGTGGCTGCTGTTTTACAAGAGGAGGAGACAGTGCAAAATGATGGGGTGGGCAAGGGACATGGCAGGAGGGGAGCCTGGGGACTGACTTCACTAGACTGTAGCATGGCTGCACAAGTCCCACACCATCAAGATAAAGGTTTGGGGGGGGGGTTGAAATAAAAAAGTTTGTTCTATGAGAATGAAAGAGAGTCAGGCCATGGTGGGGAGTCATCTTGAAAATATGCTGTCAG
Organism: Neoceratodus forsteri; assembly: GCA_016271365.2. Lineage (NCBI taxonomy): Eukaryota > Metazoa > Chordata > Ceratodontiformes > Ceratodontidae > Neoceratodus > Neoceratodus forsteri. The sequence goes on along the minus strand of CM057449.1, from coordinate 96,536,369 downwards.
CTAATAGGATAATACTAAAAGCCGAACATTTGATATCTTTAATGTTCTGTACTTTAGCAGTCTCCACTGTCTGCTAGTGAAATCAGAGAAAGGGGGAACTGGTGAGGAAAATTAAACTGAACACCAAATACCACACATACTGAGTCCTATTATTTGGATTTGTTCCTGAATAACCAACAGGCTATTATTCATGGTATTCAGGAAATACTATTCATTACTCACATACCCCAATTATTACTTTTGTTAGACAGTGACTGTGCTAGATAACCCTTTATCAAATACTGTGGTCAGTGGTGCCGGAATGGTTTGAAAAGTGGTAGGGCCAAGGACGTAAGGGGTCAATTTTCCCCTATTAAATATATGACCATGATAGCAAAAAGTGATAGGGCCACTTATGAAAGTGGTAGGGCCATGGCCTTAGTGGCCCCCCCTGTTCCGGCACCTATGACTGTGGTGAGATATCTGTGCCTTGTGCAAATGTTTGAGTGGTACAAGATATTAGTGTCAAAATACACCCATACGTCCCTTTCTTTTTTCTCAGGATCATCACTATCAGTCAAAGATAAACCAGCAGGCCTAAAGATGGATCTAAAGAATAGATGCATAACAAGAGATTGAAATATAATAACAAGGGAAATAAGCCATTATAACTCACTCACAAAATCAAGAAAATGATCAAATCTAAGATCAGAACTTTAAAATATTTAAATCTACAAGGACAGAGACTGGCATAAGTACATAAAAAAATAAAAACCTTAAAATATAGAATGAAAAAAAACTTGAAACAGAGTATACCCTAGCTACCAGAAAAGGCAGAGAAAAATAATTCTTCAGTGATGTCCAGGTACCAAAGCAACAAGAAGGGTTGTTGGATCTATTATCAGTGACCAATGATTTCAGCTCGTATTAGACCCATAGAACAAAATGAAGGTCATTTAACAGTTGCTACAGATGTCCTAGGGAAACCAAAGAAGACAGTGGTGGAATTGTTGCAGAGAAAAACTAGCTCCAGAGGATTAAAGGAAGTTGGAAGGGCTTGATGATCTTTCCCCAAGGTTGCTAAAGTTTCTATGCAAGGCAATTTCAGAATCACGAACCAAAATATTTAACAAATTAATCAAAATGGAAATGGTCTCCACTGATTGGAAAATGGTTATGGTATTTCTTAGCTATCAGAAAGAGTGAAAAATAACATGGAAAATTGCAGGCTAACTAGCTTAATGTGTATAGTTTGTAAAAGTGGGGAGTCTATTATAAAAGAAAGGCTAAATGAGTTTATGACATCTTCTAATTCTAAAGATATCAAACAGCAAGGTTTTTAATGCAGGACAATACTGTATCACTACCCTACTAATCTTTTATGAACCTTTAAGCAAGGAACTAGATGGAGGGAATTATATAGATGTTATATTACAGGATTTTAGCAATGCATTCAGTTTTGTATCACAAAGACTAAATATAACAAAAATAGCAGATATGAAACTTCCTTGTTCCAACAAACATTTGGGGATTTGTCATACTATCTTTTCCTTACACATCACAAATTATTAATCTGGTTTAGTTATTTATGTACTTATAAGTTTCACCAGGAAAGGCATACTGAGCAGTGAATGCTCATTTCCAGATGTGTCCTGGGGAGGTGGAATGGGAAATCAGTAAGGATACAAGCAGCAAAAAAAAAAAAAAACTATAGTATGACAATAGATAAGAAATACAATCAGCCTAAAATACAGAAAGACAATTGATAGCAGTCGTACACAATCATGAAAAAATCCCAGGAGATCATAACTAAACTGTCAGTTGCATGAGTAACATACTGTAGATAAGGGCTATCATATGTAACAGAATAGTGAGGGCAATTAGGGTGGTGGGCAATTAAACACTGCTGCAGGGGGGGGGGAGAGCTCCTTTAGGAAGGAGGCAAGGACACGAAAGGAGAAGGCATGATGGATGGGTGGGGGAAGGGAGTTCCATAGTTTTGGAAAACTGTGGGAGGATGCTGGATGGCGTACTGAAGTGGACTTGGGTGGGACAGTTAGGGTACATGAGTCAAGATTTCTATGGGAATGAGAGGAAAGAGGCTTGAGAGAAAGAGAAAGAGAAGAAAAGAGGTACGTAAGGAGGGAGTGGAACCAGAATTTAGCAAGAAAGTTGGTGCAGTGGACACTTGATCTGTCCACAAGGGAGGGAAAAGAGAGAGAATGATATAGGTTGCAGTGGTGGGTATGGGGATGACAGTCAAGATGAAATCAGCAGAAGGAATGGAAGAGTGTTCAGACTGGTTAGGGAAGATTTAGGAGAAAGCACTGTAGACTACATCCCCATAGTCAAAAACAGGAAGGAAAATTTTCTGGACAAGCACACAGTGGGCTGGCAATGGAATACACTCACGGTTTCTGTATAGGGCACCCATTTTGGGGTTTATCATTTTATCACAGAACCATAGAAATGTGACAAAAGAAAAGGACCCTTTTAGCCAATCGAGTCTGCCCCTTACCTCCCTCCTTACTTGCTTCACCTCACCCACAGATTACCCTCTCCATCCCCTGGTCAACTCCTTATGTCTGTCTCATGACCACTTAACCCTTGCATGGCCCTGGACTGCTATATCAGTGCAAAATTCCTTTACATTCTAATTCTGTCCGCAGTCTGAAGGTTAAATCCTTCCACCATTTCAACCCCACCACCTCCTCCAGCAGACTGTTTAAGGGCCCCACCACCATCTCATTGAAATAAGGCCCCCTTCATTCCCCCTAAACCTTCCACCCTTAGATCATGACCCCTAGTCCTTGCACCAACGTTTACTGTGAATAAGCTCCCCCCTACTTTATTAATCCCCTTCACATACTTAAATGTTTCTATCATGTTCCCCTTCTCTCTTCTAGCCTCTAGTGGAAACAAATCCAACTCCCTCAATCTCCCCTCACAGAGTTTCCCATTGAACCCATGCACCATCTTAGTGGCCCTTCTCTGTACCCTTTCAATCCCATCTATGTCCTTGCATAGGTGAGGTCTCCAGAACTGAACCCTGTACTCCAAGTGAGGCTTCACCATGGATTTGTAAAGATGCATCAGCACCTCCCTCCTTCTGCTTGTTATACTTCTTGCTATACATGCCAGAATTCTATTCACTTTGCCCACTGCCTTGCTACATTGGATCCCCACCTTAAGGGTGTCTGTAAGTATGATCCCAAGATCCTTTTCTTGCTCAATTGCCTTCATTTCATCACCCCCAAGTGTGTAATTTGCTTGGGGGTTATTTTGCCTCATGTACCATACTGTGCATTATTTGGGCATGAATTTCAGCTGCCATGTTTCTGACCACCCCTTCAGCAACCTTAGATCTTCCGTCATAGCCTCCACTCCCTCTGGGGTGCCCACCCTATTGCAGATCTTCGTATCATCTGCAACTAGGCAAACCTTCCCCTGCAGCTCCTCTGCTATGTTGATTATATAGATGATAAACAAATTGGGACCCAGCACAGACCACTGAGGAACCCTCCTCGTCCATCCCTATATCCTTGGAATGTACCCCATTTACCACCACCCTCTGGCTTCTACCCATCAGCCAGTTCTCCACCCACTTTGTTATTTTCTATCCCATCCCTCAAACTTTCCAGCTTAATTACTGGTCTTCTGTGGGGAACAGTTTTAAAGTCCTTCATGAAGTCCAGATAGGTAATGTCCATTGCCCCCCCCCTTATCAACCACCCTCTTCACTCAATAAAAGAACTCTATCAGGTTCATCTGGCATCGCCTCCCTTGTGTGAAACCATGCTGATGGACATCCCACAGCCCACTTTCCACCAAGTAGTTGACCACCCTTTCTTTTAATATCACCTCCACGAGGTGAGGCTGACCAGGTGATAACTGCCCACCTCCTCCTTGATGCCACTTTTGTCTTGGATGAAATCCATATAGTTTTTTATTGTTATTTATTTTGGGGTTGTGTGGTTAATTTGTTGTTGGTTTTAAATTGTATTGTATTGTGAAAGCACCCTGGGCCTCAAGGGAAGGGCACCAGATTGAACCTGTTGGCCCTGTCCCTGAGATCTACTACTCATGTTCCCCTTACCAGATTCCTTCACTGTAAATGTGTAATTAGCTGTTGGAATTATTGGTATCACTGGAAAATGTGTTGCCTAATGTCTAACTTCTATATTGTATTCCTTACTATCAGCTAAATGTCTGTTTTATAATAATTATGTCCTGTACATTGCCCTCTGGGTAACTATTGTGACGTTGTATCTCAGCCTTGTATTGAATTGTACTATAGTCTCCCAGGTTGTGCTTAAAAATAGGCAAATGTTTGCCTAGTGCACCCTAGCTGGTTAACAAAGACTAACTAACTAATTAACTAACTAACTAACTAACTAACTAACAAACCAAACACAACCTTTGTAAAAGAGTCTATCTCAAAGGTACTTGTAAATCCTAGTTGTAATAGAATAAAATAAAATAAATAAAAAACTATTGCTATTATTACTACTTTCATCAACAACATTAACTGTGTCACAACATACCTTCAGGATAGGGTGCAGAAAGTCCACCTTAATGGGTATAAATCTAGAGAAGGCTCTGTGACCAGCAATGTATGACAAGCCTCTGTTTTCAGGCCAATGCTGTTCTAGTTTATATTAATGATTTAGACAAGGGTACCATCAAATGGATAAAAAAATATGCTGACAGTTTAAAACTTATGGGCCTGTTGGCATGAAGGACAGTATTAAGAGTTTCCAGGAAAACCTGTATAAAATAAGCACAAGGCCTGAGACATGGGATATGCAGTTTGATACTGATAAATGTAATGTGTCACACTTATATTATGAGCCCGAAACAGGAAAGCAAAATAATATTTAAAAGGACATTTTCATAACCCCAAACTAGAAGATTTGAACCTAGCAGTAAAAATATCATACAGTTTTGAAAGCCTTAAATGTTATGATTTGACAGTTAAACAAGAAGGTTGGTTACTTCATTATATACAAAGAAATGTTAGTAGTCATAAACGTAATGTTTTTAAGGCTGTACATACTGTAGATGATATGGCAGACCTAATTTTGATTGTGGATCCCAGTTTTGAGCACAATGGGTATATGCAGGGAACCAACTGCCCGTGGTATTAAAGTGGATGATGGCACACCACTGGTCGGTAGGTCCCATGTGATACAGGACTCGCCCATTGCTCTGCATTGCCACAGAATTGCTGTTGGGTCATGGCACATGATGCAGGCTGACAGTGTAAGCATACTGAGGCAAGGTGACCACCAGCACCATTTGTATATCCATAGTGTTCCCTTTCTGCAGAAGCATGGCACGTAGGACAGACTGGCCTGCAGTTCTGACAACAGTGCTGGAATTCAGAAAATCTCCAATGAGTCCAACCACCACCACCCAAACCCCCCAGAAAAACCCACAAACCTCACGGAAATGGAGCATGGTGCCTGATGGAAGTGATGCCTGTCTGTTCTGTGGGTCAGTGTTGGGGAAAGGGAAGCAAAGCACTGCTTAGTAAATACAACAAGCCAGACTTATTCTGAAGAGGGCAAAGTGTGAGGAACAGTGGGTAGGTCTAGCTGTTGTTTACACTGTGGTTAAAAACAAAGTGTTCTAGAGTCAATTAGTGCAGAGTGCGCACAGGGCACCTGAAGTGTGGCAACAAAAAACGTACTGGTAGTTTTTTTCTACACTGCTTATGTGTGCAGTGGCTTATGGGGAGTGGAATTGGGGGCACTGACTGAAGTATGCAGAGCTGCCTACCTCCCTGACACACACACACATACCCCACTGCACTGGCCAGTGGTACAAGGAGCACTGCACTGCCCTAATGGGCTCATGCATATTCATGAAGATCCACCCACCTGACGCACAGATGGATTACTGCTGTCTGTTACCCTTAAAGCTTGGGGTCCTGTATCCCACAACAGAAAAGCAGTGGTATTTCTGCTGGCAATCATGGTGGTAAGGCCTGGATTCCTAAATCCAGACCCATATCCAAGGAATGATATTGAAAGAGTTGGGGTTGGCCAAAGAAAGGCTACAGAAAATGATAAAGGAATAGTGAGTGGGTCGTCTACTGGGGACCAGTGATCACTGTATGGTGTGGTTCAATATAAGAACTAGACCAGAATCAAACCACAGTAAAATGAGGGTCCTGGACTTCAGAAGGGCTGATTCCAAGAAAATGGGAGAATGCCTCAGGGGCACTGTGGCAGGGATAGGGGAACTGGGTGGAGTCGAGGAACAGTGGGAAACAGTAAAGGAGGGCATTGACAAGGCAACAAATTTCTGTGTCAAGCAAATTAGCAATGGCAAGAGAAAAAAGAGATGCTATGGATCTCTAAAGAAGTATTGAAGAAAGTAAGGGCAAAAAAAGCTAGCATTTAGAAGGTACAAGGTGACACAGAAGAAGGAGAATAGGGAGAGATATCAGAGAAAGAAAGGGAGACAGGAAAAGAAGTTAGGAGTACAAAGGTGTAATCAGAGAAAAATATTGCCAAGTCATTAAAAAGGGGGGATAACACATTCATTAGGTGTATAAGTGAAAAGAGGAAGACCAAAAGAGGAAAGTAAGGCTAAAAGGAGAAGGAGGGTTTCTGTAGAAGAGGATAAAAAATGTAGACATATTTAACAAATACTTTTGCTCTGTATTTACAGAGGGAGGGGTAGATGATGGGCCACAGATAAGGTTACAGGCCATGGATAAGGGACATGAGCATTAAGGGAAGTGGGTGGATACTAGTCCTTTTATAGAAGTTAGAGTCCTCAAGGAACTAGCACAACTTAAAGTGGACAAGGAAATGGGGTCTGACAAGGTACACCCTAGGATAATGAGGGAGGTCAAGGAGGTGCTGGTTGCACCTCTGACTGCCCTGTTCAACCTGTCACTAGTTGTGGGATAAGCTCTGGGGGACTGGAGGAGGGCAGATGTGGTCCCATGTTACCAAAGTGGTAATAGGGAGGATACAGGAAATTACAGACCTGTCAGACTGACTTAGTCGGTAGGTAAAATAATGGAATCACCACTGAAGTAAAAGATTAAGGAATACCTCATGACCAGTGGATTGCAGGGCCTGAGGCAACATGGTTTCAAAGGGGGAGATCTTGCCAGACAAACCTGATCAAGTTCTTTGACTGGGTGACAGGGGAAATGGATCAAGGCAGAGTGGTGGATGTGACCTACCTGGATTTCAATGAGGCCTTTGACACCGTTCCACACAGAAGACTGATGAGCAAGCTGGGCAGTCTAGAAGTAGGTTTGAAAGTAGTAAAATGGATAAGAATTTGGCTGAGTAATAGGAATCAGAGGGTGGTGACAAATGGTGTTCACTCTGAAGAAGGCAAGGTGACCAGTAGGGTGCCATAGGGGTCAGTACTAGGCCTTGTCCTCTTCAATGTCTTTATTAGTGGCATTGCAGGAGGGCTATAAGAAAAAGTATGCCTGTTGGAACAACATAGCAGTGAAATCTTAGCCCATACCATCTTACAGTGTCTCCGAGGGGCAGCATATACACTGCAAACAACATGGGGGACAGTACTGAGCCCTGGGGAACCCCACAAAGCAGAGAGAAAGACTCAGAAGAGAAAATTCCCAAGAAGACTCTCTGAGTTCTACTGGTGAGGAAAGATAAAAACCATCTGAGCACTGTACCAGTCAGTCCGTAGATGGACCTTAGGCGCTCAAGCAGAATCCCATGGTCGACAGTGTCAAAGGCTGAGGATAGATCAAGGAGTAGCAAGATGGAGGGGTTTCTCTAATCTCTCACCATCAGAAGATCATTGAGCACCCAAACCAGAGCAATCTCAGTACTGTGCCTCTTATGAAAACCAAATTGGAGAGGTTCGTATATACTACAGATGGTCAAATGGTTCTCCAGTTGAGTCGCCACAACTTTCTCGATAACCTTTCCCACAAAAGGAAGCTTAGAGATGGGTCTGTAGTTGGCTAGAATATCTGGGTCCAAAGAAGCTTTCTTCAGAAGGGATGTCACCACCGCCTCCTTCAGGGAGCTTGGAAACTCACCCAATTCCAAGGAGCACCGGACAATCTGAGCCAAGACTGGGCCTATGATATCACTACAACAGGGAGGTAGGGCCTGGATCTAAACTACAGCATGTAGGGTGCATCCCCTGGACAATCCTCATAATATTGAAGAAATCCCACAGGTCAAAGGTACTCCAGGAAACAAGAGGCATAGTGACCGAGCATCTACCAATAGCATCCTCCACAGAATGGGTCTGACAGATCTCTGATCTGATGTTGTCCACTTTATTTGCAAAGAATTGAGCAATCATATCACACTCCATTTGTGAAAAAAATTGACAGAGCTGCAGACAGGATGGGTTGCACAGCCTGCCCACAGTTCAGAAGAGTTGGGCCAGTCGATTCTGAGTGACAGTGACTTCTCTGGACAGGAATTCTGCCTTCTTAGAGGAGATCACCGATTGGTAGAGCTGATAATGCTCCAACAAAATAAGACAGTTGGCATCCAAGGTAGTTTTCTGCCAGCGACGTTCTAACCTATGTCCCAACCTCCACAACTCCCTCAAAGACCCATCAAATCAAGGGGCCCGAGGGCGAAGTGGGAGGGGACAAACATGGACTGGAGCAATCAGGTCAAGAGCTGAGGAAATGGCCTTATTATAGGCCAGAACCAATGGTTCTAAGCCTGAGTAGACATCAACGAACTCTAAGAGGTCAGTCACTGTCACCAGGTCTTCAGGGACAACATCCTGTAAAGGGCAGAAACTGACCATCTCCACAGGAGCAGACCTACACAGGGTGGCATAAAAATTGAACCTCACGGTGTAGTGATCAGACCAACCAACAGGTTCCACCCCCAAATCAGAGGCTTCAATCTCCAGGAGGAAGATCAAATCCAAGGAGTGACCACTATTATGGGTAGCTGAGGAAACAACCTGTGTGAAGCCCAGTGACATCATCAACTGGAGGATGTGTTGTCCAAGAAGTGAAGATTCACCATCAACCCAGGCATTGAAGTCACCCAGAACCATCAGTCTGGGTGACTCCAAAGCCATGTCAGTGGCAAAGTCTGCTACTTCCTGCAGGAATAGCTTTTCATCTCTGGGTGGATGGTGGATGAGAGCTATCCTGCACCCCACACCAGCTACTACAGTGCACTCAAAGGATTCGGCCTCCTCAACTGGTACACCCATGAGACCCAATTCGGCCTTGAAAGAGACTGCTACCCCACCCCTGCGATCCAATCTTGGGCAGTGTATCACAGAGTACCCGGGAGAAATAGCTGCCTCCAAAACTAGAGCAGCATTTCCATCCAACCAGGTATCTGTGATGCAAACCAGATCCGCTGTTCCAACAAAATCTGCAATAAGTGCAGTTTTGTTCTTAATGGATTGCATAACAACACTCAAGTTGGATGATGTTCATGAGCCGTCCCGGCTACTTGCCCACCCAAAAAGGTGGTGCCCTTGGGTATGGGGACTAGACATGGACCACTACGTTCCAGACATCATTTTGCCCCAGGGCATCTTCTAGTCCTTATTATCTCTATGGGGAGAACCGCTCATTCGAACTCCAATGAACCCCCCCTACATGCCCACACCCCCCTCGTGAACAATCCCCAGCACATGACAGTGCTGGTAAACAGAAACAGATGGGTGGAGAGAATGGGTGGAGGGGACGGAGAGAGGAGAATGAATAGCACAGGACCGGGGGAGCAAACAGGCCCATGCCACAAATGACCACCAAGCTGTGCCTAAGAAACACCACCAACTAATCCTAATTTCCTTGTAACAGAATCCTAAAATAGTTGCAGTTTAAAATTAAAACATGAAAACTCCCGAAAGAGCCCAAAACAAAAACAAAATTCAGAAACAAACCATAACACCCCAAAAACCCATGAACCCAACAAAATCAAATAAAACAACCAAAACAGTATGCAAAACAATAAAAATCCCTGTGCATCTGGTACTTTCACTAATCAGTGCCCCAAGAACTATCCTGGCACTCTAACTGAAAAAAATAGTATAACAATAAACAAAAAAGAAAAAGAAAAATTACTAAATCTAGGATACTTTCAGTAACTTATCTAAATGATAAGAGAAATAGTGAATCTGATAAATCCCCGAGCAATGAAATACTCTCACTATTAATACCCGGAGAAAACCATAATGGTACTCTCACTACCTTAAAAGTTGTGATGAAAATAGGAAATAAAAATAATAAGGAACCAAAATTGCCAAAATTGCCAACACAGAGTTAATATGAGGATGCCACCAATAAAAGTCTGAAGATCCCCGAGACTGGCACTCTCACTGCCAGGACTTCATGGAAGCAAAGGGACTCTCAGTGACAAATACGATTTGATGATGGAACAAAGCAAACAGACCAAAGTTTCAGCACATAACTAAAATAAATACTTTCTCAGAGGCGCTCTCACTGTTCAGGTAAATGAATTACCACCTGCCCGCCCCCCCAGTCCATGGGGATGGAGGGAGAGCTGTAATTACCCCAAAAACACAAGCACTGTAGTATGCTACTACATTACTGAAATGTCACCAAAATAATAAAACAAGGCTAAAGAAATCTTTAAATTAAGAAAAAATAAACATCATCTGTAAATTGCTTCTCACACTAAACAGCTGGGTTAGCCCCATCAAAGAGGTAAAATTGTCAAGCAGGTGAGCCACTTGTGTTGTTAGTAAAAACATTTTTTTTCAACTTTCATAGCTATACAAGTTCGTTAACACCCTGATACACCCATGGGCTGGAATGGGTTATCACACTTATAAAACGGGCTACCTAAGGTAACTGTAAAAGCAAAAACTAAAAAGCTTTTTACAATCAGCATGCCAACTGTTGGTCTACCGGGACTTTAATGAATGGTCAGGTGACACTTTTTGCCCAATGGTAAGTCATCACATTTGACCTTTCATTAGTGACTATTTTATAATGCAGAATCACATTAATTGTGGAAGGAATGGAATTGTACACGTCAGTAGATATGGGACAATTAAAAATAGAATAAAACAGTATAGGTCAAAATTGGTAACATATTATTGCGCAGCTGCTTTAATACAATACAACAGCAAAAAAACATTAGTGTAAAAAAAATTAAACACTTTTTCTGTATGTAAAAAGATTATTAAGGAGGAAAAGAAGGAAAGCACACGACAGGATTGTTTTATGTTTTTTCCTTGTATAAATTTTTTGGGTGTGTTTTTAATATTGTTTTGAGGGGAGAAAGTAAAAATAAAATAAAAACAGGACATACAATACAAGTTAAAAAGAAACAAAAAGACTACTGGAACTGGTTCTGACCAATTAGCAGTTGGAGTGCTGCCATTATTTGCAGCTGATGACCCTCCATTTAGTCCAACTGCTGTTGCTTTGTGTTGACCATGTTACTGAGGTGGTTGACCTCACTCTGTGGTCCTGCCTGTCTACATTGGGCTGTGAGTGAGATATCTCACCAGGAGCTTCAACTCATGGCATTCATCACTGACGTTAAAAGGTTTCTTTGTCTGTATGTGCTATACTTTGTCAGAGTGTTTTAAATACTGGCTGAAACATCTTAACCATGCATTAAGTTACTTTCTATATATAAGGAAGTTACTTTTCATATGGTGAGTGTTGCTGAATTAAACACCATTAGTTAAAAGTTGAGAGAACACCATATGAAAAGCAAGTTCCCTACTTAATAAACAGTTGACCAACAAAGGAACTAATAACACTGTAAGACTGAGACAGATGTAGGTGAAATAAATGAAAGAATCGTAAAGAGGACAGGAAGTATAAACTTTATAACTGGCAGCTGTTTATAAAGTTCTTAATCTCAAAAATGATATACATTCCTCAAAATTATTCATATTTAATTGTACTTGAATAAAAGTAATATGAAGAACCATGTTTTGTATTGTTCATTTTCATGGGCAGCATTCTATTACAGTTCTCTTCATGGATCCAGTAATTTGGAGTATTAACTGTGTCACTGTTTGTGCACAGACCTCTAAGCGTAGTTCTATAGGTCAACAGCTCATAATTAGCATTCTGTACACAAACCATGACATAGTAAAAACTCCAAATCACTGGTTCCATAAAGAGAGCTGTGACAGAATGCTGCCCATAAAATGAAACAATGTAACATACAGTTTTTCATATCACTTTTTATCCATGTACAATTAAATATGGATAATTTAGAGGAATGCATATCATTTCTGAAAATAAGAACTGTACATACAGTTGTCAGTTAGCACACATTTCCTGTACCATTTAATGCATTTGCGGTGACCGAATTCAGACATCAATAATAATGCTTTATCAAGACCTAACCACCTTGGCCAAAGGTAATTAGAAAAGCACACCAGTTATAGTCTGACAGTCCCATAGGAGGAGCAGTCTTTTTGGTGCAGTACAGGTGGTGGCTAGCTAGCTTTGAAGAATGGGGTACAGTACCTGAGCAACTAATCGGTCTCATTGGCTGGCAGGAGGGCTGAAGAAAAGAAGCTGGGGATGAAGCTGAGGATGAAAATGAAGAAGATGAAGAGGATGCAGGCTGGTCCGGAGCTGGGGATGCAGGCGATGAGAGGATGGAGGATGGTCGAGGTGATGTCTTCCAATGGTGGGTCCTCTGACAGGCTCTTGATGCAGTGCCACCCAGCTGGGAAGTGAGCTATGGCAACCTCAAAAGAGTAAAACAAAAATGGGGCAATTTCCTACTTGCATACTTCGGAGGGCACCTTACTGCCATGAGCTGGGGCAGCTCCTAAGCTGACTAGACTGAGAGGGGTATTGACTACTGCTATGCTAGCTAGTGCAGGCCTTCATCATTTTTGGGGGTTGCTGGCAAGCTGGGTGGAAGGCACCGGATGCTTGGCTGAAAGGCGGGTGACCCCTGACCTCAGAGGTGCAGGCAATGGCAGTCTTCTTAGGACAATTCGTTGGATGAGTGGACTGCCACTGATGGGCAACCTGTCCACTTCCCCATGGCAACAGCACAGACTGGGGGTGGAGAGAGAGGACTGACATGTCTCAATGCAGTTGACAAGGGGGCAGACAGTCTGATCCTCCAGAAAGACTCCCAGAAGACTGCTGTCCCACATGTGTGTCTATCTTCCTATTTATCCTATGCAATGTTTTTTTTTCTTTTTATCTTTTTATCTTGTCTTTTTCTCTCTCACCTTCCAGTTATTGTTTTGTTATATATAAATATACATACACTATACAATGTGTATGCTTATATTGTCAGTGCAGAGTTCAGGAAAGAATATGACATTGGTATGCACCTTCCCTGTTTGAGGAAATGATGTCAGAACCCCTGGTATAAAGGAAATGGTAGCAGGGTGGGTGGGGAGGGAAGGGGATTTGGGATCAAACTGTGCCCTCTCGAAACAATCAGCTGAAAGCTCTGACCCACCACTACGACAAGTGTTGACCTTCCTGTCAGCAAGACAACCTACACGACAATTTAACAGAGGAATTACCCTGCTAAACAAGCAATGAAAAATCAAACAGCTGAGTCAAACACAGGTAAACCTCCTCAGCCTCAGTACAGCCTGGTGTTTTGTGCTCTGAAAGCAATCAGCCCCTAAACAAATCAGCTGTGCATCAGGAAAGAAACAGTAAACAGTTATTTCAATCCCTCTGAGTTTAAACTCCCAATCTCTAAAGCAGTACTGAAAAACTCCACCCAGATACCCCTGACTGACTAGTGTCACAGCTGTGATATAAGCAGGCCTTTTTGTGAAGATAGTCTGCTCTGTCTGGGTGGAAAACACAATCCCTCCACTGAACCCAGGAATAATAATTAAATCAAACCTCAGCCAAAGTGCAATTCTAAAAGGTGCAAAAATATCCTTACAAATACTAGGACTCTACTCCAGTGATCTAACAGGTGAGTGTTGCTGAATTGCATGCCACTAGCTAAAAGCTGAGACAACACTCACAGTATGAAAAGTAAGTTCCTTACTTAATAAACAATTGACCAACAAAGGAACTACCGGTAATAACGTTATAAGACTGAGACAGATGTACAGGTAGGTGAAATAAATGAAAGTAACAATGCAGGGCTAAAATATTTCAGCTAGAATTGAAAGCACTTTGACAAAGTATGGCACATGATGGTTCCATGTCATAAGTGCGATCGCCGAAAGGCGATCATCATTATGCTGAGTGTACATCACCAAAATTCAGTTTCAGGGATGTACAGCCCCGGTGGAAAAGAAAATGGAGCAAAGGACTCTACATTTTAATGTTATGTGGGGGGGGGGGGGCTGCAACCCTGCACACCTCTGCTTAATGATTCCCATCTCCAGAGGGGTGCATGTCGGAGGGGTACAAAATTATAAAAAATAAAAAAACAATACTCGGGCCAAGCACAACAAAACATACCTGCACCCATACCTGAACCCAGCATCCTGGCCACCCCTGCCTAGCACCCACCCACCATGCCATGGAGCCAGCTTGGCAGCTCACCATGGCACCACCCCTCACAAAGCCTCCCTCCCTTCCTGCCCCTTGCTCAGCATGCTCGCTCTCCCCCGCACGCATGTACGTATAACGACATCCTGTCACTATTCGTGAAGCCACCCCATCCTGTCACTTTCCTACCCTCTCGCCATCTCGACATTTGCCACAAGTGGGTCACCATTTCGGTAGGTACCCACTTACGAGTAATGCATGTCACAGGATACCGCACAGCATGACAAAGAAATTGTTTAACTTCAGTGATGAATGCCACTGCTCACAGGACAGATTTATTGCTACTTTTACATAAGAAAGCACATTGATGAAACCTAGAAGTAGACTAAAGTAATAAAACAATGGAAAGGCATGTCAGCTGAGAACTAGAGACACGAAAGTGCAAAATAACATATTTAAATGCTTACAGTGTATGAAATGGTGTAGAAAATTAACTACATTGGAAACAGGAATAAACCTGTGCTTAACATGTAAAACATTGATTTTAGGCATAAAACAGTATGTAGGAAAAAAAAGGACTGAAAAAAGAAATGCAAACAGATATCTCTTAAAGTTACATGCAACAATATCACAACTGCATAATACAAAGCAGGTTTAAAATCAAAATCTCTTTTATGGAGGGAGGCAAGCTAACACAGATTTAGTTTTTGTGTTCATTGATTAATTTAATAGAGATTATCAAGCAGCATTGCATGTAATAAATGAAACAAAAGTGAAGAAGTGGTATGATACTAAGGAAGGTGAATACCATAAAAGATAAAAAATATTTGTAACACAAACATGTGAACATGTTCTCCTAACACTTTACTGATGTTTTATGTACAACAACACTGATGACCTCAAGATTATCTTCCCCCACATTATGACTATTCCCCACTTCCTCTACCATGTTGGAGGAATATATTGATGCTTCCTTTGCCCCAAACTTTGATAAAAGCAACAGATGTATGTCATACTCAGGGATCCCCACTTATGATTTAGGAATAGTACCAAATTACTTTATCCTGGGTCACACTGTATTTTGTACTACTAATTATTTTTTCTTTTGTTTACCTGGCACTGGGACTTGAGACCATCCTAGGACATTACAGCTTTTAGTTTCATACTCCAGCCATAGCAGCAAAAGTGATGCTGTGCTATGAGTGGATTTTAACCTTGTGCATATATTTGCTTATTATGTGACTTTTACATTCCTAGTTGGGCTCATATCATTTTTTTTCCTCTTCATATGTCTACTACAAAACATACAAAATCCATTAAATAGCTCAAAGTACATTGTACAAATATACAATACATATATAACAAAGAAAATAATAAGTAACTAATCTGGCAGTACAAATGCTACTAAAACTTAAATTATCAAAAGGTCTCCTTATAAAATAAGCTTTATATGCCCAAGAAGTCAACCATCATTATTTTTATTAAGGGGAGTTCACAACACATTACAGAAAGGTGTCCATATTTGAGCAAATATGTCTATTTGTTTAACATTCAGATAAAACACCCTTTCAGTTAGATGTATATCTGACATAGCTTTGATCCAATTGCTAAAATTGGGTGGATCCTTATCTTTCCATTTCATGAGTATTATTTTAAATGCACTTACAAGGGCAATATTAATAAGGGTTCCGGTAGAGGGCTGCACATTCATAATGGAACCTCCATATCAGAGCAGCATCCAAAAAGGATTTTTATAAAGTTTTCTAGAAGTACTCTGGGACAAAAATGATAATATTAAGTTCCACCAGGTATCCAATGCAGGGCACATAATTAGCATGTGCTCTAAGGTACCACACTACTGTCGACATCGTGGACAGGTATTAGAAATAGCAGGGTTCATTAAACTAAGCCACCGTGGAATTTAATATATGCGCTGAAGTATGTTAAACTGTATTTCCCTAAATCTGGCAGATTTTAATTCCCATCCCTTTATGTTTATAATTTTTTTCCAGAGGGAAACAAGGATATTTTGCTCTAATTGCATTTCCCATTTTGATTTTAATTCAATGGACACTGGAGAAATATCCAAAAAGTAACACTTTATAAATATTTGAAATTATTTTATGGGGTTGCGGTAGTGTTAGGATGTTTTCAATTTGTTCTAATTTCTCATTTTTCTCAGGGTGAAAATATTTCAGAATGAAATCCCTTACTTGTAATTAACTGTAAAACTGATTATTAAGTAAATTATATGTATCCTTTAGGGATTCAAAATCAATAACTTGATCATCCAAAAGTAGTTGATTAATCTCTGTTAGCCTTTTAGAGTACCAATTGTTGAAAATATAATCAGTAACTGAAGGTAAAAAATGGGAGTTTAAGTGTATGGGTGAGTGCTTGGAACATTGAAGAGAACTAACTTTCCCCAAGATTCTATGCCAACTATGAAGCACAGTTTTGGAGCAAAAGGAGAAAGTATTCAATTTATGGCTATATTTGCCAGCACATAAACAATGCTTTATATTATTATATGGGGAACAAAAAGTTTCCATATTAAATGAGTAATCTATCTCAATTTGGTTGAACCAATTATATGTAGCCACTAAACTGGCAGCAGAAAAATAATTCTTAAAACAAGGCAGTGCAAGACCAACTTCTGTAACTGAGGGTTAAAATGTCTTTATTTTTAGTCTTTGTTTCTTGCCCTTCAACAAAAAAAACAATTAATTAATGCATCAAGTCCCTTAAAAAAATCATTTTTGATAATAGGGATATTCTGAAACATAAATCAAAATTTCGGGAGACTATTCCTTTTGATGGTGTTGTCCAACCAATAAGTGTTAGGGAAAGATTTTCCCATCACTTAAGTATCTCTTTGGTGTCCTGTATTAATGTGTCCAGATTTAAAGCCTGTAAGTTTTTTACTTCACTATCAATAGAGATACCCAAATAAAGAATTTCTGAGACCTTTTTAATTTTAGATTAGGGGGCGGTTTAAATGGATCAGTATGACCTTTTCTTTCCATAAGTTCCGGCTTATCCCAATTAACTTTGTAGCCCGAGGCCAAGCCAAATTAAAAACATAGACTTTAATGGCAGATAAGGACTGATTGGCCCACCTAGTCTGCCCATTTTTCTACCTACAGGATAAGCTGCAGATCCTAGTTAACCAACAGCCTATTTCTTCCTACCCCCCCACAAGAATTGCCTTACATCTGTCCCATGTATTCTTAAATTCTCCCATGGTTTTAGACCCCACAGCCTCCTTAGGAAGGCTGTTCCATGTGTCCACCACCCTCTCTGTGAAGAAATACTTCCTCACATTTCCCCTGATCCACCCCACCATCTTTAAATTGTGTCCCCTTGTTCTTTCATGTCTCTTTTTCTGTAAGATCCTACCCTCTTGGACTTTGTTGATTCCACTGAGGTACTTAAAAGTTTCTATCATGCCCCCCCTCCCTCTTTTCCTTAAGGGTATACATATTAAGCTCCTTTAGTCTCTCCTCGTATGGCTTCTCTTGCAGACACTGCACCATTTTAGTTGCCCTCCACTGGGCTGCCTCTATCCTGTCTATGCCCTTGCAGAGATGGGGTCTCCAGAACTGGATGCAGTACTCCAGATGGGGTCTCACCAACTGTCTGTATAAAGGGATAACAACTTCCTGTTTTCTGCTGGTGATGCCTATCCCTATGTATCCCAGTATAACCCCAGCCCTCCCTACTGCCTTCTCACATTGCTTGCTAACCTTAAGGTCATCTGATATGATTACCCCCTGGTGCCTTTAGATTTTTGTTGTTATTACTACCCCCCATTGTGCAATCTTCCCCGGGATTTTTTTTGCCAGGTGCATTATTTTGCACTTCTTTGCATTGAATCCAAGATGCCATACTTCTGACCATTCCTCCAACCTTGCCAAGTGCCTTCTCATCCTTTATACTCGTTCTTGTGTATCAACCCTGTTGCAGATCTTTGTGTCATCTGCAAAGAGGCATAATTTTCATTGCAGTCCCTCTGCAGTGTCACTTATAAAGACATTAGAAAGGACTGGACCCAGTACTGAACCCTGTGGTACCCCACTAGTATCCCCTCTTTCTTCCAAGTGGACTCCATTTACAATTACCTTCTGGGTCCTGTTGTCCAGCCAATGTGTTACTCAGACTACCATCCTGGGACCAACTCACAGGCTGGTTAATTTGACTAGTAATCTTTTGTGTGGGACTATGTCAAATGCCTTGCTAAAGTCTAGGTAGGCGATGTCCACAGCCCCTCCCTGGTCTACTACTTTGGTCACCCATTCAAATAAATCAATTAGATTCGTCTGACATGACCTTCCCACTGTGAACCCATGCTGCCTTGGGTCCTGTGCCCCGCTGGCCTCTAGGTACTCAACAATTCTTTCCTTCAGAAGTGATTCCATTACTTTTCCTACCACTGAGGTCAAACTGACAGGTCTGTAGTTTCCTGCCTCTGTCTTGCTATCACTTTTGTGAAGGGGAATCACATCCACCTTCCTCCAGTCCTCAGGTACCACACCATCCTCCCATGATTTATTAAAAAGGGTAGTCAGTGGTTTCACTAGTTCTCCCCTTAATTCTCTTAGAATTCTACGGTGAATTCCATCAGGCCCCATTGCTTTGTCCACCTTCAGTTTTAGGAGTTCTTTCAGAACCCTTTCTTCTGTGAAAGGAATGGGATTGACGCCCCCATCCAGAGTGCTTCCCCCTCCTCTTTTGTGAATACTGAGCAGAAATATTCATTCTGCATCCCTGCTTTTTTACTGTCCCTCTCTGCCCACCTACTGTCCATTATATTCAGCCTCGCTATCCCTCCCTCGGTCTTTCTACACTCCCTGATGTACATATAAAAGGTTTTATTCTCCTTCTTAACTGAGTTGGCTATCTTTTCCTCAGTTTTGACCTTTGCTATTCTGACTTCCCTCCCTGCTTCCTTCTGCCTTAACTGGTACAGCTCACTGTCCTGCTCCTTCTGTGTTTCCTTATACTTTCTGAATGCTATCTTTTTCTCTCTGACTTTCCCTGCCACCTCTTTTGAGAACCATAGTGGCTCTTTCTTTCATTTTGACTTGTTTATTTGCTTAACACACAGGCTTGTTGCCTCTGTGGTGGCAGTTTTGATGTTTTCCCATTGTTGCTCCACCCCTCCTTCAAGCCTGTTTGCTAGTGCTTTTCTAAGGCACTCTCCCATCTTGCCAAAGTCAGTCCTCCTGAAGTCCAGTACCCTCACTTTTGTATGGCTTAACTCTATAGCTGTTTTATGTGAACCACACTGTTTGATGGTCACTTGTTCCCAGATGGCAACCCACTTCTAAATCTGAGATCCTCTCACTATCCCCATTTCAGAGTATGAGGTCTAAGAGTGTTCCCTCATGAGTGGGTTCAAAACTAACTGTCTGAGGCATGCCACCTGTAGGGCATTGAGAATGGACTTGCTTATGGATGTGGCTACAGCAAATGTGTTCCAGTTAACATCTGGCATATTCAGGTCTCCTATCAATAGAATCTCCCCTTTCTCTGCCATCCTAAGAATGCCTTTTATCATATCCTTGTTCATTCCCTCCCCCTGACATGGGGATCTGTACACAACCCCTGTGAAGATTGAGGTGCTATTTCCAGTCTCTAAAGTGACCCACAGTGCCTCCTCTCCTCCCTGTTTACTCTTTGATTCAGTTGCTTTTATCCCTTCCTTTACATAGAGAGTTACTTATAGAAACTTAGAAACATAGAATTTGATGGCAGATAAGGACCGCTTGGCCCACCCAGTCTGCCCATTTCCCTACCTAATGGATAAGCTGCAGATCCTAGTTAACCAGCAGCCTACTTCTTTCTACCCCAACCCCCTAAATTTGCCTTATGACTGTCCAATGCATGCTTGAATTCAACCACTGTTTTTGACTCTATAACCTTCTCTGGAAGGCCGTTCCATGCATCCACAACCCTCTCTGTGAAAAAATACTTCCTTACATTACCTCTGAGCCTCCCCTACTCGATCTTCAGATTGTGCCTCCTTGTTCTTGCACACCTCTTTTTTTGAAAGATGCTACCATCTTGGACTTTGTTGATTCCCTTGAGGTACTTGAACATTTCTGTCATGTCCCCCTCTCCCTCCTTTCCTCGAGGCTACACATATTAAGCTCCTTTACTCTCTCTCTCCATATGTCTTCTGGTGCAGACCCTGCACCATTTTAGTTGCCCTCCTCTGGACAACTTCCATCTTGTCTATGTCCTTGCAGAGATTGGGTCTCCAGAACTGCACACAGTACTCCAGATGGGGTCTTATCAGCTGTCTGTACAGAGGAATAACAACTTCCTATTTTCTACTGGTGATGCCTCTCCCTATGCATCCAAGTATCCCCCCCTGGCCCTCCTTACTGCCCTTTCACATTGCTTGCCAACTTTTAAGCCATCTGATATGACTACCCCCAGGTCCCTTTCCATTTTTGTTGTTGTTAGTATCTCACACCCCCCATTGTGTACTCTTCCCCTGGGTTTTTGTTTCCCAGGTGCATTACCTTGCACTTCTTAGCATTGAATCTAAGCTGCCATACACTTGACCATTTCTCTAACCTTGCCAAGTCCCTTCTCATCCTTTCCACCCCACCTTGTGCATCAACACTGTTGCACATCTTTGTGTCATCCACAAAGAGACATACTTTTACTTCCAGTCCCTCTGCAATGTCACTTATAAAGACATTGAAGAGGACCGGTCCTAATACTGAGCCCTGCAGTACCCCACTAGTAACCCCCCTTTCTTCAGAGTGGACTCCATTTACTATCACCCTCTGTGTCCTATTCTCCAGCCAATTCTTTACCCAGGCTATCATCTTGGGACCCACTCCCAGGCTGGCTAACTGGTATATTAATCTTTTGTGTGGGACTGAGTCAAATGTATTGCTAAAGTCTAGGTAGGCCATGTCCACAGCCCTTCCCTGATCTACTACTTTGTTCACCCAGTCAAAGAAATCTATTAGATTCATCTGGCATGACCTTCCAGCTGTGAATCCATGCTGCCTTGGGTCCTGTGCCCCTCTGGCCTCTAGGTACTTGACAATTCTTTCCTTCAGAAGTGATTCCATCATTTTCCCTATCACTGAGGTTAAACTAACTCCTCCCCCTCTTTTCTCCTCCCTGTCTCTCCTGTAGGTTATGTACTCTGGTAGGTTAACAACCAGTCATGGTTCTCTGTGTACCATGTTTCTGTGACTGCTACAATATCCAGACATCCCTCTTCCATCAAGGCCACCAGTTCAGGGAGCTTGTTGCCCTGACTACGGGCATTGGTACTCATTATCCTCCATTTCCTGATGGCCTTACTCCTTTTTGCCCCATCCCTGTCTTCTTACCTTTGTCAGTTTCTCCATTTACCCCTGCCCTTCTCCCTAGTGACAACTCTATCTTGGTGCTTACCTCCCTTACTACCGTGACATTTTTTGGAGGGCACTAGGATTTCCCTGCTCCTTTCCAGTGCCTCCCCCTTGGCTAGTTTAAATGTTTGCCAATGAAGCATTTAAACCTATCACCTAGGATCCTGGTTCCCCTCCTGGACAAATGCAGCTTATCATGCCAGAATATGCTCACATCACTCCAGGTGGACCCCCAGTCCCCAATGAAGCCAAATCCCTGAGCTCTGCACCAGTTTTTCAACCACTAGTTGAATCCCATGGTGTGAAGCACCCTAGTCTTCCCTACACCATAGAGAGGCAGCACCTCCGAGAAGGTTACTGTGTGTGTTACTTGTCTAACTCCCTTCCCCAATTCCACAAACTCTTCCTGCACTGCTCTGATCCATTTCTTAGCCAGGTCATTTGTCCCTCAGTGGGCAATGACATCCAGCTTCCTCCCCTGTGCAGCTGCTCCAGTGATCTGCAGGATTTGCTACCTGTCCCTCCATGCCATGGCACCAGGCAAGCACCTTACCTCCCTCTCCCCTTCCTTCCCCAGTTCTTACTTCCTAACAATGAAGTCCCCCACCAGGAGTTGTTTCCTTCCCCTGTGGTGTCCCATGCCACCCTCCTGTGGGTCTCCTTTGTGGAGGTTCCCAGCATCTTCCTTGGTCACCACTGTGGGTGTCTCCATAGAGGAACCACACTTTGCCAGAATGGCATAGGAATTGCGGAGAGGTGCAACTGGAGGGATACACCTCTGTTCCACCACCCTCACCCTCCCTTAGACCACTGTGTTCCTACCATTTCTCTTTCTTGGCAACCGCTGAGGCAACAGCAGTAGCCCTGTTGGTTCCTGGATGGAAGAGGAGGTCCCACAAATCCTGGTCAACTCAGCCTGGAGATTAACAACCTCCCCCATCAGCCCAGAGAGGTGCCTACAGATGGGACAACACCACATCCTCCAGAACGTCTCCCGGAAGACTGCTGCTCCATAGCCACTGCACTGCATCACTCCCATCACATCTAATTTCTGGCCCCTTCACTGTTGTTTGGAATCCTTACTCTTTCCTCTGTTTTTTTCTTCTCGCTATACTTACTTACTGCCTCTGTGCCCTTTAAGCTCCTGAGCATCCTGTTCTAAGACAAGAAGATCCTATATTTCTCAGTAGACCCCTTACTTGCTCAGAGGCAGACCTCCAGCAGCTAGAGGGGGCCAGAGAGCTACTCTTACCCTTCTAGGATGGTGAGTCTTTGGTGGCTCTGTGATCACTCACTTCCTGCTCCCAAACAGGAAATTCCTGTTGTAAGTCAAATTCTTTGCCTATAAAAGTAGAACTAGCTTTGAGTGGGAGGGTGGAGGGTAATATAATCCCAGTAAAGAAGTCCAGTCACACAGCTCTCCTTCAACCTGGTATTCTCTGCTATGCCACTGGCAGAATCTTTCTAAGGCAGTGCTTAAATCTAGCTTACTTCTAGCTAAGCCACTCCCCCACTTACTAGATCTTTCTACATGTAATTAAATTGCACAGCTAGCAAGCTCCTTCAACCACCTGAGATTTACACCTAGATAACTTCTCAGATAACCTTTCACTTCAGCTAACTCAGACAAACACACTTTTTTTTGTTTGTTTATTTTACCCTAAATTGAAGGTCCCAGTATAAGAGTTCTTCTTCCTTAGTCCCATTAGAAAAGTTCAGTCACACAGCACTCCTTCCTCCTAGTGTTCTCCGATAATTTCATAAATAGAGGGAAAGGAGGAATTCAAATTATTAACATAAATCAGTGAGTCATCTGCAGACAAACTAATATAATGTTTCACATTATTTATACATGGACCTTTAATATGTGGTGACATTCTAATTGATAAAGCAAATGGCTCAATTTCTAAAGCAAAAATAAGTGGGGACAAGGGGCAGCCTTGATGGGTTCCTCTAGAAATGGGCAAGGGTAAAGACATTTCTTGATTTGTTTTGATCCTGGCCATGAGGTCAGAGTAGAGCACCCCAATCCACCCACAAAAACAGTGGCCAAATCCAAATTTGGGAGAATGACTTTAATATATTCCAACTCCTGATGATCAAATGCTTTTTCAGCATCTAATAAGAATATAGAAAGATCTGAGTTGTTATAGTAATCAATAATATTCAGCATTCTTCTTATATTGGAAGAAAGTGATCACCCTTTAATAAACCTGTTTTGGTCAGAATGGATTAAATAAAGAAGTACTTTCTCTAACCAGGTGGCCAGAACCTTAGTCAAGTTTTTGCGTTCGAGTTAATAAGTGAATTGGGTCTATATGAACTAACCAGGATTCAATTTTTAAGTTTTTTCAGAAAGACATGAATGTTAGCTTCTTTAAAAGATGGAATAAGTCATTTTACTTGAAATACATAATCAAATAGAAGGGGAGCTAGTATGTCTGAAAATGCTTTGTATAAATCCATAATAAGTCCATCAGGACTGGGAGCTTTGCCCGAGGGCAAAGCTTTTATCACTACCTCTGTCTCACTTATAGTAATTTCTGCTTCTAGGACTGAAAGTTGCTGTAAATCAACATTGGGAAAACTAAGTTTGGAAATAAAGTTATATATATTTTCAGTAGTGCGTGTACTATCTGACGAATACAGTTATTGATAATTATGTTTAAAAACATTATTAATTTCTATAGGAGAGTTGACAATTTGGCCCAGATTATCCTGTATTGCAGAGACTAAATGGTTTTGCTGCTGATCTCTAAGTTTCTATGATAGTAATTTGTTAGTCTTGTCACCTATAATGTAATAACTGTATTTAGAGTATAGAATTTGTCTTTCCGCTTCTTCACTGAGCAAACTATTCAGTTGCTCTTTACATGTGACTAGTTGCTTAAATATAATTGGATCACAAGTCTGCATATGAGGTTTCTCCTTGTGATGAATTTCTGTTTCTAACTCTTGAATTCTCTTGCACCTTTTCTAATTTTGTTTAATCTTAAAAGACCTAACGCAGCCCCTTATATGTGATTTAAATTCCTCCCATAAAATCCCCATATTAGTATCCCTCATAGGATTGTTACTGAAAAAAATGTCTATATCTAACCCCATCTGCTTAAAGAAATTAGAGTCTTTCATAAGTAATGGATCAAATCTGAATTTATCAGCTATGATCTATCTGCATAATGTAAACTAAGCAGAGAAGGGGCATGATCTGAAATGATAATGCTGCCATGATTATCTTTAACCACTTGATACTGGCAAGATTCTGAAATTAGAAAAAAGTCAATCCGGGAATAAGATGAATGCACAGGAGAATAATAAGTAAAATGCTGAGACTTAGGATTCCAGACTTTCCATAAATCTGTTAAATGGATATCTTGCATAAATTGTGCAACAATAGATGCAGCAGATGCTCTCTGATCCAGTTCTATGCTGTATTTATCTAAAGAGGGATTTAAAGTGAGGTTGAAGTTCCCTCCTGTAATATAAGGAGTGGGAAAAGAACTGAGCTTTAAAAAAAATTTGAAAAAAGCAGAAGAATTTTCATTAGGGCCAAATACATTCCTTTAGTATAAACTTGACCTGCTAGTGTAATACAAACAATAATATGCCTGCCTTCCTTATATATAATTTGTTTATTAATTTGTATATTTAAAGATTTTTTAAAGAATATGAACACACCTCCAGAGTTATTTTTATGTGGCCCATTTATACCCAATCCCCATCTTTTGGAGTAAAATAGAAATTCTGAATAGGGTAAATGAGTTTCCTGAATAAGAATGCAGTTAACCCCCTTTTTATCTAGCCAATTAAATTTTATGGTGCTTTGTAATGATCTAACATCCCTTTGACATTTCAGCTGGCACAGTTCCGTTGACTAGCCATTCCTTCATAATGAATATAAAAAAAAAATTAAAAAGAAGCAAAAAAAAGGAGAGGAAAAAGGAAAAAAACAACAAAAAAAATACACAACCTAGTAGAATTTGTAATTTGCCAGCATTTTGTGCAACATACAAACATTTGAGCATTCCATACACCATTAAATCTGAAAGATACACATATACCAATCCCTCCAATCCCCAACTACATACATTTACCCAATGGAAAAATATTATTTTATCTTGGTTATGCAGCATCTCTAAACAAGCAATATGTCTATACTTATGTTTTTCTTGTAAGTTATATAAGGTCAAAAAAAAATGCATAGCCTTAAGGTTACAAGCACTTAAAACACTTTTCCCAATATGGTAATTGTAAATAGGTGCCCAATCTAAAGTAAACAAGACCCATTTGTAGTAAAGCCAACACATACCCAGACATGGTGTCCCCCTCCCCCAGTACTTAGTCCAGATGGGTATCATTTGTTCATTCCCAGTATGGCAGAGACAAGGTCCAATCCCCCCCAGAGAAAATTAAGAAAACATAATTTAAGCTGAAAGAAAAAAAAACACCCTTATTCATTGTAATTAAATTAGACTATAAAAATTCCTAAATACTACAATGAATTTAGTCCAACTTTTGTCCAACTTTAGATCAACTTAAGCAGTCTGGGAAAAGCTGCATCCATTCCAAATTGCTTATCTGAAATAGCATATCTTAAATGTTAGTGACCAGATGTAGGAGTGAATGCGGTCTGAGGATTCATTAACATTTTTATTGAAGGTCAGGGAATGTAAATAAGCTGTGGCTTTCTTAGAATCCAAAATAGTTGAAGTTTTGCCATGAACAAAGATCCACAGCTATGCTGGGTAAAGCAAATAATGTTTAATTCCCTTCTGCCGTAATTGCTGTCTGATCTGATGAAAGGAGCTATGCTGTTGCATTGTAGCGACAGATAAGTCAGGGTATGCTGAAACTCTAATGTTTTCATAAGAAAGACCTTTATGGATTCTGACATATTGTAGAATTGCCTTCTGGTCCTGAAAATGTTGAGGCCACTCAAATACTGGTCTGATATTAATTTCATTGGTGGGTTTAACATGATGGAATCTCTCCTTCCCACCTCTCACCCACCATCCCCGATCAGCTCTGTCGAGCACAGTTCTCACCTCTGGACAGTGGAGTATTAAAGCGGTAGTAAGAATTTTTTCAAAAAACTGCAGGGGGTCTTCCTTTAGTTCAGTACCATGAGGAAGATCAATTAGTTTGATTTTTGCTCTTCTCAGATCAGGGACCATCAGGTTCTATGCTCTCTACAGCCACTAAATTCCCTGAAACTGATGTCAGTACTGACTTCATGACTGAATCTGTGAGAGAGAAGGTGAAACAAACTAATGGAGGGGTAGTAGCAGCAGTAATGGATGGGAAGTCTAGTGGAGGAATGCATCGAGAACATCATTTTAACAAAGCTAGTTCACAGAGTTCTACACAGGCTGACTTTATTATATCAGACACTTCACAAAAATCTTGCAATATGAGTGACCATGTTACTGAAACACCTCTGCTAAATGTCTTTAGTGTGTTTCAGGTAGAGATTCAAAATGAGATTCAAAATGGTTTTGCTGCTATTACATCATCACTTTCAGACTTTTCAAATGTTCTTAATATCATTCAGCACAAAATGGAAACTCTTACTATAAGAACCATAGAAGCTGAAACTCGTATTAGTGTAATGGAAGATAAAATGTCTCCCCTCATTACAAATCAGTCTGAACATGATCAGATTCTGCTTCAGCACCAACATAAAATTGTTGATCTAGAGGACTCATATCCATCTGAATAACCTTACAGTTAAGTTCTCTTTGAGTTATCACCAATTTACCTTGGTTCATTATATGTTGAATGCATTGAGCCAAGTTTTTCCCTTAGCGTGTTTAGTTGGATGGGTGAGTTCAGGCTGACTGCTACTTTTCCATCTATAATCATTAAATTAAACATTGAACTATGCTTATTAGACAAAAAAAAAAAGATCACACAATGAATGATGGGAGTGTGATGCTTGTCCAGCTGGTTATGATTGTGGTATGAGATTTGTAATATATTTATTTTATTATTTATTTATTTATTTATTTTATTTGTATTTTGGTAACTGGGTAAGCCCACTGAGACCAGAGGTCTCTTTTTCAGGGGTGACCCAGAATTAGTTACTGAGAAAGACACACAATAACATTCTTTACAGAAAAAATATAGTAGTTAATTGTCTCACGTAACACAGTCTGTGCTATGGGTGCCCCCCACTCCCCAAGAGATCTGTTACAGGAACTGACCAGGAGGTCTCTGTAATGTAATTAACTTCCTTGAGAAGTTGCATTGCATGGCCTTTTTATGACCTCCTGCCTCTGAAGTTGGGAAGCTAAATATGCATTTTTTACAGGACAGGGCATGGCTATATTTGCACCTAAGTGACGTATGGCAGAGTTGTAAAAACCTTTGATGTTCATTGGGAAAATAAGAAACCAGCCACCAGTTCAAAGGAGAGGCTTGATTAAAGACTGTCATAATCTGAGAAATTATTTTTTGCTGAAGTCACATTATTGAAAATATCTCTTGAGAGGAAATCATTGTCTGTATATTTTTTTTATATTCAAAAAGGAGGCGCTAGATGAGTCACAGAAGTGGTGTGAGAGAAACGCAGTTTAAACTAAGACTTGTGTCTGATCTTTGTGACATATCATTTTGGGACTCTATAAAGACACAGCTCTTTAATTTACTGCACTTATAGAGGTAATACATTAGATTGAAAAAGTCTAAGTCTATGTTGGTAGGAGTTTGTCTGTAGTTTTCTTTGCTTTTCTTTTAAGTGATTGTATGCTCTTTGATATATTGTTCTGTGTTACAATTTTCATATTTATATCCATTTTTTTAGTAAATGTATTATTTGAAAGACTAGCTGTCTGAAAGTTTTTTTTGCATGTGATGTATAGAGGGTTAAGACTGACAAAACTGTTCAAAATCTTGATGGTGTTACTAAACTGGGTAAAGGTAAGAATATACTTAAGGTCTTTTATAGAGTTTTAACGGGTTCATTTTGGATATCTGGTTAGGTACCCTTAGGCAAAAGATATATTGCATCCTCCTGAAGAGAATGTTATCTGAGCCTGTACAGCTGGATATGCTAGCATAAGGTTCACAGTTTGAAGCGCCCCCAGAACTTGAGACTAAAGGTGATTTGGACCCAAAAGCAGACAGGAGGGTTTCCCTGTCTGTTACCTGTTCACACTCTTGCGCTCAGAGGTTGGCACTGTGGGAGCAGAGGGTCTGACCTGCTGAGTGCATTTGTGACAGATTTGGTTAGCAGCAGTGTGATAAATTTGGTAACACAAACTTTAACTGTTCAGTGTGTCAGCTTAATACTATACAGCTCACTTGCAAAATAAGGCAGTGATTTATTTTTAAAAAAGAAAACAGAGCTATAACAGTTTGCTTCCAGTCAAGTTCCTACCTGTTTTATTGTGCAAGGAGAGAGGAGTCCTGCATAAGGGGAGAGTCATCAAGCAGAACCTCATGGATGCTCTGATGGCCGCTGATGCCCACAGTGTTGAGTCGCAGACTGTGACTGTAAAGGACTAAACCTTGCATGTGGAGGGGCCAGTGTCCAGTTCAGTGTCCAGATCCAGTGAGGAGGACAGCAGGGCCAGTGCACGCCCAGGGCCACAGCAGCAGGGCAAGGTCATCAGCATTCTGGAGCCAGAAGCAATCAGGCTTCAGATTGAGTTGTGCAGAATGGAGCTGGAGTTCCAGAGGAAGGCTGAGCTGGAACAGCGAGAAGCAGAGCGAGAACAGAGAGTCACAGAATAGAAGATGGAGCAAGAACAGAGACCCACAGAGGACAAGAGGGAGCAAGAAAAGCAAGCTGCAGAGGAGGGAGGGAGAACAGACAGAAGCAAAGTGAGAGAGAGAGGAGCTGCAAAGGAGAAGAGGGAGCATGAACAGTAAGAGGCAGACTGGGAAGAGTGTGTGTACCAGAGGCAACATGAACTGGAGAAGCTATGACTGCAACCACCAGCGCCAGAGCAGGTAAGTGGCTTGTGTTTAACTGGAACTACAGGACTGGGTTGGAAATTGAATTCTACATTGATAGCTGAATGTAAAGAGGGGGAGAATATGGATGCCTTTTTAAATTCCTTTGAAAAAGTTTGTATGCAGGCAAACATTCCTAGAGGGTCCTGGAGCTTCCAGCTATCCCTGCCACTTACTGGGAAAGCTCAGGATGCCTTGGGTCAAATGGACAATGAGGACAGTAATGGTTACAGAAAACTTAAAGCTGCACTTTAAAAAAAGTTTGATTTAACTGCTGAAGCATACAGAGCTAAATTCCGTAAGCTCAGGAGAAGCTCTGACATAAACTATGAGGAGCTAGCCACAAAACAACATCAGTGTTTAAAATGTTGGTAGGAAGGAATTGAAGCAAACTGTGTAGATAAAATTGAAAATACTATTTTGTTAGAACAGTTTTTTGGAGCATGCCCCAGCAGAGGTGAAAACCTGGCTGGGTTGGAAATTGAATTCTACATTGATAGCTGATAGATCCCAATACAGTGCAAGAGGCTGCTGAACTCTTGGACTGCTATGCCAAGAGCAGACCTGCTTTGAGAGCGAAAAGGATGGGTGTGGCAGCACAAAAAGGGAAAAGTGCACCTTCAGGGCAGCTAAAACCCTCTCTGCCTCCACTGAAACCAGTTAGCCCCAGATTTCAGGGAAAAGATTTCTCTGAGAAAAGAAACGAATGTTGGGTCTATAAAGAAACTGGGCATATTGCCAGACAGTGTCCCAAAAGGGTGAGCAATATGCAACATGGGGTTAGGAAAGGACTGGGTTGTTTGTGTGTCCCTGGATGCATGCCTGTGAACATGAGGGAACACATGCACCCAGTCATGGTGAATGGTGTACAGACACAAGGGTTAAGGGGAACAGGGGCATCCCTGATGTTGGTAAAAGGGGATCTAGTAGAGCCTGGTCAGCTTATAGCCAATACATATGTAACTGTACAAGACTTCACTGAGGAGGAGAAAACATTGCCACTTGCTAATGTTCTCCTAGACTGGGGGAAACAGGAGAACTGTGTAACAGGTGGCTGTAGCCAAAACTTTACCAGTGAAGGTCATCCTTGGCAACAATCTCAAACAGGGGATGGTGTGTGCAGTTACCCATAGCCAAGCAGCAAGGGAAAATTGTAGTTCCCTGGACACCACAGAAACCATTGTGGAAACTACTGGGAGGCTGGTTCTCTAGCCCGTGTCTCCTGATATGGAGACTAATGAAAAGGGGGTAGAAATGTCCCCAGTAGCAATTAATCAAACAGCTATGGAGGTTACTCCAAAGAGGAAGGGGTGACCCATTGTCAGAGAGTTAGGGATGACAGTGATCCTGAGTGCCCTGATGCTAGTGCTAGGCCCAGAATTACTATTGACCCAACTTCACCCAGCTAATTTCAGTCTTAATGAAGTTATCTTATGATAAAATTCTAAAGTTATTGATCATTTTAAACATAATTTGCCACACAAGATACAATACTAGTATGCTGCGTCAAGAGTGTTTTAACATTTATATGGTGAATGTAGTCATAATTTAAATAGAAAACAGTTGTCCTTGTAATGTCAATGTTAATTATGTGTGTGTATCACTTTAATATGGTTTGCTTAAAAAGGTAGTACCTGCTTGTGTAATTAAGTTTCATCCCTCAGTAGAAGGCCCGAGTATGGGGCCAAGGCACTAAGGGAGCTAGAAGGAGAAATAAACTCCAGTAGCCACGCACCCATTTCCTGTTTGTTATTTTATTGGGCATGCAGATACAAAACTTGAAAATACTATTGAACTTACTGGGATAGCCATTCCAAGTATTGAAGTACCCAAGGTTTTCCGTGTCACACCTGAAAGTTTTTCCAGGGTAGTGTAGTTTTGCAGCATGACATATCAGGTGCAGCCAAGCTCCAACTGGAGTAATCCTTCAGGTAAAATTGGAAAGACATTTGAATGGCTCAGAGAAGAAATTATCTGAGAGCAGTCATAAGTGGAGAAGTTACAATCACTTGAATTCTTGGTTTGCTTGTGGTTTAAATTAATCCAAGCACATGGCTGCCTGCTGGATTTTTCCAATAATTTCTACTTCTGATGTACTGTCAATCGATGTTCCAACACCCTAGCATAGAATAGCATAGACTGTTAAGTGCGCTCTTGTTTTTTTGATTATTTAACTGAAATATTTCTACCTTGTGAGGATTTTCCAGTCAGGATTTGAGTTCAGAACAAATTAATGCCACCATGAATGAAGTAGGGGGAGTGGCAGACAGGACCTTGAGTTTGGAAAAAGGCGAGAATGCTTATGATTGCCTGAAAGATCAAGCAGCTACTATTAAAAGATGGGAGGAGTTTAGAAGTAGCACTGTTAACACAGGATGCAGCATGGAAGATGATGGTGGGTTAAGTCTCTATTTCATTAATATGAAAAATTGAGAATTCAAGAGCTGAATAAGTATTATAATAAAGTCTTATTAGAAGACTATGTGAAGAAGGGGTTAACACCACACGGTTTGAGAATAGATAAAGAACCATTGTATGGTTTTCAAGATGAAATCTTGAAACAAGAATGGGAATCAGCAATTGTTATATATTTAAATGCTTTTATTAGAGTGATAATAAGAAAAGATGAAAGAGATTGAATACTGATAAAGAACTTAAAACCTTGAGAGAACACAGATACTTTATTATTTTAAGCAAAAAATATAAAGCCAGCACAAAACAAATTGAAAATGAACTGATTAAAAGGAAAAGAACAAAGCTGTTAAGAGACACAGGAGACTAGGAAAAATAAGAAATCTTTAAATTGGATCATCCTTAAACAACACTAGCCCACAAAAAAGAGGGAAGTGAGGAAGTAGGCAAAAGTCATGCAATTGGAGACATTGTTCTGAATCAGAGAATAACTGGAAACAAAACAAAGCAAAAAGGTAGTGACCATTGATAAAGAAGTTTCTATTGTTCCTGACCTAAATCTGAGTACTTCAACTCAAAGGCCTTTTTTAGTTCATCAGAGGGAGGAAGGAAGGAGATTATCCACCATCTGCCAAAATAAAACAACAAAGCAGAAATACAAACAAAAAGCAAGGAGAGGCAGATGAGGGAGGGTTAAAGGACAGATTGAGAAAACCACAGAAAGGCCAAGCAAAAACACTGCTGTAAATTTAACAGAATTAACATTATCAGACACTCTTGTGAAAGTATTAGAGAAGGGACTTTCATTTTCTCCAAGTCCAGCAGTATATTTCTTTAAGAACAGATGCGTTTAAATTAATTCAAAAATTAAATTAAAAATATTATTTCAAGACAAAAAACACAATAGGATACACAGAGAATTTCCAGGAACAGGTTAATGGATTTAATGGACACCATCTAAGTGACAGGACAGCTGAAATGACCCAAAGTATGGATGTCTATTTAAGTTTGGAAGAAAACAAAGCACAAATATGCATGTTGGATTGTTCAGACTTGGAGGATATGTTGAATGATTATGCTGACTATGTTGAATCAGAAACAGAAACAGACTTTGGAATTATGGAAACAGAAATTGTGGTAACAATTAAAAGAACTGATTGCTTTAAAAATAAATCCATTCTCACACGACAAATTACCAATGCAGCTATTTCAACTTTTGAAAAATCGGTAATGAGTGATATCAGTAAAATAGAGGCTGACTGGAAACCAAATGTGTTTAGCAACTTAACTCTATTAGAGAGAGATGCCTTAGCTGATTTTGAAATAAATCCAACGTATTAGTGAAATAATATGATTAAGGTGGGAATGTGGTGTTAATGAATGACAATTTCTATGTGACTAAAATAATGGCATTGCTTAATGATAGGAAAACATATGAAGTATTAAGAGGGGATCCAAAAACAGAATATGTGTTATTATTGTACAACACAGTGGATGATGTCTATACTAATGGGACTTTAACAGGTGAAGAAGCCTCTTTCATTAAACCAGTATTTCCTATAAGTCCCACATTTTATGGCCTACCTAAGGTCCATAGGGATCAGCAGTATCCACCTTTAAGACCTATAATCTCAGGAATCGATTCTATTACCTATAATTTAGGAAAGTACATCGATCATTTCTTTAAGAACTATGTGAGAGGAATAAAATCCCATATTAGGGACTCCATGCATTTCCTTCAACAACTAGAGAATGTAACATGGAAGGGAACATATAACTGGGCAACCATAGATGTGGTTAGCCTGTATACCTCCATTCCACATACTATGGGTTTGGAAGACACAAAGCATTATTTATTAAAAACTACCATAGGGGACATTGTGTTACAAGAAGTTTTGATGAATTCTTTAGAATTTGTGTTACACCATAATTATTTTGTGTTTAGCAAACAGTTTTATAGACAGGTTTGTGGTACAGTGATAGAGGCCTCAATGGCCCCATCATATGCGAATCTAACACTTGGGAAATGGGAGGAAGACAATATTTGGAATCCAGTGCAGAATACCTTCACCAACAGAGTGGTCAGGTGGTACCACTTTATGATGACATTATTTGTACATGGGATGGCACAGAAAGTGAATATATGGAATTCATGATATATATCAATAGCAGCTCAGATTGTTTAAAATGTACCCATAAATTTGAAAAAGAAACAAATTTGTTTCTAGATGTGGAACTGAAAGCCAGTCAGAATAGAATAAAAACAGCTGGTTATAGAAAAATAACGTCAGCCAATGCAATTTTGCATGTGGCCAGTGCACATCCACAAAAATTGATTGACTCGATCCCATATAGTCAACTATTATGAACCAAGAGAAATTGTTCTGAAACCACAGATTTTGAAAAACAAGCAGGTGAAATTGTACATAGATTCAGCGAAAGATGTTATAAGGAGAGTACATTGTTAGAGGCACATGATAAGACTAGAGCCTTAGAAAGAAAGAGCTTACTGAAATCCAAGAAGAAGGAACTACAAAACAAATATATTACTTTCTCCACTAAATATAATAAAATTGCTGGACAGGTGGGAAATACCATTCATAAATTTTGGCACATTATCAAAACAGATAATGTTCTAAGGGAAGAAATAGGAGAAAAACTTAGAATTACCTTTAAAAAAGCAAAGAATGTGAAGGATAGGATTACTAAAATTCATTTTAAAACATCACAGGTAGAAAGGCCATGATTCTGGCTACCCCCTAAACCTTTTGTTTTTTTTTCAAATGAAGAAATTGTAACATGTGCATTTATGCACAAGAGGGTAACACATGCACACGTTTTTCAAATCAAAGAAAGGTAAAGATTAATGGCTTTATCACCTGTGCAACAGGATTTGTAGTTTACATAATTTGGTGTGAATTTACAAATGTTATATAGGTAGAATGGTCAGGGCAGTGAAAACTAGGGTACAGGAACATGTAAGGGCTATCATAAATCATACTGATAGAAGCCCTTTTGTAGCACATTTTGTAGAATTCCATCATTCAAATCCATCGGGTTTAAAATTTATGGCATTGGAGAAAGCCCCACCAATGGAACATAGAGGAGATTGTCTCAATAAATTAATCCAGAAAGAAACCAGATGGATTGCATCATTGCAGTTCAGTCATTGGGTTTCAATGAATCAGTAGATTTTACTCCCTATGTTAAAGATTCATAAAAATAATCCAAATGTTATACTGTAAACTGATTCCCCATTGAGGAAATGCTCGGTATGATTTTATGATAAAATCTTACCTGTGTCGGATTTGTGTAGTTTGTTTTTTGGTTAGATGAATAAGAGATCTGTTTATATAAAATCTGTAATGCATATCAGTTTATGAATATAAGAGTTTAATATTTTATGTGTATACATTGTTGGTGAAATGGGAACTAATCCACCAGAGTACAAGTGTTGCATTAGTGAATGCTTTGATTCTCAGAAAATAATTCTGTTTGGTAAAAACTGAGAAAAATTAGGAAAAAGAGAAAAACTAATCTTCTAGTATTTAAGGAGAGGGATTGGATAGAGTAATATAAATTCTCTATCTTTCTTTTCTTTTTTTACAGACTCAATATGGAATACATAAAAAATATTGACTAAAAGATGCCTTGTAAAAGGAAATCATAGAAACAATAAATTAAGAAAAAATATTAATTCTTCCATTATTGATAAATCTGTATCTGAACACACGTCGAAGTAAAACTCAGCTAATTTCAGTCTTAATGAAGTTATCTTGTGATAAAATTCTAAAGTTATTAGTCATTTTAATCATAATTTACTGCACAAGAACAATACTAGTAAGAAGTGTCAAGATTGTTTTAACATGTGTATGGTGAATGTAGTCATTATAATTTAAATAGAAAACAGCTGTCCTTGTAATGTCAATGTTAATTATGTGTGTGCATCACTTTAATATGGTTTGCTTAAAAAGGTAGCACCTGCTTGTGTAATTAAGTTTCATCCCTCAGTAGAAGGCCAGAGTGTGGTACAGAGACACTAAGGTAGCTAGAAGGAGAAATAAACTCAAGCAGCCAAGCACATGTTTCCTGTCTGTTATTTTGCTGGAAGTGCAGATACAAAACTTGCAAATACAGGTGAAGGAGTATTGCAGGTCTTGTCACCAGTGCCAAGAAATAGGGAAGGCTGGTAAGAAAACCCAAGCCACCCTAATTCCATTGCCCATAGGGGAGGAGCCATTCCAGAGGATGGGGATGGATACTATCGGGCCTTTGAATACCCCCAGCTCCTCTGGGAAGAGGTTGATCCTGACTGTGGAGGATTATGCCATCCGGTACCCAGAGTCAGTCACCCTATCCTCACTGAGGACAGAAAAAGTGGCAGATGCCTTACTTGAGATTTTCTCCCATGTTGGGTTTCTGCAGGAGATTATCACTGATCAAGGGAGTTTCTTCATGTTGGACCTGACAAAATGTTTCTGGGAGAAGTGTGGGGTGGTGCAGAGGAGCATGACACCTTATCACGTACAAACCAATGGGCTTGTGGAAAGATATAATGGTACCCTGAAGTCAATGCTTTGAGCATTTGCTGAACAGCATGGGAGGGACTGGGAGAAATACCTTCCCTACCTCTTGTTTGCATACAGGGAGGTGCCCCAAGAGTCAACAGGATTTTCCCCCTTTGAGCTCTAATATGGATGCTGGGTACGTGAGCCTCTAGACTTGATCTGGGAGGACTGGGAAGGCAAGCATGCCACCCAGGGAACTGCCATAGTGGATTATGTTCTTAGGGTTAGGAAAAGGCCGATGGAGCTTATGAGGACAGCCCAGAGCAACATGGCAGCTGCCCAACAGATACAAAAACTGTGGTATGACCGCAGAGCCAGAGCTCGCTCATACACTGTGGGTCAGGAAGCCATGGTCCTTATTCCGGTCTAGAAAGACAAGCTACAGGCTGAGTGGGCAGGATTGTACAGAGTAGTTAGAAAGGTAAATGATGTGAACTATTTCATAGAGTTACCTGACAGAAGACATATAGAAAGAATGTACCATGCCAACATGATGAAGCCATATGCTAATAGGGCTGACATGGTGTTTGCAGTATGTAGTCCTGGGAAGGGGATGGATGAAGGAGACCCCCTTCTGGACTTGCTGGAAGAAAACAAACAGGAGTCCTCTGTGGAGGCAGTTAAATTGTCTCCCCAGCTGGCCCTGGTCAAGATCCAGGAAGTAAGGGAGGTTTTAAATGACTTTGCCCCACTGTATAGCACCAAGCCTGGACTAACCCCATTAGCAACACACGATGTGGAGACAGGGACACAGATGCCCATACGATGAACAGCATATTGGGTGTCAGAGGCTTCCAAAAGGACATTAGGAGGGAGGTGGAGGAAATGCCGGATTTAGGGGTAATCCAGAAATCCCACAGCCCCTCGTCCTCACCAATAGTCCCTGTGCCCAAGCCAGATGGCTCAACGCATTTCTGTGTGGACTATCATGGACTGAATGCAGTCACAAAGTCAGATGCTCACCCGATGCCCCGGATGGACAAACTCCTAGATAAGTTGGGAGGGGCGACCTACCTTATGACTATTGACCTGACAAAAGGGTATTGACAGGTAGAGTTAACTGACAGAGCTAGAGACAGGTCGGCCTTCATCACTCTGATAGGCTTATTTGAATTTAAAGTAATGCCTTTCAGAATGAAAAATGTCCTGGCCACTTTCCAAAGGTTGATGAACAAGGTGTTAAATGGTGCTGAGGAGTATGCTGTGGTGTACCTGGATGACAGTACCATCTTTAGTGCCAGCTGGGAGGAACACCTGTCCCACCTTAGGGAATTGCTGGGAAGGATACAGAGGGCTGTGCTCACTGTCAAAGCTGGGAAGTGCCAGGTTGCCATGGCTGAAGTGGCATACCTCAGGTATGTTGTAGGTCGGGGACAGCTCCATCCTAACCAAGTAAAAATAGAGGTGATCAAGGCATGGCCCAGACCAGAAACTCAGAAGTAGGTCAGGAGTTTTCCAGGGACAACAGGGTACTATAGGAAATTTGTACCCAATTACAGTGCGCTAGCTGCTCCTCTGTCTGACCTGGTAAAGAAAGAGATGCCTAAGAAAATTACCTGGGAACCAGCCTGTGAAAAAGCCTTTACCAGACTGAAGGATACACTGTGCAGTACTCCTGTATTGACAAGTACTGACTATAGCAGACCCGTTATAGTTTAGATTGACACCTCAGATGTGGGTATTGGGGAAGTACTGAGTAAGACATCCAACCAAGGGAAAGATCACCCTGTAGTGTACCTGAGTAAAAAGTTACTTCCCAGGGAGCAGGCACACTCTACTGAGGAAAAGAGTGATTTGTCACAGTGTGGGCCCTAATGAAGTTAGAGCCATGCTTATATGAACAGCATTTTGAGGTACAAACTGACCACAACCCTCTGGTTTGGCTAACACAAATTGGAAAAATGAATGGTAGACTATCAAGATGGAGTCTTACCTTGTAAGGGTATGACATGACGATCTTACATAGGGCTGGAGTGACCAATCAGAACACAGATGGTTTGTTACATCTAAATGAGGAGTGAACTGATTTGGGAAGCTCATCCTATGCAGGGGATTGAGCCCCCAATTTCAATCTAGGTGGGGAGGATTGCGATGGTTGGCCAGCTGGTTAAGATTGTTGTATGAGATTTGTAATATAAAAATATAGTAGGTCATTTTCTCACATAAGATAGCCTGTGTTATGGGTGCTCCCTCCCCACCCCAGATTTCAGTTACAGGAACTGACCAGGAGATCTCTGTAATGTAATTAACTTCCTTGAGAAGTTGCATTTTATGGCCTTTTTATGACCTCCTGCCTCTGAAGTTGGGAAGCTAAATATGCATTTTATTACAGGTTAGGACATGGCTATATTTGCACCTTAGTGACACATGGCAAAGTTGTAAAAACATTTGATGTTCCTTGGGAAAATAAGAAACCAGCCACCAGTTCAAAGGAAAGGATTGATTAAAGGCTGTCATAATTTTGGAAATTAGTTTTTACTGAAGTCACATTATTTAAAATATCAACTAACAGGAAATCATTTCTTGTATATTTTTTATATTCAACAAGGAGGAGTTAGACGACTCACAGAAGGGGTGTGAAAGAGACACAGTTTAAACTAAGATTTGCATCTGATCTTTGTGACATATCATTTTGGGACTCTAGAAAGACACAGCTCTTTAATTTACTGCACTTATAGAGGTAATACATTAGATAGAAAAGGTCTAACTGTATGTTGGTAGGAGTTTGTAGTTTTCTTTAGTTTTCTTTTTAGTGATTGTATTCTGTTTGATATATTGTTCTGTGTTACATTTTTCATACTTATATCCATTTTTTTAGTAAATATATTATTTAAAAGACTGTCTAGGTGTCTGCAAGTTTTTTTTTAATATGATATATAGAGGGTTAAAACTGACAAAAAACTGTTCAAAAACTTGATGGTGTTACTAAACTGGAAAAAAGATAAGAATATACCTAAGGTATTTTATAGAGTTTTAATGGGTTCATTTTGAATACCTGGTTAGGTGCCCTTAGGTAAAAGATATATTGCATCCCCCTGAAGAGAATATTATCTGAGCCTGTACAGCTGGATATGCTAGTACAGGGTTCACAGTCTGAATCCCAGCAGAACTTGAGACTAAAGTTGATTTTGACCCAAAGCAGATAGGAGGGTTACCCTGTCTGTTACCTTTTCACACTCTTGCGCTTGGAGGTTGGCACCGTGGGAGCAGAGGGTCTGACCTGCTGAATACATTTGTGTTTATATCACATTTTATTCAGCAGTCCTTAATGTTTTCTTATAATTCATGTGCAGGTTTAGTCCCTGAGGATTACAACTTCTGCTTAGGATGTAGCAGCACATATTTTGGAACCTTCTTGATTTATTCTGTGTGACTTTTTACATAGAGGAAGGGTTTCACAAGAATGGGAGTGGGGTAGGAAGTGAAAATAGCAGTACCTAAACAGCTCTGTTTTTTAAATATTTTATTTTCTGTTTTTTTTTTTCCTCATCTGATAAGTGGTGCTGTATAAACACTTTACTACCTTCATTTTTGTCATATATATCGATCTGACCAAACCTGAGCTTCTTAAGGACAAAGCCTCCTTTGGACTTTTTTTTATCTATTTGCAGTTTGAAAGTGGTATGTCTGCTAGGCAGACCACAATCTGCTAATGTCATTGGAACCTATGCGTCAACAGGCAGATTGTGCTATTATTTTAGCCACGGAACACAAAATTAAACTTGTAATGTAAGTGAGAACTATTGTTTTATTACTGTCCCGTACTTTGAGCTCCATTTTCATAGTTGTCTAAAAGTTCACCCAAGTGTCTCTTAATTTTCTAAAATGCTTTCTGGTTTAGTCAAGCAGGAAAAAGTAAAATAAATGTTGGGCAAAAAAACTGCCTTACACAGCAATTCTAGTCTACAAGTGTCTACAAACTATAAATCTTTGAAGCTGTGTGTACTAAGTCGGCAACAATTTTCTTGACAGTGAGTCCAAAATACAAAAAAGATCAAAGGTGTTCCAGTCATTTAACATTAGTTTATTTGTTCTTCAACATTTAGCTAAAAGGATTTTCACTTACGGTTCAAGCTACATTGTGACATAGAAGAGGAACTCCACATGGAGAAAAGTGTTGGCAGCTTGGTAAGCATAGCAGCTTCAAATGTTTAGAGTTTTTATATGTTTGTAGGCACTGACATTGCTGTGGACAGGACTATTTTGCCAAGCATATATTTTCAACTTGATTAAGCCAGAAAGCACATTTGAAAATTAAGTGGCATTCTGGTGAACCAAGAGATTTTTAAGGATGATTTCCTGCCACTTACAATGGATTTTAGCTGAATGTAGTGTGGCTGCACTGAATCTGGGTGAGACTGAGAGCAGTGTGGATACCTGAAAATGGTATTAAACTGTAGCAAAGGAGATGGAATCCACCTGTAGAAAAGTGGCGATGGCTTGGTAAGCACAGCAGCTTCAAAACAAAGGTGCAACATTTCTGTAGACTTGCAGGCTCTGGTATTGCTGTGGAATGGACTTATTTTTTCCAACATATATTTTATACTTTTTTGCACTTGACTAAGCCGGAAAGCACATTTGAAAATTAAGTAGTATTAGGGTAATACAGGAGATTTTTTATGAGATTATTTCTGGTCACTTACACTGGATTTTAGCTGATTATAGTGTGTTTAAAATGTGTGTGTGTGTAACACAGGTCGCAAGGAATTATATGTCCATCAGGTGACCCCTCTTCATGAATATTATAGAACGCCGAATGCATATCCTGAAAACACCTTCACATACTTTGTTGAAAGTAGAAACATTCATGATCCATCTCTGCTTTAACTGATGGCAATGTGAACTCTACAGTGTCTGCCGTTACTGTGAGGAGTTACATATTAAACATAATCAAGTGAGTTTAAATTTATGGAGATCTTTAGACATTGCAGTTGTGTGTGTTTTTTTTAGGATTGTTACAGACTTTACTGGAAGAATGTATTTAATTTATTTTAGTCTCAATTATATAGTCCAGCTGTCTTGCCCAAAATAAGCCTGCCACTCTGTAGACTGCAATGCACTCTGGAGAGCAGAGGGATTTAGAAAACAAATATTTGTCAGTGCCGAATGTTTGCTTGCTGGGATTAGCATTGGAAGTGCAGGAGTTAAACAGATGCAGAATAGGAATGGCAGTGAAGTAGTGAAGTGACTCCAACCTCACCCCCACCCTGCAGAGATGGACAGGTATTGGGGTGTGCCTTTGGGTCATCGCCCATAATGCTCATGCCATTTAATGTCACCCTACCCTGCAGACACCAACAAGTGTTGAAGTATGCCTTGGGGTGTTTGGCTTTTCCCCATTCCATATAGAAATGCACTGAAATGGGTGCAGTATAGGAGAACGAAGTGAACCTTGGGGCTGAAGAGTCCAAAGCACACCTCAGTGCCTGTCACTGGTTGCAGAGTGGGTGTGGAATTTATTTTATTTAGATTTTGTTGACCAGGTAAGTGCACTAGACAAAGCCTGCCTATTTTCAGGCACGACCCGGGGGAGGGGGATACAGATAATTACCAACAGACCTTGAACCAGATTAAGCTGTCAGTGGTATTTTTAATGACTGAGGGAAATTTGGCCAGGACACTGGGGAAATTCTCCTACTCTTTTCAGTAAGTGCCTGGTGTGAATGGCATGAGCATTACTGCCAACAATCTGAAGTCACACCCTTGATGCCTGTCAGTCCCTACAGGTCAGGGTGTTATGGTTGGAAACCCTAACGCCCTGGGCATTTCTTGGTATTTTCACTCCAAGTTTTCAACATGTGTTTTTTGTGACTCCATCGCATGAACAGTGACACTATCAGTTTGTTAGCCAAAAGGTGATTTTGCACAGCAACTGTGTAATTTGGTGTCACAGGTGCAAAAACACATTTTGAACAGGATGTAAAAAATGACAGCTGCACTGTTCATGAGGAGGTGTAAAAAATGGTAATGTTGAAAATCTGAAGTGAAAATATAACAAAATTGAAGTCACAAGTATGCACATAAACTGCACAACACACATCTGTATATGCAATTATTTTGGGGATCTTTTGCATCAGATTTGCAACATAGACATTTTGGGACCTCTACTCATTAACACTGGCACTGTGATTTTCTTAATCTGTCCCGAACATTGATTTCACACAGTGACCACACCCATTGTGCACCAGATGTGCAAAACCACATTTTGGGCAATGTGAAAAATGAGATCTGTACTGTTTATAAGGAGGGGTGCAAAAATGGCAATGTTGAAAGTCTGGACTGAAAATATGAAAAATTCTCGAAGTTATGAGTGTGCATGGAAACTACGCAATGCATGTTCATAACATAGCCATTTTGTGGAATTTTGTTACCAAATTTTCAACATAGGCATTTTAGGACTTCTGTTCATGAACAGTGCCACTGTGATTTTCTTAATCTGTCCTGAACAATAATTTCCCACAGCAACTGCAGCATTGTGCACCGGTTGTGTGAAAACCCATTTCAGGCATAATATGAAATATGACAGTTGTACTGTTCATAAGGAGGTGTGAAAAAATGGCAGTGTTGAAAATATGGAGTGAAGTATATTAAAAATTCCCTAAATTATGAGCTTGTGTAGAAACTGTGCAATGCACGCTCGTAACACAGTCATTTTCAGGAATTTTTCCACCAAATTTGC
Source organism: Neoceratodus forsteri (assembly GCA_016271365.2). Taxonomy (NCBI): domain Eukaryota; kingdom Metazoa; phylum Chordata; order Ceratodontiformes; family Ceratodontidae; genus Neoceratodus; species Neoceratodus forsteri. The sequence continues at coordinate 96,492,971 of CM057449.1, read as the reverse complement.
AAGATAGGCATTTTGGGAGCACACCTTATGTGCAGTAACACTGTCATTTCACTACTCTTTCCCAAACGTTGAGTCCATGCTGTGACAGAAAAATCACCTTTTGAGACTGAATAATGGCATGGCAGTGACTGAATACATCAGGTGGGGTCCCAAGAAGCCCATGTTGAAAATGTGGTGCCATAAGTCACAAAAATGGCCATGATATCCACCTAAGTTGAAAAGAAAAAACATTTATGCCATTATACAGCTTACCAGCATTTCTTCAGTTCATGGACGGCTTTAAAGAGTGCAGATGTGTTCCCACTCCACCGATGATCATTTTGCCGGGCTCCAGAAAATTTGTGAAGTTACGAGTATGTGTAGGAACTGCACAATGCATGCCCATAACGCCATCATGTTTTTGAATTTTTTCACCAAATTTTCAACATAGGCTTTTTGGGACCTCCCTACATAAAGAGTGTCATTGTGATTTCTTTAATCCATCGCAACAGTGGATTTCACACAGAGACTGCACTATTCTGCGACACAGGTGCGAAAACACATTTCGGGCAAGATGTGACAAATGACAGCTGTACTGTTCATAAGGAGGTGTTAAAAATGGCAATATTGAAAATCTGTAGTGAAAATATTAAAAATTGGTGAAGTTACAAGTGTGCATAGTTAATGCATAATGCTCACCTGTAATGCTGTCATTGTTTGGAATTTTTTCACCAAATGTTTAGCATGCACTTTTTGGGACCCCACCTCATGAACAGTGGTAACATCATTTTGTTAATTGGTCCCTAAAGGTCATTGCACACAGTGATGATGAAATCACTTTTCAGGACCGAGAAACAAAATGACAGTGATGTGTTCATGAGGTGGGGTCCCAAGAACCCCATGTTGAACATTTGGGGCTACAATTCCTAAAAATGACTGAGATATCAACCTAAGTTGATCCCCCCTTTGACTTCCATTATACAATGCTTACCCAATTCCTCAGTTTGGAGTTCAGCTTTTAAGACTGCAGAAATGTTCTGATCTAGGGAAGATCATTGGTTCCAACCTGTGGAGGTTAAGTATGGGGTGATGGAGAGCAGGGAGGTGTGTGCACAGAGGGAGGGAGGAAGGAAATGGGAAATGGGTATGTGGGAGGCAACAGTGGACTGTTTTCTTCTTTGCATGTAAAAAAAAAATAAGACAGTGAGGGAAGGTTTTCTTCATTTTTAGGTTGAAAAGAAAATTAGGAACACTGGGATGAATGCCCAGTGTGCCACAATACTGGGGGGGAGCATGTCAACATGGGAATTGGGCATCCCAATATTGGCAAATAATTTTGGGGGACAGGGAGCACATCCAACACTGGAAGCAGGTATCCCAGTGTTGGAATTAAAATATACAAAATGTTTTTTGGCACACTAGGGTGGGTTTCCAGTGTGCCACAATGGTGGTAGTGGTGGGGTAATGCTAACATGGAGGCTAGACACCCCGATGTCAACTTTTCAAGACTGTGTGGTGGGCACATTGGAACCAGCCTCACACTTTATCATTGGGCTCTTCATGTTGACTATTCCCCTTTAAGAAAACTGTATACCTTTAGAGATGGTCTGGTGTAAATTAAACATTTGGATATACATGCCAATGGTGATGTAAGGCTGAAGCACAGGTCCACTGAATTACTTTAACACAATACTGTTGATTGGATTATTGCAATTCTTAAATGGCTGCTGTTAATGAGTGGAACATTACTTCTGTGTAAAAACCAGGCAGAGAATGTGAGTGTTTGTTTGTAGGGTTGGCGGACATGGGTCAGCTGCAATGTTTCAGAGCATTGTCATTTTCTTGGTAGCTTTCATGGGGAGGGAGGGATTTGTTTCACTGTTCTCCAGTCAACTGTGCCTGGACCTCATACAGTGATATTATTGTTCAATAACATTACTGTCCAATCAAGGTGAGTGTGTACTCTCCTACATTTTTATCTACCTGGGCATTGACACCTTGATATTATCTGGCAGTTCAGTCATGGACAATGGACAATAGTTTTTATGAAGCCCTTTTTTCTGTTTTAAAAATCTGTACATTTTTATAATAATGTGCATGTTCACTGAAAGGTGTATAAGCTTATGCAGATATGGAATTGGCTGTATTTCCTAAAACTTAATAAATAAAAAGTAAAAAAAAAAAGAATACGGGAAATTTTCTTGCCATGTTATTATCCAATGTAACAGCAAAACAACAGTAATCTTTTTTTAAAACAACACCCTTAAAACTGGGAGTAGTTAAATCAATATTTTATTAAAAAATTCAGCTGAGCAGTATAGTAGAAGCTAACCCACTAATCACCAACCCTGGTGATTTAAGGGGTAAGTGATACTACTTGTGATGCTTGGCCAGCTGGTTATGATTGCTCTATGGTTTTTGTAATATAGAATATAGTGTGTGATTGTCAGTGCTTCCATGAATAACCCCCTCTCCCCAGGTTTCAGAGGAGCAACAGGATATGTTAACCTACAACCAGGAGGTAATTAAAAAGACTAGAGAGCCTTAATTAAGGGTCTCCTGTTTATCTGACTTAATTAGAGCTGACCAGCTACCAGGATATAAGGATTGTAAACGTGTATGGTGTCTTAGAAGAAGAAAACATGTTGGTGTTAAAAAGTCATAAGTATCCTTTGATCCTAGGAAACAGGATACCACACAAAATTAAGGAGTCATATTGGGAAATTAGTTTTTGCTGATGTCACCTTATTTAATATACCCCCTGATTGGGCATCCTGTTTGTATATTTTTTATATTTAACAAGGAGGAGCTAGGCGACATCATGGAAAGGATGTGTTTGAGAGGCAGTTTAAGCTATTCTGTGTCTGATCATTACACACATTTTCTTTGTGGGCTCTTAGAAACAAGAACTAACTAATGACACTTGTAGAGGTATACATTAGATAGAAAAAAACTAACTGTATGTTGGTAGCAGTTTGTCTGGAGTTTTCTTTTCTTTTCTTTTAAGTGATTGTATGCTCTGTGATACAGAGTTCTGTGTTTACATTTTACATATTTGCATCCTTTTTAAGTGAACATCTTATTTTGAAGAGACTGCCTGGGTCTTCAAAGTTCTTTCTTTTGCATGTGATGTACAGATGGTTAAGAATGACTAAAACTGTTCAAAGCTTGATAGTATACTATCCTGGGAAAAGGTAAGAATATACCTAAGGTCTTTTATAGAGTTTTAGGGGTTCATTTTGGATACCTGGTTAGGTGCCCTTAGGTGAAAAATATCTGGCATCACCCAAAGATCGTATTAGCTAATCCTGTATATTTGGGTACACTAACATAAGATTCACAGTTTGAATCCCCCCAGAACTTGAGGCTAAAGGTGATTCGGACCCACACGCAGACAGGAGGGTTACCCTCTTATGTTACCTGTTCACAATACTGTTCTTGAAGGTTGGCACTGTGGGAGCAGAGGGCCTGACCTGCTGAGTGGGTTTGTGACACTGTTCACTCGCATTTTTCATAAATTCTTTAATTCAGCTACTCTCAGCTTTAAAGAGCAACTGAAACCTCAAAGAAAACTTTTGAAGACATAACAATTAGGCACAATTCAGCTTGAATTCCAGTTAGATTTTATATATCTTGATTCCCCATATATTAGTTACTTAAGAAATGCACATGACTGTATGACTGTTGTCCCATACAGTTCATTCCGAGTTCATCTTACCCTCTACCTTAAGTCATAACCCTCTGTAGTGACATCACAGTCTGTTGCCATGGGAGTAACTGATCTCAGAAGCAGTCCTTTATCATCTAAGATGGGTGAAATAGCAGGAATAGAAGAACTCTTCCTTAGTACAGATCCCCACGTTCATGCAAATTACCACATTACTAAATAACGGTAAGGAGGAATACAGAACTGATGGGAAATAAAAACTGGACAGTGGCTAAATACTATATTTTGTTAAACTTGTCCTGAACATGTCTTCAGCTCTTTAAGCATGTATTTCTGAAAACCCTTAGCACTGTTTTTTGCTGTTACATTAAGTGGGTGTTAATGCATTTAATTAATAATTAAATATTGTTTTGTTTTATTTTGCTGCTGTAGTATAGGATATGTGTTTGCCTGGGTGTATGGATGTAACTGCATATTGCTGCCTTGGTATGGAATATTGATTTGCCTGGGTGTATGGATTTAAGTGTATATTGCTGCCTTGGTATAGAATATTTATTTGCCTGGGTGTATGGATTTAAGTGCGTATTGCTGCCTTGGTATAGAATATTGATTTGCCTGGGTGTATGTGGATTTAGAATGCTGTGCTGCCTTGGTATAGAATATTGATTTGCCTGGGTGTATGGATTTAAGTGCGTATTGCTGCCTTGGTATAGAATATTGATTTGCCTGGGTGTATGGATGTAACTGCGTATTGCTGCCTTGGTATGGAATATTGATTTGCCTGGGTGTATGGATGTAACTGCGTATTGCTGCCTTGGTATGGAATATTGATTTGCCTGGGTGTATGGATGTAACTGCGTATTGCTGCCTTGGTATAGAATATTTATTTGCCTGGGTGTATGGATGTAACTGCATATTGCTGCCTTGGTACAGAATATTTATTTGCCTGGGTGCATGGATTTGAGCGCATATTGCTGCCTTGGTACAGAATATTTATTTGCCTGGGTGCATGGATTTAAGTGCATATTGCTGCCTTGGTACAGAATATTTATTTGCCTGGGTGTATGGATTTGAGTGCATATCGCTGCCTTGGTACAGAATATTTATTTGCCTGGGTGTATGGATGTAACTGCATATTGCTGCCTTGGTATAGAATATTTATTTGCCTGGGTGTATGGATGTAACTGCACATTGCTGCCTTGGTATAGAATATTTATATGCCTGGGTGTATGGATGTAACTGCACATTGCTGCCTTGGTATAGAATATTTATTTGCCTGGGTGTATGGATTTAAGTGCACATTGCTGCCATGGTATAGAATATTTATTTGCCTGGGTGTATGGATTTAAGTGCACATTGCTGCCTTGGTATAGAATATTTATTTGCCTGGGTGTATGGATTTAAGTGCATATTGATGCCTTGGTATAGAATATTTATTTGCCTGGGTGTATGGATTCAAGTGCTATGGTATACAGCTTTACACTATGTGGAATATGAGCATGAAGGGTATTTGGAATGTATTAATGGGGCTTTACTATAGCTACGTCTATATTTTTATGCAAGGAAAAGTGCCAGTGTCATGCAGCATCTTGATTTATAGGGGCTCCCAGGGAAGGTCAAGATGAGGCTGCAGAGCTAATTAACTCACTTTTTAGAAAGTGTATATTTAATTGCTATAAATGAAACAAACACATAACAGATATTATCAAAAACAAGGAAAATTTAAATAGACTGGATGTGGTAAAAATTGTCGTTATTGCTAAATAAGACATCTTGGGGAAATTGCTTAAAGAAAAAACAAATGTAATGAAAATAACATTAGTAACCATAATGATGGATGGGTATTTTATTCCTTCTGTCTTTTTACTGATAATATAAACTGAGCCAAGAAAACAGTTAGGCTGAAGTGTCAGTAAAGCTGTAGCAGACATGGGCATATGGGGGGGGGTGGTAAGAAGAGGTAGACATCTACTAATGAAAACATACAGGGCAAGCAGCCCACCTGAGCAATGCTGCATTTTCTTCATGTCTGCTCTTATCTGTCCTTCACTGATGTCAGAAGCTATTCTGATCAGAGCTGACATGACAACAAATGCTGCATTCCTCAGGTCTGGTGATTGTCCTGTATGCTATGTTGTATGTCCTTCACCTTATACCAATGTCTGCCTTTGCTATACTGATACTTCAGCCTCACTGTTTTCTTGGCTCAGTTTATATTATCAGTAAAAAGACAAGTAAAAAAAAAAAACACACACAGCAAGCTCATTTGCTCAAAGTTGTTAATAGCTTATAGTCTATTCTATGTACACTTCCCCAACACAGTGGAATGACTCAATGAAGCCAGGCATCAGTGCTCATGGAAGTGTTACGAACATACGAAATTTGCCAGCAGATAATGGCCTAGAGGTCTATCAAGTCTGCTCGAATGTGCAGCTAGCACCCCTTATTCTGCAGCTGCCCATCCCTTCCACCATTCCCCTTCATTAACCCTCCCCCTTGTCCTGTCCCATCCTCGTTTGAATAGAGTCCACTGTTCTACTGCATACCACTTCTGCAGGTAACGCATTCCACCCAGCCACCACCCTCTCTGTAACAAAGTGTCTCCTCATCTCCCTTCTGAACCTTCCTCGCTCCAGTCTCATATCATGGCTCCTGGTGGCCCTCCCCTCCCTTACTTTTGAACAGCCCTCTGTACCTGTCTTGTTTATTCCTTTCATGTATTTAAGTTGTTTCAATCATGTCCCCTGTCTCTCCTCTCCTCCAGTGAGTACATGTTCAACTCCTTCAACCTCTTCTCATATGATAAGTCCCCCAGACCCTTGATCATCTTTGTCACCCTGTGCTGCACTCCCTCCAGTAACTTAATGTCCCTCTTCAGATACGGACGCCAGTACTGCATGCAGTACTCCAGGTGTGATCTAACTAATGACCTATACAGTGGCAGAATCACCTCCTCCCTCCTCGAGGATATACCCCTTGCAATACAACCCAGCATTTTGTTGGCCTTTGCAGCTGCCTTCCTACACTGTGCCGAGTTGTTTATTGACCCTGTGATGAGCACACCCAGATCCTTCTCCTCCTCTGTCTGGGCTAGCTGCACTCCCCATAGCTGGTAAGTCATCCTTGGGTTCTTCATCCCAAATGCATCACCTTGCACTTTTTGGCATTAAAGCCAGTTGCCAGGTGTCTGACCAGGTTTCAAGCTTTGCCAGATCATCCTGCAACCCCTGCCATCCCCTAGGTCATCCACCACCGCGCCAACCTTGGTATCATCAGCAAACAGACTGATCTTGCTCTTGATGTCCAATGATATGTCTGCAATGAATATCCCAAACAACACTGGTCCCAACACCGAGCCCTGTGGGACACCGCCTGTCACTGCCCTTGGGTGTGAGAGCTCCCACCCACCACCACCCTCTCTGTTGCCTTCCCTGCAGCCAGTTTCCTACCCATCTCACCAGCATTGCACCTGCCCCGTGCCTACTAACTTCCTTCCAAGCCTTCCATGTGGCACTGAGTCGAATGCCTTACTGAAGTCCAGATACAGGACATCCACTGCATGTCCCCTGTCCAGTTGCCTAGTTACCCAGTCATAGAACTCGACCAGGTTGGTTTGGCAGGATCGGCCACGTATGAAGCCATGCTGTCCTGTAGTCCTTTGGCCTCTAAGAGGGCCACCAGCCTCTCCTTCAGGATAGTCTCCATTAGCTTACCCACGATGGATGTGAGGCTCACTGGTCTGTAGTTTCCCAGTTCATCCTTGGGGCCACTCTTGCGGAGGAGCACCACATGAACCATCCTCCAGTCCTGAGGTACACATCCTGAATGTAGTGAGGCATTAAATAGGTCTGCCAAAGGTCCTGCAAGGACCTCTGCCAGCTCCTTCAGTACCCTGGGTGGATGCCATCTGGGCCTGGCGCCTTGTCCACCCTCAGTGCCTTCAAATCCTCTCAAACTCTGCCCTCCATGATTTCCCATCTGTCACCACTTCCCTGCCTGCCATTTCTCCCATCTTGGGTGTCACCTCCTCTTCTCTTTAGTAAATACTGAGCAGAAGTACTCATTTAGTGCTTCCGCCTTATCATACCCTGCTTCCACCCAACCCTCCTTCCTAATCCTTACTATGTGGTCCTTACAGCCCTTTCTCCCTGATGTACTTAAAGAAGTCCTTCTCCCCTTCTTAATGCCTTGTGCCAGCCTGAGTTCCATAGATGCTTTGGCCCCTTACTGCCCTTGTCACCTCCTTCGATTCTGTCAAGTACTCCTCTCTGTCCTCCCTCCCTGTTTTCTTGTATTTCCTAAGGGCAGCTCTTTTCCTCTACCTTTTCCATGACCTCCTGGTCAACCAGCTCAGTTTCTAGCCCTAGCCTTCTTGCTCTGGGCTTTGCAGCAGGTTTGGTTGACTCCACTATCCCCAACTTTATGAGCTCCCATCTCTGGTTAGTATCCATACTAGATTGAATTCTGGCCAGGTACCCTTTACCACTTCCCCCATCCTCCCAAAGTCGGCCATCCTGAAGTCCAGCACTCTTGTGCCAGATTCCACTCCTTCCTTGCCCATATCCAATGTGAGCTATACTGAGTGGTGGTCACTCCCTGACAGCAGTTCCTCCACTGTAAGTTCTCTCTCACAAAGTACCCATTTGCCAGCACAAGGTCAAGGGTATTCCCTAACCTGGTTGGTTCACTGACCATTTGCAGCAGGAAGCTGTCCTGGAAGGCATCCAGCAGTACCTGCTCCCTTCTGTTCCTGGTTGTTGGGGTGCTCCAGTCCACTCCTGGCATGTTGAAGTCCCCCACAATCACTACACTACCCTTCTCGCAGGTCCTCCTGATCTCTCCCGCTAGTTCCCTGTCTAACTCCTCCATCTGAGATGGTGGCCTGTACACCACTCCCATTCTAAGACTCCTATTCTTGGAATCCTGGATTTGCACCCAAAGTGACTCTGTACTACCCTCCTCCCCTTCCTCCCTTACACACTTCAGTACTTCCTTCACATATAGTGCCACCCTCCTTTCCCAGTCACCCTGTCCCTACGAAATAACCTGTACCCTGGTACAGACAGGTCCCAGTCATTGTATTGGGTGGCCCATGTTTCCATGATGGCTGCAATGTCCACCTCTCCCTCTGCCATGAGAACCTGTAACTCTGCAGTTTTCTCCCAAGGCTCCTAGCATTAAGGGTAACCACCTTCCACCCTTCCCCTCCTCCCATCCTGCCCTCCTTTCCTAGCATCATCAATAGTACTTGCCATTTGTCCTTTGTCACTGTTATGGGGGGTAAGCTCATATGATTTCCCAACCTGTGGTCTCTGCATATCTCTTCCCCAACTGCCACCCCCCACTCCTAGTTTAAACTCCCAACTTCCTCTATATATTCTTCCATCCTCTGCTTCAACACTTTCTTTCCTTCCTCACTCAAGTGTAGTATGTCCTTGGCATAGAGACTACTGTCCTCCCAGGTCCCTTCCCACCCCCCAACAGCCCATACCCTTTAGCACAACACCAGGTTCTTAGCCATCTGTTAAATTCCTCTATTCAGCTTTCTTGTTGTGCTTGCCTTTGGCACGGAAGTATCTCGGAAAAGTTACTGATCTTCCTGCCCCTCACATAATTGTGCTAGTTCCTCAAACCTCCTCTGGACTATATCCACTGTCTTGTCAGCCAGGTCGTTTGTCCCAAGATGTATAATTAAATGAGGCCTGTCCCTACCCCTTCTAGCATATTTCAGAACAGACTGTCCCACCCTTTCCGCTGTCATTCCTGGCATGGCCTCCACCCAAATGCGACTATGCCTCTCCGCCTTGCTACCCCACCTTACTCTTCTTAGTATCGAGTCCCCCAGCACTAAGATTCCACCCCTCTTACCCCTGCTTGCTTCCTTTCATCTCCCTCCCTCATTTCCAGCTCCTCTTCTTCCTCCTGCACATTATTATGCCCTTTACCCTGTTGCAGTACTTCCATAAGAACTTCCCCTGCTCCAGCTTTGGTCCAGGCATTTATCAATTACTCCCCACTCATCACTTCCTCCTCCACCTTCTTCCCTCTCTAGCAGTGCAAAACTATTTTCTGAAGATCCTTCACAAATGCCTGCTCCCTCTCTCTGCATAGTAACCTGTTCTCTCCTTTCCACTCCATGACTTTTGCCACTTCTTCACCTCCCCTCACAAGTCCCTATTGCCTCCTTCCATTTGACTTTTGTCTCCTGACCTGGTTTCCCCAGCAATCGTTCTTCCTGGCCTGGGCCCCTTTGTCTCTGCTTCCCTTCTTCTGACCCTCTCCTCACCACTGTTGGCTTAAATTGCCCTCCCTCATTTACCCTTCTTCCTCCCTCCAGTATTGGGCTAAACCCACCCCCAATCTGCCTTGCCTGTCTTAGTTCCTCCTGCAGACCCTCAATCTCCTTTCTAAGTTTTTCTATGTGGTTGCACACTAAACATCCTCCCACTCTCCAGGCAATGTTTAGAAAGATTGGTGCACCGCAGTTGTTGCATCCTACCACCCTACCCATTGCTGTCGTTGCCCACCAGCGACCCCCCCACCCTTCCAGATGCAGGATACCAAACACTCCCCCAAGTCCCCACTCTCCCCCATCAGTGCAAACTTTCTTTATTTCCTTACCTCCTTTGTAGCACACGTTTAGTTATGGTGAGCAACTGCTTTTGAAATGTTTGTTTCCTAAGTGTCCCTCATAAAATTGCAGTTGAGTATTTCTGTTGTTGATGTCAGAAGCTTTTCAGATCAGTCCTGACACACACACACACACACAGGACTGTATTTTTTTATCAAGGACACTATGAAATGCCTCAGCACTTCAGTGGGCACTGATACCTTGCTTCATGGCGGTTGGGGGCGGTGGCTATTCGTCTGTGTTGAGGAAGTGTAGGTGGAGTAGCCTTGCAAATGTTAATACCAGCTGCAGTTAACAACTAGGACCAAAAGAGTAAATAGCTGGGTGTTTTTCTTTTTTCCCCCTTCTTTCTTTCTTCTGACAGCCTTAAAGGGACACTGTCAACCCCTTTTAGGTCTCAATGTGTCCCTAGTGTAAACATTCTGTAAAGATTGTTGATGTAGCTGGTAGTTTGATTCTGACTCTTTTTTTCTTTTAAAAAGTGAAAAACAGACTGACCAAAATACTGGTGTTACTACACCAAAACAGCTTTGTTTACATTCCTTTATCAGTTTCAACTGCATCTTTCCTGGATTTGGGAGCACCCACAGCACAGTCTAGCCCCTCATGATGCAGTGGGAGTTTAGGAGACTACTGACTCATGAGTGACTGCACTCTTTGGGTGTGTTACATAAGTAATAAGGCATGATGGGGTGTGTTTGGAACACATTTTACCACATGGCCAGGAGCATAATAAGGCATGAGGCTGAAGGATGAGTCACTTTAGTCACTAGCTGTGCAGTAAAATGTGTTCCATGCACATCCCAGAGTGCCTTATTGCGCTTATAAAATGGGCACCTTTATTTAAAACTGTTTTGCAGTTGGGAAAAGCATGTTTATATGTAGAAACAATAGATTTATTTGTGTACATTTATGATAAAATAGTCCTTTCACCCACTACAAATGATGTAATTGATGATGATGGCATTGTATTATTGCTTACTTTATTCTTCCTGTTTTTTTTCCCCACATTCATGATATGGGATGTATATCATTGAATGTTTGCCATGGAATACACGGATTCAAAATTCTGCTCAGTTCCACTGGCAGAATGTTTCTCTCCTAACACTCTGTACACACAGACAACAAAAGCCTTTGTTACTGCCAGAGACTCAATTATCTCTAGAGAGGCAGAAATTTAAAATCCACCTGCAAAGTGAACACGAAGTAGTGAGCAGGTGAGCAGCAGGATTAGTATTGCAACATCTTGAATGGGTTCACTGACTAGTTGCTTGTGTAATGCCCACTGTAGGGAATCCAAGATTTCTCTGATCCTCACTGAAGCTGAGGCTGTGAGGTTCCAATCAACATCCGTCAGAATGAAGTCCCCCACAAACAACACCTCCTGGTTTTCTGCCAACTTGTCACTGACTTTCATCAGTTTCTTATCTAACTCTTCTCCCTGTGCTGGAGGTCTGTAGATCACACCAACATGAATAGAGGATCCATTCCCCATCTCTAGGGTTATCCACAGTACCTGCGTCCTCACCCAATATTTCCATTGCTCCACCCTCACATAAAGCACCACACCACCTCCTTTTTTAGGGCTGCAGTGGGTGTAGCCCTGCAGACCTATTGCATTGAGAAAATGGCTACATCGTCCTTGTGACCATACAACTTGATAAGGTGTCAATACATGCCTCCGAGTCTGAGAAACAGAAGCACTCCACCTGGAAACAGTCAACGTTTGCACTATCGTTATTATTTTTTATTTTTTTTTACTTTTGCTGCATTCCCGCTAGTGCCCGACACTTGCCAGATAATCACAATGATGGAGGAGAAAGAGAGCGAGGCACCAGAGGCAGTGAGTTGTTGGAAACACTCAGCTACTTGCGCTATATTTATTTATTTATTTACTTTTGCTGCACTTCCACTAATGCCTGGAAACACTCAACACTTGGCAGACAATTACAAAGATGGAGGAAGGACAGAGAGAGAGGCACCCAGCTGTAGCATTAACAAAAACTGTAAATTGGTGATTAGCAGTGAAACGAGCCACTGATAAAGCTCAGCCTCCAACAGGTGGACTAAATAATTGAAATTAAAATAAATGAAATACATTCTTCCAATAAAATCTGCAACAATCCTAGAAAATGAATAACTTATATTGTATGCATATATCACAGGGAATCCCATTTCCCTGATTACAGCACACCCTGCACACTGAGGAAGAGAGAGAAAGAGAGAGACCACAACCTGTTACAGAATTTTTCATTGCAGCTCTCTCACTCATCTCTCTCCTGTCCTGCATCACTTTTGTGGGAGACCCAAACCCTTGGTTCATCTAGCTGCTTAATTTAGGGCTATCAAGCCCATAGGGAGGGCAATCAGCTAGCATTAAACTTTTGTTTGTGAGCTCCCAAACAGAGCGGCTGACTACCATTCAGACTACTTTTTTATGTTTGCTTGCATGCATGTGCAAGAAACATTATGTGGCAGCTTAGGAGTGAAGCAGGTTGTGGAGGTGTAGCACTGTGCCAGCCAATGGTACCACTGCATTTCTGGACTTGGCTATCTGTAACCAATGTGGTGGCACGCTGTAGCTGCTACTAGTTCAACAAGTGTGAAACCAACTTGAAACAAATTGGCTGCCTCAATCAAGGAACACCTCATCATTGCAGAGTCAGCTATTCATCTCTGTGTTCAGTGTCAATAGTGCAGATGAGAAACTGACAGTGTGATGGCGGGCTGTCCCTGATTTCAGAGTTTGTTTTTATATGTATTTTAAAGGCTGAAACCCAGTCTAACTCTCTCCCTCCATTGCCCCTCTGCTGTTTTAAATGCCTTAGCCAGCAGAATTGTAAAGTAGAGTCATTATTATAACAACTCTACTTACAACTCCAGAACATTAGCACTTCTATTCATTCAAGCAGCTTAGCAGCTCCATCTTGTCTCCTCTTTGTTTTTGGGAGACAGGAGGACTTAGCACTTAGTTAGCCAGTAAGTTAGCTGCCAGATAGCTATGGTTTATTTAATATGTCCTGCCTCCACTTTACTCGCACCTCTAGGTCTACTAAATAAATTTAAAAGTCAGCAATAATTGGAATGCTTTTCTTTTTCAATGTCCCACAGAAGTTCTGAGCCAAGCTGAGCCCTGCCCAAGAATGAGAAGTGAGAGTGAAGCCAGATTAGCCAAGGAAGCATAAAGGTAGTCACACACACACACACACACACACACACACACACACACACACACATATCCCCAAATCCCATTTCTCCTGACTCCTTCCTGTAACTTGGATTTTCCTTGTTGGGGTTAAGTGTTGAGGATTTTGTTGACTTGCTGCTGATTTCACTGGCTAGCTGTCTTCAGTTCTTCAAGTGATTGCCGTGAATCCATTGTGCTGAGTGAGTCCAACTACTCTGAGTGCCACAAACTCTTCCTCGCAGGCACATGGTATGAACCTGCCCCCTCCCCGGTGCCCCAAGTACTCTCTCTCTCTCTCTCATATTTCAGAACACTATTTTAGTGATTGTTTTCTTCCTCTTTAAATGTTGTATTCCCTTGTTATTATAATTAACCAGTCCTATCTATATCCTTACCAGTTAAGAGTTTTGAATTAGGCCTTGTTCATAGCCTCCTCTCCCTTTCTAGAATCCCACTGGCCTGCCTCCTGATGTAAAAAGTGCTTTCTATGCCTACATCAGGAAAGTCTAACCACCGTTTACTTTCGGATCGCTATAAATTTCTCTTTCCATTGACACATATAGATATTTCACTTTGTCCACCTATGTGCAATAACCTCACCAGAAAATACACCATTGTCTACATGTTAGTGGAACATTTTGTTCAGAGTCAGCTATAAAAGTGATACCGGAGGATTAAGAATCCCTCTTGCACTCACAGATAATTACGGCACTTTCAGATGCAGTCCACACAGCACTGCTCTGCCCACCACAGCATCGGAGGTCAGCAGTACATGCCCACCATGAGTGGTACATTGGAATAACTACAAAACTATTATAATATAAAACAAAATAATGGGTGGTATGGGGGCAAAGCCCCCCCAAATGACAAAAAAAATTGTTACAATAATGTTTAATGGCACAAATACTTCATTGGTGTACCCAGGGGGCCGGGTAGGTGGAGTGTCCCACATAAAGTTATTTCAGAGATTGAAATAGACTTATTTTCATCCTTCTCTGACAACTTAGCTAACCTGCGGCTCATCAATTGGCTCACAGAAACAAGAAACATTTACAGACTCAATTCATTACCGGCTGCAGCTTCTGCTCGCACTGTGGGATAAACATTTTACACAGACTAATATAATGCTGAATCGCTGAGTATCTTGTTTTTTTAGACCTTTTTGAGCTTGTGCAATACTGCATTTCATACTTTTTCAAATTGTGTGACTAGACTGTGTGCAATAAATAGCTTTTTACTAAGCTGACAATGTTGGGCATGTCTTTGTATGCCATTTCAGTCTGTGGAGGCGTGTGAGTGAAGTTTCTAGCCCCGTAAGTACCATATTGTATAGAAATATTATTTTCATGCAAGCGGGGTCCTCAATCTTCTGGTATCGCAGTTATAAAAAGGTATATAGGTATATCAGTCACGAAGGAGGAGTGCAGTGCAACAAACCTGAAGTGTTCTGTAAGAGAAGAAAAAGGAATGTGAGCCCTCAGACTAAATGTGTTTCTCTGCATGCATTTACAGTGCTTTAATATAAAACATTTACACAGATCTAGCTGTTACCAAAAAGGGGATAGATTAAGTGCTACATATTATTCAGAATCTAGTCACATTCCTATTTTGTTTAGCAGTGCAGAAATGGGCTTGTGAGCAATACTGTTGACGGCATTATCAATGCTGGTGACCCAAGTGCAGATGTCCTAGTTCTATAACAATTCACCTACCTCAAAATCCTGTGCATCCTTACCTTATCAAAGTACACAACACTGCATCCAAATGAAGAAATTTAAAATGCTCATGGATCAGTATGTAAGTTTAGCATACAGAATAAAGTCGCTCGGCCACTCTTGTGGGCTGCGCTCTCTCTTTCTCTCGCTCTTGCTTTTCCTTTGTTTTAAATAAATAATTCAACCAAAGTACAATCAAGATGCTTTTCTGATTGACAGTCCGTTCATATGAATCAACTTCCACATGATTTTCCCATGACTGGAGATGACTCGCTCAGGACCAACATGCAGAAGAAAAAGAATTTTAGCACCCACCACGAAATTAAAACAACTTAATGTAAGGGTGGGAGTATAAGAGAACCCTTTAAACTGGCAAAGAGGAACCTGCATCTGAACTGAACTGCTTTATGCGACCAAAACTGCCAATACACTCATGTGTTTTTGGGCAACTTGAACTTCTTTGTGAGGGTTGCTGTATATACCATAATACATTTTATTCAGTCTTGTCACCGGCTTCTCAAAATGACAAGATGTGTGTTACATTTCCATTTTGAGATATGCGAATAACATATTTTTAAATACAAAATATAGAATTTGATGGCAGATAAGGACCACCTGGCCACCTAGACTGCCCATTTCCCTAACTAAAGGAATAGCTGCAGATCCTAGTTAACCAACAGCCTACTTCCTCCTACCCCACTAGAATTTCCTTATGTCTGTCCCATGCATTCTTGAATTCCCCCACTGTTTTTGACTCTACAACCTCCTCAGGAAAGCCTTTCCATACATCTTCAACCCTCTCTGTGAAGAAATGCTTCCCTACATTACCTCTGAGCCATCCCCCCTCTATCTTTAAATTGTACCTACTTGTTCTTGCACATCTCTTTTTCTGAAAGATGCTACCTTCTTGGACTTTGTTGATTCCCTTGAGATATTTGAAAGTTTCTATCATGTCCTCCCTCTCCCTCCTTTCCTCGAGGCTAAACATCTTTAGTTCCTTTAGTCTTTCTTCATATTTTTTCTGATGCAGACCCTTCATCATTTTGGTTGCTCTCCTCTGGACAGCCTCCACCCTGTCTATGTCTTTGCGGAGATGAGGTCTCCAGAACTGTACACAGTACTCCAGATGTGGTCTTACCAACTGTCTGTACAGAGGGCCAAAAACTTCCTGTTTTCTACTGGTGACGCCTTTCCCTATTCATCCCAGTATCCCCCCAGTCCCCCCCCCCTTACTGCCTTATCACATTGGTGACCCACCTTTAGGTCATCAGATATGACTGCCCCAGGTCCCTTTCCATTTTTGTTGTTGTCAGTATCTCACCCCCCATTGTGTACTCTTCCCTTGGGTTTTTGTTTCCAAGGTGCATTACTTTGCACTTCTTTGCATTGAATCTAAACTGCCATACATTTGACCATTCCTCCAATCTTGCCAAGTCCCTTCTCATCCTTTCCACCCCACCCTGTGTATCAACCCAGTTGCAGATCTTTGTGTCACCTGCAGAGAGACATACTTTCCCTTCCAGTCCCTCTGCAATGTCACTTTTAAAGACATTAAAAAGGACCGGCGCCAGTACTGAACCCTGTGGTACTGCACTAGAAACCCTCCTTTCTTCACTATGGACTCCATTTACTATTACCTGCTGTTTCCTGTTGTCCAACCAGTGTTTTACTCAGGCTACCACCCTGGGACCCACTCCCAGGCTGGCTAATTTGTTTATTAATCTTCTGTGCTGGACTGTGTCAAATGCCTTGCAAAAGTCTAGGTAAACCATGACCACAGCCCCTCCCTGGTCTGTCACCCAGTCAAAGAAATCAATTAGATTTATCTGACATGACCTTCCCACTGTGAATCCATGCTGCCTTGGGTCCTGTGCCCCACTGGCCTCTAGGTACTCAGCAATACTTTACTTCAGAAGTGATTCCATCATTTTCCCTACCGCTGAGGTCAAACTGACAGGTCTGTAGTTTCCTGCCTCTGTCTTGCTCCCACTTTTATGAAGGGGAATCACATCCACCCTCCTCCAGTCCTCAGGTACCACACAATCCTCCCATGATTTATTAAAAAGGGTAGTCAGTGCTGTTACTAGTTTTTCCCCCTTACTTCTTTTAGAATTCTGGGGTGAATCCCATCAGGCCCCATTGCTTTATCCACCTTCAGTTTTAAGAGTTCTTTCAGAACCCTTTCTTCTGTGAAGGGACTAATATCAACCCCCCTATCCAGAGTGCTTCTATTGACCGGAGTAGGTATTTCCCCCTGCTTTTCCATTGTGAATACTGAGCAGAAGTATTTGTTCAGTATCCCTGCCTTTACACTGTCGCTGTCTGCCCAACCACCTCCCTCTTTGTTCACCCTCAGTATCCCTGTCTTAGTGTTTCTTTGCTCCCTAATATACCTATAAAAGGTTTTATCCCCATTCTTAACCAAGTTGGCTATCTTTTCCTCTGCTTGGGCCTTTGCTATTCTGACTGCCTTAACCTCTTCCTTCTGCTTTAACTGGTGAAGTTCTCCATCCTGCTCCTTCTGTATTTCCTTATACTTCCTGAATGCTATCATTTTCTCCCTTACCTTCCCCACCACTTCTTTTGAGAAACATAGTGTTTTTCTCTTTCATTTTGATTTGTTTATTTGCATCACACAAAGGCTTGTTGCCTCTGTGATAGCGGTTTCATGTTTCCCCATTGTTGCTCCACCCCACCTTCTTGCCTGGTTGCTAGTGCTTTTCTGAGACACTCTCCCAATTTGACAAAATCAGCCCTCCTGAAGTCCAGTACCTTCACTTTTGTGTGGATTGACTCTACAGCTAAGTTTATTGTGAATCACACTGTTTGGTGGTTGCTTGTTCCCAGATGGCTACCCACTTCAAGATCAGAGATCCTCTCTCTGTCCCCATTTGGGAGTACCAGGTCTAAGATTACACTCTCCCGAGTGGGTTCCAAAACTAGCTGTCTGAGGTATGCCACCTGTAGGGCATCAAGAATGGCTCTGCTCTTGGATGTGGTTGCAGCAAAGGAGCTCCAGTCAACATCTGGCATAGTCAGGTCCCCCATCAGCAATATCTCCCTTTTCTCTGCCATCCCAAGGATGCTTTCTATCATTTCCTTGTCCATTTCCTCCCCGTAAGATGGGGGTCTGTATACAACCCCTGTGTGGATTGTGGAGCCATTTACAGTCTCCAGGGTGACCCACAGTGCCTCCTATCCTCCTTGTTTACCCTTTAGTTCTGTTGCTTTGATTCCTTCCCTTACATAGAGAGCTACTCCTCCTCCTCCTCTTCTTCCCTCCCCATCCCTCCTGTAGATTGTGTACACTGGTATGTTGACATCTCAGTCATGGTTCTCTGTGTACCATATTTCTGTGACTGCCACAATATCCTGGCATCGCTCTTCCATCAAGGCCACCATTTCAGGGAGCTTTTTTACCTAGACTACATGCATTGGTACTCATTACCCTCCATTTTTTTAAGACTATTTCTTTTTGTCCCATCCATGTCCCAACTGCCTTTGTCTTTTGCTCCATTTACCCCTGCCTTTCTCCCTATCTACTGCTCTATCTTAATGTTTACCTCACAACTACCCTGATTTTTTTTTTGGGGGTAGGATTTCCCTTCTCCTCTTCAGTGCCTCCCCCCTTGGTTAGTTTAAATGCTTGCCATTGAAGCATTTAAACCTATCACATAGGATCCTGCTTCCCCTCCAGGATAGATGCAGACCATTGCTCCTGTATAGACCTGCATCCCTCCAGGTGGCACCACAGTCCCCAATGAAGCCAAATCCCCGAGCTCTGTTCCAGCTTTTCAACCAGTCATTGAATCCCATGGTGTGGAGTGCCCTAGCCTCATCCATGCCATAGACAGGTAGCACTTCCAAGAAAGTTACCATGTGTGTGCTACTTGTCTAAGGCCCCTCTCCAACTCCACAAACTCCTGTTGTACTGCTCTGATCCCATTCTCAACCAGGTTATTCATCCCTAGGTGGATAATGACATCCAGCGCCTTCCCCCTTGCCACTGCTCCTATGATCCTGAGGATCCATTTCCTGTCCCTCCAAACCTTGGCACCGAGCAGGCACCTTACCTCCCCTTCCCCTCCCTCCCCCAGTTCTACCCCCCTAACAACTGAGTCCCCACCAGGAGTTGTTCCCTTCCCCTGTGGGGTCCTGGACCACCCTCCTGTGGGTCAACATTGTGGAGGTTCCCAGCATCCTCCTTGGTCTCCAATGCAGGTACCTCCATAGAGAAACCGTGCTTCACCAGAGTGGCGAATCATTTGTGGAGAGGCACAACTGGAGGGATGCACTTCTGTTCCACCACCCTCACCCTCCCTGAGCCCACATTGGTCCAACTGCTCCTCTTTCTTGGCAACCTCTGAGCTAGTGGCAGTGTCTTGGGTGGTCCCTGGTTGGGGGAGCAGGTTTTCTGAATCCTTGCCAGGTCAGCATGTAGACGATCAACTTCCTCCCTCAGACCAGAGAGGTGTCTGCAAATAGGGCAGCAAAGCAAACATCACTCAGAAGACTGCTGCTCCACAGCCAGTGCATTGCACCACTCCCCGTTTGTCTGTATCCCTTCCAATTACAGATGCTGTTTTGTTTTTTGTTCTTGTTTTAGTGTGTGCAAGCTTGTGAGTGTCTCTACCACCTATTCAGTGTGCTGTGCCTTTTAGGATATGAACAGGTATATGTTGTTAGCAGTTTTTGGGAAGTGATGTCAGAGCCACTGCTATAAAGGAAGTTATGTGCTTGGCCCAGGTGGGGGGGAGTAAACCTATGCCGTCCAGAAACAATCACCTATAACTCTTACCCTCCACCCCGGGGAGTGCCTTCCTTCCTTTCAGATACCTATTTTACAAAGGCTAAGTAACAGGTTTAGCCACAATTGACTGCAAATATCTCTCAGCTACAGTTCCTCCCTGGTAAATTAAAGTTAAAACTAAGAAAAGTCCACCCCAAAAACAGAATCAATACTAATTACTTGCACAGGTCTAAAACGTAATAATTCAGTTCAGTGTAGTCTAGAAAATAACCTCCTTGATTCAAGGAAGCTGTGGCTGCTTTCTCACTCTCTTTATCTCAGACTCAGCAGAGATAGAATCGAAGTTATTTGCAATCAGGGGCCCTTACGGCTTCCACCACCCATTTGGCCTTCCCTTTTCTACCCTCCCTTCCCCTCCACCTTTCTCCCTTATAGGCATCTGCCCCTTCCTCTCTATCCTTGGATCTATCCCATTACTTCCAACCTAACCTAAAGATCCTCCCTGCACCCTGTAAACTCCTTTCATCTTGTATCTCTTTTGCCCTCCTTACAGTGCATCAAATCTTTTAGTTATATTTTGTACCTATTTTGAACATTTATTTTACCAAGAATTAGTATTGATATCCTTGTGTTCATTGTGCTTCTTTATGTATATTGCAACTTAACTTGTATTATGTTCTGCTGTGTTTGTAACCTGCAGCTATGTCCAGGTCCACCTCGAAAATGAGCATTGCTCAATGATGATCACCTGGTTAACAAAGATTTGATTGACTGATTTGTTGATTGATTGAGGGAAAGAGAGGTCACCCTCTTCAGGTCACATGCTTTATTGACAGAGGCAACATGCACTCTGTTGGCCTACAGTAAGCAAATCTTTTTTTTTTTTCATAAAAAAAAATATTCGGCTCATATCCTCGTTCCAGAAAACCCAGCTCAGCACTTCTCAGTGCTGTTTATGATAATAATAGCATTTTCCTGATTGTGCATACAGTATGTATTTCAGTTTCCATCTTACTAAGAAGATTATGAGGAAGTGTTTTTTATAGTTGTACTGCTTCTGCAAAAAAATAGCTTGCCATCTGCGCTGAACTAACATTTAAAAGAGTAAAGTGAATGTAGCATTTTCAAAGAATCATTGAATTTGTAGGGCTTTGATTCTGGGTAGTATTACAGTCTAAAGTAGCTCCTTGGTGAGATGATACTTGTGCCAGGAGTTAAGAGCTGATTAGAGAACTGATGTCTCAGCTTTGCCTTTTAGCATTGATTGAGCTATGGCCAGGAAATATGCTGAATTTCAACATTGTGACAGCTAAATATGTTACACAGTGTATCCTCTACTTTCTGTCTGATATACAGTACACTTCTTGATGATCTGGACACTATACTAGAGAAGGTGGCTTTTAATAATAAGAGGTATAATCCACCCTTGCAGACTTCTGTCTCTCGTATATAAACAGGAAACCCAGCTCCTGGAGTGAGAGGAAAACAGAATCCCAAATAATGAAATATTAGCAAAATTGGAAAAAAACTTTTTATGATTTATGATATTTCCCCAAAAAGAGTAGCACAAAGGTGGCAAACATCCTAAAAGTGTTGGCATCATTTTTAATGAAGTAGTCAAATTAGCAGTAAATAAAAAGTTATCTAAATAGTAGCTATTAAACATAACAAAATTGTGCTACTAAATCAGATGTAAGTTAAGGTTTAATAGTAAGGAAGTAGGCTGTTGGTTAACCAGGATCTTCAGCTTATCCAGTTGGTAGGGCAATGGGCAGAGTGGGTGTTTCTATGTTATAAGCATTATAAACCAGGCAAGAAAAAAACAGTGATCTGGTTGGTCAGTAGCTGCCCAGACCTGTATGTTAATTGACTAATAACCCCACAGGTCTGGAAAGCCTCTTGCAATCTTGGAATTTGTTTTGTAGGCTGACCTAAATGTATAGAAATACTACTACTACACTGCTTCAGAATTCTTAATAACTGTGAAAGTTGAAAAAAAAGTTTTTACTAACAACATGAGTGACTTATCTGCTTGACAATGTTACCTCTTTGATGGGGTAAACCCAGCTGTTTAGTGTAAGAAGCAATTTACAAATGATGGTTTATTTATTCTTAAAGGTTTATTTAGTCTTTTTTATTATTTTGGTGACATTTCAGTAATGTAGTAGCAGACTTCAGGGCTTGTGTTTTTTGAGTAATTACTGCTCTTCCTCAACCCCATGGACTGGGTTTGGGTAATTACTGCTCTTTCTCCACCCCATGGACAGTGGGGGGTGATAATTACATTATAACCACAAACCCTCTTGTTTGTTATTGCTTATATAATTAATGAGTTTCCTATTTACCATAAGGAAACCGTGACGTAATTTGCCATAATGAAGGAGTGTTTACTACAGCAAACGTGCACAGTTTCTCTCATTCTGCACATGTGCGCACTGCAGTTCCTTGCTTCCTGACCACTAGTCTAAGCTCGCCTACTCACCTTCTCCCTGGAAATGAAACTACCAGTAGAACTCAGTGGTGAGTTTCATTTTTTTTTTAAATGACCTAATTTTCAGCTTTAGGGGGGAAAGAAAACATTAGATAACATTTTAAAAATGCTGACAAGACAGATGTGTGGCGTGGCGGTAAATGGAACTGGAGCACGGCTGCACCGGAACTCCTAGTATTTTATATCATTGCTGTGACAAAAAAGGGAAATCCAGCAATGATATAAAATAAAATATGGGGTAGTGTGAGTAAACTCAAAGTTTTTACACCCCCTCAGGGTTAGATGCTTTATTATACAATGGCAAGAAAGAATCCTGACTTCTGATTGGTCAGTTGACCATCACAGCAGGGATGTTGTCCTGGCATAATATCCCTACTGATATTTTCTTGCATTTCCTTCTGCTTTATTAGCATCTTCACTTAAGAAACAAAAATATGTTTCCAGTCTAATATAAACATTCTTTGAAATAATTTATTTTATTCTGTATAAAACAACAAGCCATTGTATAATAGGAATAATGCCCTCCAGTGTGGGTTTTATGCTGGGATAACATCTCTTCTCAGGTGTTGAATGCCCTTGGTTGGTGACTTTGGGCCCAACCACCTGAGGTGGGATGTTATCCCAGCATAACACCCACCCTGTCAGGCATTATTCCTTTAATAAACCCCTTGTGCTTTGGTTTCTGCAGCATCTAACCCCTCGGGGGGGTTGGGGGATTCTCATTACACACTCCACCCCATACTTTATTCTTTATATAATAACTGGATCTTTCTTTCTCCCATAGGAAAACTGTAGCATCATTTGCTGTTATAAAGGAATGTTTATAATGGCAAATACATGCCTGGTTTCCCTTGCTCTGAGCATGTGCCTGCCACAGCTCTTCCATTATGGCTGCTACACACCTTGTCTTCCCCCAGAGACTGAACTATGTCCATCCAGTCCCATACCCCATTACATCCCCAATGCTTCTCCTTCACTTTGGAGCTGAACTCAATGGTGCCAGTTGCCCTGGCCCATATATATATATATATATATATATATATATATATATATATATATATATATATATATGACCTGCCCTTGTGCCTTCCTACACCTCCTCTCTGTATCTTGGCCCCCCCTCTTCTTTCCATCCTGGATTGATGAATGCTGGCTACTTACAGTGAGGGAGCAGATGACAAGAAGGTGAAAAGAGCTGCTGCTTCATTCACTGTATTTTGTTATTGCAAATTATGGTGCTTCGATTTGAACCTGTGAGCAGAGCTGGCTGGGGCAAGTGTAAAGTGTCAGGTTGATCATGGAGGGGATTTGGTTATCCAGGATTTGAAGCTTCACAGTGACCATGGACCACAAGCTCAAACCTGATCGGACTATGACCGCACAGGAACATCCTTTAATTTTATGTAATTGATGTGGAGAGAAAGAAAAATCCAGCAATTATGTAAAATAAAACATGGGGTGTTTAAAGTCAAAGTTTACATGAATCCTCAGAGTTAGATGCTTTCACAAATCTGTCGAGCTTTGCTCTTGGAGTTTATTAAAGCAATATACCATGACAGAGAGTGGGTTGATTGGTGGATTTAACATGTTCGGTGTGGTTCAGTCACGAGGCACAGCCAAGTGACTTAACCACACTAGAAGTGGTAAATTCACCCATATACCCACTCTCTGTCATGGTATATTGCTACTATACAAGGTTCAACTTGTTTTTTTTTGTTTTTATAGTGATATAAAACTTTTACAGTGAGTATATTGAAGGATTTATCATGGTCATGTGATGAGTTTTGACCAATGAGGTTGCAGGATTTTTATACCCCATTGTATAATTAGCATCTAACACCTCAGGTGTGTGTAAACTTCTTGTTACACACATCACCCCATTCTCTATTCTATATGTAATCTTTTAACAGTGATGTAACAGTTAATGCATTAATGACATATACCATATTAAATCACTAGTCTAACTGTATTGGACACTCTATTAATCTTTGTTAAGCATCCAGAGATATTTAAATACCGTGGAGGTGAGTCTGCCTTTTAAAATATACATATGGAACAGTAAACTGGTGATATGCTTACCTTCAGACAGGGTCTGCTTGTCTAAGTTATTCCCATCGCCTCAGTAGCCTTTGCCATGGTGCATATAAAAATAGCATCCTATAATGTTAAGGGGTAGTATAACCCATTAAAAAGAATGTAGATCTTTTCCCATCTTAAACACATTTACTGTACAGAGGATGCAGCACCTTAAACTATGCCGTTCCTGGGCCAAGTCTTTACAGCATCTCACCCTAACCCCATGCACAAAAAAGTTTAGTAACAATCCTCATCCACAGATCCCTCCCACATCAAGTGACATCTCATTTCTGAGACCCAGAGGGTGGATCATCATTCTTAATGGAATCTATCAAAACCAGCCAATGTCATTTCTACTTTAAATGTTTATGTTCATAATGTAGACTCCCTGGCATTTACTGGAACTATGCATCAGGTTATGGTGGATGAGGCTGAGGAACTCTACGTACTATTAGGTGATTTTAACTGTCTAATGAATCCCATAATGGACAAATCACCCTTTTCTGATGTCTCAAAAAGCCAGACAGTTAGTAGATCTGTCCCAGTTGCTGGGACTGCTAGAGTTTTTCACCTGAACAACAATAACGTTACAGTCTACTATCACACCTTTAGTAGATACTCTCACAATGACCATTGCTTTGTCCTCAATTACTAGTTACATGTGGTCACTGATTGCCGTATTCATACCATCACCCACTCATATTATACCCCCCATTCCTACACATTGAAATACACCCAGTAGTCAAACAGAAGCTTTAGTCAGAGGCAGTATAGCACAGTGATTAAGGGCAGTGAGCTGCAAACCTGGAGACCTGGGTTTGAATCCCATCTGCCCCACTTGCATACTGTGTGACCCTGAGCAAGTCACTTAACTACCTTGTGCTCCCAGGTTGCACCTGGAAACAAGCTCTGGCTTAGTGTGCCTTTCCTGATTAAATAATTTCCCTTTTCCCCTTCTCCCTAAGTGTCTCAATGTAAGCCTTTTGGTGATGAGGCAAACTCTACAAAAGTTAAACAAGACATCAAAACATACCTGAACAATAATAATGAAAATGACACCAACCCAATGATCAACTAGAATGGTCTTAAAGCTGTCTTATTAGGTTCCCTTATTGCCCTGATTAGTGCTCAAAAAGAAAATCAGCAGTAGGAAAAAGCCTAAAATTGGAAGAGTGAATAAAGCAAGGGGAAAAAAACACAATCAGGACCCAGATGATGCCTGCATCCTACAACAACTCATGATGATAAATCAAACCCTCAAAGACACAAGCCTTTGAGGGTTTGTTTTGTCATCATGAGTTGTTATAGAAAAAGCAGAGGGCACTCTATGCTATATGTGTCAAAAATACTACATACAGGGTAGCACAGTTGGCTTCCTGTTGGCCATGCAGCTATGCAAGCAACAAGCAGACAGGCATATGGCAGCTCCCAAAAGCCCAGATCCAGCATCCCCATTGTAGACTATCCCAAAATATTGCACATACCTTTCCTAACTTTTACCAAAATGTATACACTGACTCATGCCTACACCATGCCACTAGAGAATAAAGGAGCTTTTTTGATATTCTCCCCCTCAGCACACTTGCAGACCAGTATAGAAACTTCCTAGATTGCCTAGTAACAGAAGAGGAGGTCATCCAGGCCATTTTGAAACTAAAAAATTTAAATTCCCCGGGTTCAGATGGCTTCCTGGGGTAATTCTATAAAAAAAGAGCATTGAAGACATTTTACCCTCACTCATAAGGGCTCTTAACTCTGGACTGACAAAAGCATAATTTCCAAGTGACTGGAAAGATGCAGTTTTTACAATTATACACAAATTGGGCAAAAACCCTCTTCACTGTAGGTCTTACTGACCTATTTCATTTATAAATGTAGAACAAAAAAAATGATGACCTCCATTTTGGGTGGTAGACACCAGACGGTAATTACAAAACTTGATACACTAGAACTAGAACCAAATCTATACATTTCTTCCCAATCACCAATCTTTTGACAACATTTGCAGACTGCTAAACATACTGTAGCAACCACAGTCACACATTCCAACACAATTAATTTATCAATTTCCTTAGATGCAGGAAAGGCATCTGAACACCTCAATTGGCACTTTCAACTATTTACCTTTGAAAAAATGTGGCCTTGGACCAGACTTTTTATCTTGGGTTAACACCCTTTATACTGCCCTAAAAGCAAAAGTATGAGTCAATGGCACCCTACTACCATCCCTAGAACAGCAGAGAGGTGGCCATCAGGGTTGCCTTTTATCCTCACTCCTTTATGAGCTAAGAATTGAACCACTGGCTATAGCCATCAGGGGAAATCCCAACATCTAGGGAGCATCATATGACCCATAGAACCAAAAGATCTCTCTTTTTTGCATATGACACATTACTCTTTATTAGTGATCTGGTCATGTTTATGGTCCTCTTATCAGAAATTCTAAACAATTATGGAAAAGTTTCAGGCTTCAAAATAAACCATGATAAATCTAAAGTTTTAAAACTAAGTGGCATAACATCAGCACAGGTAAAAGCAATGTTCTTTTTAAGTGGTCACCCAAAGGTTTCAGATATTTGGGGATATAAAATAGAAAGACTAGTTGGGGTCTATTCAAACCAAACTGTGAGCCGTTACTACATGAGCACTATACTAACTTTCACAGGTGGACTCACGTACTGTACCTCTTTCAGTGGGGGGAGGGAGGATTCAGGAAATTGGAATGAATGTACTAGCCTGAGTGTTAAACTGCTTTCAAATTATACAAATCAATATATCATCAGGGGTCTGGAAACAGCTAGACAAAGCAACTAGGCTTTTTATATGAGGTAAGGGACATCCAATAATGTCCATATCCCAGCTTAGACAACAGAAAGATAGAGGTAGACTGGGACTGCCAAGCTTTAAATACTATTTCTGGGCAACACAAGCAGCACCAGTCATGCATTGGCTGACTAGCCAAAGACAAATAGAATGGACAGAGCAAGAAGAGTCTGGCTGCACCACACAATGAATAACAACCCTACCTCTTCTAGCCTTACAATGGCAGTCCTCAACCATGTATGAAATCACTGGATTCTACACTCAGTAAAAACCTGGGACAGTATGTGCAGACACCCAGATATCACCAATACTGTAAGCACATGGGTGGGACTGACAAATGTTCCAGACTATACTATTGGCCATGACTATAGATATCGAAGCGGGTGGAAAAGGAAAAGGAAAGAAGGGGTAACAAGCAGACTGGTAACAATATCTGGAAGACTATGTATGTGAATGCTAGAAGTCAAAGAGACAAGATTCTAGACTTACGGGCCATTATGGCAGAGGCTGACCTGGATATTGTGGCCATTATTGAGTCATGGTGCACTGATAGCCATGACTGGGACAAGTCTGTGCCAGGCTATACTCTGTACAGGTGGGGCAGGGTGGGAAGGAAAGGAGAGGCTGTGGTGCTTTATTTAAGGGAAAGCATAAAAGCAACAGAGATTCAGGAAATACAAGAGAGAGTTGAAGTACTATAGTCACCCTTGAGACAGGGAGCAGTGCCTCTCTGCATAGTACCTTTATCTACAGATCTCCAGCACAGGGAGAGACGTTAGATAAAGAACTGGTAGAAGCTATTAAAAAGATGGTAGAAAAGGGGATGGTGCTGCAGATGGGGAAATTCAATCTGCTGGATGTAAATTGGAAATGGAACCTCCCAGGTGTGGCTTCAGCCAGAAGCAGGGACATTCTGAACTCCCAGCAAGGGCCATTCCCAGGCAACTAGTCAGTGAACCCACTTGTGACGGGGCCATACTGGACCTGGTATTCACTACTAGGGAAAGTACTGCATATGTCAAGATAAGAGGCCACCTCAACAGCAGTGATCACTGTACAGTGTGGTTTAATGTAAGGAAGGCTGTGAAATTGAAACAAACAAGGGTGAGGGTTCTGGACCTTAGGAGGGTAGATTTTAAAAGGGATTACCTGACTTCTAGCACGTTTTGATAAGCTACAGTCTACCTTAGGCAGGTTGAAGTTCCCCAATATTACCTCCTCTCCTTTCCCTGCAGCCTCCAGTATTTGCGAGGTCAGTTCCCTGTCTCTTATCATCTTTGTTGGGTGGTCTGCAACCACAACCACCCTCTCCTTTCTTCCTCTACTGGTCTGTAATGGAGTCCACAATGCCTCCACCTTTCCCTCCTCCAACTTTTTCCTGCTGTAAGTTATCACCTCCCAGATGTAAACTGCCACCCCTAGCCCTTTTCTACTGCCTGTCCCTCCTGTATAATTTATATCAAGGGATCACAAGGTCCCAGTCATGGTGTGATGTGGCCCAAGTCTCAATTACTGATGATATGTCTCCCCTTGCCTCTGCTAATAGCAGCTGCATACCATCCTTCTTGTTTCCAAGACTCTGCACACTGAGAAATATCACCCTCCACCTAGAATCTAAATCTGGAAAAAGAGACAGCAACGGTTCTCAAAAGAGGTGGTGGGAAATGTAAGGGCTTAAAGGGTAGCATTGAGAATGTATAAGGAGCCACAGAGTGTGGAGGATATGAAGGTGTAGCGGGAGAAACAGAGGGAAGTAGGGAAAGTTGTAAGGAGTAAAAAGGCACAAACTGAAGAGATAATAGCCCGGGTGTTGATAAAGGGAGACACAACATTTTTTAGTTACAGTATGTAAATGAAAGGATGAAGACCAAGGGTGGGATCATAAGATAAATGGAAGGGCAGACTGTGCAAACAGGGTCCAGGAAAATGCAGGCATCCTGATCATATACTTTTGTTCAGTATTCACAAAAGAAAAAAGGGGAGGGGCCATAAAATTGTAACAGGAGCATTGGAGAGAGGGAGGTCGACACTAGTCTGTTTTCAGAGGAGAGTGTCCTGAACAAGCTCGCTAATCTGAATGTGGACAAAGCAATAGAGCCAGATGGGGTGCTTCTAAAGGTACTGAGAAAGCTCAGGCAGATACCGGCTGCACCTCTGACAGTTCTGTGTAACAGCTTATTGGAAACAGAAGTGGTTCCAGAGGACTGTAGGAGGGTAGATGTAGTCCCATTTCACAAAAGTGGTAGCAGGGAAGAAACTGGCAATTCTTGGCCAGTTGGCCTGACTTCAGTGGTGGAAAAGTTAATGGAGTCACTGCTGAAGGAAATGTTTACAGAATATCTTGAACCTAATGGGATACAAGACCCAAGGCAACATGGATTCATGTGGGGGTCATCATGTCAAATTAATCTGATAGATTTCTTTGACTGGCTAAGCAAGGAATTAGATCAGGGTGAAGCAGTAGATGTGGCCTACCTAGATTTCAGTAAGGCTTTTGACACTGTTCCACATAGGAGGCTAGTATGCAAACTCTATAGTTTAGGAGTGGGTCCAAAGGTGTTAAACTGGGTAAGTAATTGGCTAGGGGATATGGGACATGGGGTGGTGGTAAATGGAGTTTACTCAGAGGAAGGGTGGGTGACCAGTGGAGTGCCTCAGGGATCAGTGCTGGACCAGTTATCTTTAATGTTTTTACATGTGACATTGCAGAGAAGCTGGAAGGAAAGGTCTGCCTCAATTCAGATGACACCAACATCTGCAATAGGGTAGGCACTCTGGGAAGGGGTGTGTGTGTGTGTGTGTGTGTGTGTGTGTGTGTGTGGAAAGAATGAACACTGAGTAGAGACCTGAAAAAACTTGAGGAGTGGTCAAGAGTATGGCAGCTAGGTTTCAACTATTAGAAGTGCAAAGTACAGCACTTGGGGCACTTAAACACAGGGTGAGAATACAAATTGGCAGGAGGGGTACTGATGACCACCAAGGAGGAAAGACACCTGGAGGTGGTCATATCAGATTACCTAAAGGTGGCCAGGCAGTGTCATAAGATAATTGGATGAGCTAGTGGGATACTGGGGTGCATAGGGATGGGTATGACATGCAGAAAGAGGGAGGTGGTATTGCCACTATAAGAACTCATCTAGAGTACTGTGTCAGTTCTGGAGACCACATCTCTGAAAGGACATAGGCAGAGAGGAGGCAGTCCAGAGGAGGGCAACTAAAATAGTGCAAGGTCTGCATCAAAAGCCCTATGAGGAAAGACTGAAGGACCTAAATACCATATATGCACCTAGAATAGAAGGAGAGGGGAATATATGACAGAGACCTTTAAATATTCACGGGGTAAATAAGGTATAGGAAGGGAGTATTTTTTTTTTCAGAAAAAGGAGCTCAATAACAAAGCGGTATGATAAGAAGCTGGAGGGGTTGGGTTCAGGAGAGATGTGAAGAAGTAATTCTTCCCAGAAAGTATGGTGGATTCCTGGAACAGTCTTTCAGCAGAAGTGGCAGGGGTGAAAACAGTGGTGGTCTTCAATAATGCATGGGATAGGCCTGCCTGCCAGTGCAGCAGTAGGGCTACCATTCATGGCACCAGTGACCTGGGTTTGGGAATGGACTCAGGTGGCTGGAAGGTGGGTTCAGGGGAGAAAGTTTGAGCACCCAAGGCCGCTATCTTTCTCCAGGGGAGGGTGGCTTGCCTGCTCCGCTGCTAAACCGCCACCTGGGTGACCATGGGTGGCAGTGCAGCGAGACAGTCTGCAAGAGAGGGAGGACGATGGCTGCGAGTCAGAGCATTAGCACGTCACTACGCGCTCCGCTCCTAGGCCCCCCCCTGCATCCATACAGATGGCACCAGAAACAAGAAAAATGGACCCTTGGATGCCAGCAGTAGACAAGGAGGGTTTAGCTCCCAGACTCCATAACCTGGCTCTTGTGGGAGTCTGGCCAGGTCACTCAACACACATTCTGATGGATGGGAGAGGGGAAGTACCAGGGACCCCCTCCTCCCTGCTCGGGGGGGGGTGGGCCGAGGCAGCATGGGAGTGGATCTGGCGGCTCCCTGAGAGGTACCATGGGTGAGGCAGAGTAAGCATAAAACCTCCCAGAAAAGAGAGGCATCCAAGGTGAGAAGGGGGCAAAAAAACAAAAAAAAAACAAAGCATGGGATAGGCACAAAGAAATCTTAGAAAAGGGAAGCGGGAGTGGGTGAATGAGGCTAAGATCAAGCAGCATCTGTGGTATTAGTATAAGCGGCGGAAAACTGGACAGAGTAGGTGGACCAAGCTGTCTTTCCTACCGGCAAATTCTATATTTCTGTTTCTGTGGAGTGTTCTCACTGTGAGATCTTTTGACCCCAGATATAGCCTCGTCTGCCTCGAAGAAAACTTTCACACAGTTGCAAGCAGGTTATAACTGCCTCAGAGAGACTCTTGTAAATATTAACAAGTGAGGCACTTCCTGCAGCAACACCACATTAAATCCCCACATCTTCCACCCCTTATTGGCACTAGAAACCTTTATAGACACCTCACAAAAACTAGGGATAATAATGAAACCAGTCACTGGCATCACACATGCAGCTGCAGAAAAGTTTTGCAGAAGCAGAAACCTGGTTAAAGATCCCATAAGCTCATCCTAAATTACTCAAAAACCAAAATAGTGCTGCTCCGTGGTACTCATAGCAAATACAAAGACCAAGAACTACTAATCAACAGTAGTGGAGGAACTGCGCTGGAACAGGTTGCTCAGTCCATACACCTGGGTGTGACCCTTGACTGCACTCTCTCATATACCAGTCATATTCACAACATTGCTAAATCTGTGAATACCTGCTTAGGACTGCTCTACAGGCATTGGCACTGCCTGATGGCCAATGCCTTAAATCTTGCAATTCAGAGCTCAGCTACCTCAGTAATTCACTATGGTCTTGTTATTTAAGGATCAGCCACCAACACTGCCCTCTGGCACATAGCCCTAGCACTTAACAAGGCCTGTCGGATCCTCACCTCAGCTGCGTGACTTTCCCACACATGTGATATCTATGAACAGGCAAACTGGCTCCAGCTATCAGGCAGGTTAAAGTACCAGACCTGCATCCTTGTAAAGAAAACCTCACTGGGCCTCTTGCCCTCTGTAGTTCAGTCTTTACTGACCCCTCACTGTGCCACCCACCTAACCAGGAGTTCTGAAAGTCTAGCATTCACTGGTCCCCGCTGCCAGACCTCACAATGACAGTGCTCCTATAAAGTAAGAGCCTCTAACTGGTTCAACTTGTTTCTGGCAGAAATCACCAACACTAGTAATCTTGGTTCGTTTAAACGCAAACTACGTCAGCATTTGGTGGCCAGTGCCTATTGCGACTGCTTCACATAAACTGCTCTGTTATGCTCCCCTGACCTCCCTTCCCACCAATGCACTCTCCTTACTCCAATCTTACACTCTTATTGCAATTTTCCACATCCCACTCCTGCCTGCCCTAGCCACTTCCAGACCCTCTGTATATTCCCACCTCACAATGGTTCCCCTCACTCCTGAGTCTCTCCCCCAAACTCCTTGCACCCTATTCCAGTTTTATAAGCTCCCCACCACTTCCTCTACTTGCCTTATTCCCCCTTCCCTTCTCCTCTGCCACTTCTCCTGCTCTCCTCCCTCCTCTCTACTTCAGACCCATACCTAGCCCCCCACCCACACACTTTCACTACTGACTTCCTCTTCTCTCTTTTATTTACCCTGGACTTTGTTGAGTCTTCCTACATCCCCCTACTACTACCTTCACACCTGATGCTACCTTCTGCCTCTCTAAGCACTTGCAACTCCACTAAGTCTCATGCACCTGCCCCAGGCATACTTTGTACAATGCCTGGTGTATTGTTCCAAATGCTTTTTTTATTTAGTCACATTTCAATCGCTGACAAAGCCTTTGATGGCTCCTTATATGAAACCGTACTGTATGTCATTACTTTGTCAATGTTCTGTTTTGTGTTTTCCACTTGTTCTTGTAACACAAAAAGGAACCTTTGTAAAAGAGCCTTTGGTTCTAAGATGTTTTCTGAAATCTTAATAATTAAAAAAAAAAATTTCAGAACTCCAAATCTGTGGTAGTTTCACCTCGCCTGAACCACCGAGGCTGAGATCCCCCACTGATTGCTGCACATGCTGGATCTGGGAAAGGGAGGATCCCCCCCCCATGGTAACACTCATTCAGATTTTTGGGTCTGTTGCCAGGTGATGGTAGGGGATGGAGGCAGGTGGACAGGGCTTCATCTAACTTGCACTGCTCAATTTTCCATATTCTCCCCTGACACCCCGGGGCTACAACAAACATAGCATATGTGCATGGAGGTCCACATGTGCTCTGGGATTGCCAGCTTCTCTCCACCCACCCAGTATAATGCCAGCCCCCCATGCATTCGGGCTACTACTGGATGTCCAGCTAGTGGCAGCCAAGAGCAAAAAAGACTTACCTCCCTAGTCTGGGAGAAGAGAGTTTCCTGATGGCTGCTCGATCTTCTCCCAGCCCTGTCTGAGCTGACTCCCAGCAACCTGAGCTCATTCCCAAACCTGGGTCACTAGCATGGAAGAGATAAGGCATGTTATGCATTTCAGCCCTCTACTCCATCGAGTCAGCTTGTTTAATGGAATATTTAATGTCACTGTAGCACCGTGTTTCTGTGTTTGTACACTTTTTTATCTGTATGTGTTTTAAACCAATAAAAAGAAAGCTAAAATATAGTGATGCAACATAGTACCATTTAACCTGCAAGTTGCCCCCCCATCCACTGTTTTAAGGGCCCAGTCCTTTCCTTTACCATCTTCTTTATATTTTCGGCTTTTATCCCTCCATTATGCAATGGTTTCAAAGCTACTAACGGGGGTGATCCTCGTCCACTGTCAATTATCACCCCATTTCTCTCCTCCCTACCCTTGCCAAGCTTCAAGAACACATTGTCCTCTCCCAACTCACCTCTCTTCTCTCTGACACCTCCTTTCACCCCTTTTCAATCTTGTTTCAGGAAAAAACATTCAACCACCACCTCTCTCCTATGGCTCATGGACTCCATCCTAACTGGGATAGACAAAAGACAAATTACCTCCGTCATTTTTGTAGACCAGGCCAAGGCCTTCAACACCGTCTCTCACTCCCTTCTCCTCGACTCACTCATGGCAGCTGGCCTATCTCCATCCGTCACAAACTGGTTCAAGGCCTACCTGATTGGCAGAACCCAGTCAGTTAAGATCTTGGATGCCACTTCCCCTCCTTCCCGTTTAGCACTGGATTCCCCCAGGGCTCGGTATTAGGGCACCTCCTATTCTCCATCTTCTTAAATGGCCTTCCCTCTTTTTGCTCCCCATCCTCCGCTATTGGGAGGACTTGCCTGAGGTTCAATGTGGGGAATAGCTCTTCCCATAACCTCTACAAAAGTCTTCCACTGACACACCTTTCTTGCTAAAGGAGTGTTTTTTTTCCTGAGCTCCTGTGTGGCTTGTGTGGCTGTTATTGGCCTGTCTTCTGCCTGGTTTGTCCTGTTTTCTTCTCTCTCCTTCCCGGCCTCGTCTTGTGTTTTGTTTTATTTTTTCTGTCTCCTTTACTTCCTCTTCCTGTTATTCCCCCAACCTCCTATTTTGACCTTTGGCTGTTCCTTTTTGTGCTCTTTCCTGCCCACCACACCTTTCTCCACTTCCTCTATGGCCCACATTGCACCATCTCTCCAGCTGCTATGATACCTGGCTGGCATGCTATCATCCCCACTGATTCCTCCTGCTCTCAGCTTCTACGTTTGCCGCAGGCCCTCTCCCTTCTACTCTGCCTGTGTCCCTGTCGCAAAGCCCAGGATTCCATCTGAGAGTAGTACCTGCTGCTACAGATGCCATCAGGACCCGGTTCTCTACCTCTTGACACCTCCAGCACTTTTTCTACATTTTAGGACCTCTGACATTCTCCTGCAGCTGTCTGCGGGTCTCTCAGCTCTCCCTCTTGTATCCACTGCTCAGCAATTACAGGGAATACAGCGGCTGCCTTCCATTCCATACAACGCACCATCCCTTTACCTGCATGACTGGGGAAGGGGATGGTTCAATTCACCATTTTCAAATCAGGCTCTCCTATTCATAGCTTCTATCAGCTGTTCAGCACTACTCTCCAACAGACCACTTCATTGATGTATGCACAGCATTAAACCTGTGAAATGAAGCATGATCTGCACCCACTTTCGTTCTCTCCACCTGCAGTTAGTAACACGCTCATGCAAATGACAACCATCTCTTTCAACGCAGAGCTCTTCTCTTCCCCATGTGTTAGTGCAGCTGATAACCCTCTTCTTATTCCTACTGCAATCACTACAGGCAATGTATATTCCACTTGGATGGATTGTGCCTCACATCTTTCTTGCTTACCCTAGCATTCTGCTACTTCCCGGGGGGAGGGGGTGGCATTGAACTGATATTACTGTGACACTTCCAGGTTTTGAACATATGAAACCTTTACCACTGAGGATTACTATTATTATTATATTGAAGTGGGAATCAAACCATACCATTTCCCATAACTACCTGTGTGATATCCGCCTGTGTTTATCCTAGTTTTCTTGTCCTATTCCTTTGTTGTGTACTATGCCTCCACTTTTATTGCTCTCTGTATACTGATCTTTCTATCTCATTCATATTCTGCTTATATCATTAATTTCCTACTGCACCCTTCCATGTTCTTATTCATTGCTCATCTGTATATGATCCTTGCAGCAGTTTAGTGCTTCAAGCAGCCCACACCAGCAGTTCTTTGGTCTTCATTCCTAACTAGCACTTTCTGCTGTGCTGAATGAAGGTAGGCTTCCCCTGTTCAGCGATTGGAGTCCATTTCTATCATTACAAACTAATACTACCTGTCTGACATTTTCCATCCCTAACTCTGCTGTATAGCATCGAGTGAAGGTTCACTTGCCCCGACGACCTAAGATGGGAGTCATGTCTACCATCTATGAACTGTTATCATACCTTCTTTACCTCATACCAGTGCCACTTCCCTTCGGGAACAGAACTTCATCCTACATACCACTTCCACATTCTCCATCCCTAACTCTGCTGGATTGCATCAAATGCAGGTTAGTTCGACACAACTACTGGGGATGGGAGCTATGTCTTCAATCTACAGACATAAACCATGCCTTCTCTGACTTATGCCAGTTGCCACTTCCCTTCAGGAATGGAACTATCACTTTCTGCGTACCATCATTTTACTTCAACTGCTTCCAGTCACCACCATTCATTTACCATCCTTGCCAGTTGCCTGAGTCTCCAGTCTACTGCTTAATCTTATCTGTTCTCAGCCTGATACCCAGCTGCCACTCCCTTCAGGAACAGGACTTTGCTCATCTTGCAGCCTAGACGACTTCCTTGGCCAGGAGCCTGACTCTGATATGGACCATCTTCACTGTTTGAATCTACACTGATTTGGATTGCTACTTTCATTCTGAATCAGGACTTCTCCAATTAAGTTGTCTCATCATTCACATTCCCTGCTCAACTCTAGCCTGGATCATCTTGTCTCAACCGACTCACCTGGGCCATGTCTTTCCATTCTGCTGTTTCACATGCATTTTCTTTACCTGCTGCCTGATGCCACAACCTTCCTGGTCTTAGATCTCTTCCTGCTAAGCGGTTTCCACTTCTCCTCACCACACTTGTTCTTCCAGCCTCACCATTCAAGCAATACCAAGTCTAACTTGCCTGGTCCATGGCCATGGCTCACAAGACTGTGTCCACCATCTGCTTCTTTCCCTCCTGCAGGTCACTGCTTCCCTTCTGGACTGGGGCATTTTCACTCCTTCACCATTCTGCCTCTCAGCTCTGCATGCAACTTCAACTCTTCAGCTGCTGAACCAGCATCTCATCGATCACCCTCATCATATGGATCCTGCTGGCTCTTTCAATCCCTCTCTCACTTCGGGTCGACTGCCTCATGGATTTCCTTGCTCCAGGTCCCACGTTTGGCTGCTGTACAAACTTGTTTTCTTTTGCAGATGTGGAATCCCAGCCTTCATCACTCCAGCATCTTCCATCAATTTCTCTGGTCGCTTCCAGCATTCATCAGATGTGGGACTCCCATTGCTCATGATACTTGACTTGGCTTCTTGGCCTTCCATGGGTCATCATCTGATGCCTTGCTTCACCTTCCTGCAATTCGCTGCTGTTCACCATGGAACTGTCATCCTGCTCCTTCCTGCTCTGAATGTTGTCTGGCTTCACCTGGCCCATAGATTCCTCTGCTTTTTCCATTCAGTTCCTCAGGATCCACTCCATACTTCCTTCACATTTGATTGGCTGCCTTCTTCTCTTTGCCTTTCTGGCTCGAGGCTTCGTCCTGTTTACTTTGGCTTTTTTGGGCCTTGTACCCTATCTCCCACCAGTACTCCTAAAAAGTCTTCTGCTTTTCTATATGATCCATCCCCCACTTCTACTCCTGCCCTTCTGACAGTTCCTTCCTCTGCTCATTTGATCATTTATTCATTACTCTGGAGTAATACTACTGCCTGCTAACGTTTCTTGGCTCACATGCCCCATAGAATCTTACGTTATCATAGCAGTCTCACACTGCCCATTCAGTTCTTCATAATCATTGATAGAATCCGATTCACCTGGACAATAGGAAAATCTTCTCCATCTCTATTGGATACCCTTCGATCCCTGTCTGTCCAATCACCATGACTCCTCAGATGTCTTGTCTCATTGGCCATCCTCATACATGGAAAGCACTTAAATCTTTCTGTTCTATTCTGACTTCATAATCAGCATCACTTCTAAGACACCAGGAATCACAAAATAACCCATTCAACTATGGACATCATCCATTTTACCTTATGCCACCTCTTATTTTAACAATGACTCTGATGACCAAGTTACTCGATTCCTACTTCCCAACAGTCATTGCTAGTTTTAGACAATTCAAAACGTATATGATTACCCCCTGATGAAGACTCATTAGTGAGTCGAAGCGCTGGGGAACGTACTGCGCTTTTTTGTTCCTGTTGTATGTGGATACCTGTTTATACCTGTGGTCCGTCTGACTTTAATAAATTTATTTTGGCATTTAGCACTACGTCTCGGACCAGGAATTCTTTCGGTTACATACAGGTTTGGAGTGCTGAGCAGGCTGTTTGGAATGCTAGTTTTAGGAGTTGCACAGATAGTGTCCAGAATATTCGTAGTGGGATCTCCATCACCTAGCTTATTCCTGACTCCACACCATCCACACATTTGACTTCCCTCCCAGACACCATTATTCCTTGTACTACTATCCACACCA
Organism: Neoceratodus forsteri; assembly: GCA_016271365.2. Lineage (NCBI taxonomy): Eukaryota > Metazoa > Chordata > Ceratodontiformes > Ceratodontidae > Neoceratodus > Neoceratodus forsteri. The sequence goes on along the minus strand of CM057449.1, from coordinate 96,454,356 downwards.
GTTCACCTAGTACTTTCCGCTAGGTCAACCGTTCTTCCAGCGGATCATTCAACCTTTTCTTCTCAAAGTACTTTCATTAATCTCTACAGTAGAGAGGACTGGCTCTCCTGAATTCTATCGGGCAATCCGTAACAACCAAGACAAATTCACCAACTCAGCTTTGCATCCCAATAGGTATTCATCGGCTGTAGCACTAAATCTTATGGCATCCTGCATTTATCGATCTCACTACCAATCCATCCTACAGACTCTTCCTGTCATCCACCCCAAGCTTTTCTCATGTACTTCAGCAGCAGAATTATCCATAAACTTAACCACCTATGCCACCAAAGTGCATCTCCTAATTATCACACCACAGGAATACCCACATGTACTTCAGGCAGCATACCAGCAAAAGATAAAGCATAAAGTCATGAACATCATGACCAAAGAAGCCATCTATTCCTTATACCGCATTTCCAATGATTTCTCATATACGCCAGGTTACCATCTGGATAGCTCCACAGATTTTCTTCTAGGCTTTACTAATCACTTCTGGCATTACATTCAGCAGGCACTGAAACCTCTCTACTTATATTACTTTGGGATGCTTACCTAGTGACTTGTACTCACTAATTGATTCTTTACCTTCAAACGACCTCGAATATCAAACCTTATACATATTGGAGCAGTCACTCATAACTTTGCTTATCATCACAATTACCACAAGGTAATGTCTGGTCTTATATCAATCTCATCTTACTTCCCCACCTCATAACCTCCATACAATCCCTTGAACATCCATCCTTTGTCATTTTGGATATATGGTCTACATAGCCCTCCCTTAACTGGATATGCTTTACACATAGGATTTTACCATCCCTACGTAAATATTTACCCTTCACCTTCAGAATTATTATTTAACTGTATTATCCTTGGATCAAGAATAAACCATCATCTCCATGGATCTCAAAGACTCTTCTACAAATTCTACTCTATGGATGTTTCCTTAGTGACTCCTGTTCAATACAGAATTCTTAGCCTTCAGACCATACCCTTACATTCGAGCCTCACACGAGTTGGATCATTCACCAATGACTTCTTCTACCATTGCAGTCCCACCATTCCCAGTTTAGTACTTTATCGATCCAGTCATGATCCCTTTGCCCATTACAATTCCATTGGACAAGCATCATTCGTCATCTTGGATACTTGAACTTCCTTTGTCCTCCTTCACTCAGATTTACTTTATACATAGGATTCAGTTGCTCATTCAGAAAAGATCTCCTCTTCAACCTCAGGATCATCATGCAGTTGGCATCATCCATGGAGTAAAGGCCCAGAAGGATGGGCAGAACTCTGGCCATGGGTCCTCAGAGGTTTCCTCCACCTGGGTTTTTTCCCTCTCCTGAGTGCCAGGGAGTCATACTCTCCCTGAGTTGGAGGAGGTTTCTTTTTGGGCCTTCTGTTCCCTACAGATTACTACCTACCTACCTACTACTACTACTACTCAATACTGGGAATAGAGTAAAGCCACAAAAAGTACCACAAAGTTACACAAGCATATATATCTCATATCTCCTCATTGCTATTCCACAAACATTGAATGGAAGGGCTTGCCAAGGTTCAATGTAGGGAATAACTCTTTCCACAACCTCTACATAAGCCCTCTGCTGACACATCTCCATTGCTTAGGGAGTATGTTTTTTTTCATCCATCACCATCCCCCTCCTCCTCCTCCTTCTCTGGCGCTCTTCTCACTCTTGCTCCTGGGCCTTCTGTTTCCTACAAACTACTATCTACCTACCTACTATTACTCAAGGGTGAGAATAGAGTAAAACCAGGAAAAAGTACCACAAAGTTATACAAGCATATATACCTCATATCTCCTCATTGCTATTCCACAAACATTGAAACATATGTATGCCAAGGATACAGTCCTGTATGTGTCTGAACCCTTTCTTGACAAGGTTACAACCAGCTTCCAGCAAGACTTTGACAAGGGTCAGCTCTGGTTTGCTAACCATCAACTTTTGCTCAATGCCAATAAGACTGTCCCCATGACCTTTGGTGCAAGGCAGAGACTCTCTAGGCTTCCCTCCCTACCCACTTTCCACACCCTTGATGGGACTTTACTTGAGGACACATCCTCCTTCAGGTACTTAGGTGTTTGGCTGGACCAACACCCAAACTTCTCTGGACATATTGATGCCATTCAGAAAAATTTGTGCCCCAAGCTTAGTGCCTTGTTCAGGAACCGTACTTGCATCCCTCCTATGACTAGGCGTGAACTTGTTCAGAAGATGATACTGCCCATTTTTGACTATTGTGACATAGTCTATGGTACAGCCACTAAGTCCTCCCTTGCCAGACTGGACACCCTCTTCAATTCTTTTTGCTGCTTTGCCCTGGATGCCACCCTTTGCACCCATCACTGCGATCTTTATTGTGCCTTATGCTTCCCATCTCTTACAGATAGGCAACTCTCCCACTGTGCTAAATTCACCTCCAAGCACTGGTTGGGTGAGCTCCCTTCCTACCTCACCTCCTCCTAACACCCCCCAACCTTCCATTCCCTTAGATTGACTGATTTCTCTACCTTGGTTGTCCCCCACAGATCCACCTAAATCGGTCAATCTGAAAATAGGCACTTGTCTGTCTAGTGTGCTTACCCGTTTAACAAAACCAAATAAATAAATAAATAAATCTGGGTACTCTCACTGTCTCCCAAAAATTTGGAATTCCCTCCCACCTCAAATTCAGCACCCATCTTCCACCTACTTCTTCAGCTCTGCCTTCAATAATTACCTTGCACCTAGCTGCTCTTGCCATGTCTCTTCCTAATTCCTTCCTCTAAGCCCTGGACAAACCCTACCTCTCTACCCTCACCTATCACCCCAAGGGGTTGTATCTCTGATCTACTCCCTTCCCCACTGTCCTAAAGGGGTCTCTCTGAGACACTGCATTATCCCCTTCTCTCTGGTCCCACCAGTCCCCTTGCAGGTGTTCCTCACACACTAAGGGGGTCTCCAGGGACACAACTCTTCCCCATCCCTCTACCTCACCCCTCCCTCCCTTCCCCTTTCCTTTCACGTAAGCACTTGTTTATTTATTAACCTGGCACTTATTGTTGTCCACTCTTTCTACATGTTATGCACAACACTGTTGTAACACTGTTTGTAACACCTGCCTTACAACTGTATGCTAATGTTGATCTTGTAACTTGTTGCTCAGTGTGCCACATTTCAATAAATAAATTTTAAAAATTTGATGGTCGTCAACTCACTGCAATCAAGTGTTCAAAATTTATTCCCTCATATCTGTGCTGGAGTTCCCCATTATTGCAACTTACTGATTTGCATCCTGCCTGGCATTGCAGTATACAGTATGCAGATAACAGCATTGTATACTTCAGTACTAAAGACATGGGCTGCATTCAAACCAGCCAACAGAATGACTTTGCCAGTTTCTGTAGCATAAGAGGCAGGTCCTTAATAATAACAACCAAAAAAAAGAAACAGTTTATGAATATTGGCTTTCCAGCAAACCTTAGAAAAGAACCTGGTCATTTACTTCTTATAACTCTGGACGATACACAGCTGTCAGTATGATCCTCCTACAAATACCTACAGTCAATGTCTGGCTAGACCCCTGCATAAATTGCCAAACTCATATTGACAAAATAATTGCTGTAGCAAATGCAGACTCAAAATCATGTGTACAGCGGGGAGACTGATCAGGGAGTCCCCCATCAGGGTTCATTCCCCCATTTTGCTATTCCCCCATCAACTGGTAGAGAAGGAGGAGCAATGTGCCACCCCAGAGGCCTCAGGGAAAAAGGAAGAGCCTCTTCCCACTATGCCAGGTGTGGCATTGTGATCCCCCTTCCCTCTTGTGCCACAGTTTGGGAACACACCTGGCTGCACTCATGTAAATTAAGGTTAGAAATCCACCGAACTTTAAGGAAAAATTTGACACTGGAAAGCTTAGACTTGTGATGCTTTCCTTTGATCTCCAAGAAAATGAAATATTTACAAAAGCTACAAAAGAATTGACACCTAGATTGTCTTACAAATGCTTGGATCATTTGTAAGTCTCCATCTATGCTCTGCTGAGATATGGTAGTAGCTTGCTAAAGATGTTTTCTGCAGCTCAGCCTGAAGGGGATTGAACATGCAGTCTCTTGTCTCTTGTCTTACAGGATCTGTGCTTTTATCCTCTGTACCACTCAGCAAAAACTGTTTTTGCTGATGCAGCTGTGACATACAGTGCATGTTTTCACTGTTCATCCTATTTTTACAGAGCTTTGCTGACTGACAGCCTTAATTCTTCTGGTATGGTTCTGTCCAGCACTTTCATCTCTAGCATCATCATCTTGAAGCTTATTCTTGTAATACATTCAAAGAAAAACAACACCACAACTTCAGATGAGATGTTTTATCCATGTGAGGTTCAAAAACAGGGTTAAGAAAGAAACAAAACTGGTTCATTCTCTGATGCACAGCAAGATGAATGTGAAACAGTTAACTACATATGTCAAAATCATAACCCATCTCAAAACTATGTACCATATTTTTCAAAGACCTGTGGCCCATTATTCAAAGTCACGCAAAGTGGAGTGCAAAAATTGGCACTGCGCCTTGTGATTGCCCTGGTGCCCAAAGATTCTAGGGTTGCCTGGATTAAGTCAGGGTTTTGTTAGCCCGTATTTATGCTGTGCAAAAGGATTACACTAAAATATTTTGTGCAATACAGAGCCTCTGGATGTGGGTAGCACCGATAGTCATGGCCATGCTCCTCCCCTTGCCCACCCATGTACATTATGTTTTGTGCAGGCACAAACCCTCTTTGTCCATGCAACAGCATATGAGAATCTGTGGCAAACCCCCAGACCCATTACTGCCCACTAGAACTTTTGAATATCAGGCCCCTGTTGTCAAATCAGTCCTGAACCCTCATCTGCAATATCCTAGCCAGCTTGTTGGGGGACATTGTCTGTAAATTGAATTGCTGGCACATGTCAGATCCAGGGATTGACCCTTGTTTCCCTGGTCTCAAAGTCAGCTTCTCTAATCCTTCAACTCATTATTGCAGTGCAAATTTATTAAGGCTCAAATAATTCATATTAATGTACATTTCAGATGAATCAGAAAACAGACAGATACAATCGGGAATGTATAATGACCAAGTGAATGTTACAGAAGATATTTTTAGCTTGTCAAACTCTCCACTTTTCCTCTTTCTGCTATTACTGATCTGCATCTTTTCTTCATTTCTTTAGTTATGTTTCTTTTTTCACTTTGCATTAAATGTCTTGCAGACTAGTTAAGTGTAATTATGATTCTCCCTGCTTTTCCCATTGTAATCCAGTCCCCCAGTAGTCTGATATTAAAATACCAACAGCCCAATATTAAAAGTCAATGCGGCAGCGCAGGGGACTTGCATCAAAGATGTTTGATGTAAATTGAGATTTGTGGCACAACTGTCAGTGCCAGACACAGCTGTGTCCAAGCCCACTTGTGAAAGGGTTGCATCCAGCAACCCTGGGTGCCAGGTCACCATGGTGGGGCTGCCACATCCCCTGATATAGGATTTTGGAATCCCTACCATGGACCAGGGTGGACTGCCAGTTAGACCAGCCAGGAGGTGGTCTAATTGGCTTGGGCTAATAGGTCATGGTGGGACTGGTGCCTCTAGGGGTGCACCAGGATCAGGACATTGGTGTTCAGGGCATGGAGGGGGGGCTGGAAACCTACTCCATGGATGTGGCATCCAGTGTGATGGCAGCAGCATGAGATGGCACCCACCCAAAGGGCACCACTGTGTCGAGACAATACATTGCTGGGGATGCCTTCCCCCTCTCCCCCAGGTGCCTCTGTAATTGTTGGTTTCAGTGTCCTCACCCCCTGTCAACTAGCTCTGAACCCCAGGGTGCAATTCCATGCCCTCCCCCACACTGCCAGACATGGATACTCCTGCCCTGGTGATCTAGTGGCCCCCCACCTTCTCCACCCGACAGACAGTGGTCACCCACCCCACTACCCCATCCCCTGTCCCATACTGGCATATGTGACTGGAAATACCTTCCACAGACCACTGTGGCCAGCCACAGAATGCCATAGCACAGACCATGTAACTGTACAATTACATGATCTGTGCAAGTGTTCTGCAGCTGGCTATGGTAGTGTGTGGAGGGTATTACCAGTCACAAATGCCAGTTGGGGACAGAGGGGAGTGGGGTGGGTGACCACTGTCTGTTAGGTGGGGAGGTGGGGGGCCACTAAATTATCCGAGTGTGGGTCAGTGGGTGTAGATTCTGGTGATCCTTAAGGGGGGGTTCCCTATGTGAGTATTGACGGGGGAGGCATGGCATTGGCTGGGTTCTGGGCTTTCCTCTCCTTGGGGATTCTCAGCTGTCCTTTGACCACTTTTCCTGGGATGTGTCACAGTCCTGCACCTCAGTCTCCCACTGTGCACTGTACCCTGATTCCTGGCACAGGATCACTTGTTGCAGCCATTCCAGTAGGTTTGTTGCATGTTACAGTTTGCGGCAAACCTACTAAAATAGCTCATTTTCCTCCTGCTACAGCTGCATCAGATGCAGCCCCCTGCTTTGCCACAGGTTGCTTCCAATGCAGGAGGCTTTGGAAATTGTGCCCCAAGAGTTTCCTAGAACATGCCTGTTCTTAAATATTTAAGAGTCAGTAAAGCTGGGAAAAGCTGGGGGTCCATGAATATCTGTGCTTTGAAAATGTTTAGTCTTTTCCAAGCATTGAAATGTTGAACAGATTTCAGAAATCCTCATGCTTCCTAGGGGTTCTAACCTTTTTTTTCATAAAAGCTAGGTGTAACATTCTGCATGGGCATCAGGTAATGCCCCCCTTACAGCACCATCTAAGGCTGTCAAACCCCATAGTGTCATAATCCCAATATCATAGACTCCCAGTCCACTTACAATAACTGTGACCAGTCCTTGCCAACTCCCATCCAACCTGAGCACTCTGCATCCAGCCCTGATGAGGACAGAAACCCAGAAAAAAACATGGCTCAGGGAAAAACTGGCTCAAAATTCCCTCTTGACTTCTACAGCAATCCTCTCATGAGCAGGGCTGCATCCATGTTACCCTTTTTCATGTCCCCCAGCCTTTTCCCTGTATCGCCATCCCAGTCTGTCCTCCTAGTACCCTACCTCCACCTACCAGAGTGAATGTCAGGTGTCTTGGTGCTCCTTGGTATCCCAAGCAGAAAAACTGGATTCCTGGAATACAAGTCCATTTCTTACCCTTTTTCCATCCTTCCCTTTCCTGTCACACTGCCATTGTCCCATTCTCTGACTGTCTCCCTAACCCCATTTATCATAAAACCCTTTACTCACTATTTCTCTGGTATGACCTCCTCCCACACCCCTGGTAAGCTTTGAGCATAGAAACATAGACACTGACAGCAGATAAGAACCACTTGGCCCACCTAGTCTGTCCATTTTCCTTACCTATTGTCACACTGTAGACCCTACTTGATCTCTAGCTTTCCTCCCCTTTCCTTTCTGGTAAGGATCCTTTATACCCATTTAATAATTTTTGAATCCCATTTCAGTTTTTGGCTCAGCCACCTCCATTCTCCTCATCCAGTCAAACCAAATCAGGTATCTGGCCATTTCACCAGAAATATAAATCTGGGATTGTAGTACCCTTCGCTGCTAGGGGAAGAGAAGACTCCAAAAACCAAAATCACTACCAGTCCAAGCTCTTCATGAAATCATGTAAAACTTCGCAAATACTGCACGGTTTTAATATACTTTTATGGATGTTGATTTTTTTTTAGTTTTACTTTGCATAATCAGAAATCCAATATGCTGACAGCAAACGGCTCCAAGAAATATCTAATTGCAGCTAATAAAATTGCTTCTGTTACTTTATTTAACAACTAATAATCTATATTAAATATCAAAACATGATTTTTTTATAATCATGTATTTAATCTGATAGTTTACCTTCTACATCATTGAACTCTGAGTAACAAACCAGGGTCTGCCCTTAACTCTTTGCATGTTTAGCCACATTGTAAGTAATCAAATAATCTGGTAGAAAGCGACTACTTAAAATGATTCATGACATTTTTTTTTATTTTACTATTTATTAATACTAACCATCAAGAAATGTTTAAATAAGCATGCATGTTGCACTAAAGATAAAAAAGTGATGTCCACTCGGCTAGTGTACATCTTACATATTAAGTAAACATCATAAAGGTTGCAGTTATGGGGGTCGGATGTGAAGTTTGCTGATGACACTAGGATAGGCAGGATAGAGGGATCATAGTTAGAGAACAGAAAGCAGATGGAATGCAAAGAGTGATGGAGAAAATTTGGAAATGGTCAGAAAAGGTGAAGCTAAGATTCTGCATTGCTAAGAACATGTCATGCATCTAGGCCACAAGAAACCAGGGGATATTTACAAATTACAGCATATGGGGTCAATCTAAAAGCTACAGTGTATGTGAAAGACATAGGAATTTGGAAAAAACAAACTCTAGTTTGCCATACAGATCATAGATGTGGTTAAGAGGTGCAACAAGGGCCTGGGATGCATAACCTGAAATATTACAAGCACCCAGTACTGAGGTAATACTAAGGTATTCTGAGGTACTTATGTTACAATGTCTCTTGGTTGATATGTGATTCTGCTTCAGAATATCTCAGTATTACATCTGTACCTGGTCAACTCTTGTATGAATACCACTGTAGAGCTAATAATGTCAATGCATAAGTCCTTGGTAAAACCACTTGCAGAGTGTGGTGGGCAGTTTACGATGTATAGATGTATTCTACATCCAGCATTGCAAAAAAATGATTCTGGCTGCATATCAGTCTTCTGCATTGTGCACAGTATATCAGGTGCATCACTAATATACAGTAGGATGGAGTACATTGAACAATCAGCCTCAAAGATTAGTCTCCATGCTTGGACCGGGGTTCTGTAAACCATCAGGTCCCTGATATAATTGGGTTACTTGGTGACTGATCAAGGCCTTTGTGGATTGCATGGGTAATACAGTATATACTGTGCTGTATAGAGGGGTTTACAGTTTTTTTGGTAGGTAGAAATCTTCTTTCTTCTATGGTTAGCCACCCCATATTGTATACCACTCATATATCATTCATCAATTTTGATCTGAAATACCTTGTTAAATTCCACCCTTCCCCACCATTTCCTACAATAACTGGTATCTTGCAGCTCCTTATTATTTCAGCCTCATAGTTCCTCAGGTCCATCACAACCACCGCTCCACCTTTATCTGCTGGTTTGATTTTTATGGATTGGTCTGCCCCCAGAGATTTCAGAGCCTGCATTTCAGACAAAATAGTAATGTAATCATTCCTGTTTCTTTCTTGTTGCAGATCAAAATGCATCAAGCTGATTTCCCATGTCCTTTATTTGCCCAAATTGCAGATTTAACAGAGGGACTTCAGCCAAAAGTGCTACTTTGCCAAATTAGAATATGCATACCCCTAATAAATTGCATACCAAATATTAGGCTTCTGTGTTACTTCATTTTAAAGTTATGAGCTATTTTGTAATCCTGATTTCACTATCTGTTCAAAAAAAGCCAGTTTCAGCGAAGAGAAGCTGATGATGTCATCTCCAGAACTCACAGTCTAGTCTTCCCTGCCTGCAAGTTTACAGGACCTGTTTCTCCAAAGTTTAAAAATCATGTGCAATGTTTTTTTTAAAAAAGTAAGAGGCAGTAACATCCAAAAAACATTTCTTTAAAAACTATGTGTGTTTCAGGTTTTGAAACAAAGTTGACAAATTCATGTTTTAATGCCTTCTTGATGTGGTCCATTTCTTCAGGATTGTTGAATGCTGAGTCAGCATGCCTCCAGACTGCTGATACCGTTTGGGGTGCTACTCTACTGTGTCTGTTAGGAAGTTGTATTGCTACTAATATTGCATAATGTTGATAACTTCACTGCTGTTTGTCAGTATCTGCTTGATATGTAAGCATTAAGCCATGATGAACATGGCAACTAATGAAGAATTAATGCAGGATTGGGATCGTTGTGGCATAAGGCCAAAGGCTGAATGCCTGTAACAGCCCAATCCTGCATTAATTGCCCATTAGATGCCACCTTTGGAGTGGCTTAATACACTTGTAACATGTTTTTTAAAAGGTTATTATATTAGGAATATATATATATATATATATATATATATATATATATATATGTGTGTGTGTGTGTGTTTAATAAATGATATCCACTTAGTTTTTTGTGTTGAAACACATATTTACTGTACTTTTCAAAACCTGAATACATACTTATTTAGCTACAGATGTTGCCAAAAGCACATTGTACATACAATACCAGAAAAGGTTATTTCAATTAAATTGCAGTAAATTAGTTGAATCTGCATGGCTATTATTTTTATAGCTTGCTTAGGACTGCTGTATGGTGCTTTCTTTCTTTTGGCATTCAAGTGTTTCCTAATTTGCATATATTCTGACCTTCTGTTGACGTGCTCCGTGTGTCTGGTATACGGAGTTGCCATGAGGGTTTCTTAAATGTACTGTTTCTCTTTTTAAAGTGTACATTTCTTCTCTGTGGTACTCTTTGCCATTCTATGTGTGTATCACTCTCTCGTACTGCATATTTCTATACAGTATGAGCGTTATGGGCATTTCGGTGACTTGGTGGCAAAGACCAGATTTGATTCATCTGATAACAATGCTTTTTACAAACAGTGCTTTTTTGTTCTGTGGCTTGGTCAGGTACTTCACCTTCAACATGGCATTATTGGTTCAATAACGCCGTGTTGACTAATAACCATGTGACTTCTCTTGGACAATGAGTTTTCTGTTTTCTGTCTTATTTATTTTAGCCACATTACAAGTTTTAAAGAGCACTTTTCCCAGTCCTTTTGACTTTCATGCATAAATTACCATTTCTTGCATTGATTCTGGAATTGTATTTCGTTACTGTCCTGTGCAGTTAGTTTTTGCATTCTGCAAAATGAATGAAATACAATTCCAGAATCAGAACAAGAAGGGGTAATATATGCATGAAAGTCAAAAGGATGGAGAAGGTGCTCTAAATCTCAGTCTCTCTCTCTCTCTCTCTCTCTCTCTCTCTCTCTCTCTCTTTCTCTATCTATCTCTCAACAAAATATTGTTCTGTTTTATAAGATGTCTTTTCCTAGCAGTTGAAACTCAGCCTCCTGTTCTTGTATGTTTCATGTCCTGTCTTTCATAAAATAGGGTAATTTTTTAATGAAAGTCAAAAGGACTGGGAAAGATGCTTACGGCAACTCTATTTTCTCTCAATCCCTATGCTTTGTTACCAAGGCAGAAGAAAGTCAATTTTAATAAAAAAAAAACATACTGACAAGGCATTTGGATTTTGGCATAATGCATTACTAATAGGGTATGTTGGGGAAGAGATAATATAGTATATACACTGAATACTGGTAGTTTTTGCTTGCAAAATTGCTGTGACTGCTCTGTACTACACAGTGTGAGTCACTCCTCTGCCTTACAGTGATGCCATCGGGAGCCAGCACCTGAACAGCAAAGGCAAGTGCAGCATGGCTAAAGCAGGGCTCAAGAACAAATCCAGATTATTGAAGGCAGAGTAAACCTTGGCCAAAAATAAATGCACACACGCTTTTAGGTCTAGTACTGCATATAACGACTATATGATGCAACTTTTTGGACCATCAAGAAAGGTGCTTTTCAACAGGGGCCTAAAATGTGTTAATTTCTGCTAGTAGTGGAAGTGTTAGCCTGGGTAAAATTATCATTTTAATGTGGAATACAACATAGATGAGTCTGAATGTAGGTTAAGTAACAGCCTGTCAGGGAGAAAATACTAGGGGCCAGATATTCAAATTTTTGCACCTGGCGTAAATCGATTGCACCACGATTTCACCACATTTGTGCCAGAGTGCCGTATTCAAAAGGCCAAATATCACTGGCACAACATGAGAGCACCAGCCCTATGAGATAATGTATTTGTGGTGCAAAGTGAGGGGCGGGGACATGCGTACAGGCTCAACGGTATATTCAAAAGTATAGTGTCATGCAATGTGCATTAGTGCAACTTAGAAAATTGTAAGAATGAACTCTCCATTCTGATTGGCCAAAAGCATCTCCAACCTGGGCATTTATTTTTCAATAGATGCCCAGGTAAAAATAAGTACTAGTCAAAGTACCACTTCACCAGGGACCCTGCTATACTGGTGCCCAGTCTGCTTTCTCATTGGCTGAAAGCACCAGGTGAAAATGCAAATCCCCGCCATGTTTTTCTCTTGCTTAGCAAGAGTTATTCCCCCCCCCACTCCTTATCTCACTGCCACCAAAATAAAAAACCCACACTCTGCATAGTTTGTGGTCTGGAAGAGTGATGAAATACAAACTTTACATAGCAATGTTCTTTTGCAATGGCACCACTTTCCAGACCGCACTGTTGCACAACGGTGGAACCAAAAAAACAGTTTACCTCGCCATCGTATGAAGTGTCTTTAAAACGAGCAGAAATCAACTCCCCCATACTGTAATCCCCCCACATTTAGTGCAGCTCCTCATAAAAACATAAAACAAACAAATAATGTACCTTGGGGCTGTTCCTCATTGTCCATTGGGCTCATGCAACGTCACTCCCGTGGTCATGCACGATCACACACACACGCTTAACTGACACATCTTCCGAGGGCTACAAAATAAAAAAAAAAACAGTCATGCATTAAAAAAGACACACATTTCTTCCTGAAGTGGCAGTGTGTATATGTGTGTGTGTGTGGGGGGGGGATTCAACAGATCAGAATAGCTATCTGGGGAGGAGCAGCAGCAGCTGGAACAGCCATCAGACATCTGCACTATTTCTTCAATAAACACATTTGTTCTACTTCTTACATGCTTTTTTTAAACTTATTGCCTCTCTTATTTTGCCACTTAATTTAAATTTACTAAGATGCCCATTTTCTAAGTGCAATAATGCCCTCCAGGGTGGGCATTATTGGGAAATACCGGACCTGCCAGGGGCTATAAGGCCCTTCGCCTGCTGCATCGGTCCTCATTACGCCCCTGGGCAGTCCTGTATTTCTCAATAATGCCCACCCTGGAGGGTATTATTGCTTACATATAGCATGGCATAAATTACCACCCATGAAAAGGTGGTTTTAATGCCATGCAAACCCAGGATGATGGCATGGACACAGCAGCAACAGGGAACAAGGCTGCATGCATCCATGAGGAGGCAGTGTGGGCGGACATCCACCCAGGGCCACTTCATATGCACAGGCACACAAAATGTAGAATGCAATGCACCAGTAGTGCTGTGAAGTGAACACTCATGTAAATGTTACAACTGAGCTAGAACACCGCTTGCAGCAACAAACTATTTGTATGGTGTTGTAATGTATTGTAATGTGTACCGAATGTGCTATTTGTGTATTGTGTGTTGTTGTGCATTGTACTCTGTGTCTTTGTTGTACACCATTGCATCTCAGCCACACAATATCTCCAGGTCATTCCTGACACTGGGCCTTGGCCCAGTGTGCTTACCTGGTGAACGAGGTGATAAAAAACAATGAATAGAACACATACATGGTGGAGACATGCTGCACACAGATGGCATTGCCCATGTCACCATCATCTGGCACTGGTCATAACCCTGCCAGGCCTTAGTGGGTGCCCCAGTGCACAGGGGACAACATGACAGTGCATCCATGCAGCACAGACCTCCAGTTCCCCCATTAGGGTACACCAACGCAGCCCAGCAGACACATGTTGCACTGGGGGAATGGAGGGTGCTGAGGGGAGAGTGTACAGGTGACCAGGCTACACCACATAATAGGTACTGCCACACGGCTGGGGCCATCTACACAGTGCACATGTTCCACTGTTGGGACTGCTCCTGACAGTAGTGTGCCAGTATGATGGTATGTGTGCCCCCCCGTGGCACATACCCTACACCTGTCCAGGATCCAAGCACATGTGAACAGCCATGTTTATAGTAGTGTTGGGATCCCATGCTACTGGTGCACCACACGAGGGTCACAGGACAGTATGACTGTGGAGCCCACTGTCAGACCACACCTTCCAGCTGTGCTTGTCACTGTATGGATAGCACCAGTCACTGTTGTGTGACACACTGTAGGCATTGCGTGTACCTCACAGTATCACCTACTATGGTACTGCACTGTTTGACAGTGTCCACTGTACAGTGGCCACATACAGTGTATAGGGCCTACGGGCAAACTGGATGGGCTTAGCGGTCCTTATCGACTGACAGTTTCTATGTTTCTATGATAAACATTGTGGCAGGAACAACAATTTAACTCTGGCATGCAGCACGATCACCAGTTCCTATAGTGCTACTCCCCTGGGCCACATTAGTCTTTGCATCTGTGTCCAAACCAAGACTGCAGCTAAGAATTTCTTCACAGAACAGGTGGTGGACAAGTGGAACACCCTGCCAGAGGAAGTGGTGGGGGCTGAAACAATCATGGGATTTAAGAATGCATGGGATAGACATAAAGGAATTCTGGAGGTCAGGGGTAAGGGGCAACAGACTTCTTGGAAAACAAACTGAACTTACAAGCTCAAATGGGCAGACTGGGTGGGCCATAGGCCCTTATCTGCCGACACTGTCTATGTATCTATGTATAATGTTTTGTGAGCTGTGAGCACACAATTAATGAGGCAACTGACCTGTAATACCAGTCAGACCTACAGGTGGAGCTGTGTGCACCATGTTATAGAGCCTGGCAATCCACATGCAAAGCAGGCTGTAATGAGATACTAATGTGACTGTTTGCCCATGGATTGCATGAGTACGCTCAATTGTATTGCAGTTTTGAATACAGCAAACTTTAGCACTGGGCAAACGGGATTGCACCAAGCAAACGTGTCAGCGGCATGCAAATATGTTAGCTACACTCAGTACTGTAATGTTCCATCACATGGTTCTGCAGTATTTGGCCTACACTGTGGTTTGCAGTTGTGCTCCACCACTTTGCTAGCACTCACGTTGCCCATATTGTTCAGCCTTACCTCATTCCACCTCTGCATACACTGGGCCACTGTTGCAGTTTGCACTGCTCTGGGTTGCTATATTAAGTGCTGTTTTATTTGCTGGGCTATTGTTGCACTGCACTGTCAGCCCTGTTTGCATGCCTTCATTTGCATGCTGTATTTAACTCATTTAGCCTTGGGGCTATTCCTTTGAATATGGCATGCAAAAGGTTCCAGGCTAATTTTGCCACCGTGCAGTGCCAATTTTGCCCTTGAGCAAAGCTTTGAATATCTGGCCCTAGGTTGGCTGGGTTGGCTACTTCACATAAACTCATAGTAAGGTTTAAAAACAGCATTACCTCTCCCATTCCCATTTACAGGGGGGAGGAAGAATAGTTGTTTTAAAGTGCTCTCCCGAGAAATTACCTCAGTTGAATGACAGGTGTGAATAATCACAGCCTTTCACCACTTCAGAAAATGATTCAGTCTGCAAACCTCACCAATGAAAACAGGACATTTTTCTCACATGCCTTTCCAGTATAAACATAAACTGAAACCAAACCTCACTGCAGTATGCTATGATTCAGCAACCCTGGAGAAAAGGACCACAACATCAATATACCAAAATAAATGAATAAAAAAGAATACACATTTGTCAACTTTTTTACTAAACCTGAAGCATAGTTTTTATAGCAATGTTTTTGAATGTTGCTGCCTGTTTTACTTGTGAAAACTAATCCACATGAACTCCAGCCTTTAAAGAAACGGGTCCTATAAGCTTGCAGACAGTGCAGACTAGACTCTGAGTTCTGGAGATGACATCAGCAGCAGCTCTTCACTGAAACTAGCTTTTACGAACATATGAACATACGAAATTTGCCAGCAGATAAAGGCCTAGAGGTCTATCAAGTCTGCTCAAATGTATAGCTAGCACCCCTTATTCTGCAGTTGCCCTTCCCTTCCACCCTTCCCCTTCATTGACCCTTCACCTTGTCCTGTCCCAGCTCCTTTTGAAGCAGTCCACTATTCTACTGGATACCACTTTTGCCAGTAACACATTCCACCCAGCTACCACCCTCTCTGTAAAAAAATATCTCCTCATCTTCCTCCTGAACCTTCCTCCCTCCAGTCTCATATCATGGCCCTGGGTGTCCCTCCCCTCCCTTACTTTGAACAGCCCCTCTGTATCTGTCTTATTTATTCCATTCATGTCCCCCTGTACTTTCTCTCCTCCAGCGAGTATATGTTCAACTCCCTCAGCCTCCTCTCATATGATAAGTCCCCCAGCCCCTTGATCATCTTTGTCACCCTGCACTGCACCCCCTCCAGTAACTTAATGTCCCTCTTCAGATACAGGCTCCAGCACTGCATTCAGTACTCTAGGTGCGGTATAACTAATGACCTATACAGTGGCAGAAACACCTTCTCCCCCCTCGAGGATATGCCTCTTGTAATGCAACCCAGCATCTTGTTGACCTTTGCAGCTGACTTCCTACATTGTGCCGAGTTGTTCATTGACCCTGTAATGAGCACCCCCGGATCCTTCTCCTCCTCTGTCTATGCTAGCTGCATTTCCCCCAGCTGGCAACTCCTCCTTTGGTTCGTCACCCCAAAATCCAGCACCTTGCACTTTTTGGCATTAAACCCCAGTTGCCAGGTGTCTGACCAGGTTTACAGCTTTGCCAGATCATCCTGCAATCCCCTGCCATCTCCCTAGATTGTCCACCACCACTCCCATTTTGGTATCATCAGCAAACAGACTGATCTTGCTCTTGATGTCCAATGATATGTCGGCAATGAATATCCCAAACAACACTGGTCCCAACACCGAGCCCTGTGGAACATCACTCGTCACTACCCTTGGGGATGAGAGCTCCCAACCCACTACCACCCTCTGTTGCCTTCCCTGAAGCTAATTCCCTACTGATCTCACCAGCTTTGCACCCACCCCTGTGCCTTCTAACTTACTTCAAAGCATCCCATGTGACACTGAGTCGAATACCTTACTGAAGTCCAGATACAGGATATACACTGCATGGACCCTGTCCAATTGCCTAGTTACCTAGTCATAGAACTCCACCAGGTTGGTTTGACTGGATCTGCCACGTATGAAGCCATGTTGTCTGCTGTCCTGTAGTCCTTTTGCCTCCAGAAGGGCCACCAGCCTTTCCTTCATGATAGTCTCCATCAGCTTACCCATGATGGATGTGAGGCTCACCAGTCTGTAGTTCCCCGGTTCATCCTTGGGGCCACTCTTACACAGGGGTACCATATAAGCCATCCTCCAATCCTGAAGTGCACACCCTGAGTGTAGTGAAGCATTAAATAGGTCTGCCAAAGGTCCTGCAAGGACCTTTGTCAGCTTCTTCAGTACCCTGGGGTGGATGCCATCTGGGCCTGGCACCTTGTCCACCCTCATTGCCTTCAAACACTCCAGAAGTCTGTCCTTCATGATTTACCTGTCTGTCACCCCCTCCCACCTGTTTCTGCCACTCCTTCCCCCTTGAGTGTCACCCCCCTCTTCCCTTAGTAAATACCAAGCAGAAGTACTGTAATCATTTAGTGCTTCTGCCTTATCACACCCTGCTTCAACCCAACCCCCCTCCTTCCTAATCCTTACTAAGTGGTCCTTACAGTTTATTTTCTCCCTGATATACCTAAAGACATCCTTCTCCCTCTTTTTAATGCCTTGTGCCAGCCTGAGCTCTGTAGATGCCTTGGCTACCCTTCCTGCCCGTGTCACCTCCTTTGATTACTTCATGTGCTCCTCCCTGTCCTCCCCTCCCAGTTTTCTTGTACCTCCTAAAGGCACCTCTTTTCTTTCTTACCTTTTCCATGACCTCCTTGCTCACCAAACTTGGTTTCTTAGCCCTAGCCTTCTTGCTCCGGGCCTTGCTGCAGGTTCTGGTTGCCTCCACTATCCTCAACTTTATGAGCTTCCACCTCTGGTTAGTGCTCATACTAGATTGAATTCTGGCCAGGTACTCTTTTACAACTTCCCACATTCTCCCAAAGTCGGCCCTCCTGAAGTCCAGCACACTTGTGCCAGATTCCTCACCTTCTTTGCCCATATCCAATGTGAGCCATACTGAGTGATGGTCACTCCCTGACAGCAGTTCTTCCACCCTAAGTTCCCTCACAAGCTCCCCATTTGCCAGCACAAGGTCAAGGGTATTCCTTAACCTGGTTGGTTCACTGACCATTTGCAACAGGAAGCTGTCCTGGAAGGCATTCTCCAGTACCTACTCCCTTCTGTTCCTGGTTGTTGGAGTACTCCAGTCCACTCCTGGCATGTTGAAGTCCCCCACAATCACCGCACTACCCTTCTTGTAGGTCATCCTGATCTGCCCCATTAGTTCCCTGTGTAACTCCTCCACTGAGAGGGCACCCTGTACAACACTCCAATTCTGAGAGTCCTATTCTTGGAATCCTGGATTTGCATCCAAAGTGACTCCATATAACCCTTCTCCCTTTCCTCCCTTACACACTTCATTCCTTTCTTCACATATAGTGCTACCCCCCTTTCCCAATCACCCTATCCCTATGAAATAACCTGTACCCTGGTACAGACAGGTCCCAGTTATTGTACTGGGTGGCCCATGTTTCTGTGATGGCTGCAATGTCCAACTCTCCCTCTGCCATGAGTGCCTGTAACTCTTCAATTTTCCTCCCAAGCATCCTAGTGTTAAGGGTAACCACCTTCCACCCTTCCCCTCTCCCATCCTGCCCTCCTTACTAGCATCACCACCAATAGTACTTGCCATGTGTTCTTTGTAACTGTTATGGAGGGTAAGCTCATATCGCTTCCCAACCTGTGATCTCTGCATGTCTCTTGTCCACTTGCCACCCCCCATTCCTAGTTTAAATTCCCAACTTCCTCTATGTACTCCTCCATCCTCTGTTTCAACACATTCTTTCCCTCCTCACTCAAGTGTAGTCTGTCCTTGGCATAGAGACTACTGCCCTCCCAGGTCCCTCCCAACCCCCCAACCCCCACCAGCCCATACCCTTTTTAGCATGACACCAGGTTCTTAGCCATCCGTTAAATTCCTCAGCTTTCTTGTTGTGCTTGCCTTGGGCACTGGAAGTATCTCTGAAAAAGTTATTGATCTTCCTGCCCCCTCACATAATTGTCCTAGTTTCTCAAACTTTCTCTGGACATATATCTACTGTCTTGTCAGCCACGTCATTCATCCCAAGATGCATAATTAAATGAGGCCTGTCCCTACTCCTTCTAGCATATTTCAGAACAGATTGTCCCACCCTTTCTGCTGCCATTTCTGGCATGGCCTCCATCCAAATGCAACTATGCCTCTCCCATTTGCTACTCCACTTGACTCCTGTTAATACAGAGTTCCCCAGCACTAAGATTCTACCCGTCTTACTCCCTGCTTGCTTCCATTCCTCTCCATCTCTCATTCCAGGCTCCTCTTCTTCCTCCTGCACAGTATTTTCCCCTTCTGCCCCTCTTGTAATTCCCCCAGCAGAACTTCTCCCCACTCCAGTTTGGTCCAGGCATTTATCAGTTACTCCTCCAATTTCATCAACTCCTTCCTTCTCCTCCTTCCTCTCTAGCACTGCAAAACAATTTTCTGAAGACCCTTCACCAATGCTCACTCCTTCTCTCCTCATAGTAGTCATCCTGTTCCCTACTGTCCCTGGAGACCGTTCTTCTTGGCCTGGGGCCCTTTGTCTCTGCTTCCCTTCCTCTGATCCTCTCCTCACCACTGTAGGCTCAAATTTCCCTTTCTCATCTCCCTTCCTCCCTCCCTCCAGTATTCGGCTATAACCGTCTCCAATCTGCCTTGACTGTCTTAATTCCCCCTAAAGACCCACAATCTCCTTTCTAAGTTTCTCTATGTGGTTCCACACTAAACATCCCCCCACCATCCAGACAATTATAGAAAGACTGGTACACCGCAGTTGTTGCAGCCTACCACCTTACTGATTGCTCTCGTTGCCCATCAACGACCCCCACCCTTCCAGATGAAGGATACAAAACACTCCCCCAAGTCTTCCCTCTCTCCCCTCTATCAGTGCAAAACATTCTTCTTTTCTAAATTTCCCTTACCCCTTTGTCGTACACTTCTAGATAGATTGAGCAACTGGTTTTTACATTCCTATCCCTCCTGTCCACACCCAAAAAGAGACTTTAAGCAACCATTGCACAGCCTTCTTCAAACTCCTACCCCTCCTTCCTACAATGAAA
The DNA here is from genome assembly GCA_016271365.2 of Neoceratodus forsteri. Lineage (NCBI taxonomy): Eukaryota > Metazoa > Chordata > Ceratodontiformes > Ceratodontidae > Neoceratodus > Neoceratodus forsteri. The sequence goes on along the minus strand of CM057449.1, from coordinate 96,434,159 downwards.
ATACCAATGCAAACAAGTAACAATGATAGATCCTTGTTTTGCAGTTACTTCCCTTCAACTGAGATAGCAATCACCTCTTCACTTGCTGCTGTTCCTTTCCTGGATGTCTGCTTCTGCTATGACAGGTGCATGTCCTTTGGCCTTTTGGGGAAGTGATGTCAGAACCCCAGGTAAAAATGAAATCACAGACCTGGGGTGGGCAGGTGCGGCATCAGGTAGCTGAGGCCCCTGGTCAGACCATTAGCACCTTTCCCCCACTATACATTAAACTTTGCAGCTAGTGAAGCCAGCAAAAGACAATTACAATTAATCTGAAAGCACAAAAAATGGGTTTGATACCAAAAGAAACAGGTCTGCAATTCAAACAGCCTCACCAACAACACACCAAAACAGGCACGTAATTAGAAGATATAGGTTTCCAATTCAAAGAAACAGTCCCAACAAAATCACTCCAAATTGGTTTGAAATCAGATGAAAGCAGAAGAAATAGGCCTCCAATGTAAAGGAATGGCAGCCCCCACTCAAAGCACACCAAAATAGATTTCAAAGTTTCAACAGCTCCAAAATAGTTTCCTGCTAGCCCCTTTTAAGAAGTAAGATAAACTCAGCCTGCTACACAGTGAAACATCAAAACAAATGAGCCAACTTACAACACACCAAAATGGGTTTCAAAATTCCAACAGCCCCAAAACAATGCCCTGCTAGCCCTTTAGAAGTAGTAAGAAAGAAAAAAATAACATTATACCAAGTAAAATCCACAAGAAACAATGTAAAAGTAGCAAGAAGAAGCTACTATACTGGAATTGATCTGATCCCTTTCCCTTCTGGTTACTTCTGTTACTTCTTTTTGGATCAGGCAACAAATTTAGGGTTGTAAAATGACTTGTAACTTTTAAACAAAGTAACTTGGAGATCTCATTTTTGTCATGAGGCTGATTGGGGTTATGCTGATCCAAATTCTGAAATTTGTTGATGCCAGAAATGTTGACTGTAGTCCCTCTTTAAAACACAAAGGAACAACATTACTCACTACGTGGCCCTGGAAACACTGTGACAAAATATGCCACATGTAAAAATGCTTACTTTATTACTTAGTTTCCAAATAGAAGTAGAATTATATACAAATTTGTGATAAGCACCTTAATATATACAGTAGCCATCCACAGTCATAAACACCTGTTGCCATTTCATTCCTGATTGGTGCATTATCAAGGACCATTACATTGAGCACAATTTGATGTATTTCTCACACTACATCTCCTAGATTCTAAAGCATTTTTAGTTGCAGTACTCGTGCCCATCTCATAACCTAAAGACTGCAGCATTTGAGATATAGTGTTGTTCCCCACCCATACTGTTGGCGTTCTCCCCCGACTCCATCTCCTGGTTTGTAGAGTGCTTTCAGATACAAACTGTTCCATGTACCCCCACCATACACATATACTATAATGGCACCAGCAGCCTCCTCTGCATGGGATAGAATATTTTACCTAATCCACACTCCCCAGCCTCATGGCAGCAGAATTTTCTAAAAATTGCCTGGAGTGTGGGAGGATGTTTAGTGTGCAACCACATAGAAAAACTTAGAAAGGAGATTGAGGGTCTGCAGGAGGAACTAAGACAGGCAAGGCAGATAGGGGGTGGGTTTAGCCCAATACTGGAGGGAGGAAGAAGGGGAGATGAGGGTGGGAGATTTAATCCAACAGTGGTGAGGAGAGGGCCAGAAGAAGGGAAGCAGAGACATAGGGGCCCAGGCCAGGAAAACAATTGCCAGGAAACCAGGTCAGAGACAAAGACAAATGGAAGGAGGAATAGGGACTTGTGAGGGAGGTGAAGAAGTGGCAAAGTCATGGAGTGGAAAGGAGGAGAACAGGTTACTATGAAGAGAGGGCATTTGTAAGGGTCTTCAGAAAATAGTTTTGCACTGCTAGAGAGGAAGAAGGTGGAGGAGGAAATGATGAAATTAAAAGTAATTGATAAATGCCTGGACCAAACTGGAGCAGGGAAATTCTGCTCAGAGAATTGCAACAGGGTAAAAGAGGAAATAATGTGCAGGAGGAAGAGCTGGAAATGAGAGGAAATGAATGGAAACAAGCAGGGAGTAAGAGGGTAGAATCTTAGTGCTGGGGACTCAATACTAAGAAGGTCAGGTGGGGTATCAAGGGAGAGGCATATCGCATTTGGGTGGAGGCCATGCCAGGAATGACAGCAGAAAGGGTGGGACAATCTGTTCTGAAATATGCTAGAAGGTGTAGGGACAAGCCTCATTTAATTATACATCTTGGGACAAATGACCTGGCTGACAAGACAGTAGATATAGTCCAGAGGAGGTTTGATGAACTAGCATAATTATGTGAGGGGGCAGGAAGATCAGTAACTTTTTCAGAGATACTTCCGGTGCCAAAGGAAAAGCACAACAAGAAAGCTGAGAATAGAGGAATTTAATGGATGGCTAAGAACCTGGTGTTGTGCTAAAGGGTATGGGCTGTTGGGGGTGGTGGGGAGGGACCTGGGAGGACAGTAGTCTCTATGCAAGGACAGACTACACTTGAGTGAGAAGGAAAGAAAGTGTTGAAGCAGAGGATGGAGGAGTACATACAGGAAGTTGGGAATTTAAACTAGGAGTGGGGATGGCAATTGGGAAGAGATATGCAGAGACCACAGGTTGGGAAACCATATGAGCTTACCCCCATAACAGTGACAAAGGACAAATGGCAAGTACTATTGGTGATGCTAGGAAAGGAGGCAGGATGGGGGAAGGGTGGAAGGTGGTTACCTTAATGCTAGGAGCCTTGGGAGGAAAACTGCAGAGTTACAGGTTCTCATGGCAGAGGGAGAGGTGGACATTGCAGCCATCACGGAAACATGGGCCACCAATACAATGACTGGGACCTGTCTGTACCAGGGTACAGGTTATTTTGTAGGACAGGGTGATTGGGAAAGGAGGGGGGTGGCACTGTATGTGAAGGAAGGACTGAAGTGTGTAAGGGAGAAAGGGGAGAAGGGTAGTATGGAGTCACTTTGGATGCAAATCCTGGATTCCAAGAATAGGATTCTTAGAATGGGAGTGGTGTACAGACCACCATCTCAGACGGAGGAGTTAGACAGGGAACTAGTGTGACAGGTCAGGAGGACCTGCAAGAAGGGTAGTGTGGTGATCATGGGGGACTTCAACATGCCAGGAGTGGACTGGAGTACCCCAACAACCAGGAACAGAAGGGAGCAGGTACTGCTGGATGCCTTCCAGGACAGCTTCCTGCTGCAAATGGTCAGTGAACCAACCAGGTTAGGGAATACCCTTGACCTTGTGCTGGCAAATGGGGACTTTGTGAGAGAACTTACAGTGGAGGAACTGCTGTCAGGGAGTGACCACCACTCAGTATAGCTCACATTGGATATGGGCAAGGAAGGAGTGGAATCTGGCACAAGAGTGCTGGACTTCAGGATGGCCAACTTTGGGAGGATGGGGAAGTGGTAAAGGGTACCTGGCCAGAATTCAATCTAGTATGGACACTAACCAGAGGTGGGAGCCTCATAAAGCTGGGGATAGTGGAGGCAACCAAACCTGCTGCAAAGCTCAGAGCAAGAAGGCTAGGGCTAAGAAACTGAGCTGGTTGAGCAAGGAGGTCATGGAAAAGGTAAGGAAGAAAGAGCTGCCTTTAGGAAGTACAAGAAAGCAGGGAGGGGGGAGGACAGGGAGGAGTACTTGACAGAATCAAAGGAGGTGACAAGGGCAGTAAGGGGAGCCAAAGCATCTATGGAACTCAGGCTGGCACAAGGCATTAAGAAGGGGGAGAATGACTTCTTTAAGCACATCAGGAAGAAAAGGAGCTGCAAGGACTACATAGTAAGGATAAGGAAGGAGGGGGTTTGGGTGGAAGCAGGGTGCGATAAGACAGAAGCACTATATGAGTACTTCTGCTCAGTATTTACTAAAGAGAAGAGGGGGGTGACACCCAAGGTGGGAGAAATGGCAGAAATGGGGAAGGGGTGACAGATGGGGAATCATGGAGGCAGAGTTCGAGAGGGTTTGAAGGCACTGAGGGTGGACAAGGCACCAGGCCCAGATGGCATCCACCCCCAGGTACTGAAGGAGCTGGCAGAGGTCCTTGCAGGACCTTTGGCGAACCTATTTAATGCCTCACTACATTCGGGGTGTGTACCTCAGGACTGGAGGATGGCTCTTGTGGTGCCCTCCACAAGAGTGGCCCCAAGGATGAACCGGGAAACTACAGACTGGTGAGCCTCACATCCATCATGGGTAAGCTAATGGAGACTATCCTGATGGAGAGGCTGGTGGCCTCCCTAGAGGCCAAAGGACTACAGGACAGCAGACAGCATGGCTTCATACATAGCAGATCCTGCCAAACCAACCTGGTGGAGTTCTATGACTGGGTAACTAGGCAATTGGACAGGGTCCATGCAGTGTATATCCTGTATCTGGACTTCAGTAAGGTATTCAACTCAGTGTCACATGGGAGGCTTTGAAGTAAGTTAGAAGGCACAGGGGCGGGTGCAAAGCTGGTGAGATCGGTAGGGAATTGGCTTCAGGGAAGGCAACAGAGGGTGGTAGTGGGTGGGGAGCTCTCATCCCCAAGGGTAGTGATGAGTGATGTTCCACAGGGCTTGGGGTTGGGACCAGTGTTGTTTGGGATATTCATTGCAGACATATCATTGGACATCAAGAGCAAGATCAGTCTGTTTGCTGATGATACCAAAATGGGAGTGGTGGTTGACAATCTAGGGAGATGGCAGGGGATTGCAGGATGATCTGGCTAAGCTGTAAACCTGGTCAGACACCTGGCAACTGGGGTTTAATGCCAAAAAGTGCAAGGTGCTACATTTTGGGATGAAGAACCCAAGGAGGAGTTACCAGCTGGGGGGAGTGCAGCTAGCCCAGACAGAGGAGGAGGATCTGGGTGTGCTCATTACAGGGTCAATGAACAACTCGGCACAATGAAGGAAGGCAGCTGCAAAGGACAACAAAATGCTGGGTTGTATTGCAAGGGGTATATCCTCGAGGAGGGAGGAGGTGATTCTACCACTGTATAGGTCATTAGTTAGATCACACCTGGAGTACTGCATGCATTACTGGCGGCCGTATCTGAAGAGGGACATTAAGTTACTGGAGGGGGTGCAGCGCAGGGCGACAAAGATGATCAAGGGGCTGGGGGACTTATCATATGAGAGGAGGTTGAAGGAGTTGAACATGTACTCACTGGAAGAGAGGAGGGACAGGGGTGACATGATTGAAACCTTTAAATACATGAAAGGAATAAATAAGACTGGTACAGAGGGGTTGTTCAAAGTAAGGGAGGGGAGGGCCACCAGGGGCCATGATATGAGACTGGAGGGAGGAAGGTTCAGGAGGGAGATGAGGAGACACTTTTTTACAGAGAGGGTGATGGCTGGGTGGAATGAGTTACCTGCAGAAGTGGTATCCAGTAGAACAGTGGACTGCTTCAAAAGGGGATGGGACAGGACATGGGGAAGGGTTAATGAAGTGGAAGGGAGGGGCAGCTGCAGAATGAGGGGTGCTAGCTGCACATTCGAGCAGACTTGATTGACCTCTAGGCCTTTATCTGCTGGAAAATTTTGTATGTTCGTATGTTCTCCACTACTCCATCTTCCAATATAGGGCTGCTTTTCATTAAAAAACAATTTGGCCAACACCATCTTTTTCAATGACTTTCCCCAGCATCTGTGGTCATTTGTAAAATGTGGGAAACCCAATATAAGCTTTAGGAGGAAAGAATAGTTTCAAGAAAGCAATAATTCATGACAGTATGGGGTTAGAGGAGTTTAATCCATGCCTGGTGTGTGTTATGATGTATGAGGCCACAGACCAAGTGTCCTCACAGCACCCCAGCTGTGGAGTAAATGCATATAACCCTGATGCTGTTAGATTAATTAGCCACTTTCCTTCATACAACCCATGTTATAATGCTTGTTACCCAACCAGATCACAGGGTTTTAAATAATTGATTAGCAGTTTTTTTCTTGGGACAATACTAACTGTACAGAAAGCATTTATAAAGGTTTTCTGGAAGTGTTATGTTTGTTAAATGCAGTGAAGCAAGTGCTATGCATTTTCAAAATATTTTAGCACTTTTATGAGCAAAATGCTAATCAATTTTTAGAGTTAAATAAAACCCTGGATCAACAGATTTCTGTCAAAATAGTGTGGTGGTGCCACTATCCTCAGTTTTCAGAAGGGTTCCTGTTATCTGCCAGCACCTCAACCCTCCTCTAATATGGTGGATGCATGGCTAAAATTGAGCCATTGGAGTTCACCCTGTAGCCCTTTCTAGTATATATTTGAACTCTATGATGTGTTTTCTTGCATGGTAAAATACAAGTAAAAGAAATTTTCTAACATGTTCCTACACTCATTGATTACTTTAGTAAAGGACCTATGTTATTTTGCTTTCCTGTGTTTTTGAACACTAAAAATAAAAGGTATTAAGGTATTTTGGTCATTACAATATAAATAAACAAGACTCTACTCATATACTCCTGGAAGCTGTGTGGGTAAGAATATGATTTTTTGGGGGGGGAGGGGGATTAATCAAAATACTTTGTTTGCTAGAAGTAGTCTAGGTCACCTACAGTAATTGTGGATTAAAAAGGAAATTTATCCACAGTCACCTGATGCTGTTTGACAAATCAGCTGCTCACCTTCATAAAACCCATGTTATAAATCCCAGATGATGAATTTGGCTCCCTGACCTACTTTTAACTTCCAAGAAATCAGTCTATCAGCTGATAAAGCAGAGTTGGTAATCTGGAGGGAGAGAGAAAAGCAGTCTGCATGCCAAGCATCTTCAATAATGCACGCTGCTCCTCTTGTACATCAGGCAAACTCTATCCACTGCTGTCAGTCAGCTGATACATTGATTTATAACACCTGCTGTTCTACATGGACAGATGGGAGTGGAGCAAGGGCTGCTGCTATAAGGTTGGAATAGAAAGGACTGGGAGCAGTATAGTATGTAAGTAATGATACCCAACAGGGTGGGCGTTATTGGGATATAACGGACCGCCCAGGGGCGTAATGAGGCCTGACGCTGCAGGCGGAGGGCCTTATAGCCCCTGGAAGGTCCGTTATATCCCATAATGCCCACCCTGGAGGGTATTATTACACTTAGAAAATGGGTAGGGTGAAAAAAAAATTGTTTAATAAAAAATAGTTAAAGAAAAATTAATTTAAAGTAAGTGTTGTGATAAAATAGTTCCTCCACCTGCATTGCTATTATGATGGACTTTTGTGTTAACCAAAACTGTAGTTTACAAGCAGGGGAGGAGGGAGCTGGAGTTTCTTTTATTAGTGGGGCTGCAGTATGTGCTTTAAATGCGTTTGGGACAGTGAGCGTGGTTGGGGAGGCAGTCGATTTATTTTGGTTTCGGTGAGAGTGAGGAAATTTTTGTGCTATTCAGAGACTTTTAAATATATCTGAGAGATATCTGAATAGTGTGGTGCTTCTTTATTCTAAGGTATTGTGGAGTACGAGAGAGGAGTAAGTATTGTACCACTATTGCACTTGAAAGGAAGCTTTGACTTTGTTGGTTTTCCGTGCGAGATGGCCATCCATCTGCGGTATATAGAAAATCAGGAAGTCGCTACTTGCTTTATATATATAGTGTGTCGTATGCTGGGTCGCTGTTTGTTTTGGCAACGGATTTGTTTAGCTTCGGTAGTTGAGCTGTTTTTTATTTAAATAAGCGCAGCATTTCAAGATGATGGCTTGGGGGGAAAAAATGGAGAAAGATCGATGTAGGTATCAATTATGGGAATGGCTCGCTTAGCTAGTGAGAAAACAAATGGTGGTGGCAAGTTTTAAAATTCGGGGGGCCGAAGGATACCCTTGGTCATAGGGCACTGAAATTGGCATTTGTTTTCACCCAGGCCGTTGTTAAGAAATAACAACCCCGGTGCCAGCGTCTGTCAGCCAATCAGAATGCTGCATTTACGATCTTTGCAGCGTACCCGTTTTCTAAACCATAATGCTTTCCACCTTGGGAAATGCAAAAGAGAATATTCTACTGCCATTATGTGAAATATGCAGAATGGTTCACCAGTTCTTCAGATCTCTTTTATAAATACTCAGCCTTTAAATCCACATGCATGGACATTTGCATTTGCTTCCCATGATGCTTTGCATTTTTGGGGTATGTGCAATTTGTGTTTTCAGTCAAAATATGTTGCTTATTGCTGTTACTGAAATAGTAGTAAGCAAACGACAATGCACAGCACTCATTTATATTGGTCTGTAAACTAGACACAACTCTTGTCCTATCTCCCACTGTATTGCTAGTGGAAAAATGTCACCACTCCCTGGATTACAATAGGAACTGTTCGGCTTTACTGACAGGATCTAATATGGATTAACACCACATTCAATTATTCTGCAGATGAACAGACAAAGCAGGAGTTGAAAAATGTTCAGGACACCTTGGGGAAGACAAAGAATTCTCTTCAGACTTGCAATTCATCACTGGAATTTTGGCTGCATGAGCAGAACAGTAAGTGGCCCTGAGGCATGTTTTTTGTGAGCAGTACTGCAAAGTCATTGAAACACCTGAAAGAGTTGAATTGTTTGCTGAAACTTCTTCTTGCTTCGTAAATAGGGCCCCAAGTATTAAATAAGGCAAGGCAGCATGTGGGTATCGGTATGAAAATAGTAGGGCTGTGCAAATAATTTTTCCCGTTTATTCACCTGAATATTCAGTATTTGGCAGCCAAATAATCTAGTATTTAATATTCAGGAAGGGTATTCAGCCCCTTTTAAAAAAAGAAATAGAAAAAAGAAACAGCCTTGTTGCTCCTCTCCAAGCTCAAACCAAATAAAAGATAACCCATACCCTCTGCCAAAAGCACAATCCCACCCTCTTCCTCCCCAGAACCCACAAGTTTTTTTTTATACAGTTAATAAAATTACTAGATCCCCCCATTAGGCAACCAGCTTAACTTGTCCGCCTCCACAACTTGCCACCTTCTTAATAGAAAGTGCTCTTTGCAACTGACTATACTCACTTGCCTCATTTCTTTCCATAACTATCTATGCTCACTGACTACAAGTCAATCTGTATCATTATAGGCTCAATGGCAATAGAAACATACAGTCTGTCTACAGTAAATTGCCCATTGGCCTACCATATCTAACAATTTATAGAGGGCCAGGGTAGAAGAGGGTATAATTAACTTATATATGTACTTCATAGCCTCTCCTGTTATGTGGTTTCCCATTCTGCTGTCACCTCGTTCAATTAATACATCCTGTATTAGGTTTCTTTCCATCACTTTCTTCCTATCTTTGTTAGTGAGGCTTACCTTTCCCCAAAGCAAAATCAGATTCTGACATTCTTTTTCTCTCCTTCCTTCTTACTCTTGCCTCCTCTGTGGAACTTACTGTACTCAAGGACTTTAATATTAACTGGTCCTCTCTTCCTCTCAAATCCTTCACTCAGAATGTTAAATCTCTGTATCTTTCTTAGCTTATTCCTTATACTACCCGACTTAACCATTGATGTAGCACTCATTCACTTCTTGACTGCACCTTAATACTAGCACCATTCCAGACTCCATCAAAGATCATTGAATGGTGTACTGTGTCTCTAAATATTATCATTCTAATCCCCCCCCCCCCCCGAAGTTTTATTGGGCTCATTCATTCAGTTCGCTCAACCTGTATAACCTCCTGAATGACTTGCAAACCTCTAACTAGGAATCTGTTTCCATTTTTTGAACTTCAGTGCATCCTCTCCCTCTTTACTTCTATCTTCATTTCTGCCTCAAACAAGCACATCTCCTGATTAAGTCTCATGTATCTGTTGTCTTCCTGTCTTGTATCACTTCTGAAATGCATAAATCAGTTCAAAATGGCCCTTTCATATATTAACACATTTGTGTATGCCCTTGAAAGACAAAATAATTTGGAGAGAGCACAGATATCTTTTCCATAAAAATCGTATGATTTATAAAAAAGTTAATTGATGATGTATTCATCCTGTGTTAAGGAGCAGAAGTTAAACCATTTCATGATTTAATCAACAGTGGCCCAAAGGATCTTAACTTCACTTTAAATTGTAGTGAGCAAACTATCCTTACTTGGACCTTAACATATTATAGTGGCTGTGTAGCTCCACTGTAGTTAGGGTTGAGTAGGGTGTTCAGTGTTAAACCTCTAACTTTACACATTGATATCTTTGGCATTGTTTGATGAAATGAGCTCTAATCTTGCATGTGTTGGTCTGGGTGGCAAGGTCTTGCTCTGTGGAAAGTTTTTTTCATGGCAGCCTGTGCAGTTTCTGAGATTCACGTATGTCATTTTTCTGTAGAGGTATTTTTTCCTATACTTAACATGGTTCTGTGTCCAGAGGGACACTTTGGGAAATTCTTCTAAAAAGATGACTCTATTAATCTACTAATTCCTATGTACTTACTTCATTCAAACACAATTACTGCTGTAAGATATAATAACCAGGGGAACTTATCAGAATTTTTTAGCACTGCCCATGGAGTGAAACAAGGATGCTTGCTTGCCCCTTTACTATTTAGTTTATATATTGACTCGTTACATTATTTTGATTCATCCTTAGTGCTTGATTCTCCTAAAACTGAGCATCAAGACATTAACATTTTAGTCTATGCAGATGACCTCCTTCTTCTTCTTTCTCTTTTGGTGGTTAGACTCCAGCATAAACTGAACATCTTAGCCCGGGATGAGCAGAGTCATGCATGCACAACCCCTACCTGTGCCTGCACAAAGTTAAGCCAAAAAAAAAAGGAACACGTGATGGCCACCCACAGGTGAGCTGCCGCATTGCAGGGCACAACATGGCAGCTGCCACCTGTGGGTGGCCACCAGAGTTCCTGCCACACTTGTCAGCACCCCCATACCCAATCACGGGCATTTGTGTAGAAGAATAAGCCCCTCCTATATCCCTGGTGGTCCAGTGGACCTCTGTGCCCGATCGGGCATCGGTATAGTACCCCCCCAAGTCCAATATCCCTGGTGGTCCAGTGGACTGATCTCTGCCCAATCGTGGGCATCTGTAACTCATAAAATACCCCTACTACCCTGGTGGTCTAGTGTACCCCCCCCAACCGCCCACTGAGCCCCACCACCCCACTCCCCCCCGTCAGCCGGTGGGTGGCAGCACCCCACCCACCTACCACCCCACTGCCCGCCGACTGACAGCTTGGTTCACAGCATGCAGCCCATACATACACACAGTCCAGATATGGAATTCATTCACATATCCAGACTGAGTAGTATTGATATGGTTGCACGACCATTGGCTCACACTGTGAACCAATGGGCTTGCAGCACCGCCAAGCTGTCAGTCGCGGGCGGCAGGGTGGCAGGCAGGTGGAAGGCTGCCACCCGCCGCTGACAGGGAGAGGCAGGGGCTCAGTGGATGGGTGGGGAGTAGGCACTGAGACCACCAGGAGTAGGGGTATTTTATGAGTTAGCAGATGCCCGCGATCAGGCAGCGATTGGGTCCACTGGACCACCAGATATTGGACGGGGTATTATACCGATGCCTGCAATCAGCATATAGAGGTCCACTGGACCACCAGGAATATTGGATGGGGGTTTCTTTACACGAATGCCTGCGATTGGCTGCATAGGTGTCGGTCCTCGACAGCTGCTGCCTGGCAGAGCGCCAGGCACAAGTCATCGGGGATCGGCACACCTGCATGCTAATGGCATGCAAATGGGGCCATAATGAGATGCAAATGGCCCCCTGTGCGCCTTGCATAAATTATGGCCCCATTTGCATGTCCCCTTTTGAATATCGCAGGTGCTGTGCATGGCGCAATGGCACTTGCACTAGCACATCTCCATGCTCCACTTTGGCCACTTGCGCTGGAGCAGTGCCACTGCACCATGCACAGTGGGGGTGGCCAGGGTGCGACATTCAAAGCTGCTGTGCCATAGCGCAGCTCCATTTAATATCACCCAGGCCACACCCTTGCGCAACAAAGTTGAGCTGCACCCAGGCTTGCGCCACAGCCTGGTGCAGTTTGAATATCAGGGCCACAATCTCCTTCACCTAAAATATACCATGAAGATAAATTAATTGAGGTGGCCTCATCCTATACCTATCTTGATATTAAATGTACTTCAAATTCAGAATGAACTGTACACTTAAAAGAACAGAACTCTAAAGCTAAACTTGCCTCTAAGGCATTACTAGGGTTCAATTACAAATATGGGGGTCATACTGTAGCACCAGCATTGGTTGCAGGTGAAGCCATGCTAAATCCAATCCTACTTTATGGTTCTGAGGTATGTGGCACAAACCCACCTGAAAATATTGAGCTCCCATTATCATTTTATTATAAAGTCCTTTTACAGGTTCTTATTTCAACTACCAATGCAGTGGTAAGGGCTAATATAGGTAGACTCCCCATAGTATCCATAATAGATATACAAGTGTCCTCCTATTGGTTGAAAATAATTAGTAATCAGTTTAATATTCTACCAGAATTATGTTTTGAAGAGAAAATAAGCTGGGCTGAGAAGGGCTTTTTGTCACCCTGGTTGAAAAAAAAAACATAAAGCAGTACTTTCAAAAGCCTTCTTAATCCATTTATGGGAGGATTCATTGAAAGGGATCCAAACATCCCCTCTCTTTAAAGCTACTTTAAAACAAAAGCTTTACTTTGAAACATAGAAACTTCAGATGGCCTTAGTCAAGACACAGAAAGAAGCTCCTTGATTTGGGCTGAATAAAATCGACCCTTATATAGAAGAATTTATTTTATTACCACTCAACCTTGGTATCAGGAAATTAATTACTTGGGCCAGAGTTGGCCCGCTTGTTTCCAAATATTCTCACTTTAATAAATCATCCACAACTGGTTTGACACAAGATATGTGTAGGTGCAACAGAAGGATCCAGGAAACTCTTTGACATACTATAATACAGTGTCCATTTAGAATATTGCACAAGATCAATTATTAAAACCATCTCTAATGAAATATGCAAAATTGGATTACGATGCCTTGCTTATTTTATTGCATCCTAAAACTGTTCCTGAAGCCCTTCTAATTGCAAAATGTCTTCATTCAGCAGTAAAGACTAACAGGAAGCACTTGTCCCGGTCATAGAAAACTTCTGTTAAACATGTGGTCCCTGAGAATGATTACACTATGGCTCCTATATGATCAAGATGTCTCAATAAGTACACTCTTCTGAATCATTCTTTATTGTTGAATAAGAAACTTTCAGCTGCAAGTGTACTTTATGTAAATACATGTGTAATTTTATTGCTTCCACTTTTGACTCCTCCCCTATTCCTTTATTTATGCACTAATATGTTGTAATGTCCAATATATTATACTAGATGAACAATAAAAACATTGATGTTGTTGCTACTTAACATGGGTATTTTTTTTTTGCTATCATTTACAGCCTACATGGAATGGAATTTGTTTCCCAAACATGCAAAGGATATACATTATGTCATGTCCAAATGTAGTGCCTTTGATAGGTCTGAAAAAAAAACCAATTGGTTCTAGACCTATGAAGCTTTGCAATTTTCCTTTCTGAGCATGCATAGTAGGTTTTTTGAGTTAACGTTATGGTGCAAAATAAACTTATTACATGTTGTAGGATCCTTTTTTTTTTTTTTTTGCCACTTGCTTGACATGGCTCCAAATATTTTTTTATGTTGTGACAACTGCTGCCTGGCTGATTTTTTCCAAGAATTAACAAGCATGGAAAATACATAAATATGCTGTCATTTAAAAAAAAAGACTCCAGAGCCTTGCTAAGTGGGTCCAGTTCGGCAAGATTTTGATGTTTGTTTGTTTTTTAAATGAGGGGCAGAAATGCCTTTTTTGGGGCAACAGAAATCCTCAGTGCCCAGCTTAGTGGGAGGAGCCGTTCACCTGTGTTCCCTGTATGAAAACAGCAGGACACTTTTGACTTCTGCATCCACAGATGGATCCCATGCTGTTGGCTGCAGTGAGAGCAGTCAGATGCCATTTCCTGGGTGTCTAGTGGCAGACCCATTGCTGTCCCTGTAAATGTATAGTATTACCCTGGTGTCTAGTTGCAGCCCCCAATGGATGTCCCCTAAATAAGACTTACTTTCCCTAGTGTCTTATGGCATCCCTCACACTTCCGATTGCCATCACTGTAATCAGATAAGCTTTCCCTGCTATCTAGAGGCACCCTCACCCAGTGATTGCTGTCTCTCTAAAAAAAATAACATTTCTCTGGAGTCTAGTGGCAGCCCACCCACTGATTGCCATTGCCATAATAAAATTATATTTCCCTGGTATCTAGTGACCCCCCCACTGATCACCATCCTTGTAATAAAATAATAATTTCTGGTTTCTAGTGGCACTGTCCCACTCTCCAGTCACTGTCCCTTTAATAAAATAATATTTCCCTGGTGCCTAATGGCACCCCCACCTGCCAATCACCATCCCTGTAATCATATAATCATTCCCTGGAGACTAGTTGCAACCCACCTGCTGATCTCCATCACCATAATAAAATTATATTTCCCTGTTGTATAGTGACCCTCTCATCCATTGATCGCTATCCTCATAATAAAATAGTATTTCCCTGGTGTCTATTGCCCCCCCCCCACACTCTCTAATCACCATCCCTGTAAAAAATACTATTTCCCTGGTGCCTAGTGGCACCGCCACCCACCAATAGCCATCCCTGCCTGAAATAAAGAAAATGGTTCCTTGAGGTTTTTTTATTTACCCACAAAGAAGAAAATAGTCCCCCGCCTATCTGACCTCCACAGCCCTACCTCCCACAAAGCAACCACCACCCCTCACCCCCCAGTAAACATCCACACACCCTCACTCACCTAAGCAGGTCACAGGGTGAATATCCACTCTCTGATCAAAGACACATCTGTCTGCTGGAACCATCAGCTGCAATATGACAAACTCAGGTAAATGCAGTTTGATGTATTTCAATGGGATGTTCAGCTTTGTGGCATAACTTTGCCATTTATGCATATTTTGAGCCCACGTTTATAACATGATCTTTACCGGACCCCACATCATCAACAATGATGGTGGAATTATGCAGATCTGGCTGAAAGGTGATTTCTTGGTTGCTTGGCAAAATAACTTTTCGGATGGGATTTCAAAATGTTCACTGCTCTTGTTCATGAGGTGGGGTCATAAGGAGGCTATGTTGAAAATTTGGCCAGAGGAAGTGGTGGGAGCTGAAACAATCACGGGATTTAAGAATGCATGGGATAGACATAAAGGAATTCTAGAGGTCAGGGGTAAGGGGAAATAGACTTCTAGGAAAACAAACTGAACTTACAAGCTCAAATGGGCAGACTAGGTGGGCCATAGGCCCTTATCTGCCGACACTGTCTATGTATCTATGTATTTGGGTTCAAAATATGTTAAAATGGCAATGTTATGTGCATATGTTAAAATTTTACTATGCTCATTCACGACTTTGGTATGTGTAAATCCTTTGACCCTAAATTTTCAAAATGGCCATGTTTTACACCACCTCATGAAAATAACAACTGTCATTTTTCATATCCTGTCTGAAATGTGTTTTCACACCTGTGATGATGAATGATTTTTGATGGTGCAGAATGATGTTTTGGAAGGTATTTTAAATTTTTAACTACTCGATTAATGAGGTGAGGTAATAAGAAGGCTATGCTGACCATTAAGTGGCTGTTTTGGCACAAATGAAATCACTGGCCCCTCTGGGCCCTGTTCTTCCTCATGCAAATTATGATTCTGTTATACGATCTCAAAAAGTAAGGACATTCATTGAGTTTGGGAAACTCAATGCCACAAAAGTTGGGAGATGTGGTATTAGGGTTTCCAACCCTAATACCCTACCACCACCCCCAAGCAGCAAGAGGAAAAAACATTAGGATCTTGCATCTCCAGAGTTTTGGTGAATCAGTATTGGGGTCTTCCTGGGGGGTTGTCAACCCTAATGCTCATCAGTTCCCCCTGTGGGCCCTGTGTGAAGAAAGGAGATCATTTGAGGCATTATTTGCTCATAGAATGGGGTGGGCATTAGGGTTGACAATCCCCAAGGAAGACCCACCACTGACTCCCCAAAACTCCAGAAACCCAAAAACCTAATGTTTTTTTTCCTTTTGCTGCTTGTGAGGTGGCAGTGGAGCTTCAGGGTTGGAAACCCTAACATAATTTTTCCCTACTTTTGTGACCTTGACTTACTCTACCTGATGCATTAACAATGTGTTTTTTGCACTGACTGTATATATTAAAGACAAAAAACTAAACACAGGCCAACCCACCCAGTGGCACAGAGAACTGAGATGCTGTAAAGCACCTTACCTCCTGCCACACCGATGACCCGGGTTTGGGAATGGACTCAAGTCATCTGGGGTCGGCCGAAGAGGGATGGAGTGGATTTAGTGTCTGAGGCACTGTTCTCCTCTCCCAGGGAAGGGGTGGCTTGTTAACCCAGTCTCAGCTACCCCCAGGTGGAGGCCTATACAGCAGATCAGGGAGGCAAAGTATGGGAGGGTCCTCCAGAGATTCGTAGGATGGGCACACCTTCATGTGCAAGGCCTAAGCTCTGCAGGATGACTGGGATGGAAAAAAAACAAGAAGGAAAATGGACAATGAGGGATTTCATGAAGCTTGGCCCAGCTGTCTCCATGTCTGCATCACTGTCCAGTGAGTGACTTGGTCTGCCTCAGATCTGATGTACTGGGGAAAGGACAGTCTTCGCTCTTGGCCCTGCCATGAGACAGAAACTCATTGCGAGAAACCATGATTGAGCACACACCAGGGGAGGTGGAGAGCTGGCCTGGAGGGGCTAGAAATCAGGCTAAGTAGCTGCCCCCCTAGATGGAGAAGGATACACACTTATATAAATGAAAACTAAACACAGGCCTATACAGGAAACCAGGAGACTGAAATCCCCTCTTGCACTACGATAATTACTATGAATACTATTTGAAAAGCAGTATACTGTAGTCCCAGTTTTTACATGTGAGAAGAAACTGCAGCACAGAAGAAGAATATGAGAAACAGTTACAAATCACAAAATAGAGATTTCAGGAAAGGGGGTTCCCCAATCAAGTGTTTGCAAAAGCAAGTCAGGGAATTCAAAATATGTCACATAGGGGTGCCCCTGTGGACAGAATGTCTAGGCAGGTAGATGCTGTTAGAAATGAAAACAAAATAGAACTGGCTCTGAAAGTAATTATAGAATGAAATACAGAAAGAGATTTGTTGCTGTATTGGTCCTTGTAAGAACATATCCAGAAGCAAATGGCTTGATATCTTTTATTGTATCAGCATAGATGGTTCAAAAAGAAAACAATGTCTAAGTGTTCAGACCATCCACGTCCTTCCTTGGATGGTTATAACAGTTGCTCAGAGTCACATTCTATTAACACCCAGATCATATATAAAAACCCAGAAAAATTATCATTGGTTTAAATACATATTTCAAAAAATCACAGATTTAAATGGAATGAAGAGCATTCCATAGCTTGCTACTACTGAGAATCTTTGCAAGGTCAAATGACATCCAAAGTAGATAAACTGAACACTCAAGTAGACAAAACCTCTAACTGAAATTATTAATGAATGAGTGTGTTATGAGAATACAATCAAAACTGAAAGCAAGACCTTTAGATTCAATACAAAAATGTCCAAGTTAAAACTTAATAGTATTGTATGATAAAAAACACTGTACAACAAAAATTTATATATGGAAATAAGAGGGAATAAGGAAAATGCTCCTTGTATGAACAACTGTTTAAAACTTTCATATAGATACAATACTAAGTTACTCTCAGATCCCTCACTCAGAATGTTGAATCGTTGAATAGTTTTCAACTTATATGTATTTTTATCCTACCTGTTATAGCCCCTATTATACCAGTTATTCGCTCCTTGACTGATTCCTTCATCCTCCTCATATAATGCATGCTACTGGTACACTTCCACACTGTGTTAATGATGACTACTTGGTGTACTGTGTCTGGAAAATTCCTCATTGTAAATCACCCCCCCCCCCCAAAGTACTTCTGGACTCAGTCATTCAGCTCACTCAACCTGGACAATCTCCAGAATGCTCTGCAACCTTCTAACTGTGCTCTTCTGTCCATTGTTCAGACTTCAGTGATGTCCTTTCCCACATTATCTCTATATTCAGTCTGCATGGGACACACATGCCACCTGAAGAGTTCTTCTGTATGTGGAATCCACCTGTCTTTTGTCACTTCTGAAATAACCTCCCTTATCAGGGCTCCTGACTCAGCCTGGTCCCTCTGCAAGTCCTCAGGATCCCATGAGGAAGTTTTGATGTATCAACAATGACTGAATGCCAGCACAAAGTCTCATAGGAAGGCAAAAGTCAATTACCTTGCCTGAAATCATCAGATCAGTCTTAATTCCCCAAATAAGGTCTGAATGGTTATCTTTCACATCCCTTTCCATGTCTCCATACCTACGTTTAAGCCCAGCAACCCCACTGTGAAAATATCTGAGCCTCTCAAGGTTACTACTGCTTTCAATATGCACTTCATCTTACTGTATGTGTCATCTCTACTGCTCTAAACTCTACCTC
Organism: Neoceratodus forsteri; assembly: GCA_016271365.2. Classification (NCBI taxonomy): domain Eukaryota; kingdom Metazoa; phylum Chordata; order Ceratodontiformes; family Ceratodontidae; genus Neoceratodus; species Neoceratodus forsteri. The sequence goes on along the minus strand of CM057449.1, from coordinate 96,415,583 downwards.
ATCATTCTGATGTCTCCTCTAGCCTCCATCTCTGTTTACTTTCCCATCAGTCACTACCTCTGATGTTCTGTCTGCTCTTTTCTCACCAAATCCCTCCAAAAGCCATTGTTCTGAGAGTCTGGACCCCAGACTCCAGTACCTTTTTGCTCCTGCCATTGCAGGCCCTCTCTATTTCTAAATCTCTTAATTCTGCCTTGCTCTGTTCCTGTCTACTGGAAACCTACTTAAGTTCTTCCCTCTTCAAAGGGGGTAACACCTGCACCCCTGGGAAAATAGCCTTATTTCTCTCAATCCATCTCTCCCTGGTTAAACTACAGGAAAAGTTGTTTTTCTCCCAGCTTTCCAACTTTCTTGATTCCTCCTATTTTCTGTACCCATTTTAGTCTTGCTTCTAGAAGGCCCATTCTACATTCTCCTCCTTCCTATGTCATGTGAGAAAGTACTTCTTCACTGAAAGCATGGTGAATGCCTGGAATGGTGAATTCCAGTGGAGGTAGTGGGTGTGAAAACAGTGGAATAGGTGCATGGAATAGGTGCACAGACATTTTAGCTGGGAAGCAACGTGGGTGGGGAGCCAGAGATTGAGTAGATTCTGCAGTGACAGTATAACCTGGACAAATGGGCAGACTAGGTGAGCCATGTGGTCCTTATCTTCCATCAAAACCTAAGTTTCTATGTTTCATTGATGGCATCTTGAGGGGGATTGATTGGGGTCAGATGTTGACCACTGTCTTTATTGACTTGTCTAATGCATCGACTCTGTAGCCCATCCTTTACTTCTAGATGATTTTAAGGATGCTGGACTTTCTATCACTGCCCTCAATTAGTTTCGCTTCTACATCTATGCTCATAGCCAGTGGGTCCAGGTGGGGGAATCTTTCTTGACTCCATAGATACATATATGTTGATGACAGAAAAAGCCTTTTATCCCATTTAGTCTACCAACCCAATATAACTGCTCTAGCCTGCCGTAGTGGCCATCCCTCTCTTTAGTTACTGCACCTTTCTATCTAATCCCACATGCCTGTCCCATCCTCAGTTCAAATTGTGGAACTAAGTTTGACTGCACCAACTCCTTCGGCAGCTTACTTCACTTGTCCACCACTCTTTCTGTAAAGCAATGTTTGCAGACATTCTTTATAAATCTCCCCCTTGCAAGCTTAAGTGAGTTCCCCAATGTCCTTGTATATGAACTCAGAGAGAAGAGTTCTCTGACATCCACCCTTTTTATCCTATGCAGGTACTTGTATGTCTTGATCATATCACCCTTTCCCTCTTTTTTCATGGTGTACATATTAGAGTCCTACAGCCTCTCCATTTTTCTCATACCCCAAGATCCATGGACCATCTTTTTTGCTCTGCACTGTAATGCTCCCAACTTGTTGCAAACTTTCATTAGGTTTAGGCTCCAGTGCCTTGCACAGTATTCTAGGTGTGAGTGCACCAGTGATCTGCGCATAGTGTGAGGAACACCTCCCACATTCAGTGGCCTATCTCCCTCCATAAGCAACCCAGTATCCTGTTTGCTTTGCCCACACTTCTGTTGTAGTGTGCTTTCATTTTTAGGCTCTCTGATATTATTAATCTCCCAATTAACTGTGTTGTCCCCTAAAGCACTATCCTGGACCCATTCCTCTTCTCAGTTTTCTTGAATGACCTTGCCTCAAACCGTGTTACAGTAAATGTATAGTACACATGTATACTGATTGCACAGTTCCTTTTGCCACTGGAACCTTCTTCGTCTGTTGGAACTGTGCCTACAGCATGACTGTGATAACTTCTAGTGCTGGGTCAGTGCCAACCAGCTCTAGCTAAGTAACAAAAAAAGGTCACCATGCAATTTGGTACCCACCAATGTTTTAGAAGACTTATTCCAACCCCTGAAATCAAATCCATGAATGTCTGTCCTAATGAGTCAGTCCCCTATTTCAAATTCCTTACTATGTGGCTTGACGGTCATCTCAACTTCTTTGCCTACATTGGTGCTGTCATCAAAAGCTTGTGCTCCAAACATGGTGCACTCTAAAGGAATAAATCCAGTCTTTTACCTCAGTCTGATGTAAGATGGTTCCCAAAATGGTCTTTCTCCTCCTGTTTGACTATGCCAATGTTATCCATGGTGGAGCCTCCAAACCTACATTAGCCAGGCTGAACCCTATCTTTCACCCCTTCTGCCCTTTGGCAAATGGTCCCCTTCCTTCTACCCATTATTTCTCTCTGTACCAGCTTGTCTCTCTTCACCACCTATCTTTGCAGCACCTATCCCAGTGCTTCCTTTGTGTCCAGATACTGTTTTATGTCCCTCTCATTCTGTCTCTATGACCTGGTTTCTCCCATGGTTCCCTTTACTTATTCCCTTTGCTTTTCTAACACTCATTTCTTTGTTACACTCCATTACTCTACATCCACTGGCCAAGCCCATTTCTCACTTCAGCTGGCTTCAATCTGGAACTTTCTACTCTCTTCCCTTAGACTAGTCCCCTCTTACTTGTCCTTTAAATCACTTAAGTGGTCAAATGTCCCTTCTGCTTGCTCCATTCCACACTTAACTGTCGCCATATCTTGCTTGCTTTCCTCCACAAGTGCTAACAATTAAGATGTAATTTCATTGTCTTACTGAGGTGTTGTTCTACTAATGTTGCACATTGCAACTTTCGGATACCGTTTTTTGATTGCACAGCATTATGAAATTTCTCTTGCTTGTAATTGTTATCTCCTTTGTTCCCCTTGCCTGAGTGGTGCCTGGAAAGTGCTTTGGCTCAGTGCACCTTTTCTGGTTACCAATTTTCAAACAAATGAATAAATAAGTTCTCTGACTTAGAGTGCCATAGAGACTGCTCACTCCCCATACCCCACCCTTTCTTGTGTGATCTTCTGGGTGTTCTACCCTCTTAGCAATCCCCCTACTGATTTTGCACAGGGCACCTCCTCCAGCAGACTTTTCCATCCCTCGAGCACCTCTCCATGAAAAAGTACTTCCTGGTATCTCTTTTAAATGTGCCTCCCACCACCTTCATAGAGCTGCCCCAGTTGTTTACATTCCTACTGATACGGAACAATTCCTCAACATCCACTTTATTTATTGTGTGGAATTATTTGTATGTTTCAGTCATATCCACCTTTTCCTTTCTTATGTCCAGTGCATACATATTCACATCTACTAACTTCTCCTTGAACTGTTTGTCCATTCTTGCTGTATCTGGATCATCTTGGTTACCCTCCTCTGCATTGCGTCCACAATGTGCCTGGTCTTCTCCAGATGTAAACTTCCAAACTGAACACACTACCTAAGGCCATACCAGTGTCCTATACAGTCATCCCTAATGCCTTCAAGGTGTCTGATATTATAACTCACAAGACCTTGACCTTCATAGTTCTTTCTTCTACTACTACCTTCTCCATCCTGTATCCAGTGCCAGGATTCTCTAACCCTACTGTACAGTATCTGTATCACCTTGCATTTTTTGGTAATTAATTTTAACTGCCATACTTTTGATCACCTTTACTGTTTTCCAAGATACCTGTCATAGATTTGAACTCCTCCTCCTCTCTAGCCACCTAACCACAGAACTTAACATGGTGTAAAAATGCATATCTAGCCATGGATCCCAACCATATGTTACAGATGAAGATGTTGAAGAGGACTGGTACCAAAATCAATCTCTGTGTTACCCTGTCAGTGACTTGAATGACATCTGAGGTTTTCCCATTCATTACCGACCTCAGGGTCCTATTGTGTAACCAATATCCCAACTGCTTAGTAAATTTGTCACCTATTCTGAGGTCCTACATCTCCTTAACCACTGCAGATGTGGGATGATACTAAAGGCTATACTGATATCATGGTACAGTTGGTCCACTGCCTGTCTTGTCCACTGCCTTTGTCACCCAACTAAGAAATCAATCTGGTATGCCTGACATAACCTTCCCCTCTGTGAACTCATGTTGTCTCTTGTCCTGTCCTCCAGTTCATTCACTTCCAGGGGAGATACTATCCCATCACATAGTAAGGGCTCTAGTAGCTTAGCCATTACAGATGGTAGGCTAACAGGTTTGTAGTTCACCAGCCAATCCTTGTTCCCACTCTTATGTAACAGAATAATATTTGCCATCGTACAATCACTGGTTACTCTCCCTTTCTCCACTGTGCTATTGAATTGCTAAGCTAGTGGTTCAGCTACTGTAGATCTAGCCCCATATCATTAAGCACATGTGGATATGTCCTCTGCTGGCCATGGACGTATCCATTTTAAGTGCACTTAATGATCCACATTGACCACTTTCCCTCCTCACTTTGCCCTGGTGGAACAGTCATACATTGGTCCCTTGTCTTCTACTGGCAGCAAGCCTTTTCATAGTTTATGACACTAACTGGCAGTTGGACTATCCCTAACAACTACACTAACAGATTACGCATACATCCATAACATTCCAGACACGCTGGCTACACACATCTAAAAATCACTACACTCACTCGCTCCAATCTCCATAATTTACAATACTCAGTAACAATGGGTCTATTTATAAATATCTTTATGCAGAGTGTTAACACTTCTATCCAAAGTTTACTACATGCCCTAGCTACTGGTATAACTTACTACACTTATTGAATATAGGTCTATTGATTGCTTTCCATACTGTAACTTACTTTAGTCGTGTGCTACTGGTCTATCTTGGACTTACTACATGCTGTGCATACAAAAGCTGTGCAGAATGTGGAATTGGTAAGGAACGTCAATGTGGCTGCCAAAATGCTTTGCAGAATTGTGTTTTAAATTCCATGGAATTCCAAAAAGCATCTCTATGTAAATGTCAGTGGAGCACGTAAACCACAAAATATTTTCCCTCAGATTTCAGAAAAAGACTGCGGTTTATGTAAATAGTAGATTATTATTTAAAGAACCTATTTGGCATGCAAAATGTCAGACTTCCATTACCAACAGAATACTGTGGAATTTTTTGAAATTTCATTGAATTCCATTCCATTGGAATTTCAATATTCTGCACAGACCTACCTGACACACATCCAGCTATAACTTACTACACTCACTGGCTACACACCCAGCCATAACTCAGTACAGTCTCTGGTTACACATCCAGCCATAGCTTACTATACTCATTGGCTACACAGTCAGACATAACTTACTACACTCGTTGGCTACATATACAGTCATAACTTACTACACTCATGGCCACTCATCCAGTCATAACTTTCTTTTTTTTTCTTTTTTTACCAGGAGGTGACTGGGCACAACCCTTTTTCAGTCATGCCTGACAATCAATACTGTACAAAACAAACATAATAACAAATCAGCAAATACCACAAACTAATAAAACATATCTATACTTGCTACACTCACTGGCCACATACCCAGCCATATAGTACTACACTGACTGGCTGCACATCAGTCATAACTTAGTACACTCACTGACTACATATCCACCATAACATGGTACATTCACTGGCTGCTCATCTAGTCATAACCTACTACAGACACTGGCTACACATCAATGAATAACTTACGACAGTCACTGGCTATAAATCTATTCACAACTGACTTCACTCCCTGGCTACACATCCACCATAACATGCTACACTCACTGGATTCACATCCAGCCATAACTTACTACATTCAATGGTTAAGCATCCATCAATAACATTCTATCCTTACTCACTAGAGGTATATCCATGGCCTCTCAGTGAGCTGTCAATCAATGAGCATGTACTATATACATTATGTGCTCCTTGACAGCTCAGTCAGTGGCTGGCTGTGGTGGAGAACTGAGAGCTGTGCCAGTTGCTGGCTCATGGGAGGGAAGGGGGATAGGAGTGGTTGGTCACAGCTTGCCAGGGTGGGGAGTCCACTGCACCATCAGGTAATGTTACATAAATGGTTTGGGGGGCTATTGGTGATAGGGGACTCCACTAGACCACCAGGGAAGATAAGTATACTGAACATACGGTACTCTGCAAATGCACTCTGTGGGCCACCACATCACTCCTGTTGCTGTCAGGCTATCACCCCGAACCCCAGTGGCACCTCCTTTGCCCCTTCTGTCTACAGGAGCCCATATCAGACCCTGTACTACTGGCACAAGCCACTTAGACCACATGCTGACTGGTCTAAGTGGTGCCCCTTTCTGTGTCCATGGTGGGACTTGCACATTTCCAAAGAAAAGGGGATGTTGCAGTCCTACCATGATGCAAGACCCCCTCTAGCCTGGCACACCTGATTGTTTGACTCAGCCTTGGTGCAAGGGGGCTTTGCTGTATCTGTGTCAGCATGTGACACAGCTGCCTTAGAAAATTGCAGTTGATGCAAGTTATGATGCAAGTCACCTCTTGCCTCAAAATCTTTTGATGCAAGTCTCTTGCATTGATCCAACTCTTTTGAAAAATGGGCCCATAGAAAAAAAAAATATTGCATTAGAGTTATTTAAATGAGGCCAGAACATCAGGCTCCTATCTTCAGATTACTGCTATAGTATTTTTGCTTGCTGAATCAGTGGTTCTGTACAGTATGTATCACTACCACATGGGATGGAAGGCATTGTGGGACAAATAAAAGCAATGAACCTTGCTAACAAGGATATCCTCAGAGGCAATAAAACTACTAAACAAATTTTGAAAAAACGCTTAATAGATAACAAGGGTAAGGACACACCAGGTCTAAAGACACAAATCAAAACACTCTGCTCAACTATCTTTTCACAAATTTTGTCTGTGGCACTCCTTTATGTTTCATGAAAATTACCCAAGTTTATTGACTTTGGAGACATTATCTTTCAGGGTAGTATGTGGTATTACAGAGCAGACTAGATGGACAGATAGTCTCTTGCTCCAACATTGTCTACGTTTCTATGTTTTCATGAAAGAAGAAAATATGTTCTGGTTATGCCTTGCCAGCCTGATCACGAGTTTGCACAATATCATGTCTTGAATAGCTTTGAGGCTTATATACATATACATGTGATTTGGAGGCCACTAGCAAAAAGTACACATATTATTCTAAGTACTTTAGTCAGACTCGATAGACCGTAAGGCCTAATCTGCTGGCAAACAGTATGTTAGTACTTTAGTGCTCAAACATGAAATGATTGATGCTGTCTGTTATTTAGTATTCTCATAATTGCACCATACATTTGCAAATTAGATATTCCATCTTACTCAGTGTTTGCTAATTAAATGTTTTAAAGAGAGAAAGAAAGAACACATTTCTTGGCTAAAAATGCCTCCTTATTCCCAGGAAAGGTGCAGGTGAGCTGTCCTGATGGCTGGGTGTTTTTCAGAAGCTGTTACAAGTTCTCAACAGATATGAAAAACTGGAAAGATGCTAAACACTCCTGTGAGGCAGAAGGCTCCCATCTTGTGGTGATCAACTCTCAACTGGAGCAGGTAGGGTGACACATATACTGAATCTATATATACATGCATACATAGACACACTTACATGCATACATACATACATCAGTCCTGACCCATAGTGCAACAGTGGGTAAGAGGTACTGTATTTATGGCATACGATGAGTGATCCTCTAGATCAGAGATGCCACTATATACACTTAGTTAAAGGAGTGTGTCCATCACATGCATTCTGTACTGCTGAGTCAACCAGTATGCAGCACAATAACTTGCTGTAAATTACATTTTACAAATGTCTAATATAACAAGACCTGGCCAGAGCTAATAGAACAGCAGTAGGGGAATCTGGGTTAGAAATATTGAAATTTTTTTTTATATGTTTGCACCACATTTTCTACACAGCCTCGTTATGACCCTGCCTCATAAAGAAGGGCAAAAAAATGTTCAGCTCCTGACTTAAAGGTGATCTCATGCAGGGACTGCAAAATCAACTTTTGGGCTGCTAACACACATTTTGGGCAGGAGTTGAAAAATAACAGCTGTCACATTCATGAGTTGCAGTACTGAAATGGCTATGTTGAAAATGTGTGGTAAAAGTATTGAATATTACCAAAGTTGTGAGCCTGCATTTGCAAAATTCAGCATAGCCTCATAACTTAATAGGTGAACGTATTAGAATCATAGAACACAAGAGTGTACAAAGTATAATACCTCCCAATATTAAATTGAATCAAGGCCAGGGAATGCATTGCTAGTCTTTTTTTGGCATTGAAAAAGTTTCACTTGGTACACAGAGAGGAAATTTGGATACAGCTTTACTTAACAAGGCCCTAAATATCACGGTATCAGGGCCGAAGGCAGGTTATGGTGCACTCAGATGGAAGTGAGGATAAGGTCAAGAAAATGTGCTGTGGTACTGTACTCTATAAAGACCACGCTGAAAAAATGCATCATGTATGTCAAGCAAAGAAACACCAGCTTGGCATAGATGCTGAATTCTTGGGTGCAGTCTTATACTGCAGCAAGTTGAATTGTGTCGGTATTCATTTTTGCGTGGGAGATCGCGAGACAAGTCAGCTGGCTGCCAATTCTAATCCACCTTTTTTTCTTCCTCGATAACAAAACTGCTGCTTTGTTACCATATAAGATTTTATTGAGTTTTGCAATTTTCAAAACACTCAGGGTGAAAGCAACAATGAGCCGAGCATACACATATAGCCAACCATTGGTGCAGGAACTGTCAGGCACCATATAATAAAATGGTAACATACCATATCAAATGCTAATTGAAAATATATCTAGGATACTTTACACCACTAATATCCAGGTAATATTCACATTCCATTTGTGACAGTACATACCAGAACAAAGGTAATGTGTGAATCTTGACTTGATCCTAAATAAAGTACTAAAGAACAGCAGCTTATTATCAGTATTGTTATGATTATTATAGTCTATCATCACTCTCCTTGCATATCTTATTGTAAACAGAGCAAGCTCCTAAGGACAAATAAAAGGCAATATGGAAAAGTAAAGACAGGACAGATTCGGAGATATTTCTCATGGGGTGAGATGAGAACTCCTTTTCCAACAGAAGGGACAATAGTAAAAGGGGGAGGAGGTGGAGATCATTGCATTGGGTTTTTTTTGGAGAGGGGGTGGGACTACACAGATATGCAAGTGCAGGTACACGTCCCACTTTTTGTGATGCATAGAGAGGTGGCCTTTCTCTACTGCTGTAAGCCTCTCAAAAATAGCTAGCCTAGTCATGGCTGCTTACCAGGCAGTGACTGTGGGGATGGTGGGTTGCCTCCATTTCATCAGGATGGCCCTCTTAGCCTCCATTATTGCTGTTAGCGTCCATGCTTTTAGCGGGACAGGCAGTGGGTCTAGACTGGAGACCTCTCCTAATAAGAGGTAGTCCTGGGAGTGGGAAAGCCTTTTGCCAACAATCTTTGAGCAACCATTCAATACAGGAGACCAGAACTCTTGAAGGGTTGGGCATGTCCAAAGGATGTGAAGCAGATGGGATGGGGAGGACTGGCACCTCCAGCATCAGTCATGGCTCAGTAATTTGAGTTTACAGAGTGCACTGGGCATCCCATACCATCTAAGAAGAATTTTCAGCTGTATCAACTGGCTCTTAGTGTCTTTGTATGCTGTATGAGCAGCCTTTAAATAGTAAGACCATTGCTGCAATGAGAGAGGGTACTGGAGTTCCATCTCCCATACTACTTGGCAGGTGGATGTGGTATCCAGCTGAGTGTCTCTGAGTACTTTGTAAATAATTCCCACAAGTCCTTGGTCTTTTCTCGGCTTGTGGAGTGTGGCCAAACAGCTCCACCTACCCTCGTTAGTAGCTGTGGCTAGGAGGGGAGAGAGGGCACTTCGTATCTGAAGGTACCTCCAGAAATACTGTGCTTTCATGTCCAAGCGACCCTGCAATTGCTCAAAGGACATCAGTGTTTTGCTATCTGGGAGGAGGAGGAGGAGGAGGTTTCCCACAGCGTGAATGCCCTTGGAGGCCCACTAGGGCCAGTGCAAGGATCTGTGATCCACCATAATTAACTTGTTCCAGAGAGGGGCATAGGAAATTGGGGGGAGATAATCAGTACTTGGAACACCAGTGAGGGCCATTGCCTGGCACCATGTTTTACAAGTCTCCTTCATAATTGGTGTAGTCTGGTTTTTGGGGGTTTCTTGTTGGTTAGCAGAGAGAAGAGACAGTTATGTGGTATGAGGGCAGCTTCTAGAAGTACCCACTGTGGGGTGGCATGATGAGGGATGATGAGGGACAAACCAAGCAATGGCTTGGGCCATGTGAAAGGCTAGGTGATAGCCTACGAACCAGGGGAGTCCAAGTCCACCTTTGGACCAGTGGGCCCGCAGCTTTGTACATCCCCAGCATGCAGCTTTGTCATTCCATAAAAAAGAGGAAATGAGTTTGTCCAAAACAGAGAATGGCTTGGGCAACAGGGGGATTGGGAGGTTATTTAGGAGGTATGAGGCTCTTGAGAATATGAACATACGCACTGCCTCTATTTTGCCTTTCAGTGACAGCTGCAGTTTTCACCACCTCTGAACCTCAGCTGTAAGGGCTATTAGAAGGAGGGAGAAATTGGCCTTTTCCAGGTCATTCCATGCCTATAGGTAGGAAAAACTCTGGGCTGGACAGTGTAAGTAGCATGTTATCAGCATATGCACTGAAAAGGAAAGATTGTTTTTTGACAAGGATCCCAGTAATGCCTGGAGTGCCCAGAAGTTTCCTAACCAGGGGGTCCAGAACTACGATGAAAAGAAGAGGGGAAAAAGGGCAACCTTGCCTGGTGCCCCTTTGTAGTGGAAAAGGAGAGGAGATATCCCAGTTAGTGACAATTCTGGCTGTTGGCGAGTGGTATAACGTGGAGACCCAAGAACAAAAACGAGAACCAAATCCATAAAGGCTGAGGACATTATGGAGGTAGTTCCATTCTAATGAATCAAACAACTTGGCAAAGTCAATTGCCAAGGCCTCCATGGGAACTGAGGAGTGGAGTGCTTGCCATTTCAGATTAAGGACAAGGCGTAAATTGTCCGCTCCCAACATGCCCTTCAAAAAAAAAGATTGTGAAGGGTGTATTAGGGTGGGAAGAACTTGGGTTAATCTATTTGCCATCACTTTGGCTAGCAGTTTGGTGTCCACTGAGAGCAACAAAATGGGCTGAAAATTAGCACAATCCAGTGCATCTGGAGATTTCTTGGGAATTAATGTTATTAAAGCTTTCCACATAGTGGGAGGGAGTGCAGCTGTGCTTTGGGCCTCGTGCAAGGCCTGCAAGTGGAGGGCGGTGATCTCGACCTTAAGAAGTTGGTAGAGTTCTACTGTCATTCTGTCTGGTCCAGGAGCCTTCCCCTTTGCCATTTGAGAGAGAGAGCAGACTGGAGTTCCTCAGGAGTAACAGGGGCATCTGGGCTATTACAGCTTTTTTGTGAGAGTTTGGGGAGAGAAATTCCTTTATATATCTCAGACGTGCATGCGGTAAGCTCAGTAGTTGAAAGTTTAAACTGGGTCTGATACAGTTCCTGGTAGAAAATCCACATCATCATCTCATTAATAGCCTTGGGTGCCGAGACCACTTTACCTTCGTTATTCTTAAGCGCAAGTATCCTGGATGAAGCTTGCTGCTTATGGAGATGATAGGCTAGCAGCTTGCCTCCCTTATCTCCACCCGCCCATGATTTGTGTTTGAAGCGTTAGAGTTGCCATTCCACTTTTTTGTTTAACAGTGTGTTTATCTGATATTTTAAACCTGTAATGATGAGTAGGAGGGGGGAATTAAGCGGGTTTTGGGCTGAGGCCTTAAATTGCCTCTCCAGAGTTGCAAGTTCGGCTTGCAAAGAACGTATAGTTTCTGAATGGGCCTTGTTCTTGGCTGCTGTGAAGGAAATGATCCTCCCCTGATAACAGCTTTGAAGGCTTCCCATATCATGGAGGCCGAGACCTCATCGGAGTTGTTGAGAGAAAAATAAGAGCGCGCTTCTTCTTTTATAAAGGTTTGAAAGGTTTTATCCTGCAACAGTAATGGATTGCACCTCCATCTCATGGTGGGACCCCACTGGCCTGGAGGAGAGAACAAAATCGATACCAGGGCATGGTCGGAGATTATAATGCTGCCAATTGAGGCGTCCGAAATCCCTGGTGCAGCCACATAGTTAGTGAGCCAGAAATCTAGCCTGCTGTGAGTGTGATGCACTGCCGAGTAAAAAGAATAGTCACGCCCCTGTGGATTGTTCCTTCTCTAGGGGTCATATAGGCCCCATTCTACCATCAGATCAGTGAGTCCCACTGAAACCTTAGGATGGGTTTGCGGGGTGGGAAGGGATTTATCGAGAAAAATATCAAGGACCAGGTTATGGTCGCCTCCAAGTAAAATTGGGATATCCGAGAGACCATTTGTGAGGTCTGTAAAAGCTTGGCATAAGTCAGGATAAACTTCCCCTGAGTCTGTGTTATGGCCATACACATTGGCCACCAGTACCCTCCCCTCCGGATAGGAGAGTCTGATTACCACCCATCATCCCTGCGAGTCCATGGACTTAGTAGTGGCACAACTAGCAACAACTGAACCTACCCATAGCTTTCTAAGCCATTGTACAGTTCAGTTAGTAAGGTGTGTCTCCTGGAGGAGGGCTATGTCAGTACCCATAGAGTTCAGAAATTGTAACACTTTAGTTCATTTAGCTGGATGATTGAGCCCTTTGACATTCCAGGAGACGCACTTTCAACTCTGAGTCATAGGGAAGATAGTGGCCATTGTTATCCTCTAGGTAGCCAACTAGATAAAAAAGGAGTAGTCACCCCACATGAGGACGAAAACCAGATAGCAGACAGATAGAGGAAATTACCTGGTTATTAGCTCAAAGATGAGGGCTTCAAACCTGGTATATGAGGATAAGGAGCAAGTGTATAGAGAGGAATATGAAGGAAGCTGCAGCAATTGTTGCCAAGTGAGAGGAGCCTGGCCAATTAGGAGAAAGAAGTTACATACTATATTATTATAGAACAACAGTAACACAATGCACAACAAAGGAACTATTATTACAACAGTAAACACACAAGACCACATATTATAGTTAATGATGCTGAGGTGAACGTGTGAAAGGAGTGTCAAAGCGCCCTACGCCACACTGCTTCAAACACCAAAAAAGAGGGGAGAAGTCACACCTAACATGGGTGATCTTTCCCAACCTGACCTCATGAAACCACTTAAAACTAGGTCCAGAGGGTCCAGCTCTAATGGCAAGCTCTCAATAGGATACAAGTAAAAGTCCTAGTAACTGGAAGGGGGAGGAGTATGGGGGGGTGGAGGGAGAGGAAGGAAACATTTATGTGTTTAGAAAAAGCTTGTGGGGGGGACCTCTGTCAGCCCTTTAGTAACAAAGCTTAGTGGCAGGCCAAAAGAGGAGGGAGAGGGAAGGGAGTACCAGTCGCTCTGCCTGATTATCAGGTACCCTTAGCATCAATGGCCTTCCTGCTGAGCACCCTTAGCTCTGTCCACCCGTGTGAGCAAAAACCCAGTGGGGATATGATGAAGCTAGGGAGCACCCAGAATGGGAAGAGGAGGAGGTACAGCCCCTTGTGTAACTGCTGTATATGTCTCTGTCCAAATGGCTGGCATACACGAAGGGTTGCTAAGGTAAGGGAGGGGGGTGCAGCAGCGGAGATATTCAGCTTCACATGCCACCCATGCTCAATCAGGGAAGACACCAGCCATGGAAGAGAAAGAGAGCAGGGAAAAACAAGGCCGCATTCCCAAGCAGAAAAGAAAAAGGAAGAGAAAAACAATCTTAGCCAGAATTCGAGTGTGCTGCAGATCATCCATCTTTCACAGATTTGCCATGTTCTTCCAAGTGGTTCTATTCAGTTCTGGCAGGTTGAGGGGGAAAGGCCAGGGCTTCTGCAAAGGATTTGGTCCCCAGTTTAAGTAATCTGGCCACTAGGGTGAGTTCTTCCTTGTTCTTCTCCACTGTAGTGGCCCAGTCCAGCGGGACAATGTCATCCATAGGCTCCTCAGGCTCCGTGTTTGGGGAGTCAGAAACTTCAACTTTTGTTGGTGATGCTGCTTCCACCCATAGAAGCTTGGCAGGGGGAGATGCTAAAGGCTTGCCAGCAAATAAATGACTTGGGCTTCTGGAGCACTGGTGTTGCTGGCTTGTATTTGGATATTGAGTCCGGTCCTGCCTTCCTGTCATTTCCAGCTCCACATAAGAGTGCCCGGTAGAGAATGGTAGGCTGTTGGCATGACAGTGCCCTGTGTCCCTATGTTGCTAAGAAGCTTGTGAAGAGGACATGGGGGGTGTCTTTGTGTCAGGACTGGTCTGACTGCGATTGTATTCCCCTTGAGAGCGTCTCTCTTTCTTATCTGTTCCTCTCCCCACGTGATCTGTCGGGACCCAGAGGCATCTGGGAGATGCAGTCTGAGATATGAGGCCTGGCCAGTGGCTGTTAATCCAGGTTTCAGCTTCTCTGGCAATTCTGTGAAAAAAGCTTTCCCATCCTTGGATAGATGTAATGTGATAAGCTTTTTAAAATGATATTGGAAAGAATTAGCCATCAGAATTTTCTTTAGGGGGCCATATGCTCTCCACCTGGTGGCTACCTCCTGGGAGAAATCTCGATAGAAGGAGATATTAGCACCCCTTCATGTAATCTCCCCAATGTCCCTGGTAACTCGAAGCAGTTTCTCTTTCATCGAGTATCTTAGAAAGTATGCTATTATTGTTCTAGGGGTGTTGGAACTATCCGATCTGCCAGACACTCTGTGAGCTCATTACATGCCGATCAGTTCCCTCCATCTATCCCCCAGCAGTTGTGGCAGCCAGTCATTAAGAAAGCGTTCCATACTTGAACCTTCAGTCCCTTCCGGGACCACCAGGATTCTGATATTATTTCCCTGGATCCTGTTCTCCTAGTCCTCTGCCCTGTACCAGAGTTTAGAAAGTTTGGCCTCATGATCCCTAAAACATTGCAGTACTGCAATGTGCTGCCTTTCCAATTTTTCACTCCAAAACATTCTGCTTATCCTCCAATTTATGCACATTGGCCACATTCCCCCCCAGGGATGCCCCGATGTAGTCCACTCTCGTCAAAAGAGCCTCCAGCACCCTTGTGATATTCGAGAGAGCATCTCCTTGCTGGGCCTGGTTGTGAGGTGGCTGGGCAACTTGCACACATCACCCCGGCATGTTGTCCCCTAAGGCATCCATCGCCCCCTCTGGCATAGCACTCATGAAGGGAACACTTAGAGACAGTGGCTTGTAGCTCTCTTAAATGTGCCCGTGACTAACTGGAGATCACGACCCATCAGGTTTCATTCAGGCGTTAAAATACTGGTGGATGTATCCGCAGGCGAACTCATATCCCAGCCCTCAGGCCTACACGGCCTATTCAAACAGTATGGCCCCAAAGTGTGTGCGCTGAGAGTTTACTGAAACAGCATGGCTTTCCCTTAAAAAAGCATCAGGCTGATGGCAACAGAGCTAGGGAGGGATTTCCAGTTGCTAGGAAGACGATTCAGTCCGGCATTGTGGTGGATTGTGCATGATTTGGTGCCAGGTTGGGGCAGAGCAAAAGTACTATGCTGACATCTCTGTCGGGTCCAAGTCATGCACCCCACAAAACTGCTGCTTTAAGAAAATGGATTCTGTAGACCATTATGATCCATCATGTTTTCAATAACCCCAGCTATTTACACCCTGTGGATCACTGTCCCACATAGGAAAACTGACCTTCACACTCCTCTCTGAGTGCAGATCAAGTCCCCATTTTGTGCTGACAAATTTTTCCCTGTCTGCCACTTGCTTAGTGGCAGTGAATTTATGTAGCACTTTTTAATTCTGCATATCTATGCAGTTACATAAGATGTCTACTGACATCCTTTGTAAGCTTCCCTCTATCACTTTCTTCATATTTCTTCCAGTGTTTACATTTACTACAGCAGTAAAGAGAATATGTTCAGTACTAAAAATAAAAATGAATTTTCTGGTGGGCTTTCTGTTTAGATATCACTGTTAAGGAGAAGCCAAATTCTTAAAAATAGGAATACCAGGATGGATCTAACGTATAATATCCATATTTATGTTTACTAGTAGTTGTTACTGTCTTCTCCCTGTAGAACAGCAGCTTAGATGGGACATGATCTCAGTCTTCCCATTCTAAGGGATACTGTCAGGATTGAACATATGGATATGTTCTCCAGCAGTACACAGAGACATGCTCTGAAGGTCACAGATAGTAAGTATAGGGGTAATAATACAAAGCATATCTTGTCCCAGAAGGTGGTGGCCTTCCAAAATGATCTGCCAATAGAGATTGTTGACATAAAGACAGTAAAGCGGTCCTCAGTGTTGCCCATCCCTTAGCTTTTACCAGCACTGAAACCATCAGTGTGAGAACCCTGCACTGTCCCTGCCTCACGCTGTACCTACCCATGTGGATAAACACTCATCAAGGGAGCAGTTAGCAACAGGGAAGGACAGGATGGGGCTACATGTTGGAGAGCTTTGGTAGCAAATGCCAGGAGCCTGCTGAACAAAATGGGAGAACTGGAGGCCACCATGATGGAGGAGAACCTAGACATTGCAGCAGTAAGTGAGACTTGGTGGAACGAGCACCACGCCTGGGAGATGGTGATCCCAGGGTATCATTTATTTAGGAAGGATCTGGAGGGGAAGGGGGAGGGGTGGCATTATATGTCAGGGAAGGGATTGGGGCCATGGAAGGGCACGATCAGGAGGGGGAAGCAGAGATATTGTGAGTCACCCTAGACAGGGGACAGGGGAAAACCTGCGCATTGCGGTAGTCTATAGGCCTCCTATGCAGGGGGAGTAAGGGGATAGACACCTTGTGGAATCCATAGCGAGGATGGCATGGAAAGGGGAAATTGTGCAGGTTGGGGACTTAAACCTTCCGAACATCAACTGGGAGGCCCAGGCAGCAATCTCTGCAAGGAGCAGGGGCATCTTAGAGGCTCTTCAAGGCATATTTCTGCAGCAAAGGGTCAGTGAGCCCACTGGGGTGTAAACCTGTTGGATGTGGTCCTCACAAATGGGGACAGTGTGGAGGAGGTGGAGGTGGGGGAAGAGCTTGGCTCCAGTGACCCCAGGGCAGTCAGGTTCAGGGTGTGAGTGGGCAGGGTGAGGGTTAGGATGCGAACCAAGGTAATGGGCTTCAGGAATGCTGACTTTCATGGAATGAGGAAGGTAGTTAGGGAAGAAATGTTGAGGATAGGGGATGTGCAGGGGGTGGAGGAATTATGGTCAGCAATCAAGAGAGGGCTATTTAAAGCTATGGACTCATGTATAAGAAGGGTGAGAAAGAATAGAAGACAGAAAAGACCTCTATGGTTCACTAGAAAGGTGGCTTTAGGGGTTAAGGAGAAGACTAGAGCATTCAAGAGGTACAGGAGGACACAAAAGGTTGACGACAGGGAAAAAAGAAAGGAGGCAGGGCAAAATATAAGGAGGGCTAAGGAGGCCACTGAGGAGAGGATAGTGAAGCAGGCAAGGGGGGGGCAAAAACTTCTTTAGGTACATTGGAGAAAGGAGAAGGTCACAGCATGGGATTGGGAGGAAAAGGGGGGAAGTGGAACATTACTAGAAGGGGATTTTGAAAAAGAGAAGGCATTAAATAGGTATTTTGCCTCAATCACCACGGAGGAAAGAGAGGGCAGGGGACCAGGATGGGCTGGGGAGGGTGACAGCCACAGGCAGGTGGGTGTTGGAGAATTCACAGCTGAAGGAGTAAGGGAAGAGCTGGGAAGACTAAGGGTGGACAAGGTAATGGGGCCTGATGGAATACACCCAAGAGTTCTCAAGGAGGTGAAGGATGAACTGGCGCCACATCTGGTGAGGCTGTTTAACTTGTCCTTGGTCACAAGGGTGGTGCCAACAGACTGGAAGAGGGAAGGGGTGATCACACTACATAAGGGGGGGCAGAAGGATGAGGTCAAAATCTACTATCCCATTAGTCTTACCTCAGTGTTGGGAAAGGTAATGGAAACACTACTTAAGATCAGGTTGACAGAGTACTTGGAGATGAATGGCTTGCAGGATGACAGGCAGCATGGCTTCACCAAGGGAAGGTCTTGTCAGACTAACCTGATAGAGTTTTTCAATGGGGTGACACAAATAGTGGACCAGGGAGGAGTGGTGGACATGGCCTATCTGGATTTCAATAAGGCCTTCGACACTTTTCTGCATGGTGGAATGGTGCATAAGCTGGACAGACTAGAGTGGACCTCAGGATCACTAGGTGGATGGAAAACTGGTTGAAGGGAAGGAGTCAGATAGTGGTGGTAAATGGGACACATTCAAGGGAACGGGCAGTGACTATTAGGGTGCCACAGGGGTCAGTGCTAGGACCAATACTTTTTAATATCTATGTTAGTGACCTAGCGGAGGGTCTGGAGGGATGGGTGTGCCTGTTCGCAGATGATACAAAGGTCTGCAATAGGGTGGATTCACCTAGTGGGGTGCAAACCATGAGGCAGGACCTGGAGAGGCTGGAGAGGTGGTCTGACACCTGGAAATTGAAGTTCAATGCACAAAAGTGCTCGCTGATGCACCTGAGAAGGAGGAATAGGAGAGAAATATACTCCCTTGGAGGGGTGGTGATTAAGGAGAAGGAAATGGAAAAGGACCATGGGATTATGGTATTGTGTGACCTTAAGGTGAGCAGCCAGTGTAGCAGGGTGGTGAGAAAGGTAAATGGAATGTTGGCCTGCATTGTGAGGGGTTTTAATAGCAGGAAGAGGGAGGTGCTAATGCCATTATACAGAACCATGGTTAGGCTGCATCCGGAGTATGGGGTGCAGTTCTGGAGGCCTCACCTACGAAGAGATGTTGAGTTGATGGAAAGGGTACAGAGAAGGGCAACCAAAATGGTGCGAGGGATGCAGGATGTACCCTATGAGAGAAGGTTGAGAGGGCTGAATTTGTACCCTCTGGAGACTAGGAGGGAGAGGGGGGACATGATTTAGACCTTTAAGTATCTGAAGGGAATAAATAAGGTGAAGGTTGATAGCTTGTTCAAACTGAAGAAGGGAGCAAACACGAGGGGACATAGCCTCAAACTGGAAGGTGGGCAATACCGAGGTAATGTCAGGGGCATTTTTTCATGGAGAGAGTGGTGGAGGCCTGGAACAAGCTGCTGGAGGAGGTAGTGGCAGCTGAAACAGTGGAGGGGTTCAAGAGGGCTTGGATAGATTTAAGGGGTTGGAAAAATAGGGTGGAAGCAAAACAGAAGGGGGGAGGTAGGGTGTTGGGCAGACTAGATGGGCCATGGGGCCTTTCTCTACCATCACATATCTGTGTGTATCTGTGTAACTTCAGCCTTCTGTGCTTTCAGTCTGCTACCTTTCTACACTGCATCTGCCCCTGTAGATTTATAGAGGGGTTCGGTTTCCAGTGGTGCCAATCCCTTACTGTTCACCAGTCACACACTGTACCTGTCACTGTAGATAAACAAAAGGCTTTAGTCCCCAGTTCTGGCAGTCCGTCACCATTCACCAGGACTAAATGCAGACAGTGTGGAAACCAAGCACTGTCCCTGCCTCCACACTGTAGCTGCCTCTGTGGATTACCAGAGGGTTTAAAGCTCAAGTAATGTCAGTCCCTCACCTCTTACCAGCACTAAATCCATAACAGTGTGGGTAAATTTGCACTGAGCCTGCCCCACATGGTATCTGTGGATAATTGAGGGCTTTATCCACTTTTTTACCAGTACTAAATTCATCACAGTGGGTGAGTGGGTTGAGGGACGCCTGCACTGTAACTGTCCCTGTGGATAAACAAAGAGTTTTGGTTTACTGTCCAGTGCTGTCTGAGCTGTACCTTTTATGAACATTTACAGTAATACATCAGAGTGGAAAAGTCAGCAGTGAACCCAATTCTGTGCATTAACAGAGGTGTTGTAAGCCCCCATCATTCACTAGCACTGGAAAGCAAATATACAAAGGATGAATGAAAAATATATATAAAAAACAGAAGACAGTGGTCTCAGAGCCCAATCAATGCCCATAGGAGCAAGGGTTAAAACGTTGTCTGTAAGAGTGAGGGAGTGGTTGATCTTTCTGCAAAGACACACACACACACTTCAATGCAAATTTGCACAGATTTATTTTATTATAGTTTCCAGTTTGCAAATGCATTCTTTTTTATTACAATATAATAAAAAATACACAACATTCCTCCGCAGTACTAAGAGACTTGATTTTGAATTACATGGGCAAAGCGGGAGCTGGATGGTCCGTAATTTGACACTGTAGTCTGCTTAATGAGACACTGACTGCTTCAGAGCTTCAATAAGGGAAATTCCAGTTTACAGTACTTGCATGCTTCTTCTTTTCAGCCATTAAAAAAAGTAATTATGCAACTCCTCTGGAGTTCTTCTAGAAGTTTGCTATGTCCTATGCTGGAAATTAAGATAGAGAGAGACAAACAGCCCTGCTCAACAGAGAGAAAAGAATTACTCAACTGGTGTAATGATCTGCAGTTTTGACAGGATGCACTAAAAACTCCAATAATTTAGGGATCACATAGCATTTATAACAAGCAACTGATAAAATCTTGCTTGCTGTCCCGGGGGGGGGGGGCTGGAATGGACAGCCAGCAGTCCAACAGTGAAAGTTTGGTGGGGGTTATGTATTCAAATAGGCTCCAGTTAATGTCATTTTGCCATCCTGCCCACTTGCCAGTACTTCAAAAACAACTCATTAAACAAACTTTTATAACTCCTATTAAACTAATAAAACATTTACATCCTATTTTCTACATTTGAAATGTTTTTTTCTTACTTTTATAAACAAAGCCTGTAATTAGGGACCATCAGTTTCTGGCCTGTCTTCTACTAGCTGCAATGTTCCTCTGTATCCCACATCAACACATGTGCCTACTTGGCCATGTGTTACTGGGTCAGTATTCTGTCAAAGTAATTCCATGGTTAATCTGACACAAAATGACCAAGGAGATAATGAGTTATATCCTAGGCTCCTGAAAGAACTAGAATGAATCTATTTTATTGAGCTGGACAGATGCTCAGTCTACAGCCCTGCAAGGGTTAAATTGAGGGGCTACAAAGACAGCAGCTCCAAAAGTTATTTTCTGTTTATATCCTGAGAAGTTGGGAAACTCAGTAGCATCCCCCTCCCTTCAGATACCTTTAAGACAGAACAGTAAATAGCAATAATCAGAGGGGAGCGTACTATTTTGCAGTTGTGGACGCATACTTCCAAAAGTCCAAAAAGGAAGTTACATGGTATGTTTGTTTTAGAGCTAATGCAACAGGGCTGCAGTCTCCACCTACCAGCAGCCCTAAAAACCTGGTTAACTGCCATTGAATTACACTGTTCCCTGTAGCATACTGCTGCATTTTGCAGTTATGCTGCAAAGTACTGTTTCATCATTGCTGGCACCACTGCATGTATGTAGGCATGTGTGTATGTGTGGCAACATGTTCTGCACCTAGTAGAAGGAAGGAAGGAGGTGATCACGCTGCTGAACAGCTCAATGGTGTAGCTGCACCTGGAGTACTACAGTACATGCAGTGTTGGTGTCCTTAAGTTAAAATTATAAATCATCTTGAGGTGGTACTGAAAAGGGCCTCAAAAGTGAATCAGCTAAGCAGGACAGCTCATAGGAAGATATGCTGAGAAACCTTACTATTTACTTACTGGAGGATAGAAGAGAGAGGGGGCATGATTAAATCCTTTCAGTAATTTTAAGAGCAGCTGACACCTTTGGGAAAACTTTGGTAAACATAACATATAGACAGAATTCAGCTCCTTTTTCATGTATCTTCTATAGTTTCCTCCTCTTCTTTATTTATAAGTGAATAAATTCCTACAAAAACAAAATCATTATCCCTTAGAGTTCATCTGCCCTTAAAACTAGTTCCCTATGTGAAATTAAAATGTTCTGTTGTGAAAGGAATAACTACAATGTCACAAGCAGAGTATTATGACATCAGGTTCGGAAGAAGCAAAAGCAATAGCAACTGATGAACCCTCAAGAGCAACTATCCTGTTTTAATGCATATGACCTCTGTAATAAAGTCTTGGGAAATAAATATAAAGCTGATGAGAAATACTGTATAAGCTGCTTTATGTCTGAACATTGTGTTTCTCATGGTTCTTCTCAAGGTGTCAGTGGTCCTTAAAGGTATAGGTAATGTGGAATTTTGGGAACATCTTCAGCTTCAGTGAGAATAGAAATGCAAGGGAGCACAGTTACAAACTGGCATTGGGGAGGGGGAGTACAAAAACGAGATCAGGAAATTTTTCTATATGGAGCAGGTGGTATTAAAGTGGACAAAATTGCAGGCAGAGGTCATCAACCAGAAGACTGTAGAGGAATTAAAGATGGAGTTGGGCAGTGTTAAGGGAAGGGTAAGAATTATAGAGGATGGGTGGTACCCACTATACACAATAACATAGGTGGCCCTCAATGGGCAGACTTGATAGACCATATGGCCTTCCTCTGATAGCAGATTCATATGTTTGTATGTATGTATGTATATATGTATGTACAGTATGTATGTGTGCCTCCATTCTTGCACCAAACTGATGTTCCTAGTCTCCCAATTACTGCAGGCTCTCTATGCTTGGTCCCATCCTATTTATGTATGTATGTATGTATGTATTTATTTATTTACTGGCTTTTGTTAACCAGGTTGGCTCATTTAGACATGTGTCCCTTTTTTCAGCAGTGACACAGATTGATTACATTCAGTAAAGACATTGTAACTAGTAACAAGGTTCTATGTGTAACAGTAAATATCTTATATAAGTTTATAGGGGTGCTTGGAGTGCATCTTATGGATATGAGTGTTGCCTCAGGTGTTCCAAGGGCAAAAGGACTGTGAACCAAAGGTGAGAAGTCCTTTTGCCCTAAGGATGCAAAAGATGACACTCATATACATAACAGGCCCTCCTAGCACTTCTGTAAAGTTATAATTCGTGGCACATTTAAAAAACAATTATTTATTATTTTGAGGGCCCTTTCTGTACACCAATGGCAGTCATTGAGAAGCCCATTACAGTACTCAGTGTGTGAGGTACTCCTATGGCAATAAGAGTACCTTATGTGCAATGGAAGGAAACACTGTGATTGGTCAGGGAGCATCACATGACCCTCACATGAGCTATAATTCAACAAAGAACAGCAATAGTGCCAGTGCCAGCAACAGATATATTCTCTGAAAAACAAGGAATCAGAAATACAATATACATTATCTATTTGCATAGTACAGCTCAGGTGGCAGGATAGGACAAAGTTCATAGACAACACATAATGACTTACATCATCATAAGGTGCTGATGACTAAACAGAGATCATCAAGGCAAGTACAAGTATATTTAGGAGGGGGGACATTCTTTGAGCTGTCTTTTGAAAGATAAGACTTACATGCCTCCTTGGATGGGAAGAGTGATCATGTTCCAGAGCTGGAAGGCTCTGTGTGAGAAGGAGCAATGATCTGCCATAGTCAGGACCTTAGGGGCTTCTAGTAAAGAAAGGAATAGTGGTCCAGTTACTGCAAGTTCCTTATGCCAGGCCCCATCCTGGGGACTAACTGACCCCAACTCTTACCAGGCTCCCTCTTCCTGATAACAACTACCAATGTATTTCCCAGGGTTAGAGCTGGGAGAAAGTTACAAATTTTCCAAACTTCCACCATTAGCAAGACCAGAATCTTCTGAATGTGTTTGGTAGATTTTCGTACTGTTCTGTGGAATTTATTGGCTGAACTGTGGAATAATACACATGAACTGAGGAATGACAGTTCTTACCAATTTTATTCTACAGTTTAATGGATTATTCTGCAATACATGTAATTCTTCCACAGTTCAGTTATCAGTTCTGTGGATTTTCTTTCTGCAGTATAATTCATTAATCCACAATTTATACATTCATTCCACAGGCCAGTGACTCACTGAACTGCAGAATGAATGTATGAATTGCAGATTAAAGGTGGAATGCAAGAAAATGTGATTATGACCTATCTTAGGATATGTATGGAAGACAGAAAAGGATAATCAGGTGGTATCAGCTGTAATTAGTGTGATACCTTCTTGTGTTATATGACTGTGATTCTGAAAAAAGTACCACTTTAAGGGCTCTGACTGACCAGAAGCCTGACCCGAACTGAACATGCTAACTGTCCATCATTAGATAAAATCCTTCCAAAATCAGTTCTAGAGTCTGTCTGAAATGAAGACACTTACTGCGTCCTCATGTTAATTTGTATTTCTGAGTTTGGTAAAGAACTTTGAGCATAATTCTCTGTGCATTTCAGGTACAACTTTTAAACTTACTTTTTATTTATTTATTTATTTAAACATTTGATAACCGGGAAATGTACACTGAGCCAAGGCTCGATTCCAGGTGCAACCGATGAGAATAATTACAGCAATATTTCATTAACAAAAGATACAGCAGTGCAGATAACAGTAGGAGGTTTGGAATCCAAACCTTGCTCCAACTTTATTTGTAAAAACTGTACTTGAAATGAATTAAGAAAACTATGCTCAAAATTCAGAGTAGTTTAATATAATATTGACTTGAAATATTTACATATGGACTCAAATTTCTGATCCTCTTTACTCTATTTATTTATTTAAAAGTTACACCTGGAAAGACATACTGAGCAGACATGCTCATTTCCAGATGCATCCTGTGGGAGACGGGAATGGGATGCTCAGTAAGTATAGCAGCAAAAGTCAAAAACAGTGCATAATGGAAACAGAATACAATCTTACACTGTATGAACAAAATAGATAACAATACATTTCAATAAACAGCAACAATAACAAGAAAGGTTCTAGGAGACTAATGAAAACAAAAACAAACAGTTTCATAATTAAATATAAGATAATAAAAGATATATAAGATATTAAATATAAAATAGGTACTAAGCTGCAAATGAGTGCAGAGGCAAATGTGGTAAGGGTAAAAATGAAACAAAAAAACACATTTACAGGAAGGGGGGGATAGTCCTTGAGGAGGGAGCTGAGGATATGTGGGGAGGCAGCATGATGGATGGGAGGAGGGAGGGCATTCTACATTTTTGGGAAATGGTGTAAGAAAGCAGCCTGACCAACAGAGGTAGTCCTGGGTGGGATGGTTAAAGTGCAGTGGTCCTGGTTTCTGAGTGAGTGAGTGAGTGAGTGAATGAGTGAGAATAAGATGATTTGTGAGAAATAGAGGAAGAGAGACAGGGAGGGAGAGAAGGAGGGAGGGAGGGAAAACAGAATTTGGAAAGAAAGTTGCACATTGAATATGGTGCCTTTAGGCTAGGGAAGGAAGAGAGAGAGAAAGATTGGTAAAAGGTGCAGTGATGGGTATGGAGAGGACTGTCAAGAGTGAAATGGCAGAAAGAGTAGAAAAGCAAGGGAAGATTTGGGAGCAGCACTGTAGACTACATCACCATAGTAAAAAATAGGTAGGATAATTTTCTGGACCAGGGCATGATGAGCCAGCAGAGGAATACAATCACAATTTCTGTATAAAGCACCCAGTTTAGGGAGTAGCTTTTTGTGGATGGAATCAATGTGTCCTGAAAAGGTGAGCTGCTGGTCAAGCCAGACACAAAGGTACCTGAAGGAGGAGATGACCTCAAGTAATGTCCCATTTAGGGTGTAGTAAGAAAGGAGGAGGTTCAGTCGAGAGAGTCTCTGCTTTGTGCCAAAGTTAATGGAGACTGTCTTCTTGGCATTTAAAAGTAACTGGTTTAAGTGAAACCAGAGCTGTACATTGTCAAAATCATGCTGACATTTTGATGCTACAACAGAAGGGGAAGGGCCAGATGCAAACAGGACAGTATTATCAGCATACAAGTGAATGAAGGTGAGAAGGCAGGCAGTGGGAATGTTGTTTGGGAAGACAGAGAAAAGTAGATGGCCCATGATGGGAAGTGGAGGGGAATTTGCATCACTAATCAGAATGGATAGTGTTCTACTCATGAGGTAGGAATGAAACCAACTGGTGGCTGCATTAGGGAGCCCCACAGCATTGAGTTTTGCAAGCAGAATGGGGTGGGAGACTGTATCGAATGCTTCAACTAGATCGATAAAGACAGTAGAGATGATGAGGCCCTGGTCCATTCCAGTGAGTATGGAATCAGAAAGTCTAATGAGGGACGTGGTGTTGGAGTGGTCTTTGTGGAAACCAGGCTGGTAAGGCATGAAGAAAGAGGAGGAATCAAGATAGGAAGAGAGCTGGGATAGACCCATGCATCCTGTGACTTGTCAAGAATGGGGAGCCAAGAGATAGGCTGGTAGTTTCCAGGGGAGGAGGGATCACTTCCATTAGTAAGGACAATAACAATGGCATTTTTCCAGAGAAATGGGACAGAAGCAAGAGTAAAAGATAGATTTAGTAAAGAAGGGGAGTATTCCTTAATGCCGACACTCTGAATCCCAACATTCAGGATCCCAACACAAACTGGCCTGACAGAAGGAAGCTAGTGCTAACAGGGCTAAAGTAGCGGATGAGACGTACTGCTACCTACCCCTAGTCAGGCACCACAAGGTAGTGGAAAATTTGGAAGTTGGCTGAGCTGCTTCTGTGGCGTGGAGGGTTAAGCCACTAGCAGCTAACCAAGATGCTGCTTCAGACCCGGGATCTGTTCCAGGGATTAATGGTTTTGTGTGGCATTCTTCTGCCCACTCCTCCATAATTTTTTTAACCTACTCTGCGGTCCGCTCCCCTTTAGAGTTGGTTATTTTACTTACTGTACATGGGGTGCAGGGGGGGCTTGCCAACTGCATTGCACTAAGACCCTGTCGATCTTCAAACAGTCAGTCTCCAAAATTCAGGCTAATGGAGTTTGGGAGACTGACTGTCAGGATTTCATAGTGAATCTGTAAAGAAGCAATGGGAGTAGCAAAAGCAGGAGCAGAGATTTAAAGGATTTTGGAGTCAAGATGAGAGGGGCACTTACTCTTAGTTGAGTTAAGGGCCAGAAAAGCATTTAGAATATCAGATGGATAGGGATAAAGGATAGAAGGAGAAAGAGAAGGATGAGGGGGAATCTGCATGAGAGGGATCAAGAGGGGTGGATGGAGCTGAGAAGGGAGGGAGAGAGAACAGAAAGAAGTGAGGAGGCACAAGAGGTAAAGAACATGTCAAACTCAATGGCCACAGGAAGGGGATCAGCTGGGGGGACATCACTCACATTCAGAACAGGAGGTGGAGGATCAGAAGCAGGGGAGAACAAAGAGTTAACCGCCTTCCAGAATTTAGATGGGAGATTTATGTTAGAACTGAACGTGGCTGAGAATTATTCAGCTTTGGCCAGTCTAATTGCCCTACTTCAAGCATTTCTGAGAGTGTGGTATTTTCATAGGGCTATAAAGGTGCCAGTTTGATTGTGCAACTTCCATGCCTGATCCTTGGCATGCAGACATGCTAACAGTTCATCCAAAACCCAAAGGAGGGGAGAGCCACACACACGGGTACATCTTAGGGGGGGCATAGCAATCCCAGATAGTGAGTAATTTGGAACTAAAATATTCCACAGTAGAATCACTGGAGGAAGACAGGGAGATGGGGAACCAGTCAGTGTTTGATAGGTCATTTACAACAGAGGCCAGATCCAAGCATTTATACAAGCAGATCAGCAATAGTAATGTGATATTGTTACTATTGGGGCTTGTGTGGTGGGTGTGGGAACACTTGTTTGGCAGTGATAATTAGAGTGAAATTTAAATGTGATGTTTGCTTGGTTGTGGTAGAGCCCTCTCACCCGCCCTGTTTTGTAGGCTTTCTTAAATACTGAAAAGCTACTGGGGGTTGGGATTGAAGGGCTGTGCATTTCTGTTTGTGACTGAAATTTGAAGCAACAGGAACTGGTGGGCCTGTGACATCATACGGCACCTGATGTCTGCATACACACACTGTTAGTGGGACTGGACACACACTGGACGGTATGTGTTTGTGAGACTTGGGAACTTTATTGGTGGGGTTGAAATTAGGTTCGTAAATAACTGCAGTCAGTATAGAGAGAGACTGTATTCCAGGGGGAAGGGACTGAGAAAAGGGGTATGTGCCATTATGAACAGAGAGGGACAAACCGGGTGGCCACATTCCACCATGGCAGGCATCTTCGGAAGGGTTGCAGGCTGTGCAGGCTGTGGGATGGCAATAATTCTCAATTGGGCCTGGAGAGAGGGAGGCTGCCCACTTTGTAGACAGCTATCTTGTATCAGGAGTGAAGTATATTGGTTAAGGAGTAAGCTGGGGAGTTGGGGGGGGTGTCCAAGGATAATGGGTGTGGATATGGGCGGCAGAAGGGTGGGTCTGAGGGGAGGCTGGATCAGCACTCAGAAATTACAGGACATTATGTTACAGCAAGCAGGAGGGGGGAAATTAGGGACAGAGGACCCTTAGATAGGGATGTTGACACTAAGGGGAAAACGTATGGGGTAAACATTCCGGATATAAAGAGAGTGGAGGGGGAAGAGTTAGGAGGGGCTGTTGTGGGGAAGCCTAGAAAAGCTGACAGTGAAAAGGGAGGGGCTGTTGTAGGGAAGCCTAAAAGAGCAGACTGTGGGAAGGGAGCTCCTAAGGAGAACAGGGCAAGAGGGGAGGAAGAGGGGCAGTTTAGCGGGGCAGTCGGGGGAAACTCAGGTTACTTCATGGAGGCTGGCAGAGAGTGCTACAATAAATTTGAGCTACTAAGCAACCTAGAGGGGGAGGAAGGGGCTGGTGGAAATGAGGAAACTGATACAGAGGCCGGGGGGAGGGAGTTGGATACCCATAGGGCATCACAGACCAGCAATGGAAAGGATAGAAATAGTCCCAGAGGGAGAAGGGGAAACATAAATGTTAAGCAGATGGGGGAGATGCAACATATTGCAGATATAAGGGAGGAGAGCATGACTGGAGAGAAACTGGGAGACAAGGAGGTGGGAGGCCCCTTCAGCAGGGAGGTCTGTACCAAGGATGGGACCCTAGGTAAGAGGGACCCACAGAGGGGCCTCTGGAGGTAGGGTACTATTACAAGGGGAATGGTGGTGTGGGGGAAGGGGAAACCATCAGGGCCAGGATAAATGGTTTGGATAAGAGAGGGTTAAAGGGTACACCTATTCAGGGGGGGGTCTCAGTTAAATGGACAAAATAACAAGGGAGGCAGAAAGGGAAGGGTGACAAGGGGGTCTCTAATAAGGCAGGAATACTCCCATGGAATTGAGATCATGAATAAAGGGGGGATGGGTGTTGAGAGCACATAGTGGAGGTAACCATAAGGATGATGGCGGTGTTGAGGTTCTGTTACTGGGAGACTCAATGATTAGGGGTATCCAGTGGGAGGGACAGGGGAGTGGATGCCATAGCCAGGTGAAGGTAGTGAATATCTCTGGGCTAACAGTGCACAGAGCAAAGTTCATAGTGTATGAACTGGTTAGAGATTGTGGAGGGAAACCGGGTTTCCTAGTGCATTTGGGAACTAACAATCTAGAGGGAAATAGTGTTTCGGAAATCCAAGCAAGGTTCCAAGAACTTGCCAGAGTCTGTCAGGATAATGGATGCAACATTTCCTTTTCAGAGATATTGCCAGTACCAAAGGCCTCAGTGGAGAAACAAATGAAGATCACAGAGGTTAATGACTGGCTCAGGAAGTGGGGTGAAGAGAGTGGGTTGGGGGTGTTAGGGAACTGGAAAGGAGTTTGGGAGGATAAGAAACTGTATGCCAAGGACAGGCTTCATCTTGCCCCATTAGGGAAGGAAGTCCTTAAACAGGGGGTGGCTGACTACATTCAAGAAAGGTGGGGTTTAATCTTATGGGGGAGGGATAAGGAGGGGCTGACCAGAAGCTCTCTCCTCCAGATGAGGGAGTAGCCTTCAAACCCAAGGGGAGGGTGAAACAGACTGGGGAGGAGGTTTCAGGAGGAGCAGAGGGAGGATGGAAGTATAAGGAACCTGGGTGGGGTTCAACAAGGCAATCAGGGATAACGGGTGGGGGTGGTGTTAGTAAATGCCA
Organism: Neoceratodus forsteri; assembly: GCA_016271365.2. Lineage (NCBI taxonomy): Eukaryota > Metazoa > Chordata > Ceratodontiformes > Ceratodontidae > Neoceratodus > Neoceratodus forsteri. Next base: position 96,385,704 of record CM057449.1, on the reverse strand, counting down.
GGAGCTAGGAAACAAGTTGCCAGAGTTCCAGGCCATGCTGTTCGGGGGGTGGATGTAGCGGTGGTCACAAAAATGTGGGCCAACAAAAACCATGACTGGGACCTAAATGTGCGGGGGTACACTATGCTTAGGAAGCATAGCAAGGAGGACAGTGGGGGTGGAGTGGCTATGTTCATTAGAGATGACACAGAAATTGCTAGGGTAGACGAGGCAGAGGGAAATGTGGAGGCCTTATGGGTCACCTTACAAATCCCAGCAGGAGGTAAGGTCAAGCTGGGTGTAGTAAATAGCCTCCCTGGGATGGGTGATGTTCTGGAGGATGGTTTGCTGGACAACATCATTGCCCAGTGTGGACCAAAAGGGGAAGGAGTGGTGTTGATGGGGGACCTTAATATGTCAGGTACAAACTGGAGAACCATGTCCTCTAAGGTGGCCAAGGAGCAGAAGCTGCTGGACAGCTTCCAGGATGTGTTCTTAACACAGCACGTGATGGAGCCCACAAGGGAGGGCATGTCCTGGATGTGGTTCTGGCAGATGGGGATCTGGTAAGGGACCTGGTTGTAGAGAATCCCCTGACTGGAAGCGACCACAATACTGCCTGGTTTCAAATAAGCATGGGGGGGGATCTAGGACACTGGCAGTGGACTTCAGGGGGGCAGACTTTGTGGATCACTTGAAGGGGATTACGCCAATGACAAATGTGGAAAAGAGATGGGAGGTCATAAACCGGGGACTTCATGAGGCAGTCAGGACCTGCGCTAAGGTGAAACGTAAGGGAGCAAGGTCACATAAACCATGCTGGTGGTCCAGTAAGGTTCAGGTAGCGGTCAGAGAAAAGAAGGTGGCCTACAAAAAATATAAAACAAGAAGAGGGGATAGAGAAAAAGAAATGTAGCATCTTGCATCTAGAAAAGTCACCCGGATGGTGAGGGGGGCAAAGTCCAGTGAAGAGCAGTGGCAGACATGGAGGATACATGGAGGGGAAAAGGGGTTCTTCTGGTACATTGTCGAGCAGAGAAAAACTAAGGGCCATCTCGGCAGATAGAGATCAGAAGGAGGCTGGGTGGAAGAGGCGTGGGACCAGGCAGAGGTATTAAACGAGTACTTCGCCTCTGTGTTCACTAGGGACGGGGATGGGATATCTACAAAGCAAGGCATGATGGGGATAGAAGTGTTAGTGAGTGGGATCAGGGAAGCAACAGAAATGGAGTAAGAGGAAGGGAGAGGTACCCCAGGGGTGTCACATCAGGATAAGGATAAAGAAGCCAGTAAGGAGGAGGGGACAGATGATGCTATCTCCACCGAAAAAGGGTGTGCTTAGCCCTCAAGGCCCTAAAGAAAGATAAATCTCCTGGGCTGGATGGCATTCATCTGAGAGTACTATGGGAATTGGTGGACATATTGGCTGCACCCCTAACAGAGCTCTTCAACAGGTCGCTTGAGACAGGAAGGGTACCTAGGGATTGGCGAGAGGCACATGTGATGCCAATCCATAAAGGGGAGTCGAGGGAAGCACCAGGTAACTATAGACCCATCAGTTTGACCTCGGTGGTGGGAAAATTAATGGAAAGTATACTAAAGGAACGATTAGGGGTGTACTTGGAGGAGGCAAGAGGTCTGGATAGTCGGCAACATGGGTTTGTACCAGGTAGATCATGTCAAACCAATCTTGTGGAGTTCTATGAATGGGTAATATCAGAACTGGACAGGGGAAAGCCTGTGGATGTATTATTCTTGGACTTCAGCAAGGTGTTTGACTCTGTCTCCCACAATGGTCTGGTGGAGAAACTGATGGGGTTGGGAGTAGGCCCTTTGATGGTCAGGTGGATTGAAAACTGGCTAGTTGGATGCACCCAGAGAATAGTGGTCGGTGGGGAGCGCTAGAACCCAAGAGGGGTCGGAAGTGGAGTACCACAGGGCTTGGTCCTGAGTCCGATCTTGTTTATTGCATACATATGGGAGGGTATAGGGTGCGAAATGAGTCTCCTCACTGATGACTCCAAAATGGGAGCAGTAGTTGAGGGGGAAGAGGGGAGGTTGGCACTGCAAGGGGACCTGGACACCCTGGAAAGCTGGGCTCACACATGGAAATTAAATTTCAATATCACCAAGTTCAAGGTGTTACATCTTGGGCGGGGAAACCCTAAACACAGGTACACTCTGGGAGGGAGGTGCTGGAGGCCTCAACAGGGGAAAAAGACCTAGGGGTCATGGTGGATGCATGTATGAATAACTCTGAGCAGTGCAGGAGAGCAGCTAGCAAGGCAAACAGGATATTGGGATGCATTGTAAGAGGGATCACCTCTAGGAGCAGGGAAGTGATTCTGCCGCTGTACAATGGACTGGTTAGACCACACCTTGAGTACTGTGTACAGTACTTGAGACCACACTTAAAGAGGGACAAACAGCTCCTGGAGAGGGTACAGCAGAGGGCAACTAAGATGATATGAGGACTAGGGGATTTGACGTATGAGGACAGACTTGAGGAGCTCTGCCTGTTTTCATTGGAGGAGAGAAGAGACAGGGGGGACATGATTGAGGTCTTCAAGTACCTCAAGGGAATAAATAGGGTAAACATGGAGGGGATCTTTAGGCTAAAGCAGGGAGGTATCACCAGAGGGCATGGTTTGAAGTTGGAAGGTGGAAGGGTGTGGGGGGAAAAGAGGAGGAGGTTTTCCACTGAGACATGGTGGACCCTTGGAATGTGCTGCCTGGTGAGCTGGTTCAGAGATCCACAGTGGAGGGCTTCAAGAGAGGGTGGGACAGACACAGAAAGTGGATGTATCAGATGATGGCCTGGCCAAGGGGGGTGGGGATGGATGATAGGGGTTTCTGGAACACAAGGGAGAGGAGGGCCTCGGCACCCAACTAGGGATCTGAGGTTCGAGCAGACTCGATAGACCGTAAGGCCTAATCTGCTGACAATTAGTATGTTAGTTAATGCCCACTCATGTTTCCCTTAAACCTACTGCCCTCCACCCTCAGTCCATGCCCTCTAGTTCAAGTGCCTTCCCTCCTTGTGAATGATCCTCCCCCCACTTTATTAATCCCATTCACATACTTGAAAGTCTCTATCATGTCATGTTTGTGGAGAAACCTGGTCTCCAGCTGGTACAAATCCAACACCCTCAACCATCATCAAATTAAGGTATCACTAGAGATTTCCATCTTATTAGAATAAATCATGCTGCTTTGCAAAGCAAGAATAGCCCACCATCTAAGCTGAAAGGGTAAAATCAAAGGACCATAATGTGTAATACCTAAAAGAAAAAGTGTGGCAAAAAAGGGATGTTGCAACCCAGGACCTTTACTTCAAAATGATGGCCCTTCTGTCAAAATGAATAAATATGTTTACACGACCATAGTATATGAAACAAATTACCTCCAGCTGCATTACAACTCCAGCATTTGTCATTGGGTAAAAGTACTAAAAGGAAAAGTACTGAGGGTGGTTTAAACCAAAAGTGGAGTATTTCCTCTTGGATAAGCATACTTCAACCGTCCTTAAAAGTATAATGGCAAATGGTGCAACATTTTTTCCATTGTACATCAGAAATATATATTTGGAGGGTTGCTTCCTATTTGATCTTGGCTGATACAGACCTATCTGGTAAATGATTTCTAACAGATCTGTAAATTAATCCAGCTCTAACAGTTTTACATTTTAACCAAGAGGAGCAGAAATTAGAGATAAAGAAGTCTGACAGTGAATAAGGGGCCGGGTTGCTGTATGTATTTGTAAAAATTTCCAGAATTCTATCTTGGATGAACCCCATCGAGATTGCAAGCCAAAGTATGAATCCAGTATAATGGAATCTTGAACTAAAATGTCACCCAAATGTTGTATCCCCTTTAGTTTCCATGGATGATAAAACAGCGGTCGACACGCCAGTGAAATTTTCTGTTTACCACAGAGCAGAGTATAAAGAAAGGGTTTAGGCCAGAATCCAATCATTTATGAAATTTAAACCAATTATATACTGAGGGGCCTATATTTGGGTGACATTTAATTTTTTTATTTTCGTAGAATATTAAAGATAAAAAAGCAGGAACCTCCCTGGAGTGTGAAAAACCTCCATGTGAAGCCAAAGTGGAGATTCTGACGAGGGTTTTTCAAACCATTTTATAGTTTGTGAGGCCTGGAGGTAGGCCTGAAACCAGGGAAGACCAAACCCACCCACTGACCAATGGGTCTGAAGTTTATTCTGACTAAAACATGGTAGAGAACCTTCCCATAGGAAGTCCCCTAATAATTGATCATTCATAACCAAAAATAACTTTGGCAAAGCTAAGGGAATATTAGAAAAATGACATAAAAGCTTGGGCAAAACCATCATTATAACAGCAGAAATCTTTCCTGCTAATGGAGTTTAACAGATTTCCAATGGTCCAGAGTGATGTTAATGCCAGATAATAAGGGGAGAAGACTAACATCCCAAATTGTATCAAAATTGGGAAGAATTTTAATCCCCAGATAATGAATCACATCAGGGGCTCACCTAAAACCTAAAGAGTTAATCTTATGTGATTTACAAATACTATTTAATGGCAATACTTCTGTTTTCTTGTAGTTCACTCAATGGCCCAACAGACAACTAAAAGTATATAGAAGAGGTATTACAGGGTTGGCCAATGATTCTATTTTCTCTAAAAGAATTAATAAATCATATGCTTGAAGTAATGAGGTATATTGTCTATTCCCAATAGATATATGTTTTATGTCAGAAGACTGATGAAAGGCAACTTGACTGCAAGGGGCTCCAAAGGTAAAATAAAAAGAAGGGGGGATAAAGGACAACCTTGTCTTTTGCTGCTAGATAAAGGAAATGAATTAGATAGGATAAAGCTAGTGAGGAACCTTTCAAATGACAAGGTATATAGAAGCTTTATTCAGGAACAGAAATGGTTACCAATACCCATGTGGGATAGTACAAGATGTAAATATTGCCATTCTAGAGCATCAAAGGCTTTTTCAAAATCAGTAGCTATGGCTTCAGCTGGGGACTGAAGATGTTGTTCCTTATGTATAAGATTAAGTACAAAGCGGAAATGATCCAAGCAAAGGCGCCCTTTGACAAAACTCACCTAGGACTGGTGAACAAAGATCTGCTAAGTGTTTGCAAAAATCAACAGGAAAACCATTGCTCCCTCGAGCTTTGCCAGATTTTAGGGATAGATGTAGTGTATGTGGCATATGTCTTCTGAATTAAATGTCTGTTCTAGGGTAGCCAAAATCTCAGAAGGGAGATGAGGGAGTATTAAATTGTCTAGAAACTTAGCTATTGAGGTTTGGTCTGAATTAGAATACAGGTTTTTATGGCTGTGGACAGTGCCTGCAGCCATTTTTGGATCAATCATTTCCCTTAAAACAGCTGATCGTGGCACCTTCCATTGTACATTTGGAAGTATCTTTCCAAAAATCCAACAGAGCTTGTAACACTCGGCCACGAGTGGCACCTAAGTAATAACAGCTGCACTGTTTCAGCTATTATTTCTGTATTCTGGAACAAGAATTGCTCATGAGGCATACATGTGCAGGTCTGCTGGTGCTGCCATCTTGTGAATGGCAAAATACCATTCACAGCAACTCCACATGCATGAATGCTGCATATGTGCAGTTGCACCTCCACCACCATCTTGCGGGTGGCACTCCCCCCACGCCCTCCTACTGCTCCTATCCTCCCACCCCCTCTGTTCCTTTCCAGCACCGGGGGCTAACAAAACCCTCCCACTCCCTCCCATTGCTGCTGTCCTCCCCACTCCCTCTATTTCCCATCCTCATGCTGACATTGGGGTGCCCAATCCCTGTGTCGACATCATGTAACCTCCTCAACTCTTGTGGCATACTGGTAGCCCACTCCAGTGTGCCCAAATTTACGTTTTTAATTCCCCCCAACATTGGGGTGCCCAGTCTTCATGTCGGCATCATATCATAGGTACCATAGTTAAATACAGAGCTAAAGGTAATAGACTTTTGTCAATGGAGCTTGCTTGGTAGTTACATCTGTTGCGTCATACCCAGTAAGTGTGTGTCTAGTTTCTGCTTAAACAAATCTGTGGTAGTACATCCTATGACCTCAGTAGGGAGTCCATTCCAACTCATATAGCACACTAGGAGCCCACCCCAGTGTGCCCAAATGTATTTCTTTTCTTCACCCCCACCACCAACATCAGGGTGACCATCCCCGTGTTGGTATCATGTCCCTCCAACTCATGTTGCACACTGTGAGCCCACCCCACTGTGCCCAAATGTATGTTTCTTTTCCTGAAAATAAAGAAAATCATCTCACGGCGTCTTGTTTTTTTACCTGTAAAAAAGAAAGCAGTCCCTCATCATTGTCCCAGTCCCCCCTCCCCCTCCCCCTTCCCCACCCTCATACTCAGCACCCACCTCCATGCACCTCCCTTACCTAACACATACCTCTGGAGGTTGGCTCTGTCATCTTCTCTGGACTTTGACACGTCTGCACTCTTCAAAGCCGAACCACAAACTGAAGAATCAAAGGTAAGTGTGGTATAATGGTAGTCAATGGGGTTTTCAACTTATGTTGATATATCAGCCATTTTTAGGAATTTTGTTCCCAAATTTTCAATGTGGGGTTCTTGGGACCCCACCTCATGAACACTGTCACTGTCATTTCATTACTTGGTCCCAAAAGGTGATGTATTTTAGTCTTTAGTAACCGGGTAAGGCCCATTAAGCACAAGTGCCTGTTTTAAGGGGTGACTTGGGAGCACTGGGTGGTTAAGTGACTTGCTCAAAGTCACACAGTATGCAAGTGGAGATTGGGAGAATCAAGCCAAGGCCTGGTCTGCTGGATGTACCAAACTCATTCACAGCTCATTACTCTAACCTCTAGGCTATACTGTAGCCTGATTTTGTGGTCGCTGAGTGGAATCACCTTTTGGGACTGATTAATGAAATGACAGTGCCACTGTTCATGAGGTGAGGTCCCAAAAAGTCAGTGTTGAAAATTTGGTGAATACATTTTTAAAAATGACTGCATAACGAGCATACATTGTGCAGTTTCTACCATGCTCCTAACCGCCAATTTTTTATATTTTCACTCCAGATTTTCAACATTGCCATTTTTGCACACCTCCATATTAACAGTATAGCTGTCATTCTTCACATCCCACCCGAAACGTGTTTTCACACTTGTGGCACAGAGTGGAAAGGTCATTCTGCAAAATCACCTTTCGGGACAAGTGAATGAAATGACAGTGGGACTCTTCATGAGGTGGGGTCCCAAAAAAGCCATGTTGAAAATTTGGTGAAACAATTCCAAAAAAATGTCTGGGTTATACCCGTGCATTCAAAATTTTCTATGCACACATGTAACATTGGTCATTTGTCAGCTCCCCACAGCTGTATTGGATCTGGCTAGAGTTTGTTATAAAAAGCTGTCATAACTGAATATTTAGAGGAGGCATCAGCACAGATGCGACAAAATGAATCTTGCAAGCCAGCAATAAATAGTTCCATTTGTTCCACACAATGATGGTACGCTTTCTCCTCTCCTTTCTCCCTTTCTTCCCAGTATTTATGTTTGACCCTAAGGATGGCAGTCTAGGTTTTGCCAGAGATTAATTCAATTATCTCTATACAAAGTTATAAAATTTCTTAATTTAAACAAGTGTTTCTGACCAGGGCTGAGTTCCCTTGTGCCAGAGATCACATTATGGTAGTCACTACTGTGCACAGAAGTCATTTGGAATGGCTATGTGGTGCAAGTGAAGTCAGGAAGTTTTTTTTTTTTGGAAGATTGAATAAGGGTTTTGATGTTGCACAGTAACATATCAATTATAGAAACATAGAAATTGTCAGCAGATAAGGACTGCCAGGCCCATCCAGTCTGCCTGTAAGCCCTACACATGTTTGCGGCCTCTGACCCTATCTGATCAATGGCTTTCCACAACTCCCTCCCACTTTTAAGGTTTCCTTACCATTGTCCCAGGCATGTTTAAATACATGCAAACTGCTTATTAAGGGCTCATATGTGTGGGTCTATTGTATCCATTATAATTGGTTGTCTTAAACAATTTTTTGTTTTGTTTGTGATGGCAGAGTGATACTGTTACTGTTACTGCTAGCAACCCCATTAATCCCATAACATTGTCTACTACTTTACACTCACACTTTAAATCAAACTGCAATTATCAGAATCTGGATCCTACTGAAGCTTACCCTAATTTTATTTCTAGAGCTCATGGTATATATCTAATATACTGTATATATAATGCCATTTATGTTTCACCGAGAAGCACACAGCATACAAACACTCTAGTGCAGAGTCGGATTCAACGTCGGTACAAAATGCTGAACACTTCTCAAGCCACATTTATTATTTAACCTGTGAGTTATTATCAATTTTTCTGGGTGCTTTACAATAGATACTATACCACCAAGAAGAACTGTCATGAAACTATATTTAAAAGGATGTCCTAATTGCTATGTCTGGGAATTCATTGTTGCTCACTGATTGGTGTGATCGACTCTAAATAAATCACAGTGCTCTTATTATTTATTTAACAAAGTCTGTGTGTCAGACTAACAGAACACTCTTTTTATATTAGTATCTATTTTAAGACTACACTGTTAATGGGGCAAATACTTAGAAAGAGGTTTAGAATGATGTTTATATCATCAATGGCAGGACAACAACATGCGTAAAAAATAAATTAAAAAAAGTCTGTAACCAGTTGGATAATTTGTTAGTCTGCAATAACATTTTAAAACAAACCATGACTTCTCTATCTATATTTGTTTATACAAATTCAAACATTGAGCCCTATGTACTAAGCTGCCATGGGGTGCACAAAAGTGCATAGTGTGGGCGTATACGTGGCTATGCACATTCCATGTGCAAGTCTCAATTCAGAGACATGCATGATAGGCATGTAGGGGCCCAAGGAGGACACCCGCACATGTCTGTGGCAGCAACATGTAGCATGTCTGTGGGGGCATAGCTGCATAGTACCATGTGCATGTGGACCCTGCATACATGCACAAAATCATGTATGACAGGCAGACACATGGTGGCAGACGTATACAGTTACTCCAGGGTGAGGGCTGCCATAACTACAAATAGCGGAGACAGTTACAGAACACCCCTGATCATGGACACAAAACAAAGGACCTGCCTGAATGACCACACATCCAGCTGCCACACACACCAGGATAGGCCCCATTGCATATGTGATGTACCGCATCTGTGGAAACATGTGGCAAGAGGCATGCATGGTGGGTGTGCCCAGGGGCTGCACCCGGGTGAATGCACATGTCCCTGTAATACTGACTGCATGGCATGCACAAACAACCACAGAGACTGCCAGGCTCCCCAACCAGTTGTGTGGAGCAGAGCATGTGTGCATCCCTGGGCAATGTCAGATGGCAGTGCATTACCACGCACATGTATGTGCAGGACACACCACAGGGCAGTGACACAGAAACATTGGGCACCGGCTGCGTAGTAACCACATGACATTCAACAAATGGGATATAAATGCAATGCCTGTGGATGAACATGGGTACAGAGACTGACAAGGCATGGGCACCTCGGCATGTGGAATGAGCTGGCTGCCAATGATGGGTCATGCATGCGTGCAATATATGCATGGCACATATGACACACAGGTTGGGCACAGTCACCACCACCCCTGCAGACCCCCTCCTGGTAAGTCACAAGCCCACCACCTTGAAAATGACAGAGACCCTGCACCTCAACACATCCACACCCCACATGCCACCTGCTGCCAATGAGACAGGAAACACGCCTGGTGAAGGATAACATAAGTTTAATACTCCAGAATAACTGTGACATACATTGCACTGAATAAACACATGTCTGCAACCTGAGACTATGAACTCTAAACAATACTGTCAATAAGCACTGTAAAGACAGGTGCTCACACCTTCCCAATGTCCACTCTGTCCAACTGCAGGGAGACTCCCGGCATCGTTGACCCATCCCAAGACACCACCCTGGCATCACCACACCACAGGGTCCACAGCCTGTCCATAATCCAAATCACTGGTATCCATATCATGCAATGCCCCAAGTGACACCAGGACCAAATTCTAGACTGGACCCCTGTAGTGCTGGAAATGAATGGACATATATTTCTGTATGTGCACACATGTGCCTGGAATAGCTGCATGCCCACCTAGGGGCACACTAGTCAAAGCACCAGGAGCACAGTACTCACAAACAATGGTACTTCCACATGACAAATGACAATGCTGTCTGAAATGTAGTTCAGATCTGTACCCTTGGAGCACATGGAGAGGTAGCCTGGGTTCAGCAGGTGCCATCTCCTCTGGCTGCAAGGGGGAGTTCACAACACGCATGATGCACCATCCGGCTGCTCAAGTTGCACCAGTCCCAGGCAATGGGGTAATCCCAGATAATCCTGTGAGGAACAGAAATGTAGAACACCACTAGCAGCATGGACAGTGGCCATGCCCCACACTGCCACCCAAAACACACCCTGTCAATGGTACTCACCCTCTCCTGTCCATGCAGATGCCACAGGGTGCCACCACTATGCCTGTCTGTGTAGATGTCCATGAAGACACACCACAGTCACCTGGGCTACTGGCAGACATGCACTGTAGAAGCCGCCATCACTACTGTTGCACTGTTGACTTCATACTGTACAGTTGCACAGGTCCCTGCTAAAGGTGATCATATCACACAAGCCCCCTTAAAGGAGCAACAGGGGAATGGGGCATGGTATTCAGGCATGCAGTGTAGAATGTTGCTGCAGTCTAGTCTTGGGTATGGTTGTAATGGATGTGCCCCGACTATTGCTACATGTACCATTGCCAGCTGCTGTAAGGCTGCAGCAGCCATGCTCAAGGCCATAGGCCATCAGACCGTGGCTCACAGCCTCACCCACGAGGGCCACACAATACCATCCCACACCAAATGTGCATGCTGGGGCCTACTGGTGCCAACTGGGCAGGCACAGTGCCTCCTGCTGAGTGCTGTTGGCCAGGGAAGGCATGGACACATATGTCTGTGCGATGTGAAGAGCAGCCAGCTGCAAAACTGCCACTGCCAGAAAGACAGAACTCCAGACAAATAAATGCAAAGAAAAAATGTTCACTGCTACTGCGAATTCCTTGATGGAAAAACAAGACACACGAAAATGACCCCTGTGCTTCAGCGCTTAAGCGTTCATTATGGGGCCACCAAAAGAAGGCCTAACCACCAAAATGCAAGGGTCATTTCCGTGCTCTGTTTTGCAATCAGTACATTTTCAGTAGCAGACTGTAAATATGTTTTATTTGCATTTATTGGTCTGGAGTGCTGGCTTTCTGGTTTAGTCTGGTAGTGGCAGTCTTGCAGCTAGCTGCTGTCCACCAGCACCTGGCTCCAGTGTTAGCACAGCGTGCTACTGGACAGTACCTGTTATATTCCTACTTAATAATATCTGTCTACCATTAAATATTTTGGGGGCCTCAGCAATATTTCATTTCTGTCAGGTATGTTGAAAAGCAGGAGTGAGCAGTGCTATGATCTGGTAAACTGCATGCATGCACTGTGAGGTGCACACTGCCCACCGAGCCCTCTGAAAACATATTATGTGGCTTGTTCCACTATTGATGATGGTACAAATAAAATAAACATTACGTATTCTTATCTGTATTCTTTATACCATCAACAGTGGAACAAGTTATCATATATGTTTTCAGGGGGCTGGACAGTGTATGCACATGACAGTGAACTGCACACATCCTGTTTAGCACATTATAATTACACTGTTCAGTCCTGCTTTTCCACACACACACACACACACACACACACACACACAGCAAGACAGGAATAAAACATTACTGAGACCACTAAATAATTTATTTTTGGAAAGAGACATTATTAAGTCAGAATATAACAAGGAAGGGAATTAATTAATGGCACACTCTGTCATGCATGCAGTGCTGCCACACAGTCCCCATAATTAATGTGCATCCCTAAAATGCTGCTGTCTAGTGTCCAGAAAATTCCCTACTCCAAACGAAGAGAAATGAGAGCATAGCATTGAATGAGAAGTCTCCATTAATTAAAGGTGCACTCAGCCATGTGTGCAGTGCTACCATGCAGTCCCCAGAATTAATGTGCACCCCAAAATGCTGCTGTCTCATATCCAGAAAATTCCCCACTCCAGAGATGAAGAGAAATGAGAGCTTAACATGGAATGAGAAGTCTCCTTAATTAATGGCACACTCAGTCATGCGTGCACACACTCCAATAAGAACTAAGTGCCCTGCTGCAGCTGTTGGAATTTCATGTAATTCTGCTGTTGACCTGACTGTGATGATGCACAGTGTCTTGCAAAATGGTGTGCTAGAAGGATAACCCAATCATTGAGTTAACCATCCAAGAACATGAGTCTGATAATGCTGTCAGTTGCCCAAAGTGTGCTGCACTGACCCCAACAGGAAAGATGCCCTTTATGTGTACAGTAATATTACCCTTGGCAAGTTTATTAATGTACCTGCCTGGCATCATCTTTGTTTTCCACAGAACCTGTCCATACATGTTTTATATATATCTATATCTATATATATATATATATATATATATATATATATATATATATACACACATATATTTACAGTATATACATACATATATAAAATGTGTTATATATATATATATACTGTATATATTTATACAAAGGGGGTGAGACATATTCCAGTGAGATAAAACAAGTTATTTTCACCTCAGTGAAATAAATCCTGATGACATCAGTGGAGTTAAAATACATGCCATTTATTGCACTCGTGCTAAACCCATGCTAAACCCGCTCAAGATGCTCAAACCGCTCTAAACCCATGCTAAACCCGTGCAAGCCGCACAAACTGTACATTTTGCAACAATGAGACCCCCATTCTATAAATAGGATACATGATGTGCACTCGTGTGATATGGGAAATATGCTCAGTCCTGTACAGTGACCTCTGAAACCTCACTCATGGCTTCACCACTCATGAGTATTCAGAGATCACTCTACAGGAGTGAAAATATTTTCCATACCACACTCGTGCCCATCATGTATCCCCTATATATTCTATGCAAAACATAGAAACATAGACTTTGATGGCAGATAAGGACCGCTTGGCCCTCCTAGTCTGCCCATTTCCCTGCCTACAGAATAAGCCACAGATCCTAGTTAACCAACAGCCTATTTCTTCCTACCCCCACAAGAATTGCCTTATGTCTGTCCCATGTATTCTTGAATTCTCCCACAGTTTTAGACCCCACAACCTCCTCAGGAAAGCTGTTCCATGCATTCACAACCCTTTCTGTGAAAAAAATACTTCCTCACATTGCCCCTGAACCACCCCCCCCAACTTTAAATTGTGTCTCCTTGTTCTTGCACATCTCTTTTTCTGAAAGATGCTACCCTCTTGGACTTTGTTGATTCCACTGAGGTACTTAAAAGTTTCTGTCATGTCCCCCCTCTCCCTCCTGTCCTCAAGGGTATACTTATTAAGCTCCTTTAATCTCTCCTCATATGTCTTCTCTTGCAGACCCTGCACCATTTTAGTTGCCCTCCTCTGGACTGCCTCTATCCTGTCTATGTCCTTGCAGAGATGGGGTCTCCAGAAGTGGATGCATTACTCCAGATGGGGTTTCACCATCTGTCTGTACAGAGAGATAACAACTTCATGTTTTCTGCTGGTGATGCCTCTCCCTATGCATCCCAGTATACCCCCAGCCCTCCCTACTGCCTTCTCACATTGCTTGCCAACCTTAAGGTCTTCTGATATGATTACCCCAAGTCCCTTTCCATTTTTATTGATGTTACTACCTCCCCCCCATTGTGTAATCTTCCCCTGGGTTTTTGTTTCCCAGGTGCATTATTTTGTACTTCTTTGCATTAAATCCAAGCTGCCATACTTCTGACCATTCCTCTAACCTTGCCAAGTCCCTTCTCATCCTTCCCATGCCTCCTTGTGTATCAACCCTGTTGCAGATCTTTTTGTCATCTGCAAAGAGGCATACTTTTCCTTCCAATCCCTCTGCAGTGTCACTTATAAAGACATTAAAAAGGACTGGACCCAGTACTGAACCCTGCAGTACCCCACTAGTAACCCCTCTTCTTCAGAGTGGACTCCATTTACTTCCAGAACATCAGATTATTATGGTTGAAAGTATAAAGTCAGGAAATGAGACCTTTAGGGTTGACCCTACCCTCCGACTGCCTATCATCCCAAGATTGACAGCTGACGGGGTGTGTCTTTGGGGTAGTGAGGCTTAAATGTCACCCCATTCCATCTGTAATTATATTCACAAGCCACAGTAAATAAGAATGGGGTGAGATTTAGGCCTCACAACCCCAATGACACACCCAGTCAGATGTCAATCTTGGGATGATGGGAGGGTCCGGAGGGGTAGGGGCAACCTTAAAGGTCTCATTTCCTGACTTTTTATGCTTTAACCCTAAATGATGCATTAACACAGTTTTTTGCATAACATTTCCTTACTTTTTGAGAAAGAATAGAGAAGTAGAAAGTAGCTCAAGTTGGTAGGAGCACTGAATGTAATATGTATTGGTAGTAGCAGAAAACAATGTTTTATTCATCAGAGTGGCATAATCCCAGTACCACAATGGAAAAACGTGTTCGCAGCCTGTAAATTGCGCCATGCAATAACTCTGCAAAAAATATATTGTCAACACGTAAACACAGTAATTCACATCTACAGGACATGCCATCAATACCCTCCAAATTTCTAGTAAAAAGACCAAACAGTGTGCAAGATATAACATTGTAAAGTTTCAGATTTCCATTAACTGGAGTGACAGAATTCCACACCTATTTACATTTTAGACTGCTAATGACTGAAAAGTACATCTGTGGTAATAAGGCTAGGTATCCTATAAATCTGAAGCCACTAGCACAATTGAAACACCTGTTTGCATCACATAAAGTGCAGCATGGAATATCTCCATAAAAAATATATTGTCTGAAATGTAAACAGCATAATTCACATCTACAGGACATGTCATCCGCACACTCTGAATTTCAAGAGAAAAGACCAAACCATTTCTGAGATATTTAGCATTAAAGATTGGTAAAATTGTCCTATCTAATCTATTATAAAATCTAACCATCGGGTCGCCATCTCACTATCAAAGATGGCGATAAAAAATTCTCGCGATCAACGAATTTGCAGGCTCGTGATCAAAGAATTTGCAGGCTCACGATAAAAGAATAAAAAATGCTGTAAATCAGAAAATTGAGAGAAATGCAGCAAACCACCACCATGGTTTGACAAACCGAAGCACCCTGAACAAAACCCACCCTCATTTGTGTTGCTAGACCACCCCTGGGCTGAGAAATGTAATTTTTGCATCGGGCCAACTTATCACTCACTCCTGATCAAAGTTTGCGATCAAAGAATTTGCAGTCTTGCAATCAAAGATTTTGCTGGCTCACGATCAAAGAATAAAAAATGCTATAAATAAGAAATTTGAGACAAATGCAGCAAACCACTGCCACAATTTGACAAACCGAAGCCCCCTGAGCAAAACCCACTCTCATTTGTGTTGGTAGACCACCCCGGGCTAAGACATTTAATTTTTTAACTCAGTCATCCTTGTCCCTTGTTCGTTATCAAAGATTGAGATCAAAGAATCTCACGATCAAAGAATTTGCAGGCTCACGATCAAAGATTTTGTTGGCTCGCGATCAAAGAATAAAAAATGCTGTAAATCACAAAAGTGAGTGAAATGGAGCAAACCACCACCATGGTTCAACAAAATGAAGCCCCCTGAGAAAAATCCACCCTCATTTGTGTTGGTACACCACCCCTCGACTGAGAACTTAAATGTTTTAATTAGGCCATCTCGTCCCTCACTCACGATCAAAGATCGCGATCAAAGAATCTTACAATCAAAGAATTTGCAGGCTCAAGATCAAAGATCATTAGCAAGTCACGATCAAAGATTTAAAAATACTGAAACTCTATTTTTTGACCAGTTTAGAGGAAACCATGGCCATGGGTCGGTAGAACGAAGCTCCCCTAGTAAAACCCATCCAAGTTTTACTTCCGGAGTGACCCATGAGCCGAGATATTTGATTTTTTACTATCTGATTTCAAAAACAAGATGGCGGACCTCATGATCAAAGAATTCTCAGGGACAAAGATTCTTTGACTGCAAGGCTGCAAATTCTTTAATCATGAGACTAGATCATATGTCCAAAACCCCATTCTTTGCTCGCAAAATAACCATATAAATTTTCCCATTGACTTATAATGGGAGCTTAAAAGTGCAATAACTTTTGAATGCCCTAATATTTTTCCACGAAATGAAAAGTGGCATGTTTGGTCAGCAAAGCTCTTTCAGCCAAGCCATCTTGCAGAGCAGTACAACACACAATGGCCATGCAGCACCATGAACAAAATCCCCAAAACCTGCCTACAAAACTGGCGAAAAGTGCATTTTTCAGTGTTTTGGTGTGCAAAGACCATAAACCCAACTGAAACAAAATTTGGTAAATCAAGATACCTACCATGCCCCACTGGGCATACCAAATTTCAGACAATTCCGTTGAACGGGTCTAAAGTTATTAATGCACAAATGTTTGAGTTTAACATAAAAGTGCCTTCATAACCCTAAATATAGGGACACGACCATGCCCCTATAATATATATACATATGTAATCATTGTTTTGTTTTGTATCACGGGTCACATAGTCACAGTTGGTGTGCACAGTTCTGTGCTTGATGAGGAGTTGTGACTTTGGAATGCTGTCAGGCCAGTGAAGGTATTTTTTTGGGGGGATGGGCATTTGCAAGCAAGTTTCATTAATGGTTTATTGTTTAGTTAATTCTTCACAAGTTTTATCTGCATCCTCCTCCAGTCCAGCAATGATGGTCATGGATTCATACTACTCGTTGCATGTCTCCCAGCCCGGGGGTATGATGTTGAACTTGTTATTTGGAGAAAGCAACGACAGCACACAGCATCAGAAAGTTTCCTGCTAAAAGAGATGAAGAAGGCGTTATTAGGACTTGATTGCAGTAACACATTGGGCCAGATATTCAAAAGGGTTGCGCCATGCACAATAGGGTTTCGGCTGCGCAAGTCCGAACTTACGCCATTCTGCGATATTCAGCAGGAGGCAGTTGTGCCACAGAAAATAGGCTGAGCAACAGCACAATGCAAATGAATGCATGCTGAACTGGAGGGGGAGGAACCATGCATAAACTGCACAGCCCGATATTCAGCCGGGCTGTGCAGAGTTGTGCAGACGCAACCCCCAACCTGCGCCTGCACAACTTTGAGCCAAAAAAAAAGGCTTAAGTCGAGGGCCACCCACAGGTGAGCTGCTGCATTGCAACACAGCAGCTGCCACCTGTGGCTGGCTCCCAACCCACCCCCTGTGCCCCCTCTGCACCCTGATCATCAGCAGACAACTGTAAATCCCCACCACCATCCCCCACTGGCCCGTCGCGGGCATAGTTTAATTCCCCCAACCAGCCTGATCGCGGGCAGTAGTGGCTTAAAACAACCCCCGAATTATCTCGGTGGTCCAGTGACAAAGAATCGCGTGCGGCCAAACAACCACCCCTCCCCACTATCTCAGGTCCAGTGACTGCCGATCGCGGGCAGTGAAGAACCTTCCCGGTCTGTCTCAGGTCCAGTGACCGGAGTTTATCGCTGGCGGTGTAACATCCCTCTCGGTCTCGTCTCGGTGGTCCAGCGGTTATCCTGACGCGGGATGGCAGCAACCTCCAACATAGTCCTGGTGCTCCAGTGTCCCCCACCAGGCCTGTTTTAGCCCCACCACTTGCCCTCACAGCCGGGTGCGGTAGCATCCATTTCAAACAGTTTTCGACGCTCATTTCCACCAGACCGCCCAGACACGCCGATGTTGTGAGAGAAAGAGCTAATAGACGTAGTTTGTCGCGATGACAGTCCAGATTGTAATTATCGTTATCTCGGTCCATTCGCAAATCTGGACTGTCATGTACGGTAAGGCTGCATCGCCCATTGGCTCCTTTCTCTGCACCACTGGGCGGCAGCCCTACTGGGCAGTCAATCGTGCGCGGGGCTGCAGGTGGATGGTTGCCACCCGCCGCCGCCGCGCGGCGGTAGGGCTTCATGGGTGGGGGGATACTAGCCACCAGGGCTATGTTCAGGGGTTTGTTCATCTTATACATCTTGGCGATTGATGTGCCACTGGACCACCAGGGATGAGTTCGGGGTTTACATATTACTACTGCCCGCGATCGACTTTTCGTCCACTGGACCACCAGGGATGGATTCGGAGGGGGTTTATTACACACTACTGCCCGCGATCGGGCTTTTGGTCCACTGACCACCAGGGTGGATTCGGGAGGGGTTATTCACACTACTGTCCACGATCGGGCTTTTCAGTCCACTGGACCACTAGGATATGTTCGGGAGGGGGAGCCACATTGCTGCCTGTGATCGGGCTTGTGGGGGGGATTATACTATGCCCGCGATCGGGCCAGTAGGGGGTGGTGGTGGGGATTGCACACTGTTTCGCCTGCGATAGGGCTGCAGGGGGCGTCGGTCCCCGATGGCTGCTGCCTGGCAGGGTGCCAGGAGCAAGTCCTCGGGGATCGGCGCACCTGCATGCTAATGGCATGCAAATGGGGCCATAATCAGATGCAAATGGAACCCCTGCGCATTGCATGAATTATGGCCCCATTTGCATGTCACCTTTTGAATATGGGGATTTTGCGCATGGCGCAATGGTACTTGTGCCACCACAAGTTGAATGCTCCACTCTGACAACTTGAGGTGGCGCAAGTTCCACTGCGCCATGCACAGTGGCTGTGGCCAGGGGGTGATATTCAAAGGAGTTGCTCAAGGGCTCAACTCCTTTGAATATGGCTCTGGACACACTCCTGCACAACTATTTTGTGCAGCGCAAGGGCTTGCACCACAAAATAGCGCAGTTTGAATATCCGGCCCATTATGTTTAAAGTGTGTCTGTTCCATCCAGGAATTTATGCTGAGTAAAAGATATATTAGCAAGCTGTCTCAGTAAGCCACATGAAGACCAAATCATCACAATCACAAATTTAGTACCTGCTGTAACCCATACAGTATCACTGTCCCTATGTCTTAACTCAAGTTACATTAAAACACATCTTGTCAAGTCACAGCCTGGATCAATATTTGTTCAGCACTGGCATGGCTGCTGCAGCAATACAGTGTCTGATGTGTATGACACCTACTTTATAAGACTTGAATTTGCACTCTTTTGAAAAAACAAACAACAAAAAGGAACTGATGAAATAAAATTGATATACTTACCGGTTTGGACATGGAAATCCTGTAGGTTGCTGTAGACAGTACTGCAATACCATAGTCCTCCAGCAAAGGAGAGTGGTTTGTTAACCTTTAAAAATAGTAAAGAAATTGTATGTGTTTGACCACTGCATCTCAGAAAAGCAACAGGAAACATAACACAGCTAAAAGAAATTGCATAGTACGAAACATTAGTACACATACTCACTTTAAAGTATTGATAGTAAGCAGCCTTGCAGCTGTGGCTGATGGATGTGGTTTCCTCTCTGACTCCATCTGCCATGGCTTGATCAGGACACAGAATGGAAAACATTGGCGTACTTGTGGTGGTCATGGGTACATAATGATGACATTCCCTCTCACTATCTGAATCTGGTGGCTTTGGCTAACAGCGGTTTTCTGGAGGTGGCCATGAGGGCACATGATGTCATTTCCTTCTCACTATCTGCATCTGGTTGCTTTGGCTAACAGCATTTTTCTGGTGGTGGCAATGGGAACAGCTGCAGCCTGCAACACATTCCCTGTAACTGTCAGACACACACGGGTGGGTGGCAAGCAGGATATAGTGTGTATTGTGTTACAATATGACATATGGAATTTGAGTCATTCTGAGTGGGATATTGATTTATCTTTATGAAAAACAAAACATGTACACTTGAAAAAATGTGACAGCCTTTTAACCACTTCACTTAAAAGCCACCAACATGAACATCATCATTGTTATCATAAAGAAAGCTGCCCTCGCAGTCATCAATGTCTGAATTGTGCCCACTAGGGAATTCTTTCTTCATCATGTCATCATCTACCTCACTGGTAAGCCATTTCATCCTGCCAGTGCCACCAGAATGGTCCATTTCTACAACATCAGCACAGCCATGACCATGCCTGGGTATGAATACTGAGGTTGCAGTTCAATATGGTTTATGCCCCTCATTCATTTTTATGAATGTCAGAAAGCTGACATTTAAAGAAGAGAGGTTTGTATGATGATCCTGAACTACAGTATTGCACCTGCTGAATGGAATACCCTCTCGACTCTTACACTCGAGGGTGGGCATGTCAGGTACTTCAATGCCACTGAGGTCAGCTCTGGCCATTCACTGACCTTTCCACTCCAGTATAAAAGAAGATCATCAGTTATTGACAGATGCCTGTTTTCAGCCATGTATGAGTCAACCATTTGCTGTGCTGCACAAAGTCCAGTGGTCGATGCATCATCCTGTTCCTCGAACTCATTTATGTCATAAATCCTGTCATGGGACAAAGCACCCCAAAGTGGGTTAATGACAACTGGTTTTTATGATACACAACCTGGAACTGCAGCCACCTTACAGGATGTGCTTGATACTACTCCAAACTGACTTTCATCCTGGTTATGCTGCTGAGGTTTGCTGACCTTGGCACGTGACTTTTGTGCCCCATGAACCAAGCACACCAGTTACCCACTGATATTTTTTACTTGTTCAGGCCCCCCTCCAGTAGTGAGGCAATTCCACATTTGTATCATGGGTCCAATATTGTTGCTATTGCAAAGTCGTCACTCTGCTGAATGCTCAAGATGTGCTGATTGTGCTAGAATAGTGTCAGCATGTGTTTCAGCAGTACACTGCTACCACAGTCTCCGGAACCATCAAGGCTATGCTGTAGATTCAGTATTGTCTGCCTCAACACCCACAGCAGTGGAATTGATTGGCTAACGGAGGCAGACTCACCACTCACTGCCTGTGTGGTATGTTCAAAAGGCCTCAAAATTGTTATAACAGAGTCCATGAGGTGCCACTGTTCAGTCGTGAGAGACATGGAGGCCCTGGAAGTGTCACGGCAAGTGTGCATGACAAGATATTCTGAGATGGCTTTGTATTGTTCATACAACCACTCTACCATGTATAAAGTAGAGTTCCACCAGGTTACAACTTTCAGCTTGAGGCAGTGCTGTGGGAGGCTGTTTTGGATCTGCAGCTGCCAAAGTTGGTCACGGGCCTTTGCAGAGTTTGAAAACCGAGAACAGATATGGCATGTGACTGTTAACATTTCCTTTATATCAGGGTGCTACAGAAACTCCTGCACCACAAGATTTAAACAGTGGGCCATGCATGGAACCCGAACAAAGCCACCATTCATGATGCATTTAACCACATTTGACCCATTATCACTTGCTATAAACCCAGGTCTCAGGGACAGGGGGTTCAACCACTCATCAATTTCAGTCAGCTGCAAGTCCACCAAGTTTTCACCAGTGTGTGAACATGTCAGACTGCACATAGCTGGTGCTGCATGCTGTCAAATTCCTGGAAGATTGTTACCATGACAGTCTATTACTACACTGATTATTCACACTACCACCAGTACAAACAACCCCCGCACCATCGTCCAGTGTGCAGTTATACACAAATATGAACTCCTCGCTGTTTTGCCACTAGTCCACATATCCATACTTAAATGTATGAATGGACAGAAGGAATGTTGAAGGGCACATCTTAGAGTAAGCCACAGTACGGTATAACTTGGGGGCAGCACGGGTGGAAAAGTATGTCCTGGATGGGGCTTTCCATTTCGGACAGGTGCATTCTGCAAACTGGCACAATCTGGAATTCTCCATGAAGGAGAAGGGCAAAAGATCAATTGCCAGTATTTCAGCTACAGCAGCATTATGTTCATGTGACATTGCATGATTGAGTGGGTACTTCCGGTTATGGGTAAATACACTTTCCAACGTGGGCGGATTTACATGTTTTGCACTGGGTATGACAAATGGTTCTGCTTTGTGAATGACCAGGGATGGGGTGTGGATGTGTGATGAAGAGGGCTGTACAGGTGACAAATCCACAAATGAAGTTGTTTTCCCAGATTTATGTACAGGGGCTGATGTACCACTTACACTAGACATACTGCATTGACCACCATCATCACTTCTACTCTGACCACCACGTGACAAGATTTCAAAATCATTATCCTCCCCTCATCATGCCTGTAGTAATCCTTTGCTGTTATTTCATTGCTACTACAGACATTCCAACTTGGTCTTACAGACATGGAAGGGGATAACATGCTCATTAAGGTTGATGATGAAAGTGAATGCCCCTCTATGGCATTAGCTGCCATCTGGTGCCGGGTCCACAGTGCCATGTGCCTGTTCTTGAGATGTGTATGCTGGCCCCCAGTGCCCAGATGATTCCCCTTTTTACCTCGGCTCACACATGCATGGCAAAGCTGGCAGATTGCAACTGACTCATCATTTGCATCTTGCACAAAAAATCCCAAATAAGAGAATGTGATCCCCTACTTTTAACATGTCCCTGATGCTGCTTATTGGACTCCATTTGTTTAAGCCCTAAAATGGGGGGTGTGCTACATGATTTTTCAGGCAGGACATACTTGGACTCCAACTGACCACTATGATTACTTATGATTATTACTGGGTCATCATCATCATCAGCATCAACTGGAACCACTAAATCACAACTTTTTTGAGGAGAGGTGGATTTAATGCCAAAAGACCCAGATACTGCCACCGTGACTTTATTTTTCTCCGATTCCCTACGCAGGTCACTGACACCATCATCATATTCATCAACATCATCCACATCCACATTTTCTGCTTGGATGCTGTCATGTGGACTACATGTTGCAACCACAGCAACATCATCATCATCATCATTATAACCCGATATTTTTGCACCACACTTTGAATCATTGGATGGAAAAGGCATGACCTCAACTGCAGTGGAAGAAATGTGACATTCTGCATTATCGTTGCCATGATCAGAATCATGATCAACTATCATGGGGATGTTACTGCGGAGTGTGACATCATCTACACTGTTAGTCACAGCTTTAAACTCAACTATATTTTTTTGAAATGTGTTAACTGGTCAGAAGTGGAACTGAGGCAACAATACTCATGCCAGCAGAAACTGCGCTAACACCACCAGCTAGCACAACAGCACCTCTTCCAACTAAAAGTGAAGCTACAGATTGCTCTGTAAAACACTGATGGAGAAACCCTTTTACTCACATCAGCTATGCACTTCTGTGTACTACCATGCCCACAGACAATCTTAACACTGGCCGTGGTGCCATGGCAGAAAAAGCTTCACTTGCACATCTCTTTGCAGGTATTTTGGGGGATCACCAAGGAAATTGTAAACCAATTTATATTTTGGAACTTTCAGTCTGGCCTGGTGGATGTGAAGCCCAAAAAAACAACTACTGTGGCTTGCAGAAGCAGATTGGGCACTAAACAGATGCAAAGGCACAGACAGATTAGATTACACTGCACAGTCAAGAAAGAAATGCAGATGCAAAATCACAAAAACATCTTAAGCACTGCTACTCACAGTAGTCACAATCCAAATCCAATATGGAAAAGAATACAGTACCTTTTGCCAGTTGGGATGGGGCAGTAACAGTCCAAAACCAAGATACTGCAATCCACAAAGCAGTACAAAGATCTAGTTCTGACTAACAGGAAAAGGGTCACAGATTTCCAGGTAGGAGATCACCTGGGGGCCAGTGACCATCACATGGTATGGTTCAGTTTGGGCACTAGGACTAAATCATCCCATTCCAAGGCAACAGTATGGGACTTCAGAGGAGCTGACTTCGATAAGATGTCCAACAGAGTTAAGCTAGCACTGGCAAGAAGAAATATAGGTGAGGGGGTACAAGCAAAGTAAACAAGCATTAAGGATGCAATACTTGAAGCAACATTCCTTTGTGTTATAGAGAAAAACAAGAGCACAAGAAGGAGGAAACCACTTTCTCAAAAACAGTAGCAGAAAAGATCAGACCCAAAAGGTTGGCTTTCAGGAAATAAAAGGGGACCACAGCAGGACAGAGATAGGGGGGCATACCAACGTTTCTTAATGGAAGCAGGGAAGGCAATAAGGCAGGCAAAGTCCCAAACTATGGAAATACTAGCATGAACAGTAAAAGAAGGGGACAAGACTTTCTATAGCTACATTAGTGAAAGGAAAAAGTCCAGAGGGGGTATTACTAAGATCTAAGGGGATTAGGGGAGTGAGTGGAGGAGGAACAGGCAAAAGCATTTATCCTAAATAGATACTTCTGCTCAGAATTTACTGAGGAGACGGTAGGGCAGGACTCACAGCTCAGCACCATGGACACAGAGGGAAGGGAGGTGTACACAAGTCTCTTCACAAAAGAAAGGGTTATACAAGAGCTCACTAAGCTCAGGGTGGACAAAGCAATGGGACCTGATGGCATACCTCCCAGGGTACTAAAGGAGCTAAAGGTGGAACTAGTAGAGCCATTAGCAGAACTCTTTAGTGAGTCTCTGAGCACAGGAGAGGTCCCAGAAGACTGGAGAATGGCTCATGTGATCCAGCTCCACAAGAGTGGCCACAGGGAGTAGGCAGGAAACTACAGACCATTCAGTCTTACCTTGGTAGTGGGCAAGAATATGGAGGCACTCTTTAAGCAAAGGATAGTGCAATACCTGGAATCCATAGGAGCACAGGATCCAAGACAGCATGAGTTTACAACAGGATGGTCCTGTCAAACTAATCCCATAGAATGGTTTGACTGGGTAACCAGAGTGGTGGACCAAGGGGTTACAGTTGATGTCGCCTACCTTGACTTCAGCAAAGCTTTCGATATTGTTCCACAGAGAAGATTGATTAATAAGCTGGGTAGACTCCAGGTGGGATATACATTAGTCAACTGGGTGGTAAACTGGTTGGTGGGCAGAAAACAGAGACTGTTGGTAAATGGTATACAGTCAGAAGAGATGCAAGTCACAAGTGGGGAACTTCAGGGATCAGTCCTGGGGTCAGTCCTCTTCAATATCTTCATCAGTGACATTGCAGATGGACTGGAGGGTAAAGTTTGTCTATGTGCAGATGACACCAAGATCTGCAACAGAGTAGATGATCCAGATGGGGTGGGCAGAATGAGAAGAGATCTTGAAAAACTGGCAAAATGGTCAGAAGATAGGCAACTTGGATTTAATGCAAAGAAGTGCAAGATCATACACATAAGGAAAAGAAACCTTGAAGCTACCTATAGGTTGGGAGGGGAGTTGCTGGCAATCACAAGAGAAGAAAGAGATTTCGGTGTCATCATCACAGATGACCTGAAATCATCCAAGCAGACCACTAAGGAAGAAGATTAGGCTACAAGGATGTTGGGGTGTATTAGTAGGGGTATCAAGTCATAAGAGGGAGATAATAATCCCTCTTTACCAGACACTAGTTAGACTCCATTTGGAGTACTGTGTGCAGTACTGGAGGCCGCACCTGCACAAGAACATTAACAAAAGGGAGGCAGTCCAAAGAAGGGCAACCAAAATGGTGAAGGGACTGCATCAGAAAACATATGAGGACAGATTAATGGAGCACAATATGTACACCCCTATAGCAAAGGAGTGAGAGAAGTGATACGGTCGAAACATTCAAATATCTTAAGGACATTAACAAGGTGAAAGAGTCTAACATGTTTCAATATAAGAAAAATAACAGGACAAAAAGACACAGCATGAGATTAGAGGGAGGCCAATTAAGGGGTAATGAGTTCTTTTTCACAGAAAGGGTGGTGGACGTATTGAACGGCCTACCTCAGGAAATGTGGATATGAATACAGTGCAGGGCTTCAAACAGGCATGGGACAGACATAAGGGAGTAATACAGATGAGTATGAATAGATAGGCATTTGACAAAGTAAAGGCCTATGGCACATTAATAAGGTAGAAAAAAATGGGCAGACTGGATGGACATTGCAGTCCTTATCTGCCATCAACTTCTATGTTTCTATGTAACTTCCCTTGAATCAGATTAAGCTGCTGGTGGTATATTTGGTGAATGGAGGGAAATTTGGTCAGGGTGTCAGGGAAATTCCCCAACTCTATTCGAAAAGTGCCATTGGATCTTTAACACCCACCTGAACAGGTAGATAGAACCTCAGTTTAATGTCTCATCTGAAAAATGCCACCTCAGGAGTGAAGCACACCCCTCATGCTGAGCTACAGTGTCAGTATTTGGATTTATCCCAAGTGCCTGGTGTGGGGATAGAACACATAGCCTTCTGATCTTCTGACCTCAGAAACAAGTGTGCTACCTGCTGAGCCAGTGGCACTGCTGCATTCACTAGCTACCAGCACCTCTTCAAGAAAAACAAACTCTCAGCTGCTCAAGTTAAAGAGAGATGTTGTTGGGAATTGCACTGACTAATGCCCGAGAGAACATACAAGCAGTTCCAGAAAAGACAATGCTTCTCCTACAGGTATAAGTAACTCATGATCCTCCGTTTTAGATGGCAGTTTAAAAATAACTTAAATACTACCATTTCGGTATGAGTGAACAAATGAACAATGCAGTAATTTTCTAGAGCAAGCTGCCTGTGCGATCATTTTTTTGCATTTCATTTCATCGCAGAGCAGTCTGTCTCACATAAACAAGCTTGGAGTTCCTTTTAATTCCATTACAGCTGTAACAGTGCTCTTTAAAGTAGCCGAGTTGCTGATATGATGATAATTACAAATTTATTAAATTCAGGCCAGCGGCTTGAAGTCAAGTGCACAACAAAAACTGGACTCAACAGTGCAAATATATTTTCATGCAGTTTGAAAATAGGCACCTAATCCACTACATGTGGTTTTGGTGTTTTAAGTGAAGTTTCTTTGTTTGTTTACCTATGAGAGACACACAAAGCTGAAAGCTTGTTTACAGGTGCAACCTGGGAGCACAAGGAAGTTAAGTGACTTGCTCAGGGTCACACAGTATTCAAGTGGGGACTATGGTATTCAAACACAGGTTTTCCAGTTTGCAGCTTAGAGTCTTAACCATTTCGCTATACTGTCTTTCATTTTGTCTTATGTGTTCTGTGGCCAAAGTTTTTAAAGGTGCTTATTCTTAGTTCATTTGCCTAATGCATAGGGTGGAAAGGATGAGAAGGGACTTGGCAAGGTTAGAGGAATGGTCAAATGTATGGCAGCTTAGATTCAATGCTAAGAAGTGCAAAGTAATGCACCTGGGAAACAAAAACCCAGGGGAAGAGTACACAGTGGGGGGTGAGATACTAACAACAACAAAAATGGAAAGGGACCTGGGGGTAGTCATATCAGATGACCTAAAGGTGGGCAAGCAATGTGAGAGGGCAGTAAGGAGGGCTGGGGGTATACTAAGATGCATAGGGAGATGCATCACCAGTAGAAAACAGGAAGTTATTATCCCTCTGTACAGACAGCTGGTGAGACCCCATCTGAAGTACTGTGTGCAGTTCTGGAGATCCAATCTCCACAAAGACATAGACAGGATGGAAGCTGTCCAGAGGAGGGCAACTAAAATGGTGCAGGGTCTGCACCGGAAGACATATGAAGAGAGATGAAAGGAGCTTAATATGTATAGCCTTGAGGAAAGGAGGGATAAGGGGGACATGATAGAAACATTCAAGTACCTCAAGGGAATCAACAAAGTCCAAGAGGGTAGCATCTTTCAAAAAAAGAGGTGTGCAAGAACAAGGGGGCACAATTTGAAGATGGGGGGGTGGCTCAGAGGTAATTTAAGGAAGTATTTTTTCACAGAGAGGGTTGTGGATGCATGGAACAGCCTTCCAGAGGAGGTTGTGGAGTCAAAATCAGTGGTGGAATTCAAGCATGCATGGAATAGTCATAAGGCCATTCTAGGGGATGGGGGTAGGAAGAAGTAGGCTGCTGGTTAACTAGGATCTGCAGCTTATCCAGTAGGTAGGGAAATGGGCAGACTGGGTGGGCCAAGCGGTCCTTATCTGCCATCAAATTCTATGTTTCTATGTTTCTATATCTATGTTTCTATGCATAAGTGTGTGTTCCACTGCTTTCTCTGATCCTCTGTGAAAGCAACTTCCGTGAGCGACTATTCACCTATGCAGTTCCGCAGAGGGTAACCTAGGGCTTCAGTCACTCCCAATCCACCTGTCCTCAGCAAATCAATCAACATGCTTTATAAACATGAACATCACTTTCTGATAACTATGATGTTTTTCTACATTCTCCGTGGCACTATCTCTTAGTAATACCATGCTGCTTAGCTACAATACTTTTCTTGTGGAGACATTCTTTTCTTAAAAAAAAAATTCTGTTATTTTCTTCATTCCTGATCTGTTCCTTGCTGCAATTTCTTTTTATCATACAGTAACTATTTTCCCAAATGGTATGTTTTCCCTAGTGTGCTTGCTTTGGGTGATAGCCAAAATGTAGTACAGTATTCTGATTTGTGGATCACGGTTACAGTAGCTATTTGTAATTTTTGAATGAATATTTGTAAAAGAAGAGAGATCATATTTTGCAGCCAATAAGTTCTTAGCTTATGTAATGTAATCAGTCCTATGTTCTTAACATTAGACTATCTTCATCCTTCCTACCTCCCCTTCCTACCCCTAGATCTTAGATCCTTCCCTAGCCTTGCATACTGGGATCTTATTATATAAATTATCTCCATTTCCCAATACAGCAAACTGCGCTATCTGCCACCCCCTTGCACCAACCAGCCTTCTCAGCCAAATATAGCACTGCATTTCATGCCACTCACCCTCTGCCTTGAATAGTTAGCTTTACCCAAGCATAGCACTTACCCTTTCCCTTTCCTTCCAGCCACCATCCTCTCCTCCCTTTCCTTCCTATCACCCTCCCCTCCTTTTGCACTCTTGCAAATTATCCCCCTCCTACCCTGTATCTGCATTTCATTATCTGTTGTCCCCTGTACTATATATAACCATAATCTCTTCTCCCTCAGAATTGTATGAAGACTTCTGATTGTGTGTACTGAATGTTACATTATACAATGGACTCAGAAATGTCGCTCTCTGATTGGTTGGTTGGCACTTCAAACCCATTGTAAATCCTCACCAGTACCAATGGGAACAAGTGCTAACTGACCAGAAAGCCACATCAGAAACTCCCCTGAAATTACTTCGACCATGCCAAACCAAGCACTGGCAGTTTCGCAAACATGGTGATGGATGGCAAGATGCTCAACCACAGAACGCCACCTTTCACAATGCCAAGGTCCAACTGTTCTCAAAAAAACTGTAAACAGATGAAACCCCTGGAGCTGCTGTTGTAAGTGAGAAGGTGCAGCCGAGCTGGACTTACCCGGTGATTAAAACAGTGTGTAGGGTCTTCAGCACAACATTACTTGCCACTGTTAGCCCCTCACTGACTCTCTCCCTCACTGACTCTCTCCCTCTCTGACTCTCTTCCTCACTGACTCCCTCTCTGACTCTCTCCCTCACTGACTCTCTCCCTCTCTGACTCTCTCCCTCACTGACTCTCTCCCTCACTGACTCTCTCCCTCTCTGACTCTCTCCCTCACTGACTCTCTCCCTCTCTGACTCTCTCCCTCTCTGACTCTCTCCCTCACTGACTCTCTCCCTCACTGACTCTCTCCCTCTCTGACTCTCTTCCTCACTGACTCTCTCCCTCTCTGACTCTCTCCCTCACTGACTCTCTCCCTCTCTGACTCTCTTCCTGTCAATACTTCCAATAAGACTCACTATGTGTGAACTGCACATTATCTCTAGTACATGGGACACCTATTCACAACACAGCTTGATATTTCTTGTTTAACACCACGGCACTTACCTGTCCTGAGCGGGGGGGGGGGTAATGATGCTTGAAACCCTCACACCTCTGCTTCGTATACCAACGCACCTTGTGACCTCTACTCCACCTGCCTAGCAAAATGGAACTATTTTATCTGGTGGACCAATAAATACCATGAAAATCTTTAAAAAAAAAAAAAGTTATCTTACAAAAACAAAACGTATAATAGCAATCTACCATGACAGGGTGTGGGTCACTCTAGGATTTATAATGCCTGGTGTGTTTTGCTCACTTGGCCTATCACCTTGTGACCAAACAACACACCAGGCATTGTAAATCCTAACGTAACCCACACCCTGTCATGGTAGATTGCTTAAGTGGTGTTTGTCATCCCATCATACTGTTCACTGTTTTGTATAATTCATGGTTTTTCTGTATTGCATCAACTGCCATTCTTTTTTTTCTTTTTTTTGTACTGTGTTCTTTTTATAATTCATAGTTCTTTGAATTGTAAAACAGGACCTTCTTGTAAATGAGCTTGCTCAATGGAGTCTTCCTGTCAATAAACTTGAACTTAATAAGAGCGGCCCTGGAGAATGTAGAAAAAACAGTACAGTTATCAGAAAGTGATTTTAATGTTTAAAAGTTTATGAAGTGTCTAGACTGACTTGTTACATATAATGTAATTAATTTCCATGGCTATAAGGGAGCATAAAGTGATCATTTACTCCACCACGTGTCAGCACTGAGGATGGATTCATGCCATCAGCGTGCATTCTCATTAGCACACCTGAGGAGAGTTGGATTGGGAGTGGCTGAAGCCCTAGGTTATCCTCTGGGGAACTGCATAGGTGAATGGCAACCCACAGAAGTTGCTTCCACAAAGGATTGGTGAATGCAATGGAAAACACACTTATAGATTAGGCAAATGAGCCGAGAAGGAGGTCGCTACTCCTCTTACTCTAAAAGGATAATCTAACTCATTCTGCTATAACCATATGTCTTTTGGGGGACAGAGAGAGAGAGGTCTCTCAAGCAATATTCAGAAAGCAATACTGCTGTAAAAGAGTACTTGATGAGCTGCATGATAGCTAATTCGAATTAAACAGTCTCTATATACATCATCACATTATTCCCCCTTCCACTAAGGAAAGGATAAGGTACCAGAAGAAGCCCCTCCCCAGCATTTCACACATTGGAACAGCAGCCAGCTGAGCAAGGCTTTGAACTCTGCCGCTGCTGGGCAATTTCTTCCTCCTGGCTACCTTTGTAAACTATCACATCACTTCTCTTTTGTTCTAAGTAAAACAAAAGAGCAGTGAAGAGATATAAACTAACATGTTCTATGCAGCCTGCCCGGTCCTGGTACGAGTGATCCATTGTGCATCCATGTTCTAAGCTGCGCTGAGACAAGTGCTCGATTCCAACGTCCAAACGGGTCTCTGTATCTCTGAGTGGAGAGTCATCCTCTGCTCTGTGCTGCCTTTAGCATTTGGGACATGTTCTCCAAGAAGTTGAACCTTTCATTGTTCTCGCTGCCAGCACAACTCCATCCTCCTCTAACCTCTATCCTGCTAGCACTGGCATTTGATTCAAACTGTCCCCTTTTAAAGATATGTTTGCCATCCACCCTTACAGCTGGAGGCTATCGCAGGATAGCCAGTTTACTGGTTTACTGACACAGGTTAGGATACATCTTTTTTTTAATATAAAATCTGAGCAAACAGCCTAGAAATGAAAATAAAGACTTGAATGAATGACTCTTGTTCCCTGAATCATGACTGCAAGATAAAAAGTTGTCCACTGGTTAGAGTTGCATACAGGCTAAAACGAATCAATGTAGCAGTCAGAAGAAGCATTGCAAACTCACCCAGGTCAGAAGATGAGCTCCAAATAAATATGTGCTGAAAAGAAATTATTTATTTCATATATCCACACATATATAGTATATAGTATATAAAAAAGTGCCAGTTGATGTCAACCCCCTGTAGACCACCACACAAAACAATAAGGCATTTAGCTCCTACCACAGGAGCTTTTTCAAGGGCTAGTGAACACATTTAGAAAACATGTTTAAATAATACTTGTGGCATAACATCATCATCATGGGCCCTAATTAACAAACAATTAAATATTCCATCTAACAACATGTACTGTCTACCCTTATAAAACCCACCAAGTAAAAATCCTATGAAATTGACCCTCACAGACTACTGAATCATTAGCACATCCTTAATATTTTATTTATTTAATATCACAATCATTGGACTGCAAAAATTTCTTTAAAAGATTTTTTTTAACAGAAGCATGCAAAACTTGCAAATATCTAGTTCTTTTCAATTTAATAGTCCTTTAATATTTCCTGTACATGTGTTCCTTAACACTCGCAATAAGTTCTTTGTACAAGCTTTAATACATCTTCAAGGTGTTGTTAAGCATTGGTCTTGCAGGGTGATATTTTGTGACTCAGTTCAGGGCAATAAACTATACTCTGTTATAAGATTCTCCCACATTCAAAGAGATACAGCATCCACTCGATCTGGAGAAATAAAAACGTATTCTTCATTACATATTCTTAACGGATGGACCAGTGACTAGAGGTGGGTGAAGTGGCCAAAATTTGCTCCACGAAGCAATTCGCAGAGTAATGTAGAATCCGCAAAGTAATCCACAATGTGAAGCAGAGTACTTTGCATCACAATGAGGAAAGTGAAGTCTATTGATGACACTGACTTTGCATTTCTCTGTCTTCTCCCAACCACTTCTGCACCAGTTTTAATGTGAAGTACATAGAAATCAATGTATTTCGCATTACTTCGTCTTGTTATCGAGCTCTGAGGTGAATTTTACATTGATTCATGGGATTTCAGGTCACATGGACTGTAGATTGTTCTGCACAGCCTTAAGTTCTGTGTACTGTGTGCGTAGTGGTAGATGGAGACAGTTTCCTCTCAGAGTTCTGTGATTCAGATCCTCTAAAAGCTCTTAAAAAGCCTTTTTGAGCCATTTTTTGCTCTAAATGTAGTACATCAATTGCAGGAAACCCTCCTGTGCTCATATCAGAAAGTGTTTATTGTTTGTGTGTGGATTTTGAATGTTAATTTAGAACATTCAGTCTGGGTACTGATAGACACTTGAAGTGTGCTTTGGGACATGGGTGTATCTGTGATGGAGGTAGGTTAAAACTGGGAGAAAAAGGCAGTCTTTCTGTTTTGGTAATGTTTTTCTTGTATAACTGTGTTAATGTACACACAGTAATAGTCTCAGTAATTCTTGACAGTGTTTTGTTGATTGTTGTGGTGCAGCAGTGCTTAATTTCAGTTTGTTTAAAAAATTTGGTTATAGTACTGAAGTTTTCAATTTGTTATGCATTACTTGTAGTGTGTGTGTGAGTGTGTGTGCGGTGCATGCCTTCAAATCAGACACATTTTATTGTGCCACAGAGTAATTGCAGCAGTGTGAACCTGCTATCCACCCTCCTGCGTGATTTTGTACTGCTTTGTGGTACCTTGATTTTGACTCTACTGCAGTGCACTGCACTCCCACCCCCACCCCCAACCGCAAAGGTATTCTTTTCCAGATTGGATTGTGACATCTGAGCACTTTTTAAGGTGTTGTGACTTTATGTCTGCATCTTTTTTTTAAATTCAAGTTTATTAACATCAAGCAGGTATATCATTTTTCTACATTCAGTTAAAATCCATTCATATCTCATGCTAAGAAATAATTCTTCCATTATTCTGTACAGTTTGTCTCGATCATCTCAATAAGTCAATAGTTACTATATTATTATTATCCATAGCAGCAAAAAATTTCCTTAATTTTTGATCTCCAGCAATTTCATCACCATCTCCTTTAAACATAGGTCGGATCACTGCCCACCCCTCCTGTTTCAGTTTCAGTCTCCCGGCCCCTCTGAAAGCTCCCCCTTTAGTAGTGGTTCTCTCCTTTTCTGTCCTAGGACTAAATATTGATCATTCAGATCCTATCTCATTGGAGGATCGCCAGATGTCCCATCTAGTCCACCTTCTCAAGTAAGTGGTAGTTCTAGTGTTGATTTATGAGTGAGTTCCTCCAGCTCTGATATGGTGGCTACTATCTTTATCCACTCTTGTCTAGTGGGGGGGGGTTAGGGCTTAGCCATCTCTTCCTGATGGCCTTGTGTGCCGCTGTTATTAATATGGTCCAGAGATACAATGAATCCATATCTTGTATCTCTTCGGGGGGGTGCCCTAAAATGATTGTAGGCCACTCTAGTGGCATCTGCACAGGAAATATATCTCCAAGTGCCCTAGTGATCTCACCCCAAAAGGTCTGCACACCACCACAGGACCAGAAGATGTGCAAATGGCCTACTTACAGTGACCCACAACCCCTCCAGCATTGAGCTGTGACATTTGGGTCTCTCTTACTAATTATATGAGGAGTTAAAAAGTAACAGAACTTAATTCACCACGAGAATTCCTGCCAGTACAGGGACTGAGTTGTTTTTTTGGTTAGGAAAAATATTCGGTCCCAGTTAAGTTCCCCTAGATCTTGGGGGGCTTCTTCAATCCATTTTGTTTTTATTTTAATAAGCGGGTCCCCTTTCAATGTCGATAAGGCTTTATATAGGAATGAGATCATCCCTCTTTGTTTACTAGCTCCACTACTTTCCTGTATGGCCATAAGGATCTGCTGGGCCCTAACTGAGTCCATGTCTTTTTTCTTTAGTGTGGAGATATAGTTTCTGGCCTGTAGGTACCTGAAGTGATCTGAATTTTGTAGGCCGTATTTATTCTTAAGGGATCCGAAATCTAACAATGTCTCTCCTTGCCAAAATTGTGACAGATATCTCAAGCCTTTCCTCGCCCACATATGGAATCTATTGTCTAAGCATCCCAGTTGACAATCTGGGTCCCACGCCAGTCTTTTTAATGGCCATATGGAATTTTTTAGCTTATATTTCTGCCATATTCTGTGGACAGATCTAATTGTGTCCCTAATTCAGGTCAGACTCGGGTGTGGACATCTGTGTACTGTATATTGGTGACCAGCAGTCTGGTTTCCAGGGGGTTGTGACTCCATCCCTCTCTCTTCTTCTGTTTCCGTAAGCTGCCAACCTGAGGAGGCATTGGGGTTAGACCACATTATGGCATTTATTAATTGAGATGCCAGGAAATAATCCTCAAGATCCGGGAGGGATTTTCCTCCTTTTTCTCAATGTGTTTGGAGGATTCTTAAGTTTATTCTGGGCCTCTTGGAGTTCCAGTCGAAGTTAGTTAACATTTTGTTCCATATTTGAAAGGTCGATTTGTGTATATAAAGTGGGATGCATTGAAACAAGTATAAAAACCTAGGGAGCACATTCATTCTCACGGTGTGTATCTTAGAGTATGTTGGAAAATTTAGCAGAGCCCATCTTTCAAAATCTTTTTGCAAATTATTTACTAAGGGAGCATAATTCACTGCAAAAAGTTGGGAATATGGTTTTATAATGTATGTCCCCAGGTATTTCATTTTACACACCTTCCAGAGTAATGGGAAGAGAGTGCTCAGCTCTGTATTGGGTTTATAAAAGAAGGTAAGCACCTCTGTCTTGCTTTTATTGAGGGAGTATCCTGCACGTCTGCCGACTTCCATCAATATTGCCCAGACTTGTTTTATGGACTGATGGGGTTGTGTGAGGCTCAGGAGGACATCATCTGCATAGAGTGATATTTTTTTATGTAGGTCTCCTACTACTACTACACCCCTTACCTCTTCCGCTCTGCATACAGCTTCCACCAACGGCTCGATGTACAGAGCGAACAATGGTGGGGACAGGGGACAACCCTGACATGTGCCTCTGCCCTGGTTAAACCTCTCTGATATTCCACCATTCACTCGGACGTAGGCCTGAGGTCTAGAATAAAGCATCCGAATAACATTAATAAATGGTTGGGGGAAACCTCTATGTTCTAATACAGCAAATAGGAAGCTCCGGGAGACTTTATCAAAAGCCTTTTCAGCATCTAAGCTCATTAAGCATGCCAGTGCACCAGACTTCTGAATGATATCTATTAAATTCACCGCTGATCTGACACTGTCAGGGGCCTGATGGCCAGTGATAAAGCCCGTTTGGTCTATATGTATTAATCCAGGCAGTACAGGATTTAGCCTGGAAGCTATTACAGCTGTGAAAATTTTGTAGTCTGTGTTTAATAGGGATATGGAGCAGTAAGATTCACAGAGTGCAGGGTCTTTCCCTTCTTTATGAATGACCGAAATGGTGTATTGCCATGAGGGAGGAATAGGGTCAGCCCCAGTCCACACACTTGCGAACACCTCTAGGAGGACGGGGGAGATCTCCAACTCAAAAGTTTTATAGAATTCTGCACCAAATCCATCTGGTCCTGGACATTTTGCTGTTTTTAAATTTTTTATTGTGTGTTTGAGCTCTTGCTGTGTGATGGGACTAGTAAGGGTCTTTGCTGCAGTCCGGGATAGGGGTGGGTGGGGAAGGGAGTCCAGGTATTTATTTTTCTCCTGGGGTGAGGATTCCTCCTGGGGTGAGTATAGTTTAGTGTAATAGGCCACAAAAGCCTTCGCTATTTGCAAGACCTGGGTGGTTTTCTGATTATTATGAGGGGAAATTATTTTGGTGGTCGTCACCCTCGCTGTACTTTGCCTAAGTCTATAGGCTAGTAATTTGGTCTCTCTAGGGCCTCCTTCATAGTATTTTTGCTTCAGATAAAATAAGGCTTTCTCTGTTTCTAGGTTTTGTATTTTTTGTAGTTGGTTCCTACTTTCAGTTAATTTCCTCTCTCTTTCTGGGTCCCATTTAGTTTTCTGGGCATTTTCCCACTCTTTAATCTGGGAAGTAGATTCTTGTTGCTTCTGTCTTACCATATTTTTCTTATGGGTAGCTATTTGTATCAATTTACCTCTAATAATCGCCTTAATGGAGTCCCATAGGATCTGGGGAGAAATATGTGGTGTGTTATTCTCTTCTAGTGATCTTTTAACAAATTGTTTAAGTTCTTTAACTGTCCCTTTGTCTTGGAGAAGAGAGGTGTTCAGTCTCCAAAGGGTTTTTCTTTTGGGTAACCCTAGGCCTATTTCTAAAAAGAGTGGTCTGTGATCCGACAAGACAGTGGTTCCCACCCACATCAATGAAAAGGAACAGAGGTCCCTTGAGAAAGTAAAAAACATGTCTAACTTCGAGTAAATGTGAAACCTCGGGGAGTAGCATGTGAATTCTTTGCTGGTGGGATATCTTTCCTTCCATATATCCACCATGCCCAGTTGTTGCATTAGTAGTTGGAGTGCTTTGGCTCTGTTGAGCTTTGGTCTGGGTATTTGAGATGTGGTATCCATCTCTCTGTTGAAGATTATGTTCCAGTCTCCACCCATTACCATTATACCTTTCGCTTTCTCGGCAACTAGCTGCAGCAGAGCCAAGTAAAAGGAGATCGGGAACCCCAGAGTGACGTATACATTGACCAAAGTGATCAGCTGGTCTTGAACCATTCCTATTACTATAAGGTACCTTGCACCAGGGTCCTCAATCACTTCCTGTACTTGGAAAGGCAACGTGGCTGAAAGAAGAATGGCCGCCCCTCTCTTCCTACCCCCTGCAAGGCAGGAATGAAAAAGCTGGGGCAACGCCCTACATTTCAGTTTTTGAACATCTACGGGGGTGAGGTGCATTTCTTGCAGGAATACTACCTCACATTTTTGGGCATTCAAATATCTTTGCAGCCTTTTCCTCCTAATAGGGCTCATACAACCATTTATATTAAAGGAGACTATCTTTGATAGGTGATTAATCATTTATACATAGTCTTGACTTAGCTGCTAACTTCAGAGACACTGTACTCTTGAAATAACATATTTGATCATTATAGGTACCTTGCCATAATTTGAACCATATAACCTCATAACATGTCAACTTTATTGATAGATTCAACAATATTTGCATTAAACAGCTAAACAATTGCTTTGGCCTCATCCAACTTTGAGCCTTAAGCAAAATAGGTGCATTAATCGCCATGGCTGAGAGACCTCGAAGCCATGAAATCTTGTTTCCTTCAAAAGGTGTAGCTGAGTGATGGTCCTCAGTGGAGGAGGAAATGTCCTTACTGGACATGTAAGGGAACTCAATAGTGCAATGAGAACTCCCTTTGGCCCTGACAGAAGGTCTCTGGTATGGCCATCCTCCTGTGTATCACCTTTCTGGCATAGCACCATTCCAGGCACTGCCTCCCTTCCCCAAGGGTTATTCATTCCCCCCCTCCTCCCACATAAAAGGGTGAGAAAAGGAGGGAGAAGAAAAGAGAACCATGAATCACTCTCAAATTGAGTAATGAAGTAATTAAGGGCCTACTTAGCCCTGTTGTAGCATCTCCAGCTCACTCGGAGTCTCACTAATTTGCCCTCTCTGCCTATGGTTCCTCATTCCCTTTCATTCCCCATAACCCCTTCGGGCATCCCTGTTTTAATCATGAGGGCAGTCCCGGTCATCCTTCAGAGTCTCCCTACTTCCCAAATTGACAAACTACCTGCTGGTGGTTGGCTCAGCCCCCCACCTCCCCTCCTTCGCCCTAGTCTAACATTTGTCTTTACTTTCACCTTTGTAATAGGAGAGGAGAGTATCCCCCTCTTTTTCTTATTCTTCTTTCTATGGAACACCAGGAATATCTGAGTTATCTGGTGTCAGAAACCAATGTACGACCCCCCCTCAGTCCATGTCTCCCTTGCCATGGAGTCCCTCGAGCACTCCCATGTGGGCTCGGCAGCAGCATCTCCTTCCGGGAGGCCTCACCTTCCCTCCATGAGGGCTCACCCCTTCCCCCTCCGAAGCCAGGAGGCTGACGGCAGTATCCAATATTGGCAGCCCCCCATCCCCAAACTGAAATTTCCCAGCATGTCCTCCGCCTCCCCCCCCCCGTTCTAGGCCTCATGGATCCATTCTGCTGCAGAGGCAGAGGAAAGTCAAGCTGCTCTCCGCTGCCTCAAAACATTAAGTTTGCATTGAGTGGCACCTATTCCAGGCATTTTGGGTGAGAAGGGTTTGCTCAGGGGTTTATTTATAGGCTTTTCTCCTACCCCTCCATCCCCGCTCCATGATGGGGCCCACAGAAAAGGCCTTGCTCTTCTACTTTATCCTTCCCTCACTGTCTGCCAGCCACATGGTGCACAACTCTCCGACCTACACCCTTCGGCTTTCCCCTCCATCGCCGCAACCTCGACATTCCCCATTAGGTTAGTTACCATCCAATCTCAGTCTCGGGTTCGCCCAGAGAGAGCTCAGAGAGTCACACCACTGAACAGGTAACATTTCCACCAAGGGCATCCCCCCTCCTCCCTCTCAGGGCAGGAGCATGTCCTCATCCCCCAGCCACGACATCTATCCGCCTTCTGCTCATCGTCCGTTTCTCTCTCATCCACAGATTATTATTTCCATTTATCCAAGGAGGGCAGTATGTAGTCAACCCCAACAGAGGCAGTTGGTTCTGCCGGCCCCTGGATCCCCGTACTTGGGGGAACATCACGGAGGGTCCAGCGGCCCAGGGGCACACTGGAAAAATCCTCAGTCTAGTCCCTGAGTCACGGGAGGCCCGAGGCACAGCCCACCCGACCAGGCCTTCCCCTCACTTCCAGCAGCAGGCCCTTCTCTTTTCTCCGACGGGGGTCCAGGTTGGCAGGATCAGATCCACCAAAGCCTTGTAGTCAG
The DNA here is from genome assembly GCA_016271365.2 of Neoceratodus forsteri. Classification (NCBI taxonomy): domain Eukaryota; kingdom Metazoa; phylum Chordata; order Ceratodontiformes; family Ceratodontidae; genus Neoceratodus; species Neoceratodus forsteri. The sequence goes on along the minus strand of CM057449.1, from coordinate 96,346,167 downwards.
GGCCATCACTGCTCCATATCTATCCCCTTGTTTCTGCGGGTTGGAAATCCACCTCCCGCTCTTCAGATCGGTCACATCCCCCTCCCCCCTCATCTCGTGGCATAATCGGTTGAACCTGGGACTACCTATCTCACAATGAACACTCATGTTTTCGAGTTTCGATTTTTACATTACCTGATCCTTTCTCCCTTGTCACCCTGCCTCCATTTCGAGCTCTTAGAGGGCAGCTTAGTTCTTAATATATAGCAATAAACTAAGGCACAGAAGTCTTTAACAGTCATTTAACAGTTCTCTGTTGCCTCAGAGAAGGGAGTCTATAGTGAGAGGCATCCCCCTGAGGTCAATTGCAGCAACAGTTCTAGTTTTGGGCTTCCTCGCAGTTTTCCCCTGCCTCCCCCTTCCCCTCCCCGCCATCTGGGCCTTATAAAACATCTCAGGTCTGCAGGTTCATTAAATAATCCGGACTGTTTATTCTTGTCTAAGATATTGACTGGGACCCTCTGACCACAGTCAGTTTCTGGTTTTTACATACTCACTGCAGTTTCGAGCGAGGGCGTTCATAACCAGACACTGGGAGCCAAGGAGTCGTCGCTGGGGCCATTCGCATGGGACAGAGGTGCAGTAGAGGGCTTAGTGCCATTTCTGGTTATCTTCAAATCATTTGGGACTCCAGTGTTCCTCAACATGTATTTCTTCAGTTAGGGCAGGCTCTTCCCCCTCTTCCAGTCAATCCATTGGCTGGAGATATCTCGCTCCTTTATTCACAGTGGCCTAGTTTCCATACATCTGGATCATCGTCGCGATGTCAACGTGGAGAGTTGTTTGTGGGATTCGCTCTGTGGAGCCTTTTTTTGTTGCTCCCTTCTGCGCGATCGCCCAGGCCGAGGAGAGGAGGTCTTTTTCCAACTTTTCCTTTATCATTGGAGGTGTGGAGATACCAAGGCCCTCGAGGTAAGGTGTTGCTGTTAGAAGGTCCTTAAAGACCTTGTTGCCTTGCCGAGTGGTGATTTTGATTTTAGCCAGGTGTAGGACCTGTGCTTTGAAGTCTTTGGCCCTTAACTGCTTAATTACAGGCCAGAGAATCTTTCAAGCCTCCTGTACCTCTGAAGTGTGGTCATTGTCCAGTGCTATTCTATGGCCCTTAAAGATAAGGGTATTTTGCTGCCAGGCCCTTCTAAGTACATCTTCCTTCCTTCTATATGAGGTTAGGAGAACAATGAATGATCGGAACCTCGCATCTGGGTTTCTTGGGCATGGGACCAGGGATCAGTGAGCACGGTCTATCTCTAGATCCAGCCCTTTTGGGAGTTTGAGTGTTTCCTGCAGGAGGGCTTGAATGAAGGTGATGGTACCTGCTTCTTTCTCTTCCATTCCCTTCGGGACCCCATAGATGTGGATGTTTTACCGTTTGCTTCTTCCCTCGAGGTCATCTATCTGGCGGTTAAGCTCCCGGTCTCTGGCCAGAAGGTAGAGGATGAGGTGGTCCTGCCTGTCGGCTTTTTCCAGTGCATGTGTAAGCCCCAATTCTAATTGCTCCATTTTGTGATCTATTTGGTTCAGATCCAAGCATAGGTCAGTGAGATTGTGATCTATTTTAGCCACTGTACATGCTGTTTGCTTTATCATTTCCACAATGTCCTCTTGTGGGGGATCGTGTTGTGGTGAGGCCTGCTGCAGCTCAGGCTGTGTCCCTTGAGTCTCCGGGAGTGCATCTCTGTCGGCTTGCAGCATTTCTCTCAACTTTTGAACAGGGGTTCCCGGAGGCTTCCCTGGTTTATTTCGCTTTTGTTTGGCTGGAGATGCCATTGTATGAGAGTCGATTAGAGAGGATTGTTGCCGGTGGGGTTGAGGAGCTCTTTGTCTAAGGCTCCATATCGGTCGGTGATGTCACCGGAAGTAGGTCTGCATCTTTTCTTGATTGCACAGTGCAGTCTTAATCTGTCTGTGTTTTAGATCTGTTTAGTGCCCAGTCTCCATCTGCAAGTCACAGTTGTTGTTTTTCTTGGCTTCACATCCACCTTCCCAGACTGAAAGTTCAGAAATCTAAATTTGTTTAGAATTTTCTTGGTGATCCACCAAAATGCCTGCAAAGAGATGTGCAAGCAAAGCTGTTTCTGGCCATGTCACTGCTGCCAGTGGCAAGATTGTGCATGGGTGTGTTAGTTTGAAGAAGTGCACAGCTGATGTCAGTAAAGGGATTTCATAATCAATGTTTTTTACAGTGCAATCTGTAGCTTCTCTCATAGTTTAGCCTATTTATTCTTTGCATGTATTGGAATCAACTGTAACCTTGACTGACACCTATTTTGAACCTGTATTGCTATATATCTGTTGTCTCTTGTACCACTGTCTTTGTCCTCTATGTGACGAGGTACCTTTGTAAATGAGCCCCTGGCTCAAAGGTTGTTAAACTGATGTTTAAATAAATAAATAAATAAATAAATAGTTGGAGGAGATGATGTTGTCCCAGCTGGTGGTGTTAGTGTAGTTTCTGCTGGCATGTGTATTGCTGCCTCAAGTTCCACTTCTGACCAGTTAACCACTTCAAAAAATATAGTTGAGTCTAAAGCTGTGACTGACAGTGTAGATAATGTCACACTCCCCATTAACATCCCCATGGAATCTGAACATGATTCTGATCCTGGCTACGATAACTCAAAATGTCACATTTCTTCCAGCACTGTTGAGGTCATGCCTTTGCCATCCAATGATTCAAAGTGTGGTTCAAAAATATTGGGTGATGATGATGATGATGCTGTGGTTGGAACATGTTCTCCACATGACAGTATCCAAGCTGAAAATGTGGACGCAGATGATGTTGATGAATATGATAATGATGTAAGTGACCCCTGTTGGGAACCAGAGAAAAAGAAAGTCAAGGTGGCTGTATCTGGGTCTGTTGGCATTAAATACCCCCTCCTCAAAAAAGCTGTGATTTAGCGATTTCTGTTGATGATAACGATGATGACCCAGTAATAATCATAGGTAGTCATGATGGTCAGATGGAGTCCAAGTGTGTCCAGCCTGAAAAATCATATAGCACACACCCCATTTCAGGGGTTAAAAAATGGATTCCAATAAGCAGCATCAGAGACATGGTAAAGTAAGGGATCACAATCCCTTTTTTGAGATTTTTATTGTCCAAGATGCAAATGATGAGTCAGTTGCAGTCTGCCAGCTTTGCCATGCATGTGTGAGTCGAGGTAAAAAGGAGAGTCATCTGGGCATGGGAGGCCAGCATACACATCTTAAGAACAGGCACATGGCACTGTGAACCTGGCACCAGATGGCAGCTAATGCCATAGTGGGGCATTTATCCTTGTCATCAACCTTACTGAGCATGTTGTCCCATTCCATGAGTGTAATACCAAGTAGGAATGTCTGCAGTAGCAATGAAATAACACCAGAGGATTACTACAGGCATGATGAGGGGAAGGATTATGATTTAGAAATCTTGTCAAGTTGTGGTCAAAGTAGCAGTGGTGGTGGTCAATGCAGTATGTCTAATGCAAGTGGTACATCAACCCTGTATGTAAAATGGGGAAAATAACTTAATTTATGGACTTGTCACCTGTGCACCCCTCTTCATCACATGTCCACACCCCACCCTGAGCCATTCACAGAGCTGAGCCATATGTCACACCCCATGCAAAATGTGTAAGTCAGGCCACATTGGAGAGTGTTTTTACCAATAACCTTCTGCCTACCTGAAGCATGTGACCTACATTGTGTAAGCCATTTGATGAGTGTGGACTGCCTGTGAATTTTCACTCTGCCTTAAAGTGGAATAAGCTGAGTGCACAACATGAAGTCATAATTACAATGTGAAGTGGCGAAGTGAGGATTCAAAATGGACACTCTTCGTAGTGGAACACTGATGTAAAGTGGCCACTTTGCTACCACTTTGCGGGTGGGATTTTACTTCACTGCATCTCTACCAGTGACAAGGTAAATCTAGCACTCATTATTTCTACATGATTTTTTTTTTTATATTTCCTCTATGCACATACAGTATTTGTAAATGAGCATACACATCTGAACATTTTCAAAACATGTCAGTCGCCATTTGGAACAGCAAAAAGGGGAGAGTTGGGGGAGACAAACTATTACATGATTTGTATAAAAAAAGGAGTGTCTTACAATCTATATATGAGAGCAACTAGTGGTAGTGTAGAGGAGGGTGATCAGGGGGGTTGGATTTGAGTGTGTGTATTTGGTGAGACACAAAAAAGTATTAAATAACACAATAGAAATAAAAGGAAATGTTTCCTGATATTTAATAGCCCCACTGTTTATTTCAGTTCCAATAAGTTTATAAAGCAGACACACCGTGAGGATCAATTGCTCTTTGTGTTAAAAAACTAACCTCATGAAATAATATTACTGTGGTTAGATATAAACATGACTTATAACTGTTCATTAACCAAATGGTATTCAGTATAATAAAACCCTCAAGTTAGACAATAACTGCGGGGCGGGAGGGCAGAAAATAAAAACAGCAGAACAGTGAGCTATTAAGACATAAAGTCCCATACTGTACAGTAAATTGCATCTAGACTTCATCATAACAGCAATCAGATATTTTGTTTTAAAAAATAAGTTATTTTAAGTTGTGAGTTAAGTCCCTGTGTTTTAAAAGCTCCCATTGTAAATATTTATTGTTTGTTAATTAGGGCTCATCATGATGACAGTATGCCACCAGTATTATTTAAACCATTTTTCTAAATGTGTTCACTTGCCCTTGAAAAAGATCCCGTGGTAGGAGTGAAATGCTGTTTGGCTTTTTTTGTGGTGGTCTGCAGTGGGTTGATATCTGGTGACTTGGAACCTCAAGAGCGAAGCTCAAGAGGTTCCCAAGTCCCCAAAACCTCAAGATGGTCTTACTGCCAAGAAATAGATACTTATCTGTTTGTTATTTTTTGTAATATATGGATCCACTTCAAAATTCGGCTGCTTCATTTGTATATTCTGTGAGTTGGCCAGCTGATCACCACACTGAAGACACGCTTGTGCTCGGCTGACTGTCACACTGGAGACTGAATTGCTTGCCCTCCTCCCCCCACCACTCCCTCCATCTCTGTTAATATTTTATTTTTTACATTTGGTAGGCAAGTCCTACTTTTTAGTTTCCCATCCTTTGGATAATGTAGGATCAAGCAGATAATCCACTGACAGGCGAAAAAAAGCTGAAGAAATGCACACACATTAGGCTTGCTAAGCGAGCCTAAACAGCCGCCATGTTTTCAAAATTGCTCTGCGTGCCCACAGAGGAAAAGTGGCCAATTAGAATGCATGCCATAACTTTGGATGTGCAGGATGGGACTTGGGACCATGACAGCTGGGTTTATGTTTGTGGCAGACTTGCACAGCCACTGTGGCATTTCTGTGATAATACTATCTTTCAGAGCTCTGAACTATAGTATTACGGGTTCTTAACAATAGTATTATTGGTCAGTAATGTGTGGTGATCAGCTGGCCAAGTCACCAGAACCTCTCAATAGTCTTATTGCCTTGCAATAGATACTTATCTATCTATTAATCTATTTAGAGTATATCAAAAAAGTGGCAGTTGATATCTACATGTTTTATAAAAATCACTGGGCACTATTAGCAGATGTGCAGTCATTGTATGCTGCTCATGTATATATTTACATTGATTACTGACTGTCAACATATGTTCTGTTCTGTTCTGCATTGTTTTCCACTAGGAGTTCGACGATACTCTGATAGTTAATTCAGTTTGTATTCCTTTAGTTTTATTCAATTGGACAAGGGCAAATTTAAACGTATTTTGCTCCCTTTTTTACTTAGTTTCAGTAGGTGGTCCCACTACATTAATTATCTAAATTAAGTCAGTAGCTGTGTTAGACAGAACTGTTTCAAAATACAGTGGGTTTCATTTCCATTGAATCAGCAGTGCTACCTTAACTCCCATCTGTACATCTTGGAGAACTCACTGTTAGATGATGGTGCTCTGTTTTAAGCATTATTTTTGCTTGGTTATCTTTTTTTTAGCAGTATTATTTATAAATTTATAGCTTAAGATGGCATCTTAAGATTTTTAATTAAATCGTGCCATACTGGTTGCTAGTCTATCAACAGAAAGGCACCCCACATGTAGCTCCTTTACTGTCCACACTATATTTCTTTACCATGAGTTCTTTCCTTATTTTCTAACCCAGCCTGAATATTTTAATTTGTGTAGCATTTGGTGCTGAGAGGTGCAGGTATTGTGTAGGAATTGGTGCAGATCTGATCCTACAAAATTTGATAGACTGCCTCTTAAATAAAACAAAACAAAAAACCTAGAGGTTATCTGCAATTACCTGTAGTGCAATTACAGCAATAGCACTCTTCAGAAATGTCTTCTTACTGTTGGTATTTTGCCTTAATGCCACATCCCAGTCCTGCCCTGAATAGTATACAGCTTTTTTACAACTTCTGTTTGGGAGCCCATTTAAGCCTTGGTGTTGTGGGCATTATTGCAGCCTGCCTTCTAAGCATTTTACCTCAGTAAGTGTGCCTTATATTCATGGCTGCATGAAGAAAAATATATAGAAGGTTGGCTTTAAAAAGAAACCAATACAAAACACAGCTTTACATCAACTTTTATTTAGGATCAGGAACAGTTACACGCTGGTGGGGGAGGACGTATAAATACAATTGTTGAAACCAGGAACATTACACACAGATGCACATTTCCACACTGTATTTCCTGCACCAATCAACAAAATAAAATACCCTATACTGCACCTCATTAGAGAGTCATTGATCCCCCACAGATTGAAACAGAGCCTCAGGTGTTGGCATTTATTTTACTTATAGAACCAATAGCACCAATAATAGTACTGTGGGCATATGATGTTATTAATTTTCAAAGTATGCTGTTGCACTCTAATTGGTGTAATCATATAATTGTGCAACAATTTAGCTGATTGCATGATCATCTAATATTTGGCTTGATTACAAATTCTTAAGCCAGTACATAACCTTAAAATATATGCCATTGTCTTCCCTCATTAAACACATACTGGGCAATACAATACACAAGCACAACTGAGCATGCTTGTACCCCCCACCCATTACAACAAAATTAATGTACCTACTTACTACAGAGTACTAGTTCAAAAATAGCTTCTTGTTTCATTTCTCTGTATTATTAATGATGATCAACTATATTCTCATGTTTTCATGGGTTGAAAGTCATGCTGGTACTACTGCTGGCACTATCACTGGCACTCCTGGTCCTCCCTGCATAGACCTTAAATGCTGCTGTGTAAGAAAAAAACACCCACTCTGAATGCTTGTCTCCTCTTTCTCCTTCCATACTAGAATAAACTCAAATTTTACAACAACTACATTCACAGAAGTTACTTTTAGGAAAAAATTCCTAATGCAAAACTGTAATGCCATCAAGTTCCAGTTGGTGCAGAGACCATTTAGGTGTCTTTCCTTTTAACATATCGATTTCAATACAGTAACTCATGAATGCGACAGCTGTCATTTTTCAGCTCCTGCCCAAAATGTGTATTTACAGCCCAAAAGTTGATTTTGCAGTCCCTGCATTACATCACCTTTAGGCCAGGAGTTGAACATTTTCTCTGCTCCTATGAGGCACGGTCATAACAAGGCTGTGTTGAAGATCTGGTCTACAAATATTTAAAAAATAATAATTTTCAATGTTTTTAATCCAAATTTCTTTCCTGTATCCCTATCGGCTCTGGCCAGAACTTTTTTTTTGGTTTTTTTTGTGATTTAACCTTTTGTGCTACTGTACCTCCCTAGTAAACCATAGTGGTCTCTTGTTTATATTTCCTTTGCTAACCTGTGTGACAAAGAATTATGTTGCCATTGCAGTCCCTGTTTTTGATTGTCACCCACTGTTCCTTTAACCCCATCTTTTCCTCTACTCCGATCAGTGCTTCTTCTAGGCATTTTCTGATCTCTCTGAAATCTGCACTCCTAAAGTCCAGGATTCTTGTCCTTCTGCATCATGTTCTACCTCCCCCAAGTTATTGTAAGCCACACTGTTCAGTGATCATTGTTTTCTAGGTGCTTCCTTACTGTAAACCCTGTTAAACTGTCCCCATTTGTAAGCAAATGGTCCAGTAGTGTCCTCTTCCTGTGTGGATTCTAGGACCACCTGTTTAAAGAATGCCCCTTGTAGGTAGTTGAAGATGTTCCTGCTCCTAGATGTTGCATCCATAGGGAAGCTCCAATCCATGTCCAGTAGACTGAAATCCCTGACCAGTAACACCTCTATCTTGTGCATCATCCTTTGGATTGCTAGTAACATCTCATCTACCTCATACTTGTGTGGATGGATGCCCCCTTTCTTCCATCTAGTGTAACCTACAGTATCTCCCCTCCTCCCTCTTCCCCTTGAATTTCTGTGGCCTTTATGCTTTCATTCACGTAAACAGTCACTCCTCCCCCTTCCTGCCTACTCTGTACCTCCTTAATAGATTGTAACCCAGTACAGCCATTTCCCAGTTCTGGTTTTCATTACACCAGGTCTCCATGATGGCCACAATGTACAGATCATATTCTACCATGGTAGTCTTGAGGTCATCTATCTTGTTACTCAGACTTTGGTCATTTACACACATGGCTTTCCAGGATGTCCCTCCCTTTCTTTGCTCTTTTATGCCACTCCCTTTTCCGATCACACTCATTGTCATTATGAATAGTATACCCTCCCAGCCCTCTGTCTTTATGTTGACCTGTGCCTTCTGTTGGTATATTGATCACTTGAGTTCCCCTGTAGTTCCTGTGCAACTGTGAGGGGGGTTATTTTGTCTCCTAACCTCCCACCCATTCCCATTGGCTAGTTTAAATGCTTGCCAATGAAGCACTTAAATGTTTCACTAAGGTTCATGGTCCCCTCCCTGGATGGATGTAGGCCATTGCCTTTGTATAGGCCCACATCCCTCCAGGTGCGGCCCTAGTCCCTCATGAAACCAAATCCCTCCTCTCCACAACATTCCTTCAACTGTAAGTTGCATTTCTGCATATGGAGTGTCCTAGCCTCCACTTTGCCATAGACCAGCAGTACCTCTGAGAAGGACACAGAGCTTGCTACCTGCTTAAGGCCCCTCCCCAACTCCTTAAACTCCTTCTGTATCTTGTCTAACTGTTCTCTCTCTCCTGCCAGATAATTTATCCCCACGTTAACAATGACACTCAGCCCATCCCTCCTTGCTATGGCCCTTGTGATCCTCTGGATTCCTCCATTAGGGCTAGAGAGTTTCTTTTTTTTTTTTAATTAAAGCTTGGAATCAGCTAAGTAGCTATATCATTAGTATGTCACCACAATGACCATTTACTTGATATAAAAAAAAACATAAAATGGTTCACTGCATTTTTAAAGTCCTGTCATTTTTAACATATTATATCAACATGCATATGCATGTAGCAACACAGAACAGTACTAATTGTTGAAATCTTACAGCTTTTAAAACATAGCTTTAGTACTATAAAAGTATCATACAAGATTATTTTTTAAAATGATTGGAAGATACTAGTTGTTGTTCTAAGAAAAAAAACACATTTATTTCTTGTTTTTTACTCACTCTGCTATCCTTAGTTATGTGTTCAGTTGTGCTGTCCTTATGATATTTTTCCTTTTTTCTGATGTATCTATATATAATGTATTTTGGTCTTATTTCTTATTCTTTTCAATGTAGTTATCAAAAATGTTTTCTTTTATTCTCACGTATTGCCTCTTTCAGTTACTTGCTTAGCCAAAGTGTCACTTTTGATGGTCATGGGGGCTGCTAGACAGCAGAAGATTACCCGCACTGCTGTTGACACCTCCTTTAAGCAATAAGCCACCACTAGGTTTTGCTTAATGAGCTGTACCCTTCCAAATGTTCATCAACTGCCTCCATTACTTCCATCATAGATTTAGGGAGTGAGCCTAGGTCACCACAGTGCTAGGATTATTTTGGTTTTTATGATTATTTATCTATTTGAAAATTTTTAACCAGAAAAGGCAATGTGAATCAAAGCTTGTTTCCAAGGTATGGGGTGGGGTGGGGAGGGAATACAGTAATAATGTACAAACAGTATCAATAAAACTATGCAAAGTAATGTTCAAGCAGTGTCCAATTTAACATTGTATAAGTTTAATAACAATGAAAAGAATAAAATGATGGCACTATGAGCAGCTTTGAAGAGGAACTAAAGTGACCAGTGCTGGTGAAGAAATGGTAGTGCAGGATAGTTGGGAGGAATCTTATTCAGACAGTGGTAGAACCCTGGAGAAGGCACAGAAACAGGGGTTATAGGGGATCCAGCAGGGGATGGGCAGGTAAAGGGCTGACAGGAGCAGGTGGGGGGAGGAGTTTCAGCTGGTACCTTAGGCAGACTGAGGAGTGGGAAAGACAGAGAGAGGAGAGGAGAGGAGTATGTTCTAGTAGGAGGAAAGGCAATAGTAGAAGGCTGACTGACTAACAGAGGAGTACAGGTGGGGAATGGAGAAGGTGTAAGGATTCCTAGAACAGAGGGAGTATGAGGCAGAAGAAATGGATGAGAGAAGTGAGGATATGAATCAGGGTAGGGAACCAAACCAGCATTTGGAGATGAAGGAGGTGCAGTGGGGCTGCTGACATTAGGGTAGGGGGAAGGTGGATAGGGATGAGTAGAGGGAGCAGTGGTGAGTTTGGGAAGGGGAGTTGGTACTGTAGCAAAGTGATAAAAGGTCTTACAAAGGGTGTCCAAGTGATGGGGACATAGACCACATCTGCATAGTTGAATACAAGAACCATTGTAATTATCAGCTACTGGAGGACCTGGGGAGACAAGCAATCTTTGTTGTGGTACAAGGCTCTAAGTTTGGGGTACATCTTGAAGTGGATGGCAATGATGCAGGCAAATAATTAAGTCTACTGTCCAGCTACTGTACACACTGAGATTCTTGAAGGAAGAAACCCTTTCAAGAGGGGTACAACTGATGGTGGAGAAGACAGGGAGGAAAAAGAAACTGGCCAGTTCTGGCTGGTGCTAAAGGTCATGGACGCTGTTTTTGTTTTGTGGTGACCCTGTGTTTGATGGAGTGGAAGTAGCACAGGATGTTGTGGTAGTCTTGCTGGAGCAGGTCTTCCACCACCATAGTAAAGAGGCTAGAGATGTAGATAACTGTGTCATTGGCATACATGTGAATATGTGGAGTTGATACAGGCAGATGTGAAGACAGTCAGGAAAATGGAGATGTATATGACCCAGAATGGAGCCATGTTGGAACCAGTCTGAATAGGTAGGGGAGGTGACAGGAGGTCTCCTACCATTAGCAACTTTGTAGCCCATGAGAGAGGAACAAAACCAATCAACGTGGGGAGCTGAAAGGGTGGCAGAGCTCATCTTGTCCAGGAGGACTGGATGTGCCACTGAATCAAAGGCTTTTGCTAGATTGATGAAAAATAGCAACTGTGATGTGCCACTGATCTATCCCAATGAGAATGGAGTCAGTGACCACAGCTGGGCGGCAAAGTCTCTGATGACCCTCCTGCCTTCTCTGTGATTGTGCACAATGAAGGTGCCACATATGTAGTGGTCTTAAAAGTTTATTTGGAGAAATTTCTGGCTGTATTTCCAAAATTCATTCCAACATCGTAGTGCTAAACTGTCAGCCACTTAGTCACTTCACGTAGTCTACAGGAATGACATCTAAAATTTATAGAACATTAGCAGGTTGAAGCCCTTCTTGATGAGTGATAATCTCACTGATTCATGAATTAGGGGACATTATGTACTGAATATAATAATGCACTCTACTGCATGTGAAATAAACTTAGATCCCCCACATGCAGATTTATTTTTTATTTATTTTAAAATGTTTGTTTACTGGGTAAACACAATGAGCCTAAGGCTCTTTTTCATGTGCGACCCAGGTCCAATGTCAGACAGATGTTACATAACAGTTTGACAATACACAATACTCAACAATCAATAAATAAACTAAAATACTTACATTTTAAGAATAACATGTACATTCTAATTGATTAAGAAGGTGCTTACTTAGGAGCTTATTAAAAAGATTATAACTACAGCCACTCTGGATGGACACAGGAAGTTTGTTCCAGGACACAGGAAGTTCATTCCAATTACTTTTCTGCCTTAATTGAAAAGGCATGATGGTACAGAAGCTAACAGCCAGGCATTTGGCATCCACTTGAATATTAGAAAGCCACTTAAGAACAGGCCAAGTAACTCATCTTAAGACATTGGAGAACTACAGAGATCCCCTCCCTACCTGAGCTATATCATTTGATGTCTCACATTGCTCAACTGGACTGTCTATCCCATATAGTTTATAACAAATTGTATCAATATTATCTATGTTGGGCCCCCTATCTGGCATATCTCTCCCCCATGCTGGTATAGGCTGACACCTAATAAAACCCCTTTTTAGATCTAGTCTGTTAGTGAAGACAAGTGACTGTTGGATTTCCGACTCCCTAGGTCTGGAGTCTCATTACTAGATATTGCCTTGTATGTACTCTGTTTTTACTATACTTTATGTGACATTTGCAGATGGACATGAAGTTTGTTGTTAAATCCAGTGCATGAATACTTTTCTCTCAAGTGATAATTGTCCCAGTACAACTCTATGGACATTCAACTTGGACTTCTGTACATCTCTGACTCTGGACTATATAAGTGATACTTATCATCTTGCTGGGATACTTTTTTCTATGATTATCCTGTGGCAGCTTTGTCCCTGTGTAACTATCAGTACTGTTAACTGTAAATACAGCAATGGAACAGAGCTAAACTGTCACATATGTACCACTCTCACGTAAGATATCTTAATTTATGCTTCCTTTTTTCTTTGGTCATTCTTCTTTTACATTTTGGTGTAAACTGCTTTAAAAAGATCATAGTTATGAAGCATAACTGTATTGTTTTAATTGATATGTACCAATAAAAAGTATTAACTGGAAAGGTACATAAGAAATTTACTTAGCCCCACCTTGATAGGAAATACAACATGCACCCTGAGTCACAAAGTCAGCTGCACCAATCATTCAGCTAAAGGAAAATTCCAAAAAAGCTTACAGGTTAAATTGTGCCTTTAGCTTCCCATTACGGCCAACTTCTAACCATTGTCAGCATATATGTTACTGTTACTCTACATCATAAGGCATAGCTATTGCATCATCTTAAAAATGCTATGCAATGACTTTCAAAACTGGAATAGGCAGCAACACTCAACAAACATTGATATAAGAACTACAGTATATGTGTTCCAGGCATGGTAAAACAGATAAACACATTCATACTTCTTTAGCATCATTCTGCTGCATTCCATTTCTTCAAGTTTGCTGGATTCTGAGTCAGCATATCTATAGGCTGCTGATGTAATATGTGGTGCTAATTTTCTGAGCCTGTTAAAATTTATATTATTATTAGCATTGTAATGTTTGTAATTACATTTGGGTTGGTCAGTAACTGCTTTAAAATATGTTTTTCTTTTTTTGTGTGTATTTGTTTATCCTCCTCTGGCCACCTTAACTGCTCCCCCATAGACATTGCATCCTGCTATTGGGGATCTGGCCACCATCCATCTCGACCAGGGCCACTGGCACCCAGTAACCCCTGCAGCTTATCCCCCACAGAGGGGTGGCAGGGAGCCCCCTAACTCCCCACCACAATGGATCCAGTTCGGGTGCCAGTGTCCGGCGATACTCATGGACGGCCATCAAGCCTCAGTAGGTGCCACTTTTTTCCCTTGTTCTGTTCCCCATGAGTCGGAGGGTATGCAATGACACCAGCGCTCATGAGTGTGCACACTTCCCCACGTGCTCTCATCCAGGGGTCTGCCTCCGACTCTGCCCCAGTGAAAGGCATGCATCCCCGACCTCCAGCCTCTGCCAGGGGGCAGTTGGACACCAACTGTTGAGGTCCCACTCCCAAGAGAGGAAGAGCCGTCCATCAGATGCTCGATTCCTCTCCTCCCCCACCAGCCCCCAGTGGCCCGTGCTCGCTCCTGAACCCGGGCCGCCAGTGTGGCACGAGGTGTGGCGTCCAGTGCTTCAACCCTCAGCGCTACCGGCCGGCCTTAAAATATGTTTTAATAGGAGGTTTATGTGTGTTATTTCCTACTAGGAATTTAAAGAAAGACAACTTGCCTTTCTTTTATCAATATTTCAGCTGCCTTTTTCACACTTGCCCAAGAATATGTCTTGAAGAACTAATAGAGTATTCTACTAGGGAATTTGCCTTCCACACATCCAAATAAACAGATGGGAAATTTTTCCACTTGGTTTGGTTCAACTTCTTTATGAAATATATCTGAAGCCAAAAGATGAAATCATTTTTCAGATTAAAAATAGATCGAAAGACACAGTTACAGTATAGTAATGGATTTGGAATGCTTAAATAAACTAAAACATTACAGGTGGTTTAAGCAATTCAAATCCACACATTCTGTAGAATCATATTTGAAAATATTAACAAAACCAACACAAAGGGGCCTTTTTAGAATATTTCATATGGAACTGTATGATTGTTATATATATTTTTCTCAAAAAAGATTAGGCTATTATTCTCCTTTCTCTAAATGCAATACAAATAATGAAGATGATTTAAAACACATTCTGCTACTCTGCCCTTTGTATTCTGTGAGAAGGCTGGAATGGCTATGGGACATACTTGGGGGTCTCGACCGCCATCCTGATCAACTAGTTTTGTATATTTTTAATACTGAAAGTAGGGACATATTGCAGAAAGTTTGTGGATTTCTTGCCACAGTTCATTGGTAAAGCAAGGATAGAAGCATCTGACAAAATGTCTTTCCTCTTTGTCCAATGATATTATTTTATTGGTATGGTAGGAAAGATAGTAAATCTTATATGAAAGACTGCAAAGCAATCAACATTTTAGCTCTTAAGAATTACACTGTTAGAGTTATTATACGTTAAAATTATGTATTGTGATGTGTTCTGATCAACTGTAGTATGTGCTATTATAAGCAAATCTATGTCATGTTGAATTTTAAATGTAACTGATTGATTACTGTTTTTCATTGTTCTCATTTTTGTATTATACAGACTTATTGTCAAACAATACAATTCTTTGTACTTGTACAGTGCAAGTCACATTAAACTGTTCCATCGATGAGTTGGTCTAACATTGTTTAATACAGTCTGCAATGCATTGATAACTCATAATGCTCTATTTTTCAATGCTTAACCAGCTCAAGCACAATGTTTGTAAAATGTTTTTGCAGCTCAGTTGGAATGCATCTGCAGTCCATTCACAGTGTAATGCGGAGCTGCATTTTAACTCTTAAGAAGCAGTTTGTGAAAGGCTTTGTGCTGGATCCAGCAACACTTATGCAACTCAATCAGAAATGCTACATCAACTCATTGGATGAACAGTTTAATGTGACTTGTACTGTACTAGGAATAGTTCAATGTGCTTCCACAGCTTACTGTGGTGTGCTTATGCAACCTGCTGAATAAACTTTGCTGTGGCCATTCACCTCTCTGTGCTTTTGGAGTACCACCCTTTAGGGATGCTGAAGGCAGGAACCCTGGAGGAGGGTCCACCCCTAGAGGAGCCTTGGAAAGGGTTCCTTTAGTCTAAAGGTAGCTTAGGAAAAGCCCCTGAGGAAAGAGGTTAGCTGTTGGAGGAGCAAGTGAGGATGGTTGGGGCAAAGAACAAAGCATGAAGGAAAGGTTTAAATAGGTCAGGCAGGGGTGCATGGTTGTGGCTTCAGCCATTGCTTACAGCCCTTCCAATGTGTTAGCCCTGGTAAAATGATCCTTTAATGTGGAGCAAAGAACAGCTGTGCCATAATCTACAGTAGGTCAATTAAAAACCTATCTAGGAGAAAACACTGGGCTTGCTAGTATATAGAAACTCTAAAAGCTTGTTTACACTATCACACTTGCATCACAACAACCCAAGTGCTTGGGATATGGTTGCTGTGGTGCAAATATGGCAGTGCAGACACTTACCCAATTGTGATAAGTTTTTTAGTTCACTTCTTGCTGAGCTACAGCAATAGAGGGGATGCATTCTGGAGTGAATGGTGCAAGCAGCCATGTACACAGGCTGCACCTCTTGCTCCAACATTGAGAGGCAGTCTTTTGGGTGCATTGGACTGATGAGGGTGTAAATGGAATACCTGCCCATTGAACTCACAGCCTCTCTCAGCATGACTTGTATCAGTGCTGAGAGGGGTTGTGTAGATGTGCATTCTGAGATTGAAGCTGTACTGGAGCAGGCTTCAAGTAAGAATGCAGCCGCTGTTCAAACATGGCTAATGTAACATTTCAAAACAGCATTTCTTCTCCCACCCCAATAAGGTGTATGAGCACAGCAGTCTGATACATGGCCATATGACAAATGCCTTTCACCACACCAGACAGTTGAAGAGTCTACAGGCCCTCCAGCAACGTGCCACTCTTCCTAACATCTGTACAGGATAAAGCCTTCCCCCTGACCAAATGGTTAATTACCTTTTTAACTCATATGATGAAAATGTTTTGAACAAAGTATGCAGTTTTCTGTCATTAGTTCACTTATAGTGATGAGGAATAATATTTAAGATGGAAATAGTGTTAGACTTCTAGTATACAGTAAGTTTTAGAAATAAGGAGGATGCAATTTTGAATTGTCAATTGTATTTCAAATATTGAAAAGGTACATTTTTTTAAATAATGTTTTAAGATCTGTAATACAGCACTTATGGAATGTAACTGTGTATATTTGTTTTTAAATGTTGTATGTATTATGGTTTGGGGGAAAAAAGGATAAAGCCAACATTAAATGGAAGGCAATGAGTACAAATGCCCGTAGTCTGGGAAACAAGCTTCCTGAGCTAGTAGCCTTGATGGAAGATGAACACTTGGATATTGTGGCAGTCACAGAAACATGGTACATGGGGAACCATGACTGGGATGTCAACATACCAGGGTACACAGTCTACAGAAGGGACAGGGAGGGGAAAAGAGGAGGTGGAGTAGCTCTATACATAAGGGAAGGGATCAAAGCTACAGAACTAAAAAGTAAAGGGGGAGAACAAGAGGCACTCTGGGTCACCTTGGAGACAGGGAATGGCATCACAATCTGCACAGGGGTTGTATACAGACTCCCATCTCAATGGGAGGAAATGGACAAGAAAATGATAGAGGACATTCTCAAAATGGCTGAAAAAGGGGAGATACTGTTAATGGGGGACCTGAATATGCCAGATGTTAACTGGATGACATGTACTGCAGCCACATCCTAGAGCAGGGTAATTCTCGATGCCCTGAAGGGGGCAGGCCTTAGACAGCTAGTGTTGGAACACACTCGGGAGGAAGCAATACTAGACCTGGTACTCTCAAATGGAGAGGATCACAAATTTAGAAGTTGGTAGACATCTGGGAACAAACACTGCACAGTGTGCTTACAATAAGCACAACCATGGAGACAAGCCATACAAAAACAAGCATACTGGACTTTAGAAGGGCTGACTTTGGCAAAATGGGTGAATACCTGAAATACACTAGTGAATGGGCAAAAAGGAGGGGTGGAAGAACAATGGAGAAAAATCAAAACTGCCATCATAGAGGCAACACGTCTTTGTGAGAAACAGAAAAAGAAAACAAAGCGGAGTAAAAAAACACTATGGTTCTCAAAAGAGGTGGCAGGGAAGGTTAAGGAGAAAAAGGCTGCATTCAAAAAGTATAAGGCATCACAGAAGGAGCACGACAGGGAACTGTATCAAGTACAGCAGAAAGAAGTGGGGAAGGCAGTCAGAATAGCAAAAGCCCAAACTGAGGAAAAAATAGCCAAGTCAGTTAAGAAGGGGGATAAAACCTTTTATAGGTACATTAGGGAGCATAGAAAGGTTAAGGGAGGAATAGTGAAGATTAATAAGGGAGAGGGAGGTGGGCACAGGAGACAGTGAAAAGGCAGAGATACTGAATGAATACTTTGCTCAGTATTCACAAAAGAAGATGAGGAGGAGTTACCTAAGCCAGACAATAGAAGCACTCTGGGTAGGAGGTTGGACAGTCCATTTACAGAAGAAAGAGTCCTGAAAGAACTCCTAAAACTCAAAGTGGACAAAGCAATGGGGCCTGATGGGATTCACCCCAGAATCCTAAAAGAACTAAGGGAGGACCTAGTGACACCACTGACCACACTTTTTAACAAATCATGGGAGGATGGGGTGGTACCTGAGGACTGGAGGAGGGCAGATGTGATTCCCCTTCACAAAAGTGGGAGCAAGGCAGAAGCAGGAAACTACAGACCTGTAAGTTTGACCTCAGTGGTAGGGAAAATGATGGACTCACTTCTGAAAGAAAGAATTGTTGAGCACCTAGAGGCCAGCGAGGCACAGGACCCAAAGCAGCATGTTTATAGCAGGAAGGTCATGTCAGATGAATCTAATAGATTTCTTTGACTGGGTGGCCAAAGTAATAGACAAGGGAGGGGCTGTGGATATGGTCTACCTAGACTTTAGCAAGGCATTTGACATAGTCCCGCATAAAAGATTAATAATCAAGTTAGCCAGCTTTGGAGTGGGTCCCAGGGCGGTAGCCTGGGTTGCAAACTGGCTGCACAACAAGACACAGAAGGTAATGGTGAGTGGCACACATTCCGAAGAAAGGGGGGTCACTAGTGGAGTACCTCAGGGCTCAGTACTGGGTCCAGTCCTCTTTAACATCTTTATAGGTGACATTGCAGAGGGTCTGGAGGGAAAGGTATGCCTCTTTGCAGATGATACAAAGATCTGTAACAGAGTTGATACACAGGGGGTAGAAAGGATGAGAAGGGACTTGGCAAGGTTGGAGGAATGGTCAGACATATGGCAACTTAGATTCAATGCAAAGGAGTGCAAAGTAATGCACCTGGGAAACAAAAACCCAGGAGAAGAGTACACAATAGCAGGGGAGGTACTAACAACAACAAAATGGAACAGGACTTGGGGGTAGTCATATCGGATGATCTAAAGGTGGGTAAGCAATGTGAGAAGTCAGTGAGGAGAGCCAGGGGGATACTGGGATGCATAGGAAGGGGCATCACAAGTAGAAAAAGGGAAGTGGTTATCCCTCTGTACAGACAGTTGGTGAGACCCCATCTGGAGTACTGTGTGCAGTTTTGGAGACCTCATCTACACAAGGACATAGACAGGATGGAAGCAGTCCAGAGGAGGGCAACTAAAATGGTGCAGGGTCTGCATCAGAAATCATATGAAGAGAGACTGAGAGAGCTTAATATGTATACCCTTGATGAAAGGAGGGACGGGGGACATGATAGAAATGTTCAAGTACCTCAAGGGAATCAACAAAGTCCAGGAGGGTAGCATCTTTCAGAAAAAGAGATGTGTAAGAACAAGGGGACACAATTTAAAGATAGAGGGGGGACAGCTCAGGGGTAATGTGAGGAAATCTTTTTTCACAGAGAGAGTGGTGGATGCGTGGAACTGCCTTCCTGGCGAGGTTGTTGGGGCCAGAACAGTGGGGGAATTCAAACATGCATGGGACAGACACAAGGCAATTGTAGTGGGGGGTGGCAGGAAGTAGGCTGTTGGTTAACTAGAATCTGCAGCTTATCCAGTAGGTAGGGAAATTGGCAGACTGGGTGGGCCAAGTGGTCCTTATCTGCCATCAAAGTCTATGGTTCTATGTTTGTGAAGGCTTATAGCTGAACAATAAACTGATTGATTGACAGGATAAAGTGATCAATTGAAACGCTTTTGTGCATTAATGGAATTGAATATGGCAAAACCACAATCAATTCAGCTTATTATGCTAGGACCAAAACTCTTTAACATCTATGTTAGTGACCTAGTGAAGGGTCTGGAGGGATGGGTGTGCCTGGTCGCAGACGATACATAGGTCTGCAATAGGGTGGATTCACCTAGTAGGGTGCAAGCCATGAGGCGGGACCTGGAGAGCCTGGAGAGGTGGTCTGACACCTGGAAATTGAAGTTTAATGCACAAAAGTGCTCACTGATGCACCTGGGGAAGAGGAATAGGAGGAAAACTTACTCCCTTGGGGGGGTGATTAAGGAAAAGGAAACGGATAGAGAGCTGGGGATTATGGTATCGCTTTACCTCAAGGTGGGCAGCCAGTGTAGCAGAGCGGTGGGAAAGGCAAATGGAATGTTGACTTGCATTATGAGGGGTTTTAATAGCAGGGAGAGGGAGGTGATAATGCCATTATACAGAAGCATCATCAGGCCGCATCTGGAGTAAGTGGTGCAGTTCTGGAGGTCTCACCTATTAAGAGATGTTGAGTTGATGGAAAGGGTATAGAGAAGGGCAACCAAAATGGTACAAGGGATGCAGGTTGTACCCTATGAGAGAAGATTGAGAGGGCTGAATTTGTACCCTCTGGAGACAAGAGGGAGAGGGGGGACATGATTGAGACTTTTAAGTATCTTAAGGGAATAAATAAGGTGGAGGTTGATAGCTTGTTCAAACTGAAGAAGGGAGTGAACATGAGGGGACATAGCCTCAAACTGGAAGGTGAGCAATACAGAGGTAATGTCAGGGGGCAGTTTTTCATGGAGAGGGTGGTGGTGGACTGGAACAAGCTGACGGAGGAGGTAGTGGCAGCTGAAACAGTGGAGGGATTCAAGAGGGCTTGGGATAGATTTAAGCGGTTGGGAAAAGAGAGTGGAAGCATAACAGAAGGGGGAGGTAGGGTGTTGGGCAGACTAGATGGGCTGTGGGGCCTTCCTCTGCTGTCACATTTCTGTGTATCTGTGTGTATCTGTGTGTATTATCTATCAGTTTCTTTCAATAGGCACAGAGAGTGAAACAAAGTCACTACAAACATCAGCAATGTGACAATCTCCCTCAGTTCTTCATAGCTGAAAGATATTAGCACCACAAATTATATCACTGGGCTAGAGACTTGCTGATAACAACAGGGAACAGCAAGTCTTAGAATCCCACAATGTGGGTGAAGCACAGCACACAGCACATGCCTAAACATGGTGAGAAATGGTAGATTTTCATATAAAATGCCAGGCAGACACTGTTTTTAGAACTACGTAATAAATGGTGCTGACAGTTTAAGTTCTGAAAATGTCATTGCACATGACCTTTAAATCTAGATGATGTTACTCACAGACTGCTTTTAACACATACACCACCCCTTTTCATGACATTACTGCTGAAGATATGTTTGAACATACAGGACAGTATTTTTAGAGAGTGGTTCAGGGCTTGTGTCCAGCTGTGCGCCACAACACTTTGGTTCTGGAGATGTGCCACTGCCAAACCCGTCACTGCAACTGAACCCAATTTTACATTCTCTGGTGCAGTTGTAACAGTTTATACAAATTACAGAAGATTGCTCTAAATATCTGGTGCAAGCTCCATAAAAATGGGCAATAAGATTGTCACACGTTAGACCAGAAAAAACAAAAATCAGACCAGACAATCCTCCTGACGTCATTTCACCTGCCGGCTTGATAAACCTGTCAGGCAAGATGAAGTCAGGAGGATTTTCTGTCCTATAACATGCTGTCTGCTATGTAAATCCTCATCAGTTCTGGCAAATAAATCTTGAACTAAAGAAGTGAACTGTTGCCTGAGACCTTTGTGTGGGGGATTGGTGTGCTGTGTCTACTGGGTTTTTTGTCTCTCCCTTTTGTCACATAGCACCCAGCGCTCTGGGTGGCTCTTGTGATTTTGCTGTTAGACCAGAAAATGTCGGTCTAACTTTCAGCAGTTGCCACAAGGCATAGAAAATCCTGTTAGACCATTGCAAACCCCATGTGCCATATCGTCAGCACACCGGAGCTTGTAGTGATCTAAGGCTTTTAGAAATCCTGCCAAACTATACTGTTTATTCCTAGGGCTATGCAAAGTAAACTTCCATTGGTTGAATTTTGGCAAAAGTCAGAATTTCACTTCTCCAAAATTTCAGAATGCACTTTGGCAACTTTTGTGGAAATTCTGACTAGGAACAGTGGAATAAATGTATGCATTGCAGAGTATTGTATTAAACTGCACAAAAATCATCTGCAGAACTAATCACTGTCAGCGGTCAGTTTGACAGAATTCTTTTCTGCACTTTAACACATTAATCCACAAGTCATGCATTCAGTCCACAGTTCAGTGTGTCACTGAACTGCAGAATAAATGCATGAACTGTGAATTAGTTAATTATACTGCTGAGAGAAATTCCACAGAACTGATCACTGAACTGTGAAATAATTACATGTATTTTGAAATACTCCATTAAGCTGCAGAATAAAATTCCTCAGAACTGTCATTACACAGTTCAAGTGTATTATTCCACAGTTCAGACAAAACATTACACAGAACAGGACAAAAATTTGCCAAACACATTCAGAAGATTCTGATCTTGCCAATAGCAGAAGTTCAGCAAATTTCATGAAATTTACAAAAATTCACAAGAGTACTGTGAAAGTGGAATCTGGAACTTTCTCCCTGCTCTATTTATGCCACTGACTAAGGCAGTTTACCATTGCAATACTGAAAATCCTAATGAGTGTTTTGTTTTGCAGATTTTTCTTGCAGAAAGAACTAAAGGAACTGATTATCATTACTGGATTGGATTGACAGACCAAGAGGATGAAGGAAAGTGGCGATGGGTGGATGGCACAAGTTATGAAGCATCACCAAAGTATGTTTTTTGTGCGGCTGTGATATATGAATTTTCACAAGAAATATAGGATAGAGTATGGCTCCTGATGCACAACAAGTTGACCTCAAGAGCGCAGCTCGAGAGGTCTAACAGTCGCCATAGTTACTATGAAGTTGGAGATTAGCCTTGTTATGCATTGGGAGCCATACATTGTTCTATACAGTGTACGGAGCACAGCTTGTTCATTAAGAGGAAAAAAACACAGTACAATAAATGAAAGAAGGGACAAAAAAAAAACAGAATGCAGGCAAGAAAAGAGGTGCTTACTTGCTGTACAGCAGTCAGGAATGATCTGATCTCATGCTTCTAGTGGTTAAATGTTTAATGAGCTCACCCCCCACCCCACAATCAGGCACCATACTAACAATGCAAAACAAAACACAGGATGTATATGGTCCACTAGCCTGTAACCCCTGACACTGCCTTGCGCAACTCCGACCCACATTTCATTACGCTATCACAGCTACCTAGCAGTAAACAAGGGGGGAAAACACGATGGACATCGCTGTACAGAGGTATGTGAATACAATTAACCAGCTCACTCATTATGTGCTTACTGAAACATTGTTTTAAAAACAATATGTTGCTTGTTTGTGTTTAGTGATGAGCATGTGACTCAACTGATCACTGTTTTGAAACTCACGGGCATGCAAGTATGATGTACCTAGTGCAGCAGAATGAAAAGTCATTCTGCTGCACTACGGACATCACTACTGCAGCCGAACAATGTTTTACGCTACATTGAAATCCATCATTAACAGCGCCTCTCCTTACACTGTAAATAAATTCAGAAAAATGAATGTCATTGTCCTTGACAGAGAAAAACTAACATTGTCTGGAATGTTGATCCCAGCAATTTAGGGAATTATTACTTCAATGGAGGCTTTTAAGAGGAACCTGAAGACCTACCTGTTTAGACAGGTATTTGTTATAAGTGAGGCAAGCTAGTCTACCTCCAGTAGTCTGATGCCACTATCTTTTGTTTATTGCTGCTATTTAATGATTTATTTATTATTCATTTTTCAAAGATGTAATTATAACTATTTTATGATTTTATCTTGGTAAGCTCCCTGTACCCCAGGGAAAGGGCACTCAACAAATGAAACTACTGCTACTACTTATATTTTTTGGCAAACAAATCATAGCAGGTTTGAAGTGGCATAGCTACATGAGGCACACATTCCATTGCTATGGTTTACACATATAAAATAGTGGATGGGTGACCATCTACAATAAGGCTGTGTTTCCATCAGGGGAGTTGATGATATCATACAGACCTTGAGAGCGGAGCTTGAGAAGTCCATATGATGTCATCAACAGCCTTAGTTGGGGATGGTCACCCATCCACTGTTTTTTATAGTATATAGTTGCCCATGCATTCTTTTTTTTTTGGTTGTTACTGTTGGTGGTTTCTGGTGCAGCTCTCACTCCCACTCTCTTCAGCTTTTCTGATATGTGCCGCACAGTCTGGCTTATCAGACTTTAAGTGACTCTGACCATGTCAGAGATGAGAATTCCTGTGTGGTGATTATGACAGGGCATTTCAGAGGTATACATTTATGGTGAGGATTATTTTAGAATAGTATGATGTAGTTTTTGTTCCCTTGGACTGCAGTGTTCAAGAGTTCAACAAAAATGGATTATGAAAACAATATGTGTTCTTTATGAGAATACAACCAACGTCATGCAGTTTTAAACTGGTACTGACCCCCAAAATATACTGTACATCAAAAAAAAAAACACTGAGTTTACTGAAAGGCCAGTAAAGATGGAACAATAACAGGATGTGAATAGTTTGAAACAGCGCTTACAGAAAACACAAACTTGGAGGCACAAAGCAGTTATACTTTCTTTTATCAGTCTTGGAGTGAGGCAGATTAGATATGTTATTAAAATACATATGTATGTATTGATATATTACAACTAGTGCCGTGCGGAATGTGGAACTGTGCTGGCAAAAATAACACAGAACTGCCATTCTGCCGGTGGAATTTCTGATGAAATTTCACTGGTTCTTCCATGGAATTCAGCCTGCTGTGATCTGTGGAACAATATTCCATGAAACATCATTATTTCTGTGGAAAATCACTCTGCAACCATTTTTGCAGAAAATATTTTGATCCCCAGAATAAAAGACAGTATCCACCACTTAAGTCATCAGCGGATAGTGCGGGCAGTCGCTTTTAATGGGCAACTTGATGAATCCATTTGCCATTCTGATTGAATGCAATGTAAAAATAATAGCTGTAATACAGATGTTGTATGCCCACTATTTCATCCGTTCCTGTGTAATTAACATCAGCTTGAACTTGCTCACTGACAGCTTATTTGCTTAATTGCTTAAGCGTGCTCCCTGAAGTACTGTACTGATTGGTTTCAGCTTACCTCCCACTCACATAAATAACACCTCTTCTGGCAATTCTCAGTCAATTAGTTGTGTATTCACAGCAATGGCAACAGGAGGCACAAAGCATAAAGCTCTTTCACTAGCTGAGAAAGTAGATTTGCTCAGTAAAATAGAAAACCTACCATGTTCTTGAGGCACTTGACTCTGGCACTGAGCTGACAGCATGTCAATGTGTAAAAAACATTACACTTCTTGACTCTGTCCAGCTGCTGAACAGTTTGTGGGACATCGTCAGTCAAACCAGGATCCAGAATTGCTTTAGAAAAGCAGGATTCTGAAAAGACAATCTGCCTGAAGACAGTGATGAAGAAGCAAGTGATGTTATTGAACCTCCACCTGGATTAACAAATGCTGAATTCACTGAGCTGTGTCACCTAGGTTGCAATCTACAGGAACAGCCAATCGACGACACTGATGCTTTGGTGTCGGCTATATGTTCTGCCAAGAATATGGAGGAATCGGAAGAAGAAGACATTGGAGAAGAAGATGCTTTGGAAACCATGGTCTTGCACAGCGATGTGCAAGCTGTGCTGCTCACTTTAAGGAGATCTGTGGAGCAGAACAAGAATCTGGTTCCAAACTGGAAGTTGCTTGCAACTACAGAGAAGATGTGGCGACTTTATTGTGAGGCTAATTCTGTCCAGAAGCAGATCACTGACTGCTTCAATGGAGGGGCTGTATCACAGTAGGAAAACACTAACCATGACCTTTTTTTGAATTTCTGCTTGTACTGCATTTGCCTTTTGCTGTTAAACAAATACTGTAATCACCTACTGTATTTTAATTTTCACAGTTAAATGAATAAAGTTTGAATTACATAAGAAAATATAGTCGGTGTATTACTCGCACGCTACACATACTTTTCCAGCATTGTGATCAAAAGAAAAGTCTACTTCGGTTACTGCGTCCATTCTGTATAGTGAGCAGAACGGAAGATGATGATTGCGCCAGTAGTAAGTGGATGTGGAAATGTTGCAGAAAAATTCATTCCACATTTGTCTACCATGGAATTCTGCCATTCCATTGCCAGTGAAATTTGATGGGATTTCAGCAGAATTTCAAAACTTCTGTGAAATTTCATTCTGCTGGAATTGAAAAATTCCACACAGCAGTAATTAACACAGTTTCAACAGTTCTTAAATGTATTAAAAACCACATTAGTGAATTTTTGTACCTCAAGACCCAAAACCTTGATGGGATTTCAGCAGAATTTCAAAACTTCTGTGAAATTTCATTCTGCTGGAATTGAAAAATTCCACACAGCAGTAATTAACACAGTTTCAACAGTTCTTAAATGTATTAAAAACCACATTAGTGAATTTTTGTACCTCAAGACCCAAAACCTTTATCAATATAATGTATCTATGACTTTCATGTACATCAGTGCCATGTGACTGAGTTTGCATCTATGCATGCTGCCAATGTTTCATCAGTTCCAATTGTACAGTATTTGTATTAACACTGAGCTGTTGCATGTGCTTCAGTACTAGCTGTTAAGTGTGTTTTAATTACCAGCTGCTGACTGTATTTTCCCTGATGATGACTACATGCCAGTGTCACATCAATGCTAGATGTTTAGTAGGCATCAGTGTCAGCTGTTGAATGTACATTAATGCCAACTGATGAATATGCAAGTGCTAGCTGATGAGTGTGCATCACTGCCAGTTAAGTGTGCAACTATGCTAGCTATTGAGTGTGCAAGAGTGCTGCCTGTTTACTGCATTAGTGGCATCCATTTATGTTGAATAATTTCTAGCTAATGATTGTGCATCATCACCTGCTATTCACCATTGCTTTCTGCTGGTTCTTGAGAGTGCATCAATGCCATGCTCTTCAGTGTACATTAATGCCAGTCATTGAGTGTGCATCAATGCCAGTCATTGAGTGTGCATCAATGACAACTACTGAGTGTGTTTTAACTTAGGTTGTTGAGTCTGTTTCAATAGCATTTCTGTAGTGTGCATCAATGCAGCTTTTTAGTGTGCCTCCATGTAGTTTGTTTCCTGTGCATAGGTTTCATCTGTTGAGTGCATAGCAGTTCGGAATTATTGAGTGTGCATCAGTGGAGTATGCATCAATAATAAAAACTGCTGACTCTGCATCATTTCAAATGGTTAAGTGGGCATGAATGCCAAACTGTTGAATTCGACATAGTGCTATACCATTGAATTTGCATCAATGTCAACCTGTCTAGTGTGAATTTGTATCAAACCGTTGAATGTGCATCTGTGCCATACTACTGAGAGTGCATCAATGCCAAGTTGTGAAGTGTGTGTCAGTGCCAAACTGTTCATTGTGCATCAGTATAAAACTGTAAAGTGTGCATGAATATCATACCATCAAGTGTGCATCAATGCCAAACTGTTGAGTGGATATGAATGCCAAACTGTTAAATGTGAGTCAATGCCAAACTGTTAAGAGTGCATCAATGCCAAACTGTTAAATATTAATCAATGCCAATCCACCAAACTGTTGGTACTGCATCAGTGCAAAACTATTAATTGTTCATCAGTGCCAAACTGTTCAGTGTGCATCAATGCCAAATTGGAAGCCATTGGCAAGATAGCAGAAAAGGGGAGGTGCTGGTGTTGGGTGACTTCAACCTGCCAGATATGAATTGGAACCTCCCAGCAGCAGCTTTAGCTAAAGGCAGGGGCATCCTGGAAACTCTGCAGGGGGCATTCCTCAGGCAGCTAGTCAGTGAACCCAACTTGTGATGGGGCAATACTGGACCTGGTACTCAGTAATAGGAATGGTGTTGCAGACGTCAAGGTGGGAGGCCATGTGGGGACCAGTGCTCACTGTACAGTATGGTTCAATATAAGGATGACTGTGGAAACAACCCACACAAGGCTGAGGGTCCTGGACTTCAGGAGGGCAGATTTTAAAATGATCCATGAATGCTTCAGGAATGCCCTAGAAGGAGTAGGTGACCTGGGTGAAGTGGTGGAACAGTGGGTGAAGATAAAAGGGAGTATAGTAAAAGCAACACACCTATGAATCAAACAAATGAACAAAAGCAAGAGGGAAAATAGACTATTATTGTTGTCAAAAGAGGTGGTTGAAAAGGTAAAAGCTAAATGGGTAGCATTCAGAAGGTGAAAGGAGATGCAGAGGAAGGGGGATAGGGAGGTGTGTTGGGGGAAACAATGGGAAGCAGGGAAAGCAGAAAGGAGTGCAAAGGCACAAACTGAAGAGAGAATAGCCCGGGAGGTAATGAAAGGGGACAGAACATTGTTTTAGATATGTAAGTGAAAAGAGGAAGACCAGGGGTGGGACTGTAAGGCTAAAAAGAGAAAGGAGGTCTGTGCAGAGAGGGACCAGGAAAATGCAAGCATCCTGAACAAATACTTTTGTTCATACTAAGAAAAGAGCAAGAGCGAGAAGACAGAAACCCATAATGCTCTTATACTAATCCATTATGTAGATGGAAAGATCATATCCACTACTTATCAAGACATCTAGACGATGCTTAAAAATACTTCTAGTTTCACTAATAATGACTAGGAGAAGTATTGTTCAGTGTTCACAGATGAAGAAGAAGGGCAGGGGCCACAAAAATGTAGTAAAAGATGTGGAGGGAAAGAGGTGAACTCTAGTCATTTTATTGGAGGAGAGAGTCCTGAAGGAACTTTCTAATCTGGAGTTGGAAAAAGCAATGGGGCCAGATAGGGTGCAACCAAGGGTATTGAAGGAGCATAGGGAGATACAGCCTGCACCATTATCAGTTCTATTTAAAGCTCACTGGAAACAAGAGTTGCTTTGGAGGACTGGAGGAGGGAAGATGTAGTCCCACTACATAAAGGTAGTAGCAAGGAGGAGGCTGGCAATGATAGGCCAGTCAGCCTGACATTGACGGTAGAAATGTTAATGGAATCACTGCTGAAGGAAATGATTGTGGAATATCTTGAATCCAGTGGGTTACAATACCAAATGCAGCATGATTTCACAAGGGAAGAGGTCATGTCAAATGAATTTGATAGATTTCTTTGAATGGGTTACCAAGGAACTAGATCAGGGTGGAGTGGTGGATGATGTGACCTACTCAGATTTCAATAAAGCATTCAACACCATTCCATTTACAGTAGTAGACTAGTAAACAATCTGGGTAGCTTAGGAGGGATCCAAGCTAGTAAACTGGATAAGAAATGAGTTAGGGAACAGGCGACAGAGGATGGTGGTAAATGGAGTTCTCACCAAGGAAGGGAGGGAGGGTAACCAGTGGGGTGCCTCAAGGATCAGTGCTCAGACTGGTCCTCTTTAATGTTTTTGTAAGTGACACTACAGTGGAGCTTTAAGGGAAGGTGTGCCTCTTTGCAGATGACACCAAAACCTGCAATAGTGTGGACACTGCAGGAGAGGGGTGTGAAAAGGATGAGAAGAGACCAGAAAAAACTAACCGAGTGGTCAAGGGTATGGCAGCTTGGTTTCAATCTGAAAAAAGTCCAGAATAATACACTTAGGGTATAGAAAGACAGGGGAGGAGTACAACATGGTTGAAGTGGTATTGGTGTCCACCAAACAGGAAAGAGACCAGGTGTAATCATATCAGATGACCATAAGGTGGCAAGGCAGTGGGGAGAGCACATGAGATGTTTGGGTACATAGAGAGGGATATCATGAGCAGAAAGAGGGATGTGGTGTTATCTCTGTAAAGACCACTGGTAAGACCTATAGAGTATTGTGTCCCGTTCTGGTGACTACATCTCTGGAAGGATATAGATAGAGTGGAGGCAGTCCATGGGAGGTCAACTAAAATGGTGCAGGGTCTGCATCAAAAGCCTTGAGGGGAGACTAAAGGACTTCAGTATGTACAGTCTGTAACAGAGGAGACAGAGGGGAAATATGATAAAGACCTTTACATCCCACCTCAAGTACTGTGCCCAGTTCTGGGGACCATAAACTTAATTCACAAAGATCAACACAAGTTGCACCAACAGCAGCTTGTGCCGATCATTGGTACACCAGAGATTGTGCACCTGATTCATGAGATAGTGGTGTCCCAGAGCCAAATGTTGCCGTGCATCAATGGCAAGGTGCTTAGGAGATCTTTGCTTTGGTAGGGCAGCATCATTGCTCAGTAATGGGAACCGACCTGGAGGCTGGCAGTGTCAGGTGGGGTGGGATTGGGTTTGGAGAGGGCAGATAAGGAATGAATGGGTGCCAAGAAGGGTGGCAACAGGTCCACAAAGGGGACATTGCAGGATGCAACCACGCCTGTGCCATCCATGGGGGGGCAGTCACCATATGTTATCCACCAATGGGGGAATGTGGGCAAGATACCAATGGGTGTGAGTGCTCTGGGTGCTGTTGCAGCATAGGATATAACAAGTGGGTAGCATCACAGGTTCCCCCCCGCCAAGGCTCCATGGGTGGCATAAGGGCCCTTAGACCACCTGTTGGCTGGTCTCATCCCAGTGGGTCCTGCTGGCTGTTGGATTCCCATTTAAGGAGGATGTTGCAACTAGCATCTGCCACAAGCCCCCAACACCCTCTTGCACCCCAACCTGACAAAAAGTATGTTGCATGGCTGATCTGGAATAGGGGGTCCTCTTTGTGCCACAGCTGCCCTTTCAGGATCGCAAACCCCGCAAGTTGTAATGTACTATGCCCCTTGCATTACTTCTGTTTGATTAAGGAACCTTGCATCACAATTGCAGTTTCAAGAGTCAAGCCCCATATCTCAGGGAGGACATAGACAGGGTAGAAGGTGTTCGGGGGAGGGCAACAAAAATGGTGCAATGGCTGCATCAAAAGCCCTATGAGGATAAACTGAGGGATCTCAATATCTACACCCTGGAAGAGTGGAGGGAGGCATGATAGAAATCTGCAAACATACTTTACAGAGGCAGCAGGGGAGTATTTTTCAGAAGAAAAGATACTAAAAAACAAGGGGACATGCTATGAAGCTGGAGGGGGTAGATTCCGAAGAGATGTGAGGAAGTACTTCTTCACAGAAAGAGTGATAGCTTCTTTGAACAGCCTTTCAGTGGATGAGGTGGGTCAAAACACAGTAGGGGGTGTTCAAGAATGCATGGGATAAGCACAATGTAATCATATAGGAAAGGAAAGGGGGGGGACAAAGAGTTGCAGATTAGGCATGGTCTGATGTAATAGTGTAGATAGGGAGAAATGGGCAGACTGGATGGGCCAAGTGATCTTTATCTGTTATCGAATTCTATGTTTCTGTTTCTATTTTGAGTGGGCATGAATGCCAACTTGTTAAATGTACATCAGTGCCAAACTTTTGAGAATGCATCGATGCCAAACTGTTGTGTACACATCAGTGACAAACTGTTGAGAATGCATCGGTGACAAACTGTTGGATTTGCATAAAAGGCCATTATAAAATGAGTTAGGAATTTTCACCTTCTACTGTAAGTCATCAAAAGGATAATGAAGCCACATGTTTAAAGAGTGATGACCAAGGGTTTGTACTGGTTTTCATAGCCAGGATGCAGCATACTTAAATATTCATGATACTCAGAATTAAAAACACACCTTTTTGGCAACCATCCTGAATGGAGAAAACTAAATAATCTCCTACTTTGTGAGGGCTAAAGTCCAATGCTCTATGTGGGGGAACAGCTCCTCCCACATCCCCAAAATAAGCCAGTCTCCCATGGCAGTTCCCCATTTAGCATGTTATGAAACACTCCCCTGTCGCAAGCGCTGGGATTCTGTGTGGCTCATGGGCTGAGCGTCCTCTCCTTTCCCTCTTCCTCCCATGCTGAGTTCTCTCTCACTCTGCCCCTCCTATCCTCCAGTGTTTATCCTGTTTCTCTTCCCCACCCTTTCTCTTTTTTTATCATATAATATTTTATTGAGAGATTCTGAGTATTTTGTACAGTAGAAAGTAAGCAGAACAGCCAACCGATTACTGAGTATGGTACATCTCCAAAAGGCACAATAGTAATAAAAGTTATCCTTCATTGGGCAAACTCTCACTGAAAGTCATAAATGGCAGAATATTCACATTATCCATAGTGCAATTATCTTAACGATACAGTGCTTTCTAGGAGAACAATACAAAGAAAGTAAGAGAGCCCTAAATAAAGGCAAATGCTTATATCTTGTGACAAGTGCCTAGTTTCTCATGGCATATCTATAGATTAAGTAAGAGAACTGCATGCAGCCCATTAAATAGGAGGGTTAGAGGGTGGCTCCAGGATTTTACAGAAAGGGAAGCAAAGATATGGTTCCCATTTCTGATAGTAATGGTGAAGATTACCCCTATGAAAGTGAGAGAGCCTTTCAAAAAGAGAGAGCTTGGCCAAAGCTGCATGCCAGGAGGTGCGAGTAGGGATAACTGGCTGGTGCCAATACTTAAAGAGAAGGTGTTTAACCTCCAAGATAGCTACCAAGGTCCAGTCCTTGAGGGGTTTAGGTAGTTGATTCAAGGAGGTAGTGTCCCCCAAACATAGTTTAACATCGGCCAGAACAATTGATTGCTTAAGAACTAAGGAAATATCCGAGGCAACCATCTTCCAGAAAGTTAAAAAATTAGGACAGGACCATAAAATATGAAGAATGTGTGCCTCCACCTGAGAGCAGTGCCAGCATTTATTATGGCTAAGCAAGCCACGGGAGTGGAGAACTACTGGTGTATGGTGCCACTACAATAGAGTTTTTAACTATAAAAATCGACTATCGATGTCGCTATATGTACGATATATACTCTTAAGGTAGGAGGTCCACTGGTTATCGGAGATGGAGGAGCCAGTATATAGGTTCCCATTTGTTTTTACAGGACAAGGTTGCATTGGATTGTGAGTCTTTCCAGGAGCTATAGAAGCGACCCATAACCCCTTGGGTCGAGGAAAGAAGGTGCAAACCAGCTAACCATGTCCATTGTGTGACCTCCTGGGATATGAGAAGAAGGGGGGTGTAAAACACTGTGAATTTGTAAATATCTCCAAAAGTCTTTGTGTGGTAGGGAAAAGTGCCTTTGTAATTGATCAAATGGAAGCAGTGAGTATGTGCCTGAAGGAGAGAGGTCCTGTATGACCTGAATTCCCGCTTTGTGCCAGGAGGGCCAGCATATTGATGCCCCATCAATTTGGATAAGGTTATTGCACCATAAAGAAGCATACTATATAGGAAGGTTCCTTGACTGTCTAGGCAAATGAGATTTGGCCCTGAGGCACTTCCAAGAGCGGGCTGTGCACAACACTGTGGGTGAGAGAGAGTGAGGCAAGAGTGCCTGTGAAGAGAGAAGGGTATATAGGGGTATTGCACTGGACAGTTCAGTTTCTAATTGGACCCATATCGGGGAGTCCATAGCATTAGGCACAAACCACTTAGTTGCCTGTGCAGCTATACATGATAAATGATAGCCAAAGAACCAGGGTGCATTAAGGCCTCCATGAGACCAGTGTGCCTTCAGTTTATGCTTATTCCATCGAAGCGTCTGAGAATCCCATAAGAAGTTGGCCGTTAGTTTCTCTAAAGAGGTGAAAAGCTTGGGCGATAGAGAGATGGGAAGATTGTTTAGAAAGTACATAACACGAGGGAGCAAGAGCATGTGAATAGCTGCTATCTTATCTGGCAGGGAGAGTTGCAACTTACGCCACCTCTCAACTTCTACAGTTAGTTGTGCTAACAATGAGGAAAAATTGACAGATTCAAATGCCTGCCAGGCTGTTGGTATACAAACACTAAGATAATTGAACCCAGTATTCACCCAGGTCAGATTAGTTCCTTGAATGCAGGCCTTGGTACAGTGATTATTTAAGGGGGCCAGGGTGTTTTTTTTTTATTAATACGGAGGCCAGAAATTACTCCAAATTCATTTAAGATTTGAAGTACCTTTGGTAAAGTTTGTTGAGGGTTAGAAAGGGTTAACAGGAGGTCATCCACATAGGCCACTACCAGATAAGGTTGGTTGGCAACTACAATGCCCTGAATTTGTGGGGATACAATGAGTGTCCTAATCAAAGGGTCTAGGGCCACCATAAATAATAAGGGGGATAGGGGACAACCTTGCCTGGTGCCCTGGTGTAGCACAGAAGGGTGGGGGGGATCTCACTATTAGTAAGAATACGGGCCATGGGGGAGCAAAAAAGGGTATGTATCCACTGCATAAACGAAGTACCAAAGCCATACCTGAGAAGGACTTCATAGAGATATTGCCATTCAATAGAGTCAAGCACCTTAGAAAAATCAATCGCTAAGGCTGCTAGTGGGAGGGTGGATTTGGAAGCAAGCCACTTAAGGTTTTGGAGAAGTCTGGTATTATCCATCCTCGATTTTCTCTCACATGAAACCGGTTTGAGAGGGGTGTATATTCAAGGGAAGAATAGACATTAACCTAGATGCCAATGCTTTAGCCACTAATTTTGTGTCAACTGACAGAAGAGATATCGGCCAGAAATTGATGTAATCTAGAGGGTCAGATGATTTTTTTGGTAGAAGGGAGATTATTGCCTCATTCATGGTAGGGTGGAAAAATCCAGAGGTATGGGCAAAGTGTAGAGCATGCTGCAATGGCTGGATAATGTCTGGTCCAAGGGCCTGGTAAAGCTCCACAAACATACTGTCTGGGCTGGGGGCCTTCCCCATGCCTTCTGAGATAGCACCGATTGAAGCTCTGAACAAGAGACAGGTGATTCCAGATGTGTCACTTGTTCAGGGGTGAGAGTCGGCAGCGGGGTTTGTTGACAAAATTTGGCAAAAAGTACCTGTAACTCTTGAGCGGTATTAGAGGACAGAAACTGATAGAGAGATTGGTAAAATTGCTGCATAGTAACGTTAGTTTGTTTGGGACTGGTCGCTATGGAGCCTGCAGAGGTATGGAGGGCATGTATTCCTGTAGCTGCCTGCTGTTTTCATAGGTGAAAGGCAAGGAGCTGTCCTGCATGTTCACCCCCAGCCCAAAAGGCCTGCTTCAACCTCAAGAGATACCATTCAGCTTTTTGATGCAAAATTGTATTCATTTGGTATTTAAGATTGACTATTTGCCCGGTGTAGGGCATCATCTGGGGTAGCCCGTGGAGTGGCCTTAAAGCGAAGCTCCAAAGCAGCTAGGTCTGCCTGAAGCTGAGTCAGAGCTTCCTTATGTTTGCAATCTCGAGCTGCTGAAAAGGCAATGATGTGGCCCCTTAGCACAGCTTTGAATGCTTCCCAGAAAGTGCTCGGGGGAAACCTCACAATCAGCATTCAGAAGAAATAATCTTTAGTGGCCTGTACGAGGTGTGGGTAAGAATCTGGGTCCTGAAATAACAGTGGATTGCAATGCCAACGAGATCCAGATGGGCAATGTTCCAGGTGAGTAAACCTTAATGAGACGGGGACATGATCTGATATTAAAATTGAGCCAATGTTGGAATCAGAGAGGCATCTGGCTGCTAATTCAGTAGCAAGCCAGAAGTCTATACGACTATGGGATTTATGGGGCACAGAGTAGAATAAGAAGTCTCTGCCAGTAGGATGGTCCCTATGCCAGATATCCGTGAGGGCCCATTCCTCTATCATGCATTGGAGAGATTGTCTGGCTTTGGGATTAGCATGTGGGGTTGGGTGGGACTTGTCCAAGAATATATCCCCTACCATATTAAAATCCCCACCCAGGATTGCAGGTAGCAGTGATCCCTGTGGCTGTAGATCTGATAGGGCCTGGTTTATCGCTTGAAAAAAATCGGTGTGTTCAAAATTGGGAGTGTACACATTACCCAACAGGATAGTGCCTGTAGGGAAAAATAGTTTTGCCACTAACCAATGACCATGAGCATCTTTTTTGACCTCTTTCACCACCCAAGAGGAGGCATGATGAATGAGAATGGCTACCCCCTTGGACTTAATGGTGGAGGAGCTGGCCAGTACTTCTCCCAATCAGAATTTCTTTAACCACTTGGTACATGTAGATAATAGGTGGGTTACTTGAAGGAGGGCAATGTCTGCCCGCAGGGATTTTAAGTGTTGTAAAACTTTTGTACGTTTAATGGGATGATTTAATCCTTTCACATTCCAGGCTATCCAGTGATATCCCTGAGGGGCACCAGGAGTAGTAGGCATATTCTCACACAATAGAGAAGAGGAGGTACTTCCAGAACTTCCAGTTGAGTGAAGAAAAGGAAGGCTGCCAAATTGTGGGGCCACCAAATACTTGAGGGAGGATAGGGCTATCAGTACATGCACTAGCACTGGAAAGGATGTAAGCATCGCCTGTAACATCTGAATTGTGTATCCTAAGTTATAGACAAGGCTGCAGCTGCAAATCTAGAAATAATGAGCAGAAAGCCAATTAGTATTTGAACAAAGTAGATCAATATCAAAGCAGGCAACTAGCCCAATACTGAACACAAAAGTGCCAAAGAGAGACACTGCAACAACAGTGGTATGAGACTGGGGGTCAACGCAAATGAAGGTAGTATATGTATATACCCTACAGCTATGATATCCCCAATACTCAACTCAGGAGGGTCTGGTGTAGATGATACAGAGAACCGACTCATGCTAGACCCGCCCTAACCTTTGGTCAGACGACCCGAACCACATGGGGGGGGGCAGTATGGAGGGAGTGAGGGAAGGGCGGGGAAAATGCACATACCCACCTGCTGGTAGCTAGACGGGAGTGAAGAATCACCCTAGGGAGGGTGGGAGTGCACCAGGCCTAGGAGGCAGAGCACAAGAACCTGCTTAGCAGACAAGAAATGGGGGGGAGGGGCTAAAATCACCCAGGTGCTCCTCATCTCATGTTACTAGGTTGTCGATGAAGGCTGTATCTTAGCACCTATCTAAATAGCCTTAGTCATTCCATACAGTAGGGTGGGGGTGGGGAATAGGGGAGTGGCGGGGAGGGGAGGAAGACAGTAGGTACACTGATAATCTTCAGATTACAACGTATCATAGCCACACCAATTCTATGGCGTAAAATGGAGGGGGAGAGGACCTGGTGGGGGAGAAGAAATAATAAATTCATCCCATCACACAGCAACATACTGATACAAAATCAAACATTCAGTCAAGTTCCAGGAGATCCAGTAAATTTGCCTTTAACCATCTCGAGGAGTACCCGAGGGGTACATCCAGGATCCAGGGGTGTCTTCACCACGGCCACCGTGTAACTAATGAGACCCGGTTGCACTGGTGAAAGAGTGTCCGCCAGTTCCACTGATTATGTTTCAGGAAGGTCAGCCCAGTCTGTCAATTGCTTAGTATCCATATCTTGGGTTCCAGTAGCAGTCTGACTCAATTCAGGATAGAGATCCTCTCTAGAGATCTTTGCAGGCGTTGCTGCAGTGGATTTGGAGGGTGAGCATTGTGGGTCACTCCTGGGTCTCTGCTTTGCCTTGGGTAATGAGTTTAATCCTCATTGAGGGAGGGAGGGCTGCATGATAGATACCGGTGAAGCCAGTGCCAGTGCATTGGCATTAGAACAAGCTGCTTGGGAGAAGATCTTCTCTGGGGGACCATTTTGGTGTGGGACCTGTTCGGTTTGTAAATGGGAAGCATGGGAACCATATGTTGAAAAAAGGTTCCTACTAAGAGGCGGCGCTAGAGGGGGCTCCCAAAGCTTCTTGGGATTTGAAGTAGGGCACTGAAGACCTGGGCATTATCTAGTGTTTCAAAGTTCAATGTCCCCAGGTTGATCAGCAACGGGCTCATGACCTTCCTTGGCAACATGCAGTCTAGTAAGGTTCTTGAATTTAAATCTAAAGTCATGTTGATAAAGAAATCTTTTAATGGTCCAGAATATTTTCTGCTTTGCAGCCGTTTACTGAGTGAAGTCTCTCTATATGGCTATTGTGGCTCCTTGCCAAGACAGTACCACTAAATCTCTGGCTGCATGAAGGATTCTCTCCTTGGTAGTGTATCTCAAAAGGTATGCTACAATTGGCCTAGGTGTGTTAGGATGTTTGCTTACATGGACAGAGACCCTGCGGGCCCTCTCAATTTCAGTTGGTCCTCTCCACCGGTCCCCTAGTATACAAGGAAGATTTTCATGTAAAAATTGCTCCATTGACTGATCTTACACTCCCTCTGGGAGTCCAACAATCCACAAATTGTTGCGTCGGCTGAGGTTTTCATGATCGTCAGCCCTCTTCCCAAAGCACAGCGAGCCGCTCTTCATATTGCTGGAGACGCTGCCAAATCTGGGCTTGCTGGCCTTTACATGCTTCAGCCCTTTACTCCACCACACTCATTCTGTCCTGTAGATGTCGGACATCCTTAGCAGTATCAGTCAGAGATAAGCTTATGTCATCAACTCTATTAATTAGCGTTTCCAGGAGCTTAGTAATATGTTGCAGGGACTCACCGACAGCTACTGATTGATCCATTTTTGGGTGATGACCATCCGGAGCCGGAGACAACATGAGAGAGATCTAGTTTATAGCCAGCAAGGTAGAAGGAGGCATTTGATTCTGTAGTAACCTTTGAGGGATGGGAGTAGAGGCGCAGACAGGCCTGCAGATTGGTCAGCCTGTGATGCAAGGGTGTAGGGCCTGTGCGGCCTAGGCAAGCCAAAGTGGATTCAAGTCACAGTGCCACCAAAAACATGTATTTGCTCTGAAATCTGCTGAAAAAGACGTGCCACCCAACAAGTAGGGTGTTACCCATGCATAAAGCCTCAGATTAAAGTAGGATACTCCATGGGATCGCAGCGTCCGAGCTCGGATGGGTTAAGGTCTAATGAGAGCTTCAGAGATATGCTGCCATCTTTCTTGGTGGCTAGACCATGCCCCTCATCCCCATTCATTCTGCTGATAACCCTTTCCATTCTGTTTTCTCCTGCCCCAGCTTTCCTTCCTAGGATCCTTTCCATGTTGTCCCTGTTCTCCTGCCCTACCCTTGTCAGCATTGCCCGTTGTTTGGCCCCGTCTGTGCCAGCCTGCTTCCCATTTGAGGTGAGTGGCACTCTGGTCTCCTGCACTGAGCTCCAATTTCCTTCACCTGCTGAATCTGTACTGCTCTCGTGGCCTCTGCCGAGGACAGCGTTTGCTCTTCCTGCTGTCTGCCAGCTGCTATGTGTTCCCTCAGACCTTCTTTTGTGCTTGCTCCTATTTTCAGTTTGGTCACAGCTTGTGCTGCACTGCACGGCATCTTGCTTTGCTTACCTTGTCCTTTGAACCCTGTATGGCAGCCATTTTGTTTTGCTCGTTCAGCAAGTACCTCCACCCCCAACTCCTAGGAGTGCTGTTCACTTCCCCTGCCCGCCATTCCATGCAGCAGATGATGAACTGTGCTAAATTGTTTACACTGTTTCATATGCCCCTTCTGGGAACCATGATTGTTTTTTATTGCACTACATGTGCTCAAGAAGAGACAGGGCAATGGTACTGCTCTGTCCTGCCACCCCCCCAAGGAAGTTTGTTACAATGACCAACTGTCATTACTTTCCTGCATCCCCTCACTCTAGGCATTTTCTGGTTCTTCCTTCTATTTCCAGTATGAACCCGCTCTCCATCAGTACTTATGGCCTGCCTCTCTGCTCTTCTGGTCAAAAATTTGACCACTGCTGACCTAACCTGCCACTTTTGCTCACAGTGCTCTGAACCATGCAGTTAATTGCTTTTCTGACCACTGTCTTGGAGCCTCGTGTTCTTCATCTCAGAGCCATCCTCTGCATTTATCAGGTGCCCTACCAGACAGAGCTTTCTTTCTTGACACTGTGAACTAATCTTTATAAGGCACAAGCTACCTTTTAAAAACTAAAGCTATGCTAATGGTGCTCTCAAGCAGCAACACCCTCTACTGGCCACTCCACCACCGCAGGGGCTGCTTTGCCACCATTGACTAGGCAGGATGATTGTATACTGTTTCTTTCCATTTTTTTCTACTATAAATATCTAAAATAAAAATTAAAAAACTCCTCTCCTCCTTGGGGCTCCCTTTCCCCATCCATTGTTCTCTTCCTTGTCCCTTGCTCCCTTTTCTTGTCTTTTGGGCTTCTCACTGTTCACGCCAGCACTTTGTTTCCATCCCTGCTCCTTCCTATACCACCAGTCCTATGTCATGTTCTCCCCTCATCTGGTGCCTGAATTTTCTCAGTACTTACTGTGCTATGTCATTTATTGCAAGACAACCTTTCCTAGCAGTTTTGTCTGCCACTGATGATACCCATACTATTACTCCATTTGCTCCATTTCCTGTCTCAGCATTCATATACCCTGCTAAACCTATTGCTCCTGGATTTACCGTATGGTACCCTAGTACTTCATACCTTTCCAGCACTCATAATCTCCTGTACCTCCTCCGCCATGCTGATTGGGCTCCTGCACACTCCTACCTCCCCTCTAGATCCCGAGTGGCCGTTTTGTCTGCCCCTCTCTACTACAGTGCTCCTTCTCATATCTTTCCTCATTATTTTCCATTATCTCTTCTATGTGACTTATCTGTCTCATCCATTTCCTGTTCCCCACTGTGCTCGTCCTCCCCCTACTCCCTGCCTGCATTCCCTATGCCCTCCTTCTTTCTGTTGCTTTCTTTAATATGCAGCAGTTAGCTGCCTTTTCCTTGCTTAGCACATACCAGAAGTTTTCTGGTCTCTGTCCCTAATGCTGCTTTTTGAGGTATTGAGAGTAGGTAGGCTTGCCCTGTCTGCCGGGGATGGAAGTCAGTTTCAGGCCATCTACCATCTTACCCTGCTCCATTCTTTACCACCAACAAGTCATACCAGCATCCTGACATCCTCCATCCTTAACTCTGCTTCTATGGTAGTGAGTGCTTGAGGGCTTGCTCTGTCTACCAGGGATGGGAGCATGTCTCTTCAACCTCAGTTTTAACTGATTCTATTCCATACCATCTACCTGCAGTCTCTGTCCCTAACTCTGCCTGATGAGGCATCGAGTGGAGTTTAGTTCACCCCAACTGCCTAGGGTGGCAACCTGTATCTTCAGTCTATTCCTTAAACCA
This sequence comes from Neoceratodus forsteri, assembly GCA_016271365.2. NCBI lineage: Eukaryota > Metazoa > Chordata > Ceratodontiformes > Ceratodontidae > Neoceratodus > Neoceratodus forsteri. The sequence goes on along the minus strand of CM057449.1, from coordinate 96,305,276 downwards.
ACTCCATTCTATGCCAGGTATCCAGTTGCCTCTTCCCTCCAGGAACAGAACCACTGTACACCATTTGTGTCCAATCTCTTATCTCACCCAACTACATTCTATACCTCCATGGATGTGAGCTTCTATTCCTTGCCTTTGGCCTCCTCATGTTCGGGATTTGGACCCCACCAGATTGTTCAGTTTTCAACTTCCCCAATCCATCAGACTTCTGTACTTCCTTGCTGCCCGCTTTCTTTCTCCTCATATACTCCTGTGCATTGTTATTGTAGCTTGCTGTCTGGCCCAACTGCCTCCACTCTCTGCTCCAAATGGCTATTTCCTCCTTCACTGCTGCTCTGGATGATTCTGATTCCCTCCTGCCTTCCTCTTGGACATTTCTGCCCATACCCCCTATTGCTTCCTGCTGGATATGTGACATTTGCTCGTCTTCGAGGATGAGTGCTTGGAGCCTTCTACAGTTTTCCTCTTCCGCTGCTCTCACCTCCAGCTAGAAGTCTACCATTAGTGATTATAGGCACAAGATTTGACTGACAACAGGAACTTCCTGCTAGGGAGCAGGAAGTGAGTGATCACTGAGCCACAAAAGACTCACCATCCTAGAAGGAAAACAGGAGTTCTCTGTCTCCCCCCAGCTGCTGGAGATCTGACTCTGAGCTAGTAAGGAGACTATGTCTTCTGTTGGCACCCTTTATAGACTGTGTGAGAGGCCTTTTGGCACCATGCATTTCTGCTTAAAGTTGAACCAGCATAATATTCTGTGGTGATTTGCATATGCAGCCCATGATGCTTTGCATTGTGGGAGCATGTGTAATTTTGTATTTCTTTGAAACTTGGCTTGCCAGCCAAATGCCCTTTGGGTAACCATTGCCTCAGTGCTTGCACACAGAGTTTCTTTGTCCTTTACTGAGAAATATAGGAACTTCTTGTCTCACAACAGGAAGATCAGGCGCTTAAAGGGTACAGAGGCAGTAAGTAAGTATGGAGAAAAAAATAAACAGAGGAAAGAGTAAGTATTCCAAACAACAGTTAAGGGGCCAGAAATAAGACATGATGGGAGTGGTGCAGTGCAGTGACTGTGGAGCAGCAGTCTTCCATTAGATGTTCTGGAGGATGAGGTGTTGTCCCATCTGCAGGCACTTCTCTAGGCTGAGGAAGTTGTTATCCCTCTGTAAAGACAGTTGGTAAGACTGCATCTGGAGTACTGCATCCAGTTATGGAGACCCCCATCTCCACAAGGGCATAGACAGGATGGAGGCAGTCCAGAGGAGGGCAACTAAAGTGGTGCAGGGTCTGCAACAGAAGCCATACAAGGAGAGACTAAAGGAGCTTAATATGTATACTCTTGAGGAAAGGAGGGAGGGGTGACATGATAGAAACTTTTAAGCACCTCAGTGGAATCAACAAAGTCCAAGAGGGTAGCATTTTTCAGAAAAAGAGATGTGCAAGAACAAGGGGACACAATTTGAAGATAGAAGAGGGATGGCTCAGGGGCAATGTGAGGAAGTATTTTTTCACAGAGAAGGTGGTGGATGAATGGAACAGCCTTCCTGAGGAGGTTGTCAGGTCAAAAACTGTGGGAGAATTCAAGAATGCATGGGACAGACATAAAGCAATTCTTGTGGGGGTAGGAAGTAATAGGCTGTTGGTTAACCAGGATCTGCAACTTATCCTGCAGGCAGAGAAATGGGCAGACTAGGTGGGCCAAGTGGTCCTTATCTGCCTTCAAAGTCTGTGTTTCTATGTTTCTATTTTAGGCAAACAAGGTTGACCTTTATACACAATTATGGTTGTGGAAGGAAAGCTGAACATTTCTATTGTAACATATGGATGTGAAGTGCAACCTTGGAGCCCGGGTAGCAGTGGCGAGGATGGAAGCTGACATAGATACACCCTAACCAATAATCAGGGGGCATTGGCCTGGAAAAGTAGCCACATGCTTGACACTTGGGCATTGGTAATATAAGGTTATGCTTTGTCAGAGGGAATGCACAGGGTGATATAAAAAAAATAAATAAATAATAAAGACCAAGGTGTAGTGGGCTCACATAAGGGGTTATACAGGGACACAGTAGAGGGGTGGGATTAGAGAACCCCCACTACATGTTTCCTTAAAGGAGGGAAACCCAGACCGAGTCCATCAAACATATGGAGGTGGGATGCAACCCCGGGGCAGGGGGCATTTATAGGGATGGGGAATCCAGTCATATATCATCCAGGGTTAAAAAATTCTGTAGGTGGTATGCAGGGACTGGTCATTGTTCCATCTCTTACTCCTTTTTTTTTGCTGATCTAAAGTATTTTTTCAGGCCATGGCTCCCAAGAAGCAACCCGTCCCGGCCTCCAGTGCTCAACTATGCTTAGAAGCAGTGGCATTGACAAGCAAAATGTCAGAGCTTCTAGACAAGGTGGAAAAGAGGGAGGAAGAGGAAGCAGCTGAGAGGAAACAGAAACAGCCAACTGGGCCCCAGAGTGGGGGGGTTGGAGGTAAACACCTGAGGGGGCTAGCCCCAGACCCAGAACCAGTTCCCCTGCCTGATCCAATGCCAGAACCATCAGACTCAGGCACAGGAGGGGGTATGGCTACAGGGGGACTCTCAAGGTGAAGGCAGCCTAAGAGAATATATGGCAGGCCTGTGAGAGGAGATGGGTGGAAAAGGGCTTGACACAATGGAAAAAACTTTAGATGAGTTTAAAAAAGATAAAGGGGGAAAGGGGGGGCCAAGGGGACAGAAAAATTTATGGGCGGGGGAGGAAGCTTTCTGATGCTCCTCCCAGTTTCTCATTAGGTGAGCATATCCCAGCTACCATCAAGGACAAAATCTGGAAGGGTGAGAATGTTGACATATTTGGCCTTATGAACAAAAAAGACAGCCAAGAAATGTGAACAAAATGAAACAGTGGGGATGTCAGAAATGGCAGTAGCATTGGCAGTGGTGAGACATAAAGAAGGGGAGACCATGTACAAAAAGAAAAATCTTGACACGTGGCAAGCAGGTTTTCTGATATATAGTGCCATTCTTTTAGAAAAACAGATTTGGTCATTCCTCTGCTGACCTACATAGTCATAATTAGGGATGCCTATAAGGTCCAGAAAGGCTACGGCTGGCTGGAATATGATGAAGCTTTTTGTCAATGGATGGCATCGTGGGGGGATTTGAGATGGGATTGTACACACTCTGAGCTATGAGTCAGAACCTTGTCCAGGCAGTCTGGGGTGGTGTCAGAAGGGAGCAAGAAGATAGTTGGGCAGGGGGGACCAGGTCTTGCTGGGCATATCATAGAGCATCGAGCAACTGGATGAACTGTAATTTAAGCATGTCTGTTCAAAGTATGGGGGACAACATACGGTACTAACATGCAGAGGACAAAGTGACTGCTCTGGGGGGTCAAGCAGACAGGATTAGCCCCTTTGGGGAGAGCAAGGGGGGAGAGGGGGAAATGGTAGTGACTTTGGGGGCAGGAGACAGGGATTCAGGAGCAGGAGAGGGTACAAATCCAACTATGGCTGGAATTGATAACTGAGGGGTGGCCAGGTTATGATGGGGTTTTTCACTAGCAAAGACTCCAATCAAGAAAGGGATGTTACAGGCCTGGACATTGGGTACCAGCACCTCAGGCTGGGGGTGATGCTGAGGAAAGTTTTTTTCTGGGGGGGGGTTTATTTGAGTTTCAAGGGGATAGAAGGGGAGCAAGGGCTTAGAACTTGACTTTTGTAAAAGGGAGAGAGGATATAGTGCAGAGGAAAATTATTAAGGAAAAAAACACTGGAGGATAAAGGGGCCTTTTGTGACACCGCCTTGTGGGCATTTTTATATCTGTCAATTAGGAATTGTTCCCAAAAAACAATGGGGTGAATACCACATGACACACCTCCTGTCTTATCCTGAAGGCACATCAGTGAAAAATGGAATCCCTGAGGAGCATAGTGCCGTATTCTACACTTCACTGGACTCAGCAGTACTGCTAATTAGGGCCTTACAGGGGGCCTGGTTGGCAAAAATGGACACTGAGTCTGCTTTTCACCTATTGACCAATGGACCAGAAGACTGGGACCTGCTGGGCTTCCAATCTGATGGGGAGGGGTTACTTTGATAAGGTCATACCTATGGGGTACTCAGTAGCTTGCTCTACTTTTGAGGCATTTAGTACGTGGGTCCAGTGGGTGTTTAGAAATAGGTACGGTCATAGTCACGTAGTACATTACCTGGACAATTTTTTGTTGATTGGGGAATTCAAGAGAGAAGTGCAGGGGATGTTACAGGATTTTCAGGCATTGTGCAAGGCTGTCGGTAAACCCTTAGCAGAGGGAAAGATGGAGTGGCTGGCCAGAGTGCTGGAGTTTTTGGGAATTGAAGTGGATACTGTGAGTGAATGTTTCTGCCTGCCTCGGGCCAAGGTGTGGGAACTTAAGGCACTACTTGGACAGGTAATAGGCAGAAGGAGGGTGCCCTTGTTGGTGGTACAACAACTGCTGGGCCATCTAAACTTTGCTTGTAAGGTGATCAGCCCTGTCAGAGTGTTCACGCGGCAGTTAGGGTAGGCTACAGGGAAGGCAAAATGGCCACATCAATAAAGATTTGGTGGAAGTAATTAACAAGAGGAAGGTATCCACGGAGACAATGACTAGGGTGATGAGACAGCTGGTAATGCTGAGGCTATGCTTGAATCTTACATTTAGAGTTAGGCAGGTAGAAAGGGTGAAAAATGAGATTGCTGACAGCCTTTCACTTTTACAGTTGAGCAGGATCAGGAGGCTAGTTCTTCAACTCAGTCAGGGGAAAGCTTTATTTTATTAGGCACTATTGCTGATGGTTCTTGCATGCCAGAATCATTCATGAGTGGTTCTCACCCTATTATGTTGTAAGAAAAGGCTGTTCTTTGTGACGTTACAGCCCATGACCTCTCTGTAACTTACAGGTCATGGACTGTGCATACAATCTTGCCCTGTGGCGAGCAGGCATTTTGGAGCATTCTCCAGGTGACTAGGGTGTATCCAGTCCCTTGAGGCTTCATCTAAGCATTTTTCCATTGTGTTTTAATGCAAACCTAAGTTAACTCATTGCCTCAACAGGAGCTCTCTGAAGTTGCACCACTTGTCTCCTGTATACTTTTAACAGTGAATCCTGGGCCTTTCTAAGCAAAATCAGGCTATAGTCAGCATGCAACAAACAAATCCTAATAGCTCAAGAACCATAAGTGCTAGACACAAAGTATGAGTGGCAAATTTATTCAGCACAAAATTGCCTTTCCAATGGTGGTATGCAAATAATAATACGTAATTTCATTGTTTTTCTGTGCTAGTTGAAACAGCAATTTTTTTTTTCTCACTAAAATAGGCAACTTAAGCCATACAAACCATATCATAAACAAATGCGAATAACTCCTAAAGTATATGTGATATACACAAAATATCAGTGACAAAATTGTTCAGCACAAAATTACCTTTCCAACAGTGCTATGCAATCAAATACATTTTATATTCTGTTATATCATATATTAAAATATATAAGTGACGTCTCCAGACATTGCAAGGGCACACAGGAAGTCAGTAGCTGACTTCTGTAGGCATCCTCAGGACACACCAGTGTATTTTCCTGATGACTACAGGTGTCTGCTAGGAGACAATGAGTTAACTCAAGCTTTTCTGAGTGACCTGTATCCCTGTAACCCTTTGAGAAAACAGGAAGACTGAGTTGTAGTTCTCAAAGTCCCTCAAGAACTACAGCTCAGTTGGGGGAATACTTTATTTTATTAGGAACTATTTCTGATGGCCTTAGTGTGCCAGAATCATACATAGGTGGTTCTAGCCCAATTGTTTTGTAAGAAAAAGCAGTTTTCTGTGCTAATACAGCCTGTGACCTCTCTGTAACTTCCAGGTCATGGACTGTGCTTATAAAAATACCCTGTGGTGAGCAGGTGGCTCTGTGTGTGAAGATGTGCAAAGACACATACATCTTAGCCTGTGTTTTGCATGTTTGGCGTAGTTGGAGTAGTGAAAGAGTTGAAAGCGTAGTAGCCATCCACCAAGCCAGTAATCTCAGGTGAGTCTCAGTTAAGTTGTAAACTGGGATAGCCCTGATTGGATAAGAAAACATGCAGTATTTCATATGTTTAATATGAAAGATTATTTTGTGACATCAGTTTGAAAACTTAAAAACAAATTTTAGCATTTTCCAGGAGGTCACAGTGAGTCCAGGGGCCACTCTTCCTACATTCACCTGCCCTGCAACTCCTATCATCCCATATAATCTACTATAAGAACGGTTCTGCTTGCTAGCCTTATTACGTCATTGTTAAAATAGGGTCTGGAGTTTTATTCTGCGTGGTAATACGGTGTAGCTTCCTACTAACAACTACTTAATTTAAATTTGGCCAGTGTCTACTATAATTAAGCTTGCTTGAATCACCAATATGGAAGACTTGAATACTTGCCTTCCTAATTCATTAACTAGACAGCCTTGTAATTCCATCACCACTATCATGACTTTAGATGGTGAGTTAGAAATTAAATGCATTAATTGCAGCATGTATCCGATTGTGCAGACTCCGACTCCAGTGCAAATATTTACTTGTGATAAATGCCTAGGTAATGCTTCACTCAAAGAAGAGAGTGATCCCTTCTATGCCAGATTATCCACTCTGGAAGCCAGTCAGGCAGACATGGCTATGCACTTCAGTGCATTAAATTGCACCCAGTTAAATCCCCAGACAGAAGTTGCAGATGGTAACTTGGATCCCATAATATCTGCAGGCTCCACTTTAAGCTAGGAGTCCTCCTCCATTACAAATAATTCCTGCCCTCCTAGTAATCATGTAACACATACCATAATGCCAGACTGACATGATTCAGCAACAGGTAATTGTGCACTCAAAAAAGAGGGAGAGAAGTCAATGATGAAATATCTGAGCCAATCTTTGATTGGGACACTGTATCTAGCGCTAGAGCCTGCAAAAAAAGCCGTAAAGCTGAACACTTTTCCCTCCATATTTTCAATAGCTTTAGTCTACTCCTGGCTGACCTGCGTGATAATACTTTAGATTCTATGGTTACTGATGATACAGAAGTAAATCTGAATACTAATGTTGTGGGTAAAAATGAGGCACCCCCCCCCAACAACCTAAGCACAACAAATAGTATTGAATGCACTGTTGCATCTACTTCTTCAGGTAATCAGGCCTCCAGTCACCCTTTAGAACCTAGTTCCCATCTGAGCACTGCTAATATACCAGCACCATATATCCACCAGCATCTGGGTATCAGTGTTATGGGAAATCCAGGGCAAACTAGTTCTCAGGACCAACCACCTACAACAAATGTATCAGTGGACACTGATGTAAATCCAATGCCCCCCTTTACTTAGACATCAAGTATTTCTGCTTGATGACTGTATTATTAAACACCCCGATGGAGCTATTTGCAACTCTGAAAAGGCAAATAGGACATGTTTGAGTTTCAGAGGGGTAAAAGCCTCAAATATTTCATTAATGGTTAACAATCTACTGTCAATTGTAGGTCCTAATCTCCGAATCCCTTGGCTGAAATACATGCCAACACCAATGATATTAATTGCACTAATCTCCAAGAACTCAAACAAGACTATGTTGCACTAAATAACCTACTTGTGGAAAAAGGTTGCACCAGATGTTTCTCAGAAATTCCACCTGTACCCAGAGCCACCCATTCTATCACCTGCAAGATCAAATCCACAAACAAATGGCTAAAGACATGGCGCTACAATAGCAGAATATTCAGTGTATTACATACTGGGAGAAATTTTGCCACTGGGATTGTCTCTTCTGCTGGAATGGCCTACACCTCAGTAGAAGGGGTAGTGCCCTCTTAGGTAAATCTCTCAAGTCAGTCATAAACAACAATTTAAACTAAAAAAACAAGTGGCAGAAAGGGAACGCTCCCAATTCTCTAAAGGAGGGTATTACTTATCGTCTTACAAATTCTTGCAATATATCATTTACTGCAAGGTCTCTTAACAATGTCAAGATGTCTGAACTCAAAGCTAAATGCTGACTACTAGATCTCAGTATTATTGCAGTTACAGAAATATGATGGGACTCCTATTCTGTACGGATGAGGGAGATCCCTAACTATAAACTGCACCATAAAGACAGAATGGGTAGAATTGGTGGTGCTGTTTGCCTCTACAGTGGTAGCCACAGACATTGCCAGCTATTTCCAGATATTTCATGAAATTTCTGAAGAGTTTCTCTCTGCTGCCCCTACTGTGCAAATGCAGAAAGCAGGAAATATTTCTGGAAATATCACAGAAATTTTGGGAAATATCTGGCAGTGTCTGTGGCTGCTACTGTATGTAATGGACAATATTCCCTCATATGAACATAATATACAAACCCTAACTGAGAGTATCAAAGTCACTGTACAATTTAAAGGGCATTGAAAAATTACAATAGTTAATTGTTATAGGCCACCCTCACTAGATATAGAATATACCAACAACCTAACTCAAGACATTGCAAATATGGCTAACAAGTGAGATAGCCTAATTCTAGGGGACTTCAATATGCCCAATATTAACTGGGAAACCCATACTACTGGCAATGGGCATTAGAAACTATTTATTTCAATCATCAACTCTGGTCCTGAGCAACTAATTAACCAACTGACAAGAGAGAAAAATATTCTTGACCTTATCATTACTAACATGGAGAATCTAATTACAAATATTGATATTAAGGTCCCCATTGGAAACAGTGACCATAACTTGATCCAGTTTAGTATTACTACTTAACCTATAAGATCCCCTAACTATACTTCATACAAGGATTACAATAAAGTTAACTTTAAGGAAATAATTAGTTCCTTAAATAAAACTAATTGGGAAGAAGTATTTCTAAATGTGCAGTATAAGTAAATACTGCCCTGAACAAGCTGAAGAACAAGTATGTGTGCCCAAGAAGAAAAACTACAATAAAAAATGGGTAAAATCACAATATGGCTAACCAAATCAATCAGAAAACAAATTAAACTAAAAGAAAGCCTATTTAAGAAGCTCAAGCAGAAGCAATGTAGCACCCAACTTACCAAATATAAAAGAGCCCTGTCCACACTTAAACACATGATCAAGCAGTCCAAACTTAAATGAGAATTTAAATTCACTCACTCTAAAAATAATCATAAATTATTATTTTCATACATAAACAATAAAAAGGGTAAAACAAGACCAGTTGGGCCATTAATTCATGATGGTATAACTCTAAGTTCTGTTTTTGCTACAGCCAATCATTTTAATAATTATTTTTGTTCTGCATACTCTAAAAAGACAGTCATAATTTAATCATCCCAAAGATTAATCTTACTCCTATACCTAATAGGTTTGATAAATCTGATGTAATTAGGGTATTGTCAACTCTTACAAAAAAACACTTGTCTAGGACCTAATGATATCCATCCTTGATTTCTAATTGAAGCATCTGAATCTTTGGCACACCCCTTGACAATATTCTTTAGCAAATCACTAAATGAGGATGAGATCCCTGAGGAATGAAAAAAATTACAGTAACACCAATTCACAAGAAAGGGAGCAAGCCAAACATACAAAATTATCATCTTGTTAGCCTAACATCCATTATTGGAAACTCATGGAGCGTCTGATCAAAACCCTCTTTGAATATGAAATTGAATTAATGGGTTTATTAAATAATACTCAGCATGTGTTTATGCCATGCAACTCATGTACTACTAATCTTATATCATTTTATAACAACATCAGCGAATGTCTTGATAATATTCCGATGGGCGTGATACTCTTAGAGTATAGTCGAGCCTTTGACAAAGTTTCCATTTTAAACTGATAAATAAATTAAATACTATGGGCTTCTCACAATGTTTTATAAATTGGGTACCAAATTGGCTTACAAACAGAATGCAGGTGGTTTGAATTAATGGTGTTAGGTCCAACTCAGGCACTGTGAGTAGTTTTGTACCTCAAGGCTCTGTGCTGGGGCCATCCTTATTCAACATTTTCATAAGTGAAATGAAAATGAACTCTAACAAAATAATCTAAAAATTTGCAGATGACACCAAATTAGAAGGTAGATTGGACTGTCCAACTAATGCTTCAATACTAGAAAATGTCTTCAAATCAATACAACATTGAGCCAATTCTAATGCTATGATTGATTGATAAAATATATTTTTAAACAGGATACAAATTGTTGGGGTGCTATCTCCATTTAAAATGTCTTGTGGTCATTTATAACAAAAAAAAAAAGAACACACAATAATGATACATTGAATTTCATACCAAAACAATTTACATAGCATACATCACCTTACCTATGCTTACCAAATAACTTATCTAAAACATTGACAATTAGTGTTCAGATGGTTATTCAATGCAAATTTAAAAATAGATAATTTATTTTCTGATTATCTACTTTACAATGTGTTTTGCATAATGATCTGATCAATGTTTTAGATAAGTTATTTGGTAAGCATAGGTAAGGTGATGTATGTTATGTAAATTGTCTTGATGTGTAATTGAATGTATCTTTAATGTATATAATTTTATTTTATACTTGACCACAGGACATTGTTGTAAATGTGGATAACACCCCAACAATTTGTATCCTGTATAAAAATAAATTCTATCAATCAATCAGTCATGGCATTGATTTTAAGTCATTTTCTAGTATTGAGGCATTAGTTGGGCTTTTCACTCTAACTCCTAATATGGTGTCATCAGTGAATTTTGATATGAAGCAAATTGGTATTTAATGTGGAAAAATGTACAGTTCTGCATTTTGGGAACAAGAACCCTAATAAAGAATATTACCTCAACAATGTTCTTCTTAAATCTGACAGTGACTGTGATTTGGGTATTGTAATAAACAATAACCTCTCCTCCACTATTCATTGCATCAAAGTAGCTAGGACAGGCAATGGTATTCTGAAACAAATCAGAAGGACATTTGTTAACAAATCTGAACACTGTTTGGTCCCTTTATACAGGGCATATATCAGACCATATGCTGATTATGGTTCTTCATTCTGGAGTCTGTACCTCAAGGGTGATATCCATTGCATTGAGCAGGTTCAAAGATAAATCACCAAAATGATTCCTAGGTTAGCATCCAAAGATTACCTCACAAGGTTAAAAGAAACATGTCTTCATTCAATACATGATAGAAGACATAGGGGTGACATTCTTTTTATCTTTAAATTGATGCGTTCACCAGATTTAATGCACCAATGTGGACTCAGATTTGCAAATAAACAAACAGTTGGTGGACTTCATAGCTGACAGCTAGCTGTTGACTGGGCAAAACAAATAAATGAGATAATTTCATTAGTATAAAAGCTTCTAAACAGTGGAGAGTACACCCACAGGAACTTGTGGATTCAATCAATTTTGACACCTTTAAAAAGAAGCTTGATATTTCACTTAGTTTTACCTCAGCAAATGATTAATGTCTCACATAATGTGGGGGACAATCTTGATGAGCTTTGAGCCTTCTTTTGTCCAACAACACTCAGTAAACTCTGACCCATGTAAAGTGCATAAGCAGACACATCCTAAAATGAGGCTAAATTGGTAACTGGAGATACCTGTACATAGTTTTGCAGTCTATACCTAACATAAACTGAGTGATGAAACTACCAATGTGATGAATATAACATTTATATTTTAAAAACAAGGATACCATCCTCAAAATAATTTTAAAAAGGACACTGTAATATGTATTTCAATAATATCATAATGAAAGAGCCTTTAACAAGATGATATCATTGGGTTCCACTTGTTGCAGTTTCCAGCTCAACTAATGTCGCTGGGTTTTTGAACTGCTGAGCATTTGCAAAGGTAATGTTAGAACAAAAGTCTGCATTATTATTGGGTCCTACATTGGGAAAAATAGAACTTCTGCATAACAAACACACAAAACAAAAGCACTGGGAGAGATTAAACAAACTTTACATATTCCCAAATTTAGAATTACATAAACAATGTTAATAAAAAAAGATTTATGTTTCCATTAATGAAAAAGCAACAAACATTGTGTCAATCTTTGGATCATACAGAAATGTACAGGTTGGGCCCTATGCACTATTCAAGTGTGGGTACATGCAACATGGGCATACCCCACCTGCATAGCTGTGCACCCATGGACAGGTGTGCACTGGTGTCATTCACGACCGACAGTCACCTGTCCACGGTCCCACCCCCCGGTGTGCAGGACTCCACAGCATAGTGTCAGCTTTCCCCATTGAAGACTGATAGCTGATGGCTATGGGGGTGAGTGGTGCATATGCCACCAGCATGTCTGTGATGGGGCACCTTAGCAGTACACCCAGTGATGGTGGTGGGTGGGGGAATCATGGTGGAAGTCCACTGTGTGGTTGGGTGCAGTAATGGGGGACTGACAGCACAGGACTGTACCCTGCAGCTGGCATGGGGTAATTAAGGGGGGGTCAGCAGACCTGCTGTACAGGGTGGGTGCTGGGGGGCATTCAGTCATGTCCAGTAAGTGCCAGCATGTGTTGGGGCTGGGGGCACAGGATCGTGCAGGGGTGGTGCGTGCTGTGATGGGGGCATGCCTGTGAATGAACTGGCTGCCAGGTGGGGCACAATGATGGCAGCACCTTGTGCTCTGCTGTGAGGGCACTTGCCCGATTGGTTGTCCCAGCCCTCTCCATCTGCCCTGTGTGATGGGACAGCATGGAGGGCTGCTTCACAGTCGCACTGTGTTCAGTGGGTGGTTACTGTGGGGGCACACAGTGGGCTACAGCAGGGTCCCAGCTGCCATAATCTGCTCCGCACTGCACCCCCCCGTTGAGTGCACTACGCACCTTTGTGACTGGTGTGTAGTGCTGGCCCGCCCCTCGCCTGCCCCTGGCAAGTTGTCCCTCATGTGGCTGAGGGATCAGATACATATATGCCGCATTCCCCCCTCTGTGCATCCCACATGGGGGGCAGGTAGGGTGCGGAGTGATTGCACACCTAGATGCGTGTGCATTGCCACTCAGCCCGAATTGTGCATAGGGCCCTATGTACCCATCCTCCACTACAAGTTAAAGGGAAGGGTGGAGAATGGACAGCCAGAGGAACAGACACTGGAACACTAGAAGGGCAAGAAGATTAGTAACTTCATGCTGATAATAGGTTGAACATGGAGTTGAGTAGGACATGTGGAGACTGGATAGACTGGGGGCATCTGTATCTGCCATCAGAATCAATACACTGTATCTATGTACACCTGTCCCCATATACTTAGCTGCTCACACTAATGACCTTTATTTTAGAGAAGCAATATGAGATTGCATTCATCAAGTAGCTAGTCATATTGGAAAGCAGAGCATCAGTGAAAATGTGCTTGAAGTCAGAACTCATGCACGTGCATCCAGTTGCAAAGGATGCACTTTTTTGCAGTCCCAGACCCCAAACTGCATCATTTATGATGCACCACCACATGAAACTGTTTCATTTTGCACTGAGAATATATACAAAATAAGAACATATGAAATTTGCCAGCAGATAAAGGCCTAGAAGTCTATCAAGTCTGTTCAAATGTGCAGCTAGCAGCCCTTATTCTTCAGTTGCCCCTCCCTTCCACCCTTCCCCTGCATTGACCCTCCCCCTTGTCCTGTCCCATCCCCTTTTGAAGCAGTCCACTGTTCTACTGCATACTACTTCTGCAGGTAATGCATTCCACCCAGCTACCAGCCTCTCTGTAAAAAAAGTGTCCCCTCATCTCCCTCCTGAACCTTCCTCCCTCCAGTCTCATATCATGGCCCCTGGTGTCCTTCCCCTCCCTTACTTTGAACTGCCCTTTTCTACCTGTCTTGTTTATTCCTTTCATGTACTTAAAGGTTTCAATCATGTCCCCTGTCCTTCTTCTCCTCCAGTGAGTATATGTTCAACTCCCTCAGCCTCCTCTCGTATGATAAGTCCCCTAGCCCCTTGATCATCTTTGTTGTCCTGCACTGCACCCCCTCCAGTAACTTAATGTCCCTCCTCAAATACGGGCACCAGTACTGCATGCAGTACTCCAGGTGTGGTCTAACTAATGACCTATACATTGTCAGAATTACCTCCTCCCTCCTCGAGGATGTACCCCTTGCAATGCAACCCAGCATTTTGTTGGCCTTTGCAGCTGCCTTCCTATATTGTGCCGAGTTTTTCATTGACCCTGTAATGAGCACCCCAGATCCTTCTCCTCCTCTGTCTGGGCTAGCTGCACTCCCCACAGCAAGTAACTCCTCCTTGGGTTCTTCACCCCAAAATGTAGCACCTTGCACTTTTTGGCATTAAACCCCAGTTGCCAGGTGTCTGACCAGGTTTCAAGCTTTGCCAGATCATTCTGCAACCCCTGCCTTCCTCCTAGGTCATCCACCACTGCTCCAATCTTAGTATCATCAGCAAACAGACTGATCTTGCTCTTGATGTCCAATATATATATATTGCTGCCCCCACAGTTGCAACATTATACATAGTCAGATAGTTACAGCTATTTCATTATATTTCTAAAAGAGATTCTCTCTGGTGGCCCTACAGTGTACCGCAGGCAGGGAATGTTACTGATGTATTTATTTATTGATCTGTACAGTTCAGATACAATACCTCTGAGCTCAAGAAGCTCATTTACAACAGGATGTAACAGTGTAATAACAAGGCAAGTACAAATAGTGAGTACTTTTGAGGCAGAGTGAGACTAAACAATTCAGCACAATATGCGGCATTGTCAGAGATAAAGACAAACAAAGTAGAGCGAGTATTAAGAGTGAAGCAGATTGCAAGTCCTAGAGCATTATCAGATGCAGGGAAGGCAGTCAAACATGTTTGGAAGGAGATCAGTTGCACACATGGTTGGCATAGGGGCCCAGAGCTTTGCTTAGTTCTCTCTGGAACTGTCCAATTTCATGGAGGTTTATAAGTGATTGTGGTAGTTTGTTAATCCACTGTGGAGCCCTGATGGCAAATGAGCACCTGGCTGAGATAGGTTGTTCTATGAAAAGGGATATTAAGTGCATTCCTGACCATGTTCCTGGAAAAGTATTGGTTTAGGACTGGATATGAAAAGTTTCAAACTGCCGGAGGTGTAAGTCCCAGTAAAGCTTTTTTTGCCAAGAAGGCAGGTTTGGAATTTTATTGTATCTTTCAGTGGGAGCCAGTTGGTCTGGCAGTAGAGAGAGAACATGTATGGGTGAGCCTATTTACTTCAAGAATCAATTAAAATGTCATGCCTTGTTCAGCACTAGTTTGATCCTGCTGAGAACAGTGTAGGTGGTCATGCCTTATATTGAGGTATCAAAAATTTTAGGAAATATCTGACCATGTCAATTTGCTGTAGCTGTGGGTGACACTGCATATAGAATCAGACCAGAGTATATCCCATATATGAAAGCATCATATGTGAGACACGTGGAGCAGCTGGTATTCATGATGCAGATGTGATGCTTTGTTTGTGAGTGTTTGAGAAACAGAGCAACCACAATTCACACAGCTACTGTTGCCTTAGAAATTCTGGAACTGAAACCAAACAGGTCAATGTGAGGCCTGAACACTATGCCATTGTTGATTTTTTTCTTTTCTTCTTCTAGGTATTGGGATGGAAATAATCCAGATAATTGGTCCCCCCCAGGTGAAACACAGACTGAGGACTGCGGCCAATTACACAAGTATTCAGATGCGTTCTTATGGAATGACAATAACTGTGCTGACAAAAATAGATGGATCTGTGAGAAGTGAACTTTTTGGATAGCTGATATCCTGGGTCTGCTCAAAAACAAGGAACCTCCTATGATTTGCAGCCTTACACCAATCCTGCTTGTAGACATCAACCTGTACCACATATTAACCCTTTCCCCACTTTAAACTTATCTCATACACCAGGTGCCCAATACACACTATTTATGTGTGAACAACCCACATTTTTTTAACTTTTTTTTAGCCACTCACTTCCCCAAACTCCACTACACACGCACACACACATACACACACACACATATACACACACAGTCACACATTAATGATCAGGGTAAGAGCAGACTACGTGGGCCTATAGTCCTAATCTGCAGACAGAGTCTATGTTTCTGTGTTACTATGTATCCCCATTGCTTCATCTTGCTTCTACCAAAGAGGGTTGGTGGCTAACAGTTTTGCAGCTGACATCATTTATACTGCTCTGTGGCCAGAAGGATGTGTGAATGGTTCTATGTCATAATGGTGATTGTAAAACCATGATCATCAGTAGTTTTAGTGTACATCACCAAAAATAAAAAAAGCAATGTACACTAATAGTGAGGCAACTTGCATTTAGTACCCCACTCACAAAAAATAACAAATTCTGGGGGTGCACGTCAGGGAGGGGTAGGACAGCCAAAAAACAAAAACTTAACACCAGCTCCAAAAAAGCACAAAATATTGTGCCTCTCCCCAGCCCCAAACCCTGCACCCTCCCCACTGTAGCCTGCTGCCCTCTCCATGTAGCCAGCTCAGTGGCTTCCCACCTCACCACCTCTCACATTCCTTCCCTCCTCCTCTGGTATGCCTGTCGTTCTTCCCTTTACCCTATCCTTCCCCGTCGCTACCCTTTCAGGATCACTGACACAACAGGCACTGAGACTGAGTCACTCAAATTTGAGTCACTCAATCTCAGTCACTGTTTTCACTGGCTACCTGTGTGAGTGCCTGGTGACTTGTGCCTTACCCAGATGCGAGCAATGTGCCAGCCAGTAGTCAGGCCCAGTATTATGGAATGGTGGGAATCCTCACAAAAATACATCAGGATGGCTATTATAGATTGAGGGCGCTTTCCTGACCAATTGGAGTGCCCCCTTTCTTCAGAATGTGAGAAATTCTTATTTTGTAAAGAGTGTCTTATGCCCAGCTGTCCTAGAAATGAGCACTTTCAAGGAAAGTTTTTTTTTTTTTATTTTAATATAT
Organism: Neoceratodus forsteri; assembly: GCA_016271365.2. Taxonomy (NCBI): domain Eukaryota; kingdom Metazoa; phylum Chordata; order Ceratodontiformes; family Ceratodontidae; genus Neoceratodus; species Neoceratodus forsteri. Next base: position 96,288,357 of record CM057449.1, on the reverse strand, counting down.
TACTGATCAATCTCGATCAATAATATATTAATTCCACTACCTCCAGTTTGCTGTTCCACTACCCAAGGAATACATGTGAGACCACTCTTACAAGTAGTCTTAATGACATTATTGACATACATGAGCAGCCTATATTAACAATTGCCTATGCTAGTTGCCCAGACATTAGTGTGAGTAGATCATGGTGCAGATAGTGAAGAGGCTCCAAGTGTGCATTGATTGCTAAGAGTGCATCCCCAATCCTCCTCCTCCCCATCACATGCAGACAGCTTCTCAACCTTTCATTATCTGCCTGCACCATGCCTCAGGATTGGAAAGTGGCACATCTCATTCTCCTTTACAAGTCAGGTGATCCCAGTGATGTTAATAATACCAGGCCAGTTTCTATCCTGCCGGCCCTCTCCAAAATCTTAGAAAAGTTGGTCAGCACCCAAGTAAGATCCTTCATTGACTCCAACCAGCTGTTAAGCCCACTCCAGTCAGTACAGTATCTGCCTTTTCCAAGGTCACCAGTGAATGGTTTGAGGCCATGGATAACAAGCAAATCACTGGAGTGTTTTTTCTGGACCATAGTAAGGCTTTTGATACCATGGATTATCCCTTGTTGCTCAACAGCCTCAGATACTTTGGTACGAATGACTCTCTGGTGTCATGGTTTGCCAGCTATCTAGGAAATAGATATCAATGCAACAAAATCAACTGAACCTCATCATCACTACTCCCTCTATTAATGGGGTTCCACAAGGATCTATTTTGGGTCCACAGTTGTTCTTGATCTACGTTAATAACATTGGCTTGGGTATCATCAACTCTGACATTCACTTATTTGTGGATGACACAGTCCTCTATGTATCAAAACCATCCATTGAACAAGTCTGTTCTACTCTACAATCCAATTTTAACCTACCCCAGCACAACCTAATTCTGTTCAAGCTGCTATTAAATGCAAATAAAACAAAGGTGATGTTCTTCTACCCACCCAATTTAACAGCACTATGCCCTACATCGAACCCATATGCACCCATAACCACTCTCCTTGGGGACACACTTGAGGTGGTAAATTGCTTTAAATATCTAGGGTTCACACTAGATTTGCACATGTCCTTCCCTGCACACATTGATGCCCTCACCAAAAACCTAAAACACAGATTTAAACTGCTTTTAGAGCCAGCACACCTCTGGAGAGAGGTTCATATGCAACTTATTGAATAGTGCACACTGTGATTGCTTAAAACTGGGTATAGTACGAGTCTTGGTAAAAGGGTACTATCCCTATACCAGAACTCCCCTGTACCACTGTAGAAAGCATTGTGGGATACTGGAGGTCTGCATTAGGACTACCACAGTATAGATACCCACTACCTCATTGTGTACAACACATTCTGCACTTATTATTGCAAGTACTGCCTGTTGTTTATCCCTTTATACATCTAGGGTGTGCCTTTTTAAAGGCTATTGTGCTTTTTTAGACAGCAATTATGAGCATGAAACTGGAAGTAGCACGTTTAGGCACTTCCAATCCTCGCACTCATAAAGACCTGCACTAGCGAGTGGGGCGAGCATGTGTAGGGCCACACGTGGAAACGCGCGCAGAGACACGCGCGTCTCGACATGTGTCTACCGTGTCCACTGAGGACAACGTGAATGGGCCCAGAGACTCTGAGACATCTAGTCAGTGTGCCTAGACCTGATACAACACATTCTCCAGGGCTACTGGAATCATCAGAAGAGCATAATGAAGAAAGCAAAAAAGTTCTGCTCCTCATGCTAAATGTATGCCATTGGTAAACAAACACCTAACTTTACCTGCGACAGATGTGTGTTAGTTAGCAATCTGCAGGAGGAAATTAAATGTCTCCAACCCAAATAACAACAAATACTGATATTAAAGCTCTGGAGGACTACAAAGATCAAATGTCACTCCTCCTGGAGGCAACTACATCCTCCACTCAAATGGCGGATGCTGCAGTTAATCATGAATCCCACCTGAGTATACCTCCCACCTCTATATCAGGAGAACATCAAGCCATCACTTCCACACCCCTAATCTCTGCACCTGCTTTCCATCCACAATATACAGTACAAAAGAGGATGATAATTGGATTACAGTTCCCCAAACCAAGCAAAAAAGAAGAGGTGTTCAACCCCCCTGCAGTACCCCTGCAATTCCATTGCACAACTCTTTTGAGCACCTAACACAAACTACTGATGAAGTAATAAACATTAGCCCAGATCTTGGTGCAAATGAAATAAATACTATACACCCTAACCCCATACCTAGTTATTGAACCCCTGTCCTGCAGACCCAAATACTAGTGCCCCCCCATAACAACCCAGGTGGAACCACCCCTACTTAATAATTCTACGACTAAACAGGTGTATGTTCTGGGAGAGTCCATCATAAAATGTATCGACAGGGCTGTCTGTAATCCAGATAAAGAACACTGAACCTGCTCAAGTTATTGAGGGGCAAGGGTTTCAGATATAACATCTATGGCAAAAACAATATTGTCATCAGCTGGTAAAAATCCACTATTGGTCATTCATGCAGGGACAAATGATATCATTAGATCTCCACTACAACAACTTAAACAGGGCTATGTCTCCCTTTGTAACTTACTGGTGGAAAGGGGGTGTAACATATGCCTGTCTGAAATATTACCTGTCCCAAGAGCCACAAATTACATCTCAGCTAAAATAAAAGCCTTGAATTAATGGCTACGCAAATGGTGTTATCGGCAAAACATCCTCTGCCTTACACACTGGGGAAAAAATTCTATAACATACCATCCCTATTTTGTTGGGACAGTTTACATCTCAGTAGAAGAGGGAGTACACTATTGGGATGCAAGATTACTACATATAGTAGCAACCATTTAAACTAATAGCAAAGGGGGAGAGTGGGTTAATACCTAAATCTCTTATTACAAACACTTATTCATCACACCATATTCACTTGAATGTTCTATCTCTTAATGCCCATTCTCTTAATACTACCAGACAAGCTGAACTAGACATTAAGGCACAATCACTCGACCTGGGACTAATAGCAATAACGGAATCCTTTGGCAATTCTGATAAAAAATAGATAGTTGAAATCCCCAGATTTAAACACTACTTTAAAAATAGAACAGATAAAAGAAAAGGAGGAGGTGTAAGCATATGTGTCAGAAATGACATTCCCTCTTTTGAGTCCTCAGCTAATAGTCACTCAGAGACTATATGGGTATATATTCAGCCCATGGGTCTTCCCAAAATTTTAGTCAGCACTTGTTCTCACCCTCCCTCTACAGATATTAATCAAACCATACAGTTAGCTAATGAAATTTCTCAAATAGTAAACAAAGGCATGGTCCTCATATTGGGGGGCTTCAATTTACCCTCCATAATTTGGAAGACCTAACAGGTTTAAATCAACATGATGAACAATTACTCATTATACACTTAGGCCTTAGTCAACTCATTAGGAAACCTACCCATGGAACAAACATTTTAGATCTTGTCATAACAAACTTAGAGACTTCTATAACTGACCTTCAGATCTCTGACCCCCTTGGTAATAGTGATCATATGTCTATACTTTTTTCTATTCCACTTCAACAACAACCTAAATTTAACAATCTTAAAATCAAGCAATATAACAGGGCAGACTTTCATAAAATTAATGAAGAATGAAGTTCTATACACTGGGATTGCATTCTTTCTCCCCTTAACATCGAAGAAGCCTGGTACTTATTAAAGTCAAAAATCCATGAATTGGAACAACTATATGTCCCAGAAAAGAACAAATATAACATCAAAGGAAAAATTCCTTCTTGGTTTAATAGGTCGATCAAAAAACAAATTACATGTAAACAAAGATTATTCTCATTATTAAAAAAATGTCCCATGGATCAAAAGGATGACATATTAGCCAAATATAGGGAAGCAGTTAAAATACTAAAAAAACAGATTAAACTTGCGAAACGCAACCTCGAATTTCAAATTGTACATACAAAAGACTCACACAAAGCCCTATATTCTTACCTAAATAACTAAAAAGGGAGCAATTGACTAGTAGGACCATTAATCATTAATAACACAACTATCACTTCTGATACTGAAACAGCTACTTTGCTTAATGAATACTTTTGCTCAGTATTTGAGAACAACGACTTATTGACAGCATCTAAAACTTATACTTCCAGCTTTATGGACTATAAGGTCTCATTACATGACACCCAGAAACTATTAGGAACATTAAAACAAACAACAAGTCCTGGCCCCAACAAAATAAACCCAAAATTCCTTAAAGGGGCAAAAGAAACCATTATCCTACCGTTAACCATTATTTTTAATAAATCCCTGTATGAATCCAGAGTCCCATCTGATGGGTTGACTGCTACAGTCACTCCTATCTTTAAATAAGGTTCAAATTCCAAAGTAGAAAATTACAGACCTATTAGCCTCACCTCAATCCCTTGCAAACTGATGGAAAAAATAATTAAATCACTGTTAGAAGTAGAAATGCAATCATTGAACATAATAGATACATCACAACATGGGTTCAAATCAGGTTTTTCCCGTATTACCAATCTGCTTTCCTTCTATAACCATATCAGTATAAGCCTTAACTCCAGTACCCCCATTGATGTCATCCTTCTTGACTACAGTAAGGCATTCAGCAAAGTGTCACATGTCATCCTGGTAAACAAGCTCCACCTAGGTTTCTCATCATCCATTGTCTCATGGATAAGTAGTTGGTTAAGCAGCAGAACTCAAAGGGTCATGGTAAACGGTGCACTGTCATATTCAGGAAAGGTGACTAGTGGTGTTGCTCAGGGCTCTGTCCTGGGACCCACTCTCTTTTATATCTTTATCAGCAATATGAACATTTCATCTAATAACATCTTAACAAAATTCACTGACAACACCAAATTAGGGAGTAAGGTAAACAATGAGAATAACAAAAAAAGCTCATCATCTGATCTTGCATCCATAGAACACTGGGCACATACTAACAAAATGCATTTCAATGTTTCAAAATCTGCAGTACTACATATGGGAAAAAATAACCCAAGCAAGCTTACTTTCTAAACAATACTCTCATCAGAGAGTCGAACACAGAAAAAGATTTGGGGATACTGGTTAACAACAAATTATCTTCTTCATCCCATTCTAACAAAATAGCTAATCTAGCAAATGCACGTCTTTGTAGGATAAATCACACCTTTATTTCCAAAACTGAACAAGGTATTATGACCCTGTATAGGTCCCATGTTAGGCCATATACTGTTTACGGTTCACCATTTTGGAGTCTGTACCTGCTCTCAGACATTAAAAGAATAGAACAAATCCAGCGCAGAGTGACCAAACTTGTCCCTCATCTTACCCACCTGGACTATGATACTAGACTCCAGAAAACTGGCCTATAGTCCTTTAAACTTAGAAGAACTAGGGGTCATCTGCTACGGTTATTTAAAATTCTCCAATCACCTGTATTAATGCAATTGTATGGTAAATTTTACTCCTACAAGAAGATTGTAGTCAGGTTACATAGCAAGCAACTCGAAGTTAACTGAGCCAATAACAACAAAGGGCAGAATTTCTTTACAATTAGGGCACCTAGGCTGTGAAACAAATTGCCACAAGATATTGTTGACTCCTTAAATATAACTACCTTTAAAAGTAAATTAGATGAATGACTATTTAACTAAAATTAGCTTAATGTTCCACTCGTGGAGGACAATCTTGATGGGCAACCGCCTTCTTTTATCCTCTAAACCAAGTAACCAAGTAACCAAGTAGTCAAGATTAGGTTTCTTCTACAGAAACAAACCCTCATTTTCTGAGGATTCCAGAATCAGATTGGTCCAGGCCACCTTCATGCCTCTTCTGGACTACACTGATCTTCTTTACAATAGCTGTGTAACCTAACACCTCTGCAAACTGGACACGCTATATCACTGGGCTATCCATTTTATAACAAGCGCACTGGCCAGGACCCATCATTGCACACTGTATAAAGTGATAGGATGGCCCTTCTTATCCATCCGGTGACTCATCCACATATACTCTTGGATATACAAAGTGCTCCTAGGCAAACTGCCCCCTTACATTTCAGCTGTGCTAATGCGATCAAGTAGCTCCTGTGTGCTCAGGATCTGCTCAAATATTACCCTGAGGGTGTTTAAGTTCCGAACCCACTTCGGAATGGCTTCAAATAGATATGTTCTTCCTACACTCTCGAATAAGCTCCAAGCAACCTTAAAATTTCACACACTAATCCCCGTCCGAGCATTCCAAAAGCTGGTCACTAATGCTGTCAATGTGACCTTCACACCCAAACTCTTCTTGCTGACTATACCGAAAGCACTTACTTCTCCCTTCTACCTTTCTCCTTCTTTTGACTCTCCATAGGATATTCATCCCTTAATGTACTGTAATCTGAACACCAATGACTACACTGTGAGCACTTACCCTCCCTTCTCTTGTTTTTCTTTGTGGAATAGCCACCACTCAATGAATTTACCTATATATCAGTGTCATGTACTGAGTCAGTGTCACGTGTTGACTGTACATTCAAATCTCCTGTGTCAGCTCTGTAATCATTGTTGAATTCATGTTGTATTATAATCTCTGTTTTCCTTACAGTATGTATTATAAGTATGTCATATAAGGGACCTCCTTGCAAATGAGCACGCTCAGTGCAAATGTATCCCTTCACAATAAACTGAACTGAACTGAGACAGTGATGGGGCTCCAAGTGTGCACTGATTGCTGAGAGTGCATACCCCATACCCCTCCTCCGTATCACAACCACTGGATTGCCAGGAGGATGGATCTCGTCCAGAAACTAGAGATTCTACTAGAGTCATCAGGCAGCACATGGCTGCTGTCATGATAACCAGCTAAATACTAGGGTGCATCAAAAGGTGGGTTCCCAGCAGAGCAGGGACATGATGCTGCCTCTTTGCAAGGCTTTGATCAGGCCCTATCATAATTTATTTATTTATTTCAGTTTTGGATTAATACCTTTGAGTCCATGACTCATTTTCAAAGGTTCCAAGTCAGTCATATACATTACATGATGAACAAACGCTTAAAGGTAAACTATAAATAGTGCCTGAAACTCATAGTACAGCCATTTACATCAGGTAGTTTCAAAAGTGTACATAAACATGTGCTGAGTGAGTTACAGATGTAATGAGTTAAAACATTAGCTTGTCAGCATGACTGTGTGTTCCCTTGGTTCTTGGTGGTGTTAGTTACAGTCCAAGGGTGAGTGTCCTGGCTAGACAGAAGGAATAGCTGAAGGTTATCGTTGCTCGTTGTAGGGGGACATGGGGTCATGGGTGAGTGGGTGGAAGAGCAGTCAAGGTTTGGCTTTGTCATTAATTTTACCTGATTTAGGCTTTGCCATTAGGTTGTGGCATAGATAGTGCTATATAAAATGTAGTCTGTGGGATTTAGTAGGGGGAAAGTAGTCAAGAGTAGAGGTGGGTTTAAGAGGTATGGAGTGTGAAGGCTGTGGGGTGAAGGGGGAGGTAGTACATACCAGTAGGGGTGGATGTGGAGGACAGGTGTTGGGGGATAGAAAGGTAGTATGGGGTGGGAGAGAGTGGGGTAGGAGAAAACAGTGCATTGTGATTTAGCTAGGTCATCGGCAGCTCTTATCAAGATCCAAGTGGGAACGGAGCCCAGTTTTGAAGAGGCTGATATGTGGAGTAATGTGAGTAGTTTTGGTCTCTTTAATACATACAGGACACTGAGGCAGTCAGGAGAATGTGCACAGTGCCACCAACATGATCAGCAGGATGGGGGTCAAAATCTTCAAGGTAAGGCAAGAAGCCCTTGTTCACATTGAAGAAATAAAGGATGAGAAGAATGCAATCTCAGTTGTTTGCATTCTCAATGATATAAGCAAGATCAAACAGTCAGAGTTGGTTCATCTGGGGTCCTGCAATAGGGTGCAAGGATATGCATCACAGCACAGATGTGGCAAATGCAGGGGGAATCCTAAGATGCACTTTTTCTCCTAGAGGGTGGAAAACCTTTGAACTAGCATATCAGCAGAGACAACGGACATAAACATAGTTCAAGCCTTTTTGATAAGGCTGGATAAAGGACAAACTAACAAAGGAAACACCAGGTACCGTCAGAATTTGAGTGGGCTAGGAATCCCTATATTTTAAACACTGGGTACCAGGGTATTTGAGTGGGCTGGGAATCTTTATATTTTAGTACTTTCACACACTGGGTACCCTGGGTATTTGTGTGGGCTGGAAATTCTTATATTTTTGTATGTTTAAAAAGCAGGTGCCATAGCTATTCGAGTGGGGTGGGAATCCCTATATTTTTCTAGATTTAAACATGAAGTACCCCAGGGACAGTATCTGAGTGGGGTAGAAAACCTTATATTTTTATATGAGTGGGTTGAGAATGCCTATATTTTAGTACAGTGGCGTGAAAAAGTATTTGCCCCCTTCCTGATTTTCTCTATTATTGCATATTTGTCACACTGGATGTTTTCAGGTCTTTAGAGAAAATGTAATATTAGATAAAGGGAACCTGAGTGAACAAATAACACTTGTTTTTTTTTTTAATTTCACTTATTTAATGAAAAAAAGTTAACCAACACCAACTGGCACTGTGTGAAAAAGTAATTGCCCCTTACACTTAATAACTGGTTATGCCACATTTAGCTGCAATGACTGCAACCAAACACTTCCTATAATTCAATATCAGTCTTTCACATCGCCTGGAGGACTTTTAACCCACTCTTCCTCGCAGAACTGCTTTAATTCAGTAACATTTGGTAGGTTTTCGAGCATGAACTGCTCGTTCAGGTCCTGCCACAGCATCTCTATTAGGTTTCAGTCTGGACTTTGACTAGGCCACCCAAAACTTTAATTTTACTTCTTTTAGCCATTCTGATGTGGACTTGCTTTTGTGTTTTGGATCATTGTCTTGCTGCATGACCCAACTACGCTTCAGCTTCAGCTGACGGAAGGATGACTGGACATTCTCCTTAAGAATTTTCTGGTACAGAGCAGAATTCATGGTTCCTTTAATTATGGCAAGTCATCCAGGTCCTTAGGCAGCAAAGCATCCCCACACCATCGCACTACCACCACCATGTTTGACTGTTGGTATGGTGTTCTTACTGTGGAATGCTGTGTTTGCTTACGCGAGACATTATGGGATCCATGTTGTCCAAAAAGTTCCACTTTGGACTCATCTGTCCATAGAACATTTTCCCAAAAGGCTTGTGGATCATCCAGGTGCTTCTTGGCAAATGAGAGATGAGCATTTATGTTCATCTTGGTTAGCAGTGGTTTCGCCTTGCTACTCTCACATGAAGCCCATTTTGCCCAGTCTCTTTCTGATTGTGGAGTCATGAACACTGACCTTAGCTGAGGCAAGAGTAGCCTGCAGTTCTTTGGATGTTGTTTTAGGATCCTTTGAGACTTCTTGGATGATTTTACACTGTGCCCTTGGAGTAATTTTGGCAGGCCCACTCCTGGGAAGGTTCACTACTGTTCCAAGTGTTCTCCATTTGGAGATTATGGCTCTCACTGTGGTTCGATGGAGTCCCAGAGCCTTAGAAATAGCTTTGTAACCCTTTCCAGACTGACAGAGGCAACAAATTTTTTCTGATCTTTTCAGGAACTTCCTTTGATCATGGCATAATGTGCTTGTTGAATCTTTGTGCTGGCAACATGACTCTGATGGTAAGGGCCAAAATAAGTGAGGTTTATATTGAGCAGGGCTGGCTGTAATCAAGCCTGGCTGTGTTCAATCAGCTGACTCTAATTATCCCTTTAATTGGGTTGATTTAACTAGGGGGCAATTACTTTTTCACACAGTGCCAGTTGGTGTTGGTTAACTTTTTTCATTAAATAAATGAAATAAGTAAAAAAAAAGTGTTATTTGTTCACTCAGGTTCCCTTTATCTAATATTATATTTTGTCTAAAGACCTGAAAACATCCAGTGTGACAAATATGCAATAATAGAGAAAATCAGGAAGGGGGCAAATACTTTTTCACGCCACTGTACATTTAAACACCATGTAACCCAGGTATTTGAGTAGGGTGGGAATTCCTATATTTTAGTACATTTAAACACTGGGTACACTGGGTATTTGAGTGGGCTGGGAATCCCTATATTTTAGCATGTTTGAACACCAGTTACACTGGACATTTGAGTGAACTGGGGATCTTTATATTTTAGTACATGTAAACACTGATCACCCTGGGTATTTGAGTGGGCTGTGAATCACTATAATATAGTAATAATAATAATAATAAAAAAACTTTATTTTTATGGTGCCTTTCAAAAAATCAAGGCACCGTACAAATACATAGATTAAAATTTAAATCATTACAATAAAAACAATTAATCAAATAAATACAATCAGACCCCGAATACTTGAGTCCACAAGTATGTTTTTAGGGCCTTTTTAAACCCCTCCACAGTCGCGCACTCCCTTATCTGGCAGGGTAGAGAATTCCAGAGGGTAGGGGCCGTGTACATAAATGTACGAGCCCCAGAATATTTGATACACACCCTCAGGAACTCTAGCAGACCCTCACCAGCTGAGCGGAGACATTGCCTAGGGCAGTAAGGGACCAGGAGCTCTTTCAGGTAGTCAGGGCCAAGTCCATGTAGGGCTTTATAAGTCAGAAGGCCAACTTTAAAGGTGATCCACCACTTACTGGCAGCCAGTGCAGTTCATGCAACACCGGCAAAATATGGCTGGATCAAGAAGTACCAGTCAAAATCCGGGCTGCTGCATTCTGCAGCAGCTGCAGGCGTTGGATTTCAACCCTAGGAAGCCCAAGGTAAAGGGAGTTGCAGTAGTCAAGACGTGAGGACACAAAGGCATGGACCAGCGTCGGAAGATTGCCAGACAAAACAAGGTGCCTAATCCTGGAGATATTCCTGAGATGGTAGAATGTGGATTTGATGACAGCTGACACCTGCAAATGCATAGTCAAACCTTCATCAAGTATTACTCCCAGGTTACGCAGTTCAGAGGTCGGGAGTGAAACACTCCCAATATAAAGTCCCGAGGGCAAACCAGCCCCTGACCCCCCTATCTGGTGTGCTGGATCCACTACCAACACCTCCTTCATTTCCGAGTTCAACTTACACCAACTGGAATCCATCCACTCCTGGTTTTCACTAAGGCAGTTATTGAAGACTGAGAGAGCTCCATCCTGATCGGGTGGAAAAGAAAGGTAGAGCTAGGTATCATCAGCATAGCAGTGAAACCTCAGCCCATACCTTCTTACAATGTCTCCGAGGGGCAGCATATACACTGCAAAAAACATGGGGGACAATACCAAGCCCTGAGGAACCCCACAAGACAGAAAAACTGGATCCGAGGAATAAACCCCGAACACCACTCTCTGGGTTCTTCCAGTGAGGAAGGAAATAAAGCCCTGAGGACTACATCCGATAGTCCACAGATGAACCTCAGACACTCAAGGAGAACCCCATGATCTACACTGTCAAAGGCTGATGAGAGATCTAATAGAACCAGAATGGAATGGTTCTTCCAATCTCTAGCCATCAGGAGATCATTGAGCACCCGAACCAGTGCTGTCTCAGTACTATGCCTTTTTCAAAAACCAGACTGGAGGGGTTCATAGATATCATGGATGGTCAAATGGTTCTCCAGCTGTACAGCCACTACCTTCTCAATAGCCTTCCCTAAAAAGGGAAGGTTAGAGATTGGTCTGTAGTTTGCATGGCAGTCCGGGTCCAAAGAAGCTTTCTTCAGGAGAAGTGTTACCACCACTTCCTTCAGGGAGCACAGAAACTCACCTGTTTCCAGGAAGCACCAGATTATCCATGCTAGGACCGGACCAATAGAGTTCATACAACCCAAAATCAGGGAAGTTGGCCCTGGATCCAAACTACAGCACATAGGGCATGTACCCCGGACAATCCGCATGATATCCTAGAATTCCGGTCGATCGAAAGCACTCCAGGAAAACCGAGCGGTGGCAGCCTCATGCTGATCCAGAACAGCACCCTTAAAGAGTGCCTCCCTGATGTCAGCCACCTTAGTAGCAAAGAATCAAGCAAGTTCATCACACTCCCTTTGCATAAAAGCCCTTTGGACCTGTAGACAAGCTGGGTTGCACAGCCTGTCCACAGTGAGAAGAGATGAGCTGGTTGATTATGAGCAGCTGCAATCTCCCCGGACAGGAACTTTGCCTTCTTACGGGTGATTGCAGATTGATAGGCTTGATAATGCTCCATCAATCTAAGGTGGTCGGCATCAAGAGAGGCTCTCCACCAGCAATGCTCTAACCTTCGACCTAGTCACCACATCTCCCTCAAGGTCCCGTCAAACCATGGGGATCCAGGTCGAAGGGAGAGAGAGGGTGAACACAAATAGGAACAATGAGATCCTAAGCCACTGAGATAGCCCTATTATAGGCCACCATTAGCACATCTGGGTCATTGTTTGCCACTGGAAAGGACGATAGGTCAAGTACTGCCACCAGGCCTTCAGAGCTAACATCTTGTAAAGGGCGATACCTGACCATCTCCACAGGGGTAGGCCTATAAAGGGGCGCAAAAAAACTAAACCCTACGGTGTAGTGATTGGACGATCCAACTGGTTCCACCCCCAAACCAGAGGCCTCGATCTCCAGGAGAAAAACCATGTCAAGGGAGTGACCGTGTTTATGGGTAGCAGTGATAACTACCTGTGTAAGGCCCAGAGATGATATCAACTGGAGGAAGTGCTGTCCAAACTGTGAGAGTTCGTCATCGATACAGACATTAAAATCACCAAAGAACCATCAGTCTCAGCAATTCAAATGCCATGTGGATGGCAAAATCTGCCACTTCCTGAAGGAATCTCTTCTCATTTCCAGGTGGACGGTAGACGACGGTGATCCTACTGCCTACACCTGCTACCACAGTACACTCGAATGACTCAGCTTCCTCTACTGGTACACTCGTGAGGTTAAGTTCAGTCTTATAACAGACCACAACCCCTCCCCCCCGCGATCCGATTTTGCGCGGTGAAACACTGAGTACCCAGCTGAAGTTAAAGCCTCCAAAACAGGGCCAGAATTTTCATCCAGCCAGGTTTTGGTAATGCAAGCCAGATCCACCCTTTCTACAAGATCTGCAATAATTGCCGTCGTGTTTCTGACGGACCTGGCATTGCATAACACAGCCCAAGTTGGATGAACTTCAGGGGCAGTCCGGGCCACCTGACACCAATATTGGTGGTGCCTTTGGGTATGGAAACCAGACAAAGGCAAACCACGTTCTGGGTTCCATTTCACCCCAGGGCATCTCCTGGATCTCACAGCCCTGATGTGGTGGCCCTGTTCATTCACCCTCCGCTGTTCCCCGCCCCTGCCCTTCGCGTCCCCCTACGGGCAATACCTAGTGCACGACAGTACTGGTAAGCTGTAAAATGCAATGGGGAAGAAAAAAAGCGTTGAGGGCATGAAGAGCAGAGGATGAATAGCGCATGACCATGAGGGTAGGCCTCCAGCACATCTCAACTCTTAAAACGACATACAGGCTATTGCATCTAAGAAAATGAACCCTAAATCAACTTAACTAAAATCCCCAATTTACAATACAGTAACTTTAACTTATGAAACTTAAAACTATATAAACATAAAATAACAATAATCATAAAATCTTAAAATCCAAAGAGATAATAAAAAGAAACCCCAAATCAAAATATCAAAATAAACAAATAAATCCCATGATGTCCAAAAAAAGCAAAAAGAATAAACCCCAGCTGTCAATAAATATCAAACTTTAGTCCTAATGATGAACATGCAAATACAAGGCATAATTCAGAAGATCTCCAGTATAGCAGCAAATTTAAGGGGCACAGGTAAACCTCCCTTCCCCAGTGCTCTGGACCCAGTCAGATAACACCTAAACTCAGAAATTTCCAGCACCCTGTGGTCCTCACACCACCAAAGGAGACTGGTAAAAATGAAAAAGAAAATCATAGTAATTTCCCTAACCCCCAAAGTACTCTTACTACCAGAGAAGGGATTACTGAAATTATTTCCAAGTACTTTTGTTAATACGGCACACTCTCACTATCCCAGAAATGAATAGAGGGAAGGCACTCCCACTGCCTTCTGACCAGATTGTAAATGAAAATATAAATAGTCTGACCGTATTTGCAGAAGACAAGTCCCAGATAGTCTGCCACAGATCTCAATTGCTCTAGAGTCGGACGGAACCCCAACAAATCCCACTGGGAGGTCAAACCCCAAGCCCACGGCCAATGCTACAGGCTCCTGCCAAGGTTCACTTATTAGCAGACCCCACGGGAAGCCTAAGGAAGCACCGGCCTGAATCGCCAGCTACCTGACAGACCAGGACCAGGAACCCCCGCTCAGCTGCACACTGTAGTCAGCCCACCCAAGGGATCAGGGCATCAACTCCCACTCTAAATCAAGCTGGTCTTTGTATATCCAGTAATCCTGGTAAAATCCTGGTCTTAGTACACTCGTCACAATCTTCCAACAGCTCGACTCCTGCCAATTAATCCAAGGTCTCCTCCGAAGTTCTTCATCATCTATCTAAGCTGCACAGGGCAACAGTAATAAATCCACCATAGACAGTTCACACAAAGCACAAAACTAGTTGGCTATAGCAAACCCTCTAAAATCACAGGGGTAGCAAAAAGGGAGGAACAGAGTAGCAGCACAGTAGTTTAACTGTGCAACAACATTAGTGTGCAGTACGAGCAGAGTGGCAATGGACAAAAATGACTAAATCACCCGATATCACTCCCACACTTTGCACACTTCACTGCTGCAGTTCACTCCAACTCAAATAAACAGGACCACGATGTACAGAAGTTCAAAGAATTTGGGATGTATGTAGTATGTTTAAGCACTGTGTACCTTGGGTATTTGAGAGTGCTGGGAATCCCAATATTTTTGTATGTTTTATCCTCAGCTACCCTGGTTATTTGAGTGCAGTGGGAATCCTATATTTTAGTATGTTTAAATATTGGGCACCCTGGGTATTTGGGTAGGCTGGGAATCCCTATATTTTAGTATGTTGAAATACCAGGTATTCTACGTTTCTGAGTGGGCTGGGAATCCCTGGGTAATAGAGTGAAGTCTGAATTCTAATATTTTTGTATATTTAACCACAAAGTGCCCTGGGTAATTGAGTGTGTAAGGAATCCCTATATTTTAATAAGTTTAAACAACAGGTACCCTGGGTATTTGGGTGGATAGGGAATCCCTATATTTTAATAAGTTTAAACACTAGGGGCCCCATTCCAAGATACGTTATGCATGACACAAGGCAATTTATGCCAAACCCCATGGCGTAAGTAGCAATTTGCACCATGCATTACACAACTTGTGATTCCAAGTTGTGACCTATACCATGTCATATGCAGGTTGCACCAAACGTGGGTACATCATCCACTATGCCCTCAACCCGCTGCGGCATGGCACAAGGGTGGGTTCTGGGAGCAACTGTGCCCTATTCCAAAAGGGCGGCTACCATAACCTTCTTACACTATTCCAAAAGCCGCAATGTTACAATGGAGTTAGACCAGCATGGAGATGGTCTAAGGGGCATCCATCCATGCCAATTGATGGATGCCCAGTCCTCAGTGCTATGGCACACACCTTGCTGGACTCCCCATAACCCCCTAACACAGTCATGCCCCCTATTCCCCCAAATGTCGGGGATCCCTGGGGTCTGTTGCACAAAGTGCCCCCCCAAACACCAGTGCCACCTGGGCAGCCCCCCCAATGCTCCCTGGTGCTTGTGGCGGTGTTCTGGGGCAGGGGGTGCTCTGGGGGGGGCAGTTCTCAGTGTTCTGCAACTTACGGCACCCAGATCCATTGTGTCATTCATGTGGCACTAGCCTGTGGTTGCCGCAGCTCACAGGATGTAGGTGCCGGGGACCCTGCCAGTCTTGGAATACAGTGCAGGGTCCCCGGAGTACCGCCACCATGGGGCAACTCGCATACGTCCATAAGTTGCGCCATGCATTCTGGAATTGGGCCCCTGGTACCCTGGGTATATGAGAGAGGTGGGAATCCCTATATTTTTGGAAGTTTAAACACTAGGTATGTCAGTGAGGAGGGAATCCCGATGTTTTAGTAAGTTTCAGCATCAGGTACTCTGGGTATTTGAGTGAGGTGAGAATTCCTATATTTTAGTAAGTTTAAACACTGTGTACCCTGGGTATTTGAGTGAGGTGAGAATTCCTATATTTCAGTAAATTTAAACACTGTGTACCCTGGGTATTTGAGTGAGGTGGGGATTCCTATATTTCAGTAAGTTTAAACACTGTGTACCCTGGGTATTTGAGTGAGGTGAGAATTCCTATATTTCAGTAAGTTTAAACACTGTGTACCCTGGGTATTTGAGTGAGGTGAGAATTCCTATATTTCAGTAAGTTTAAACACTGTGTACCCTGGGTATTTGAGTGAGGTGGGGATTCCTATATTTCAGTAAGTTTAAACACTGTGTACCCTGGGTATTTGAGTGAGGTGAGAATTCCTATATTTCAGTAAGTTTAAACACTGTGTACCCTGGGTATTTGAGTGAGGTGGGGATTCCTATATTTCAGTAAGTTTAAACACTGTGTACCCTGGGTATTTGAGTGAGGTGGGGATTCAGTAAGTTTAAACACTGTGTACCCTGGGTATTTGAGTGAGGTGGGGATTCCTATATTTCAGTAAGTTTAAACACTGTGTACCCTGGGTATTTGAGTGAGGTGGGGATTCCTATATTTCAGTAAGTTTAAACACTGTGTACCCTGGGTATTTGAGTGAGGTAGGGATTCCTATATTTCAGTAAGTTTAAACACTGTGTACCCTGGATATTTGAGTGAGGTGGGGATTCTTATTTTTTAGTAAGTTTAAACACCATGTACCCTGGGTATTTGAGTGAGGTGGGGGTTCTTATATTTTAGTGTGTTTAAACACCAGGTACCCTGGCTATTTGAGTACAGAGTGAAACATTATATTTTAGTATGTTTAAACATAAGGTAGAGAAAGTAAAGTAGAAGACAACTCGAGATTGGGTGCTGGAGCCTCAGTAAAAAATACAAAACTGTGATAACAACAATCAAAGACTTTATTATATTAGCTTAAAAGCTTTCACAAATACAGAATGGAACAAATAAATATAGCTACACAAGCCTGTGTTGCTGCTTTTAAACTTTTTTGTCACAATAAACAATATGTTTTAACATGACTAATGAGTAGTATCAGTGTTTGCTGTGATGCCCTGCTTTTGCTCATAGTTTTAAACAAGAGGTACACTGGGTATTTGAGTGGGCTGAAAATCCCTATGTTTTAGTATGTTTAAAGACCAGGTATGCTGTGTATTTGAGTAATTTTGGACTCCCTGTATCTTAGTATGTTTAAACAGTGGGCACCCTGGGTACGTAAGTGGATTGGGAATCCCTATGTTTTAGTATGTTTAAACATAAGTTACCCTGGGTATTTGAGTGGGGTTGGGAATCACCATATTTTAGTATGTTTAAAGACCAGGTACCCTGTGTACTTGAGTGGGCTGTGAATCCTTATATTTTAGTATGTTTAAACACCAAGTACACTGGGTACTTTGAGTGGGCAGTGAATCACTATATTTTAGTATGTTTAAACACCAGGTCCCCTGGGTATTTGAGAGGGCTGTGCATCCCTATAATTTAGTATATTTTTGTACACTATACTTTTTTCCATCCTGCTTATTTTATGGGGGAGAGACATGATGGCCATAGAGTCCCATCAGAGCATAAATTACTATATCTATTATTCTAAAAACAAAGTAATATGAGGCAGGGGCAGTTGGAGAAATTCTGGTGTACAGTTAATACTAGCACAAAATTGCAGCTCTAAATTCAGTGCTTCCAGTCACCCAGAAACATAGATGTTGCTGGCAGAAAAATGCAGTGGTCTATTTTGTTTCCCCATAATCCCCTCTATTATGACCATGACCTAGTGTCTTTATGGAGTTAATACCCCCGCTACCTGCGCCCCATGATCCCTGCCTTGCTGATTCCACCTGGGTGACTATAAAGCCCTTAATTCTGTCCTATACTTGGTTGAAGCCATTAATGATCTTCGTACCTACCACCTGAGGAGGCAGTTGTTTCATGGCTCACTCACTCTTGCTGTAAAAAAGAACATCTTCATTTTCCTGCTGAATTTCCCTCCTGACAGCTTCCACACATGTCCC
Organism: Neoceratodus forsteri; assembly: GCA_016271365.2. Taxonomy (NCBI): domain Eukaryota; kingdom Metazoa; phylum Chordata; order Ceratodontiformes; family Ceratodontidae; genus Neoceratodus; species Neoceratodus forsteri. Next base: position 96,270,149 of record CM057449.1, on the reverse strand, counting down.
CGTGTTTTTGACTTGCACTATTGTTGAATATTTCCTCACAGTTTACCTTGTTTCTTCTTTTCAGGAACTTGAAGGTCTCTATCATATCTGATCTTCTCCCTTCTGTCCTCCAGTGAGTAAATGCTCAGTGCCCTAATCTGATCTTTGTATGATCTGTCCATCATCTTTGGTACTCTACAATGTACCATCTACAGCCTGCCCTTCCTCAATGAAGGTTCCATATTACTCCGGGTGAAGTCTTACTAGTGATCTGTAGAGAGGTAGTAATACTTAATTTCTCCTGCTTTCTCCCCCCCCCCCCCAATATTCTACAACATCCTGGTCATCTTTCTGTAGGCCTTGTTATATTGGATACATTGTTTCCAGGCATCACTTATGATGACTCCTAGGTCCTTTACCTCAGTCTTTCTTTCCTGATTAACCCTTCCCATCAAGTATTCTGTCTTGGGTTTCATGTTCACAATTAATTTATTTATTCAAAAATTGGTAACTGGGGGTGACACACAGAGTTGGGGCTCATTTTCAGGGGTGACCCAGGTGACGAGAATGGGAGAAACAGTCAGACACAATACAGAAACATTTTCTTGGTACAATGTGCATCACCTAGCACTGTGATGTGTTGATCTTCAACTGCCAAACATTGGACCACCTCTCCAACCTTTGTAGGTTGCTCTGGAACCCTTTACCCCCGTCTTTCTGTCAGCCAGCCAGTTCTGACAGAGTGTAGAGTCATCTGCATAAAGACACATATTGCCCTGAATTTCTTCCCCTATGTCACTAATGAACATATTAAAGTGCACTGAATGCAGGACTTAACCCTGTGAAAGTGAACTAGAGTAAATACTGGTTTTCTGTTATCTACCCACCAGTTAGTCAGTCAAAGAATACTATCAGATTGTTCTGACAAGATTTCTCTGCCACAGACTAATGCTGCTTACAATCAAAGAGTCCATCACTCTCCAGGTAGTCCACTAGGTCCTCTGATAGTCATATGTACAAACATCAGTTTATCCACAACAGTGGTAAGTCTGACAGGCCTACAGTTATCTCCTTGCTCCTTAATCTCAGCCTCATGGAGCTGAACTATAATTGCTACCCCCCCCCCCAGTTTTTCAGAACCATCCTTGACTGAATTGAGCTACTGAATAGCCGTGACAGGGGTTCAGCCAATTCAAAAGCCAGTTCCCTGAGTACCCCAGATGTATCCTACTCAAGTTTGAGGCCCTATCTACCTTCATGGTTGCAAGCTCTTTTCTGCCACTTTCACTAGTTAATATGTTCTGCTTCATTTCTGGGATCGCCTTGTAAGAAGTCTTTATGCTGCTTTCCAGCAAAGGCCCACTGTCCTTCACTGTGATAACTGAGCAGAAACAGTCATAAGAACAATTGCCTTCTTTGTGCCTTCTTTTACTACCCTGTCCCTCTCAGTCAGTCTAAAAATCCCTCCTCCCTTCTTTTTTCCCTAATTTCTCTGAAAAGCTGTTTTCATCCCACCTTAACCCCCTCTGCAATACACAGCTCTTTGTTTACTTTTGCATTCTGATGGCCCACTTTGCATCCCATGGCGACATCACAGACAGGGAAGAAATCACAAACAGTAAAACTACTATGGATAAGAAAAAGAAACCATATGAGTTTACCCTATCAAGTGGCCGTAACAAGAAACTGGACAAATACATTAATTGCTTTCGCCAGAGAGTTACTGGTGAGATTCTTAATAGGCAGAAACAGGCCCGCTACAACCTCTCTCCATTGGAACGGAGGCTATACAAACACTAAAATCAAACCATAACATTGTCATAAAAAAGCTGATAAAGGCTCGGCAGTGGTGATATCGAATCGGAAGATTACATTACGGAAGCCAACCGCAGCTAAGTGACCTTACTACTACAAAGTACTGGAAGTGACCCAACCACAGAATATAAAAGAGAACTACAGAAGTTAATTAAAACATTTCCAGAGTATGTCCAAGACAAACTAAAGGACCTCGTCCCCAGTGAACCTAAGCCAGGGACATTCACATGCTTCCTAAAATACATAAGCCTGGTAATCCTGGTAGACCCATAGTCTCTGGTAATGGCACCCTGACAGAGGGATATCAGGGTTTGTAGTTATTTTCAAACCGCTGATTATACAAAGGGATAGTTACATCAAGGACACTACTCACTTCCTACATAAACTTTCTGGTTTTAAGGACTTACCACCTGATACCCTTTTAGCCACTGATGGATGTAACCTCCTCTACACTAATATTCCACACACAGATGGCATTTCAGCCTGCCTCAAATATCTGCATGACAAAGAATTGGACCCCAACATTGACCCTGGAGTTGTGGGTAAACTCACTGAATTCATTCTGACACATACAACTTCAGCTTTAATGGTAAACATTATGTTCAAACTATGGGAACTGCAATGGGAACCAGGATGGCCCACAGTATGCTAATCTTTTATGGCGAATTTGGAGGAGGATTTTCTAAGGCACTGATACACATAAACCACTCGCTTATTTCCATTACATTGATGATTTGTTTATAATTTGGACAGAGGGCACTGACACACTTAAAGATTTTCACCAAGAACTTAATAACCTCCACCCAACTATAAAGCTTTCCTAGAATATTCTGCCACAAGTGTACATTTTCTGGATACCACTGTCACTATTAAGGATGGTACCCTACATACCTGTCTTTACAAACCAACAGACAGACAGAGATACTTACACAAGAAAAGTAATCACCGAGCCACACAAAGAAATCTGTTATATATAGTCAAGCACTTCGTATCACCGCCTCTGTTCAAATGAGGAAGACAGAGACACATCTGGCGATGTTGAAAAACACCTTTATTGAGCAGGGACACTCATCCAGGGAATTGATGAGCAGTGGAACATGCAACACAGGTCCCAAGAGAACAGCTACTGCAATATAAGGAATGGATGACTACCAGCAGAATACCCTTAGTAGTCACATACCATCCTGACCTTGAACTCCTACATAAGATTACTAAGATCTCCATCCAGTAATTAGTGAGGATGAAACCCTTAACTGTATTTTTCAAGAACTACCACTACTATCTTTTAAACAACCACCTAATTTAGCCAACCTGATTATTAGGAGTCAACTTGAACCGGAACAGAATACCATGACATCATATGGTACACGACCCTGTCATCAACGCACATGTAAGACATGTAACCTCATTTCCACTTCAGACTGTGTGGTTACATCACAAAACAGACTATTCAGGATACAGGGGAATTATACATGTACATCAAGTAATGTGGTCTACTTTATCCAATGCAAGAAATGTCCTCACGCAGGTTATGTGGGGGAGACAAGCCAACAACTCCACACTAGAATGAATTCACACAGACATTCTATTAATCACAAGATGATTGAGAAACCAGTAGCCCAGCACTTCTCCCAGGATGACCACTCAATCTCAGATATGTCTGTGATGGTCTTAAAAGGACATTTCAACAGTACACAACAGAGACGGGCTTCTGAAATTAGACTTATTTTACTTCTCAATATGGTGGCGGATGGATTGAACATTGATGCTGGGTACATGACACATTATTCCACTTAAACTTACACAGACCTTTACTTTAAAAGATGGACATGAACAGTTTAGTTCTTCAACGGGCCTTTGATTTTGTAAGTTTATGGTTATCTACATTGTTGACTTTTCACCTTAACACTGTGGTGAGTGCGTTTGAGTGTGTGTGTGTGTGTGTGTGTATACTGATGTACGTATGTATGTATGTATGTATGTGTGTGTTTTGTGTGTGTTTGGTGTGTGTTTTTTGTGTGTTGTGGGTATGGTGTGTATGTGTGTTGTTTGTTGTGCGTGGTGTGGTGTGGTGTGTGTGGAATGTGTTTGCTATATTTGTTGTGTGGGGTGTGCAGGTGTGTGTGTGTGTGGGGGTGGTGGTGTATGTACACACATATGTGTGGGTGGAGCGTGGCATGGGGCAGTTGTTATGTGGCTAGAACACTTAATTTTCACATATAGTGTGCATTTATTTCCTTCTATTAGTTGTCAGTGGGTGGATTTCACACTGTCACATCTTTAACTGCTCATATTAAGATGCATATCTCATTTACTTGGGGTTCATTAAAGGTGTAATTCCTTTGGGTTTTCATTTAGATTGCTTAGACTGATTCTGTGCATTTTGTTATACACAGACTCTGTGTTGAAATCTGCATTTATCAGGCTCATGGTCTCGTTTTCTTGGGGGTCATTGACAATTTTTTTTTTTTTTTTGCACTTACACTTACAAGTGATACTTTCATGCATCATGTTTATATGTGTAGGTTAATTTGAGGCTTGCTTTCAACTTGCAGCTATACCTAATTTCAGGATTTTGTCTCTCATTATCTGTCCTTTAATATACCAGGACAATTGGAATGTAAGTTGTAAGCTCATCTTACATGTATTAGAGAGAATGCCACTCCAAGGTTTTTTTTATCACTAGAATGCTTTCTTGGCATACTGAGACATTTTAAAATTTATGTGACAAGAACTCTTTGGCTGTAGAGAATTCTTGATAACCTTTGCCCTTCTGAGGCTCCTCGGATAAAGGCATACTGGTGTTAATTAGCTTCTCTGACGTAATCTTCTATTATGTTTTAAATGTATATGTTAAACCAATGAGAATTATTTCTGCTTTTTCTATATAACCTGGTGTTAATAGTATGGGATATTTGAAAAAACTGCCACAAAGCTTCTGAAGAAGGACCTGGTTGGTTCGAAAGCTAAAGCACTTTGTTCTTTTCTGTAACATCCATGTTGGTCCAATAAAAGGTATCAAATCATTTGTTTCTGGCTCTATGATTTATCCTGGTAATCACTCTGTTCTTTTTCTCTCCCTGCATCTCCTTGCAACTGATGAAGGCCTTTTTCCTTTTTCTTTTCAATTTACAGTTTTTCTACCTAGTTCACCCTGACCACCCCATTCTGATCGTTACTCCATGCTCTGTCACTCAGCTTCTCTGGGACTCACCTTCCCTTCATTGTTCCTGACCAGACAAGTCTGAGGGTTGCCCAGTCACCTGCTATGGACCAAGCTTCATCCTGCAGTTGAGGATTTTTTGCCTCATGCTTTTCATGACTGGTCCACCTTACATAAAGTGAGCACAATGTGTAAGTTCCACCTCCACTGAGATGCCCCCAGTGCCCTGCATGTGGAGTCCCTCCGCCTGTGTTATTCCACTGCACTGTCAGCCAGACACTGCCAGGTGGCAGAAAAACAGTGGGACATGCTTTTCCTCTACCCTAAAGAAGAGCTGTTGTGGGGATGCACAGTTCTCCCTTCCTGGCCAGTCTCTGAGTGACCCACATCTGTTCCAGAACCCAGGTCACCAGTGTGGCAGGAGGTGAGGTGCCCATTGCTCAGCTCTCTATACCACTGGGTCCCACCTGGTTCCTGTGTGCTCAGCCTTTTTAAGAGATAGGTACAGAGAGGGGGTTGCTAGCTCTGCTGTGAAATGCAGTCCAAAAGAATTCTGCACTCCTGTAGTGCAATCACCACAAATGAAAGTAAGTACATTTCAAAAGGATTTATTTCAACCTTGACATTCAGTTCCATACAGCATCTCTCCTGCGTCTCCACAAAAGATACGTTCCAGCACTTCAACCAGTCAGCTGATCTTCATCAGGGAGTAAGACCAGATGATTTGTCGAAATGCTGGGGAGTATCTTTTGTGGAGACACAGGAGAGACGCTGTATGGAACTGCATGTCAAGGTTGAAATAAACGTTTTTGAAATGCACTTATTTTTGTTTGTGGTGATTGCACTACAGGAGTGCAGAGTTCTTTTGGACTGCTCTGTGCCACTGGGCCAGCCTTGATGAAGGCCTTTTCTTGGCCCTAACCATCTCTCTAACTTTCTTAGAGCACTAGATTGGTCACGTATTCCTCTTTCTCTTAGTGACCATTCTCTACTTTTTTCCCACAAGAATGGGCCCTTTTATTTCGCTCCACATTTTCTCTACACCCCTGCTTCTGTTGAAGAAGAAGAATCAGTATTTATATACCGTTTTTCATACACAGTATTCCAAAGCGCTTTACAAGCAATGGTAGACAGGTAGTGAAGTGACTGAATGTGTAGTGGAGGCCATATCACACATCATCTCCCACACACAGCCTGGAAATTGCATGAACCGGTTTATGGGAAGGGTAATGTTGGCCAGGACACTGTGAATGTTCCCTGCTCTTTGAGAAGAGTGCTCTGGGTTCTTTTACTTCTACCTGGACACCCACCAGAACAACACCAGGATGGGCAGAAGGGACCTCGGTTTAACGTCTCATCTGAAGGACGGCACACCCCAGCAGTACAGCACCCCCCAATACTGCACTCGGATGCCAGCGATTTTTAGGTGCAAGTCCAATCCCAATGTTGGACGAGAACCCATGACCTTCTGGTCCAGAGGCGGATGTGCTACCAACTGAGCCACGCTGACACCATTCATCCCAGCTACCAACTGGAGCCTGGACTAACGCTATCATCTGGCTATGGTCTGCTCTTCAGAAATCCAGGACTTCAGTCTTTGATAAGGGTACAGTACAGTTCACATTAAACTTATTGCACAACCAGTTAATAGCCGGTTAACATCTGAGCTGTTATAAGGAAATATTTTTTTTTAAATATGAGCTGTTTAAGCTCTGCATAGCAAATCTCTTAGTTACTAATATCTGGTTGTTTTCTGTTTTCTGCTGATCTCTGAATGAGTTGCCTGAATAATGCATTCAGTTAAACGTCTCATTCTACAAATGAGGGGAAACAAATCAACCAGCTAAGTTGGCAACTCATTACAGTCACATTGAAAGAATGGGTTACAAACTGGCTGCAGAGTAAATATAATGTGAATTGTATTGCATGCTAATGCCAAGGATCAGTTCAAACCATATACAGTAGTGCTATGGTCACTGGACCCTAGTGGTTTCCCCATACTCACTCCAGCTATAATTTTTGAGTTTGCATGCACCATGGCAAGAATGGCAGCCTGTCTTGTGGGTTCCCTGACCGGCTGCACCAGCTGGCAATGCTGCAACATATCCAGTGGAGTCTGTCTTCGGGTGCTCTTAGCTGCTGGAATGTCCCAGTCAGTGTCTGTCAGGTTGTGATCTCCCAAAAACACTACCTTCCCCATTGAGGTTCCTTCTTTATTGTTGGCAATAGTTTCCTGTTACTCTTGTCCCCCTGTCTCAGTTGTCTGCAAACCACCCCCATTTGTGATTTCTTGCCTGAATCCCTCTAAATGCTGAGTTGGGTATGTATCATGTAAATGTCTTATTGGACTCAAATATAAAAGGGATGATAGGTCATCATAAACTGGCCAAAAATTCCCCACCTTTAAATTGACAGGGACGTGTATGAATACCAGATAGTATCTACACCAGTCTCTGACATGTCCTCATAGATCTTAGGCATAGTGTGTGACTGGGATGTGTGTAAATACCAGAAGTATCCACACTGGTCTTTGGCATAATGAATACCAAATAGTATCCACATTGGTCTTCAACATGACTTAATGGTTAGGGTAGAGTGTATGAATACCAGACAGTATCTATACTGGTCTCTGGAAGGCACAGCTAGTGGCTGGGTAGACGGTATCACTGGGACATGTGTGAATTATGTGCAGTACCCACACTGGTCTCCAGTTTCCAGGACTGAGATAGGCTGAAGGGCTGGGACATGTGAGAATTACACTGGTCTCTGGTATGCCCTCCCTGTCAGAGTACAGTGTGTGAAAGGGACATGTATGAATACTAGACAGTATCCACACTGGTCTTAGACATATGCTGCTAGGGTATCCAGTGAACAAGGTGACCAAAATTAGGCACCTACAAAAACGGCAACCCAATTACGGTGCTTGTGTTCATGGCTACCAAGGAGGGGGGTGACCAGATACTGGGGTGGCAAAATCCATGAAAGGAAGCAGCAGGTAGACATGTGCACATGCACTCGTTGGGGGAGGCAGGGAGGGATGGTATGTGGGAGGGGGTGGCAGGCAGTTGCCGAGCTGACCGATGGTGCCGTCGGGGGCGGTGCTCAGCTGGGGAAGGCGAGGGGCAAGCAGTGTTCAGATCTGTCACAATGCTGTTTTTTTGACCGGTAGGCGGAATGTATTTTTTTTAAGTTCCCCCCACCGGCATGCCCTCTCCTGGAGTTGAGAATCCATAAGTAGGGGTAAGTGTGTTGGGGGGATCAGCCCCCCATAGTAAGAATGAGACCTGCAGGTCTCAGGTGCAGTTTTAGTCCACGCTGCGATTGTGCATCTCCGAAATTGTTTTTTGGCGATGTACACTCACTGCGACGGTGACCGCCTTTCTGCAATCACCATTATGACATGTAACCTGCTGCCAGTGGCTCAGGTAGACTGTGTGAATGCTAGATATGTAAATACCAGACAGTATCTACACTGATGTCTGTCCTGTCCTGTCAGTGGCTGGGGTAGAGTGTGTAACTGTTATGTATGTAAATAACAGACAGTATCTATACTGCTCTCTGGCCTGCCATGCCAATAGGCGGGGTACTGTGTGTGACTGGGACATGAATGAGTTCTAGTCAGTTATCCACACTGGTCTATGGCATGTCTTGCCAGTGGCTGGGGAACAGTGTTTGACTGTGATATGTGTGAATTTCTGATGGTATCTACACTGGTCTCTTGCATGCCCTTCCAGTGGTCAGTGTACAGTGTGTGACAGGGACATATAGGAATACCAGACATTATCTACACTTGTCTCTTGCATGCTCTGCCAGTTACTGTGGTAGTGTGTGTAACTGTTACACATGTAAATACCAGACATTATCTACTCTTGTCCCTGGCCTTCCGTGCCAGTAGCTGGGGTAGTGGGATTGATGGGATTAATAAGGAAGCACCCTCATTATTCCTCACAAAGACTTCTGTTCCACCATTGGAAGGTATCATAAGGAACTATTCCTCATTTTATCTCACAAAAGCCCTCTGACCTGCCTTGAGAGGGTGCTGTCCCACAGTATCCCATGCCAGAATGAACATTATGGGCAAAGTAGATGGACAGTCTGTCTATATCTACCATCATCATCATCTACGTTTCTATGTACCTATTATAAGGAACTGTTTCTCATTTGATCTCATAAAGGCCCTTTGCTCCACCTTGATAGGATGCTTCTTGTGTTCCATGCTCTAATTATAAAGTAACAATCCAAACATTGAATATGAAAAATGTATTTCTCAATGATTTGCAAATGTTGTGAACATGAACGCAAGGATTCCCATTGCACTCTGAGCTTCTATTATGAAAATGTGATGAAGGGTCCTACATTTTGCCTTTCCTGCACATTTTGAGGGTCAATGTTTCATATTTGGGGTATGAAAGTTTAAGATGTATGTATATCCCAATGCAAGAGGTACTACTAGATCGCCTTGTCATGCCCATGTGCTCACACATCTGTGCCAGATTACCTTTATTTTGTCCTCTGACTACCAACTACGTGTTGAGGTTGGCTCTCTCCATGAACTTCAAAATCCCCCCATACCAGAATGGACTTTGACAAATGAGGTTTTGTCTTCTTTGCCCCACATGATAACCAGATTCCTTGAGTGTCTCAATATGGCTCTCATAAATTTGAAGTGCTACAGTATGCACACTTTAAAGAGCCTTGTTAATGTTTTTATCATATTGTATGATAGTGTTTGCAGTCTACTTGCATTATTTTCATTGCTCCTTGTATTTGCAGGGCTACCTGGTCAGTGCCAATTGAAACTTGTAATATGCTATGCTTTGTAACTGGATGCAGATTTTACTGTGAAACACCCTGAGTGCCTGGGATTGGGTGCTATTGAAATAAAATTACCCTGTCTTGCCATTTTCTGCAGTTTCCCCGGATCCCTATGGAAATGAGATGCTGCATAGCCTGGGGCTGTGCAGGCAAAACTAATAAATATAGAGAAAAGTTTGGAGGGCTGTATTAAGAACAAAAAGAAACTGCACTGCATTGGCTTAGTTAGTATACACATACCAGAAAATCTAGGCTAACTAACATAGCAAACGGAGTGGTTGTGAAGCAGTGTAAGCTTACACATGTTTGAACTGAAATATGTCAAGTAAGTACCACAAGCCTGATTGAGCTAAGAATGGAAGAAATATGAATTGATGAAACAGTTGAAATATCAGTAGCCTTTCTCAGCTGTACTGGGGGTGCTGGATTCTGATTTAAGTGTAAGTCTGGCCATCAACCGCACCCACCTCCCCATGTATAGTATAATCACTGTAAATTGTATGTACAACTTAAGAGTGAGCCGTGCTAGAAATTGTTACTTATAAATGAGTCAAATAAATCAATAAAAATATTTCCAGACTCACATCTTGAAAACTGCTCTGTATGTGAATGTATGTTTTTTCATGACCACAACTTCCAGTTAAAAACTGTATGGGACATTCCATCCAAGACTCAGGCATGGCCTTTGGCTTCATCATAAATGACTATGTGTTTTGAGGGTGTACATTATTTATTTATTTATTAATATCTTCGATTACAACACCTTTGAGCTGGAAGTTCATTTACAAAGGTTCCATGTCACTTGTGCACAAACGTGAAGGAACATACAGGCCAATTACACTAGTTACAAAAAACATAGGACTGATACATTTCACATCAGTGATAATCAAGAGGGAGAGAAGAAACATTTAAGAATATAGAGAATACTGCAAAATGATAAGGACATAATATGAGTTACATAGAACAAGCATATATACCAAGCAGCAGTCCTATCACCATATAAACGGTAAGATAATGGAATGAATTACACTTCAGTGGAAAAGCTCACACACTGAAAAGCTTGGCAAATCACAGTGTATACAGTGCTTGCTGTAGAATCAGAGTTTAGGGTACATGATACTTAGTAAACTACAGGTTGTATAAACACTTTAGCTTGGTAGAAAGGCTGAACAAGATAGGTTACGGTAGGAAACCTTAGACGGCAAGGAGTGCATGGAGCAGGGGAGGTCAGAATAAGGAGAGATAACAGTGCTGCAGGGTAGAAGAGTTACACAGAAAGCCTTCCCCCCAGGAGGAAGTTGTCAAGTAGGGTTGGGATTTATTTGGAGAGGGGAGGTGAGAGGTTGTTGGTGGGAGGATGGCTTAGAAGAGGAGGTGAGTAGGTAGGGGGAGAGGAGGATAGGAGGTTTCTGATTGGTTTGGAGAGGGAGATGAGAGGAGGTTGTTGGTGGCAGGATGGCTTATCAGGAGGGGAGGTGAGTAGGTAGGGGCATAGGGAGGATGGGGAGAGGAGGGAGAGGGTGGGAAGTAAAGGGACGAGGGATGATGGGAAGGGGTACAGGGGGGGAACTGAGAATTAAGCAGGGTAGTGCGAAGTGGTAAGTGGTACACATACAGGAATTAAGAGCATGATTGGATCAAGTACAAATCCTGCTTGGTGTCGACTCAGAGGAGGCAATCACACTCACTGAGTGCTGTTATGTGGGAACATAGATTACCTTTGAATTTTGCAAGCTTTGTTTCTGTCAAGACATCATTAGAAATGGATTTGAGCCAGTTGAGGCCACAATAAACAAAAGACCTCTGTCCTTGGGATGTTCAACAAAAGGGAACCTTAAACAGTGTGTTGTTAGAGGCCTTTGTTTGCCTGATGTTATGAATTGGAAGCAGTAGGTTCTGGACACCAGTTGGGGTTAGCCCCTCAGCAATTTTTTTGGCAAAGAAGGAGGTCTGGTATTGCAGTCTGCCTTTCAGATTGAGTCAGCCAGACTGTGCATTCAGGTCACTCACAAGTGTGGGTGAGCCTTTGGTCCCCTGTGATAAGCCTACAGGCTTTATTCAAGGTTACAGAGGTCTGTTTAAGGGCAGTGTCTGTAGCCACTCCATGGACTGTTAGCCCGTAGTCGATTATTGAGAGTATTGAGCTGATGACTGCAATTTGTAAAGCATCGTTGTTATGCTTGTGCTGGTATAGTAGACCTAATTTACTATTAGCAGTCTTGGCCACTAGGTCAATGTGATTTGAGTAAAAGAGTGTGCAGGCAAGTGTAACTCCAAGGTATTTGAAGACTGGGACCATTTTAAGGGTTGTGTTAAGGTTATTTCTGATACTAAGTCTATGAGACCTATGCTTGTTGTGAGCAGATGCAAACAACATGGTTTTAATTTTCTTACAATTTAATAGCAGTTTAGACTTAATAAACCAGGATTCAATGTCAGTGAAAGTCTGCTGCATTTCTGTTACAAGTACAGTGAGGTCTGGTTTGCTTGTGAAAAGAACAGCGTCATCCGCATAGAGTAGTATTTTACCTGGACAAGCTTAGGAGAGGTGGTTCAGGAATATTTCATTTCATTTAATTTTATTTTGTTGATCAGGTAAAAACACTGGGATGAGCCATTTTTCAGGTCCGACACAACACAAAACAGAGACAACAACACAGACATATAATAAATATAAACAAAATGCAATAAATTAAACAAAACAACAACAGATTTTTGTTAAGTGCAGATACTCCTTAAGATACAATTTAGACATGGGCACAGAGTGCAAACCAATTGGTAATCTATTCTAAAATGAGGGAGCAGCAGCCGAGAAGGAGTGATCCCCAGCTTTAGAATGTTGTATGGTGTCCTTAAGTAAGACCCAGCTATTAACTCATAAATTTCGAGTAGGAACCAGCTAAATAGTGGGCCTAAAATGAATCCTTGAGGAACTCCTGTGGTTGTATTCCTTTTTCTGATAGTGCACTATTTATCTTAACTTGCTGGGCTCTATTTGTAAGATAGCTACTGAACCATCCCACTAAGTTGGTGACAGCACAGTGCATGTTAACTGATCTAACAGAAGGGCATGGTTAACAGAATGAAACTCTTTGGTGAGGTCAATGAAAGTTGCCCCCACCGAAAGCCCCATTTGAATGTGTCATGGATGTAACCTGTGACCTCGACAAGTGCAGTAGTGGTGCTATGTAGTTTTATGAACCCATGCTGTTGGGGGCATTGTAGCTGATAATTACAAGGTTGTCAATTAATTGATCAGATACAATGCTCACAATCACCTTTGGCGGGGGGAGAATGGAAATGGGACGGTAGTTAGTGTGAGTGGCCTTATCTCTGATTTGATGTTTAGGAGTGACTATTGCAGCTTGGCATACTTGTGAAAATTTGGCAGTTTTCAGGTAAAGATTGAGGATACATGTTAGCGGCGAGAGTATTTCATCCAGGGTAAGTGCTACAAACTTGAGATCAAGTGTGTCACTACTACTTCTTGATTTACCTACTGCTTGTTTTACGTATTTTTTTGCCTCTTTCTTTGAGATAATTTGTAGGTAGAAATGTGGGGCAGGGGACTGGGTAGAAATGTCACCATTAGTCTTGTCACTGCTCTTTTTGGTTACCTGGAAGTTAGAGGGGAGCACACTGCTTAGATCAGTAAATGCATTGTTAAATGTATTGGCAATGACTTTAGGATCTTGGGTAATAGTGCTATCTAGGTTTAACATAGGCGGTGAGGCCCTGTTTTGAGACCCACTTAGGGCCTTCATGTTATCTCCAAATTTGTGCCCATTACCCCAGGAGTCAGTCAGTTGACCTTTGAAGTATTGACTTTTGGTGGATCTGATAGCCCAAATACATTTATTCCAGGCTTCTCAATAATTTGTATGTGAGCTTGATTAGAAGTACTTCTAGCTCTCTGCCAGAGGTTGTCCCTATTTTTTATATGTTCAAGTAGGCAAGGCATGTCCCTCTGATTTTTCATTTTCTTAATTGGACATAGATGTCATACATATTGAAGACAGAGATGAAGTAGTTGAGTGCTGTGTCAACATCATCAGAGCAGTAGAAGAATGACCAGTCATGTTGTCGGAGATATGTTTTTAGGTGAATCAGTTGCCATTTTTTTAGGACATGGGTAAAGATTGTTTTAGCAGGGGGTTTAGTGATTCTGTTTGTCCATGCAGATAGTATAGGGGAATGGTCACTTATTACATCAGGGAGGACAGTAGTGTTTGTAATTCACTCTGGATGGCTGGTAATCAGCCACTCTAGCAGTGTACTGGTAGCAGTATGGTAGTCTATACAGGTAGGTGATTCTACCATTTGTGCTATGTGAATAAAGGAGATGGCATCCTCGTAGTGGGCGGCCTCTGATGATAGCCAATTTATATATTAAAGTCATCAACTATGATTCCCTCAGAGTTGTGATGTAAGCCACTAGAGAAGTCAAAGAACATAAATAAAAGCAAACCAATCCTACCACATTCCCAGTGAAAAACTAGTTCCATACAAAAAGGCAGTATTCCCCAGATGGGAGAGTGTCAGCTATCTTCCCAGACCATCTCCGCCATCCCTGAAAATTATATTGTATAACAAATCTCAAGCTGATTAGCAGTTTAGGGGGTTTGGGATACAAGGGGAGATCGGATATACTGAAATTATTTAAAATAAAGACTGGGAGAGGCATGATTACTAACAATATACTTTTTTTGTTAGTCTCTCAGTTTTTTTTTCACGACACACACACACACACACACACACACACACACACACACACACACACACACACACACACATATACACACACCCTGTCTCCTTACTGAGAAGAGTCTTCTGGTTTTATTTCACATTTAGCTGCAGCTTGCACAGTTCTGACATCTAGTGGCATGTGTTGTTACACTGACAGAGCTGGTGTGCTTCACAGCTCAACAAACAACTTTGTACTCACCACACTGTAGTATTATGCTGAAAACTTGCTTACAAGTGCTATACTGAGTTTGTTCTTCCAGAAAGGTTATGTAGCATACAAACAGGAGCAGTGGGAGCAGAGACACCATCTAAACATTTTGTGTGGACTGGCTTTATTAAGAGACAGGCAATGCCCACTTGTGGATGCCTTAAATACTTAATTTTTTAAAGATACATGCATTGCTGAGGTTAAATTCTATAAAATTAAAGTGCAAACAAAAATGACAGTGTTATACAGTGCAAACATTATGAATTAGGTGTACTACAAAATATACATAAAACGTTTTAAACCAGATAATGTAAAGATAAATGCAATTTGCAGAAAGATGATCATAGTCTAAGGGGTTACTGTATGCAATCTGTGCACTAAGTGATATAAAATGTGGATTCTAACTAATGCAGGAAGTGAATCTGAAAGACTAAAGGAAACAATAATGCATCCATTTAAGTTTTAAAAATACAGGGACACAACCCTACTGATGCATCTCATTTGCACAGGGGTCCCAATACAATGGAATATTATTTCCTTTAAACCAGTGTCCTGAACTGATGCATTTCAGTTGCACTAAGGTCCCTTTAGAAATGGGAATAATTCTATTTTTTCATTGAGACCAGGGGGTATTGTAATCCTTAGTTTTGAAAATCCGATAGCACCACCCATGTGCCAGTGTTGCTCCCAAGTCTCTTCTTCTTGGTCCCACCATTTTTCTTTTCTTTACCTAAAAAGGACCATCTATGTGTGACTGTACAAGTAGGATGATGTAGATGGGCCATCAACATGATTATTTAGAGTCTACACTGGAAGCCCATTTGCTTTGTCCTAATAATACTGTCACACATGGATGATCCTTTCTGGGTATAGAGAAGATTATGGTGAGAGCAAAAGGAGGAGATTTGGAAGCAACACTGGCAAGTAAGAAATTCTATTGAATTTTTTTGACAGACTATTAAAAAAAGCTTAATCTTAGTTGCAGTTATCTTGTTTTCTCAACATTTAGTGCATAACATATAGACTGGACAGAAAACAAAACATAATTAGAAACAACTTTTTTTAAGTACATATACAAGATTATAAAATGGGTCAAACATTTGCTGAATCCTGATTAGCTGAAACAGGTTTGAACCATGTCCTTATCAGGACATAACCATGCAATCAGCACTAATTGTGCCAACCTGAGCCCCACAATGCAACAATATCAGGTTGCCACCATCAGAAAAACATGTGCCAGCTTGTTGTTTACTTCCCAACCCAAGGTGTTAGTGTGGCTCAGTTGGCGGCACATCTGCTTCTGGACCAGAAGGTCATGGGTTCTCATCTCACACCAGGATTGGACTCATACCGAAACACTGGCACCCAAGTGCAGTATTAGGACTGTGTTGTACTGCTGGGTGTGCCATCCTTTGGATGAGATGTTAAACTGAGGTCGCTTCTACCCATCCTGGTGGATGTCCCGGTAGAAGTAAAAGAATCCATGGCACTCTTCACAAAGAGTAGAAGAAGCCAGAAGGGGAAGGAAGGAAACATATCCAATTCAGTGCTTTAGAGTAACTGGTAATTGCTATTTTTCTTTTAAACTTAGATTGTGGGCTTGTAGTGACACTATACTTTCTTTGTTGTCTTTACTTATAATTGTTTTTGGGCTGTTGAAAATTTAAAACATAGTGGTGGTGTAATTCTGTGCTGTCTTTAATTGCTGCAAATTTTATCTTGGCTTGTCTGACTGTCCTGTAGTTGGGTGAAGGGTGTTAATTGTCCGGCCTCTGACCTCAGCTACGTGATAACTGGAGGTGGGGCTTAGTCAGAGTTAAAGTAGCAAGCTGAGGTTTATTTTCTCAGAAGAAGCCAGAAGGGGAAGGAAGGAAACATATTCAATTCAGTGCTTTAGAGTAACTGGTAAGTGCTATTTTTCTTTTAAACTTAGATTGTGGGCTTGTAGTGACACTATACTTTCTTTGTTGTCTTTACTTATAGTTGTTTTTGGGCTGTTGAAAATTTAAAACATAGTGGTGGTGTAATTCTGTGCTGTCTTTAATTGCTGCAAATTTTCGCCCCCTCCCCTTCTCCCAACACTTAATTATATGCCATGATAAATCTGATTGACAGGAGCTAAACACAGGGTATATTAAGAGGTGTGAAGTAGGAGGGGCATAAGGGGGAAGAAGCCCACCCTCAGCACGACAAGTGTTTTGACTCATTTATTTATTTATTGGTTTCTTTTTCCTTAAAAAAATTATCTGAGGATCAGTGACAGGATTTTTAGTACAGTAAATTAATAAAAAGAGAACTAGGAGAGCTTCAGTAGCAGACAAGTAGTGGAATTGCAGTATAATGTGGGGAGTGGTGCAATGCAGTGGCTGTGGGGCAGCCATATTCAGGCAGACCTTCTGGACACTGAGGTGCTGCCCTATCTACATGCATCTCTTTGGACTGCGGGATGAGGTAGCCAGACTCAGAGCAGAAGTAAACTGGGTCAGAAGTACCATCACCCCTATCCAGGGACCACCCAGTCCAACGCAGCTGCCTCAAAGGATGCCGAGAATGAGGAGCACTTGGATGACAGTGGGCTCAGGGAGGGTTAGAGCAGTCAGTCAGAGGCACATCCCAGATCCTATTCCACTCAAGAACTCCTATGCCACACTGGCAAACGGGGACAACCAAATAGAGGTACCCAGAGAAGTGGAAGGAAAGGATGTGGAGGTTAGCCAAGGAGGTGACCTCAGCGGGGAAAGCAGTGGACCCCAGAGGAGGAGGAAGTGAATCCTGGTAGGGGACTCCATCATAAGAGGGATCCAGCTATGAACACAGGAGGGGGAGGACAGGGAGGTGAGGTGCCTACCAGGTTCCACTGCATGGAGGGATGGAAGGAAGATACTGGGGATCACTGGGAAGGCAAGACGGGAGGGTGAGCTAGATGTCATTATCCACCTAGGTACTAATGACTTGGCAAATGGGGAGCCAAAGGAAGTTCAGGAAGAGTTTAGGAAACTGGGGAGGGGTCTCAAGCAAGTAGCTACTTCTGTCACTTTCTCAGAAGTACTACCTGTGAGAGGCAAGGAGAGCATAGGGGTGCATGCACCAGGAACTTTAACTCATGGTTGAAGAATTGGTGCTGTGAGGAAGGGTTTGATTCATTGGTAACTGGGGACCCACCTGGAGGGATGGAGGTTTGTTCAAGCCTGACGGCCTGCATCCATCCTGGAGGGAATCCAAGACTAATGATAAGTTTAAATGCTACATTGACAAGCATTTAAACTAGCAAAGGGGGTGGCAGGCCAGCAAGGAGGGTACCTACTTGCTCACCTCCCACAGCTAGGCAGGAACCAGTGAACCAGAGGAGGGCTATCTCTGCAAAGCAGTGTGCAAAAAGATCTAGATTAGTGCCCAAGAGGTGGATAAGCAGAAAGGGCAAAATTCAGCGAAGGGCAGACAGCAAGGAGAACCAGGATAAATGACAACCAAGGAAGGGGCTGAGAGAACAGATGAAGCAGTCTAGGGAGGTCAAATCATGGAAAGCCATGTGTGCAAATGCCAGGAGCCTTAGCAACAAGATGGAAGATCTGGAGGCTGTCATGGTACAGTCAGACCTGGACACTGTGGCCATCACTGAAACCTGATGTAATGATAACCATGACTGGGATATGGCCATACCTGGCTACAACATATTCAGAAGAGACAGAGCAGGCAGGGAGGAGAGGAGTGGCACTGTATGTGAAAAATGACATAAGGGCCACAGAGATCCAGGAGGAACAAAATGGGGAGAGAGATACTGTGGGTTAAGCTGGAAAGAAAATGGGACAGCATCCGCACAGGTGTGGTCTATAGACCACCAGCCCAGGAGGAAGAAACAGATAGGAAGTTGATGCTAGCCATCCAAAGGATGGCAGACAAGGGTGAGGTAGTACTGGTTGGAGACTCAATATTCCAGACGTGGACTGGAGCATCCCAGCAGCAGCATCAACTAGGAGCAGATTTATCCTGACTCCTTCAGGGTGCCTTCCTCAAGCAACTGGTCATGGAACCAACTCGGCAGAAGGCAATACTGGACCTTGTGCTCACAAACAGGGACAGTGTGATGGGGTAACAGTGGGGAGCACCTGGGTAACAGTGACCACCAGTCATTGTGGTTTGAAATCACAGAAAGAGCAGAACCAAACCACACAAAAACACGTATCCTGGATTTTAGGGCAGACTTTGGGAAAATGGGGAGATACTTAAAGAGGCATTAAGGGAATGGGACAGGAATCAGGGGTTGAGGAACAGTGGGCAGTATTTAAATGGGGATTATAAGAACAACAGAATTATGCATTAAGCAGGTTAGCAAGAGGAAAAGAAGAGGAGACCATTATGGTTTTCCAAAGAGGTAGCAAAGAAAGTGAAAGCCAAAAAGATTGCATTCAGGCAATACAAAAGACACAGGCAGAAGGGGATAGGGAGAAGTACCAGGAGAAGCAAAGGGAGGCAGGGAAGTCAGTAAGGGAAGCCAAAGCTCAGACAGAAGAACACATTGCAAAATCAGTGGGTAAAGGGGACAAAACCTTTTACAGGTACATAAGTGAAAAAAGAAAGACAAAGGGAGGGATAGTGAGACTGAAGGGGGAGGATGGGAGCCGCGTGGAGGATGACAACAGTAAAGCTGACATATTGAACAGGTATTTCTGCTCAGTCTTTACTGAGGAAGAGGGGGGTAATGGGTCTGAAGGGAGTACAAGGGGTGAGAATGGTGCAGAAATGGACACAAGTCCCTTTACACGAGAAAGGGTCCTGAAGGAACTGGAAGTAATAAGAGTTGATAAAGCAATGGGGCCAGATGGGGTGCACCCCAGGGTCCTTTAAGAACTAAGAGAGGTGGTGGCTGAACCTCTGGCTATCCTGTTTAGCCGATCACTGGAAACAGGGGAGGTACCCAAAGACTGGAGGACAGCAGATGTAGTCCCCTTATACAAAAGTGGGAACAAAGAGGAAGCAGGGAACTACAGACCAGTCAGCCTCACCTCGGTAGTGGGGAAGATCATGGAAGCACTACTGAAGGAGAGATTGGTGGAACATCTGGTTGTCAATGGACTACAGGACCCAAGGCAGCATGGTTTCACCAGGGGAGGTCATGTCAGACCAACCTCGTTGAATTTTTGACTGGGTGACTAGGGAGGTGGATCAGGGAGGGCAGTGGACATGGCCTATCTGGACTTCAGCAAGGCCTTTGACACTGTGCCACATAGAAGACTATTACACAAACTGGGGAATATGGGTGTGGGCAGGACAGTAGTGTGGTGGGTAGGTAACTGGCTGGGTGGCAGGACACAGAGGGTGGTGGTAAATGGCTGTCACTCCACAGAGGAAAGAGTGACCAGTGGGGTACCACAGGGATCAGTGCTGGGACCGGTCCTATTCAACATCTTCATCAGTGACATTGCGCAGGATCTAGAAGGCAGAATTTCACTGTTCGCTGATGACACAAAGCTCTGTAACAGAGTAGACACACCAGAGGGTGTAGACAGAATGAGAAGTGACCTGCAGAAACTTGAAGAATGGTCAGGGTTTGGCAGTTGAAATTAATGCAAAGAAGTGCAAGATAATGCATATGGGGCACAAAAACCCTGGCACAATATATCAGTTGGGGGTGAGGATATAGCATGCACCAAGCAGGAAAGGGATCTTGGGGTTGTCATCTCTGATGACCTCAAGGGAAACAGTGTGACAAGGCAGCAGGTAAAGCAAATAGGATGCTGGGATGTATAGGCAGGGCATCACCAGCAGGAAAAGGGAGGTCATAATTCCGCTATACAAGACACTAGTGAGGCCCCACCTGGAGTACAGTGTACAGTTCTGAGACCATACCTACGTAAGGACATAGACAGGGTAGAGAAGGTTCAGAGGAGGCAACAAAGATGGTGCATGGATTGCATCACAAGTCCTATGAAGACAGGTTGAAGGAACTGAACATGTACTCCTGGAGGAGAGGAGGGAGAGGGGATATGATAGAGACATACAAGTATCTTACAGGAGGAACAGGGTGCAGGAAAACACTATTTTAAGCGAAAAGATGTTCCAGGACTAGAGGGCATGGGATGAAGTTGGAGGGAGGACGATTCAGAGGAAACATGAGAAAGAATTTCTTCACAGAACGGGTGGTGGACAAGTGGAACCCCCTGCCAGAGGAAGTGGTGGGGGCTGAAACAATCACGGGATTTAAGAATGCATGGGATAGACATAAAGGAATTCTAGAGGTCAGGGGTAAGGGGAAATAGACTTCTAGGAAAACAAACTGAACTTACAAGCTCAAATGGGCAGACTGGGTGGGCCATAGGCCCTTATCTGCCGACACTGTCTATGTATCTATGTATTCCAGATGTCCTGGCCAATATTCCACTTCCCATAAAACCAGTTCATGCAATTATCCAGGCTGTTTGTAGGTGTTTTTTTTTTTTTGACTCAGTGCATGGGTATCTTGATCATTTCCTTATAATCACTCCCATACATCTTATCATAGTCAAAAACATCTACCTTCCTAACCTATATCGGTAACACTTTATTTTAAGTGTCCTTAACTACTCTGTAATTACTGTATACCTACAATGTAGCTGCTATGTAAGTACTGTGTAGTTACATATAACTACAATGCAGTGGATAATTAGTGTCATAGTTACATATAATGTAGTTAGACACACATTTATAAGAATAAACTACACTGTTATTGCACTATAAATATTATATAGTTGTTAATTACTTTCACATTTGACTGGTCTGTATTATATTTGTGTGAAGTGGTAGTTACACGTGCAACCACAACCATTTCTCTTTTGGTACAAATTGATTTATGCTGGAAGTGTAATTACACATAAAACAACTGTTGATATGCACAACATACATAGTTACATTTGCCAGAAGGAATTGATCTGAGGCAGCAGGGAAGCAACAGTAATTGCAGTAACTACCACTTCATGCTAATTGTGAAACTACAGCACAGTACTACTGATCTTCCCTGTGTCAATCTTCACCATTTATTACCACTGTCTGGGTGATAGCAGATGGAGTAACACCCAGCATGAGTGTGCTTTTTTTTTTGTAGGGGGAGGAGCCAGTGCTGGAGGTGATGCTGCCCTTGAAGCTGATGCATTACGTAGCACTCGCAGGTCAGCCAGCAACGGTCACCAACTCCTCCTTTGCCCAAGTTCTGCTTCGCCCACCAAGAGTGCAGCACCTAGCACCTACAGAAAAATTTAATCTGCAACATTGCGGCCTAGTTAGTTGTTTTAACATCATTGTTACCATTTTTGCTCTGTTCCAGTTCTGCCATCCGCTAGTAATGTAACACCATTTTCTGCAGGAATCCGCTAAGATCTTTCCTTTTTCTTTCTTGAAGCAGCACCGGATTTGTTTCTTACTATTATTTTAGTCACTGTGAGTCATGATGGGTTTGGTTTGGGGACAAAAGGCACTCTTCCAGGGTAGGCTGGCCTACTACATGCCAGTGTCCCTGCACTGGCAGATGTCTATCATGGACCAGCATGACCAATACCTCACCTGCCTGAATCAGTCTCACAACATTGATAGTTGCGATGTATGCTTCTCCATGGATGATGGAGCACTGTGTGTGGAAGGTCAGCTGTGATCCATTGACTTACAGAGGGCAGTCTTGTATGAGGGACTCCAAGCCCAGATCTCTCCACCTTTCATTCAGATCCCCTCCCGATTCTATATAGATCTGTGAGGAGGGGCCTCCTCTTCTTCTAGTCTTACCTGGGGGAGAAGGAGGTCTCTTCTGCAGTGCTGTAGGACTGGCCCGGGCATCTCTGGGATCAGGCTGGGAGCAATGCACAGGCAGTCAACTCCTCCGAGGAGCAGGCTCCCCCGGTGTCATGGCCCATGCCTGCTGGGCCTGGCATGGATGGCTCCTTTGAGTATCCCACTGGTGCCATTCTGTATCCCAGGGCCATTTGCAGCTCTGGTGATCGGCACCATGAGCAAAACTGGGCCCACCTGCTGCACTGCAAGTGGCACCATGGATGGGGAAAACATCTGGGACTACTTATCTGAAGGTCTTATGGATCTCCTCTCCAGAGCCAGACACTTGGGAGCCTGACCTGGACTGGCTGCCCAACTCCTCAGAGTCGAGGGTTCTCCAGTGTCCAGTAACTCCATGCCCTCCCAGGCATCCCTTTCCTTCGCACCAGTGATTATGATCGGTGCTGGCTCCCATGCCAGTGGTAACATCAGGAGCATGCCTACCAATAGTGACCCTCCATCTGAGGGAATGGTGGTTTGGATAGCAGGGGCCCAGAGAGCTGTCAGTCCCTGTGCTGTCCCCCCCCCGGGGCCAGAAGAGGGACTCAGTCTTTTGCAGCTTCCCTCAGGAGGCCTGCAGGATTGGAGCAGTCCCTAGCTTTGGAAGTGAGGAAGAGGTCAACCTTGGAATCAACAGTGTTGAATGGGCAGGACACGGGGCAGCGACCTTCCCTGGGGACCCTTGGGGGTTCAGAGATTTATCATAGTGCTAAGTCCTTGTACTCTTCCTTGTCCCTTTCAAAGGAAGCTTTATTGGACAGGGTTGGGGTCTGCCTCTTCTGGTTCTATGCAGCCCAGTCTCCTCACAGGAGAGTTTTCCATTCAGGGCTCAGCACTGACCACTTCAAGCTGGTTGAGTGGCCAGTAACTGCATAGACGAGCGGATTCCCAGGAGGTCCAAGATCACCAGTGAGGTCCCCTAGCCCTGGCATAGGTTGCTCAGATAAGATAAAGTGTGTCTCTCCATTGCCTCTGCAGCCCACCCTTATTTCCCAGAGCACATGGGTCCATCAGGGCCCTTGAACTGGGAGAAGTTCAAAGCTACTGTTGCTGCTTTCCTCAGGTATGTCAGGGCTATGGATGAGCAGGTCTTTTGCCTATCTCCCCTTTAGCAGCTGGACTTGAACTCTTCAGGTTCATCAGCCTGCTTATCTTCCTCTGTAACCATAAAATTACTTTTAGTGTGTGGCCGCAACACAATCATTGTAACAAACTGTTTTATATTCTTTTTTCTTTATTACAAACCATAATATAATCATGTGTGCAGCTATATTTGCTATCTACTAAGTACCAAAACAAAGTTGTTGACAATATATGTTTTAGATTATATGTCAGGAACACCCTAATGGGACTGGCTCATTGGCTGTTTTCACATGTGTAATACTGCAATAGTCACCACCTTTGCCTTTTTCACTAAAAAGCAAGAGTATTTCTATATGTGTGTTTATGTTACAACTATTAGCTAAAGGGTCTTGTGACCTGTTTGCAACTGTCAGCCTAGATATTAATAGAAAGTTAGCCATGTTTACATTTATTTTAATTGTTAGACTATTATAATATAAGTATGCTTTGCGCTTTCCTTATATATCAAAGTTAATCTAAAGGTATACTTAGTACTTTGTGCTGTATCTTAGTGGCTGTACTCTAAGCTTTATAATATATAAATGTTGGTAGTTATATGCAGTTACATACACTAATTATTTACAAAGGAAGAGGGGGAGGTACCTAAAACAAACTGTAGAAACACTCTGGATACTGAAGTTGATACCAGCCCATTTACAGAAGAAAGGGTTCTGAAAGAACTCTTAAAACTGAAGGTGGACAAAGCAATTGGGCCTGATGGGATTCATGCTAGAATTCTAAAATAACTAAGGGTAGAACTAGTGACACCACTGACTACCCTCTTTAACAAGTCATGGGAGGATGGGGTGGTACCCGAGGACTGGAGGAGGGCAGATGTGATTCCCCTTCACAAAAGTGGGACCAAGGCAGAAGCAGGAAACTACAGACCTGTTAGTTAATCCTCAGTGGTAGGGAAAATGATGGAATCACTTCTGAAGGAAAGAATTGTCGAGTATCTAGAGGCCAGAGGGGCACAGGACCCAGGGCAGCATGGATTCACAGTGGGAGGGTCATGCCAGACAAATCTGATAGATTTCTTTGACTGGGTGACCAAAGTAGTAGATCAGGGAGGGGCTGTGGACATGGCCTACCTAGACTTTAGCAAGGCATTTGACACAGTCCCACACAAAAGATTAATATACAAGTTAGCCAGCCTGGGAGTGGGTCTCAAGATGACAGCCTGGGTAAAGAATTGGCTGGAGAATAGGACACAGAGAGTAAGAGTAAATGGAGTCCACTCTGAAGAAAGGGAGTTACTAGTGGGGCACCGAGGGTTCAGTATTAGATCGGTCCTCTTCAATGTCTTTATGCTTACATTGCAGAGGGACTGGAAGGAAAAGTATGTCTCTTTGCAGATGACACAAAGATCTGCAACAGAGTTGATGCACAAGGTGGGGTGGAAAAGATGAGAAGGGTCTTGGCAAGGTTAGAGGAATGGTCAAATGTATGGCAGTTTAGGTTCAATGCTAAGAAGTGCAAGGTAATGCACCTGGGAAACAAAAACCCAGGGGAAGAATGGTGGGTGAGATACTAACAACAACAAAAATGGAAAGGGACCTCAGGATAGTCATATCAGATGACCTAAAGGTGGGCAAGCAATGTGAGAGGGCAGCAAGGAGGACTGGGGGGGATACTGGGATGCATAGGGCGAGGCATCACCAGTAGAAAACAGGAAGTTATTATCCATCTGTACAGACAGCTGGTGAGACCCCATCTGGAGTACTGCGTGCAATTCTGGAGACCCAGTCTCCGCAAAGACATAGACAGGATAGAAGCTGTCCAGAGGAGTGCAACTAAAATGGTGCAGGATCTGCACCGGAAGACAAATGAAGAGAGTCTTACGGAGCTTAATATGTATAGCCTTGAGGAAAGGAGGGCGAGGGAGGACATGATAGAAACTTTCAAGTACCTCAAGGGAATCAACAAAGTCCAAGAGGGTAGCATCTTTCAAAAAAAGAGGTGTGCAAGAACAAGGGGGCACAATTTGAAGATGGGGGGCGGCTCAGTGGTAATTTAAGAAAGTATTTTTTTACAGAGAGGGTTGTGGATGCATGGAACGCCTTCCAGAGGAGGTCGTGGAGTCAAAAACAGTGGTGGAATTCAAGCATGCATGGGACAGTCATAAGGCAATTCTAGGGGGTGGGGGTTGGAAGAAGTAGGCTGCTGGTTAACTAGGATCTGCAGCTTATCCATTAGGTAGGGAAATGGGCAGACTGGGTGGGCCAAGCGGTCCTTATCTACCGTCAAATTCTATGTTTCTATGTTTCGATGTAATACAGTAAACATAATAAATGCCGTGACTGAGCTAAATAAAACTAACAGGAAAGGTCAGTCAGAATATGTATGCCTCAGGGAGCTGTGACAATGTACAGATTATATGACCTTAAATCACCAGTTACTTCATGGACAGAGACGGCAGTATATGGGTTAAGAGGCTTCCCAAGCTACTGGGAGAGACCCAACACAAGTGTATATTTGTAACTGCCTATTCAAATGCTAGCAAGTAGATAAGCTTCTGCTTTGATAAATAAAAGCTACCAATGACTTTTTCTATGTTTCTACAATAGCAGATTCAAAAACACAATGCATAACAGAGTATGTGTTATTCTGTGTAACCAAAACACAAACAAGGCTATCAATCTATACTGCATACCGTTATTTGCCCCTAACAGGTAGGCCATTGAATTTAAATCATTAGTTATACAATGCCACCATCTACTGGCCATTGAGAATATTGCAGTTACGTTTACTATATATGTATATCAATGTATTAGAACTCTGTTTTAAAATAGCAACTATTAATATGTTTTGTATTAACAGTACTAATTATTTTTTCGAGATAGAAATTGCAACATTTAGTTTATAAAAATACTCTATGTAAGCTGAGTAGCTCAGCTCCAAACTGATGAGAAAGAATCTTTCTGAGGAGGGTGTGCATTTACAACACGCTTGTGCAAAGTAGAAGATAACAACATGTTTAGGCATTAAGGGCAAGCCTTAAGTTGTTGTATGTTGCTATGGTATAAGTGAAACTCATTGCTTCACCTAGATCAAATTGACCCACTGGTATAAGTATAAAAAATATTGTGTAAAAAGATGAAGAAAGCTATAGAAAAGTATACCACACCTTGGTATCAACTTGTTATTCTGTTTTATGATTGGCTGACTAAGAAATTTGCATATCTAGTAGTCACTAAATGTATATAAGTGGGTGTTCTCAAGACACTGAGGGAGAGAGAGACCCAACATCAATGTGTAATGCAAGGCAAGGCACTGATTAAATCTGCTAACTCTTTTGGGTGTGTCTGTGTCGTCTTTGACTAAGTACTATCCAATGAACATTGTAGCTGGGGTCTACCCACAACACTAAGTTACATTTGGCGCTGTGACTGGGATCAATTAGTGTGGGTATGTGTATCTGAGGACTGCCAAAACTCCCCAAACAAGACAATTGTCAGCGACACCAAAGAGACACAGTCATTTTTGCTGCTGCCAACTAAACAAATTGTCCAAGCCTACGCTGCCTTTGGCCACCTAACACGACCCGGGAAAGACTGATCACTTCATCCGGTAAGGTGTTACGGATCAGGTATGTTTTGTTCAAACTATAAGGAATCAAAGGAAAGAGCAACAGCTCCTAGATTTGTTCAAAGGAACAAGAGATATAAAAGAGACCTAGGTATGGTTGAATTGTTAGAAAAAGCTATATAGCATAAGTTGTTGCTAGGGTCACTGTAGGAACTTGCAAGGCAGGAAGTCATAAGACTTGTCTGAGTGAGCCTCACCACTATTGCACGAGAGGGTGAGTAATAGCCAGGACATGCAGACAAAGGTAAGTCCCAAAATAGGGAATCTAGCATGTAAAAGCTGAGATGTGGCAGATATTACCAATTGCGTGGAAGGAGTCATGGAAAATGAAATAGATAACTACATAAAAAGGTACTGCAAACTAGGAGCCTATGAAGGGGCACCCCTAGGAACATCAGCAAGGAAACATTTTTAACAAAGCAGTAGTAGACAGAAATTCAGACACCAAAGATAGTAAAGAAAAATTAGCCAATGCCATACAGGGAATATGGCAATACAGCCAAGGAATAACTCACATAAAAGATACAAAGGCAGATGTTAGAGAATGATGAGAAATGCACTAAAGGTTTAGCTCTCCAAGAAAAGGAGTTAGGAAAATGGGTTACTGTAATGACAGATATGAACAAGAAATTAGAGAAAGAGATGCAAAAATGTGCCATTGATACCAAAAAATGGAGTATAAATAAGTGTGGCACTAGGGGAGGTTTGTGGGTTAAAAATCAGAAATAATCAGTTAGAAGAGAATCATAATTTGTAAATAAACAGAGTCAGTCACAAATTATTGAACTGACTAGGCAATTGAAGAGTATGCCCAAGTCCTGTCATATAAGGAACAGTTCTTGTATACACTACAAGCGGAGGCACAGTTACAGTGCCAAACCTCCCTAGAATTGAGACAACAAATTAAAGAATTAAGTAAAAATGTGCAGCAACATAAGTTGGCCACACAAAAGCTGGTCCAAAAAATGCAGTTTTGAGTCCCAGGACTGTGTTGAGTACAGACTGACCAACTGTCTGCCTGTTTAACCACTGTGGATGCATACACAGTAGGTGTGACTACAGATGGGTTGATTTGAGAGTTTACTTCCTTCCCCCAATGTTTATTATCTGTGCAGCTTTGAGGCTTGTTGTCTCAATTTCAAGTTTCCTTGCCTCCTACGAGGGCTACAAGATTTTATCCCAAACCCAGGTACTGGGGACCTCCACCAGTTGGATCTCAACCCAGCACTCGGTGCTGCTTCTATAGACTGCATAGACCCCACCCTTTACAGGGTCTGTTTGACAGAGCACTGTATTCTACCTCCTTCACTGCTTTTAAACCATTCCAATCACAAATGTGCACTGTTAAACTGAAAACCATAGCTCTAAAAAAAGACTTGGTTTGGCAGTTTCCTAAAATGACAAAAAACAAACTGATTTAAAAGAGTTAATACCTGCAGCACTCGGGTTAACAGCTGCAGCACTTAGAGATAATTGTCAAGGTTCTGCAGTCATTCTCCCAGACTGGAGTGTCAGGGCAGAAAAAGAAAAAAAATATCTTGGCATGGGATAAGTTTATGTGTCTTATCCTAAAAGTCTGTTGGCATGGAAATGAGATAGAGTGTGTCTCGTCCTGCTTTTTAATTGTCTGTTTGCTTTATTTCTGTAATATACCACACTAAACAAAGTAATGCTCTCTCTCTCTCTCTCTTTCTCTCTCTCTCTCTCTGTCTGTCTGTCTCTCTCATTTTTCCAGCATATATCTGTGTTCTGTGGTTATGTTCTGTATTTCAGGGTTGCTCTGATGATAATTGGCTGCCTTAATAGTAAAGTATGTTACAGTAAAAGAAAAAGAAGGCATAATTGCCTCATATTGGAATGTTTTAATTAGTTTATTTTTACTAAAAGATTTGTGATGCCTAGATAGGGTCAGTAAAGGACTTTGTATGTTGGTTGTTGGTTGAATAAGGTCATTTTGAGCGTGAAGAGATATGACATCATAAATCGTAACGTGCAAAAAGATTTGTAGTTTGCAGACAATGTGCCAAGAAACTGCTAGGTGAAACTGTGATGTGTTAACAGCTATAATTGACTTTATCATACTGTTAGTTAAAACCAAAAACTCTTTGTTAAGGAAAATAAAGCGTTCTTCTCAAAGATTTCAAAATGGCAGAATGCCATATAATGGCTATGCACCAAAGGGTGTAACCACGATCTCCTGAATGTGTTTTCACTTACAAAAGGTGTGTTGTGCTGTATTTAATAATAAGATATTGCTTGGCTTCAAATAAACAGAAATAAGAAAGTTTCATTTTATAAAGTAGTTGGAAGGTGTTTAAAAAGTTTTCTTTTGGAAAGATGTGGTATAAAAATATATCAATTTGTTAGCTTAAGTTGTAGTTTGTTGCAAGATAGACAGCAAGCAGCACATTATCAAATCTAAAACCATTTTTACAGCATTCAAATCATAGGCATTATTTCAGCAAATTGGTATCATATAATAAGTCATATCTAATCACACGAGTTGTGTAAAGCATTTATTTATTTTTTTTTTATTATTAATTGTACTGCCTCAGCCAGCATATTGAAAAAACACTTCAATATGAGTAGTGTTCAAAGACACTGCAAAACCAGCCAGGTTTGAGTCCCAGCGACATTTGCTTGCATACTGTGTGACCTTTGGCAAGTTAACTTGACCTTCATGTGTTTCAAAATGTCATGTTACTAACAGTTCAAACTTGATATGGGACCCTACATAAAGCACATCAGAAAAATGCCACTGATGTTCATGAAATCAATAACAACATAGTGACAAAACAGGGTAAGAAATGGCAGAACCCACAGAAAGAGGAACATAAGCAGTTGTGGGGGATGCATGAGCTTGATCAACATCACAAACAATAAATTGCAGCTTTGACTAAGCTGCTCAGTCTAGGACAAATCCAAGACACTGATCCAGTCCTGGTTGCTTGAAAACAACAGTTGTCTTAGGGCAATGACATTAATACAGCACATGTGAAGCTCTGAGAGGGCACACTGGTATGGAAACAGCAACCAGGGCAGACAAAAATAAATTTGCCTGGTAGGACTAAAAGCAGATATCATAAAAAAACAAACAAAACAACCCCATAAAACTGGAGGGCACTGTAGGCTGTATAAGACACGTCAAATGTTATCTCAAAACCAAAGCTCAAAATGGGGAAACAGGTAAAACAGCAGCTCAAGGCATGTTTGATTTGTGCCCAGATAAACCACAATAAGCCAGGAGAAAAGGTATGCTTAGGTAGGGTACCACTAGCAGAGGGTCCCTGGTCAAACCTGCAAATGTACTTTGTAGGTCCTCTGCCTACTGCAAAAGGGGGTAATCAATACATGTCAGCCATATGACATGACAAACATCCAATACCCCCCATTACTGTAGAAAATAAAGTAATGGTCAAAAATGCTGCCAAAAAGGGACCCTGGGAAGCCAATTGGATAGGTCCCTATACAGTAATCAATGTTCTGGGGCCATGGGTAATAAATAAATAAAACTGAATGGGTTCATGTAGACCAATGTAAACTGTATCAGCCTTTAAATTATAACAACTGATACTGCACCTTTTTCTCTCCCCTTTTAGGATGTGGATCTCTTTGTGCCTAATGATATGTCTGGTACTCATTCAGGCCAACCACTCTGCTTCCCACTGTTTTCATCACACCCAAACCAATATAACGCAGGTGATAATAGGAAAAAGACATGAGCATAGCGGACATATATGGTCATAAAAATGTACTTTATATGCTTTGGACAGCGCCCAAATCGAAATGTAATATTTGGATGTACTTTCAAAAAATGGCCTGCTCATGCTCTACGTGCCATCAATAATGACATTCAACAAGGAGTGTATGTGTAACCATTTAATAGCGATGAAAAAGTTTTAACATTTTCTGGACTGTTTCTATTATGAAGAGAAATACAAACTCTCATATTAACAAGTAACTTTTCTGCCAGATATATGTCAAAAATGTAGACTTTTATAAACATTATAGTAAAGAACACTGTAAAAATGTGAAATATTTTTGTGAAACTAACTCTAACCGTTAATTATACCTCCCTAGCCTATACTGAAAAAATAGGCAAGTGGATATATTTTGTAATGCATCAATGACTGGATAGATATGTATCAGAGGGGATCTTAGGAAAAATTTTTGATCCACCCCCTGACAGGGTTATTTTAACACAAAATGTGTGTCCATTGTATTATTCATGTAGGTTAGAGTAATATAATGTTTTGTTGCATGTCTCTTTCCCCAGACTTCCAAAAGCATGTGAGGGACACCCTACAGTGGAAATTTGGGAGAGGTACTACAATGATATGCTTGCTCAGAATCATGCTACGAACCGGGCCTGGTCTTTTATCCTTGAGAGCAATTCTAAATGTAGGAAAACAAGGGATGTTTGGGGCTGGTTAAAATATGGACTTGAAACAACTAACAGAGTGGATTCCATGGTTTTAAAGGGACACATCACTTCTTTAGAAATCACTCTCAAGAATCTGACTACTGGACCCTTGTCAAAAACTATAAATTTAGCAGCAAATAATAAATGCATGGACTGGCTGGCTTTTAGTGCAATTTTAACTAATTTTAATATTGTAGCTAAGATGGTACATATGTTAAATATCACCATACTTAAACAAGCTAATAAAACATGTAAAATTAGCAGGCTCACATTTGGCAATAGAAACACATAAATATTTAAAGTTACACACCAGACAAAGAGTAATAACCAAACTTACTCAAAGAGGGGAAAGTCAAATGCTAGTCTAAGTAAAATAATGACAAAAGGGAGAGTGCAGCATCAAGTTAGTGCTGCGGTCACAAGAGGGGGTTGTAACCATAAAATTACTTTTAGTGTGTCGTCGCAACACAACCATTGTAACAAACTGTTTTATATTTTTTGTTCTTTATTACAAACCATAATATAATCTTTCGTGCTGCTATATTTGCTATCTACTAAGTACCAAAACAAAGTTGTTGACAATATATGTTTTAGATTATATGTCAGGAACGCCTCAATGGGACTGGCTCATTGGCTGTTTTCACATATGTAATACTGCAATAGTCACCACCTTTGCCTTTTTCTCTAAAAAGCAAGAATATTTCTATATGTGTGTTTATGTTATATCTATTAGCTACAGATTCTTGTGACCTGTTTGTAACTATCAACCTAGATATTAATAGAAAGTTAGCCATGTTTACATTTATTTTAAATGTTAGTCTATTATAAAGTATGTTTTGCCCTCTCCTTATATTTTTTTAATTCAGAAAGCTTTATTTATTTTCAGTACATTAATACACAGAAGTAAAATAAAGAGATAAAAATAGTAACACAGTATGCTTAATATGTGCACTTGTCCTAGTCGCAGTGTCTAGGTTCAAACATTTCTACATAGGCATATCATAATATCACAAGCACGTGTTCTTATGGTTGGATATGAACTTAACATAAGAATATACTGTGACATTGCTAAGGTGTCATATTAACCTTTGGGTAAACAAAAAATAGCAAAATTAAAAAAAAATGAACCACCCTGAAGGAAAAAGGGGAAAAACCCAAAACCCTACCCCTGCTCCCCTCAACCACCCTCCCCTCCCTCCTCCCCATAAAAATTCCCTAAACTTCCTATCCCCACATATTCTCCTCTTTCCACCTGAAAAACATCAGGCACAAAACTTTTTCTCTTCTGTAGTTAGGAGTAGCTTTTCTCAAAAATAAAACATGTTGCAAGGGAGAAGTCAGTAACCATTAGGTTATCTACTTTCAGGCTTCCATGCTGCCAATAATGCATCCAGGGCATCCCATTTATCAAGATAGCTTTGCAACTGGTTGTTCATACTAGCAATATGCTTTTCCAGCTGTAGGGCAAGCAACATTTCTCTATGCCATTCTAGTGTTGTAGGCAGGGTATCCAAAGTCCAGTGCCTCATAAGTAAAAGTTTGGCCACTGCGGAAATCAGGGCCATATAGTATTTCTTATGTTTTTAGAAAAGAATTGAGCAGACAAGCTCCGGGGGAGAACAACGAGTTTAAAGCTAGCATAGGATTTAAAGAGCTTTGTATGGCTCTCCAAAATAGTTGAACTTTGGGGCACGCCCATAACATATGATAGAGGTCTCCGTTCCTACTGAGGCACCGGGGACAGCAAGGGGATGGTGTCTTGCCAATTTTATAAAGCTTCTGGGAGGTATAATATAAGTCATTCATCACATTAAATTGTATAAGCCACAAACAGTCTTGCTTAATAAACCTATATAGGTTATTCCAGTTTTGTTGCCAGAAGTCAGGTGCGAGCGAAAGAGACAGGGTCTTAGCCCAATGCTGGCTTATACCTACCAGTAGTCACGTATCAAGAATCTGCAGTTCTTTATATACTGTGGATATTGAGTGTGGGTGGGTAGCAATACTTAATAAGGAGGATAAGGCAGTCCTAGGGGGTTCGAGGGATCGACCTGTATTCGTGAAAGAAGAGATTACGTGCATAATTTGCCAGGATTTAAAGGGGTAACCACTTAATTCAGGGAAGTTCCATAAGAATTGAGTGTATGAGAACATATTACCATTGGATATGAAATCTTTAAGCTTAATATCCTTTAGTGCATGCCAAAATTTTATTGGGATGGGATTATGTTGTATCTTAAAATGAGGATTATTTAGGAGCGGTTGTTCTCCATCCACATGCCAGTTTATTTTCAGGTGATTCTGCAGTTGACTCAGAGCCCTCAGTGACCACCCTATTGAGGATTTCTTGAGATTTTGGGGGATATGTTTCAAGGAAGAATATAGTAGAGATGGTAATGAGAACAAAGTGGGGGATACTAGGGTCTTTTCAATATTTAACCATGCAGGAGTATAAGACCCTGAGTCTCTCTCATGTGAGCAGAACATCCAGGATGCCAATTTTGTAATATGAACTGCTCCATATTAATTAAAAAATGATGGTAAAGAAAGCCCTCCATGATTCTTTGATGCTGTCAACTTATGGTATGCCCATCTCACTGTTTAACATTTCCAAATAAATTTATTAATTATATTCCTTAAATTCATGAACCATGCTTTAGGAAGGTAGGGGACTAACATATTGAGAGGGTAGAGGATTCTAGGGAGAATACTCATCTTAGTGATATTAATCCTTCCCCATAGTGAGATCTGCAAGGCATTCCATTTTGGTGAAAAAGGCCGGGGAGTCTATGTTTGGTCCATAAATAGACCCAATCGTTATTTGATGTATACCCAGCATACCATGTAGTATTATATATTGCCCTTGGCTGTCCCATACCTTACTTTCTAATCTGAAAGGAACATTTTTATGGAAAAGGATAGTGACTCCACCTCTACTTGTGGATATGCCTGCCCCATAATACTGCCCTACCCATCCTTTACACCATAATGAGGTATCTTCTCATTTAAGGTGTGTTTCTTGTAGGCAGACAATATTTGCTCTAAGGGATCGCAAGTGGTTTAATATTACTTGCTGTTTGGTCCTATCCCTGGCACCTTTTATATTCCAACTGAGGACTGTTTAAGGACCTGCCATTATTTGACAATAATATTAGGTCTCCAAGTACAATAGGGCATATCTTAGTTCTGATGAGAGTGCCTAATGTTTTTGTCAGTGGTTAATAAAAATAAGTAAAGAGGAGATAGTCTGTTCCAATAATTTCCCATCCCCCTGCCCATACTACCCCACAAAAAACCTAGAACTACCCTCAGTTCCAATGACTGAACTGCCATCAGTTATGTCAGGTGATGTAAACAAACAAACAAGCCTAGAATCCATTAC
Source organism: Neoceratodus forsteri (assembly GCA_016271365.2). Taxonomy (NCBI): domain Eukaryota; kingdom Metazoa; phylum Chordata; order Ceratodontiformes; family Ceratodontidae; genus Neoceratodus; species Neoceratodus forsteri. The sequence continues at coordinate 96,235,114 of CM057449.1, read as the reverse complement.
CTCCCCCATAAACCCCTTCCCCAACTCCCTAATTTTATCTGGCAATTTTGGTAGTTTAAACATTCGGGTGGTTGCCTTTAAGAGTGGCAAAAGAAATTTACAGGTTTATTAGAAGGTAAACCAGATCAAAAAAGTAACTCCTTCAGATTTGCCAGATAACAGTAGGGCTTTGTTATGTCAATGTAAGTGATAAAAGGATAACACAGTAAATAAGATGTTGGTGGTTTCAGTATTAAGTCCCACTGTGACTGTTACACCATGACATAATTAACCTGACTTTCAAACATTTAAACTCAAGTGAACTTAATTATATAGGCAAACTCTAGAATCGTAGTTTGCAGTATTTCCTTCATAACAAGCGGGCTTTTGAATGCTACAATGTGGAGCTCGCAAATCGCAGGAGTAGTCTCATGCTCTTGCGTAGTCTTATATCAGAATCAGGGATCAACACTGTCTCTGATTTAACGGGTGGGTCCTCAATAATTGCAACTTAAGATTCACTAATCCTGAGGTTGGTTATAACATCGTTGTGCCGAAGGGCTTATTTGGAGAAACTCTTTTTTTCATTAAAAATAGGCGTGATCCATCACTGAGTTAAACAAAATGTCCAAGAGCACATAACCATCTGAAATTGCTGTTTGAGTTACATTCCCAAAGCAAAGAAAAAGATCCACATTTTGAATGAGAATCAGGTTGCCAGAAGTTGTCTATTTATATGAAAAGATGTGGCTTTAGTAGCATTGGCATAGAAAAGCTGCCGCTACAAGTAGAATTAGACATAGTGTGATAACACTATTTAGCATTGTTTCATTTGAATAAATCTGGGAGCGCTGTTTTCAATTCACTCCATGCCTGTTCCTGGGAGTCAAAGGTTTGCCATTGATCACCGAGCTTTACCTGTAGGATCACCAGGTACTTAACTAGGAAGGGCTTACCCACTGCTATGAGCTTTGTTACAAGTGGGTGTAACTCTTGCCTTTTAATACGGACCGAGTGTGGCAGATCTTGGGTCACCCTGACTTTTTTCCCCTCCCAGAGGACTTCTTGTAGTGCCTTTACTTTTGCAATAATATGCTGTTTATCCTGAAAATTAAGCAGTTTAAAGATTATAGGCCTGGGTGCTGAGCCAGGTGGTGAGGGTGGTCGAAGTGCCCTATGCGCTCTCTCCACAACGTAGGTCAGGCCATTAGGAGAGGGCCCTGCGATCTTCTCACAAAATCTCTGTACAAAAAGTATGGGATTTACACCTTCCTCCTTTTCGGGTATGCCCATTATTAGTAGGTTGTTCCTACGACTCCAAACCTCTAAATCTGTTAATTTATATTCCAATTTTTTAGTTCTTTGATTAGTGAGGGTGTGATCAATAGCAGTCATGTCAAGTTTTTTCTCTGCTGAAGCAAGACAAGCTTCCGAGACTGCCATCCGAATATTTAACAAATAAGTAGCTGTTTTGATCTGGTGGAGCTCTTCCATTATGCTGTCTATTGATTCTTGCATAGGCTTCATGATTTCCAGGAATCTGTCTTCAGTTAGTGGCAATGTATTTGCAGACATTTTCTGTGTTTGAGCTTTAGGCCGCTTAGGAGCCTTGTCTTTCTCAGGGGATGGTGGCGTCGAATGCTGTGGTGGCACTTTTCGCATGAAAACCTCCATAATTAACACTTTTTACTATGTTATAGAGTCTCACTGCAGTAGCTTAAAGGAAAACTACACCCAAAACCTGAAAAAATATATGTTGTGCAGAGTGTTTTCATTTGTATGTGAAGTTCTAGTGTTTTCTTCCCTCTGACTGGTATTAGGAGTTTTTCCCAAATTAGCCTGCTAGCTTTATACTAGTTTTACGACCCCTGGGGATCTCCATACCTGATAGTGTAATTGTATTTCTGGTTCCCACAGTTCATTTTGTCTCATGTGACTGTGATGTAAGATAGACCCAACATTCAGCACACGCATGCCAAACAAACTAAATATCTTGGAAGCTTTACAAGCTACACAAAAATTACCAGCAGCAAAGTGTTTCCGGACAGTAAAACCTTTAGGATGAGGGTGGTCACCAAGCTGAATTCTACAGATTTTAAAATATAGCCATCTCTGTTGCTGTGAACTGATTGTAATGCAATGCTTTCTGCTGGATTTATGGGCTTTGCTACATCACCATTACATGAAACAAGGTGCACTGTAGGACAAAGAAATGCAATAAAACTATTTGATATGGTGATCTCCAGGGGTCATAAAACTACCCTAAAGCTAGCAGGCTAATTTAGGAAGAACTCCTAATACCAGTCAGAGGGAAGGAAACACTAGAACTTTGCATACAAATTAAAACATTCTGCACAACATATATTTTTTCAAGTTTTGGGTGTTGTTTTCCTTTAACTTGAGTCTTCTGTATTGAGTTCTGAAGAGATGTCTAGTTAGTAGATTTTAGTGAGCAAGGTACGGAGCTGATGGAGGTTGCTACTGCCTTCCTAGGCTGCCATCACATGACCCCTCGCCCTCTCCTTATATATCAAAGTTAATCCAAAGGTATACTTAGTACTCTGTACTGAATCTTACTTGCTGTACTCTAAGCTTTATAACATAAATGTTGGTAGTTATGTGCAGCTACATACACTAATGCAGTAAACATAGTAAATGCCGTGACTGAGTTAAATAAAACTAACAGGAAAGGTCAGTCAGTATATGTATGCCTCAGGGAGCTGTGACAACGTACAGATTATATGACCTTAAATCACCAGTTACTTCATGGAGAGACACAGCGGTGTATGGGTTAAGAGACTCCTCAAGCTACTGGGAGAGACCCAACACAAGTGTATATTTGTAACTGCCTAATCAAATGCTAACAAGTAGATAAGCTTCTGCTTTGATAAATAAAGGCTACCAATGACTTTTTCTATGTTTCTACAACAGCAGATTCAAAAACACAATGCATAACAGAGTATGTGTTATTCTGTGTAACCAAAACACAAACAAGGCTATCAATCTATACTGCATACCATTATTTGCCCCTAACAGGTAGGCCATTGTATTTAAATCATTAGTTAAACAATGCCACCATCTTCTGGCCATTGACAATATCGCAGTTAAGTTTACTATATATAAAAGACAAAGAACCTCTGTGTGTAAACACTGAGGCAAGGGTTACCCTAGGGCATTTATTGAAGCTGTTTAGAACACATACAGTTCTGCTGCGGCATTGTGGGGCATGTGATTTTGTATTTACTATATATATACTGTATAGATATATATATATACAGTATATTCAAGGCAAAAACTCCATTTAATGCATCAGTTAGGGTTGTTCCACAGTGACAAAAGTGAGGAATTCGGCTGTTAGGCTGAAAACCCTAACTCCGAATTCCCCCCCCCAGCACGACACACACACAGACAGACAGACACACACACACACACATGCAAGTATGGGGGAGGACCAAGTCAACACAACAAATGACAGACATCCAGCAGCAGGTGACAGAAATAAGAAACAATTGTCTAAATGTACTACAAGACATCCCCACCCACCTGACCAGGTACTGCATGCTCAGTGGAGATCAACAGCAAAACTGAGGCCATGTACACCAAACGTACACATCCCTGATTGCAGCTGCACACAACGTACCACACTTAGTAGTTGCATGGCCTTACCTACCGATGCCCCACACCACACCACACCACTTGTGGTAGGCCACCTGAGCAACAGAGTTCAGCAAAACCAAGGAGTTGTACAGCTATAATATCTCTGATTATAACAAGGGTTTGAGAAATGCAGCTTTCTAATTGACTGTAAACATTGTAACACCCTTATGTCTAGTTTTTATTAACATACATGTAGAGCCTAACCATATGATAAACATGGTTTAATGTTGTTTAAAAAACAGTTTTATTATGATAGCAATAAGCCACTCCCAGGTATTATGTTAATGGTCAGTTTATCACTGTCTAGCGACATGTAGCACTCGGCTATGCCTCATTCAACATTAAACCCCTACCCTACAGGGTGTTTAACAGACATTTTACATAACTGTTGGTCATGCCTTATTGCTGAATTGTCTTTATGAGTAGATACTCTCCCTTTGCTAGGCACTGCAGCAGCTTTGCAACACAGTGTCCCACCCACTTACACCATACACTGTCTAGTTACTGAAGAATGGCTGTGAATATGAACTCATGAAGATGAACAGTGTAACTTGATCATTACAGTCATCGAAACCCTAGTGTGATTATAACTGACAGAGTCAGTGATAGAGGATAACCCCTGCTATCCTAGTACACTTACCCCATTGTGAGTTAAATCAATACTAAAATACAGTCAGTTTATATCTACAGCATACCTACTTGATTCCTGTAGTACCACAGTTAACATAGTTATCAGTTTGATCTCTTCAGTGACAGAAGTGTGGCAAATCCAAATAGTAGGCATACAGCCTGAGTATGAAACAATTGTTAAAAAAAATCACACTATGTCCATAAGTGGCATAGATCACTCATTGCAGCAATAGTAAATGTATTACTATTTGAATAAGTTAGTCATCACAGATGCAATGAGATTGTCTTTATCAGGTACAGCATACTCAGTAGGTGCCTACAGGAAAATCTATCCTATATACATCTCCGATACAGGTACGTCATTGTTGAATCAGTAGTGCTATGATATTTAGAAGTAGCTTGGCCTGATCCATGCAGTTATAATGTTTCTTACAAAGAATACTTACTGCATCTTTAGTATTGAAACACACTGAAGGTCTATGTATGTACATCAGCAGTACACCTTCATCAGTAAGAATGCATGTCATACTGGCGGTACGAATTTCACAGCATTGAACATGAATGCTTTTCCATATGTTTACATCAGCCTCTCTATGTTGAGTAAACCATTGCAGTAAATGTACTACTATGTAAATCACCTACTACATGTATCACTACTTTTATCTTGAGCATGCTAGTGTCTTGTAGTTAATTTACGTGCTTCTCTTAATTTATGTATACTCACTAGTGTTAATACCTTTCTACAACTGTCATCATGCACATTCAGCATTTATATTGAATAACGGCACACTACCAGTTGTCATGTGGTGTGGGGCATCGGTAGGTAAGGCCATGCAACTACTAAGTGTGGTACATTGTGTGCAGCTGCAATCAGGGATGTGTACATTTGGTGTACATGGCCTCAGTTTTGCTGTTGATCTCCACTGAGCATGCAGTACCTGGTCAGGGGGGTGGGGATGTCTCGTAGTACATTTAGACAATTGTTTGTTATTTCTGTCACCTGCTGCTGGATGTCTGTCATTGGTTGTGTTGACTTGGTCCTCCCCCATACTGTGTGTGTGTGTGTGTGTGTGTCGTGCTTGGGGGGGAATTCGGAGTTAGAGTTTTCAACCCTAACAGCGAATTTCCTCACTTTTGTCGCTGTGGAACAACCCTAACTGATGCATTAAACTGAGTTTTTTGCCATGAATATCCTATCTTTTTCAGAACTATTACTCAGCATAGTACATGATTTCTAGTTGTAAGAATAGTGCACATACATAAAAAAAAAGTTACAATATCAGAAATATTTCAACTCTTGTGGTTGCATTTACTGTTATTAACAGTAACAGTAGTCAACTGTGAATCATATTGTTTTTATTACTTTATTAATTGTAATTTGTCATTGTTATTCCATGTAATATTTTTCATGTAAAAGTGTCTTACTCCTTTTGTTTGTGAGCACATATGTAAATAAAAAGATGTACATAACTAAAAGACAATATGACATGACATGGACACCATTAGTTCATCTACTGAACAAATGGATATGTTACTGTAGTAACTTGAGATTTGATAGAGTGCTTGTACTACCAACTGAGGTGGTACCACCAATCATGTGAACAGCGGTGGAAGAGGTTTGCTCGTACTGAATACATAAATTTGTTGTAAGTATGGCAACACAGACATTTCACTGTTGTACTATGCGATACATACTTATCTTCATCATGATACACATACACACATTCTGTAGCACTAGTTGTATGAAACAACAACAGTGTGTCACAAATAGTGTAATGTAGCATTGTCACACATCTAACTTACTTCTATGGAGAATCCAACTCTAATACCACAATAGTGTGGTATGAGGTTTCACCAAATGAGAAAATCACAGTTGTATTAATCTTGTTAAAACTATTTTCAAGAAACATCTGACTACACAATAACACACCAAACACAAGAGAGTATAAATTAACTTTTTTACTATAAAAATATTTTATATATAAAAAATTACAAACAAAAATATTTTTCTTCATATAAAAATACAAAAATATATATTAACACAAATAATATTCGTACGGGGAAAAAAATAATTAAACTGTGTATTGCATCATACACAAAAATTATTCAAAAATATTTTTCTCAGATAAATAAAAATATATATTAAAAGTCTTGTGTTCTTTTTAAGTTTTGTGCAACACTTGCGAGAGGTGTATGCACTGCTTGAGGCAATCCAGGCTAGAAACTGGATTCGATGTGGAGGTGCAAACGAAGTGAAAGCTGTTGCGCCCTCCGGAGGAGATACCGAACCGCTATGAAGGGTGGCCAGTTTCGCCCAGGGAAGCTGCAGGAACAGATGGTGTTCGTGGAGGTGAAGCACTGCTACTCGGCACAGCACCATCACCCACTGCTCATTATCGGAATGAAGCACGAGGTTGACAGTCTGCTGCTGTGCATCCAAGAGAGACTGGATTTTGTCCAGCCTCTCAAGGATGACAGCATTTTCTTTATGCAGACTGACAACCTCGCGCATGAGCCATCTGTAGCAGCGGCAGTGGGCCGTGCATTTTCGCAGTCGCCGGCGCCCTACAAAGATTTAAAAAAAAGTTATGATGAATATACAACACAAATTCAACAATTACGACTTTCAAATATTTCACTTCAAATATTTCTTATCTACTGCAATATCAGAAATGCATTCATTTCAAAGTTATGATAATAGTTTTAAGTATGATGCTAAACTATTTAGTATCTTATTTCTGTCTCTGTCATACTTGATTATCTATATTATCTAATAAGCTGACAACATAAAAAATGTATAGTTAGCTGTGGCTTAGAATGCTACTCTTATATTTTCTTTCACTACTCATAAATATTCAGTATGTACATACTTTTGCATTATTGACACTATTATACCATACAATTGAAATACATCCTCATCAAGTGTGAGAATTTTTACTTCACCATGTCTGCCTATAATGTGTAGTCATGTCTGCAGTAAAAAACAAAGTACCTTGACATTAACACTATCATAATATACTTTTCATGTGTACACAATCATGATCAGTTTAATGATAGTTTGAAACCAAACAGCTTTTTACCCGTGTTTCAGGCCCTCAACACACATCACTACTTTAAATAATTAAGTCACTGATATGACATGCGCCAAAGCATACCAGATATTCAGCCAGGCTGTGCAGAGTTGTGAGGCGCAACCCCAACCTGCGCCTGCACAACTTTGAGCAAAAAAAGGATCAAGTTGAGGGCCACCACAGGTGAGCTGCTGCATTGCAGGATGCACACAGCAGCTGCCACTTGTGGCTGGCCCTCAACACACTCTCTCATACCTCTCAACCTTTGTCCCACAAATGTGGAACATGCCTCTCAAAATGTGGAAAGAATGGGCAAAATGTGGAACACTTTATCAAATCGTTAAATTAGAAGCTCACAACACTGTGAAAATGTTTGCATTTATGTTCAGAAAGTCTGCTATTAATTAAATTTATATATTTAGCATCATTTACTATGGAGTTTTGCTTAAAAATGCTAACACTGAATGTGGGACAAGTCCTCACGATGTGAAACAGGGAGCTTTTGTGAAGTAAAATGAGGAACGTTCCTCATAATGTGGTATAGTTGAGAGGTATGCACTCTGTGCCCCCCTCACCAGCCCGATCGCGGGCAGCATAGTGTGCCCCCACAACACATGTGTTTTGGGGTTGCAACTACATCCTGCAATCGGATTTTCGGATATGATCGGGAGGTGGGGGTGTGTTTAATACCCAGCCCGCGATCGGCTTATCGGGTCCACTGGACCACCAGGATATATTCGGAGGGTGGGGGTGTTTAATTACTTCAGCCTGTGATTGGGCTTATCAGTCCACTGACTACCAGGGCTGTGTTGGGGGAGACATTGCTGCCCGTGATCAGGCTGGTGGGGGGTATTACGCTATGCCTGCAATTGGGCCAGTGGGGGGGTGGTGGGTTTTTTACGCTCTTTTGCTCACGATTGGGCTGCAGGGGGCGTCCTTCCCCGATGGCTGCTGCCTGGCAGGGAGCCAGGTGCAAGTTCTCGGGGGATTGGCACACCTGCATGCTAATGGCATGCAAATGCAGCCATAATCAGATGCAAATGGCCCCCCCTGTGCCTTGCATGAATTATAGCCCCATTTGCATATCACCTTTTGAATATCGGGATTTTGCCACCGTAAGTTGAATGCTCCGCTTCATTGTCAATTTGGGTGGCGCAAGTTCCATTGCCATGCACAGTGGTTGTGTTGGGGTGATATTCAAAGGAGTTCCTCAATAGCACAACTCCTTTGAATATCGCCCTGGACACACCCCTGCTCAACTATTTTGCACACCGCAAGGGCTTGCACCTATGAATGGCACAGTTTGAATATCCAGCCCTTAGTATATAAATACAAAACATTTTCAAACCTACTACAGTGTATGGGAAATATCTAATACCTGATTGTAATGATAGCATCTAATGCTCATCTCGAGACAAATGTTTTAAATAGACAAATTACCACCTTTACTCACATACAGTCTCACTGTCATGTCCTTACACTGTCCCAAAAAGTTATTTCACACAGCAACCACAGCATCATATAGTAAAGTATAAAAAACACAGTTTTACAGTATAGGTGCTCATTCAAAGTATGACACTGTGTGTCGCAAGACCATGCAGCATTGAATAATGTAGCAATGTGATGTATGTGGCCCAATATTTAACACAGTTTCACTCAAAACTTTTAATAGCACCAACCCAGTAATATTCAGTATGATGTAGTGGAATTTGCACCACTGCAAGTAGTCATAGTACTGCATTTTAAATGTGGTGAGACAACTTCCATAGTGCTATATAGAAATGTGCGATATTCATAGGGTAACACACAAACAGTCCCATTATTAACTGTATTATTACTTTTATCGACATTCCCTCAGTTTTATTTTTTTTTATTTATTTGTAAAATCAGTTTACAACCTTTGAGCCAGAGGCTCGTTTCCAAAGGTACTTTGTCACATTAAAGACATACATAGTGTTTTTGGTTACATAGCATAGGTTTGCAAAACAATAGGCGTTCAACAGAGGTGCCACGTCACAATGAGGTCAGACAAATACATTTAGGTTACAGGGTACATGTAATTGAGAACAGGTGTTACAAAGTTGGTATCAAAATTGAGCAATCTAGTAGGTAAACACTGAAACAGCTGGCACTGGCCAGGTTAAACATAAGCAACGTGTACAGGGAAGTGGTGGTGGGGATGGCTAGTGGAGAGCCGCCTGAGGCTGTGTCAAGAGAAGTAGAGGTGGAGGCTACTTTCAGAGACAGGAGCAGTTATGGTGTTGATGATTTGGTTCAAGAGGGTGGTTTGAACTTGGAGATGGTGGTGGCATTGGTGATGGGGGCAGGGAGAGAGTTAAACCAGGATGGGGCTCATAGCAGAAGGACCTCTGGCCATGGCTGGTTCTTGATCTGGGGACCATTAGAGTGGTCTTGTTGGAAGACCGTGTTGCAATAGTGGGAGGGCTCTGGTGGATGGATGCCGTTACCCCAGGGAGAGCCCGAGTAGGGTTTTTTTTGTGAGGAGACAGGTTTGGTATCGGAGCCGTTCATCCAGGGTAAGCAGTTTAGCCTCGACATACAGCTGACAGGTGTGTGTGAGCCTGGGGGCACCAGTAATCAATCTGCAGGCTTTATTCAGGGTTAAGTGAATTTTTTTGAGTGCAGTGGTGTCGGCAGCACCATAGACTGGTAGACCATAGTCTACAAGGGACAGAACGGATGATGTAACAGCGAGCCGGAGAGCATTTGGGGAAGGCAGGTTCTATGAGGAAGAGGATGCCAGTCGTGTGTTAGTGGTCGGATGTTAGGGCATCGATGTGGTTGTGAAATGTGAGGGCTGAGTCGAAGGTAACCCCAAGGTATTTGTAGGAGCAGACTTGTTCCAGTGGCTGATTGGTACTTGGAAGGATATAGAGTGGGTGGTTGCTAGCTTTGTTTTGGGGTGGGAAAAGAGCATAGCTTTGGTTTTTTAAGATTGATGACGAGTCTGCGCCTCCTTAAACCAAGCTTCGCACTGTTGAAAGACTGCTGTAGGGTGTCCTGAGGGAGATGGGATTGGGTGGTGGCAAAAGGACAGCGTCATCTGCATACAGGAGAATTTTGCCAGGGCATGCACTGGGCAGGGTGTTCAGATAGAGTGAGAAGAGAAGGGGCCCAGGATGGAGCCTGGGGACCCCAGAGTGAATGGGACGGTATCAGAGAGTGTCCCATTGATTTTTACACATTGTGATCGAGCTGCAAGATAGCTTGTGCACCATGCTAGGGGCCAGCTGAGAGACCAGTGTGGCAGAGTGCATTCAGCAGAAGTGGATGGGAGACGGTGTCAAAGCCTTTGAGAGGTCGATGAACACTGCACCAGCTAGGGAGCTGGTATCCAAGGAGGAGTGTAGGAAGTTGGAGAATTCAATTAGGGCAGTGCTGGTACTGTGACCAGCACGGAAGCCATGTTGCTCTGGGCATAAGATGTTATGCTTAGCCAGATAATCAGTGATTTGAATGGCCACCACTTTCTCCAGGGCTTTAGAGATGGGGGGAGGATGGAGATTGGCCGGTAGTTGTTGGCCGATGACCTGTCGCCCCCTTTATGAATTGGTGTGATAATGGCTGTTTTCCAAGCTGTGGGAAATTGTCCCAGGCAGAGTGATTGGTTAATTAGGCTGGTGAGTGGGGCAAGGACTTCATCTAGCACCAGCCTGAGGATACTGGGGTCCAGTGAGTCACTGCCGGGACTGTTGCCATTCAAAGCTTTGATTAGGATGGGTCTGGCTTCCCGGGTGGAAATCTTGCGCAGGTGGAAGCTGGGGTGCTGGAGGACAGGGGGAGGTTGGTTGGGGGGAGGGTCAAAGAAATTACTAGGGAGGACTGAGCTAAGGTCAGTGAAAGTGGTGTTGAGCCAGTTAGCTATGGTGGCAGGCTCGGTGGTGGTAGTGCCATTTCTAGTGAGCTGGGATGGGGCAGGGGAGCGAGCTTTTCCATTAAGTTGTTTAATATTATCCCAGAAAGTCCGGGCCGAGCCCCAGGAGGAGGTAAGGGTGGCCTGGTAATGGTCGGCCTTGGCTTTCCGGATGGCCCAAGAGCACTTATTCCAGGCTGCATTGTAAGCCTGCCTATCAGACAGACGACCCGTTTCAGTGGCAAGGTGCCAGAGGTTATCCCGATTTCTTAGTAATTGTAGAAGGGCAGGGCTAACCCAGGGTGCATTCTGCTTTTGGACCTGGATTTTGGTGAAGGGTGCAAAGAGATCACAGGCCATGTTGAAGGTGTGAGTGAAGAAGGCGAGGGCAGTGTCAATGTCGGTTGCATGATGAATGGGGGACCAGTTTATCTGGGTGAGGAATACTTTAAGTTTTTTCAGCCCACCAGGGTGGAGGCGCCTGCGGAGGGTGGTCTGGGCTTTGGGTTTGGGATTGGGGACTGCCCAATGAAATAGGATAGGGGAGTGGTCACTTAGGGAGTCTGGTAGGACCTGGATGTTTTGGATTTTATGGGGTCGGTTAGTTATAATAACATCCAGAAGGGTGCTGGTACCTCTCTTAGGGTTTATTCTTGTGGGCTGGGTGACGAGTTGCGTCAGGTCTTGGGCGGCAAATGAGTCTCTGATTGCGGATGAGGAGGTGCTGAGCCAATTTACATTAAGGTCCCCAACTAGGATTTGTTCCGCCTTATGGTGGAGGGTGGCCAGGTAGTCCGTTAAAGATACCAGGGCCGGGTGCTGGTTCTTTGGGGGAACGTAGGCTGTGGTGAGATAGAGAGGGCTCCTAGAGGGGTCCGGGGTGAGTTTGAGGGTAAGAGCCTGGGCCCCATTTACAAGGGCAGGGGTGGGGAGTGCGTGTCCAAGTATTGTGTCCCTAGTGTAGATTGCACAGCCTCCCCCTCGTTTGCCTACTCGGTCCTCCCGGTATAAGGTATAGCCTGGGAGGGAGACAAATGAGTCAGGGGTGGATTTGGACAGCCAGGTTTCAACCAGGGCTATGATGTCTGGTTGATGAGCCAAGGCCCAGCACTGTAGGGCGTCAAATTTTTCAGCAGGCTGCATATGTTCATGGAGGCTACTTGAAGACCAGTGGGCTGGGTGGGTGGGTGGGAGGGGCAGGGCCTGGGTTGGGATGTATGTTCCCTGTCAGGAGTAGAAGGAGGAGAACTGCTCTGGTCAGAGGGTGACAGATGGAGAGTTTACGCCGGAGCGATAGGATGAGGAAGGGGTTTTGTAGCACAGGGGTGGGTAGGGCAGCACAGGCAGAGAAGGCTTGGTGATCAGAGGTGCAAGGGAGCTGGGGGAGGAAAGGTAATGTCTGGATGGGGAGTGAGGTGGAGAGGAGCATATGGGGTGTGTGGAGGAGGAGGAGGGAGGAGCAGTGGTAAAGGAGGAGGGAAGACAGGAGGGTAGGTAGGAACACTGGAGTAGTGAGGCCGAGGGTTAATAGGGACAATAGGGTTGGTGGAAGGCAAAAGAAGGAGGAGGAGAAGAGAGAGGCTGGTGAGCAGGGGGTGCACATGCATAGTTGGTAAGGGTGGGGGAGCTGAAGTGAAGAAAGAATGGGGGAACTAGGATGATAGAGGGGAGATAGTAGTGAGAGGTCACCTCTAAGCATAGTTGCTGCTTTGGTATAGTGGCAGAGCTGGTGCCTGACAGGACTAGGTTCAAGTCTTGCCCAGGGTAGCAGGAAGGAGCCCAGCCAGTGGCTGTAGCAGCAGGGAGTTGGGTTCAAGGTCTGCAGAAACAATCAGATAACACTTTAGCAGTGTCTGAGGGTTAGAGAGTTTTTTAGAGTTTTGAAATCCTGCAGAAATAATAGACAGGTGTGCTAGCTGAGTGGTGGAACTGCTGACTTTGACGGTGAGGGTGCAGGGTTACAAAGGCAGCAAGAGTGAAGTGGTAAACTTATATTTTGGCAGGTGGGGGTAAGAGACTAAGGCAAGAAAGTAGGAATAAAATAGGTGAGACAATGTGGTACAGAGGTAGAGTTGTTGACTCTGACTGTAAGGGAACTGGGTTTGAGCACAGCTTAGGGACAGAGTGTAGTAAGTTTTTTTAATTCAGAAAAGGAGGGAGGAAAGGTTAAGAGTTTGAAAGTAGAGGAAGATGTTGGTCTGGTTCATTGGCTTAGAGGTTAGTCAGTAGACTTTGAAAAAAAGGGTACCAGGTTTGATGCTGCCAGGTGCTTAGTGGTAGGCTGATGGGAGTAGTGAGGAAAGTATGTGGCAGAAAGGATTCAAAGGGAACTGCAGTGACCTCTAGTGGGTAAGTTTGCAAGCAATTGCTAGGAAGGGGTAGAGAATTGAAAGAAGAGCTAGAGTGGAGAGTGCAGCACCCCTAGTGGTTGGTGTCTATAAGCTGCAAATGAGAAAGTGGACACTTAGTAAAAAGAAGGGTAGGTCACATGATATGACATGTGACCTGCCAGCAGCAATAACTGAAGTGCTGACCTGGGTTGGGTTGGGTTGGGTTGGGTTGGGTTGGGTTGGGGTGGTGGAAGTGCCTCACAACAGTCAGGCTGTAGTGCAGACTCTTTACCTCTTACAGGCTCTGGCAATCCCCGAGTTCAGTCTCCGCTGCTGGGCAGACTTCTGTCTCATTTCTCACTTCAGTTCATGATCACCTTTTAAAAATACACATATCTGACAGTGCACTGAACAGCATCACACTGGATTGTAGAGGTAAGTATGAGGCTGGCAAGGCTGAAGACAGACACACTGCAGAGCTATTCACTTTAACTGGGAAAAGGGGGTCATGAAGACTACAAGGCACATTTTTAACTTGTACATTGAGAAAAAAACAAAAAAATCATAATTGGACACTTTATGCATTGCACACCATTTAGGTCACTACAATATCCTCCCACCATGTTGTGTTTTTAGGTGGTTGGGTATCTGCAGTGATCAACGTGCATTGCCACCCTTATAAGGTCACAGCACACATAAAGTAAATAATGTCAACAGTGATTACGCCCCACAACAAACAAAAGAAAGTGGTACTGCCTCGGCAATGATGTGTTGCTCACACCCCAGACAATTGAACATTTGCAGTGAGTATGCCAACAGACAGTGCTCCCCTATCATGCAGTAAGACAGTAAGGTGTAGTTATCAACAGGAGCATTGATCACCACGAATGTTGACAACCATATGGTACTTCTCAACCATGCAGATAATAGCAACAACAGATTTCACTTACGTGGTGGGCTGGCACCGGCTTCCTGCTTCACCTCCACATGTTCGACAGCAGCAGCTTCCCCGGGCTCTATTAAAGCAAACAAGTAAAAAAATGATCACATCAATAGATAAAATATCAAGGTAAAAGTGTTTTTCTTTAAAACATCAATTTCTAATACTACATCATTCATACAACTATCATATGAACACATATCTCTTTACAGAAACAGCTCTCTCTCCAACTAGATGTATGTTGTTAACTCAGTATTACATGCATATAACAAGTCTTCTCATCTGCAAAAAGCCACACAAAGTTGAAATTATGACACCATGTATATATCTTTTTCCAAGACAAATGTCCATCCAATCCAGAACAGTTAACATAAGAAATTCAATTTTTTTCCTGGTGATTCCCCTAACACTGTTTCTTCAATAACATTTTTTCCAAAAGAAAACTCACAAATATATATTGTAGTAGGTAGTGCAGAACAAGCAGTGCCTGCCCATCAATCAGCAATACTTATAACATTGTCATAATGCATATTTGTTACACAGAAACATCCTAAAAACATTACATGTACGTTCAATTTACATACATGCATACCTAATTATATGACTGATCTGTTCCTTAAACAGTTTTAAAATGTGAGTTATTATAATAAGAATAACACAAACACAACGATAATGTCACTGTTCACTCAATGACCCTCTAGCTTGAATATGGCAGCCTTTATGTGTTATTAACATATATACCCCTACAGGGCTATTAAAACACATTAACAAACATGTAGATATTCTATGCTGTCCATTAATAACTATTGCAATAATAAAAATGAAACATTGGCAGGACATATAGAAATAGTAAGTAAATATGATCTAGGGACATGTTGTAATTAGCAACAGATAATTAAGCAGCACACCATTGAATACCACTGAGACACCTACAACATTAGAATTGGTAATCTATTACTCATTGTACATTAAACTCCACCACCAAAATTAGCAGAGGAGAAGACCTGCCCCCACAACACCACATCTACCGCTATGGACATACATCCATTCTCAGATTCATGAAGAATAGTATTCCACTCACATGTGTAGTAATACCAGTTTGTTATGGTAGTACAGGATCTTCTGCCATGGTGGCACTGCACATTCACTAGACTTGGTTAACACCTTTTTGAACTATTTTGGGTGGGATATTCAAAATGGTTGCACCATACGCAATAGGGTTGCACATGTGCAAGTACAAAATTCCCCATTCTGCGATATTCAGTAAAAGACAGTTGCGCCACTGAAAACAGGCTGAGCAACAGCACAATGCAAATGAATGCATGGTCAAGTGGAGGGAGGAACCATGCATGAACTCCAGAGCCCGATATTCACCGGGCTGTGCAGAGTTGTGTGGCACACCCCAACCAAGCCTGCATGACTTGAGGCAAAAAAAGCCTTAACTCGGGGTCACCCACAGCTGAGCTGCTGGATTTCAGGGTGAAACAGCAGCTGCCACCTGTGCTGGCCCCAACCCAGTCCCTGTGCCCCCTGCAGCCCGATTGCAGGCACCGACTGTAAATCCTCCCACCCCTCCCAGTGGCCTGACCGCTGGGCATTGTGTCCCCCCAACACCAGGTGAATCGCGGGCAGCACTGTGGCTCCCCCCTAATGTATCCCTGATGGTCCAGTGGACCGAAATGCCCGATCACAGCCAGTAAGTTAAGTAACCCACCAAATGTATCCCTCGTGGTCCAGTGGACCAAAATGCCCAATTGCAGCCAGCAAGTAAAACAACCCACCCCTCCTCCTGAACGTATCCGAGGTGGTCCAGTGGACTGAAATGCCTAATCGTGGGCAGTAAGTTTAATAACCCCCCCTAAAGATAGCTCTGGTGGCTAGTGTCCCACCCCACCCACCCATGAAGCACCAGTACCCCGCTCACCCCCTCACAGGCAGCGGGCAGCATCATCCCACCCACCTGCCGCCCATCAACTGACTGCCCATTAGGGCTGCACACCCATTGGTGCAGACCAAGAGCCAATGGGTGTGCACCCCATACTGTACATCACATTCCAGATTTGTGAATCAATTCATTCATTCAAAAATCTGAACTGTCATGTATGGTATGGGCTGCATACCCATTGGCTGTACTCTACACCAATGGCCGTGCAGCCCTACCGGGCAGTCAGTCGGCGGGTGGCGGGGTGGCAGGCATGTGGGATGCTGGCGCCCACCAGCTGCTGGGGAGTGGGTGGTGGGAGCTGAGCAGTAAGTGTGGTGTGGGCTCTGCATAGCCTACCAAGGGCTATGTTCAGGGAGGGGTTATTAAACTACTACCTGCAATCGACCTTTTCAGTCCACTGGATCAGCAGGGTACACATTCGGGAAGCCATTTCTGCCTGGTGATGAAGGCTGTTGTGGAAATTGAACCATACCCAGATCGGCCCGTAGAGGGGTGCTGTGGGGTATTCACATGTTTTCTCTATGATCGGATGCCTGAGCATTGTTCCCCAATGGCTGCAGCCTGTCAGGGCACCACGCACAATTCCTCGGGATCGGCAGACCTACATGGTAATGCCATGCAAATCGTGCATAATCACATGCAAATGCTCCCACACTGCGCACTTGCATGAATTATACCCCATTTGCATGTCACAGTTTTGAATATCGCCTGGACACACAGCTGTGCAACTATTTTGCACAACACAATGGCTTCGGCGTGATGAATGGCACAATTTGAATATCCCACCCTTTGTGTCATGAGAAACCGTCGTTTCTTATTTGTAAACAGCCTAACAAATTTGTGATAATAAAGTCTTACCATCGGAGTCAATCAAAATGACACTTTCAGTGTCCAACTGACCACCCTCCACAGCTTGACTCTGTGCTGGCACTACCTCGTGTGAAGCTGGTGGACACCTCTGATGTTCTACCAAGAACCAAAAAAAAAAATATTTAAGTGTTAGATGTAAATCACAGTACAGTTTTTAAAGACTTACAATAACAGTAAATCAGCCACGACATACACAACATTGCTTCTAATTATACAGACCACAAGCATTATGGGCACATATTATAATAATAATTTATATTTCTGTGCAGAGGCCCAGCACACCATTATCTATAGTCTGTAACTTGTGGGCATCAAACACTATTGATATCTACATTTTATGCGTGTCTGTCTGTGTATTAAACATTTCGGTCCACTGAACCACCAGGTATATGTTGGAGAGAGTTGGTGGGTCTATTACACTTTTACTCGTTGATCAGTGATATTTCCTTCCACTGGACACAGGGAACATGTTCATGATGAGAGGATTGTTTATTACACAGTATTACAGACTTGTACAAGTTTCAAACCACTACATCACAATAACTAAACAGTAACATTTTGTTCTTCAACATACGTAGTAGTAGTGCGTATGTGTATAAATGTTCTATTTTCTGGCATAGCTATCTTAGCAAGCTTTGGTTTGTGAGTGAAGAACAGCACAGTAAATAAATGGAAGAATTAGGTAACATGTTTTGATAGTACATCCTTACATATAGTATAAACTATTATAAAAACGTTGTGAGAAATACAGGTTTCTGATTAGTATCAAACACGTTATTAGCTGTATGTCAATCTTTGATTGACATATATGTAGAGACTAAGCACATACAAAACAATGTTCAACACTATTTACAAAATATTGCTATGATAATACTAATAAGGCACTCTGAGTGTTTATATTAATGGTCACTTAATCACTTGTGGGGGTATGTAGTACTCGGCTGCCTCATGCCACATTACACCAATAAACACAGATTTACACAACATTGTGACATAATGCTCCTCATGTCTTATTTGCTTAATCATGCAGTATACAATTATTTTTACAATTCTGAATACATGGACAACTATTATGAAAAGTTGTGCTGATTTACTACGGTGAGTAAGGTATGCCCTCGCAGCTATTTGCCAGCAGCTTCTAAAGCTCATAGCTGAGATAGTACCAGCATTGCCTACTCGGTCCTCCCGTATAGCCTGAGGAGACAAATGAGTCAGGGGTAGATTTGGATGCCAGGTTTCAACCAGGGCTATGATGTCTGGTTGATGAGCCAAGGCCCAGCACTGTAGGGCATCAAATTTTTCAGCAGGCTGCATATGTTCATGGAGGCTACGAATAGTGGGCTGTGTGGTGGGTGGGAGGGGCAGGGCTTGGTTGCTCTGTCAGGAGTAGAAGGAGTGAACAGTCGGTCCGAGGGGTGACAGATGGAGAGTTTACGCCGAGCGATAGGGAGGAAGGGAGTTTTGTAGCACAGGGGTGGGTAGGGCAGCACAGGCAGAGAAGGCTTGCATGATCAGGGTGCAGTGAGCTGGGGAGGAGGAAAGGTACTGTCTGGATGGGGGGTGGTGGTATGGTGCATGGGGTGGTGGAGGAGGAGGGAGGGAGGAGCAGGTAAGGAGGAAGGAAGACAGGCGGGTGGTAGGAACACAGGAGTAGGAGTCGAGGTTGTTGACAATAGGTTGGTGGAAGGTAAAATAGGGAAGAGAGGCTGGTGAGCAGGTACATGCATAGTTGGTAAGGGTGGGGAGTGAGGAAGAAAGAATGGAACTAGGATGATAGATGGAGATAGTAAAGAGGTCACCTCAAGCATAGTTCCCGCTGGTATAGTGGCAGACTGCACAGGGCGCTAGGTTCAAGTCTTGCCTAGGGTAGGAAGAGCCTGGCATTGGCTGTGGCAGCAGGCAGTTGGTTCAGGGTCTGCAGAACAATCAGATAACACTTTAGCAGTGTCTGAGGGTTAGAGAGTTTTTAGAGTTTTAAACCTGCAGAAATAGAAAAGGTGTGTAGTTGAGGTGGAACTGCTGACTTGTGAGTGAGGGCAGGGCACAAAGGCAGCAAGAGTGAAGTGTTAAACTTATATTTTGGCAGGTGGGGGTAAGAGACTAAACGGCAAAAGAATAAAATAGGTAGACAATGTTTAAGAGGTAGAGTTGCTGACTTGACTGTATGAACGGTTTGAGCACAGCTTAGGACAGAGGTAGTAAGTTTTTAATCTGTAGATGAGGGAGGAAAGTTAAGAGTTTGAAAGTAGAGGAAGATGTTGTCTGTTCATTGGTTAGAGGTTAGTCAGTAGACTGAAAAAATTCAGTTTGATGCTGGTGCTTGGTGGTAGGCTGGATGGGAGAGTGAGAAAGTATGGGTGAAAGGATTCAAGGAACTGGGACCTCTCAGTGGGTCAAAGCAATTACTGGAAGGGTAGAGAATTGAAAGAAGAGCTAGAGGAGAGCAGCACCCCAGTGGTTGGTGTCTATAAGCTGCAAATGAGAAAGTGACACTAGTAAAGAGGGTGGTGTACCACATGCGACATGACCCGCCAGCAAATGGCTGAAGTGTCGACTCTTTGGGTGGGTTGCTGGGTTGGGTTGGGTGGGGTGGTGGGTGCCTCAAATAGTTAGGCTAGTGCAGGACTCTTTACCTCTGGCTCTGGCACTGCCGAGTTCAGTCTCCGCCTGTTGGCAGATTGTCTCATTTCTCACTTCAGTTCATGATCACCTTTAAAACACATATTGACAGTGTACTGAACAGCATCACACTGATTGTAGAGGTATGAGGCTGGCAAGGCTGAAGACAGACACACTGCAGCTATTCACTTTAATGAAAGGGGGTTGAAGACTACAAGGCACATTTTTAACTTGTACATTGAGAAAAAAACAAAATCATAATTGACACTTTACATTGCACAATTATTTAGGTCACTACAATATCCCCTCCCATTATGTTGTGGTTTTTTAGGTGTTGGGTATCTGCAGTGATCAACGCACGTCAATTCCTATAAGGTCACAGCACACATAAAGTAAATAATGTCAACAAAGACCGCCTCAATAAACAAACAAAGAAAGTGGTACTGCCTCGGCAATGAAAGTGTGTTGCTCACACCCCAGACAATTGAACATTTGCAGTGAGTACAATGACAGTGCACTCCCCTATCATGCAAAAACAGTAAGGTGTAGTTTATCAACAGGAGCATTGATCACCACGAATGTTGACAACCATATGGTACTTCAACCATGATAATATAACAATAGATTACTTACGTGGGGTTGGCACCGTCGTTCTTCACTCACATGTTCGCTGCGCAGCTTCCGCCTATTAAAGCAAACAAGTAAAAAATGATCACAATGTAACAGACAAAAATATTTGGCAAAGTAAGTTTTTCTTTGAAACATCAATTTCAATACTATCATTATACAACTATCATATGAACACATATCTCTTACAGAAACAGCTTCCTCCAACTAGATGTATATGGTTAACTGTGTATTACATGCATATAACAAGTCTTCTTCTTTGCAAAAGTCCATACAGTTGAAATTATGACACCATGTATATATCTTTTCCAAGACAAATGTCCATCCAGAACAGTTAACATAAGAAATTCAATTTTTTCCTCGTGATTCCCCTATCACTGTTTCTTCAATAACATTTTTCCAAAGAAAACTCACAATATATTATTGGTAGTATGTTGGTGAACAAAGTGCCTGCCCATCAATCTCAATATTATAACATTGTCTAATGGTTTGTTACAGAAATATCCTAAAAATATTACATGTAATGCTCAATTTGCTAATGCATACTCATTATATGATTATCTGTTCCCAACAGTTTAAAATGTGATATTATTATAAGAATAACATAAACACACCATAATGTCACTGTTCACCAATGACCCTGGTTGAATATGGTACTGCTTATGTTATTAACCATATTACCTCACAGGCTATTAAAACACATTAACAAACATGTAGATATTCTATGTCCATTAATAACTACTGCATACTAAAATGAAACATTGCAGGACATAGAAATAGTAAGTAAATATGATCTAGGACATGTTGTAATTAAAAGATACTTACAGTACATCATTGAATACCACTCGACACCACAATATTAGAATTGTAATTATTACTATTGTACATTAACTTCCACTTGTGCCTTAGCAGAGGAGAAGACCTGCCCCCACAACACCAGGTCTACCTATGATATACATCCATTCTCGATTCTGAAGAAGGTATTCCACTCACGTGTAGTAATACCAGTTTGTTATGGTAGGTATGATCTTCGCCATGGTGGAACTGCATATTCACTAGACTTGGTTAACACCTTTTGAACTATTTTCTTGTGATATTCGTAATGGTTGCACCATACGCATTAGGGGCTGCATGTGCAAGCGGAAAATCCACATTTCTGCTATTCAGTAAAAGACAGTTGCGCCACTGAAACAGTGGCTGAGCAACAGCACAATGTGAAATGAATGCATGGTCAAGTTGAGGGAGAACCATGGCTGAACCCAGAGCCCGATATTCACCTGTTGTGCAGAGTTGTAGCCACAACCCCAACCAAGCCTGCATGACTTGGAGGCAAAAAGTCTAACTCTAGGGTCATTCATGGCTGAGTTGCTGATTTGGGTGAACACAGCAGCTGCCACCTGTGCTGGCCCCTCAACCCAGTCCCTGCCCCTGCAAGTTCGATTGCAGGCACCCGATTGTAAATCCTCCCACCTCCGTGGCTCCTGATGGGCATTGTGTACTTCAACACTAGTGAATCGCTACACTGTGGCTCCCCTAATTGCATCCTTGATGGTCCAGTGGACCCAATGCCTGATCACAGCTGGTGTTAAGTAACTCACCAAGTGGTCTCGTGTCCAGGGACCAAAATGCCCATTGCAGCCAGCAGAAACAACCCACCTCTCCTGAACGATCCGGTTCAGTGACTGAAATGTTTGGTATAAAGCCATCAACCCCTAAAGATAGCTCTGGTTGTAGTTTCACCCTACCCACCCACGGCATCAGTCACACATCACCTCACAGGCAGCGGGCAGCACTGGTCCATTCACCCGCGCCGTACCATCAACCGGGGTTTGATTAGGGCTGCACACCCATTGGTGCAGACCAAGAGCCACGGTGCACTTCATACCGTATCATATTCTGTGATTTGTGAATCAATTCATTCATTCAAAAATCTGAACTGTCAAGGTGTAGGCTGCATACCATTGGCTGTACTTCAATGGTCGTGCAGCCCTGCCAGGCGGCCTGTGGGTGGCGGGTGGCAGGCATGTGATGCTGGTGCCCACCTGCTGCTGGGGGAGTGGGGTGAGCTACGAAAGTGGTGTGGGTCGACAGGATCACTGGGGCTATGTCTGTGGAGGGGGTTATTAAACTTACTACCGCAACGACCTTTCAGTCCACTTGATCAGCAGGGGTACATTCGGGGCCACATTTCGCTGGCGATCGAGCTGTTGGGGAAATTGAACCACCCATGATCGCCCAGAGGGTGCTGTGGGGTATTCTACACTGTTTTCTATGATCGCAGCGGGCATTGTCTCAATGGTTGCAGCCCGTCAGGGCACCACGCACAATTCCTCGGGATCGGGCAGACCTGTTGATAGGTCGCAAGTTACGCAATGTACATAATCATATGCAAATGCCCCACACCGCTTGTATGAATTATACCCCATTTGCATGTCACGCTTTGAATATCGCCTGGACACACCCAGCAACTGTTTTGCACAACATGGTTTGCAGATGAATGACACAATTGAATATCCCACTTTAGTCATGAGAAACCGCTGCTTTTTTTAAACAGCCTAACAAATTTGTGATAATAAAGTCTACCATCGGAGTCAATCAAATGACACTTTCAGTGTCCAATTGACCACCCTGCCAGCTGACCTGTGCTGGCACTACTGTGGTGGTGGACACCTCTTATGTTCTACCAAGAACCAAAAAATATTTAAGTTAGATGTAAATCATAGCACAGTTTTTAAAGACTACAATAACAGTAAATCAGCCACCTACATACACAACATTGCTTCTAATTATTAATCTCACAAGCATTATGTAATACATTATAATAATAATTTATATTTCTGTGCAGAGGCCCAGCACACACAATATCTACATAGTCTGTAACTTGTGGAGCATCAAACACTATTGATATCTACATTTGTACGTGTCTGTTGTGTATTATATTTCCGGTCCACTGAACCACCAGGTATATGTTGGAGGAGTGGTGGTTTATTACACTTACTACTGTGATCGTTATTTCCTTCCACTGACCACCAGGACATGTTCATGATGAGAGGGATTGTTTATTACAGTATTACAGACTTGTACAAGTTTCAAACCACTATAACACAATAACTAAATGCAACATTTTGTTCTCTTCCAACATACCATAGTAGTAAGTGCGTATGTGTATAAATGTTCTATTTTCTGGCATAGTTATCTTAGTAAGCTGGTTTAGTGGAAGAATAAGGTAAATAAATGGAAGAATTAGGTAACATGTTTTGATAGTACATCCTTATAGTATAAACTATTATAAAACGCTAGAGAAATACAGGTTTTGATTAGTATCAAACACGGTTAGCTGTGTCAATCTTGATTGACATATGTAGAGACTACATACAAAACAATGTTCAATACTATTTACAAAATATTATGATAATACTAATAAGGTACCTGAGTGTTTATACATGGTCACTAATCACTGTGTGGGTATAGTACTGCCGTGCCCATGCCACATTACACCACAAATACAGATTTACACAACATTGACATAATCGCCTCATGTCTTGTTGCTTAATCATATACAATTATTTTACTAATTTTTAATACATGGACAACTATTATGAAAAGTTGTCTGATTTACTTCCGTGAGTACATGCCTCCGACTGGCTTGCCAGCAGCTTCCCAAAGCTCATGTTTGTGATAGTACCAGCGCACGATCATTGTCCCGGTATCCCTCACGTTGTTACTGTAGAAACCTGGCGCAGCTTCCACTCTTCTTTAACTGTACCATGCTCTTGTTCTTAATCAAAGCTTGGCGTACAGGATAGCTGTTAATGCACCTCCACATCGTAATCCAGTTTCCTATTAGTACCTCATCAAGACCTTGGGATTGCCTCTAGCCTGACTGCCTCAAGCAGTGCACACACCTCTCGCGAAGGTCCACTGCCTCATTATGTCAGTTTTGAATTTTCTAGTTCTGAAATACAAACAAAAACAAATATCTTACATTAGTATCTTTTAACAATATAAATCATTTCAAATGAATTCTATATAATACTAATTAAATTAAAGAGCACATGTCCTTCAACATAGCAGAAACACAGACTGCAGCATTAGCAGGGCTAAAAAGGATTCAGCCACCTGCAGTGAGATAAATAACTGCTGCTACACTATGGTGTCCCACCATCATGCTATCCCTCTAGTCTCGTGGGTGAGGGTACTGCATCAAACATCAGATTGGACACACCATGACATATCCATCTGTACTACACTGAAGTGTTCACACAACATAGTAACGTGATGTTAAACAGAGATGAACCCACATTGCAGAACTCAGCACACACCTTATTAATGCACCATAAATGTGAAGACTACAACAAAACCGATTGAAAGTAAATAGCATGATAATCCTGTTAGCATTCATGGTAGCTCATACTAATAACTACCCATATCTGTAACATTCAAAATAAATCTATATCCTGACATACCAGTAAAGAAACATATACATTTAACAGCACCACTGTGTTTTATTAGTTGCACACATACCATGTTGTTACAGCTACAATACTGTAAGGTCCATGCAAATGGTACACTCATTTAACATACTCAAACTATTTACTAATGTTGAGACATAATAATATCATACACTGTGAACTGACAGCAGCAGGAAAATTATTGCTAAGGCCCCCTCTATTGTATTATAGCAAACCCATATATGTGTCATATATGTGAGTGATGCATGCAGTTGATCTATTTTTGACCACATTAATATGGTTCTGAAAAGAACCTTTGTGTATACTGTATTATTTCCTCAAACAGTCTCACAATCTTAAAGGACTTTCGGATTCCATCTTGAAGGTCTCCAGAAATGACAATTGCCAGCATGCGTAGAAATGTACACCATCTGGTAGGAATAGCCAATCATTACAGTATTTTATTTCGCAAGACGAGTAGTATGCATTCCATGCATGCGTAGAAAAGCAGTAATTCACATATTTACTTTTCAATGTAGCTCTGTCAATCAGATACATATGATGCTCTGCTTGCCAGACTTACGCCTGTAATATCTGAAAGATGATAACAGGCAGGCAACATAGACATAATAGAAGCAAGGTCCAATTTTGCCTCTGTAACTAAATCTACCCAGCGCTTTTGAGCCCAAATCATTGCCTCCAAGATGCTATTAGCAGTATGTCAGGAGGAGAGTGAGTTCTCAACTGTTCAGGATGGTTGGCATAAGATGTTCCCATCCATTTCAATTACTTCAGTGTAACCATCTTTTACATAGCAATTGGGAGCTGCAGGTCCCTCCCAAAATTACTATGAACTGCAAACTCAGCTGCTCGCCTTATGTAACTGCTGCCAACTATCCACTAAAACTTTTGCTATTTTTGCCATTCTAAGTTTTTAAATTCCAGAACTGTACAGAGAGCTACAAAGAAAGGGACTGTCTCACCCTGCAGTGACCAGACAGCACTGAAAATCAAACTGATATTTTCCCTCCTTATTTCGCTAGCTTCAGTGCATTCAGACAAAACACACAAATAAAAAAAAGTTCCTCCCTGCTCTGGCTTCATTAACCAATGTAATTGATGCATTCAGTATTACTAGACTATGTTCCTGCAAAATCTTGAAACCACTGAGAACTGGAAAATGCATCCTTTCATAGGCAGTTTTAAACAATTACAACATATCAGAAACAAGTCTGATTGGTTCCATTTTCTCATGCAACTCCACTGCACCTTCCTATCTCCCTCCATTTGCAGCTGTATTTGTACGTTAAAAGCAAAATGCTTTCTCACTTTAAACTATTTCTTAAGAATATAGCTACAAACAATAACAATTAACATTATGAGATTCAACAGAAAACGTTTTGATTAATAGTATGTACATGTTGTAATAAGTTTTTATAATACTAGAAAATATCATGTGAAGATAGACTGTACTTACAGTTTCAAACTAGCCTTTTCTCAGCAATATTCAAAATGGATTCTGCTTACTTCTTCTCAGTGTTGTCCGCTCCTCGATTCGTCTCAGTAGTGGCCTGACAAATCTTAAATTACATTGGTAGAGCTAGCTGTCACTCGTTATCACTGTTTTATGATTCGATAATGAATGCTTCAGCCACCCTAGTGTTAGATTAATCTCTTTACTGCCGAATGCATTTAAAAGACATTTGGCGCATAATTTTCGATAGCACGACAGTAAAATTTGGCGAAGTGTCGGTTCTACAGTACTTTTGACCATATTGTCGAATGCACTAAAGTAAGATTTATGACACTTCAACGCATGCAGTTATTTTTTCAAACTGTGTTTCACGGAGTAATTTTCCAAAACTGTCTATATATTGGACACGATTTCAGATTTTATGAAAAAATAGCTCAATTTTCAATTTTAAACACATAATCTGCTGCATAGCTGTTTCTAACTCAGTGCAGTTCAGATATTTTAGATTTAAAATGTTCCATGCGCAGATAACAACTGTGCAACGCAGACTTGCAAAACACTAATTTGTTGTAATTTTCACACTCAAATTGTACTCATATATCCATTTTAAGACCTCTTCTCATAACAGTGTCACTCTGATGTGTTTATACATTTTTACCATATAGTCATTTCTACATAAACTGAGCCAAATGCAGTTACATAAGAAAACACAGTATTGTTAAGATGTGAGTAATGAAATCTGTACTATTCACAAGGTTGTGTGTTAAAAGCAAAATAGTAAATTTCAACTGAAAAGTATGATAATACACAAACTTACAAGTGTACACGTGAACTGCACCTGCACAAGCTTGTAAATCAGAAATATTTCAGAATTCTCACACAAATTTTTCGACATATTCATTTTAAGTTGTCTGTTCATAAACACAGCCACAGTAATTTTGTGACTGTGCCCCATACAGTTATTTCGTCAATGAACTGCAGCATTGCACAGTACATGTGCAGAAAAACATTTTTCCCATGTTGTAAAAAATAACAGCTCCAATAGTGATACACAGGAGAACAAAAAACACAATATTGATAATATGCAGCAACGATACTGAAATTTCGTTAACATGCAAGCATACTTAGCAACTGTGGTAGACGCACTCACACAACAACAGTAATAATAGTGGCATGTCCTCCTCTAATTGTAAACATACTAATTTTGTTACAGATTTGGTAATGCACACTATCACTCTCAAGTTTTTGGTCTACCATATAGTAAATTATCATACTGACTATGCCATGACACACTATATGGTAGAAAAACACATGTTCGCCACAGGTAAAAAAAAATCACACTTTATCCTAATCATAAGAACACATGAAGAAAAATCTTTTAAATGTGTACTAAAATATTGAGAATGCACAAACTTCTGATATTACGTAGCAGCTGCGCAATGCACATTCATAAAAACTATCGTTTAGTTATGTTTTTACCAAATTGTTAACATACTTTAATGTACAATTCTATCAATACACACTGTTATAAGAAATTTACTGAAGCCTATTCTAAAAACTTTTTTTTCTCTCATACAGGTGTCTGATACTGCGTAAGATTGCTTTACTGTCACTGTCAACCATTATACCAAAAATGCCAACTAAATACAGACGAGATGTGTCTCAAACGAGAGGTATAATAGTACTACACTGTTGTATAAGGTCAAGTAAACAAAACAGTAAAGGCACACCAAAAATGAACATCAACAGACTTTTACTGCAACAGTGACCCTATATCAAGTCAATACGACAACCAAACAAAAAATCCTTAACAGAAAAGCAAAAATGTATACCATCACAAATGTTGTGTCGATCTCTGAGATGAAACACAACTATTTTGAGTGCAAACCATCAAGAGACGCTCAAAACAACACCGGGAAATCAAAAATAGTGACTTACAACTCAGAAAGAGAAAGTATTTCCGATCACTAGCAAGTAAAGCTAAGATCGAATGACTTATCTCTGCTGTGCTACTGCACACCCGCAAAAAGAGCAAGAGTCACCTTTCTCTGATGAATTTATCGCCCAGTCACGTAACTTCTGTCTACAGAGCACTGTTTGTACTACAAACGATATGTTGTAAGATGTGTCATGTGCTTGAACAATTCAGGAAACTAGTATATGCCATTAAAAAAGGCTTCATTAGTATCCTTGTTTGACTTGTTGACAACTTCTGTCATGTTTTCACAGGACAGTGCAACACACAGCACTCAGAAGCATATTTCTGGGAAGAGTCTTATCATTACTTAACAAAAGAACAGACGCTCAGTATTGATGAGTCCGGCAACTCAAAAATGTCCTCAGTATCTCTGATGACAATCAATTGATAGTGATGATGACTGTGGTCCAATCCACACTCTTCAATAAAATGGCACTGCCTGATATGGTCAGTGTGATGATACCTGCAACCGTAGGCTATCATCATTTCAAAAGGTAGAACACTTTGTTAACCTATTCATTATAACAGATCATACAAAGAGAGACATAAACTGTTTACAGAAATTGACCATTGTGAAATCCGGCCACATACTGGACCTTATGGGTCACTCACTTGCATGTCTCGATACTGGTGTTTGTGATAGTTTTTTCACAACATGGATGCTTGCAGATCAAACAGGCATGCTAAACTTTGTCTCCAGAGTATATGAAGTACAAAGAGCTGTACATCAGTACACTTGTTTAAATGACTTATTGCAGTCAGGTGACATGCAGGTGCCATCATTCCTAAAAAATGCAACACATTCCTTCTGTACCAGAAACAGCTAATTTTCAGTGTAACACTTTTAGAAAAATTCTGTTTCAGTGTTAGAAAATAACATTCTGAAACAGTACGGAAGAAAATTGCTAAGTTTGAGGTTGCAAAGTCTGTAGTTTGATTCTGTATGTGTGTCATGCAACCGCTTGTGCTACACGAAACAAACTCTCACAGTCAACCTACAAACCTTTGTCAACATACTAATGACATGTGGTTCCACGCAGCATTCTTGCTGCTGAAATCTGACCTCTCACTTACAAGACACCATTGTGCTATGCAAACACTGTTTTTCTCAAACTGAAGTGCAACACTTTGCCAGCAAGGTACAATGCTAAACAACATGGAAACAGATGTTACACTCAAGTGAGATTTCAACATTGAATATGTTTGAACGTATTCTAATTCAGACAATGAAACTATTCCAAATGATTCTACGCCTGAACACAAAGACACGGAACATCTCCATCAGAAAGAGCTTTGTTAGATCTCTAAAGGGTTCTGCGATGTATCTACCACTTCCTCTACAGGAAAATGTTCAAGCAATATCAACAGAAAATGGCTTGGTCATTCTTGTAAATGGTAGGTGCCTACAAAGGCTGCTATGTCATCTGGCAAGATGTTGTCATTGTGCAAAAGGTAAAGCTTGCTGGCATTATTTAAAGAGTAACACCTTTTATATAGATTCTTGATATAGATCAGATGGTCAGTCTCTCTGTCCAACATGATCTATTATTAGAAAGTAAGCCAATCATTGAGAAGGTCAGTACATTGACAAGTGACAATGTGTATGAATAGTACACACCACCCAATTACATGGCAGAGATCCATTAGGAGACAACATTGATCTCTATCAAATGAAGCAGGTGTAAGGTGAGCCTGTCAGCATTTGGGAGGCAACACTAGAAGCACGCTGTTTCCCAGACCTATTTCCAAAAGGGTCAGGTGGACACCTAGTTGAAAGAGAAGTACAGGTACAGGGTGCTGAGTACCGCACTAGCCGTGTCCTGAGCAAAGATGGCAAATTCAGACGTAACATACAGTACCTGTTCCATCTGCTTTGGGAGAATGAACTTAGCATTCTGTCTGCGTGTATAGCACATACCATTCATCTAACAAGTCCACTAGATGGAATAACAGCTGCTCAATTTCTAGAGAAATTAAAGCAGAAAGATGAAATGTAAGTGAATCTGTCTTCCATACTTTCAAGTCTCACGGCACCAAAGAATATTGGTATCGAGACACTCGGAAGTGATGACAATGTTACGAGAGTATGGTGCAGCCACATGGTTTGTCACACTTAGTTGTGCTGAATATGCCTGGACGAACTCATTGAACTGTTGAAGTGGGCAAATTCGATGTCGAAGGGATCTCATCGATGACTGTCGGAGAAATGTGTCTACTTGATCCTGTGTCTGTCACAAGACATTTTCACAAGCGTTCCATGACATTCTCACTTTCATCTTGTTAAAGGACAATCCTCCTCTAGGTATTGTAGAACATTACTTTGGAGGACAGAATATCAAGCACGAGGTGCCCCTCATATCCATATGTTATTGTGGATCAAGGATGCGCCACGATTGGTGAACATGAAGGAGCAGAAGTGCTATCATTCATCAAAAAATATATCACTTGTTGCATTCCAGACAAGTATGACAGTCCTACACTATGGAAGTTGGTACTAAAAGTTCCGCGACATATATTTGCTAAATA
Source organism: Neoceratodus forsteri (assembly GCA_016271365.2). NCBI lineage: Eukaryota > Metazoa > Chordata > Ceratodontiformes > Ceratodontidae > Neoceratodus > Neoceratodus forsteri. Next base: position 96,204,143 of record CM057449.1, on the reverse strand, counting down.
TTGCCGTAGTAGTAAAGAACAAATCTAATTGGTACACATGATGTCGCTGATTTCCTAGATCGGTTTGTCAGAATAGTGCCATGAATGACCTTTTCTCAGCAATGCAACACCACTTGAAGGCAAAATCAACCAAGAGGGTACTACGAAGTTACCCAGGGATGAAAAAGAGGGTACATCAATGACTACAACCCAACTCTTCTCCTAATGGCAAGCAAAACATAGATGTTCAGTTTGTGGCTGACAACTCACTGGCCCTGGTTCGGCACGTCATTAACATAACCAAACATGAATCAGACTAGCTTGCAAGATCTTTGGGAAGATATTGCTACTCAAGCAAAGCCTGACATTCAGCTGTGGTCATTGGGTTTGAAGTCTTTTCACACAGAGAATGTGGAGCCACGGGCCAATGACTGCTTAATGGTACACATCTGTACGGAAGTCTGACGCCGTACGCTTCCTCAGTGTAAACTACAAAGAGAAATGGAAGGTACTGATTCCCTCATGCCGAAATTGAGGAGCTCGTGTCAATATACACCTCTTCAAAACATATCTTGAAGAATAACCTGATAGACACATACTACCCACGTAGACACAACGACATGAATGATATGTGTCTGTTTGAGGTGGCTAAGTGGTATGACTACAAGACAGGTGCAGCACCTGACTCAACACAACACATTTACAAGGTCAATGGACTAGATGGCTGTCTTGTGAAGAGGCACAAGTCATGGCTTATAGATCACTGAAAACTGCATCTAGGCACATCAGAGAGCACAGAACATTACTACTTTGCTCTCCTATTCCTATTTAGACCCTGGAGGAGTGAGTCTGAATTAAAAGGTGACTCTGACACATTCGAGACCAGTTCAATCTCACTCTACTAGAATATCCAAACTGAGTACTCCAACATATATATACAAAGACTAAAAAGCTGAGAAAGAACAGCTTGAGAAGACAGAGAAGCAACTTCAGGAAGACACTCCAGTTAGTTCACAAGACAACCTTTATCCAGAAGGACAAGGTGTTCTAGGTGACCCTCTGCCCTTAAATGCCCCAGAAGGGTTAATGTCAGAAATTGAGACAGCCATGCAACATGGCACACACTCTATGGTCAACCCAGCTGACTTAAGAGAAAGACTAAATCAGCTGCAGCATACAGTTCACTCCCAAGTGGTTGAAGCTGTCCAACGTGGTATACTACATGAAACAAAACAATGTGACTGCACTCAGTACAAGCCACTACTAATGTTTCTTAGCGGTTCAGCTGGCACAGGAAAGAGTTTCCTGATTGAAGCCATCACTGCAGAAGTACGGAGTGTGACAGGCTCTTCAATGTCTGTTGCTATGACTGCTCCCACAGGACTAGCAGCATACAACACTGGTGGAGTAACATTACACCGTCTCTTTATGTTGCCAGTCGAACATGGGAGAACTGAAGAGTATCGTGAACTGTCATTTGAGGTTGCATCTCAGCTCCATTCCATGTTCACAAAGATGCAGTTACTCATTGTTGACGTAATTCAGCATGGTTCCAATGTCATGCTTGCCTGTATTCATCTACGCCTACAGCGGATCTTAGGTACTGACAATGGAGTGCCATTTGGTGGCAAAAGATACTTGTGTTGGGGAGACCTTACAACTTGCATCAGTCAATGCAGAGGGTTTATTAAACTCTGACTGCCAAGCAAGCTTAAGAATATCCTCGGTGTATTGCAGGCTATAACATATGGGAATTATTTACCTATGTTGAGTTGTCTGAGAACATGCGCCAAAGTGGTGATCTAGCTTACAAATCACTTTTAGATGAAGCTCGTACAGGTTCTCTATCACCAGAACATGTTTGTATGTTAAATGATCGAAAAATCACAGTACATAGTACATGCATAGAAACAGCATGTAATGTCTTCAGTGATATATACTCTACTGGCAGACACATAGTGTGTCTTATGCCATGACTAAAGAAATGCACTGAATTCAACAATCTAATGCTACAAAGAGAAAACCAAGAGATTCTAACTCTGCATGCAGTTGATACAGTTGATGGTGTTACTCTTAGTCAAGTTAGTAGCAAAGATGACTGAACTCCATCATGAACTGAAGTCAGATGTTTCACCAACAGCTGGCCTAGAAGCTGTTCTCACAGTTTGTAAGAATGCACGATCATGCTGCGACGTAATCTAGATGTAGAACAAGGTATGGTAAACGGTGCCATGGAAACATCACTGACTTTGTCTATAATGTCCAGAAGACATATATTGAGATACTTGTAGTGCACTTTTTGACAACATGGAACACTCTGTACATATAGATCTAATTCATGTTAAATTCCAGGTTTTTAAGGATATCTACGTAAACAGGAAATAGTTCCCATTATGTGTTGCATATGCTGTCTCCATTCACAAATCTCAGGGATTGAGTTTGGATTCAGCAATGGTAGACATAGGTACAGACATTTTCAAGGATGGCATGAGCTATGTTGCATTTTCACGTGTACACTGCCTTTCTGGATTGCACATCATTAGTATAGCACCTCAGAAAATACGAGCTGACAAGTTTATGTACTCCTTGAGTACAACAGGTTACGATTTCACATCAGCCACAAATGTCTTTACTACCACTGCCTACATATCTGTCTGTCTCACACAATTCAGTCCAGCTAGAGGTAGCAACAAACAGCAGCAAGCTTCCAAAAGTGATTCGACAAAAAGAGTTCAGCAAAGGTCACAACTTCAAGTAAACATTCACAACCAGCACCATCAGAAATCGGTTGGTGTAGCTGCTATACCAGTCTTTTGACAACAGCAGTAGAGTAAACTGTTATGCTAACTCAGTTATGCAAGTTTTTCACACATGCCGTAGTTTGTGCAGGCAATATCTGCTTCACAAGACAAACTCTATCAAACACTTTGAAGCAGATTATCAACATGACTTCTGACCACTCTAACAACGTCAGTCACTAACACCACTACGACTAGGTGTTAGCTTACATATGCTGATGTAGTACATTTGCTGCAGACATACAAGCAAGACACTACTGAGTTTATGATGGCTGTCATAAATAACCTGGATGAAGACGGCACCTCAATGCGGCTAGTATCACAGTAACATATATTACAAAATATGTGTGTTTTATGTGGCACCACAGCGTGAAACCACACAAGACATGCTGTGGATAACTCTCTTTGTCCCTGAAACCAAAAAGTGTCAACTTTGACAGCTATTCACTAATGCTGAATGTAGTCATGCCCTTGGAAGATGCGGAGGCAGATGCACTCAGTCCATACGTCTAAGGAGTTCATCTCAATATCTGTTGCTTATGTTGCACAGATTTGACCCCAATGGGCTCAGAGTTTATACTCCTATCACAGATTACACAACTAGTAGAATAGTCTTCAACCAATCACTGTTTGACACTCACAGTATAATCTATCACCATGGTCAATCCATGCATTCTGGGCATTACACCTCGTTACTAAGGTGCAGAACTGGATGGTTAGAGTGTGACGACTTTACAACAACTTTTAAACAGAGACTGCCACGGCACTTGAAAAATGCATATCTTCTAATATTGAAGAATTATGACAACCTTCATATTTCAGAAGAATAGGACAAAACATGTTGCATTTTAAAATGACTACTTTGTCCAAAAAAAATTCATGCCTCATTACAATGTTGTATAATGTATGACTCTAAATAAACAAATACAATTTCAACAAATGGTATTCTAATACAGACATTACATACACTGTAACATGTTAGATCTTAGGTGGATCAGTGACTACATGAAAATTGTTGTAGTGGCTTCAATCGCGCCAACAATATTCACAGTCACCAGAGAAACCATGATTACATGTCTATCAAGATTGTACATCTAAAACTGAGGACTTACTGCTCTCTCCTCTGTACATCTCTTTAAAAAGCCATGTATCAAATCATATATAACAACAAATTGATATGACTTATAAGCTCTTACTCTTTGCAAACAAAGAGAACTTCTCAGTTATTATCGTAGATAACTGAGCTACCCTTCTAACATTCAGCAAACATTCCACTCTGTCACAAGTTGTCTATCAACACTTCAATTTGTCTATTGACTCTTGACATATAGAGAACATCATTCGATCACCATGCAACAGTGTAGAACTATCATGCTTTCATGCGTAATACTAGTATTGTACATATGTAAAAACAACTACCTTTATTGATAATGCAAGAAGCTGAATTATACAACTGTAAATAATAACCAATTGCTGAATCTCATTTACTGACTCTTACATGTGTTTAAAATTACTTGTACATAATATAAACATTTGTATTCAAGTGTACATTGTTAATAACTAGTTTGATACTTGTACTAAAAATAGTAGTGTAGCACTAAAGTACAAGTGAATGTTTTAGATATTATTCAGCACTATAGTAACAACATTTAATTAACCATAAGTTTGTTAAAAAATGCATTCCATGACAGTTTTAGTATTTACAAGTCAAGAATTTACATAGAAGCCAATGTAAGAATTGATAATATGTCATTTGTTCATGTAAAAACATTATATTTTTTAAACTTGTCACATAAGTAATTCTACCGTATGTAAAAAATATTGACAATTGTAAATCAGGCACTGTTGCTGATCACAACAAACTGCATACCTGTTCCTGACAATATTTATGATCGCCTCAATTGAGGAGTCGGTTGGGAATTTTCCATTTGCACCTAGTCAGTGACATATTATTAAATAATATCAATCAAATGTCACAAAACTTACATTTCTGTATATTGTACTACTAGACAGTCAGCATATGGTTTTTCGCCCACCCCAGGAACATCCACATTAGCAGTCACACAATTACAACAAAACACTTGTCTATCATGTGTGTAATCACACTTCACAACCTACTGACATTGCCTTATTAACATAACACACAGTAATGACTACACATAATTACAACATACAACCATTTTTAAAAAGTAACATTTTTACAAACTCCATTCACATTCAATAGTAAATATATAATGAAGCTCCAGCTTCAGCCTGACTATTAGAATTCCAGGTCGAATGTCAGAAACTACTTCTCACATAAAGAGTAGTGAGTACTGAAGCATAACTAGAAACACACAACACCTGATTAGTTTCCTATTACATCACACACTTACTCCAATTCATATTATACAGTTATTATTATTCTTACACATTTACATATTTGACAAGCAATGATTGAACACATACAAAGATTGTATTGTGAGACTGCTTCTGTTAACTAAATTTCACTCTTGATTGGACCTTTTCTCCATTTGACAAATTGGCAATAAATTTTTTAAAACCATAACCACCTGTGTCGACTCTTTACTTTAAATACCATTATGACATAAAACTAAGTGTCTATGACTTAAGCATACAAATCAATGTTTACTAATACTGCTACAACTATACCTCCATCAATTTGTTTGGTACCTATGACATACAGTCAGTATCACAGCGTATGCAACGATGTGGGACATTGCATGTCACATTTGACAGAATTCCTAACAGTGTAAAAAACTCAGCAATGTACTTACTTTTCCTGTCCCTATGCAGTCATTATTACTATACCAAGGTGCCACACATCAGCACCCAACAGGTCACAGCTGTGACTATACATGTACCATTCAGTCACTACTATGTGTACTTCAGAGTCTGACAAAATGACGTTTCTCATTGGCTACAAACATAGAAACATAGAATTTGACGGCAGATAAGGACCGCTTGGCCCACCCAATCTGCCCATTTCCCTACCTGATGGATAAGCTGCAGATCCTAGTTAACCAGCAGCCTACTTCTTCCTACCCCCACCCCTAGAATTGTCTTATGACTGTCCCATGCATGCTTGAATTCCACCACTGTTTTTGACTCCACAACCTCCTCTGGAAGGCTGTTCCACATCCACAACCCTCTCTGTGAAAAAATACTTCCTTAAATTACCTCTGAACCGCCCCTTCTATCTTCAAATTGTGCCTCTTTGTTCTTACCACCTCTTTTTTTTGAAAGATGCTACCCTCTTGGACTTTGTTGATTCCCTTGAGGTACTTGAAGTTTCTATCATGTCTCTCTCCTCCTTTCCTCGAGGCTATACATATTAAGCTCTTAAGTCTCTCTTCATATGTCTTCTGGTGCAGACCCTGCACCATTTTAGTTGCCCTCCTCTGGACAGCTTCCATCCTGTCTATGTCTTTGCAGAGATTGGGTCTCCAGAACTGCACGCAGTACTCCAGATGTGGTCTCACCAGCTGTCTGTACAGAGGCATAATAACTTCTTGTTTTACATCCTACAACCTTATGTTAATCTTTTATTACCATTCATGAAGAGGTTGACGATATACTGAACAAGGTTTAAAACTGTTTAAAAACATGTTTCATTATTATAGCAATAAGTCACTCCCAAGAATTGTGTTAATGGTCAGTCAATCACCCTATAGAGACATGTGCCACTCAGCCACACCTCGTGCCACAGCACACCCCTGTGTGTGTCTGTGTGTGTGTGTGGTGCTGGGGTGGTGAACTCGGAATTAGGGTTTTCAACCCTAACAGCGAATTTCCTCACTTTTGTCACTGTGGAACAACCCTAACAAATGCATTAAATGGGGTTTTTTGCCTCTAATTTCCCTTCTTTTTGAGAATGATAATGAGAAATAGTGTATGTAATTCATTTCCGCCACATGATGTCTTGTGGCATAGTAACAGGAGCAGCAACGCAAACAGAAATGCTAACAGTGGCACACATGGTAACACAAGTGCGAATGAGAACAGAAAGGGTAATGCACACGGTGGCGTAGACGGGAATGGAGTGCCACGTGATGTCTTGTCACATAGTAACATGGTGCCTGTAAATGTAAATGCCAATGGGCATGGTGACACAAAGTGAAACAGAAAGAGAAACACTACAGTACACACAAATGGCAAAAAAGTAACAGAAATGCAAGCGCAAATGAAAACGCAAAGGATGACGCACGTGGTGGCATTGGGGTGTGCATTGGGATCATCAGCCCTAACTCTCACTCCATGACATGTAAAGCAGCAGAAGTATAATAGAATGGGATGAGAGTTAGACCAGACGATCCCAATGCACACCCCAATGCCGGTTGGGGTGAAGGGGTTTTCAACCCTAACAGCAATTTCCTCACTTTTATTGCTGTGGAACAACCTTAACTAATGCATTAAACTGAGTTTTTTGCCTCTAATTTCCTTTTTTGAGAATGATAACAAGAAATAGATGAATGTGATGCAGTCAGTGGAGCCGAGGGGCCTCTGGGCCCTGCTTCCCACCGGTGATGCGGTGGCGGGAGCGCAGGGCCCTTTGGGCCCCACACTCCCGCCACATGATGTCTTGTGGCATACTAACAGGGACAGCAACGCAAACAGAAATGCTAACAGTGGCGCACATGGTAACACAAGCACGAATGAGAACAGAAAGGGTAACGCACATGGTGGCTTAGACGGGTATGGTCTGCCATGTGATGTGTGGTCACATAGTAACATGGTGCCTGCAAACAGAAATGTCAATGGGCATGGTGATGTAAATTGAAACAGAAAGATAAACAGTACTGTACACAGAAATGGCAAAAAAGTAACAGAAACGCAAGCGCAAATGAAAACGCAAAGGATGACGCACGTGGTGGCATTGGGGTGTGCATTGGGATCATCAGCCCTAACTCTCACCCCATGACATGTGTAAAGCAGAAGAAGTATAATAGAATGGGGTGAGAGTTAGGACCCATATCCCAATGCACACCCCAATGCTGGTTGGGGGTGGGTGGGTGGGTAGGGGTTTTCAACCCTAACAGCAAATTTCCTCACTTTTGTCACTGTGGAACAACCTTAACTAATGCATTAAACTGAGTTTTTGCCTCTAATTTCCTTCTTTGAGAATGATAACGAGAAATAGTGAATGTGAGCGAATGGCGGGAGCACGGGCCTTTGGGCCTGACGCCCCGCCCACATGATGTCTTGTGGCATACTAACAGGGACAGCAATGCAAACAGAAATGCTAACAGTGGCGCATATGGTAACACAAGCACCGAATGAGAACAGAAAGGTAACGCACATGGTGGCGTGACGGAATGGTCTGCCATGTGATGTGTTGTCACATAGTAACATGGTGCCTGCAAACAGAAATGTCAATGGGCATGGTGATGTAAAAGTGAAACAGAAAGATAAACAGTACTGTAGACAGAAATGGCAAAAATAACAGAAACACAAGCGCAAATGAAAACGCAAAGGATAACGCACATGGTGGCACAGACGTCAACGGTAAGTGAAATGGGTACGGAACCGCAAGCAGAAAGGGCAAAAGTAACAGTAATGTAAGTTCACAGGCTGGTTTTCCCCAAAACCTGCATAGACAAAGACAGTGAGTACAAATAATGTATGCATAATAATGAGTATCGGCGCAGAAAATGAGATCTTGGAATACTAAATACATTATATCTCAGGAACCGTAAGACGTAGAAAAAAATGTAAAAGTCATATTATTTACAACTGTCCTGGCTAATTTGGATTAGTGGGGGCTAAGAAATTTTCTTATGAAAAGTCCGTATCTCTCACCGTTTCCGAGATACGGGCCCTGAAAGGTGCAGCGAACGCCATAATGTTATCCTATGGGAAAAAAAGAAAAGTTCAGAGCACCATAACTTTTCCTCCCTGTAATGTTTTTTCACCAAACCACTGAAAGACACATCTGTGGACTGTTGGCTGTCTTCCCTCCAAATTTCAGGAAAAAAGACCAAACCGTTATTTTGCAGCAGGGTGCCAAAGGATTTCTGTAATGCGTTGGGCGCCGTAATGTTATCCCACGGGAAAAACTGTAAACTTTGGAGTGCCATAACTTTGCCACTGTGTAATATTTTTTAATACAACACTGAAAGGCACATCTGTGAGATGTCGGCCTGTTCCTCCAAATTTCAGCCCAAAACTCCCAACGTTCTTTTGCAGCGCAGTGCCAAAGAATCGCTGTCACTGTCCCACAGATGGAAAACTACTTGTCCACTTGACGAAGCTTTAGAAGTTCGACACTTTCGTGAGCACGAAAGTAATTTGGTAAAAGTACTTTTCCAGAAATTTGAAAACATATTTCTTGGGGTGTTTTACCACAAAATAAAGACATGGCAAGCATCCTCAGGGCCCGACTAGGTGAATACAAAAAGAATTAGGTTGCTAGATGGTCTCAAATTTAAATGCCAACCATTTTCTGATCACCAACTGAAAACAAAATGGCCGATTTGCGAAAGTAACAGGCCCATTTGCGAAAGTAAAAATGCATTTGCGACGCTGTCGAACTTTTTGTTAACTTTTCCCATTGACTTATAATGGTAAACTGTTTTTTGAATAACTTTTGAATCGTTTAATATTTTTTCACCAAATCTTCAAAAGGCACATGGGGGACCCCAGCCGCACGTTCTCTGAAGATTTTGGGCTGGTCGCGCAAATTGTATGACCTGTAGGCACGACCATAGCATTCCAGAAAAAGCGTAAACGTGCACACAGATCACACTTAATAACTCCACAGCTGTATGTCCAACCAGTACAAAACTTGGAAGATCCCAAGGCCTATGGTTCTTGATCATATATTCCAAATTTCAGGCAAATCCATCAAACGGTTACAAAGTTATTAAGGTGCAAAGTTTTGGGGTTTAACATAGAAATGGCTCCTCAACCCTAACTATGGTAGCACGGTAGTGAAGATTGACACGGGGAAGATATGAACATTATGTACCTAGCATAATTCTTGATTTTCCTGTATATCTTCACCATTCAGCACTGGCATCTTCCCTTCTGAGTCTCAGTCCCTAGGCAATGCCCCATCCCTGCTTCCCTCCCCATCCTTAAGGCCAATTGTGAGCTGGGTCCTACTGGTATCTCTGGGTCCTCTGTTACCTTCCTAAGTGACAGAGGGCCCACCCTGGGAGGGAGGGCAAGTAGGGCTTTTTGCTCTGGCCTTAGGGACTCCTTGTAGGTCCTTTCCTTCTCAGCCAGGGTGGTTCCTCCTGGATGTGGTCTTGTTCTTTGGTGGGGGATCTCCCATTGGTGGGGTCAATAGGAGAGGGACCACAGGGACTCTATTTCTCCCTCATTATATAATGTTTTCTCCTGCTCCCTCTCCCCACTTTTTTGGAAGGGTAGGACTTGTCCTTGACAGGATTGCCCCCTAAACCCTTTGGGATCTCCCTCTCGGGACAATAGTAACTGAAGGGGCTTTTCTTTACCTGTGAATAAATTGTGCTCTTGTACAATGCTGAACAGTCGTAACACTGACTGATTGTGCATCATATATATTGCACCGGCACTTTAGCTGCTACTCTATTGTATCTCAACTGTATTCTTGCACTTAGTTGCACCTAGCTGTACTCAATATGTTCAATGTATTCTATTTCCTGTACCTTTCTTTGTTATTGTAAGTGTATTATCTGTATTACTTATGTGCCATCTTTATGGCCTGAGTCATGCCTGAAAACAGTCCATTGGATCAGTGCACCTAGGAACATATGAACATAAAATATTTGCCAGCAGAAACAAGCCACATGCTATATCGTCTGCTGAAATGTGTAGCTAGCACACCTACTTTGAAGCTGCCCCTCCCACTCCCCCTCACAGTAATCTCCCATCTCATTCTGTCCCATCCCCTTTAGTAACCCCCAATGTCTTGAGGATACCAGCTCCTCTGGCAGAGAGTTCCATTCCACCACAATCCTCTCCATGAAAGAGTGTCTCCTCATTTACCTCCTATATGTACCCCCCTCCAATCCAAGACCATGATCTTTTCTGTCCCTCCATCTGATTAACTTAAATACTCCTTCTGTGCCTGTCTTGTTAATCCCCTTTTAGTACTTGAAGGCCTCAATCATATCCTCCAATTCCTCCTGTCCTTCAGAGAGTACATATTCAAGTCACGCAGCCTCTCCTCATATAGCCTTTCCCCAGTCCCTGTATCATCTTAGTTGCTTTGTGCTGTACCCCTTCCAGTAGTTCAATATCCTTATTTAGATACGGGTACCAGATCTGCATGCAGTACTCCAGGTGTGGTCTGATCAGTGACCTGTAGAGACGCAGGATCACCTCCCTGTTCCTGGAGGACATTCTTCTCCCAATACACTCCAGCATCCAGTTGGCCTCTGTTGCCACATTCCTACACTGTCCTGAGTTGTTCTTTTTCCCATGTACAACCACCAATAGATCCTTTTCCTCCTTGGTGGTACCAAGCTGTACTCAACCCAGCTGATAGCTTCTCTCTGGATTCTTCACTCCAAAGTCCACCACCTTGCACTTTTTAACATTGAACATCAGCTGACACTCTTTCAACCACTCCTCTAGTTTAATCAGATAATTCTGCAGTTCCTGCCTTCACTCTTTCTCTCACCACTTCCCACAACTTGGTATCATCAGCGGAGAGACTGATCTTATTCCTGATGCAATGCGAGATGTCCGCTATGAATATCCCAAACAGCACTGGCCCGAGTACCGATCCTGCAGCACAGTGCTTGTACCTGCCCTTGGAGACGAGAGCTCCCCCCAACCACTACCCTCTGCTGTCTTCCCTGAAGCCAATTTTTGATAGAGGATGATGGCAGAAAAGGACCGCAAGGCCCATCCAGTCTGCCGATTTCTTTTTCTACCTTACAAATGTGCCATCGGCCTTTGCTCTGTCAGTGGCCTATCTATTCATACTCTTCTGTATTGCTCCCGTATGCCTATCCCATGCCTGTTTGAAGCCCTGCACTGTATTCATAGCCACTACTTCCTGAGGTAGGTCATTCCATGCATCCACCACTCTTCCTGTGAAAAAGAATTTCCTCACATTCACTCTTAATCGGCCTCCCTCTAATCTCATGCTGTGTCCTCTTGTCCAGCTATTTTTCTTATATTTAAACTTGTTAGACTCTTTCACTTTGTTAATGCCCTTAAGGTGTTTGAATGTTTCGATCATATCACCTCTCTCCCTCCTTTGCTCAAGGGTATACATATTGAGCTCTGTTAATCTGTCCTCATATGTTTTCTGATGCAGTCCTTGCACCATTTTGTTGCCCTCTCTGGACTGCCTCAATTTGGGTAATGTCCTTGTGAAGGTGTGGCCTCCAGTACTGCATGCAGTACTCAAGATGGGGCCTAACCAGTGTCTTGTAAAGAGGGATTATTACCTCCCTCCTACGACTTGTAATACCCCTACTAAAACACCCTAACATCCCCCTAGCCTCACCTACTGCTTTAGAGGTCTGCTTGGATGATTTCAGGTCACCGGTGATGATGATGATGCCCAAGTCTCTTTCTTTCTTTCTTTCTTTGTGACAGCCAGCAACTCCCCTCCCAGCCTATAGGTGGCTTCAGGGTTTCTCTTCCCTATGTGCAAGATCTTGCACTTCTATGCATTAAATCCCAGTTGACACTCTTCTGACTATTTTGTTAGTTTGTCCAGATCTCTTCTCATTCTGCCCACCCCATCTGTATCATCTACTCTGTTGCAGATCTTGGTGTCATCAGACAAGTCTTACCCTCTAGTCCATCTGCAATGTCACTAATGAAGATATTGAAGAGGACTAGCCCCAGGACTGATCCCTGAGGTACCCCAGTTAACCATCTTAGTCCCAACCACTACATAGAAACATAGAGACACAGAATTTGATGGCGGATAAGGACCGCTTGGCCCACCCAGTCTGCCCATTTCCCTACCTGACGGATAAGCTGCAGATTCTAGTTAATCAACAGATTACTTCCTCCTGCCCCCCCACTAGAATTGCCTTATGCCTGTCCCATGCATTCTTGAATTCTCCCTCAGTTCCTGACTCCACAACCTCCTCAGGAAGGCTGTTCCATGTATCCACAACTCTCTCTGTGAAAAAAATACTTTCTAACATTACCTCTGAACCATCCCCCCTCTATCTTCAAGTTGTGCCTCCTTGTTCTTGCACATTTCTTCTTCTGAAAGATACTACTGTCTTGTACATTGTTAATTCCCTTGAGATACTTGAAAGTTTCTATCATGTCCCCCCCCTTTCCTCAAGGGTATACATATTAAACTGCTTTAGTCTCTCCTTGTATGTCTTCTGGTGCAGACTTTGCACGATTTTGGTTGTCCTCCTCTGAACAGCCTCCACTCTGTCTATGTCTTTGTGGAGATGGGGTCTCCAGAATTGCACACAGTACTCCAGATGGGGTCTCACTAACTGTCTGTAGAGAGTGATAGCAACTTCCTGTTTTCTACTGTTGATGCCTCTCCCTATGTATCCCAGTATCCCCCCAGCCCTCCTCACTGCCTTCTCACATTGCTTGCCCACCTTTAGGTCATCTGATATAATTACTCCTAAGTCTCTTTCAATTTTTGTTGTTGTTATTAACTCACCCCCCATTGTGTACTCTTCCCCTGGGTTTTTGTTTCCCAGATGCATTACCTTGCACTTCTTTGCATTGAATCTAAACTGCCATGTATTTGACCATTCCTTCAGCCTTGCCAAGTCCCTTTTCATTCTTTCCACCCCACCTTGTGTAGCACCCTGTTGCAGATCTTTGTGTCATCTGCAAATTCTCCCCCAGTCTCCACGTGACAAATTTCCACTGGGCCTAAGTGATCCTTGGTATATACAACAACACCAGCAGGACCTACGACACCCAGCACAGATTTTAAGGGGAGATTATACCTATACGTTTACAGAATGTATATGAGAATTTGGGTAGCAACCTGCATATGTGTTTAGATATAATTAAAAAAATAGTCATATACAAAAACAACTACGGAAACACATGGCACCACAGACTCCAGAGCTTAATATACCTACATTAAAAGAATTAATGTCACTAGCTACCCTGATATGGACACTTTTATGTATGTATCTGACATTACAGGGGCAATATGTTTCTAGTGCTAAATTCCTGACTACAAAATGGAAGAAATAGGTCAATTGTGTATTGAATGATAGGGAGTGGCAGAGTATATGAGAAGGAAGGTTCAAAACTACATCTGCACCAAACTGGCAAGAATTTGCATGGAAAGAAAGGGTTAGATTCTCCTTGACACCACACATACAGGCCAAATGGGATAAAACTAAGGGAGCAGAATATTGGAGACATTGTGGGGAAATCAAGGCCACACTTACACATATCTACTTTACTTGCCCTAACCTAGAAGGGTACTTAACACAAAAAACACAAGAAGTAGAAGATATGCTCCATATAGAGGAACCACTACAGATGTGTCATCAGTTATTGGGCTTCATAATGAAAGGGATAAGGGGAGCAGATGACAGATACCTCTTGAACATTTGTGTAGTAGCAATGGGCAAATCAATAACATGTATATGGTTAAAAGAAGATTCTCCAAAAATTACTGAGTGGGAATGGATAATAGGAGAAATCCAGGAAATGGAGAGTTAAACTATTTAGTATAAAACAGAACCCCCAAATTCGTAGAAAGGTGGACAAAGGAGTCACGTGATGTTTTCAGGGTAGGTAGACGCTTCCGACACTCGCTTCCACCGCAAACGCTTCAAAGTTAAAGAATTAACAGAATCCAGTGTTAATATTCCACTTGTGCTTGATCATCTTGCTGTCAGGAAATCTCAGGAGCTTACAGGAGAATTTCTGGTACAAAAAAAACAGACGTTTTCTTGAAGAATGGAGGCTGAAATGAAGCAGGCCCTCCCAGCCAGTACGCCACCCACCACGCCGGATAAAAAAGTGCCCAAAAACCCATACTACAGCCTTAGAAAAGCCGGCGCAAGCTCTGATTACCAGTACTCCACTATCAGAAGAAAAGTTCATGGCTGAACTAGCTCCTTTGAAGAATGCCTTTTTGGATTTTTCATCAGATTTAAAAGCTATTAAAGAAGAACTAAAAGACACAAATCAGGCTGTGACAGATGTTGCAGCACTCACATCCTCTCTTGAGAAATGGCAGTCCAGGGCTGATTCAGACATGTCTTCCATATGACAGAGAATGAATAAGTTAGAACTTAAACTCAGAGACCTAGAAGGCCGCAACAGGAGCAATAGCTTAGTCATTTTTGGCCTCCCAGAGGAGGCGGAGGGCCATTCTCCCATTTTTTTCACCCAAAAAATGCTGTTAAAAATTGTTGGTCCCCCGCCTCATGCCAACAAATACATGGTGGAGCGAGCACATAGGTCCCTGAGACCAAGACCACCTGTGGGAGCCAAACCCATGCCATTCATATTGCAGCTACTAAGTTATGTGGACCGCCAGCACATTCTGGGGAAAGCCAAGGAGTTACAAGAAATTAAGTGGGATCAGGCCGTTCTTCAAATCTCACAGGACCTGATGGTTGCAACACACCAGAAGTGAGAAGAATATCATCCTAGTATTGTACAGTTGTTGGCGGCAAGCATCAAATTCCAAATGTTATATCTGGCTCTGTCCTGTATCATGGTTCTTGGAAAACATCCGATAATGCTGAACATGCAGCCTGTGAATTAGTAATCCTGTTGCCTGACTTGTTTTCGCAGCTCTAAGATCCTGATAATTAACCTAAGGAAGGGGTCAACTCCACTGGTCTCCTGATAAGATCCCTAATGTTAGTGTTTTCATCAAATGGGACTAGCCAGAGGATAAAATGATCACTATCCTGCTTTTGTCACTAAGCTTTGGTACTGGATAGTTCCAGGAGGTATCGGTACTACTCTCCTTTCCTCAGACATTGTCTTAGGAACTGCTGCATGCAATCAGCGAACTGTAGATAATGTCATAGTTCCTAATCTTGTGGTCTTTATTATGTTCTTTATTTTTCATTATTACTATTTTCTCCTCCTTTATTTATTTAGTAGTGCTGCCCCAGTCAAAATGTTTTAGTTAAAGGGCCTAGAATAATGGTCACTGAAGGGGCTTCTAAACAATTTTAGTTAGTTCAAGGATGGGCAAACCTAAGTCTTTACGAGTTCCATATACAGCTTGTCCCAGAGAATCTCTCCGGGTTTTATTTTACTGTGATAGGGCTAGTTTACCGAGCATCTGCAGCCCCATTACATTTCCAGTAAGTTTTTGCCCTCAACTGAGAGTCCGTGACATTGCTGGTAAGCTCAGAGTTTTTTTTTCTTTTTCCCATTTTGAAATGCCTTTTTGTGGAGTTTATACTTTCCGCCTGTTTTTTAATGGAACGACATTTCAGTCAATAGTCTTTGGTAGCCAATATGAGTGAAAACCACTCCATCATGTGCACGAGGGAGGGGTATGCTTAATAAGAGTTACATCGGGAAGGGACTATCAAGGTAATGGGTAGTACAGCAATATTAACCTGCCCATTTGTTTAGTTAGGAATTGCCTTTCAGTCTGTTCTAGATATTAATTTAAAATACCTCAACTGCCTTTTAGAGGTTGACAATATGAGTGAATGGGTGGCTCTATTATATGCTTGATTGCGAGTTAATTGTTTAATAGGCTGGTTCATGTGCTGTAGTTACTAGAGAAATGATGGAACAGAAATATCTATATGGTTACAGTGTTTAGGCTATATAAATATAATAGCCCATTTCACTTTTTCTTTTTATACATGACTGCGATAGCACATTTCTGAGTTGCATAAATCAGCCAAACAATGGCTTGACACATTTCCTATGCATAAGGTGGTTTATTTTGTTGGATGGTCAGAATTACAGTCTACTGGATAAATATAAATGACTAGTTTTGGTTAAATTGTTAACTTTATTGAAGGAATACTGACTTTTATACATAAGACATATTACAGTTCTAATATTAGGTTTATTAATGGTGATTTAAATGTAAGGGGGGATGTCACTAAGTATTAGGGAATGGGTTGGGAGCGGGGTGCTGAGCGGGATTGCCTAGGCTAGGCTACTGTCATGGAACTGATAATGGGGGCTGATCTCCCTGCTTTAGTATCTAGGATTGAGTTTTTTTATTCTTACTTGTAGAGGGAAAAGCCGGAAGATCGAGGGGATATCTGTATAGAGTTGGAAGTTTGGGGTTAAGTAGTTGTATGGGGGGGTGGGTTTATTATAATATTTGGGAAGTCTGCCATGGGTTGGGATGTATTAATCAGTAGAGATGAAGTTAGATACTGGCTGTTGTTGGAGGAGATACTCTTCCTTTTTCCTTTAAAGTGTTATAGGTCATTCACAAGCAATGGCGGGGTTTAAGTTTTGTTCCTGGAACATAAAAGGACCACAGACCCCAGCCCAAAGAAGGAAAATATTGCTCAATCTTAAAACTCATCTAATAGATGTAGCCTTTCAACAAGAGACACATTTGCTGTCCAATCAAATAAATGGCTTTAGGACACACTGGGTTGGTCATGTATTTGGTTCCGGTATTGATTCCCGTAAAAGAGGGACAGTCATTCTTATTTCCTGGAAAATTTTATTCCATCTCATTCAATCAATTGCTCACTCAGGAGACCGATATTTGATTCTCAGGGCCCTATTGTATCACTCAGAAGTAATATTAGGCTCCATTTATGGACTGAATAATGAAGACCCAGAATTTTTTATGAATCTCATTTCTATCCTGGCCACATGGTCTTCATTTCCAATAATTTGGGGGGGATTGGAACTTGGTCATTTCTAATCAACTAGATAGATCCGGCCAGATAAGACAAACTCTATCATGCTCCCAAAAATCATTATATGGGTTAATGCATTCTATTGGTATTACTGATCCCTGGAGGTTTACATATCCAGACAGTAAAGGATTTTCATTCCACTCCCTCCCTCACCATTCCTTTTCACAGCTGGATTATTTTCTTATTTCACTAGGTTTACTACCAGGGGTTTCCATGGCTTACTACTCATCTAAAGCAATTTCTGATCATCGCATCGCCCATCTTCTCCTAGATATTGCACCAAATATACATAGAGATAAATTGTGGAACTTAAATAGCCAGCTCTTGAAATCCGAGGACCTAATAGCACATATTCAAAACTTCATATCTAACTTCATGGTTTACAATGACCCAACAATGCCTAAAAAATACTTTTTTATGGGGAGCACTGAAATGCACTTTAAGGGTGAAATTTATTCGATTAGCGTCAAAACGCAAAAAACAAGGAGAACAACTCTCTCTTCTATCCAGTCTCAAATAGAGGAATTAAAACATCACCTTTTCCCCTTGGCGCCAGCTGAGGATTGGATAAAAGTAGAATCTCTTCATGCACAATATAACCGGATTTTAGCCGATAAGGCTGAATATCTCATGCTCAGATCTAAAATTTCATATTTCGATCAGGGAGAAAGGGCTGGGAAGCTTATGGCTCTCCGGTCGTGCACACAAATAACCAACAAAATAATTACTTCCATTTACTCGTCCTCAGGAGTCTTGCTTACCTCCCCCCCAGAAATTGCAAATGCATTTCAAGAATATTATCAACAGTTATATTTAGCTCCTAACCATCCTTCCCTGCTTCAAAAAATGGATAACTTTCTACAAGATATTAATCTCCAAATGTTATCTGAGGATCAGTCCATGTTCCTGAAAACTCCCATCGCTTTAGCGGAAGTACTGACCACTATAGAATCTCTATCAAGAGATAAATCTCCGGGTCCAGACGGATTCACCACCAACTTTTACCAGGCCTTTAGAGAGATTATTGCTCCCATTCTTTTAGATACTTTTCAGTATATTTTAATAAAGGTATATCCGACAATACCCTGACTCGAGTCTTGATAATTGTTATTTCAAAACCAGATAAAGATCCCCTCTTCATTCCCAATTATAGACCAATTTCATTAATTAATGTTGATCTTAAGATCTTGGCTAACATACTTTCGTTTAGATTAGGCCAAGTCTGGGAATCTTTGGTTAGTCAAGAGCAGGTAGGGTTTGTCAAGGGGAGAGTATCATCTGATCGCCTTAGGAAAGTTGCCTACCCTTCTTCTGTGTTGAAAGATCTTACTTTCTCCACTGCATTGGTTGCCCTAGACACAGAAAAAGCCTTTGACAGGGTCTCTTGGGAGTACCTCTTCTTGTTATTAGCCAAATACCATATCGTGCAAGAATTTATTCAGTGGATTAAAGTATTATACACACTTCCCAAAGCCCAGACTCACAGTAATGGTGTTCTTTCCATGTCTTTCACATTATCCCAGGGTACCAGACAAGGCTGTCCCCTCCCCCCTTTTCTTTTCAACTTGTACCTAGAACCTTCGATTAGGAAAATAAAAAATTCTGATTTGATTTCAGGGATTCCAATTGGGCAGACTGAGTACAAGCTATCAGCTTACGCTGATGACTTACTCTTTTATATTACCAATCTATCTCAGTCTCTCCAAGCAACTTTCCAAATTATTTCTCAGTTTGAGTCATTTTTGAATTATAAACTCAACATGGGTAAAACGGAGGTTTATCCACGTAACAAATTTACTATGAAGAATGAAATTGTTCAGCTGGGTGATTGTTGGAATACCGAAAAATTTAAATACTTAGAAATAATTATTCATCCTCTCCTCCTTGTTATGAAAAAAAAATAATTTAGATGTTCTTCATAAAATCTTGTCTGAAGATGTTAAGCGATGGTTGAAACCTCCTATTTCTCTATGGGGCTGTTTGAATATTGTAAAAATGAATGTGTTATTCTGGATTTTATATCCCCTATGAATGTTCAACAGGTCCCTACCACTCTAATGGTTCACACAGATACATAGAATCATTAGTTCCTTCATATGGCAAGGGAAGAAAGTCAGGCATAGTTACCTTAAACTCACACGGCAGAAAATTGATGGTGGCCTGCAAGCCCCTAATTTTTATATTTATTATTTAGCAATACATTTAGCAAGAAATAGATTCTAGTTACAACCCTCATAAGCTCTCCTGGAATCTTCCTGTTGCCCTTCTTGGGTCAGAATTGAAATGGCTTTAAGTTTAGCAAATGGAATAAATCCCAGGACTCTCCCCTTAATTTCCAATAAAAATCTCCCTAAGACCTTAAAGGAAACATTGTTAGATGCTTTACTTCAAACTCAATGGCAGTTAAACAATTTCCTAAAAGTGGAGGCATCCAAAGATATTACTCAACCTTTGTTTTCTAACCCCAATTTTCTTATTTCAGGTAAGATTATTAAGCGCCACCAATTTTGGCCACAAATGGGAGTGAATTCTGTGGCTCAACTAGGGAAAAATCAAAAACTGCTTCCTTTCAGAGAAGCTCAATCCATTTTTAAATGGATGGATAACCTCATGTTTAAATATTTTCAAATAATCCATTTATTGGTTAAACACTTTGGATTGGATAAATGATATAGTCCCCTCATGTCAGTGGTTCTCCCGTATGTGGAATCCATTCCTATATCACATATTATATCCTACTCATATACATTTCTATTATTTATTATTATTTTTATTTAGCTTTTGTTGACAGGGTAAGTGCACTAGACAAATCCTGCCTATTTTCAGGCATGACCCATGGGAGGGGGATACAGATGAATACCAACTGACCTTGAACCAGATTAAGCTGTTGGTGGCATTTTCAGTGAATGAGGGAAATTTGGCCAGGACACTGGGGAAGTTCCCCTATTTTTTTTGATAAGTGCCATGGGATCTTTAACATCCACCTGAACTACCACCAATCCAGGCAGACGGTACCTCGGTTTTAACATCTCATCTGAAAGACGGCACCTCAGAAGTGCAGCACCCCTCTCATGCTGTACTACAGTGTCAGTACTGGGATATTAACCCAAGTGCCAGATGTGGGAACTGAACCCACAGCCCTCTGATCTCCCAGCCTCAGAGGTGAGTGTGCTACCTACTGAGCCACTGACACTGACAAAATATTAAATAAAATGGCCAATACTGAAGGTTAAAGAATTTATTTTTTGGGACAATATTTTACCACCACATTCCTCCTCTAGGAATTGGTCCAAGATTGGAAAACATCTATATAAGTATATGAAATGGGATAGGTACTGATTAATGCAATATTATATCAACCATAATTTATATTATACACCAGTTCAGTTTCACCGAATGGGTGTTTCATCCTTCAGTAGATGTCCTATATGTCAATACGAGCCAGCAAATTTACTTCATATGCTTTGGGACTGTGTTTCTATTAATTCCTTTTGGAGTGAGATTCAAAACCGTCTCAACCCCATGCTTATGATCACTGATAAATTTACTCCAGAAATTTGTATTCTGGGTGACTTTACTCAGATTCACAGGGCATAGCAGAAAACTCATATGGCCTTGATCACTGCATGTACCAAGAAAGTAATATTAAGACACTGGATTGATTCATCTGCTCCCCTCTATTTGGAGTGGTTTAACGAAATCATGTTTGTCATACAGGCAGAACTTATACTGGCTGGAATTAAGAATAGATCAAGTGCATATAAGCAAAGGTGGGAGATACTTCAGACCCTTATTTCGGTACAGTAGCTTTAATCTGAAACAACTTTTTATTCAATGGTCCAACAGTGGGTCATATCTGTTGGGTGCATTTAAATAGCCAGTATCTACTTCATTTTTCTCTTTTTTTTTGTCCTTTTTCATTCTGTGTCTTGTAATTTCAACTCTCTTTTCCCTAATTGTATTAGATATAGAATCTTGTGGCAGACTGGGATAGGTGGGAGGAGGGTTATAGGGGGTGGTTGGTACAGGCAACTTAAAAGTATTACAGTATGGAACTGTTATGCTGTCATGTTCTTTTTTGGTTATTGTCTTCTCTTTTTTTTTATTTATGAATGCAATTATAATGTAAATGTTTTTATGCTGGAAGGTTTCTTTCATTGCATTATCATGTTGCCTGTACTTGGATGTTGTAAACAAAATTTAAAATGAATAAAGCTTATTAAATTAAAAAAAGGAAGGTAGACAAGAAGGACAATAAATAATGGATAGGGAAAAGGTTAAACATGATACAGAAATGAATCCCTGGTGATAAGATAGGATTGGCAGAGTTAGACTGAGCAGAAGAAGTTTGATGAAGGAAAGATATTACTGGAGCAGAAATCTCTCTTGACATCTCTGAAATGTCAAGTCACCAGTAAGAAAGACTTTATTAATTAACACAAGAGCAATAAATGAGTACTGCTGCTCATTTTTTAAGTTTGTTTAAGTTAAGTTAAATTAGATTATTAGAACATTCAAGGGTGTTTTCTTATTATTCCTTCTTCCTTTTTATTTTTTTTTTCTATCTTTTATGTAAAACTTAAAAAAATTATCAGTATAATACAAAAGAATTTGTTAAATATCAGCAGTGTGGACTATAAGAGAGTAATCCAAAATCTAGAAATGTAAGGCTACACATTGTGAACAATTGCTTTGAAAATTGTATGGTAATTACACTGTATTATTCTTGAACAAAGAAAGCACAAAAAAAATAAAGTGTAGGAAGAAGGTGCAACGGTGCTGTAGTTAGTATGGGATGTGCTGCTTCTGTGGTATTGTTTCCACAGTTAATGACTAACTAACATGTATTTGCAAAGTAAATATGCAGAAACTGAGACTGAAAATAAAGTGTAAGAAGGAGGGTATAACAGTACTGTAGTTACTAAGGAACGTGCTGCTTCTGTGACATTGTTTCCACAGTTAATGCCTAACAAACATGTACTTACAAAGTAATTATGCAGAAACAGACACTTAAAATAAAGTGTAAAACAAAGGGTGTAACAGTGCTGTTCTATAATTACTGTGGAATGTGCTGCTTCTGTGGCATTGTTTCTACAGTTAATGACTAATTAACATGTACTTACAAAGTAAGTACACAGAAACAGACACTTAACATGTAAGGAGAATGGTGTAACAGTGCTGCAGTTACTAAGGATTGTGCTGCTTCTGTGGCATTGTTTCCACAGTTAATGACTAACTAACATGTATTTACAAAGGAAGTATGCAGAGACTTACACGTAAAATAAAGCATATGAAGATGGGTGTAACTACTACGCACTTACTCTGAATGTCAATGCTGTAGTTCTGATGTATGCTTTCCTTCAGAAATCAGTCCATCATGCACTTACTGCTTAAATAAACAAACATGCAATCTAATATTCTTAATTAATATACAACTACATCGTTTACTTATACAATAAAAATAATTTACATAATTACTTACTGGCTTGTAACAATGCTGTAGTTATTAAGAAAATTGCTGATTCTGTGGCATTGATCCAAACCTCTTCTGTACCCACACTGCAATGGCTTCTCACAAATAATAAAAGTACCAACAAGGGGGGCTAATATACCAGATCTAGTTCTAACAACTAATGCATACACTGTAAAACATATTAAAATGCTGGGACCCCTGTTTAATAGTGACCACAAGATCATTACTTTTCAACTAAATTCATACATAGCACCAGTTAAGGGAAATACAATGGTAAAATAACTATGTCAAAGCTGATTTTGCATCCATTACCAGAAGGTTAGAGAAATGGCAATGAAGAGTATCAACAAATATTGACAATGTGAATTAGTTTTGGGAAGAACTAAAAAATGTATACTAGATCTAGAAAAAAAGCATGTTCCAGATAAAAAAATATACAATAAAAAGGGTACAATACCAATATGGTCCACCAATAAAATCAAAAAATCGATCAATAAAAAAAAAATCTACTTAGAAAGCAATGAGAAAAGATAATAATGCATTTAATATATCAAAATATAAAATGGCTTTAAGCACATGCAAAAAAATAACTAATAAAAAGAGAAAAAATGAGGTAGAAATGAAAATAGCTTATACAAAAGATAATGGGAATGCATTCTATGCTTATGTTAACAGCAAAAGCTGTGATAGAAACCTAGGTCTGCTAAAAAAAAATGACTAGAAATCAGTGAACCAGAACCTATGGCAACTGTGTTTAATGACCTCTTCACTTCTGTCTATGAAACAAATAAAAATAATAGTGATACAGTATCAATATAGCTTCTTATTATCATAATGGTTCGACAAGCAACCTGAATATTACAACTGAAGAGGTGATAGACCAATTGAACAAACTTAACATTCATAAATCTGCAGCATCTGATGGACTCTGCGCAAGGTTATTGAAGGAAATAAAGACACAAAGAGCCGCCCCTCCTGGCCTGCTTATTTACCAAATCCTTAGAGACAGGAGAGATACCGGAAGACTGGAGGAATGCAATAATAGTTCCAATATATATAAAAAAAGCAGCAAGTCAAATCCATCTAATTACAGACCTATCAGTCTTACCTGCATGCTATGTAAAGTAATGGAAACTATCATTAAGGACAGATTAGAAATAGAGGTACAGAGAAATTCATTTTGTGATCAAAATCAGCATGGCTTTAAAAGGTCGGGTCATGCACAACAAATCTCTTGGCCTTTTACAAAAAAGTTAGTCAAGCAATGTCAAACAACCAATCAGTGGATGTCATCTTTATGGACTTTGAAAATACATTTTATAAAGTACCTCATGCATGTGTAATAAATATACTAGAATCACTAAATATTGAGAAATCAATGATAGTATGGATCAACAACTGGCTTTACAATAGGACTCAAGTAGTGAGGATCAGAGGTAGTACTTTAGGAACAAGGAGGATCAACAGTGGGGTGCCTCAGGGCTCTGTCCTGGGACTGGAGTTGTTTAATATAGTTATATCCGATCTTGCAAATAACATAAAAAAATTGGTCCATAAAATTTGCCGATGATTCAAAGGTGGGAGCAGTGGTACTGTACATACAAACACCCAAATAGACAATCTCCAAAAAGATCTTCCAGCATGTGAAACATGGGCAACCAGAAATGGTATGAGTTTTAATACAAACAAATGTGTAATTTTACATATTGGAATACACAGCAAATTAAATAATTATACGCCAATGGGTAAAAAACTAAAAATGGGGGAGAGCAAAAATTACCCAGGGGTATGAATTGATAAGGAATTTCGGTTCAGAAAACACTGTACAAAAATATTTTAAAAAAACAAAAGACATTATGAGCTGTATTAAAAATGCTTTTGTCTCCAGAGATCCAATTTTCATTAGAACAATGTATACACCCTATGTAAGGCCTCAGTTGGACTACTGTTGGGTAGTTTAGAGCCCACATTTGAAAAAAGGATATCTCAAGAATAGAGAGGGTCAACACAGAATGACTAGACTGGTAAGAGAAGTAAAGGATATGGGATACGAGGATTGATTGGTAAGTTTTAATCTGTACCCTCCTGAGAGGAGAAGAATGAGAGGTGACATGTTACAAATATTCAAAGTTATTAGAGATCAGGAACTAAGAAATATTATGGGTCTAAGACTATGTGACAATAAGAGCAGACTAAGATGTCACAATCAGCAAATGTTTCACAGTCATAATAATAGTAGAAGAGGATTTTTTACCTATAGGTCAATAAAAACCTGGACTCTACTACCAGAGAAAGTGGTAGAAGCTAAAACTGTAAACACATTCAAAAAGAGATTAGATATATACTTATTGGATGTCAGGTAATAAAAGCCCTGCAATAGCGGGGAGACAGGTCTTAAGAGCATTAGCTTTCTCCTGTCTAGATAACCCAGTATGAAACCCAATATGAAACTCCTGGCCTGCTACGGCCCAGGTAGGTGGTTGGGGTGGGGAATGGCTAAATACCATGCACTTTACCACCGATCTGCTGTGTGGCGTGGTGGTGGCTGATGAAGGATACACAGGTAGGGACCCTTCCTTATGTGTAGTTATACAAATTACATGATGTGGTAGTTACACATGCAACTGCAATTGTCTCTCTTTTGGCAAAAATTGATTTATGCTGTAAATGTAACTACACATGTAACAGCTATTGCAAAGTGCAAAAGAAAAATAGATTTTTGCTGGAAAGTGTAACTACACATGTAACAGCTATTGCAAGAGTAACTGCAGTAACTACCAGTTCATGCAAATTGTGTAACTACACTAAACCGCAAATATGAAACTAGTTACTACTACATTGCAGTTACAACTAACTACACAGAAGTTACATAGTAGTTATTCATTTATTTCGATTAGGATTAATATCTTTGAGTCAAAGACTCATTTTTAAAGGTTTCAAGTCAAGGACAAACCAAGCAATACAAATACAATACAATGAAAATACAATTAAGATAGCAGTGAAAAAATATGGTAGACATCATGAGATCATTAGGTGTCACATGAGGTTCAAGACTTGCTAGTTACGGGTACATCTTAACAAAAGAATAAATTACATTACATAAAATTGTTGTAGAGAAGGGATACACAGGGAGGAGTGAAACATGCCATTCATATGGCCGTGTTAGGTCAGCGGAATGAAGGGAAGGGAGTAAGCAGCCAGGTTGGTGTTGTCTAAGTAACTAGCAGTAGTGTGGGTTGGGAGTAAAAGGGAAAGGTGGTGTATGAGGGTGGTATGTAGAAGAAAAGGATGGGGGAAAAGGGGTGGGTAAGAAGTAAAAAGTGAGAGAAATTACATTGTAGTAATACAGTAGTTTCAGTGTAGATAAGGACACTTAAATAAAGTGTAACCAAAAGAAGTAGTACAATCTGGAATCTACTACCAGAGAAAGTGGTAGAAGCTAAAACTGTAAACAAATTCAAAAAGAGATTAGGTCCCAGATATTCAGACTGCGCCGGGCAATGGTGCCTGCCTGGGAGCAGTGCAACTGGGCTGCTCTGGGGCCAGAACCAGTGATATTCAACAGTGATGCGCCATGGCACAGCACCATAGAATATGGCAAGGTCGACGCACATACTGTGCATGGCACAGTGGCACTGCACTAGTGCAAGCCACAGTTAGTGAGCATGGGGATGCGCCAGTGCAAGTGCAGTTGTGCTAGGTGCATCATCCATAATGTTCAGCCAGGAGCATGCAAATGAGGCCATAATATATGCAAGGTGAAAATGGGGCAATGTTCATGTCATTATGGTCCCATTTGCATGCCTTGTGCCTAGTGCCCTGCACAGAATGACGTGTGCACAGTGGCGGTCCCAGAGCATCCCCCACCCCACAGCCGTGATCACGGTAAAGCACCATGGAACAAAGCCTTGGTAGTCCAGTGGTACCCCCCCTCCTGTTCCCCGATAATGGTATTGCAGCCATTCCCTGTGGTCTAGTGGTACCCCCCCCAATTCCCCAATCGCTGATACATGTCTATGTAGTCCATCCTTGGTAGTCTAGGCGACCTCCTCCCTCCCTTTCTCTGATTGCAGTAGAGCATCATAACACAGTTCCCTGGTAATCCAGTGGCACCCCACCCTTCCACCCACACAGGACCCCTTGCCCACTCTGGTCCCCCCTGTTACTGGCAGGTGACTTCTAACCCACTCCAGACAGTGCCTGAGCTGCCCGCTGAATGACAGGCAGAGGAGCCAGGTGGGCATTGTGGTAGATAGTCCAAATATGTGAATGAAGTCATTCACATATTTGGGACTGTCCAGTACAGTATGCCCTGCAAGCCCATAGTATACCTGTCATTCGGGCGCAGCCTGGCGCATGTGGGTGGGCTGCAGCCGCCGTCAAGACAGGGGCAAGGGTCCTGTGTGGGAGGGAGCGGTGGGGGTACCACTGGATCACTAAGGAATTATGTTATGGTGCTCTACTATGATCAGGGAAACAGGAGGGATGGGGGGTCCTCTAGACTACCAGGGAAGGGATTAAAAGACATGTACTGGTGATCGGGGAATTGGGAGGCAGGGGCTATCACTGGACCACCAGGGAATGACATTCATACAATTATCAGGGAAACAGGAGGGAAGGGGTACCACTAGACTACCAGGGAGATGTGGATGCTTGTGGAGGGTGTTCTGCGTGGGCAGGTAGCCACCGGTCACTGCTGTGTTGCACCCTGCAATACAACAGCCCACCTCTGGGTGGCCAGGAGTTGTTCCACCGATTTACTGGCTCAACTTTGAGCCCCCCTATGTGGCGCAATGCAGGGTTGCACCAGCATATGAGCTGCACATCCCGGGCTGAATATCAAGATGTGCTGCATATGCATGGGCAGGCCCCCCTGCATCTGTACTGCATACCAATACATTGCAGCCTGGCACATCAGGAGTTGCATTGCACTGGGCAGCCTTTTCAATATCACACCGGGGCACAATGTGGGGTTGCACTGGCGCAACTCTGTTGCACCAGGTGCAACCCATTTGAATATCTCGGCCTAGATACATACTAAATAAAATGTAGTTAATATATAATTAAATAAAGTGTAACCAAAAGAAGTAGTACAATTCATACACAAAAAGCTTAGACTCTACATCAACAACAAATGGTCGGCACTCAGGAGAAGATGGGTACAGTGTGTTCATATGAGAGCTGTCATGATAGTGTCAAAAAAAGGAAATCTATGAAGGATCTCTATGATGGAAATAATAGACTACAAAATACAAATGAAAGGATCATGAAAGTTGTTTCAGCCTACACAATAGAAATGTATGGTCCACTGCCTACCTCTCTTGAAGGAGATGGACAGTTTTTTCAGGGTCTTACAATACCATCTCTGCCGGATGATATAATTAACATTTTACATCAAGATATACAGGTGGCTGAAATCTGCACAGCAATCTCTTCACTAAAAAATGTCACTGTGCCTGGAATCGATGGCCTCTCTAATAAAATATTTTAATTTTAATATTTAAAATTTTAATTGATGAACCAAGATTTAGAATTAGAAATGACACACGTTTATAATCAAAGTATATTCTTCATTCTACTGTAACTGACTACTCTTTCATATGAGTATGGGAATTTTAATATATCTATATAAAAAGGGGACAAACAACAAATTCAAAATTGGAGTCCAATCAGTCTATTAAATATTGACAGCTACAAGTGGCACGCATTTTGATTACAAAAGCACAGTAGTGCTCAATAACTTGTCAGCATATCTCTGACCACCTAATTCTCTTAAGAGAAATAACAGAAAGAGAGAACTGTGGAAGAATTAAAAGCCTTCTGGCTTCACTAGACCAGATAAAGTATTTGATTCTGTGACTCATGATTATCTTTGTTAAGCATTGGAACAATATCACATTCCACTAAATATATAATTGATTAAATGCTTATATACAACTACTACTGTCATCCCAGTCATTAATGTCTGGAAAGGACAAATTACTAGTGTCAAAAGAGGAGTCAGACAAGGGTGCCCATTAAGCCCCATTCTATATGTTTTTTTAATTGACCCTTTGCTTAGAATGTTAAACTCCTCGCCTCTATTACAATCCCTAAGTGACAATGAAGGAAACATTCCATACAAGGCAAAGTACTTATGCTAAAGACATAAGCCTGTTAGTGCAAAATGAAAAATCAGTAATCAAGGCCATAACATTTTGTAATAGAGATGCAGCGAAGTTTTACGACACCGTCGAAGAACATGTGAAATCGTTAACTTCGAGTTCGCTGAGCATTTCATGTAATTGTCTTTCTATGGTTGAAATTCGCCTTTTCAACTTCACCTTGTAAACTTTGTGTTGTAACTTCAGGTTGTGATTGCAAGGCAAAGTTTGTAAAAAAACTGACCATATCACATGCCTGAGTTTCAGCAG
Organism: Neoceratodus forsteri; assembly: GCA_016271365.2. NCBI lineage: Eukaryota > Metazoa > Chordata > Ceratodontiformes > Ceratodontidae > Neoceratodus > Neoceratodus forsteri. Next base: position 96,174,712 of record CM057449.1, on the reverse strand, counting down.
GTCACATGATGGGCAGGAAGGAAGGAAGGGAGTCAGCCAGGATGTGAGTGAACTAGTTTCACTGTCACTGTAGCATTGCTGGTAGCAGTAGCATTAGCTGAGTGTGAGCACTTGATAGTAGGAGTAAGGATTTATACAGTGGTGCATATATTTAGTCTTAGTTGTTTTAAGTATCCCAACTTTATTTTCATCCACCTTCATCACCTAATTTAATTTTAAATACTTATTTTAAGTATCAGTTTTATTTGTACTGTAGTCAGTCTTTTTCTCTATCAATTTATCTTTTGTTCCTTTTTTTTCTTCTTAGGTTACTTACTATATAGTTAAGCAATAACAATTATTTATTTATTTATTTATTTATTTGAGGTTTGGTGACCAGGTAAGTTCACTGAGACAATTACAGTCCCTTTTTCCGAGTCGACCCAGGATTACAATAAGTGAAGGCAGTACAGTACAACAAACAGAGAAGCAATCAAGATAAATGATTGACATCATAGCAAGATATAGGAATAAATATTATACGTAAATATGGCAGAACATGGTAAGGTTATATACATTTCAATAAAATCATAAATTACATGGCATAAGACAATACTGAGGCTACAAACTAATGGACCTAAAGCTAAAGGAAAGGATTACTGGTTCAAGGGGTGGGATCGGGGGGGGTAAGGCAAATAAGCAGGTGCTGCAAGTAGATAGGGACAGAGAGTGGGGGTAAGGATTAGGAGAAAGGAGGAAGAGGAAGAGGAGAAAGGAAAAGGGCTGAGTGAGAAACAGAAGAGGTATCTGTGGAAGCAGGAGCTTGATACAGAGGCTGAAAAAGAGGCATATAGAGTAGCCTGGAACATGGGAAGAGAGGATCAGGAAAAGACAGAGGGAGAAAGGGAGTTTCGTAGCATCATAGTATCATAGTAAAAGCCAGCAGAATAAGCCCCATGGTCCATCGTGTCTGCTCAGAAGCCAGCCCCCTACTGGGAGCTCGCTCTACCCCCCAACCCCAGAGGTGGTCTTCCCTGGCTTCAGTATCCCCCTATACCTGTCCCAACACTTCTTGAATCTTTCCACTGTGTTCTCTTCAATCACACTCCTGGGCAGTGCGTTCCATGGTTCCACCACCCTCTCAGTGAAGAAGTGTTTCCTGCACTCCCCTGTACTTCCCCCTTCAGCTTCCACTCGTGCCCCCTGGTAGTTCCCCCCTTCTTAAGCATGAACAATTCTTTGGTTCTACCCTTATTTATCCCCTTAACATACTTGAAAACGTCTATCATGTCCCCCCATCCCTCCTCTCTTCCATTGCGCAAAGCTTGAGTTCTTCTTGTCTCACCTTATAGAGCCTACCCTCCATGCCCAGAATCATCCTGGTCACCCTCCTCTGGATCCTCTCCAGCAGCACTATGTCTTTCATAAGGTGGGGTCTCCAGAACTGCACACAGTACTCAAGATGCGGCCTAAACAGGGCATTATACAGAGGAAGGATCACCTCCCTCCTCCTGGCGGTAATCCCCCAGATTTTGCAGCCCACTATCCTGTTTGCTTTTGCTACAGCTCTTTGACAATTCTGTGTTGTTCTTTTTGCTGTCCACTACTATGCCTATGTCCCTCTTGCCTGATGTGACTTGCAGTGTGACACCCCCAGGGTGTATGCATGGCCCGGGTTTCTGACCCTCAGATGCAGCACCCTACATTTCCCTGCATTAAACTTCAATCCCACACTTCCTTGACCAACCCCCCCAGGGTAGCCTGATCCCCCTGCAAGGCCTCGGTCCCTTCCTCCCCATCAGCTAGTTTCATTCAGATACTGCAGCAAAGGAGAATGACTTGCAGATGATGGCAAGACACAGGTTAGGTTTCATGAGAAGAGGAGGGAGGCAGTTCTGAGGGTGCACAGAGCTTGGTGAAGATGTATGATCTTACTGAGGGAAGGATGTGTGAATTTATGGATAAGCTTTAATGCAAAGCTCAGGGAAGAATACCTCAATTTAGATTCAGATGGTAACCAGTCAAGTGAGGAGAGGATGTCACAGTGGTGATAATGGGTGTTAACACCCAAAACAAACCTTCTCACCCTATGGTAAGCATGGCAGAGGAGAGACAGGGTTAAGGAATTCATTCAATGAAGTGAAGGAGCACCATAGGGCAGTAGGGGATGTAGGGATGAGAAAGCAATCTTCAGGCAGGAGGTAGCGGAGAGGAAGGGATGAATATGAAAGAGGAGGCTTAGTTTCTGGTTCAGAGATTTTGTGACATTGGAGACATGAGCTTTAAGGAAGAGTGAGGAATCCTAGGTAATGCCCAGGTATTTCAAGGACTGAACAGTCTCAAGTGTATCATAATCGAGAGAGGTGATGCTAAGAGAGGAGAGAGCATGCATGTAGGGGGCTAGCTGAGAGAATAACATGCTTTTAGTTTTTTTCATATTAAGAACTAATTGATTACATCTGAACCAGCCTTCAAGTGAAGCAAAGTCAGAGGCAAGATCTCTATTCATTTGATCAATGGAAGAAGAGGAGCGATAGATGATAGCATCATCAGCGTAGAGGTGTACTGAGGCTCCTCCACAAAAGTTAGGTAAGTCATTGATGAATAGTGAAAATAATATCGGACCCAAGATAGAGCCTTGCGGAACACCATAAGTTATGGATCTAAAAATGGAGACAGAACCAGAAAATTTGATTCTTTGGATATGGCAGGATAGATAACTTTTGACCCAATTCAGATCATTGGAGTACAAACCAAGAGCAAGAAACTGATGGAGCAGAAGACCATGATTCACCAGGTCGAACACTTTTGTAAGGTAGGAAAAGATGGCACTGGTGGCAGAACCCTGGCCAATTGCCTGGAATTTGTCTGAGGTCACTTTTATTAAGGTGGTAAGGTTATTGTGATTCCATCGGAAACCATGTTGACAGGGGATAGTAGATTGTGATGTTCTAGGTAGTCTTGAAGATGGTTGTATAGTATACGCTCTTGGATTTTAGCCAAAGGGCAGAGTGTGAAAAATGGGTCTAAAGTTTTCAGCAATGGTATTGGGTCCCCTCTTATGCACAGGAATGACTACCACCACCTTTCATTTATCCGGTATGGTGCTGTACAGGAAAGATCAGTTAAATAAGTCACAGACAGGGCGAGCAAGGGCCGGAGCACACAGTATAAGAAATCTAGGATCAAGGGAGTCATGGCCAGGACAGCTTTCAGCTTTTAAATTAACAAGAAGACTGTGGACCTCTCTGAGGGATGCCAGTTTGTGGTGGAAGGCAGGTCGATCCCTAAGGGTGTTCAGAGGGGATTGGGCGGGGGGAGGGATGAGTTACCAAAGAGTGAGGTGTGTTTGTGGAGATCTGTGAAGAATCATAAAAACCCTGCAGCGATGGATGAGGGGTCAGTGAGGGTGATGCCGTTAGCACTGCTAGAGCTCGGGACTTCAGCAGCCTTCCATTTTACTGGAGAATTAACCTGTCTCCAGAATTCCTTAGGGTTGCAAGGTGTTCAGTTTGAAGGGATTTAAAGTGATGGCATTTGGTTTTATGGAAAGAGTTTTTAACACTTGTTTCTGAATTGCCTATAGATTTGCCAGTCAGGGGGCAGTCCAGTTTTTTTATAGGTCCACCAAGCCTTGTCACAGTGGGACATAAGCAATCTAATTTCCTTAGTGAGTCATGGAGCCTAGACACCTTTCGATCTACATTTTTTCAGTGGGGCACAGTTATTGATAATGCGAGAAAGGTTAGAAATTAAGAAATCTAACACTTGATTTACATCAGGGAGGGTCTTAAGGGAGGCAGTACTCAGGCACAAAAGCCCTTGCTGGAACCCACTCCCACATACTTGCTCACTGACAAGCGGAGCAGACAGCAGGATGCAGCCACACAGGCACTGATGGAACCCCCACCTCCACACAGTGCTCATTGAAGAGCTGACGGCAGGACTCGGGTATAAAGGTAAACAAAGCACCGGATCTCTTTGGGGGGGGGGGTGTCATCAAAGGACTGTTTTGTGCTCCATGGGAACTGTGCCAATTTTCATCGGCATATTGCAACTAATTGTTCCTGCCTTAAGTGTCTGTACTCTAATATAGTGGGGGTTACACTCTAAATCCTGGGTACCTTAATTATGTAGTGCTGTTGAAATGTGTTCTTCTGCTGTGATTTAACCACTAGCTCAGCTGTGTCTTCAACTGTGTACAATTGCCTATAACATGTACTGCCTCTCATGTGCTTTGTTTGTTACCTGCATGGATCCACTCTGGTTGCTATCTTAGGGTCCTCTACTTTGAATCATGCGTAGGCACAGTACAACACCTCTATCTCCTAATCCTGATCACTCTCTTTGTTCACCTCCACCTCTAGGCCCCTGTTGGAATCCCCTCCCACACACTTGCTCACCAATGAGTGAAGCAGATGGCAGAACATGGCCACATAGGCCCTGCTGGAAACCCCACCTCCACACAGTGCTCATTGAGGACCAGACAGCAGGACTCAGGTGCAAAGGTAAACAGAGCACTGATTTCTTCGTGGAGGTTGCCTGTCAACACTTCACGTCGACTGCCCAGCCCACCCAAGACAGACTCTAAATATATTGATTTTTTACTGGTCACATGACCCACTCTTCTCTTTTAAAGTTCCTGTTTTCTCTATTGCTGCTTATATGCAGTGACCACTAGGGGTCAGTCCTAAGCAACCACTTCTCCCCAAGCTCCTTACATTCTATCCTACTCTCTCTACTTTTCTCTCCCCTCCTGACCTTTGCATCACTTGTTTTCCATCATCTCACACTCCCTCACTCCCCCTCCTCCTAAGCTCCGGTCCTGGGTCTTGAAACCTGTACCCTCTGCATTCAAGGCAGCAATCTTTCCATTGTACTAACACATTGGTCTTCTGCTTCCCCTTCTATCTGCCTCCTCTAACTGATGTCCCCTCTCCCCTACCTACCCAAGTGTTCTAGGTGCTGCTTGGCCCTTAGCCATGGATCACACTACCTCTCCCTCACTACTTCAAGCTAGCCTGTTTCTTCTTGCTATCCTAGCCCCCATTGAGACTTCCCACAAACCCCCTCCCACATCTCATCCTTGGTCTACTTGCCTCTCGAGTGCTGCTATCTTGATGCCTTCCCTTCTTATGCCACCACCTACCTCCCCTCCTTTTTTTATTCATCTCCTCCTTGCTCCGGGCCGGCCACTCCTTCAGGTCTGCCAAGGTCCCCGCCTCTGCCTCTGCCTTGATGCCAGCTTCTCACCCCATATCAGCAGCCCCCTGGGTAACTCGGATGTAACCCTTCACCGGGTGGTTCCCCCTCCTCCGAGGGAGTTAGGTGCTGGTAGGGGCTGGCCAGCACACTATACTTGGCCTAGGTGCTGCTAGAATGAATGTAGGCTGCATCTGGGGCTTGGCGGCAATGGGAGCCAGCGACCGTCATCCGGTCATCCCTGGAGCTTTTTCCACTTTGCTCCCCTAGGGGAGCCACTATGTCAAGGCATAAACCGGTGTTCCCCACATTCCCCTTGGGTATGTAGGGCCCCAGCATGTTGCCATACCCCCAGCCCTCTGCAAGGGGTTAGTAAATGCCGGGTCCTGAATCCACCTTCCCCCCAAAGAGGTGAGCAGTCACCTACTTCTCCCCTTGACCTCAACACTCATGTCCTCCTTAGTTTACCTCGCTACACCTCTTCTACCTCCTTCTGCCTCACATTACTGCCCTTCCCATCCCTATAAGGGCATCCCAGCTGTATAGCTGTCATCAGCCCCACGTGCCCAAGCATCTCAAATGCACTCTACTTAGAATACTCCTGCTTCTGCTGCTCCTCTCTGGCAATGTCCACCTCAATCATGGCCCACCTACTATGCCCAACCCTACTATGTCTAATCCAATCAGCAACTGGATGGGTGGACTTCATCTGGCTTCTATTAACATATACAGCCTTCTCTAAAAACCTGATCTACTACAATGCTGGGTAGCATTACTCAAGTCAGATGTCCTCGCTGTTGTTGAGACCTGACTCTCTCCCAAAACAAATGGCTCATCTGTGGTGGTACCTGGTTATTCCATCTTCTGCTTAGACAGAGTAGGGAAAAGAGGTGCTCGGTGTGCCTGTATATCGAAGGCTCTCTCCACTGCCATGTTTTTCAAGCCAGCACCACAGACTCTGACACCCAAGCTCTCACTGTCAAACTGACAGTAGGCCATTCAGACAAATACATTCTGATTATGGCCATTTATATTCCTCCCTGCAACCAGAAACTAGCCTTCAGCTCCATCCTGGATTGTATCTCTCACCTCCCTCATAAGGTGGAAGTCATTGCACTAGGAGATTTCAATATAAACTGGCAGCCCCCTTCTGCCGCTTTCTTTAAGGATGTCGTTGCTGCTTGTTACCTCACTCAGATGGTTATGTCCCCTACACTTCTGAACCCCCAAACTTGCAGGGCTAGTATGATCGACCTTATCTTCACCACTCATCCTCAACACCTCTCTGACATCGAGGTGCTTCCAGATGCACTCAGTGACCACTCCCCTATTCAATGTTGCTGGTCTAACAGCTTTAAATTCCACCCCCAAGGTAATCACCCTGTGCACACTAAAGAAAGGGGCCCTTAGCTACCTTGGGAACTTCCTCTCAGACAGTGACTGGTCCCCTATCTACCGAGCCCTGGACACTGACTCTGCTCTTGTCCATTTCATCTCCACCTTTAATGCAGCCTGTGACTGCTTTCCACCCCTTAGAAAAACTTCAAAGGTGCTGACACCCCCTGGGTCAACCAGACCCTCCTTGACCAGATATGTGCATGTCATAACCTCTGGCACTAGGCCATAGCATCCTGCCTACTTGCTGACAGACAGTGGTATCATCTAGCCAGAAATAAGTGCACTAGGGATATCAATAGGGTTAAGGCCTTCTACTACCAAGACAAACCCATGTCCAACTGGGGCTCTGGCCTCAGATTCTGGGACAGCATAAAGGAGCTTAATGGTAAACCACCGTCATCCCCACCCTCAATGTTAAGAGTCAATGGCACCCTCAATCAGGACCTCTCACCAATAGTGGAAATGCTTAACACCGCCTTTATTGACCTCTGCAGTGTCCTCCCCCAGACTTTCTCCCCCTCCACCTTCATGTTCTCAACTGGGTATTCCACCTTTTCACTTTAAAGCCGTCATACCCAGAGAAGCCAAAACCCATCTCACCCGGGTACTGGGGAAAACTCACTTCAGTAGTGACTTGCTCGATCTAAAGATCCTAAACTTTGTACTTGACATTGTCCTTCCCCCTTTAACTAAGATCTTCAACCTCTCACTCAGTCTGGGATAGCTCCCATCCCAGTGGAAGATCACTGTAGTCACTCCTGTCCTCAAGAGTGGTGGCCACACCCTGCACAGTAACTATCATCAATTTCATCCTCTCTCTCCTTTTCAAAGCTTTGGAGAAAATTGTATCTGACCAGCTCTCTGACTACCTAGACAAATATAATCTGTTTTTCCATGAACAACACAGCTTCCAGAAGGGTCACAGCACAACCACAGCCCTTTTAGACTTTACTGACTATATTCACAAAGCCTTGGACCAGGGTCATCTGGTAGGCACTGTCCACATTGACCTTACCAAGGCATTTGACACAGTTTGTCATTCCCTTCTCACTAAAACCCTCTCCTGTCTTGGCCTGTCCATGGAATCCACTGTCTTATTTTCACACTATCTCTCAGCAAGGCAGCAACAGGTAAAAATTGACACCAACCTCTCCCCCTGACACCCTGTCTGGCCGTATGTGCGCCAGAGCTCCATCCTGGGGCCTCTCCTCTTTTCCCTTTTCCTAAACTCACTTCCCAAAAGCCTGTCCTGGTCACATGTTACTATATGCAGATCATACAGTAATTTCCAGTTTCCAGCCTGAACTTATCCCACTCCATCATGACCTTCAATGTCTTTTCTCATTATCAGAGGAGTGGTTTGTCAAGTTCAAGCTTTTTTAAACTCAGACTACAGAATCAGACCTCCGGCTTAGTGCTGTCTATTGCATCCCAAGTCGATAACTCTCTGGAAACTACACTCAAAGAGATAGCTAATGAATTTGCCCTATACTACCAACATCTGTACAATATTCCTGTTAATTCTCCTCCTATACCCAGAAATTGGGAGTATCTGTCCCATATCCAACTCCCTCACCTAACCCAAGACCAGCAAACCCTTCTGCTTGGTCCCATATCTTTCCAAGAAATCCATGCAGCCATCAGTTCTCTCTTCAGATAAATCCCTGGGTCCAGATGGCTTTTCTCCTAATTTCTATAAAAGTTTTGCTGCCAAACTCACCCCAATATTTCACAAACTGTTTCTTTATTTTTGTGAAGTAGGAATCTCAGCTCTTTCCTTAGTAGAAGCATTAATAGCAGTTATATCGAAGCCCAGCAAAGTCCCAGATAAGGTTACCAATTGCTGACCTATATCTGTCATTAACTGTGATGTTAAACTCTTTTCCAAAATACTGGCTAACAGAATCATGCAGATTTGGGGTAGACTGATTGGGCCAGAACAAGTTGACTTTATGAAGGGTTGATCGACCATTTAAGGAAGTTGTCACATATGTTTTCTGCCTCCAGGGAAGCTAGTGAACCCATGGCATTGGTTTCCTTGGATGCAGAAAAAACATTCGATAGAGTGAACTGGACATTTTTCTTTGCTGTTATGGAAAAGTTTGTTTTTTCCATGATATTCATTAAATGGGTACAAGCGCTATACTTCTATCCCAGTGTGAAGATTTATTGTAATGGAATACTATCTGAAAAGATTGAACTACGCTCTGGTACTCACCAAGGTTGACCATTTTCCTCTCTTTTATTTAATCTTTACCTGGAGCCTCTACTTTCTCTTCTTACAACCTCTCCCTCTGTAAGTGGGATTCCTGTTGCCTCATTTGACCTCAGACTCTCTACATACACTGATGACATACTGCTGCAGCTCTTAAATCCTGCAGCATCGGTTAAGGCAGCCCTTCAGATTATTCAAGATTTCCACAAGTATTCCAATTATAAACTCAGTGTGGACAAAATGGTGATAATGACTTTAAACCCTTCGGTTGTCAGTTCTGACCTTATTCACTTAGGATTGGGATGGACCCCCAAGCTTAAATATCTAGGTATCACTCTCACACAGTCCAGGGCACTAAAGAAAAAACTTAACTTGGATGAGCTGGCTAACATACTTCACCAAGATTTACAAAGATGGACTTCCCCCTCCCTGTCTCTGCAAGGTAGAGTAAATATTATCAAAATGAATGTACTACCTCGATTGTTTTATCCACTAAATATGTTGAGTACTTTGCTCCCCCTTAGCTGGTTCAAGAAAATACATGGTATTTTTTCTTTCTTTCAGTGGAAAGGTAAAACCCCACATAGGGCCTACAACCACCTTGGATTCACAAAAGACATGGGAGGTCTTAAATTGCCCAGTTTCCTTGCATATTATTTTGCAAGTCACATAGCAAAATATGCTAAATGGCCTAGGGTAGAGACTTCACCAAACAATGCCCAATACACTCCCTTGTGGCTTCAAATTGAGAGGACTTTGATTGAAGAAGCTGCAATTTCTCTAGATAGTCATATTTTATATCTCCTAAATGTCTGTTAAAACCACTTTGGGATTCAGTTATTTTCACGTCCCTGAGAGTACATACACAACTCTGTAGAGCGTTGCATTAGTCTAACACATTGTACATTTCCAAACCTATTTACGGAAATCCAAATTTTCAAGTGGGTGGCCTCATATTGATCCCCAAGAATACATCTCCTCTTGCCGGGAAGATGGTCCTTGACCTTCTTTTAGAAGGACGTATTCTTCAGAGCCATGAAATGCTGACACACCTCAATATGCCAGTCCAATTCATTTTTAAGATCTTCCACATTTGCCGCTTGTTGATTGCATGGTTTGGCTTGACACCATGGACTAGTAACCAGAGATAACTTCTCCAACTGTTCCAAACACTGGTGTGACAACCCCACTTGGTCTCCCAACTGATTACTGTCCTACTTAATAAACTCTTCCCTGGGATGACAGATCATTCCAGATATTGTTCCCTCTATTTCCCTGATTCCATATTTGACTGGAAGTGTATTTGGTCAGATCTATACCACTTGCTGTTCAACGACAGGCTCCACCTTATCCAATTTTATATTTTAAATTACATTTACTACACTCCTGCCTGACTGGTCAAAAAGAGAAAACTCTCTTCTTTACTATGTACCAGGTGTAGACAGGCAGATGGTACTCTTAGATATATTTTCTGGGACTGCCCAAGGATTTCTCCTCACTGGGAGAAAATCAGACAGAAAATGGACCCACTTTTGGGGTTGGAGGAGTTCTTTCTCTTTGAACTCTGCCTGGTAGGGGATTACTCCAGGATGTATGTTAAAGAACGGAGATACTGGCTGGCTTTGATCTCCCTATCAGTCAAAAAAGTGGTTTTACACCATTGGTGAGACCAAATGGAAATCTCATACTCTGAATGGCTCTATAAGTTACTGCATAATCTAAGGATTGAAACAATTATAGCTAGCCTTCACAATCGCCTGCCAGTATATAGAAGGAAATAGGAAAAACTACACACATTATTCTTGGTATCCCCCTCCACCTGAAGAGTGTCAGATGTTTGATTAGGCTAGATAAAGCTGGCTACATGGGTATACAGGAACATCATGCATGTTTCCTCTTTTCTACTTTTCGTTGTTTATTGATATCTTTTTTCCACAGCCCAACCTAAGAAGATTGCCTGGAATATAATTCTGCTAAACTTGAATATGTACAAACAGAGTTTATTATTTATTTATTTATTTCGTTTTTGTTGACTGGTTAAGTGCACTAAACAAATTCTGCCTATTTTCAGGCACGACCAAGGGGAGGGGGATACAGATGAATGCCAACTGATCTTGAACCAGATTTAGCTGTTGGTGGTATTTTTCGTGAATGGGGGAAATTTAGCAAGTGCACCAGGGAAATTCCCCTATTGCATTGCTGGTGGTAGGGGGAGCTGCTGGTACTGCATTTGGAATGGCAGTTTGTGCTGACCTCTCGATGAAGAAGGACATCCTTTCTACTATGGGCCTGGAGGATTTGCATGGAAAATCTGAGCTAGACTGATACCGAGATGGGATTTCTGAACTTGTTGCATCTGTAGAACTGTCCGGTGATATGCACGGGGTGATCCATGCAGCGGGAGATTTATTACCTGACCAAGGCTCGCTGGGTAAAGTTTACTTTTCAAATTTCTTCTTTGATGCAGGATATCTCTTCTGAGTTTATGGCAGCTGTGACGTTACCTGCTGATTCAATTGCTGTGACAGCAGCTGTTTTTGACAACAATGTACAGGGGGAACCGCTGGCTCCTACTTTGGAGGTTCAGCATCCTGGAATGCAGAAGTCGGGTTTGTTGGACGACTCCTTCCCTGCAATGGACTGGAGCAAGGAATCAGCTTTGCTAGATGTTGGTTGGATGCTTAAGGACGGGAAATTGCTACCAGACCCAGATTGGGTTACTTTCACCCCAATGACCACGCATGGATGTATTGCGACCGAGAAGTCCGCAGATCCACTACCTTCGGAACAATCTCCTTTGGCTACAGGGGGTAAGACTTTGATTGATTCAGCCGTAAGTGGTGCAGAACAGTTGTCTACAGGCTTACCAGATGCTTCTCCCCCACCCTCCCTATCATGATGGTCCCTGTTTTTCAAATCTTTTTCAAAATAACAAACTAGACCAAGCAGCTAGGCGCAATGCTGTGCGACTTGGGTACGGGGGGCTGCAGCACCATCCTGACCGGTTTTACCTTGCTAGATGGCTACTAAAGAATTCCATGGCTTTTTGGCTTCAGACATATATGCATGTATTAATATATAAGGGGAGGACACATTTGATATTAGTTTTAGGTCCTTTACTGGCCTAGATAAGTTTTGGCAGAAGTATCAATCTTTATGGTCTCAATTTTGGGCTATTCCCATTACTGATCCTTTGTTCAAAACCATCCACATAATGTTTCGTAATGATGGGGTTAATATGGGGGATATTTTATGCTGGTTGGAGACTAAATGTACTGTGCTGGGACCTCCTGAGCCTGTTGTTGATGGGGAGGGCATTTGGACGGGAAGTTGGAAACTTAAGATTAAACTGCATATTAGAGGGGATACGGTTCAGCATGTTTATTTTTGGGTAAAGATAGGGGAGTGTGTTTTAACCCTGGCCAGCCCAAGGCTTGTTATAAGTGTGGTAGTGCTCGCCATATAAGTAGTGCTTGTGATAAGATCAAGTGTGTTTTGTGTGGTGAGTTGTACCATGACAGCAGTACATGTCGTAATATCTTCCGTTGTAACCTCTGCAATGCCTGGGCCTTGCTTACCATGAATATCTGGAATGTGGAGAGGGTATGGGCTGCACACCCATTGGCTCAAGCTGTGAACCAATGGGCGCACAGCCCTGACCGACTCGCAAGCTGTCTGGGCGGGCGGCAGGCTGGTGGGTGCTGCCACCTGCCAGCTGACTGGGGGGGAGCAGGATAGTGGGGCTCAGTGGGCAGGTGGAGAGGAGGGTACCCTAGATCACCAGGGATATAGCTAATATTTCTATTTTTAATTTCAGATGCCCACGATGGGGCAAATATTGGTCCACTTGACCACCAGGGATATAGGTAATATTTCAATTTTTAATTACAGATGCCCGCAATCGAGCAGATAGCGGTCCACTGGACCACCAGGGATATAGGTACATTTTCTTTCTATTTTTAATTACAGTTGGAATGTATAGTACGGTACGGGCTGCACACCCATTGGCTCAAGCTATGAACCAATGGGCGTACAGCCCTACCGACGGTGTCAGTAGGCGGGTGGTGGGGAAGTAAGCAGGTGGGATGCTGCCACCCGCTGGCTGACTGAAAGTGGGGAGCAGGGTGGTGGGGCTCAGTGGGCTGGTGGGGATGGGGGGTACCCTAGATCACCAGGGATATAGGGAATATTTCTATTTTTAATTACAGTTGCCCGTGATCGGGCAGATAACGGTCTACTGGCCCACCAGAGATATAGGAAATATTTCTATTTTTCATTACAAATGCCTGCAATCTGCAGACAGCAGTCCACTGGACCACTAGGGATATTGAACATATTTTTATATTTCTACAGATGCCTGCGATCAGGCAGTCAGCGGTCCACTGGACCACCAGGGATATTGGACAGAATAGTTCTTTTTTTAACAAATGCCCGTGATCAGGCATGGGGGCACCGCCAGGTGCAGTGGGAGCTCGGGTGGCCACCCACAGGTGGCACCTGCCATGTTGTGCCCTGCAGTGCAGCAGCTCACCTGTGGGTGGCCATCAGTTGTTCCTTTTTTTTTGTGGATCAACTTTGTGCTGGCGCAGGTAGGGGTTGCGCATGCATGACTCTGCACATCCGGGTTGAATGCTCGGGCTGTGCAGGGTGTACGTAAGAACACGCCCACCCTGCACTGCATGCATACTACTGATGTACTCCGGCACATTGGGATTTGTGCTGTGCACTTTTCCCTTTTGAATATTGCGCCATGCACATCATTGGGTTGCGCATGGTGCAACACTGTTGCACCATGCACAACCCTTTTGAATATCTGGGCCCCTACCTACAGGTTTTGCAGATGCTTTTACGATTTATTTGTTTAAAAAAGGTAACAAACATATTATTGGGAACTGGTGGCCAATTTGTCTGCTCAATACGGACTATAAGATTTTTTCTACTATTTTGTGTTCTCGGCTCCAACATGTGGCTCCTTCCCTGAAACATCCTGTTCAAACCTGTTCTATCCCTGGCAGACATATTCATCAGACTTTGATTCTATTACATAATACCTGTGAGTGTAGTCGGTTGGGGAAGCTGTCAGGATATTTACTTTGTTTGGATCAAGCTAAAGCATTTGACAAGGTGTCTCATGACTTTTTATTTCAAGTCCTACAAAGATATGGTTTTTCAGATAGGCTTAGATCTTGGGTGGGGCTTTTATATACCAATGTTCAGAATTTTCCCCTGGTTAATGGTATGATGGGGAAGGGGTTGCCTTTTGTAGAGGGGTCCATCAGAGCTGTCGGCCTAGCCCACTACTATATACCTTTGTGCTGGATCCCTTAATACAGGAATTCCTTCATCATCCAAGCATTCTGAGTTTGTCTCCTGCTTTAGATCTTCCTCGTCAGGTTTTGGCAGTTTATGCGGATGATACGTGTCTTATGTTACAATATTCCATTTCAGGTGGCTTAGCTTTGTCCATGTTAGCACAGTTTGGTTCTATTTCAGGGACTTCAATAAATTATGACAAGAGCACAGGGGTTTTTTTGGGGGAAGGCCCTTTTGAACCTTATATTGGACAAATTACTATTTCTTTGTGGCCGATTAAGATATTGGGTTGTCTGTTTGGGCTGGGCGATTTAGTAGACCTTAATTGGAAGCCCTGCATTGAACTAGGTGAGGGAAAGGTCCAGCTATGGAAGTCTTGGACTGTTTCTAAAGAGAAGCGTATTTTGATTATTAAAAAATTCTTATTGCCTATTGTTTTATACTTAAGTTCAGTATTTCCTTTCCCAGGGCTTATGAAACCCTCTTGAATAGTGTTTTCTTTCAAATGCTGTGGGGGAGCTGATTGAACCCAATCAAGTGGGATTTTACTTATTTACCAGTTAAGGCGGGTGGATTGGGAATGATAAATCTGCTGGTTTTTAACTTTTTTCTATTTTTATTAAGGCTACATTTAAAGAATCTGCACAATATCAGTCCCATCCTTGGGACTCCTGGATATTTTTTTTATTCAAGGATTTCTTGAAGTGGTGGTTGACTGAAGCACCCATTGTTAAGTCTAATTATGGGGCACCTTTATTTCTACTTTCAATAGTCATTAAGCTACGCCAGTGGCACCTGGTTCAGAACGAGGTTCATCGGCTGCCCCGAAAGGGTTTATATAAAAAAATAATGTCTTCCTACTTTTTAGTTCAGGTGGATTTCCCTAGGTGTTTTCCCACTAAAGTACCTTTAGCTTAAAAATGCTTAGCGATAGAAGGATACCTGATAGCATGTGGGATGTGACATGGCTCAGTTGTCATGGTAGACTAGGGGTTAGGGTTAACCTCAAGCACAAGCCTGTGTCCAAAAGACATTGTATATGGAATGTGCTGATTTGGTAGAAACTTTGTCTCATTTTGTTTTACTTGTATTTATGCTCAGTAATTTGGTCAGTTCTGCTTATTAAATGGGGGTGGGATTCCTCTTGGCATATTTCTTATGAATGTTTGATCCTGGGGGATTATTCTGGTTTTTTTTCCAGATATCATCCAAATATTCTCTCCATGATTTTTGCCTGCATTAAATGTTATATGTGGCAGGCACGGTGTTTATTTTCTTTACAACATACTGACACTTTACCTACAGTTGTTTTACATCATATTGAATCAGCTTTGAGAAACCAGAAAGACTATGAATTGCAACACCTGACGGTGCATTTATTTCATGAATAGTGGAAGCATGTTTATTGGCTTTGATAGGGGCAGTACCCCTTTCTTTTCTTGATTGTACAGATTGTCTAATTTTTTATTTTTGTTGTGTTTAACATGTTTTAGAAACATAGAAACATAGAATTTAATGGCAGATAAGGACCGCTTGGCCCACCCAGTCTGCCCATTTCCCTACCTACTGGATAAGCTGCAGGTCCTAGTTAACCAGCAGCCTACTTCTTCCTACCCCCACCCCCCAGAATTGCCTTATGACTATCCCATGCATGCTCGAATTCGCCACTGATTTTGACTCCACAACCTCCTCGGAAGGCGTTCCATGCATCCACAACCCTCTCTGTAAAAAATACTTCCTTAAATTACCTCTGAGCCGCCCCTCTATCTTCAAATTGTGCCCTCTTGTTCTTACACACCTCTTTTTTTGAAAGATGCTACCCTCTTGGACTTTGTTGATTCCCTTGAGGTACTTGAAAGTTTCTATCATGTCCCCCCTCTCCCTCCTTTCCTCAAGGCTATACATATTAAGCTCCTTAAGTCTCTCTTCATATGTCTTCCGGTGCAGACCCTGCACCATTTTAGTTGCCCTCCTCTGGACAGCTTCCATCCTGTCTATGTCTTTGCGGAGATTGGGTCTCCAGAACTGCACACAGTACTCCAGATGGGGTCTCACCAGCTGTCTGTACAGAGGGATAATAACTTCCTGTTTTCTACTGGTGATGCCTCTCCCTATGCATCCCTTTCACTTTCTTTGAGATCATTGTATGGATGTTTTTGGTTTTCTGTAAATAAACAATTCCCCTACTCTTTTTGAGAAGTGCCATGGGATCTTTAGCATCCAGTTGAACTACCACCAGAACAGGCAGATGGGACCTCGGTTTAATGTCTCATCTGAAAGACAGCACCTCAGGAATGCAGCACCCTCCTCATGTTGCACTGCAGTGTCAGTATTGGGATATTAACCCAAGTGCCTACAGACTTGCTACAGTACATTGCACCTCTGGGGACTGGGTGTGAGAAGGGGGAGGAGTGGGTGGGTGGTTAGAATATAGAACTTTGAATTGTTAGTGTTGAGATTTGTGGTTTGTATGTTTGTATGTTTTGTGTGTTATGAAACCTAAATAAAGCTTATTTAATAAAATAAAATCTCTGTCCTTGACCAAGTCTCCAGTTTCAAATATCTAAGTATCACCCTAGACCTCTCCTTTTTCTTTCAGACTCTTATCAACCTATTCTGCATGGCTGTGAATAGCAAAATTGTCCTCCTATACCAGCTCTGTCATTGACTGCCCCCTGAAGTGCTCTGCTTGGTGGTTACCAGTTCTGTTCTCTCCCTATCTACTAAGGCATAGTCATTTATGGCTCAGCATCTGGTACTGCACTACATACACTAAAGGTGTTCCAAAATAAGGCCTATCATCTGGTGACTGACTGTGATAGGTTCACCCACAACTGCAACCTGTACCACCTCTCCAACTGGTTGAATTTTGAGGGCAGACTAAAATATCACATCTATCTCCTAGCCAAGAAGATCATTGCTGGCCTCATTTCGTTAACCCCCACAGCACCCCTCCCAGACCACTAGGTACTCCAGCAAGTCTACTTGCTCTATACCTTACTGCAAAATCACTCATTGCCAGAGGGCCTTCCTTTACTGGGTCCCCCTTTGGCTCAACTATCTACTTCCTGTGCCTTCCTGGTCCCCTACAAATGTTCACTAAGAGAACACCTCCACTCTTTTGGCAGGTGTGACTGTATCTGAATTATTTCCTCACTACACACCCCTCCTCCCCCCTCCTGACAAGGTCTGTCATGGACAGTATCAAGTCATAACAGGTAAACAAAAATAGTGAAGCAATAATAGCAAAGTAATAATAGCAACTTCCATATGAGCAACCGACACATAATAGCGAATGACACAAAACAGTTCCAGTACAAGTCATATCAAACTGTTCCTTTAGTGAGTTGTTGTAGCATTTCTGACTGAGGTACATAAGTGTTGCTGTATCCAGCACAAAGCCCTGCATACACTGTTTCTTAAAAGTAAAAACTAAGTTTTACATTGCACTGTGACTGGACCATAGATGCATTCCAACTGAGTTGCAAAAACATTTTATAAATATTGATCTTGAGCTGGTTAAGCATTGAAAAATAATGCAATATGAGTTGCCAATGCATTGCCAACTGTAAAAAAAACAATGCTAAACCAACTCATTGGTGGAATAGTTTAATGTGACTTGTACTGTACTTATAGTTACATTGATCTGAATAGGTCGCTCTTTCCACCATCAATGAGCGGTGTTGTGTTAGAATATTTAAAATAGGGGGTAGGGGGTGCAGCTCCCCATGGAGGGTGCAGGTGGCGGAGCCCCTAGCATATGTCACAATTGATCATGGTTGTTAATAAGATGAGGGACAGAGCAAGAACAAGTGTTGAGAGCACTGGTATTAATAGCTGTTATGTGCTTTGCACTATTATTGGCATTCACTATTATGTTGTTTGCTATTTTGCATTCACTATTTTGATTTTTCCTGTAATGAATTAGCTATTTTGACATGGAGCTGTCCTGGACTGCCTACTGTCCCAACTGAGGTAATGTATCGGTATGATCTGCCTGACCCTGAGTGGATAGTGTCCTTACCCCTCTTGACAAGGTCTGTCTTTGACTGCCTGCTCCAATAGGGCTCTGTACCAGCAAGGTCTGCCTGACCCTGCGTGGTCTGAGTTGGACTGGCTTGCATTTTTTCCCTAGTTGCCTAACTTTGGTTTGTTCTCATATATATCCTACTGTTGTCATTGCTTGACTGTACCTTTGCATTTTACGATTTACTGTATACTGTCTTCCTGTTTTTGTATTCTTTCTCTTATTGCTGATGTGGAGCCTTTGCAAAGGAGTCTCTGACACAAAGAGTTGTAATTCTGATACTTTCAATAAATAAATAAAATAAATAAATAATAGGGTTCCAGTCAGCATTATAGATGGAGTTATTGAAGTTGCTAACATGGAATCTTGACATGTCCTGAACCAGAGAAATCTTGGGAGGGAGGTTGGGACAGTTATTCCTCCAGATACAGAAAGAAGGAGAATTGTCACTTATACAGTCTGAGAGGACACCAACAGCTTTGATTTTCAGAGGGCAATTAGTGACCATCCAATCTAACAAGGAGTGTTTTCTGGACTTTGTGTTGATACGCGTTTGATCCTGAATGAGTTGTACTAGGTTGAAGTCAATAAGTGATGAACGCAGTTTGTCTGCATCAGTGTTAAGCCAGTCAGTGTTAAAGTTACCACAGAGTATAAGGTCATGGTGAGGGAGATTGGCAAGGGAAGTTAGAAAGGGGTAGAGGCCATGGTAAGCCTTGTTGGGGGGCAGGTATGCACACCCAATGGTAGACTTCTTGACCTTTCCAAGAGTTAGGGAAATGAATAGGGATTTTTTTAAATTTATTATGCTTTTTTCCCCCACTACCTGTGACCCAGCACCTTAGCCTAGTCACAGACCCTAACCTCAACCTCCACATTAGACCCTACCTCTCGGATACCCCCTGGCTTGCCCCCCCAGGGTGGGGTGCGGCACCAACCCCCTTAATGGTGCTGCACAACAGGACTAGGTCCGAGGGTTGGTTCTGGAGGTTGATGAAGGCCAGACCACATCACTACACCATGAGGTTCAGTTTTTGCACTCCCCCTGAGAAGGCCTACACCTGTGGAGATGGTTAGGTACTACCTTTACAGGATATTAATCCCCAAGGTCTTGCAGCAGTCCTTGACCTCTCATCCCCCGTGTTGGCAAGCAGTAGTCCAGAGACCCTCGTGTTAGCTTATAATGCGGCTATTATGGTGGCTCTGGAGTCTATTGCTCCTGTCTATGTGTTCCACCTATCCCTTCACCCCAAGTCCCCTTGGTTCAATGGGACATTGAGGGAGATGCAGAGACAGGGGCGAAGGTTAGAGCGATGTTGGCGCAGGTCCGCCATTGAAGCCGATCACCTTGGATTGATGGACCATTATTTAGTCTATCAATCTGCAATCACCCATAAGATGGCAGAATTCCTGTCCAGGGAGATTACGGTTGCTTGGAACTGACCAGCTCAGCTTTTTCGAACTGTAGACAGACTGTGCAACTCAGCCAATCTGCAAGTTCGGAAAGCCTTTTCACAATTAGAGTACGAGGAGCTTGCTCGATTTTTTGCAACTAATGTGACTGACCTCAGGGCAGATCTGCAGCTGGCACTCTCTAGGGGGGGATGCTGTTGAACAGTGTGAGTTCACAGTACCTCAGTTTTCTTGGAGCTCCTTCAGTCGACCTGATTTCGTAGATGTCATGAAGATCATCCATAGTATGCATCCTACATGCTGTAGTTTGGACCTTGGACCGATCTCCCTAATTTTGGGTTGTAGTAATATCATCGGTCCAGTCCTTGTGCGGCTAGTCAGGTGCTCCTTGGAGTCAGGTGAGTTCCCTAGCTCCCTGAAAGAGGCGGTGGTGACACCACTCTTGAAGAAAGCTACCTTGGACCCAGACTGTTTCACAAACTACAGACCAATCTCTAGCCTACCCTTTATTGGTAAGGCAATTGAGAAGGTAGTGGCATCCCAATTGGAGGACTATTTAACCATCCATGACATCTATGAACCCCTCCAGTCTGGTTTTCATAAAAGACATAGTACCGAGACAGCACTGGTTCGGGTGCTCAATGATCTTCTGAGGGCTAGAGATCAGAAGAGATATTCCATCTTGGTTATCCTTCATCTCTCCTCAGCTTTTGACACCATGGATTACATGGTGTTGATAGCATGCCTGAGGCATATTTGTGGAATATCAGGAACTGTCCTTGGATGATTCACTTCATTCCTCACTGGGAGATCACAAAGAGTTGTGTCCAGGTTTTTTTTCCTTGGGCCCAACATCTTTGTTGTGTGGGGTGCCTCAGGGTTCAGTGCTGTCTCCCATGTTATTCATGGTGTATATGCTGCCCCTCGGAGATATTGTAAGACAGTATGGGCTGAGGTTCCACTACTATGCAGATGATACCCAGCTATACCTGTCTTTTGCACCCGACCAGGATGGAGCTCTCTCGATGTTTAACAGCTGTCTGAAAGAAATCCAGGAGTGGATGGATTCTAGTTGGCTGAAGTTGAACTCAGAAAAGACAGAAATTTTGGTTGTGGACCCTGGTCGTCAGATAGATGGGTCGGTTGTTGGTACGCCCTTAGGAACTTTTCTTGATGGCGTCTCACTTCCGACCTCTGAACAGATGCGTAACCTGGGGGTCATCCTAGATGACAGACTGACACTGCAGTCACAGGTGTTGGCTGTTGTCAGGACTTCCTTTTACTTTTTTAGGAATATCGCCAGAGTGAGGCACCTGGTTCTGTTTGGCGACCTTCCAACATTGGTCCATGCCTTTGTGTCCTCGTGTCTGGACTACTGCAACTCCCTTCACTTTGGGCTTTCAGGGGTTGAAATTCACTGCCTGCAGCTAGTGCAGAATGCAGCAGCCTGGGTTTTGACAGGCTCTATTAGGTCCTGTCATATGACCCTGGTCCTGCACAAGCTGCACTGGCTGCCTATACGGTGGCGGATCACCTTTAAAGTCAGTTTACTGACTTTCAAAGCCCTTCATGGTCAGGGTCCAGCATATCTGAAAGAACTTCTGGTTCCTTACTGCCCTGGTTGATCTCTCCACTCAGCCAACGAGAGGTTGCTAGATATCCCAAGAGTGAATCTTAAATCATCTGGCTACAGGGCATTTTCTTATGCTGCGCCCACTCTGTGGAATTCTCTACCAAGCCGGTTACGGGAATGCACCTCTGTGGAGGAATTCAAGAGGGGTATGAAAACCCATCTTTGGCAAATGGCTTTTACAGAAAACTGAATGTATTTGAATATGATGGTTTTATCTATGTTTGATACCTGAATTTAGTACTGATTTTGTAGTGTTTTAAGTTGTACAGTGCTATGAAAAATTGAAAAGTGCTATATAAATAAAAAATATTATTATTATTATCTACGGCCACAGGCAGGAAGTGTTTTTTGGTGCCGTATGTGGGGGGTGGGAACGTGCAATGACATTCAGCATCCATCCAACCCCTCCAACTGCATTCAGATATCAGTTGCTGTGGTACCCCTGGGCCTCTACTAGGGGTTCATCAAGCACCAGACATACACCTTGTCCTCCCTTCAGAGATAGAGAGATGTCTCTAGGATGCTCGATCCTTCTCCCCCAGCCGGTCCTCTGATGACTCGGGTCAGTTCCCGAAGCCTGGTTGCCAACATCACAAGTGGAAATCCAACCGTGGTGCCGATGGGCTGGCTATGATTAGGGATTCTACCAGAGTTGAGTCACTGTCAGGATCAGAGAGTCTGGAAATGTCCAGATCAGACTGTGAGTACATCAGAACACCTCCACCCCTCTTGCCCACTCTATCTTTTCTGAAGCTGTTATAGCCAGATACTGCAACCTCATGCTGCTTAATAGCTGGCTTGAGCCAAGATTTGGATATACATAAAGTGTCAGGGGTCATCTGTAGGGTCCACACTTCAAGTTTAGCCATTTTTGAGTGGAGACTGTGTATATTCATATATGCTACTTTTAAGCCTTTAGGCAGGTGTGGGGTATTGGAAACAGGTGGGAGGACAGGAGTAGGACATGGGGGTCTAGGATTAAACTCAGCATCCCCAGCACAGACTAGAAATAGGAGAGCAAATAAATGGACCCATAACAAGTTACTGGATGAAATTAAATTTGGGGAAGAAGAGACATCAGGTACAAGTAGTCATTTGTGAAGCCAGAGACCAAGTATAGCGGAGTCAGGCCAGGGAAAACAAGAGATGAATAAGAGCATACAAGAGGATTCTGACCAGATGTGACATGATGGAGGAGGGTTACTGTTACAAGGGGGGCAGTGGATAGAAGCAGCAATAAACTGGTCTGTGCAGTAACAAAGAAGAGAGCAGGCCAGCACGATTAGCCAACTTAGATGACCCATGGGTGTGGCAACCTTAAAAATGGAGAGCACAGGAGGCTTGACTGGGATATGGCTTGGGACTGGAGAGCCACTAGAATGCAGGGGAGTGAAAGCTCCAGAGAACAATGGTGTAGGACAAGGTCAGGATTGTCAAAAAATAGAGAACAGTAGCATGATGGGGTAGGGTAGGGTGTATAGGCAAAAAAATAGAGCTAGTGCAAGGACAGCAAGACAAGGCATAAAACAGGAATTATAGTGTACAGGGCGAGGCAGGGTAGGTTAGCAAAAGGAGCAGAGCCAGAAGGAGGTAGATCAGATAAGCAAAAAGCAGCAATGTAAGAGGTTCAGAGCCAAGTCAGATGTGAGGAAGAAATAGAAAGATTTAGAAAAATTACTGTCAGTAGGGAAGGGCACAAGTAATCTGTTAGCTAGCAGTGGCTTGAAAACTGCAAAGCAGTGAAGCGTCAGCCAATGGAGAAAAATTAGGCATGGCTAGTAGTGTATTTAAATGAGGTCATGGGAGGACTGGCAGGACAAATATAAATATCTAGCCCCAGAAAGTTGCAGGGAGAGAAAAAAGCTGTAGAAGGCAAGGAAAACCTGTAGAAATCAATGTGGAAGAGCTGAGTACAGTCACTGGAGGAGACGTAAGGCAGCAATTAATCAGGAGAGAACTGAAAAATGCTTCAGCCAATCAGAACCCCAAGATGTGGTCCAGGTTATGCAAGCAGGCTTATTAATTAATTAATTTATTTACTGAAATTGCTTCACCAGGAAAAGCACACTGAGCAACAAACTGCACATCTCCCAGTGCGACCTGGGGGGGGGAGGGGGTACAGTGGAGAGATAACACGCAGGTTATCTTACATACATTCGACAGAATACAGAAGCATAGGTTACCATTAGTAAAGGAATAGACATGATAAAGGTAATAATGTGGATAACAGTTTGGGCTTGATACAAAGATGCGTAGCACTAGGCGGGGAAGAGGTACAAGGGCTGGCTAGCAATAGCACTGTTCATATGAAAATGAGACAGTAAGTACAATAGTTGGGGTAGAGAGCCTGATGATGTAGCACACTAGGTACTGTTGGTCAGTTTAGCGAGGGGGGCAGGGGCACAAGGAGGATGCACATGGATGGTGTTAGGTGCAGGAGCAGTTTACTGAGTAGTAGTTAGCGAAGGCTGCAGATATTGACCGGGCAGAGGAGGAGTGGCAAATTTGTGAGGGAAGTGCATTCCAGAGTTGAGGGAAGTAGTGTGAGAAAGCAGCCTGGCCAACAGTTGTCCTCCATTTAGGGGTTAAAAGGAGTCAAGAGTCGAGGGACCTCAGGCTAGGACCGCTTGCGACAGGGTGAGGATAGTGCATGGCCAGCTGGTTTGTCCAGCCTCGGCCGACGGAAAAAAGATGAGCTGTCCACCCAGTCCAGGGATCCTGGGGAAATAGAGAGAAGAGTTGGGAGTTAGTTAAAAAAAGATACATGGACAAAGCCTAAATTGGGGGCGGGGCGATAGACACAGAGCTAGAGTTCAGCAAGGAAGAAGGGGGTGGGCAGCCAGACACCAAGATAAATGGCTGAATTGGTCAGGTGCCACAAAAGAAAGAAGTGAAAATTAAGAGATCAGAAGACCAGGGTGGGGAAGGAGGTGGGCTTGGAGGAAAGCAAAAGATTATTTAGAGACAGAGAGTGCAGAGGTGCAAAATTAAATAGTTCCAGGTGAAAATCTCAGCAATCCCTTCACTTAAATGTGAGCAGTTTGTCCCCTTAAGCAAGTAAAAATATACAGCAGTGACATAATTCAAATGTATTTTTTTTAACCAATATCTAGCCACAGAAAGTTTCTGGGAGAGAAAAAAGTCATAGAAATCAATGTGGAAGAGCTGGTCCAATCACTGGACAAGGCATCAACCAATTGGGCATGAGCTGAGAAACACTCCAGCCAATCAGAGCCCCAAGATGTGGTCCTGGTTATACAGGCAGGCTTACCCAGGCTAGGAGCACTTGCAGTGGGGGGAAATAATGGAAGCAGAAGCAGCCGGTGGGCATCTCAGTGGGACAAGGACGCATGGTAGCCATGGGAGTGCCGTTTGGCTTAGTAGAAGTCAGGTTTTTGGTTCAAGTCCCCGCCGAAAAATGTTGAAACAGCAGCAGCAGCAACTCCAGAGGTTAGCCGCAACACCCCTGCAGCTCAGGTGGTTGCTATTGTCACCCAACACTCCAAAAGCAGGAGCAGCCTAAGCAGCAGCAGCAACAACAGCAGCAGCCCAAGCAGCAGCACCCACAGCAGCAGCAGCCTGTTGCACCCACCCCCTCCCAACCTGTTTCCACCATAACTGGAAGCTCCTTCACACCCCTAGAAGAGCAACCAACAACATCTGTGCCCCTCACTCATTGCCAATGCCGGATCCGCCAAGGAGCTCTGCAGTTTTGGATTTCTTCATCACAGAGCCAGGTGATGCAAGTGTGGTGAAGGGCACCCTATGTGGATGTTTGTGTGACAGGAGGAAAAAAGGTAACAACTTGGGCACAGGTGGGCAACAAACACATGTAGCATTGCACCACTGTGCCAAGTGGGAGGCTAGGCTGTGTGAGGTAAGCAGTGCATTGCATCCTGCAGAAGGGGAGAGTGTACAGCATGAGAAGGCTGTACAATAACAGCCTGTCCATAGGAGGAGCAGCAGGAGGGGAAGGGAAGGGAAGGGAGGAGCAATTAGCAGCAACTGCTGCTATATCCACCAATGCATCACCACCATTCAGACCTGATACAATAGTCAAACGGGCAGACCTTGCCATTCTGCAGGATGAAGCTGTGACCCTGCAGGAGGCTCTTGCTGAGGTTCACTGGGACCTGAGAACAGTCCTTGATAATCAAGAAAAGGTGCTTGGAAACCAAGAAAATATCTTGAATATTTTAGGTGAGCTCAGTGGTGGGCCCCGTTAGTGGAATTTTTTGATATTTGTTTATTTTGATTTCTTTACATTTAATGGCTTTCATTCATGATTTTTCTTCACTCCATACCCCCTTAAAAAAGACCCTTCCAAAAAAGTCTGAAAAAGCACACTAAAAAAATAAAAAAAGTTGCAAAAAATAGCACTAAAAAATAAATTGCTGTCCTTCTTTCTTCTTTCTTTTCCTGTTTAGTAATCTGTTTTATTCCCTACAGAAAACAAAATACTGTAAGGGCAGGATATTCAAACTGTGCCCAAAAAGTGCGTAATAGCAGGAGCAAGCACAAGTCCATTACGCCCATGCACAATAGACGCGATATTCAAAAATGGAGCAAGCCAAATTGTGCAAACAGCCAACGTCTGAATATCGCACAACTTGTGCCATAGCGCAACTAGGAAGGGGAAGTTGAGCAGATAAGATGCGCTATAACGCAACAAGGGCTGCCCATCTGAGCAGCCCAGAGGTGCCATAGCGCAAGCTGGGAGCCCCCAGCAGTAGAGCAATGGAACTGCACAACCAGGGAGATAGGTAGGGGCCCACCACCCATGTCACAGATGGGCACAGAAACACACTGCAGAACTGACAATGCACCCCCACACCTCAAGCACAGCACAACTGGTGGAGGGATGGAATATCCACCAGCCCATGGGGACAAGCAAACAAAGCACAGCTGGGCCATGGTGCCCCATCACACCCACCGGCAAGCTGAGACTGCCACACAAGGAGAGCGGACCACCCCATGGCACAGCAGCCCCCCCATGCACAGAACACCCTGCACCGTGACCCCAAGACACCACCCATGAGCAGTGACCACCACTGCAAGAATCCCCATGCATACCACCACCCCCACTGTCACACTGCAACCTCGTGTACCACAGAACCATCCAACCAGACCCACCATGAGCACTCAGCAGTGGGTGGCAGCTATAGCAATGCAACAACGGCAGACACAGTGCCAACATGCACAATCCCCCTGAGGCACAGCTGAGAGACTGAACATGTGTCCCCACAAGAGGTACCCCGCACAGGAAAGGGTGTGCCCCTGACACCACCGCCATTGATACAGCACCCTGCACAGTAGACAAGTGTCACAGCGTGACCCACCATGAGCCACAGCAGCCAGCACAGACACCCACAGTGGTGCGTGGAAGCATGCAGCACACCAGATGCAACACAGTGCAGGGGCAAACACACACCGATACCCTCAGGGACACTAACACAGGAACGCAGTAGTGTGGCAACCAAGCCCCCAGTGTGGGCCCATGTAAACTGTGCACACACAGCCTGCAGTCCACCATGACACCCACCCTGTGCATGAACTGTGGCTCTGTACACCACCAGCATATGCCTGGATCACAAGTCACAGACAGTGGTGCACAGCCCCTGCAACACACACAAGCCACAGCATGGAGGTGGGACAGCAACTGCGGAGGCCACAGTGTCACCCGAGGCAAACATGCATCACACCAGTGACAGGAGGCAACCCAGCATTGTGACGTCACAGTGGATGACCTGCAGGGACAGCCACCACTGACAAGGCAGCAGACCTCACAGGCCACAGACATGCAAGGGTGTCAGCTGCACAGGCCAAAGACAGGTTGACAGGGGCACAATGGACACAGAGCAGGCACCATGGACCACTGCACACAGTAATGAAATGCACAGAGAACAACACACACCACAGATATTGACTGATAGCCACTCCCACACCAGAGACACTTCCCCACACACACACACACACACACATGCCCATGACTGAACCACCCCAGATGCCATGCACACCACTGCAACTGAGCACCTATAGCTAGCTGCAAATCAGAGACCACCACAGTATTCATATCAAAATAACTATATTCAAAAAATACAACAACAATAACTATTTACATATATTTACAAACATGGGGTGGAGGGACAGGAACAAGGTGGGGGTGGGTAAGGGGCAGAGGTGAACAAATGGGAGAGGGAAGGATGGGAGAGGGAAGGTGGGGTGTGAGGGTCAGTCAAAGGGGAGAGGTTGTTCTTGGTCACTGGCATCCAGCCTGCTCCTCTGCTGCCTGGGGCCGTTCAAGGGGTCACCTCCTCCTCCTCCTCCTCCTCACCCCATGCCGATGGAGATCCTGTAGGATGGTAAGGGATTCTGCTGCCACGCGCACCAGATCCTGGATGGACCACTCGATCCTCAGGAGTATCCGCACACCTAGGACAAGGGATCAGAGTCAACGGGTGTGACTGTCCATCCCCCTGCAGCCCACCCATTATGCATGGCATACAGCCATGTGCTACGCTCTTGTGATGGTGTGCACCCACTCACAGTGACCGTATGCACAAGACATGCCTGACCAGGCAGCAACAGCCATGTGTACCACTGCACACACACACCGCCCATGTCAAGCACAGCACAGCCAAGGCTGTACAGTAATGTGGCTATGCGGTGGGCAGGCAGTGCCTCAGCCATGTGCCCAGTGCATGCATGGACCACCATTGACACACTCCCAGACATGCAGTGCCACTGAACAGTGCTGACTGTCACATGTTGCGTGCATGGCAGTGGTGTCCATGGATGGTGGCCATGCCCTGCTCCCCACCCTGTCACACAGCATGCAATAACAATCATGGTGTCATGGCACTCACCCTCATTGGGTTGTTGCTGGCATTGGGATTGGTCCCTGACACGCTCCCGTGCAGCGTCCACCACCCTCTGCTGCTGCTCTGTGGCCCTCCTCTGCTCTGCCATGCCTGTGGGAGACAAAAGGAGAGAAACACATCAGTACAAACCCAAAGCATATTCCCCCTGCCCCAATGTGTGTGCCCACCACCCAGCCAAACCCATCCATCCCATATCCTGTAAACACCACCACAGCCAACCCTAGCTCATCCCTCCCCTATGTGCTTGACACATAAGACAGTGTTACCCATATGGACCATACAGGTCTGTACAAGTATCACCCACCTGGATGAGGCACCATGCCCCTCCTGGCATGCGACCGCAGATGTGCCAGTCGCTCCGGCTCCCTCCATCTCAGATCCCCATACCAGTGCCTGCACTGCTCAGCCATCCTACGGCGGCCAGTGGCTGCCTCCAGGTCATTGGGCACCTCTTGCCAAACCTGGATCCTGGCCCTGTCCAGTGGCACCTCAGCAAATAGTGGGCCATAGTGTGGCTCCACAATGGCCTCAAAGTTGGCCAGCTCAAGGGCACTCCACTGAGGGGCTCTCCTGCATGCCATCTCTAGTGCTATAGTAGGCAATATGGTGCTCTGCAGTGCAGCAACCCCACGTGGAAGTGCTATGCAATACATTGCCACCATTCCCTATTGCGCTGTCACCGAACAGCACGATAGAGCTGCAGACATGCCAGACGTATAGTGCCATGGGGCAAAGGTCAGGTACAGGGTCATGGGTCTCTGGTGCAAGGCCACGGACAGTGCCATCGGATGTCTATGCATCTAGTGCGATTGGTTGCCTGTGTGTCATTGCCACAGTGAACTATTGCACAGTTGTGCCACAGCGCCATGTAGTGACCCTCGCCATAGTGCAACTAGCACAATGGTGGCCATGCCCTGAATTACCTAACGTGCACAGCACGTCATCAGCATGGCAGATGCCTGTGTAAGCTACCTGGGCATGTGCAGTGCGGTGTACTATGCAGCCACAGAACTGCGCCATTGGCTCAGCACGTTCAACACAATTGCGCAAAGCGCGACAGCGAGATATTCAGCCGTCATATGCAAATCATCTGATCAGCCATTCAATGGCGCAGCAGCGTGATCTGCATCTCATTAAAGTTGCTCCACACCTAATTTGCATGGATTGCGCGATTAAAATGTGACACTGTTCTGCAGTGGCCATATTCGGTTACTGCAGTTGATAGGTGAGTTGCATGCTGTGTGATGTTCTGGACTGTGGTCTCAGGGATTCGCTTTGTACTGCACAGTCACAGGTAACCAGTGTCACCCATACAGGCTGAATAATGACCGAGCATGGACTGGGTGAGGAGGATGATGGTGGGTGAAAGAGGAGGCCCAATTTTACTAAGGCCAAGACGGAGGTGCTTTTCGAGGCCTACCAGGATCAGGAGCCACTGCTCAGTGGACAGCGGGGCACCCCTCAGACACGTGCTGCTGCATGGGAGGGGGTGGCACGTGCCATCAACCTGCACGGCAGCCACCAGCACTCTGTGCAGGAGTGTAAGAAGAAGATGGGTACCGGCAGGAGGAGGGTGAAGGAGAAGGTGGCTGCCATCAGGGTGGCACATGCTGCAACAGGTGGGGGCCAGCCGGAGGTGGTGCAGCTGACTCCAGCAGAGGACAGGCTCACTGCAAGCATGCAGCACAGTGCCATTGAGGGCATTCCAGGAGGTGGCTTCCAGACAGGTGGTAGCCCATCACTGCATGGTACGCCATGGTCCATGGGGGGAGGTAGATCACATGCACTAACATGTCCTCACTTTCTTTTACAGATCCTGCGCATCTGCAGAGTCAGTGGTGGAGGGCCTGTCCACTGCGGACAGCCATCTGGAGTTGGAGGAGGGACCATCCACCTCCGCAGGTAGCCAGCGTGCATTGCAACAGTGGGTCCGCCTGGCTGCCAACACTGATGTTGTTGAGACAAGTATGGGGGAGGCCCTTCCTGTATCTCAGCAGTCTGGTGTCCAAGCTTGCCAGCGTGCTGTGGCTGTGGCTGTGGCAAAGACCTGCACCGTTGATGATGCAATGACCATTATGGGCAGTGACATGTGTGTGTCACGGAATGGACACAGCAGGCCAGCACATGCCCTATGGACCTGGCTGGTTCTGACATGTGTGTCAGCATGTTAGCACAGTCCCAGGCTGCGCCTGTCAGCACCAGTGGGGCAGCACTGGTGGCTGGTCAGGTCAGTGGCACTGTTGCAGCCACAGTGGTGGAACAGCTGATCCCTTGGGCACAGAAGACAGAGGGGCAGCAGTTACCCACTGGGACTCGGGGTACAGGGTTCAGTCTTGGCATCTGTGCACCACTTGTGGACTTGCCCATACCTGGTCCTGGTGAGCAGTGCCCACCCTTAAGGGGTGCTGAACATCAGACCCTTCCATACCCTGAGGGACAGGTTGCCAAGGTGGCAGACGACCTCTTTGATGAGCACACCCACCTGCTGCAGGCATCAGTACAGCAGCAGATGTGGCTTGCAACATCCATAGAGGCACTGTGTGTGGCTCTGGAGCGGGTCGAGGAGTGACACAGCAGGGACACCGATAGGATCCTGTCACGGATTGACCATTTGCGGGAGGATGTGACTGCTGCCATTGACAGGCTAACACAGGTGTTGGTCGCTGTCGTGGCCACAATGGACACACAGTCAGGTGCCCATGTGTCACTCACACTGTGCAGTTCGCTATCCACTTCCCTTTCCCAGAGTCATGTGACACCCACCCTGTCGACACCAGGTTCTGTTGTGGGCATCCCAAGCACTCCTGGTGCAGGTTTGTTCGGTGTGCTGCAGACACCTGTGCAGGCATGGTCACATTCGCACAGTGGAACCCCTGGTGGACCATCGATGCCACCCCATGAGGCCCATGCTCAGTCTGACAGTGCTGCTGGGTCTCAGTGGGGCCGCCCACGCATCTGAGGCGGACGTGGCACTGTGCCGCAAGACTTAGCTGTTTCCCAGTGCGGGCCCTGTCTGGTGCTGCCCTGTGTGCATTGTGTGTTTTGGTGGGCAGTGCACCGGTGGGTGCCCAGCCCTACACGCAGTCACACGGTCCACCTGGACACCCTCCCGACTGCTGTCCACAGGTGCATGTGCATGATGATGCCTGCATTGTGCTGTACACCAAAGTGCGATGGTGCCCAGCATCTGACACACGCACATAGACAGTCAGTGGATGTGGTGGCCTGTGGATATGCGTGTTGCTAGTGTCTGTGTTCCAGCTCTGTTTTGCACCTGACCCCTATGCACTATGTGCCTATTGTGTGTGCATGTGTGTGTGTCCGTCCATGTGGCATGTTACTGTTCACCCCTCCCTGGTTGTATGTGTGTGCTTCTGTGCCCTGCCACTTCCCTTGCCGTCATGCACTCCTGGTGTGTTTCCATGTGCGTACCTGGGTTGTGCCCTAGCCACTGGTGGTTGCACATGGCCCCATGACTTACCTGTGTTGGCTGAAGTGCTCCTCTGTGATGGTGTCTCAGTGCAGCTGGGCCAGTCGGATCAGTCAGGGGTCCCGTCGTCCAAGGGGGCTGCCCATCCCCATCATCATCGGTGTCACCGTTGTCCCCATCGCTGTCCCCCTCTTCGACCTGTACAGCTATCCCACAGTCTTTGGCCATGTTGTGCAGGATACAACAGGCCAGGAATATCCCACAAGCCTTTGAAGGACTATACTTTAGGGCACCGCCAGAGGTGTCCAGGCAATGGAAATGCGCCTTCAGCATCCCAAACACCTGCTCAATGATGTTGCATGTGGTGGCATGTGCCTCATTGAAGCATTGCTGTGATGGGGTTGTGGGCTGATGGTAGGGTGTGAGCAGCCAGGGACGGAGTGGGTATCCACTGTCACCTGTGTGGAGATAGTGGAGGTTAGTGTCTTGCTCAGGCTCAGACGGCCCCTAACCCTGTGTGCTACATCCATGGCACCTGTAGCTTACCCCCCCTTGCCCATGATTTGTCAGTTCTACATGCATACTCACCAACTAGATGTCCTGCGAATCTATGGCACAGTGCCGACTGATACCATATGAAGGAATCATGTGCTCTCCCCGGGGTGCGTGGTACAGACATTGATGATGCTCCCACTGGCATCACACACCACCTGGTAGTTGACACTGGCATATCCCTTCTGATTCATGTAGGCAGCCCAATTGGGGCCAGGTGGTGAGCGAATGGCAACATGGGTGCAGTCTATCACCCCTAGCATGACAGGCATACGTGCTACCCTGTGGAACTCCTGTATGTTTGCTGTGCGCTCCACCACAGTGCTGGGGAAATGGATGTACTCCACAGCATGTGGCAGCAGTGTGCTGAGGAATTGGGTGAGGATGCATGACATGGCTGACTGTGTTATGCCTGTGGTGTCCCCTGTTGGTCTCTGGAAGGTACCCGTGGCAAGCAAGCACATGCAGGCTGTTACCTTTGTCTCCACTGACAGAGCATGACTCCATCGTCTGGGTGCCTGCATCACATCACTGCACAGCTCACAGAGCCACCTCAGTATTGCCCTGTTCAGGTGGTACTGGCCCACAATCTTGACATCTGAGTACAGCTCAAAGCTGGTGCGGGCTCGGTACTACCTGTTGGGGGCGTACCATCGACGGGCCCTTCCACAGCCACGCCCCCCTGCAGCATGCCTTCTCACCCCCCTCATTACAGCTTCCATGTGGAAGGTGGCACTGTCCATGTCCCTGGCTTGTGCCTCCCCCAGCTGTTGTTGCTTTGTTCCCCCCGCTGTCCTGACTTCTACCTCCACTGCACCGGGTACACCTACTGGCCTCTGCTCTCTGTGGCCCCACACACCTTCTCTTGCCCCTATTCTGTTGCCCTGTTTCCCTGGCCTGCCCTCTTTCTCCTTCTTGCTCTGTCTCTCTCCCTGCCTCATGTGGCTTCCCTGTAGCCTTTCTTGCACCTCTTCCTTGCTCCATTTTATTTTGGCTCCTTTCCGGTATGGCACAACTTCCACCTGCTCCACTGTTGCACATTGCGCAAGTCTTTGAACATCGCACTGTGCACTTTATACATGGTTCTACCCCCTTTGGTTGTGCATGCCTTCATTATCATTGTGCTGTTGCTCAGCATGTTTTCAATGACGCAGCTGCCTCCTGCTGAATATTGCAGAATGGCACATTTTCTGACTTGCGCTGGTGCAACCCTATTGCGCATTGCACAACCCTTTTGAATATCCAGCTGTAAGTGTTTTTTTCATTGATGTTTCATTTCTATTCTCTTTTCCTTATCCATTTCTATTGTTTATGTTGTACTGTGGTTCAGTTTTTTAGTCCACCCCAAAATAACATAGAAATACATGAAAACCACTTAAAACTAAAAAAAAAAAACTCGAAAAAAATTCCTATCTTATGTAAAGGTAGCAGGCTGCTACTGCTAGCCTGCTATGCCATGCAGCATGTGATGTTTTGGTTGAGAGTCTGTACCTGAAAATGCAAAAGTGTAATAGTAGTGTTGGAGATGTCCCTAATCCCCAGCAAGTAATAATTATGGTTTGACTGGCATTTATGAAAATTTCATCTGAGATGCAAACATGTGAATTTCAGTTTGTCATAAGCTAAAGTTGTGCTGTTACTGTGAGTCTGTTACAGTACTGTGCAACTGTCCAGAGATGTCAAGAATAACCACATGAAAAAATTTTCCAATTAGTGCCACATAGTTCTGTGCATACTCCTGAACGTTTATGTAGAGAGGCACAAATGTGTATAAGTGGTATATAAGTGTCCCAACTGAGATATTGCCTTTCTGCTGGATGCAGCTGTCCAGAGAAGTCGACAATAACCACTTGAAAAAAAGTCAGTGCAATGGGAAGGGGATAAATTGCTCAGTGAGGTTGATAAGCGAGAATGCCCCACAATGCCATCAGCTTCCCTCTGGTGCTGAGTCCAGAGTGCCAGGTGCCTGGTCTTGAGGTGAGTATGCTGGCCCCCAAGTGCTAAGGTGGCTACCCTTTTTCCTGCCCTCACACTCACTTGTCAAAGCTGACAGATAGTCAGTGCTTCATCCTTTTTATCTTGAATGTAAAAAAAACCCAAACTAGGGATTTTGCAGCCATAGATTTCACATGACAATGGTGCTGCAAGGTGAGGGGGGTGTGTGGAAAAAATGAGAAAAGCCCTAAACATGCCAGGGGGATGGAAAAATAAGAAAGGACCTAAACATATTTGAGGAGTGATTGAGAGTGTGGCAGCTAAGATTCAATGCAAAGAAGTGTCAAATCATGCACTTGGGGAGCAGAAATCCAAGGGAGGAGTACAAGATGGAGGGAGGTATTGAAGACCACCAGTGTAGAAAGGACATTTCATATCTAATAATCTAAAGGTAACCAAACAATGTGAGAAGCCTGTGGGGAGAGCCAGTGGCATGCTAGGGTGCATAGGGAGAGGTATCACTTTCAGAAAAAAGGGTTCCATGTGATAACGGCGATCATGGAATGGCGATCACAGTTTGGGCACGTGTACATTGCCAAAAATACATTTTGACGATGTACGCTCACAGCAAACAGCAAGAGGGCAGACGAGAATTATGTTTCCTTATTTTATGTAGGGGGGAACCCCCCACACTAAATGATTCTCAACTCCAGGGGGTACATGTCGGGGAGGGGTCACAAAAGTAAAAAAAATGACCTAGCACAAAAACCATGAGTGTGCCCAAAACCAAACCCAGCACACTCCCAACCCCAGCCTGCCACCAACCCACCATGCCACATGGCCAGCTCAGCAGCCCACTGCCACACTTCAGCCCACAAACCCTTGCTCCCTCCCCCCTTTTACCTGTCACATGGTGTGGTCCCTACCCATCCCCCCATACATGTGCATACATAGTGACATCCCATCACTGTATTCACCAAACCCCCTATCTGGTCACCCACCCTGCCAGGTAGCCCTGTGCACAGGTGCTGTGGATTGAGTCACCCTTTTTCAAAGCACTCAATCACAGTTGCCACAATTTCAGGCTACTGAAAAAAGGAGGCGGTTATGCCACTGTTCAGATCTCTAGTAACACCTCATCTGGAGTACTGTGTCTAGTTCTGGAGGGTGCATCTCTTGAAGGAGACAAAATGGAGGCAGTCTAGAGAAGGGCAACACAAACAGTGCAAGGACTACACCCAAAGTCAAATAAGAAAAGACTAGAGGACCTCAATATGTATTCCCTGGAGGAGAGGAGAGAGAGAGAGAGAGAGAGAGAGAGAGAGGATATGATAGAGACATTCAAGTACATCAGGAGAATAAAGAAGGTACAGGAGAGTAGCATCTTTCAGAAAAGAAGGTGTACAAGAACAAGGGGGCATGATATGAGGCAAGAGGCAGGTAGGCTCAGGGGCAACATAAAGAAGTACTTTTTTCACAGAAATAATAGTGGATGCTTGGAATGGCCTCTCTGTGGAAGTGGTGGAGGCAACAACAGTAGAAGAATTCAACAATACATGGGATAGACATAAGAGTACTCTAGCAATAGGAAAGAGAGTAAGCCACAAATTAACTAGGGTCTGTGGTAATGCATTTGGTAGGGAAAAGGGGCAGACAATGTCGGTCATATGGTCCTTATCTGCCCTTCATCTTCTGTGTATCTGTGTATCTGCATAGGGGACTGCAATATTTCATGGTCACAGAGACATGGTTCACTGATAACCACACCTGGGATGTAGCTATCCTAGGATACACATTATTCCAAAGAGACCGCAATGGTAAGAAAGGTGGGAGAGTAGCATAGTATGTAAAAAACAACATCAATGAGATGGAAACCCAGGGATGATGCAGCAGTGCAGAGGTCCTCTGGGTCATCTTGAAGCAGGAAGTACCCTCTCCAAGTTGGGGTTATATACAGACCCCCAACCCAGGATATAGACTTGCACAGGGAACTCCTGGAGGACATCCTTCAGATGGCAGAAAAGGAGAACTGCAGCTGGTCATTGATTTCAATCTACTGGATGTGGATTGCCTCTCAGACACAGCCTCTATGGAAAGGAGCAGAGAATTCTTCCTAGCACTAAAGGGAGCAGGACTAGAACAGATGGTGACCACACCAACACAAGAGGAAGCCATCTTGGAACTCATGCTGTCAAATAGCGACAGGATCTCTGACACAATGGTGAGCAGCAATCTAGGTACCAGTGACCATAGGACCATCTGGATCACCATCACCAGTAAAGAGAAAGTCAGCCACAGCAAACTCAGGATCCTGTATTTCAAGAAGGCAGACTTTACTCAAATGAGGGCTTCCAGAAAACAAATAATTAGCAAGGAAACAGGTGGCACAGTGGAACAGGTACATGACAATACGTTCCCGTTAATTCACTCCTGACAATTTCGCTCCTGACAACTCATTCCCATGCCAAATCACTCCCCCTCAAATCCATTCCCATCAATTCACTCCCAATCTCTACGTTAGCACCAAGGTCAAAAACACTGCCTCCTGTTCTGTAGTCCCATTTGACTTTAAAAGAACAAAGCAAAACTGGATTCTTCATACACTTCACTACACATCACCTTCCTGGTTGAATAAGTCAGTAGCATGGAGGCAGTCCCAAGCAACTAGAAGCATTCACACTCAGAAAAAGTTGCAACCCAATATGAGAGGCACTCTCTGTGCCAAAATAGCAACACTTGTAGTCTGGGAGGGGGGAACAGAAATCAGCTTGTAGAGCTCTCTCAGATCTATAAAGCCAGACAAACATGTCACAAAGCAGAGAAGGAGTCAGTTAAAGGTTTAGAAACCCACACTCACCGACCAAAAGAACCTTATTTAATTTGGGACAAATCATGCACAGCCCAGTTAACTGGCCGCTGCTGTTCTTCTTCCACCGCTAGCTGCTTACAATCTCAAACTGGCTTCAAAGTCCAGTCGGGAGGTGTAGCTCACAACTGGATCTGATAGCAAAACCAGCAAGACTAATCCACAACAGCTTCACCTGCCTTCTCTCCTACAGTGAGTGGTCCCATGTCAAGTCAGGGACCTTGTGCTGTAACTAAAAGTGTGTGATCATTTACGGGAGTGAATGTTCATGGGGTGGGTTGTCATGGGAGTGAGTTTGCAAGGGAATGCATTGCCTGGAGCGTATTTAATGGGAGCAAACTGTCGGGAGTGAATTGTCATGCTCCCCAGTGGAACTGAGGTAGAAAGCCCTGAAGGAAGCTTTACTCTCAGTAATTGCCCAGTGCACAAAGCAGATCTCTATGTCAAGAAAAAGGAGGAAACCACAATGGTATACCAAGGATGTAACAACAAAAATAAAGGATAAAAGGATCCATTCAAGAGATTCAAGGATACTAACAATGAGATAGATCCGAAAGTCTACAAAACCAAGCTAAAAGAAGCAGGGAAGGTAGTAAGGGCAGCCAAAGCCCAGACAGAAGAGAGAATTGCTCAAGGAGTGAAGCAGGGTGACAAGGGGAGGTAGTGATGACAAAGGGAGGACAGGGTGGGGCAGCTGCAAGTTGAGGGGCTAGCTGCATAATCGAGTAGACTCAATAGCCCATGAAGCCTCTTTCTGCTAGTGTTTTTGTAAGTTCGTATGACAAAACATTTTATAGATACATCAGAGAAAAAAGGAAAACAAAAGGAGGCATTACAAGAATAGCAACTAAGAACAGCAGACAGACAGAAAATGATAATGAAAAAGCAGAGATTCTAAATAGTTTCTTCTGCTGTCTTCACAAAAGAAGATAAGGGCAATGGACCCAAAATGCAGAACACAGGTGGACTCAATATAGAAGCAGATGCTGGACCATTTACAAGAGATGGTGTTCTAAAAGTAGGGCTGTGCATGGGTCGAATAGTATTTTCTGAATACCATGAATAGTAGTCTTCCGGAATATTTAGATGCATTTTCCAAATAGTTTACTATTCAGCCACTATTCGGGAAATACTATTCAGTGAGATTTCCTAGTCTCACAGAGCTTTGTTGGCCAATCAAAAACTGTTTGTTGAACTCAAAGGCAAGCACACCATGTGATGTCCTCACTCTAAGCTGGCAGAAGACAGGAGACTGTGGTTTCTGAAAAGTGCTCTGCAGTACTTCTGAGACCTTAAACTTGTTAAAAAATAAAATCGATTTTTGCTTAACAGGCTTTTTTGGGTTAATATAGGTTTTTTTATCAGTGTCAGAAAAGCTATTTTTGGCTTTCTGACAGGTTTTTTCTCCTTATTGCTGTACTCTGTTGCAAGGACTAGGAGGATTCTTTGCTAACACTCCTTATCTGCTGCTGTCTGACATAGCTCCAGTGTGATTTTTTTTTGGTAAGGCACATTTTATTTTTGTGTTTTGTTTTTTAGCTGTTGTCTGGTTCCAGGCTTGGTTCCCTGCATAACTGATGAGGGTATCTGCTAACTCCCCCTCCTGCAGGTCACTGCTTATGATTTGCTGTATATGTGCAGAATATTGGATTTTGTGAGGCTTCACCCTGCATATGTGTACTTAATATAATTTTTCATGAGGCAGGGCCACACGTGTGCACAGCTTTGTGCACCAAGATTTTGAAATAAAGTTCTTCAGTTCTAAGCCAGTCAGCCTTAACTCACTGAGTTATTATTGTTAGTCCTCTGGTTCCAGGAATAGATTCCTGTACACATGTGTAGTGTGTTGGCTGCCCCCCCCCCACTTCTATAGCCCACTGCATACAATTAACCTGTGCTTGTGAAATATATCACCCCTTGAGTGTGTGCCTTGTGTGTGCACAGCTGTGCACATGCATTTTTTTTGTTAGTAGTTGTTTTTTTAATTAAACCATTGCACTTAGTGGGGCAGGCTTGTCTCACTGAGTTAACTGTATGTCACCTGTCTGTTCCTTGCTCGATTCCATGTTTGACTCAATAGGTTGCCCTTTTCTTCCCCCTTCTTAGTAGCAGTTTTTGTCTTTGCTGCTACTTTTTTGTGGTGCAGTATAACTGGTAAGGTTGGCATATTATTGTGGTTCCACAAGCCCTAAGTAAAGCCTCACATACACAGGTACTATGTAGTAATAGCTTGGGTTTTACAGTAACCAGTAGTAACCTGATCCATCATGTCTTTAGCTATCTTGCAAACATGCTTGGTCCAGCCCCAGCAAAGCATCTCACCCCTGGCCCCAAGTAGTGAGGGACAGGATGATAGACCATAAACATACAGCACAGCCAGACAATTACTGCTAGTGTTGACCCTGGGCTGCCAAACTCCCAAACAATCTATGTAAAACAAAGGAAACACTCGGAGGGATGCAGTAACAAAATACAGTTAAGAGCAGTGGAGCATAAGGTTGCCAATACATTTGTTTGTACTAAGGCTGGAGAATGCCAATAGAGCCCTGGTTCTTTGACCAGAACCTGGTCCTTGTCAGGGTACATGTCGGGAACGTACAAACACACTACGAATATACAACCCTTAAAGAAACACACACCATAAATAAATGAAGTTAAAATGAATGAGAATGAGATGTCCTTGTAACAAAACAATCCACAACTAACATATCCAAGGATGAAACACTGCATCAAGACTATAAAACCTAGTTCATACAGTGGTGCCAGACAGTATGCAATGCAGTACATTGCAAAATTTCTGCAAAATGCTGCAGTATGCTGCAAGGAGAAGTGTAATTTAATGGAAATTAAGCCCTGTAGTCATCCAATATTTTGTGGCATGTTATTTACTGCAAAGTACTGAATTTCATCTTGTCTTGCTCCACTGAATATTATTGATACATAATACAATTTCAGAGAAGGTGGTGAGACAGACTACATAGACAATGACATACAGGTGTCTGTCTTTATTTGGTGGGCTCAAATATTGTTCTCCCCAAGCAGGCCTTTAAGTTCATGTAGAATTGGTAATAGTACTACTACTACTAATACCATTAGCAGTACTACTACTATTAGAGTCACCACCTGTTCCACCTGTACATTCACTGTCACATCCTGTTGTGCAGTAGTGGGGGGGCATTACAGCATACATGCTTTGTGCAGGAAGTAGCAGACACCACCACCAGTGTTCCCACCGCTACCACTATGGCTAATACATCCACAGCCAGTGTGCTTCCCACCACCACATGTGCCATTCTTGCACCAGCCACCCTTTCAGCTGTCACCACTACTGCAGCATCTGCTACCACTATTCCTATGCCCATGGACAAATCACCTTCTCCCGCATGTCTGTGACCATGAACACCCTCTAGTGGTGACCCAATGCAATGCTTGATATCGTTTTCAGAGTGATATATGTGTGGTGTGGTGGATCGAGTGTGCCACATGAAGCTTGTGTTGCATTAGTGAGAGCTCAGTGTTGGTGGTTGAAGTGTCATTGAGGTGTATATGGTATACCAGGTTCAATGGGTGATCAGTGGTGTTGCTGTAGTACTTTTTTAAAGTTTCCTTAAAAAAAAAAATTTTCTGGCCAAATACTGAATAACGAATACCGAATACTTGTGATCTGAATACCGAATATTCGGCCTAATATTCAGGAAAAGGTATTTACACAGCCCTACCTAAAAGAGCTTCTCAAATTAAAAGCAAATAAATCAATGGGCCCAGATGAAATCCACCCTAGAATTCTGAAGGAGCTGGCACATACAATTGCAGGCCCACTGGCAAACTTATTCACACAGTCTCTAGAGACCGGGGAAATACCTCAGGATTGGTGAAGGGCCACAGTGGTACCCTTGCACAGTACTGGAAGCAGGGTGAAGACCAGAAACTACCAACCAGTGAGCTTCACCTCAGCAGTGGGAAAACGTTTGGAGTCCCTACTTAAGGAAAAAACTGTGAAGTACCTTGCAGAAACAGAGAAGCTAGATACTAAAGAGCATGAATTTATAGCTCGATGGTCATGTCAAATGAATATGACTTGAATTTGTTGACTGGGTCTCCAAAATAGTGAACCAGGGAGGGGCAGCAGTCATAGTGTACCTACATTTCAGCAAGGCGTTTGACTCTGTCCCCATAGAAGACTGGTCAATAAGCAACAGCACTTCAGTTTAGAGTAGAAAATAGTCAAGTGTGTTCAAAACTGGCTCCACAAAAGAATGCAGAGGGTCACAGTCAATAGAACACTGACTGGCGAGAGAAGGGTGATCAGTGGTGTGCCTCAGGGATCTGTCCTTGGTCCAGTCCTCTTCAACATATTCATCAATGATATTGCTGATGGCTTGCAGGGTAAGGTATGCCTGTTCACAGAAGATACAAAGCTCTGCAACAGGGTTGATACAGTTGAAGGAACAGCAGCAATGGAAGCAGATCTAAAGAACCCAGAAGACTAGGGACTGGCAGTTGAAATTCAGTGCGAAAGAGCGCACGGCCGTGCACCTAGGTAAAGAAAACCAAAGAAAAACATACACACTCAATGATGAACAATTAACAGAAACAAAACTTGAACAGGATCTCTGAATGCTTATTTCCGATGATTTAAAGATAGGTAGACAATGTGAAAGGTGGTGCAGAAAGCTAGTAGTTTCCTCAGATGTATTAGCAGGGGCATTACAAGTAGGAAGCAAGAGGTCATACTCCCTCTGTACAGGTCCTTGGTGAGGCCACACCTTGAGTACTGCATACAGTTCTGGAGGCCACACCTAAAAAAAGGACATATGCCGCTTGGAGGCTGTACAGAGGAGAACTACTAAAATGGTACAGGAACTGCACCAGGAGCAATATGAATCTAGACTACAGCAACTGCAAATGTACTCCCTTGAGTAAAGGAGAAACAGGGAGGATATAATAGAAACCTTCAAATACTGTACATAAAGGGCATAAATAAGGTACAAGCAGAAAACCTCTTTCACAAAAATGAGACCAAGTAAATGAGGGGCACAACTTGAGACTAACAGGGGGCGCAACCCTCTGTACCCTGACAATGTCCATTGAGCAGCATCCTTACCACACCTCCTTAATTCCATACCACGGTTGCTTGCGATGACATTATTCATGTTGCTTGCCCTTTCTCCATGCAAGTATGTACCTCTCCTAATTAAACTGATTTTGCTCTGTTGACTACTCGAACTGTTGTTCTACTGTGTGCCAATACTATGTGCCAATGTAACCAATCTGGCCTCTCTGTATAATCGTTTCATCACTCGTCCCTACTGTCAATGTAACCCATATCCTGGAACTAAAATGCTTGAATATGTATTTGTCATGTTCTTTATTACATGTGCCTACAAACTATGTAACCTATATCCTGGAACCATGAA
This sequence comes from Neoceratodus forsteri, assembly GCA_016271365.2. Taxonomy (NCBI): domain Eukaryota; kingdom Metazoa; phylum Chordata; order Ceratodontiformes; family Ceratodontidae; genus Neoceratodus; species Neoceratodus forsteri. The sequence continues at coordinate 96,132,451 of CM057449.1, read as the reverse complement.
TGCTGTATTTGTGTTTGTCCTCTATTTGATGAGGTACCTTTGGAAATAAGCCTCTGGCTCAAAGGTTGTAAACTGATGTGCAAATAAATAAAAATATATTTAAAACCAACATTCGTAAGTTCTACTTCACAGAGTGGGTGGTGGATCCTTGGAATAGATTACCACCAGAGGCTGTGGAGGCCAAAACAGTCATTGCTTTTAAGCTAGCTTGGGACAAGTACTGCGGCAATCTCAGAAGAAAAATGGAACAGGGGGTAGGAAATTTGGGCAAACTAGATGGATCATATGGTCCCCTTCTGCTGACTCATTCTTATGTTCTTATATTTGCATGGTTGAAACGGGAGGTCTGAGACAAGAATTCTGGTGTGATGTAACCTTTGACTTGGACTGATCATCGTCATGTATTACTATGATTCCGAGGTCATCCACAGAAACAGCTCTAGCAAAATAACTTGGATCAGGGGTTGTTTTACCAATAACGTGTTCCCCTACCTTCACCTTAACTTTCTTTTTCTCAGGTTTCCATATAGGGTCATTGTCATCATCATCCACACCTTCACTTATGAGGCTATCCTCTGGAGATATGACAACATCCTCCTCCCACTGAACATCCATACTTTTTTTATCACCCTATGATTGTTTTGATGCCCTAACATCGGGATCTTTAGAAACATGACACTGTGACTCATGCTCAAGCTGTTCCTCAGTATTACTCAGTTTCACAAGAGTGGAAGAAGGCACTTGGCCCATTGAGGCCACTCTCCCCACACATATGGGGTAAATTAAAAGTTATTCTCTAAAAGCAATTTATCAAGTTCATGTTTAAATTTATAAAATGGGCTTAGTTCCACTGTATATTGAGGCAATGAGTGCCACAATTTAATTACAACAATGGTGAAGAAGTATTTACATTTATTTGTAAGTTCCCTATGGGTATAAATGTGCTTATTATTACACCTTAGGCTTACTGGTTTATCAGAAAGTTTTAAGTTACAGATGTTTATTAATTCTGTGTCTTTTAGAATGTTGAATAATAATAACAGGTCCTCTCAGTTCCTCCTTCATTGCAGATCATTCAGTCCTAGTGAAGTTAATCTGTTTTCAAAGGACAGATTCCTAATTCTAGGTATAAGTTTAGTAACTCTTCTTTGCATACTTTCAATGAAGTTCTTATCCTTTTGTAAATAAGGGGCCCTAAAAGAGGTTTGTATAATCAGTATGAGGTCTGATGTTGTTCGACTATTTTGGGGACATCAACTATCCTCAAGTCTTATAACTCACCCACATTCCCACATGATAACTTTCCATGAGTTGTTGCAATACTACTGCTGTTGTCCACCATGTAGTCACACTCTTCCCTACCTGCACCAGCATGACCCACCAGCATTGATACCATGGATTTGGCAGTGTGCAACTGTGCCATACTAGTGTCTGTACTTGCAGGAACTACTCCCTCTTCCTTATGCTGCTTATTACTAGTACTATAATCAGCCTTAACAGTGGTAGCCCCTGGTGAACCTGCCTCATTACAACTTGGATGGCTACCCTTTGGAAGCACATAAGGCAGTGTCTTGGCACCATTGCCACAGCCAGAAACAGCTCTGCAAGACCGTCTCATCATGGGCATTTTCTTGTACTACACAGTCACCAAAAAGAGAAACACGTGCACTACCAATTCAATGAATGGTTGAAAAACTTGTGTAGCGCACAGGGTTTTAGCTTCATTGGGGACTGGGGTTCCACCTGGAAAGATACCCACCTATACTTGCATAATGGTCTGCATCTGTCCGGGAAAGTAACCAGTCTCCTCAGTGATTGGTTTAAATGCTTCATTGTCAAGCTTTTAAACTTGCCAAGTGGGAAGGCACTGATAAGTAGCAGGGAATTCCCAGCCTCCTCCTCCAAAACAGGGTACTAAATGAGGCAAAGACCAAGGTAGAAAGGTCATTAGGGAGCAGGACATGAGTAAATGGAGAAATCAAAGTCAGTAAAGGCAGAGATAGGGCTACCAGAGGAAACGCCATCAAAAAATGGAGATTAATGAGTACCAATACCCATAGTCTGGGTAACAGTCTTCCTGAACTAGTGGCCTTGATGGAATAGGAACATCTGGATATCATGGCAGTCACAGAAACATGGTATGCACAGAACCATGACTGGGATGTAAACATACCGGGGTACACTATCTACAGGAGGGACAGTGAGGGTAAAAGAGGAGGTGGAGTATCTCTCTACATAAGAGAATGAATCAAAGCAACAGAACTAAAGGGTAAACAAGGAGGAGAGGAAGCACTGTGGGTCAACTTTGAGACAGGTAATGGCACCACAATCTGCACAGGGGTTGTATACAGACCCCCATCTCAGGGGCAGGAAATGGACAAGGAAATGATTGAAGGTATCCTTAGAATGGCAGAAAAAGGGGAGATATTGTTGACGGGGGATCTGAATATGCCAGATGTTAACTGGAGTGCATTTGCTGTAGCCATGTTAAAGAGCGGGGTCATTCTAGATGCCCCACAGGGGGTATGCATTAGACAATTAATATTGGAACCCACTAGGTTGGGAGTAATCTTAGACCTGGTACTCTCAAATGGAGATGGAGAAAGGATCACAGATGCAGAAGTGGGTAGCCATCTGGGAACAAGTGACCATTGAACAGTATGGTTCAAGATAAACACAACAGTAGACTCAAGCCACACAAAGGGAAAGTCCTCAACTTTAGGAGGGCTGACTTTGCCAAAATGGGCGAGTGTCTAAGGAATGCACTAGCAAATGGGCAGGAAGAAGGGGTGGAAGAACAATAGGGAATAATCAAAACTGCCATCACTAAGGCATCAAGCCTTTGTGTGAAGCAAATATATAAAATAAAATGATGGAAAAAACACTGTGGTTCTCAAAAGAGGTGGCAGGGAAGGTTAGGGAGAAAAAAATAGCATTCAGGAAGTACAAGGAATCTCAGAAGGAGCAGGACAGAGAACTATATCAGTTTAAACAGAAGGAAGCAGGTAAGGCAATCAGAACAGCAAAGGCCCAAATTGAGGAAAGAATTGCCCACTCAGTTACGAAGAGGGATAAAACCTTTTATAGGTACATCAGGCAGTGAAGGAAGACCAAGGGAAGGATAGTGAGGCATAATAAAGGGGAGAGGGTGGGCAGAGGATTACTGTAAAAAGGCAAAGATACTAAACAAATACAGGTATTTTTGCTCAGTATTCACAAGTGAAGAAGGAGAGGTACCTAAACCAAACAACAGAAACTCTCTGCATGGTGGTGGTGGTGGGGGGGTTGATACCAGCCCATTCTCAAAATAAAGAATTCTGAAAGAACTCTTAAAACTGAAAGTGAGCAGAGCAATGGGGCCTGATGGGATTCATCCCAGAATTCTAATAGAACTAAGGGTAGAACTAGTGACACCACTGACTAACAAATCATGGGAGGATGAGGTGGTACCTGAGGACTGGAGGAGGGCAGATGTGATTCCACTTCACAAAAGTGGAAGCAGGGCAGAGGTAGGAAACTACAGACCTGTTAGTTTGACCTCAGTGATAGAGAAAATGATGGAATCACTTATGAAGGAGAGAATTGTTGAGCACCTAGGGGCCAGAGGGGCACAGGACCCAAGGCAGCATGGATTCACAGTGGGAAGGTCATGCCAGATAAATCTAATAGATTTCTTTGATTGGGTGACCAAAGTAGTAGATCACAGAGGGGCTGTGGACATGGCATACCTAGACTTTAGCAAAGCATTTGACACAGTCCCACACAAAAGATTAATATGCAAGTTAGCCAGCCTGGGAGTAGGTCCCAAGATGGTAGCCTGGGTAAAAAAATTGGCTGGAGAACAGAACACAGAGGGCAATAGTAAATGGAGTCCACTCTGAAGAAAGGGGTGCTACTAGTGGCGTACCACAGGGTTCAGTTCTAGTGCCTGTCCTCTTCAATGTCTTTATAAGAAACATTGCAGAGGGACTAGAAGGAAAAGTATGTCTCTTTGCAGACCACACAGACATTTGCAACAGGGTTGATACACAAGGTGGGATGGAAAGGATGACAAGGGACTTGGTAAGGCTGTAGGAATGGTTAAATGTATGGCAGCTTAGCTTCAGTGCTAAGAAGTGCAAAGTAATGCACCTGGGAAACAAAAACCCAGGGGAAGAGTACACTATGGGGGGTGAGATACTGACAACAACAAAATAGAAAGGGACCAGGAGGTACCTGGGGGTAGTCATATGAGATGACCTAAAGGTGGGCAGGCAATGTGAGTGGGCAGTAAGGAGGGCTGGGGGGATACTGGAATGTATAGGAAGAGGCATCACCAGTAGAAAACAGGAAGTTGTTATCCCTCTGTACAGGCAGCTGGTGAGACCCCATCTGGAGTACTGCATGCAGTTCTGGAGACCCAATCTCTGCAAAGACATAGACAGGATGGAGGCAGTCCAGAGGAGAGCAACTAAAATGGTGCAGGGTCTGCACCAAAAGACATATGAAGAGACACTTAAGGAGCTTAATATGAGGAAATGAGGAAAGGAGGGATGGGGGAACATGATAGAAACTTTCAAATACCTCAAGGGAATCAAAAAAGTCCAAAAGGGTAGCATCCTTCAGAAAAAGAGATGTGCCAAAAGAGAGGGTATAATTTGAAGATAGAAGGCGGATGGCTCCGAGGTAATGTGAGGAAGTATTTTTTCATGAAGAAGGTTGCAGATGCATGGAATGGCCTTCCTAAGGAGGCTGTGGAGTCAAAAACAGTGGGGGAATTCAAGAATGCATGGGACAGATATAAAGCAATTCTAGTGGTTGGGGTAGGAGGAAGTAGGGTGTTGATTAAGTAGAATCTGCAGCCGATGCATTAGGTAGGGAAATAGGCAGGCTGGGTGGACCAAGCGGTCCTTATCTGCCATCAAATTCTATTTTTTTATGTTTCTAAAATGTTTCCATTTTTGTAAGTAGGAAAAACTTCAATATAATACACAATGATTCAGTACAATGGAAGAAATACAGGAATTATTATTTTTTTATTTAATCTTTCATTCACAAGTTGAAATATGCACAGGAGGACAGTGATTATTCAAGGTACTCTTGAGAAACACATATTAGTACTATGATGACAACAATTTAAACAACCATGAGAAAAAGAGACTTATCAGCAAGGTTATACTTATTCTGTTTTTGGTCAGTGTGAGGCAAATACACAGGAGAAACTTCAAGACAGAAATAGGAGCGACCAAGCAAGACAGCACAGGCACAAGACCTTAACTAAACAGTTCATAAATCCAACAGTGAAGCAACTCTACCTTCTTTGGGTGGGGGAGGGATTTACAACAGTAATTATATAGCAGTAGGAAACAGTAAACAACATGGATTTGAACATTAACACTGCGGTGCTAACTCTGGTGAAAGAACCTGAGTAAGCCTTGCCTGAAAAGAATAAAGGTACCTCACAGAAAGTTTTATGCTTCAGTACAATACCATACAATAAACCACACTGTTCAATGCAAAGAAAGTATGAAAAGAACAGCAAACAATCCCAAATCATCAAACATTTCAATTATTATTACTTGTATACACAACTGAACAAAGCAATACTACACACTAGCCTACAATAACTGGCAAGTTTGGAAGGACAGGAAGCGCATCCTCAGGATCGCGAGAACAGCTGCACAGGAGTCTGAGCTGGATGTCATTGTCCACCTAGGGACAAATGACTTGGCTCAACATGAGATTAGAGCAGTGCAGAAGGACTTTGTAGAACTGGGGAGGGGCCTAAGACAAGTAGCACACACAGTATCCTTCTCAGAGGTGCTGCCAGTCAATGGCATGAGTGAGGCAAGGGTACTTTGCACCATGCAGTTTAATGAATGGTTGAAAAAATGGTATGGAGCACAGGGGTTTGGCTTCATTGGGGACTGGGGTTCCACCTGGAGGGACACCAGCCTATACTGGCAGGATGATCTGCATCTGTCCAGGAAGGGAACAAGTCTTTTGAGCAATCGGTTTAAATGCTTCATTGGCAAGCTTTTAAACTAGTCAAGGGGGGAGGCACTGATAAGCAGCAGGAAAATCCCAGCCTCTCCCTACAAAACAGGGTACTAAATGAGAAAAAGGCCAAGGTAGAAAGGTCAGTGGGGGATGCTGCAACAGAAGGCAAAGCCATCAAAAAATGGAAAGCAAAGAGTACCAATGCCCGTAGTCTGAGTAACAAGCTTCCTGAATTAGTGGCCTTGATGGAGGAGGAACATCTGGATATCGTGGCAGTCACAGAAACATGGTTCACACAAAACCATGACTGGGATGTAAACATACCAGGAAACACTATCTACAGAAGGGACAGAAAGGGTAAAAGAGGAGGAGTAGCTCTTTACATAAGGGAAGGAATCAAAGCAACAGAACAAAAGGGAAAACAGGGAGAAGAAGCACTGTGGGTAAATTTGGAGACCGGTAATGGCACCACAATCCACACAGGGGTTGTATACAGACCCCCTTCTCAGGGAGGAAATGGACAAGGAAATGAAAGAAAGTATACTTAGTATGGCAAAAAGGAGATATTGCTGATGGGTGATCTGAATATGCCAGATGTTAACTGGAGTGCAGTTGCAGCAGCCACTTGAAGAGTGGGGTTATTCTAGATGCCCTACAGGGGCATGCGTTAGACAACTAGTATTGGAGCCCACTAAGAGGAGCAATCTTAGACCTGGTTCTCTCAAATGGAGATGAAGAGGATCACAGATGTAAGTGGGTAGCCATCTCAGAACTAGTGACCATAGAACAGTATGGTTCACAATAAACACAACAATAGAGTCAAGCCATACACAAAGAGCAAAGGTACTGGACTTTAGGAGGCTGACTTTATAAAATGGGTGAGTGCCTAAGGAATGCACTAGCAAATGGGCAGGAAGGAGGGTGGAAGAACAATGGGAATAATAAAACTGCCATCACAGAGGTAACAAGCCTTGTGTGAAGCAAATAAACAAAACTGAGACGATGTAAGAAACCACTATGGTTCTCAAAGGAAGTGGCAGTGAAAGTTCAAGAGAAAAAGAAAGCTTTCAGGAAGTACAAGGAATTACAGAAGGAGCAGAAGAGAGAACTGTATCAGTTAAAACAAAAGGAAGCTGGGAAGGCAGTCGAAACAGCAAAGGTCCAAACCGAGGAAAAGATAAGCAACCCATTTAAGAAGGGGGATAAAACCTTTTATAGGTACATCATGGAGTGAAGGAAGACCAAGGGAGGGATAGTGAGGCTTAATAAAGGGGGGAGAAGGTGGGCAGAGGGTGACTGTGAAAAGGCAGAGATACTAAACAAATATTTTTGCTCAGTATTTACAAAGGAAGAGGGAGAGGTACATAAAACAAACAGTAGTAACATGCTGGATACAGAAGTTGATACCGGCCCATTAACAGAAGAAAGGGTTCTGAAAGAACTCTTAAAACTGAAGGTGGACAAAGCAGTGGGGCCTGATGGGATTCATCCGAATTCTAAAAGAACTAAGGGTAGAATTAGTGACACCACTGACTACCCTGTTTAACAAATCATGGGAGGATGGGTGGTACCCGTGGACTGGAGGAGGGCAGATGTGATTCCCTTCACAAAAGTGGGAGCAAGGCAGAAGCAGGAAACTACAGACCAGTTAGTTTAACCTCAGTGGTAGGGAAAATGATGGAATCACTTCTGAAGGAAGAACTGTCAAGTATCTAGAGGCCAGAGGGGCACAGGACCCAAGGCAGCATGGATTCACAGCAGGAAGGTCATGCCAGACAAATCTGATAGATTTCTTTGACTGGGTGACTAAAGTAGTAGATCAGAGAGGGGCTGTGGACATGGCCTACCTAGACTTTACCAAGGCATTTGACACAGTCCCACACAAAAGATTAATATACAAGTTAGCTAGCCTGGTAATGGGTCCCAAGATGACAGCCTGGGTAAAAGATTGGCTGGAGAATAGGACACAGAGAGTAATAGTAAATGCAGTCCACTCTGAAGAAAGGGGAGTTACTAGTGGGGTACTGCAGGGTTCAGTATTAGGACCGGTCCTCTTCAATGTCGTTATAAGTGACATTGCAGAGGAACTGGAAGGAAAAGTATGTCTCTTTGCAGATGACACAAAGATCTACAACAGAGTTGAGGCACAAGGTGGAGTGGAAAGGATGAAAAGGGACTTGGCAAGGTTAGAGGAATGGTCAAATGTATGACAGCTTAGATTCAATGCTAAGAAGTACAAGCTAATGCACCTGGGAAATAAAAACCCAGGGGAAGAGTACACAATGGGGGGTGAGATACTAACAACAACAAAAATGGAAAGGGACCTGGGGGTAGTCATATCAGATGACCTAAAGGTGGGCAAGCAATGTGAGAGGGCAGCAAGGAGGGCTGGGGGAATACTGGGATGCATAGGGAGAGGCATCACCAGTAGAAAACAGGAAGTTATTATCCCTCTGTACAGACAGCTGGTGAGACCCCATCTGGAGTACTGCATGCAGTTCTGGAGACCCAGTCTCGCAAAAACATAGACAGGATGGAAGCTGTCCAGAGGAGGGCAACCAAAATGGTACAGGGTCTGCACCAGAAGACATATGAAGAGATACTTAAGGAGCTTAATATGTATAGCCTCGAGAAAGGAGGGAGGGGGGACATGATAGAAACTTTCAAGTACCTCAAGGGAATCAACAAAGTCCAAGAGGTAGCATCTTTCAAAAAAGAGTGTGCATGATCAAGGGGGGCAATTTGAAGATGGGGGCAGCTCAGAGGTAATTTAAGGAAGTATTTTTTCACAGAGAGGGCTGTGGATGCATGGAACGGCCTTCCAGAGGAGGTTGTGGAGTCAAAAACAGTGGTGGAATTCATGCATGCATGGGACAGTCATAAGGCAATTCTAGGGGGTGGGGATAGGAAGAAGTAGGCTGCTGGCTAACTAGGATCTGCAGCTTATCCAGTAGGCAGGAAAATGGGCAGACTGGGTGGGTCAAGTGGTCCTTATCTGCCATCAAATTCTATGTTTCTATGTTTCCATGTTTCTATACCATAAAGAGAAATTTCAAAGAGAACTTCATGATCTGCTGTTCACTATCAGTGGTGTTTGTGTGACTGCTGCTGCTGCTGATGTACAGAGGGTTTGGTGAGTACTGATAGCCACAGATGACCATGGGTTGAAGCATAATTTGACATTCTGCAAATATCTTGATTGAAACATGCTGCCCATTGTGTGTGTATTTATACCACCAGTGATAAGTTATTTAAGTATCTCTGCCATGTGTGTTGAGAGACAGTGTTGTTAAATTTTGTATTGAATCTTATTGGTTGTTGTAACTTTAGTAGTCTGTCTTGTTGTTCCTTTGCAGGGAACTATCATACATATTGAATGTGTCCCCTTGAGCTTTGTGTTGGCCATGATGACATTTACATGTCACGTACATGTGCCGCCATCTAATGTGGTAAATAATGTGGAAAAAACATTTTCAGGAGGGGGGGGGGTTCTTTGGTGGGTGACTAACTTCTAACCATTGCTCATTACTGTTCTTTTTGGTTGTATTTTCAGATGGTATCACCACATCCGCAGCTGCACTGATGCAACCATGCTGCCGCAGATGGATTCTACACGTGTCTGCTTGTTGACTTCAGCAATACTGCAATTGCAAGTCATGAAAGGAACATTTTTTTTCCAGGGTGGGGGGGTATCTCATTGGAAAACAATTGTCCTTAATATGTTTTTCTTCTTTCCAGTTATTCATTGTATCTGAAATGTTGTCCGTCTAGAGACTGAAACATACCACAGCACCTCGATGTTATCTGCAAGAGATGAAGCCACAATGATTTACAGTTCATTCCAGTAACCCATCCACTACTCAGTGGTGCTCTTCCTGCCTTTTGTTACATCCAGCTTCATACACATATCTACCAATAAACACCTATGAATAAAATAATCAATTTTAGTTACCCACACTGGACCAGCATCCTGCAGTCCCGACCAAGAATACACATTGTAGACTCCTTGCATACTGAAGTACACCTGTCATCTGTGGAGAAAAAAATTGAGATTAACTGGCCTGTATTTGACCACCATTAAATACTTCACACCTGCAAAAAAACACTACAAAAGGAAAAATAAAGAGGAAATCAGACTCATCTGTACATTAAACCATTTATATGGGTGCACTGCAACGGCGTCATTGGTGCAATGACAGTACTTTGTAGCATTTAGGTCCTAATAACTACAAGTTAAAACAGTCACTGGTGAAATAAATAGAAAGTAGGTTGACTTTATGTGGTCATAGTGTCATAGTGTGTACCTGTATAAAAAGGGGAAAAAGGATAACCACATAATTCAAGTCAAAAATGCAGTAAATGAGCTTAATAATTTCTGTAAATTACTGATGTTCATCGAGTGAAATGATAGCTGTGTGATGGTGCATAGCTGGCAGCCACCAGACTTGTGGTGAAACACCTTCAGTGAAATAACCAGACAGAACAAGCAACATTACAAATTATTGCTCACTGTGGTACAAGTACTTTGGTGTTACTTGTTCTCATGTAATTGTATACTGATCATGAAGATATATTTAAAAAAAAATAATCTAATACAACAAAGTAACTTTCTGAAAAGAATAGGCCATCATTACTTGAACACTGGAATCCCTTTTAATTCTGAATAATTTTTAATTCACAACTTAAAACAACGGTGTAAATGTGCAGACTTTATTTCAGGAACATACAGCTAATGGTGCTTATGACAATAAAAATGAAATTTCTGAAAACTGACTACAGTACTGGAGTGGGACAATAAGAAATAAATTAATGCATATTCAACCAACATGAACTCATGATGGTAACAGAAAATGAGTGTGCTCTTCAGAAGCCAGTACTGTATATAGCACAAGCAGGAAAAGCCAGATGGTACTTTCCTGATGGATGTCACTTGTTGCATTCACATTTCATGGCCTATCATGCTGGCTGGATATGCGTTCCTATGTTGAGAAAAAGCATGCTCTCTGTCTCTCTCTTTCTTTCTGTCTCTCAACAAGCAGAGTGGCTGGCTGGGGGTTCTTATATCATGAAAAGGCGCACTCTCTTTCTCTCTGTCTCTCTCAACAAGCAGGGTGGCTGGCTGTGGATCTTAAATTGTGAAAAGGCACACTCTCTCTCTCTCTTTCTCTCTCTCAACAAGCAGGGTGGCTGGCTGTGGATCTTAAATTGTGAAAAGGCACACTCTCTCTCTCTCTCAACAAGCAGGGTGGCTGGCTGGGGTGCCATGTATTTCAGTGGCAGGACATCTCTCATTCAATCTGCATGATGTCAGTGGCTGCAAAGTGATATGTATTTTGATGTCTGCAGGCATTGACCGCACACATTCTGGGAAGTAAGGAAGGCAAAGGTGAACTATAATGACATGTCATTATAAAACTCCAAACAGGAAGAAGTACTTTAATGACAGTTTTTTCTTTATTCGCTTCTACCAACGCCCTCATCCTCATCAATGTGGAAACAGTCCCCGCAATCCTCAATACATGAGTTTTCCCTAATTTGGAATTCATTTTCCATGAGCGCATCATCAATTTCAATTGAATGTCATTTGACACTGCCACCAGGATGGTCTGCTTCACCCTCATCAGTACCACGATCATCTTGACTCCGTGCAAACATAGAAGTGCTTGTCCTACTTGGAATGTGACCGGCATTCATTTTGATAAATGTCAGCATGCCAACATTTGTAGATGATAGGTTAGTATAATGGTCATGCACAATGACCCCTGCAAAACTAAATTACACTCTCACACTTACACTAGAAGGTGGGCAGGTGAGGTACTTTAGGGCTATTGATGTCAGCGCTGGCCAGTCATTCACCTTGCCACTCCAGTACACCAGAGGATCGTCTAATATTGTCAGATAGCTGTTTTCTGCTAAACAGTCCTCAGCTATGCTCTGTGCTGCATGCAGTCGTGATGAGTCTGCCACCCATTCACCCCCATCCTCTTGGTCACAAATACTGGATCCGTGACAGTCGGTCAAAAATGTTGTTGTCAACTGACATTACAGCGACTCCTTTATGATGACCAAATTTGTGGTTGGCATTAAGGGAGTTACTTCACACTGTGTTTTCTTCAGGGTGCTTTGCCTTGGAACCCCACTCCATGCAGGGGGCTTGACCCTCGACACACCCAGCTACTAAATTAATCAACTCAGAGTTGGAGTTGCTTTGGGGAAATGGTGCAATACCCCCAGAAAACAGTGCTGGGGTCCCGCGCTGACACTACAGTGACCTGGCACTGTTGTCACTATAGTGTCAGTTACAATAAAGTTGTCACCATAGCAATGGACACTGTGCTATCCTAAGGTATAACTTGTGCTGCAGGAAGAGGTGTTTCTTGATCTGTGGGAGCACTGTCCCCTTGGTTGCAAGTAACCAGATCAATGCCCTAGCATGGTGTTAAGGGGACACTGTGTTATTATGAGGCACTCCAGGTGCTGTTGAAGTGGTGTTTGTAGGTCTACAGTGGATACTCTCCCCTTGGTCAAAAGTAACCAGAACAATGCCCTACCATGGTGTTCAGGGGACACTGTACTGTACTGAAGCACACCAGGTGCTGCAGGATGTGATGTTTGTAACTCTGCAGTGGACACAGTCCCCTTGTTTATAAGTAACAATACCGATGTCCAGCACAGTGCTAGGGGGATGCTGTGCTCTTGTGAGGTACAACAAGTGCTGCGGAGAGTGGTGTTTGCAGGTCTAAAGGGGGCTCAATTCCCTTGGTTATAAGTAACCATATTGATGTCTCAGCATGTTATTATGGGACATTACGCTGTCGTGAGGTACACCAAGTGCTGCAGGAAGAGGCATTTGTAGCTCTGCAGGGGGAACACTCCCCTTGGTTATAAGTAACCATACCAATGCCCCAGAATGGTGCTAGGAAGACACTGCGTGATCGTGAGGTACATCATGTGCTGCAGAAGGTGATGTTAGTAGCTCTACAGGGGGAACGCTCCCCTTGGTTATAGGTCACAATACTGATGCCACAGCATGGTGTTTAGGGGACACTGTGCTATTGTGAGTTACACCAGTTGCGCAGGAAGTGATGTTTGTAGCTCTGCAGGGGGGCACTCTCTTCTTGGTTATAAGTAACCATACTGTTGACCTACCACGGTGTTAGGCAGACACTTTTCTTGAGACACATGCAGTGCTCCAGGAAGTGGTGTTTGTAGCTCTGTAACTGGCACTCTCCTCTTGGGTAAAAGTAACCATACCAGTACTCCAGCATATTTGTTACGGGAACATTATGCTGTCATCTGGCGTACCAGGTGCAGCAGGAAGTGATGTTTTTAACTCTGGAGGGGGCACTCTTTCCTTGGTTATAACTTATAAGTATCCATACTGATGCCCCAGCATGATATTAGGGGGACACTGTGCTATCATGAGGTACACCAGGTGCTGCAGGAAGTGGTGTTTGTAGCTCTGCAGGGGGCACTCTCTTCTTGGTTATAAGTAACCATACTGTTGACCTAGCACAGTGTTAGGCAGACACTTTGTTTGAGATACATGAAGTGCTCCAGGGAGCAGTGTTTGTAGCTCTGCAGAGTGAACTCTCCCCTTGGTTATGAATAACAATACTGTACCAATGCCCAGCATCATGTTAGGGAGACACAGTGCTATTGTGAGGAACACAAAGTGCTGCAGGAAGAGGTGTGTCCAGCTTTGTAGGGGCATTCTCCCCTTGGTTCTAAGTAATCATACTGATTTGCCAGCATGGAGTTAGGGAGACACTGTGCTTTTATGAGCTATGCGGAGGGAGGGCACGCTCTCCTTTGTAATAAGTAGAGATGCAGCGAATTTAAATTCCACAGGAAAAGTGCATGCGAAGTGGGCACTTCGCATTGGCACTCCACAACATGGAGTGACCACTGTGAAAGGCTCACTTCACCACATAATTATTACTTTGTGTTGTCATTGTACCTTAACACAGAGTAAGGCAAAGTGGCAAGCCTATTGGCAGCCCCCACCACACACATCACATGGCTTACAGTACTGTAAGTCACATGCTTTAGCCAGGCAGGAAGAAAGTGACTCATGCTAGTATTTCTTTTACTTTCTCCTGTGCAGAGGGAGAGAGAGAAGGCAGTCAGAGCAGTTAGAGAAAAAAGAGAGAGAGAGATCTGGGAGGCAATTTCAGAAGCTTTTTCAAAAGCTACATCCATTTGAGTTTTATTGTAGACCATTTTGTTACTTAATTTGTTCTGTGAATTTCTTTCTTTCTTAGTTTTATTAGTTGCTGTGTGTGTGTTTGACTGTGTGTGCCTGTGTTGTGTGTGTCTTGTGTGTGACTATGTGTGTTGGTCGGATCAAGGAAGGACAGTCGAGATAGAGCAGGCAATGTCAGCGTGCGGGGGCAGTTCCATGGCATGACCAGTGAGGAGTTCACATGCATGGGAGGCGTGGCCAGTTCAGGATTGACCAGAGCCACCAAATCTTGCCTCCCCCCCGGAAGCAGGAGGAGTTGGTGGTGCTGCTGTTGCACAAAGTGAACCACCACCACCAGCACCAGCTCTTGAGCAGGATGTGCCTGTGTCCACAGCCCCAACTGTGGAGCCTCAGCACCAGGTTGCCAGAGCATCTGGCTCCCCCCACATGTGCCTGGTCCTCCACACACGTTTCTGGTTTTGGAGTTCTTTGATTGTGTGGGGGGGACAGAAGCCTGGTAAAATGCTGTGTTTGTGGGGTGGAAGTGCAGGATCCCTGGGGGAGTCATGTGGAAACCAGGGCCAGCACACCCACTTGATCAATCACCACTGGGTGCAGTGGCAGGCTGCTACAGAGTGGGCCAGGTCTGCACCTGCTGACCCTTCTGTGGCAGAGGAGGAAGCGGTACATGTCCTTAATAGGAAGAGGGCAACGGAAGCACCTGCTGCTCCACCAGCATCACCCCCACCATCACCAGCCACAGCACATCTGGACCCCAGAGAACTGCCTGTAAGTCAGGCCAACATTGAAGTTCTCTGGAGAGCTGTTGATGCCTCAAATAAGACGGTGAGTGCTGTTGAGCAGCAGTTGGAGTGGATAGAGGGCCATCAATTGCAGATGATGGCCATGCTCCATCTACTGCTGTACCACAACGGGATTCTGCACTATGTGCCCCCCACCACCCTCCCTCTGTCATAAAAAAGTATTCCTCCACCACCCCCTGTATCTTATAATTATGCACTTGTCTTCTGTTCTGTATGTGTTACAGTTTGTATCCTGCCCCCCCCTTGCTTCTGTTAAGTGTGTGTGCGCTGGTTTGGTTTTCCTTGTTTTAAGTTCAAATGAGTTGTCCCTGCTATCATTATTTAAACCTAAAAGAGTAGTCCACCCAAAATTTTAAGCAGCATATGTTATGCAGAGCATTTTAATTTGCATGTAAAGTCCCTCCCCTAGTGTGTCCTTCTCTCTGTCTGCTATTAGGAGTTTTTACAAAATTAACCTTCAAGCTTAATGGTAGTTTTACCACCCTGTGGATCTTAGTGTTAAATCGGTTTATTGCCTTTATTGCTCTGACAATTCACCCTGCATCATGTGACAGTGATGTAGCATAGCCCATTGATTTAGCAAATGAACAGTTCACAACAGCAGAGCTGTGTAACTGACTAGCAGTTTTCATATAGAAACCCCACTCACCTAGCTCTGAGGTATATGATAAAGTGTGACAGTTGCCACTTGGACTCAATACATAACAACGGTTACAAAGCTCTGCTGTTGTGCATATGGTAAATCTATGGGCTATGCTACATCACTGTCACAAGACTCAGGGTGAATTGTTGGAGCGATAAAGGTAATAAGTGTATTTGACATGAGGAAGGTCCACAGTAAGGGAAGGGATGAGGCTACAAGTGGAAAAGCCATCAAAAAATGGAGAGTAATGAGTACCAATGCACGTAGTCTGGGTATCAAGCTTCCTGAACTACTGGCTGTGATGGAAGAGGAACATCTGGATATTGTGGCAGTCACAGAAAAATGGTACACATAGAACCATGACTGGGATGTAAAAATACCAGGGTACACTATCTATAAGAGGAACAGGAAGGGTAAAAGAGGAGGAGGAGTAGCTCTCTACACAAGAGGAGAAATCAAAGCAACAGAACAAAAGGGCAAACAGAAAGGAGAGAAAACAGTATGGGTCAACTTAGAGACAGGCAATGGTTCCACAATCTGAACAGGGGTTGTATACAGAAACCCATCTCAGGTGGAGGAATAGGACAAGGAGATGATAGAAGGTATCCTTAGAATGGTAGAAAAAGGGGAAATATTGCTGATGTGATGTTGGATCTAAATATGCCAGATGTTAACTGGAGTGCATTTACTGCATCCACATCAAAGAGTGGGATCATTCTAGATGCCTGGCAGGGGGCATGCCTCAGACTAGTACTGGAACCCACTCGGAAGGGAGCAATATTAGGCCTGGTACTCTCAAATGGAGATGGAGAGAGGATCGCAGATGTACAAGTGGGTAGCAATCTGGAAAATAGGTGCCATCGAACAGTATGGTTCAGGATAAACACAGCAGTAGAGTCAAGCCATACAAAGGCAAAGATACTGGACTTTAGAAGGGCTGACTTTGCCAAAATGGATCAGTGCCTAAAGAATGTACTAGCAAATGGGCAGGAAGGTGGGGTAGAAGAACAATGGGGAATAATCAAAACAGCTATCACTAAGGCAACAAGCCTTTGTGTGAAGCAAATAAACAAAGCAAAACAATGTAAAAAAAACTATGGTTGCCAAAGGAGGTGGCAGAGAAGATCAGGGAGAAAATGATAGCATTCAGGAAAAATACAAAGAATCACAGAAGGAGCAGGACAGAGAACTGTATCAGTTAAAGCAGAAGGAAGCAGAGAAGGCAGTCAGAACTGCAAAGGCCCAAACTGAGAAAAAGATAGCCAACTCAGTTGAGAAGGGGGATAAAACCTATTTTAGGTACATCAGAGAGCAAAGAAAGACCAAGGGAGGGATAGTGAGGCATAATAAAGGGGGAAAGATGGTTGGAAGAGGGTGATTTTGAAAAGGCAGAGACACTAAGTAAATGTTTTTGCTCAGTATTCACAAGTGAAGAAAGGGAGGTACCTAAACCAAACAACAGAAACACTCTTGATGGGGGGGGGTGGAATCAGTTCTGAATGAAAGAATTGTTGAGTACCTAGAGGTCAGAGGGGCACATGACCCTAGGCAACATGGATTCACAGCAGGAAGGTCATATCAGATGAATCTAATAGATTTATTTGACTGGGTGACCAAAGTAGTAGATCAGGGAGGGGCTGTGGACATGGCCCATCTAGACTTTAGCAAGGCATGTGACACAGTCCCACACAAAAGATTAATATACAAGTTAGTCAGCCTGGGAGTGGGTCACAAGATGGTAGCCTGGGTAAAAAAATGTCTGAAGAACAGGACACAAAAAGTAATAATAAACGGAGACCACTCTGGGGAAAGGGGGGTTACTAGTGGCGTACCACAGAGTTCAATTCTAGGACTGGTCCTCTTCAATGTCTTTATAAGTGACATTGCAGAGGGACTGGAAGGAAAAGTATGTCTCTTTGCAGATGACACAAACATTTGCAACAGGGTTGATACACAAGGTGGGATGGAAAGGATGAGAAGGGACTTGGCAAGGTTAGAGGAATGGTCAAATGTATTACAGCTTAGATTCAATGCTATGAAGTGCAAGTAAAGCACCTGGGAAACAAAAACCCAGGGGAACAGTACACAATGGGGGTGAGAAACTAACAGTAACAAAAATGGAAAGGGACCTGGGGTAGTCATATCAGATGACCTAAAGGTGGGCAAACAATGTTAGAGGGCCGTAAGTAGGCTGGGGAATACTGGGATGCATAGGGAGAGGCATTACCAGTAGAAAACAGGAAGTTGTTATCCCTCTGTACAGACAGCTGGTGAGACCCCATCTGGAGTACTGTGTGCAGTTCTGGAGACCCACTCTCCTCAAGGACACAGACAGGATGGAGACAGTCCAGAGGAGGGCAACTAAAATGGTGCAGGGTATGCACCGGAAGACATTTGAAGAGAGAGAGACTTAAGGAGCTTAATATGTATACCCTCGAGGAAAAGAGGGACGTGGGGACATGACAGAAACTTTCAAGTACCTCAAGGGAATCAACAAAGTCCAAGATGGTAGCATCTTTCAGAAAAAGAGGTGTGCAAGAACAAAGGGGCACAATTTGAAGATAGAAGGGGACAGCTCAGAGGTAATGTGAGGAAGTATTTTTTCATGAAGAGGGTTGTGGATTCATGATATATTGTAATGAACTCTAAATTTGTGATATGTTGATTTTGTATGTATTGTACTTATTGTAATTTATATGTGTAACACTATGTATGTGAAAATAGGACCTCCTTGGAAATGAGCCTCTGCTCAATGCAGCTGGTACCACCTATCCTTTTCATATACATTACTACTACATGGAATAGCCTTCCCGAGGAGGTTGTGGAGCCAAAAACAGTGGGAGAATTCAAGAATGCATGGGACAGGAAATTCTAGGGGTTGGGGTAGGAGGAAGTAGGCTGCTGGTTAACTAGGATCTGCAGCTTATCCAGTAGGTAGGGAAATGGGCAGACTAGGTGTGCCAAGCGGTCCTTATCTGCCATCAAATTCTATGTTTCTATGTGGTGAGCCTCCTAATGAAGGCTTAAGTGGCAAAGCGCAGTGGTCATTTATGTGTGCCTTGTTTTGCCATCAATAAAGTTGCAGTAGCATTACAGATTTTTTTGTGGCATGTATTCATATGGAGTGGTGTTTTGTTGTGTTTGCCTTGCACTTTTTGAGTTAGGTATTGTGTACCAGCAGCTGTCCACATAGTGCAGTGAGCTTCTTATTGCCCTGTTATATTCCAAGTTAAGAATGTTTACCCGGACATATTTTTGGTGCCTCAGTAATGTTTACTTTCTGTGGTGGAATGTTTGCTAAAAAGCAGGACTGAGCACTGCAATTATACTATGCTAAACTGCATCTGTGCAGTGTAATGTCCAGTGTGTGCAGACACTGTCCAGCATCTTACAAACATATATATGCTGATTTGTTGCAGTGTTTATGGTATAAAGAATAAAGATAAGAATATATAACATATACAGTATCTTAATTGTACCATCATCAGTAGTGGACAAAGTCATATAATATATTTTCAGAGGTCTTGAGGCAGTGTGCACCTCAGTCACAGTGCACACATGACTTTTAGGAGATCATAGCAAAATAAAAATTTCTGCTTTTCAACAAACTGTACCTAACAGACATGAAATATTGCTGAGCCACCCCAAATAGTTTATGGTGTACAGACATTATAAAGTCAGACTATATAAGAGGTCCAGTCCACTGCCACTTGTAACACTTTTGTGAT
Source organism: Neoceratodus forsteri (assembly GCA_016271365.2). NCBI lineage: Eukaryota > Metazoa > Chordata > Ceratodontiformes > Ceratodontidae > Neoceratodus > Neoceratodus forsteri. Next base: position 96,113,092 of record CM057449.1, on the reverse strand, counting down.
TTTTTTTGTGAAACTGTCTTGATTTGTGACACTATTTTGTGACACTATGCCCAAAATAACAGGAATTCTTTGCCAGCCCACTGCAAAAACAATGGTTTAGTCTTTTGAGCTGAAATTTGGAAGGGAGAAAGCCAATATCCCACAGATGTGCCCTTTTCTGAAAAAATATTAGAAGGCTGCAAAGTTACAGCACTCCAAAGTTGACTATTTTTCTCATAAGCTAACATTATGGAGTCAGCCACGCCTTTCGTGGCCTGTATCTCAAAAATGCTTTGAGATGCAGACTTTTTTCAGAAAAATGCTTGGCCCCTGACAAGGAGGCTAAGTACAAAATTAGCCAGGAAAGTCATAAATAATATGACATTTAAATTTTTTTTCTAAGTAGTACGGTTCCTGAAATATAAGCAATTTAGAATTCCAAGTGTTCATTTTCTACTCTGAGGGTGATTATATAGTCTTTGTAGTCACTGTACTTCTGAATGCATTTTTTGGGGACAATAACTGGGTGCATTTGCATTACTGTTACAGTTAGTGTTTCCGGTTACGTTTCCATGACTGTATGAGTTAGCATCTCCTTTTACGTCGCTGTGTGCGTTACCCTTTGCATTTGCATTACTGTTGCTATTTGCATTTCCATTACTGCTTTTTTTTGCATTTCTGTTTCCTATTGCATCACTGAGTGCATTGCCATTTGCGTTTGCGTATGCACTTCTGTTTGCTTTTTTTTTCCTTTGGTGTCATAGTTGCTGTTACCGTAAACATTTGTGTTTCCAATTGCATTACTGTGACCATGCACTTCACGATTTGCGTTTGCTTACATGCTTGTGGTTACACTTCCATTTCTGTTACTGCACCCTTTGGCATCCTCCTTGCTGTTACCATAACTGTTTCTGTTTCCTATTACGTTACCATTACAGAAGGTCCCCACGGTTGCACCTCCACATTCCATCCACTATTTATACTGCACATTCTCAAAAAGAAGGGAAATTCATGGCAAAAAAAATCCATTTAGTGCATCAGTTAGGGTTGTTCCACAGCGACAAAAGTGAGGAAATTCAATGTTAAGGTTTCCACCCCTTGCACCCCACACCCATCCAGCCCCCACCAACAGGCATTGGGGTGTGCACTGGGGTTGTCGGTCCTAACTCTCACCCCATTCTCATATACTGCACCACCTCAGCTTGTTTACATGGAATGGGGTGAAAGTTAATGACTGACCACAAAGCACACCCGATGCCTGCTGGTGGGGTGGGGTGAGCGTGGGGCAAGGGTAGCAACCCTAACATCAAATTTCCTTACTTTGTCACTGTGGAATAGGAATAACCCAGCTGATGCACTAAACAGAGTTTTTGCCATGAATATGAATATATATATATATATATATATATATATATATATATATAATTATTTTGTTTTATGTCACAGGTTACATAGTCACACTCGGTGTGTGTATTTCTGTGCTTCATGAGGAACTGTGCCATTGGAATACTGTCAAGCAAGTGAAGGAAAGTATTTTGGGGGGGGCATTTCAATTTCAAGCAAGTTTCATTAATGGTTGGTTTATTGTTTGGTAAATTCTTCACAGGTTTTATCTGCGTCCTCCTCCAGTCCGGTACTGATAGAAGAAATGAAACATTGTGTGTTGTTGTCTCCATGATCATAATCATGTTCAGTTACCACAGAGACGTTACTGGGGAGGGGGAGTATGACATCATCTGCACTGTCACTCATTGCTTTAGACTCAACGATATTTTTTGACATGGTTAAATGGTCAGAAGTGGAACTTGATGCAGCAGTACTCATCCCAGCAGAAACGGCACTAACTCCCCCAGCTCAGACATCAGCTCCTCCAACTATGAGTGAGGATACAGATTGTGCTGTAAGAAACATTGATGGAGAAATCCTTTTCCTGACATCAGCTATGCACATCTGTGTACTACCACACCCACAGACAATCTTATCCCTCACAGTAGTGCCATGGCCAGAAAACAGCTTTGCTTGCACATCTCTTTGCAAGCATTTTGGGGGATCAATAAGAAAATTCTAAACAAATTTATATTTCTGAACTTTCAGTCTGGACCAGTGGATGTGAAAAAAACAAATGTGGCTTGCAGATGGACATTGGGCACTAAACAGATGCAAAAGCACAAACAGATTAAGATTGCACTAAGTAATGAAGAAGAGATGCAGATGCAAAGTCACAACAGCTCCTTAACCAGTGCTCACAAGTCACTATACAATCTGGAAAAGAATACCTTTTGCCAGTTGTGGGGGGGGGGGGAGCAGTGCAATGCAGTAACAGTCCAAAACTAAGATACCACAGAGCAGTACAAAATCACACAGGTGTGGTGGATAGCAGGTTCACACTGCTGCAATTACTCTGTGGCACAGTAAACAGTGTCAGATTTTATGGCATGCATCACACAAACACACACACACACACACACACACACACACACACACACACACACACACTACAAGTAATGTGTAGTAAATTGAAAACTTCAATAATATAACCACATCTTTTAAACAAACTGAAATTATGCACTGCTGCATCACAACAATCCACAAAAAATGTCAAGAATTACTGAAAATATTACTGAGCGTACATTAACACTGTTACACAAGAAAAATATAAACTTAGCAGAAAGACTGCCTTTTTCTCCCAGTTAATCGATCTACACCACAGATATGCCTCTCCCCCAAAGCACACTTCAAGTGTTTGTCAGTACACACTGAATGTTCTAAATTTACGTTCAAAATTCACACACAGACAATAAACACTAGATGATATGAGGACAGGAGGGCTTCCTACAATCGATGTACTAAATTTTGAGCTAAAATAATTATTCAAAAAGTATTTTTTAACAGCTTTTAGAGGGTTTGAAATGCAGAGTCTCTGAGAGCAAACTGCTTCCAGCTACCTCTACATGCACACTAGCTAGAACTGAGGCTATGTAGAACAGTCTAGAGCCCATATGACCTGCAATCCCATGAAGCAATGCAAAATTCGCCTTGGAGCTCAATTACAAGGAAAAGTGATTCGAAGTACATTGATTTCTATGTACTTACATTAAAATTGGTGCAGAAGTGCTTGGGGGAAGGCTGAGTAATGCAAAGTTATTGGTTTCAATGGACTTCTCTTTCCTCATTATGAAGCGAAGTACTCTGCTTCGCATTGCAGATTACATCGCAGATTCTGCATTACTCCACGAATCACTTTGTGGAGCAAAGTTTGGCCACTTTGCCCACCTCTAGTTATAAATAAACATACCGATGCCCCTGCATGGTGTTTGGGGACATTGTGCTATTGTGAGTGACACCAAGTGCTACAGGAAGTGACGTTTATAGCTCTGTAGGGCACACTTCCCTTGGTTATAAGTAAACATACTGATGCCCCACCATGGTGTTGGGGGGGCACTGTAGTATCATGAGGTACACCAGCTGCTGCAGGAAGTGGTGTCAGTAGCTCTGCTGGGGGCACTCACTCCTGGGCTATAAGAAACCAAACTGATGCATCAGCATGATGTTATGGGACACTGTTCTCTAGCATGGTACACCAGATGATGCAGGAAGTAATGTTTGTATCTCAGCAAGGGCACTCTCTCCTTGCATATAAGTAAACATGCAATTCTCCAGCATGGTGTTAGGGTGCACTGTGGTATTGGGCAGTACACCAGGTGCTGCCCTGCAGAGCTATAAACACTGTGTCAAATGGCACTCTCCAATTGGTTATAAGTAACCACTTCTGTCCCCAGGGGTCCCACCAGATTGAGTGGGCAGGTAATCAGTGGGGCTGCAATGCCTGTCAAGACCCTGAGGGAGGTGCTTTGCAATGTCAGATCGATCAGAAATAAGACTGCAATTATACTGGACTTGATTTCAACACTTGATCTGGCTTGCATCGTGGAGATCAGGGTGGGTGATAATGCTGGCCCAGTTTTAGAGACTGCTGTCCCTCTCAGGTACTCTGTAGTACAATGCCCCAGAGTTGAGCGTAGGGGCAGGGGAGTGGCCATCAGTTTTAAATCTGATCTAGGCTTCACTGTGCACCCAGTGAGAATGACCAGTTTCTTTGAGTGTGTGGCCGTAAGTAGGAGTCTGGGTGCAGGCTGCAGGATTATCCTGATTTACCACCCCTGGGGTGGCAAGAGAATTCTTGCAGGAGATAGCCAACTTTCTCATCGGCAAAACATTGGCAGCACCTAGGTGCTTAGAACTGTGGGTCTTCAATGTTTGGGCCAATGACAAATCTTTCAGGCTTGGTTCCAACCTCCTCCAGATGATGCCATCTTTGTGCCTGTCACAAGAAGTTTCTTCCATAACCCATCAGGGTGGCCACATGCTGGACCTGGTGTTCTCACTGGCACTTGAGGTGTGCAATCTCAAGAATGACTGGGTCAGGTGGTCCGATCATTGCACAGTGGAGTTCTCATTCGGGCTCAACCCCGAGAGCCCTCCCCTATGGAGATAGTCAACTACCGCCTTTTGAGGGGACTGTCCCCAGAGGGTTTTCTGGTGGTGGCTGATCTATCCAGTGTGTGTATTGCATGTGCAGGGGGGGGATGAGAGAGGCAGTTGCTACCTATAACAAGGTAATGTTTGACACATTCGATGCCCTTGCACCAGTCCGTGGATGATCAAAATTCTCTCACTTGAGATCCCCTTGGATTGATGATATGTATTATCTTGAGTACAGTCTGACTTGATATGTACCTGTACTATATAATAATAATAATAATTTTATTTTTAAAGTGCCTTTAAAATTTTCAAAGCACTGTACAAAACATATAGTTAAAAGAAAACCAAACATTATAATACAATATAAAACATTCATAAAAACTACAATTTCATCAACAGTTCATACAAAATACTATAAAAAGGCAATTTGGTACAAATTAGTTTTTAAACCACTCTTAAATTCCTCCATGGAGGTGCACTGCCGTAACTGACAGGGTACAGAATTCCAGAGAGTGGGAGCAGTGCAGGAAAAAGCTCTACAACCAGATGAATTTAGACTCACTCTCGGAATCTCTAGCAACCCCTTGTCGGCTGAGCAGAGCGATTGGCCAGGGCAGTAAGACACTAGAAGATTTTTCAGATAAGCTGGACCCTGGTCATGTAAGGCTTTAAAAGTCAATAAACAGACTTTAAAGGTGATCTGCCACCAAACAGGGAGCAAGTGCAGTTCGTGCAGCACTGGGGTAATATGACAAGACCTACTGGCCCCCGTCAAAACCTGGGCAGCCACGTTCTGCACTAGCTGAAGTGGCAGATTTCAACCCCAGAAAGTCCAAAATACAGGGAGTTGCAGTAATCCAGATGAGAGAACACAAAGGCGTAGGTTAACATAGGCTGCATGTCAGACGGAACAAGGTGTTTCACTCTAGCAATATTCCTAAGGTTGCAAAAGGAAGTCTTGATGACTGCTGACACCTGCGAATGCAGTGTCAGCCTGTCATCCAAGATAACCCCTAGGTTACACACCTGTTCAGAGGTTGGAAGTGACACACCCCCAAGAAAGATTCCTGAAGGTGCACCAACAGGCGACCCCTCTATCCGACAGCCCGGGTCCACCACCAAAACCTCTGTCTTTTCTGAGTTCAAATTCAGCCAACTAGAATCCATCCAACCCTGGATTTCTTTCAGACAGTTGTTAAACACTGAGAGAGCTCTATCTTGGTCAGGAGCAAAAGACAGCTATAGCTGGGTATCATCAGCATAGCAATGAAACCTCAGCTTATACCATTTTATAATGTCTCCAAGGTGCAGCATATATACCTCGAATAATATGGGAGACAGCTCAGAACCCTGAGGCACCCCACATAACAAAGATGTTGAGCCAGAGGAAAAAAGCCTCGACACAACTCTTTGTGCTCTCCCATTGAGGAATAAGGTGAACCATCAAAGGACAGTTCCCGATATTCCACAAATCTGCCTCAGGCATGCTAGCAACACCACGTGATGCATGGTGTCAAAGGCTGACGAGAGATCAAGAAGAACTAGAATAGAACATCTCTTCTAGTCTCTCGCTCTCAAGAGATCATTAAGCACCCAAACCAGTGCAATCTCAGTGCTATGTCTTTTACTAAAACCTGATTGGAAGGGTTTGCAGATGCCATGGATGGTTAAATGGTTCTCCAATTGGGTCACTACTACCTTCTCAATCACTTTCCCAATAAAGGGTAGGTTTGAGATGGGTCTGTAGTTTGTGAAACAGTCAGGGTCCAAGGTAGCTTTCTTCAAGATGGGTGTCACCACCAACTTTTTCAGGCAGCTAGGAAACTCACCCGATTCCAAGGAGCACCAGACTATTTGCACAAGGATTGAACCAATGATGTTGCAACAACCCAGTATTAGGGAAGTCGGTCCAGGATCCAAACTGCAGCTCGTAGGGCACACACCATGGATAATCCTCATGACATCCATGAAATCAGGTCTGTTGAAGGAACACCAAGAAGATTGAGGTACTGTGAACTCACGCTGTTCAACAGCATCCCCCTTAGAAGCCTCTGGACACAGATCCATCCTGATGTCGGCCACTTTATTAGCAAAGAATCGAGCAAGCTCCTCACACTCTAATTGCAAAAAAACTTTCTGAACTTGTAGACAGGCTGGGTTACACAGTCTGTCTACAGTTCAAAAAAGCTGAGCCAGTCGATTCCTGGCTACTGCAATCTCCCTGGACAGGAATTCTGCCTTCTTATGGGAGATTGCAGATTGATAGACAGAATATTGGTCCATCAATCTAAGGCGGTTGGCATCATATGTATTGTATAATCTCAACTCATTTTTTGTTTGTATTCTCCTGGGTCCTGCATGAAAATAGTCAACTTTGGCTAGCGCACCTAACCCAGTTAACAAAAACGAAATAAATAAAATAAATGGGGAGCTCAAGGTGAATAAGATTGTGGGTCGGAAGTTGTAGCACTGCTGGTGGAGAACCAAGCTGGAGGAGGACAAATTGGCCATGTGTGCTCACTACGGTGAGTATCAGGGGCAATCAACCATAAGATGGAAGAGTTCCTGTCCTGGGAGATTGTTGCAGGGAAGTACCAACCAGTGGTGCTTTTTTGAACTGTGGACAGGCTATTACATCTGGCCTGTCTACAGCTGAAAAAAGCCTTTACTGATGTTTTATGTGAAGAGTTTGCCAAGTTCCTCTGTGATAGGGTGTACTATCCATCAGGATATTCCATGAGCCAGCCATTGCAGGGCCTACAGTGATCACCTTGGTCACCACAAGTGCACTCTGCCTATTTGAGATGAGTTCAAACCAGTGGAGGTAGCCAAGATCATTGGGGTTGCCTCCAATCTGAAGCACACTTATGGCCTGGACCTGGTGCTGACACATTTCTTGATGGGATGTGTTGATTCCATTGGCCCGGTGTTCACCTTGATTGTCCGGTGCTCTTTGTCAGAGGGAGTATTCCCATATTCCTTAAATGTGGCACCAGTGAGACCCCTTCTGAAAAGACATTCTTAGACCCTGACATCACGGCAAATTACGGACCTATCTCCAACCTTCCCTTTCTAGGTAAGGTTGCTGAGAAGATTGTAGCACTATAGCTTGAGAAGCACCTTGTGGCTTTTGACATCTATGAGCCACTCCAGTCTAGTTTTCATGCAAGGCATAGCACTGAAACAGCATTAGTTTGGGTGCATAATGACCTCCTCAGGGTGAGAGACAGAGGAGAGGGGTTAATTCTCCTTCTGCTTGATCTCTCCTCAGTATCTGACACAGTAGACCATGTTGTGCTACTTGTCCACCTGAGGAAGTACTGTGGACTTGCTGGCACTGTCTTCTGCTGGTTTGAGTCCTTTCTCATGAACAGGAGGTAATGGGTGGTGATGGGGAACTTCTCCTTCCCAAGCTTTCTGTCCTGTGGAGTATCCCAGGGCTTTGTCCTGTCATCAATGTTGTTTGCTATGTGCATGTTGCCCCTGGGTGAGCTCATTAGGTAGTACAACTTGGGTTTTCACTGCTAAGCAGGTGATACCCAGTTGTATCTTTCCTTTGCACCTGAAAAATCCAATGCCATGGATGTGTTAAACAGCTGCCTCGCCAAGATCAATGACTGGATGTCCTCCAGCTGGTTGTAACTAAACCCAGGTAAGATGGAGATACTGGTGGTGGAGTCAATACAGAGGCATGATAGGTTAGCCTCTGGCACAACAATGTCTATTCCTTAGGTCTACACCATTAATGGCTTCCTCTAGGGTGTGCAATCTGGGCATCTTTCTTGATAATGGACTGACATTTGAACATCAGGTGTCATTCATTGTCCAAACCAGTTTCTATCATCTGAGGAATATCACCAAGATCAAACCCCTAGCTCTGCCTGGGGACCTCCCCACCTTTGTGCACATCTTTGTGATGTTCAGGTTGGATTACTGTAATGCACTCTACTTTGGGGTCTCTGGAGGTACCCCCCCCCCACTGGCTGCAGCTGGTGCAAAATGCTGCTGCTAAGCTGCTGACCAGACTGTCAAAGTTCAGTGATATCACCCTGATATTACACGAACTGCACTGGCTGCCAGTTAGGTAGAGGATTATCTTCAAGGTGGGTTTGCTCACCTTTAAGGCCCTACAAGGACTTGGCCATGGCTACCTGGCTGACCTTCTAACACCTGCTGCTTCTTTTCACTCCATCTGTTCCTCCTCTAGGGGCCTCCTTATGATTCTCAGGATGAGGTTAACAACTACTGGTGACAGGGCTTTAAGTGTCGCCAGCCCCGTCCTGTGGAATTCACTTCCACCAGCTGTTAGAGAGGCTTCTTTAGCAGAGGGTTTTTAAAGCCTGCCTCAAAATCCACCTATTCAATTTGGCATTCCCAGACACAGTTCTATAAATACAGTTTTTGAATATTTCTGTACCTGCTTTGTAGGCAGTGCCCTTCTTTCTGTTCTAGGCCTGGAGTTTCACTATATTATGTATTTTTATATGCTGCCATTTTAGTTTGTATTTTACAGCACCCAAAGCTTCTGGGATTGGGTGCCTAAGAAATAAAATTTGTCTTGCCTTGCCTTGCCATTTCTGTAAGGTTTCAAGGGAAGGAAATCCTTATTGGCAGCATCTTTTGCTCTCCTAAGCTTAAATCCTCTAAATTCTTGAATCTACAGTAATTGGTTTGTTCTCTTGGGGATTTCCAACACATCATCTTATTGGAAGATTTTAACACTAATTGGCCATCTAGTAAGGGCCTAAAGCTGAAAACACAATTTTCACACCTAGGCCTAAACCATTTGATTTCTGAACCTACTTGTTATGATGCAAGTATGAAAGTTTTTTCTTTCTTAGATTTTTTTTTTGTTACTTCTGAGCTCCTGGTTATTGCCTGTGGGTATCATGGGAATTTATTTAGTGATCTCGCAATTATTTATTGCTTAAACCTTTCTCCCCCCAAATGTTTTCCCTACTATAATTCAATTTCAATCTTTCAAAAATTTCAATTTGGAGGCCTTTTACTCCTGCTTACTTAATGTTGATTGGGGGTAATATTTCTCACTCACAGGTGTTAATGAATCTTGGAACTATTTTTACCGTATCTTTAGCATTATTTCAAATTATCATGCCCTGTTTTTAGAAAAATGAGTGAAGTCCTGTCATGCTATTGGATAAATCCTTACATCTTATCACAAATAAAAGTGTGTGATAAACTGTACCAAAATGCTAAGAAATTAGATAGTCCTGAAGCTTGGCAGTCATTCTGTAAATTTAGGAATTATTGTGAAAATTTGATAAGGGAATCTAAATCTTCCTATTATAAAACTAATCTGCTGGACTCCAGGACAAACCTGAAAAAATTCTGGCAGTCAGTTGATTCTATGTGGAAGGCCCAAACTGCCTTGAATATTTCTAATTTATCAGATAATGGTCATCTGCTTACTCTAAAGAAGGCATTTCTGGCCTTTTTAATAAATGCTTTGTCAAAGCCCAAATCAGCTACTGGATCAGCCAGTGTTGTCTCCTCAGATTTCATCCTTTGTCAATTTTGGTTCTGCTTAGTTTTTTTGACCTTTTTTTTATTTTAAACAAATCAAACTGAGGTATTTAATCTTCTATCTGTCCTGAAAGAAAATTCTGCTAAGGGCATCAACAATTTGGACAATTTTTTGTTAAAATCTAGTGCTGACATTATCACTGTTTTGTTAGCCCATCTGTTTAACTTATCTTTTCATCCCAAACTTTCCTTTGCCTGGAAGCTGTCAGTAGTTATTCCACTCCATGGGGGGAGGGATAAATCATTGGCTGGAAATTATCGCAATCTCATGATTACCCATTCTTTTAAACCTTCTTGAAAAAATGTACATCAAAAAATTTCTCAATATTTAAGGGAATATCATGTTCTATCAACAGCCCAGTCCAGTTTTCACCCTTTTCATTCTACCCAGTCTGCTTTAGTTGATTTATATGACTCTATATAAAGCATCTTAAACAATGGTCAGTACATTGGAACTGTTTTTATAGACCTGTCCAAGACGTTTGATGTCATAAATCACTGGTTACTGTTTTCTTGTTTGCTTTTGCATGGTTTTTCTTTGAATGTTATTTCATGGTTTTCTTCTTATTTGCACAGGAGATGTCAGTCTGTTTCTTGGAATGGATATCTATCTTCTTTCCTTCCTACACACAATGGTGTGCCTCAGGGTTCTGTTCTGGAACTTGTTCTCTACAATTTGTTTGTTAATCCTTTGCCTTCTTTTGTAAATGAGTGCACCGTTAAGCTTTATGCTGATAGCACTATTCTTTTTTTTTTTGCTCATAAAGACTTAAACTACCTAAATTCAATTCTCCAAGCTAATTTTGATATTGTTGTAAATTGGTTTTCTTCAAATTTATTACTTCTAAATGTAAAAAACAAACAAACCATGTTATTTGGTTCTAAGTTTTCTAGTTACAAAGATCTATTTCCTTTCTGCATCTATTTTAAAGAAATTCCCTTAAAGTTAGTATGTAAGTTTAGGTACTTGGACATAACCTTTGACTCCACCTTATCATTTTCTCTTCATATTCAAAATACTACAGTAAAGATTCATCATTCCCTGGGCTATTTAAGAAGAGCAAGACACTGCTTGACCTCTATCAATTGTAAGCTTATTGCAGCTCAATCTATACTGCCAATTTTAGATTACAGAAATGTAATTTATAAGAATTCCGGTTTAACAAATCTTGCTTTGACTGATAGAATGTGTCATCAGTTGATGCAATTTATTTTAGGCACCCCAAGATATGAACATCACTGTACTCTCTTGAGCCAATTAAATTGGTAATCTCCATTGCAAAGGCGTCTCCATCATTGGTTCATTTTAATTTATAAAACTTTACATACCCAAACTGCAGCTTATTTGTTGGAAAGATTGCAGGTTTTTGACCCTACCCACCATCTTAGAGAAGTTCAGCATAAAGGTTTATCCCTGCCCAGATATAGGACTCATTATGGCAAAAACTGCTTTTCTTTTGAGGCCCCTGTCTTGGAACAGTTTGACTCCAGTATTATGCAACTCAAGGTCTTTATACTCAATCAAATAAAACCTAAGATGATGCTCCTTACTGAACAATCAACGTGTTACCAGTTTTTCTTAAAATTTGTATTTTAATTTTATTTTTTGTACTGTCTGATGTGTGTTTATGTTTATTGTTCATTGTCAATACTTGACTTGTGAGGTTCTGTAAACAAATCTTTTTATACTTATCCTGTAATTCTGAACTAAAATAAAAAAAAAATAAAATGCTTCAGCATGGTGTTAGGTTGCACTGTGGTATCATGAGGGACACTAGATGCTGTAGGAAATGGTGCTGGTAGCTTAGGGGGCACTCTCCAATTGATTACAAGTATCCATACTGATGCCACAGCATTGTGTTAGGCAGACACAGTGCTATCATGAGATATACCAGGAGCTCTAGGAACTAGTGTTGATAGCTCTGTAGGTGGTTCTTTCTTTCGTTACAAGTAAGAATACCAATACCACAGCATGGGTTTGTGGGGACACTGTGCTATCCTGATGTACACCAGGGGCTGCAAGTAGTGGGGTTTGTAGCTCTGCAAGGGGCACTCTCACACCTCGGTTATAAGTATTCACACTGATACACTAGTATGTTGTTAAGGGACACTGTGCTATTGTAAGGTATACCAGCTACCTCAGGAAGTGGTCTTTGTAGATCTGCAGAGGCACTCTCCCCATGGTTATAGGTAACCATACTGATGCCCCAGTATGGTGTTAGGGGGACACTGTGCTATAGCATTGTGCAGCAGGTGATGCAGGATGTGGTGTTTGTAGCTCAGCAGTGGGCATTCTCTCCTTGACTATAAGTAAACATACCAATTTACCAGCATTGTATTGGGGACACTGTGGTATCATGAAGTGCACCAGCTGCTCCAGGAAATGATGATGTTGGTAGCTTTGCTGAGGACACTTTTCCATTGGCTATAAGTAACCATACCAATGACCCACCATGGTGTTAGGGCGACACTGCACTATCATGAGGTACACTAGGAGCTGTAGGCACCGATGCTGGTAGCTCTGCAGGTGGTACTTCACTATTAATTATAAGTAATTATTCCAATACCCCATCATTGTGTTAGGGGGACACTGCTATCCAAGTGCACATCAGGTGCTGCAGGAAGTGGTGTCTGTTGCCCTTCAGGGGGCACTCTCCTCTTGGTTATAGGGAACCATACTGATGCCACAGCATTTTGTTTGGTGACACTGTTCTATCATGAGGTATAAGAGGTGCTTCAGAAAGTTATGTTTGTAGCTCTAAAGGGGTCACCCTCCCCTTCCCCTTGGTTATAAGTATCCATACCGATGCTATTGCATGGTGTTCAGAGGACACTGTGCTATCATGAGGTACACCAGGCACAGCAGGAAGTGTTGTTGGTAGCTCTGAAGGTTGCACTTTCCCATTGGTTATAAGTATCCACGATGATGTCCCAGTATGGTGCTAGGGAGAAAATGTGTTCTCATGAGGTATACCAGGTGCTGCAGTACATGGTGTTGATAGCTCTGCAGGGGGTACTGCCTCCTTGGTTATACTGTAAGTACCCAGACAGATGCCCAAGCATGTTGTTACTGTAGGTGGCCATTGTATTATCATGAGGTACACGAGGTGCTACAAGAAGTGGTGTTTGTAACTGCAGTGGAACTCTCCCACTGGTTGTAAGTAGCCATACTGTTCCCTGGCATAATGTTATGGGAACACTGTGCTACTGCTGCAGGAAGTGGTGTTTGTAATGGAGCAGTGGGAACTCTCCTCTTCATTATAAGTAACTATACCAATGCTTCACTATGATGTTATGGGGACACTGTGCTATTGTAAGGTACACCTGGTGCTACAGAAAATGGTATTGTAGCTCTGCAGGAGTACTGTCTACTTGATTATACGTAACCATACAGATGCCTTAGCATGGTGTTAGGGGTGCACTGCATTATCTATTTGTACACCAGGCACTGTAGGAAGTTGTGCTTAATTCTGTGCAGGAGGCACTTTCCTCTTGGTTACAAGTAACTGCACTGATGTTCCAGCAAGGAGCTAGGAAGATACAGTGCTATCGTGAGGTACACCAGGTGCTACAGGAAGTTCTGCTCATAGCTCTGTATGGGGTACTCTCCCCTCATATATAAGTAACCATACCAATACCCCAGTATGATGTTAGGGGGTCACTATGCTAATATGAGGTGCACAAGGTGCTGCAAGAAGTTATGTTCATAGCTCTCTAGGGGCTACTCTCCCCCCTCAGTCATAAGTAACAATTCCAGTGCCCCAGCATGGTGTTAGAGTGCACTGTGGTATTGTAAGGCACACCAGGTTTTGCAGGAAGTGGTGTTGGTAGCTCTTCATGAGGCACTCTTTGATTTGTTAAAAGTAACCATACCAATGCCATATAATGGTATTAGAGGGACACTGCTATCATGCTATCATGAGGTACATCAGTTGCTGCAGGAAGTGGAGTTTGTAACTTCTTATGGTGCACTCCTGCCTTGGTTTTAAGTCACTATACCAATGCCCCAGCAAAGTGTTAGGGTACACTGTACTATCCTGATGTTCATCAGGTGCTGTCAGACATAGTGTGTGTAGCTCTGCGGGGGCACTCCCCCATAGGTTATAGGTAACCATACCAATGTCCCAGCATGGTGTTAGGGGGCTACTGTGCTTTTGTGAGGTACAACAGGGATTACAGGAAGAGGTGATGGTAACTCTCCTGAGGGGCACTCTTGTCTTGGTTATAAGTAACCATACCAATGCTCCAGCATGGTGTTAGTGGGACACTGTGTTATCTTGATGTACATCAGGTGTTGTAGGATGTGGTGTTTACTGGTCTGTAGAGACACTCTCCCATTTATTGTAGGTAACCATACCCATGCCCCAGTATGGTGCTGGAGGACGCTGTGCGATAATGAGGTACAGAACTGCTGAAGGAAGTGGTGTCAGTAGCACTGCTGGGGGCATTTATTCCTTGGTTGTAAGAAACAATACTGATGCCCCAGCATGGTGTTATAGGACACTGTACTATAACAGGGTATACCAGGTGATGCAGGAAGTTGTGTTTGTAGCTCAGCAGGGTGCACTCTTCCATTGGTTATAATTAACTATACCACTGCCCAAGCATGGTGTTAGGAGGACACTGTGCTATTCTGATGTACATCAGCTGCTGTAGGATGTGCAGTTTGTCACTTTGCAGGGGGCATGCTCCCCTTGGTTATAGGGAACCATACTGATTCCCCAGCATGGTCTTTGGTGACACTGTGCTATCATGAGGCACAACAGGAGCTGCAGGAAGAAGTGTTGTAGCTCTGAAGGGGCACTCTCATCTTGGTTATAAGTATCCACACTAATGGCCCAGCATTGGTCTTAAGGAAGACTGTGCTATTATGGGGTACACCAGGAGGAGCAGGAAGTGGTGTTGGTAGCTCTGCAGGGGATACTGTATCTTTGGTTATAAGTAACTATACCGATACCTCAGCATGCTATTAGAGGGAGACTGTGCTACCATGAGTCACACCAGGTGTCGCAGGAAATAGTGTTCACAATTCTGCTGTTGGCACTCTCCTCTTATTTGTGATGAGTACCCATACTGATGCCCCAGCATGGTGTTAGGGGTTCACTGTACTATCGTGAAGTACATCAAGTGCTGCAAGTAGTGTTGTTTTTGTAACTCCCTTGGTTATAAGTAACTATACCAATGCTCCAGTATTGTCTTACAGAGTCACTATCCTTTTGTGAATCACTCCAGGTGCTATAGGAAGTGATGTTGGAGCTCTACAGAAGGCACTCTCCCCTTGGTTATAAGTAAGCATACCAATGCCCCAGCTTGGTGTTAATGGGGTCACTACACTGTTGAGAGGTACATTAGGTGCTATAGGAAGCTGTGTTTGTTGCTCTACAGGGGACACAGTCACCTTGGTTATAAGTAACCATATCAAATTCACAGCATGGTGTTAGGGGGCCACTGTGCTATCATGAGGTGCCCCTAGCTGCTGCAAGAAGGTGTTGTTTTTAGCTCTGTAGTGGGCAGTCTCTCACTGCTTATACATAACCATACCAATGCATAATCATGTTGTTAGGAGGACCCTGTGCTATTGTAAAGTACCCAAGATACTACAGGAAGTGGTGTTTGCAGCTCTGTACAGGACACTCTCATCTTAGTTATACTTAACCATGCCAATGCTCAACATGGTGTTAGTGGGACACTGTGCTATTGTTATGTATGTCAGGTGCTGCAGGAAGTGCTGTTGGTAGCTCTACAGGGGGGCACTCTCCTTTTGATTGTAGGTATCCAGTCTGATGACTGAGCATGTTGTTAGGGTACACTGTGCCATGGGGAGGTATGCCTGATGCAGCAGGAAGTGGTGTTTGTAGCTCTGCATGGGGTACTGTCTCCTTTGGTTATAAGTAACCATACTGATGCCCCAGCATGGTGTTAGGGAACACTGTGCTATTGTGAGACACACCAGGCGCTGCATGGATTGGTGTTGGTAGCTCTGCAGGGGTAACTCTTTCCTTGGTTATGAGTAACCATACTGATTACCCAGCATGATGTTGGGGGGGATAGTGTGCTATTATGAGGTACAACAGGTTCTTCAGGAAGTAGTGTTTGTAGCTCTGCAGTGGGCACTCTACCCTTGGTTAAAATTAACTATACCAATGTCCCTGTATGGTGTTATGGTGCACGCACTCCTTGGTTATAAGAAACCAAACTGATACCCCAGTATGGTGTTATGAAACACTGTACTATAGTATGATATACTAGGTGCTGCAGTAGGTGTTTGTTTTTTTGTAGCTCAGCAGGGGCACTCTCTCCTTGCTTATAAGTAAACATACCAATGCCCCAGTATGGTGTTATGGTGCACTGGGGTATTGTGAGGTACACTAGATGTTGCAGGAACTGATGTTTGTAGCTATTCAGGGGGCACTCTCTGTTTGATTATATGGAACCATATCAATTTACTTACATGGTTTAAGGGGAACACTGTGCTCTCAAGAAGTAAACTAGCTGCTGCAGTTGGTCATGTTTGTAGCTCTTCCCTTGTTTATAAGTAAACATACCAATTCACCAGGTGGTGTTGGGGGACACTGTGCTATTGTACCTTACACCATGTGCAGCAGGAAGTGTTGTTTGTAGCTCTGCAGAGGGATCTCTCCCCTTAGTAATAAGTAACCACACCAATGCCCCAGCATGATGTTTTTGGAACACTGTGCTATCATGAGTCACACCAGTTGCTGTAAAAATTGGTGTTGGTAACCCTGCCAGGGGCACTCTCCCCTTGGTTATAAGTAGCCATACCGATGCCACAACATGGTGTTAGGGGGACACTGTACTATTACAAAGGATACCAGTTACTGCAGAAAGTCTTGTCAGTAGCTCTGCAGTAGGAAGTCACTACTTGGTTATAAGAAATAATGCTGATGCCACAGCATGGTGTTAGGTGGACACTAGGCTATCATGAGGCACACCAGGTGATGCAGGAAGTAGTGCTTGTAGCTCAGCAGGAGGCACTCTCCCCTTGGTTATAAGTAAACATACCAGTCCCCAGAATGGTGCTAGAGTGCACTGTGGTATGGTAAGGTACACCATGTACTCTTCAGGAAATGGTGTTGGTAGATCTATTGGGCATACTCTCTGATTGGTTAGAAACATAGGAGGCAGCTGACTAAGGAGCTAGAATGTTACTAGTAGAACACTTCTGTCTAGTGGATAAGCAGATACTTCATTAGAAGTGTAAGGTATGCTTGGTAAATTGGGATCTTCAGTTATTGGTGACACTGCGAGAGAGTCAGAGCCTGTTAAATGACAACACACAGCACTGCTGCAGCACACTCAGTGCTCACACTTCCCACCCACTCACCAGGAGGAAGACCTGTTTTTATAGGTAACAAAAGTGACTGACTGCAGGCAGTTCCAGAGCAGGAACAGGAAGTGGGAGAGTGAAATTTCTCAGCAGGAACCTCCCCCTATCACTGTCTCTCACACACACACACACACACACACACACACACACACACACATATGCACACACCATTTTTGTTTTGTTTTTCAGGATGGATGTGGTAAAGTTGCAGGGGATGTGGGACACTCATCCTCAGGAGACTGCATTTGAGTATGGTTCAGTGACACACTTGCAGGAGTCTGAAAGACCTTTGAGCTCAGCTGGAAGCAGCATGAAGGGAGACAGCTGCCTGCATCACCAGCTAATCTGGAGTTCAAGGCAACCACATCCTCTCCCCAAGACCGACTGTCCCTGGGGTCTGGAGGGTAGCAGATCAGGTTAGTGGGAAGATTTCAAAGATGAACCACCTAGGATCTGTTTAGACCAATACCAATGCAATGAAGAACAAATTTTTCACCACTGGAAAAATGAAGGATTCTGACTCAGAGATTAATGACCCTGAGCTCATTAAGAGGACCAGGCATAGCAGAGATATCTTGTCCAAATGGATCAAGGAAACACATGATGGATCCAGGATTAAGCAATTTCTTATCCTGGTGGACTCAATGATCAGGGGATTGGAGTCCCACCTGAGTAGAGGTACTCAACCTAAGGTGAAGGTTAAATGCTTCCTTGTAGCTTCAGCACAGTGAGACACTGAATGCATTGTTAGGTTGGTAGACAAAGGGGAGAAAAAAAACAATGTTCTAATTCATCTCAGCACAAATGACCTATCTGCTCAAACAGTGGAAGACATCAAGCAAGCTTTCGTAAAGCTAGGGGAATGACTGGAGCATAGATGACCACACTGACATTCTTGGAGATCCTCCCAGAGTGGGGCAAAGTGGATTTCACAGACAAAATCAGGAATAGGGACACTGAGGAATTCAATGCTTGGCAACATGGATGGTGTTGTGAAAAAGGATATCATGTCAGAGGCTCAAAGGGGAGCTTTTGGGAGAGGAAGCTGTTCAGATCTGATGAACATCACCTAACAAGGAAGGAGTGAGTGTGCATGGGCAAAAGTTTCTCATCCATCTCAACCATTTAAACTAGGTGAGGGTGAGTCTGACACTAGGGAGCCTATCAGAAAATGTAATTCTGATAGGAGCTTAGTCGTCACTCCTTCACAAGCAGAAATTTCTCTCCTATGACCAAAGAAGGTAAGTAGAAAATGGTTTGAAAGAATCAGGAACCAATCACTGGTCAACATATCCTCAGACCCAAGAGTAGAACCAGTGACAGCAAATAGTAGCAGGGGTTCTAGACTATAGAAAGAGGTATGCATCAATGCCAGAAGTCTGGGAAACAAAATAAGCAACCTGCAGGCAATGATGGTGGATTCCTGAGTGGACCTCTGGCCATCATGGAGACTTGTGCTTCTGAGAAAAATGAATGGGACCTTTCAGTAACAGGATATGCCCTGTTCAGACAGAATAGAAGGGTGGGCAGCGGGGAGGGGCAGTATTATATGTAAAGGATGGAATAAATGCCATTTCAGTAAATAGCATCAAAATGGAGGGTGTGGAATCCCTGTGGATGCTACTAAATTTGGCAATGGGGATCCACATACTGTAAGTGTGGTATACCAACCTCTGGGGCAGGCTGAGGGCAGGGATGAAGAGCTCCTAGAGGAGATCAGAGGTGTAGCACAAGAAGGGGATATAGTGGTGGTAGGAGACCTGAATATGCTGAATGTTAACTGGAGCATCTACTAGGAGCCAATAGGTGGTTGATGCCCTACAAGACTGCCTGTTTACTCAACTAGTTAGTTCCCCGACTAAGCTGGACACCATCTTTGATATGGTCCTCACTAACTCAGAAGTTATAAGGGCCACAGGAGTTGGGGAGCCACTGGGCAACAGCGACCACAAATCTGTATGATTTGAGTTAGCCCTAAGGGTAGAAAAATAGCAATCCAAGACAGAGGTTTTAAACTTCAGAGGAGCCAATTTTGACAAAATGAAGGATGTGGGCCGAAGCAAGCTGTTAAGGATCCAGGAGCATTTATATGTGGAAGAAATATGGGGGTTGGTTAACGTAGTCATTTTAGAGGCTACCAGGATATGCGTAAGAAGTGTGACCAAAAACAACAAACTCAAAAAATCAATATGATTCAGTAAACAGGTAAGGGCTGCATCAGAACCAAAAGGGAGGCCTACTAGAACTATAAAAGAACTCATGAAAACAACGCATGGGAAGCCTACATTCAGAAGAGCAAAGAAGCAAAGAGTATGGTGAAATTAGCTAAGGCCTCAATGGAGCTTTAGCTTGCAGAAGGGGTTAAAGAAGGGAACAAACATTTTTTTTCGATATATACAAGAAAAAAGAAAGAAAAGGGGAGAAATAGTTAGACTCAAAGATGGTGACAAGAGTAGTGGAGAAGGTTAGGCAGAATGCCACTGTTCTGAACTACTTTTTTTGCTCAGTGTTCACTGAGGAACACAAAGGACCAGTACCGGACAGTGGCATCAATGTGCTGATGAAGGTGTTCCACAATTGGAAGCACCATCAGTCACCAACAGTAGGGTTAGAGAGGCCCTGGATCGGCTGAGGGAATACAAGTCACCAGGGCCTGATGGAATACACCTGACTGTGCTAAAGGAGCTAGCAAGTGAATTGGAAGGTTCCTTAGCACATTTATTCAGCAGATCACTTCAAACAGGGGAAGTGTCTAGTGAATGGAGAAGAGCTGATGTGGTACCTCTCCACAAGGGAGGGATTTGAGAGAAAGCAGGCAACTAACAACCAGTCAGCCTTATGTTGGTAGTGGAGAAACTGATGGAAACCTTATATAAAACAAGACTTGGTATATTGCCTATATGAGAACAGTCTGCAGGATACATAGAAACATAGAATTTGATGGCAGATAAGGACCGCTTGGCCCACCCAGTCTGCCCATTTCCCTACCTACTGGATAAGCAGCAGGTCCTAGTTAACCAGCAGCCTACTTCTTCCTACCCCCACCCCCCTAGAATTGCCTTATGACTGTCCCATGCATGCTTGAATTCCACCACTGTTTTTGACTCCACAACCTCCTCCGAAAGGCCGTTTCATGCATCCACAACCCTCTCTGTGAAAAATACTTCCTTAAATTACCTCTGAGCCACCCCTGTATCTTCAAATTGTGCCCTCTTGTTCTTGCACACCTCTTTTTTGAAAGATGCTACCCTCTTGGACTTTGTTGATTCCCTTGAGGTACTTGAGACGTTTCTATCATGTGCCCCTCTCCTCCTTTCCTTGAGGCTATACATATTAAGCTCCTTTTGTCTCTCTTCATATGTCTTCCAGTGCAGACCCTGCACCATTTTAGTTGCCCTCCTCTGGACAGCTTCCATCCTGTCTATGTCTTTGTGGAGACTGGGTCTCCAGAACTGCACACAGTACTCCAGATGGGGTCTCACCAGCTGTCTGTACAGAGGGATAATAACTTCCTGTTTTCTACTGGTGATGCCTCTCCCTATGCAACCCAGTATCCCCCCAGCCCTCCTTGCTGCCCTCTCACATTGCTTGCCCCCGTTTAGATCATCTGATATGACTACTCCCAGGTCCCTTTCCATTTTTGCTGTTGTTAGTATCTCACCACCCATTGTGTACTCTTCCCTTGGGTTTTTGTTTCCCAGGTGCATTACCTTGCACTTCTTAGCATTGAATCTAAGCTGCCATACATCTGACCATTCCTCTAACCTTGCCAAGTCCCTTCTCATCCTTTCCACCCCACCTTGTGCATCAACTCTATTGCAGATCTTTGTGTCATCTGCAAAGAGACATACTTTTCCTTCCAGTCCCTCTGCAATGTCGCTTATAAAGACATTGAAGAGGACCGTTCCTAATACTGAACCCTGTGGTACCCCACTAGTAACCCTCCTTTCTTCTGAGTGGACTTCATTTACTATTACTCTCTGTGTCCTATTCTCCAGTCAATTTTACCCAGGCTGTCATCTTGGGACCCACACCCAGGCTGGCTAACTTGTATATTAATCTTTTGTGTGGGACTGTGTCAAATGCCTTGCTAAAATCTAGGTAGGCCATGTCCACAGCCCCTCCCTGATCTACTACTTTGGTCACACAGTCAAAGAAATCTATCAGATTCGTCTGGCATGACCTTCCTGCTGTGAATCCATGCTGCCTAGGGTCCTGTGCCCCTCTGGCCTCTAGATACTCGACAATTCTTTCCTGCAGAAGTGATTCCATCGTTTTCCCTATCACTGAGGTTAAACTAACAGGTCTGTACTTTCCTGCTTCTGCCTTGCTCCCACTTTTGTGAAAGGGAATCTCATCTGCCCTCCTCTAGTCCTCGGGTACCACCCCATCCTCCCATGATTTGTTAAAAAGGGTAGCCAGTGGTGTCACTAGTTCTACCCTTAGTTCTTTTAGAATTCTGGGATGAATCCCATCAGGCCCCATTGCTTTGTCCACCTTCAGTTTTAAGAGTCCTTTCAGAATCCTTTCTTCTGTAAATGGGCCAGTATCAACTTCTGTATCCAGAGTGTTTCTACTGTTTGTTTTATGTATCTCCCCCTCTTCATTTGTAAATACTGAGCAAAAATATTTGTTTAGTATCTCTGCCTTTCACAGTCTCCCTCTGCCCACCCTCCCCTTTATTAAGCCTCACTATGCCTCCCTTGGTCTTCCTTCACTCCCTGATGTACCTATAAAAGGTTTTATCCCCCTTCTTAACTGAGTTGGCTATCTTTTCCTCAGTTTGGGCCTTTACTGTTCTGATTGCCTTCCCAGCCTCCTTTTGCTTTAACTGATACAGTTCTCTGTCCTGGTCCTTCTGCGATTCCTTGTACTTCCTGAATGCTTTCTTTTTCTCTTGAACCTTCACTGCCACTTCCTTTGAGAACCATAGTGGTTTCATACATCATTTTGTTTTGTTTATTTGCTTCACACTAAGGCTTGTTGTTTGTTTTATTGTATAAGATCGGAATTACAACCCTTTGAGTCACAGACTCATTTGCAAAGGCTCCACGTCAGTTACAGGGGTGGAGGGGGAAACATACTATAAGGATGCATACGTAGAAAAGCAGTATATAAGAAAGCATACATACTCATTTAGGAAAAAACAGTGCTTGTATTACATACCAGGCTCTATCATTGATATGCATAGACAGAGTTGGGCAGTGTTCGTGGCACCATTTGTGGTGAGAAAGGCGGAGCAAAGTCGTGGGGTCTAGGTAGACCCTGTGTCTGTGATTAATGAGGTTAGGAAGCAAAGCCGGGTAGAGCTAGCCACAGTCACAGTTTTTTGACTCAATTAGGTGGGCTCTGAGACCTACTTTGAACAGGGAAATGCTGTGAGTCTGAGTGAGACGAGGAGGTAGAGCATTAAGCCACATGGGAGCATGGTACTGAAGTGATCTTTGACCCATAGATGTCCTACAGTGGGGGACCTGGAATGGGAGTCTAGTAGCGAGGCAAGTATTGCGTCTGGTGGGGGCTGCTTGGATTAAGGGGAGGAGGCCGAGTGGGGCTTTCTGGAGTTGTATTTTTTTTGCCAATATGCAGGTGTGGTAATGAAGTCTTTGTTGGAGATTTAACCACCCGGTAAGGGCAAAAAGGTCACATGTATGAGTAAGACGGTCACTGCCGGTGACTAGTCGGCATGCTTTATTTAGGGCAGTGTTAATACTGTGTAAAGTGGTGGGTTCAGCTGATCCATATATCATAATCCCATAGTCAGTTAGGGAGAGGATTGAGGCAGAAACAGTTAGGTGCAAGGCCTGCGGGGTTAGACAGTGTTTAACTCTACAGAGGACTCCCACTCTAGTGTTAACAGTGGTTGAAAGCAGTTTAATGTGGCTATGGCAAGAGAGAGCGGTATCTAACATGATACCCAGGTATTTGAAATTAGAGACGTGTTCAAGGGTGGTTCCTTGTTTGTTTTTAATTAGTAGGGCCAAATGGCTGTGTGGGCTTTGACGGTGCTCAAATAACATGGATTTTGTTTTTGAGTAGTTGATGATCAGACGGTGCTCATCAAACCATGATTCAAGCTCCCCAAAGAAACCCTGTAGGGCTTGTTGTAGGGCGCTAGGTTGCGAGTGTTTCCAGAATAGTACCGCGTCATCCGCATAGAGAATCAAATGGCCACTGCAAGCTTTGGGAAGGGAGTTTAAAAAGAGGGAAAAGAGAAGAGGGCCAAGGATAGACCCTTGGGGGACCCCAAGCCCACTGCTTTGCGAGAGGAGATGGTAGTATTTAACCTAACTTGCTGAGACCGGCCAGAGAGGTAGTCCTTGAACCAGGCCATTGTCTCGGGGACCACGTGTAGCTGTGGCATAACATGAAGCAACAGGTCGTGGCTAACCGTGTCGAAGGCTTTGGTAAGATCCACAAAGATTGCACCTGCAATGTCTCCTTGGTCAAGGGACTCATGTATGAATGATGTGAGCTCAGAAAGAGCCATGATGGTGCTATGGCCTGCCCAGAAACCATGCTGTGCATGGCTTAGGAGGTTGAATCTAGTTAGGTGTTCAGTGAACTGGTCAGAGACTATTTTTTACAGTGCTTTAGAGAGAGGAGGAAGTATAGAGATAGGTCTATAGTTGCTAGAGATCGTGGGGTCTCCACTCTTCAGGATGGGAGTGATTAAAGCACTCTTCCAGGCTGAGGGAAACTGACCAAGGCAGAGAGAGATATTGAGAATGTAAGTAAGGTGGGGAAGTATGACATCCAGAGTCAGCCGAAGAAGTTTAGGATCTAGTGAGTCATTGCTGTACCGGGAATTGGAAATTGCTTTGGAAATGTAATGTTTTGCTTCCAGATTGGAGATGATTCTCAGTCTGAAGGGTAGTGGACCTGGGCTAGAAGGAGTGATGGGGGGATGGCAGTTTTTATTATTCCCCATTGTTCTTCCACCCCTCCTTCCTGCCCATTTGCTAGTGCATTTCTTAGGCACTCACCCATTTTGGCAAAGTTAGCCCTCCTAAAGTCCAGTACTTTTGCCTTTGTATGACTTGACACTATTGCTGTGTTTATTGTGAACTATACTGTTCGATGGTCACTAGTTCCCAGATGGATACCCACTTCTACGTCTGTGATCCTCTCTTCATCTCCATTTGAGAGAATCAGGTCTAAGATTGCTCCTTCTTGAGTGGGCTCCAATACTAGTTGTCTAAGGCATGCCCCCCTGTAGGGCATCTAGAATAACTCCACTCTTCGAAGTGGCTGCTGCAACTACACTCCAGTTAACATCTGGCATATTCAGATCACCCATCAGCAATATCTCCCCTTTTTCTGCCATTCTAAGCATACTTTCTATCATTTCCTTGTCCATTTCCTCCCCCTG
This sequence comes from Neoceratodus forsteri, assembly GCA_016271365.2. Classification (NCBI taxonomy): domain Eukaryota; kingdom Metazoa; phylum Chordata; order Ceratodontiformes; family Ceratodontidae; genus Neoceratodus; species Neoceratodus forsteri. Next base: position 96,088,367 of record CM057449.1, on the reverse strand, counting down.
AGAAGGGGGTCTGTATACAACCCCTGTGCGGATTGTGGTGCCATTGCCTGTCTCCAAATTTACCCACAGTGCTTCTTCTCCTCCCTGTTTACCCTTTTGTTCTGTTGCTTTTATTCCTTCCCTTATGTAAAGAGCTACTCATCCTCCTCTTTTACCCTCCCTGACCCTCCTGTAGATAGTGTATCCTGGTATGTTTACGTCCCAGTCATGGTTTTGTGTGTACCATGTTTCTGTGACTGCCACGATATCCAGATGTTCCTCCTCCATCAAGGTCGCTAATTCAGGAAGCTTGTTACCCCAGACTACGGGCATTGGTACTCATTGCTCTCCATTTTTTGATGGCTTTACCTTCTGTTGCAGCATCCCCCACTGACCTTTCTACCTCATTCTTTTTCTCATTTAGTACCCTGTTTTGTAGGGAGAGGCTGGGATTTTCCTGCTGCTTATCAGTGCCTCCCCCTTTGACTAGTTTAAAAGCTTGCCAATGAAGCATTTAAACTAATTGCTCAAAAGACTTGTTCCCTTCCTGGACAGATGCAGACCATCCTGCCAGTATAGGCTGGTGTCCCTCAGGTGGAACCCCAGTCACCAATGAAAAAACCCTGTGCTCCACACCATTTTTTCAACCATTCATTAAACTGCATGGTGCTAATTACCCTTGCCTCCCCCATGCCATTGACAGGCAGCACCTCTGAGAAGGATACTGTGTGTGCTACTTGTCCTAGGCCCCTCCCCAACTCTGCAATGTCCTCCTGCACTGCTCTAATCTCATGATGAGCCAAGTCATTTCTCTCTAGGTGGACAATTACATCCAGCTCAGACTCCCTTGCAGCTGTTTTCGTGATCCTGAAGATGCGCTTCCTGTCCCTCCAAGCCATGGCACCAGGCAGGCACCTTACTTCAGTTTTCCCACCTCCCCCCAGTTCTATCCCCCTAATAATTGAGTCCCCCACCAGAAGCTGCTTCCTTTCCCTGTGGTGTCCTCTGCTTCCTTCCTGTGGGCCTCCCTTGTGACAGTTGTCATTAGTCTTCCCTGCGGGTGCATCCATGGGGGAGCTATGCTCCCCCAGAATGGTGTATGGATTGTGGAGTGGAACAATTGACTGGGTGTGCCACTATTCCACCATCCTCACCCTCCCTGAGCCCACTGTGGTCCAACTGCTGTGCTTTCTTCACAACCTCTGAGGTAGTGGTGGTGGCGCTGGTGTTCCCTGGAACGGGGAGGTTCCCTTCCTACTGTCCAGTGTGGCCTGGGGGAAGGTTTCCTTACTACTGTCCAGTGCGGCCTGAAGACGGGCAACTTCCTCCCTCAGTGCAGAGAATTGTCTGCAAATAGGGCAGCATCTCAGCCTCCAGGAAGACTCAGGAAGACTGCTTCCCCACAGCCATTACATTGCACTACTCCCCACATTTTTATCTACTTTTTTTTGTTTGTTTTTGTGTGTGTGTGTGTGTGTGTGCGTGTGTGTGTGTGTGCAGTGTTTGATTGGTTTGTTATATAGAAATATATATATTATACAATGTATGCTTATATTGTCAGTGCAGTGTGCTAGAGAGGATATGACAGTGATATGCACCTTGCACTCTTGAGAAATTATGTCAGAACCACAGGTATAAAGGAACTATTTCCAGGGTTGGGTGGGTGGGGTGAGGGTGGGAAGGGTTGGGCCTAAACTGTGCCCTCACAAAACAATCAGCTAAAAGATCTCACCCACCGCTGCAATGAGTGCCTTCCTGTCAGCAAGATACCCTACACAACAATTTGACAGAGAAAATACCCTGCTAATCAAACAGAGAAAGATCCTGACATCTAAGTCAGAAACGGGTAAACCTCTCCAGCCCCAAAACAGCCTGGTGGTTTGTTAGCCACAAAGGAAAATCAAATATGCACTTATTTCAGCCCTTCTGAAGATGCTGACAAGATAAGCAGTTTTGAAAACCCTCTTCCTGAATTAAAAACTAAAATAATTAAACACAAAGCAATACCAATGTAAAAGTAAGGAAAACTTCTCTCAGATGTAAGTAAGAGAGAGAGATAGATTAGTTACAGATATCTAGTCCAATATAGTATATCCCAAGCAGCTTCTCAGTTGTTTCAAAGCACACCCAGTACACAACTTGGAAGAAGATGGCCTTCACCTGGAAGATGGATGACATGCAGCATGGATTTGTCATGAGAAGGTCATAGCAAACAAACCTAATTACATGTTTTGACTTGGTCACTAGGGAACTAGACAGATACCACCCACTGGACCTCCTCTACTTTGATTTCTTTAAGGCCTTTAATTCAGTACTACACAACTGCCTGCTAAAAAAATTGGATGGCCTGGGTGCAGCCAAGTGCATTTTCAGTTGGGTGGGTAATTGGCTTAAGGACAGAAAACAGAGTAGTGGTCAACCAGGTGAGGTCTGATGAAGGCACAATCACTAGTGGTGTTCCCCAAGGTGCAGTGTTGGGGCCAGTCCTGTTTAATGCCTTTATCAGTGATACCAGTATAGATATTCTGGGCAAAACTGCCCTATTTGCAGATGATACCAAGCTAGGAGGAAAGTTTTGACAGGGAGGAGGTGGTTAAGGACCTACAAAAAGACCTAAAGAGACTGGAATGACAGTTCAGCATCTGGCAGGTGAAGTTCAATGCAAAAAGATGTAAGCTGATGCGTTTGAGTAAAGGAAACCCAAGGACAAAGTGCCACGTTAACAGAGTCCAGCTCAGTGCTATGCAGGATGAATGGGACCTACTGTATGTGTCATCATAAGCAGCACCCTTAAACAGACAAGCCAATGCAACAAAGCTTATAGTAAGGTCAATGAAATGCTGGGGTGCCTAGGGAGGGGATTCGACAGCAGCAGGAAGGAGGTAATATTGAGTCTCTACAAGTTCCTGGTAAGGCCCCATCTTGAGTACTGTGTCCAGATTTAGAGTGCACATCTAAAAAATGATATAAACATGTTGAAGACTGTTCAAAGAAGAGTTACCAAAGTGATCCAGGCTCTTCAAGAGAACTTGTGTGAGGAGCATTAGGAAGCATTGAATATGTTCTTGCTGGAGACAAGGTGGGAGAGGGGAGATATGATTGAAACATACAAGTTCCTGAGAGGAATAAATAAGGTGCCATCCTTGGACCTGTTCAACAGAGTCTTCAACTCTAACACTAGAGTGCATGAGTGGAAGTTGAGGTGGGGGAGCTTCAAGACGGAATTTAGGAAACACTATTTTACAGAAATAGTCCTGGATCCAAGGAATAAACTACCAGCTGAGGTAGTGGAAGCAAAGTCCATGACACCATTCAAGCTCTGGTGGGACAAACCTAGAGCATGATTAAAAGCAGCAGGAGGAGTTGCGGGCATTAGGCAGAAGGTGGGTTTGCTCCTGGGAGTTGAGATGGTCCAATGAACATGTGTGCAAACTAGATGGACCCTTGGTCTCCTTCTGCCATCTTTGTTCTGTGTTTCTATGTTTCTAACAACTTAGTAAACAGTACAAATGTGTCAAAGTCTCTTGGGGCTAACGGTGCCTCAGACAGGGGTCTACACACCTCCATGTCGAGAAGATCCTGCTTCTATGTTCCATGAGCCATTGCTTACAGGCATCATCTCATAGCCCTTTGGGCTATCAGCCCCTCAGATGGGGGTCTACACACCTCTATGGTGAGAAGAGCCTGCTGCCACACTCCACAAGTCATTGCTGGCAGGCATGGCCTGGACAGCATTCCAGGAACTCAAGGCTGCGTGGCTGTCTGTAACATTTCTAAGGATAATTGCCTTTTTCTTGGGACAGTTCTTATTGTTGTCCATGGAGAACTGCTCCTTGTTTGGTTCCACATCCTGCCAGGCATATTCAAATTCCTCCTGACTGGACTATGTCACTACCATCGGCCAGTTTATTTAACCTTTCCCCCCTCTAATCCAGTATTGCCTCTGATATCTTGACTGTTTTAATACTCTGTGCTGAATTTCTTCAGTTTAAAGTTTAATTGCATCTGTTTTCCATTTGCAGATTATATTGTAAAGCCACTAGAGGGCAACAAGATGTGTAGGTTGCAATCCTCTTCCCACTACTCTCCCCTAATACTTCCAGTCCTGTGTGATTCATACCTAAAGCAAATTATATTCATCCTAGCATTCAGTGGTGTGATCTGAATCTGCACATATGTAGAAATCCTCTACTATCCAACCCAGAATTATTTCCATCTGCCTCCTACTAACACCCTTCCTGGTTCTTACCCTTATCCCAGTCTCCCCCCCCCACCCCTATTGCCAGCTCTCTGTTTCCCTTCCAGATACTTCATTCATCTTGTCAATCACCTCCACTGCTCCTCTTGTAAACAGACCCCACTTTCCCTACTACCTTCATGCATCTCTGTTTTCCTTCCTAGTCACTTTGTCTATTTTGTTTCCTTATCTCCTTCTCTCCACCCGTCCCTCCCTCTTCCCCTCCCTCCCATATTTCCTACTCTAATTACTAAAGTTCAAAACTACACTTTTTAATCCTTGCCTTTCTCCTTTCATCAGGGAACATCCACCCCAACCATGGTCCTACTTCCTCTTCTACCCTGACTCCTTACCCAAATAACATGTCTCCAAACCCCACTTCCACTACAACCCTTCCTAATGGATTGAAGCTCCTCCACCTGATCATCTGCAGCCTGCTACCTAAAATCGACCTTCTACAAACTCATGATTTCACACACCCCTGACATCCTAATTATTACTGAGACATGGCTCAGAAAAAGCATCCCTGACAATGCCATTTCTATCTCTGGGTATTGCCTCTCCAGACAAGCTCGATCTGGTCATGGGGGGAGGAGTGGCCATGCATATCCTGTCCTCACTGCAGTTTACTACCACCCTAGCTACCTCCATCCCAGCTACCTATAAAGCCCTTGTCACCTTCATTATCCTTCCTTTCTTAATCCCAATCTTTGTGGCTGTCATCTATTACCACCCAAGCATTCAATCTTTGGTCATGACTGAACTTTTAGCCAATATCACCTCCATCTCGCAATCTGGTAAACTGTTCAGAATGGGTGATGTGAATTTAAATTGGTTGTCTCCCAAGTTAAACAAGCTATGCAATGACATCACTAGTCTAAACCTCACTCACCTTATACTTGAGCCCACACACCCTAATCCCAAAACACAAATCTGTACCCTGCTTGACTGGGTACTCAGAACCTACCTGCACCATATCATTAAATCTGGTCTCCTTCCTGATGCTCTTAGTGATCACAACCCCATTTTTATTGTACATAAGGTCCATCGCCCCCAAACCTCCCCTTAAAATGAAACAGCTCCAGTCTTTAAATCCTTAGACCTTACCCCACTCAGCTCTGCACTTGATTCAATTGACTGGGCCCCCCCCCCTCCACTGCCATTTCTGTCGTCCAAGCCCTTGACTATTTTAAGGATAAATTCATTGCTACCTGAAATGCCTTTGCTCCTTTCAGAAGGACCAGAGTCTGTGGGCTTCACCTCTCCTGGATCACCCCTGAACTTCTGGCCTGCTTCAGGGAGCATGATCGGGCCTGGAGAAAACATGAATCTACTAAACATCCCAAATTTCTACGGCAAGTACAGAATACTACTCAATTCATGTACTAAGGCTACTAGACTGGCTAAGACCGATTATTTCAACTCCTCATTCCTGTCTAACATTTACTCTCCATCTAAATTCTGGAGAGTAGTTCATGCCCTATTCTCTCCCCCTTCCCCCTCCAGTTCTCAAACTGAATAACTTCCTAGTTTCCAACCCTGGCTCTGTGGCCAATGAATTTAATGCCTACACACCTTGTGCACTACATCTCTTCTAAATTCCCTCCCCCCAAAGCTGCCTTCTAATTTCAGCCCCTCATCTCAGCCAGTGCCTACCCCTTCCCCCTTTTCCTTTTCTGCTATCTCCTCTGATGAAGTTCTTAGTGCCTTCTGATCCCTGAACCCATCTAAAGGCTCCTCCCCAGATGAGCTCAATCCTAAGCTCCTCTACAATACCTTTCTGCTCCTTCAATTGCTTATCCTATCTCTCTAATCCTTAACCTCTCTTTTGTTTCTGCCCACGTACTCTCATCTTAGAAACATGCTGTAGTCCTTCCTCTTCTCAAGGGTGGTGACACATCCACTCCTGGCAACTAATACCGCATTTTCCTCCTTCCTACCCTCACCAAACTTCAAGAACATTTAGTTCTATTTTAACTATGATACTTCCTCTCCAATTCCTCCTTCTTCACCCCATTCCAATCTGTTTTTTGGAACTACTCAACAACCACCCTCCTCCTCAGGCTTACGGACTCCATCCTTTCAGGGATGGACAATGGCCTGATCACCTTGGCCATCTTTGTAGACCAAGCCAAAACTTTTGACACTGTTTCCCATCCCCTGCTTCTTGATTCCCTCTCTTTTGCTGGCCTTGCTCCATCAGTCACCAACTTTTCAAAATCCTACCTCATTGGCAAGACCTAATTGGTGAGAATCTTTAAATCCATCTCCCTTCCACTCCCCATCAACACTGGTGTCTCTCAGGGCTCAGTGCTTGATCCCTTACTCTTCTCCATTTTCCTTAATGATCTTCCCACAGCCTGCTCATTTTCATCTATCCACATATATGCTGACAATACTATCTTATACAATTCTGGCAAAACCCTGCTGCTGTGGAAACCAGCTTACAGCATGACTTCAACCAAGTTCAGCTTTGGTTTGCTTCTCACCAGCTTTTTCTAAACACCAAGAAGACAGTATCAATGACCTTTGGCACCAGTCAGAGACTCTATAGGCTCCTGGTCCTATCCACCTTCTACACCCTTGATGGGACCATCCTGGAGGACACCTCCTCATTTGGATATCTGGGGGTTTGGCTGGACCAGCACCTCAACTTCTCTGTTCATATCAATGTTAGCCTGATGAAACTGTGCTCAAGTTTGGTGTCCTGTACAGGAATCATAATTGCATCCCGCTGACTGCAAGGTGTGAAATTGTCCAGAAGATGATACTCCTCATCTTTGACTATGATCACTTAGTCTATGGTGCTGCTCCCAAATCATCCCTGACCCAACTGGGCACTCTCTTAAACTCCTTCCACCGCTTTGCTCTCATCTCACCTTCCCACTTCCACCACTGTGAATGTTATCGCTCTCTAACCCTCCTTCCACTGTCTTACACTGTGCCAAACTAACCTCCAAATTCTGGTTTGGAGTGCTCTCCTCTTATCTCTCATTCTGTCTCTTTCCACTTCACCTCCCCCACCCACTCTCTCAGATCTAATGACTCCCACACTTGATAGTCCCCCACCACTCCACACTCATCGGTGGGACTGGTATTGCTCATCACTTCCCTCTAATCTGGAATTCCTTCCCCCCTGAAATATGACACTCCTCCTCCAACTACTCCCTTACCTTTGCCCTACACAGTACTTCTCCCTCAGCTGTTCCTGTTTTATCCCTCCTTAATACCTACCCCCAGTTTCTGCCTTCCTACCCTGACCCCCCAGGCAGGGTTCTCACATCCTGAAGGGGGAATCAGGATATGGCTACCCCTTCTCCTCATATTCAGTTCTTGCCTCTCTCCCTCTCTTCTCCATCTGCCCTTCTGGGCCACTCTTGTGCCAAACTTACCGTGTCCTTTTTACTCCAACAGCACTTCCATACCACCTTGATCCTGCTCCTATTACATTCATGCACTATAATGGTTCTGTTGCATTATTATTGTTTTGTATGTTTATATGTTCTTTTGTATGATTTTGGACATGTATTGTAATTTACCCAATGTTCCACTACTGTTTACTGTACAAACATAGAAACATAGGCTTTGATGGCAGATAAGGACCGCTTGGCCCACCAAGTCTGCCCATTTCTCTACCTACAAGATAAGCCGCAGATCCTAGTCAACCAACAGCCTACTACATCCTACCCCCAACTAGAATTGCCTTATATCTCTCTCATGTATTCTTAAATTCTCCTACAGTTTTAGACCCCACAACCTCATCAGGAAGGCTGTTCCATGCATCCGCTACCCTATCTGTGAAAAAATACTTTCTCATATTGCCCCTGAACCACCCCCCTCTATCTTTAAATTGTGTCCCCTTGTTCTTGCATGTCTCTTTTTCTGAAAGATGCTACCGTCTTGGACTTTGTTGATTCCACTTAGGTACTTAAACATTTCTATCATGTCCCCCCTCTCCCTCCTTTCCTCAAGGGTATACATATTAAGCTCTTTTAGTCTCTCCTCATAGGGCTTCTCTTGCAGACCCTGAACCATTCTAGTTGCCCTCCTCTGGACTGCCTCTATCCTGTCTATGTCCTTGCGGAGATGGGGTCTCCAGAACTGGATGCAATACTCCAGATGGGGTCTTACCAACTGTCTGAACAGAGGGATAACAACTTCCTGTTTTCTGATGGTGATGCCTCTCTCTCTCTATGCATCCCAGTATACCCCCAGCTCTCCGTACTGCCTTCTTAAATTGCTTGCTAACCTTAAGGCCATCTGTTATGATTACCCCCCCAGGTCCCTTTCCTTCTTTGTTTTTGTTACTGCACCCCCCCATTGTGTAATCTGCCCCTAAGTTTTTGTTTCCCAGGTGCATTATTTTGTACTTATTTGGATTGAATCCTAGCTGCCATACTTCCAATCATTCTTCCAACCTTGCCAAGTCCCTTCTCATCCTTTCCACACCTCCTTGTGTATCAACCCTGTTGCAGATATTTGTGTCATCTGCAAAGAGGCATACTTTTCCTTCCAGTCTCTTTGCAATGTCACTTGTAAAGATATTAAAAAGGACTGGACCCAGTACTGAATCCTGAGGTACCCCACTAGTAACCCCTCCTTCTTCAGAGTGGACTCCATTTACAATTACCTCCTGTGTCCTGTTGTCCAGCTAATGTTTTACCCAGGCTACTACCCTGGGACCCACTCCCAGGCTGGTAAATTTAACTATTAATCTTTTGTGTGGGACTGTGTCAAATGCCTTGCTAAAGTCTAAGTAGGCCATGTCCATAGCCCCTCCCTGGTCTACTACTTTGGTCACCCAGTCAAAGAAATCAATAAGATTTGTCTGACATGACCTTCCCGCTGTGAACCAATGCTGCCTTGGGTCCTGTGCCCCTCTGGCCTCTAGGTACTCAACAATTCTTTCCTTCAGAAGTAATTCCATCACTTTTCCTACCACAGAGGTCAAACTAACAGGTCTGTAGTTTCCTGCCTCTGTCTTGGTCCCACTTTTGTGAAGGGGAATCACATCTGTCTTCCTCCAGTCATCGGGTACCACACCATCCTCCCATGATTTGTTAAAAAGGGTAGCCAGTGGTTTCACTAGTTCCCTCCTTAATTATTTTAGAATTCTGGGGTGAATTCCATCAGGCCCCATTGCTTTGTTCACCTTCAGTTTTAGGAGTTCTTTCAGAATTCTTTCTTCTGTGAAAGGACTGGGATCGACCTCCTATCCAGAGTGCTTCTGTTAATTGGATTAGGCACCTCCCCCTCTTTTGTGAATATTGAGCAGAAATATTCGTTCAGTATCCCTACTTTTTCACTATCCCCCTCTGCCCACTCACCGTTCATTCTATTCAGCCTCATTATCTCTCCCTTTGTCTTTCTAGGCTCTCTGATGTACCTATAAAAGGTTTTATCCCCCTTCTTAACCAAGTTGGCTATCCTTTCCTCAGTTTGCACCTTTGCTATTCTGACTTCCCTCCCTGCTTCCTTCTACCTTAACTGGTACAGCTTTCTGTCCTGCTGCTTCTGTGTTTCCTTATACTTCCTGAATGCTGTCTTTTTCCCCCTGACTTTCCCCACCATGTCTTTTGAGAAACCATAGTGGCTTTTTCTTTCATTTTGATTTATTTATTTGCTTCACACAAAGACCTGTTCCTCTGTGATGGCAGTTTTGATGATTCTCCATTACATAGATACATAGACAGAGTCGACAGATAAGGGCCTATGGCCCACCCAGTCTGCCCATTTGAGCATGTAAGTTCAGTTTATGTTTTCCTAGAAGTCTGTTGCCCCTTACCATTGACCTCCAGAATTCCTTTATGTCTATCCCATGCATTCTTAAATCCCATGATTGTTTCAGCCCCCACCACTTCCTCTGGCAGGGTGTTCCACTAGTCCACCACCCGTTCTGTGAAGAACTTCTTCCTCATGTTTCCTCTGAATCGTCCTCCCTCCAACTTCATCCCATGCCCTCTAGTCCTGGAACATCTTATTCGCTTAAAAATAGTGTATTCCTGCACCCTGTTCCTCCCTGTGAGATACTTGTATGTCTCTATCATATCCTTTCTGTCCCCCCTCTCCTCCAGGGACTACATGCTCAGTTCCTTCAACCTGTCTTCCTAGAACTTGTGATGCAATCCATGCACCATCTTTGTTGCCCTCCTCTGAACCTCCTCTACCCTGTCTATGTCCTTACGTAGGTATGGTCTCCAGAACTGTATACTGTACTTAGGTGGGGCCTCACTATTGTGTTGTATAGTGGAATTATGACTTCCCTTTTCCTGCTGGTGATGCCCCTGCCTATACATCCCAGCAACCTATTTGCTTTAACTGCTGCCTTGTCACACTGTTTCCCTACCTTGAGGTCATCAGAGATGATAACCCCAAGATCCCTTTCCTGATTGGTGCATGCTATATCCTCACCCGCTAACTGATATATTGTGCCAGGGTTTTTGTGCTCCATTTGCATTATCTTGCACTTCTTTGCATTGAATTTCAACTGCCAAACCCCTGACCATTCTTCAAGTTTCTGCAGGTCCCTTCTCATTCTGTCTATACCCTCTGGTGTGTCTACTCTGTTACAGAGCTTTGTGTCATCAGCGAACAGTGAAATTCTGCCTTCTAGGTCCTGTGCAATGTCACTGATGAAGATGTTGAATAGGACCGGTCCCAACACTGATCCCTGTGGTACTTCATTGGACACTTTTCCCTCTGTTGAGTGACAGCCATTTACCACCACCCTCTGTGTCCTGCCACCCAACCAGTTACCTACCCACCACACTACTGTCCTGCCCACACCCATATTCCCCAGTTTGTGTAATAGTCTTCTATGTGGCACAGTGTCAAAGACCTTGCTGAAGTCCAGATAGGCTATGTCCACTGCCCTCCCTTGATCCACCTCCCTAGTCACCCAGTCAAAAAATTCAACTAGGTTGGTCTGACATGACCTCCCCCTGGTGAAACCATGCTGCCTTGGGTCCTGTAGTCCATTGACAACCAGATGTTCCACCAATCTCTCCTTCAGTAGTGCTTCCATGATCTTCCCCACTACTGAGGTGAGACTGACTGGTGTGTAGTTCCTTGCTGCCTCTTTGTTCCCACTTTTGTATAAGGGGACTACATCTGCTGTCCTCCAGTCTTTGGGTACCTCCCCTGTTTCCAGTGATCAGCTAAACAGGATAACCAGAGGTTCAACCACCACCTCTCTTAGTTCTTTAAGGACCCTGGGGTGCACCCCATCTGGCCCCATTGCTTTATAAACTCATATTACTTCCAGTTCCTTCAGAACCCTTTCTTATGTAAAGGGACTTGTGTCCATTTCTGCACCATTCTCACCCCTTGTACTCCCTTCAGACCCATTACCCTCCTCTTCCTCAGTAAAGACTGAGCAGAAATAGCTGTTCAATATGTCAGCTTTACTGTTGTCATCCTCCACGCGGCCTCCATCCTCCACCTTCAGTCTCACTATCCCTCCCTTTGTCTTTCTTTTTTCACTTATGTACCTGTAAAAGGTTTTGTCCCCTCTACCCACTGATTTTGCAATGTGTTCTTCTGTCTGAGCTTTGGCTTCCCTTACTGACCTCCCTGCCTCCCTTTGCTTCTCCTGGTACTTTTCCCTATCCCCTTCTGTCTGTGTTTTTTGTATTGCCTGAATGCAATATTTTTGGCTTTCACTTTCTTTGCTACCTCTTTGGAAAACCATAATGGTCTCCTCTTCCTTTTCCTCTTGCTAACCTGCTTAATGCATAATTCCTTTGTTCTTGTAATCCCCATTTTAAATACTGCCCACTGTTCCTCAACCCCTGATTCCTGTCCCATTCCCCTTAATGCCTCTTTCAAGTATCTCCCCATTTTCCCAAAGTCGGCCCCCCAAATCCAGGATACGTGTTTTTGTGTGGTTTGGTTCTGCTCTTTCTGTGATTTCAAACCACAATGACTGGTGGTCACTGTTCCCCAGGTGCTCCCCCACTGTTACCCCCATCACACTGTCCCTGTTCGTGAGCACAAGGTCCAGTATTGCCTTCTGCCGAGTTGGTTCCATGACCAGTTGCTTGAGGAAGGCACCCTGAAGGGAGTCCAGGATAAATCTGCTCCTAGTTGATGCTGCTGCTGGGATGCTCCAGTCCACGTCTGGAATATGGAAGTCTACAACCAGTACTACCTCACCCTTGTCTGCCATCCTTTGGATGGCTAGCACCAGCTCCCTATCTGTTTCTTCCTCCGGGGCTGGTGGTCTATAGACCACACCTGTGCGGATGGTTGTCCCCATTTTCCTTTCCAGCTTAACCCACAGTATATCTCCCCCATTTTGTTCCTCCTGGATCTCTGTGGCTCTTATGTCATTTGTCACATACAGTGCCACTCCTCCTCCCCTCCTGCCTGCTCTGTTTCTTCTGAATATGTTGTAGCCAGGTATGGCCATCTCCCAGGTGTGGTTATCATTACACCAAGTTTCAGTTATGGCCACAATGACCAGGTCTGACTGCACTATGACAGCCTCCGGATCTTCCATCTTGTTGCTAAGGCTCCTGGCATTTGCACACATGGCTTTCCATGATTTGACCTCCCTAGACTGTTTCGCTGTTCTACTTCAGCCCCTTCCTTGGTTGTCCTTTATCCCTGGTTCTCCTTGCTGTCTGCCCTTCTGCTGAATTATGCCCCTTTTCTGCCTAGCCACCTCTTGGGCACTAATCTCCATCTTTTGCACACTGCTTTGCAGAGATAGCCACTCCTCTGCTTCACTGGTTCCATTGCTTGCTGTGGGGGGTGAGCAAGAAGGTACCCTCCTTGCTGGCCTGCCACCCCCCTTTGCTAGTTTAAATGCCTGTCAGTGTAGCATTTAAGCTTATCGGTGAGTGCTTGGATTCTCCTCCAGGATGGATGCAGGCCATCAGGCTTGAACAAACCTCCATCCCTCCAGGTGGGTCCCCAGTCACCAATGAATCCAAACCCTTCCTCACAGCACCAGTTCTTCAACCATGAGTTAATGTTCCTGGTGCATGCACTCCTATGCTCTCCCTTGCCTCTCGCAGGTAGTACTTCTGAAAGTGATAGAAGTAGCTACTTGCATGAGACCCTCCCAATTTCCTAAACTCTTCCTGATCTTCCTTGGCTCCTCATTTGCCAGGTCATTAGTACCTAGGTGGATAATGACATCCAGCTCACCTCCTGTCTTGCCTTCCCAGTGATCCCCAGGATCTTCCTTCCATCCCTCCATGCCGTGGCACCTAGTAGGCACTTCACCTCCCTGTCCTCCCCCTCCTGTGTTCCTAGCTGGATCCCTCTTATGATGGAGTCCCCCACCAGGATTCGCTTCCTCCTCCTCTGGGGTCCACTGCTTTCCCCGTTGAGGTCACCTCCTTGGCTAACCTCCACATTCTTTCCTTCCACTTCTCTAGGTACCGCTATTTGGTTGTCCTCATTTGCCAGTGTGGCATATGAGTTCTTGAGTGGAATAGGATCTGGGATGTGCCTCTGCCTGACCTCTCTAACCCTCCCTGAGCCCACTGTCATCCAAGTGATCCTCGTTCTCTGCATCCTTTGAGGCAGTTGCATTGGACTGGGTGATCTCTGGATAGGGGTAATGGTACTCCTGACCCAGTTTACTTTTGCTCTGACTCTGGCTACCTCATCTTGCAGTCCAGAGAAATGCATGCAGATAGGGCAGCACCTCAGTGTCCAGAAGGTCTGCCTGAATATGGCTGCCCCACAGCCACTGCATTGCACCACTCCCCACATTATACTGCAATTATACTGCTATTCTACTACTTGTCTGCTACTGAAGCTCTCCTAGTACCCTTTTTATTAATTTACTGTCCTAAAAATCCTGCCACTGATCCTCAGATAATTTTCTTTAAAAAAAAAACAATAAATAAATAAATGAGTCAAAACACTTGTGCTGAGGGTGGGCTTCTTCCCCCTTATGCCCCTCCTACTTCACACCCCTTACTATACTCTGTGTTTAGCTCCTGTCAATCAGATTTAACAGGGCATATAAATAAGAGTTGGGGGAAGGGGAGGGAGGAGGGGTGAAAATTTGCAGCAATTAAAGACAGCACAGAATTACACCACCACTATGTTTTAAATTTTCAACAGCCCAAAAACAATTCTAAGTAAAGACAACAAAGAATGTACAGTGTCACTAAAAGCCCACAATCTAAGTTTAAAAGAAAAATAGCAATTACCAATTACTGTAAAGCACTGAATTGAACTGTTTCCTTCCTTCCCCTTCTGGCTTCTTGTGAGAAAATAAAACTCACTTGCTACCTCAACTCTGACAAAGTCCCACCTCCATTTATCACATAGCTGAGGTCAGAGGCCAGACAATTAACACTCCTCATGCAACCACAGGGCAGTCAGACAAGCCAAGATAAAATTTGCAGCGATTAAAGACAGCACTGAATTACACCACCACTACGTTTTAAATTTTCCATTGTTGCTCCACCCTTCTTTCTAGCCTGTTTGCTAGTGCTTTTCTGAGGCACTTTCCCATCTTGGCAAATTCAGCCCTCCTGAAGTCCAGTACTCTCACTTTTGTATTGCTTGACTCTGTAGCTGAGTTTAATGTGAACCACATTGTTTGATGGTCATTTGTTTCCAGATGGCAACCCACTTCTAGGTCTGAGATCCTCTCACTGTCCCCATTTGATAGTACAAGGTCTAAGACTGCTGCCTTATGAGTTGGTTCTGAAACTAGCTGTCTGAGGCATGCCACCTGCAGGGCATTGAGAATGGCCCTGCTCTTGGATGTGGCTGCAGCAAATGTGCTCCAGTTAACATTTGGCATATTCAGGTATCACATCAACAATATCTCCCCTTTCTCTGCCATCCTAAGAATGACTTCTGTGATATACAATATCTTGTGTTCCAACTGTTACGTAATCTTAGAATGTTGTATTGTTTGTACTACCCTCATACTAGTGTAACTGGTAATCCTTCACATCCCTATGTAACCCCTTCTCCCCAGGATGCACCGTGAGATGAGTAACTTGTTGTTCGGTTTGCCCTCCTGGTGAAACATTTCAATAAATAAAACACAAGTAAAACATTTAAAAAAGAATGTTAAAACTAAAATTCACAAGTAACGATGAATAGTTAGCTATTTAGAAACATTTGATATGACAGCACCAATCAAGACATTCTGGATATGCAGGATGTACAGAAATAGATTATTCTGTGGTTAATGAAAGATCCCTGGTGACTGTCATTTTCTGGCATTGCAACTCTGCTCAGGAAAGGGAACACTTTACATTAATGCCATTGTAAATGTGCTAATACCAAGCTTGTCCCTCTGATATCCCTTTTACTGTTCAGAGGGAAACATTCCACTTAAAAGAGAGCCCCTGACTCATTTTCCTGTCAGATCTATTCAATGGAATAACCAGAATTCCTCCTTCTTTGTGCCCTGGTCGTTTTCTCCCACTTTATGTCTTTTAAAGTGGCCCTGCCATCTGGACTTCAATATACATTAGCCAGTCAGGCTAGTCAATGTTGCTGGGTGGGATTCTTCTATAACCTGCTTTCAAGACAGAACTATTGTAAATATGTAAGCTGCTAGGCAGGGTGTTATGTCACACATTTAGCATACCACTTTCACATAGAAAACTTTCATATTAGTAAAAAGAAAATGGCAAATACTTCAGAAATAAAATTGTTACAACTAAGTACTTCTTAAAAATTGTAAAATGTTCCTGTTTGCTATTTAAGCAATCATAAATAACAGGGTGTGGTAGATTGTGAGATTTCATCATGCCTTGGGCACATTGTGAAGCACGAGACAATGCCGAGGGCCTTCAGCCACCCAAGAAGTGATAACATTACATCATATACCACACTCTTGAGCATATTATTGCACTCTTCCTTTTACTGATCCCTCACCAGGCTGGTCCCTTTCACTTTGCCCCCCCCCACCAGCCCAACTCACCTGGCTTCTCCCTGGACTTACATCGACTGATAGCCCAAGGAGTTCTCTTCTATCTGATGGTCAATGATCTGATTTGGTCAGTGTCTGGGTCACTGTTGCTGGTCTGTAAGGGGTCGCTGCTAATCCTGCCAGCCAAGATGATTTCAAAATCTTCTGTCCATCATGAGGTACGCATGTGCAAAGACATTAAGGGTGATGCAGTGCATGTTTCTGCATCTAGGAATCCCACATCTACTCCTCCTTTGGAAAATAGGTAGAAAATTTCCCAGACTCTGATTGACTAAACCCCATGCCAAGGGATACAATTTTCTGCCAACAGAGACTGGGAAATGAGTGCCACTGCAGCCTTCCTTTTTCCCAACTGTATCACTGTGCTAAATAAAGATTTTTAAAACAAAATTGCTGCCATGTGTTGTCCCTGCTTAGTGACTCACTCTTCCTTTCCTCCATTGGGCAGTCTCCCACGCCATCCACTGTAGCCACACTAACCATTGTTTTATTTTACAAAACGTGTCCTTAATGGCTTTCTCTTACTTCCACATGACAGTACCGTCATCAAATTACTGACTGTGCTGCTGCTGACCACTGTCACCAACTAGGATCAATGTTTTCAGTGCTGGAGACACGCTGCCTTTAAAAGCCACTTCCAGCATGCTTTCTGATCGAAAGAACAAATATCAGATAGTCACCATTGTTTGTTCTTCCTGATTGCTGCTTCAGTTCAGACCATGCTTTCGACACATATGCACATACATACAGCCATTTACAACCCCCCCCCACTGATCCATAGGTATCAGGTGGTCCTGGCTTTGGCATCCTCCTCGATAACAGCACATCTGACTGTTGTGGTGCAACTGCCCACACTCGATTACGACCACAACTAACTGTGGCTTAAAATGTATTAAAAACATACTGCTATTCCAGGGTGGGGTTGGGGAGTTTGACAGGACACAAGAGCTTATTTGTTATTAACAGACAGGGGAGCAATAGTGAAAGTACAAAATAAAACACAGTGGGCTTGACTTCCAAAGCTCCAAGACTGCTGTAAGCCCCAGTGATCATTTGGCGCATGTGGCTTCTGATATTTTCCCGGCTGGCGATCAGGATTTTCAATTCCTCAAGCCAAATGCCAGAAGTTAGACCAGCTTTTCCCTAGTCTAACTTGCAGCATTTGGGGGATCATTTCTATTGGGTTGTGCCAAATATTTGGTGTAAGCTACCTTAAACTGAGGAAACTGTCACAAGTTGGCATGACAATAGAAAATTGGATGCAGCTGCGGCAAAGGAGTTTGGTACAGCTGTGCCAGAAAATGGCTTTGACATAGGATTAATGCAAGCCCTGCCTCAGCTGCTGAAAATCAAGCCAAGTCTATCAAAACTGCAGTGCCCTCTACTGGCAAATGTGCCAGTAAAGGGACTACTTTACAAATAAGTCCTTTATTGCTCTTCATTTTTACTCATTTAAGGGGCTTCTTTATTTGTAAATCATTCTTTTTTAAATCTCACTAATTATCTATTTTCTAAGCACAATACTTTCCTGCAGGCCAGGTGATATTTGGCTATACGGGCCTTCCAGGGTCTATAAAGCCCACTGCCTGCAGTGGGGAGGCTCTTTACACCCATGAGCAAACTGGTATTCCCCAATACTGCCCATCCTGATGGGTATTATTGCTAACTTTTCCTGTTGGTGGCAGCTCCCAGGTCCTGCCCTCAGTCAGCAATAAGGGCCTGCAAACACTAAGCACTGCTTTCCCCCTTCTCCAGAGGAGAGCAATCATTTCAATAATCAGACTTCCTTCCCCTGGCTGATCCTCCAATGCTCTGGCTTTACTCCTGATCCTGGGTCTTTGGCACTGCAAGGGGAACGGCTACCACTGCGCTGGCAGGAAGACTCTGGAGTACTGTATATTAATGTACAGTAATAATAACACTGGCCCTAAAGTGCTAGGAATTGGCTGATCTTGGTAATCAGTTTTGGTCCTTGATGGTATACTGAGATATTGTGCCCAATTCACAAAGCCCCTAGAATGACAGGAGGTGCCTGCACCAAACATGAGTGACCCAAGAGGCACCTTGCACCAAAAGATGCTCCAAGAGCTATTCAGAAAGGCAGCTTGCATCAAACACAGGCTGCATGCACCAAAGGGTGCATGTGCCACAAAATGGGCTGTGTCATGGTGCTAGGAGGCTTGCAGCAGATGCAGGCTGCCATACCCCCTGTTTCGATATTCACAAGACCCTCCCAGAGGGCACCATTCTATGTACCCTTACACCAGCCGGGACTGGTCTAAGGGTACTTAGACGTGTCCTCTGGGAGGGTTTGATATTTGCAGCAATGTGCTGCTGCACCCCCCCGCCCTAATCCCAGGTAATACAAAAAAACTCTGGTGGTCTAGTGGACCCTTGATCAGTCAAGTTCACATATATTAAATGAATAAAAAAAAAACATCTCTGGTGGCCCAGCAGGCCCTCACAGCCCTGATCCCTGTTAATACATAACAATTGCTGGTGGTCCAGTGGACCCCCGATCAGCCCTAATCCCAAGTATTAAATAAAACAAAACATTCCTGGTGGTCCAGTGGCCCCTTCAAGCCCCAGTCCCTAATTCTGTACACATCTATCCTGGTGGTCTACTGGATCACCACCCACCACCCCACAGGCAGTGCTATGACAACCTGCTCTCCCCTCATCCAATCCCAGAGTCAGCACCCAGCACAGCCCTACACTCACCACCATGGCTAGGTAATGACTGAGCTGTCAGTGAGCTACTGTATACAGTAGGCATGATGCATACTGTATACAGTAGCTCATTGACAACTCAGTCAGTGCCCAGCAGTGGTGGTAAGTGGAGGACTATGCCATGCAATGACTCTGGGATTGGATGGTGGGGAGAAGGGGGGTGGGGCACTGCCTGCTGAGTGGGGGTTCACTAGACCACCAGGTTGGATGTGTATGGAAATGGGCATCAGAGATGGAGGGGTGACAGCCACCATGAACTACTGTCCATGGTGCTACTGCTGCATGGCTGACCCATGGCTTGTGGCACACCTTCAAGATGCTCTGTCTGTTTGGTACAGTGCAAGGGTTGCCACAAACCATGGGACTTTTCTGCCAGGACCATACATGTTTGTGAATTGTGTGCATGGTCCCTGGCACACCAGCGGTCAGCACATGCTGCATTCAGTACAGCTTGCTCAACCTTTGTGAATCAGGGCCCATTATCTCAGCATCGTCTCAGGTCAAAGACTATTCCATCCAACCAACTTGCAAGATTTCTTCTCTCCTAGTTTGTATTTTAGTTACTAACATACTAAAATGCCAGCAGAATAGGCCTAATGGTCTTTCATGTCTGCACGTTTGGTCAGCCCTCACCCTGGGAGCTGACCTTGCTGCCCCCCTCGCCCTCTCTGGCATCTCCCTTCTCAGTCCCAGATATTCTCGCTGCACTCGATTTAGCTTCCAGAACTCTTCACCTTTATCTGTCCCTCCCCCTTTTGAACCCCTCCACCATCTCTGCCTCCACCAGCCCCCTGGGAAGTGCATTCCATGGCCCCAGCACCCTCTCAGTGAAGTAGCCCCTCCTCCTTTCTCCCCTGAATCTCCCCCCTCCAGCTTCCACCCATGCCCTTTAGTTGCCTCCCCTTTCTTCGAAGCACCCTGACTGTTCCTCCCCTATTTAACCCCTTCCTGTACCTGAAGACCTCTATCATGTCCCCCTGGTTCCTTCTCTCTTCCAGTGCGTACATATTTAGCTATTTGAGCCTCTCCCCATAGGCCCTGTTCCCCCAGCCCCAAATCATTTTGGTTGTCCTCCTCTGGACCCACTCCAAGAGTTCAATGTCCCTCTTTAAGTGTGGCCTCCAAAACTGCACACAGTACTCGAGGTGCGGCCTCACCAAGCAGTTATACAGAGGGAGTATCACTTCCTTTCTTCTGGAGATGATCCCCCTAGTGATACATCCCAGCATCCTGTTGGCCTTAGCCGCTACCCTCCTACAGGTCTCCAAGTTGTTCATCTTGACATCCACCACCCCCCCAGATCTCTCTCAGCCAACGAGACTTGTAGGATTCCCACCCCCCAGGATGTACACTTGGCCCAGGTTTCTGGCCCCCAGGTGCAGTACCTTGCATTTTCCTGCATTGAACCCCAGCTTCCACTTTCTAGACCACCTTTCTACAACCTCCAGGTCCCCCGGTAGAACCACCCTTCCCTCCTCCCCATTCACAACCTCCCTCAGTTTTGACTCATCTGCCAAAAGACTCGTCTCACTCCTGATACTCATTCTTATGTCAGAGACGTAGGCATTGAACAGGAGTGGTCCAAGTATCAATGCCTGTGGGACACCTCTAATGACCCTCCTTGGGGATGAGACTAGCCTGCCAATCCGGTCCTGGAGCCAATTGCCTATCCATCTGATCCTCCGGTTCCCTACCCACATTTCTCCCAGCTTATCCAACAGGCCCCGGTGAGGAACAGGGTCAAATGCCTTGCTGAAGTCAAGAAAGAGGACGTCCACCAGTCTACCCAGGTCCAAGGCACTCATCACCAAGTCATATAACTCCACAAGGTTTGTCTGATACAATTTCCCTGGGATGAATCCATGCTGTCTATTGTCCTGGCACCCTGACTTTTCCAGGTTCCCCCAATGCCCTCCATCACCTTACCCACCACTGATGTCAGGCTGATGGGCCTGTAGTTCCCTGCCACCTCCCTTGATCCCCCCTTGTGGATAGGCACTATATGCACCACCTTCCAGTCCTGGGTCACCCACCAGTGTCCTCAGAGAGATGCTGAAAAGCTCCACCAGGGGTTTCGCCAGGGCATCGGCCAGTTCCTTCAGCACTCTGGGATGTAGTTTATCCAGCCCCGGTGCTTTCTCCATCTTAAGGAACCTGAGGGCTTCCCTCACTCTCTCTGCCATGATTTCTACCTCTGCTACCTCATCCCCCTTCTTAGTCTTCCCCTCCCCTCCTGCCAGTGATGCCCCCCTCTTCCCAGATCTGACAATCGGTAAGGGTCCCCTCCTCCTCAGTTTCACCATCTCCTACCATGTATGATGCAGCCCCCTCCATTTTTCTTGGTGAAAACGGAGATGAAGTACTCATTTAGTACCTCAGCCTGCTCCCCCGAGTCTTGTGCCCATCCCTCCCCTGTTTTAATCCTGCTAATTTGCCCCATCACACTTAGTTTTTCCCCAGTGTATCAAAAGAACCCCTTGTCCCGCTCCTACTTTCCCTGGCCAGGTTCTGCTCCTTCCTTGCCTTAGCTGCCCTCACTACCCTAGTGGCCCTTCTGGCCATCAGCTCATACTCCCCTTGATCCCTTTCACTCCTAGAGCACTTGAATTGCTTATAGGCCAACTTCTTTCCTCTCACCACCTCCTAAACCTCCCTGGTCCACCAGCAGGGCTTTTGGGCCCTACCATATTTTCGTCTTACTCTTGCACGGGTGCTGGTATCATCCTGCACCCCTCTCCTGATTATTTCAAACCCACTGTCAGCATCCATGTCTGTCCCAATCCCATCCAAATGCTCCTTAAGGATCCTTCCCATTTCCTTGAAATCTGCCCCCCTGAAGTCAGTTATCTCCACCTTTGTGCAGCCTTCTACCCCTCCTAGGTCCAAGCAGAACCAGACCTTGGCATGGTCGCTCCTCACCAATGAGTCCCTTTCCTCCAGGCCCCCAGTCTGGTCATGGTCTGCCAGGACCATATACAGTACCCATGCCTCCCTGGTCAGTTCCCCCACCTGCTGAGTTAGGAACGTGTCCTGAAAGACATCCAACAACCTTTGTTCCCTGACCACCGAGGATGTCATAGTCTCCTAGTCTATTCCTGGCATGTTTAGGTCCCCCAACACCATCACCCTTCACCTGCCCAATCTGCAGTGTCTCCCAACATCTGCCACCAGACTGTCCTCCTGCTCCTCTGCCAGTGCAGGGGCTCTATACACCACTCCTATTTTTACTCTCTTGCCCCCACTTGTTATCAAGGTGACCCAAATCACCTCCACAGTTCCCTCCACCTCCTCTACTCCTCCTATGCCAGTGCAATTTTTGACTATTATTGTTATCCCTCCTCCCCTTCCCTCCCCCCATCCTTCCTGAACATGGTGTAACCTTCCAGGTTCAGGTCCCAGTTGTGCCCTGTGGTGGCCCAGGTCTCAGTGACTGCTGCCACATCCACCTCTCCCTCAGTTAGCATCACCTGGAGCTCAGGCATTTTATTGCCCAAGCTCCTGGCATTTAGCAGTACCAATTTCCACCCTTTCCCTATACTTCCTTTTCCCCTGCTCATGTTCCCATGGGGATTCTGTCTTCCCCTGGTCTGCACCTTACCAGTCAGCCTTTTCCCACATTCCACCAGCTCCCCAGTGGGGGAGGAGGCAGATTCCCTCCTTAATGGGACACCCTCAACAGCCTTTTCTCCCATCCCTCCCCCTTCACAAGTTTAAATCCCACCTTTCACCAATGAACCCCTCTATTTTCAACTTATGGATTTCCCTCCCCTCCAAATTGAGATGGAGCCTATCTCTAGCATGCAGCCCCTTATCCTGCCAGGTCTCCCCCTAGTCCCCCATCAACCCATATCCTCTGGCCCCATGCCACTCCCCAAGCCACTGGTTTATGTCCCTAATCTTCCTTTTGTGTTCCCCACTAGCCCTTGGCACTGGCAGGATTTCCGAGAATTAAATCACGCATCGAATATCATGACAGACCCTGGCAAGCTCCCCGAACCTTGCCTGCATCTCTAACTCGCTATTTCCTTCAATGTCATTGGTACCCAGGTGGACCAATATGTCCTGGGAACCCCCACAATAGTTTGCCAGCTGATATACCTCATGTTTGGCTCTGTGCCCCGTTAGTCCAGCGAAGCATTTTGTTCTAACTGGGCAGGCTTCCCCCTCCCTATCCCATTTGATACCCCTGATCGTGGAATCCTCCAATAGGAGCACTCTGACTGCTCCTTTTCCTCCATTCCCCCCCCTCCATGTCTATCATCCTTTCTACTGGTCCCTCCCCTCAGCCAGCTCCTTGCTCCTCCCCCTATCTGGGTGCCACCTGCTGCCCCCACCTTATTTTCCCTGGCCACCCACTCCCCTCTGATCCTATGCCTCTTTTTCTCCAGAGTATCCTTCTGCACCCCCTTTCCTCCCTCTACCCCTTCCTCCTCCTGCTCTTATCCCCTGCCCCCCCATGTTCCTGCATTTCAAGTTCTCCTCATTCTTCCTACTATCCTTCTGTACCCTGCTACCCCCCCATCACTGTTCATGGCTGGTCCTTCCCCACCATCTGATAAACCAGCCTGGCACGTCCTCTCTTCCTTTCCATCTCCATTCAGCCCCTCCTTGCCGGTCGTGCTCCCCTGGCCTAAACCATCAGCTCCCTTTACTGTATCCTCCTTGTACTTTTGGTCCTTCTCCTTGCCCTTTCCTCCCATCTGGTCTTTTTCCTTGCGCTTTCCTTCCTCTACCCCCTCCTCCTCCTCCTCCTCCTGCTCTGATCCCCTGCTCCCCCCATTTTCCCACATTCCAAGTTCCCACCTGTTCTTCCTGCCATCCAGCCCCCTCCTCCTACCCCCCTCTCTTTCCATCTCTAACAGCCCCTGTCATGGCTACATCACCCTCCTGATCCTCAAGCAGAAGAAGAGAACTGAAGTGGTTACTGAGATTAAATTCTGATCCACCTCCCCACCTTGCTTCCTTCTGTCCAGCCCCAGCCATCTGCCTGCTTCCCTGAGAATTTCCTCCCTTTGGCCCCCCCTCTGTGAGGGTTCCCAGATACCTGCCTGCTCTCTTGGTAGTGTCCTCCTTTTGGGCCCCCTCTGTCAGGGTCCCTATGTGACACCAGAGTACTCTCCTGCACTCCATTCCCTATGCCTCCACCCCTTGTACTTGTTGCAACCCTGTGGGAGAGGCCCTGCCCTATTAACCAACCATACCTCCCCTTCCCCCCAGTTGTCTCCTAATCCATTCAACCTCCTTCTGAAGCTATGCCAGCTGGTAGCAAACTGGGCAACCACTGAATTTCCAATCCCAGTCCAGTATCATGGCCACCCCACACCCTGTGAACCCCACCACCCTCCCAAAGATGCCAGCCCTGACAACTTGTGGTCCCATCCCCCTCCCAGTATGTTTCCTTAGGTGAGCCACCAGGTTCCCCACTAGTCCAAGACACACCCTTCCCCACTAATCGGGTCACCCACTAATCCTAGATACAGTCCCACAGTAAATAAGTACCCCTGTTACTAGGTGTAGTACGACACAGTAAGCTTATAAGGGAAGTGCACAACTCCCTAAACTCCTCTCTCCCAGCCTTTAAATCCCACTCCCAGTAGCTAGAACTACATGAGCGGCACCTGAAACCTTTTCCTCCAGTTGCAGGGCAGGTGTTCCTATAAATGAGCTGAGCTCAGGGAGGGAGGGTGGGTGAGGGTGGGATTAGGCCTACACCTGACTCTCACAAGAGTGTATCAGCCTTGGTAACACAATTCCAGCTCTCCCCAGTTTAAACTCAGAAAACACAATTAACTGAGCAGCAGCTATAATCTCCACAGAATATTATGGTAGGATAGACTGCTCCTCCCCCCTCTGCAAACTGAATCACACTCTCAGAGCTCCCCCTAGTTTAAACTCAGAAAACACAATTGCCCGAGCAGCAACTATAATTCCCACAAAATCTTCTGGTAGTGTAGACTGCTCCTCCCCCCTCTGTAAACTGAATCACACACTCCTAGCTCCCCCCGGTTTAAACTCTACTAGTATGTTAAGGTGACACACTGTACAACATCAAGTGGAGTGCCATTTCAAGTCCTGAAAACTGCTGTGTTGGAAAAATGCTACTCTCTGCTTTGAGCCAATGGTTGATACAATCTTTCTGCCTTTTTATTTCATTTCATTTAATTTATTTGGTAACCGGGTAAGCATACTGGAACATAAGTTCCTTTAAAGAAGTGACTTGGGGTCAATATCCAAAGAATATAGACATAAAATATACAATAAGCATACCACATGCAAATAGTAGTAAAATAAAAATAAGATAAAATAAAAACAGCTATGTACACATCAAGCTTTTGTGTCCAACAGCCATGGATCAAGTAAGATCGGTACAGTATGTATAGCCTAAAGGTTAGAGTAATGAACTGTGAATGAGCTTGGTACTTCCAGCAGACCTGGGTTAGATTTCCACAACATCCACTTGCATACTGTGTAACTCTGAGCAAGTCACTTAACCACCCCAGTGCTCCCAGATTGCCCCTGAAAACAGTCACTTACGCCCAGTGGGCCTTACCCAGTTACCAAAAAGTATAAAAGATAAAAAAAAAGTACAACAGCTTTGAGCTCAGTAATATAAGTCGACAACTGAAAACACATTAATACAAGGTAGTCTTCAGATCATAGAAGACAGGGAATTTCATACCAAAGTAGCAGAAAAGCTAGTGAGCATTCCCTTATCACAGATCTAGTCCATGGTATTAATGAAGCCATAAGGTGAGTGTTGGTATATTTGTTTCCAGCACTGCACTGCATGTTCTCATAGTCGCACTGAATAAATGTTTCTGGCTCAGGAACTAAAGCTCCAAAAGTGTTTGCTATTGTCCATTCCCTCCTGGAGCACATATGTGAATCGGGATTTTCTATGCTGAACAAAATATCAGTTGTTAGCAGAATGACATATTGTTAAGGAAGGTTCTGCTGGTGCCAAAGCTGCTTTTCTGGCAGATTTAGGATATCTGTTCTGTATGTAGTTCTAGTTCTTCAGTTTTGGTGAAGGTGTCATGCAGGTTTTGATTTTACAGTACTCCAGGGGGGGACAGAGTAGCAGGGGGTGTAATGTGATTATGTTGGATTTAAAAAATTCATATTTGGAGGAGTAAATTATTGTTTGACAATAGCATACTCCTTACCCATGAGGTATTACCTAATTACGTAGCATCATGTGTCCTGGATTTGACCAGTCAGGAACCAAATTTGCCAGACCAGATTTTGTAAGGGATATAGATATTTATTTATTTTATTTAGCTTTTGTTTACCAGGTAAGCACACTAGACAGTCAAGTGCCTATTTTCAGGTGTGAACCAAGAGAGTTACAAGGATACAGGCAATAACAATGCAGAGTTAGGATAACAGCAATTTAAACAACGAACAGTCAGGTACAAGTAAAGAAGACCAATAGTAACCAAGTACAGTGACAAGGTAGCAGCTGTCAGACATGGTATAGGCAGAGAGCTACAGTCAGGTACAGGCAGAGAACAATTACAGTGCAATTACAGTGTTAAAGGCATGGCAACGAGGAAGGCTGCCAAGGAAGTAAGACAAATATTGGCAGCACATTTTTTGAAGCATGCACTAGAGAACATATGCACACACGCAGTCAGGATTGGGCACAGGCACATCACAGAGGGTAGGACGGCTGACAGCAGAGGCAGTCTGAAGCTTGTTTTAAGTAGCCCCAGAAGGAGGACCTGAAACAACTGAGGGAGGAGGCAGCTCTTACATGAGTAGGAAGGAGGTTCCAGGCTCTGGGGCCAAGGGCCGCAAAGGCACGATCCCCATCAAGGGAGCAAGTCTTTGGGACCATAAGTGCCTGGGAGTCAATGGACCTCAGCCAACAGCCAGAGGGGGCAGGCTGGAGCAGATCAGCAAGTGCCGGTGGAGTGGACAATCGGATAATGTTGTCTGTAAAGTTGCCCATTATGAAGGATCAATGGTTACTAGGGGAGAGCCACCCCAGCCTGGAGTAAAGCTGGCAATTATGGGTGACGAGGGGCTAATAGGGTGAAGTGACTTACGTTGTTGTACAAGGTGTCCCATTTGGAGATCCAGGATTTGGGGCATTCAAGAAGGAGGTGAGCCCACAGCAAAGTGTGGGGAGAAAGACCCCTTTTGCCAGGGCGAGTCTGGCAGCTGGGGTGAGGCAACTTTTTGCTCTGTACACTAGACCCAGTTTGCAGTTTGTGGCCTTGCAGGAATTACGTATATGCAGGAAGAGATCCAACTGAGGATCAAGGGTTACCCCCAGGTACTTGCAAAAGTCAATCACCATCACAGGGATGCCATCAGTACCAACGACTTTGATAGATACAGATAGAGATTCTGTATAGATGCAGTATACAGTATATAGTGACAGAGACAGTCTTCCACTGATTAAATATACAAATTAATATTATTGAGTTTACTGCACTGGAATTGAAGCCTGCCTCTTTTCCAAATCACTCTGCAGTCACTTTGAACCATTACTCTTAGTTCTCCATTATTCTAATACTGCTGTCGTTCAGTGTTTCTGTTTTTCTTTTCCTTCACCATCTTTCAAAATTGTGTACTTAAGACTTTGTGAATGTTGTACACAAACAAGTTTAGATCAACTTTGTCTTGTTGTTTAACCTCCACTATCTCTGATACAATTTATTCCCTCATATTTAGATTAAAACCCGGGACAGTTCCCTTTGACATCCATTCTCCCATATGCAGTATTAGGAAACCAAACCAAACCAAACAATGTACTTGCATTAGTCCTCACCATTCATCTGCCACAGTGATACATTGTGGTTTTCTTTGCATCCTTTTTTATGTATTTCTGTTTAAGAAGGAAACGTGACCATGCCCTGATGTGAAGGATGTGGTATTTTTCCTTTAGGGTGAGATAATGTCACATGTCCGTGTCCCTGCCCATGTGAAGGATGTGATATTTTTCCTGCAGGGTAAGATAATGTCCTATTTTCCCTGAGTTATAACTTTGTCTAATTAAAACCGCATATATCTAGCTCTGGCAGGCATGACTCTTAGTCCAGCTCTATGTACACTGAATAACAACACATCAGAATGCTGAAAGTGTGTGCAGTTCTCCTCATGTTTTTCTGTAAGTACTTGTACTGCTTCATTATACAGATTTACTGTTGTTAAACAATGGCATATTTCTGGTCCTCTTTTCCATATTGATGAATCTTTGCTTGTCCTTTACGTGTCAAATGTTTCTCACTTTTGGAAAGCAAACTGGAGAGCTAAGACATGGAAGAGATTTGATTTGTTTTAAATATCATCTGTCATTCAATGTAATGGAGTGCTTTGTTGTAATATACCTTGTATACAGCTGGAGAGCCACATAAAGTATAAATAGTACCCTAATAGCATGAGACATTGCTATTTAGGGACATTCTGGTTTTCTGCAGATATAGAATTATTGTGCCGTTACATAGCTTGTATACAGCAGGGACAGAACTACATTTTAAATAGTATCATTAATCCTTACTGATCAGTGACACTCTATTTTAGCAGACATACAAGAACATATTGCTGATCAAAGACTCAATAGTTTTGCAAATATATGAGTGCATTCTGTAACATAGCTTGCATTCAGCTGTAACAAAATTTAGCTTAAACTGTTATAAAAAATAGCTGATTGGGGACACTCAGTATTTCTGTAGCCATAGAAGCACTGAGTTGTAGAAATACTGTAGCTTGTATACAGCCAGAACACAAATACTGTTTAATTAGTATCACTGAATAGTTCTTATCAGGGATGCTCAGTACAATGTTTTATTAGTGTAGTCCAAGAGGGCAGCATCTTTCAAAAAAAGAGGTCTGCAAGAACAAGGGGGCACAATTTGAAGATGAGGGGGTGGCTCAGAGGTAATTTAAGGAAGCATTTTTTCACAGAGAGGGTTGTGGATGCATGGAACGGCCTTCCGGAGGAGGTTGTGGAGTCAAAAAGAGTGGTGGAATTCAAGCATGAATGAGACAGTTATAAGGCAGTTCTAGGGGTGGGGGTAGGAAGAGGTAGGCTGCTGGTTAACTAGTATCTGCAGGTTATCCATTAGGTAGGGAAACAGGCAGACTGGATGGGCCAAGCGGTCCTTATCTGCCATCAAATTCTATGTTTCTATGTTTAAATAGGCTGTTAGTTAAATAGTATCTGCAGCTTATCCTCTAGGTAGGGAAATGGGCAGACTAGGTGGGCCAAGCGGCCCTTATCTACCATCAAATTCTATGTTTCTATGTACCGACCGACATGACTGTGCCCAAGATGAAAGTGGGTATCACCCATGGCACTCCCATGTCTAGGGGTGTAAAGATGTTTCAACTTGCTGGTAGTCCTTTGCAAACAATCACTGTCAGCTAGTTAACCTTTCTCCCTTCTCCAGGAGTTGATCAGATGGGGCACCTTTGATCTGATGAAAATAAGCACTCTGACACTAGGATTTCCAGTTGCTTGACTCTCCTTTACTGAGGAAGGTGGTAAAGATGGCATACATTAAAGTCATGCTGTTCATAGAGACCAAAGTCAGTTTGACTCCTATGCAATTAATTATAGTGCTATTTTAAACATTTACTTGTCCCAGTATTACAGCCATGACATGTCCAATACCTGTACACTGGACTCTTCTAGTTTCTGTCACACTGGCATCTTCAAGCCATTTAGAAAATATTCCAGTTCCACCGAATTTACTTCGGCTAGGGAATCTCAGTTCCCTAAATCACCCTGAATGCAGTCTAAAGCTTTGGGGTTCCCTTCTCCTTTTGCAGTTACCTTTCTACTCATAGAGAGCTATATAAGAAACTAGAATACCTGCTGGTATGCTGGCAAGGTGCCCATTTGTACAGTGTTAACTGTACTTGTCTTGTGCCTAGGGGACCTGCTTCCCTAGCTGTACCCTGGTGCTTGGGAATTCCTGATGCCTCCACACACCTGGCACAGTCCATATGAACCAGAGCTCCACTTTCGTTCTAGCACATTGCAGGTTACCTCCTGGGCAGCCACCTACCACATACTACCATAAGTATACAGCTTAGCATTTTGAAGACCCTCTCAACTCACCTGAAGTCACTTTGATACCTTAATTCTTTGAGACTCTCTCCTTCATTGACCCAGGGTACAGCTTTTGTTCTTATTCCTTTTCATTCACTAATCCTGGGGTGGCCAACTGTTAAGTTACCAATATAACCCCCCAACATTCACTAACCTTAATATCTCTTCAAAGGAATCCTCTCCGGATCAGAAAGCCAAAAGATGTCCCTTCTTGAGGGTATATCCATCTGGAATTCCCTCACCCTCTACTGAATCCCTCTATCTGTCTCACTCATGGGCCACCTGGTTCTCATCCTAGCTCTGATCCTCAAGTAGAGGAACATCAGAGTGCCCAAGGTCCCTCCAGGTGGTGTGGGGTTTCAGGATCTCATGTTCCCCCTCAGCAGTGAGGGTGGCAGAGCATTTCCATATCATAGTTTGAGCTCACACTGGCAACTGTTCTTCCCTGGACTGTGTCCTAAGCAAGTGACCTGCCATACCACTATGGGAGCACCTCTGTACTTGTACCTGCATCGATGCACCCTATATGAATGCGTATTATTGAGCACATCAATTTGTTTGCCTCAATAATACCACTCACACTGAGATCGAGTGGTGAAAAACACTGCTATATCCTATGGAGCAAATACAGCAGGGAGCTACACTTGATGCTTCAGGATATGAGATGTTGCAGGGCTAATTCCTGCTAAACTGGCTATTTACTATAGTAGTGTAAGACACTGCTTGCAATGCCAGTAGACCCAGGTTCGGGTCTGATTTCTGATGACAACATTTTTTTGGGAGGGGAATAACTTTCCCGGAGGGCTTCACCCACTATGGAGTAGATTATTTTAGTTTAGGGGGTGCAGGGGGCTTGCCCTACACAAATAGGGGTGTGGGGGGCATAGCCCCCCACTTTAGTTTAAAGTCAATGTAGCAGCCATCACTATTGCAACAGTTGTTACGATTTCAGTTGCCCTTTTGACAATGGGTTGATTTTTAGTAGCTTTATGTGATTAGCGGTCTTTCAGACTCACCCTTATCACATAAAACCTACTTGCATCCATCCATGAAGCAAGCTTGCCTACTAATTATCCCTGGGCTACTGCCTTCACCCATGACCAAAGGCACTTCCCAGCAAGAGTACCTTGGCTGTGATGCCTTCTCTCCTTTTTTCACTAGACCGGTTAGCCTTTTTCTCCATCTTTTGCCTCTCCAGCTATGAACCCCACTGGGCTCCTCTTATGGGCCCCCAGGGATACTTACGTCCCCCTATGTGCCTCTGTTCCCATTAATCACTCTTAGGGTAATGCACAGGCACTCTATCCCTCCTTGTGGCATGGCTAATATCAACCCAGTCTCCTACCATAAGGAAGGGGGTTGTTACACATAGAAGCAGTGTTGTAATATAACCTGTATAAAGCAAGAAGACAATTATAATTTAAACAGTATCATTCAATCTCACTGATCACAGACAGCTCAGTATTTCTGCAGATTTGGAAGTACCATGTTGTATACAACTAGAACAAACTAGTTTAAGTAGTGTAATTGAATATTGCTGATCAGAGGCATTGTAAGGGACAATCTCTGAGACACTCCAGGTTTCTTACAACTAGGGTGGTGTTCACTTGATAGCTGGCAAATACAAATGTGACTCTGAGGACAAAGTCTGACTCACTTGTATGAGACATGTTTGGACTTTTTAAAAGAGCCCTTAAAGAAATACAAATTGCTTCAGGGCTGTGGCAAACTCTGACTGTTTAAGGGACCCTCCACCTAGTTTTATAAAAGTGGGGGTCCCTGCACAAAAGACCCAGCAGCTGCCATAGCCACAGCTTTGCAACACACATTTGGCACACCTGCAAGGTTAGACACAGGGATCATCCCCCCCTCGCCCAGCACTTCACTACTGGGGCTACAGTGGTGGGGGTGACTATGCCTTCCAGGATGTGGCCGAGGGAAGAAGGATTGCAGGGGTGCCCTATGGGCATCAAGAATATGGCAGAACTGCAAGGTGATAATGGAGTACACAGCGGGTATGTCAGTGGTCCTGTGGCAAATTTTATACAAGTTGGGGTCCCTGAACAACAGACTCAGGAATTGCTACAGGCTTGCGCCAAACATTTGGTGCACCTGTGAGATTATAGGCAGGGATCTGCCCCCACCCTGCATGGCACAACACAACAGGTGCCCGGAAAGTAGTGAGTGGGTGAATATGCCTGCCAGGAGGTGGTTATTGAATGAAGGGATCATGGTGGGGTGCCATTGAGGGTGTCAAGGATACGGTGGAATTGCAGAGTGGTAATGTGGCACATGACAGGGGTATCTTTTGCAATGCTAGGCAGCTGACTGGATTGGACCACTTTGTGGGGGGTTTACAGGAGTGCACAGGGACCTGGCACCAGGTGGGCATAGCCCTGGCACCTTTCCTGTAGGTGCCATGATCCCCAACCCTGTAGGCAGGAAGCAGTATGCAACAAAGTGTGTGTGCTGGGGGGAATGGGTACCAGGGGACTGTTGCAGTGCCTGGAGAACATTCCCTTCCACCACAAGCAGTCCTCATCCTGCAGCCACTGCTTCACACCTACATAGCTGGAGATTGTGGCACCTATGAAGTAGATGCCAGGACTGTGTCCACCTGGGGTCAGGTCACTGTCCGGGTGGCACAGGGTGGCATGGGCACAAGGCATCCCAATTTCAATGCAGCCTGCATTAACAAATCTGAATTGCTGCAAACCTTTTTTTTTTTTTAGTCTTTGGTAACTGGGTAAGGCCCACTAGGCTCAAGTGCCTGTTTTCAGGGGCAATCTGGGAGCACTGGGAGGTTTAGTGACTTGCTCAGAGTCACACAGTATGCAAGTGGAGGTTGTGAGACTCAGACTCAGGTCTGGTCAGCTGGATGTACCAAGCTCGTTCACACCTCGTTCCTCTAACCTCTAGGCTATACTGCCAGCCCAAAGATGGAAGGTGCCATTTACATCAAAGCTGCTTGGCACAGGCACCTTGTGCCAAAGTTTGCCCTTTTAAAATCGGGTCCACTCAGTGTTTAATGTGCATCTGAGTAGGCTGTAGCTGAGGATCATAGTTCTTGCTTACAACACATTATTGTCTGACCCATATATTGACTTTACTACTTCCAACAGCTATGAACTTTTGCTCTGTCTTGTAACTAACCTATTGTAAATTAATGAAATATCTTCAACTGAATGTTGACAATTAAACTCAGAACTCAACAGTAACATGAACACAGCCAGACTTTATTCTGTGATCTTAACTCCGCTGTTCATCAGCAACTTTCCCCTCGAACTACGTCCTGGTACAAAACATCCTGGGGCTGATGCTCATAGATTGATGCAGGGCTTACACAAACCCTGCATCAAACCCTGTGCTGCACTGACAGCATTGGCATGCCTTGTGCCTGATTCTATAAGGTTGCATGCATTTGTGACACGTTACATTTTTCATGGCAGCTTGCACTAAATATTTGGTGCAAATACCGTAAAAAGGTCCATGAAGTTAGACCGTGAGACCAGAAAAAGCTGGTCTAACTCATGGCATGAGGTACATTGGGTGGGGGGGGTGGCAAGGCAATGAGAATCATGATTGCTGGCCATGGACTGCCACAAACACCAATAGCCATGTGTTTGGCGTGCCCAGGGCACGGGGCAGTCTACAGCATTCAGGAAGTAAGCTCGCTTATCTTCCTCCTGACCTCACACCCAGGTGGACTGTCTATTTCAGTCCTCCAAAAGATCTAATGCATGCATTTAAAGAGACAGCACATATTTAAACATAATGTGCAATTCGCTGTATGAGATTCACCATATTTTATATCCCCCTGCTTAAGATGCTTAACTAGTAATGAACAACAATGGAAGGAATGCATGTTGAACAGTCTTTAGGAAAGTAAGCACTGTACGCTTGTCAGCCTGTAACAAAATCATTCCAAAGTCTGGGTTTTAGCAAATTACCTCCTTGAAAGAAAATAACTTTTTGCTTTGATATTATCAGTAGGAAGTGACGCATCCAGTTTTCTAAGATTCAGTTGGTCAGATTGACGCAGAGAGTT
Source organism: Neoceratodus forsteri (assembly GCA_016271365.2). Taxonomy (NCBI): domain Eukaryota; kingdom Metazoa; phylum Chordata; order Ceratodontiformes; family Ceratodontidae; genus Neoceratodus; species Neoceratodus forsteri. The sequence goes on along the minus strand of CM057449.1, from coordinate 96,054,388 downwards.
CTCAGTCTTGTCATCAGAAGTATCATCAGGCTCTTGCAGGTTGTCCATACATTCTGACAGATCAGGAGTAGAATGAAAGTTATTATCTTTAGAGTTGGGCTGAGAATCACAACCGGTAGCACAGGTGAGCTCTCTGCTAACCTCATTTTTTGGCTTGTCAGGGCCTTTAGCTAAGACTTATGAAGATGATGTCTGTTCTGTCTGACCTGTGTTAATGATGTAGGATCATTGTGTTGATCCTGGAGACAAAACCATCTTCATCTTAGAGATATCACGTCACTTGGGCTAATCTATTTGAGTGAGTAAAATTAGGCTAATCAATTTGGGTGGCAGCAATTTAACTGACTGGCAAACTACAGCACCTGCACATCTTGGGCTAATATACGAACATGCAAACAAATGAAGAAGTCAGCAGAAGAAGGCCATTTGGTCTATCAAATTTGCTCATATAGCATTGTCCACAGCTTGAGCTAATGTCCTTGCCCTCCCTCCCCACTCCTCCCATCCTCCCTACCCATGATCCTTACCTTCCCCATGCCTATCCCAGCCTCTCTTGAAGCTGCCCACTGACTTCAAGACATGACCTCTTTCAGCAGCACATTCCAAGTGTCCACCACCCTCTCTGTGAAGAAGTGCTGAACTCCTAAACCTTTCACCCTCCAGCTTAAGACTGTACCCCCTTGTGTTATGGTTGCCACTCAGCTTAAATAGAGTTTCCTTATCAACCTTATTTATCCTTTTTAAAGACTTGAAAGTCCCAGTCATATCCCCCCTCTCTCTCTCTCCTGTCTTTCAGAGAGCATATGCTTAGTTCCCTCAACCTGTCCTTGTATGCCTTAACCTGCTGACCTGTTATAATCTTTGTAGCTCTCCTCTGGACCTTCTCCAGCAGGTTAATGTACTTATTGAGGTGTGGGCACCAGTACTGAACTCCATACTCTAGATGCGGCTTTACCAGTGACTTTTCTAAGGGTAGTATAACCTCCTCTCGCCCACTACTGATCCCCCTAAATATACATCCCAGCATCTTGTTTGTCTTTGCTGCTGCTTTCTTGCATTATGTGGAGTGATTCAGGTCACTAGTGATCATCACCCCAGGTCCTTCTCCTGTGATGCAGATACTTGAACTCCACTCAAGTAGTACTCTGTCCTGGGATTCTAGGCTTCAGTATGCATAACTTTGCATTTCTCAGCATTGAAGCCAAGCGTCCAGATCCTGGACCACTTCCCAAGCTTTTCCAAATCTTACTGTAGGTCCTGTATCCCTTCAGCTCTGTCCACTCTCCTTCAGAGCTTGGTGTCATCCATGAATAGGCACATTTTGACCTTAATGCCATACTCAATGTCATTAATGAAGACATTGAACAACACTAGCCCAGCACTGAGCCCTGCAGAACCCCACTGGTTGCCTGTCTGGTGCCAGATAACTCTTCTCCTCACAATCACCCTATGGGTTCTGTCCCTCAGCCAGTTTTCCATCCATCTGGCCATCTTTTCCCCAACCCCCGAGATCCACCAACTTCCTGATCAACCTTTTGTGGGGCACAGAGTCAAAGGCCTTGCTGAAATCAAGCTAGAAGATGTCTACTGCTTGACCCCTGTTTACTGCCTTAGTGGCACAGTCTAAGAAGTAAATTAGATTTGTTTGACACAATCTCCCCGAAGCCATGCTGCCTCACATCCTGGAAACTATGCTCCTCTAGATATTCCACCAACCTTTCCTTTAGTATGATCTCCATGAGCTTGCCCACAATGGAGGTCAGACTGACTGGTCTGTAATTCCCTGGTCATACTTAGGACTGTTTTTATGGATGGGCACAACATGTGCTGTTCTCCAGTCCTGTGGTACCATGCCAGACTCTAATGAACTATTAAATAGGTCTGCCAGTGGTCCTGCCAGCTCCTCAGTGAGTTCCTTTAATACACTTGGATGTACTCTGTCATGGCCTGGTGATTTGTCCATCTTCAATGCCAGCAGTCCCTCCCTCACTCTATCCTTTTCTATAACTACGTCTGTGTTCCTCTCCCCCTGCTCCACTTTTTCCTCCTGAAGGCACTGGTCCATCCTTTTCCCTGGTGAAGATGGAACATAAGTATTCATTTATTATCTCTGCTTTTCCCCCATTATCGTCCACCCACTCCACCCCTGTCTTAAGCCTAACAATCCCTTCCTTCTTGCCCCTTTTCTCACTTATAGAGCAGAAGAAAACCTTCATACCTTCTTATTTCTGTGCCTTTGCTTGCTGGACTTCCTTACTTGCCTCACTAGCAAACCTTAGATAATTTTCCTATCCACCTCTCTCTCTTGGTCATCCTGAATTTTGTATAGGCCTATCTTGTTTCCCTTACTGCTTGGGCAACCCCAGAACTGAACTAGCTGGGTGCTTTGACCCTTGTGTTCTTCTCCCTGAACCCAACACACTCATCTGTGGCAACCAGTATTCATTCCTTAATGACGGATCACCTATGGTCCACCCTCATATCTGCTCTAATGGTCACCAGATGGCTCCTTAGCACTTCACCCATTTTTCTGAAGCCTGTTCTGAAATCAAGATTTTGGTCTTAGTTGGGATGCTTTCCCTGCCCATATCCAATTGGAACCACAATGTGCAATGGTCACTTCCATCTAGTGGCTCTCTGACCATTATTTCCCATAAATGCTCCCCATTTATGAGCACCAGATCAAGAATTGCCTCAGTTTTTGTTGGTTCAGTGATGCCCTGACTCAGGAACCCACTCTGCAGTCCTTCCAGGATCGCCTGACTCCTAGCATATGTTGTGGAGGGTATGATCCAGTCCACCTTGGGCAGGTTGAAGTCCCCCACAATTATCACCTCATCTTTCCCCGCAGTTTCCAATATTTGTGAGCTCAGTTCCCTGTCCCTCTCCTCATCCTGATTGGATGATCTGTAAACCACCCCCAACCTCACCTTTCTCCCTCTGTTGGACCTTAACTGAACCCATAATGCCTACACCTCCCCTTCCTCCAACTCCTCCCTCATGCAAGTTTTTCCATCCCTGATATAAAGTGTCACTCCTTCACACCTTCCCACATATTCACATATTCATATATCACATATTCAGTGACAATGACTGACAAAGTGCGTCGTAGAGTTAGAATCCTAGAATTAGGGTGGTGCAGGGGGAGCACAGCGCCCTGCATAAACACAGATGTGGACTGTTACTGGGATGCACCTTTTGCCATTGCTAGGTACAATAGGTGCATGTGGTTGGCATGCATAAAGGGGTGGGTGCCTGGGAGTGCGATAGGTGCTGTCAGTTTGAAGTACTTGGAAGAGGTACCTGTTAGGTAGAGAGATGTCGATGGAGAAAATTTCAGCTTCAGATGTGATGTGAAAATGTATCTTAAATGTGCTGCACTGCAGTATGCAGTTGCCCAAGTGATGCTTGCTGTTATTGATGCATCCAAATTGCATTGTCTTCTGACCATCCCTTATGAAATAACTCAATGTCCAGACATGTTCTTAGTGGCACGAATGGAAAATTATTTATTTACACCGCATAACATATTTACAACATTCCAACATTCAATTATTCGTTCATGAAAATTTTACTAATATTTCTTTTCCATAGATTCAGTCTTGCATTGAATTTTCCTATCAATCCAATCCAGGTCTTCCTCCTTTGATCTTCTTTCTGTCTCAGGGTGCAGATGCATAATCCGACCCCCCAATACCATCACCATACCAATGTTACCTCTGACTTTCCTAAATTCCCAGGCCCAGATGCAGAGACCCTACTCCTAGTCCTTCTATGCCTCCCTCCCCTTCTAGTCATGTCCAGGTGCTAATGACCCCAACCCATGACCCCGACCCATGGTGCATACCTCACAACTGACCCCCTTTTTTCCATCTAGACCCTTCCCCCTTATTAACCTTCTCTGACCCCACTAGCCCTCACCTTCAGCTTGCATTGAAAGGTTAGCACCCCCCCCTTGTGGGGAACCTCAGCCACCTTTAACTCTTTTAAACACCAATTTCCCCAACAGCAGAATGAAACATGCAATGCCCACCTCTGACAGGTGAACCCTGTCACTCTGGTATAACTCAGGCCTGTCAAAGGTTATATCTTTATGCCAAACATAAGTTCTCCTCATTTCCACCAGAAGCCCCCCACCCTCCTGTTCAGCCTTTTTCTGGCCTTCTCCACTGCCCTTATATCTCTGGCATGCCACCAAACCCGTCAGGCCACCCATGGCCACCAACCTTTAATGGTTTCAAAATCCATCTTAATGGCCTGAAATAATGCTCCCCAGGGGGTTTCCCCCAAATTATTCCCCCAAGGTGTATTTTCAACAGGTTAGGCCTGCCCCATGTCAGTTTTAACTCTTCCATCAATGGGAGCAGCTGGGACCAATGTATACCCTGGACCTCTTTCCAGTGGACTTGCATGTAGTCAAATCCTCATCTCAAATGCCTCCCTTCTGATGTGGCTGTGGCATATCTCTCTGCCCAATAGACAAACAAATGTCCCACTATCCACATACTCCACTTCCTGTGGCCACCTGCCAAATTAGAAAAGAGAAGAGAAAGAGGGTCATATTACTTCCTGATATATCTTTTGTAACAGCAGAATGCCATTTGTCGAGGCTCATTATCTCTTTTTCAGACCCCCCCTTTGAAGCCATACTAGTGTCAGCCCCGATCCTGAAGGAATGGGGGAACGAACTCCTTAGGGTCCCAACCCACGAAGGTCAGGGCCTTTTTCAGAACCCCACCCACCTGATAGCCTGTGACCATAACCCCATTGCCATGGTGAACCATGTTCCCATGCCTCTCGACTGAATGCCTCTATAGTTCTCCATGGCCTTTACTGCACAAATGTCAACCCTGACCTCTTGTTATATAGTATCACCACTTCTTCCCCCTGCCCAGCTGGTTGGTCTTTGACCACTGCAGCCAGATAACCACCCTGCCCTTGTGGAATGTGACGTCCTTGTCTTGCAGCCCCCACCAACCCAATCTGGTCACCCTTCTTTTTGACTACTACTTCACCAACTCTGAATGTCTCTTTTGACATGAGTGTAAATACTGCCCAGAAAAGGCATGCTTCATTTGCCGAGATGCATACTGCTCCCTGGGCTGTTAGCAGCTCAGCCAGAAGTTCCCCCATGATGGGTTTCCTGATATCCCCCTGTAATCCCTGAACTTTTTGCCAACCCAGAAGCATACACTTTACCCTCTTGGCCCTGTTGAGCTCCGGCCACCCTCTGGACCCATATGCCCAACCTATGCCTGTGAGCTGCACCCCCATGGTGGAATATGCCATCCATCTCTCCTGCCTGTCCACCATGTACTGCATTACCTGCTGTTCCGTGGCTGGAAAATTTGTTGATACCAAAACTCCAAGAAGGCTTCACATATGCCTTCATATGCCTTCAGATTACTGGCTGACCATGAGTTCTGGTACAGCAGTCATGCTCTTGCCACCCAATCTCCCAAAGATGTTCTGGCACCTAGGTTCTCGTCACAGCTGCATGGGGTGCCAACATCCAGAACCTGCCCAACTGAAGATGGGAAAGGCTGTCAGCAATTTAATCTCTAGCCCCTTCCACGTGCCTGGCCTTGAATGTGAGGTTCAACCTGAGCCCCAAAAGAACTAACTGCAGCATAACCCTGGTCACCATGTCAGTGGATCCCTTTCTTTTGTTAATGAGTTCCACCACCCCTTTGTTGTGAAACCAAAACAGTACCCTTTTGTTGCACATATCCGCTCCCCATACCTCCAGAGCTACCTATATGGGGAACATCTCCAAAAGGGTGACATCTTTCAACAAGCCCAGTCACTCCAGCTGTCTGACCATGCCTCTGATATCCACTGCCCCTTGAAGTTGGCTCCCAACCCCAAGGCTCCTGATGCGTTTGTGTAAAGCTCCAAGTCAGCACTATCCACCCACTCTTCCTGCCAGAAGGTCACTCTGTTATAGTCTGTTAAGAACATGCTCCAAACTGCCAGATCCTGCTTTATGCCCTTGGAAATATCGACCCAGTGGTGCAGCAGTCTGGTCTTCCCCATGGCTCTCACCAGCTGCCTTGTGAACACCCACCCCAGGATTATGGTGTTACATGCAAAACTGATGTGCCCCAGCAGTTGTTGTATTAATACCAGTGGCACCCTTCTCCTACCCATAACCTGACCCAGCAATCTCTTACGCTTTTGGACCTTAGTGTCAGACAGCTGAAAACACTCCTGCACCATGTCCACTATAATCCCTAAGAATTTCAAAGTCCTAGCGGGACCTTTTGTCTTCCCTGCCACCAGCAGAATGCCAATTTCCTGGCACATGTCCTTAAAGCCCTTCAGAATTGCCCTAACCTCCCTCTGGCTTTCCCCAATCAGCAAAAATTCATCCAGGTAATGTACCACCCTCTTATAGCCATGCCTGTGTTCAAATACCCATTGTACTAAGGTGCTGAAAGCCTGAAAGGTGGAATAGGCAACTGTAAACCCCATGGGCATGGCTTTGTCAAAATCGACCCCTCCACACTCAAACTAGAGCCCGACAGGTCCCAGGCCTCTGGCCTAACTGGTAACAGCCTAAAGGTGGATTCAATATCCATCTCTGCCATCCGCGCCCCATTCAGTGCCCATATTAGGATGACTGCCATATCCCGGGAGGCATATGAAACTGTGCTAAAGTCGTCTGGAATGCCATCATTGACTGATGCCCCTTCTGAGTATGACAAAGGGTGAATCAAGAGATACTTGCCTGGCTGCTTTTTGGGGACTACTCTCAGGGGTAAAACCTGAAATTCTTTGCATGGGAGTTCTTTAAAGGGCCTTTCCACCCTGCCTTATTCCATTTCTTTCACAATTTTTTGGTATACTATGTCTTCCTTCCCTTTCACAGAGGCCACATTGTTGGCCCTAATCCCATTCCTGGCCCCCTGAAAGGCTAATGGAAACCTCTGCATGGATCCTGCCCTCAACATTGTTCCCTTTGCCCTGTTGGGGTATGTGTAGGTTCAGGTTTCAACCACTCTGACCTTGATGGGGGTTTTGGCCAGCAGAAACCCCCATCTCCACCCCCCATCTGTGTGCCCTTTAATTCCACCTGTATTTGGTATTGTAACCTCCCCTACTGCCAGACCCCTTCCCCCTACCTCCATAACTGGCATGTTCCCCCTCTTCTCCTTGCCACCCCCTTGGAAGGACTGCTCAGAGCTATATTGCTCACTGATTTACTCCATGTTCCCCCTTCATTTTGATAAAAGGTGTTGTCCCCCACATTATGAGCAAACGTGCCAAAATTTGCAGTTGTTCCAAGTGCATGAGGTCCTGTTGTAAGCCCAGCATGACTTTGAAATAGGCCTCCCCTATTCTTCTTGTTCCCTTCAAACACATTCCCAAATTGGCCTGACAGGGTTCAGACCCACCCCTAATGTGTGAAGTCCCTCCTCAGGTCCCTCTTGGCTACCTTTCTTTGGCAGAAAGCCTCATCATACTTCAGCCACCCATACCCTATTTTGTGAATTGTACGCATCTCAGATAATGACTGTTTATGTTGTGCAGTGTTAGTGGCTCAGTAGGTAGCACACTCGCCTCTGAGGCCGGGAGATCAGAGGGCTGTGGGTTCAGTTCCCACATCTGGCACTTGGGTTAATATCCCAGTTCTGACACTGTAGTGCAGCATGGGAGGGGTGCTGCACTTCTAAGGTGCCGTCTTTCGGATGAGATGTTAAACCAAGGTCCCATCTGTCTGGATTGGTGGTAGTTCAGGTGGATGTTAAAGATCCCACGGCACTTATTGAAAAGAGTAGGGAATTTTTTTATTGGAGAAAGCTTCAAAAACAAAACAGGGGAAAAATACAAATAATCAAAAACACAACTCATTTAAGTCCAACAATGCAAATGCAGAATACAAAAATCAGCAAGCCCCCACAAAACCAGAAAACCCAGAAATACCTAACCCAAATCCCAATCCCAAAATAAACACCGCACTCAGAAAAACTTGAAAACATAAAACATTCCTGTTTAAACATACCTAAAACAAAAACAGCCATCCTATGAGATACCCCTCCTCTCAGCATGAGATGGAAGGAGTCTACTAGGCCATATGGTACATTCAGGGTACTACTGTTCTGGCAACACCTGTAAAAAAAGGAAGGTTAATCCAACCTCTCCACCTGTCCTGCATTAGAGGTCTAGAAGAGCTACTTCTTTCAATAAGATACACTTTTTAAAATTTCTGGCTCTATTTTATGTTGTAAGCCCAACAACGATAGCTGTTTTTGTTGCAAAACATATTGACATCTGGTTTGCCAAATACCCATTTAATCAATGCCATAATTACACGAGTTGTACCAGAATGAAAACGACACCAAAGAGTACAGTCATATTGTCCATATACCAAAGTATTATAATCCATGACCCCTAAATGAGGGATGTTCCAGGAACAGGCTAACAGAGGCCATAAATCAATAATATATTGGCATTGGAAAAAAAGATGTGACGTTGTTTCTACCTCTAAACCACAGCCCTCCCTCAAACATGGTCTATCTTGAATGCATTTATGGAAATGATTACCTCTGACATTGAGCCTAGAATGACAACTAAGCCATACAGAGTCCCATACTTTAGGGGGAAATCTGGGTTCTGTCACTTGTTGGAGAACATTAGCAAGTACTACTGTGTCTGGTAAAACTAGACAAGGTTCTTTAACAAATCTCATGTAACAATTTGCGGTATTCCAGTTTCCTAGTTGTATGCAATAGGTCAAAGGTCAAGATATTCTAATGTTTTAACTTTTTACAGATTTCTAATAGATGAGGGGAAAAATCCTGTGGCATACCCCAAAACATCCCGCATTGTTGGGTTTCCCATTTCTGCCAGAAATAGACATCTAAGTTTCAACAAGGGCACCCAAGGTATTTGACTCCTCAATGAAATGGGAACAAAATTTGCATAAAGAAAGATGATGAAAAGAAAAATCACAAGATTAACCATATTCAACCCACCATTACACACAAGCCAGTATGTGCAGTTTCTTTTAATGGGGTTTAGCCAGCTGCCCCACAATAACTGAAATGCCACACTGTACATTTGAACTTCCAGTTTGTTAGGTAGTGGATACGCATAACTAAGATTCAAAAATGAAGGCAAAAGAAAAGTTTTATACATATACACCCTTTTTTTTTAGTCATGGGAAAGCTCTTCCATCTTGCAACCTTCTCCTCTGCTTGAGTTAATACAATGTCCCAATTAAAATATGCTGGATCTGGTGCCCCAAACCAATAACCCAAAATTGTAATCGGTAAAGGGGCAATAACAATGTCTGCTATAGAATGAGGAAAAGTACCTAAAAGATGGACCACTACTGCCTTACTTTTATGTTTATTAATCTATGATCCTGTGATACTGGAGAAAGAATTTACCACCATCATGGCTTGTTCCCCAGACTTCTGATTCCCTACTAGTAAGTAAGTGTCATCTGCATAAGCAAAAATGATCAGAAACATCCTATCCCCTGAACTTCAAAATGGTGAGATCCCTGGTGCTAAATTCAATCTTCTCAACAAAAGATCCAAAGAAAAAACATAAAGAAGTAGACTCAGGGGACACTCTTGCTTGACACCTTGCCAGATCAGAACAAACTTTCCTAGTCTTCCATTAACCAAGGGCCTTGATGAGGCATATCTATAAACAATTCAAAGCCAATCTATAAATGAGAAAGGGATACCAAAATGTTGTAGCACCTGAAACAAGTAGACATGTGGGACCTCATCAAAAGCTTTTTCTTGATCTAAGGAAATCAAATACCTGGGCCCACGTGATTTGTCAAAAGCTTCCCTCAGTAGTTTAGTAACATCTCCTATTCTCAAATATGAGACGGCACAAGTCTGACCAAATGACATTGTATCCTGAGCCACCCAGAATAAACGTTTGCACAATACTTTACACAGGATTTTCCAATCCACATTTAACAAGCTGATAGGCCTCCAATTTCTAAGATCTGAGTTGTCTCCTTTTTTATAGAGGAAGTTCAAAATACTATCTGCCAAAGCCACAGAAAAAGAAACAAAAACTGACAAAATATCATTATAAACAGGTACCAAATATGGGCATAACATATCTACAGCTTTTTGATAAAATTCCCAAGGTATTCCATCTGGGCCAGGAGAGGATCCAGATGGTAATCCTCCAATAACCTCCTCAACTTCTTTTCTTGAGATAGGAGAGGTTAGTAGAGATTTATCTGCCTCTAAAAGAGCAGGTATCTGTAATGTACAAAGACATTCCTCTATCCCAGCAATAAGGGGAAAAGTTTCACAAAAGAGGATTCTACAAACTGATGAATCACTCTCTCTATGTCACTACCAGAATCTACAATCTGACCAGCCTCTGTCCTTAAGGTCACCACATATTTAGAGTCCACTCATTGAGTACAACAATCATACAGATTTACTCCTTGTGCTTTCCCTTGGGTGCCATATTTTTGTTCTAAAAAAAGAGAATGAGCCCTATCATACTGGAAATTACACATTTCAGTTTTAATCTGGGCAATGTCCTCTGTGAGGTCCTCTCCAGTCTCCACAGATCAAGAAAGTAACCTCTGTAGCCTATCTCATAATTTCAGATAGGTTAGATACTTAGAAGAGGCTGGCTTTTTTGCCAATGAGTTACATAAACTTTTAACATTGCATTTTGAGTCTTGCCACCATAAAAGGGAATTATCACATAAATCAAAGATGGAAAACCTGGCCTCTAACTCATTATAAATGAGGCCCCAGGTGTCCGTATTTGATAAAAAGTAGTATTCATCCTCCAGACTGGATCTGAGCCTGGTTTATTCACAGGAGTTCCCACGGTCATTTTAATCATTCTATGATCTGATGTCTCTATCAGGGAAACTGAAAAAGAGCACACAGGGACCCAATGGGAGGTAAGCCAGAAATCAATACATGTAGATAAGTGGCCCTTAAAAAATGTATGTTCATGTAATCTAGATAGGTCAGCAGCACAGTCTTTAAGTTTAGCCTGGGTACACATTTTATGCAGAAAATTAGAATCTGAATATAATTTTTGTGTTCTGCCTATTTTGTCAGATAAAGGTAATATACAATTAAAATCTCTTCCCAAAAACACTGATCTAGTAGTGTACAAAAATGGCATAACTTTCTGAAAGAGGGCAACCCATTGAAGCTTGGTCTGAAAATTGTAAACCTTTATAATGAGTAAATCATGTGTCCCCAGTCTAGCATCAAGGATGCATGCCTATCCAGGGACCAAGTCAATAATACAAGATACTCAAAGGTCTGGATTCAAAATTAAAAATTCCACCACCGAGCAGGGTTCTTCACCCAAGGACCAGAAGGAAGGTCTCCGAAACCATTCTTTAGACACCCGGTAGGTCTCTCTTGTATTATGTAACTGGATGTCTTGAAGTAAACAAATGTCAAGCAGATGACAAGATATGACAGAAAAAGTGGCAAGTTGTTTCTTATAATTCTTGATGCTATTAACATTTAAAGAGCCCAGTAAAAGGTACCACTCCAGGACCAGGTGGTAGGGGTGCATGCCATAGCATTAACCATAGAATTTGAATTTTTGGACCCTGATCTTTTAGATTTCTTCTTTTTTTTACCCCCCTTTTGCTTCTACTGGAGGAATGTCAGGGTCAGTCATAAGACCTGTCTGAGAAGACATCAATGAAGAAGAGTCAGAATCATCATCCACCTCATCCCATTGTTTTCATTTAGTAAGGGAAAGAAATCTATTAGACATGGGGAGACAAACCTCACTTCCATCTGCAGCCTCTTTCCTCATATTTGGGATGTACTGCCTGCCATTTGCCTGTTTTTCTGAAGTTCCTATTCTGCAGAGAGAGGGGGAGGTATAGTAGGATGCAGCCCAGAAGCCCTGGATCAGCAGCAGAGGAAAGATGCAACTCCGCATGCTCAACAAGACTGGGCAGTACAGGAGTTACCACTGCCTCTGGGGTCACACCTGCTGTGGAAACTGCCATCTGTAATAAGAGATTGTCTGGGGTAATATCAGGTGAAGGTATACTAGAAGGCTCAATAGTGGCCTCATGTGGAGAGGGAGAAGAGGGCTTGGAGCAAGATAAATTTGCAGGGCAAGCATCTCTTTCAGACTTCTGAGGTTCATCATCAGAGGTTTCAGTAGATTCATCTCCTCCTGCATTATGGGAAGCCCAGGGACAGTTCCTATAAGTGTGAATAGTGTTGTCACAAAGGTTGCAAACCACCAGGGTTTGGCAAGAAAATGCCACATGGCCAATCTCTCCACAAAGGGAGCATTTCATTTGATCACATGCATTGCTAAGGTGAGTACAAGCTCCACACCTGAAGCAGGATCTGGGCTTCCCAGCATAATAAAAAACATAAAGCCCCGGTCTCTCCCCATGTAGAAACAGCTAGGTAGGTGTTGAATAATGCCTCTGATTTGAGAAAGTTTAACCCATATCCTCCATCCCCCACTCCAAATGTCCTCAGAGTCCATAACAGTATCTGGGATTCCTAAGACAGAACACCAAAACAAGATATCAGATATTGCAGTGCCTTCATTTTTAAACAGCACAGTCACTGTCCTGTAAGCAGGTTTAGTTAAAGGAATAAGAGCAAAAGCTTTCTATTCAGGGTTACTATGAATTCCTTGATAGCGTTCCCAAAAAAGTTCCAAAATTCACGATGTTTTAAAGCTAACATCAAAGTCTGGGTCATCCGATGTATGTATAAAAGCATAAATATCATGAACAGAGAAACCCAAATTCTCCTTCAAAAGTGAATGACTTACATACACTCTGTCTGGATGCACCTCTAAGCCCCCTTTATACTTGACCTGTACACCATTTCATCATTTAGCAGATTCAGGAGGAGTGTGGAATATTCCTGCAAAAGACAAAAGTACTGGACTTTAGGAGGGCTGACTTTGACAAAATGGGTGAGTGCCTAAGGAATGCACTAGCAAATGGGCAGGAAGGAAGGGTGGAAGAACAATGGGGAATAATAAAAACTGCCATCACAGAGGTAACGAGCCTTTGTGTGAAGCAAATAAACAAAACAAGACGATGTAAGAAACCACTATGGTTCTCAAAGGAAGTGGCAGTGAAGGTTCAAGAGAAAAAGAAAGCATTCAGGAAGTACAAGGAATCGCAGAAGGAGCAGGACAGAGAACTGTATCAGTTAAAGCAAAAGGAGGCTGGGAAGGCAGTCAGAACAGCAAAGGCCCAAACCGAGGAAAAGACAGCCAACTCAGTTAAGAAGGGGGATAAAACCTTTTATAGGTACATCAGGGAGTGAAGGAAGACCAAGGGAGGGATAGTGAGGCGTAATAAAGTGGAGGGATGGTGGGCAGAGGGAGACTGTGAAAAGGCAGAGATACTAAACAAATATTTTTGCTCAGTATTTACAAAGGAAGAGGGAGAGGTACATAAAACAAACAGTAGTAACATGCTGGATACAGAAGTTGATACCGGCCCATTAACAGAAGAAAGGGTTCTGAAAGAACTCTTAAAACTGAAGGTGGACAAAGCAATGGGGCCTGATGGGATTCATCCCAGAATTCTAAAAGAACTAAGGGTAGAACTGGTGACACCACTGACTACCCTTTTTAACAAATCATGGGAGGATGGGGTGGTACCCGAGGACTGGAGGAGGGCAGATGTGATTCCCCTTCACAAAAGTGGGAGCAAGGCAGAAGCAGGAAACTATAGACCTGTTAGTTTAACCTCAATGATAGAGAAAATGATGGACTCACTTCTAAAGGAAAGAATTGTTGAGTATCTAGAGGCCAGAGGGGCACAGGACCCTAGGCAGCATGGATTCACAGTGGGAAGGTCATGCCAGACGAAGCTGATAGATTTCTTTGACTGGGTGACCAAAGTAGTAGATCAGGGAGGGGCTGTTGACATGGCCTACCTAGACTTTAGCAAGGCTTTTGACTCAGTCCCACACAAAAGTTTAATATACAAGTTAGCTAGCCTGGGATTGGGTCCCAAGATGACAGCCTGGGTAAAGAATTGGCTGGAGAATAGGACACAGAGAGTAATAGTAAATGGAGTCCACTCAGAAGAAAAGGAGGGTTACTAGTGGGGTACCGCAGGGTTCAGTATTAGGACCGGTCCTCTTCAATGTCTTTATAAGTGACATTGCAGAAGGACTGGAAGGAAAAGTATGTCTCTTTGCAGATGACACTAAGATCTGCAAAAGAGTTGATGCACAGGGTGGGGTGGAAAGGATGAGACGGGACTTGGCAAGGTTAGAGGAATGGTCAAATGTATGGCAGCTTAGATTCAATGCTAAGAAGTGCAAGGTAATGCACCTGGGAAACAAAAACCCAGGGGAAGAGTACACAATGGGGGGGGTGAGATATTAACAACCACAAAAATGGAGAGGAACCTGGAGGTAGTCATATCAGATGACCTAAAGATGGGCAAGCAATGTGAGAGGGCAGCAAGGAGGGCTGGGGGAATACTGGGATGCAAAGGGAGAGGCATCACCAGTAGAAAACAGGAAGTCATTATCCCTCTGTACAGACAGCTGGTGAGACCTCATCTGGAGTACTGTGTGCAGTTCTGGAGACCCAATCTCCACAAAGACATAGACAGGATGGAAGCTGTCCAGAGCAGGGCAACTAAAATGGTGCAGGGTCTGCACGGAAGACATATGAGAAACTTAAGGAGCTTAATATGTATAGCCTCGAGGAAGGAGGAGAGGGGGACATGATAGAAACTTTCAAGTACCTCAAGGGAATCAACAAAGTCCAAGAGGGTAGCATCTTTCAAAAAGAGGTGTGCAAGAACAAGAGGGCACAATTTGAAGATGGGGGGGCGGCTCAGAGGTAATTTAAGGAAGTATTTTTTCACAGAGAGGGTTGTGGATGCATGGAACAGCCTTCCAGAGGAGGTTGTGGAGTCCAAATCAGTGGTGGAATTCAAGCATGCATGGGATAATCATAAGGCAGTTCTGGGGGGTGGGGGTAGGAAGAAGTAGGCTGCTTGTTAACTAGGATCTGCAGCTTATCCAGTAGGTAGGGATATGGGCAGACTTGGTGGGCCAAGCGGTCCTTATCTGCTGTCAAATTCTATGTTTCTATGTTTCTATGTATAAGTTCTGCGGGACGAGGGTAGACTATCTTCAGAAGGAGCCCCTGCTGTTTCCATGGGGAAGGGATAGGGAACTCTGGGCCAGGCCCAGGCAAGTCCGATACCGATTCAGTGGGAAGAACAGCAGCCTTTAACTGCTCAGAGGCAGCATCAGGAGAAGAACTTACAATTGGATCCTGCTGATGCAAAAACAATACTGGGGATTCAGTAAATTCCAAGGAAAAGGGAAGCTCCATAGGGTCTGCAGGAGCAGGTTCTGAATGCTGAGGTGACACCCACAGCTGATTTGAGTCAGATTTTGTCCTCCCAGCAGCTTGTAGAGCTTCTGCCACAGTATGTCTCCTAACCAACTTATTATTATTAAAGTCAGGACTCTCCCCAGGAAAGTCGTTGTTTCAGGAGGGAGAAGCAAGCAATGCCTCATTCGTAGGACTAACCAAAGTCCAAGACAAGTCAGGTTTGGAAACTGTGTGTGGCTCAAAACCCTCTTTGAGTAGCACAGCATGTGTCAAAACTTGAGCAGGAGAAACATTTCCAAGCATACAAGCGGTTCCCTGAGACGTCATACGGGAACCTTCCCCAGCTCCTGAAGCCGGTGCAGCACCAATCCCTTCAGCAGGACAAGCAGCTAGCCCAGCACTACTTTCCACCATACAAAAAGAAGACAAAGTAGCAATCTTCAGGGATAACAGAGAGGGAAGAACACATCTGTGGTTCTGTAGCTTGTCCTCGGAGTTCGAGTCACTCTTCTTTGGTGAGACGCGCTCACAAATATTCACTCTGTGAAGGAAACTGGTGACAACCTGAGAACTCCCTTCTCAGCAGTGGGACAGCTGAAAGATCTGGTGTTTGTACAGAATCCACACAAGCTGAAGATGCAAGCAGGCATTGCTTCTTAGGAACCATAGGGCCGCCCTTCTCAGGCATAAGCAAATCTAATGCAGGAGTTACAGAAGCAGTATCCACATCCATCTTCTCAGAAATGGAAGAAGCCTCACACAGACAGGGAACTAAGGAGAAGCTAGCTCCTCAGTTCCACAGTCCATCTCACCTCCACCACCTCCACCAGGATCCATGAGAGCTGCCATCTTGGTCAGAGACCAGGATGATAAAAGGCCCCCCGCAGGGGAGTTGGGAGATTTCCCCAGTGTCCCGGCCAAATTTCCCTCATTCACTAAAAAATACCACCAACAGATTAATCTGGTTCAAGGTCAGTTGGCATTCATCTGTATCCCCTTCCCCTGGGTCGTTCCTGAAAATAGGCAGGACTTGTCCAGTGCACTAACCCCGGTCAACAAAAACTAAATAAATAAAAATGTTACATAGAAACAGAGAATTTGATGGCAGATAAGGACTGTTCAACCCGCCTAGTCTGCCCATTTCACTACCTAATGGATAAGCTGCAGATCCTAGTTAACCAACAGCCTACTTCCTCCTACTACTCCACTACAATTGTCTTATGTCTGTCCCATGCATTCTTGAATTCCCACATTGTTTATGACTCCATGGCCTCCTCAGGAAAGCTATTCTATGCATCCACAACCCTCTCAGTAAAAAAAAGTCCTCACATTACTCTGAGCCATCCCTCCACTATCTTCAAATTGTGCTCCCTTGTTCTTGCACACATCTTTTTCTGAAAGATGCTACCCTCTTGGACTTTGTTGATTCCCTTGAGGTACTTGAAAGTTTCTATTATGTCCCCATTCTCCCTTCTTTCCTTGAGAGCATTCATATTAACCTCCTTTGATCTCTCTTCATATGTCTTCTTGTGCAGACCTTGCACCATTTTGATTGCCCTCCTCTGGACAGCCTCCACCCTTTCTATGCCCTTGCAGAGATGGGGTCTCCAGAACTGCACTCAGTACTCCAGATGGGGTCTCACCAGCTGTCTGTACAGAGAGATAACAACTTCCTGTTTTCTACTGGTAATGAACTTGACACTGCCTTTCAGCTGCAGATCCTAGACTAGAGGAAGAGACAGAGCAGCTGCCCTAACAGCCTGCCTTGTTCCAACTATTCAGGTTAAACAGTTTTCATACTTTGTTTAATGGAGAGAGAGAGAGGACAGTTGAACAACAAATTAACCTTGTGACTGACTGCACTGAGGGGAACCTGAGTTGCTGAATGCTGAAAAGCTGCATACAAAAAGTTATTACTAATTTCCTCAAAGAGGAATAGAAGAGAGGCAGTAGGAGTGCTGAGAAGCTCACCATGAGTTTATAACAAGTATGCCATTGTTGCCTGTGTTCTCTATGTGAACTGGGTGGGTTTTTGCTTTTGCCGCTCTCTCCTTCAATTCGAGATGGCCATTGTGCTTGCTTGTGACCCCTGGAGATTCAGAGTTCTGTTCAGTTAAGGAGTCCATCCCAAGCTGGTGCTCTTCGGGGTGCCTATGGGAGCGGTGACCAGTAAAGTGGGAAACTCTAAAGATGACCAATTAAAACAGACTGAGAATATTTCAAAAAGGAATGGGAAACAGGCTGTTAGGGGAAGAGTAAACATGGGGAAATTTAACTCCTTGTTAGGGGTAAATACCTCAACTCCCTTAGGACCAAATGAGGGCATCACGATTGATACATATGGATGGAATACCTTTGCATCACCAGTGTCTCCCTCGTCAGTCATAAGTTTAGATCAAATGACCCCCCATGTTCATAGTGGAAAGTCCTATGACTCTTATGTATCTTATAATAGTGATAGTAGAGATGACTATGAAGGGGCAAGCTTTTCTCCTGTAAGTATTCATAGAAGAAATGGTCAAATCTCAGAAAGACTGTCAGGTAAAATGTTAGGAAAAGAGGCCACTTTAAATAAATGGGGATCTTACAGTAAGGGGAATAACGATAGAAATGAAACTGAAATTCAAAGTATAAAAGAGAGTCTTAGTGTTATAATTGATGGTTTAAAACATTTAGATAAAACTAAAAGTAAATCCCTAAATTCTGAAAACTTGCAGCGTCTTCAAGATTATCTCAAGAGTAAAGGGCCAATAAAGATATAAAGCAGTTGAGTATTAGGAGAGACCCTTTAGCCCCTAGTAGTGAACAAACACAGGCGCTATTGTATCACTCAGTAATATTAGCTATAACCAAGCAGTTAACTGTAATTCAGAATGATATTATGGAACTTAAGTCAGAGCTCCAAAGAAATAGGACACCTAAGCATGGTAATTGTTTTAAAGAAAGATTGATTCTGAGGATTCCTGGTCAAAGGAAAAACAAAGCCATGCAGGTATATTTGCCACCATCTTTTGACAAGAATCAGCCTTGCACCTGTCATTTTGAATCAATTATTCAAGAAGTGATAATGGAAAGTAATGATAATAAAATAAGAACCACCCAGTTACAATCGAAAGGAGAAAAAGTCAACCCTAAACAAAGGAATAAGGTGATTTTGGAAGAATATATGCAAGGTTTGTTAAAAATAAACCAGAATGGGAAAAGCAAAATACTTCCAAATAAAAGCATTAATGAGAAAATACAGGACCTGCCCAAAGAAATTTTTGGTGAGAAAAAGGATAGGTCCAATTGGAACATAATACAGAAAGAAAGAAAGCTAATGCATCTAAAAGAGGGGAAACCACTTTTAACTAAAGAAATAACTGATATAACACAGGCTTTGATTTTTGAGACTAATAAAGGAAAATGGATACAACTGATCAATGTAAAGAACAGAATCAGGGAAAGGAGATGAATAAAGAGGGGGAGGTCGAGATTGCCATGATGTCACCTAGGAAAGGAATTATAGCAACAAAGAATAGATTTGTCAATCTAGAATGAACAAATATGGAGTATCTATTTGAGATGCATGGAGCACCTAGATTGGCTATGGAAAATGGGGGAATTGAAGGATTGGATTTTTGATATTCTCCACTTTGATCCTTCTATTAAATACCAAATCTATATGACAAGGACACCCAATAAGCCCTTTCAAGATTGTGTATTGATTTATACCAAAAATGACATATACTGGAGGACATTTGGAATCAAGTAGAAATATTTAAACCAGTGGGACTTCATATTATGCCAACACAAATTGTCCCATTTATGGAGATCTAAATTACTCCAGAAACTAAGAAAGGGTTAGAAGTAACCAAAGTAGTTCCATCAGGAAGAGGTGAGAGTAGGGAAACAAGGGAGGACAACTTTGTTAGAATATTAGACACTATCAAACAATTTGAACGAAAACAGGAAGAGAAATGGGAAAATAAGACTTTGACTGTATTTGGATGGGGAACTTTGGAAAAGGATACCATAGGACAAATGAAACAGGACATGTCAATTCTCTTCTCAAGAGTTAATAGGGAGAATATAACCACAAATTCAATAGAATATATTACATTAGAGAAAAATAAGGAATTAACATCACAAATAGATATTACATTTAAAAAAGCAGAGGTAGTTCAATGGTTATTAAATAAAGAACATCTGTTTAGAAAAATGGGACTTTACTTGATTTCAGGAGAGCAGTGGCCAAAGGCTGTAAGAACTAAAAATATAGGAGACTCTAAAATAAAAATAGATAAAGGATTAAAAGAAAAGTATGATAGTTGGAACCAATAGCTGCGTTCCAATGGATTTCATGCTTTAGTTAATATGAAAGAAAAAGAAGATTGACAAAAAATTCGAAGGAATAATCAGGAAAGAAAGCAAGATATTGAGAAAGTTAAAATTAAAATTCTATCTTGGAATATTGAAGGCACCTACTTAAAACTTGCAGACCCAGAAACTGATCAGTTTCTTGCAAACTTTGATCTTATCTGTTTTCAAGAAACTTGATGTAGTTCTGAGAATGCTTCTAAAATTTTGGGATTTGTTAATATATCTAAATCTGCAATTAAAAGTAATAAATATGGGAGGCATAAAGGAGGAGTAGCTATATATTTGACAACTAAAAATAACTGTAAAATCACCAGACAATATCCTACTCTGGAAGATATGTTGATGGTGAGAGTTGAAGAAGGAAATGATAAAGGAGAAGGGAAAATTAAAATCATAGTAGTAAACATATACTTGTCTCCTATGATTAAAGATAAAGTTAAAATAATGAATAGAATAGAATTAAAGTAATTTTTGATCAATTGATGGATGAAGAGCTGAATATTCCTGTTTACATAATCAGAGATTTCAATGCCTGGATTGGGAAAAATCTAGAGGGGCCAGGATTTCTTGAAATAATAACAGAACTAAACTGAAAAATAACCTGGACAAGTGCTTCAAAAGATAAAAGGGATAACATGAGAGGGAGAATCATTTATCCCTATTTTTCCGAAGAAAATATGCTCCTAATTAATGGAAGAATAATGGGAGACAGGGATGCAGAATTGACTTATAATGGTCCCAAAGGCTCCTCTATTATTGATCATGTTTGGAGCAATTTAGAGGGAACAAAAATGATCAAGGAAATGACTGTTGTTGACAGACTGGAGTCATCACACAACCCAGCTGAATTTATAACTGAAACTAATCAAATTATAAGAGGAAACTATTGTAAGAAAAACTTAAGTACTATTAAAGATATGGAAATAGTCAATCTAAAAAGGATACAATGGGATTCTAAGGCAATTAAACAATTTGATACCTTATTTAAAGGGCCAATAAATGATATAAGAACATTGATAGTAGAAAATACTAATTAGTATACGGTATTACAACACTAGGCTGATTTAACCAGTCTGGTACGCCCCTACTGTACCGTTAGCAGGAAAGGATTTCAAAAAGAGACCAGACGTGGTAAGGCCTGGTTTAATAAAAATTGTAAAGAAGCTAAAAAAGAACTGAGTAAAGTTTTAGGAGATATAGGAAAACTAAAAAAAAACTAAAATAATTAAGAGCAATAAAGTTAATATAAATATTAAAGACAGGAAGAAGTATAAACGAATACTAGAAGCAGAAAAATATAAAAATTCTATAATATGGGAAAAACTGAGGGAAACGGTAAATGAAAAAGATACTGAAAAGTTATAGACATTGGTTAGTCAAGGATTTGACAAATATGCAAAGACAGTAGATGCGTATATTCATCCTGAAACTTGGGTTCTTTACTTTACAGAACTCTATTATTCCCAACAAGATGAAGCTCTACTAATAGAATTAGGAAAAACAGATAATTTAAAATATTTGCAAGTGATTTATCCAATTCCAATTTCAATAAATATAGAAGAAACATAAATTGCAATTAGTCAATTAAAACTTAATAAAGCACCTGGTCCACATAACATAATAGCTGATATGTATAGATTTTATGCTGATTGGTGGGCTCCAATCTTGGAAAAATTATTTAACATAATTTTGCAAGGACATGACTACCCCATGAGTTGGAAAGGGAGCACTATATTTTCTATCTTTAAAAAAGGCGATCCAAGTGATACTAAAATGTACCGTCCAATAAATCTAATAGACATTTCACAAAAGATTTTCACTAAAATTATTCTAAAAAGATTAGAAGCATGGGCAGAAGGTAATAATATTTTACATGAAAATTAAAACAGATTCCGGAGAAACAGATCCACAATACAACATTGTTACACACTTACACGTCTAATTTGGAAATACATAAAAATTAAAAATGCTCCACTTTACTGCTGTTTGGTGGACTTTACATCCACATTTGACAACATAAGCAAAGTCATTTTATGGAATAAGCTAAAGAAATTAGAGTTAGACCCAGAACTCCTTAACATCCTTATAAGATTATACTCAGATAACTGGGGTGCAATAAGATATGATCATTTTGGGAATATCTCTAGGCCTTTTAAGATGACACAAGGAGTCAGGCAAGGATGCCTATTGGCACCTTTCCTATTTAATATATATATAAATGACATCTTGAAGGAACTAGAAAATCCACAATTTCATGCACCTAAAATAGGAAATATTCAGGTTGAATGTTTAGCATATGCTGGTGATTTAGTCGTAATATCAACCTCAATCTTGGGAATACAGAGGAAACTCAATTATGTTTTTGAACTATGTGATGACCATAAATTAAAAATAAATATGTCTAAAACAAAAATCTTGACATTTGGAAATAATAAAAAATATATCAAAACCTTATGGATAAAATCAGAAAAAATTGTAAGAGTTAAATATTGCGATTATTTGGGAGTTAGATTTAGCCAGTCTTTAAGATGGAGAGATCACATTGCACAGATCTTAGTGAAAACAAAGAGAATATTTTATGCTTTTGGGATATTTAACTCAACGATGGGACAAACATTGGTTAAGGGAGTCCTAAGGGTATTTGAAGCTAAAATAAACTCTACTACTCTTTATGCTGCTGAAATATGGGGAACAGATGATTTGAGAATTTTAGAAATATTATGTAACAAAATACAAAGGTATATTTTCAAAGTAGCTCAATCAGTACCAGTTGAGTTAGTGAATTTGGAATTGGGTCAATTTTCTATTTCTACTTTGGTAAATGAAAGAATGATTCTTTCTTCTTTAAAGACAATTTTACTAAATTAAATTAGACTACCTAGGATATGTCTGGAGGAAGAACTTAAATATACCTGGATATTTTAAAACATTTTATTTTTTCAAATGGACTTGGAGACATTTTGTGGAGTATGTACATTTACCCTTGGCAGATAATTGCAGAAGTGAAGAATAGATTAAGAGATAACAAAAATAACTAAAGACTTAATAAAAATGAAGCAATTGAAGTTACATAGGTGGTTCAAACAGATTAAGTTAACACATGGTCTTGAACCTTACCTAGAGAAACTGATTAACCCAAATGAGAGAAGAACTATGGTTAAATTTAGGCTTGAAATATACAATGCCAGCTATGTATTTTACGGACAAAAAGGAAAAATAAGTCTATCCCTTATTGTAAATGTGACAAGTCTTCAGAGGATGGCCTAAAACATATATTGTTGCTATGCCCTTTATATAAGGGAATACGCATGAAATGGCTTGATGACATCATGGTGAATCTTGATCTTTTGCCCCAATGATATGGTGAAGTATCTTATGAATAATGAAAATCCACGTGCACTGGAGAAAGTTGTTGGCTTCCTTAAGGCCACCCATTTATAAAAATATTCACAAATTTAAGATAAATGCATTCAAATTTATTTAGTGATATAATATTTTAATTATATCACTTATTGAATATTGATTGAATATTATATTCATATGCAGGTTATAAATGTTTCTCAATGGAGAGATTCAGAATGGATTTATTAAAGAATTGTAAATAATATCTTAAATTAATATGAAAGTATTCTACTTATAGAAACTTTGGAATTTGATGTTAATTCGTTCATTGTATTGTAATTTTTAGAAATGTTATATTGTAATGGTTTTAACTGATTAACAATAAACAAACTTGAACTTGAACTACTGGTGAGGCCTCTGCCTATGCATCCCAGTATCCCCCAACCCTCCTTACTGCCCTCTCACATTGCTTGCCCAACTTTAGGTCATCTGATATGACTAACCCCAGGTCTCTTTCCATTTTTGTTGTTGTTAGTATCTCACCCCCCCACTGTGTATTCTTCTCTTGGGTTTTTGTTTCCCTGGTGCATTAAGTTGCACTTCTTAGCATTGAATCTAAGCTGCCATACATTTTACTATTCCTCCAACCTTGCCAAATCCCTTCTCATCCTTTCCACCCTACCTTGTGTATCAACTCTGTTGCAGATCTTTGTGTCATCTGCAAAGAGACATACTTCTCCTTCCGGTCCCTCTGCAATGTCACTTATTTTTGCAATTAACTTTACTTTTAGCTTAACACAAACAAAATCCAACATTGTCATGAATAAATGATACCTGGTAGTCATACAGCAAAACAATACATACATAAAAATATAATATAAAATACTAAACCCAACCAACATAAGAAAACAGTACAAACCTGCTCCCCACCCCACCCCCTCGCAGCAGATACCATAGTGACCCTATATAAAAACAGCCCAATTTATGGCTATGATAATTTATACCAGTAAAATGAAGTATCATTACAGGAAGAAAGGATGGGAACCTGCCCAAATCCAAAATTGATAGCCAAATAAAAACAATGCTATGGAGAGGACAGGAGGAGAGACCCATAGAAGAAATTTTGCCAGGAGAATACTAAACATGTCAAAGGAAAAGGGATAGAGGATAAAAAAACAGTGAAACAAAGAGTCAAAATGCTCAACCTGTCCTGGGGGGATTTAGTCTATTGAGTGGGATAAATATGCCCCAGGGGCCTTCTGTAAAAAGACCTATGGGAACAAAAAAAAAGAGCAGTTAAGTTTACGTTAATATCCAAATTTACTTCTACGGCCTGACAAAAAAAACACCCCAGTAGTTATGAAACTTCTCACTAGTTTGAAAAAACAGGCTACACATCTCTCCGCATTTAGAGCATTATAAAACTCATCCCACCATTCCTTAAAAGAAGGTTCCCATTTATTCTGACAATGTCTAAGTGTTAGCAGTTTAGTAACCATAGCAACCAAGGCTAGCTACATGTGCCTTTTGTGACAGGGTAGGAATCTGAGCGTACATCCCTAATAGACAGGTATCTTCATTAAAAAAAAGCCAAAATATTAAAATATGGAGCCACCCACTGCCTGACTGAGTTCCATAGCTTAACAATTTTGGGGCATGCCCAAAGTTTATGATGTAAAGTAGTGAGTTCGCACCCACAATCCCCACACTCAGGCAAAGATAATTTATGAATCTGAAATAACTTGGTGGGGGTAAAATATAGATTATGTAGGATGTTAAATTGAATATTCCTAAAATGATCCTGTTTAATAAGGGAATTAGTGTCAATCCAAATCCTTTCCCAGGTTTTAGCTGACCAGCCTTTGTTAAGATTATTTTCCCAGTAGTAGGCTATAGGGGTAAACTTGGACATCACCCAAGACAAAATTGTCTTATACAACTTAGTTATTGCTTTCCAGCTCTCGACTACTTCTCACAAGCTTTCTAGCATGGCTCCAGCTCCTTCCGACCATGGTAGCTTCCCCAAAAAGAAGTGTATACATTGGCAAATCTGGTATAACTGAAATAGATCTTTATGAGCCACACCAAATTTTGAAACCAGCACAGAAATTGGCAAAAGAGAATCACCCAAAACAAAGCTTGCCAGGCGTAGTTTAGTAGAGTGCTTGCCTGGAAAGGTATGAATTGGGCGATTACCTTTCTGTAAGTTTGGGTTATTGAGAAGAGGTTGCCTAAGGTCACTTAAATTAGATTTTTGGAGTAAGGAATGAAGTTGCTGTAAAGCCCTCATGTCCCAGCCTAACGGGGAGTTCCTCATCTCCAATGGAGCCTTGGACCAAGGAGTATTTAATAAGGCCTATAGGTCCAATCTGTGAAAATTTGCCAGCAATCGGTCCAGAACTAACCAAAAGGAAGATCCCAAAACCGACTCTGCAGTAGATAGCCAGTACAAAAATCACTTGTCATGAATTACTAGATAGTAAACATAAAAATCCAATAGTTAGAGTCCCCCCAACTCCCTAGAGCAGGTAAGCTTTGTGTGCGCTCGACGTGGAGCTCTACCCTTCCAAAGGAAATTAGAGCAGTTCCTACAAAGGGGCATAAAGAAAAACCTGGGCAGATAAATATTAAGATTAAATAGAGGATAAAACACTCTGGGTAAAATTACCATTTTGAGAGTGTTAGAAAAGGCTCCAAAGGGACAGTGGTAATTTATTCCATCTCTCCAGGTCTTCCTTAATAGTTTTAAATAAAGAGGTTAAATTAAGGTCTGCGAGATTAGTAAACTCTCTAGATATTCTAATGCCGAGATATACTAGATAGTCATTTTCCCACTGTAGGCCCAAGAAAGAACACCAATCCCTCAATAAGAGAGGAGATAACACATACATTATAGTTTTGTTCCAGTTGAGCTTATAGCCTGAAAACAGACTAAAGAAGGAAATAATTTGTAATACATGAGGGAGAGATTCCCTACTATTCTCTATGTGAATGAGTAAATCATCGACAAAAAGTGATAGTTTGCATTCAAGATGACCCAAATGGATACCCCGTATTGCCTTGTCTAAATTTAGAACTCTAGCTAGAGGCTCTATATACAAATTAAAAAGAAATGGAGAGAGGGGGCAGCCCTGATGGGTGCCACGACATAGGGGAAAAAACATCCGATATAAGGTTGTTACATTGAATTCTAGCTGATGGGCAGAAATATAGGACACAAACCTGCTTAATGAAATGTTGCGGAAAACCGAACTTCTGCAAAACAGCAAACATAAAATGCCACTCTACTCTATAGAAGGCTTTTTCTGCGTCCAGGGACACGAGAGCCACCTCTGTCTCAGGAGGCCTGGAAGCAGAAATTAGATAAAATATGTTCCTAAAATGATCCGCTGAGGAATGTCTTGCAATGAACCCTGCTTGCTCAGGACTTAACAGACCCTCCCACACCTTCCTCAATCTATTAGCTAACATTTTGGCATATATTTTTAAATCGATATTTAGGAGTGAGATGGGCCTATAATTGCCAATTACAGATGTGTCCTTCCCTAGTTTGGGCAAGACAGTTAGTCTCACTTCAAATAGTGATTGCTCAAAAGCCTCATGAGAACCCCGATAGCTGTACACTTGAAGTAACAGAGGAATTAGATGAATTTTCAAAGTTTTATAAAATAAACCAGTAAACCGGTCCGGGCCAGGTGCTTTGTCAGATTTTAAAGAGTCAATAACTCCTGAAATTTCTTCACCAGTAATTGGGGCGTTCAAAGAAAACCTGGTTCCCTCTGCCAGAGATGGAAGAGTAGCCTCTTCCAAGAAGGCCCACAACTTATTATCCTGATCCACAGATCACAGGTCTGGAGAATATAATGTCTTATAATAATCTCGAAACAATATTAATATCTCTAAAGGGTTGGACACCAAAGCTTCTGTCTGGGGGTGCTTTAGGGCTGTAACCCATTTAGAAACAGAATGTTGTTTTAATTGCCAGGCCAGAAGCTTGCCCGCTTTACTCCCTTGACCAATGTATGAAGCCTTTAACAGGGAGGCGGATCTCTCCACCCTCTCTAATAAAGCACTAGCATAGGTAGCTCTCATGACAGATAATTCTTGATCATCTGCGGGTGAGAGCTTACCAACCCCTTTACTTTCCAGCATTCTAATTTTTACCAGACAGCTGTTAAGAAAACTGCTTTTTTTTTTTTTTTTTGAACAGACGCTATGCGGATTAGCTCTCCCCTCCAGGTTGCCTTCAGAGCTGCCCATACCCGATCTGTTGCAGGAATAGATCCCCAATTAGAGCTAATAGTATTTTGTAAAAAATTTTGAAATCACACCACAATTTGATTGCATGATAATAATTTATTGTTAAGAGACCATGAATGAGACCAGACAAGAACATTTGGTAATGCACACTGCATTATGATAGGTGAATGGTCTGAGATCACTCAAGCCAGGATTTTAGCATCCACCATATTCGATAACATCTACTGGCTGATTAAAAAATAATCAAGATGAGAATAGCTTTTATGAACTGGAGAAAAGAATGTCAATTCTTTATTCAGAGAGTTAAATACTCTCCATGGGTCCACAAGGCCCAGTGCTGAAATAAATTATTTTAATGCTCTTTGAGCAGGCGACATTCTTGCCCCATATAGTAAGTGCGATCTAAATCGTTGGTTTGTACCAGATTCCAATCACCACCCATCAAAATGGGTAAGTTTAGAAAAGGAGCCAGAACCATAGCCAGATGCACAAAAAAGGACGGCATTTCTAAATTTGGGCCATAAACAGAACCCAGAACAATGTCCAGGTTGCCTAATTTACCAATGACAAAAACAAACCTCCCTTCGGGATCGGAGGTAGATTCCGATAATGTAAAGGGGATTTTATTAGCTAGAAACAAGGCCACCCCATGCTTGTTTGAGCTGAATCTCGACCCAAAAACCTGACCTACCCATTTCTTTTTAAAAAATGCAATTGCTCTGGAAGCATGAGTTTCTTGAAGAAACACAGTTGAAGGACCGTAATTGGAAAGATGGTTTAGAATGACATATTTCTTCTTATTGTCTCTCCCTCCCTTTATATTCCAAGAAAGAACATTTAAACAGTTAGCCATAGCAGAGTATACAAATGTGCCCTATGATCACATCTAGATAAAGGTCTTTGCTGCTGCCCTTCCCCTTCCCTGACCTAAGGGGAAAGAAATTTTCAAGAACCCTAACCCACCCCCAAAACCCCAAATTAGATCCCAAAATTTTTAACCTATTTACATCTCCATATTCTCAGCCCATGGCCTACACCAAGACAAATACCCCATGGTGTGCACGCTAAAGAGCGAGCTCCTTCCCCCTCATACTCCCAAAACAAAGAAGGTTAAATAAAAGGAGGCTGAGCGAACATTTCCAGCTATATATCATCGGGAACTCTATCCCCCAAAAACAAAACCCTTCCCCTGCCTACTGTCTAATAAGGTCCATTGCCACAGATATCAATAACTCATGTAAACATACTGAAAGACCGTAGGCATGGGGGGTGTATATAAAAAATTAGCTGAAACCCCTTATCCTAAATATTACACTTTCCCCTAAATATGTTTGGGCTAAAGTAGAAACAACAATAAACATATCCCCCACACAGATTAAACCTTACAAAACTACAGCAGGACATGGGAGAAGAGCAGCTCTTCCAGCAAACATTGCCAATATCCCATGGAACCGAATCCTGAGGGACCACTTACGTGACATGCTTGAGCTAAAGGTTATAAGCTGCAATTCCCCCTGACCACCCAAAACCATTTAACTATAATATTTAACAACAGCAAAGCTTATAACAGGAAAACCAAACAGGGAAAACACCAATAAAGCTAAAGCACTAACATACCCTCTCTAGTGAATTCTATGCTTATAGTATGTTGCCCAAGGAGTCATTATAGGTTTAAGAGCAAGACTTGTGGCCATCTAAATCTTATCAGAGGAGGGGAAAGCCCCTATCAATGATCAGTACCTCACTGATGACCCGATAGCAGCCTTATTATAATGGAGAAAAAAATGCACATAAATAGCTGCCAAAAGGGGCTATCCAGCTATGTAAATCTATAAACGGTGGTAGAGCCTCCTCTGGTGGTCAAACACTTCCCAATTCTAACCCACAGAAAATGAACAAATTGAAGTAAAAGAGACAAACTTTCAATTGGAAACCACTAAAATAAGTATTAGTGTCCAAAGCAAACCACTCGAGCAAGATGGCAAGGGAAGAAAAAAATATGTTAGATATGGACAATCAGACCAGAGGGAACCCCTCTGGGAGTCAGCCATCAACTTCTCTATCGCAGGTTTTCTAGAAGGATCTATGGTCGATCTTTAGCTTCCATACATATGGACCGACGTCCCCTCATTTGGAGAATAAGTCCGGGTAGCATTTTTTCAAAATCTTGACTGCATCTTCCACAGTATCAAAACACTTTGATCCCTCCTTCAGGGACACCTCTAGCCGAGCTGGGTATGGCATCCAGTGTTTAATACCAGCAGCCCACAATTTAGAGGTGAGAGGATGATAAGCAGCTCTAAGCTGACGGGTCTTCGCAGTCAAATCAGGGACTAGTCTTAATTTTTTACCCTCCGATAATATAGCCGTCAACTTCCTGGCTTCTCTGAAGATAAACTCCCAATCCAAATACTTCAATAACTTGAATATTAAAGGTCTAGGAGGTTCAGAAGATGGCGGTTTCTATAACAAACTCTGGGCCATTCGGTGAGGGTCCCACCATTTTTTTCAGAAACTTTTGTAGAAATAATATTGTATTTGGCCCCTCTTCCCCTTCAGGAAGCTGCCTGTAGCACCAAGTTGTTTCTTCTATTCCTCCCATCCAGGTCCTTGAGGTGATCCTCCAGTTTGCGAACAGATTCCCTAACCTCCACCATTTCAGGTTCTAACTTTTCCTGCTTCCTCTCCATTGAAGCGAACCTTGCCTCAATGTCAGTAACCCTCCGGGCTAACTGAGTGAGCGCCGGTTTGAAATCAGCCACGTCTTCTATTAGTTTCAGGAGAGCTTCTTTAATCAAGGTTAGTTCTGAATAAACGTGCGTAGGTGACAACTCCTCCACTGTGCTCTGGGGAGAAGAACTACGCCGAGGGAGCTTAGCCTCCGACTCCTGTGCGGCCTTCTCCTGATCTGACAAATTAGACATGATGCCGAAGTAAGCAACTTTAAAATACACCACTCACCCGACCAGCACTAAAATAACAGACCGATTTTCGGTAGATAGGGGTGTTTGCGGGGAATATTCGCTATTAATTAGGCAAGAGGAGCGGAGCTCATAGAAGTGCTTCTTACTCTCTGCTCCACATCACGTGACCTGCAATGTCACTTATAAAGACATTAAAGAGGACCGGTCCTGGTACTGTACCCTGCGGTACCCCACTTGTAACCACCCCTTTCTTCACAGTGGACTCCGTTTACTATTACCTCTGCGTCCTGTTCTGCAGCCAATTCTTTACCCAGGCTACCATCTTGGGATCTGCTCCAAGGCTGGCTAACTTGTAAATTAATCTTTTGTGTGGGACTGTGTCAAATGCCTTGCTAAAGTCTAGGTAGGCCATGTCCACAACCCCTCCCTGATCTACTACTTTGGTCACCCAGTCAAAGAAATCTATTAGCTTCATCTGACATGACCTTCCCGCTGTGAATCCATGCTGCCTTGGGTCCTGTGCCCCTCTTCCCTCTAGGTACTCAACATTTCTTTCCTTCAGAAGTGATTCCATCATTTTCTTTATCACTGAGGTTAAACAAACAGGTCTGTAGTTTCCTGCTTCTGCCCTGCTTCCATTTTTGTGACGTGGAATAACATCTTCCCTCCTCCAGTTTTCAGGTACCACCCCATCGTCCCATGATTTGCTAAAGAGAGTAGTCAGTGGTGTCACTAGTTCTACCCTTAGTTCTTTTAGAATTCTGGGATGAATCCCCTCAGGCCCCACTGATTTGTCCACCTTCAGTTTTAAGAGTTCTTTCAGATCTCTTTCTTCTGCGAATGGGCTGGTATCAACCCCCATATCCAGAGTGTTTCTGTTGTTTGGTTTAAAGTATCTCCCCCTCTTCTTTGGTGAATACTGAGCAAACATATTTGTTTAGCATTTCTGCCTTTTCACAGTCACCCTCTGACCACCCCTTCCCCTTTATTAATCCTCACTATCCTTCCCTAAGTCTTCCTTCACTTCCTGATGTACCTATAAAATGTTTTATTCCCCCTCTTAACTGAGTCGGCTATTTTTTTCTCAGTTTGGGCCTTTGCTGTTCTGACTGCCTTCCCTGCTTCCTTTTGCTTTAACTGATACAGCTTTCTGTCCTGCTCCTTCTGTGATTCCTTGTACTTCCTGAATGCTTTC
The DNA here is from genome assembly GCA_016271365.2 of Neoceratodus forsteri. Classification (NCBI taxonomy): domain Eukaryota; kingdom Metazoa; phylum Chordata; order Ceratodontiformes; family Ceratodontidae; genus Neoceratodus; species Neoceratodus forsteri. Next base: position 96,022,978 of record CM057449.1, on the reverse strand, counting down.
TTTCTCTCCTTAACTTTCCCTGCCACCTCCTTTGAGAATCATAGTGGTTTCTTCCACCATTTTGTTTTATTTGTTTGCTTCACACAAAGGTTTGTTACCTCTGTGATGGTAGTTTTGATTATTCCTCATTGTTCTTCCACCCCTCCTTCCTGCCCATTTGCTACTGCATTCCTTAGGCACTCACCCATTTTGGCAAAGTCAGTCCTCCTAAAGTCCAGTACCTTTGCCTTTGTATGGCTTGACTCTACTGCTGTGTTTATCATGAACCATACTGTTCGATGGTTGCTAGTTTCCAGATGGCTACCCACTTTTAAATCTGTGATCCTCTCTCCATCTGCATTTGAGAGTAACAGGTCCAAGATTGCTCCCTCTTGAGTGGGTTCCAATACTAGCTGTCTTATGCATGCCCCCTGTAGGGCATCTAGAATGACCCCACTCTTAGAAGTGGTTGCTTCAAATGCACTCCAGTTAACATCTGGCATATTCAGAGTCCCCATCAACAATATCTCCCCTTTTTCTGCCATTCTAAGGATACCTTCTATCATTTCATTCTCCATTTCCTCCCCCTGAGATGGGGGTCTGTATACAACCCTTCTGCGGACTGTGGTGCATTTGCCTTTCTCCAAATTGACCCACAGTGCTTACTCTACTCCATGTTTACCCTTTTGTTCTGTTACTTTGATTCTTTCCTTTATGTAGAAAGCTACTCGTCTTCCCCCTCTTTTACCCTCCCTGTCCCTCCTGTAGATAGTATATCCTGGCATGTTTACATCCCGGTCATGGATCTGTGTGTACCATGTTTCTGTGACTGCCACAATATCCAGATGATCCTCTTCCATCAAGGCCACTAGTTCAGGGAGCTTGTTACCCAGACTATGGGCATCGGTACTCATTACTCACCATTGTTTGATGGCTTTAGCTCTTGTAGTACCATCTCTGTCCTCATTGACTTTGCTTTCTCCATTTACCCCTGTCCTGCTCCCAACTGACCTTTCTACCTTGGTCTTTACCTCATTTAGTACCCAGTTTTGTAGGGGGAGGACAGGAATTCCCTGCTGCTTATCAGTGCCTTCTCCCTTGACTAGTTTAAAAGCTTTCCAATGAATCATTTAAACCAGTCACCCAGAAGACTTGTTCCCTTCCCGGACAGATGCAGACCATCCTGTCAGTATATGTTGGTTAGGTTGGTATCCCTCCAGGTGGAACCCCCGTCCCCAGTGAAGCCAAACCTCTGTGCTGCACACCATTTTTTTCAACCATTCATTGGATTGCATGGTGTGGGGTAGCATCAACTCACCCATGCCATAGACAGGCAGCACCTCTGAGAAGGAAATTGTGTGTGCTACTTGCCTTAGGCCCCTCGCCAACTCCACAAACTCCTCCTGCACTGCTCTAATCTCATGTTGTCTCTTTTTAATTCCCCCAAGACCTTCTCCATCATGTCAAGCTCTTTATCTCCCATATCACCTAGAAGACCCACCAAATAGTCATTTAGGTTGCCCTCATCTGTGAGGTCACCTGGACCCATACTCACTTCTGGGATTGGGTCCATCATCTCAGGGGTAGGTTCTGGCAGGGGTACCAGTTTGGGCTCTGTGTCCGCTACTCTTCAATGCTTTCCATCCCTGCCCTTGCCCTTGGATCAGGCGGCTTCTTCCTCCTCTTCCTTTCTGCTTCCTCTTTCTCTTCCCTTTTCTGTGCCTTCTTGATGAGCTCCATCATCTTTACCTTCAAGATCACTCCTTCCTCTCTAAGCTGTGCACTTGAGGCTGTTGTTGTAGGCCTCCTGGGTGCCATGATGCTGTACAAGTTGCTAAGATAGAACAAAAGAGAGTTGTTTAGTGACCCAGTCCTGGCCCCATGCCATGCCAGGGTTGGAAGCCACTGCACCTCCCCTTTAAACCTCCCTGAGGCTTCCTAAATGCATAGAGGCTGCCAGCCTAGCATGTTGCATCCTGCATAAATGTATCAAAAAGCTCTGGTAGAGTGCCATCCGCAACCGAGGCTGCACATTCTATCTATATGTTAGCCTCATAAAAGAGGTGGGGAAGAGGAAAAGAGGTGAGGCTGAGACTATCTGCCCTGGCCTAGCTCCCCCCAAGGCTCTTAGCATTGCTCCACACCATATTGCTCCTCCATATTCCTCCATTTCTCCTTTTCCCCTTGTTTTTTCCTTTTTCTTTTAATTTTAATTCAGGCTTGTTACTAGATGGGTTAAAGTCCCAATCCTGTTGCCCTGTGGCAGTCCCTTCCCCAAAGATGGCAGTTATGCTGTGCCCTTGTGTTGCTGCCAGGCCCTGTGACCCCCATCCTTCAATCCTGAGAGCCCGGTTGGCAACCACCCTGCTCCCCCTTCTCTTTTTTATTTTATTCTTTTTAAATTGACCAATCTGCTCCCTTATACTGGCCTTTCCCAGTCAGCCATCTGCCCACACACCAGGCACTGCACCTCTTCTAGGCCCCAATGTGTCCCCCTGCAACCCCCCCTAAAATGGTGGCCAACTGTTCTCAGGCTGCACCAGGAGGTGCCACTGCCAGGCCCTCCTTTCTTTTCACCCCCCAGTGAAAGTATACTATGTAGTTGGCCCTTCTGCACCAACATCTGGCCACCCTGACCTCCAGGGATTCCTTAATGAGGCCCAAAAGCCACCCCACTGATTGCCAAGTCCCCCTCAAATCCTGGTCTTCTCCAGCCCCCTTGGTAACATTCCCCCATCGGGCTTTGGACTTCACCCCTGGCAGCACATCGTGCCCCTCCTGTATACTCTCTGACCCTTGTCCCCAATTTTCCTTTCACCTTGCAGAACTATTTGAAACCCCCCTCCCCCCAATGTGGCTCCAAGGTCCCACCTGTCAGTGACCTCACCAGCAGCTGCCACCTTGTCCCTTCTTCTCTGGCCCAATCACCCCGGTCACATCCCAGTGGCCCACCTGGTATCTCATGAAAGCCATCACCACCTTAGCATCCACCACATGGTTGCATACATATTGTATTCCTAGGTCTTTTTTCACCATCTGGAACTTCCAATCCCCTTGATGCACTGAACCCCCCCAGTCCATTTTCCTGCATGGGGCCACTCTTAAAGCACAGAGCCACCACCCCAACCAAACAAAGGCCAAACTTGCAGTATGCCGGGTGACCGCGTGGCAAAGATATCAGATGCCATCCCACATGGCCATGTGGCCTGTGCTCCCCAACTCCCTATGCATGGCCCTGCCCAGGAGACAGGCCGCTCGTCAGGCTAGTGGAAAAAGGTCCCTTCCAATAGTTTCTTTTCTTTCTTTTCCTATTTTGTATTCCCCTACCCCCAAGGAGTCCCAGCATGGAGAAAGCTCCCTGGACCCACAGGTCAGGCAAGGTAAGCCTGCCTAATGCCTCCCTGGAAATTCTTGCGCCATACTAAATCAGACAACAAACTTCTTGCACCAAGATGGTGCTAGCCCTTAAAAACAAAATAAAAAAAGTAGGAAACATAGTAGGGCTCATATTGCAAAGTCCCCTTAAAAGGCCGAATGCCCTGGCCCTGGAGACTGCATCCTCAGCCATCCTGCCCAAGCCAGCTCCTCTCCCAGTTGCATCACAACAAAATGGAAAGAAAAGAAAACCCTAGTTTGCATTTTTAACCAAACAACAAAGTGGCAGACCTCTCCAGGCGCTAGAAAAGCTGGTCCCAATGCTATTAAAATTAGTAAAACAACTGAAACCCACAAACCACCCTGTAGGGCTCCCTGCTTAAATGAAAATGTCAAATATATTTTCAATGGGCTAATACTATTCCTGCATTGCATTTTATCAAGATCTTTGGTTGTTCTGCCTAGAAAAAGGCCAAGCTGCTTCACCACTTTACTTAGTGGTGCAAAATCAATCAGGACATTTGCCAAACACTGTGCTGAGAGTCATTCAAAATGAAATATCTCAGTAGAAAGAGGGAGACCACGTTGAGGCATGGGCATATCAACCCCCAAAGGATCCCTGCAAGGACCCCTCCTGGCTCCACCCAAAGACCAATCCTATCCCTCCAGGGAGTATTCATCATTCACCTTGAGCCTGTCAATCATAACCTCACTTAGCCCCTCCCCTTTCCTACCTGCTGTCACTCATGACCTTTCCTAACTACTACTCCTCCCCTTCCATCCCCTTCCCCCACCCCCTCCCTATGCAAACCTCCATTTCTTCATGAATGCCATCAGAAAATTCAGGTTGCCTTTTAATAGCAACCCTATTTAGTTCAACTTGATTAGCCCAAATGACATGGAACCCTGTAGTGAACTGGTGTTCCAACTGATACTAAATACAGTGGCTGAGCACAATGGTTGAGTAGTGTTTCTGCTGTTCCTGTTGTTTGCTTCTAGTGCGTTGAAATTTTGATGCAATAATAAGTTGTGGTTCAAGCTTGTCACTGATCGCTAATATAGCAGACCTCAACCTTTGACTCATAAGAAGTTGTGCAGGTGAATTGAGGTTGTCCAATGGTGTGCTATAGCAGCTGAGCAGTCCAGTGCAGGGGTCTTGATCCTTATGTTCAGCTTTGACAAGAGTGTTCTTTGCTATCTGTACATATTTTTCTAAAAGTCCATTAGCTTGTGTAAAATAAGGACTGACCAGCACATGTTTAATGCCCCTGCTGTTGGTGAATTCTTTGAACTCAGCTGAAATGTACTGTAGACCGTTGTCGGACACTAGCTCCTCACATACACCATATCATGACATAATGCTTTTTCGAATGGTTCACTATAGATCAATTGTAATGCAAAGCAAGCTGGGGTGGATTCAAAGCTGCTGCCTGCTGTTACACTGTGGAGGAGTGTTTTGTGCAGGGGAACTAGAAGGCTTTTTATGTACTATAGAAGGTATGCCATTGTTGCCTTAAATTAAATATTCTGTAGTTACCTTTCCACAGCACCTTGTGTGGCTGGTCCTTCTTGGCAATCTCTTGTGCTGCTGCTTTCTTCTATCAGGAGCCTGGAGTCCCAAACAGTGGCAGGGGAGACTGCCCTGAGAAAGCATAGCAGAGAACTGTGCCGAGGACCAACCATAGGAGAAGAAGTCCAGTGCTGAAGTGTATACTCACCCAAAAGAAATATTTCTATTTGCACCTGTCAAGAAAACACTCTCAATTCTTTTGGAAAGTACTGATTTTATCTTTAAGTAGAAGAACTCTAAGGAATGTTTATCTATAATTCTCTGTTACTAACTGTTCCAGTTTCCTTCTTTCTTGGTCATTTACACTGGCTTACATATATGACCACACACTAGATCTTTTTTTTTTTCTCATTTTTTCCTTCTTTATTTTTTCCTTAACTACTTATTTTTAGATATCTTATTTTACCTCTTTGTTTTTTACAGTTAAACTTTTTATTGAATTTTCCAATTTAATACATGCATTGTACAGGGTGTTTACTGAATGGAGGTTGTGGCTAATGCTTACAACCATTTACAGGATATAGACACATAACAATTGTTTAATGAAGACTCACCTAAGCTTGTCAAATCTATACTTTATGTTTGGAAAGTCACAGGCTTCAGGGCTCCACTGTGGATTCCGATGTCTTTAAGAGACTTGTGTTGTTTTCATCGCAACCTTCACCCTTTACAAAGGAAATACAAAGAATCCCTATTCTATTGACACACTGCAATAACTATTTACATACAGGGAAACTGTGCTTATGAATAGTCTAATCTGTCTCAAACTTTCAATGAACACATCCGGGTGTTCAATCTGGTTTGATGCCAGTTTTTCACCCTGTTTCAGGCTTGGGAGTGGTATATTGTAGAAATGGAGCCCAACAGTCTGTGTGTTGTGACATTGTGTCTTTGGACAGATAGGAGAGCCAGCCCATGGAGGCAATCACTACTAATAAAGCAGCGATCTTCTGTGTGGATGGTACTTCTGGGTTCTCCATTTGCACAAAAGAAGGCATTTTACCTGCATTGCCAGTAGAACCAGCCATGTGTGCTCTTGGCCTTTGAGGGGAGGGGCCTCTGATCTCATACCTAGGATCAGTTGTTTGGCTGATTTGGGAATGGACTTGTGCAGGTCCTGAGACTCAAAGACACGTACATGCTCCCATAGTGGCTGAATCTTTGAGTATTCAAATAGAATGTGTATGAGGTCCCCCATGTGTAGATGGCGTCTCCAGCAGAGGTTTGAGGTCTGAACTCAAGCCTTTGTCAGCACCACCTTGGTGCGGTACCAGGAGTGCAATATCTTATTCTGTATCAGTGTACTTTTTTGCGTCCACAGAATTTTTGTGTGTGTCAGTCCAACACTCCTTCCACTGCTTCCCAGTGATGACTGACTGAAGGGCCTTTTCCCACTTGAGGCAGGATGCTTCAGATTGGCTGGGTAGAGTTTTTCTGAACAGGCCATATATCTGACTGGCCAACCCTTTGGGTTTGGACAACCATGTGGGCAGAAGCATTGTGGGGGCTTCTTTGGGGTTTGTTTTATGTATGCCTGTATGGAACTTTGAATCTATAAATGCTTCCAGAAGTCTGAGGTTGGAAGCCCCCACCTAACCTGTAAGCTGCCAAAGATATCCACCCTTACGGTGGCTGTGGGCATGACATACCCCACCATAATCAATCCTCTACTGACCCAGTATTTCCAGTATATGGGGCAACCTTCTATGTGGATGTTCACATTTCCCCACAGTGGAGCCAGTTTCATGCGGCCAAATTTGTTTCAAGTCTACTCTCCATTTTGGTCCAGCACTCCAGAGAGGATCCTGTGGTGGGGTGGGCCTTCAGCTGTTTACTTAGTGGGTTATTGACTAACAGGTGTAAACAGTTCTTTTGACTTTACATCATCTCTATGTCCACCCACTGAGGCTTCATGTTCCCGGATAGCTTGAACCCTTGAAGGGTTTTCCCTATTTGAAAGGCCCACTTGTACTCTTCAAACCATGGGGTGTTCCATCCCTCCGACCTCCAGTTGGATCTCAGCTTATTTTCGCTATACTGGAGGAAGGGAGCATCCCAGAAGAATCTGCCTATCACCTTGTCTAGCTTCAAGCACCAGTTGTGGGGAAGAGCTGGTGGTATGTGTGCTAGTTTGTAAAAGATCTTGGGGGTGATAATCATTTTCACCATTGTGATCTTCCCAGCAAAGGTCAGATGGACCTTATTCCATCTGTTAAAGTTCTCTATCACATTCACCAGCAGTGGTTGGAGATTGTGGTCCCAAAGTTTGTGTAAAGTGACTGGGAATTTGATCCCTAGGTAAGTGATCCCTTTGCCTGCCCATCTTAGGCCAGATGTCCCCAGTGTCTAGGGGGTTACAGTGGGAGTTAAGGGGCAGCACCTCCATTTTATTTTGATTTAATCTGCGTCCTGATAGGTTGTGGAAAACCTGTAATGTCTCCAGCAGTGGTGGAAGTGCCTTGTGAAAGTCAGAGGTGATGACCAGCAGGTCATCTGCATACATACAGTAAGAGTAGAATATTCATGTCTGGGGATTCCCTTATGCTGTCAGCTTATGACCACCAAGGGTTGCACTTCCAGAACAAACAGGAGTGGGGAAAGGGGGCAGTCCTGGCTTGTGCCTCTCCCCAGTTGGAAGTGGGGACAACATAGAGTTGCTAAATACTCAGGCAAAAGGGGAGTTATACAGTCCATGTATCCATGCTCTGAATGGGGGATTATTCCAATATGATCCAGGGCAACTTGGAGGTACACAGTCTATTGCCACTGCTGTGCTGTTGTGTTTGTTATTAAACTTTAAAGTTTTTCAATATAGTCTATTGGAAACAAATGGATGTGCTATGCAAACATGCATTTTGTTTTCGCAAAAACACTTTTTACTGCTGCATAGACAGGATGGAAGTTGTCCAGAGGAGGGCAACTAAAATGGTGCAGGGTCTGCACCGGAAGACATATGAAGAGACACTTAAGGAGCTTAATATGTATAGCCTCGAGGAAAGGAGGGAGAGGGTGGACATGATAGAAACTTTCAAATACCTCAAGGGAATCAGCAAAGTCCAAGAGGATAGCATCTTTCAAAAAAAGAGGTGTGCAAGAACAAGGGGGCACAATTTGAAGATGGTGAGGTGGCTCAGAGGTAATTTAAGGAAGTATTTTTTCACAGAGAGGGTTGTGGATGCATGGAACGGCCTTCCGGAGGAGGTTGTGGAATCAAAAACAGTGGTGGAATTCAAGCATGCATGGGACAGTCATAAGGCAATTCTAGGGGGTGGGGGTAGGAAGAAGTAAGCTGCTGGTTAACTAGGATCTGCAGCTTATCCAGTAGGTAGGGAAATGGGCAGACTAGGTGGGCCAAGTGGTCCTTATCTGCTGTCAAATTCTATGTTTCTATATTTCTAAATTGGTTCAGCAGTGTCATGCTGCTGCCATCTTGTTTTCAGTTAATGATGGAGAAAATACATTGTAATTCAAAAACTACTGCCCCTTGGTAAACATCAACAGTTGTGTTTATATATTCAGGGCTCAAAGAACATGATTCTGGTATTATTTATTTTATGTTTTGGGTGGAAATATGTTTTCTGTGTTCTGCCGTTGGTAGTGTCACAAATTAGTGGCACTACTTTTGCAAAACATCTGCAAATTTGAGGCAGTTTTCACACAACTAATGGTATTATTGTGCAAAAACTTCCACAAATCTGCAGCACTTTTCATGAAAACTGCTGCACATTTGCTGCACTGCTTCAATAAAAAAGCTTCTGCCTCAGCAAGAGGAAGAGAAAGGGAAGTCTACTATGGTTTTCTAAAGAGGTAGCAGAACAGGTAAAAGCAAAAGAAATGGTGTTTAAACAGTACAAAAAACACAGGAGGAGAGGGATATACAGAAGTACCAGAAGAAGCATAGGGAGGCAGGGAAGGCAGTTAGGAAAGCAAAGACACAAATAGAGTAATACATAGCAAATTCATTGGCAAAGGGGGGACAACATGTTTTACAGGTACATCAGTAAAAAAAGGAAGGAAAAGGGAGGGACTGTTAGGCTGAAAGGAGAGGATGGGGGCAGTGTGGAGGATGACCATAAAAAAGTAGATATGTTGAACAAACATTTCTGTTAAGTTTTCAAGGAGGAGGAGGGACAGGAAATGGGTGAGCAGTAAGGGGTAAAGGCATGAATGGTACAGAGATGGACACAGGTCCTTTTTCTAAGGAAAGGGTCCTCAGGAAAACTGATGGCAATAAGAGTTGATAAATCAATGGGACCAGATGAGGTGCATCCCAGGATACTGAGGTAGCTCAGCGAGGTGCTGACAGAACCTCTGACTGCCGTACTCAACTTGTCCTTGGAACAGGTGAGGTACCCAGGGATTGGAGGAGGGCTGATGCAGTCCCTCTATACAAAAGCAGAAACACAGAGGAAGCAGGGAACTACAAGCCAGTCTGCCTGACCTAAGTAGTGGGAAAGGTAATGGGAACACTACTGAGAGAAAGGATAGTGGATCACCTAGGTCTGTAAGACCCAAGGCAGCATGGTTTTACTGGAAGGCAGCCATGACAGACTAACCCCTTTGAGTTCTTCAAATGGGCCATCAAAGTGGTGGATTGGGGAGGGCAGTGGATGTGGCCTACTTGCATTTTAGTAAAGCATTTGACACTGTCCCACATAGAAGGATGTTAAGCAAACTGGAGAACATGAGGTGAGCAATAAGGTAGTGAAATGGGTGGTGAGTTGGCTGGATAATAGGACTCAGAGGATGGTGATAAATGACATTCGCTCTGCAGAAGGCAGAATGACTAGTGGGGTACAACAACCATCCGTGATGGGTCCAGTCCTCTTCAATGTCTTTATCAGTGACATTGCAGAGGGTCTAGAAGGAAAAACATGCCTGTTTGCAGATGACACTAAGTTCTGCAACAGGGTGGACATTCCAGGGAGAGAGGACAGAATGAGGGGAGATCTAAAGAAGCTGGAGGATTGGTCAAGGGACTGGCAGCTGGGTTTCAATGCAAAAAAGTGCAAGATAGTGCACATGGGATACAAAATCCCAGGAGAAATATATTGCCCTGGGGGGAGGGATTAGAATGATCCAAGCAGGAAAGAGACCTGGGTTTGATCATCTCTGATGACCTTAAGGTAGGTAAGCAATGTGACAAGGCATGCTGAGTGCTGGGGTGCATAGGCAGGGGAATCACCAGCAGAAGAAGGGAGGTAATAATTCCACTATACTGAACACTAGTGAGGCCATACCATGAGTACCATGTCCAGTTTAGGAGGCCCCATCTATGAAATAACATTAACAGAGTGGAAGCGGTTTAATAGAGGGAAACCAAAATGGTGCAAGGCCTACATCACAAACCCTATGAGGACAAGTTTAAGGAATTAAATATGTACTCCCTGGAAGAAAGAAGGGATGGGGGTATAAGACTGAAACATTTCAATACCTCATAGGGGAAAAATGAGGTGCAGAAGAATACCATTTTCCAAAGAAAAGAGCACTCAAGGATGAGGGGCACAATATGAGTTAGGAAGAAATAGTAGGTTAACTGCTGTATTTGTAGGTTCTGTTTAAGATAAAAATGAACTCAGCAGGACGATAGAGAGGTCAGGGGCATGGGTCTTTATGGATAGGGAGGGAAAATTCTGGGGGAAGGCAGGAAAGTGGGCAGAACAGTGGGTTGCAATGGATGTGGTGCAGCAGTGTTCATGGAAACATTCTGGAGGTTGAGGTGTAGTCCGATATGTATCAGATTGAGGCAGATAGAAGTGGAATTAGGCAAACCAAGGGGGAAAATGGTAAGGAGGGGGGAATTTACAAATGAAGAGGGGGAGGTACCTAAAACAAACAGTAGAAACACTCTGGATACAGAAGTTGATACCAGCCCATTTACAGAAGAAAGGGTTATGAAAGAACTGTTAAAACTGAATGTGGACAAAGCAATGGGGCCTGATGGGATTCATCCCAGAATTTTAAAAGAACTAAGGGTAGAACTAGTGACACCACTGACTACCCTCTTTAACAAATCATGGGAGGATGGAGTGGTTCCCGAGGACTGGAGGAGGGCAGATGTGATTCCCCTTCACAAAAGTGGGAGCAAGGCAGAAGCAGGAAACTATAGACCTGTTAGTTTAACCTCAGTGATAGGGAAAATGATGGAATCACTTCTGAAGGAAAGAATTGTTGAGTATCTAGAGGCCAGAGGGGCACAGGACCCTAGGCAGCATGGATTCACAGTGGGAAGGTCATGCCAGATGAATCTGATAGATTTCTTTGACTGGGTAACCAAAGTATTAGATCAGGGAGGGGCTGTGGATATGGCCTACCTAGACTTTAGCAAGGCATTTGACACAGTCCCACACAAAAGATTAATATACAAGTTAGCCAGCCTGGGAGTGGGTCCCAAGATGACAGCCTGGGTAAAGAATTGGCTGGAGAATAGGACACAGAGAGTAATAGTAAATGGAGTCCACTCAGAAGAAAGGGAGGTTGCTAGTGGGGTACCGCAGGGTTCAGAGTTAGGACCAGTCCTCTTCAATGTCTTTATAAGCAACATTGCAGATGGACTGGAAGGAAAAGTATGTCTCTTTGCAGATGACACAAAGATCTGCAACAGAGTTGATGCATAAGGTGGGGTGGAAAGGATGAGAAGGGACTTGGCAAGGTTAGAGGAATGGTCAAATGTATGGCAGCTTAGATTCAATGCTAAGAAGTGCAAGGTAATGTACCTGGGAAACAAAACCCAGAAGAAGAGTACACAATGGGGGTGAGATACTAACAACAACAAAATGGAAAGGAACCTGGGGGTAGTCATATCAGATGACCTAAAGGTGGACAAGCAATGTGAGAGGCAGCAAGGAGGACTGGGGGATACTGGAATGCATTGAGAGGCATCACCAGTAGAAAACAGGAAGTTATTATCCTCGTACAGACAGCTGGTCAGACCCCATCTGGAGTACTGCATGCAGTTCTGGAGACCCAATCTCTGCAAAGACATAGACAGGATGGAAGCTGTCCAGTGGAGGGCAACTAAAATGGCGCAGGGTCTGCACTGGAAGACATATGAAGAGAGACTAAAGGAGCTTAATATGTAGAGCCTCCAGGAAAGAGAGGGAGAGGGACATGATAGAAATGTTCAAGTACCTCAAGGGAATCAACAAAGTCCAAGAGGTTGACATCTTTCAAAAAGAGAGGTGTGCAAGAACACGGGGGCACAATTTGAAGATGGGGGGGTGGCTCAGAGGTAATTTAGCATGCATGGGACAGTCATAAGGCAATTCTAGGGGGGTGGGGGTAGGAAGAAGTAGGCTGTTAGGGAAATGGACAGACTAGGTGGGCCAAGCGGTCCTCATCTGCCATCAAATTCTATGTTTCTATGTTACTTTAACTACAGTGGTAGCAGGAGGATGCAGGGACTTACTGAAATGGAAAGATTGGGGTTGTGAGGCTAGATGGGGACATAGACCAAAAGGGCATGAAAGGGGGGGTCAGGGTGAGTAGGGACCCAGACCAGGTGGTAGGGAGTAGTAATATCTGGCAAGAGGTGTGGAGTAACGGGGAGGTGGACACCATGGGCTCAGGGTAGGACGCATACCACAGAAACAGGAGGAAATAACTCATACACGGGGACGGGGGTTGGTGTCCAACAGATACCTAAATTTGGCAGATAAAGCAGAGGGGGAAGTTCTGGAAGATTTGGGGAAACAGCATGTTTGGGCCAGGGAAAGGGATTGGGAAGAGGGGAAGGGAGGTTAAGAAGCATGGGTAGGAAAGTGAATGGAAGCAAGTGGTGGAAGGGGAAGACTTGGACGGTAAGGCTAAAAACACAGTGAAGGGAGTGGAAGGAGGGGAGATGAGCAAGGAAAAGAATCAGAAGGTGCAGGAAGGCAAGGAAGGGGAGGAAAAGAGAGAAATGGTGGGAGAGGTGAAGGAAAGGGGAAACCAAGGGACTTGGGTAACCAGGGAAGGTGAGGTGGATACAGTTAGGAGACTGGAGGAGAGATTGGTAGAGAAGGAGCTGGAGTCTTTTGAAAATGGGAGACAAAGTGGGGAACCAAGAGGAGGAAAATGGGCAGGGGAAGGTGTCCGGTAGACAGTTCAGGGAAAGGGATGCAGTTAGGAGGAAAAGGGTCCCTCCAGGATCAAGACCAGATCCATTAGCAGTGGAGGTGGAGAATGCCATGGTATTCAGAGACTCCATCATTAAGGGGTAGAATGAATCAGGAGGGGTTCTACATACAGGCAGAGGTTGGTCTTTTGTGAACCAGGGATGGAGGCAGGGAAGGTGATGCGAATGATCAGGGAGCAGGCACATTTGGTGAGGAAACACACCTTATCAGTCATTTAGGAATGAATGATCTGGCAAGTAATGAAGTGGAGGAGGTATAGAGGAGGTTAAAGGCACTGACAAAGGATACCTAGAAGAGGCAAAATCCTTGGCTTTTTTTTGAGGTTTTGCCAGTCCCCTGTGCCAGCACTGCTACAAATATGAGAATCAGTGAATTCAATGATTGACTTCTAATATGGTGCGAAGTGGAGGGGTTCACATGCATAGGAGGGTGGGGGGACACATGAGAGGATGAGGACTTGTACTGGAAGGATAGACTGCAACTGAGTGAGAGAGGAGCAAGAGTACTGAAGAGGATCTCCAAGCATACATTGATGAGACCTGGGGGGTTAAATTGGTAAAGGGGCATACAAGGCTAGGATAAGTGAGGGCTCAGTAGGAGGAATGAACTGACTAGCAAGCATTCCCAGGCCAATGGGTGAAGCGTACAGACCAGAAATATTAGGGAGGGATGGGGGGAGGGGGTATATGGCCAAAAGGACTTTTTACAAATGCAAGACGCTTGCTCATGCTCCATCCTTCCCTCCCCCACCTTTCTCCACTCCCTCAGATCCTCTGACACTCACAGCCTTCTATTTTCCCATCGTACCACCCTCATCAGCCAATCAGGCTTCTCCCATCACTTCCCTAAAATCTGGAACTCCCTCCCACCTCAAATGTGACACTCCTCCTCCTCCAGGTGCAGAATAGATACTTTTGTACAATCTTCATGATAAAGAGAGAAGGAAGGGGACCAGTGTTAGGGGGGAATGGGAGGGTGGGCGGAGGGATGGATTGTAGTCCAGTCAGTGGGGACAGGGTCAGGGAGGAGTTGGGTAAATTGAGGGTAGACAAGGCTATGGGGCCAGATGCCCTGCATCCCAGGGTGCTCAGTAAACATAAAAACATAGAAACATAGACTTTGACAGCAGATAAGGACCACTTGGCCCATGTAGTCTGCCCATTTCCCTACCTACAGGATAGGCCGCAGATCCTAGTTAACCAACAGCCTATTTGTTCCTACCCCCCACTAGAACTGCCTTATGTTTGTCCCATGCATTCTTTAATTCTCCCACAGTTTTAGACCCCACAACCTCCTCAGGAAGGCTGTTCCATGCATCCACTACCCTCTCTGTGAAATAATACTTGCTCACATTGCCCCTGAACTGCCCTCCTTCTATCTTTAAATTGTGTCCCCTTGTTCTTGCAAGTCTCTTTTTCTGAAAGATGCTACCCTCTTGGACTTTGTTGATTCCACTGAGGTACGAAAAAGTTTCTATCATGTCCCCACTCTCTTCTTTCCTCAAGGGTATACATATTAAGCTTCTTTAGTCTCTCCTCATACGGCTTCTCTTGCAGACCCTGCACCATTTTAGTTGCCCTCCCTTGGACTACCTCTATCCTGTCTATATCCTTGTGGAGATGGGGTCTCCAGAACTGGACACAGTACTCCAGATGGGGTCTCACCAACTGTCTGTATAGAGGATAACAACTTCCTGTTTTCTGCTGCTGATGCCTCTCCCTATACATCCCAGTATACCCCAGCCCTCCCTACTGCCTTCTCACATTGCTTGCTAGCCTTAAGGTCATCTGATATGATTACCCCCAGGTCTCTTTCCTTTTTTGTTGTTGTTACTACCTCCCCACCCATTGTGTATACTTCCCCTGGGTTCTTGTTTCCCAGGTGCATTATTTTGCACTTCTTTGCATTGAATCCTAACTGTCATACTTCTGACCATTCCTCCAACCTTGCCAAGTCCCTTTTCATCCTTTCCACGACTCTTTGTGTATCAACCCTGTTGCAGATCTTTGTGTCATCTGCAAATAGGCATACTTTTCCTTCCAGTCCCTCTGCAATGTCACCGATGAAGACATTAAAAAGGACTGGACCCAATACTGAACCCTGCGGTACTCCACTAGTAACCCTTCTTTCTTCAGAGTGGACTCCATTTACAATTACCTTTTGTGTCCTGTTGTGCAGCCAATGTTTTACCCAGGCTACCACCCTGAGACCCACTCCCAGGCTGGTTAATTTGACTATTAATCTTTTGTGTGGGACTGTGTCAAATGCCTTGCTAAAGTCTAGGTAGGCCATGTTCACAGCCCCTCCCTGGTCTACTACTTTGGTCACCCAGTCAAAGAAATCTATTAGATTCGTTTGACATGACCTTCCTGCTGTGAACCCATGCTGCCTTGGGTCCTGTGCTCCACTGGCCTCTAGGTAGTCAACTATTCTTTCCTTCAGAAGTGACTCCATCATGTTCCCTACCACAGAGGTCAGACTGACAGGTCTTTAGTTTCCTGCCTCTGTCTTGGTCCCACTTTTGTGAAGGGGAATCACATCAGCCTTTCTCCAGTCCTTGGGTACCACACCATCCTCCCATGATTTATTAAAAACAGTAGCCAGTGGTTTCACTAGTTCCTCCCATAATTCTTTTAGAATTCTGGGGTGAATTTCATCAGGACCCATTGCTTTGTCCACCTTCAGTTTTAGGAGTTCTTGCAGAATCCTTTCCTCTGTGAAAGGACTGGGATCGACCCCCCTATTAAGAGTGCTTCTGTTAATTGGATTAGGCACTTCCCTCTCCTCTTTTGTGACTACTGAGCAGAAATATTCGTTCAGTATCCCTGCTTTTTCCCTGTCCCCCTCTGCCCACCCACCATTCATTCTATTCAGCCTCACTATCCCTCCCTTTGTCTTTCTATGCTCGCTGATGTACCTATAAAAGGTTTTATCCCCCTTCTTAACTGAGTTGGCTATCTTTTCCTCAGTTTGGGCCTTTGCTATGCTGACTTCCCTCCCTGCTTCCTTCTGCCTTAACTGGTACAGCTCTCTGTCCTGCTCCTTCTGTGTTTCCTTATAGCTTCCTCAGTGAGCTAAGGGAAGAGCTGGTGGCCCCACTAGCAAGGTTACTTAACCTTTCCTTAGCTATATGATGGATGCCAGAGGACTGGAAGAGGGCAGACATGATGCCACTTCACAAAAGTGGTAGCAGGGAGGAGGCAAGCAATTATCACCCAGTCAGCCTCACATCTGTGATGGGTAACATGATGGAGGTGATATTGGAAGAAAGGGTGGTTAGCTACTTGGAGGATAATGGGCTTCAGAATGTCTACCAACATGGTTTCACACTGGGGAGGTCATGCCAGATGAACATATTAGAGTTCTTTGATTGGGTGACAAGGGTGGTTGATCGAGGGGGTAGTGGACATGGCCTATCTGGACTTCAGAAAGGTCTTCACCACTGTGTCATACAGAAAACTTGTAAAGAAACTGAAGAGTTTGGGGGTGGGTCCAAAAATAACAAGGTGGGTGGAAAACTGGCCGACGGGAAGAAGCCAGAGGGTGGTGGTAAATGGGGTGCATTCTGGGTAGACAGTGGTGATGAGTGGGGTCCCACAGGGGTTGGTGCTAGGGTCAATTCTATTTAACATCTACATCAGCAACATAGCAGTGGGGCTGTGAGGGGAAGGTCTGCCTTTTTGCAGATAATACGAAGGTCTGTAACAGGGTGGACATCCCAGATGGGGTGGAGGCTATGAGGGAAGATCCAAGGTTTCTGGAGGGGTGGTCAGAAACATGGCAGCTAAAATTCAATGCCAAAAAGTGTACAGTGATGCACATGGAGAAGAATAATCCACAAACAAGTTATACACTGGAGGGGGGAATGAAAGCAACAGAGCAGGAGAAGGATCTAAAAATCATAATCACAAACAACCTTAATGTGGGGCCCCATGCAGCAAGGCAGTGGGCAAAGTTAACAGAATGCAGGTGTGCATAGGGAGGGGGATAATTAGTAGAATTTGGGAGGTGCTGATGCCACTCTACGAATCCATGGTGAGTCCCCACCTGGAGTATGGGGTTCAGTTCTGGAGCCTTCACCAATGCAAAGTTATAGATAGCATGAACAGGGTACAGAGAAGGGTCACAAGGATGATACATGGGTTAAGTGGGAAGCCATACAAAGACAGGTTGAGAGAGCTGGATTTGTACCAACTGGAAACCCGGAGGGATAGGGGGGGAAATGATAGTGACTTTTAAGTATGTAAAGGGAATTAATAAAGTGGTGGGAGGGAGCTTATTTATCAGGACAGTAAGCACTAGAACTACAGGGCATGGACAGAGGGTAGGGGGGTAGGTTTAGGGGTAATGTGCAGGGGAATTACTTCACTGAGAGAGTGGTGGTGCCCTGGAACAGTCTGCTGGAGGAAGTGGTGGAGGCCAGAACTGTGGAGGGATTCAAGCATTCGAGTATACATGAGCAGGGTATACGCTGGGTGGGGAGGAAATCAAAAAATCAGAACAGGAGAGGGATCCTCGGATCATAGTCTCCTCAAACCTTAAAGCTGAGTTTCCAATGTAGCAGGATGGTGGGATTGGCCAATGGGATGCTGGCATGCAAAGACAGGGGCATTACTAGCAGAAGGAGGGAGATAGTAATGTCCCTCTACAAAGCCATGGTTAGGCCGCAGCTTGAGTACGGAGTTCAGTTCTGGAGACCACACCATCACAAGAATATGGATGCATTGGAGAGGGTTCAGAGAAGGGCAACAAGGATGTTGCAGTGTATGCAGGGGAAGACATATGAGCAGATATGTAAGGAGCTGAATCTGTACACATTAGAAACAAGGAGGGAAAGGGGAGATAGGATTGAAACCTTTAAATATGTAAAGGGGCTGAATAAAATAGGGGAAGATGGTCTACTAAAGAGGAAGGAGGGAGCAAGAACTAGAGGGCACAGCCTCAGATTGCAAGGAAACAGATACAGGGGCAATGTGAGGGGGTGTTTCTTCATGGAGAGTGTGGTGGAGCCATGGAACAGACTGCCAGATGGAGTAGTGGGGTCTAAATCAGTGGAAGAATTTAAGAGGGCATAGGACAGGCATATGGGGCTGAGTACTGGGGGGAAGATGGTGGCAGGCGGGGAGGGTGTGTGTGAAAAGGGGAAAGTGGGCAGACTGAATGGGCCGAATGGTTCATTTCTGCCATCAAGCTTCTATGGTTCTATGATTCAAGAAGGCATGGGGCAAACACAAGGTGTTGGCTAGGGAGAGGAGGGTGGAGTATATGGAATCTATGGGTGGGGGCCAGTAAGGATTGGGGAAATGGGCAGACTTGATGGGCCAAGAAGGTCCTTATCTGCCAACACATACCTATGAATCTATGAATCTATGAAGTTGGAGGGAGGTTCAGAGGAAACCTGAGCAAGTACTTCTTCACTGGGGAGAAATGGAACAGCCTACCAGTAGAGGTGGTGGGGCCAGACTTGATTACAAGATTTAAGAATGCATGGGATAGGCATTGAGGGATACTAGTAGTTGAGGGGACTACCTAATACCAGTAGAGTATGCAAGAGATGGTAGGTAGACGAATAGGGTAGACTAGGTGGGCCTGGAGGTCCTTTTTTTGCAGACAACATCTATATGTTTCTATGCTACTAAATTTGCAGAAGGACTAGCAAAAACATTCAGCAGGGCAAGAATTCCTAAAGAAGTCCTTATTGATCAAGGTTCTAATTTTACCTCAACCATGTAAAAATAATTGGCTCAGTTGTTAGGGATAACCTCATTATGTATCTCTCCTTATCATCCTCAGTGTGATGGATTGACAGAGAGGATGAATCAAAGAGTAAAGCACATGTCAAGGAAGTACATTTCTGGGGAAAGTAAAGACTGGGATTTATTTCTACTATATTTAATGTTTGCATACCGGGAAGTTCCACAGGCTACCACTGGTTACTTTTCCCTATTACATGGCAGAAATCCTGGATGGCCCCTAGATGTGGTAAGTTCAATTGCCGATGTAGCCAGTATGATGTACTGCTTGTGCAACTGTGTTACTTTCTTTTATCCATTCGTGCTCTCTATTCCAGAGGAATTGCCACCCTGTAGGGGTACCAAAGGCAAGGAATCCTTGAAGAGGGTTCCACCCTATAGGTGCCGCTGGACGATTCTGTTGGCTAAAGTTACCTTAGGAAGCATCCTAAGGAGACAGGCGATACCGCTGGAGGAGGAGGAGGGGTGGATGGTGGGGCAAAGAAAAAGTGCTTGAGAGAGAGAGGCTCAGTGGAACTGCTTATGTAGCACAGGAAGAGGGAGAGGCTTGCTGCTTGTCCATTGAACCACAGGCATAGCCTTCCAATGAAGTTTGAGAAAGCAAGAATAAAACCCCAATGAGTGTGTTGCAATACCTTACAAAACTGAAAGCTCAACTTGTCAATTATGTATAAAAATCCCATCAAGCTTGCCTAGAGGCCCAGAAAAAATAAAAAAGTATTATGTTAAATGGGTAAGCAGTCAGAAGAAATTTTCTCATGGTGATCACGTGTTAATTTTGCTGCCCACCAGTAAGAATAAACTTCTGATAAAATGGCAGGGTTCCTTTTCTGTGACCAGACAAACTGGGCCAGTAAATTATGCAATTGAGTTTCTTGGCAAAACTACAAAGGCCAGGGTATACCATGCAAATTCACTGAAATTGTGCTCACAACAACAGGATTCTAAACCATCCTTAATAGTTCTGAATGAAGTAGGGGGCCTAGATACTGACTACAGCAAAACATTAGTTCCTTCTGACAAAGAGACTGAGACTAAAGCTGTGATCAATGCTGATTTGTCTCCTGAACAAAAGTAAACTGTTAAAAAACACTGTTTGAATCCAGGTCATCCCTTACAAAGGTGCCAGGATTAGTTACAGGTATCAAGCACAACACTGATACAGGGGTACAGGGGATGCTAAGACAGTAAGACAAAAACCTTATCACTTAGCTGAAAGGTTAACTCATTCTATCTGATGCTGCCATTTTGGGTCATGTTAAGCAATGGAGGGTTCTGACGCCATATGGCACTAATGGGTATGATCCCTGGGTATAACAGAAACATCCAATGACCCATGGGGCTCCTCTCATATTATTGTACCTAAGAAAGAAGGTGGGTGGAGACTTTGTGTTGATATCCTGAAAGTAAACAACCTCACAAAATGTGACAGTTATGCAATGCCCCGAATTAACGATATGGTAAATCAGCTGGGGAAAGCTAAATACATTTTTTGCCTTAGATCTGACAAAAGGGTATTGGCAGATTCCTTTGGAGGATACTGTCCGGGAGAAGAGCTCATTCGCTACCCCTAGAGGTTTGTATCATTTTACAACTATGCCATTTGGTTTATATGGCACCCAAACCATTTTTCAAAGACTGCTGGTTAGAAACATAAAAACATCTAAGCTGATGGCAGAAGGAGACCACCAGGTCCGTCTAATCTGCCAATTAGCCACCCTTCTAACTACTCTTGGGTCTGAGGGCTACCTTGTATCTGTCCCAAGCATTTTTGAAACCTACCACTGTGCTTGCCCCTACCACGTCTGCAGGCAGGCTGCTCAAGGCATCCACCACTCTTTCTGTGAAGAAAAACTTCTGGTGTTGGTGGAGAACTGCCCTCCTTGCAGCCTTAGATCATGTACCCTGGTTCTGATGCCTTTCTTTGTTTCTTTACCAGATTTCTGTGTGGAACAGAGTCAAAAGCCTTATGAAAGTTTAAGTAGACCACATCTATCACCCCGTTGTCATCTATAACCTTTGTACCTCAGTCAAAAAACTCAATCAGGTTGGTCTTGCATGACCTTCCCATTGTGAATCCATGCTGCTTGAGGTTCTGATGGCCACTAGCCTACAGAAATGCAATGATCCTCTGTTTGAGAAGTGTCTCCATTATCTTCCCTACTATGTATGTGAGGCTTGCCAGCCTGTAATTTCCAGAGTTCTCCCTGCTGCCTTATTTGTGGAGTGGGACCACAATTGCCCTTTTCCCATCTTCGGGTACCTCCCCACATTTTGGAGATTTGGTGAAAGGTTTAGTCAGTGGGGCAGCCAACTCTAATCTTAGTTCTTTTAAGATCTTAAGGTGCATTTTATCTGGCCCCATGGCCTTGTCAACTTGCAGTTTATTTAGTGCCTCCAATACTTCAAGTACTGTATCTGTGAAGTGAAGGGACTAGTATCAACCCACTGTCTAGGGGTGTTGTGTTTTGCCATTTCTGGGCCATTGCCTGGGTCCTCCTCAGCAATTACCGAGCAGAAATATTTGTTTAGGATTTCTGCTTTTTCTGGGTCATCTTTTGTTGTTTCCCCTTCCTGAGTTGTAATCTTGTCTATACTCCCTTTTGCCTTCCTTCTTTCCTGGATGTATCTAAAGAAGGATTTGTCTCCTCTCTTTGCCGTCTCTGCTATACTTGCTTCTGTTTGCACTTTCGCCTGCCTTATTTTTTAGCTGGTTTCTTTCATTTTCTCATGTATGACATCCAGTTGTCTTCCTTGTTTGTTCCCTGGTATAGCTTGAATGTCTTCTGGTTTTCTTTCACTATTTTAGCCACTTCCTGTGAAAAACATAAGGGGTTTAGTTTTCTTTTCACTTTGGTAACCCTTCTGGTGCACTGGTAAGTGACTGTCTGGATTGCTTTCTTAACTCCTATTATACAATGGCAAGAAATAATCAAGAAATATGACTAGCTAATGAGCTCCAGAGACAGTGATGTTATTTTATGATAACATCACTGCATCTAGGGCCAGAGGCAAAATGACTGCACAACCAGGAGAAAAATCACTGCCCACTTCATGTCACACACACACAAATGTAGTGCTGTACCAGTCCTCATGGATGTGTAATAACATTGGGTAATAATGTTACTCCTAGGGTGACAGAAGCACTCAGCTTCAGCGCATGCTTCAATTCACCCCAGGAATGACATTATTACTTGATAACACACACCCTGTTGTGCCTTATTGCTTAAATGTCTTCTGCCAGATACGCAGCTACCTACCTAGATGATGTAATCATCTACAGCCCTGAATGGTCTTCCCATCTGAATCAGCTACATGCAGTGGTACACATGCTGACCCATGGAGGACTGACCATCAATCCAGCAAAGTGTGCCCTTGGAAAGTAACAAACTAAGTACCTGGGTTATGTACTTAAGGAATGGAATGGTCAAGCCAGAAATTTCAAAGATAGAGGCAGTAGCTAACAATGCACCCCACCCCAACTAAAAAGCATGTGAGACCATTTCTTGGGGTTGCAGGATATTACCATCAAATCATTAAAAATTTATCTGAAGTGGCAGCCCCTTAACTGACCTCACCAAAAATAACAAACCTAATCAACTGAGGTGGACACTTAAATACAACCAGCAATTTGAACAGATAAAAATGTGTTTATGTTCATGCTCAGTGCTAAGACATCTACATTTCCTGCAGTGTTTCTATGTGCAGACAGATGCATCTGAGCACAGGATACAAGCTGTATTAAATCAGACATATGATCAGCAGGGCAATGATCTGCCTATTTTGTACATAAGCAGAAAGTTGCGTGTGCATGAAAAGAAGTATTCAAAGGTAGAGAAGAATTACTTGGCTATGAAATGGGCCATGGAAGGGCTCAGGTACTACTTAATGGGGAATTAATTTGTTTAATAACTGATCATAACCGATTAAAATGGCTAAATGCAATGAAGGATACCAAATCCGGAGTGACACATTCATATTTAGCACTACAGCCTTACAAATCTGAGGTGCATCATAGAGCAGTCAGACTTCTGTACATGTTGATGCAGACTTTCTATCCCACTATGGAACAGGAATAGATGATAACACCCAGGTAAATGTAAAATTTGTTTTGGGTTCGCCATTTCATTCATATTATTTACTGGAAGGCAAGATTGAGAGTAAACTTTCTTTTACAACTGCGTTCAGTATGGAATACAGCTTTAAAAGTTGAATTATAGTTGAATGCTTTGTTTGGGTTGGATCACTCTGATCCCCTGATGCTTATCTTGTGTTTTCCTGTAGAAAATGTGAGATACTTGCACTTTGTCCTCAAGCTAAGTGTTGTGTGAAAACCTTTCAGAATGGGTTTTCTCTTAGTGGAGGAAATATGTGAAGAGGTGACCATTTGCAGGACAGTGACCTCCATTCTTTCTCATGACCTCCTTACATTTTGGTGACCTATTTGGACTTTAGGGTCAGTTTTTCAGGTGTCCTGACCTTGTTATTGTTAAAGGAGGTGTTAAACAAGGTATTTTGTACACTAACACAATGTTCTAGAAATGGTGATGCAGTAGTATGTAAATAAATTCTAGCAAGAGCCAATATGGCTGCAAAATATGTGGTATCGTGGGGAGTAAGAAATGTGCAAAGTAACAATTTCTGCACTAACCACTGAGCCACCTAACTGTGCTTTCTAATTGTCATCATACACACACACACACACACACACACACACACACACACACACATATTGACTAATACATATACACATATATGCCCATATATTCCAGGGTAATATAACAGTGCACTGTCTACCCACATGTTTACAGATTAAAAAAAGACATCAACAGACTGTTTTCTTCTCTTCAGATTCTGAGGGACATTGAGGGTGAGGTTTGCAATTAGACATCACATTTAAATCAGCAATGATATGAATAAGGCTGAAATTGATCTAGATAATGGGAGACTGTAGTCTAGCAGGTTTTGCGCTAACCACTGAGCCACCTAATTGCACTCTCTAATTGTTGTGATATATACACACTGACTAATACATATTCACATATATGCATATACATTACAGTATAACATAACAGTGCACTGTCTAAAAACATATTTAATAAATAGTAATAATAATTTTATTTATAAAGTGCCTTTTAGATACCAAGGCTATGAACAATAAATAAACAAATAAAATACATGATAATATAACTGAATAATGAAATCAATAGCAAAGCTAAAATCAGGATAAAATAATCAATTCTGGGCAGGCAATCAGCAATACATGTGTCTTCAAGGCCTTCTTAAAGCCCTCCATGGTCATGCACTCACTTTTCTGATGGGGTATAGAATTCCACAATGCTGGGGCCGCATTCATAAATGTACGGGCCACTCGTGCCTTCAAACTCACCTTGGAAATCTCTAGCAACCACTCGTCAGTTGAGTGGAGAGGTCACCACGGGCAGTAGGGGCACAGGAGCTCTTGCAGATAGTCCAAGCCCAATCTGTGCAAGGCTTTATATTTCAGAAGCCTGACCTTGAAGGTGATCTGTTACTGAATAAGTAGCCAGGGCAGTTCGTGCAGCACCTGTATGATGTGACTCGAACAAGGAGTCCCTGCCAACAGTCAGGCCACAGGGTTCTGCACTAGATGCAAGCAGTGGATATCAGCCCTAGAAAGCCCTAAATAAAGGCAGTTGCAGTAGTCAAGGAACAAGGTCACATAGGCGTGAATCAACATTGGAAGGTCAAAGGCTGGAAAAAGGTGCTTGACCTTAGTGATATTTCTCAGATGGTAAAAAGAGGACTTTTTGACTGCTGACTCCTGCAAACAGTGTCAGCCCATCATCAAGAATCACCCCCAGGTCTCGCACCCATTCAGAGGAAGGAAGCTGGATACCCCCTAGACAAAGTCCAGTGGATTGGCCAGTCCCCAACCCCTCTGTTTGGCAACCAGGATCCACCTCAGTCTTTCCAGAGTTTAACTTCAACCAGCTGGAGCTCATCCAGTCCTAGATTTCAGCAAGGCAGTTGTTAAATACCAAGTGCGCACTATCCCAGTCAGGTGCAAAAGACAGGTAGAGCTGGGTATCATCATCATAGCAGTGAAACCTCAGCCCATACCATCCACGATTTCCAGCCGGTCGAAGGAACTCCAGATAAACTGAGGGAGCATGACCATGCATTTTTTTTACAGGTTAAAAACACTGAAGAACCTTTTTCTTCTTTTAAGACTCCAAAGGACATCAGAGAGTGGCAGGTAACCATTAGACACCTCAGTTAAATTGGCAATGACATACATAAGGCTGAAATTGATCTAGATAGTGGTGAAATGCAGACTAGCAATTTTTGTACTTAACATTGAGCCACCAAACTGCACTTTCAAACTGATGTGATGTACACACACGTTGCCTGATACATATACACACATATGCATATATATTCCAGTATAGCATGGCAGTGCACTGTATAAATACATAGAGCATTGCCACACACACTAACACATATACACTGCCTTAAATGGCATTAATTTACTTATACAGCTAATGCTAACTTCACTGTATTTAGAATAAGCACTGTGTTTTGCTTTAACTCATTGTACTAATCTATGGCATAGCAGGGAGTGGATAATGGAGGTGTAGGGGATGTGGCTTATATGGACTTCAGAAAGGCCTTTGACACCGTCCTCCATAGAATGCTGAATAACAAACTGCTCAGCCAAGGGGTGGATCCTACAATAGTTATGTGGAAAACTGGCTGTATGGCAAGAGCCAGAAGGTTGTGATAAATGGGGAGCTCTCTGGAAAGGGGTGAGCAGGGTGCCACGGAGATCAGTGTTGAGGTCAGTCCTCTTCAATGTCTTTATTGCTCCCAATGCAGAGGGAACGGAGGGGAAGGCACCTCTTTGCAGATGATACAAAGCTATGAAATTGGGTAGACATGCCAGAGGGTGTTAAACAATTGAGGGAAGATCTTAAAAAAGCTGGAGACATTGTCTGAAGAATGGGAGCTGGGATTCAATGTAAAGAAATGCAAGATCATGCACTTAGGGCCACAAGTACTCTGGGGCAACTTACTAGCTAGGGTGTGGAGGTACAAAATAATAAGTAAAATCCTGCACTCCGGAACCATAATTTAGGAAGGGTATTGTTTTATTATTACAAAAAGTATTTTTCACGTAAGTTCAAAATAAAATACTTACAAAAAACAAACTGTGAAAATAACATATAGTATGAAATTTTCTAGGGCTCCACAACCCTTCCAGCCCAGCACTTCATGGCACTGCTACCCCTTCATCAGGAGGTGTGACCAAGTGCATTGTGCTTGAATTATAAACCATCTCACCACAGGTGCAATTCATCACATATTCAATATTGCAAATAACCCAAGTAAATTTCCTGTTAAAGAACACTGTGGTTAAGGTTGCTGGTAGTGCTTACACCAAGTCAGCTCTAATTAGTCTTCAGGTCAAACAAATTATTTAATTAGAATTCCAACAATGTGGACCTGATCTCCTGCTGGTCTGGAGTGAGCTCAAATCCTCTCCTTCAATAGCTGAAGTGAAAAAGTAAAAAGTGTGAAAATAAAATATTTTGTTATTGTTTTATAAAAATAAGAAAAAAAACTATGGTGCTATAGTTTAAAAAAACCTTCTTATGATTTTTAAACCAAGTTAGTTTTTTTGTATTATAATTTGTTGCTTAAGTAGTAGTAGCAGTAATAACATTTATTTATACAGTATATCATTATTATGACAATTTATGCCCCATTTACAAGGTGTACCTGTGCAGTAGACATATAAATTCAAGTTTACACACATAACAATAAAGCTAACATTATATATTTGAGTTATTCAATCAATAATTTAAACACTGAGGGCCAGATATTCAAAACTTTGCCTCAGGACTAAATTAACACTGCCCAGCGAGCAAACGAAGCCCGGAGCACAAAGCAAGCTATATGCAAAAGGAATAGCCTGGGGCAAACAGCTTCTGAATAAAGCATGAGAATGAGGCCGGGCAAACTGGGCTGGGATTGCAGGGCAAACTTAGCCCTGGAATAAGACAGCTCTGAATATAGCAACCAGGAAGTGCAAACCACAACAGCAACACAGTGCAGAACGACATGAAGGTAGGTAGAGGTGAACTACGTGACCAATGCATGTGCTAGCAAATGTGTGGACCCAGCACAGCTGCAGGCAGCAGCGCATGTGAAAGTACAGTGTTCAGAACCGTATAATATTCCCTGAACTGTTTGCGCAGTGCTAACAAGTTTGTGTGGGTTTAGCACAGGGCTAAACCGTTAGCCTGGTGCAAACACGTTTGCCCAGCACTACATTTTGCCATATTCAAAAGTGACATGCAAATGAGTCTACTTAGGTAGTCTCTGGGCAAACATCTAGATTAGCATCTCATTATGCCCTGATTTTCATGCAGTTTGCCCAGCATTACTGCAGGGTCCCACAGCTCCATCTGTAGGTCAGTCTGGAAGTACAGGGGCTGGCCAGGTCCGACCGCAGCTCCACCTGTAGATCAGTCTGGCAGTGCATGATGATAGCTGTAGGCTACATGTAAACAGTATAGCATAGCATAACATAGAATATTGTACCCCAGGGGACAACACAGCATAGGCACAGATGGTGGTGGTGGTGCTGCATGCAACCATCACACTGTAGGTAATGCTACAGTACACAGCAGACACTACAGCGGCAAGGGGGAAAGTAGTGTGTGGACACAGCACTGCCTATGGTATGTAGGGCAGTGCTGATGACTGCACTATGCACAGTGACAGGCTCAACATGCAGGTGTTTACTGACAGTGGACATTACTGTTACGTTATTGTGTGACCCACAGATGCTGCACCTCTGGCATGGGATCCTCATAGTGACATATACATGTCCAGCTTTGTGTGCAGTGGCAGTTGTACAGCTGTTTGGTATGTGGTCAGGGAGGCATATATCATCAGAAAGGCACACTGGAGTTGGGGTATTCCCAGTACCGGCCCATGTGCAAGGTGTGATGTGTCCCAGCCTTGTGGCCACACCTGGTCTGCAGCACAGCCTGGCCACCCATACTCTCTCCTCTCAACATCCTCCATGCCCACAGTGCTGCATGTGTTTGCTGGCATTTGTTGGTGTCCACAGAAGAGTGCTCTGCAGGTGTGTGCTGTATGGCCACACTGCCATGCTGTCCATTGGTGCAAGGGTCATCACTTACTGCCTGGCATGGCAGGGACTGATGGCAGATGATGGCATCAGTGTGATGCCATCAGTGAGCAGCATGTGTCCTCTATGTCTGGCTTTGTCTATGCATCATATTTATTTGTTAGGGTTGTGCAAAGCCACGCAAAAGCTACGCAAATACCGCGCAAAGCCAAAATGTTGCCCAAAGCTGATTGCCCAGGGTTAAGACTATCTTTTCCTGGGCGGTAATGTGCACCACGCTTAGTGTCGCACTAAGTCAAGCAAAACCACTTTGCACGGCGCTAGTCGCTGAATATAGCATTGAGCCTGTATTCATGTACACACACCCTCAGTTTGCCCCTTGCATACATTATGATTTTGCATGGCGCTAATGCAGTTTGTGCGCGCTATTTGGCCTTTTAAATATAGCAAACCTGCACTAATCCCACGCTAAACTTGTGCAAATGGTTTTTGCCCAGCGCAATGTTTTGAATATCTGGCCCACAGGCATTTGAGAAAAATGTTAATACATTGTTACAACAAATAATCAACAGAGACTACAGTAGACTACGACAGACCATAGATAGTATTTAAATACTATTGCACTATCTATTACACATACATGTAAAGCTAAAATGCTGTCTAGCCTTTTTTTTGAAAGCAAGTTTGGGAAGATTCAAGTTTCTTAAATCTGGGGGCAGTGCATTCAAGGTACTGGCTACACCAAATTTAAAGGTCATTTTACCAAAGTTATAACTGGTCCTAGGCTGTATCAGGTCCCTAGCCCTATTTTTCTTAAATTTAAACAATGTTTAGGTCTTTGCATTTTCACTACTAAATATTGAGGTGATTTGTTTCTAAGCACACTCCAGGCAAGATTTGTCCAAATATTCCTACATTCTAACTCAAGTGATTGCTAGCCCTGCTTTTCGTGCATTATACAATGGTGAGTATTATAGCTACACCTCAAAACAAATTATTAACACTGTAATTCATTACTTTGGAAATAACACCTAAACGTCCACAAATGGGGCCAGATATTCAAAACTTTGCCCCAAGCCACAAGTAGCACTGCCTGGCATGCAAACATTGCCCGGCCCAAATCACCTGCCATATTCAAATAGAATAGCCCGCTGCTATCCCTGCAGAATATAGCATGCAAAGGAAGCCGAGCAAATTGGTTCAAGAGTGCAGGGCAAACATAGCCCAGGAATAAGACAGCACTGAATATAACAACAGGGAAGTGCACACTGCAACTGCAGCCCAGTACACCCTCGAGCAAGCCAGTGTTGCAGGTGGAGAACATTGTGTGTGAATGCACAGAGCAGACCCACAACAATGCAAGTCACACACTGCAGAACTGTGCTACACTGATGTGTAGTTTGCCTGGGCTAACCTGAATGCACAGTGCTAACACATTAGCCCGGGGCAAACTAGATAGCCTGGGGCAAACGGGAGCCATATTGAAAGCTCCCATGCGAATTACCCAATTTAGATAATCTGGGTAAACAGATACATATGCATCTCATTAACCATTGCTTAGCATATATTACCATGCAGTTTGCCCAGTGCTATTGCATGGAGCAGACAGCTCCACCTTTTGGTCGGAATGGAAGTACAGGCTGGATGCAGCAGGCCAAGGCATGCCCTTAGCATCTCCTGTTGGTCAGCATGGAAGTACAGGCTGAATACTGCAGGATCTGGGTGCTGGCAGGCACAAGCGACACATACATCTGACCCCTGCAGCACTACAAGCAGTTCAGAACAGTATATAGAGACATATCCTGCAACATATAGATATAGATATGCATCCATATATATATATATATATATGAATATATATCTGGGTATATAACATATATATATATATATATATATAGATATAAACAGATATAGATATTTATCTATATATATATATACATAGGTATGTTATATATATATATATATATATATATATACTGCCTGGGTCCAATCGTGCACTGGATGACAGCCCCCCCCCACGACAACAGTGGTACCCCTCAGCAGTAGTGGGTGCCATAACAGTGGGGTGAGACACGACTGCATGGAACAGGCATGTGGCAAAGGGGGGGATGTAGGCCATAGACACACTAGGCTCCACAACTGCACATTACTGTAGGGGACTGAGAAGGCTGGGTGGGCTCTGCAGTCCGTCTGTGCCATCATGGCTCTGTACCTATAGGTACCTCCCCATCATGATACCCAACCCCCAGAACAGCCCAGTATTAATAGTATCCCTAGCAGTCTAGTGCTCCCCCCATGAGGATTCCCGACCCTCTAGTCACTTGAATGCATGTATTCCCTGGTAGTATAGTGGCCCCCCCATCATGATCCCCAACCCTGTTCCCTGTAGAATGCAACCATTTCCCTGGTAGTCTAGTGCCCTCCCCAAAGCACATATCCCAACCCCATTCCCTGTATAACATAGTCTCCCTGGTAGTCTAGTGTCCCCCTCAAGCACACATCCTGACCCCGTTCCCCATATAATATGGTCTCCCTTGTAGTCTAGCGTCGCCCCACCCAAGCAAGTATTCTGACCCCGTGCCCCATAGAATGCAACCATTTCCCTGGTGGCCTAGTGTTCCCCCACCCGGCAGTGACGGCCCCCACTCCTCCAACAACCACCCTCGAACGGAGCCAGTGACTGTCTCAGGCCTCCTCTCACAACCATGGCTGGCCGCCGACTGAGGGATGAATGTGCTGTACTGCATTCATTGGAGTACAGCACATTCATTCCTCAGTTGGCGGCTGGCCGTGGTGGTGAGAGAAGGGCTGAGCCGGTCGCTAGCTCCATTCATGGGTGGTTGTTGGGAGGAGTGGGGGCCATCACTGCTGGGTGGGGGAACACCAGACCACCTAAGGAAATGGTTGCGTTCTACGGGTCATGGGGTCGGGATACGTGCTCTGCGGGGGGGACACTAGACTACCAGGGAGACTATATTATACGGGGAATGAGGTCGGGACACGTGCTTGGGGGGCAATTAGACTACCAGGGAGACTACATTATATAGGGAACGGGGTCGGGGTATGTGCTTGGGGGGGCACTAGACTACCAGGGCGATGTGTCTGTTCTACGGCTGGGGGTCGGGGATCATGGTGAGGGGGAACAACTAGTACACCAGGGATTCAGTGTGCTGTTGCTGGACATGGGGGTCAGTTTTGTGATTGGGGTTTGGGGCACAGCCGCTATTAGCGCTGCATTAAAAGCAGCTTTGTCCTGGTGGAAACTAGCACCGCGCTACAGGTTGCACTAATGCCTGTAGCACGGCGCTAAGACTTTCAATATACCGGTAAGCCAGCATTAAGGGCCCCCTCCCCTCTGTCCCTCCCCTGCATACATTATGGTTAGTGCCGGCGCTAATACCTAGCACTGGTGCTAACTGTAGTTTTCAATATTGCAGTCGGGTGCAAAGTCGGCGCTAGTCCAGTGCAATGGCTTTGTACCCGGCACTGGGCTTTGAATATCTGGCCCACAAACTCCATAAAAACAACATCAAAAAGCAAGTTAATGTTGCATAAGCTTATATGGCAAGTCAGCTAAACATTATTACAGTAATTTGGTATGTGACCGCATGTGCATGCAATACCGAATATAATATTCCATGTACATGCTTGTCAGCTCACAAGCATACATCAGGGAAATGACAGTAGCCATCCACATCAATCAATTTACAAACTAGTTCAAAATCTACTAAAAAAATACATATAAGAATGTGTTTAACAAAACTAATTATATGTAAACAGCTAATTCAGGAATACTTTCAACCTAACTCAGTGCTTTACTACATAATCCATAGTAATAAGTATTATGTCTGAATACAATTTACACACTGCGGGCCAGATATTCAAAACATTGCGCCGGGCAAAAATTGTTTGCACAGGTTTAGTGTGGGATTAGCATGAGTTTGCTGTTTTCAAAAGGCCAAATAGCACGCGCAAACTGCATGTGTGTCAGGCAAAATCATAATGTATGCAAGGGGAAAACTGAGGGTTTGTGTACATGAATACAGGTGCAATGCTATATTCAGCAGCTAGTGCTGCGCAAAGTGGTTTTGTGTGACTCAGCATGAGTCTTAGTATGGTGCACATTACAGCCCAGGAAAAGGTAGACTTAACCCTGGACAACCAGCTTTGCATGACATTTTGGCTTTGCATGGTGTTTGTGTGGCTTTTGTGCGTGGCTTGGAGCAACCCTAACAAAAAAATATGACACATAGACAAAGCCAGACATAGAGGACACATGCTGATCACTGATAGCATCATAATGATGCCATCATCTGCCACCAGTCCCAGTCATGTCAGGCAGTAAGTGGTGACCCTGCCACCAGTGGACAGCATGGCAGTGTGGCCATACAGCATACACCTGCGGACCACTCGTCTGTGGACACCAACAGGTGCCAGCACACACATATAGCACTGTGTGCATGGAGGATGTTGACAGGAGAGTGTACAGGTGGCCAGGCTGTGCCACAGACCAGGTGTGGCCACAACTCTGGGACACATCATGCCGTGCACATGGGCCAGTATTGGGAATACCCCTATACTAGTGTGCCTTTCTGATAATATATGCAACCCCCTGCCACATACCATACAGCTATACAACTGCCACAGCACACAAAGTCGGACATGTATATGTCACTGTGAGCATCCCATGCCAGAGGTGCAGCATCTGTGAGTCACACAACAGCATAACAGTAATGTCCACTGTCAGTAAACACCTGCATGTTGGGCCTGTCACTGTGCATAGAGCAGTCATCAGCACTGCCCTACACACCAAAGGCAGTGCTGTGTCCACACACTACTGGCCGCCTTGCTACTGTAGTGTCTGCTGTGTA
This sequence comes from Neoceratodus forsteri, assembly GCA_016271365.2. NCBI lineage: Eukaryota > Metazoa > Chordata > Ceratodontiformes > Ceratodontidae > Neoceratodus > Neoceratodus forsteri. The sequence goes on along the minus strand of CM057449.1, from coordinate 95,990,171 downwards.
CTGAAGCATGACCTATAGTGTGACAGTTGCATGCAGCACCAAAACCATCTGTGCCTATGCTGTGTTGTCCCCTGGTGTACAATATTCTATGCAATGCTGTTTTGTTTACATGTAGCCTACAGCTATCATCATGCACTGCCAGACTGACCTAAAGGTGGAGCTGCGGTCGGACCTGGCCAGCCCCTGTACTTCTAGACTGACCTACAGATGGAGCTGTGGGACCCTGCAGTAATGCTGGGCAAACTGCATGCAAATCAGGGCATAATGAGAGAGATGCTAATCTAGATGTTTGCCCAGAGACTACCCAAGTAGGCTCATTTGCATATCACTTTTGAATATGGCAAAGTTTAGTGCCTGGCAAACGTGTTTGTACCGGGCTAACGGTTTAGCCCTGCACTAAACCCATGCAAAGGTGTTAGCGCTGCTCAAACAGTTCGGGGAATATTATACAGTTTTGAACACTGTACCTTCACATGCACTGCTGCCTGCACCTGTACTGGGTCCACACATTTGCTGGCACACACTTTGGCCAAATAGTTCACCTCTACCTACCTTCACATCGCTGTGCACTGTGTTGCAATTGTGGTTTGCACTTCCTGGTTGCTATATTTAGAGCAGTCTTATTCCAGGGCTAGGTTTGTCCTGCACTCCAGCCCAGTTTGCCCGGCCTCATTCCCAAGCTATATTCAGAAACTGTTTGCCCTGGGCTATTCCTTTTGAATATAGCTTGCTTTGTGTTCCGGGCTATGTTTGCCCACTGGACAGTGTTCATTTATCCCCGGGGCAAAGTTTTGAATATCTGGCCCTGCATCTGATACTCAAATATTTATTGGTTATGTTATGAATGTATATACAGTTTCCAATCCATCAAATCATTAAACCCAGATGGTTTTAATGTTTTTAATTAAAAAAATCCATTTGGATTCCTTTCTGTCTAAATCCTAATGTCGTTTATCTCCTCTCATTGTATATGATGCATGGTCAATCGCCATATAGAATGTTTGATGCACAGTAAGGTTTTCCTGTTCCACTAAATGTTTAGCTTCAGGATGGTTGAGATCTTATTTTTGTACAGCCCTATAGTGTTCCTGGATTCCTTCTTTTAGGCTTCTAGCAGTCTGGCCTATGTAGAGCTTGCCATGAGTGCACATAGAGCAAAGATTACAAATTTAGTGTAACAGGACAGAAAATGATTTATCTTAACTTCTTTAACTCCCAATTTTCCAGGGTTAAAAATTATTTTCCCTTGCATTGAAAATGTGTATGTTTTGTATCTTTTACATGAAAAAAAATGTGGTTTAGTACTGAGTCATGAGCTGGAGGGTATGGATTTTTATTTTCACTTTAGGTTAAAAGATCTTTAAGGCTTTTATCCTACTTGAATGCTACCAGCAGTCCTTCTTCCACTATATTTTTAATGCCTGGGTCTGTGCACAAAACATGCCAATGTGTAAAAAGAATGGCACTTACAGTAGATCCATAGCTCCAGGACCATATTCTGTTATAAAGGTTACCCTACTCTCTTTTTCCTTTCTTGTGCAATATTGTAGTAATGTCTTTCTTTGTTTATTTTCTACTTTTTTAATGCCTTACTTACAGTTGGCTTGCAATCTATTCAACTGGCAGTAAGGGAATGCCTCAATGCTATGTCTTGGGTGGGAATTGTTTCCATGAAGGGCACTATTTCCTGCTGATTTTTTGTGGAAGATCTTTGTTTTGACTGGTAGATCTGAGATCCCAAGAAGCATGAGCTCCAATAAGTTTATTTCTTTATGGTGATATTGTGCCATGGAATGCAGCCCTAATACATTACCATTCAGGTATTGAGCAAATGAAAGAATTTTCTGCTCTGTGCCATTGCAAATAAACAATAAATCATCTCTAAATCTTTTATAGAAAATAATATGGGAAAAATAATGTTTGGCAATGGGGTTCGGGGACCACTGCAGACCCCATTGCCATACCTTTAATCTATTGGAATTAGGAACCCTTGAACAGAAAAAAGTTAAAATTCAAAATAAATTCTAAAGGTAAAAGAGTAAATAATGTAGGACAGGAATATGTCAAATTCTCCAATAGGTTTTTCACTGCTTGTAAACCCAGATGATGCATTATACATGTGTATAATGCAGTAACATCAACAGTGATACACCAGTAAGATTTTGTCCAAGACCTCCCCTCTATCTGTTTTAAAATGTGTGTTGTGTCTCTGAGGTAGGAGTTTAGCCTCAAAACCTCTTGTTTTGAATAGCTGTCTAGAAAAAGAGGAAGGGGCTCGGTCAAGGAACCATAATCAGAAGTAATCGGCCAACTATCAGGTACTGCACAGTTTTTGTGAATTTATGGAGCATGATAAAGTACCGGTACTATAGGATATTGATGATTCCAAAAATGCAAATCTACTCTTGTAATCTACTTTATATTTTAAGCAAATGTAGTTAATCTAGCAATTGTTCCTTGAAATCCTTTACAGGATTTCTCTTCAGCATTTCATAGGTGGATTCATCAGCTAGCTATCTAACGGCTTCCCTTTCGTAATAATCTTTTTCCATCAGCACATTATTCCCACTTTATCTGATGGTTTGATGACTATGTCATGCATGCCCCTAAGTTCTCCCAAGGTCTTACTTTCACTCTTTGTTTAATTATTTCATTTGTGTTTGCTCATAATTTTGTTACTACACATTTGTGTGTCTCTAAGCATTAATTCCTGAAAGACATGAATGATTTTATGCCCGGGATGGGGGGTATAAACATGGAGATGGATTTAAGGGTTGGCTTGCTAGCTGGAGTTTTGACTATGAGCTCCATGCTTACGCTAAATGATAGAGCCTCAGCATCCAAATCTACATTCAGAATACATAAAGTCTCTGTCCCTTCAGTATTCATGGGGTAATTAGCTTGCTCTAATAACAACTGGAGTTATGAATCAGAAACAGCATCTAGCAAACCAAACTTTATCCCCTCCGAGCTTCATTCTAACAAGGGTGCTGAAATCAATGAAATACCACTTGATACAATATCCTGTTCTGTTGTAGTTCCTGAAAAGAACTTGTTAAGATTTAGTTTTCTAAACAAATGAAATAAATCACAGTATACTAAACATGTGTTTAGTCCATGTACTGGGACAAATGACATCCCCCTAGACACTAAAGCAATTTGATCAATTGTAAATACCTCTGATGTTAAGTTACTGACAGTACTTTGGGATTAATCACTATATTCTGCAGCAGCAGCAGCACTAATGAAATCATTAGTGATTAATTGTTGTGTCTGTTGGCCTCATTGGCCTCATCTTGTGCTTTTTTCTTTTTTTGAAACAGAGGCTCTTCTAATAATGGTAGATCACTGAATACTTCCAAGTTACTTTGTAAAGATGCAATTTCCTCAATAATTCTTTAAGATTGTGTTCATCTTCATCTACTTGAATCTTTACTAGTTCCAAAGAGCCAGTTTTCAGTACATTTCCCAATTTCTCTCAGTAATTATTTTTTTTTAAGACCACATGCTGGTAATTCCATTAATCTTAAATATCTGGGTACCAATTATTTCGTTAAATATTTTTGCATAATATCATATTGTAGTTCAGGCTTATTTCTATTTGTACTTCTTTCTCTAAAGAATTAAAGATAGATGTTGCAATATGTTCTCTTGAACCACAGGGATCTAGATTCATTTCAGTGTCTCGATTATTTCAGGGGTTACAGTATGTCCACAACTCTTCTATCCCTGGCCAGGCTCATACCTGATAGTGAGAAGCCACCAGTTTCTTTCAAATGCACAAGACTGAACGTTCCAAATGATATATGGACATCAGCTGATATAGCAAATGATTGGCATCTTCTCACTGATGGTAGTAGTGGAAGCCCCCTCTCTCCTGTGGCAGTTCTCAGCTTGCAGTGAAACACCACTCCGGTGCATCAGCCAAAAGTAAACCAAACCAGAGGTAATATCCAAGCTTGATGGCTGCACTTCAGGATAAAGTGGGTGCTAGAAAAATGTATATACAAAACAATAAGAAAAATCCAGTACTCCGGAATTATAATTCAGGGAGAGTATTCTTTTATTATTACAAAAATGATTTTTGATATAAGTTCAAAATAAAATACTTACAAAAAACAAACTGTGAAAATAAAATGTAGTATGAAATTATCTAGAGCTCCACAACCCTTCCAGCTTTGGCACTTTGGGGTGTTGTGACCCCTTCATCAGGAGGTTTGACCAAGTGCGTTGTGCTCGAATTATAATTCATTACACATTGAAGTACATTAATAGTGTTAAATAATCCACTTAAATTTCCTGTTAAAGAACACTATGGTTAAGGTTACTGGTAGTGCTCACACCAGGTCAGCTCTAATTAGTGTTCAGGTCAAACAAATTAATTTAATTAGAATTCCAACATTGTGGACCTGATACACTGCTGGTCTGGAGTGAGCCCATATCCTCTCTTTCCTTAGCTGAAGTGAAACATTGAAAAGTGTGAAAATAAAATATGTTGTTATTGTTTCTTAAAAATCAAAAAAAAAAAACTATGGTGCCATAATTTAAAAAAAAAAAAAAAACCTTCTTTTGATTTTTAAACCAAGTTAATCTTGTTGTATTATAATTTGTTGCTTAAGTAGTAGTAATAGTAGTAATACAATTTATTTATACAGTATATCACCATTAGGATAATTTACACCCTATTTACAAGGTGTACCTCTGCAATAGACACATAAATACAAGTTTCCACACATAACAATAAAGCTAGCATGAAAGATTTGAGTTATTCAATCAATAACTTAAACACACAGATGTTTGACAAAAATGTTAATTAATTGTTACATCAAATAATCAACAGGGACTACACTGGACTACTACAGACCATAGATAGCATTTAAATACTATTGCACTATCTATTACACAAATATGTAAAGGTAAAATACTGTCTAGCCTTTATTTTGAAATTAGGTTTGGGAAGATCCAAGTTTCTTAAATCTGGGGGCAGTGCATTCCTGGTACTGGCTACACTAAATTCAAAGGTCATTTTACCAAAGTTATTAGTGATCCTAGGCTGTATCAGGTCCCTAGCACTATTTTTCCTTAAATTTAAACAATGTTTAGGTCTTTGCATTTTCACTGCTAAATATTGAAGTGATTTGTTTCTAAGCATGCTTCAGACAAGATTTGTCCAAATATTCCTAAGTTTTAATTCAAGTGAATTCCAGCTCAGCTTTTTGTACTTTATACAATGGTGAGTATTATAGCTACACCTCAAGACATTAATTACTTTGGAAATAATACCTAAACATCCACAAATGAACTCCATGAAAAAAAAAAATCAAAAAGCAAGTTAATGTTGCATAAGCTTATATGGCAAGTCAGCTAAACATTATTACAGTAATTTGGAATGTGCCCACATGTGCATGCAATACCAAATATAATATTGCATGCACATGCTTGTCAGCTCACATGAATACATCATGGGAATGACAGCAGCATTCCAAATCAATCAATTTACAAACTAGGTCAAAATCTACTAAGAAAATACATATCAGAATGTGTTTAACAAAATAAATTATATGTAAACACTTAATTCAGGAATACTTTCAACCTAACTCAGTGCTTTACTACTTAATCAGTAATAAGTATTATGGCTGAATACAATTTACACACAGCATCTGATACTCATAATTTTATGGTTATATGATGAATGTATATACAGCTTCTAATCCATCAACTCTTTAAACCTGAATGGTTTTAATGTTTTTAATAAAAAAAATCCATTTGGATTCCTTTCTGTCTAAATCCTGATGTCTTTTACATCCCCTTATTGTATATGGTGCATGGTCAATCACCATATTGAATGTTTAATACCCAGTAAGGACTTCCTGTTCCACTAAATGTTTAGCTTTTGGATGGTCCAGATCTCATTTTTTGTACAGCCCTATAGTGTTCCTGCATTCCCTCCTTTAGGCTTATAGCGGTCTAGCCTATGTAGAGCTTACCATAAGTGCACATAGGGCAAAGAATACAAATTTAGTGGAACAGAACAGAAAATTATTAAACTTTTCTTCTTTAACTCCCAATTTTCCAGGGTTAAAAAATATTTTCTCTTGCATGGAAAATGTGCATGTTTTGCATCTTTTACATGATTAAAATATGTGGTTTAGTACTGAGCTTGATGGTATGGATTTTTTATATTCACTTTGGGTTAAAAGATCTTTAAGGTTTTTATCTTACCTGAATGCTACCAGCGGTCCTTCTTTCACTATATTTTAAAGGCCTGGCTCAGTGCTCAAAACATGCCAATGTGTAAAAACAATGGCATGTACAGTAGAGCGACAGCTCCAAGACCATATTTTGTTATAAAGCTTACCCTACTCTCTTTTTCCTTTCTTGTGCAATATTGTAGTAATGTCTTTCTTTGTTTATTTTCCACTTTTTTAATGCCTTTTTTAAAGTTGGCTTGTAATCTAATCAACTGGCAGTAAGGGAATGCTTCAATGGTGTGTCTTGGGTGGGAATTGTGTCCACGAAGGGCACTGTTTCCTTCTGTTTTTTGTGGAAGATCTTTGTTTTAACTGGTAGATCTGAGATCCCAATAACATTGAGGTCCAAGAAGTTTATTTCTTTATGGTGATATTGTGCCATGAAATGCAGCCCTAATACATTACCATTCAGGTATTGAGCAAATGAATGAATGTCCTGCTCTGTGCCATCACAAATAAACAATAAATCATCTCTAAATCTTTTATAGAAAATAATATGTAAAAAATAATGGTTGGCATTGGGGTGCAGGGCCCACTGCAGACCCCTTTGCAATACCTTTCATCTGTTGGAAACAGCAACCCTTGAACAGAAAAAAGTTAGAATTCAAAATAAATTCCAAACATACAAGAATAAATTCAATTGGATAGGAATATGTCGAACTCTCCAATAGGTTTTTCATTGCTTGTAAACCCAGAAGATGCTGTATACATGTGTATAATGTGGTAACATCAACAGTGATCCACCAGTAAGATTTTGTCCAAGCCCTCCTCTCCTTCTCTTGTAAAACATGTGTTGAGTCTCTGAGGTGGTAGTCTAGCCTGGAAACCTCTTGTTTTGTATAGCAGTCTAGAAAAAGGGCAAGGGGCTCGGTCAAGGAACCACAACCTAATATAATCGGCCAACTGGGAGGTACTGCAATGTTTTTATGAATTTTTGGAGTATGATAAAGTATCAGTACAATAGGATATTGCTGATTCCAATAATTACAGTCTCCACTCTTGTAATCCACTTTTCATTTAAAGCAAATGAAGTAAACCTAACAATTGTTCCTTGAAATCCTTCATTGGATTTCTCTTCAGGATTTTGTAGGTGGATTCATCAGCTAGCTGTCTAGGGGCTTCCCTTTCATAATAATCTTTTTCCATCAGCACAATATTACCCCTTTATATGATAGTTTGATGACTATGTCATGCATGCCCCTAAGTTCTCCCAAGGCCTAACGTTCACTCTTTGTTTAATTATCTCATTTGTGTTTGCTCATAATTTTGTTAATGCCAATTTCTGTGTCTTAGCATTTATTCCTGAAAGACATGAATGGTTTGACACCCAGGGTGGGGGTATAAACATGCAAAGGGATTTAAGGGTTGGCTTGCTAGCTAGAGTTTTCACTATGTGCTCCATGCTTACACTAAAAGATAGAGCCTCAGCATCCAAATCTACATTCAGAATATATAGAACCTCTGTCCCTTCAGTATTCATGGGATAATTAGCTTGATCTAATAACAACTGGAGTTCTGAATCAGAAACAGCATCCAGCAAACCAAACTTTCTCCCTTCCGTGCTTCATTCTAATGAGGGTGCTGAAATCAATGAAATATCACTTGATACAATATCCTGTTTGGTTGTAATTCCTGAAAAGAACTTGTTAAGATTTAGTTTTCTAAACAGATGAAATAAATCACAGTATAGTAAACATTTATTTAGTCCATGTACTTGGACAAAGAACAGCCCTGTAGACAGTAAAGCAATATGATCATTTGTAAGAACCCTTGATGTTAAGTTACTGACAGTACTTTGGGATGAATCCTTATGTCCTGTAGCAGCAGCACTAATTAAATCATTAGTGATTAATTCAGGTGTCTGTTGGCCTCGTCTTGTGCTTTTTTCTTTTTTTTTGAAACAGGCAGAATGTTGTTTATTAACTGATTCTTTGCTCGAAAATCTAACGCTTCTGTTGGATGTTAAACTGGTGGCACTAGAACTTCAGTGTTTATTAGTGCTGCATGAATGATTTCTCATTCTGTTCTGTCCCCTTGATTTAGAGTGGGACTGATTCTTCCATTTATAGATGTTGTGACTTAAGTAGTCCTTTTCATCCTGTAATAATTTCATATTTTTCCTTGCAATCAATTCATCTTCCAATTTCTTAGCTTTTACTAACAATAACTATCTAGCTCCTGTACTAATGGTAGATCACTAAATACTTCCAATTTACTTTGTAAAGATACAATTTTCTCAGTAATTTCTTTATGATTGTTTTCTTCTTCATTTACTTGAATCTTTACTAGTTCTATAGAGCCAGTTTTCAGTACATTTCTTTCTGAATAATGAATTTTTGTAAAACCACATGCTGGTAATTCCATTAATCTTAAATTTCTGGGTACCCATTCTTTCATTAAGTATTTTTCCGTCATATCATATTGTAGTGCAGGTTTATTTCTTTTAGTATTGCTTTCTCTAAAGAATTAAAGATTGATTTTACAGTATCTTCTCTTGAACCACAGGTATCTTGGTTCATTTCAGTGTTCTCGCTTATTTCAGGGGTTATGTCCACAACTCTTCTGTCCCTGGCCAGGTCATGCCAGATAGTGAGAATGCAATCACTTTCTTTCAAATGCACAAGACTGAACGTTCCAAATGATATATGGACATCAGGTGAATTAGCAAATGATTGGCATCTTCTCACTGATAGTAGGATTGGAAGCCCCCTCTCTCCTGTGGCAGTTCTCAGCTTGCAGCGAAACAGCACTCTGGTGCATCAGCCAAAAATAAATCAAATCAGAGGTAATATCCAAGCTTGATGACTGCATTTCTGCATACAGTGGGTGCTAGAAAAATGTAGATGCAAAATAATAAGAAAAACCCAGCATTCTGGAATTATAATTCAGGGACAGTATTATTTTATTATTACAAAAATTATTTTTGATATAAGTTCAAAATAAAATACTTACAAAAAAACTATAAAAATGAAATATAATATGAAATTATCTAAGGCTCCACAACCCTTCCAGCCTCATCACTTTGTGGCACTGCTAGCCATTTATCAGGAGGTTTGACCAAGTGTGTTGTGCTCAAATTATAAACCATCTCACCACAGGTGCAATTCATCACATATGGAAGTACATTAACAGTGTTAAATAATCCATTTAAATTTCATGTTAAAGAACACTGTGGTTAAGATTGCTGGTAGTGCTCACTTCAGGTGAGCTCTAATTAGTGTTCAAGCCATGTAATTATTTAATTAGAATTCCAACAAGGTGGGTCTGGACCACTGCTGGGCTGGTGTGTGCCCAACCCTCTTCTTCCATAGCTAAAGTGAAAAATGTGCAAATAAAATATTTTGTTATTATTTAAAAAAGAAATAAAAATAACTATGGAGACATAGTTTTAAAAAAAAAATCATTCTTTTGATTTTTGAACCAAGTTCATTTTGTTGTATTATAATTCATTGCTTAACACTGTTAATACATTATTTTGGAAATAAAACCTAAATACCACAAATGAACTCCAAGAACCCAGGGGCAAAATACCAATTAGGGTGGGGAGGTACTAACAATCATAAAGAAGGAAAGGTACTTGTTAGTTATCCTCTTGAAGGACCTAAGAGAAACAAGGCAGTGTGATAACATGGCTGGAAAGGATGGTCAGATGCTAGGGAGAGGCATCATGAGTAGAAAGAGGGAGGTCTTCTTGCCCATGTGTAAAACACTTGTAACAGAATGTACGTGGAATACTGGGCCCATTTCTTGAGACATCATCTGAGAAAGAAAATATACAACATGGAGGTGATGCAGTAGAGGGCATTAAAATGGTGCAGGGCCTGTGGGATAAGGCCTATGAGGAAAGACAAAAGGACTTAAAAATGTATTCCCTGGAGGAGAGGTGGGGGGCATGATTGAGACACACAAATATATCATCGATATAAACAGTGGAGAAAGGAATCATCTTCCAAAGTAAAAGATGCTCCAAGTCAAGTGGGCATAAAATGAAGTTGCAGGGAAGGCTCAGGGTAAACATAAGAAAATATGTTTTCACAGAGAGGGTGGTGGATGCCTGGAATAGCCTACCAGAGGGGGTGGTAGGGGCTGAAATGGTCACAAAGTTTAAGAAGGAGTGAGATAGACACAAATGTATCCTGTAGGTAAGGGGGGGGGCTCCAGAGTTCATTTTAGGCATTTGGCCTCACACTAGATAGAGATTAATAGCACACTGAGTGAGATGCCATTCCCACATCCCAGTCTGGCCTCAAACAGAGCACCAAAAAACCCCAGTCACAAATCCCTCACCATACACAGCCTCACTCACCTGAACAGGTTCCACTGTGAAGATTAACTCTCCCATTGAAGACTCATATTGCTTCTGGAACTGGAAACTACTATATGAGAAATAAGGTAAGTGAGGTAGAATGTATTTCAACGACTTTTCAACTGTACTTACCTTATTTCTCATATAACAGTCACTAGTTCCAGCAGCAGGACATGTCCTCCAAGGGACAGCAGATCTTCACAGTTCCCTGCAGCCCTCAAGCTGAACACCCTCCCCATGGAGCAGAAGCAGCACTGCAATGAACCACAAGCAAGGCTCACTCCTCCCTGCAGCACTCAGACTAAACATCCTCCCTGTGGAGCAGAAGCAGCATTTGAATGAACCATAAGTGAGGCTCTGACCACCCTGCAGCCCTCAAGATGAACACCCTCCCCACACAGCAGGAACAGTGCTGGAACAAGCCATAAGCAAGGCTCACTCCTTCCTGCACCACTCAAGCTGAACATCCTCCCTGCAGAGCAGGAGCAGTGCTGGAATGAGCCACAAGCAAGGTACTTTGAGAACTTTATCTACTCCTCGATGAGGTGGTACAAGCACCTGTGTTACTAAAAGACTTTGTATTGGTGTTTTCCAAGATGTTTATCTGTCAGCAGTGCTTTTCTGATTGTTTTTCTGTCTTTGGAATTTATGGCTCTGCTCTGCCGAATGTAGCATTTTTGTCTGGGTACTTTAACTGCTGCCTACTAGAAATTGCATTTTTAACTCGCTCAGATGTTCTTTAATTCAGTGAGCATTGCATACCTTAGCATGGTGGAATTCAGAGCTCCATAGGTCTTTTGTGTTATGCCTTATTCAGATCACTCTCCATCTTGCCCACACTCAAGCCAACGAATGTGCAGTAGACTCCCCTCCCCCCAGCCATCCCATGCTATTCAACCCTTTTTGTGCCATATTATAAGATGCATTCTTCCTCCCACAGGCTCACTCCTCCCTGTAGCCCTCAAGCTGAAGACCCTCCCCACGGAGCAGAGGCAGTGCAGGAAAGAGCCACAAGCAAGGTGATATGAAAAGTTAATCTAATCCTCGCTGAGGTGCTTCAACCAAACCAATGACTGATATTATATAGAGAATAATGGATAAGAATGTGCATGTTATGAATTGTTTTAAGTTACCTAAGGTATGTGATGACCTATAAACCACAATATCAAATCTTGAGAGATTGATGTGGTCATCACACACCAAGGATGTGTGAAAAAGCCCATAACATCAAACTTACCTTTCCTTTATTTGTTATATTTGCTGGTGAGGAGGTTTGGACTGTATTTCTAGCAGCTTGACAGAAAAATACATTACTTTAGCTACATTGCAGTTTATTTTTGAAGATTTTTTTTTCACAGAGGACTGAGTAGCTGAGGAGGCAGAGTAGGTAACCAACATGAGTACCCCATTTCAGTGTCTCACACTGGCACCACCATGCAGTAAGGTTCAGATATGCTGTTTCTTTGGGGAATGTCATATCATCCAGATTTTGGGTTATTGCGAAGTGTCATATCAACTGGATTTCAGGTTATTATTGCCTTTGGAGCATTATTACTCAAACTCCAGTTGATATGCTTTTTTAACAAAACAATAATCTAGTTGATATTTATGGTCACCAGTAAATATTACTTAATAACACACACCCTGTCATGACTTATTGCTTAAATGTTGTATACTGGACATGCAGCTATCTACCTAGATTATATAATCATCTACAGCCCTGAAGGATTTTCCCATCTGAAACTGCTAAGTGCAGTGGTACATACATTGATCCACACAGGACTGACAATCAGTCCAGCAAAATGTGTGAACTTGGAATGCAAGAAATTAAGTACCTGGGTTATGTGTATCGGGAATGAAATGGTCAAGCCTCAAATTTCAAAGACAGGCAATAGCTAACAGTCCACCCCCCCAAACTAAAAAGCATGTGAGATCATTTCTTGGGTTGGCAGGATATTTCCATCACTTCATTAGTGATTTCTCTGGAGTGGCAGCTCCCTTTACAGAAAAAGAACAAATGTAATCAGTTGAAATGGACACCAGAAAGCAACCATAAATGTGAACAGATAAAAGCTAATTGATGTTCATACTCTCTATTAAGAAGTCTAGATTTCCAGCAGTACTTCTGTACATAGACAGATGCATCTGAGCACATGATACAAGCAGTATTATGTCACACATATGATCAGCAGGACAATGATTTGTCGATTCTGTACATATGCAGAAAGCTACATGAGCACAAAAATAAGTATTTCAAGGTAGAAAAGAAATGCTTGGCTATGCAATGGGCCATGGAATTGTTCAGGTACTTCTTAATGGGGAAGGAATTTGTTTAATAAATGATCATAACTCAGTAAAATTGCTAAATGCAATGAAGATACCAAATTCAGATTGAAGTACTCATATTTAGCACTGCAGCCTTACTATTTTAGGTGCAGCATTGAGCAGGTAGACTATTGTACTTGTTAATGCAAACTTACTATCCCACTATGGAGCACGGATTGATGATAACACCATGGGAAATTGGGCTTGCTGTAAAAGCTAAATGGTAGTTGAAAGCTCTGTTGGAGCTGGGATCCCCTATGATCTTCCTATGCTTATCTTATGTTTTCGCCTAGAAAAGTAGAGATAACTGGACTTTGTCCTCAAGCTAAGTGTTGTGTGAAAACCTTCCAGAACAGGTTTTCTCTTAGTGGGGGAGGTATGTGAGGAGGTGACTTTTTGCAGGACAATGACCTTCCTTCTTTCTCATGACCCCCTTACATTTTGGTGACCTACTTAGCGTTTAGGGTCAGCTTTTTAGGTTTTCTGACTTTATTATTTCTAAGGAAGGTTTTAAAAAAGCTATTTTGTATGCTAACAGAACATTCTTGTAAGGCTGATGCAACACTATGTTAATAAACTCTAGCAAGAGCCAATATGGCTGCAAAATATTTTATATTGTGGGGAGTAAGAAATGTGTAGAGAAGCAATTTCTGCACTAACCACTGAGCCACCTAGCTGCACTTTCTAATTGTCATGATACACACACACACTAATACATATACATATATATGCATATATATTCCAGTGTAACATAGCAGTGCACTGTCTACACACATGTTTACAGATTAATAAAAAAGACAGGAATGGACCATTTTCTTCTTTTTTGACTCCAACAGAAATTGGAGAGTGGGGTTTGCAATTAGTCACCTCATGTAAATCAGCAATGACATGCATAAGGCTGAAATTGATCTAGATAAAGGGAGAATGTAAACTGACAAGTTTTGCACTAACCACTGAGCCACCTAACTGCACTTTCTAATTGCTGTGATATATACACAATGACTAATACATATACACATGTATGCATATACATTCCAGTATAACATAGCAGTGCACTGTCTACACACATGTTTATAGGTTAAAGAAATTGAGGGACCTTTTTCTTCTTTTCAGACTCTGAGGGACATTGAAGGGTGGCAGGTAATCTTTAGACACCTCAGTTAAATCTGCAATGACATGTATAAGGCTGAAACTGATCTAGATAGAGATGGAGTGTAGGCTAGCAATTTTTGCACTAAACACTGAGCCACCTAACTGCACTTTCTAATTAATGTAATATACACACACACACATTGATTAATACATATACACATATATGCCTATATTTCCTTTATAGCCACAGTTCTGACATCACTTCCTCAACAGGTCCTGGGGCAGAAGTGTCATATCCTTAATAACCCAGCACAGTGCAAAAAGGGCAGGTACACACCATAAATAATACATATATATATATATATATATATATATATATATGTATTACATATTGTATATTATAAGAGAGAGGGACATGTGGGGAGTGGTGCAATGCACTGGCTGTGGCAGCAGTTTTTCGGGAGAACTTCTGGAAACTGCGTTGCTGTCTTATTTGCAGGCAACTGTCAGCTCTGAAGGAGGAGGTTGCCCACCTCCAGGAAGAACTAGCAAGGACTAAGGAGGCCTCCCTCTTCCAAAGAGCACCACTGCCACAACCGCTGCCTCAGAGGTTGCCAAGTATGAAGAGCAGTTGGACCACAGTGGGTTCTGGGAGGGTGCAGGTGGTGGACCAGAGGCGAAGCCCCCAGTTGTACCTCTACACAAATCATATGCTATTCTGTCAGAGCAAGGTTCCCCTATGATGACACCCTCAGTGGAGACCTAGATGAATGCTGAGGACATCCACAAGGGAGACCCACAAAAGGGTGGCAAGGGACACCACAGGGGAAGGAAACAGCTTCTGATAGGGGACTCAGTTGTTAGGGGGATAAAACTGGGAAAGGGAGAGGAGAAGGAAGTACGGTGCCTGCCTGGTGCCATGGCTTGGAGGGACAGGAAGCAAATCCTCAGGACTGCAGAAGCAGCATCACAGAAGAGGGAACTAGATATCATAGTCCACCTTGGGACAAATGACCTAGCTAGGCATGGGATCAGTGCAGTGCAGAATAAATTTGTGGAGTTGGGGAGGGACCTCAGATGGGTAGCAAGCACGGTAACCTTCTCAGAGGTGCTACCAGTCCATGGCAGGAGTGAGGCTAGGGTACTGCACACCATGCAGTTTAATGAATGGTTGCAAAACTGGTGCAGAGCACAGGGCTTTGGCTTCATTGGGGACTGGGGGGCTACCTGGAGAGATAAAGGTCTATACTGGCATGATTGTCTGATCTGTCCAGGAAGGGAACCAAGTTCCTAGGTAATAGGTTTAAATGCTTCTTTGGCAAGCTTTTATACTAGCCGGGGGGGGGGTGCTGATAAAAGGCAGGAAATTTCAAGACTCCCCCCCACAAAACATGGTGGGTAGTAAGGTAAACACTGTGGTACAGAGCTCAACACAGGGCAGGACAGGGGTAAATGGAAAAATAGACAAGGTCAATCAGAGCAGGGATGGTGGAAAAAGGATAAAGCCAACATTAAATGGAGGGCAATGAGTACCAATGCCCATAGTCTGGGAAACAAGCTTCCTGAGCTAGTAGCCCTGATGGAAGATGAACAATTGGATATTGTGGCAGTCACGGAAACATGGTACACTGAGAACCATGACTGGAATGTCAACATACCAGGGTACACAATCTACAGAAGGGACAGGGAAGGTAAAAGAAGAGGTGGAGTAGCTCTATACATAAGGGAAGAGATCAAAGCTACAGAACTAAAAAGAAAAGGGGGAGGACAAGAGGCACTCTGGGTCACCTTGAAGACAGGGAATGGCATTACAATCCACACAGGGGTTGTATACAGACTCCCGTCTCAAGGGGAGGAAATGGACAACAAAACGATAGAGGACATTCTCAAAATGGTTGGAAAAGGGGAGATACTGTTGATGGGGGACCTGAATATGCCAGATGTTACCTGAATAACATGTACTGCAGCCACATCCAAGAACAGGGTCATTATCGATGCCCTGCAGGGGGCAGGCCTTAGACAGCTAGTGTTGGAACCCACTCGGGAGGGAGCAATACTAGACCTGGTACTCTCAAATGGAGAAAGAATCACAAATTTAGAAGTCAGTAGACATCTGGGAACAAGCGACCACTGCACAATGTGCTTCACAATGAACACAACCATGGAGATAAGCCATATAAAAACAAGGATATTGGACTTTAGAAGGGCTGACTTGGGCAAAATGGGTGAATACCTGAAAAATGCACTAGCAAATGACCAAAAAGGAGGGGTGGAAGAACAATGGAGAAAAATCAAAACTACCATCACAGAGGCAACAAGCCTTTGTGGGAAACAAATAAAGAAAACAAAGTGGAGTAAAAAAAAACACGATGGTTCTCAAAAGAGGTAGCTGGGAAGGTTAAGGAGAAAAGGCTGAATTCAAAATGTATAAGGAATCACAGAAGCAGCATGACAGGGAACTGTATCAATTAAAGCAGAAAGAAGTGGAGAAGGCAGTCAGACTAGCAAAGGCCCAAACCAAGGAAAAAATAGCCAACTCAGTTAAGAAGGGGGATAAAACCTTTTATAGGTACATTATGGAGCATAGAAAGTTTAAGGGAGGAATAGTGAAGATTAATAAAGGAGAGGGGAGGTGGGCAGAGGGAGACAGTGAAAAGGCAGAGATACTGAATGAATACCTTTGCTCAGTATTCACAAAAGAAGATGAGGAGGAGTTAGCTAAACCAGTCAATAGAAGCACTCTGGGTAGGGGGGTTGACACCAGTCCATTCACAGAAGAAAGAGTCCTGAAAGAACTCCTAAAACTCAAGGTGGAGAAAGCAATGGGGCCTGACGGGATTCACCCCAGAATCCTAAAAGAACTAAGGGAGAACCTAGTGACACCACTGACCATGCTTTTTAACAAATCATGGCAGTATGGGGCTGTACCCGAGGACTGGAGGATGGCAGATGTGATTCCCCTTCACAAAAGTGGGAGCAAGGTAGAAGCAGCAAACTACAGACCTGTAAGTTTGACCTCAGTGGTAGGGAAAATGATGGAATCACTTCTGAAAGAAAGAATTGTTGAGTACCTAGAGGTCAGCAGGGCACAGGACCCAAAGCAGCATGGATTTACAGCAGGAAGGTCATGTCAGACAAATCTAATTGATTTCTTTGACTGGGTGACCAAAGTAATAGACCAGGGATGGGCTGTGGATGTGGCCTACCTAGACTTTAGCAAGGCATTTGACAAAGTCCCACACAAAAGATTAATAATCAAGTTAGCCAGCCTGATAGTGGGTCCCAGGGTGGTAGCCTGGGTAGCAAACTGGCTGCACAACAGGACACAGAAGGTAATAGTGAATGGAACACATTCCAAAGAAAGAGGGGTTACTAGTGGAGTACCTCAGGGCTCAGTACTTGGTCCAGTCCTCTTAACATCTTTATAGGTGATATTGCAGAGGGTCTGAGAGGAAAGGTATGCCTCTTTGCAGATGACACAAAGATCTGTAACAGAGTTGATACACAAGAGGGGTTATAAAAGATGAAAAGGACTTGGCAAGGATGGAGGAATGGTCAGACATATGGCAACTTAGATTCAATGCAAAGAAGTGCAAAGTAATGCACCTGGGAAACAAAAACCAGGAGAAGAGTACACAATAGCAGGAGAGGTACTAACAACAACAATAATAGAAAGGGACCGGGGGGGGGGTAGTCATATCAGATGACCAAACGGTGGGTAAGCAATGTGAAAATTCTACCTTCACGTCTTGGTATACCCAATGCTGCACTTTTCACCCTCTAGCCACCCTTCCTACATTCCTTCTCTCCCCACCCTCTTCCCTCTCCCTATGACTCTGGCACATCTTATCTGTTATCTATTTTTTCTGACAAATGCCGCTAGCTGTCTTGTTACAATGCTACCCTTGAACTATATTAATCTGTACTCTGTTTGCAATGTCCACATTGTTGTAATGCCTGTCTTGATGTTCCCCATAATTTGCATTTCTCTGACCTGGAACCTTTATAAAAGAGCCATGGCTCAAAGGTATTTGTAATCCTAGACTTGATAAATAAATAAATACATAAATAAATAAATAGTTGGTAAGGAGAGCCAGGGGGATACTGGGATGCATAGGAAGGGGCATCACAAGTAGAAAAAGGGAAGTGGTTATCCCTCTATACAGACAGTTGGTGAGACCCCATCTGGAGTACTGTGAGCAGTTTTGGAGACCTCATCTACGCAAGGACATAGACAGGATGGAAGCAGTCCAGAGGAGGGCAACTAAAATGGTGCACAGTCTGCAGCAGAAACCATATGAAGAGAGACTGAGAGAGCCTAATATGTATACTCTTGATGAAAGGAGGGACAGGGGGAACATGATAGAAATGTTCAAGTACCTCAAGGGAATCAACAAAGTCCAGGAGGGTAGCATCTTTCAGAAAAAGAGATGTGTAAGAACAAGGAGGCACAATTTAAAGATAGAGGGGGGACGGCTCAGGGGTAATGTGAGGAATTTTTTTTTCACAGAGAGAGTGGTGGATACATGGAACAGCCTTCCTGAGGAGGTCGTTGGGTCTAAAACAGTGGGGGAATTCAAATATGCATGGGACAGACACAAGGCAATTATAGTGGGGGGGTTGCAGGAAGTAGGCTGTTGGTTAACTAGAATCTGCAGCTTATCCAGTAGGTAGGGAAATGGGCAGACTGGGTGGGCCAAGTGGTCCTTATCTGCCGTTAAAGTCTATGCGTCTATGTTTCCATGTTTCTGTGTTTCTATACTATAATAGTATATTCCAGTACTGCATAGCAGTGCACTGTCTAAACACACAGAGCATTGCCACACCCAGACTAACACACATACACTGCCTTATATGGCATTTATTTACTTATACAGCTAACGCTAACTTTTACTATAGTTAGGATAAGCACTGTGTTTTGCACTAACTCATTGTACTAATCCATGGCATGACAGGGTAACTAAGGTAGTGGACAAGGGTGGTGCAGTGGATGTGGCTTATATGGACTTCAGATAGGCCTTTGACACTCTCCTCCATAGAATGCTGAATAACAAACTGCACAGCCAAGGAGTGGATTCTACAATAGTTCTGTGGGTGGAGAACTGGCTGTTTGGCAGGAGTCAGATGGTTGTGGCAAACAGGGTGTACTCTGGAGATGCTTGAGCAGGGTGCCACAGGGGTCGGTGTTGAGGCCAGTCCTCTTCAATGTCTTTACTTGGGACATTGCACAGGGACTGGAGGGGAAGGCACCTCTTTGCAGATGATACAAAGGTATGGAATAGGGTGGACATGCCAGAGGATGTTGAAAGAATTAGGGAAGATCTTAAAAAAACTGAAGAAATCATCTGAAGAATGGCAGCTGTGACTCAAGGCAAAGAAGTGCAAGAATTATTCACATAGGGCACAAGAATGCAGGGACAAAGTACAAGCTAGGGTGGGGAAGTACTAACAATCACAAAGCAGGAAAGGGACCTGGTAGGTATTATCGTAGAGGACCTAATAGAAACTAGGCAGTGTGAAAAGGAGGCTGGTAAGGCTGATCAGATGCTTAGATGCATAAGGAGGGGTGTCACGAGTAGAAAGAGGGAGTTCTTCTTGCCCCTGTGTAAAACACTCGTGAGAGACGGTTCCTGGAATGCTGGGTCAAGTTCTGGAGACCCCATCTGAGAAAGAACATAGACAGCATGGAGGTGGTGCAGTGGAGGGTAACTAAAATTGTGCAGGATCTGTGGGATAAGGCCTATGAAGAAAGACAAAAGGAGTTAAATATGTATTCCCTGGAGGAAAGGGGGGGGGGGACATGACTGAGACATACAAATACATCACTAGTATAAACAGAATACAGGAAGGAAACGTCTTCAAAAGTAAAAGATGCTCCAAGTCAAGAGGGCATAAAATGAAGTTGGGAGGAAGGCTCAGGGGAAACATGGGAAAATGTTTTTTCATGGATAGGGTGGTGGATGCATGGAAGAGCCTATCAGAGGTGGTGGTAAGGGATAAAATGTTCACTGAATTTAAGAAGGAATGGGATATACACAACTGTATCCTGTAGGTCAAGGGAAGGGGCTCCAGAATGTAGTTTGGGCATTTGTCCTCACACTAGACAGCGATTAATAAGCAGACTGGGTGTGATGTGACTCCCAGCCCCCAGATTGGCCTCACACAGAGCACTAACCACCCCAGGCCCAGACCCCTCCCCATATATACCCACACATGACGACTGCCCCACCCATATCGGGAACCTCCATGGCCCCATCAAGAGGTTACTGCTGAGGCACAGGCACCGTCCCTGGATCTCTCCTCACTTGATAAAGCTCTTCAAGAATTGAGATTGGGCCTGGAAAATTGACAAGGCCTCATCTGACATCTCTGACCTCTAAAAGTACCGAATTTTAAGGAATGCCTGCACTAAGGCAGTGCATACTGCCAAAGATGATTTCTTCAAAGCCCAGCTAGATGATTGCCATTCCACTCCAGCTGCATTCTGGAAGAGCCTGCACCCCCTTTTAGCCCTCCCCTCTCATTCACCCCCTGGCTCTCAGTTCTCTGACAGGGCTCATGATTCCTCATCCTCATAAATCATTACTCACCACTCCGTGCTCACTCCTTTGGGGCTTCCCTTCCTTCTGCCCTCTCCATACTCATCATTTCATCCCTCCTTTTATGCATCCAGTTTTACTCCCTTGCAGTCCCCCCACTGAACACACACCCCACCTCAACCCCACCTTACCTTAACTCCCCCTTTTACCCCACTAGAGGTAATCTGTGCCCTCAAATCTGTGAACTCTTCCAAACAGAGCCCAGACAGAATTATTTATTTTATTTATTTATTGAATTTTGTTGACCTGGTAGGCCCACTGAGACTAGAAGTCTCTTTATCAGTGCTGATCGGGGGAGGGGATATAGATGGTAACCAACTGAAATTGAACCAGATTAAGCTGTTGGTGGCATTTTTAGTGAATGGGGTACATTTTGCCAGGACACCGAGGAAATTCCCTTACTCTTGCCAGTAGGGGGACAGGCAGTCTACAGGATGGCATCTCTGTGTGAGTCACCGAAGGAGGAGGATGTCTGTACGATGGGAGAGCTTGCCTCAGCTCCCACTGTTAGCAACACCGACATTAATTCTCATTGCAGCATGAATGTGGATTCCGATACTGAATTTCATGATGCGCCTGTTTTCACTGAAGAAATGGGAAAACTTCTTCAAAACTCTGAGAAAACATTACAGGCTCAAAATCCGAGTATCTCTCCTGAAACTGGGTGTGCAAGGACTACACTCACCTGTGGATAAGACTATGCAGTGAGCAGCAGCAGTGGCTCTTGCTAACCAATTACAGCCTTCAGAGTTGCTCCCTGTCAACAGCGTGGCTGCTCCTGTCACCTCTGAAGCTGAAACTGAATCTTCTGAAGGCCCCGTGGGGCATGGTGAGTCACTAAATAGCTTTCCTGATACAACACGCTCTTTGAACTCTACTTCTGTCAAACTGCAGGCTGGCAGTGATTTCGCAAGCTCTAGCAAGTGCCTAAAGCCTGTTAGTTTGCAGCCTGTAGATGAAAATGTTTCTTCACCAGTTATTGCAGTGGATCAACAAGAGGTCCCTGTAGCGTTATTCTCTGCAAAATGTATTCAAAATGTGACTTCCCCGCTTAGTAAATTGGCGGGTTTCATGTTGAAAACTCCTGTGAGCAAGGAGTTACTGGCCCAGCCTGAAGTTGTGTATCAATCTACTGCGGTGTCACAGGTTGAGGTCACTGACTTTTCTTTTTCAAATATTACATAGCAGCAGCAGAGTAATATGTCTATTAAACCTGCTGATGCAGGCACTCCATCTATTACTTCGGAAACAACACAGAAGGCTTGGACTCCAGGTAAAGCCCTTGCAGGGGCTGGATGGAAACAGGCCCCATCGAGTATCTGGATGCCTGACCCTGCTTGGGATACTGACTCTTCTTTATCGCAGCACTCCTCATCTTGGAAACCTGATATAAAGCTGAACATTTCTACAGGAGGTTCTATTAACAAAGACTTATCTGATATACTTCAGCCTAACCCTATCACCAGATTTTCTGATTTACAAACCTTACAGCCCACCATTCCCAAGAAGGATTCTGGTCTCCCATTTCCAGATATTTCTCCCTGTTTTCAGGACTGTTTTCTGCTGAGCCCTCCTAAACAGATGTCTGAGCTGTTTTCTACTGCTAAAAGTGAAGCAGCACCAAGACATAACGCTGTTCGGATATGCTACAAAGGGGGCTTGGACGATATGCTGGGCAGATACTTTGTGGGGAAAACACTATTGAAAGATTCTCTTCATTTTACACATAAGGATGTGCTCATCTTCATCAATATTTCTGGAGAGGACAATTTTGATATTAGTTTTTGGACATCACATGCCCTGGATTTATTTTATGAACGATATGGACAGATCAGGTATTCTCCCACATGGACACCCTTTCTGGTCATTCCCCTCACTAAACCCCTGATTGAATTTGTGACTGTGATGTTTTGGAATGAGAAGGTCCATGTGGAAGATATCACCTTTTGGTTATCACACAAATGTGAAGTATTGAGTGCCCCAGAACCCATCCTAGATTCTGAGCAGTTCTGGACTGGGGTTGGAATTATCAAATCAAATTGAGGCAAACAGATTCAGGTGTAGCACATACACCTAATTGTTTTTTGTTAGGCAGGGATAGAGGGGTTTATTTTTATGGGGGACAACCTAGAACTTGCTACAAGTGTGGTTCTAGAACTCATCTCTCCAGTGTCTGTGACCAACCTCATTGTGATAATTGTGGGGAAGTGGGGCATGTTACTATGCAATGTGCAAATCTCACAAAATGTGATCTCTGTGAAGAATATGGTCATGTTTTTGGAAAGTGTCCCTGGGCAGCCAAAAGCAAAGCATCTTGTATAAGTCCAGACCTTTTAATTCAGAAAGCTCAAGATGCTGCAGGCTCTACTCCCCCTTCCCCTCCTCCTTTCCCCTTCTTCCTTCCCCCTCCCCCTTCTCCCCCTCCTTCTAGGATAAAGAAAGACGCAATTCACCCTGAAACTACTATCAGGCTTTCCTCCCTTGGACCTGACATGGTTGCTCAATCTTCTGATTCAGGTCCTCCTGGGGATAAAAAACCCTGTAGGGACCTTCTGACCCCTCGGAATTTACTCCAGTATGTTATATTGATGCTGATTTAGTTATTCCTGAGAAAGATTCTAAGACTGCTGTCCCTGTGTCTCCTCTGCCTCGTCAGAGATCTTCCAGGAATTTACATCCCAAATCCCTCTCTTCCGCTTCCCCTATAGAATCTAGCAATTCCTATGTGGCCTTATTCACTCCATGGGGGGACACAGAAAAGGAATTAGGAGACTCAGACTCTCAGAATTCCTCACTATCCTCCTTTTCTCAGCCAGTAGATAATTATAAGGAGAAAGAAAAGGAAAAAAAGGAAGAAATAGAGGGTTTGTATTTCTAAAATGAATTTCAATGTGGTTGTCCTGGGGATCTTTAAACCAATAGCTTATTGAATACTATTAAAAGGCAAGCTCTTTTTCACTATATTCATGATCAGTATGTTTCAGTCTGTTTTTTACAGGAGACTTGGATGCAGTCCATTGAGCAATTATCTGCTTTCAAAAGGGACTGGCCCTGAGGACCTTCCTGTTGGTCGTTTGGGACTGATAGTGTGGATGACATAGGCATTTTGTTTACTTCTTATTCATTTAAATTACACAACTTAATAGACCTGATTCCTGGCAGACTCATGATATTAGATGGGAAATGGCATGACATATGTTACCGGTTTATTAACATTTATAACCCACAATCGAAGGCAGATAGAGTTGCTTGTCTGAAGGCAGTACAACCTTTCCTGGTAACCTCAGTTAAGGTGTTATGGGGTGGTGATTTTAATTGTACTATCATTAATTCACCCAAACAGAATAAAAAGATCTATTGTGACTCACATGCACTGGTCAGTATTAATAAGATGGCTGGTCTAATTAATTGCATCACTGATTTTTCCCATGGGCCCCAATTTTCATTTGTGAGAGGGAAAATTCACACCTTAATAGATTATATGTTTGTCTCCTCTTCTGTACAGGTGAACTCCTTTAAAATGATACCTAGTGAGTTCACTGATCATCTCTTCTTATTATGCACCTTTCACTTTTTGGGTCTGCCTGAACATAGACAGGTTAGGTGGAAATTAAATACTTCCATCTTAGATTTCCCTCACATACAGACGGGGTTACATTTATTTTAAGAGCTAGATTATCAGTGTTTTTTTAATATACTGATATAGGAGACTGGTGGATGGAGACTAAATCAGATTTGTGTTCATGGTTTTAAAAGCAAGGAGTTATGGCTAAAGATCATAATTTTTTGAAGTATCTGTCACTCAGACAGAAGCTTTAGAGGCTTACAACAATAACATATACTTCCAGGCATGACTATTCAGAGAAAATTACAAAACTTAAATCTAGTATGAAGGAATTTCAGTACGATAGAGCCAAGACTTTACAAGCCATACTTACTAATGGTACAAAAATATC
This sequence comes from Neoceratodus forsteri, assembly GCA_016271365.2. Lineage (NCBI taxonomy): Eukaryota > Metazoa > Chordata > Ceratodontiformes > Ceratodontidae > Neoceratodus > Neoceratodus forsteri. The sequence goes on along the minus strand of CM057449.1, from coordinate 95,965,642 downwards.
CCCTATAGGGGACCCTTTTGATGTTTGTAAAATTCTGAGAGAATCTTCCACTATTGATTTCTTGAGAAAGTCAGATGATTCTAAGGCCACAATGATTGAGCAGTTGAGGGAACTAATTGAAAGCCATTATCAGTCCTTAGAATCTCCCCTCCTGATCCCTGAAGAGTTGATGCTTTCTTATTTAAGATCCATTAAAACTCCCTCTGTCTTCACAGAAGCTTCAAAACTGTCAGGGTCCATTACTCAAGAGGAAATAGTTGAAGTAATTCAGAAACTGAAGCCAAATATTTCCCCAGGGAAAGACGGCCTCTCTAATAAATTACATAAAAGTTTTCCTGTTGAGCTAAGTAAATGTCTTCTTATTGTGTTTCAGTATTTTTTTTTTAAATACTGTTATTTTTCCTTCATTCTCAGAAAGATTATTAATTCATTTATTTAAATCAGGGGATAGGAATGATACAAAGAATTGGAGGCCCATTGCCCTGCTAAATTCTGATTATAAAATTTTTGCCGGTATTTTGAATAACAGGCTAAAAGATTATGCTAAGTGGGTGATTTCTCCGTATCAGTTTTGCAGTTTTGTGGGGTACCAGATAGAAGAATCCAATCCGCATTGATGGTTATATGAGATGTCATTGAACACTTATCTCTAACTGGCATTTCTGGATGTATGGTTGTTGCTGATTTTAAAAAGGCTTTTGATAGAGTTCATCTACCGTTTCTTTTTTAACCTTAGAAGATTACGGGGTTCCTTTTACAATGGTTAGTTTAATTAAGATGTTATATAAGTATAATGCAGTTTTTCTTTTTTTGAAAGGTTGTACAGCTGAAAGCTTTCATTTAAAGACTGGGGTTCATCAAGGTTGTCCCCTAAGCCCTCTTCTTTATATATTCTCACTGCATCCTCTTTTGCAGACTTTAATTAATTCACCTCAATGGACTGGTGTTAATGAGAACCTATCTGTGGACAGTCAGCTATTAGTACAGGCTTATGCAGATGATTTAATATTGTACTTTTCTGATCAGACTCAAATTCATAGATTTTTGAAAGCCGTTAATTCTTTTTCAGATGTTTTGAATGCCAAATTGAATTTACACAAAACTAATGAGTTGTTTATTGGGGGGATAGGTCCTGCTGCTATGGTATAGGATGGCATTCACATTTCCCAGAGTCCACTCAAAATTTTGGGTATTCTGTTCAGTCTCCAAAATTTACTGGTTGAAAATTGGGAATTAGTGCTTGAGATGGGGGACAAAAAAGTAAAAAGATGGAAGCAGTGGACATTTTCAAAGCTGAAGTGCAGACACATTATTAAATAGTTCATTATACCCTGTTTACAGTATGTAGCCATGATTTTCCTTCTTTCATCTCAACTGGAAACTAAGACTTATAGTTTATTTTTTCAAATGCTTTGGGGGTAATCACTTAAATCCCATAAAGAGATATTATACTTACTTGATTAAAAAATCAGGATGACTTGGGATGATAGACCCAGTCATATTTTTGCACTCCTTGTTTATTATGAATTCTATTAAATATGGTTTGACTCCAGTAGTAAGTATTGAACAAGGGTGGGTTAACAGGGCTCTGGGTAAATATTTTGTAATTTGGCATAACCTGGCTCCTAAATTGAATCCCCACACTCATATTCCTTAGTGTTTTTGGCCTGCAGTACAAAAGTTACATCGATGGAAAATTACTAAAGAAATGATTTTGAATAACAGTATGAGGTTTTCTATCAGTCTATTATGAAGACATTGTATCCACAAGACCCCTGTTTTAAGAATTGCCCATCAGCTTTGAATTCTAAGGTATTAGCCCAGTTCAACAATATTAGATTGCTTATGCTACAGTGGGAAGCACAATGGTTGATTTTTTATGGGCATCTGAATGTTTGGGCAATGCAAAGTATAAAGTAATTGAAGAAAGGAATTGTCCCTACATGGACTGCATAAATATTGAAGAGACGATGGAGCATTTTTTTCTTTCAGTGTTCCTATTCAAAGGGTCTGTGGGCTTATCTGGCACAATTATGAAACTTTAAATGACTTACCTTTGTCGCATAGGATATTTTGGTTCTAGGAATTTATCCTGCTAACCTTTCTCATTTCCATATTGGGACGTTATCTTTATTTTTGTTGTATACAATATTTTCTATGGCAGGCTAGATGCCAATGGGTCATTTATCAGAAAAAAATGTCTTATAACTGTTTTAGTATATTGGTTTCAAATGAACTATTAAAAATATATTCACAAGATGCACGGAGGCTTGCTCCCCTAAACTTAAGAAATGATGGAAAGGTTTTCTTCACTTTATAAAATTTATGTAACTTGGTTTATTGCTAATTAATTATTCTTTTCTGTTACAGTGATTTATTCTTATCTTGATTTTTTTGCTTTTACCTTGATATACTGTGTTGTTACCTACGTTTATTATTGCAATAAAAACTCCCCTACTCTTAGCAGTAGGGCCCCCCGAGGTGACTAGAGCAGACTTGGTATGTCTCAGGCTTTGGAGAGTGAGGATGTGGTGCTTGAACAGTATGCTGTACCTGGACATGGCTACAATAATGAAGTTGCTCACACAGATTCGTTTCTGCCTACTAATATTTTGACTAAGGTGTCAGATGAGGAACATCCCTTGAAGGAAGCCAGTGCGGAGTTTCTACCTAATGATAAATGTATTGAAGATGAGAAGAACAGAAAGCTAACTGCCTGCAGTCTGATAGTACTAGATGGAATGGCGAAACAAAGTTTATTGGACTCTGCACATGGTACAGATACAGGTATAGAACAGATGGAGTCAGTGGTTCATGATGCTGAGATCAATTATTTTTCCTTTCCTTTCACAGTGCGTGACTCATCTGGGTCCCCTGAGTTAGCATTGGAAAGAGTGGGATGGATTAAGGACCAGAAAAGGTGGGTTCCTGATCCCCAGATTCCTTTACCGGGCAGTATTTCTGTTTCAACTCTGGAACCCTCTCTCAGTGACTTGCATGGCAGTAAGAAGGGGCTTACTAATTTGGAGAAAGCCCCACCAGCCGCTGCTACTGCAGAGATTCAGGGTGTGGTTGAAAGTCAAGAGAGAACTGCACCAGACACTGACTCAGGGATGGCGGGTCAGCTACTGGGGAGTACACCTGACAGTTTGCCTGTGTGAGACTTCTTGGTGGAGAACACCAATGATGATGGCTTGGGAAAACCATCTGAGCCCCCAGGTATGATTACATCTATTATGAAAGGGGGCTCAGCTATGGGTTCAGAACAGAAGGGTCCAGAAGGCAGTAGAGACAAGCGGTCTGCTAGTTATGCATTTCTGTTTAAAAATACAGAGGTGCCTGCTAGAAAATGATTTGTGGCTAGAATTTATTATAGAGGGGGTTTAGTGCTACCTCCTGATCAGAATTACAAGGGAAAACATCTCATTCTTGACTCTTTAAAATGTACACCTACAGACATTTATGCCTTCATTCATACATCTGGAGATGATAATTTTGATGTTTCCTTTCACTCCACAGAGTTGTTGGATAAGTTCTGGGCAGCTTATTATGCAGTAAGATCACACCCTGTTTGGAAGCCCTTTGTGGTTATTCCTATCACTAGACCTACGGCTAAAGTAATTACGGTTTTATTCAGAAACGAAGGTGTAAATGTTCTGGATATTCTCTACTGGCTGGAGAAAAGGTGTACTGTAAATGGTGTGCCGCAAGCATTGATCAATGATAATGGTTTCTGGACTGGGGGCTGGAAATTTTCAATACAATTGAAAATGTCAGAAGAGTGGGTTCAACATCTTCCTAATTGTTTCTATATTGTGAGAGACCAAGGGACTTTGTTCTATCCAGGGCAACCTCGATCATGGTACCATTGTGGATCTTTGTCTCATTTAAACTCAGATTGTGATCAGCTTAAATGTTCAGCATGTGGGACTTTGGGGCACTCAGCATTGTCCTGCACTGTCCCTCACACCTGTAACCTATGTGGCAATAAGGCTCATGTTTTCACTGCCTGCCCTTGGGCTGCTCACAACTCAGCAGATTATATGGAGCATGATTTTTACATCACTAAATCTGCTAAGGCTAAATCTAGAGACACTGATTCTGCAGAGACCACAAAAGACAGATTTCATCCATCTAAAGCTCCAACAGGGGAGCAAACCTTTCCTAGGCATCAGGAACCTGAACCTCAGGAGACTTCCATGGGTCTCTCTCCTTTGTCCCCACCCCCCATTTCTCCTCCAGTACAGTCAACAGGTCCACCTTCCACTTTACCTGAAGTGTCTGGTGAGACAGAAGATGATGTAATTATGGGTTTCCAACATGCTCGTACTAGATTACGGTCTAATAAACTATTAGAGTACAGCCAGCTGCATTCAGTGCAGGTGGAGAATCAATATGAACCTTTACAAAGTTGGGGAGACATTATGCAGGGGGATGAACTAGATATGTCTCTCCCTTCCTCTCGGGTTGATTCAATGACTGCTCATGCTCCAGTTCAAGATAACTCAGGGGTGGGAACAAAAAAAGGAACACTAGATCTCTGAAAAAGAAATGATTGTACTATTTAGTCTTATTTGTCCCTTGCTGATGTTGTCTTATGACTTTGGATCAAGTCTCACTTTCCTTAGCAAGTCTTAATGTAAATAGCATTAGGTCAGAGTATAAAAGGAAAGCTATTTTTTGACCTTACAGTCCCTAGCATATGATGTTTATTTTTTGCAAGATGTAAGGTTCTATACCACTCATGACATTGATCAAGCACCAGAATGGTTTGTGGGTGCCTCCTTTTGGTCCATTGGACAAGATCTGTGTTCAGGTCTTGGGTTTTGTTTTTCAAAAAAAGGTTTTTGGTTCAGAAATTAGTAGATCTGCTACCAGGGAGAGTAATGATTCTGGATTTGGTTTGGCGGGAGTTAAATTATAGGTTTATAATTATATATGCTCCTCTACAAAAAGCTGCTAAAGTACAAAAATTGAAAAAATTAGGCCTTATTTATTTACCACAAGGACTATTCTTTGGGGAGGAGACCTTAACTCCAGTCTGGACCTCAAAACGGCTGGGAAGGTGTATTGTGATACTAATGAATTAAAAAATATAATCAAGGAGATAGACCTTGTGGATATCTTTGCTCAGAACCCCAATATACCCTTTCAAAAGGACGATTGACATCTAGAATAGACTATTGGTTTTGTTCAAAAAACTTTGGGGAGTTTGAGGAGAGGGTGCTACCAATAGAAGCCTCGGACCATAATTTGCTTGGGTTAACAATTAATCTATGCCATGTGAATTTAAACAGGCCTAGGGTGTGGAGGGCAAATGCCCAATTATTATTAAATTTGGAATTCAATAGGGGGTTTACAGATATGATAGCTGATAGATGAACTGTGTTTTTTCTCTATGACTCACTGATTGACTGATGGGTAGACAGCAAAGAATGTATTAGGGTTTTTTTTTTAAATACTTTCAAGAGTTCTGGCTGAATGTTGCCATCAGCAATCTGGGATGCTATGGAAAGAACTGTATGCTTTATTTTCTGCCATACATAATTCATGGTTGGATTGTGGGGAACAAATAAGGGACATAAAACAGACATTAACACAAGTTCAATATGATAGGCAAAAATCCTTGGAATCTGAACAAAGATTTGGGACTCATGGGAAAAAATGGCAGGTTAATCCGTATGAGGATTGCAGGACTAGATGTCAGACTAAACAGATACACAGCCTTACCAATGAGCAAGGTAAAAAGTAAGGGGGAAATCAGGTATTTTGTTGTGTGTGGAAGAATTTATTAAAGGTAATTTTGAATCCCCATGTTTGGAAACTTGGGATATGGAATTATTGCTACAGGCAGCAGATTTACCTACTTTGACAAAAGTACAGCAGAAGGATGTCTTAAAACCTTTTTCATTAGAGGAAGTTAAAGTAGTTATTGTGGAGTTGAAAGAAGTGGTAGTTCCTGGCTCAGATGGTTTGCCTACAGAAATATTTAAAAAATTGTGGGAAGTTATGCCAGATCATTTATTAGCAGTTTTTAATGCTTTCCTGTTAGAAGATTGACTTATGGAACAGATGTAAGAAGGATTAATATTTTTTTATCTAAAAATGTGGACAGAGCTGACTTAAATAATTGGAGGCCTATCACGTTATTGAACACTGATTTTAAAATTTTTGCTTAGTTATTAGGGAATAGAATAAAGACATTCTTGCCCTTTTTAGTTTATCAGACTCAGTACTGTTCTGTACCTGGTAGAGCAGTCCAAGATGCTTTAATTTTGGTGCAGGAGCTGTTTTCCTAAGGGCACTGTAGAAATCTTAAGGGGTATTTGTTTAGGTTTGATCAGAATAGAGCTTTTGATTGCACCTCTCAAGAATTTATATGGTTGACTCTCTGGTCATACGGATTTCCGAGAATGTTTGTTAACAGGCTATGCATGTGTTATTCATTGGCTCATGTGAAACCTTATGTTAATAGACAACTTGGAAAAATTTGTTATATTTGCAGAGGGGTCAGACAAGGCTGCCCTTTAAGTCCGCTTTTGTTTATTTTGGTTTTAGATCCAATTATACGCATTCTATGAAGTCCCCCGGTCTCCAAGCTATATCAGGGATGGGTCTGAGTGAAATAAAAATTATTGGTTATGTGAATGATTTGTGTGTGGTGGTTCTGATGGAATTAACTGGCTGTCTATTATGTCAGATTCTTCCTATTTGTTTACAATGTATTGGTTCTCGGGTTAAGTTTCAGAAGAGTGTTTGCTTCAATTTAACAAGGTTTCACGATGGGGATTCCCAACTCAGAAGTATCAGGGTGGTAGACTCTCCACATAAAATTTTGGGTTTGTTTTTTGGGGCACAAAATATGGCACACTATAATTGGGAAATTCAAACAAATTAAGGAAGGGAGAAGGTGAGTAAATGAAATAAATGGTCTATGGGGAAGAAAAAAAAGATTTTTTCTTTATTAAAACTTTTCTATTGCCTCTTGTTTTATATGTTAGTCACATATTTCCTGTGCCTAGACAATTTTTTGTGCCTATTATGAGTATTTTTTTCTCTTGTTTTTGGAGGAGTTGTTTAACCCCCGTCAAAAGGAATATTTTGATTATAAACACGCGGGGCGTCATATGATTCAGCTGATTGTTTTCTTTTTTTCTATTTTTATCGATACTAACCTTAAACCTATTTACCAGATGGTGGATAACTCATGGGTAATGGTGGTTACCGTTCACCTTAAGGATATTAAGCAGGAATGGAGGAATAATTGTTTCATACATAAGAATAAAAAGAAATATGTGTTAACTTTGGACTGGTCCTTGGTTTTCGATTTAATAAAAACTTGGAAAGTTACAAAGAAGATGGTAGAAGGGCTGCTGAGGAAAAGTTTATATCAGGCTGTAGTGGATACCTGTTTTTCTGAAGAGGTTTTCCCTGAATTTATGGAGATAAAGAAAAAAGGGATTGGAGACCGTTTGATTAATAAAAGGATACCTTTAGCTATGTGGGATATTTCTTGGCTAGGCATCCATGGGAAAATTAATATGAGAGGGAACCATAAGCATAACCAAGTTCAAGATTGATAGTGTTTTCGGGAGTCATGTAATGTGGAAATTGAATCTGTGGTTCATTTATATTTTGACTGTCTCTATGTTATTCAATTTTGGTTCATTTGGAAACGTAAGTATTGGCAACATGCTTGGAAAATATGGCACCCTATTATGTTGTTTTTTGGTCTTTTTCCCAAGAAATAAGGTAGATATAGTTCAAGTACCATGAATTTGTTCCCTGTGATTATTTTATAATGGGTTTGACAAGTTCAGTGTTGCTTTTTGTTCCAACAAAAATATGTAGCCCCTGCTAAACTTTATGAGCAAATTGTGAGAAGCATAGACCGCATCAGAGAGGGAGAGAGGAAAGTTCTTAAAAGGAATAAGTGGGAAAGGTATTGGGATTTCTGGTAGATAAGTCTGATTCTTTTGGGGGGTTGTGGTATGATGGGTTTCCCGCACTGTGATATATAGTTTCAGAATGATTAAAATGATATGATAGACAACGTCTTTTTCTTTTCTTTGCCTATGATGTATTCTTTATCTTTTTCTTTTTCTCTTATTTCTCAGTTTATTTCAGATCACTTTGGATGATAATTCATCTCTTAGTAGTGGGTTTTGGTAGAAATTTGAAAGGTTAACATAGTTTTTTTGATTTGTTTATGTTTACTCCCCTGTTTTCTTTTTAAAGTGTGGGGGGTATTTTTAGTTTACAATGTTTTTTGATGTTTGTTTTTTTTTGATGGTGTTGTTTATTTCATTAAGTTTGTATGATGCAATCGGGGTAATGTTCAAAATTTATCCTGTGTTTTTCTTAACTTATTTTGGTGGGTAGGGGTGGGCTTTTGGGGTGACATTTTTTTCTGTTTTGAGGTTGCTGTATGTACTATTTCTTTTGTTTATTGATTTTCAATTAATGACTTTGTATGTAGATGTAAATTTGCCTTGTATATCCTTTGTTTTGATTTTAATAAAAATTCCCCTACTCTTTTTTTGAGAAGTGCCATGGGATCTTTAATGTCCACCTGAACTAATTCCTCAAATCCCAGCAACTACAGGCTTATCTCACTTCTCTCCTCACTCTCCAAGATTTCTGAAATCCCGCATCTCTAAAATACTAAACTCTTTTCTGTACTCCAATGACATCCTAACCCCTTATCAAGCTGATTTTCAATGACACCATTCTACCCCCTCATCCCTTCTCTGTCTTACCAACCATATCCACACTGCTATGTACAAAGGTCATCTGACATATTTGTAAAAGTAGCTGAAGTGTTTGGTTCCATCGCCCACAAACTCCAAATAAATTACCTTGTTTCTGTAGGCCTCCCCCTGCCATCAACTGGTTTAATGCCTACCTCTCAGAGCGATGTCAGTTCATTCAGCTGGGTGATATTAAATTCCCCCCTCCCCATTCTAGCTGGAGTCCCACAGGTGTTACTCCTTGGACCCTTTTTCTATGTCCTGGATGGGTCCAAAATCTCAGTAGTGGACAACTGTAAGTGCCTAGGAGTTTGGCTTAACCCCAAACTAGACTTCTACCTGCACATTGACTCAATTCATAACAAACTGTGCCCAAACTAGGCATGTTATAGAGACACAAATAGTGTCTCTCCCTCCCTGTCAGGAAAGATATTATAACAAAGTTTATCCTCCCTTTCTTCTACTATGCTGATGTGGTTTACAGCTCAGCCCCTCCGATTGTCCATAGCCAAGCTTGACCCTCCTTTCACTCCTTCTGCCAATTCGCCATCAATCTCCCTTACTGCATGCATCGTTGCAACCTATGCCACACAGTTTCCCTCCCTTTTCTCCCTTCCCTAGCAAATCACCAGCTCGAACACTGTGTATCCTTCATGCCAAATTCTGGTTTAATACTCTCCCCTTATACCTCTCCTCCCTACTGGCCCTTGCTCCCATGTCTGGCTATGCCTTTTGCTCCACAACCCATACTCTTTCTCCTTAGCCACTCTGCATTCTTTCTCAGGGAAATAAGGTTTTACCTTAACCTCACTGTTCACAGTCTTCCGACAATGATGCCTGCTAAAAAACACTTCATGCATCTCCCCCATCTCTGCCACTCCCCAACCACTGATCCCCAGTCCCCCTCAATCTCCCTTGTCATCACCCCAGTCACCTGTCCTTGCATCAATGCTAGCTCTTACCTCTGTGTGTAAACCTCCCTTACCAAAGCGTTACCTATACAGTATCATGCACCATGTAATTGCTTCTACGTCCAATGAACTGCTGTATTTGTCACATCTCATAACTGTCCTGTATTACTGATCTGTAGATCTAGATCTGTACCATTTTCTCTTATTGCTCGCACAACTGTATTAATTCTCAGTGTACTGTATGCTCTGTAATTCTGCATACTTCAGTGTAATATTGTATTTTGTGTAATATTGTATCTTGTTCCCATGCTCTTCCCTGGGTCTTACCTGGAATCAAGCCCAGGCACAGTGTGCCTTTCCCAGTTATCAACTTTTAAATAAATAAATAAATCTGTTTAGGTAAGTGAGGGCATATGGGGGAGTCTGGGAATGTGGGGTGGAGGTGCTCAGTGGGAGGTCAGGCTGGGGATGGGGGTTGCATCTGTGATTTTCCTTTTTTTTTTACAGATTGAAAAAAGGCATTAAGAGATTGTGTTCCTCTTTTCAGACTCCTAGGGACTTCGGAGGTTGTGGGGACAGTGCCACTAGACACCTCATTTAAATCAGCAATGACATGCATAAGGCTGAAACTGATCTAGATAGTAGGGGAATTAGTCAAGCATCCAACTTTCAAAAAGGCCTTATTTTAGGTTTTTGTTGCATGGGGTTCCCTTCATTATAGAAGATGTGTCATGTTCATGATTTAGATATGACCTTGAGCTTTCAGGAATAGTATGTTGTGGTATTTTGTCAATGGCAGGTACCGAGATATATCTCAATCTTTGTTGAGCCCCTACCCCATGAAAGTGACATCCAGCACAACCAATGAGAAAGGCTTAATTGGCACTCATGGATCACTATCTCACAAAGGTTTAAAGATAGGACAGAAGGAACTGGAAGGGGACAGGATCAGTTGTGTTCCAGGACAGTAGCTGCTTCTTGTTGTTTTTTTACAGGATTTCTTGTGGATTTTACCTGGTAGAAGGTTATTTCTTTTCTTTCTTTCTTCTAAGGGGCTAGCAGGGTATTGTTTGGGGGCTGTTGAAAGTTTAAAAACTGGTTTGGTGGCTGTATGTGGGCTCATTTGTTGGATGTTTTACTGTGTAACAGACTGCACTGGTGGAGGCCTATTTCTTCTGATTTAAAACCTATTTGGTGGGATTAGCTTGAGGCTGGTAATTTGATTGGAGACCTTCATCTATTAATTTCAAGCCTACTTTGATGAGGTGTTAGTGAAGCTGATTAAATTAGAGACCTGTTTCCATAGGCAGCAAACATATTTTGGGGGCTTTGAGTTGAATTTTGATTCCTTTTTGCTGACTGCACTAGCTGCAAAGGTTAATGCGTAGTGGGGGAAGGGTGTTAATGGTCTGGCCAGGTTTCACTCAGCTAATTGACTGGAGGCAGAGCTGAATCAGGTTTGTGGTGTTGGCTGCTTGGTCTTCTCAAAAGGAACTGGAAGGGGACAGGATCAGTTGTGTTCCAGGACAGTAGCTGCTTCTTGTTGTTTTTTACAGGATTTCTTGTGGATTTTACCTGGTAGAAGGTTATGTCTTTCTTTCTTCTAATGGGCTAATAGGGTATTGTTTGGGGGATGTTGGAAGTTTGAAAACTGGTTTGGTGGCTGTAAGTGGGCTCATTTGTTGGATAAAAAACAAAAACAAGGCACCGCATCAGCATGTGGTCTAAAAGCAAAACAAAATGGTTATATTAAATGCACGCTGATACTAGAAACTAGAGTTAAAAATCTAAGTTTCAACCTTAGGTCTTTTTCAGGAAATATCTAAAAGAGAAAAAAATAACCTGCTTTTCCTATGCCCCCGCTCCTAGTGCTTGGGTGCAGCCCATTGGAGATCCTGCCCCCTTCCCCCAACCATACCTCCCTTCCCCAGCTGTCCCCAATCCCCACAACCTCCTTCCTAAGCTGTGCCAGCTGGTAGCACCTTGGCAACCACCGAACTTCCAAGCCCTGTCCAGTATCATGGCTGTTCCACACCCTGTGCACCCCACCACCCTCCCAAAGATGCTGACCCTACACTACATTAACTTGTTTTTTTCTCTTTTAGATATTTCCTGAAGAAGACTTAAGGTCAAAATGTAGATTTTTAACTCTGTTTTCTATTTTCAGCATGCATTTAATATAACCATTTTGTTTTGCTTTCATTTGTTGGATGTTTCACTGTGTTACAGGCTGCACTGGTGGAGGCCTATTTCTTCTGATTTAAAACGTATTTGGTAGGATTTGCTTGGGCCTGGTTCTTTGGCTGCAGGGCTTAGAAGGGCTGACACCGGGCTGATACACTATTGAGAGAGTGGGGTGTAGGCCCAGACCCACCCTCCCCACCCTCCCTCCCCAGATCTCTTCTAATTTATAGGGAACACCTGCCCTGCAATTGGAGAAAAAGGCTGCAGGTGCTGCTCATGTAGTTCTAGCCACTGGGGGTTGGATTTAAAGGCTGGGAGAGAGGAGCTTAGGGAGTTGTCCATTTTCCTTATAAGTTTACTGTGTTGTACTGCACCTAGTAACAGGTTTACCGGTTTACTGTGGGACTGTATCTAGGATTAGTGGGTGACCTGATTAGGCAGTAGGGAGTATCTTGGACTAGTGGGGAACTTGGTGGCTCACCCAAGGAAACCTACTTGAAGGGGGATGGGACCACAGGTTATTAGGGTCGGCATCTTTGGGAGGGTGGTGGGGTGCACAGGGTGTGGAGCAGCCATGATACTGGACAGGGATTGGAAGTTCAGTGGTTGTCCAAGGTGCTACCAGCTGGCACAGCTTAGGAAGATGGTTGTGGGGATTAGGAGACAGCTGGGGGAAGGGGGAAGTATGGTTGGGGAAGGGGGCAGGGTATCTCCCACGGGGTTGCACCAAGCACTAAGAGTGGGGGCATAGGAAAAGCAGTGCAGGAGAATACTCGGGGGTCACATAGGGACACTGGCAGATGGGGCCCAAAAGGAGGACTCTACCAAGGAAGCAAGCAGGTAACTGGGAACTTTCACAAAGTGGGGCCAGATGGACAACATTATCAGGGAAGTAGGCAGATGGCCGGGGATGGACAGAAGAAAGCAAGGCTAGAATCTGCAACTTATCCAGTAGGTAGGGAAATGAGCAGACAGGGTGGGCCAAGTGGTCTTTATCTGCTGTTAAAGTCTATGTTTCTATGTTTCTAAGGTGAGGAGGTGGATCAGACCTTACGCTCAGTAACCGCTTCAATTCTCTTCTTCTGCTTGAGGATGAAGGGGGTGATGTAGCCATGACAGGGTACTTAGAGATGGAAAGAAAGTGGGGGGCAGGAGGTGGGGGGTCAGATAGCAAGAGGAAAAGGGGGGAACCTGGAATGAAGGAAAGTGGGGAGAGCCGTGAATGAGAGCAGGAGGGGTGTGGGAAGAGGGAGGAAATTGCAAGGAGAAGGACCAGTTGGGAGGAAAGGGCAAGGAGAAGGACCTGAAGTACAAAAAGGATACAGTAAATGGAGCTGAGGTTTTAGGCCAGGGGAGCACGACAAGCAAGGACGGACTAAATGGAGACAGGAAGGAAGGGAGGACGAGCCAGGATAGTTTAGTGGATGGGGGAGAAGGACCAGTCATGAGCAGTGAGGGGGGAGTTAGCAAGGTACAGAAGGATACTCAGGAGGAGGAGAGGCACAGGATCGGAGGGGAGGGGGTGGCCAGGGTAAATAAGGAGGGGTCAGCATGTGACACCCAGATAGGGAGAGGAACAAGGAGCTGGCTGGGTGGAGGGGCCAGTAGATAGGATGATGTACATGAAAGGGGGGGAAATGGAGCTGGCCAGTGAGAACAAAATGCTTCCCTGGATTAACGGTGCACAAGGCCAAGCATGAGGTATATCGGCTGGCAAAGGATTGTGGGGGTTCCCCAGACATACTGGTCCACCTGGGTACAAATGATATTGAAGGAAATAGTGAACTAGAGATACAGGCAAGATTCAGAGAGCTTGCCAGGGTCTGTCATGACATAGAATGCAGTTTCCTTCTTAGAAATCCTGCTGGTGCCAAGGGCTAGTGGGGAACACAAAAGGAAGATTAGGGAGATAAACCAGTGGCTCAGGGAGTGGTGTGATGCCAGAGAGTATGGGTTGATGGGGGATTGGGGGGTGACCTGGGAAGATAAGGAGCTATATGCTTGAGATAGGCTCCATCTCAATTTGGAGGGGAGGGGAATCCTTAAGTTGAAAATAGAGGGGTTCATTGGTGAAAAGTGGGGTTTAAACTCGTGAAGGGGGGAGGAATGGGAGAAAAGGCTGTCAAGGGGGTGATGATAAAGGAGGGACTCTGTCTCCACCTCCCTGGAGAACTGGAGGAATGTGAGAAAAGGTCAACTTGTAAAGTGCAGACCAGGGGAAAACAGAATCCCCTTGGGAACATGAGCAGGGAAAATAGAAATATAGGGGGAGGGTGGAAGGTAGTCCTGCTAAATGCCAGGAGATTGGGCAATAAAATGCCTAAGCTCCAGGCAATGCTAACTGAGGGAGCAGTAGATGTGGCAGTGGTCACTGAGACCTGGGCCACCGCAAGTCATGACTGGGACCTGTAACTGGAGGGTTACACTATGTTCAGGAAGGACAGGGGGGAGGAGGGCTAGCAATGATAGTCAAAAACTGCATTGGCATTGGCATAGGGGGAGTAGAAGAGGCAGAGGGACCCATGGAAGCGATTTGGGTCACCTTGATAACAAGGGGGCAAGAGAGTAAAAATAGGAGTGGTGTATAGACCTCCTGCACTGGCAGAGGAGCTGGAGGACAGTCTGGTGGCAGATGTTGGGAGATACTGCAGACTGGGCGGGGGAAGGGTGGTGGTGTTGGAGGACTTAAACATGCCAGGAACAGACTGGGAGACTATGACATCCTCGGTCACCAGGGAGCAGAGGTTGTTGGATGTCTTTCAAGACGCATTCCTAACTCAGCAGGTGAGGGAACTGACTAGGGAGGCGCAGGTACTGGATGTGGTCCTGGCAGACAGTGACTAGACTGGGGTTCTGGAGGAAGGGACGCATTGGTGGGGAGTGACCATGCTATGGTCTGGTTCTGCCTGGATCTAGGAGGGGTAGAAGGCTGCACAAAGATGGAGGTAACTGACTTCAGGGGGGCAGATTTCAAGGAAATGGGAAGGATCCTTAAGGAGTATTTGGATGGGATTGGGTCAGACGTAGACGCTGATAGTAGGTGGGAAATCATCAGGAGGTGGGTGCAGGATGCTACCAGCACCTGTGAAAGAGTATGACGAAAATGTGGTAGGGCACGAAACCCTGCTGGTGGACCAGGGAGGTCCAGGAGGTGGTGTGGGGAAAGAAGGCAGCCTATAGGCAATTCAAGTGCTCAAGGAGTGGAAGAGACCAAGGGGAGTACAAGCTGATGGCTAGAAGGGACACTAGGGTGGTGAGGGCAGCTAAGGCAGGGAAGGAGCAGAACCTGGCTAGGGAAATTAGGAGAGGGAACAAGGGGTTCTTTAGATACACTGGGGAAAAACAAAGGGCGAAGGGGCAGATTAGCAGGATTAAAACAGGGGAGAGATGGGCACAAGACCCGGGGGAGCAGGCTGAGGTCCTAAATGAGTACTTCACCTCAGTTTTCACCAAGGAAAATTGGGGTGCTGCATCATACATGGGAGGAGACAGTGGTGCTGAGGAAGGGGGGACCCCTACCGATCGGCAGGGCTGGGGAGAGGGGGAGGCATCACTGGCAAGAGGGGGGGAAGCTAAGCAAGGAGAAGAGGTAGCGGAAGTGGAAATCACAGCAGAGAGAGTGAAGGAAGCCCTCAGGTGCCTTAAGATGGAGAAAGCACCAGGGCTGGATAAATTACATCCTAGAGTGCTGAACGAACTTGTGGATGTCCTGGCAAAACCCCTGGCGGAGCTTTTCACCATATCTCTGAGGACAGGGTGGGTGCCCCAGGACAGGAAGGTGGTGCATATAGTGCCTATCCACAAGGGGGGATCAAGGGAAGTGGCAGGGAACTACAGGCCTGTCAGCCTGACATCGGTGGTGGGCAAGGTGATGGAGGGCATTGTCAAGGAGAGGCTGGGGGGAAAATGGAAAAGTCAGGGTGGCTGGACAATAGGCAGCATGGATTCATCCCGGGGAATTTATGTCAGACAAAGCTTGTGGAGTTCTATGACTGGGTGATGAGTGCCTTGGACCTGGGTAGACCAGTGGACGTCCTCTTTCTAGACTTCAGCAGGGCATTTGACTCTGTTCCTCGTGTGTGTGTTGGATATGCTGGGAGAAATGGGGTGGGGAACCAGATGATCAGATGGATAGACAATTGGCTCCAGGACTGGACCCAGAGGGTCATAGTTGGTGGGATAGTCTCATCCCCAAGGCGGGTCATTAGTGGGGTCCCACATGGATCATCCTTGGGCCCCTCCTGTTCAACGCCTACATCTCTGACATAAGGAGAGGTATCAGGAGTGAGACGAGTCTCTTTGTGGATGGCTCAAAACTGGGGGTGGTAGTTGATAGGGATGAGGGGAGGATGGCCCTACAGGAGGACCTGGAGGCTCTGAAAAGATGGTCTAGAAAGTGGAAGCTGAGGTTCAATGCAGGGAAATGCAAGGTACTACACCTGGGGGCCAAAAACCCGGGCCAAGTGTACACCCTCAGGGGGCATATGCTACAAGTCTTGATGGCTGAGAGTGACCTGGGGGTGGTGGTGGATGTCAAGATGAACAACTCAGAGACTTGTAGGAGGGCAGCAGCCAAGGCCAACAGGATGCTGAGATGCATCGTTAGGGGGATCACCTCCAGAAGGAGGGAAGTGATACTCCCTCTGTATAACTGCTTGGTGAGGCCGCACCCTGAGTACTGCATGCAGTTTTGGAGGCCACACTTAAAATGGACATTAAACTCCTGGAGAGGGTCCAGAGGAGGGAAACCAAAATGATTTGGGGCTTGGGGGACAGGACCTATGAGGAGAGACTCATAGAGCTAAATATGTACACATTGGAAGAAAGAAGAGACTGGGGGGACATGATAGAGGTCTTCAGGTACATGAAGGAGGTAAACATGGGAGGGGTGCTTTGAAGGAAGTAGGAGGGGGAACTAGAGGGCATGGGTGGAAGCTGGAGAGGGGAAGATTCAGGGGAGAAAGGAGGAGATGCTACTTCACTGAGAGGGTGGTGGAGCCATGGAATGTGCTGCCTAGGGGGCTGGTGGAGGCAGAGACAGTGGAGGGGTTCAGGATTGGGTGGGACAGATACAGGGAAGGGTTCTGGAAGCAAAATCCAATGCAGCGAAAATATCTGGAACTGGGAAGGGAGAAGCCAGAGAAGGCGAGGGGGGCAGCAAGTTCAGCTCCCAGGGTAAGGGCTGACCAAATGAGCAGATGCAAAAGACCGTTAGGCCTATTCTGCCAGCATTTTAGTATGTCATTATATGTGTTGTTTTATGGTAAAGACCTAATAATATCTTTTCCTTTTTGAGTTTATTGCATGTTTACATAAATATTTTCTGTCTAATTGTAGGAAATGGCAAGTAAACAAGGTATTGGACTTTGGAAAGGCAGACTGGTATGTACTAGGATGGTGGTGTAACTGTAGTAAGACAATGCAGGGTTATGAAAAGGAACACTCACTCCTCGATAAAGCACACAAGAACTGCAGCAGTTAGATAAAGTTTTTAATTGCATACACCTCCACTCAAATTGCAGTACAGAAAAAAAGGTCTGTTTCTTCTGCACTAGTGTTTGAATGGAGGTTTATGCAATAAAGAACTTTACCTAACTGCAGCAATTCTTGTGTGCTTTATCAAGGGGTGAGTGCTCTTTTTCACAATCCTGCAAGATATTGGACGTGCACCATCTCCAGAAAAAAATGTTTTGTAGATCACACTGAGACTATACAACTGCTTTTATTATTTGCCAAGACAAAGCTACTCTATAAAATCTCATTCCAACCAAAGCCAGAGGTAAAGAAACTCTGTTCAGATGTACAGTATGAGAGAAGCAGAAGATGAATTGTATAAAAATGAAGAAACATCGGGGTGCTGGACGAGACAGGATTCAGTGTTGCCATTCATTATCATCATAAGTAAGCTGTTGGTTAATTAGGATCTACAGCTTATCTGTTAGCTAGGGAAATGGGCAGACTAGGTGGGCCAAGCGGTCCTTATCTGCCGTCAAATTCTATGTTTCTATGTTTCTATCGTCAGTGTTTTCAGAATTACACCAGCAAAGAAAACCTTTCATACAAACACTATACACAAGCAGGTCATTTAGACTTAGAAAAGCCTTAAACAAGCAACCAGTAGCCCGCTATGAGAACAAGACTTCCATCCACAACATTTGTAGCTAACAAATGCATAATCAGCAACTGTGTGAAGAAACATAGTGATTCACTTCTTTTCCAAGTGAGAACTTTTCAAATGCAAAGGAACTTCTAGTCAGCAGCCATGTCTCTTAGTAGTACAGATCTATTGACCAAAGTACAAAGCCAAGATCTCATAGTCTTGGAAGCCAAGTGCCACAAAAATAGTCTAGCTCAGCTATTATACTAGTAAGGGCTGGACAAGCCAGTGAAACTAGCACTGAAGAGACAGAAGAGAAGACTGATGTCTTCATGACAGCATTTGACATACAGTACAAATCGCATTAAACATTTTCATCAATGAGTTGCTTTAGCATTGCTTTTTACAGTCAGCAATGCACTGGCAACTTATATTGCATTGTTTTTTCAGTGCTGAATCAGCTTAAGAGAAATGTTCATACAGTAAAATGTGTTTGCAACTGAACTGGAATGCACCTGCAGTTTAGTCATAATGCAATGCAAAACTGAGTTTACCTCTTATGAAACAGTTTGAGCATGGCTTTGTGCTGGATTCAGCAACACTTATGCAACTCAATCAGAAATGCAAGAACAGCTCATTGGAGGAACAATTTAATGTGACGTGTACTGTACTTGTAACTTAACACACGATAGGGCACTTGATATGGCATTCCTGATGACAAAATACAGAGGATATTTGGACACTTGTGGTTATGCTGAATCAGTTGCATACTGAAAATTTGAAAAAATGTCTTGTTAGACACTTTGAAGCTTCAATTACATTCCATCATCCTCATTCAGCAAACAGAACAGAGCTGGTGTATAATAGCAAAATAAATTTGAAATTAACAATCAACAAGATTGCTGAGTTTTTAAGAAAGGTCCAGGAAGAAGCAATTGAGGCAAACCTGGAGCTTCCTTATGATGAGTATGAGAATCTCAGTATTTTTCATGCAGCAACAACACTTTAGGCATGTGTGAGAAAAACATTGGAGATTTCCACCAACCAATGCATTGATTGTAGAGAGATTTGTTTTGAAAGAGCAGAGTCCCTTGTCCCTGCTGATTTGTCTCATTTTCTGAGTCTGCTCATGATGGTTAAACCAGCAGATCATATCAGAAACACTCCTGATAGACACAAAAGAGTCTTAGCAGTAGCCCAAGATACAATGTACAGTGCTTCAAATTCTCTCTTTGTAAAACACCAAAGCATATTGGACTAGCTATATCAATACACCATTTGGCTAGAAGTCACCAATTTTTGGATATGTTACATAGCCAAGGGCATTCCCTGAGTTATTATGATGTTTGCAGAGTCATGACAGCAAGAGCAAGTGCCGTTATGTCATCAATTATACAAAAAGGAGGAACATTTCTTCCAACAAACATCCTGCCTGGAATATTTGCATATACCATAATGGATAACATAGACATAAATGAAGACACTTGGAGTGGTCAAGGAACAACACATGTTCTAGGCAGTTTCCTATATCAGGACAATCTGGGGTCCAATGTGTCTGTAGGACCAAGATCTAAAGTAGTTGACATTAGGGGGAAAAGCTGTGAGCAGACTTACATGCCTTGGTGTTCAAGAATGTCCTAGCCAATTCGAGAGAAAGGGGCAACACAATCACCTGTCTGATGAAATTAATGTGAAGTCTAGGTTCTTAACAAATCAATCCACATCTCTGATGTTCACCAGAGACTGGGATTTGCTCATTTACGCCCCGCAAAGATCTTCACTCTTGAGGTTTTGCCCCTAAAACCAGAGGATCAATGCATACCAAGTTTGGACGGGTTTCATGCAGTCCTTCACAACAACATTAAAGAGGAGAGATTCAAGACCACAACTGGTTACAATCCTGTAGTACCAAGTCTTCCTACACATAAGGATACTACATACACAAGACTAAAAATAATTGAGAAACAGATTCAGACTCTGGGCCAGGAATTCCCAGTGATAACGTTGGACTTTCAGTTGTACATTATTGCCCAAGAAGTCTGTTTCTGCAGCTGGGAGGAGCTGAAGCATCATGTTTTGAAAATAGTAGTATTCCACATCATGGAGCTCTACTGGAAGATACTTGGTAAATGCTATGCAGACAGTGGATTTGAAGATTTGCTAGTAGAGGCAGAGGTATCTGGAAGAAATACTGTAGCTGTGATCGGCAGGGGAAAAAACTACAAACACTGTGCAAAATTATCATCTTAATTTACACCATGTATATAAAAACATTTTATACACACTGTAATTTCAAAATACTTAAGAAAGATCTTTATCCAAATTTTCATGGATCTACATATGTACAAGGTCCAGTATAATATTACTAATAGGATTTAGGACTTTTCTCTACTTTTTTTTTAAACCCAACACACTCAATGAAGGGCTGATTCTTTTTTGACCTTATCTATTGTTAAAAAAATTTAGCTAACTTGCTTATAGTCCATTCATCTTGAGAGTGCAATAAAATGAGTCAAAGTTTCAATATCTGCATGATATCCATTACTATTAATAAAGGAACCTAACCAATACTGATGTGCTTTTTCATACCAAGCACAATACCACATTACGTGGATTAGATGTTCCCTACCTCCAATTGCACAACTACAATTGTCAGTGTCAATCTTTTTATATCTACGTCTTAAGACACTGCTATCAAATTGTTCAAATTTTTATATTAACATACTAACATACTATTTGCCAGCAGATTAGGCCTTATGGTCTATCGAGTCTGCTCGAACCTCAGATCCCTAATTGGGTGCCGAGGCCCTCCCCTCCCTTGTGTTCCAGAACCCCCTATCATCCATCCCCACCCCCCAGGGACAGGCCATCATCTGATACATCCACTTTCTGTGTCTGTCCCACCCTCTCTTGAAGCCCTCCACTGTAGATCTCTGAACCAGCTCACCAGGCAGTGCATTCCAAGGGTCCACCACCCTCTCATTGAAAAACCTCCTTCTCTTTCCCCCTTACCCTTCCACCTTCCAACTTCAAACCATGTCCTCTGGTGATATCTCCCTGCTTTAGTCTAAAGATCCCCTCCATGTTTACCCTATTTATTCCCTAGAGGTACTTGAAGACCTCAATCATGTCCCCCCTGTCTCTCCTCTCCTCCAATGAAAACAGGCAGAGCTCTTCAAGTCTGTCCTCATATGTCAAACTCTCAGCCCTCATATCATCTTAGTTGCCCTCCTCTGTACCCTCTCCAGGAGCTGTATGTCCCTCTTCAAGTGTGGTCTCCAGTACTGTACACAGTACTCAAGGTGTGGTCTAACCAGTCCATTGTACAGTGGCAGAATCACTTCCTTGCTCCTAGAGGTGATCCCCCTTACGATGCATCCCAACATCCTATTGTAAAAATTCTCTGCATAGGAGGGTCAATAAGCACATCTAGATACATTTTATATCCAACTTCAAAATTATTTTTAGCAAACCATTTGGAGTATAATGAATTTTTAAGTAATTGCAAGTCCTCCTTTTTCCAATAGCTTGCTATTGTCTTGGATACGTATTTTTTGTATTTAACACTTATTAATATACCCTTTTTTACATAGTGTACTAATATCTCTAAATTGTATTTTTTAGTTGTTGTGCAATTTTAGGTTGCCAATATCCCTTAGTGTACCCCATCTGTAACCATGTCTGTTTTTCTTTCAGGCACATAACTGTTATTCTATGTGTTGGTAATCTTGTTAACCTAATTCAAAAATTAATCTGTTTTACTGCACATAGTGCTCTGACATCTATTAGTCCCAATTCTGATCATATATGCGGGGCTGGGCAAGAACGTTCCATGGTCATTATTTTTCTTAAATGCTTAAAGAGAGGTACTGTTAATTTTTCCATTTGTGTAACTTCCCACACTTCCTTCCCATATAGTAACTGTGCTTCGTATTTTGAATTAATTGCTGTTATTAATGACTTAATACTTAATCTCCCATACTTTTTGTTAAAACATGCAAGAGCCATCATTGTTATTTTTTAGCACTTCCAAGCATTTCTGGAAGTGACAATACCATCGGCAGCTTTCACTAAACACAGCACCTAAATATGTATATGTTTTTATAATATCAACTTTTTCCCCTGCTAGTGTCCATGTGCTCAACTTCTTGTTATTTGGACTAAATATTAAGATTTTAGTTTTAGTCACATTTATTGTTAACTTTAATTCTCTGGATTTATCTTCCAGTAATTTAAGTTTGTTTTGAAGTCCTTTCTTAGTTAAAGAAAACAGAATAAGATTGTCTGCATATGCAAGAACTGCACAATGTTGTTTTAATATTTTGGGCACGTCTGAATTTTGGACTGTGAAGTCATTTAGCAATTCATTAATATAAAGAGCAAAGAGCAAAGGTGCTAACATGCAACCCTGTCTTACTCCTCTACTAATATCGAATTTGGCTGAGAGTTTTCCTGTTGTTTCCATTCTTACTTGGACCCAAGTATACTATATAAAGTTTTTATTATATTTATTAAATCTGTATTGATACCAAGTTTTATAAATTTTTTCCCACAACACCTTTCTGCAGACAGTATCAAAAGCCATAAAATAGTCCACAAATACTACATAATGTTTGTTTTCTTAATTTGACATATTCCTTGAGTAAATGCATCAAAATATAGATATTATCCAATGTAGAGTATTCATTTCAAAATCCAGATTGAAATGATGATAAATCTCCAGCTTCATTGACAGTTTTTTCTAAGACTACTGAGTATAATTCTAGAAAATATCTTGAAATTATTTTCTAGTAAACTAATAGGTCGATACATGGTTGGATCATCCTTTCATCCTTTTTTTATGTATTGGAATTATCTGTGTACCTTTCCAGGTGTGTGGATATTTATTTTCTTGTATACTTTTGTAATATAATATGGTTAATATTTTGCTCCACAAACTAGCATTACATTGATAAACTTAAGCTATTATTATTATCTGGCCCTGGTGCTTTTTATGAGGTTTAAGTGAATCTATGGCAAGATAAGTTTCAATGTTAGTTATTTTTATAGATTGAGTTACCCCATATTGTTGGATATCTTCATCATTATCTGTGTCTTTAAAAAGTTGTGTGTAATAAGTTAACCATTGTTCTTCTCTTATATAAATATCCAAATCTTCTTTATAATCAGTTGTACCTCTAGCTACTAGACACCAAAATCCTTTCTGATCTTTATTTGTAATTACTATCAGCATTTTATTCCAAAGATTTTTGAAGAATTATTTTTTCTTTGTTAATAGATGTTTATATTCTTTTTTGTTTCATTTATTAGGGTCAGAAGATTCTTGCTATTACTCTTTATACAGTATATTGCTTTTTCTGCTTCCTTATCTTCTTTTTATATTTAACACATTCAGTATCATACCATCCTATTTTTGGTTGTTTTTTTAACATTGATAGTATGTTCTAAATTAGACAATATTTCTCAAAAGAGTGAATATAATTTTGTAACTAGTTGATCTATATTATAATTACTTAAAAATTCTGTACTTTATAATACAAATGACCTATTAATTATATGTATAATATTCAAGGGAGAATCCACTGTCCACATTTTTTTATTGGACCTTATTTCTAAACTATAATGGAATTTGATTATTTAAACCTGGCTCTTATTCTGGAAATTACTTATCAAGACTATTGGTACATGATCACTCTCTGCTCTAGGAGTTATACTTAGGCTATTCCATGTTTCAGGAGTACCTATCCAGAATATAAAGTCATTAGAGATGATCTTCTAGAGGAAATGTAAGTACATTCCTCCTCAAGGTCTCCATTTAATCTACCATTTAGGGGATAAAAATTGCAGTCCTTCAAAATTTTAATCAATTCCAAACCTGATTTATTAACTAATCTATCCTTGGTACTTCTTATATTCCAGTCATAGGCTGGAACTACTGACTGAAAGTATGTATTAGCTCCCAAACCATCATATGTTCCGATGCAGGCGTTAAAATCACCTGCTAATAAAATTTCAACTTCTGGATAGCTTGTTTTGGTATCAATTAATATATTCCTTAGTTCTTCCCAAATATGCTTATTAAACATTGGAGACCTTTCCGGTGGAATATACCCTGTCATAACCAAGAAACTTTGGCTCTCATAGTACAATTGTGTCATTATAAAATATTTACTTACAGTAATACATCTAACTGATGTTATACTACCAAGATTTACATACATTGCTATTCCCCCAGAATTCCTGCCTTTTTTGTGTTTTTAGTACCAGGAATATCTATTAATTGCAAACCACTTATCTATATTGAGTCTGAAGCATCATGCCATTTTTCCTGCTGGCAGATCCCATCAAAGTTTATTATATAATCTATCAAGTTCATATCCTGAAACTTTTATTTAATTCTTGTGATGTTCCAAGTAATTAACTGAAAGTGTTCATCCTTTCCGATAGTTTTTACTGAAGTGGAAACCAAAGTGGTCTCCAAAAGGAATTGAATTTTTGTGTATTCTACAGTATGTCAGTCCTTGCACCCTACAAGAGAATGCAATTAATTCCTCATATCTGTCCTAGTTCTATCACATGTTGTTTTTTGTATGTCCAATCTATCATCCAATACTTTAGTTTCTATTAAGTTCAACCCTATGGAGTCCAATACAGGAACCTTATCCAGAATTTGGTTCATTACTCTTTCATTTTTAACAAACAAATCAATTTGAGTACCTGTTCCACCTCATTCTATATTTGTAATGCCATCCTTACCTAATTGAATCTGCAAAACATTTCTAAAAAAACTACACATTTCCCTACTCAGTTTCAAATTTGTTTCTTTATATAAATAGTTAAGCCCAAATAGAGTAAGTCCAGCAGATCTCTGTTCTAACTTATTTTGATTTTGAACGGTATTATATAAATGCCTATTGGGAAAGGTTACAGCAAATTCTTGGTCTCTAATCAAAGGAGCATTGAGCCATATATAATTGGCTGTCCTAGATGATTCAAGGTAAATATCCGATAACATAGCTGAATGGCTTCCTATATTTTTAAAGTCAATAATTTCAGTGGGATCAATGGTTACATCAAGTAATTCCTTCAATTTTTCTACCAGTCTAAATCTATGATCATCTCCCTCTACTGTGAACCATCCTGTGGGAGCCAGGATTCTGATTAATGGAGTACTGTCAGTAATCTCCACTTTCTTGGAGATACTGATGCCGGTCAATTTTTCACCAGGGTCAATATATGGTGGACAAGTTCTAATAAATACTGAACTACCCAGATCTCTAGAAGCTGATAGTTCAGTATGATTGTCCTCTTTAATTACCTCATTTGTCAGTTTCAAGTATTCCAGCTCTTTGTTTAAGAGTGCAACTTCTTTCTGTAAATGAATCAATTGATCATTTAATTTTCCACATGTTCCTTTCTCTATCTCTATCTGTTCCTCCCATTCACAACATTCCTTATTTTCTAATGAATTCTGTTGTATTATCTTTGGTTGTTTTTTTTTATTAGCAATGGGGGATTTTGTTTTTTTCATTTTTGTCGAAATAGATGGAGCCTTTATTAACTGGCTTGTCATTTTCCCATATTGTTTCTGCTTCTTTTTCTTTTTTATTTTTTTCCCCTTTGTGGACTTTTGTGATTGTCTATTCTTATGTAATTTCTTGCCCATTATCAGTCTTTCTGGTATAAGAATGCTATCAAATTCGTGTCCTGCCCTTTTCTTTCCACATTCTAATTCCTCTTTAATAATTTCCACCTTTTCATTCATTTCCCCTATGATGGTTATTCTGTTATGTATTATTTCATTTCTCAACATTTCCTTCAAATCTCTATTCAATAGTAGTTGTTCCATCAAAAGGATATTAGCATTCTGCTGTTCTGACATAAGATTAACTAATTTATCTCTCAGTACACCAGCTTAGTTGTGCTTCTTCTAATTCTGTTTCTGTCCCCTTTTTTCTTACATTTTTCACATGTATCATTAATTCCTTGATTTTTGTACTTTTTTAGACTGACAATAATTCCTTACAGATCCCTGGTTACTTCCTCTAAGATTGTTTTTTCCTTATCCAGATAACTTTCTCTTTTCTCTTTAAATGATGTATGCTCATTTTCATTATTAGATTTGTTACAATAATCACTTACATCTAAGGGATCAGAAGTGTCATGTTCCCCCAGTAGACCCTAAGTGCTAATTTCTTTGATATTACTCAAATTAGTGCACTCAGCCACATAACTCATATCATTCACCTCAATTCCTCCCTCCCCCCAGTGTATCTGCTATATCATAGGTCTCAGGAATTTCAATAGGAGTTCCAAGTGTAATTGTTTGTGCTGAATTATCTAATAAATTAAATTTATTAGAAGGAGTAGAAGTCTTACTATTACATAGGACTTGCTTAAATTTATTTAAGTGTTCTGTGATTTTTGTCTGCTTGGTACACACCATATTAACAGGCTTTTTGTTACTTAATAGATGTTCCATAGATTTTGAATGTCTAATACCTCCTTTTTTTATTTAAACTACTTCCAGCTGTAAGAGGTGAAATGTTAGGATCATTTTTCATTTGTTGCTTGATATTAACCATTCTTGTCCTTATTTTTTTGTTAGGCTAATTATATAACCTGTTAAGCTTATTAGACCTTTGTTACCAGGGTTATACAAAAATTCCAATATCAATTCTACCCCATAGAAAAGAAATCCAGTAAGTAACCAATGGTCCAGCATGATTCTATTAAATTCAGTTAGTAATTGTCCACTGTAGAATTAATACCAAAAGTCGAAAACAAAAGTATATAGTTATGAGGATCTTCAATTTTGAACATCAAACTTTACAACTAGTGAAGTCTTGAGTCCCTTGTGAATGTTCTATAAGCACCGTACGTTCAGATGATACAATTCATGTAGTTCGAGTGATTCAAGTGGATTCCAACAATTTGTTCTATTTGTTCCGGTTGTTTGAGTTGTACACTATGTGCACAAAGTTCAGACTAAGTTGACAATCTGGACCATCAAGTTCCACAATTTGTACCCCATCCATGTCCGGCGACCTCCACAAGGAATTTCCCCAAAACTCCCAATTAGTCACTGTTATGGGTAAGAGAAAAGACCAAGCCATAATAACAGGGAATGACAAGCTATAATACACACAAAAAAACAAATCTACTACTAAATCATCTAGAAGACAGCATAAAAATTCAAGTAGACAGCCAATCAGAATACTGAGTTTCACTACCTGGAAAAGATGTTGAAACTCTATTCAATCATATTCAGTTATCCCCCCAAAAAGTTATTTTAGTAATTACTGTTATAGTAATTATTGTGCCAAACTGAATTGAATTGATTAGAACAAAACTAGTGTTATATCTATATTAAACTTATGTCAGGTCAATATAGGAACCTAATATAGGAACCCAATATTGAGCGATAGCACAGCATACAGCTCATGCAGCCTAAAAAGAGAATTCAAAATTCAAACAAAATCAAACCAAACTTACTTATGAGGGAGAATTTAACCCTCTACCATGCTGCACCATGGCACTGCTTCATAAAAATATGGTATTTGATCTTCTCTTATTAGGAGAGGACTTCAGTGCAGTTTCACTGATGATCCAAGAGAATCTCCCTGAGTACTCGGTAATGGGTAATAAACAAAGTGTGTTTATCATAACAAGCAGAAAGCACGTCTGACATCTGGCGTAGATCATCTGATCATCTTTTGTAAAATTAATACTAACTTCAAAGCTTCACAGATATATTAAACAAACAACAGAATCCTGTAGCAATTTAGTTTATCTTAGCTAAAAAGGAAACACAAGTAGCAAAAGCGTTGTAGCCTCTCAGAGTGTCAGATGGAATAGTTGAGTCATCAAAGGTTTTTAAATTGACTCTCTAATTATCAGGTATGCTACTCTCAATATATCAGTATATCAATATATCAATTTCAGATTACTCTAATGATCTCAGTATTCTCATGCTGCTCTTGCTTCAATTAAGCTAATCTCAAATCAATTAATCAGTTCGTCAAATAATTCAATTGTCTGTGTAACAATGTACAGGATATTCTACGAGTTTCTAGTCACCTCTTAAAAGCTTTAAAGAGTTTTAAAGCACTGATCAATTGAGCCATAACCAATATTGCAATATCGCTATAGCAGCACAAGCTGAAATACTAACAGCCTAAAGTCTAATTAAAGAGGGCAATAGAGGAGAGCTTAAACCGGCTATTAGGATGTGGTAATTAACGTAATAATTAGCTTGATTGCTAAAATTAATTACCTTGGATACCTTGTTAAAGTTATAGCTTATATGGCTCAAGTAATTAGATAATTTTATAAAACTTTCTAAGACTCTCTTAAAATCTAATAAAACAAATAGGACTAACCTACTACAATGATTACATACCTTTAAAATTAAAATTAAATGCACGTTGTATTTTCATAGATCAGATAAATCTGTAAATCTGTACACTCATGGTATATTTCACACAAACAGCATTCTCAAAAAACAAGTTACATAAGAATGCTTCTCTACCCCATATAAATAAAATAAAATATAAATAACAACAGAACCAAAACAGAATATTGAGTAGAGGCAAACAGAGGCAAAAAGAGGTAAACAGAACCGGAGAGGAGGGATATAGAAAATTTCAATAAGGTTCAAAGCTCTAGGCTCTGAAAAAAAAACAGAGCTCTGAGTCAGAGTTTATATACAGTGAGACTGTAGGACCTGAAGATGTAGTCATGGGATAAAGCTAGACATTTTATCCCTAACATTGAGGGTTTTCTTCCTGCTCTGAAGCCAGAGGCTGCTTGCAATTTGCCACCTTTTGTGATTCAGACAAGGGGGAGAATATTGGCTGCAGCTACATGCTGCAGAGTCAAGTAGGAGGTTCTTGATACCAGTTTTAAATTGGCCAAGACTGGGGGCCAGGGAGATGGAGGGTGGTAGGTTGTTAAGCCAGAGGGGAGCATGATAATGGAAAGACCTTTGCCCTAGGGAGGTCCTACAGTGGGGGACTAGGAGAGAGGTGCTTGCAGGGTGTCTAGGGGCACTCCTGTGTGGGACTGGCTGGATGAGGGGTGGAGACCTTTGGGTGTTAGATTCATAAGCCCACAAGCTGAAGTTTGAAGCCATGTGCAGGCTACAGTGGCAAGCATTCTTTGCCTGGGTAGTGCAGAAGAAGAAAATACAATCAGGGGACATATATCAAATTGAACTGAAGTACAAAAATGCCCTGCAACTAATAGCTGCAATAGCAACAGAAGGTGAATTGAATGAAGAAAACAGAGAAAGCTTTGTTGATGCATTTCAAGACCTTGAAGCCATGCTAAAAACTCTACAAGGTTATTTCAATGAGTTCATCAACCAAGGACAAAAGCAGCTGTCAACATTTCACTTCTGGTAGCAGTATGTCACAGAGGTGTAAATTGCTCTTGTCTACATTGCAACTGAGAAAATTCCAGACTGGAAGCAGCACCTTCATTATTTTGCTGACATCTTTTGCTATGACTTAACATACAATAGCAAAAACTATGCCAGATGGGGTCCTGTGTACCTCTCAGAAATGTTTCTGCTTCCCAAGACTGTGCCAGCAGTGCATGAGCAATTTACCAATGGAAAGCATGTTGTCACACAATCTATCTCAGCCCACTTTAACAACATCCTGTCAGACTTAGGCCTGGAACAAACTGTGGTCAGAGATTCCAAGTCAAGGCAAGGGGCATCATAGGAATAAGCAGACAAGAAAAAGCAACTCTCAAGTGGCATCTCACAGTAGATGAAAGACATGCCATCATGAGATACTTCAAGTACATGTGTGGACTGGCAATTTCAAAAAGCAGATTCAATGTGATTTTTGACCACAGTCAATCAGGAAAGACAACAAAGATGTCATGAAGATTATTAGCATAATCTTGGACTGCTATGGAAATCCATTTGCTGTGAATGTACTTGAAGACTCAAGAGATGAACCTGAACCTCTCATGAATATAGCTACAGGAGGTATTGCTTCATCACATGTCGCTACTGCCCTGTTGACTGCAAAAGAATGCGGTAAGACTGCCTTAATGGAATTTGTTGAAGAAAGACTCAATACTGCTGCAGTCCCACTCAATGATCCTATCAAAAGAATGAACCTGCCCATGTTTACAAATATACAGCACTCTAACAAACCTACAAGCAGTAACAGGGTAAAATTCATACATTCAGATAGACAGCTCTTTGCCAGGCTTCTGGTGATATCAAGAGACAGAAATATAGACCTGCAGAAGATCTTTGAATATGAACTGTCAAGC
The DNA here is from genome assembly GCA_016271365.2 of Neoceratodus forsteri. Lineage (NCBI taxonomy): Eukaryota > Metazoa > Chordata > Ceratodontiformes > Ceratodontidae > Neoceratodus > Neoceratodus forsteri. The sequence goes on along the minus strand of CM057449.1, from coordinate 95,935,406 downwards.
CAACCTCTGGCTATTGCTAATGCAGATAGTTCACCAGCAAAAAGTTATAAGGTACAAATACTCAGGGAGCCACAGGCCATAGATGATTCCTTACTAGATCCAGCTACCTTCATGAAAAACATTAACTCAGAAAGACACACCACAACCACTTTCATAGAAGCTGACTTCAAGAACTGATATTTAAACTTTTGGTGACATGTTAGATAGACTGCAAAAGTTTGTGGAGAGCACATTTAGGGAAAGTGACATGGTTCAGATCATATCAGACAGGTACAATGATGATGTATCTATCAAAGTGGGAGGAAAAGATGAAGAGAAACAGTAGGATCCACAAAGGAATTAATGCAGGAAACCAGGTACTACCCAGAAACATGAAAGCATAACTTTCCAATACCAAAAAAACAAGGAGAACTTCAACAACTTCACTTTTGAGAAGTTGTATAAAACCATGCCTCATGTTCTCACACCATCCCAAACATTGGTGTTATCAGGATGTTTTGAAAATCATGAACAGGTAGTGGAAATAACTCATGGACAAGTAATGTATTTTCCCAAACTCTTCTCTACCCAATAGAAAGCCATTAGTAGGTTATAGCTGCTTGTTGGTGACTCAATCACTCGCTATAATACAGAAAATGCAATCATATGTTCACCAGACAAGTATGTGCTTGTGCTTGTAACACAGCTTGCAGAGGAGCTTGTTATCAAGCTATGGTTCAAAACGGGAAGTTCGGGAACCAAACTGAAGACCTAATACATACCATTGCATATCATAGCTGAGAAACTTGGCAGCTCAATATGCAAGTTAATTCTGCCATTTCACACCCTTACAGGCTGTGACAGCACCAGCTGTTTCAAGGGTAAAGTAAAAAAAAAATCCTTGCAAATACTAAGACTAAACCATGAAAACTTGCAGAGGTTAGCTAAACTAGAAGACACTTTTAAAGTCACAAATGATGTCATTGAGCTCTGTCACAAACTTTGTAAGCAGACTATACCAACCAACAGGACATATTAGGTAACCTTTTTTCTCTACATATGTATCTGTATATTTGTGGTTTGATGTGGAACCTTTGTAAATGAGCCTTGGGCTCAAAAGTGTTATCCAAAACCTTAATAAATGAATAGTTCCAACATCAGCCTACTAAGGTACAAACAGTTTTGCAAGCAAACAAAGCAGAATGACAGTTTACCACCATGTATGGACAACCTGGTATAGCACATAAAAAGAGTTAATTACCAGGGTGCTGTTTAGAAAGCAGCAGAAAGTGGCTAAGTCATTTATTGTATCACCTGATGGATGTGGCTGGACACAGACAGAGAATGGTCTTGAGCCTCAATTAATAACGCAAGAATCAGGGCCAGAAGACTAACCACATGCAAGTGCACAAAGTCTAAATGCCCTTCAAGGAAGTGCAGATGTGTGATGCTAGAACTAAAATGCACTCCAAGCTGTGGGTGTGAAGGACACCTAAACACTTATGACAATACACATGAAACGGGCAAAGAGAATATCAGTTATGAAAAAGGTGATTTGAGATTATGACACTAACAATGATGGCTATGAGTAAACAAGTTAAATGTGCCTCTGATTTAAAATACACGCTATAGTGAAAAGCTGTATGATGAAAATTATGGTCATAATTCTTCATTAAATTGCCATCTCAAAAAACTATATATTTGCTACATTAAAGTTAATAGTTTAATCTTTGCTCAAGATGGACCTTATTACGATAATAACATCTTGTAGTAAAAATTATGTGGGTCATTTTTGGGCTGAAAAAGACATTTGTATTTCCATGGATGTCATTATTATTTAAAAGTAAATGTTCTCACTCATTCTATTCAGCCTGGAAATAAACTTATTGTTTGAAAATTTGTTGTTTTTCTGTACATGTGTGCAGCGTATGCCTTCATGAATGAGATTAGATTATAGGATACAGTAACAAAATCACAGTGCCACTGTTCATGAGGAGAGGTCCCAAAATTCCCATATTGAAAATCTGTTAAAAAAATCCCCCAAATTACTGCATAATGGGCGTGCGTTGTGCAGTATAGATGCATGCTCATAAGTTTGCACATTTTTTATATTTTTTGTCCAGATTTTCAGCATTACCATTTTTTTACACCTCCTCATGAACAGTGCAGCTGTCATTTTTTGCATCCTGCCCAAAATGTGTTTAATCACTTGTGGCTCTCAATGGCATCACCTTTCAAGATCAAGTAAAGAAATGATAGTGCCACTGTTCATGAGGTAGGGTCCCAAAAAGCCACTGTTGAAAATTTGGATTGAAAATACCAACAAACACCTGGAGCATTAAGATTTCCAACCATACAGCCACCCTGTAGAGACTGACAGTTGTAGGGGAGGTAACCTGGGTTCATCAGCCATAATGTTTGCAGAATTCTACCTCCACCCCCCCACCCCACAGCCACTGACAGGCAGAGATGTGTGCCTTGGGTTCTGTCACCCTAACGTTCACCCCATTCTCCTATATTGCACTCATCTCAGCTTATTTCCTTATGAAATGGAGTGAACATAAGGGCAGAAGACCTCAATGCACACCCCAACATCTGTCACTCTCTTCAGTATGGGGTGAGGTGAAATGGTATAAGAATTATGGCCACCCCAAAGCCACACTCCCAACACCTTTCAGTCTCTGCATGGGGGGGGGGTGTTGGCATTACTTCAATAATTCATTGCCATTCCTATTTTACATTTCTAACTCCTGCACCACCAATGCCAGTGCCAGCAAGTCAACATTCGACTTTGACAAATATTTGTTTTAATTTTTATTATAATTTGTACTTTCCAATTCTGCATATGAGAGTATTTCTTAACTTTATCTAATTGTGTCCTGTCTGTAATTCCTACCTTTAAAAGAAGAAAGTTGAACAGCTCAGCTCTGCATTTTCTTTTGCTATGTATAAATGGTGCCTGGTTTTGTTCATTAACTAGCTGAACTATATGCTGACAAACTTCATGATACTTCTGTGGAAGGTTTGTATTAAGAGCAATATACTGCACAGTATAATGTTGCTGAAGCCATGCAGGCGGAGGAACAGAAAACTAATAAAAAGTTGTCTCCCTGCCTGTTTTCATTGCAGCTGAAAAGCAAGGTGAAAGACTAAAATAACCCTGGGCTTGGGAAACTTATTTGGTTAAAAATATTTTAAAAGTCAGTTCCTTTGTTTTCACTTCTGTGTTTTAAAAAATATTTTGAAACAGCAGTTTATTTTTGGGACAATAGAAAGCATTCTAACTTTCTCATTTTTTAAACTCTCTCTTTCTCTCTCTCTCTGTCTTCTATACTTTAATGAATATATCATAAATGTTAAATAGCAGTACTGCCTAAATTGTAAATTCACAATGTTGTTTGTGCTAGGGAAACTGACACAACATGAGGAAATGGACTTTTTATAGTTTGTATTTTGCTGTAGGTCTCAGGCTTACCTGCTTTCTTTGTGTTTCTCCATTTCCCTGTTCCTTATTTCTGAGGACCCGACCAGCCACACCTCCACTAGATTTAGGAAGGAGGTTGGAAAAACATCTAGCAGAAGGTGGGATTAAGTTATAAAATCACTTCATATTGTAATTATGTGTTTTTGAATTTGATATTTTTATTCAGTATGTCTGACTTTTCTATGCAAGGGTTAGAAAATTATCTTTAAGTGGTTTTAGTGCTCTAAATTTAAACATTCAGGCACGGATATTCAGAGCAGATGCACATGACACAACCGAGTTGTGCTAGTGCAAGTACGGAGATGCACCGAGGAGCAATATTCAGCGGAGCCATAGCGCAGCGCAACACCCATTGCACCAATGTGCAACTATAATATATGTGGTGCAAGTGCATGGAGTGGTCCCATGAATATGCAGTGCACAGGCTTATTCAACCGTAATGCCATGGCACAAGTGTGTAGCAAACCGAAGATGTGCCGACCAGACTTGTTCCTATAAAAACGGAGCAAACACACAGACAGCAGTTGCACCAAGAGTGAGAGAGAGAGCGAAGAGTGAGAGATATTGAGAGAGACTGACAGACAGACAGAAGAACAGACATGGAGGGAGAGAGACAGAGAGGTGATGTGGGAGAGGAAGAGAGGGGCAGAGAGAGAGAGAGAGAGACACACACACACACACACACACACACAGATAACCAGTGAATCAGCATGGCACAAAGACAGTGATGAACTGCCCAGGGGGACACTGGACTGAAGGAGTGATGGATAGTGTGCCATTCCTGATGCAGGTGGTAATGAGGGGGTGTGAGGAGGCAGGAAGAACAGCTACATGGCTAACAAAGGGCCTGTCAGTGGTATGCCCGACACAGGTGGTACCGTGCCAGCATCACCTTTGATAACTACAGTGACATGAGATCATGGGCTGGTACCACCTGGACAGGGCCATTCTGGGGGCAGCTCTGTGAGCTGTTCAGTGAGGCTATGCAGGCACCCACCAGACGGACCTACCCCATGGCCATGGAGACCAAGGTGATGACCACAATGTGCTTGCTTACCATGGGCACCTTCCAGTGACCAACAGAAGACACCACAGGCATCACCCAGTTGACCATGTCCTGCATCCTCATGCAGTTCCTCAATGCTCTGCTACCAAGTGCTTCAGAATTCTTATAGTTTCCCAGCACACAGGTGGAGCATACAGCAAACATGCAAGACTTCCATGGGGTGGCAGGCATGCCTGGGGTACTTGGGGCCATTGACTGCACCCACATGGCTATCTGCATGCCACCTGGCCCTGAGGGAATGGCATACATCAACAGGAAGGAGAGCCCAAGCATCAACTGCCAGGTGGTGTGCGATGCCACGGGGCACATCATCAATGTCTGTGCCACACACCATGAGAATGCACATGACACATTTATCTGGTACAGCTCTGTGCTGTGTCACAGGTTTGAACATGAGGCAGCCCCACAGGCCACCTAGTGGGTGAGTAGGGCAAAGGGTGATGGGCATAGCAGATCTGGGGATGGGGGTAGGCAGGATGTGCAAGGTGGGGTGGGTACCAGGGACAGGCAAGGGGCACAGTATAGAGTATCAGAGGGCTAACCATGTCATTCTCCACACAAGTGACAGTGCATACCCACTGAGGCCTTGGCTGCTCACCCTCTTCCAATGACCAGAGACTTGTGTGCCCAGCAGAGGAGCTCTACGATGAGACACAGGCTAGCATGTGCAACATCATCGAGCGAGTGTTTGGCATGCTGAAGGCATGATTCTGATGCCGAGACAGGTCAGGCAGTGCCCTACAATACAGCCCCTCAAAAGCCAGTGGCCTATTCCTAGGCTGCTGAAATATTGCACAACATGGTCATTGACCGTGGGATAGCTGTTGAGGTGGATGAGGGTGACAGTAGCGGGGACAACAGAGACAATGTGCTGGAGGGTGGTGGGTAGCTACTTCCTGGGCAGATGGACCCCTGACTCAAGCAATAGGCACAATGTCACCATGACACTGCCACACAGGAACACTATGGTGAATGCAGGTAGGTGGTGTAGTACACATGTATGGGCCACACAGACAAGTACAGCACACATGCAGGGACATGCATGATGAGGGGCATGCACACACAGAAATGCGAAGCAGGGGTAGGGGAGTCAGTGACTTACAACCACACACAGCAACACACACACACACACACATATATGCAGCCACCCACTCCGCCGTTGGAATGTGGTGTGGATCAGATGCATGGCACCAGTTCACAGGCATAACCAGTGCTAGACTACCCTCATCACAACCATGCCACATGGTCGAGCTGCTGCGCATGCACACACACTGGCAGCAGGCAGCACATGCACACACAGGCATGCCATCATTGGTATGGCACACACACACTGCCCGTATGCACACAGGGCATAAGCTGCAGACTGCAGTCAGGGCAGCATGCATATCAGGGCAGCTGCAGGGTACTATGGCCACTGCAGCCATGGGGTGGCCACACAGGGGCTGATCAGCAGTCACAGTTGTGAATCAGCTGGCGGGGTGTCCAAAAGTCCCTAGGGATAGAAGCACAGGACCATGACCGTGTCCTCACAGGGGTGTGCAGGTGCCCAAACAGGCCAGTCCTGGGCATGCCTGGGATGGCTACATCTGAGCCCAGTGTCCAATGTGTTGGAGTCACCTGATGTCAGGTCCGTGGGGTGGACAGCTCTCTGTGGGAGGTCTTCTGTGCATGGCCACACCCTGTGGCAGCCAGCAATGCAAAGCCATATGCAATTGCAGTGTCAGTGGCTAAGTAGGTAGCACACTCACCTCTGAGGCTGGAAGATCAAAGGGCTGTGGGTTCAGTTCCCACATCTAGCACTTGGGTTAATATCCCAGTACTGACACTGTAGTGCAGCATGAGAGGAGTGCTGCACTTCTGAGGTGCCATCTTTCAGAAGAGATGTTAAACCAAGGTCCCATCTACCTGAATTGGTGTTAGTTCAAGTGGATGTTAAAGACACCATGGCACTTATCGAAAAAAGTAGCGGCATTTTTATTAAAAACAAAACAGAAAATACAGAGAACAAAACATCATTGTAAACAAAAAAGAAAATCCAGGAAACAAACATCAAATTCTTATGGAAAACAAATATTCAAGAACCCCCAAACCCCCCACCCCATTAAAAGGAAAGTAAACCCCCAAACAATTGTACAATGAAAACAAAACAAACAAGTGGACTAAAAGACAAAATCCAAAAAAAACTTGTCAAAAGAAAAAAGTCTCCAACTATAAAAGAAAAAGACTTGGGCTTTTATCAAAGTATCTGAAAAAACATCAGCAGTGAGTAAAGGACAACTTAATTACCAAAAATCCCAATATCATTCCCAAATGTTCCGTTTGAGGACTTTCCTCTTACCCTCCCTAATGTGGTCAATATTGTGTACAATTTTCTCTAAAGTGCAGCAGGGGACATATACCGTTGTTGAAACAAAAAGCAACATCTCACTTGCCATATCCAATACAAAATGACAGCAGCCAGTAAATTCATAGTACTGGGATTATAGCTGTCCCAGGCCTTGGGGAAACAGACCTAAAAACAAAGTTCTGGGGTCCAACGATTTCCACCTATGTTTCCAATGTTTATGTTGCCAAACAAAACCAAAACTGTATAATATATGGACATTCAAAATATAAATGAACCATGGTTTCAGGTTCCGTGTCACAGGAATCCCTAAAACAATATCTATACTGAACCTTCTGCTTGTGGTTCCCTCTAACATTAATTTTTCCATGGACTCCAAGCCACAAAATATCCCACATTACTAAAGGAATTCGCTTATCAGTTAAATGATTCCCAATCTTGTCTCTCTCAAGTGCAGAAAAAACAGTGAAAACATCTTCTGAAAAACAGGAATCCACAATAACTTGATACAAATGCTTTCTGAAAAGCTGTCACCATCGTCTGTGTTACATGCCAAGTCTTAAGCAAATGAAAAGCCAGCAGCAAATCTGAAAATAAGACATACTTCCACCAATTTTTATGTAAAAAACAATCATTCTGCCATTCTTGTAAAATATCAGAAAGAGAAGCCTTAACCATGAGAACCCAAGGCTTACTCACCAACTGAAAAATGGGCTTTAAGATGGTGGTAAAAGAGAGAGAAAAAAGAAAACAAGTGGTTCAACCATACAAACTCCACCATGTCGATAATCCAAATATGAAATATTTCTTTTAATGGGGTTCAATCGGCTTCCCCAAAAACACGAAAAAAGATACTCATAAGAGGCACTAAAAACTGTTTAGGCACTGGAAATGTATGAGCTACATAGAGAAATAAAGGTAGTAAACAGGTTTTAATAAAAAAAAATCCTTTTTTTCCCCCCTGGACCATTTATTCCATTTGCAAACTTTCTCTCTCCCTATATTCAGTTGTAATTCCCAATTATATAGCGCTATGTCAGGCATCCCAAAAAATAAACCCAGAATTTTGTGTGGAGAGTCCACCACCCTAATACCACCAAGATGAGAACTCGCAATGCGAGGTCCTGCTAAATCAAAACAAACAGTCTTCTGAAAATTAAGCCTAGATCCAATACATTGTAGAAAAGCAGGGAGGATATGACACAATACATACCCAAATGATGCTGTCGGTACTAATACACAGAGATCATCCGCATAACAAATGGGGCCAGATATTCAAAAGGGTTGCGCCATGCGCAATAGGGTTGCGCCTGCCCAAGTCCAAACTTGCTCCATTCTGTGATATTCAGCAGGAGGCAGTTGCGCCACAGAAAACATGCTGAGCAACAGCACAATGCAAATGAATACATGCTGACCTGGAGGGGGAGGAACCATGCATAAACTGCAAAGCCCGATATTCAGCTGGGCTGTGCAGAGCTGTGCAGGCGCAACCCCCAACCCGCGCCTGCACAACTTTGAGCCAAAAAAGAAAGGATCAAGTCGAGGGCCACCCACAGGTGAGATGCTGCATTGCAGGGTGCAACACAGCAGCTGCAACCTGTGACTGGCCTTCAACCCACTCCCTGTGCCCCCCCTGCAGCCCAATCGTGGGCAAAAGAGTGCAAAATCCCCACTACCACCCCCCACTAGCCCGATCGTGGGCATAGCTTAAATCCCCCACCACCAGCCTGATCGTGGGCAGCAATGTGTCTCCCTCCCTGCACATCCCTGGCGGTCCAGTGGTCCGATAATCCCGATCGTGGGATGCAGTTGTAAACCCCACCACCTCCCGAATATATCCCTGGTGGTCCAGTGGACTGATAATCCCGATCGCGGGATACAGTTGTAAACCCCACCACCTCCTGAATATATCCCTGGTGGTCCAGTGGACCGATAATCCTGATCGCAGGATGGAGTTGTAAACCCCCCCCAAACATATCCCTGGTGGTCCAGTGGACCGATAATCCCGATCACGGGATTAAGTAATGAAACACATACCCCCCTCCTCCCGAACATATCCCTGGTGGTCCAGTGGACCGATAAGCCCGATCGCGGGCTGGAAATAATTCAACCCGAACATGTCCCTGGTGACCTAGTGTCCCCACCCCACCCACCCACGAGCCCCACCACCCCGCTCCCCGGCAGCCAGCGGGCGCAGCATCCCATCCACCTGCCGCCCGCCACCTGCCGACTAACTGCCTGGTAGGGCTGCATGCCCGCTGGTGCAGAGCATTCATTCACAAATCTGGACTGTCTTGTACAGTATGGGCTGCACGCCCATTGGCTCTTGCTCTGCACCAATGGGCGTGCAACCTTCTGGGCAGTCAGTCGAGGGCGGCGGGCGCAGGTGGGTGGGATGCTGCCGCCCGCCAGCTGCCGGAGGGAGTGGGGCTTCGTGGGTGGTGGGGAGACACTAGGTCACCAGGGATATGTTTGGGGTGTTTAATTACTTCAGCCTACGCATCAGGTTTATCAATCCACTGGACCATCAGGAATATGTTCGGGGGAGGGGGGTTTACAACTCCATCCCGCGATCGGGATTATCGGTCCACTGGACCACCAGGGATATATTTGGGAGGTGGAGGGGTTTATAACTCCATCCTGTGATCAGGATTATCAGTCCACTGGACCACCAGGGATGTGTTGGGGGGAGACACACTGCTGCCTGCGATCGGGCTGGTGGGGGAGAATTAAGCTATGCCTGCGATGAGGCTAGTGAGGGGTGGTGGTGGGGATTTTTCACTCTTTTGCCCACGATCGGGCTGCAGGGGGCATCGGTCCCTGATGGCTGCTGCCTGGCAGGGCGCCAGGCGCAAGTCCTCGGGGATCAGCGCACCTGCATGCTAATGGCATGCAAATGGAGCCATAATCAGATGCAAATGCCCCCACACCTTGTATGAATTATGGCCCCATTTGCATGTCACCTTTTGAATATCGGGATTTTGCGCATGCACAATGGTACTTGCACCACCGCAAGTTGAATGCTCCACTTTGACCACTTGCAGTGGCGCAAGTTCCACTGCACCATGCACAGTGGCTGTGGCTGGGGGGTGATATTCAAAGGAGTTGCTCAAGGGTGCAACTCCTTTGAATATCACTCTGGCCACACCCCTGCACAACTATTTTGTGCAGCGCAAGGGCTTGCTCCACAAAGTAGTGCAGTTTGAATATCTGACCCATGGTTTTTATGTTGCACAGGCCAAAACCTGATATACCAGGGAGGCCAGGGGACTTCTGAAGGAGGCGGATAATCAGATCCATTGCCAAAATAAACAGAATTGGGCTTGGAGGGCAACCCTGCCTGACTCCTCTACAAATACAGCATGGTGTCCCAAGCCAGCCTGTGACATAAGGTCTCACATAGGCCAATGAATAACAAAGGCAAAACCAATTGACAAATACACAAGGAAAACCATATGCCTGGAGAGTCAACCAAATAAATTCTTGGGAAACACAATCAAAAGCTCTGGTCTAACCAAAATTAAATAAATGCATGGGAGAGCCCCACAGTGCCCTTGAGAGAACAATTCCCACACCAGAATGAAGGCATCTCAGATGGACCTACCAGGTACAGAGCAGTATTGTGACAGAGAAATTAAAAAGGGGAACAATTTCTGTATCCTATTGCCCAATGGTGTTGTGAAAATTTTAGTCTGTTCTTAACAAGGTAATAGGGTGCCAATTACACAAATCAGATCTATCTCCCTTTTTAAATAAAAAGATCATTAAACCTTCATACATATGTTCGGAAAGACGGTCTTCCAACAAAAAAGCATTAAAGATAGCCAACAATTGATTAGACATAATTTCCCATAATTATTTATAAATTTCGGAAGATAGACTATCTGAACCAGGAGCTACCATATCTTTTAGGCCTGCTATAACCACTTTAACTTCATCAAATGAAAAAGGTTTCAAAACATCCTGCTGCTGTACCACAGCTAAAATAGGTAAATCTGATGCCTGCAACAATAAAGACATATCCTGGGATTCTGAAACTAGGGATTCAAAGGTGCTCTTAATAAAATCTTCTACACACCGCACAATATCAAATTTTCCCCTAACCATATGACCATGCTTATCAGACAGACTATATATTTGTTTAGTGTGACACCTCTGTGTGCAGTCGTCATGTGGGTTAAACTGACTTTTTTCCCAGAAGTCCTAAATCTTTGTTCAAAATCTAAGGATTTCTGCCTGTCATACTGAAGTTGTGTCAGGGTTTGTTTAACAGCCTGTATATGATGCTCACAATCCAATTTTGATAAATGGGCTGCAGAAAACAAAGTATACAATTCAGCTCTCAGAAGTCTAGATTGTTGGTGATGACAGTCGGCTAAAAGTCTGGAATGTAATTTAAAATAAGCCGTAATACATTCTTTGGTATCCACCCACCAATCAACCACCAATTCATAAAGAATAAGCACAGTACTCCTGTTAAATATCAGGTCTAAAAATCCCTTAGAAAATACCAGATTCAACAATAAATGAGTATTCACCCTCCACACCCCTGGCCTATTAGCAGTTACAGTACATTACACAAAGTGAATCATCAGGCTCAACAAATTATGGTCCGAAGTTTTGATAGGCAATACAGTCCCCTTAAACTCTCCAATGTGCTGTGAACAAAGCCAAAAGTCTATCCAGGATGTGAAATTACCTTTTGAAAAGGTATATACAGGGTTCTGAGCAAAGACATCTACAAGATCCAGCTCCCTAACTGTAGCTTGTAATTCATGCAAGTCACAACATACTTTTCCAGTAGTTTAACGATCAAGGCAAGAGTTAAAAACACCACCCCATAGAATGATTCTACTGGTCAGCAAATAAAGCCGAATCTTCCTTAATAAATGCACTTTAGCAGCTTTTTTCTGAGGGGCATAAATATTAATAAGCCTATAGGTCAAACCATGCTATAAGATATCCAAATACATTGCTATCCCAGGTACCAAATCCACTAATTTCTGAAGCAAAAAAACAGAAGAGGAAAAACAAAACCCAAGACCAGAGCAAAGGTCTTGACCAATCGACCAGTAAGAAATCCCTGAAACCCAATCCTTAGTAGCTCGATCAATATCTACAGTAGTTTAAAACCGTACACCGTGTAAAAATTATACATCACAAGACAAGGACCTTAAGGTCAAGAAGGTTTCTTTTATACACCGACCTAATACTATTGACATTGACTAGTTAAGGTAAGGGAGGCCTGAGACAGGGACATAGAAAACAATCAGCAAGCAGGAGAAAAAAACTCAAAAAACAGTCTATTCTTTTTCCGAGATCTGATTGACCTCTTCTTCAATCCAGCCCCCAGGGTGTCAGATAGTGGAACAAGAGCAGGTGTCACCTCAGATTGAGAAGAAGAGGGAAGTGGCCCATCTGGGTCATCCCAGTCCATAATGTCTCCCCAGCTCTGCAAAGGTTCATAAGAATTGTCCACTTGTATTGAGAATTGCTGTTTGTCCTCTACAAGTTTAGTGGACCATAGCCTCATACAAACAGGGTGGAAATCCACAGAACCATCCTCGAATCTCACACCTGCCACCTCAGGTAGAGGGGGAGGCAGATCTATTGATTGCAGAACAGGTGAAACAGGTGGAAGAAAGGGCAAAGGGGAAGGGGGGTCTACAGGAGGTTCCCGAAGTTCAGGTTTCTGATATTGAGGAGCAACATGCCCTCCTCCCAAATCAGTAGAGAGACAATGCCCATCCTTTCTAGATGCAATAGGACCTGAACTCAGGGGGTGAGACTTAGTAGATGTGGCAGATTTGGAAATGTCAAAATCATGCTCCATATAATCTGCTGTGTTATGGGCAGCCCATGGGCAAGCAGCAAAAAAAACATGAGTTTCATTGCCACAGAGGTTACAAGAGAGTGGGACTGTACAGGATAGCACTGAGTGACCCAAAGCACCACAAGCTGCACATTTAAGCTGAACACAGTCAGAATTTAGGTGAGACAAAGACCCACACCTATAACATGAGCGAGGCTGGCCTGGATAGAATAAAATACCACTGTCCCTCCCCAGATGAAAACAGTTAGGAAGATGCTGAATTCCCTCCTCAACCATTTTCAGTTGCAGATTAAATTTCCACCCCCAGTCCAAAACCCATTATCATCAATTAGTGCATGTGGCACACTATTAACAGTACACCATTTCTCCAGCCAATAAAGGATATCCGAAACATTGACCCCCTCGTTGCAAAACAAAACTGTAATCACTTTAGCAGTAGGTCTAGTGATAGGGATGACCACAAAAGACTTCCAAACAGGGTCAGGGTGGACTGCATAATACGCAGCCCAGAATGTGTCCAATAAAGCAACAGAACGAAATGATATATCAAAATTACGGTCTCCAGAGGTATGAATAAAGGCATAAACATCAGAAGGTTTAATGCTTAAAGAGTCAATAATCACACGTTTACCCATTTAATTCCAATCCAGAGGAAGTTCTAGCCCACCTCTATAGTAAATTCTGGCCACAAAACGCTTTGTGGCAGACACCATGGAATTTTTAAACAAAGAGGCATAGCTAACAGGCCGTTTGAGATTGTCATCTTTCAAAGCCTATTGATCCAAACCCCCAACAGATTCCGAAACAGGGCCCCTGCCCAAAGAAGAGGTAGACTGACCTGGGGGTGTAGACAAAGGGTGTGAACCAGAAGCACTGAAGACATCAGGAAAGACAGCTGAAACAGGTAGATCAACAGAAATGGCCTCAGGCGGCTGAAACGCCATGCCTGCAGCAGCATCAGGAGTAGATTACAGAGGGCTTGCACTCACACCCAGAAGTCTAGCAGCAGTGTGGCCCACCTCCAAATCAAGAAACCCCTGCTGTACTCCATGTAAAGCCACAGAAGAGGGTTCTGTGACCAAAATCAACCCCTCACCCGGCAAAGGAATACAGGGATCAGGAACCCATTTGGTTCGGGTCTTAACCCAACCCATCCTCTCTAACACCCGCTCAGGGGACCAGGATGAATCTTTCACCATAAAGGGAAAAGAATCACTGTCTTCCATAGAAGCCATCAGACCTGAAGGATCCACAGCCAGACCATCCACAGGGTCAACGTCACTTTTCTTCAACATACCTGGGAGTACCGTTGGAATACAAGCTGTTCGCTTCCTCTTTTTGTCATCAGAAAACTTAACATCAGAGTTAAGCTCAGTACTTGCCTCAGGTAAAGGCTTTTCATTCACTGGCAGCATAACTAGATCTTCTGCAGGCAAAGATATATCCATATCCATATCCATAGGGTCCTGAAGGAACTGGAAGTAATAAGAGCTGATAAAGCAATGGGGCCAGATGGGGTGCACCCCAGGGTCCTTAAAGAACTAAGAGAGGTGGTGGCTGAACCTCTGGCTATCCTGTTCAGTCAATCACTGGAAACAGGGGAGGTACCCAAAGACTGGAGGACAGCAGATGTAGTCCCCTTATACAAAAGTGGGAACAAAGAGGAAGTGGGGAACTACAGACCAGTTAGCCTCACCTCGGTAGTGGGAAAGATCATGGAAGCACTACTGAAGGAGAGATTGGTGGAACATCTGGTTCTCAATGGTACAGGACCAAGGCAGCATGGTTTCACCAGGGAGGTCATGTCAGACCAACCTCATTGAATTTTTGACTGGGTGACTAGGGAGGTGGATCAGGGAGGGCAGTGGACATGGCCTATCTGGACTTCAGCAAGGCCTTTGACACTGTGCCACATAGAAGACTATTACACAAACTGGGGAATATGGGTGTGGGCAGGACAGTAGTGTGGTGGGTAGGTAACTGGCTGGGTGGCAGGACACAGAGGGTGGTGGTAAATGGCTGTCACTCCACAGAGGAAGAGTGACTAGTGGGGTACCACAGGGATCAGTGCTGGGACCGGTCCTATTCAACATCTTCATCAGTGACATTGCACAGGATATAGAAGGCAGAATTTCACTGTTCGCTGATGACACAAAGCTCTGTAACAGAGTAGACACACCAGAGGGTGTAGACAGAATGAGAAGGACCTGCAGAAACTTGAAGAATGGTCAAGGGTTTGGCAGTTGAAATTCAATGCAAAGAAGTGCAAGATAATGCATATGGGGCACAAAACCCTGGCACAATATATCAGTTGGGGGTGAGGATATAGCATGCACCAAGCAGGAAAGGGATCTTGGGGTTGTCATCTCTGATGACCTCAAGGTAGGGAAACAGTGTGACAAGGCATCAGGTAAAGCAAATAGGATGCTGGGATGTATAGGCAGGGGCATCACCAGCAGGAAAAGGAGGTCATAATTCACTTACAAGACACTAGTGAGGCCCCACCTGGAGTACAGTGTACAGTTCTGGAGACCATACCTACGTAAGGACATAGACAGGGTAGAGAAGGTTCAGAGGAGGGCAACAAAGATGGTGCATGGGTTGCATCACAAGTCCTATGAAGACAGGTTGAAGGAACTGAACATGTACTCCCTGGAGGAGAGGAGGAGAGAGGGATATGATAGAGACATACAAGTATCTTACAGGGAGGAACAGGGTGCAGGAAAACACTATTTTTAAGCGAAAAGATGTTTCAGGACTAGAGGGCATGGGATGAAGTTGGAGGAGGACGATTCAGAGGAAACATGAGAAAGAATTTCTTCACAGAGCGGGTGGTGGACAAGTGGAACACCCTGCCAGAGGAAGTGGTGGGGGCTGAAACAATCACGGGATTTAAGAATGCATGGGATAGACATAAAGGAATTCTAGAGGTCAGGGGTAAGGGGAAATAGACTTCTAGGAAAACAAACTGAACTTACAAGCTCAAATGGGCAGACTAGGTGGGCCATAGGCCCTTATCTGCCGACACTGTCTATGTATCTATGTATGTATCCATACAAGTAGCATCATCACTACAAACACAGTCTGGGACCAGCATCTGTTCCAGCATTATGTCCTCACTCTCAGAATTCCAAGACATTCTGAAGCCAGGCCAGCCATCCCAGGGAAGCCCCCTACTGCAAGAGTAGGGGAATTTCCCCTGGTTTTCTTGCCAGATTTCCCTCATTCACTGAAAGTACCACCAACAGCTTAATCTGGTTCAAGGTCAGTTGCCATTCATCTGTATCCTCCTCTCCTGGGTTGTGTCTGAAAACAGGCAGGATTTGTCTAGTGCACTTACCTGGTCAACAAAAACTAAATAAAAAAAATAAATTGCACTGGAAATGCGATCCGAGGCTGTAGTCTTGGACTCCTGCAGGCATTGCAGACCCTCCAGGATCTGTGCAGTGCTCCTGTCCTACTGCTCGGCTAACTGGTGCACCACCTTACACAGTGCACATACCCCAGTGGCGAGCGGCACCTGTTGCTGAATGGATGCCTGCAGCAGCTGTGTGTGCTCACCCAGATGGTCCACATACTGGGGCTCCCGGTTGGGATGCTGAACATCTGGGGGTGACCTGCCATGCTGCACAGTCCCCCTCTCTGGTGCATGCTGCACAGTGTGGTCTGCAGGGGGAATGAGTATGGCAGATGCACTAGCAGTGGACCCTGTGTCTGGCTGTCTGGTGGCACCAGCAGCCTGCTGCCATCACCCACCAGCCACTGTACACCTGCATGGATGCACCACCGCCAATGCATGGCACATCCATGGCAATGCACACTGCTGCACCTGCAGTGGTGGCAGGCAGCTGTGCCTCTACTGGCATTGCGCTGGGTGTAGTAACAGCCTGTGATGCCAGTAGGGGTGACTCACCCACAACATCGTCTATGCTGTCCAGAATGTATGTGAAGTTGTCATTGGAGTCAGACCCCGCCCCAATCTGTGCCTCTGCATACAGAACACCAAGGCTGGCATCCTACAGAAACACATCCAGAGCCTCGTCTGACCAGAGGTCAAGGACACCCAGAGGCACCATGGTGCTGATCTGTGGTCTGTTGGGCCCCCAGTTGCCTGTGGATGTAGATGGTTCATCCTCTGGGGCCATGCTGGTGTCCATGTGTGTCACTGCCACTGCTGGCACCCCATTCTTTGCACGGAGATGTGCTGGTGCAGCAAGAGAAGGATGACATGTCAGTGCCGCATTGCCCACATGTGCCCCCCTTACACTGCTGCCACATGTATCTGGCAGCATGGCATGTGTGTGGGTGTGCATACATGCACATGACATGCAGGATGTCCACATGCACACCTGTGTACACACCCTCCTGGCCACCAACTGTGCATGGCTGACATACATACAATGCAGTGATGGGCTGCCATCTATCTGGAAGCCTCCTCCAGGCACACCCTCCACTGAGGTGCAGCGGATGCTGGCTGCCACCAACTTCTCCACTGGTGTCAGTGAGTATGCAACAATTGGCCCTCCTCTGGCAGCATTACAGGATGCTCTGATGGCTGCCACCTTCTCCTTTAAGAGCTGCCTGTCAATCCTGACCTTCTTGCAGCACTTCTGTTCTGACCGATGGTGACTGCTGTGCTGGTTGACATAGGTCGTCGCCTCCTCTCATCCAACAGCCCTGTTCTGTGGTGTGCCCATGACACCACTCAGCAGGGCCTCCCTATCAAGGTAGGCATCCATTTCTCCCTTTGTAAAGTTGGTTCTGCACTTCAGTGAAGGGCCCCACTCCTCCCCCTCCTCCTGTGCCGACATGTTGCTTCATGTGAATATGGACATCACAGTGTGTCAGCGGCAGCATTTCCCTGATCCGTCCCACCTTGCAGCACTGTCTGCTCCCAGTGTGCTGCTGTGGCATCCACCACTTACCCATCAAGGCTGCAATACTGACACATGCTGTTCCGTAGTGCTTATAAAGTGCAAGGCATGCAAATGAAGTTATGCGTAATGGTAATTATATGCTAATGCACCCCACTGCACCATGCATTGACTGATGAGCTCATTTGCATGTGACATCTGAGTATCAAGAAACTGTGCTGTGTGCAATGTTATTGTGACAGAGCAAGCCATGGTGCAATGCCTGTGCATGTGCGGTGCACAGGCCTGCAGTGCGCATGTGTGCTACACTGTCATGGTGTCAATTGAGCACCACACATGAACAGTGCAATGCATCGGCAATGCTCATGCTGTGCATGGCCAGCTATGCACATGGTCATGCATGGTGTCATGTGCCTTATCATGCACATGCATACCTTGCACTGGCCACTGACCTCTGACCCCTGGGGTCATCTCCATGACCCTGTGATCCCACTGGGCCACACCTACTATGCATTCCCAGCACTGCGCAATGAGTGGGCACTGCACATACTCCCACATATTGTGCATTCGGCACCTGTGGCAGCCACAGGTGCCTGTTCCCTCCATTTTCACAGCTGAACCGTACTATAGCCATGATGCAGGGTTGGGTACACCATGCTCAGAATTGGAGTGATATAGAGGTGATCAACCTCATCAGCTGTGTGGAGCCCTACAATGCACATCTGTTTGGTCTGCTGCCCCTGCAGCAGGTCAGGGGCAGTGTGTGGCAGACCATTTCCATCTGCCTGGGAGAGGACAGAGGTTCCCAGGACAGTGCAGCAGTGCAAGTACCATTATGGTGACCTGAGATGGAGGGCCCGGACTGGCTTCAGAGGCTACAGGCATGTGTCAGGCATGGTGCAGTGCCACAGCCAGGTAGGTGTACACATGTTGCATGTCTGCCCTGGTGCTGTACTGTGGTGTTGGCTTTGCTGCCTGGCATGCCCTGCATTGGGGTACACTGCCATCATGTGCATCACTGACTGGCATTGCCAGCTGCTGCTTGCATTGTGATGTGGCCATGCTGGGTGTGGGACATTTCGGGCAGGGGCACACCCTGTGCACAGAGGGCTGTGGAAGGGGCAGCTGGTGTGGTCAGGTACTGATATGCACCTGTCTTCTTTCCTTTCCCAGGGCCAGAGGACTGCAGGTGGGCCAGGGTGACAGCAGAATGTGACTGGGCAGTGCACCCTGATGGGTCCAGACTGGCACAAGTAGCACTGCAGGTGGCAGGAAAGCACTGTCATGGTCTTTCTCACTGTACATGGGGGTAAGGTAGTGGGGAGTGGGTGCAGGCATGGCTTCCTATTCCATGTGCCATGACAGCTGTGTGTGTTGCACTGTGTGTGGTGCATGCCACTGTGGTTCTTCCATTGGACACATGTGCCAGCTGTTGGTGGGGTGGGCATGTGCCCGGCTGCCACCATTGTTGATGTCATGCTGCCAGTGCAGTGTGCCATGTGACTGTCACTGTGCAGTTGTGTGGCCATTGTGCAGCAGGGGACCACCTCTATGTGATGCCGTGGTGTGCCATTTTACTGGCTGGCATTGGCCTACCCCCCCTGCAGGTGTCCATCCTGGGCCATCCAGGGGTGGTGTGTGGTCCTGCTGCCCATTGCACACTGTGGGTTGGCATGGTTCCTTGGGCCATTGCACTGATCACCTGTCCTGTCCCTTGCAATAGGTGTCCAGCATATGGTCAGAGAGTGCCTCGCAGTATGCTGAGTCATCTGATGTGGCAGACACTACTGGTGATCTCCAGCATCCTGGAGGTGGTCATCACAGTCTGGAGGATGTTGGCAGCAGAGCGGAGGGAGCTACAGCTTGGTGGGGCTGCTGGATGGGGCTGCTACTGATGTTATAGTTCTGTTCCCCTGTTTTCCCTATTGCACCTTCCCATACAGCCCCCCCCCCGCTGAACAGTCCCTGGTCCCTGTTCCCTTCCCTTGTTGTACCTACCTTTTCCCTGCCCCTGTTCTATTTGTACATAGCTACCGGTTTTATAAATCTTTTCTACCATACCTTCCTGTGTCTGTGTCTGCTTTGCAGGTGGCATACGGAGCCATGCTGCAGTGGCCAAGTGTCTGTCTGTGTTGTGTGCATGAGTGAGGTGTGTATTGTGCTTCCATGGTTACCTGCTGTGTGCTGTGGTGTGTCCCACTGTGGTAGACTCCATTCCCTGGATTGGTGGCTGTGCATTGGGATGTTCATGGGGCGGCAGTTAGGGGTGTGTGGCAGGTGTGTGCATGGTGGTGGCACACAGCAATGGTTATTGTTCCAGTATTGTCTGCACACTGTGTTGGGGTTCTCTGCTTGGCTTTGGGCATCCCATCCCATGTGGTCTGTCATGCTGCCTGTGTTCTGGCCCATTCAGTGCCCACTGTGTGGGCTCCCTGTGTGCCTCTGTGGTGTGTGTGATTGGCTGCATGGTCCTGGGTGTGGTCTGCCTTGGTCTTATGGTGGTCTCATGGTGGGGGGGGGGCATGGCCAGCAGCCTGGCTAGAGAGGTGGGGAGCTCCCTTGGTGGCCCTTCATTGGCTGTTAGCACCTCCTGTCACTTGCTAGTCATGCTACCATTGTGTTCTGGGGTCCAGTATCTGGATGCCTGTGTGTGCCCTGCTGTGCCCTGCTGGTGGGGACCCCCTGTGGCTGCAGTCACTGTTCTTCCTTGGATCTGTCCCTGGGTCTGTTCTTTGTACCCTGCCCCCTTCTGTTGTGCTGCTCTGTGCTGCCATGGTTGCGCTGGAGCATCTCTATTTGCACAATGGTGCAACTCTGCCTTACTTATCCCCATTGCACTGGCACTGTTCAGCCTGAGCAACCTCTGAATATGGCTCGAGTTGCACCATGGCACATTAGATTTGCGCTGCGCCAGACTTGTGCCGGACTATGATGCATTTCTGAATATCTGGGCCAAAGATTATTTGTCCTTGTCAATCAAACGAGGTCATCACTACCACACCTTCAACCAATCATGAGAAATCTATCTGTATATAAAGTTGATAGCTCCATAGACTAAGGAGAGTTCATGTGGAGCAGAGCTGCAGTGAAGTCAAAGCTCTGTGCTGGTGCTAAAACCAGGCAAAAAGGGAACTCCAAGCGGTGTTGGCCATTCTGCTATTTACCTGAAAACCTTGAATAGAATCTCTGAATGCTATTTCTCTTTTGTTTTGCCTTAGTTTACTTTTTTTTGGTTTAATAAATATTTTTGAAACTGAAGAAGCTGACATGGACTCTGGGCTTATTAATCCTACATCATGACAAGTTACCTAGAAATGTAGAAACATAGAAAAAATACATAGAATCATAGAATCTGACAACCGATCATGGCCACTAGGCTCATCCTGTCTGCCAATTTTTATGTTCGCTAGCACGCATGCACAAGAAACATTATGTGGCAACTTAGGAGAGAAGCAGGTTGTGGAGGTGTGGCACTGTAGCAGCTAACGGAGGCACTACCTTTTGGGGCTTGGCAGTTGTGGGCCAATGGAGGCACAGAGTGCTAATGACACTGGCTTCCAAAAGTGTCACTGAGTTCTAACATTTGCACCACAGCAATCAGGGGCCACCTCATCATTGCAGCATCAGCCATTCTGCTGCAATGAGGGAGTGACCCGTCATTGCTGGACAGAATGTTGGTACTGTAATATTGTTTGGGAACATGGGGTGACTTGCTGCTGTGTTCGCAAACAATATTACTGACCCCCAGTGCCAAGGGGCTGCTCCATCCCCATCAGCAGCATGTGATCCCCCCACAACAGTGTTTGTTTGATGACAGGGGCCCCAATCCCCTTCAGCTTCAGTCCCCATGTGAGCTCAGGTTGCCAACACGGGAGCCCACTCCCCGTCGGCATTATGGTTCCCCCCACCAAAACATGTGGTTTATGCCGAGGGGGTGCCCATTCCCTCTCGGCTCTTGTTCCCCCCCAGCACTCTACATGTGCCAATGGGGGTGCCCAATCCCCCGTCAGCTAAAGAACCCCCAAAACATCCAGGTGGCATGCTGGGAGCACACCCCAGCATGTCCAATGCCTCTGTAAAGAAAAAAATATCCAGCAATGTTTTTGTTTTGTTTTTTAAACCTGTAAAAAAGAAAACGGTCCCTCATGGTCTCCCTGCCCCTCCCACAACCCGTGCCCACCACTGCACACCTGCCTCCCCACCCCCTCACCCCATACTTACCTCCGGAGTCCAGTGTGATGATCTTTGGTGGATCGGGAACATATCTGCACTCTTCAAAGCTGACCATGAACTGAGGAAATGCCGGTAAGCTGTATAATGCCATAAATGGTGTTTTTTTCAACTTTTTGCATATCTCAGGTATTTTTTGGAATTTTGGCACCAAATGTTCAATGTGGGGTTATTGAGCCCCCCCCCAATGAATTCAGCCACTGTCATGGCATTAATCAGTCCCAAAAGGTGATTTCATGGACACCGTGTGGAATCACCTTTCAGGACCAATTAACAAAATGACAGTGCCAGTGTTCATGAGGTGGGCTCTCAAAAGATCTATGTTGCAAATTTGGTGTGAAAATCAAAAAAATTACTGTTTTATGAGCGTGCATTGTGCAGTAGCTATGCACGCTCTTAACTTTTCCAATTTGTAATATTTTCACTCCAGATTTTCAACATTGCCATTTTTCCGCACCTTCTTCTGAACAGTACAGTTGTCGTTTTTCACATCCTGGCGGAAATGTGTTTTCGCAGTTCCAGCACAGAATAGCACGGTCGCTATGGGAAATCACTGTTCAGGAAACACTAAAAACACTGTTCATGAGCAGAAGTCCTAAAATGCCTATATTGAAAATTTTGTGCCAAAAGTCCATAAAATGAGTGTTTTATGAGCGTGTGTTGCGCAGGTTCCATGCATTCTCTTAATTTTGCAAATTTGCAATATTTTCACTCCAGATTTTCAACATTGCCATTTTTCTGCACCTCCTTATGAACAGTACAGCTGTCATTTTTCACATCCTGACTGAAATGTGTTTTCTCACTTCAGGCACAGAATAGCGCAGTTGCTGTGGGAAATCAGTGTTCGTGACACATTAAGAAAATCACAGTGACACTGTTCATGAGCAGAGGTCCTAAAATGCCGATGTTTAAATTTGTGTAATGAAAGTCCACAAAATGACTGTGTTATGCGCATGCGTTGTGCAGTTTCTTGACAAAGGCATCTGAGTACCTCTAACTACCCTAAGTCTGCTCCCCTCCACATATCTCCTCCTACCCTTCCCACCTTGACCATTCCTCTAATGTTTTGTTTTTTTTCCTGTGATGTACTGTATTATACTGGCTTATTTAAACCTTTATAATTTGCAGACCATTCTATGTAACATGTCTTGTTTGTTTGTACATTGATGACATGGAACCTTTGTAAAAGAGCCATTGGCTCAAAGGTAATAATTCCTAGAACAATAAACTAAAACTGAAGTTTCCATGTATGCTTTGAAGTGCAAGCATTTTTACTATTCCCACTATAGATTTTCAACATTGCCATCTCTTCACACCTCCCTATGGATGGTACAGCTGTCATTCTTCATATCCTGCCT
Source organism: Neoceratodus forsteri (assembly GCA_016271365.2). NCBI lineage: Eukaryota > Metazoa > Chordata > Ceratodontiformes > Ceratodontidae > Neoceratodus > Neoceratodus forsteri. Next base: position 95,912,238 of record CM057449.1, on the reverse strand, counting down.
GATCTGTGTTTTTGTATGTCACACAGAATGGCATGGTCACTGTTGGAAGTCAAAGTTCGAGACACATTGACAAAATCACACTGCAACTCTTCATGAGAAGAGATCGCACATGCTTTCATGAGGTGGGGTCACAAAAAGGCCATGTTGAAAATTTGTAGTGAAAATACTAACAAACACCTGGGGTGTTAGGGTTTCTAACCATAATATCCCACCCTGTACAGACTGACAGGCATCAGGTGTGCCTTTGGATTGCCAACTGTACTGGTCTTGCCATCCCCATCCCCCACCCAGTGACAGGCATCGAGGTGTACCTTGGACTCTTCAGCCCCACAGTTCACCCCATTCTCCTATGCTGTACCTATTTCAGTGTGTCCTTATGGAATGGGGTGACTATAAAGCCAAACACCTCTAGACACACCTCAACATGTGTCGATGTCTGCAGAACAGGATGAGGTGACATAGCATGAACATCATGAGCAATGACCCAAACACTTACCCCAATGCCTGTCCATCTCTACAGGATGGAGGTGGGGTTGGTGTGAAGTTCAATACTTCACTGCCATTCCTATTCTGCATCTGTCTACCTCCTGCATTTCCAATGCTAATGTCAGCAAGCAAACGTTCAGCACTGACAAATGCTTGTTTTTTTCTGTCATTATTCTTGCTGCAGAGCATTCTTGATCTACAACTCTTTCTTCTATCCCCCTTCCTAACCTCAATGATTCCTTTGTGACTATCCCAGTCATTTTCTAACCCAACCACTGTTTTTTGCTTTCACCACTTCTGCTGGTTGACTGTTCCAGGAATTCACAACTCTTTTTTGAAGAAGTACTTTCTTACATTTCTTACAAATCTACTCTTTTCCAGCTTCATAGCATGTCCCCTTGTTCTTGAGCACCTTTTGTCTGGAAAAATACTCCACTCCTGTACCTTATTCACCACCTTAAGGTATTTAAATTTGTATATCACATCTTCCATGGTACACATACTGAGTGCATCATGCCTCTCCTTGTAGGGCTGTTGATGTAGACAATGCATCATATCTGTTGCCCTCCTCTAAACCGCCTCCACTTTTTCTGTGTCCTTCCTGAGATGTGGGTTTTGGAAAAGGACACAGTACTCAAAGTGGGGTCTTATTAGAAATCTACACAGGTGAGACACCACCCCTGATTTCTGTTGTTGATGCTCCTTCCTATTCACCCCAGTATTCCACACTGCCTGGCCAACTTTAGGTCACCCACTATGATTACCCAATCTCTTTCTTACTTGGTTATTGTCAATAGCACCCCATATAGAAAAGAAATATATTTTGAATATATGATGGAAAATATATTTGAAATAGTTTTTGAATTTCATCTATAAATAGATTTTCATAGCTGTTTTCAAATATATGCATTATATCACAGATTGGTTTTGTAATATTTGAGATATATCTGATACATATATTTTAGATATACCTTAGATACCATGTTTGTATATTTCATAGAAATATCTTGTTAATATTCTGTGATTTTTTTATTCTCCCATATGGAAAAGAAATATATATATATGTGTGTGTGTATGTGTGTGTATATATATATATATATATATATATATATATATATATATGTGTGTATATATATATATGTGTGTATATATATATATATATATATATATATATATATCTATCTATCTATCTATCTATCTATCTATCTATCTATCTATCTATCTATATATATATATATTATGGTTGCACAGTAGTGCTACCATAGTTAGGGTTGAGTACTCCATTTAAGGTTACATGGTGAAACTTTGCACCTTAATAACTTCGCTACTGTTCAACAGATTTGCCTGAAATTTGGCAGGCATGGGGTGTAACCACAGATCTTGAGATCTGCCAACGTTCGTTCCAGTCAGATATACGGCTGTGGAGTTATTAAGCAACATTCCAGCATTCAATTATGTTTCTTGGCGCATTCTTTGCTCGCACTTACAGGTTGCATGGTTTATGTGACCAGTCCAAAAACTTCCAGGAGCTTGCAGCTGAGGTCCCCAATGTGACTTTTGAAGATTTCGTGAAAAAATATTAAACGGTACAAAAGTTATTCAAAAAACAAGTTTCCCATTTTATTCAATGGGAAAAGTTAACAAAAAGTTTGACAGTGTCACAAATGCTATTTTTAATGTTGTAAACGACCCTAGTAGTGTTGCAAATCCGCCATTTTTTTTCAGTTACTGATCACAGAAATGCTTGGTATTTAAAATTGGGACCATCTAGGGACACAATTCTTTTTGTGTTTACCTAATCGAGCCCTGAGGATGCTAGGCATGTCTTTATTTTGGGGTTAAACACCCCAGAAATATGTTTTTGAAATTTTGGGGAAAAGTAGTGTTGCAAAGTAATGTCGCACTTGAGACACGTTCAAGATTTTTTTTTTGTGAAAGTGTCACAAATCACGACACTGCTTTGCAATACTATGGCCAAAATGACAGGAATTTTTGCCACACTGCTGTAAAACAACAGTTTGGTCATCTGGGCTAAAATTTGGAGGGAAGAAAGCCACCGTCTCACAAATGTGCCTCTTGGGGGTTTGGTGAAAATTATTGCTGGGATGCAAAGTTATGATACTCTGAAGTTGATGCTTTTTCCCATAGACTAACATTAAAGTGTCCGCCGCGCCTTTTGGGGGCCCATATCTCGGAAACGGTGTGAGATATGGACTTTTCGCCTGAAAAATTCTTAGCCCCCCCCATATGGGGGGCCAAGTAAAAAACTAGCCAGGGAAGTCATAATTCATACAAAATTTTAACTTTCTTTCTACACTGTAGGTTCCTGAGATATAAGCAATTTAGTATTCCAACTCCTCATTTTCTGCTACAAAATCCATTATTATGCATACCATTGTTTGTACTCACTGTATTTCTCTATGCAGCTGCTGGAGAAAACCAGGGTGTGCGCTCCAGTTACTATTACACATAGCATTTCCATTTGCGTTTCCGTACCCATGTGCGTTAGAGTTCCTGTGTACATCACTGTGTGCGTTACCCTTTTCGTTTCTGTTTGTGCTTGCGTTTGTATTACTCTTACCATTTGTATCTACAGTACTGTTTCTGTTTCACTTTGTGTCACTGTGCATATTGCCATTGGCATTTGAGGCTGCCCTTCTGTTTGCGTTTCTCTTTTGTTTTGCATCATTGTTGTTGTTACCGTTATCATTTGCATTTCCATTTGCATTCCTGTGCCCATGTGTATTACGGTTTGCATTTCTGTATGCGCTTGGTTTATGTTTCTGTTTCCTTTGGTGTTATTGTTGCTGTTACTGTTACCAATTGCATTTACAATTGTGGTACCATGACCATGCACATTACGATTTGCGTTTCCATACACACTTGCGTTTGCATTTCTGTTTCTGTTTCCTTTGGCGTTATTTTTGCTGTCACCATTACCATTTGTGTTTCCTATTCAATTTGTGTTTCAATTTGTGTTTCTAATCCAATGTGGTACTTTCACCATGCACATTATGGTTTGCGTTTCCAGACATTCTTGCATTTGTGTTTTTGTTTATGTTTCCTTTGGCGTTATTGTTGCTGTTACCTTTACAATTGGCATTTACAATTGCGGTACTGTCACCATGCGCATTATGGTTTGCATTTCCATGCGTGCTTGTGTTTGCATTTGTGTTTCTGTTTCCTTTGATGTCATATTTGCTGTTACTGTTACCATTTGCATTTGCAATTCTGGTACCGTGACTGTGTGCATTACACTTTGCATTTCCATACTCGATTACATTTGTGTTTCTATTTCTTTTGCCTTTGGTGTTATTGTTGCTGTTACAGTTACCATTTGCATTTACAATAGCTGTACCATGACCATGCATGTTACCAGCTGCATTTCTGTATGTCCTTGCATCTCTGTTTGCATCACTGTTCACTGTGGCATCACTTTGCACTTGCGTTTCAATGAACATTTACATTACCATTTATGTTTGCGTCACCATGTATGTAACCATTACCACTTGCATTTGCATTGCAGTTACTGTTACTATGTCACAAGACATCATGTGGTGGGAGCACTGGGCCTTTTGGGCCCTGCACTCCCACCACTGTATTCTATTCGCTATTTATAGTCCTTATTCTCAAAAAGAAGGGAAATTCATGGCAAAGAACTCCATCTAATGCATCAGTTAGGGTTGTTCCACAGTGAAAAAAGTGAGGAAATTTGGTGTTAGGGTTGAAATCCACCCTTGCACCCCCCCAGTCCACCCCCCAACCTGCATCGGGGTGTGCATTGGAGTCATCAGTCCTAACTCACATCCCATTCTCCTATAGCTCAGCTTGTTTACACATGTGATAAGGTGAGAGTTAGGACCAATGGCTCCAATGTACACCCCAATGCCAGTTGGGGGGCAGGCTGGGTGTTCAAGGGGGGCTTTCAACCCTAACACTGAATTTCCTCACATTTGTCACAGTGGAACAAATCTCAGATTGGTTGGCTTTGAAATATCTGATTGATTTACAGAATATATGTGACAGATATATTGAAGTTATAACATAAATATATTTCCATGATATATTTGTTATGGGTGCATGATATATATTTCATATATCTGCTTATATATTTTGAATATTTAATAGATATACTTTTGATGTAGTTGGCATATATGTAAAATTACTTTTTAAATATATGCATCATAAAAATATCTTAAAATACTCAAACAATTGATTAATCTTGATATCACATATTCTCAACTTTAAACAGTATTTGGGATTCCTCTTATTAGCAACCATTTAACTAACTATAGTACACTTGTCATTTAATGATGCACCATTACTGCAGATTTACAGAGAACACATTTATACTTACACATAGAACATATCTCTTGATCTCATTATTTTGTGAGACTCAACTTGATGTTTATATCACTCCTATTTGGTTCCTGCATGTTTTTCTACTCTGTACCTTTCCCTCTGGTCTGTAGCTAATGCTGTAAATTCAAAACTATTTAAGAAATATGAAAGGCAAGAGACAGCCACCCAAGGCATAATCAGAGCATCCACAAATGTTAAAGATACAATGCAAGTGTAAGAGCTACGTGAAATATTGGTGAAAGGGTGCAGCTGGACTTGTAAGCAACTTTTACACAGTTGCAATAATTAAAAGCGATTTTTAACTTGACCTAGTTTTCAGGTCTTTTTTTGTCGGTTGTCAAGTTGCTCCACTTGCTTGCATTATGTATTTTAAAAATAGAAATTATATGCTTTTGGTCGATAAACTGTGCTTCTGAAAGATGCTAATTAGTTATGCAAATCTGCACACATTACCATATTAAGCATTTGCAAAAATATATTTGATATATATATATATATATACAAAATGTATTCATCATATATTCTACACATACTCTATCTTGCAACTAAGCAAGATTCATATTTTACTGACAGCAGAAGTAAGGCATACATGTACACTGGACCATTAGAGAGTCCATAAAAACATTAAAAAGCAGAACAAAATGTTTTCTTTGATAGAAAGTAAAGCATATCAGTACCAATATGCTACTCAATAGACAAAGTGTGACAATCAGGTTCCAAAATTTATTTGGGCCAATTGTCATCACCATATCATATTTACATTGGGTGCATGTAGTAGTATTTCAGTCCCCAACATAAAGATAGTTTGTAGTTCAGAGGTGCTAAAATATGGGATTAAAAGTTCCCACAAGGGCAATGTAATGTGAGTAACATTGTGTCCTTGACAGCAAATTTGTCATATTATCAAACATATATTTTTCGATATTACTACGTCTATGGTATCTATTTAGGTAGTATACTATCTGACTTATAAGTTTTTTATCATAAACTTAACTTGCTGGTAATTATGCCACAATATGTTGACTGATCACAGTATGCCCAAATCTGGACATGTTTAAGTTTGGCTACCACATTCATGTCTTTGATTTTCTAGCCCATTGTTTTTTTGCACAACTATATTACCCTCCTAGGAAAAGACAGAAATCACTGAATTTTCAGAAAGTGAATTATACTTTATTTACAAGGCTTTTTTCCACAAGATGTCACGTGAGTAACTCAGACTACACAGGATGTCACGCGAGTAACACAGACACAACACAAGAAGTCACATGAGTAACATGGACACCAGAACAGTAGTATCAGTATCATAGCAAGTGTCTCACTAAGTCATACCAAAAATTATTGCTAATGTTCAACCCAAAAAATGATTGTCATACTATGGATATTTGGTATAATATCTTTTGAACATTTTGAAGATTGTACTGTAGTCACAACATTATATTAACTTAAGATATTCACAAATGTTTTATGTTACAGTGTAGTATAGCTGACTCTCACCTGGTCTGTCTATTACATATACCAGCTGGTCACAAGCCTACAATAAGAGGAAACCAACTATATCTTTATGAAATGAATGGGGGTGTTTGGGATTAATGCATGCCCTTGCTGCTTATGATATTCAAGACTGAAGGCAAAACACTGAAAGTGTATTAGTGACTTATAACATGGGGTAGATAAAGGCAGGTGAGTGGTAAACAATTATCAGGTGACCACTGCTTACTCCTCAATATATGACAGCTAGTGGTGAACCATCCCTCTGAGAGATCAGCCTGTGTTTCTGTTCTGATCTTGTTATAGTGCAAAATTGCAGTCTGTGGAGCAGCCATTACTATCCCTGCTTAGTGAGTGAGAGCCGAGGCCTGCCATGTAGTCCCAGGCAGTGCAGCAACAGTAGCTGTAGTGTTCAAAGTTTGTAGTCTTGCTTCTTATCCAAGCTTGTTCCCAGAGTGAAGTGTGTGGTCCCCATGGTCATTTTTCTGTTGCACAGCCAGATTGACAGGTAAATCCCATAGTTATGGCATAAAGTCAGATGGAACAGTGTGTAGAGAGGGAGACCCCCCCCCAATGATGTCATGATCTGAAAGCAAGCTTTATGTTGGTGGACAGAGAAACAGAGTTCCAGAAAGACCTGCAAGCTCTGAGTCCCATTAGTTGCCATTTCTTAATTGGTAGAATATAGTCTGGTAGACTGTGTGACTGCACTGCTGGGAAAATGTTTGCCTTTTGCCATGCATTAATGTAACCACAGACAGAGAGACAGAACAGCTAAGCCAGTGGAGGTATAGACACCGTGTCTGTACCACAAGAGGCAACTCTATATTTTGCACTTCAGAGCTACTGTGCTGCCTCAGAAGGCATATCATGCACAACAAATGTTAGAGAAAGCATAGTGACACTTTCCTTCTGACATTTGTATGTGCATGACAACTATTTTGTTGGGGACTATTTTTTTAGGCAGCAGAATACAGTAATTTGCTTGTCTTTTATAAAAGGAGGAAAAACATATACAGTATATTGCTTTCTCTGTGTTTTGTAGTGAACCCTCTGTTAGAAGTGTAATAGCCCACTCCAGAGTATGCAGTTATTGAGGATTAATCAACACACTGGGTGTTGTGAGGACACTCAGCAGCCTCGTGCTTCCAATGCACTCAGGGTATTGATTAATCCCTAATAACTGCACGCCCTGGAGTGGGTTGCTTCCTACTAATAGAACTATGCCCTTGAGTGGGTTGCTTCAATCTTAAAATGTGTTTTAAGAAATGAAAATGAAATTAAAAACTGACTTCAGGGGCCAGATCTTCAAAAGCTTGCCCATGTGCAAAGCCTAGTTTTTCTGCAGAAACAGATTTGCGCAGATTTCCATATTCCAAAGCCATGTTATGGGCAAACAAGGTTTGTGTCCTGGAGATTTTCTAAGGTTGGCACAATACAAATGGAAAGTCATGGACCTGAAATCTGGTGAAGTCCTGTAATCACAGAGTGCAAGGTAATTTTGCACGGTCCCCTTGTATGGTGCAGATATACACAATTATCCCTGTTACTAATGATGTCATCCCCAGATCACAGCCACAACTGAAGACACAGCCCCTTCCAGTTGTCAAATGGTCCCCTCCATGATACCATCACTCACTGTGTCCACAGCATGATCCTGCAGGTGCATATGGCAACCTGTGCATTTTGGGAGAGGGTGCACTTTTAGGTTTCTTCAGCTATTGTAGTTAATGTCAGTAATTGTTTGATATGCCATGCTAGGCCCTCAGTCTATCATGCAGCACATGGCACACCAAACAATTACTGTGATTCACTGCAACAGCAAAATAAGCCTAAAGTGCACCTCACTCTGAATGAAAAAATACAGAACAAAGGGTAACACTTTAACAGTCACTACAGCAATCATCCCAGTAAGGAAAAAACAGTATTTTTCTTCACTTGTACTGCCATGGAAGCCATTTAAGGCATACCATGTAGCACATAGCCCAGTTATTGAGATACACTGCAACAGCAGCCAAATGAGCCTAAAACTGCACAAAAACAATGAACAGGGTTCATGTTTTTTGGTGACTGCAACCCGGTTACCATCAATTACAGTCATTTTACATCCATATTTGGTGTTTGTGCCATTTTAGGCTCATTTTACTGTTGCAGTGAATCTCAGTAATTGTTTAATGTGCCATGCTAGACTCTTGGCCTTACATGCAGCACATGGCCCAGCTAATGATCACAAAACATATTGCTGAAATGTAAATGGTTCTGTGCTGGTGTTTGGGTGCTCAGAGTTGAGTCAGTGGGTGCTATATGTTTTTTAAAAAAATTACCATCTTATAGACTCCTGTGGATCTGAGAAACTTGTGGATTACCCAACGCTTCATTTACCACTGCTGTTATTTGCTGTTATTTGCCTTTCTGCTGCTAAATGGCTTTGATGCACTTGCACATAAAATAAATAAGTACTGTGAGTATGTTTGGAGTGCTGACCATTTTTCTGTTCAACAGAAGTGTTTTTACAAAAATAAATATGATATTAACCAGGATTTATTTTTAAGTTTAGCAGATAAGCAGGTAGTTTAAAAGTAGTTCTGGTGTTCTGATGCCTCCCACATAATATAAGCCCCTAAAAAGATCAGTTCTACATAAACTGAGTACCTGCAGAGACCAGGTCCTATTCATTTACTCCCCGATACAGCATGTAATTTATTTCTCAATACAGAACTCTCCAAACTGTAGATATGGTGTTCTGATGCCAAATACAAAATGAGCCCCAGCACTAACCAGGTCCAATTGATATACTCCCCAAAACTGCAGTTTTTTTGCCCAGTACAGAACAAACTGTTTAGCAGCAGTAACATTAAAGGGGCCCCTGATAGAGAATAGGATCACACAAAATGCCCCACCCCCACACACAGGGACCAGGTCACGCAGAATGATCCCCATGTACAGACTTTGTCTATAGAATAGGTAAATATGTATTATCATTTAATCTAAGAAACCTGCAGTTGTTCAACTTTAAAATGCTTTATAATCAACTCTCTGTACCCCACCCCACCCTTCATACCCCAAGCTGAGCATCTTGGGACCATGAGGCAAGGTCCGACTACATGTCTCTGTGTTTCCCAAAAAGCAAATGTGTACCTTTACAATCTGCAGACATCTGACACACTGGGGAACAAAAGAGCAGCTGAGATGCAGAGAGAATAGCCCACTGTAGTGCTCGTAATGTGCATAACTCCAAACTTCAGAAGGACAACATGTCTTGTCCAGAATGTAGGTGGCAGTACAAAGAATGCAGACCCACCAGGTCCACAGCTTTAAAGAGCCATGTGGTGATGACTGAAGGTGTCAGCATGCATTTCTGGTTCTGAACATTCTGGGCCGCTGGAGGAACCAGTAGTAATGTGGGTAACAAAAGGACACAAAAATAACATGCCATGGGAAAAGGGAATTTTCTAAATAAATGAGTTATAACAAACTGTAAGGTTTTGGCAGCATGTCAGTAACAAAAAGAAGGTTACCAGACACAATAATGCTTTTGGACCACAGTTCATGCAAATTAAAGGCACAGTCTGCTTAGGATGAGGTACTAGATGGACACTACATGTAATGAACATTACAGCTGTATAAAATGATTAAATAAAAGGCAAAAAGTTTTATTCTGTACGGGGAGTTCTTGGGGGAGGCTTAAATGAAGCAATTAGATAACACATTAACAACAGTTGGGTTTCTAATGCACAATAAAGGGCTGTATTTAAATACTTATATTGGGAATGGAAGCAATGTCACAAAATGGAACCCTATTTGAAGGGGTAAATTGATGTTTGTGATAAAACTGAAAGAACACAGGTGAACCAAACTGGGTCATGTTATGTTTAATATCTGTCCTAATGTGGGACTACAAATTAGGTGTGTCATGTAAACCTTTTAACAATTCAGCAAAAAGTTACAGGGTGTCAATGTGCAGTAGGTATGAGTCTCTCGAATACTGTATTCATGCCTATATACATTTAGTATACCAATGCAAAGTGAAAGTCATACCTTACTGAATTCTTCAAAGATCAAAAGTATAACTGGAAAAATGCACATACATCAGAAATATGTGATGCATTTAGTCATATTCAAATATAGTCTAGATATTAACAAAATACAATATAGTTCTTTTCCGTATGGGTATTATTTAAAACTATGTTTTATATATATATATATATATATATATATATATATATATATATATATATATATATATATAGTGGTGTCCTGCCACTATAATTAGGGTTCAGTGGTCACTTCTATGTTAAACTCAAAACTGTGCAATTTAATAACTTTGGACCCATTCAATGGATTTGCTTGAAATTTGGTATGTGTGGTGGGGCATGGTAGATCTCTTGATCTGCCAAATTGCATTTCAGTTGGACTTATGGTCCTTGCACCCAAAAACTCTGAAAATGCAAAATCTTCCATTTTGGAGGCAGCTTTTGGGATTTTGGACTTGGCCCTGCATGGCCGTTGTCTGGTGTGCTTCTCAGTTGAAAGAGCTTTGGTGGCCAAACATGCCACTTTTTGTTTGGTGAAAAAATATTAAGACATTCAAAAGTTATGCCACTTTTAAGTTCCCATTATAAGACAAGGGGAAAATTTATATGTATGTTTTGCGAACAAAGAATTGGGTTCTGGCCATCTCGTCCCATTTGGCAATCACAAAATTTGCAGCCTCATAGTTCAAGAATCTTTGTCCCTGAGAATTTTAAAAATTCTTTTACCTTGAGGTCCGCCATCTTGTTTTTGATTTTCCGATCGAAAAACACAAATATCTTGACTCAGGGGTCTCGTCTGAAGTAAAACTTGGATGGGATTTTCTCAGGTGACTTTTATCTATTGAGCCGCCATGCCTTTGGTTTGATCAAAATTGGTCTAAAAATAGAGTTCTTAGCTTTTTAAATCTTAGTTTGTGGCTCGCTGACGATTTTTGATTGCGAGCCTGTAAATTCAATGATCGTGAGATTCCTTGATCGTGATTGTGCATCGCAAGTGAAGGATGAAATGGTCAGATTTAAAAATGCTTTTTCTCAGCCCAGGGGTGCCCTAGAAATTTAAATGAGGGTGGGTTTTGCTCAGGGGCTTCTTTCTGCCCCATCTGAATTAAAAAAAAAATCATGTTTTAAATATCCCTGGTATTCTAGCGGACTCCCCATCATGATAAAATATATAACCGTCTCTAGTGGTCCCCAAATGTTCATAAATGTTGATTTTTATATCCATGGTAGTCTAGTGGCCCCCCTTCTCGATCTGCATAAAATTATTATTCTTGTTCATATCCCTGGTAGTCTAGCACCCCCCCCATCATAATAAAATAACAAAATATATAACGATCTGCAATTTCCTGGTAGTCTAGTGGCCCCCCAATGTGTATTTGATAAATATTTATTTTTTATATCTGTGATAGTCTAGTGGCCCCCCCGATCTGTATTAAATTATAATTATTGTTCATATCCTTGGTAGTCTAGCAACCCCCTCCATCTTAATAAAGTAGATAAGATTCCAATTTCCTGGTAGTCTAGTGGCCCCCCATTCCCCCACCCAGCCATGCCAGCACCCCCAGCACCCCACCCTTTCCCAGCAAGCAACTGGCACAGCCCAACTCTCACTTCCATGGCCAGCCTCCGACTATGTGTATTATGATCGCTCATGCAAAGAGGTGCTCAGAAATCATTTCAGAGTACCTCTTTGTATTAGCTGAGAAAATACATTTTTAAATCTGGCCATCTCGTCCGTCACTCTTTGTTCACAAGTGAGCAATTCCTTTGATCGTGACCCTGCAAATTCATTCATCGTGAGTGAGAGACGAAATGGACAGATTAAAAAATCTATTTTCTCAGCCCTGGGGTGTCCTAGGAAGACAAATGAGGGAGGGATGTATTCAGCGGGCTTCGTTCTGATGAACCATCATGGTGGTTTACTGCAATTCTTTGATTTTTTTTAAATTAGAAAAGTTTTTATTCTTTGGTCACGACCCTGAAAATTCTTGGGCCGCAAGCCTGAAAATTCTTTGATCGTGAGATTCTTTGATCGCCATCTTTGATCGTGAGGGAGGGACAAGATGGCCAGATTTTTTATAATGGAATAGATAGGGAAATTTTTCCAATCTTTAACATTGAATATGTTGGAAACGGTTTGGTATTTTTACTTCAAACTTGGAGTGTGTTTACGGCATGTCCTGTAGATATGAATTGTGGTGTTTACATGTCAGGGAAAAATTTTATTGTGGAGATACTATGTGACACACTTTACATGCTGTGGACAGTGTTTTGGATTGTGCTGGAGGCTTGAAATTGATAGGGTGCCTAGCCTTAGTGTCGCAGATGTAGTTTTCAGTTGTCTTGTGTGTTAAATGTCAACAGGTGCCAATTTGTGCCACTCTGACAAATTAAAATGTCAAATTTTGACATGCTATTTTTTGGACACAGTTTGGTCTTTTTACTTGAAATTTGGAGGGTGATGACGGCATGTCCTGTAGATGTTAATTACGGTGTTTACATGTCAGACAATATTTTTTTGCCGAGATATTGCATGGCGCAGTTTACATGTTGTGGACAGCATTTTCTATTGTTATCCTAGATTAACATGTGTTTGGTGGCTGGCATTGCTGTTGTCAATGTACATTTTGGTCATTGGGTGTGTAATGTGGCCTGGCACCAACTTGCACAACTTTCTACTTTTCCAATCTTTCTTAAAAAGTAAAGAAACTCTATGCAAAAAACTTTGTTAATGCTTCAGTTAGGGTTCTTCTACAGTCAAAAAAGTGAGAAAATTTGATTTTAGGGTTCTCACCCCTTTCACCCCACCCCCAGCCAGCCTCCACCAACAGACATCGGGGTGTGCATTGGGGTTGTTGGCCCTAAATCTCACCCCATTCTCCTACACTACACCACCTCAGCTTGTTTACACATGGGATGGGGTGAGAGTTAGGAGCCGATGACCCCAGCTCACCTCGATGCCTGTTGGGGGCAGGCTTGGGGTGGGGTGCAAAAGGTGGGAACCCTAAAATCAAAGATATATACATATAATGGTAGCACGGTAGTGCTACCATAGTTAGGGTTGAGGAACCATTTATATGTTAAACCTAAAATGTTGCACCTTAATAACTTTGCAACCATTCAACGGATTTGACTGAAAATTGGAATACCCAATCAATAACCATGTGTCTTGGGATCTGCCATCTTTTGTACTGTTCGGACATACAGCTGCGGAGTTATTATGTGTGATCTGCGCACGCATTTTTGCATTTTTGGAATTCTTTGCTAATCCCTACAGGTTGCACAGTTTGTGTGGCCAGTCTGAAAACTACAGGGAACATGCAGCCAGGGTCCCTGATGTGCCTTTTGAAGATTACATAAAAAAATATTAAACGGTTCAAAAGTTATTCAAAAAGCAATTTCCCATTATAAGTCAATGGGAAAAGTTAACAAAAAGTTCTAAAGTGTGGCAAATGCACTTTTTAGTGTTGCAAATGACCTTAGTAGTGTCACAAATCTGCCATTTTGTTTTCAGTCAGTGATCAGAAAAATACTTGGCATTTAAATTTGTGATCCTCTAACAACACAATTATTTTTGTGTTTACCTAGTTGGACCATGAGGATGCTAGGCATGTCTTTATTTTGAGGTTAAACACCCTAGAAATATGTTTTTCCAATTTCTGGAAAAAGTAGTGTCGCACTCACGAAAGTGTCGCAAATGCTTGCAAAAGCTGTCACAAATCATGACACTACTTTGCAACACTATGGCCAAAATAACAGGAATTATTTGCCACCCTGCTACAAAAGAACGGTTTGTTCTTTTGGGCAGAAATTTGGAGGGAAGACAGCCAACATCTCACAGATTGGTGACTAAATATTACATGGATGCAAAGTTACAGTATGCCGAAGTTGACACTTTTCCCATAGACTAACATTGTGGCGTCCACTGCATGACAGGAATTCTTTGCCACCCTGCTGCAAAATGACGGTTTGGTCTTTTACACTGAAATATGGAGGGAAGAAAGCCAACATCCAGATGTGCCTTTTGGTGGTTTGGTGACAAAATATTACAGGGCGGTAAAGTTATGGCACTCCGAACTTCTCTTTTTTTTCCCATAGGATAACATTACAGCGTTCGTCATGCCTTTCAGGGCCTGTATCTCAGAAACAGTGCGAGATATGGACATTTTGTCGGAAAATGCTTAAAAATTAAAAACTAGCCAGGAAAATCATAAATCACATGTCTTTTAAATTGTTTTTCTATGTCGCACGGTTCCTGAGATATAAGCAATTTAGTATTCCAACTCCTCATTTTTTTGCTCTGACACCCATTATTATGCATACATTTTTTGTACTTACTGTCTTTCTCTATGCAGCTTTTGGGGAAAACCAGCCTCTGTGCATACATTACTGTTACCATTACCACTTCCACTTGCAGTTCCGTACCCGTTTCACTTACCGTTCCTGTCTACGCCACCATGTGCGTTACCCTTTGCGTTTTCATTTGCACTTGCGTTTCCGTTATTTTTACCATTTGTGTCTACAGTACTGTTTCTCTTTCTGTTTCGCTTTGCATCACCATGTGCATTACCATTTGTGTTTGTGGGCACCCCTTTACTTTTGCAAATCGGACATTTTTTTCCTTTGGTGATCAGAGAAATGCTTGGTATTTAAATTTGAAACCTTCTAGGGACACAATTTTTGTTGTGTTTACCTAGTCGAGCATAGAGGATGCTAGCCATGTCTTTTTTGGGGGGTAAAACACCCCAGAAATATGTTGCAAAGTACTTTCGCATATGCAACACTTTCGTGATTTTAGTACTTTGCGACACTATGCAAAAAACAATAGGAAATTTTTGCCACCCTGCTGCAAGACAGCAGTTTGGTCTTTTGGGCTGAAATTTTCAGGGTCGAAAGCCAATACCATACAGACATGCCTTTCAGTGGTTTAGTGCCAAAATATAATAGGGCTGCAAAGTTATGGTACTCTGAAGTTGATAATTTTTTCCCATAGAATAACATTACGGTGTCCGCCACACCTTTCGGGTCCTGTATCTTGAACACAATTAGAGATATGAACTTTTCATCACAAACACTAGCCTAGGAAGTCATAAATAGTATGAGATTTTATTTTTTTTCTACATTATACAGTTCCTGAGATATAAGCAATTTAGTATCCCAAGTACTCTTTTTTCTGGTCTGAGAACCATTATTGTGCCACATTCTTTGTATTCACTGTGCTTCTCAATGCACCTTTTTGGGACACTTACCATAAGCATTTGCATTCATGTTTCCGGTTGCATTTTCATTATAATTTGAATTAGCGCTTCCTTTTGTGTCATCATCTGCATTACCATTTGTGGTTGCATTCTCATTTGCATTTCTATTTGCATTGCTGTTTCTTTTGGCATCACCATTGCTGTTACCGTTAGCGTTTGCATTTCCATTTTCATTACCTTTAGCATTGGCGTTTTCATTACTGTTTGCCTTACCATTTACATTTGTGTTTTCCTTACCATTAGGGTTTGTGTTTGCACTTGTTTACATTACTGTTGCTGTTTTCATTACCACTTGCGTTACCATTCATGTTTGCGTTTTCCTTACTGTTAGCATTTGTGTTTGCGCTTGCATTCACATTGTTGCTTGCATTACTGTTTCCTTCTGCCTCACCGTTGCCGTTACTGTTACCGTTTGCATTTGCATTTGTGTTTCCATTTCTGTTTGTATTACCATTAACGTTTGCATTCCCGTTTAGTTTGTGTTATCATTACTATTTGCATTTACATTTGCACTTGCATTTACTTTACCATTTGCGTGATCGTTTCCATTCATGTGTGCATTTGCGTTACTTTTACCATTAGTATTTCTGTTCATGTTTCTGCTTTCATTCTCATTACAGTTTGTGCTACCATTTTGTTTTGCATCACTGTGCGTGTTACCATTTGCGGTTGCGTTTTCATTTGCATTTGCATTTCCATTTGCGTTTGCATTTTCATTACCATTACCATTTGTGTTTGTGCTTGCGTTTACATTGTTGCTTGCTTTACTGTTTCCTTGTGTCTTGCCATTGTCGTTACCATTTGCATTTGCATTTCTATTTCTATTACAGTTACCGTTTACGTTTCTGTTACCATTTGCATTAATTTTATTGTTTGCATTTGTGTTTGCACTTGCGTTTCTGTTACCATTTGTGTAATCATTTCAATTCACATGTGCCTTACTGTTACTTTTACCATGCATGCATTACAATTTGCTGTTGTGTTTTCATTTGCATTTCTATTTGCGTTACCATTAGCGTTGGTGTTTTTGTTACCATTTTCGTTACCATTTAAGTCTGCATTTTCCTTACCATTGGCATTTATGTTTGTGCTTGCGTTTATGTTGTTGCTAGAATTGCTTTTGCATTTGCATTTCTGTTTGAATTACCATCACCGTTTGTGTTCCCATTACCATTTGCATTACCATTACTGTTTGCATTTACTTTTGCATTTGCATTTCCATTACCATTTGTGTAATCATTTCCGTTCATGTGTGAATATGTTACTTTTACCGTTAGCATTTTTGTTCACATTTCTGCTTCTGTTCTCATTACAGTTTGTGTTTCTGTTTGGTTTTGCGTCACTGTGTGTGTTACCATTTGTGTTTGCATTTGCATTTGTGTTCGCTTTTTCATTACTGTTACCATTTGTGTTTGTACTGCATTTATGTTGTTGCTTGCATTACTGTTTCCTTGTGCCTTGTTGTTGCTGTTATCATTTGCATTTGCATTTCCATTTCTTTTACCTTCACCATTTGTATTTCTGTTACCATTTGTGTTAACATTATCATTTGCATTTATGTTTGCACTTGCGGTTCCGTTACCATTTGTGTAATCATTTCAATTCATGTGTGCATTACTGTTACTTTTATCATTAGTGTTTGCATTCATGTTTCTGCTTCCTTTCTCATTACAATTTGCATTAGCATTTCGTTTTGTGTCACCGTGTGAATTACCATTTGCAGTTGCATTTTCCTTTGCGTTTGCATTTCCATTTGTATTACTGTTTCCTTTGGCATCACCATTGTCGTTAACCTTTGCATTTCCATTTGTGTTACCATTACCGTTGCTATTTTCATTACCGTTTGTGTTACCATTTGCGTTTGCATTTTCATTACTGTTACCATTTCTGTCTGCATTTGCATTTACAATGTCACTTGCATTACTGTATCCTTGTGCCACACCATTGCTGTTACCATTTGCGTTTTCATTTCTGTTTATGTTTGTATTACTGTTTGCATTTCCATTACCATTTACATTACCTTTACTGTTCTTGTTACTGTTACTGTTAGCGTTGGCGTTACTGTTAGTGTTTACATTCCCACTAGGATTACCATTACCATTACCGTTACTGCTAGCATTACTATTACTCTAAGGTTTATTATACAAAATAGCAAGCATGGTGGCAGCGCGGGGCCCTTTCCCATACCATTCACTATTTATAGTGCACATTCTGAAAAAGAAGGGAAATTCATGGCAAAAAAATAAATTTAATGCATCAGTTACGGTTGTTCCACAGTGACAAAAGTGAGGAAATTTGGTGTTAGGGTTGAAAACCCTAACTGCATATTACCTCCCACCCCTACCCCCACCACACACACACATACATGCAAGTAGAGGTAGGACCAAGGCAACACAACCAATCACACACAGCCAGCAAGAGGTGTATATCTGTGTTACCATAGCAAGTAGGTGAGGAATCCATCTGCAGGTATCATAAGTATTTCCAAACTTGTTCCATGAGGTTAGTTCTCCTAAAGGTGAAAGCACATTGCAGTAATGAAAATGGTGTACCTCGCTACATTTTCAACACATGGGTGGCAAAGGGTGTCATGGATACCACAATAGAAACATAAACTTTGATGGCAGATAAGGACCACTTGGCCCACCTAGTCTGCCCATGTCCCTAACTAGAGGATAAGCTGCAGATCCTATTTAACTAACAGCCTATTTCTTCCTACCCCGCACAAAAATTGCCTCATGTCTGCCCCATACATTCTTGAATTCTCCCACAGTTTTAGACCCCACAGCCTCCTCAGGAAGGCTGTTCAATGCATCCACTACCCTCTCTGTGAAAAAATACTTCCTCACATTGCCCCTGAGCTGTCTCTCCTCTATCTTCAAATTATGTCACCTTGTACTTGCACATCTGTTTTTCTGAAAGGTGCTACTCTCTTGGACTTTGCTGATTCCACTAAGGTACTTAAACATTTCTATCATGTCCCCCTTCTCCCTCCTTTCCTCAAGGGTATACATATTAAGTTCCTTTAGTCTCTTCTCATATGGCTTCTCTTGCAGACCCTGCACTATTTTAGTTGCCCTCCTCTGAATGTTATTCTATGGGAAATTGCACAATTTTGGAACAGTTTAACTTTGTCATCCTTAAGTATTGTAGCACAAAAGCTGAGAAATGCCCATCTGTAGGACCAGGGTTTGCCACCCTTAAAATTGCAGCCCAAAGCACCCAACCATTTGCTTGCAGGATGATGGCAAAGATGTGCAGTGTTCAGGACCATACATTGGTAAAACAGTGTCAGAAACATGAGACTGTCACAAACGGCACATATGACAGTGTCATGGTTTTGAAAGCATGCAAAATAGTGTTGCAAAATACTGTTACAAGCATTAAAGAGTCGCAAATGCATACCACGACACTGTAGCATTTGCGACAGTGTGTTTTGAAAGTATTTCAATGAATGTGAAAAATGCTATTTTCACTCTTGTACACCCCAAAATAGCATATGTATAGTCTGTGTTATGTGTTGGTGGCAACGTGTAGCCCAAGATGCCCAGTTGTCCATAGTAATAAGTGTTTTGCAGTGCATGGAAAGTCTGGATTCAGAGTTAGCAGTGATGACCCCATACCACAGCCTGATGGCAACATGGATGTGTGGTTTCATGGTTTAGATAGTTGTATATTATTTCTGTTACCTGCCACTCATTGTGTGTGATTGGTTGTGTTGCCTTGGTCCTTCCCTTACTTGCATGTATCTGTGAGTGCGGTGGTGGTGGGGGTGGGGAATGTGCATTTAGGGTTTTCAACCCTAACACTGAATTTCCTTGCTTTTGTCACTGAGGAACAACCCTAACTGATGCATTAAACAGAGTTTTTTGCCATGAAGATATATATATATATTTATATATACATATATAATTGTATATATATATGTATATTATAGTGGCACGATAATGCCACTATAGTTAGGGATGAGTACCCCATTTAAGGTTAAAGTGTGAAAGTTTGCATATTAATAACTTTGTACCATATGATAGATTTGCCTTAAATTTGATCAGTACCATAGATCTCTGGATCTGCCAAGTTTCATAATGGTAGGATATATGGTTGCAGAGTTATAAAGCGACATTCCATAGCACATTTACACTTTTTTGCGCATTCTTTGCTGGCACCTACAGGTTGCATGGTTTGTGCAATCAGTCTGAAAACTTCACAAAACATGCAGCGGGGGTCCCTGATGTGCCTTTTGAAGATTTTGTGCAAAAATATTAAATGGTCCAAAAGTTATTTAAAAAATAAGTTTCCCATTATAGTCAATGGGAAATGTTAACAAAAAGTTCGACAGTGTCGCAAATGCAGTTTTTAGTGTCTCAAATGACCCCTATAGTGTCGTGAGTCAGTCATTTTTTTTCCGTCAGTGATTACAGAAATGTTTGCCATTTAAATGTGGGACCCTCTAGGGACATAATTCTTTTTGTGTTCACCTAGTCGGACCCTGAGGATGCTAACCAATTTTTTTGGGGGGGGGGTTAAACACCCCAGAAATATGTTTTTGAAATTTTTGTAAACTGTAGTGTTGCAAAGTAGTGTTGCACTCGGAACACTTTCGTGATTTTTTTTGTGAAAGTGTCGTGATTTGCGACTCTACTTTGTGACACTATGGCCAAAATAATAGGAATTTTTTTCCACCCTGCTGCAAAAGAATGGTTTGGTCTTTTGGGCTGAAATGTGGAGGGAAGATAGCCAACATCCCACAGATATGCCTTTTGGTGGTTTGGTGACAACATATTACAGGGATGCAAAGCTACGGTACTCCAAAGTAGATGCTTTTTTCCTATTGACTAACATTACGGCATCCGCCACGCCTTTCGGGGCCTGTATCTTAGAAAAGCTTCAAGATATGGACTTTTCGTTCGAAAAATTCTTAGCCTCCCACTAGGGGGATAAGTGCAGAGCTAGCCAGGAAAGTCATAATTTATATGAAATTTTATTTTTTTTTCTACATCGTACGGTTCGTGAGGTATAAGCAGTTTAGTATTCCGAGTGCTCATTTTCTGCTCCGAAGCCCATTATTTTACATACATTCTTTTTATTCACTGTGTTTCTCCATGCAGCTGTTGGTGAAAAAGGGGGTGTGTGCTTTCGTTACTGTCACAGTTAGTGGTTTCACTTTCCGTAACCATTTGCATTAGCGTTCCCATCTATGCCACCGTGTGCATTACACTTTGCGTTTTCATTTGCGCTTGCATTTGTGTTACTGTTACCATTTGCATTTCCATTACTGTTTCTGTTTGCATTTCATTTTGCATCACCGTGTGCATTACCATTTGCGTTTGCATACGAGCTGCCATTTGCATTTGCATTTCCTTTGGCGTCATCATTGCTGTTACCATTAGCATTTGCATTTCCTATTGTGGTACCATGACTGTTACCATTTGCATTTCCGTACCCGCTTGCATTTGCTTTTCCGTTTGTATTACCGTTCCTGTCTACGGCACCTTGTGCATTACCCTTTGCATTTTCATTTGCGCTCACTTTTGCGTAACTATTAACATTTGCATTTCCATTACTGGATTTGTTTGTATTTCATTTTGTGTCACTGTGTACATTTCTATTTGCACTTGCGTACGCGATTCCATTTGCATTTGTGCTTCCTTTGGCATCATCATTGCTGTTACCATTAGCATTTGCATTTCCTATTGCGGTACTGTGATCGTGAGCATTACCATTTGTTTTTCCATACACGCTTGCATTTCTGTTTGCGTTTGCATTACCGTTCCTGTCTATATCACTGTGTGCATTACCCTTTACATTTTCATTTGTGCTTGCATTTGTGTAACTGTTAACATTTGCATTTCCATTGCTGTTTTTGTTTGCGTTTCCTTTTGCGTCACCATGTGCATTTCCATTTGTATTTGCATAAGCAGTTCTATTTGCATTTGCATTTCTGTTTGTACTTCCTTTGGTGTCATTGATGCTGTTACTGTAAGTTTCTGCATTTCCAATTACTTTGCTGTGCCCATGTGCGTTACGATTTGTGTTTCCATATGAGCTTGTGTTTGCATTTCTGTTTTTATTAACATTTACGCTTGTGTTCATATTACCATTTGCATTATCATTTATGTTTGTGTCACCATGTGCATTAGCATTTGCGCTTGGGTTTGCGTTGCCATTACTTCACTCTTTATAGTGCACATTCTCAAAAAGAAGGAAAATTCATGGCAAAAAACTCTGTTTAATGCATCAGATAGGGTTGTTCCACAGCAACAAAAGTGAGGAAATTTGATGTTAGGGTTCCCACCATCTTGCACCTCACCCCCACCAACAGGCATCAGGGTGTGCATTGGGGTTGTTGGTCCTAACTCTCAACTAATTCTCCTATACTGCACCACCTCAGCTTGTTTGCACATGGGATGGGGTGAGAGTTAGGACCAACAACTCCAATGCCTGTTGGTGGGGGTGGGGTGGGGTGCAAGGGGGTGGGAAGCCTAACATTGAATTTCCTCACTTTTGTTGCTGTGGAACAACCTAACTGCTGCATTAAATGGAGTTTTTTGGCATGAATATATATATATATATATATATATATATATATATATATATGTATGTATTTATAATACTGGCACAGTAGTGCCACTATAGTTAGGTTTGAGTACCCCATTTAAGGTTAAAGTGTGAAATTTTGCAGCTTAATAACTTTGCCACCATATCACAGATTTGCCAGAAATCTGGCAAGCATGGAGCAGTATCAGAGGTCTCTGGATCTGCCAAGTTTCGTAACAGTTAGATATACAGTTGCAGAGCTGTAAAGTGCAATAATAAGTCTAATTTATGCTTTTTTGCGCATTCTTTGCTCATGTCTACAGGGTACATGGTTTATGCAACTGGTCCAAAACCTTCAGGGAACATGCAGCCAGGGTTCCCAATGTGCATTTCGAAAATGTCATGAAAAAATATAAAACGGTTCAAATGTTATTCAAAAAAACAAGTTTCCCATTATAGTCAAGAGAAAAAGTTAACAAAACATTCAACAATGTCTTAAAAGCAGTTTTTAGTGTCACAAATGACCCCTGAAATGTCATGAGTCAGCCATTTTTTTTTCAATTAGTGGTCACAGAAATGCTTGGCATTTAAATTTGGGACCCTTTAGGGACACAATTATTTTTGTGTTCACCTAGTCGAGCTCTGAGGATGCTAGCCATGTCTTTTTTGGGGGGTTAAACACCCCAGAAATATGTTTTTCTAATTTTTGTAAACTGTAGTTTTGCACTTGTGACACTTTTGTGATTTTTTTTGGCAAAAGTGCCGTGTTTTGTGACACTACTTTGTGACACTATGCCGAAAAGAATAAGAAATCTTTGCCACCGTGCTGCAAAAGAACAGGTTGGTCTTTTGGGCTGAAATTTGGAGGAAAAAAAGCCACAATTCCACAGATGTGCTTTGTGGCAGTTTGGTGACAAAATACTACAGGGATGCAAAGTTACGGTACTCTGAAGTTGACTATTTTTCCTGCAGACTAACATTACGGCATCTGCCGCACCTTTCAGGGTCCGTATCTTGGAAATGCTTTGTCAGAAAAATGCTTAATCCCCCACTAGGGAGCTAAGTACAGAACTAGGCAGGAAAGTCATAAATTATGTAACATTTTAAACTTTTTCTACGTTGTACAGGTCTTGAGATATAAGCAATTTAGTATTTCAATTGCTCATTCTCTGCTCCGAGGCCCATTATTATGCATACATTCTTTGTATTCACTGTGTTTCTCAATGCAGCTTTTGGGGAAAAAAAGGTGCGCGCTTTCATTACTGTTACAGTTAGCATTTCCACTTGTGGTTCTGTAACCATTTGTGTCAACATTCCTGTCTACGCCACTATGTGCTTTACCCTTTGCATTATCATTTGCACTTGTGTGCACGTTTCCGTTACCATTTGCGTTTCCAGTACTGTTTCTGTTTGCGTTTCATTTTGCATCACCATGTGCACAGTGTTGGGTAAGTTAATTTTTCTATTACTTTTCTATTACATTTGGAAACTTGTCCCAAGAAGCTCTGTGCAGTCACTAGCAAGGATGGAGACGTCCTAGAAAAAGTAATACACTTTACAATTATAGTTACTTATTTCTTTTTATACAAAAACAATATAAAAATAACAAATAACTCTAACAGATTACATTTTTTGAAAGTGATATGTTAGTTACTTTCAAATAAATGTAATCAGTTACAGTTATGTATTCTTTTGTATAAAAAGACATAAGTAATTGTAACTGTATTGTGTATTATTTTATCTAGAACTTCTTCATCCTTGCTAGTGACTGCACAGAGCTTTCAGGAACAATTTTCCAAAAGAAATAGAAAGTAATAGAAAAAGTAACTTACCCAACACTGCGTGTGCATTGCCATTTGCATTTGAATACACTCTTCTATTTGTGTTTGCATTTGTGTTTCCTTTGGCATCATCGTTGCTGTTACCGTTAGCATTTGCATTTCCAATTGGGGTACCATGACTGTGTGTGTTACCATTTGTGTTCCTGTACGCGCTTGCATTTGCATTTCAGTTTGCGTTACTGTTTGCTTTGATGTCATTGTTACTGTTACTGTAACTGTTTGCATTTCCAATTGTGTTACCGTTACTGTTGCGTCTTCATCACTGTTTGCATTTCTGTTGCCCTCAGCATTTGTGTTTTTGGTTGTGTTTCCGTTGTCAATTGCATTACTGTTTCTTTCTGTGGTAATGTTGCCTTAACCGCTTGCATTTCTGTTTGCGTTTGTGTTACCATTTACACTTTTCTTACCATTTGCTTTTCCTCTGGTGTTACTATTTATGTTACTGTTTTCATTAACGTTTACATTTCTGTTGCCATTAGCATTTCTGTTACCGTTTGCATTACCATTTCTGTTTTCATTAACATTTGTACTTGTGTTTCTCTTACCGTTTGCATTACTATTTACATTTGTGTCACCATATGCGTTACCATTTGTGCTTGCGTTTGTGTAACTGTTAGTATTACTGTGTGACAAAAATCACATGGTGGAAGCATGGGGCCCAATTTATAGTGCACATTCTCAAAAAGAAGGGAAATTCATGGCAAAAAGCTCTGTTTAATACATCAGTTAGGGTTGTTCCACAGTGACAAACGTGAGGAAATTCTGTGTTAGGGTTGCCACCCCTTGCACCCCAAGCCCACCCCATCCCCAGCAACAGGCACTGGGGTATGTATTGGGGTTGTCGAACCTAACTCTCACCTCATTCTCCTATACTGCACCACCTCAGCTTGTTTACACATGGGATGGGGTGAGATTTAGGACCAATGACCCCAACACACACCCCCGATGAATGTTGGTGGGGACAGGGT
Organism: Neoceratodus forsteri; assembly: GCA_016271365.2. Classification (NCBI taxonomy): domain Eukaryota; kingdom Metazoa; phylum Chordata; order Ceratodontiformes; family Ceratodontidae; genus Neoceratodus; species Neoceratodus forsteri. Next base: position 95,887,261 of record CM057449.1, on the reverse strand, counting down.
GTGCTTGGGGTGCAAGGGGTGGCAACCCTAACAACAAATTTCCTCACTTTTGTCACTGTGGAACAACTGTAACTGATGCATTAAATGGAGTTTTTTAACCATATATATATAAATATATCTATCTATATACAGTATATATATATATATATATATATATATATATATATATAATAAAAAAAAAAACAAGATGCTGCGTCAGCATATGGTCTAAAGGCAAAACAAAATGCATGCTGAAAATAGAAAATAGAGTTAAAAATCTACGTTTCGACCTTAGGTCTTCTTCAGGAAATATCTAAAAGAGAAAAAAAACAAGTTAGTGTAGAGGAGAGGTAAAATGAGAGAGATATATATGTGGAGAAAGAAGAAGGGGAGACTAAGGGAGAAGAAGTGATAAATGATAAGATTAAGAGAGAATCTGTGAAACAAAAAGGTGATGATGGGAAAGATAAAGCATAATGGGAGAGAAAGAGCTGGGGAAGTTCCCAGGTGGAGACTAATTAACAGGGCCTTGTAAGAAGGCTGAAAGGTGACAAATGTGTGAGAAGGAGACAGAAATGGAGACATATGGTGAAAATGAAAAAATAAATGAGTACAAAAACAAATTGACTTTAGGGAAAAAAAGGGATGGCTGAAAGATGTTAGTGGAAAATAAGTCTATCATTTAAACCAGAGGGCTGCTGGGAGTCAAGGCGGATGATCAGCTTGGCTTCCATGTTTTTTCTATGGTCAGGATCCCGGAAGCCCTTCTGAAGAACACAAACAGAAAGGTCATTGACACTGTGGTCCCTGGAGATAAAGTGGGATACAATGGGTTTAGCAGTTTCACCATTCCTGACTGCTCTGTAATGTTCCCTGAAACAGTCAGCAAGATGCCTACCAGTTTCTCCGATGTAAATAGCTGAACATCTCCTGCAAAGAATGCAGTACACCACATTAGTGGAGGTGCATGAGAACTCCTTGGTGATGTGAAAAACACCTGTTGGCCCCCGAATCTCAGTTACACTGGAAATAAATTTGAGGGTGTAGCAGCGAGCCCTGTTGCAAGGTTTGGTACCTGGGGGGGAGGAACTGTTAGGAGTGGGTAGGCTGCTTTTTACCAGGAGATTGCAGGAGGTTAGGTGGCGGCGGTAGGAGGCAATAGGTGGTTCTATAAAGGAAGCACCAATGTTAGGGTCAGTTTGCAAAATGGGAAAGTTACTAGTGATGATCCTGTGAAGAGAAGGTGTGCTCTGATGGAAAGGAAGAACTAGTAGAATTCACCGTTGTTCTTGTGTGACAGTATCCCTCCTGCGGGGGTCAAGGTTACGGGGCATGTTACTGATCTGGGAGAGTGCTCTATCCACTGTGCTTTTAGGATATCCCCTGTTGATAAAAAAAACTATGCATTATTTGGGTCTGATCAGCAAAATCATCCTCTTCACTGCATAACCTGTGAAGTCTAAGAAACTGTGAATAAGGCAGGCCATTCTTGACATGTTTAGGATGGAAGGAGCTATGGAGGAGGAAACTGTGAGAGTCAGTGGGTTTGTAATAGACTGATGTCTTCAGACCAGTGTTCTGGACTGAGAGCTGGATATCCAGGAAAGGCAATGTAGAGGAGGATGCTTCAACATCACACACACACATATATATATATCTTAGGGGCTACATGATAGGCAGGAGTGGAATATGAAAAATATTCTCACTCCTGCAGAGTGAACTCTGGATATTTTATGAGTGCCAAAGGCATGAGTGAAATATCCAGAGCTCATGCTGCAAGAATGAGAAGATTTTCCATATTCCACAATCTGGGGCCAGATATTCAAAACTTTGCCCAGGGGCTAAATTAGCACTGCCCGGCAGGCCAACTTAGCCTGGAGCACAGAGCTAGCTATATTGAAATGGAAATATCTCGGTGCTAATCCTGCTGTCTAAGGAAGCTGGGGAAACTGGTCTGGGAGTGCAGGGCAAAAATAGCCCGGGAATAAGACTGCACTGAATAAAGCAACCAGGAAATGCAACCAACAACAACAACACAGTGCACAACAATGTGAGGGCAGGTACAGATAAACTACATGGCCAATGTGTGTGCCAGCAGATGCATGGACTCAGTACAGCTGCAGGAAGCAGTAGATGTGAAAGAAAAGTGATCGAAACTGTATATTATTCCCAGTACTGTTAGCACCGTGCTAACACTTTAGCGTGTCATTAGCATGGAGCTAAGCAGTTAGCCCTGTGCAAACACGTTTGCCCGGAGCTAAAATGTGCCTTATTCAAAAGTGCCATGCAAACAAGCCTACTTAGGTAGTCTCTGGGCAAACAACTGGATTAGTATCTCATTATACCCTGATTTGCATGCAGTTTGCTCAGCATTACTGCAGGGTCTCACAGAGCCACCTGTAGGTCAGTCTAGAAGTACAGGGGCTGACCAGATCCAACTGCAGCTCCACCTGTAGGTCAGTCTGGCAGTGCACAATGATAGCTGCAGGCTACATGTATACAGTACAGCACAGAATAGCATATTGTACCTCAGGGAACATGACAGCATAGATGGTGGTGGTGCTGTAAGCAACAGTCACACTGTAGGGCATGCTATAGTGCACATCAGACACTACAGTAGCAAGGGGGCCAGTAGTGTGAGGGACACAGCACTGCCTATGGTGTGTAGGGCAGTGATGATGACTGCACTGTACACAGTGACAGGCCCAACCTGCAGGTGTTTACTGACAGTGGACATTACTGTTACACCGTTGTGTGACCCACAGATGCTGTACCTGTGACATGGGATGCTCACAGTGACATGTACATTTCTGGCTTTGTGTACTGTGGCAGTTGTACAGCTGTGCAGTATGTGGCCAGGGGGGAATATATTATCCAAAAGGCACACTAGTGTTGGGGTGTTCCCAATACTGGCCAATGTGCACTGCATGATGTGTACCAGCCTTGTGGGCACACCTGGTCTGTGGCACAGCCTCGCCACCCATACACGCTCCCCTCAACATCCTCCATGCCCACAGTGCTGCATGTGTGTGCTGGCATCTGTTCATGTCCACAGATGTGTGGTCCACAGGTGTGTGCTGTATGGCCACACTGCCATGCTGTCCACTGGCGCCAGGGTCACCACTTACTGCCTGACATGGTTGGGACTGGTGGCAGATGATGGCATCAGTGTGATGCCATCGGTTAGCAGCATGCTTCCTCTATGTTTGGCTTTATCTATGTATCATATTTATTTGTTATGGTCACGCAAAACCCATGCTAAACCTATGCAAACACCGCACAAAGCCAAAGTATCGCACAAAGCTGATTGCCCAGGGTTAAGACAAGCTTTTCCTGGGTGGTAATTTGCACCGTGCTAAGTGTCACACTAAGTCACGCAATACCACTTAGTGAGGTGCTAGTCACTGAATATTGCATTGCACCTGTATTCATGTCAGTTTGCCCCTTGCATACATTATAGTTTTGGCTGGCGCTAATGCAGTTTGCCTGTGCTATGCGACCTTTTGAATATAGCAGACCAGCGCTAATCCCGCGCTAAACCTGCGCAAACGTTTTTTGCCCGGTACAAAGTTTTGAATATCTGGCCCCATGTGTGCTATTTATACAATGGGGTGGGAGTTCTTCTATTACATTTTGTTTAATCTTTGTCTGATGTCTTCATTTCTGTTGTTTGTATGACTGAACGGGTTTGAATGGTGTGTCTGTTAAATCTATTATTGGTCTTTTGCTGTTTGATTGCTGATTGGATGGTGTTCTCTGTAGTGTGCTGTATGATTGGGTCACTTGTTTGTGAGGGTAGGAATTCCTTTTAGGCTCGTGAACAGCACAACTGTGATCTTCGTTGCTCAGGTATAGTTCTTCTGTGTAATGACACCTTTTGGTGTTTTCTGGTCATTTCTAATTGTGTGCACTTTTTATGCTGTCTGCTTCAGCTTCAGTGTGTCTTTTTAACTGTTTTTATATTTATATTTATTGTGATGACTGTTAGTTATGTATTTGCACTTTGATACTTGAAAAACACATTGTAAATAAATGTGATTTGATTTGATGTGAGAGTCTGCTTCAGTTTGTTTATGGCTGTGGGTATACTCACTGACTTACGTTTCCTTTAAAAGGTTTCACTTTCTTGTCTGTGATGTGGAATGGTGACTGATAAAAAAGGGAAAAGTTAGGTAAAGAAAATTGTTTACAGTGCTAACATGGTAGAGGAGAGCATTTGTGGTCTTGTATTTTGTGGCAGTTGTTCTGAAGGCTTACTCTTCAATTCTAATTCAGAGGAGAGTTGTTGTGCACACTTTCAGGACCACTTGTGCAAGTGCTGCTGAAATGCCTGTTAAACGTACTTGGATAAAGATGTTGGGTTTTACATTTGGGATAGGTTGTTTTAACTGATATTTGTTATCTGTAGTATGGAACTTGTGCAGTTTTTTTGTATTTCAGGCACTGAGAAGACAAGGATATGCAGTGGCAGGAATGGATATAAAAAGAGGGAGGAAGCTGACGTCAGCATAGAAACATAGAAACATAGAATTTGATGGCAGATAAGGACCGCTGGACCCACCTTGTCTGCCCATTTTCCTACCTGATGGATAAGCTGCAGATTCTAGTTAATTAGCAGCTTACTTCCTCCTATTCCCCACTAGAACTGCTTTATGTCTGTCCCATGCATTCTTGAATTCTCCCACTGTTCCTGACTCATCAACCTGCTCAGAAAAGCTGGTCCATGCATCCACAACCCTCTCTGTGAAAAAATACTTTCTAAAATTACCTCAAGACGTCCCCCTTTATCTCCAAATTGTGCCCCCTTGTTCTTGCACATCTCTTTTTCTGAAAGATGTTACCCTGTTGTACATTGTTAATTCCCTTGAGATACCTGAAAGTTTCTATCATGTCCTTCCCTTCCTCCTTTCTTAAGGGTATACATATTAAGCTGCTTTAGTCTCTTCTCGTACATCTTCTGGTGCAGATCCTGCACCATTTTGGGTGCCCTCCTCTGAAAAGCCTCCATTCTGCCTATGTCTTTGCAGAGATGGGGTCTCCAGAAATGCACACAGTACTCCAGATGGGGTCTCACCAACTGTCTGTACAGAGACATAACAACTTCCTGTTTTCTACTAATGATGCCTCTCCCTATGCTTCCCAGTATCCCCCAATCATCCTTACTGGCTTCTCACATTGCTTACCCATTCTTAGGTCATCTGATATAATTATTCCTAAGTGTCTTTTGATTTGTGTTGTTGTTATTAACTCACCCCCCCCCATTGTGTACTCTTCCCCTGGGTTTTTATTTCCCAGATGCATTACCTTGCACTTCTTTGCACTGAATCTGAGCTGCCATATATTTGACCATTCCTTCAACCTTGCCAAGACCATTTTCATCATTTCCACCCCCACCTGAGTATCAACCCTGTTGCAGATCTTTGTGTCATCTGCAAAGAGACATACTTTTCCTTCCAGGTGCTCTCCAATGTCACTTATAAAGACATTAAAGAGGACCAGTCCCAGTACTGAACCCCGCAATACCCTGCTAGTTACCCTCCTTTCTTCACTGTGGACTCCATTTACTATTGCCCTTTGTGTCCTGTTATCCAGCCAGTTTTTTATCCAGGCTACCACCTTGGGGCCCACTCCAAAGCTGGCTAACTTGTATATTAATCTTTTGTGTGAGACTGTGTCAAATGCCTTGCTAAAATCTAAGTAGGCCATATCCACAGCCCCTCCCTGGTCTACTACTTTGGTCACCCAGTCAAAGAAATCTATTAGGTTCATCTGACATGACCGTCCTGTTGTGAAACCATGCTGCCTTGGGTCCTGTGCCCCACTGGCCTCTAGGCACTCAACAATTCTTTCTTTCAGAAGTGATTCCATCATTTTCCCTACCACTGAGTTCAAACTAACTGGTCTGTAGTTTCCTGCCTCTACCCTGCTCCCACTTTTGCGAAGTGGAATCACATTTGCCCTCCTCCAGTCCTTAGATACCACCCCATCCACCCATGATTTGTTAAAGAGAGTAGTTGGTGGCATTATGAGTTCTACCCTTAGTTTCTTTTAGAATTCTTAGGTGAATCCCATCAGGCCCCATTGCTTTGTCCACCCTCAGTTTCAAGAGTTCTTTCAAAACCCTTTCTTTTGTGAGCGGACTGGTATCGACCCCCCTTTTCAAAGTGTTTCTCTTGTTTGGTTTAGACACCTCCCCATCCTCTTCCATTGTGAATACTGAGCAGAAATATTCATTCAGTATCCCTGTTTTTTCACTGTCACCCTCTGCCCATATTCCCTCCCCTTTATTATGTCTCTGTATCCCTCCCTTTGTCTTTCTTCACTCCCTAATGTACCTATAAAAGGTTTTATCCTCCTTCTTAACAGAGTTGGCAATCTTTTCCTTAGTGTATGCCTTTGCTATTCTGACTGCCTTCCCCTGCTTCCTTCTGCTTTAACTGATAAAGTTCTCTCTCCTGCTCTTTCTGTGTTTCCTTATATTTCCTGAATGCTATTATTTTCTCCTTAATATTCCCTTCCACCTATTTTAAGAACCATAGTGTTTTTTCCTTCATTTTGTTTTGTTGATTTGCATCACACAAAGGCTTGTTGCCTCGGCAATGGCTGTTTTGATTATTCCCCATTGTTTCTCCACCTCTCCTTCTTGCCCATTTGCTAGTGCTGTTTTGAGGCACTCTCTCATTTTCCCAAAGTCAGCCTTCCTAAAGTCCAATACTCTTGTTTTTGTATGGATTGACTCTATGGTTGTGTTTATTGTGAACCACACTGTTTGGTGGTCACTTGTTCCTAGATGGCTACCCACTTCTAAATCTGAGATCCTTTCTCCTTCCCCATTTGAGAATAACAGGTCTAAGATTGCTCCCTCCCAAATGGGTTCCAACGCTAACTGTCTGAGGCATGCCCCCTGTAGGGTATCAAGAATCACCCTGCTCTTGGAAGTGCCTACAGCAAAGGTACTCCAGTTAACATTTGGCATATTAAGGTCCCCCATCAACAATATCTCCCCTTTCTCCACCATTTTAAGGATGTCTTCTATCATTTCCTTGTTCATTTCCTCTCCTGAGATGGGGATCTGTACACAACCCCCATGCGGATTGTGGTGCAATTTCCTGTCTCCAGGGTGACCCATAGTGACTCATGAACTTCCAGTTTACTCTTTAGTTCTGTTGCTTTAATCCCTTTCTTTATATAGAGAGTTACTACTCCTCCTCCTCTTTTACCCACCCTGTCCCACCTGTAGATTGTGTGTCCTGGTATGTTGACATCCCAGTCATGGTTCTCTGTTTACCATGTTTTAGTGACTGCCACAATATCCAGGCATCCCTCTTCCATCAAGGCTACTAGTTCAGGGAGCTTGTTACACAGACTGTGAGCATTGGTACTCATCACCTTCCATTTTTTTATGGCCTTACCACTTTTATCCCCATCCCTGTCCTTACTGTCTTTTTCTGCATTTACCCCTGTCCTGCTCCCTATCAACTTCTCTATCTCGGTGTTTACCTCTCTAACTACTGTATTTTGTGGGGGGGGGAGGCTGGGATTTCCCTGTTCCTTTTCAGTGCCTCCCCCCTTGGCTAGTTTAAATGCTTGCCAATGAAGCATTTAAACCTATCACCTAGGATCCTGGTTCCTCCCCTGGACAGATGCAGATCATCACCCTAGTATAGGCCTACATCCCTCCAGGTGGTTCCCCAGTCCCCATTGAAGCCAAAACCCTGAGTGCCACACCAGTTTTTCAACCATTCATTGAATCACAAGGTGTGGAATGCCCTAGCATCACCCTTGCCATAGACAGGCAGCACCTCCGAGAAGGTTACTGTACATGCTAATTGTCTAAGGCTCCTCCCCAACTCTACAAACTCCTCTTGCACCACTCTGATCCCACTCACAGCCAGGTAATTTGTCCCTAGTGGACAATGACATCCAGCTCCCTCCTTCATGCAGCTGCTCCCATGATCCTGAGGATTTGCTTCCTGTCCCTCTGAGCCATGGTGCCAGGCAGTCCCCTTACCTCCCTATCCCCTTCCTTTCCCACTTCAACCCCCCAATGACTGAGTCCCCCACCAGGAGTTGTTTCCTTCCCCTGTGGGGTCTCATGCTACCCTCCTGCGGGTCTCCTTTGTGGAGGTTCCCAGCATCCTCCTTGGTCTCCACTGCAGGTGCCTCCATAGAGGAACCACTCTTCACCAGAACAGCATATAAATTGTGGAGAGGTACAACTTGAGGAATGCACCTGTGTTCCACCACCCTCTCCCTCCCTGAGTCCACCTTGGACCAACCACTGCTCTTTCTTGGTAACCTCTGAGGTTGCGGTGGTGGCCCTGGTTGTTCCTGGGTGGGGGAAGAAGTGTCAATAATCCAAGCCATGTCATCCTGGAGATGGGCAACCTCCTTCCTCAGATCAGAGAGGTGCCTGCAAACAGGGCAGCATCGTAGCCTCCAGAATGTCTCCCAGAACACTGCTGCCCCACAGCCATTGCACTGCACAGCTCTCATCTTGACTTATTTTGTGTCCCTTCTCCTGTTGCTTTGTATGCTTACTGTCTCCTCCATGTATTTTTACACTTACTTTCCTACTGCCTATGTGCCCTTACAACTCTTGCCTTCCCTGTTCTGCAACAGGAACTTCATGTAGTCTTCAGTAGTCTCCTTCTTCCGTGCTTGGATTCAGACCTCCAGCAGCTGGTGGGGAGAAAGAGCTGTTTTTTAGGTTCCTTCAAGGTTAATGAAACTAATGTGTCTCAGTGATCCTACCCTTCCTACTGCCAAACTGGAAGTTCCTGTTGTCAGTCAAATCCAGTGGCTATAAAAGTAGAACTGGCTTAGGGTGGGAGGGTGGAGGGGTGGGAAGGAGGGCAATTAGTAAAAAAAGCTATAGTTCTAGACTGCTGTTACTTGCTGTGAAAGCAAAATTATCCTTTGTCAAAAACAGCAGGAAGCTGTAATTTGAGACACCTGCTTTTGTACTCCTAAACTCCTAAGCCACACTCCTAATTAGATTCACCCTCTGCTCCTGACTCAGTAAATTAAACTGATATAGCCCCTTCCTCAGAGAAACACACACTGACTTTCTTTTTTTTTTTTACTTAAATGAGACCACCTTCTTCTAATAAAGTATATGTTTGCTTAATCCAAACAGGCACTGCCTCCTGCTGAGATTGAAGTGATTTATCAGTAAAAAAGCTGTAGTTCTAGATTGCTGTTACTTGCTGTTAAATCAAAATTCTCCATTGTCAGAAACAGAGCATTTATTTTAACTCTGCTGATGTCAGCTTCATTTATTTCACTACGGTGAAAATAACAGGATTTATTATCACCTTGTAGTTCCCACCCCCATTGTGTGTATGCATGTATCTCTCTCTCTCTCTCTAGATATATATATATATATATATATATATATATATATATATATATATATATATAATGGCGGCACATGACAGTAGTGCCACCATAGTTGAGTTGCATACCCCATTTAAGCTTAAAGTGTGAAATTTTGCACCTTAATAACTTTGCCACTATTCAATGGATTTGTCTGAAATTTGGCAGGCAAGGAGTCTTAGCACAGATCTTGGGATCTACCAAGTTTCGTACTTGTCAGATATACGATTGCAGCGTTATTAAGTGACATTCCAGAGCACATTTACCCCTTTTTGTGCATTCTTTGCTTGCGCTTAGAGGTCACACAGTTTGCGTGACCGGTCTGAAAACTTCAGTGAACATGTGGCCTTGGTCCCCGATGTGCCTTTTGAAGATTTCATGAAAAAATATTGAACGGTTCAAAAGGTATTCCAAAAACAAATTTCCCATTATAGTCAATGGGAAAAGTTAACAAAAAGTTCAACAGTGTCGCAAATGCCGTTTTTAGTGTTGCAAATGGTCCCAGTATTGTCGCATATCTGCCATTTTGTTTTCAGTTACTGATCACAGAAATGCTTGCCATTTAAACTTGGGACCCTCTAGGGATACATTTTTTTTGTTTTTACCTAGTCTAGCCCTGAAGATGCTAGGCATGTCTTTATTTTGGGTTAAACACCCCAGAAATATGTTTTTGAAATTTTTGGAAAAAGTAGTGTCGAACCTGCGACACTTTAGTGATTTTTTTTTTGCAAAAGTGTCATATTTTGTGACACTACTATTCAGCACTATGGGGAAAATAACAGGAATTCTTTGCCACCCTGCTGCAAAAGACTGGTTTGGTCTTTTGGGCTGAAATTTGGAGGGGAGAGAGCCAATATCCCACAGATGTGCATTTCAGTAGTTTGGTGACAAAATATTACATGGATGGAATGTTACAGTGCTCTGAAATTGACACTTTTTCCCATAGACTAACATTGTGGCATCCACCATGCCTTTCAGAGCCCATATCTCGGAAACACTTTGAGATACAGACTTTTCATAGTAAAAATGCTTAGCCCTCCCCCACCAGGGGGCTAAGTGCAAAACTAGCAAGGAATGTCTTAAATAATATGAAATTTTACTTTTTTTCTACGTCATACGGTTCCTGAGATATAAGCAATTTAGTATTCCAAGTGTTCATTTTCTGCTCCATGGCCTCTTATTATGCATACATTCTTTGTACTCATTGTGTTTCTCTGTGCAGCTGTTGGGCAAAAACAGGGTGTGCACTTCCGTTACTGTTACAGTTAGCGTTTCCACTTGCGTTTCCATACCTGTTTGCATTATCGTTCCCATGTACACCACCATGTATGTTACCCTTTGCGTTTTCATTTGTGCTTGCGTTTGCATTATTCTTAGCATTTGCATTTCCACTGCTGTTTATGTTTGCATTTCTATTTGTGTCACCGTATGCATTTTCATTTGTGTTTGCGACTGCCCTTCCGTTTGCATTTCTGTTTCTCTTTCGTTTGGCGTCATCGTTGCTGTTACCATAACCATTTGCGTTTCCAATTGTGTTACCATGACCATGCGCATTACAGTTTGCATTTGCATACATGCTTGCATTTGTGTTTCTATTTGCTTTGGTGTTATTGTTGCTGTTACCGTTACCATTTCCATTTCAGATTGTGGTACCGTAGCCATGCTCATTACGGTTTGCGTTTCTGTACGCGCTTGCATTTGCATTTCCATTTCTGTTATCTTTGGCATTATTCTTGCTATTACCATAACTATTTATGTTTCCAGTTGTGGTACCATGACCATGCACATTACCAGTTGCGTTTCTGTATGCAATTGCATTTGCATCTCCATTTGCATTACTGTTCGCTTTGGCATCACTTTACACTTGTGTTTCTTTTACCATTTACGTTTCCATCACCATGTGTGTTACCATTTGCGCTTGCATTTCTGTTGTGGTTACCATTACTATTTGAGTAAAAATCATGTGGTGGAAGTGCGGTGCCCAAAGGGCCCATGCTCCCACCACCACATTTTATTCACTATTTATAGTCCTCATTCTCAAAAAGAAGGGAAGTTCATGGCAAAAAAAAACTCTGTTTAGTGCATCAGGGTAGTTCCACAGCAACAAAAGTGAGAATTTGATGTTAGGGGTTTAAACTCCCCCTTGGACCCACCAGCCCCCGGCCGACATCCGGGTGTGCATTGGGGTCGTCAGTCCTAACTCTCACCCCATGCTCCTATAGGTCACCACCTCAGCTTGTTTACACATGTGATGGGGTGAGAGTTAGGGCCGATGACTCCAACGCATACCCTGATGCTGACAGGAGGGGGTGGGTCTGTACAAGGGGAAGGTTCAACCCTAACATCGAATTTCCTCGCTTTTGTCACCATGGAACAATCCTAATGCGTTAAATGCAGTTTTTTTGCCATGAATTTCTCTTCTTTTTCTGGAACAACCCTAACTGATGCATGAAACTAAGTTTTTTTGCCATGAATCTATATATATATATATATATATATATATATATATATATATATATATATAGCTATATCTATCTATCTATCTATCTATTCATCTATCTATCTATCTAGCTATCTAGCTATCTATCTATCTATCTAGCTATCTAGCTATCAATCTATCATGGGGTGGGAGCTACAAGGTGATGATAAATCCTGTTATTTTCACCACAGTGAAATAAATGAATCTGATGTCAACAGAGTTAAAATAAATGCCGTTTATACATATTCTGCTGATGTCAGCTTACTCTCTTTTTCTATACCCATTACCGTCAATATATATATATATATATATCTATATATATATATGTACACACACACATATATTTAGTTTCTTACAAGGGAAAACAAAAATGAAAATGTGAATGTAATTCACAATATATATGCTAGATAGATTCAAAATATATGTTTACCTAAAATGTAAAATATGTAGAAAGTGAAAACTGTTCATGCACAAATAAGTAGTTTTGATTGTATTCAAGGACATAACATTGAAAGAACAAAACTTTAATTTTGAAATGGTACAGCTTAATATATTTCAGATATATATATATCAAAGATGTATACCAAATGTGATACATCTTCAGTCATTCTGTGAATATCTAGAATATATTTCGAAATATATCTGAAAAGTGTAAATGTATTTGACATATATTTGAAACATATTTGGGAATACAATGATACATTTCAGATATTAAAACAATATAAATCTTTTCCATATCCACACATTTTGCACTCTGCTCCTTGGTTTCTGTGCCTGAAGTGTATTAGTTTGTACTTTTTTTATATTAAAACCCAGCTGCCATATCCTCGACCACTCTTCCAGTTTTCTCAGGTCTCAGTTTATTTGTTCCACCCTCCTGGAGTGTCCACCATGTTGCAGATCTTGGTGTTATCTGCAAAGAAGCAGCACTTCCCTTCCAGCTCTCCTGTTATGTTACTTTTAAAGACATTGTAGAGGATTGGTCCCTGCAATGAACCCTGATGTGCCCCAAATGGCCACCCTCCCTTCTTCAGAAAGAACTCCATTTACCACTACCCTCTGTCTCCTGTTCTCGAACTAATTTCTTACTGAGGTTCTCATCTTGTTGCCCAACCCAAAGCTACCCAGCTAAATAACCAGTCTCCTGTGTGGAACATCATTGAAAGCCTTGCAGAAATCTAAGTAAGCCATGTCCGCCACTCCTCCCTGATCTGGGGAGGAAGTATAGTGCAGTGGTTTAACACCTTGAGCTTCAAATCTGGAGACTTGGGTTTGAATCCCACAGCCCCCACTTGCATACTGTATGATCCTGAACAAGTCACTTAACTTCCCTGTGCTCCCAGGTTGCACCTGTAAACAAGTTTTACATAGAAACATAGAAACATAGATTTTGACAGCAGATAAGGACCGCTTGGCCCACCCAGTCTGCCCATTTACCTACCTATTGGATAAGCTGCAGATCCTAGTTAACCAGCAGCCTACTTCCTCCTACCCCCATCCCTAGAATTGCCTTATGACTGCCCCATGCATGCTTGAATTCCACCACTGTTTTTGACTCCACAACCTCCTCCAGAAGGCCATTCCATGCATCCACAACCCTCTCTGTGAAAAAATACTTCCTTAAATTACCTCTGAGCCACCCCCCCTTCTATCTTCAAATTGTGCCCCCTTGTTCTTGCACACCTCTTTTTTTGAAAGATGCTACCCTCTTGGACTTTGTTGATTCCCTTGAGATACTTGAAAGTTTTTGTCATGTCCCCCCTCTCTCTCCTTTCCTCGAGGCTATACATATTCAACTCCTTAAGTATCTCTTCATATGTCTTCCAGTGCAGACCCTGCACCATTTTAGTTGCCCTCCTCTGGACAGCCTCCATACTGTCTATGTCCTTGCGGAGATTGGGTCTCCAGAACTGCACGCAGTACTCCAGATGGGGTCTCACCAACTGTCTGTACAGAGGGATAATAACTTCCTGTTTTCTACTAGTGATGCCTCTCCCTATGCATCCCAGTATCCCCCCAGCCCTCCTTGCTGCCCTCTCACATTGCTTGCCCACCTTTAGGTCATCTGATATGACTACCCCCAGGTCCCTTTCCATTTTTGTTGTTGTTAGTATCTCACCCCCCATTGTGTACTCTTCCCCTGGGTTTTTGTTTCCCAGGTGCATTATCTTGCACTTCTTAGCATTGAATCTAAGCTGCCATACATTTGACCATTCCTCTAACCTTGCCAAGTCCCTTCTCATCCTTTCCACCCCACCTTGTGCATCAACTCTGTTGCAGATCTTTGTGTCATATGCAAAGAGACATACTTTTCTTTCCAGTCCCTCTGCAATGTCGCTTATAAAGACATTGAAGAGGACCGGTCCTAATACTGAACCCTGCAGTACCCCACTAATAACCCCCCTTTCTTCAGAGTGGACTCCATTTACTATTACTCTCTGTGTCCTGTTCTCCAGCCAATTCTTTACCCAGGCTGTCATCTTGGGACCCACTCTCCACTTTTCCACTTGGTGCATCCCTCCTGCTTAAACAATTGGATCTATCTTCTTGGTCACCCTATCAAATCTATAGAATTTGTTTGGCATGCTCTCCCCCTCTGACTCCCTGTTGCCTCAGATTTTGTAACCCATTAGATTCAAGATATTCCACAATCCTTTCTTTTATCAGTGGTTCCATTAATTTTCCTACCACCACTGTCAGCTTCTTCTCTGCTGCCACTTTTGTGATGTGGGACTATGTCTGCCCTCTTCCAGTCCTCTGGGACATCTTCAGTCTCCAGTGATCTGTTAAACAGGATTGTCATTGGTGCAGCCAGTACTTCCCTCAACTCAACATACCTCAGTGCACCCCATGTGGCCCATATCTTTGTCCACTTTCAGGTTATTTAGAGCTTTCAGGACTCTCTTTTCAATAAAATGACTAGTGTCCACTTCCTTCCCCTCTAAGCTCCAGTTGGTTTAGTATGGTTCCTAAACAGAATTTAGGCAAAATATGACATTAAAGCATGAGTGAACAACAGCAATACTTAAATACATAGCAAACAGTGAGAAACTATGAACAATGTGGAATAGATCCACATGGTGTATGAGGAAATACGCAATGAACTTTGCATAAATGCATGGTATAAAGATAAAGATACAGATACAGATATAGATGTAGCATGTATATATATATATATATATATATATATATATATATATATATATATCGGATATACAATGCCCCATTGAAAATAAATCTGATATTTTCTCTGAGTGCAGTTTGACCTTTGACATCACGAGAGACGAAGCCATGAGTGATGCCATAGGTCAAACTGCTCACAGGGAAAAATATCTGAGATATTTTTGATGGGGGCATTGTATGTTCCATTTATGCAATGGGCCAAGTTTTTTTATTAGTGTAATTTTCAGTTTTTTAAAAATAGGTATGTCTATATATTTCTTTTTGTTTCCACATGACTGAGCGTTGTGTTACATAAAACTGAACTTTTGTATCAGGACACTGTGCCATTGTGCTGCTGGGGAGAGTAGTAAGAGTAAAAAAGAGAGAGTTGGTTGCTTTTCTGTGTGCTGGGATTTGAAGGAAGTGAATGTTTTGTGTAAGGCTAAAAGGTTTTTTTTTTATATTTGGTGAAAGTAGGGTGGGGGAGACAATGAAAATAATTCAGTGGGTGCTTTGTCTGGTATTTTGGACCTTTAGGAGAAATGGTGAACAACATTGTGTGATGCTGAAAGTTAATTTTTTTAAATAAGTTAAATGGGAAAAAATGAAACTGTTCTGTGTGCTACTGGAGAGAAATGAAACTGCCAGTGGGAGCTGGCATGCAAGTGAGCAGGTGCATTCTGGTTATGCTGCTTATGCTGCCAGCTCCTACCAATCTAAGCCTTTGTGAGCAGTTGTGCTGAAGTGCACATAGTGCCTGGTTATTAGCTACAGTGAGGATAAATGACCTACAGTGAGGACAAATGTGATATTCTCACTGTAGGTCTGACCAGCCAAAAAATACTGCTGTTTTTTTATCCTTGCCCCATTGCAATGGGGTGGACATATATTCAGTGTGATAAATGCGTTTATCTGAGTCACTGTATGTATAATATAATTTATACATACAGTGACTATACACACAGTTACCATGTCACAAATCTCTTTAGAATTCATTTAGAATGTTTGGCCTTAGAAGCAGTACTAACCATACTCAAATGGGAATAACTTTAAAAAGAAAAAAGATAGGATGATACTGGAAGCATGAAAATTGTTCAGCAAAAAATTATATTATCTACAAAATGAGTGGTGTTTCATGTATAGATACCTTATAGACGTTTTTACAATTAGCCAAAAAGCAGAAGAAAATGTAATTTTTTGTTCACTTTTTTGACAAACAAAGCACGAAATATATTCAGCACAAAAATATCTACAAAATGAGTGGTGTTTCATTTATAGATACCTTTTAGTTGTTTTTTATAATTAGCAAAAAAACAGCATAAAATTCAATTTTCTTTTCCATTTTTTGACAAACAAATGAGAATAACTTTAAAATGAAAAAGGTAGCATAGTACTGTGAGCATGACATTTGTTCTACAAGAAGTTTTCAACAAAATGAGTGGTGTTTCATTTAATAGCATCCACTATGCTAGGCAGACATACTCTAGGAAAGTTAACCAAAACTCCCAGAAATTATCATTTAAAATAAAGATAAACAGTCAAAACCAAATGTTCCTGCACTGATAGAAAGCACCCCAATTGCATAAATGAAATATACAATGATGAGCTGTCAGATAAATGATTTATCTACACTTGTGCTGTTTGACCTTGGACACCTCACTCGTGGCTTGCACCACTCGAAGTTACTCAAGGTCAAACAGCACTTGTGTAGTTAAATCATTTATCTGACAGCTCACCACTGTATATCCCAAACTTTACCTCACCTCTACCACTTAATGTGACTACTTTTCTGAACAGAGATATCTCTAAACACCTCCCAGCTCACTCATGTCTCACAGCCCGCCCTTTCCCAATCTCATTCCCTCTGGCACTGGGCGTTCCTTATGACTCCTTTCCTGTTTCACATCTCCACTGGTACAAGACATTTTCCACCACCATTGGACAGTGGCCCATTAGCCTGCCAACTTCCTCTCCTGGTTGCATGCCTGCAATACTAACTGCCTATGGTGCCCTCCATCTCTTATTGTTACTGCAGCCAGCTGCCTACTTAAGCTGCTCATTTTATGAATATTATCTCAAAGTATGTTATAACTGAGTATCTTTAGTTTTTCGTTTAGTTGTTTTCGTTGTTTATTGTGTATTCATTTACTACCTCTGTATGTATATTGACCCTCATCCTTTGACGTGCAACCTTTGTAAACGAGCAGTTTCTGCTCAAAGGTATTTGTAATCCGAGAATTTAATAAATATATATATATATATATATATATATATATATATATACATGTACTGTATTTCACTGCAAATAAAAACTGGGTTAATGCACCAGTTAAGGTTCAAGCTAACACCACAAAAGCAGGGAAATGTGGAGTTCGAGCTTGCAGCCTTAACACCCCCAACTTTTTTATTTTATTTATTTTAGTCTTTGGTAACTAGGTAAGGCCCATCAGCAAAAGGGCAAGACCACACAACTAACCACAGAAAGCCATCAACAGGTAAGACAAACAACACAGAACTGTTTTTAGATGACAGAAAAGTCATCCATCATTAGAATCCACTGCTTCAGCAGTCATGGATACACATGTACAGTTCATCACATACATACCCATTCTGGCTACAGATATTAATCCATGATACTGAAATCATAACTCTACAACGGCACATAAACATGATTTATAGCACCACCCTGAAATATATGACTAGCTGGGTGCCCTCATCTATTACTTGTGCTGTTGAACTATAACCCCTGCCCTGTCACTGTTCCCTGCACTCCAGCCTTTCTCTCCCATCACTGATGGGTCGGTGTGTCTCCCACTGTTGCCTCAATTACTTCCAGATACTAGTTATGTTCTCTTTCATTACCACTCCTCCTTCCCTGCCTCCCTGCTCCTGTATCTTTCATTCTGCTCTCTCCCACTCCATTTCAATCCTGTGCTCCAGATCAAGTACTGCAAAAGCAGAATTCTCATGCATCTTCCCCTCCATGAGGCATTATATCCTCCTCTCCTTTGTTTCAGCTTGTAAATACAGTGCCACAACTATTCATCCTTACAAAGATATGATTTCTGCTAACCAAGAATAATTTGTTTGTTGTAGTAAATATATAGTATGCAATGAGTTTTCATGATTGTGTCACTACTGTATAGATTTAGATTATTTAAATTAAAACAATAATGTAATTAATAAACTTCATTGTTTATGCTCATTACAGATCATTCAAGTGGCAACCAGAGCACTAAACATGATGGTGAGTTAATAATGAACATTATATCTATTTTTGCTACATGCTTCCCTTTCATCATTGTTTGAATAAATACATTGTAAGACGTTCATTTTTTTCAAGTATATTCTATCAGTTTCAACTAGTATTAATGCTCTAAAAACACAAATATGGTATCTTAAAACCTGTTTAGCCAAATAAGACATTTAAAGAGGGAGGAATATCCAGTTGTCTATCCCTGTTTGTATGTTACAGTAGCAATAATTATGATCTATGTAACACAAATCATGAAGGCTGATGAGCAGAAACAATGTCATTCCCACAATTAGTCTATCATTACATCTGAGAACTACTTATTTGGGGATCAATAGGAAGTTTTAGTGCTTTTAAATGGAGATCAGTATTTATGGTGATATTTCAGATTTCATGAAAGCTTGCTCTTTTTTCAAGAAAAAAATATAAAATTGTGAATGATAAAACTTGGGCTGGATATGTGGATTGGTATGGCATGTTCTGGAAGGGTAGGAGGGTGGGTCAGAGGCACATTCCTCAACAGATGTCACTCCAAAATTTCTATGCCACTCTTGCAGAGCTGGAATGCCAGGAGGAGACACTCATGGTAGTGACAAGCGAATATGTGTGAATCCGTAATAGTGGAGACTCCAGGAAGGGGAAAAGAACCCCAGAAGAGGAGAAATCAACTTCTGGTGGGAGTCTCAATTAGCAGGGGGATTGATTTTTGAATAGGAATTGGGACAGATAGGGACGTTAGATGCTTACATGGTGGCACAGCCGAGAGTAATGGAAATGAATCCTGGGGATCAGTAGGGCAGCAGGAAGGAAGGGAGAACTGGATGTCATTGCCCATCTGGGGATGAATGGTCTGGTCAAGGATGGGGCTAGCATAGTGCAGTGGGAGTTTAGGGAGATGGGAGTGGTCTTGGACAGGTAGTGTGCCCAATGGCTTTCTCTGAGGTACTGCCTGTTTCCAACAGGGAGAAGGAGAAGGTTCTCCAAACCAGGAGTTTCAAATCATGGCTGAAAGACTGCACAGATAGAAAGGGTTTGGCTATGCTGGGAACTTGGGACCCACCAGAGAGGATGAAGGCCCTATACAGGGGTGATGATTTGTGTCTGTCTGGAGGGGGACCACAGTCCTCAGTGGATGGTTTAAATGTTAGTTTGATGAGCATTTAAAGTAGCTGAGTAGGATGGCAAAATGATTGGTGAGGTAGAAACTACCCCTGCCTCACATGCTGAAGTAAATCCAAGAGGAGAAGCACCCCTGAATGTGCAAATTAATAAAGGAGGCATGGTGATAGAAACAAAGGGGGGAGTGGAATATCATCATTATAAAGGGGGGGGGGGGAGGAGCAAAACAAAAAGGAAAAAGTGGGTTACCAAACAGACTGTTGACAAAATCTAGAAAGCCATATCTGTGAATGCTAGAAGTCTAGGAAATAAGATTCCAGACCTACAGGCCATCATTGCAGAGGCCTGCCTGGATATAGAATCTGTTATTGAGTAATGGTGCACTGAAAACCATGACTGGTATGTTGTTAAGTATTCTTTCTTTTATGTATACTTTCTTATTATGTTTTTATCTTTTAATGGATTTGTTTGTCTTATCATTTTAAATTATGCTCAGTGCCCTAAGCCCCAGGCAAAGGGCACTTTATACATAAAATTGTCTTGCCTATCTTGCTGATAATCTGTTTGGGAAGGACAGGGTAGGAAGGAAAGGAGGAGTCATGGTATTTTAAGTGAGAAAAAGCATAAAAGCGATGAAGATACAAGGAACACAGGGTGGGCACAGGTACTGTGGGTCAACCTGGAGTGAGAGAAAGGAGCCACTAGTCACACCAGCATGATCTACAGATCTCTATCATAGTGGGTGGAGTAGGATAAGGTACTAATGGAATCATGGACAAAATGGCAGATAAGGAAAGGTGCTGGGGGGGCATTTCAACCCACAGGATGTAGGCTAGAGTCCCCCAGCTGTGGCTTCAGCAAGTAGCAGGGCATTTCATTGACTTTCTGATGGGGGCATTCCTCAGGCAACTTGTCCTTAAACCCACTCATTATGGGGCAACACTGCACCTACTACTCACTAACAGGGACATTGTTGTAGACATCAAGGTGGTTGGCCACCCATGGTCCAGGGATCACAGTACAGTGTGGCTTAATATAAGGACTACTGTGGAATCGAACCACACACAGGTAAGGGTTGTGGATTTCAGAAGGGCAGATTTTACAAAGATGGTTGAATGTCTCAGAAATTACCCTGCAGGAGGGTATGACAGAGGAGGGTTGAGGAATAGTGGGCAAAGAAAAAAGGAGGCATAGTGAAAGCAACAAATCTCTATGTCAAGCTATTGAGCAACATAAGGGGAAAAAGACTGCTGTGGTTCTTGAAGATGTTGTGGATAAAGTAAAGACTAAAAGGGCTGCATTCAGAAGATATAAGGAGACGCAGAAGGAGGAGAACAGTGAGGCGTGTCAGTGAATCAAAGGGAAGAAAGGAAAACATTAAGGAGCAGAAAGGCACAGACTGAAGATAGAATAGCTCAGGCAGTATTGATAGGGACAAGACATTTTTTAGGTGTGTAAGCAAAAAGAGGTAGACCAAGGGCCAGATATTTAGAACTTTTCACCAGGCGCAAATTGATTGCTCCACAATTGCACCACGTTTGCACCAGGCTGAAATATTGAAAAGGTCAAATAGTTCCAGTGCAATGTGTTAGTGCTAGCACTAAAAGTTAATGTATGCACAGGGCAAAGAGTGGGGCAGGGACCTACATACAGGCACAGCGGTATATTCAAAACCATAGCACCGCACAACGTGTGTTAGCGCAACATGTAGCATGGCAC
Source organism: Neoceratodus forsteri (assembly GCA_016271365.2). NCBI lineage: Eukaryota > Metazoa > Chordata > Ceratodontiformes > Ceratodontidae > Neoceratodus > Neoceratodus forsteri. The sequence continues at coordinate 95,866,172 of CM057449.1, read as the reverse complement.
AAATTACCGCCTCTGAAAAGGTAGTCTTAATCATTGGCAAACCATGGATGGGGGTGTGGACAAAGCAGCAGCAGGCTACAAGGTTGTATGTAACATCATTGGCATGGTGCACTTAATGACTGCAGCCAATGAAAAGGCAGACAGGGCCAACGGCCACTCTGGGCCACACTATATGCCATGGAAGAGACATGCTACATATAGAAGGCACAGCCCATGTCACCATCCATTGGCACCAGTTCCAACCCTGCCAGACATTTGTGGATGCCCCAACACCCAGTGGACACAATGGCTGTGCATACAGGCAGCACACACCTCCTGTCCCTCCATTGGGGCACACCAACACAATCCAGCATTCACATTCTGCACTGGGGGAATAGATAGTGCTAAGAGGAGGGTGTACAGATGGGAAGGCTGCACCACATAGTAGGTGCTGCCACATGGTTGGGACCATCCACACAGTGCACATGTTCCAGTGATGGGAATGCCGCTGACTTTGGTGTGCCTGTCTGATGGTATCTGTCCACCTTCCTGGGGCATATACCGCACACCAGTACAGACACCACATCACACATGGCAAGCCATGTGTATGGTACAGTGAGAATACCATACCATTGGTGCAATGTATGTGGATCATGGTTCCACCATGCTGCATTGACAGAAATCGTGTTGAATGACTTGACAGTGATGGCTTTATGTTGACCGCGATTGCTGTCAGCATTCTGCCATGAAGAGAAGTGCTTTTGTTTTTTCAGGGAGCTGCAACCCGCAAATCCCCCATGCAGGGGGCTCACCCCCAAACCCTCAGAGCTTAAATATAATCAACTGTAAGTCAGAGTTTTTCCCAGGGAGGAGCACAAGACCAAAAGAGGGCATGCCAGGGTCTTGCATAACCATTACAGCAAACTATCGGCATTGTTGGCATTGCCGGTGTAATGGTCATCACGGCAATAATGTTCCCCGTTTAGTGGTGTACCATGGGTCACAGGTTAGCATGACAGTGGTGTCAACAGTCAGAACACGCCTGCTGGCTGGGTCTGTCACTGTGTGGCAAGCAGTGGTCATTGATGCCTGACACATCATATGCATAGCTATGTCCCTTACAATACCATCCACTGTGCACTGCGGCATCTGCTATGCACTGTAGCAGTGACTACAATGTGACTATGGCATGCAGCACCACCACACATGCTTGTAGTGCTAGTGCCTTGGCGCACAATAGTCTCTGCTGCTGTGTACAAATGTAGCCTGCATCTACCGACCTGTTGTTCCAGTCTGACATACATGTGGAGCTCTATGCACCCTGAAGTAGCACCAGGCAATCATCATGGTAATGAATGCAAATCAGGCCATAATAACATGCTAATGTGGCTGTTTGCACTCGGAGTGCAGAAGTAGACTCATTTGCATATCAGTTTTGAAGCAATATTTTTCCCAGGCTAATGCATTTGCTCTGTGCAAATGTTTTAGCCCCAGGCAAATGAGTTTGCCTCAGGCAAACCTGTCAAGACCATAGCACATTTCTGCACTGTTTCACCTGCAAAGTTGTTTGCAGTTGTTGTGCACCACTTATTTGCTAGCACCCACATTGGCCTCATAGTTCCACTCTGCCATACTTCATCTCTGAGTGCACCAGGCTGTTATTGCAGTTTGCACTACCCAGTTGCTATATTCAGTGCTGTCTTCTTTGCTGGACTATTTTTGCACTACAATCTCTGCCTTGCTTGACCACCTTCATTTGTTTGTAATATTCCAATGGATTTGCATCTGGGCTATTCCCTTCAATATAGTATGCAATTGGATGCAGGCTAATTTTGCATCGTAGGCAGTGCAAACTTTTCCCCATGGAAAAGCTTTGAATATTGGACCCAAAGGGAGGGATTGTAACGGAGGGATTGTAAGGTTTAAAAGGGTATGGGGGACTATGCAGAGGGGAAACCAGAAAAAGGCAAGGCAAGGCAAATTTTACTTTTTTAGGCACCCAACCCCAGAGGCTCTGGTTGCCGTACAGACAAATGTGCAAATTACACACAGCAATAAATAAAACACAGCAATAATAGATAAAAGCAGGCCACAACAAGGTGGAAGGATAGCTTGCAACAGAAAGGCAATTTCTGAAACATGGCAGTCATTAAAAGAAATATCAGCATGTAAAAGAAAAGTGTCTGAGAATGCCTGGTTGAGTAGAAAGATCTTGAGGTGGGCTTTAAATACTCCATCTGAAGGGGATTCTCTTACAGCTGAAGGAAGTGAATTCCACAGGACAGGGCTGGTGACACTAAAAGCTCTGTCACCAGCAGTTTTTAGCTTCATCCTTGGAATTGTGAAGAGGCCCCTAGAGGAGGAATGGAGGGAATGGACCAAGGCAGCAGGTGTTAAGAGGACTGACATGTAGCCAGGGCCCAGTCCATGTAGGGCCTTAGAGGTGAGCAAACCAACCTTGAAGAGGACCCTCCACCTTACCTGCAGCTAGTGCAGCTCACACAGCACTGGGCTGATGTTTATTTATTTATTTATTGAAGTCTTGGATACACCTGTGAGTGGATGCTAATTGAGAGATTCCACATTAAATGTGATGTGGCAGTACTTAGACTGCACTGTCAACAACCTGGCGGCTGCATTCTGCACTAGCTGCAGCTTGTGAAGGGTACCTCCCAAGACCCTGAAGTAGAGCATGTTACAGTAATCAAGCCTTGACATCAGAAAGATGTGTACTAATGTGAGGAGGTCAATGGGTGCAACTTGGGGTTTGATTCTGGTGATATTCCGCAGATGGTAGAAGCTGATGTGGGCAATGGATAACACCTAAGATTCAAATGTAATTCACTGTCTAGGATAATCCCAAGATCATGCACCCTAAAGGCAGCCTTCAATGGCACAGACCCTATGATTAATCCTGTTGCTGTGCCAGAGGCCATCCTATCACACCCTTTGTTAGACTCCACCACCAGTACCTCCATCTTATTGGGGTTCAGTCACAACCAGCTGGAGGGCATCCAATCACTGATCTCAGCAAGGCAATTATTTAGCACCTCCACTGCATTGGATGTTCCTGGGGCAAAGGAAAAATACACCTGGGCATCATCGGCATAGCAACGAAAGTCCAAACTATATTTCATAATGAGCTCTTCCAGGGGTATCATATACACAGAAAACTACATTGGTGACAATACCTAGCCCTGAGGTACTCCACAAAACAGTAGTCTGGGGAGGATGAGAAATTCCCCATCACTACCCGCTGCCTCTTGTTTGTGAGATAGGCCTCAAACCAGCAGATGACAGTGCCAGGGAGTCTACAATATTCCCTCAGGCGGTTGAGAGACACACAATGATCTACCACATCAAAAGCTGAGCAGAGACCGAGAAGAACGAGAATTGTCCCCTCTCCTCAGGCTCCCACCCTGAGGAGGTCATTGTGCACCTAAACTAACACAGTTTTCCTACTGTGCCTCACATAAAACCCAGACTGGGGATGCTTGTATAGATCAAAAGCCATGAGGTACTCCTCAAGCAGTTGCACCACAATCTTCTCAACAACTTTTCCTAAGAATGAAGGTTGGAGATAGGATGGTAATTCACCTTGACATCAGGGTCTAATGATGGCTTCTACAGAAGGGGTCTCACCAGTGCCTCCTTCAAGGCATCTGAGAAAACTCCTTCCGGCAAGAAACATTGGACAGTCATGGTGAACATAGGGCCTTCGGAGTCAACACATCCCATTAAGAAATATGCCGGCACTGGGTCTAGTTCACAATGTGGAAGCAACCTCAATGACCTCAGCCACCTCCACTGGTTTAAACTTTCCCCAACTAGATGAGGTGCCCCCTGATGCCCCAGGCAATTGCTGTTGACAACATTTTGGCTCACTGATAGAACTCTCCACCGGATGGTGGACACCCTGTCTGAGAACAATTGAGCAAACTCTTTCACATAAAGCATCCAAAAGACTTTTTTTGGCTCTAGACAGATTGGATGTAATAGCCTTTCTACAGTCTTAAAGAGCACAGTTGGTTTATTCTTCTTGGCAGCAATCTCCCTGGACAGGAACTTTGCCTTCTTATGGGTGATTGCCCCCTGGTACTCACCATAGTGGGTAAGCAGGTCCAGTTTGTCTGCCTCCAGCCTGGTCTTCCACCAGAGTGCTCTAGCCTCTGACTCATAATCGTCATCGCCTTGAGCTCTCCAACAAACCATTGGGACCTCAAGAGCGAGGAATTAGGTCATACGTGGACTGGTGCAAGAGAGTCAAGTGTGCCAGACATCTCCTTGTTATAGGCAGTAACCGCCTCACTTTTTCCCCCTACACATGGACTACCCATGCTAGAGAGGCTGAATATTGCCAGGAATCCTCTGAGATCAAACCTCTCAAGGGATGGTAGCTTACTTTCTTTTGGGGGCATTCGGGGGTGGGGGCCTGTAGAAGAACTCCACTGTGCAATGATTGGACCAAACAACTTGGTCAGCCTTGAAGTTGTTAATCTCATGCCCTAGTGAGACAACCAGGTCCAACATGTGGCCACCCTGGTGGGTCACAGAAGAAACCATGTGTGACAGACTCAGAGAGGACATCGTCTGGAGGAGGTTGTAACCTAGCCTGGAATATTCATCATCAACCCAAACACTGAAGTCCCCCAGAACTAAGCATCTGGGGGCTTCCAATGTTTCACCAATGATGAAGCCAGCTACCTCCTGCAGGAATTCTCCCACCACCCCAAGGGGGGGTGTTATATCAGGAGGATCCTGCAGCCTGTGCACAGACCCCAACATAGAGCGACACTTTCAAAAGAACCCGGTGTTCTAACAGGGGGCACAGTGAAGCCTACTTCAGATCTAAAACAGATGTCCACTCCTCCGCCCTTGTGCTCCACTCTAGGGCAGTGCACAACAGAGTATCTGGGTTGGTGACAGTGGCCTCCAAAACAGGGCTGGCATCATCACCCACCCAGGTCTCAGTAATGCAGGCCAGATAAACAGAAGAAAGCAAGTCCACTATAATTGCGGTCTTGTTCCTGATCAGTCTGGTGCTGCAGAGCACTGCCCTCAGTAGATTGGTGAGCAGTGCAGTACCTCTGGCTACTTGCCCATTTGGTCTGGTGAGAACCCCAGGGACAGGAACCAAACATGTCTGGCCTCTCCCTAGGTCCTGTCAAAATGCAGGGCAACTTGTGCACCTAATGTAGCTACCTCTATCCTACCCCAGTCTGATGTGTCTGAGGTGCCCAGCAATAACTTATCAATGAGGTGCCTCCTAATCCCGACTTCCCAACAGCACCATGCTGTAGTAGTGAAAACTGGGAGATCAGTGAAGGGCCACAGATTGAGTAGCTGTTACACCTCATGCACACTCCTAGCCCATCCCAGACTCTTACACATCCCCAGACATACTATCTTGCTATAATGCCTGAAAACAATTAATGCTAGCTGCACAAACTCTGACATACACACAAGCATACAACTAATATACTAACAACCTAAACACTCACACTTCACACACATATTAGGTAAAAAAAACAAACCTTAATCTCAAATTTAATAAATCGCTCAATGGCTCATAGGTGAGCTAATAGTTGAAGCAGTGCAGTGCCGGTGATGTATGTGGTGATCCCTTGGAACATTACATTAAAAAATAATATAATTTCTAAACTGTAACTGTAGTTCTGTGGAGAAAAACAATATTTGAAAAAGGTTAGGATCCACATATTCAAAGGAGATGCACAACTCAAAATGGAGATATGCAGCGCATTTCTGAAAATGCATGGAAGTGCGATATTTGAAAGGAAGAAATGCATTGTGCATGTCAGAATACACGATCACGGAGATATAGTGTATGTTGTACCCTCTCCCCTATAGAACATACCAAGTTGTGTTGCCAGTGGATGGGCACAGTGCTTGCATCATCACATACTAAGGTGAAAAATAACGGTGTCACCATTTTAATAAAAACAAATCTTTGTTTTTACCATATAGGCATTTGGCAGACCCTCAGGGTAGTTGGGTGATTGTAAGTGGGACATATTTTGATTGTCCACTATCTGTCTTTAATATTTATGCTCCCAATTCTCCATTACACACTTTTTTTCAGGAAGTAATTCAGGTGCTGGCACACCACGCGCATGGGTTTTGTATTCTGGGGGAAATTTTAATTGTATTTTAGACCCTGAATTAGACTCCTCCAGTTCTTATTATAACCCCCTCTCCTGGAAATCTCAGGCTGCTAAAGACCTTGAATCCCTATTTGTTGAATCTGATTTTCATGACGCTTGGTGCTGGCTGCATCCTGGTGACCATGATTTTACCTTTTTTCTCATTTCCACAATACCTAGTCTCATATTGATCGCTTGTATGTCCCATCGGCCTACTTACATCAGGTTTCCTTAGTTAAAATTTACCCGAGCGAACTTTCTGATCATGTCATGGTTACCCTTCAACTTGATCTGGCCCACCAACACTGGAAAGGACTTTGGAGGTTGAACCTAGGGGCACTAACATCCCAACAATTTTGTGAGATGATACAACAGGTTCTAGATGAATACTTTGTTTTGAATAATAATCCTGAGATTTCTCCACCATTTCTTTGGAATGCTATGAAATATGTTCTTCATGATAAAATTATTGCCTATCTAATTCATATTAAAAAAGAGAAATTTATGAAAGGCCTTTATCTTGAAGCCTAGCTGGCAGCCTTAGAGGCTCGACATAAAAGACAGGGCAGTACAGACCTTCTCCAACAACTTCAGAAAGAGTGTTCCAAACTGTATCACCTGTCCCTGGAACAGACAGAGAACTCTTTACACCAGATTAAATTTATTTACTATTCCCAGGGGCATATGGCGGGGTGACTTTTAGCATTACAACTGAAGAAAGATAAAGTTTCCAGAATTGTGTGCCACCTTTGCCCAGAGGGCCTCTTGTGCCCATTTTTTGACTACCCCAAAAGGATTTTGCTAATGAATTTGGTTCTTTTAATACCCTGAAGCTCCTGATCCCAGATAAAATTAACATTGATGCCTTTTTTCATAGTTTGTACTTACCGTACCTGACTCAAGTGGAGAGGGACTTATTAGATCACCCAGTCTCCAGGGAAGAAGTCCTATTAATTACAAAAGGCCTTAAAACTAGGAAGGCAGCTGGAGAATATGTTTTTTCTGCTGAATTTTCTAAATGTCTTGTTAATAACCTAGCACGACTTCTCAAAACTGCTGTCTTTTATTGTGTACAACAAAATCCCCCCCCAAGTGGAAAGTGGCCTTAATGTCAGTGTGACACTTGGCCAGCTTACTCTGATCATTCTATGATTTTTGGTAATATAAAAATGTATTATTGAGTGTCTCTCGTGAGACATCCTGTGCTCCTGGGATGACCCCCCCAAGTTTCAGTTCAAAGGACAGGATATGTTAAATGACAGATCTCTGTAATGAGATTAACTTTCAAGTCACATTTTATAACCATGTTAATGATCTGTGTTGCCTTGAAGTCAGGAACTAAAATATCAATTTCATGATGTCTTCAGAAGAAGAGCAGTTAATTTCAGCTGGTGTTAGAAAGCTATATGACAGCTAAGTGAGAAAACTGCAGAGTTGTAAAAATTCTCTGATGTCTTTGAAAAAGCAGGAAACCACTCAAGATCAAAGAATTAATTTGAAAAACTTGTTTTTGCTGATATCACCTTATTTAATTTGCCTCCTGAGTGATAAGACATCCTGGTTGTATAATTTTTAATATTTTAAAAGGAGGAGATAGGTGGCATCATAGAATGGGTGGAGACACAGGGTTTAAACGGTATTCTGCATTTCCAAACAACAGCTACCTAAGCACTGCAAGAAGGTACACATTAGATAGAAAAGTCTAACTGTATGTTGGTAGGAAATTGCACTTTAAACCTTGTTCTTTTCAGAGATTGCATGCTTTGTGGTATATTGCTCTGCGTTTACATTTTACCTATTTTTATCCATTTTCGAAGTAAACCTCTTATTTTAAAGAGACTGCCTGTGTCTTCCAAGACTTTCCTTTTCACCTGTGATGCATGGCTGGTCAACATTTTGACAACACTGTTCATAAGCTTAATGATATACCAAACTGGGAAAAGGCAAGAATTTATCTAAGGTCTTTCATAGAGTTTTTAAGGGTTCATTTTGTATACCTGATTAGGTGCCTGTAGGCAAAAGATATCTGGCATTTCACTGAAGAGCAGAATTATCTGAGTCTGTACATTTGAGTATGCTAGCAGAAGGTTCACAGTTTGAATCCCTCCTGAACTTGAGACCAAAGGTGATTCGAACCCACAAAACAGACAGGATGGTTACCCTATTCTGTTACCCTGTTCACAATACTGTGCACGGAGGTTGGCACTGTGGGAGCAGAGAGCCTGACCTGCAAAGTGAGGTTGTGACTGATTGGTGGCAGCAATGCTGATAATTTGCAGATTGGTTGGCAGTGGTGTGCATAATGTTGGTAATACAAGCTTTTATTGTTCAATGTGTCAGCTTAGTACTGTCAGCTCACTTGCAAAACAAGGCAGTGATTTATTTTTTTTAAAAAGGACACAGAACTATTTTACTTGGCTGACAGTCAAGTTCCTACCTGTTTTATTATTTTTCCTAACATGCAAGTTAGAGTATCCATAGTTAGGGAAGAAGATGGCTTTAGACTAAAGCGGACAGACTGTAGACTACTTAAAGCAGTTGTGCAGGGACAGGAGAGTCTTGTACAAGGTGAAAGCCATCAAGCAGAACCTCATGGATGCCCTGATGGTAGCAGACACCCAGAGCATTGAGTGACAGACAATGACTGTAAAAGATCAAACCTTGGGCATGGTTGGGTTAGCAGCCAGTGCAGTGAGCAGATCCGATGAGGAGAGCAGCAGGGCCAGTGCCAGTGAAGAGCCACATTAGCAGGGAAAGGTCACCAGTATTCTGGAGCCAGAAGTACTCAGGCTGCAGATTGAGTTCAGCAGAATGGAGCTGGAGTTCCAAGAGAAGAGGAAGCAGGAGCAGCTGGAGGCTGACTGTGAGGAGCATAAGTGCCAGTGAGCTGCAGAGGAGAAGAAGGACCATGAACAGTGAGATGCAGACCATGAGGAGTGTCACCGCCAGAGGTGATGTGAACTGGAGATGCTACGACTCCAACCACCAGCATTAGAGCAGGTAAGTGGCTTGGGTGTAACAGGAACTACAGGACTAGGTTACAAATTGAATTCCAAACTGATAGCTGAATTTAAAAAGAGAGGGAGGGTATAGATGCCTTTTTAAATTCTTTTGCAAAAGGTTAGCTTTCTGGCTAAAATTCCTAGAGAGTCCTGGAGCTTCCAGCTATCCCCGCTACTTACTGAGAAAGCTCAGGATGCATTGGGTCAAATGGACAATGAGGACAGCAAAGATTACAGCAAACTTAAAGCTGCACTTTTAAAAAAAGTTTGATTTAACTGCTGAATCATACAGAGCTAAATTCTGTAAGCTCAGGAGAAGCCCTGATATGAGTTATGAGGAGCTAGCCATGAAACAACTTCAGTTTTTAAAACATTGGTGGGAAGGAATTGAAGCAAACTCTGTAGATAAAACTGAAAATGTGATTCTGTTAGAACAGTTTTTCTGGGCACGTCCAGCAGAGCTGAAAACCTGGCTGAAGGAGTGAGATCCCAAAACAGTGCAAGAGGCTGCTGAGTTCTTGGACTGCTATGCCAAGAGCAGACCTTCTCTGAGAGCAAATGGGGTGGCTGTGGCAGTGCAGAAAGGGAAAAGTGTGAATTCAAGGCAGTTAAAACCCTCACTGCCTTCACCAGAACCAGTTAGCCCTAGGTTTCAAAGAAAAGATTCCTCTGGAAAAAGAAATTAATGTTGGGTATGTAAGGAAACTAGGCATATTGCCAAACAGTGTCCCAAAAGAATGAGCAATACGCAGAATGGTACTAGGAAAGAAGTAGGTTGTTTGTGTGTCCCTGGAAGCATGCCTGTGAACATGAGGGAACACATGCACCCAGTCATGGTGAATGGTGCACAGTTGCAAGGGTTAAGGGACACAGGGGCATCCCTGACATTGGTAAAAGGGGGATCTGGTACAGCCTGATCAGCTTATATTCAATAAATATGTCACTGTACAAAGCTTTACTGGTGGGGAGAAAACATTACCGCTCGCTAGTGTTCTTCTAGACTGGGGTAAAACAGGGGGAACTGTACAACAGGAGGCTGTAGCCATAATGTTAGCAGTGGATGCCATCCTTAGCAACAATCTTCAACAGGGTATGGTGTGTGCAGTTACCCATAGCCAAGTGGAAAGGAAAGATTGTAGTTCCCAGGACCCCACAGAAGCCATTGCAGACACCATGGGGAGGCTGGTTCCCAAGCCTGTGCCTCCTGATATGGAGATTAATGAAAAGGAGGTAAAACTTTCCCCATAGCAGTTAACCACATAGCTACAGAAGGTTACTCTGAAGAGGGAGGGGTGACCCATGGTCAGAGGATTAGGAATAACAGTGATCCTGAGTGCCCTGACACTAGTGCTAGGGACCCTAATTTAGAGACTGAAGGGGACCTGTCCCATACCTTAGGAATGTGAAAGGAGTTTGCAGATGCTCAGAAAAGTGACAGTAGTCTAGAGAAGCTGAGGGCTTGGGCAGAATCTGATGGAGCACAAGGAGGTGATGGTAAACATAAGGTTTATTGGGAAAATGGACTGATGTATACTCAGGCTGTGCAGACAGAGGGAGGGGTGATAAGCAGGCAGCTTGTTGTTCCCCAGAGGTATCGTGAGCAGTTGATCAAGATTGCACATGATATTCCCTTGTCTGGTCAACTAGGAATCATGTGCACTAGGAAGTGGTTGGCCCAGAATTTCTATTGGACCAACTTCACCCAGCAGGTGAAAGAGTATTGCAGGTCTTGTCACTGGTGCCAAAACATAGAGAAGGTGGGCAAGAAAACCCAAGCCATCCTGATTCCATTGCCCATAGTGGAGGAGCCATTCCAGAGGGTGGAAATGCATATTGTGGGGTCTTTAAATACCCCCCCACACCTCAGTGAGGAGATTCTTCTGGACTGTGGTGGATTATGCCACCTGGTACCCCGAGGCAGTCACCCTATCCTCACTGAGGACAGACAAAGTGGCAGATGCCTTACTTGGGATTTTCTCCCATGTTGGGTTTCTGCAAGAGGTTATCACCAATCGAGGGGGTTCCTTCATGTCAGACCTTATGAAATGTTTGTGGGAGAAGTGTCAGATGGTGCAGAGATGCATAACACCATATTGCACACAAGACAATGGACTTGTGGAAAGATTTAATGGTACCCTGAAGTCACTGCTCTGGGCGTTTGCTGAACAGCATTGGAGGGACTGGGAGAAGCACCTTCTCCACCTGTTGTTTGCATACAGGGACGAGCCCCAAGAGTTGACAGGCTTTACCCCATTCAAACTCTTATATGGATGCCGTGTACATAGGTCCCTAGACTTGATCCTGGAGGACTGGGAAGGCAAGCACACCACCCAGGGAACTCCCATAGTGGATTATGTCCTTAGGTTTAGGGAGAAACTGAAGGAGCTTATAGGGATAGCCCAGAGCAACCAGGCAGCTGCCGAAGAGAATCAAAAAGTGTGGTACAGCTGCAGAGCCAGAGCTTGCTCATACATGGTAGGTCAGGAAGTCATGGTCCTTATTCTGGTCAGGAAAGACAAGCTACAGACTGAGTGGGCAAGAACCTACAAAGCAGTTAGGAAGGTAAATGTTGTGAAATATATTATAGAGTTACTTGACAGAAGACAGAAAGGATGTACCATGTCAACATGATGAAGCCATAAGCTAAAAGGGCTGACATGGTGTTTGCAATGTTTAGTCCTGGGGAGAGGACAGACAAAGAAGACCCCCTTCTGGACTTGCTTGAGGAAAGTAAGCAGGAGCCTTCTGTAGAGGCAGTAAAATTATCTCACCAGCTGGCCCCGGGCAAGATTCAGGAAGTAAGGGAGGTTTTTGCAGACTTTACCCCATTGTTTATTGCCAAGCCTGGACTAACATCCTTAGCGACGCATGATGTGGAGACAGGGACACAGATGCTCATACAGCAGACAGCATATTGGGTATCAGAGGCTGTCCAAAAGGACATTAGGAGGGAAGTAGAGGAGATGCTGGATTTAGGGGTAATCCAGAGATCCCACAGCCCCTGGGGCTCACCTGTAGTCCTTGTTCCCAATCCAGATGGCTCTACTCATTTCTGTGTGGACTATCATGGACTGAATGCAGTCACAAAGTCAGTCACCCACCCGATGTCTCAGACAGATGAACCCCTGGAAAAGTTGAGGGGGCGACCTACCTTACAACCATTGACCTGACCAAGGAGTATTGGCAGGTAGAGTTAACAGCTAGAGATAGGGAGAGGTCAGCCTTCATCACTCAGTTAAGCTTATTTGAATTTAAAGAGGTACCTTTTAAAATGAAGATTGCCCCGGCCACTTTCCAAAGGTTGTTGAACCAGGTGTTAAATGGTGCTGAGGAATACCCGGTGGCGTACCTGGATTACATTACCATCCTTAGTGCCAGCTGTGAGGAACACCTATCCCACCTTAGGGAAGTGCTGGGCAGGATATAAAGGGCCAGTCTCACTATCAAAGCTGAGAAGTGCCAGATGGCCATGGGAGAAGTGGCATACTTTGGGTATGTGGAAGGCCAAGGACAGCTCCATCCTAACCAAATAACAATAGAGGTGATTCAGGCATGGCCCAAACCAGAAACAAAGAGACAGGTCAGGAGTTTTCTAGGGACAGAAGGGTACTATAGGAAATGTGTACCCAATTACAGTGCCCTGGCTGCTTCCTATCTGACCTGGAAAAGAAAAGGATGCCAAAGAAAATTACCTGGGGACCTGCCTGTGAAGAAGCCTTTACCAGACTGAAGGAGGCAATGTACAGAGCTCCTGTATTGACAAGTTCTGACTCTAGCAAACCCTTTATAGTTCAAACTGACACCACAGATATGGGTATTGGGACAGTACTGAGTCAGACATCCAACCAAGAAAAAGATCACCCTGTAGTGTACCTGCATAAAAAGTAACTTCCCAGGGAGCAAGCATACACTACTGTGGAAAAGGAGTGTCTTGCGATAGTGTGGGCCCTAAAGAAGCTAGAGCCATACTTATATGGGCAGCATTTTGTGGTGCAAACTGACCATAAACCCTTGGTTTGGCTGACGCAAATGGAAAAAACTAATGGTAGATTGTTAAGACGGAGTCTTGCTTTGCAAGGGTATGACATGACAATCTTACATAGGGCTGGAGTGACCAATCAGAACTGCAATGGCTTGTCTTGGGTCTATGAGGAGTGAATTAATTTGGGAAGCTCATCGCATGCAGGGGATAGAGATCCCAAATTCAGTCTAGATGGGGAGGACTGTGATACTTGGAGAGCTGGCTCTGATCGCGCTACGATTTTTTTAATATAAAAATGTGTTATTGAGTGTCTCTCATGAGACATCCTGTGCTCCTGGGATGACGCCCCCCACCCGGTCCCAGATAAAACTAACATTGATGCCTTTTTTCATAGTTTGCAGTTACTGTACCTGATTCAAGTGGTGAGGGACTTATTAGATCACCCAGTCTCCAGGAAAGAAGTCCTGTTAGTTGTGAAAGGCCTTAAAACTAGGAAGGCTACTGGAGAAGAAGCTTTTTCTGCTGAATTTTCTAAATGTTTTGTTGATAACCTTGCACAACCTCCCAAATCTGATATCTTTTATTGTGTACAACAACATGCCCCAACCCCCCAGAGTGGAAAGTGGCCTTAATGTCAGTGTGACACTTGGCCAGCTGGTTCTGATCACTCTATGATTTTTGTAATATAAAAATGTGTTATTGAGTGTCTCTCATGAGACATCCTGTGCTTCTGGGATGACCCCCCCCCAGGTTTCAGTTCAAAGGACAGGATGTGTTAAACAGCAGATCTCTGTAATATGATCAATTTCCAAGTCACATTTTGTAGCCGCGGTTATGATCTGTGTTGCCATGAAGCCAGGAACTTAAATATCCATTTTATGATGTCTTCAGAGGAAGACCAGTTAATTTCAACTGGTGTTAGAAAGCTATATGACAGCTAAGTTGGAAAACTGCAGAGTTGTAAATGTTCTCTGATATCTTCGGAAAAGCAGGAAACCACTCATGATCAAAGAAGTTGTTTGAGAAATGAGTTTTTGCTGATGCCACCTTATTTAATTTACCTCCTGAGTGATAAAACATCCTGGCTGTATAATTATTAATATTTTAAAAGGAGGAGCTACGTGGTCTCACAGAAGGGGTGGTGACAAAGGGTTTAAACTGTATTCTGTATTTCCACTTACTGACATTCCTGTTTGGACTATCTTGAAACACCAGCTACCTAAAGCACTGTGAGAAGACATACATTAGATAGAAAAGTCTAACTGTATGTTGGTAGGAAATTGTACTTTAAACTTTGTTCTTTAAAGAGATTGTATGCTTTGTGGTATATTGTTCTGTGTTTACATTTTACCAATTGTTATCCATTTTCTAAGTAAACCTCTTATTTTAAAGAGACTGCCTGTGTGTTCAAATTCTTTCCTTTGTGCCTGTGATGCATGGATGGTTAAGATTTTGACAACACTGTTCATAAGCTTAATGATATACCAAACTGGGAAAAGGTAAGAATTTATCTAAGATCTTTCATAGAGTTTTTAAGTGTTCATTTTGTATACCTGGTTAGGTGCCCATAGGCAAAAGATATCTGGTATTTCCCCAAAGAGCAAAATTATCTGAGCCTGTACATTTGGGTAAGCTAGCAGAAGGCTCACAGTTTGAATCTCTCCAGAACATAAGACCAAAGGTGATTCAGACCGACAAAACAGACAGGATGGTTACCTTGTTCTGTTACCCTGTTCACAATACTGTGCATGGAGGTTGGCACTGTGGGAGCAGAGGGCCTGATCTGCTGAGTGGGGTTGTGAAAAATTGGTGGCATCAGTGCTGATAATTTGCAGATTGGTTGGCAGTGGTGTGCATTATTTAGGTAATAACAAGCTTTATTGTTCTGTGTGTCAGCTTAATACTTTCAGCTCACTTGAAAAACAAGGAAGTGATTTATTTTTTTTAAAGGACACAGAACTATATCACTTGTTTTACAGTCAAGAGCCTACCTGTTTTATTTTTTCCTAAAGTGCAAGTTAGAGTAGCCATAGTTAGGGAAGAAGATGGCTTCCAACTACACCAGGCACACTGTAGACTACTTAAAGAAGTTGTGAAGGGACAGATGAGTCCTGATGAGGTGAAAGCCACCAAGCAGAACCTCATGGATGCCCTGATGGTAGCAGATACTAAGAGCATAGAGTCACAGACAGTGACTGTAAAAGACCGAACCCTGGGTGTGGAGAGGCTATCTGCCAGTGCAGTGTCCAGATCCAATGAGAAGAGCAGGAGGGCCAGTGCCAGTGAAGGGCCACAGCAGCAAGGAAAAGTCATCAGTATTCTGGAGCCAGAAGTACTCAGGCTACAGATGGAGTAGTGGAGAATGGAGCTGGAGTTGCAGGAGAAGAAAGAGTGGGAGCAGCGGGAGGCTTGCTGTGAGGAGCGTGAGCACTAGTGAGCTGCAGAAAAGAAGAGTGACCATGAGCAGTGATATGTGGACCATGAGTAGCGTGAGCACCAAAGGCGACATGAACTGGAGATGCTTCAACTCTAACCACCAGCACCAGAGCAGCTAAGTGGCTTGGGTTTAACTGGAACTACAGGACTGGCTTACAAATTGAATTCCAAATTGATAGCTAAATTTAAAGAGGGGAAGGATATGGATGCCTTTTTAAATTATTTTTAAAATGTTTGTATTCAGGCTATCCTCACTACTTACCGGGAAAGCTCGGGATGCATTGGGTCAAATGGACAATGAGGACAGTAATAATTACAGCAAACTTAAAGCTGCACTTTTAAAAAAGTTTGATTTAACTGCTGAATCATACAGAGCTAAATTTCATAAGCTCAGGGCAAGCCCTGAAATGAGCTACGAGGAGCTAGCCATGAAACGTCAGTTTTAAAAATGTTGGTGGGAAGGAATTGAAGCAAACTCTGTAGATAACATTGAAAATGTGATTCTGTTAGAACAGTTTTTCTGGGTATGCCCAGCAGAGCTGAAAACCTGGCTGGAGGACCGAGATCCCAAAACAGTGCAAGAGGCTGCTGAACTCTCGGACAACTATGCCAAGAGCAGGCCTCCTGAGAGTGAATGGAGTGGCCGTGGTAGTGCAGAAAGGGAAAAGCGCTCCTTCACGGCAGCAAAAACCCTCACTGCCCCTACCAAAACCACTTAGCCCTAGGTTTCAAAGAAAAGACTTCTGTGAAAAAAGAAATAAATGTTGGGTATATAAAGAAACTAGGCATATTGCCAGACAGAGTCCCAAAAGAATGAGCAATATGCAGAATGGTACTAGGAAAGAAAAGAGTTGTTTGTGTGTCCCTGGAAGCATGCCTGTGAACATGAGGGAACACATGCACCCAGTCATGGTGAATGGTGTACAGACGCAAGGGTTAAGGGATACAGGGGCATCCCTGACATTGGTAAAAGGGGATCTGGTACAGCCTGGTCAGCTTATAACCAATAAATATGTCACTGTACAAGACTTTACTGATGGGGAGAAAACATTGCCCCACGCTAGTGTTCTTCTAGACTGGGATGAAACAGGGGAAGTGTGCAACAGGTGGCTGTAGCCAAAATGTTAGCAGTGGATGTCATCCTTGGCAACAATCTCCAACAGGGGATGGTGTGTGCAGTTATCCATAGTGAAGCAGCAAGGGAAAATTGCAGTTCCCTGTACCCCACAGAAACCATTGTGGACACCTTGGGGAGGCTGGTTCCCCAGCCTGTGTCTCCTGATATGCAGACTAATGAAAAGGGGTAGAACTTTCCCCAGTAGCAGTTAACCACACAGCTACAGAGGGTTACTCCAAAGAGGGAGGGGTGACCCATTGTCAGATGGCTAGGAATGACAGTGATCCTGAGGGCCCTGATGCTACTGCTAGGGACCTTAGTTTAGAGACTGAAGGGGACCTGTCTCATAACTTGGGAATGTGTATGGAGTTTGCAGCTGCTTAGAAAAGTGACACTAGTCTAGAGAAGCTGAGGGCTTGGGCAGACTGTGACGGAGCACAAGGAGGTGACGGTAAACATAAGGTTTATTGGGAAAATGGACTGATGCATACTCAGGCTGTGCAGACAGAGAGAGGGGTGATAGGCAGGCAGCATGTCATTCCCCAGACGTATCATGAGCAGTTGCTCAAGATTGCACATCATATTCCCTTGTCTAGTCACCTGGGAATCATGCACACTATACAGCAATTGGCCCATAATTTCTATTGGCCTAACCTTACCCAGAAGGTGAAGGAGTATTGTATGTCTTGTCACCAGTGCCAAGAAATAGGGAAGGCGGGCAAGAAAACCCAAGCCACCAAGACTCCATTGCCCATAGTGGAGGAGCCATTCCAGAAGGAGGGAATGGATACTGTGCGGACTTTAAATACCCCCAGCTCCTAAGGGAAGAGATTCATCTGGACTTTAGTGGATTATGCCACCCGGCACCGTGAAGCAGTCACCCTATCCTCACTGAGGACAGTCAAAGTGCCAGTTGCCTTACTTGGGATTTTCACCCATGTTGGGTTTCCAGAGGAGGTTATCACCAATCAAGGGGGTTCCTTCATGTCAGACCCGGATGAAATGTTTGTGAGAGAAGTGTGGAGTGGAGCAGAGATGCACAACACCTATTACCCCATGCCAATGAGTTTGTGGAAGGATTTAATGGTACCTGAAGTCAGTGCTCCGGCCTTTTGTTGAACAGCTTGGGAGGGACAGGGAGAAATATCTTCCCCACCTGTCGTTTGGATACAGGGAAGTGCCCCAAGAATTGACAGGATTTACCCCATTCAAACTCTTATATGGACGCCGGGTATGTGGGACCCTAGACTTGATCAGGGAGGACTGGGAAGGCAAGCACACCACACAGGGAACTCCCCTAGTGGATTACATCCTTAGGTTTAGGGAAAGGCTGAAGGAGCTTATGAGGACAGCCCAGAGCCAGCTGGCAGCTTCCCAACAGAAACAAAAAGTGTGGTACAACCACAGAGCCAGAGCTCGCTCTTACATGGTGAGTCAAGAAGTCATGGTCCTTATTCCTGTTCGGAAAGACAAGCTGCATGCTGAGTGGGCAGGACCGTACAAAGTAGTTAGGAAGGTAAATGACATGAAATATATTATAGAGTTACCTGACAGAAGACAGACAGAAAGGATGTACCATGTCAACATGAAGAAGCCATATGATAATAGGGCTGACTTGGTGTTTGCAATGTGTAGTCCCGGGGAGGAGACAGACAAAGGAGACCCCCTTCTGGACTTGCTGGAAGAAAGCAAGCAGGAGTCCTCTGTGGAGGCACTAAAATTGTCCCCCCAGCTGGCCCTAGACAAGATTCAGGAAGTAAGGAAGGTTGCAGCAGACTTTGCCCCATTGTTTAGCTCCAAGCCTGGACTAACCCCCTTAGCAATGCATGATGTGCAGACAGGGACACAGATGCCTAAACAGCAGACAGCATATTAGGCATCAGAGGCTGTCCAAAAGGATATTTGGAGGGAAGTGGAGGAGATGCTGGATTTAGGGGTAATCCAGAGATCCCATAACCCCTGGTCCTCACCCATAGTCCTTGTGCCCAAGCCAGATAGCTCTACTCATTTCTGTGTGGACTATCATGGACTGAATGCAGTCACAAAGTCAGTTGCCCACCTGATGTCCCAGACAGATGAACTCCTGGACAAGTGAGGGGGCAACATAACTTATGACCAATGACCTGACCAAGGGGTATAGTCAAGTAGAGTTAATAGGCAGAGCAAGGGAGAGGTCAGCCTTCAACATGCTGATAGGCTTATTTGAATTTAAGGTAATACCTTTCAGAATGAAGAATGCCATGGCCACTTTCCAAAGGTTGGTGAACCAGTTGTTAAATGGTTTCTGAGGAGCATGCCGTGGTATACCTGGATGACATTGCCATCTTTAGTGCCAGATTGAAGGAACACCAATCCCACCATAGGGAAGTGCTGGGCAGGATACAGAGGGCCAGGCTCACTGTCATAGCTGAGATGTGCCATGGACCATGGGAGAAGTGGCATACCTCAGGCATGTGGTAGGCCAAGGACAGCTGTGTCCTAACCAAATAAAAATAGAGATGATCCAGGCATGGCCCAGACCAGAAACACAGAAGCAGGTCAGGAGTTTTCTAGGGACAGCAGGGTACTATAAGAAATTTGTGCTCAATTACAGTGCCCTGGCTGCTCCCCTATCTGACCTGGTAAAGAAAAGGATGCCAAAGAAAATTACCTGATGACCAGCCTGTGAAGAAGCCTTTACCAGACTGAAGGAGGCAGTGTGCAGTGCTCCTGTATTGACAAGTCCTTACTATACCAAACCCTTTATAGTTCAGATTGACAACTCAGATGTGGGTATTGGGGCAGTACTGAGTCAGGCATCCAACCAAGGGAAAGATCCCCCTGTAGTGTACCTGAATAAAAAGTAACTTCCCAGGGGGCAGGCATACTCCACTGTGGAAAAGGAGTGTTTTGCGATAGTGTGGTCCCTAAAGAAGCTAGAGTCATACTTATATGGGCAGCATTTTGTGGTACAAACTGACCACAACCCCCTGGTTTGGCTGACACAAATGGGAAAAACTAATGGTAGATTGTTAAGATGGAGTCTTGCTTTGCAAGGGAATGACATGACAATCTTACATAGGGCTGGAGTGACCAATCAGAACTCTGATGGCTTGTCTCATGTCTATGAGGAGTGAACTGATTTGGGAATCTCATCCCATGCAGGGGATATCATCCCCAAATTCAGTCTAGGTCGAGAGGACTGTGACACTTGGCCAGCTGGTTCTGATCGCTCTATGATTTTTGTAATATAAAAATGTGTTATTGAGTCTCTCTCCTGAGACATCCTGTGCTCCGGGGATGATGCCCCCCCCCCCAGTCCCAGATAAAACTAACATTGGTGCCTTTTTTCATAGTTTGCACTTACCATACCTGACTCAAATGGAGAGGGACTTATTACATCATCCAGTCAACTGGGAAGAAGTCCTATTAGTCATAAAAGGCCTTAAAACTAGGAATGCTGCTGGAGAAGATGTTTTGTCCTGCTGAATTGTCTAAATGTTTTGTTAATAACCTTGCATGACCTCTCAAATCAGATATCTTTTATTGTGTACAACAACACCCCCCTCCCCGAGTGGAAAGTGGCCTTAATGTCAGTGTGACATTTGGCCAGCTGGTTCTGATCACTCTATAATTTTTGTAATATAAAAATGTGTTATTGAGAGTCTCTCATTAGACATCCTGTGCTTCTGGGATGCCCCCCCCCCAAGTTTCAGTTCAAAGGACAGGATATGTTAAACAGCAGATCTCTGTAATGTGATCAACTTCCAAGTCACATTTCATAGCCACAGTTATGATCTGTGTTGCCTTGAAGCCAGGAACTTAAACATCCATTTTATGATGTCTTCTGAGGAAGACCAGTTAATTTCAACTGGTGTTAGAAAGCTATATGACAGCTAAGTTGGAAAACTGCAGAGTTGTAAATGTTCTCTGAAGTCTTCGAAAAAGCAGGAAACCACTCATGATCAAAGAAGTTATTTGAGAAATGAGTCTTTGCTGATTTCACCTTATTTAATATACCTCCTGAGTGATAAGACATCCTGGCTGTATAATTATCAATATTTTAAAAGGAGGAGCTATGTGGACTCATAGAAGGGGTGGTGACAAAGTGTTTAAACTGTATTCAGTATTTCCACTTACTGACATTCCTGTTTGGACAATCTTGAAACACCAGCTACCTAAAGCACTGTAAGAAGACATACATTAGATAGAAAAGTCTAACTGTATGTTGGTAGGAAATTGTACTTTAACTTTGTTCTTTAAAGAGATTGTTTGCTTTGTGGTATATTGTTCTGTGTTTACATTTTACCAATTGTTATCCATTTTCTAAGTAAACCACTTACTTTAAAGAGACTGCCTGTGTGTTCTAATTTTTTCCTTTGTTCTTGTGATGCATGGATGGTTAAGATTTTGACAACACTATTCATAAGCTTAATGATATACCAAACTGGGAAAAGGTAAGAATTTATCTAAGATCTTTCATAGAGTTTTTAAGTGTTCATTTTGTATACCTGGTTAGGTGCCCATAGGCAAAAGATATCTGGTATTTTCCCAAATAGCAAAATTATCTGAGCCTGTACATTTGGATACGCTAGTAGAAGGTTCACAGTTTGAATCTCTCCAGAACATAAGACCAAAGGTGATTCAGACTGACAAAACAGACAGGAGGGTTACCCTGTTCTGTTACCTTGTTCACAATACTGTGCATGGAGGTTGGCACTGTGGGAGCAGAGGGCCTGATCTGCTGAGTGGGGTTGTGACAAATTGGTGGCAGCAGTGCTGATAATTTGCAGATTGATTGGCAGCGGTGTGCATTATTTTGGTAATACAATCTGTTATTGTTCTGTGTGTCAGCTTAATACTGTCAGCTCACTTGAAAAACAAGGCAGTGATTTTTTTTTCAAAGGACACAGAACTATATCACTTGGCTTACAGTCAAGTGCCTACCTGTTTTATTTTTTCCTAAAGTGCAAGTTAGAGTAGCCATAGTTAGGGAAGAAGATGGCTTCCAACCACACCAGGCACACTGTAGATTACTTAAAGCAGTTGTGAAGGGACTGATGAGTCCTGATGAGGTGAAAGCCACCAAGCAGAACCTCATGGATGCCCTGATGGTAGCAGATACTAAGAGCATAGAGTCACAGACAGTGTCTGTAAAAGACTGAACCTTGGGTGTGGAGTGGCTATCTGCCAGTGCAGTGTCCAGATCCAATGAGAAGGGCAGCAGGGCCAGTGCCAGTGAAGGGCCACAGCAGCAAGGAAAAGTCATCAGTATTCTGGAGCCAGAAGTACTCAGGCTACAGATGGAGTAGTGGAAAAAGGAGCTGGAGTTGCAGGAGAAGAGAGAGTGGGAGCAGCAGAAGGCTGACTGTGAGGAGCGTGAGCACCAGTGAGTTGCAGAAAAGAAGAGTGACCATGAGCAGTGATATGTGGACCGTGAGTAGCGTGAGCACCAAAGGCGACATGAACTGGAGATGCTTCAACTCTAACCACCAGCACCAGAGCAGTTAAGTGGCTTGGGTTTAACTGGAAGTACAGGACTGGCTTACATACTGAATTCCAAATTAATAGCTAAATTTAAAGAGGGGGAGGATATGGATGCCTTTTTAAATTTTTTTAAAAATGTTTGTATTCAGGCTAAAATTCCTAGAGAGTCCTGGAGCTTCCAGCCATCCTCACTACTTACCTGGAAAGCTCGGGATGCATTGGGTCAAATGGACAATGAGGACAGTAATAATTACAGCAAACTTAAAGCTGCACTTTTAAAAAAGTTTGATTTAACTGCTGAATCATACAGAGCTAAATTCCATAAGCACAGGAGAAGCCCTGAAATGAGCTACAAAGAGCTAGCCATGAAACAACATCAGTTTTTAAAAAGTTGGTGGGAAGGAGTTGAAGCAAACTCTGTAGATAACATTGAAAATGTGATTCTGCTAGAACAGTTTTTCTTGGCATGCCCAGCAGAGCTGAAAACCTGGCTGGAGGACTGAGATCCCAAATCAGTGCAAGAGGCTGCTTAACTTTCACACAACTATGCCAAGAGCAGACCTCCTCTGAGAGTGAATGGAGTGGCCGTGGCAGCGCAGAAAGGGAAAAGCGCTCCTTCAGGGCAGCTAAAACCCTCACTTCCCCTACCAAAACCAGTTAGCCATAGGTTTCGGAGAAAAGATTTCTGTGAAAAAAGAAATGAATGTTGGGTATATAAAGAAACTAGGCATATTGCCAGACAGTGTCCCAAAAGAATGAGCAAGACGCAGAATGGTTCTAGGAAAGAAAAGAGTTGTTTGTGTGTCCCTGGAAGCATGCCTGTGAACATGAGGGAACACATGCACCTAGTCATGGTGAATAGTGTACAGATGCAAGGGTTAAGGGATACAGAGGCATCCCTGACATTGGTAAAAGGGGATCTGGTACAGCCTGGTCAGCTTATAACCAATAAATATGTCACTGTACAAGACTTTACTGATGGGGAGAAAACATTGCCCCTTGCTAGTGTTCTTCTAGACTGGGGTGAAACGAGGGAAGTGTGCAACAGGTGGCTGTAGCCAAAATGTTAGCAGTGGATGTCATCCTTGGCAACAATCTCCAACAGGGGATGGTGTGTGCAGTTATCCATAGTGAAGCAGCAAGGGAAAATTGCAGTTCCCTGTACCCCACAGAAACCATTGTGGACACCTTGGGGAGGCTGGTTCTCCAGCCTGTGTCTCCTGATATGCAGACTAATGAAAAGGGGTAGAACTTTCCCCAGTAGCAGTTAACCACACAGCTACAGAGGGTTACTCTGAAGAGGGAGGGGTGACCCGTTGTCAGATGGCTAGGAATGACAGTGATCCTGAGTGCCCTGATGCTACTGCTAGAGACCTTAGTTTAGAGACTGAAGGGGACCTGTCCCATAACTTGGGAATGTGTAAGAAGTTTGCAGCTACTCAGAAAAGTGACACTAGTCTAGAGAAGCTGAGGGCTTGGGCAGACTCTGACGGAGCACAAGGAGGTGACGGTAAACATAAGGTTTATTGGGAAAATGCACTGATGCATACTCAGGCTGTGCAGACAGAGGAAGGGGAGATAGGCAGGCAGCTTGTCGTTCCCCAGGGGTATCATGAGCAGTTGCTCAAGATTGCACATGATATTCCCTTGTCTAGTCACCTGGGAATCATGCTCACTACACAGCAATTGGCCCAGAATTTCTATTGGCCCAACCTTACCCAGAAGGTGAAGGAGTATTGCAGGTGTTGTCACCAGTGCCAAGAAATAGGGAAGGCGGGCAAGAAAACCCAAGCCACCATGACTCCAATGCCCATAGTGGAAGATCCATTCCTGAGGGTAGGAATGGATATTGTGGGGACTTTAAATACCCCCAGCTCCTCAGGGAAGAGATTCATCTGGACTGTAGTGGATTATGCCACCCAGTACTGTGAGGCACTTGCCCTATCCTCACTTGGGGACAGACAAAGTGCCAGATGCCTTACTTGGGATTTTCACCCATGTTGGGTTTCCAGAGGAGGTTATCACCAATCAAGGGGGTTCCTTCATGTCAGACCTGATGAAATGTTTGTGAGAGAAGTGTGGAGTGGAGCAGAGATGCACAACACCATATCACCCCCAAGCCAATGAGCTTGTGGAAGGATTTAATGGTACCCTGAAGTTAGTGCTCCGGGCTTTTGTTGAACAGCTTGGTAGGGACAGGGAGAAATATCTTCCCCACCTGTTGTTTGGATACAGGGAAGTGCCCCAAGAGTTGACAGGATTTACCCCATTCAAACTATTATATGGACGCCAGGTACGTGGAACCCTAGACTTGATCAGGGAGGACTGGGAAGGCAAGCACACCACACAGGGAACTCCCCTAGTGGATTACGTCCTTAGGTTTAGGGAAAGGCTGAAAGAGCTTATGAGGACAGCCCAGAGCAAGCTGGCAGCTGCCCAAAAGAAACAAAAAGTGTGGTATGACCAGAGAGCCAGAGCTCCCTCATACATGGTGGGTCAAGAAGTCATGGTCCTTATTCCAGTCCAGAAAGACAAGTTGCATGCTGAGTGGGCAGGACCATACAAAGTAGTTAGGAAGGTAAATGACACAAAATATATTATAGAGTTACCTGACAGAAGACAGACAGAAAGGATGTACCATGTCAACATGAAGAAGCCATATGCTAATAGGACTGACTTGGTGTTTGCAATGTGTAGTCCTGGGAAGGAGGCAGACAAAGGAGACCCCCTTCTGGACTTGCTGGAAGAAAGCAAGCAGGAGTCCTCTGTGGAGGCACTAAAATTGTCCCCCCAGCTGGCCCCAGACAAGATTCAGGAAGTAAGGGAGGTTGCAGCAGACTTTGCCCCATTGTTTAGCTCCAAGCCTGGACTAACCCCCTTAACAATGCATGATGTGGAGACAGGGACACAGACGCCTAAACGGCAAGCAGCATATCAGGTATCAGAGGCTGTCCAGAAGGACATTTGGAGGGAAATGGAGGAGATTCTGGATTTAGGGGTAATCCAGAGATCCCACAACCCCTGGTCCTCACCCATAGTCCTTGTGCCCAAGCCAGATAGCTCTACTCATTTCTGTGTGGACTATCATGGACTGAATGCAGTCACAAAGTCAGTTGCCCACCTGATGCCCCAGACAGATGAATTCCTGGACAAGTGAGGGGGCAATATAACTTACGACCAATGACCTGACCAAGGGGTTTAGTTAGGTAGAGTTAATAGGCAGAGCTAGGGAGAGTTCAGCCTTCAGCACGCTGATCGGCTTATTTG
Organism: Neoceratodus forsteri; assembly: GCA_016271365.2. Lineage (NCBI taxonomy): Eukaryota > Metazoa > Chordata > Ceratodontiformes > Ceratodontidae > Neoceratodus > Neoceratodus forsteri. The sequence goes on along the minus strand of CM057449.1, from coordinate 95,840,762 downwards.
AATTTAAAGTAATACCTTTCAGAATGAAGAATTCCCCGGCCACTTTCCAAAGGTTGGTGAACCAGTTGTTAAATGGTGCTGAGGACCACGCCGTGGCATACCTGGATGACATTGCCATCTTTAGTGCCAGATGGGAGGAACACCAATCCCACCTTAAGGAAGTGCTGGGCAGGATACAGAGGGCCAGGCTCACTATCAAAGTTGAGATGTTCCATGGGCCATGGGAGAAGTGGCATACCTCAGGCATGTGGTAGGACAAGGACAGCTGTGTCCTAACCAAATAAAAATAGAGGTGATCCAGGCATGGCCCAGACCAGAAACACAAAAGCAGGTCAGGAGTTTTCTAGGGACAGCAGGGTACTATAAGAAATTTGTGCCCAATTACAGTGCCCTGGCTGCTCCCCTATCTGACCTGGTAAAGAAAAGGATGCCAAAGAAAATTACCTGATGACCAGCCTGTGAAGAAGCCTTTACCAGACTGAAGGAGGCAGTGTGCAGTGCTCCTGTATTGACAAGTCCTGACTATAGCAAACCCTTTATAGTTCAGATTGACAACTCAGATGTGGGTATTGGGGCAGTACTGAGTCAGGCATCCAACCAAGGGAAAGATCCCCCTGTAGTGTACCTGAATAAAAAGTAACTTCCCAGGGAGCAGGCATACTCCACTGTGGAAAAGGAGTGTTTTGCGATAGTGTGGTCCTTAAAGAAGCTAGAGTCATACTTATATGGGCAGCATTTTGTGGTACAAACTGACCACAACCCCCTGTTTTGGCTGACACAAATGGAAAAAACTAATGGTAGATTGTTAAGATGGAGTCTTGCTTTGCAAAGGAATGACATGACTATCTTACATAGGGCTGGAGTAACCAATCAGAACTCTGATGGCTTGTCTCATGTCTATGAGTAGTGAACTGATTTGGGAAGCTCATCGCATGCAGGGTATATCATCCCCAAATTCAGTCTAGGTCGGGAGGATTGTGACACTTGGCCAGCTGATTCTGATCGCTCTATGATTTTTGTAATATAAAAATGTGTTATTGAGTATCTCTCATGAGACATCCTGTGCTCCTGGGATGACGCCCCGTCCCAGATAAAACTAACATTGATACCTTTTTTCAAAGTTTGCACTTAACATACCTGACTCAAGTGGAGAGGAACTTGTTAGATCATCCAGTCAACTGGGAAGAAGTCCTATTAGTCATAAAAAGCCTTAAAACTAGGAATTCTGCTGGAGAAGATGTTTTTTTCTGCTGAATTGTCTAAATATTTTGTTGATAACCTTGCACAACCTCTCAAATCAGATATCTTTTATTGTGTACAACAACACCCCAGTGGAAAGTGGCCTTAATGTCAGTGTGACATTTGTCCAGCTGGTTCTGATCACTCTATAATTTTTGTAATATAAAAATGTGTTATTGAGTGTCTCTCATGAGACATCCTGTGCTTCTGGGATGAGCCCCCCAGGTTTCAGTTCAAAGGACAGGATATGCTAGACAGCAGGTCTCTGTAATGTGATTACCTTCCAAGTTGCATTTTATTGCCATGTTAATAACCTGTGTTGCCTTGAAGCCAGGAACTAAAATATCCATTTTGTGATGTCTTCAGAGGAAGACCAGTTAATTTTAACTGGTGTTAGAAAGCTATATGACAGCAAAGTGAGAAAGCTGCAGAGTTGTAAAAATTCTCTGATGTCTTCGAAAAAGCAGGAAACCACTCAAGATCAAAGAAGTCATTTGAGAAATGAGGTTTTGCTGAAGTCACCTTATTTAATTTACCTGCTGAGTGATAAGCCATCCTGGCTGTATAATTTTCAATATTTTAAAAGGAGGAGCTAGGTGGAGTCATAGAAGGGGTGGGGACACAGTGTTTAAACTGTATTCTGTATTTCCACTTACTGACATTCCTGTTTGGACTATCTTGAAACAACAGCTACCTAAATCACTGTTAGAAGGTATAGATTAGATAGAAAAGTCTGACTGTATGTTGGTAGGAAATTGCACTTTAAACTTTGTTCTTTTAAGTGATTGTATGCTTTGTGGTATATTGTTCTGTGTTTACATGTTACCTATTTTTATCTATTTTCTAAGTAATCCTCTTATTTTAAAGAGACTGCCTGTGTCTTTCAAGTCTTTCCTTTTTGCTTATGATGCATGGATGGGTAAGATTTTGACAACACGGTTCATAAGCTTAATGGTATACCAAACAGGGAAAAGGTAAGAATTTATCTAAGATCTTCCATAGAGCTTTTAAGGGTTCATTTTGTATACCTGGTTAGGTGCCCATAGGCGAAAGATATCCAGTATTTCTCCAAAGAGCAGAATTATCTGAGCCTGTACAGTTGGGTATGCTAACAGAAGGTTCACAGTTTGAATCCCTCCAGAACTTGAGACCCAAATTTGATTCAGACCCACAAAACAGACAGGATGGTTACCCTGTTCTGTTACCCTGTTCACAATACTGTGTGCAGTGGTTGGCACTGTCAGAGCAGAGGACCTGACCTGCAGTGTAGGGTTGTGACATTCAGTACTTCCCAAACCTGGGAAAAGTCCAGAATTATGCTTTTCCTACCACTTTGTCTCTTAATTAATATACATATTTTTTGTTAGTTGTATTTCTGGCACCCACCAGCCAGATCATCTCTCAGAGGTGCCCTCTCGGCTCAAATCCTCTACTCCATGCCCAAAGCCTTTCCCATCTAACTCTCACCCCACCCAGACATTCCAGCCTCCCCCGATCACCCCCAGAGGGAGGGCCTGCTTCTCCTAGCTGGCAGCCTTTCTGTGATTACAGTGTGTGTCCAGTGTTTGGGAGGGTTGGCCTTACTGTCAGGGAGATGGCCTGGCATTGTGGATGTAAGAGCTGGCCACTGGTGCCCTCGTTGCCTTCCTGGTCTGCAGGGGATTTTTTATTGTTCGTTTTCCCCTGCAGAACTCAGATGTGCAATGATGTCAGGTAGCACAGCATGCCAATATCTGCCGCAGTTCCACCCCCACACTCTTGTGTGTGCCGCCTTGTTCCTGAGCTGCCCCCAACTAATGTTAGGGGTTGCCCAAGAGCAGTGCTATCCCCTGATCCCTCCCCGGGAATGGAGAGCAGTCCTCCAGACACTCAGTCCCATCCCTTCCCTGCCAACCCCTGACAGCCCAGGTTAATTCCTGAAGCTGGGTTGCTGGCATGGTGCAAAGTGTTGCATCCAGCACCTCAACCCTCAGTGCCACTGGGGCGGCCACCTCTTTAATTAATATTGATGTTAAAATTTATATGAAGATGCTTGCCCTTCATTTACGGTCTTTTATTTCTAGACTTATTCATCCCAATTAAACGGACTTCAGCCCTTCTCCGTATTCATGTAATAATGCCTGCCGGGCTCTAAATATTATTTCATATGGTAATCACTCTAATATAACTTTAATGACTCTCTCGGAAGATGCAAAGAAGGCGTTTGATAGGCTTAATTGGCATTAACTAGCACAGGTCTTAACTACTTTTGGTTTTAGCAATAGTTTTGTTACTAACCTGTTAGCTTTGTATTCCAGTTCCACTGTTAAGGTGGCTGTTAATGGTACTTTTTCTACCCCATTTCCAATGCTTATGGAACCTGTCAAGGGTGACAAATGTCCCATTTATTATTTCCTTTTGCGATGGAACCTCTGGCGGCCTATATTCAACAGCATCCTGATATATAGGGAATTTGAGTTGGTTCTATTGTTCATGATGACAATACTTTGTTCTTTTTAGAAGACCCAGTTAAATCTCTCCCAGTCCTTTTGCAAGCCTTATCTGATTTTGGTTTTATTTAAGATTTTAAGGTGAATTTAGATAAGACGAAGGCAGTTCTGTTGAGTGGAACCCTTACACCTCAACAGAAATCCCATTTTACATTTCATTGGGCTCATTCAGGGTTTTGCTATTTAGATTTGATGATTACTGTTCCACTAATTTGGGGTGCTTGTATGATAATAATCATAAGCATATCTTACTTGAGGTTAAAAGAGACTTGGAGAGATGGGCAGTGCTTCCTTTGTCACTGGGGGCTAGAATAGAGGCTATTTGTATGAATGTTCTACTCCAATTTCTCTGTGTCTTCAGGATGCTGCCTATTAGGCTACCAGATTCCTTCTGGGGTCAGGCAGATACATATATTTCTGGATTTATTTGGAATGGTAAACATCCCTGTATTCATCTGACTATTTTATATAGGAGTAAACTGGTGGGAGGCTTGGCTCTCCCAAATTTGAAATGTTATTATTTAGCCACTCAGACTGCCTCAATTTTATCTTTTTTAAGTTCTTCCTCTGATACAGGTTGGCTTGAGGCTGTGGAAGAACAATTTCCTTAGATACTACTTTGAATAGTGCCGTTCCTCCCTCTCCCACAGCTCAGATCACTGAAGTTGTTAAATTCCTGGATTAGACATACTATCTCCAAATGAGTTCACTACCGTTCTATAATTGTAGATGCTGAGACCTTGGGATGTTTGTCTCCTTTGATAGGTAATAGTGAATTTCTGCCCGGACTGAGGGTTCCTAGTTTTCAGCTTTGGACTCAATTAGGGATATTGTTAGTTGAAGATTTGATAGAGGATGGTACCCTAATGAGATTTGATCAACTACAATTTGAAAGTTGGCATGCCTTGTACCAAATTATTTCATTATTTCCAGATTTGTCATTATGTTTTGCCACTAATTACGAACCCCCCTTCCTTTTCTGACTTCCTCTCCCTGGTGAAATATCTTTGTCAGGAGAGGAGGACATCAACAGACTCCCACCTTATCTTTCCTTTTTATGGGCTCTTACAATAGCAATATCATGCTGCTCTCCAACCCATTTGGGTTAAATGGGAATCTGCTTCATTTCATCCATTGGATTTTAGGTATAAAGTAAAAGTCTGGAAGTTAATTCATAAAACTACAGACTCATTTTACTGGCAAGAATTACACTGGAAAGTTCAAGTTAACTTTTTCAGAACCCCATCTATAACAGTCCTTTATTCTAAGGGTAGGTTCGACCTGTGTTGGAGACAGTGTAGGAGCAAAGGTGATTACCTTCATATATTCTGGTCCTGTCCTAAACTTAATCCATTTTGTAATTCAGTTGATGCAGCCATTTCTGAAATATTTGAATTTCCCATTCCCTTGAATTTTGAATCTTTTGTGTTAGGGTTCCTTCCTTAGGAGCTTTCAAATCACTAACTGCATAGCCATGGTGCAGGGGATTCATATGGTGAAAAACATGTTTGTAAACCTGCATTTTTGTTATGAGGGTACTAACATGTCTTTATTCAACCAACGTATCAGGTGCGATGAATATTTGGAGCAAACTTCATTTTAGGAGTGCCTTGGTTTTGACACTGCTCTGTTTACAGGTTTTTCCTCCCTTTTATTTTTGTATGTAAGCATGTTTTACTGCTCCCATTGGAGTGGTGCAGTGCAGTGGCTGTGAAGCAGCAGTCCTCCAAGAAACATTCTGGAGGATGCGGTGTTGCCCCATCTGCAGGCACCTCTTTTGGTGGAGAGAGGAGGCTGCTTGTCTCCAGGATGAGTTTTTCAGGATTCAGGAGACATCCACTCCCACACAGGGACCAACAAGGATGCTGGGCATTCAACCTATGTATCAGTTGGGATGCGTATTTAGAGCAAACTTCATTTTACGATCACCTTGGTCTTGATGCTGCTCTATGTGCTCTGGATCACTGAAAACAAACTGGTCCTGAACCTGAAAAAAACACAGGCCATGCTCTTTGGCTCAACAGCCAAACTCAAAGCCTCGTCGGCATTGTTAAAGATTTCCTGTCCTGACGGATCTCCCCTCCCCTTAGTGAACTCTGCCAAATACCTAGGGGTCACCCTTGACCCCCAACTTGACATGGGCAGTCACATCCAAAACATCTGCAGGGCAGTAAACTGCAAGCCGGGCCTGGCCTGCAGGGCCAAGTTCAACCTACACCAGCGGCTGAACTAGCCCTCGCGAGAAAGTCTTCTTCTTCCTCTCTCAGCTATGGTCTGCACCTATTCGCTCGCTCTCCCCAGACTCATCTTTCTCGGTGGCACATGACATACAACAACATCTGTCGCTTTGCCCTTGCTGTCCCCCGTCTCACCCATCACTGCGAGTTATATGATAAACTTCACTGGCTCTCCCCAGCTAGGTACCTGGACTTCGGGGTGGGCTGTCTCACGGACAAAGTGATCAGAACCAGCACCCCCCCAGAGCTGGCCCTGCTCCTGCCACAAATTGACACTATCTACTACCTTAGGTCCCAGGCCCCAGGGATGCTCATGGTCCCCTCCACCCATACCCTCATGGTTGACCAGGACTTCACCGCATATGCGCCCAGACTCTGGAACTCCCTTCCTGTGCATACTCATTTGACCTCTTCCCACCTGTGCTTTCGTAATTCCATCTGGGGTTTCCTGAAACAAACCTCAGCGTGTGACTGCCCTAAGCCTCCCTAGAGAATTTCTCAATTGGTTGTCTTTCTGGTCCAAAGTTTGCCTCCCTCAGATGCTACCGTAACTCCTGCTGTTTTCTCATGACTCTATTTCAATTTACTAGGGTAATTCGATTTAGGTATACTGCCTATGCCAAGGTTCCCTGACATTGCCTTTCTAAATTGTCTCTAATGTGTATAATGTGTATATGGTTTTGTTAGAACTTGTAGGTGACCTACTCACCCCGGGGGTACATTAACCTTAAAGTTATAAGTTTTATTATGACCTTCCATACCCCTGGACTATGTTACTATTCCTACATGTTGTCATGATGTGCTTACATTCTACTGTAAAAATGTCTGTATCCCTAGGTTGTACTCTCCCGGGTCGTTCCTGAAAATAGGCATAATACTTGTCTAGTGTACTTACCCGGTCAACAAAAGCTAAAATAAAAAATTTATGGGTCAGTCCTCCCTTTTATTTTTGTATGTAAGCATGTTGTACTGCTCCCATGGGAGTGGTGCAGTGGCTGTGGGGTGGCAGTCTTCCGGGAAATATTCTGAAGAATGTGGTGTTGTCCCATCTGCAGGCACCTCTCTGAGTTGAGGGAAGAGGCTGCTTGTCTCCAGGCTGAGTTGCCCATGATACAGGGACCTTTTCTCCCACTCAGGGACCACCATGGCCATAGCCACTGCCTCAGAGGTTACCAAGAAAGAGGAACAGTTGGACCATGGTGGGCCAGGGAGGGTGAGGGTGGTGGAACAGAGTTGCATCCCTCCAGTTGAACATCTCCACAATTCATATGCTGTTCTGGCAGAGCACTATTCCTCTATGGAGACACCCAAAGTGGAGACCAAGAAGGATGCTGGGAACCTCCACAAAGAAGACCCACAGGAGGGTGGCCCAGGACCCCACAGGGCAAGGAAACAACTCCTGGTGGGGGATTCAATTTGTAAGGGGGTTAACACTGGGGTAGGAAGTGAACCCTCAGAATAGTGGGAGCAGCTGCATGGGGGAGGGAGCTGGATGTCATTGTCCACCTAAGGATAAATGACCTGGCTGGGAATGGGATCAGAGCAGCGGAGGAAGAGTTAGTGGAAATGGGGAGGGGCCCTAGACAAGTAGCATGCATGGTAACCTTCTTGGATGTGCTGCCTGTCTATGGCATGGTTGAGGCTAGGTGCTCCACACCATGAGATTCAATCAGTGATTGAAAATCTGGTGCAAAGCTCAGGCTTTTGGATTCATTGGGGACTGGGAGTCCCCTGGAGGTATAAAGACCTATACTGGCATCATGGTCTGCATCTGTCCAAGAGGGGAACCAGGATACTAGATGATTGATTTAAATGCTTCACTGGCAAGCATTTAGACTTGCCAAGGGGTGAGGCATTGAGAAGCAGAAAGAAAATCCCAGCCCTCCCCACAAAACATGGTAGTTAGTGAGGTAAAAAACAAAATAGAGAAGTTGATAGGGAGAAGGGCAGGGGTAAATAGAGAAAAAGGCAAAGGTAGTAATGACAGGGATGGGGCTAAAAGGGGTAAGACCATCACAAAAAAAATAGAGGGCAATGCGTACCAATGCCTATAGTCTGCGTAACAAACTTTCTGAACTAGTGGCCTTGATGGAAGAGGGAAGCCTGGATATTATGGCAGTCACAGAAACCTGGTATGCAGAGAACTTTGACTGGGATGTCAACATACCAGGGTACACAATCTACAAAGGGAAAGGGAAGGTAGAATAGGAGGAGGAGTAACTCTCTACATAAAGGAAGGGATCAAAGAAATGGAACTAAAGGGTAAACAGGGAGGAGAGGAGGCACTGTGGGTCAACCTGGAGATAGGAAATGGCACCACAATCCATACAGGGGTTGTATACAGAACCCTGTCTCAGGGGAGGATGTGGACAAGGAAATGATAGAAGGCATCCTTATGATGGCAGAAAAAGGGGAGAGATTACTGAAGGGGGACCTGAATATGCCAGATGTTAACTGAAGCACCTTTGCTGCAGCCCCATCAAATAATAGGTAGGTTCATTCTTGATGCCTTACAGGGGACATGCCTCAAACAGCTAGTGTTGGAACCAACTCAGGAGGGAGCAATCTTAGACATGGTATTCTCAAACGGGGACAGAAAGAGGATATCAGATTTAGAAGTGGGTAGCCATCTGGGAACAAGTGACCACCTAACAATGTGATTCACTGTAAACACAGCCATAGAGTCAAGCCATACACATTTGAGGGTACTGGACTTTAGGAGGACTGGCTTTGGCAAAATGGGAGAGTGCCTCAGAAAAGCACTAGCAAATGGGCAAGAAGGAGGGGAGGAGGAACAATGGGGAAACATCACAACTGCCATCACAGAAGCAAAAAGCATTTGTGTGAAGCAAATAAACAAATCAAAATGAAGGAACAAACCACTATGGTTCTCAAAAGAGATGGTATGGAAGGTTATGGAGAAAAAGGTAGCATTCAGGAAGTATAAAGAAACAAAGAAGGAGCAGGACAGAGTACTGTACCAGTTAAAGCAGAAGGAAGTGGGGAAGGCAGTCAGAATAGCAAAGGCCCAAAATGAGGAAAAGAAAGCCAACTCTGTTAAGAAGGGGTATAAAACCTTTTATAGTTACATTAGGGAGTGAAGAAAGATCAAGAGAGGGATCATGAGGCTTAATAAAGGGGAACATGGGTGGGCAGAGGGTGACAGTGAAAAAGCAGGGATACTGAACAAATACTTCTGTTCAGTGGTCACAAAAAAAGAGGATGGGGAGGTACCTAATCCAATCAACAGAAGCACTCTGGATAGAGGAGTTGATACCAGTCCTTTCACAGAAGAAAGGGTTCTGAAAGAAATCCAAGAAACTGAAGGTGGACAAAGCGATGGGACCTGATGAGATTCACCCCAGAATTCTAAAAGAACTAAGTGGAGAACTAGTGACACCACTGACTACCCTTTTTAACAAATCATGGGAGGATGGTGTGGTACCTAAGGACTGGAGGAGGGTCAGATTCGATTCCCCTTCACAAAAGTGGGAGCAAAGCAGAGGCAGAAAACTATGGACCTGTTTGTTTGACCTCAGTGGTAGGGAAAATGACGGAATCACTTCTGAAAGAAAGAACTGTTAAGTACCTAGAGGCCAGCAAGGCACAGGACCCAAGACAGCATGGATTCACAGTGGAAAGGTCATGTTAGATGAACCTAATACATTTCTTTGACTCGGTGATCAAAGTACATGTAGTAGACCAGAGAGAGGCTGTGGACATGACCTGCCTAGACTTTAGCAAGGTATTTTACACAGTCCCACACAAAAGATTAATAAACAAGTTAACCAGACTGGGAGTGGGTCCCAGAGTGGTAGCCTGGGTAAATAATTGGGTGGACAACAGGGCATAGAAGGTAATAGTAAACGGAGTTCACTCCAAAGAAACATGGGTTGCTTGCGAGGTACCACAGGGTTCAGTACTGGACTAATCTTTTTTAATGTCTTTATAAGTGACATTGCAAAGGGACTGGAAGGAAAAGTATGCCTCTTTGCAGATGACACAAATATCTGCAACAGTGTTGATAGACAAAGGGGGTGGAAAGGATGACAAGGGACTTGGCAAAGTTGGAGGAATTATCTGAAGTATGGCAGCATAAATCCAGTGCAAAGAAGTGCAAAATAATGCACCTGGAAAAGGTTGGGAAGGGACTTGATAAGGTTGGAGGAATGGTCATAAGTATGACTGCTTAAATTCGATTGAAAGAAGTGCAAAGTTATGCATCCTGGGAAACAAAAACCCAGGGAAAGAGTACACAAAGGAGGTGGAGTACCAACAACAACAAAAATGGAAAGGGACCTGGGTCTAGTCATTTCAGATTATCTAAAGGTAAGCAAGCAATGTTAGAAGGCAGTAAGGAGGGCTGGGGGAATACTGGGATGCATAGGGAGAGGCATTACCAGTAGAAAACAGGAAATTGTTATCCCTTTGTACAGGCAGTTGGTGAGACCCCACCTGGAGTACTGTATGCAATTCTGGAGACCCCATCTGTCATCAAGTCATCAACTTAGATTATAATGCCAGAGTCCAAAATCTAGGGCTGTACTCATTGGAGTATCTCAGAATGAGGGGCGACTTGTGTTGATATTTAAGGCATTATATGATGATTGTCTTTGGAAAGTTTTAGGTCTCGAACTGAGGGATACAATTCACATAACTAGGGCACATCCATTACAATTGAAAGTTGAACAGTGTAAATCCTCTACCATGGATGCTGATCATTCACAGCCAGGGTGACACCATGGTGTACCCATGTCACTGTCACCCTCCACGGACATCATACAGCTGGCAGATGTACCAGTGGAATGTCCACAAACATCAGCTGTATCCCTTGACTGATGCAACTGATGAACCCCCATGCAACACAGACAACAGCACCCCACCATCCTCCACAGGGTCACCCTACTGATCAGTCACACAGGCACAGGAGCGTGGTATGCTAGCAGAGAAGCACACTGGAATTCACCCTGTGGAACAGTACAAGGCACAGGATAGGACATTGTCACCACACCTACACACTGACCATGTAGAACAGTAAGAGGTGCCAACAGAGACATACATGCTATGCAGCACACGATGGTGAAGCACACAGGGCATTGACACAAGCCAGTGTGCCCCTCCAGAAACACATCCTACACCCCCCTGAGCCCATAATGAGGCCAGAAGAGGCACTGAAGGATGACTAGCATACTCAGGTGTGACTATCCTAGACTCTGAAACCCTGCACTCCAGAGCCTATCTGCCACATGTTAGAACACAGAAGAGGTGGCCCTGATCATCACCAATATGCATGGCATCTGGTGCATGCTGGGTCATATCAGTGACATACTCAGAATGAAATCCATGTAATGAACACACCTGCTACCATCTGCAACTGCAGAGGCCAGCACCCACATGCATAATCGTTCCTCTCCTCAGCCCTAGAGGTTGGGGAAAGGAAGTGTCCAAGGCATATGTATATGGTGTGTCATGAGAATAAATGATATGTATTGCACCCTGCTATATCTGAATGGTGTGTGATATCCGTGCATGTGTTGCATGTGTTACATGTTCTGGTTGCTTTCCTGGACATTGTCAGAATAGTGTGTGGAATGGGCTACAAGCAATAGTTCAAGGGGGTGTCCACAGCAATGGTCTATGGGCATCCACCATGGTTCCTCAGAACTATGTGTGTGCCTGGCTTTGGGGATGTCATTAGGGCATACCTGTTGTGTAGGGTCAGGATGTCTGTGTGCAGAGACATGCATTTGCCCTGTGCATCACAATGACCCCTGCTCCCTGGAACAGAGTGGCCCTGCTGCTATATGGTGCATGTGTGGGCACACTGTGTGCCATGGCAGTGGCATCATCTCAGGTGTAAGGCTGCACAAGTGTCAGCAGGTGCAAGGTAATGTAATCATTGGGGTGAACCGGGTAGGAGTGGTGTCATGACAGCTCCATCCCACTATGGCACTTGGCATGTTTCATGTGCTGCCTTTTATTATCTGTAACATAGCATTCCTGATGGTTCTACCATCTGTAGCAGCATTCCCTGTGGGTAGGTCAGGCATGGCTTGGGCTGCACATCCTTTTGCACAGAAGGCATGCATCCAAAGTGTAAGAGTGCCCAGGCATGGCTATGTTGCATGTTCCAGTCTACCCATGTGTGGATGGTTTTGTAGTCAGGTTTGCAGCAGGCGGCTGGCTGGCACAACATTGTTGCAGCCTCCACTCCTGCCTTTTCATTATAGAACAGTGGCTACATCTGCATTACTCTGTGCAGGCAGCACATAGCCCTCTGACTCTTAGCCTCCCAGGGACATGTGTACGCTTTGCTTATACGTGCTGTGTGCCCCATTTGTGCACCCACTTGGGAATAACTTGCATTCAATTTGCATGAGTACTCCTCTGCAGCCAATTTAGAGGCAAGTAGCGGGCTATGCACTGTGAAGGATAGAGGACAAAGTGACACAAATGCATATTGCAACGAACAAAAAATATAAATGGAAGTGAAAATAAAAGTTTATCAAAACATAAATCATGGAACATGGGGATTGGACTACTTAATCTGTAGGAGATCTAGTGTAATACTCAACTAGGTTCAAGTCCAGCACAAAGAGTGAAGTAAAGTAGAGATTGGACTGCTTAATCAGTGGCGGGCCTACAGCAATGGGCCATGCCAATCAAAAGTATGTTCAACTCCAGCACAAAAGGGAAAGCAAGACAAGTAGAGGAAATGTGACATACATTTAGCCATATTCTACATTGCCAAGCTTTAAAGTATGAGGTGTTTACTGTCCAGAGAAATGGCCAGGTATGACTTCAGAGAGCGAGAGGTGGGAGACCACCCCATCAGTAGTAGCCAAATTCACCTCTACGGATTTGCTCTGTGGCACCTTTACTTTCTCTCAGCTACTTGGCCAGTGCCTGAGGAAAGTACCCAGATGTGGGATTAAAAGGAAGTTTCCCTAATAGAGCAGCTGAGGTGCTCTTAGGTGGTTTAGGGTGCCACCAGCAAATGTTTTCATGACATATGGAAGGTGCATGAGTGGCCTGCAAGGAAGCTGAGCCAGGGAAAACCAAGAACAGCATACAAGTTTGGGCTGTGTACCCAAAGCAGCGTGCAATTCTGGGCTGGGTACCGCAGGGTTCAGTACTGGGTTCAGTTCTTTTTAATGTCTTTATAAGTGACATTGCAGAGGGACTGGAAGGAAAAGTATGCCTCTTTGCAGATGACACAAAGATCTGCAACTGGGTTGATACACAAGGAGGCGTGGAAACAATGAGAAGGGAAATGGCAAAGTTGGAGGAATGGTCATAAGTATGGCAGCTAGGATTCAATGCAAAGAAGTGCAAAATAATGCACCTGGGAAACAAGAACCCAGGGGAAGATTACACAATGGGGGGAGAGGTAGTAACAGCAACAAAAAAGGAAAGGGACCTGGGGGTAATCATAGCAGATGGCCTTAAGGTTAGCAAGCAATGTGAGAAGGCAGTAGGGAGGGCTGGGGGGGTACTGGGATGCATAGAGAGAGAGGCATCACCAGCAGAAAACAGGAAGCCATTATCCCTTTGTACAGACAGTTGGTGAGACCCCATCTGGAGTACTGTGTCCTGTTCTGGAGACCCCATCTCTGCAAGGACATAGACAGGATAGAGGCAGTCCAGAGGAGGGCAAGTAAAATGGTGCAGGGTCTGCAAGAGAAGCCGTACGAGGAGAGACTAAAGGAGCTTAATATGTATACCCTTGAGGAAAGAAGGGAGAGGGGGAACATGATAGAAACTTTTAAGTACCTCAGTGGAATCAACAAAGTCCAAGAGGGTAGCATCTTTCAGAAAAAGAGATGTGCAAGAACAAGGGGACATAATTTAAAGATGGGGGGCAGTTCAGGGACAATGTGAGGAACTATTTTTTCACAGAGAGGGTAGTGAATGCATGGAACAGCCTTCCTGAGGAGGTTGTGGGGTCTAAAACTGTGGGAGAATTCAAGAATGCATGGGACAGACATAAGGCAGTTCTTGTGGGGAGTAGGAAGAAATAGGCTGTTGGTTAACCAGGATCTGCGGCCTATCCTGTAGGTAGGGAAATGGGCAGACTAGGTGGGCCAAGCGGTCCTTATCTGCCATCAAAGTCTATGTTTCTATGTTTCTATGTTACCATGAATTTATGAGGTTACATTTCCTAGTTTAGTTTTTCAGTTAATCTGGGGAAGCCTTTTGAATACTATCAAGAGAAAAGTTTTGTATTTAGCTGTAGGGAAGGGGGGTTTAAACTTACTTAATCACGTAGTTTTTGTTTATAGGATTTTTTTTTTCATACAGATTTACCAGATCTTGCTAGACCTAGTCAAGCTGTTTGGATTTTATATGCCAATTATTGTCTCCATCCAATATATCAGATATGGGAAGCACAAGGATCCTTTTCAGCTCAGGTCAGAACAAAGTGTGTTTTATTTTTACCTGCCCTTGCTAAATTAAAAAAAATGGGGGTTAACAATGTGATTAGTGCAGCTTCCTACGAATAAATCACTTTATAATGTTATAAATATTCAGCATGGTATTACAGAAGTTGCCTTTAAAAATATTGACCACACACATTACACTTACGTATTAGAATCCTTGAATGATAAATTAATCCCCCCAAGGATTTGGGATATTATGTGGTTAAGTGCACATGGGAAATTATTTGTTAAAAGGAATGCAAATTACAAAAGTTTAGAAGAACGTATGTGTCCAAGATTGAGCTGTGTAGCTAAAGAAAAGACTATGAATCACTTTCTTATTCAGTGTCCCTATGTACAGGAAGTATGGACAACACTAGCTAGTCTATGGAGGGATGAGTATTGGCAGACTGTGAAATATGCAGAACTTATTGGAGGGTTTATTCTACAAAATTTAGGGATGGATAGATGTCTAATGTGTTTGATATTTTCCTTTATTAAATTTATTCTATGGCAGATACAATGTAAATATGTGTTACAACAGGTGTAACTGGATCCTCAGTCAGTTGTTATTGCACTTGAACATGAATTGTATGACCAATGTGTGATTGAATGACAACATATGTCTCCCAGTGTATGGGCTCTTCAATGGATATCTGTCCCTTTTATGAAAGACAAAATGGATGATTTCTTATGAATATGTTTTCTTTTGTTGATTTTTGTTTGTGTGGAATTTTGTTAATGATGTTCTGATTTGTGATTTGTTACAAATTGTATATACTTCCCCTACTCTTTTCAATAAGTGCCATGGGATCTTTAACATCCACCTGAACTACCACCAATCTAGGCAGATGGGACCTCGGTTTAACATCTCATCTTAAAGATGACACCTCAGAAATGCAACACCCCTCTCATGCTGCACTACAGTGTCAGTACTGGGATATTAATCTAAGTGCCAGATGTGGGAACTGAACCCATAACTCTCTGATCTTCCGGCCTCAGAGGCAAATGTGCTACCTACTGAGCCACTGACACTGCAAGTTATAGCCCTTCTGGGCCTTTTATCTTGCCATAAAAATGCTGACCAGAAAGAGTCAATCTTTTTGAACCATGCCAAAGGGAGGTCCAGATTCAGCATAGACAAGGGTAACATCAGCCTCGGGAAAATGACCATCTACAGAATATTGACTGTCCCCCAAAGAGATAGTGGCAAGCATTGCCACCTCTTTAAATCCTGTTGCATATGTACAACCACTGAATCCAGATTAAGGGATCTCAGTTTGCTCACATCCTGTGTGAGTTCAATTCCTAGAAAGGTAATTGAGTTAGATGCCCACTGTAACCCTAGATCCTTTATATCTGCCTTATAACAAGAGGAGGACAGAGTTAGAACTGTTGTTTTTTTGGTGGTTTAATTTGTAGCTGGACAACACACTGAAGCCCCCAATTATTCTCATGACCCCCTGCAAAGAACTTTGACAGAATGAAAGGTGCAGCAGAATATTATCAGCAAACATAGTTTGTAGGTAACTGAGCCCAAATGTATCCCCTTGACCTCCTTGACTGCTTTAATTTTCCTACCCAAAGGTTCAATATATAAATTAAATAACATGGGGAATAGGGGACAACTCTGTCTAGTGCCTCTGGTCAATCTAAAGATGTTGTTGGAAATAACCTCATTGTACATTACTCTTGCAGAAGGAATGGAATACAAGAGTGCCACCCACTGAATGTATTCTAGAGGCAATCCATATCTGGGCAAAAGGTCAAACAAGAAGGTCCAACTAACCGTGTCAAATACCTTTTTTGCATCTAGGGAGATCAGCACCTTGTCAGGGCCAGCCTTCCCAGATGCAGACATCAGATGGAAATCTTTCTGAAGCGGTCACTAGAGTGTCTCCCCAAGAAAAAGTCAACCTGTGCCAGCTCTATTAGATCATCCCAGACCTTCTTTAGTTGAGACACCAGTATACTATACTATGCAACTTGAATATGTACTATTGCTTGCCAAGTTTATGTATAGTTATTCCTGGGTCACTCCTGAAAAAGGGACGTCCAGGGCCCAGTGGGCCTACCCGGTCATCAAAATTCAATAAATAAATAAATACTAGCTAGCAACTTAATCTCTATATTCAGTGGAGAAATTGGTCTATAATTGTCAGGGCCGGTAGGATCTCTATTGGGCTTGGGTAACACCATAATCCTGGCTTCAAACAGTGCAGACTCCTTAATAGGGGCTGAATGTATATAATTAAATGAGGTCCCTAAATATGGAGTCAGATCATCTCTGAAGCATTTATAGAATGAGAAAGAAAACCATCGGGGCCTGGAGCCTTGTCAGTGGGCAAATGGTCAATTGCCTCTGATATCTCCTGTTGTGTGATTCCTCCTATTAGTAAATTCTGTTGGGATGCACTACGCCTTGATAGCTCTAAATTTAGCAGGAATTCCTCTAGTTTCTTACTGAATTACATAGAAACATAGAAACATAGAATTTGACGGCAGATAAGGACCGCTTGGCCCACCCAGTCTGCCCATTTCCCTACCTGATGGATAAGCTGCAGATCTTAGTTAACCAGCAGCCTACTTCTTCCTACCCCAACCCCCCTAGAATTGCCTTATGACTGTCCCATGCATGCTTGAATTCCACCACTGTTTTTGACACCACAACCTCCTCTGGAAGTCTCTTCCATACATCCACAACCCTTTCTGTGAAAAAATACTTCCTTAAATTACCTCTGAGCGGCCCCCCTTCTATCTTCAAATTGTGCCCCCTTGTTCTTGCACACCTTTTTTTTGAAAGATGCTACCCTCTTGGACTTTGTTGATTCCCTTGAGGTACTTGAAAGTTTCTATCATGTCCCCCCTCTCCCTCCTTTCCTCGAGGCTATACATATTAAGCTCCTTAAGTCTCTCTTCATATGTCTTCTGGTGCAGACCCTGCACTATTTTAGTTGCCCTCCTCTGGCAGCTTCCATCCTGCTATGTCTTTGTGGAGACTGGGTCTCCAGAACTGCACGCAGTACTCCAGATGTGGTCTCACCAGCTGTCTGTACAGAGGGATAATAACTTCTTGTTTTCTGCTGGTGATGCCTCTCCTATGCATCCCAGTATCCCCCAGCCCTCCTTGCTGCCCTCTCACATTGCTTGCCCACCTTTAGGTCATCTGATATGACTACCCCAGGTCCCTTTCCATTTTTGTTGTTGTTAGTATCTCACCCCCATTGTGTACTCTTCCCTGGGTTTTGTTTCCCAGGTGCATTACCTTGCACTTCTTAGCATTGAATCTAAGCTGCCATACATTTGACCATTCCTCTAACCTTGCCAAGTCCCTCTCATCCTTTCCACCCCACCTTGTGCATCAACTCTGTTGCAGATCTTTGTGTCATCTGCAAGAGACATACTTTTCCTTCAGTCCCTCTGCAATGTCGCATTAAAGACATTGAAGAGGACCGTCTAATACTGCACCCTGTGGTACCCACTGCTAACCCCCTTTTTTCAGAGTAGACTCATGTACTATTACTCTCTGTGTCCTATTCTCCAGCCAATTCTTTCCCAGGCTGTCATCTTGCGACCACTCCCAGGCTGGCTAACTTGTATATTAATATTTTGTGTGGGACTGTGTCAAATGCCTTGCTAAAGTCTAGGTAGGTCATGTCACAGCCCCTCCTGATCTACTACTTTGGTCACCCAGTCAAAGAAATCTATCAGATTCATCTGGCATGACCTTCCCACTGTGATCCATGCTGCCTTGGGTCCTGTGCCCTCTGGCCTCTAGATACGCAACAATTCTTTCCTTTAGAAGTGATTCCATCATTTTCCCTACCACTGAGGTTAAACTAACAGGTCTGTAGTTTCCTGCTTCTGCCTTGCTCCCACTTTTGTGAAGGAGAATCACATCTGCCTTCCTCCAGTCCTCAGGTACCACCCCATCCTCCCATGATTTGTTAAAGAGGGTAGTCAGTGGTGTCACTAGTTCTATCCTTAGTTCTTTTAGAATTCTGGGATGAATCCCATCAGGCCCCATTGCTTTGTCACCTTCAGTTTTAAGAGCTCTTTCAGAACTCTTTCTTCTGTAAATGGGCTGGTATCAACTTCTGTATCCAGAGTGTTTCTACTGTTTGTTTTAGGTACCTCCCCTCTTCCTTTGTAAATACTGAGCAAAATATTTGTTTAGTATCTCTGCCTTTCACAGTCACCTCTGCCCACCCTCCCTCCCTCCCTTTATTAAGCCTCACTATCCCTCCCTTGGTCTGCCTTTGCTCCCTGATGTACCTATAAAAGGTTTTATCCCTTTTCTTAACTGAGTTGGCTATCTTTTCCTCAGTTTGGGCCTTTGCTGTTCTGACTGCCTTTCTAGCTTCCTTTTGTTTTAACTGATACAATTCTCTGTCCTGTTCCTTCTGTGATTCCTTGTACTTCCTGAATGCTTTCTTTTTCTCTTGAACCTTCACTGCCACTTCCTTTGAGAAACTTAGTAGTTTCCTACCTCGTTTCATTTTGCTTATTTGCTTTACACAAAGGCTTGTTACCTCTGTGATGGCAGTTTTTATTATTCCCCATTGTTCTTCCACCCCTCCTTCCTGCCCATTTGCTAGTGCATTCCTTAGGCACTCACCCTTTTTGGAAAAGTCAGCCCTCCTAAAATCCAGTACCTTTGTCTTTGTATAGCTTGACTCTATTGCTGTGTTTATTGTGAACCATACTGTTCGATGGTCGCTAGTTCCCAGATGGCTACCCACTTCTACATCTGTGATCCTCTCTTCATCTCCATTTGAGAGAACCAGGTCTAAGATTGCTCCCTCTCGAGTGGGCTCCAATACTAGTTGTCTAAGGCATGCCCCCTGTAGGGCATCTAGAATAACGCCACTCTTAGAAGTGGCTGCTGCAACTGCACTCCAGTTAACATCTGGCATATTCAGATCACCCATCAGCAATATCTCCCCTTTATCTGCCATTCTAAGTATACTTTCTATCATTTCCTTGTCCATTTCCTCTCCCTGAGAGGGGGGTCTGTATACAACCCCTGTGCTGATTGTGGTGCCATTGCCTGCCTCCAAATTCTGTTTTCTGAATTAACTCTTGGTAACCAGTTAGAATGGCTTGAGATTTTATTTTACTAGTGTTACAGAATTCTATGAACTTGTAGCACTGACCCATTGTATTGAATAATTGGAACATGCTAATTTCAATTGTTAAACTAGCTAATACACAACTAACTCTATTGGACTCTTACAGGATACTCAATAAGGGGTTGAGCAACAAATCAGGTGAACGAGCAAGGAACTGTAGACAATTATGGTGTCTACCAGAAGTGGAAAAAAAACAGCTACCTCAAATAAGTAACAGATTGAGCTTTTACCACCCCTTACAATAAGACAGTGATTAGAAATAAAAACAAGACTCTAGAAGTCTCCATAGAAAAAACACACCATAACTCTAAGAATACCAAGGCTTAAGATGGTATGGATAGTAATAAGCAACTAAAAATAACCAGATTCCTGCAAGGACACAATCTCATCCCAATACATTTATCTGCACAAACAATTCTAAGCCAGGAAAAAAGTAAATCATAGCAACAATGATCTAAATACAGAAAGTGTAATAAACAAATTTTCCTGACAATACTTTTGATTTTTCTCAGGACTGTATCTCTGTACACACATGCAGTTGGGAAATGAAGGCCCTTCAATCTTTGAATAAAGCTTAACTTCACAGGGCACAGAGGGCATATTCTCCCCTGAAAAGTATCCTTATATTGAGAACCCATAAACCAAACAATCCCCTTCAAGGGATTAACAGAGATTTGGGGACATAAATATAAGCACTCAGATGGCATAACATCTGTCATACTAGACCTGAGCGTAGCCATCAAAGGTCTGAAAGATCTAGTACCAGAATATCAGGGAAAGAACACTAATAAAATCAGTACCCATTTCACAGGAAAATTAAGTTTAAAAAAAAATTACAGAGATCTCACTTCAACCAACTAAAGAGAAAGCTAATATTTATCAAGCTAAATATGATAGCCACAATTTCATAGATCAAGGACATTTCCTTTCAGTTTCTATACTTTCTGAACATGTTAGAATTAGTTAAAAGTCCTTACTTGCAAACATAGCAATATTAGAAAATGGAGCTATACTAAAAGATTAAATAGCTAATCTGATAGCTGACTTGTTTTATAATCAAACCATTATTAAGAAACCAAGTCAAACCAAGACAGGAAGGAAGGGCATTCAGAGTCAACCAATCAGGCAGTAAGAAATGGTGAAAGCAGAAGTAACTAAAAGTAATAAAGCAATCCAAATGAATCTCCCAGCTCCTTTAAACAAAGAAAATAATCAAGCTATGAGTTCCCCCAAAAAGCACAGTTTAGAAATACAAAATCATGCTCCTAAAAAGAAAAAAGACAAGGAAAAAAAAAAGAAATATGAAGCTTAAAAATCAAAACAGTACAAAAATCCAGGACAACACAGCTACAAATCATAATGAAACAATCATACAGAATACTATCTCCCTGAAGGAAAATGGAAAATCTTATGGAACCAATTCCACTGTAGAATTAGAAACTGTAATAGGGAGGGAGGTCAAGGGACCAAGAAATAACTAATCCAAGAGCCCCAATAACAAAGATAGAATATAAATTGAAAAAGGAAAACCTAGACAGCTCCCTAGTAGGAGAACAAATAAAAAAAACTTAGAAACTGAATATGAATAACTGGAAATTGAAAACCTAATTGAAATATATGGTATCATACACCTAAAAAATGAGACCCCAAAATAACTAAGAACTTGGATAGAATATTTATTTCACCAAGAAGAGACAGATAGAATAATATTCCACAATGCAGCCACCACATCTTTTGGTCCAAGACTGTGTCAAAAACAAGATTTGAGTATCATAGGTACTTATCTATGTCGTCCCATAAAAGTTCCAGCTCTAATACAGAAATCAGGCTCAAGTACTGTACCATAGAAACATAGACTTTGATAGCAGATAGGGACCACATGGCCCACCCAGTCTACCCATTTCCCTACCAATTGGATAAGCTGCAGATCCTAGTTAACCAACAAACTACTTCTTTCTACCCCTGACCAGAACTGCTTTATGCAGGTCCCATGCATTCTTCAATTCTCCCACTGTTTTTGACCCCTTGACCTCCTCAGGAAGGCTATTCCATACATCCGTCACCCTTTCCATGAAAAGAATACTGCCTCACATTGCTCTTGAGGCAACCCCCATCTTCAAATTGTGACCCCTTGTTCTTGAATATCTATTTCTCTGAAAGATGCTACCCTCCTGGACTTTGGAGAGTCCCTTGAGGTACTTGAAAGTTTCTATCATGCCCCCTCCCGTAGGAACAGAACTAATTTGATTAAAATATTTTATTGTCATAATATTATTATATCCTTAATTGCTATTCTATATCCTTATATGGGTGTAATTATTAAGTACTATAAATGTTTCTGGACAGATTAATGTCTAAATGAACTCTAAAACAAGGGCAATGCTGCGCTTAAGGTTTCAATACTGAAATGGAGGAATGATGCCATGAAACAAAAGGGAATACAGCATACATAGTCAACTTCAGAAAAAATCAGGGATAGTCTGTTTAAATTGAATGGCCTCTTCCAATTAGTAGCAGAAGAGCTTGAAACCTGACATAATTTACAAACTTGTTTTTCTGTACCAGCCAGAGCAAATCTCAGAAACAACAAATAACATAGGCTGAAATAGGCTGGCTTTAAGAAATTAAGACTTTTATTTATAGAAAATATACAAAAACTCTGAGACATTTCAGAATTATACAGGTTATCGGGGAATGCATGAACCTGTCAAGTGATTATGTTTTAAACCTATCAACAAAGTGTAGTGTGAGCCATTTACAAAACTCTGTAGCCCCAAAACTGTTTAAAATATATTGACAAGTTTGGTGTCTATAGTAAGCTGACCTTGTCACTTTTTCAATAGAATGAGTCTCAAGTGTTTATCTATCAGAAACATCTAGTCGCGTGGATTGTAAGCCTTCTGGATAAACTCCAAAGCAACATAAAGTCACACATATTTTACCTCAAACAAAGATCCCTGTCTTAAAAAAGTTTGTTTATAGAGTTTCTAATGATAGCAGGTATGCCAAACTAATATAATTTTAAACTGGAAAAAAATGTACTTCTGAAATTTGTAAATACTTGTTAGATATCTATAAAGGACAATGCTGTGTAATGTTTTTTATAAATTATAGATATTATATTACAATTGACACCATCGTGTTTGGGCTCAAATGAATACTCTCTTTTAGTTGCATCTAAAAATGTAAGTTTTACATTTGTAATAAGATGCACATAGATGCAGGAAAGAAAAGTTGTTTTATATCAAAAATAGTTTTTGAGGATGAGGTCATATTGATAAAAGAAAATGGCTTATGAGGGGCTAACAGTAAAATCCTCAAAGAGTACTCAGACCAACCATAATTTGATTGTGACGTTGCCCATCAAGAGGGACATAAATGGTATGCTGGCAAAGTCATCCCAGATCTACTTAATCCTTTGATGTATGAAGACCTGTGTTGGCTGTCCTGACAATTTTGGATGAGTTTGAGACTTGTGCTATGCCAAAAGCCTGAAGCCATGCCTGCTTCATAACAGAGCTTGGGTTGAGCCATTTCTATCACCAGGGGGTGGTAAGCAAGCTTGAAAACCTACACAACTCTGCAACAAGTCCAGCTGCTAGAACTGACTGTTACAGGAAGGATTCACTTTCCAATATTGGATGAAGCAAGACCTATGGTTTATATACTAAGAATCTGGACTAAAGTAATGTTTTGGAATTTCTGTTAAAAGCCTGAACAAGAGACTAACGTGAGAACTCCAACCAACCAGCAAGCCTACAGTGCTGTTAAGTTTGGTTTTGTTTTTTAACCAGAAGAGACACACTAAGATGGAAGCCTGTTTACAGGTGTGACCTGGAAACACAAGCAAGTTAAATGACTTGCTCAGGGTCACACAGTATGCAAGTGGGGGTTGTGGGATTCAAACACAGGTCTCTAAGTTTGTAGCTCAGAGCCTTAAACCACTGTGCTATGCTGCCTCCAAATAGCAGTGAGTTCTGAGTTGCAGGTTCAAGAGCAGAAATGAACTGAAACAGGCAAGACTCACAGAGTCCAGTTACCAAAACAACTTTGCTGTCCACAGAGGGAGATTTTTCTACAGACTGTGCTGCTAGACGACCAAAATCTTGCTGTCTGATTTTTCCTGCTAAATCCTGAAGTGACTTTTGATGATTTGTGATGTCAAGCAAGAAGGATCCAGCCTGCATTGCTTCATTAATGTCAGAAGACTCTACAGCTCCAGGTTCAAGAGGACAAGACAGAAGACTAAAGCCAAGTCCACCACCAAAAACTTTTATCATCCAAAATCAGAAGTTGTCACCAAGGTTTAAAAGCTAAAAAGTAGAAGACTGCACCTACAGATAACTGAAACATAAGTATTCCTTTATTCTACTTTTAGTACTTATTTGGCTATCTGGAGTGGTAACTTAATGTATTTTAGCTCCAAAACCTTGGGCATATAGTCAAGCTAGAATTTAGATGTAAAGAAAATACATTTGCCATGCTAAGTTTAAAACAATACTTATACAGAAATATAACATGAAACACTAGACTAATGAGTTGCAAGTTCTCACAGTAAAAAGAAAAGCTCAAGATATGTATATGTATGCTAAAAAAATAGTATAAACTGTCTTCTATTATGCTGAATATTGCTTATTCACTTGCATTGCTTATTTGCTGAAATTTGTTTTATTTGATTTTCTAAAACCTGTTGTTTTGTTTACATTATTTTTATTATGCTTTATATTTATGCTAATTATGAATATTTAGGACTCATACATACAGTATGTGAATAAAATATATATTTATCTCTTATATAATCCAAAGTGTGGCAACCGTGTTTTACACTGTCATTTTTGAATCTGGAGAGCATAGGATAATATATTTGAATATTATTATCTTTGGTAATTTAAGGAAATCATTTTTGGGTAAGGCTTGAGCTAAATCTAAGTGCTTTGTTATAAAAAGTGATAATATAAGCCTTTGTTCTGACACCCCTCTCCCTCTTTTCATCCAAAATGCTCACCAGATGAGCATACTACTGCAAAACAAACAAATCTAAAGGATATAGTGAACAAGACAGAAACTTTTGAGGCCCAACAACACAATGAATGGACATACAAAACCATTACAATGTTTGGATGGAAGAAAACACAAAATGTTCTGGTCAATAAATTTAATGTAGAAGTAGTTACCTTTCTTTCACATAGCTTGAAAATATCAGTTACTAATACAGTCTGCTCCACTTATAGCGATCACAGAAAATTCGGGCAGCCACTTATGTCGGGGAAAATCAGAAAACTGTTTGCCATCTCCATTGATCACTGTGTTATCACCTTTGCTTATAACCTTCTAGTGGCATCTGCTATACCGGGCAATTATTTGTCCAAATTAGATGCTATTTGGTTAATTGCACAAAGTTTCCCTGATGATACCCAGCCATAGTTAATCAATTAATAGACAAAGGGAGAGTCAGTAGATCCAAAGCTCTCAAAGTTTGCACTGTATTATTTAAAAAGTAATATTTAAGTAGCAAATATGTATCACCCTGTACATTCTTTTTCCGCATGATTTTTTTGAAGCTCTAATTTCAGTAAACAATAAAACATCGTTATCACTGGCTTCTCCAGTTTCCTTACAATGTTTAGTTTTGACAGCAACAGGAAAGTGGTCACTTTCAGCTTTTGTTAAAATGGTAAGCTATTGCCAAAAATCCATGGGCCCTGTCCAAAGAATGTAGTCTAGAAGAGAAGCACTCCTCTAGATACATAGGTATAATTACCTTCAATATTATCCCTATATCTACCATTTATGGGGTAAATACTATACTCCTTCAAGACTTCTATTAGCATTCTCCCCATTTTGTTAACATTAATATCCATAGATTTCCTTGGATATAAAGATTCTTCTGGGTAAGCATGGGTAAACATGGAGTTATCCAGCATGCCATTGAATGCACCTATACAAGCTTGAGGCAGTATAGCGCAGTGGTTTAAGGATCGGAGCTGCAAATTTGGTGACATCCAGCAGACCAGACCGGGGTTTGAATCCCACAGCCCCCACTTGCATACTGTGTGACCCTGAGTGTGTCACTTAACTTCCTCGTGCTCCCAGGTCACACCTGGAAATGAGCTTCAGCTTAGTGTGCCTTTCCTGGTTAAACAATTTCCCCTTCCCTTCTCTTTAAAATCACCCATTATCAGGAGCTCAGCTTCTGGGAAGGTCTGTAATATTTCTGAAATAAGTTCATTAAGATTATTCCACAATAAACTTTATTTAATTTGTTTATTTAGTTGTTTAACCAGGTATAGCACACTAAGCTGAAAGCTTTTTTACAGGAGCGACCTGGGAGCACAAGGAGGTTAAGTGACTTGCTCAGGGTCACACAGTATGCAAGTGGAAGCTGTGGGATTCAAACCCAGGTCTGGTCTACTAGAATATTAATTTGAGCTCTCTGGGGGATATAGGAGTTAATAAGTATGAGTTCCTGTATTCTTTCTTTAAGATGTACTACAACAAAATTATTAAGAATTTTCCTGCTTTCCATTCTAAAAAAGTTGCCAACCTTAACCATCATGATCGAGCATGCAGAGTATCTGCCAACCCCTGTTAAGCTAACTCTTGGAGTCTGGAAACATTCACACCCATTTAACTGTATGCTATCGTTCGTGGCATGCCAAGTCTCTTGAAGACATATAACATCATATCCCAGCAAAAAAAAACAAACTCTGCATTCCTTATCAGTCATTTTACTCTGCCATCCAGCAATATTCCATTTTAAGAATATAATCCATTTAGCGATATGATTTGCTAAAACTGTGCGTGTGTTATCTCTACCAAGTAGTCATTCTTCACTGTTGCCTACTATCTGCATAAACCTGTATGAGAGTGATAATGATGCTGT
This sequence comes from Neoceratodus forsteri, assembly GCA_016271365.2. Classification (NCBI taxonomy): domain Eukaryota; kingdom Metazoa; phylum Chordata; order Ceratodontiformes; family Ceratodontidae; genus Neoceratodus; species Neoceratodus forsteri. Next base: position 95,814,362 of record CM057449.1, on the reverse strand, counting down.
CATTTCACTTTTATGGTATAATTTATTTATTTATTTGTACATCAGTTTACAACCTTTGAACCAGAGGATCATTTCCAAAGGTACCTCGTCACATTGAGGACATACAGAACAGACTTTTTGTTACAGCATACGAGTCACATAACTTATCAAGCACAGGTGGTTACATACTTTTATACAGTTTAGTTACAATGATACAGTCTCACAAGAAAGAAAAAAAAACAGCTGGATAATAACAGTGGCAATAGGCAAAGGGGTGAGGTTATGTGAGGTGAAGTGTGGTGCCGCCCAGTGAGCTTTGTCAGGTACAAAGTGATCTATGCCTCATTTAGAGACAGGAGCAGGTGTGAGTATTAAATAGTTGGCTCTGAAGTGTGGTTTTGAAGTTGGAGATCATGGGGGCATCAGAGATGGGGCAGGGAGTGAGATATACCAGGATGGAGCTCTGTAGCAGAAGGGCCTCTGTCCATGGGTGGTCCTGGATCTTGGGACCAGTAGACTGGTCTTGCAGGAGGTTCATGTAGTGACAGAGGGTTGGGTTTGGTGGATGGAGGCTGTCAGCCCAGGAGGGGATAGCCCAAGAAGAGTTTTTTTCTTGTTGAGGCAGGTTTGGTATCATAGCGATTCATCTAAATTAAGCAGTATTGCCTCATCATAGAGCTGGCACATATGAGTGAGCCTGGGGGCCCCACTAATTAGCCTGCATGCCTTATTTAGTGTGAGGCACATTTTATTAAGAGTGGTAGTGTCAGCAGCACCGTATGCTGGTAGGCCATAGTCAACAAGGGATAGTATTGAGGATATAACCGCTAGTCAGAAGGCATTGGGGGGAGACAGTTTTTATAGCGGTAGAGGATACCAAGCCGTACATTAGTAGCTGATGAAAGTGCATCAATGTGGGTGTGGCAGGTGAGGGTTGAGTTGAAACAGACCCCAAGGTACTTGTATGAGTGGACTTGTTCAAGTGGTTGTTTGGTGCTAGGGAGAATATGGAGTGGGAAGTTGCTGGCTTTGTTTTCTGGGTGGACAAAGAGCATTGTTTTGTTTTTTTTTGAGATTAATGACAAGTCTGTGCTCTTTAAACCAGGTTTCGGCATCATTATAGGATTGTTGTAGGGTGTTCTGGAGCGAGATGAGGTTGCGGTGGGTGGCAAAAATGATGGCATCATCTGCATACAGCAGAATTTTACCAGTGCATGCACTGGGCAGGGTGTTTAGGTAGATCAAGAAGAGTAGGGGGTCTCAGGATGGAGCCCTGAGGGACTCCTGAGTGGATGGGACAAGTTTTGGAAAGTGTCCCATTAATTTTAACAGATTGGGAGCGGGCAGATAGGTAGCTAGTGCACCAGACAAGAGGCCCAGTAGAGAAACCAGTGTGGCAGAGTGCATCCAGCAGAAGAGGGTGGGAGACAGTGTTGAAGGCCTTTGAGAGGTCATCGAACACTGCACCGGCTAGGGAGCTAGAGTCCAGGGAGGAGTGTAGGAAATTTGAGAACTCAATTAGTGCAGTGCTGGTACTGTGACCAGCACGGAAACCATGCTGTTCTGGGCATAGGATGTTATGTTAGGTCAGGTATTCAGTGATTTGAATGGCCACCAGTTTTTCTACGGCTTTGGAGAGGGGAAGGAGAATGGAGATAGGTCGGTAGTTCCCCACGGAGGACCTGTCACCTCCTTTGTGTATGGGTGTGACTATGGCAGTTTTCCATGCAGAGGGGAATTGACCCAGGCAGAGGGATCTGTTGAGAAGGCTGATGAGTGGGGCAAGGACTTGATCCAGCACCAGCCGGAGAATGCCGGGGTCCAGGGAGTCACCGCCAGGACTATTACGCTTTAAAGCTTTGATCAGGCAAGGTCTGGCTTCCTGGGCAGATACCCTACATAGGTGGAAACTGGGGTGTTGGAGGACTTGGGCAGGTAGGGTGGGGGGAGGGTCAAATAAATTTCTGGGAGGACAGAACTAAGGGCAGTAAAAGATTTGTTCAGTAGTTAGCTATGCAGGCAGGGTCGGTGGAGGTAGAGCCATCAATGGTGATCTGGGATGGGTGAGGGGAGCGTGCTCCAATTTAATTGTTTAACATTGTCCCAGAATGTTTGGGCACACCCCCAGGAGGAGGAGGAGAGGGTGGCCTGGTAATGGTCGGCCTTGGCTTTACGGATGGCCTATGTGCACTTATTCCATGCAGCATTATATGCCTGTCTGTCAGCCATCTGGCCTGTTTCAGTGGCAAGGTGCCACAGGTTATCCCTAAGCCTGAGCATTTGTAGTAGAGCAGGGGTAACCTAGGGCACATTATGTTTTTTGGATCGGACTCCCGTGAGGGGTGCAAAGAGGTCACAGGCTTTGTTAAAGGTTTGGGAGAAAAAGACAAGGGCAGTATCTATGTCAGGAGAGTGGTGTAGGGAGGACCAATTTATCTGGGCAAGAAATTGCTTAAGATTTTTCAGCCCACCCGGTCTGAAGCACCAGCGGACTGTGGATTGGGCTGTGAGTTGGGGCGTGGGGGTCACCCAAAGGAATAGGATAGGGAAGTGGTCACTAAGTGAGTAAGGGAGGACTTGGATATCATGGATTTTTTGGGGGTGGTTGGTGATGAGTACATCTAGAAGGGTGCTGGTTCCTCTCTTTGAGTTTACTCTAGTGGGTTGGGAAATGAGTTGTGTCAGTTCTAGGGCTGCGAAAGAATCATGAGTGGTGGAGGTGGAGGCACTGAGCTAGTTCACGTTTAGGTCTCCCACTAGGATTTGTTCTGCCTTGTGATGGAGGGTGGCAAGATAATCTGTTAAGGATATCACTGCCGGGTTCTGGTTCTTTGGGGGAATGTAGGCAGTGGTGAGATACAGGGGGCCCCTGGAGGGGTCAGGAGCAAGTTTGAGGGTAAGGGCCTGCGCCCAGTTTACAAAAGCAGGAGCAGGGAGTGCTTGTCCAGTGAGTGTGTCCCTGGTATAGATTACACTGCCACCCCCACATTTACCTACTCAGTCCTCCCGGTACAGGGTGTAGCCTGGAAGGGAGACAAAGGAGTCAGGGGTGGACTTTGATAGCCAGGTTTTCACCAGGGCTATGACATCCGCTGCAGCTGCATCTGTATCAATATCATTGAATATATTGTGATCCACCAATTTAATCCTAAACAATCAAGCTTAGCTGCCTGTGCTAATATTGACTACGCCAACTCCATATTTGATATTGTAATGTCAACCTATCAGTGTGTACTCTTTTAGCTCTAATAGAGACAATTTCTTCTTCCTGTATAGTCAAAACATTAGTTAAAAGATCAATTATTGCACAGGTCAGCTTATAATCAGTTTATTGTTTCAGTTGGCCCATTTCAAACAGAGTTAGTATTTTCTGACTATCTTGTTTCTTTTGATTTTCATTTGTTTTGTTAAACTGTTCACTATTCGGATATGTACGTATGCATTCTTTATCTTGTATCCTCCAACTATTGATCCAAACATAGCTGATTTGGGGAGACAAAAAACATTTGTACAAGTATTGCTGAAGTAATATGAATATACTTAACCTCTGCTATGTCTTCCGCTAGATGTGTCCTTATTACCTTATTCAAATAGTACAAGACTTGCAATTCATATCTGACAGGGTCAAAATTTCCCCAGTTAACTGGGCCATACAGCTTGATAAGAGGAAAAGTTTCCAATACAGTCTGTCCTTCACTATAATGTTTTTCTTGCATTTTATATTCTGTTCATTTTAACTCTTTAGTTTCCTCCATGATTAGATTTTTTTCTTCAAACCTACTCCCTCTGTCATGAGGGGTGCTTCAGGGCCCAGTGCTGTCCCCCATGTTGTTTGCAGTGTGTACACTGCCCCTCAGAGACATTGTAAGATGGTATGGGCTGAGGTTTCACTGTTATGCTGATAATACCCAGCTCTACCTGTCTTTTGCACCTGACCAGGATAGTGCTCTCTCGATATTTAACAACTGCCTCTCTGAAATCCAGGAGTGGATGAGTTTGAGCTGGTTAAAGTTGAATGTGGGAAAGATTGAGGTGATGGTTGTGGATCCGGGTCACCGGATAGATGAGATAAGGGATTGTCAGCCATCAGGACTCTTTCTGGGGGGCTCCCAGATCCTTTCCCCTGAACAGGTGCGAGACCTCAGGGGTTGCGCTTGATGACAGGCAGACTTTATGATCTCAAGTGTCGGCGGTCATTAAGTCTTCCTTTTACCATCTCAGGAACATCACCAGGATCCAGCACCTTGTTCTGTCTGGGGACCTGCCTACATTGGCCCACGCCTTTGTGACCTCGCACCTTGATTACTACAACTTCCTATGCCTAGGACTACCTGGGGTTGATATCCACCACCTGCAGCTAGTGCAGAATGCTGCAGCATGTTTGTTGATGGGGTCATCTCATTCTCTCATATTGCGTCTGTGCTGTGTGAGCTGCACTGGCTGCCAATTCAGTGGTGGATCACCTTTAAAGTTGGCTTGTTGACTTACAAAGCCCTACATGGACTTGGCCCTGACTACTTGAAAGAGCTTCTTGTACCTTGCTGCCCTGAGCGACAGCTCCGTTCAGCTGATGAGAGGTTACTGGAGATTTCAAGGATATTTTTAAAATCTTCTGGGGCCCATGCTTTTAGTTATGTGGCCCATTCCCTCTGGAATTCTCTACTCTGTCAGCTTTGGGAGTGCGCAACTGTGGGGGGTTTCAAACAGGTGTTGAAGACTTATCTGTGGTGCCAAGCATTTCATGGTATTGTATAATGGGACCTATTAGACTATATTTATTATCTTATCATTATCTGTGTTGATTTTATTATTGCTGTTTGATTTTATTGTAAAGTGCCTTGATATTTTGAAAGGCACTTAACGAATTAAAGCTTATTATTATTACTATTATTATTATTATTATTATTATTATTATTATTATTGTTATTATCTACTTTTCCAGAATGGGCCTGTTGATTAACACTCAATGATTTCTCCAATTGTTAATTAACTTTTGTTATTTCTTGTTCCAAAATAGCAACATGATTTACTTGACCAGTATTAGCACCTGAATTAAATATACTATAGGGGGTTAATTTTTTATTTGCTTGTCCATCTCCACTTACATTACTATTATCTGTTTTATTCAGATTACTTCTTTCTTTAAAATACTCTGAATCCCCATTGACCATATTTTTCTTTCGTTCTTTTGTTTTTCCTGTTTCTATGTCGTTTTGATCTTTGATAGGTTGTTTTGTATTTAGGCAATTCTGGTATTATCAAGGTACTAAATTCTGGCCTTTGTTTAACCTCCACATTTATATCTGTCTCAACCTTGATTATACTTTGATTGTCCCCTTCATTAGGTCCCTTACATCTAGTTTCATTACTACATCCATCGATTAGCTGATCAAGTTTTGCTCTATTTAGGGCAATATCATCCCTCATACACTCGATAAGATTTTTATTAATTACCAACTGTTCCATGATAATTAAGTGTGCATTAATTGGATTTCTCAGAAACTCTACAAGTTCATCATTTAAGCAAGTTGGTTTAACATTTCCCAATTCTTGTTCCTTTAGGAATGGTTTTATGCCTTGTCTGACACCACAATTGCTATACGCTCTAGAGTACTACTTCTGGTCCTCAAGCTATTTAGGCCATCTATAGTATGCTGCAAGTCCTCAAGAACTGTCCTTATATCAGTCTGATTTACTTCTATTGCCTTATTATCCATTTTATCAGCTATATCACTTGGAAACCAGAGATTTGGAGACCTCTCTGTATTGCTAACTTTAACTGGAACCTTTTCTATCTTCTTTCTCACTTGAGTTGGCTGTGAGGTTATATTTAAGTTTTCTATACCAGGCTAATCATCACTAATAAGTCCCTGACTGTCTTCCTCGTATATCTATAGCTCTATACACAATGGTTCACATTGTTTTTGTCCCCCATCAGGGTCTATTAAAGTGACTGGTGCACAGGTGTGCAAAGATGCAAAAGACTCCATTCTTGGAGTAGGTGTTCTATTGCAACAAGTAACCATATGGTCAGTAATTTCATTTTGCTTGCTCCCTATTTTTTAAGCTTTGCTACTTCCATTAAAGGTGATGACTTGCTATTATTCAATCTTTGTAATCACATGTTTAAAATATTGTCTGTCTCTTCGCACCTTTCTTAATGAATTAATGATTTAGCTGCCAATTTATAATTTATAACCTGAGATAAACTAAAATAACAATTTAAAGTACATGAAAATATCTAAATACAATCATAGTATAAATTTTACACATACAACAGCATTAATAATTCAACTCTGCAGGGGCTGGATGACAAAAACTATGTAATATAAGTGGATCCTTTTGAACCGATAGCTATTCTCTGAAGTTTAAATTTAGGGGAGAAAAAGAATACACTGTTCCCATTTTCAAGTTCCTCAAGGAAAATAAGAGAAATAGTAGCAGAGTTTCCAAAAATACTCCTTAAAAGACTGTGAATCTTTCACCCAAGGTGTACTTCACTTTGTATAGAGTTCATTCCTGCTTTATAATTCCATAATCTACCACTAGTCTTCACAGTTGATTTTCAAACTCAGTCTTAACAACTAGTATTCGAATTCCAAGGAATTATCCAGGACTACCAGGACTGACCAAAGAAAATTCAGTGCTCAGTGATATTTTTTTTTATTCTTGAATACATCAGATGTCATCTAAAATATTAAGATAAAAAAAGAAAAAAATAACACCAGCCAAAATCTACATTATAGCTTTAAAATTAAATACTGTTACAAAAATACAACATTAAACCTAATTCACACTGGAGTTAGTGTGGAGTAAACCAGTTAAATGTATAATGTACCTAGAATCAGCCTTCATTATGTCCATGAAACTACTGTACACTTACATTAATCCTGTAAATCATTCTGTGCTGGTTTAAATGCTGTTTGTAACACTCAGGCTCAAGGAAAACCAAAACAATGTCTCACAGAACTGATGCCTTTCTATGGCTATTTTTAGATTATTACTACAGTGAGTTTAGCAAGTTATTAAATTTGCTGCTTGAAATCAAGATTTCCTCTCTCACACCACTGAGGCAGTTCACCGACTAAATTTCTCAAGCCGCTTCTATTCAACAAGTACGGATCAGTTTTATTCATTTTACACGCTTCATCATTTACTCAAAACACTCAAATAAGTGAATCTCAAGCCACGTAAATGAGTGAGTACATCACTCTGAGTTCCTTCTACATGAGAATATCTAAAACTCTGAGCATTATTCAGTCATTTAAGCCACAACCAGCTCTGCAGTGTTAACACAAAGATGGAAGATGGGAGTTCTATAAATTAAGCACGGTGCATATGCAAAATGCTAGAAAGGCACATGTCCTCAGGTATATCAATGAATGTACAATTAATTAATTATGGATTTAAGGGAACAGATACCCAAGCATTGCAATCAGACTCTGCATCTCTATTATTAACACAGTATTGCAATCAGTAGATGCACCTGAGCACAGTTAAGATGTAGACTATGCAAAAGCACATATGACTGAAACTAATACACAGAGGAAAAAAAGCATGTGAAAATAACAAAGTAAAAGCAAAATCAAGCACAGTTTAAAAAACACCTAGATAAAAGAAAAGGAAAAAGGGTCCAAATATACAGACATTCGTAAAAGAATTATGAAAGAGTCATAGGGAACTCTGCTGCTTCAATCTGCACCAAAATGCTTTGATCTGCCTTATTTTCACTTTAGATACATACATCTGAGTTCCCATGCAGACTCATTATTCAGCCTAGTTTATTGCTTCTGTATCGGTGCAAATTAGTCTTTCACCTGTCCTTCAGGCACTTCAGTGACTGCAATATCTCTCGGCTCTCACAGCGTTCTCTCAGTAGCTATAATCTCTACAACAGCTTGCAGTTCTTGTAGTTCTTCATTTGATTGTGCCCTCCCCCCATGTGGCTGGTTGACATTCAGCCTATGGAATAGGCTTTTCCACCTCACAATACTCCAAACTCTTGATATGTAAAAGACAAAACAGATGAATGAGGAAAACTACACCGAGGTGGCTACACAAGTGAGTCTGGTAAGGATTGTTCACTTAATTTATTAAGGCAAAGGTGGAATACTTGATATAAATGAATAAAAAGCCTTCAGCAAAATCCCTTCTATTGTTGCTCCTCCACAGCAATAGAGTGTATAGCAGCCATCTTTGAAAAAAAAAGTCAGGACAGGAAGCAGAAGGGCAGCATCACAAGGTAGTTGCCTGACTCCCACACTAGAGGGTTTGACAGCTGAGGAATTCAAGACAATCTGTTACCTAGGTGACAATTGCACCCCCCCCAGATATGGAGGAGGATGACATTGAGGTAGTCATTGGTGCTATGAAGCTGATGAATGATGATCTGGATCCAGATGATGAAACCATAGATTAGGGGCCCAAGGAAATTGTTTCTCCGTCAGACATATGCTCTGTGATTTTGACACTACGGTACAAAGAGCAGTGGAGCAAACTGAGAGCATAAATCCTGACTGGGAAATGTTACACAAAGTAGAAACTACCTGGCATCTGCATTGCTGGTGGATGGCGGTACAAACAAAGACGACAGATTTCTTTACCAAACCCAAGTAGGAGCGCTATCGCAGTGCTAGAACCTTTAGTTCTTTACAGCTTAACTGTAATTGTTTTTAAAGCACTCAAATGAATTAATTTATGACTTATAGCATAGTACTGTTATGAACGAATAAAATATGTAACTTTTCTCAAGATCAGTGTCAGTGGCTCAGTAGGTAGCACACTCACCTCTGAAGCCGAGAGATCAGAGGGCTGTGGGTTCAGTTCCCACATCTGGCACTTGGGTTAATATCCCAATACTGACACTATAGTGCAGCATGAGAGGAGTACTGCACTTTTGAGGTGCTGTCTTTTAGATGAGACATTAAACTGAGGTCCCATCTACCTGTATTGGTGGTAGTTCAGGTGGATGTTAAAGACCCCATGGCACTTATCAAAAAGAGTACAGGAATTTCCCCAGTGTCCGGGCCAAATTTCCCTCATTTGCTAAAAATACCACCAGCAGTTTCATCTGGTTCAAGGTCAGTTGGCATTCATCTGTTTCCTCCTCCCTCGGGACGTGCCTGAAAATAGGCAGAATTTGTCTAGTGCACTTCTCTGGTAAACAATAAATTAATAAATAAGATACGCCCATGAGTACTGACATGTTGATGTTGTGCTGTGGTTAAGTATGAATGGTCAAAAGGGTTACAGTGACCATTGCATTGCAGATAGTGGGGAGATTCTTCCAGCACAAATGTGCCTGATATATACAGAGTCCACTGTAGCTCCACTGCTAGCGTGAACTCCAATAACTCAGATAGTACCACTTCTCAAATTGTTCTTGCAGTTAAGAACTTTATTGTTGCCAGCAGAAATTCTTAAAAAGCTTCAATGTTAGACATCTTTGCCATTCATATTGTTCGCTAGGAGTTTTACATACTCCACTTCAGGCAGGCAATAGTATAGACAGGGAAATGCATCTTTAAATTAAAACAAGTGAGACTAAAGTCAGTACTGGCATTTCAACTAAAGATGGTGATCTTTACCAAACTCAGTTTCATTTGACAAGTTCAATGTGACTCTGAATAAATACTCTAAAATACATCCTAACTCATAAGGAACCAGAATGTGAAATCAATATTCTATCCTGGAAAATAGAAGGGGTTACTGACAAGCTGGCAGATTTTGAAACAAAAAAATGGTCTGTAACTTTGAGACAAGTTGTCTCCAAGAAACTTAGTGCTATCTCTCTTTTTTTTCCTCAGCTCCCAGGATACTCTGCATATAAATTCATTTCTCACAGGCAAAATAAATATGGATACCCAATGGCTTATTTACTCATGTATGTCAAAACCTCTTTAGACTTAAGATGGAAAAAAATAAAAATGAAACTGGAAACAGCATTAGCCTTCAAGCTAGCCAAAAATGAAGAAAAAAATTATCTTAATAAATATGTACATTCCACCTCAGTGTAAAACACATTTGAGACCTTTAAGAATGTTCTTTCATACTTTGAGGATGATATTGACCAAGGTAACTTGAACTATGTCCTGAACCTAGTCAACTTTAAAACAAGGGTTGTGGAAAAGAAGCTTTCACAAGCTCACTATGCTGAACTATTAGCTAGTATTATAACCATGGATCCTAATTTTATTTTATTTATTTATTTTTATTTATTCAAACATTTGGTAACTGGGAAAGGCACACTGAGATGAGGCTCAATACCAGGTATGACCAGGGGATAGGGGATTGCAAATATTTATGACATACAATAAGTTACAATACAGCTTAGTTATGTAAACAGCTGATAAAATGAACAATAACAGAGTACAAACTAAACATATGACAATCATGTGACTCTAGTTAAAGATACATTGCAAAGACTTAATTGATGAGGATTTCAAGTGTAGATATATGACTTTTAGAAGTGTTAGGTAAGTACTTTAGAGGCAGAAGTCTGGAATCCTAAATCTCAATATAAAAGAAATTCAACTGATAAAAAAAAAAAATGAATTCCAGAGGAAAAGAACTTTACAAGTTTGTGATGAATCATAGTATGTATTTATCAAATGGGAAATTTACAGGTGACCTTCAGGGGGCTTTTACTTATACGGGACATCAAGGATCATCAACAATGCACCTTGGGCCAGTTATTCAAAACTTTTCCCAAGGGCTAAATTAGCACTGCCCGGTGGGCAAACTTAGCCCGGAGCACAGAGCAAGCTATATTGAAATGGAAATAGACTGGTGCTAATCCTGCTGAATATTGCAGTCTAAGGAAGCCGGGCAAACTGGTCTGGGAGTGCAGGGCAAAAATAGCCTGGGAATAAGACAGAACTGAATAAAGCAACCAGGAAGTGCAACCCACAACAACAACACAGTGCATAGCAACATGAGGGCAGGTACAGATGAACTACATGGCCAATGTGTGTGCCAGCAAATGCATGGGCTCAGTACAGCAGCAGGAAGCAGCAGATGTGAAAGAACAGTGATCAAAACTGTATATTATTCCCCGTACCGTTAGCGCTGCTCTAACACATTAGTGTGGCATTAGCATGGAGCAAAGCAATTAGCCCGGTGCAAACACATCTGCCCGGAGCTAAAATGTGCCATATTCAAAAGTGCCATGCAAATGAGTCTACTTAGGTAGTCTCTGGGCAAACAACTGGATTAGTATCTCATTATACCCTGATTTGCATGTAGTTTGCCCAGCATTACTGCAGGGTCCCACAGAGCCACCTGTAGGTCAGTCTGGAAGTACAGGGGCTGACCAGGCCCAACCACAGCTCCACCTGTAGGTCAGTCTGGCAGTGCATGATGATAGCTGCTGGCTACATGTAAACAGTACAGCATAGCATAGCATATTGTACCCCAGGGGACAAGACAGCATAGGCACAGGTGGTGGTGGTGTTGCATGCAACTGTCACACTGTAGGGCATGCTACAGTGCACAGCAGATACTACAGTAGCAAGGGGGCCAGTAGTGTGAGGAACACAGCATTGCCTATGGTGTGTAGGGCAGTGATGATGACTGCACTGTACACAGTGACAGGCCCAACTTGCAGGTGTTTGCTGACAGTGGACACTACTGTTACACTGTTGTGTGACCCACAGATGCTATACCTGTGGCATGGGATGCTCACAGTGACATGTACATTTCTGGCTTTATGTGCTGTGGCAGTTGTACAGCTGTGCAGTATGTGGCCGAGGGGGGCGTATATTATCTGAAAGGCACACTAGTGTTGAGGTATTCCCAATACTGGCACATGTGCACTGCATGATGTGTCCCAGCCTTGTGGCCACACCTGGTCTGTGGCACAGCCTCACCACCCATACACGCTCCCCTCAACATCCTCCATGCCCACAGTGCTGCATGTGTGTGCTGACATCTGTTCATGTCCACAGATGTGTGGTCCGCAGGCATGTGCTGTATGGCCACACTTCCATGCTGTTCACTGGCAGCAGGGTCGCCACTTACTGCCTGGCATGGCTAGGACTGGTGGCAGATGATGGCATCATTGTGATGCCATCGGTTAGCAGCATGCATCCTCTATGTTTGGCTTTACCTATGTGTCATATTTATTTGTTAGGGTCACACAAAACCCTTGCTAAACCCATGCAAACACTGCTCAAAGCCAAAGTGTCACGCAAAGTTGATTGCCCAGGGTTAAGACAAGCTTATCCTGGGAGGTAATTTGCACCGTGCTAAGTGTCATGTTAAGTCGCACAAAACCACTTAGCATGGCGCTAGTCGCTGAATATAACATTGCACCTGTATTCATGTCAGTTTGCTCATTGCATACGTTATAGTTTTGCCTGACGCTAATGCATTTTGCCCATGCTATTTGGCCTTTTGAATATAGCAGACCCGCGCTAATCCCGCACTAAACCTGTTCAAACAATTTTTGCCCAGCACAAAGTTTTGAATATCTGGCCCCTTGTCTGGCTAATTACAGAGGCATTGAAAATGCATGGATATAAAAGTATAGGACAAAGTAGATTCTTCTCATTCACTAGTTCACATTCATTTAGATGCCTTAGAAATTGCAACAGAAGAAAGTAGTAGCCCAATCATTAACAATGAAGGTACTATTGAAATCACTAATCAAAAGAGAATACATTGAAAATCTAACACAATTGATCTCTTTTCTGAAATATTCTCCTCAGAACCCGTTAACAAGCTTAAGTCTGAAATCTTTTCATCTCAAGGATCAAAACAGATAATGGATTGCTGAGGGAACAAAATAACAAATTAGGCCCCAGTGTAGAACTTCATGTAAAGCAAGTACGTTCTTCTAACATGGTTTAATAATACTTGTAGAAGAGACAAACATCAATTATCAAATGAGTAAGAAAGGTCAAGACACATAGAGCCGAGGTCAATCTTAAAATATTAAACGTACCTAGGAAAAAAATGAAAAGATATAGACCAAGAATGTAATGAATATAACAAGTAAATGTGGGAAAAATTAAGAAGTGCAGTTATTAGGAAAGCTATTAATGTACTCTGGACTTTGGTTTCCACAGGATATAAACAGTATACAAATAAATTAGAAGCACACATACCAACGAAAGCCTGAGAAAATTATTAAAAATCACTTTATTTTTCTGAACAGGAAACACATATAATCAACAAAATAAACAGAAAAATGTAACCTTTAAATTTTCTACAATATGTTTTTCTTCAGAAGGAAGAGGTCTATTTTGCAGTACTATCACTAGCCTTTAAAAAAGCTCCTGAAACAGTCCAGATATTGGGGGGGGCGGGCATACTGTATATAAAACCTTTTTTGAATAGCAGAAACCTATTTTAAAATTTTCTTCAATTCATTTCTTCAGGGCACCCCATTTCCTAATAGTTGAAAAGGTAGTACAGTATTTCCAGTTTATACAAAGGGGAACCATTTGGATCCCATCATGTACAGACCAATAAGCCTAACTGATATCCCCAAAAATAATTTCCAATATTATATTAAACAGACTCACAGAGTGGCTGGAGAAAGAACACATTTTAAGTAATTTGAAGAATGGATTTAGAACTGGGCATTCTGCTATACTGAACTGTTATGTGCTGTATCACTTAATATTGAAATGCATTAAAATGAAGGATACATTTTTATTTATTTATTTTGGCCTTTGGTAACCAGGTAAGGCCCACTAGGCACAAGTGCCTGTTTTCAGGGTTGACCTCAGAGCACTGGGTGGTTAAATGACTTGCTCAGAGTCGCAAAGTATGCAAGTGGAGGTTGTGAAAATCAAACCCAGGTCTGGTCTGCAGAATGTACCACTCATTCACAGCTCATTACTCTAACCTCTATGCTACACTGACAGTCCATATAATAAGCTCTAATGTTGCTTTGTAGACCTCTCTTCTTCTTTTAATAGCATCAGCAGAGCCATGCTATGGCAACAACTAGAAGAACTCTGAACAGACCTCACTTTATTAGACATCCTAATTAAGCTCCATCAGAAAACTTGGACAATGGTCCAGTATAATCATCAGGAGACACTACAGATAAAATTAATACTAATGTAGGAGTCAGGCAAGGCTGTATATTAGCCCCTACACTATTTAACATTTACATAAATTGAATTATACAAGCTATGGGAGACTTACATTTTCAATCTTCAGCTATATCAAATAGAAAGGTAGCTTCCTTGCGTATGCAGATGGCATTGTCCTTATTTCAGCCTTTAAATTTGGACTCCAAAGAAAACTAGCTCACTTTTTGGAACTCTGTAGAGCAAATTATCTAGTAATTAACAGAGACTAGACTAAACTGGTAATATCTGGCAATAGCTCTGTATCACTGCCCATAGTTTCTATTAGTAATAAAAATAAAATAGAAACTACAATATTCTATTATTACCTGAGCATCAGATTTGCTCAATATGTGAAATGAAAAGACCACACGGACCTGCTGCAGGCCAAAATGACAACCACAGCTAACGCACTGAGGATCAAAATTAGGAAAAAGTTCTGTCAAAGCGTATCTAAAAGTAATAAATGCCAAAGCTAATGCTAGCATACCATACACAATGTAAATCTAGGACACAGATAATATAAATGCACTAGAAAAAGCAAATTCTAATAGTCCCTCAATCTGAGTCAGCAGAGGTACTAAGGATGGAATTGGGCCAATCTTCTCTACAGACTGACCATTGAAAGACAATGTATACTCCTTATGGGACTATTATGATTGCCTGAAACATCCCTCTCAAGAAACTGTATTATGAAAGAAATTACCCACACTACAGAATGATTTAGTTTTCCATCTTTACTTAAGATTAAAAATTATTTGTTTCTCATTGGACTTACCCATCTTTTGGGGGAGTCTGCCTTATATCCCATGATACAAGCCAAAAAAATAATCAAAAGTTGGGTGAGAGATGTCACAATGGCCAGAGACCTAGAAAAAGTAAGTACTTTCAAATTCTATCACTGGTACAAACAAATTAAAATAAAAACATACAGTCTTGAACCATGTTTGCTGTGTATGCCCAATCTTAAAAAGAGAAGACTAATTTCTAGATGCAGACTTGAACTTTATAAGGCCAACGACATTTATCTCCAGTAAAAAAAAAAAGACCTGAGACAAAAATGCAGTTCTGTAAATATGGTTTCAACCTGGATGATGATCTTAAAAATGAAACATAGAAACATAGACATAGACTTTGACGGCAGATAAGGACCGCTAGGCCCATCTAGTCTGCACATTTCCCTACCTACAGGATAGGCCACAGATCCTAGTTAACCAACAGCCTATATCTTCCTGCCCCCCACAAGAATTGCCTTATGTCTGTTCCATGCATTCTTGAATTCTCCCACAGTTTTAGACCCCACAACTTCCTCAGGAAGGCTGTTCCATGCATCCACTACCCTCTATGTGAAATAATACTTCCTCACATTGCCCCTGAACCGCCCTCCTTCTATCTTTAAATTGTGTCCCCTGGTTCTTGCAAGTCTCTTTTTCTGAAAGATGCTACCCTCTTGGACTTTGTTGATTCCCTTGAGGTACTTGAAAGTTTCTATCATATCCCCCCTCTCCCTTCTTTCCTCAAGGGTATACATATTAAGCTCCTTTAGTCTCTCCTCATATGGCTTCTCTTGCAGACCCTGCACCATTTTAGTTGCCCTCCTCTGGACTGCCTCTATCCTGTCTATGTCCTTGTGGAGATGGGGTCTCCAGAACTGGACACAGTATTCCAGATGGGGTCTCACCAACTGTCTGTACAGAGGGATAACAACTTCCTGTTTTCTGCTGCTGATGCCTCTCCTATACATCCCATTATACCCCGGCCTCCCTACTGCCTTCTCACATTGCATGCTAACCTTAAGGTCATCTGATATGATTACTGCAGGTCCCTTTCCTGTTTTGTTGTTGTTACTACCTCCCCACCCATTGTATTCTTCCTCTGGTTCTTGTTTCCCAGGTGCATTATTTTGCACTTTTTGCATTGAATCCTAGCTGCCATACATTTGACCATTCCTCCAACCTTGCCAAGTCCCTTTTCATCCTTTCCATGCCTCCTTGTGTATCAACCCTGTTGCAGATCTTTGTGTCATCTGCAAAAAGGCATACTTTTCCTTCCAGTCCCTCTGCAATGTCACTGATGAAGACATTAAAAAGGACTGGACCCAATACTGAACCCTGCGGTACCCCACTGGTAACCGCCCTGTAAAATGTAACATTAATTTCTCCCCTCTTTGCCAAACAACAGAAATATTAGTTAGGTGAAACTTTGGGTTCCCTTTTTTCTCCCTCCCTCCCAAATTATTAAAGTACAGTATTATATACCTCTCATGATGTTCAACCCTTGCATAAACTTGCAGGCTATTTAGCAACTTTACACTTATAAAGTCTTTTTTAATACTAACTTCTATATCAATTTTAAGTACATTGTAACTGGACAAAACAGGTAGATATTAAGAAACAGACTGAGCACAAGCTGTGATTACTCACTGATGAACCTATGTATTCCTTTGTTTGTTGATATACACAATAAACTTTTTGTGACTACATAAATAAATGATTTTACAGAATGTTAGGTATTCAATTAAAAAAAGCCTTGTTTGTATTTGTAATGGCCAAGTAGATAAATAGTAAAACCAAGTTTTACTTGTACTTGTAAGTAATTCAATTATAATGAATCTAGTGCCCATTGGTCCCCCCCCCCCGATCACCAGTCCACTTCCCTGCTGCTAATTGTCCTCATTCTCCTCTCTCCAGTCATCAGCCAGAGGTTTCAATACCACTTCCCTGGTGCTAGTGGTCAACCCTCTGATTGTTAGCCTCTAGTATAACTTAACCTCACCTTGGGTCAGGTGGTCCCCCCCCCGGTGCCAATCTGGCCAATCCAGTCCCACATCTCTAATCCCAGTTGTCTAGTGGCACACCATCATGGCACTCAGCACCCACCTCCACTCACCTTACCAGTAGTCTCCTTGTCATGGATCTGCATACATTGACTGGAGCAGCCTCCTCACACCACCTCAGATAGCCACCAAATCACCAGGAAGGGAGTGCATGACTTATTTTTAGCACAGGCAGATCAAAGGCATGGGGGAGGACTGCTAGTTGCCAGAGATTAGAGATATGGGTCCTGGGTACCATGGATCGATTTGGGGGGTGAATACCTGGATATAAGGGGGTTAAGTTATACTATAGGCTGGTGGTCAGAGGGGGAGACCACTAGCACCAAGGAAGTGGTTTTGAAATGTTGGGTTGGTGATCAGAGGAAGGGAGAGACCACTAGCACCAGGAAAATGGTGCTGAAACCTTGGGCTAATGATCAGGGGAGACCACTATCACCAGGGAAATAATATTGAAACCACAAGCTGGTGACTAGATGGAAGGGGACCACCATCATTAGGGAAGTGGTATTAAAACCTTGGTCTAGCAATCAGATGGAGTGGGGGACAACTAGCACCAGGAAAGTGGTACTGGAACACCTGGCTGGCAATCAGATAGCAGAAGAGACCACTAGCATCAGGAAAGTGTTATTACAACATTGGACTGGTGATCAGAGATGGTGACCACTAGCATCAGGGAAGTAATATTGATACCTCGGGCTGGCGATCTGAGGAAGGGGGTAACACTAGCATTAGATAAGTGGTACTGAAACTTCAGGTTGCTGATCAAAGGGAGGGACCACTAGCACAGGGAAGTAGCATTGAAACTTCAGGCTTGCAGTCAGAGGGAGTGAGACCACTAGCACCAGGGAAAATTATGTTTAGAGGGGTCCTGGCAATTGGAGAGTGAGGGGACCACTAGCAACAGTGATAGTGACACATCTTGGACTAGGAAAGGGGGGTGGTGCCATGCTAACCTGCCTCCTCTGCTAATGGAAATGGGTCATAATGGGCATGTAAATGGCATCTTAGTGCATTGCATGCTCAGGGGCTCCTTTGCATTGGTCCTTTTGAATATTGTAGAAGGTGCTCCCATGCAATCCACTCTTGAGGCATATTCCACGAGCCATGTCTGGGTAGCACTACTTGACTTAGCACTGTGTCAACATGGCCATATATTCAGTTAGATAGTGCCAGTGCCTCATCTGACAGGATATAGCATCCTTGAACCCCTTGGCAATTGCAAAGCACAGCACAAACCTTTGTGCTCCATTTTGCACATTCCTGAATATTAAGCCCCTGATGTTTTGGTTATCAGCTGGCAATCAGGGATGGACCACTAGCACCAGGGAACTGGTACTGAAACCTCGGGCTGGTGACTGGAGGAAGGAAGAGTCCACTAGCATCAGGGAGGCAATACTGAAACATCAGGCTGGTAATTGTGGGGGCCACTAGCACCAGGGAAGTAGTATTGAAACCTTGGGCTGGTGATCCGATCAGAGGGACTGGGGGACCACTAGCATCAGAGAAGTCATATTGAAACCTCAGGCTGATGATCAGAGTGGGGGGGGGGCACTTGCACCAGGGAAGTGGTATTGACATTTCAGGCTGGAGATCAGAGGAAGAGGGCACCATTAGTGCAAGATGAGTGGTACTGAAACCTTGGGCTGGTGTTTGGAGGGAGAGGGAGGATCTTTAGTACCATGGAAGTGGTATTAAAACCTTGGCCTGTTGATCAGAGAGAGAGAGAGAGAGAGAGAGAGAGAGGTGGACCGCTTACATCAGGGAAGTGGTACTGAAATCTCAGGTTGATGATTAGAGGAAATAAATAACCACTAGCACCAGGGAAGTGGCATTGAATCCTCAGGCTGGCAGTCAGAGGGGTTTGGACCTCTAGCACCAGGGATAATGGCATTGTTTTGGACCACGGAAGGGGTGCAGTGCTGTGCTAACATGCCTCCACTACTCATGCACATTGGCCCATGATGGGCATACAAATAACCTCTTGCTATAGGCTCTTCCTACTGCTTCTGATACTCTCTGGTAATGTGCATCCTAATCCTAGGCCATTCACACTACCCAAGCCCTCTAGCTGGTGTGCAAGTGGCCTTAAATAAACCTCAGTAAATGTCTGCAGCCTGCTACTGAAACTAGATCTCCTACAGATTTGGGCAGCATAGCACAAACCTGACATCCTGGCTGTGGTAAACATCTGTCTCACCCCTAATGTTCCAGATTCCACCATCACCCTAAATAGGTATGTGCTCTTTAGACAAGGTAGAACAGGGAAAAGAAGAGGAGGATGTGCTATCCATCTCCAAGACTCTTTCCAAGGGCATGCTTTTCTGTCCACAATCTTAGGAAATGAAGCACTGGCCCTTGCCATCAACATATCACTTGGTAGCAAGGGTAAGTTCCTCACAGTATTGGCTTTGACTCTGTCCTAGAGTACATAGCTCAGCTGCCCAATAAGATGACGGTCATCTTCCTGGGTGATTTTAATATCAACTGGTTAGCCCCTGCTGCTGCCCACTACAGGGATACTGCTGCAGCCTTAGACCTATCCCAGGTTGTGTCCTCCCCCACTAGGATTAATTACAGTACAGTTACCAGCACCCTGACAGACCTCATACTCACCAACTCCCCTGATAGACTTTCAAATATTACAGTTTTGTCTGACTCAATCAGTGACCACTCTTTACTTCTTTGCAACTGGTCATACCGCACCCCTAAACCCCCTCCAAAAACCACATATCTGCACTTTCTTAAAAAAGGTCAACTGAGGCATTTCAGAGACTTTCTTCTTAACTGTGCCTGGTCCCCTCAGGACAATGCTTCCGTGCTGACAGTGCTCTAGCTTTCTTCATTACCAAGTTTATTTCTGCCTGTGATATATTTGCCTGTACACTAAGCATATTATCAACAGTATTGATACCCCCTAGATAAACCCAGCACTCCTGACCTCATGGCCTCCTAGGATAATCTCTGGCATAAGGCTCTGACATCTGGTCTCCCGGCATATAGGCAGCAGTATAGGTCTGCTAAAAATGAATGTACCTGGGAAATGCACTTTGCCAAGGCACTCCATTTCCAAACATCCCTCTCGTCCAACTGGGGTAATGGAAGAAAGTTCTGGGAGATCATAAAGGACCTTACAGGCAAACCAAGTGCCCCCCCCCACTCAGTATCAATGGTGTTATTACCCAGGACCCACAGATCATCACTGATACTGTTAATACACCATTCTCTGATCTATCTGGTGTTCTCCCCCCATTTGTTTTTCAGTAATACCACAAGTTCCCTATAACCCCATCCCGCATACCCACATTCCATGTAAGGACCCCCCCCAAGAAGCAAAAGTATTTAACCCAGGTTCTGGGGAGGTTCAGATTCAGTGGTGACTCCCTGGACCTAAAATTGCTGCAACTGGCTCTGGATGTCGTCCTCTCTCCCCTCACCAAAATTATTAATCAGTCCCTCTGTCTAGGTCAATTCCCCTCACAATGGAAGATGGCAACCATAACACCAATACTTAACAGTGAAGGAAGAATCTCGCATAACAACTACCATCCCATCTCCATCCTCCCCCTATCTCCAAAGTTTTAGAAAGGAACATTTCTGATCAACTTTCAGAATATCTAGCAAAACATGGACTCCAATGTCATCAGCAGCATGGGTTCTGGAAGGGTCACAGTACCACCACTGCCCTTCTTGAATTTTCGGCTTTCACAAAAAATGCCTCTGACCGTGGTCACTTAGTTGGAGTCTGTGTACATAGACCTAACTAAAGCCTTCAACACAATGAACTATGATTTTGTCATTGACTCACTCCTATCTCTAGGCCTTTCTCAAAAAGCCACCTCCTGACTCTCAAACTACCTGAGTGGGAGATTACAGTAAGTAAAAATAAATAACACTCTCTACAATAGTTCACTCTGGGGTTCCCCAAGGCCCAATTCTGGGTCCTCTCCTTTTCAGTCTCTTCCTCAATATCCTCCCCTTTGCCTGTTCTGGACAGTTGTTACTCTATGAAGATGATGCAGTCATCTTTTCTAGCCACCCTAAACCACCCCTTTAGAATGCAATCTATAAAGGTTCTTTTCTGAGTCAGAATCCTGGTTTTCATGGCACAAACTCATTTTAAATTATAAAAAAACAAAAGTTTTGGTGTTTTTCAATACACATAACAAATACAAAAGTCAGCCACTTTGCATTCTCAATAGTCTGCAGCAAACCCTGGAACAAGTGTGCAGTTTCAAATACCTTGGCATCACATTTGATTCTACACTCTCCTGTAATGAACATATCAACTGGTATGCAAGGTTGTAAACACCAGGATTGATTTACACTACAGGCATAGTAAATGTATGACACCAGATGCCCTCTGCCTGTCTGTTACCAGTTTGGTCCTGTCCATAGCAGACTATAACTTAGTTATCTATTGATCTGCAGTAGATTCTGTATTGAGTTGCATTAAGGTCACATTGAACAAAGTCTGTCACTTAGTTGCCAGTGGTGATAGGTTTACTCACACATGTGACCTTTACAAACAAGCCAACTAATTAAATTTCAAAGTAAGACTTACCTACCCGACTTGCTTGTTGGCAAAAAAGATTTCCTCTGGTCTTTCTCCTTCAGCAGTCCTACATCTACTAACAGCTGCTGCAACCCCCCGGGCTTCCAGATGCTCCTCTAAAGTGAACTTCTTAGTACCTTTCTAAAGGACATCCATGGGACAGAGGGCGTTCATGTATAGGGCTTCCCCACTGGTTAAATGGCCTGCTCACTGAAGTCTCACCTCTAGAAAAACTGGGCCTTTTCAAACATGCACTTCAGAAGCATCTACTTGCCAAACATAGTTGTGATTGCTCCTAGCTTTCCCTGTATTTCACTTACTTACCTGTCTCTCTTCCCCCTTATATGTTATACCAATCTGGCAAGGCCATTTTGGCTGCTTCCTCTATTTACCCCCCTTCCTATCTAACTTATGTCCTCTACTTCTAGCTATACACTATTCCTCTGTGTAAAGGCCTCACTCTTTGGCTGTTCCTTGTCCCTACCTCTTCCCTCCCAACTCCTCCCCTCTACCAGTCTCCCTTCTCCACTGTTCCACCTGTATCCTACTTCCCTGTCATCCCCCTCTGGCACTTTCTCCCTTGTCCCTATATTCACCAGTTTACTTATAAAACTTCCCTTCCTGAC
Organism: Neoceratodus forsteri; assembly: GCA_016271365.2. Taxonomy (NCBI): domain Eukaryota; kingdom Metazoa; phylum Chordata; order Ceratodontiformes; family Ceratodontidae; genus Neoceratodus; species Neoceratodus forsteri. Next base: position 95,792,288 of record CM057449.1, on the reverse strand, counting down.
TGTCACTTCAAGTAATCTTTAGGAGTACCTGGTCTCGGATCTTAAGTTTGCCTAGCTAGTGTTTATCTGTTAATAATTCACAATCTCAATGTTTTCAGTGCCTTTATATACCAATTCAGTTTTGCAATACCTGTCTCCCTGCATAGTCTGGCGTCACTGTGTATCCTGTATATGTATATACTTGCAACTGCTGCTGCACTGTTTTCAATCGTGCCTGTGAATATGTACGGTAAATGCACTTTTTTCATTGTTCTCCTGTTTGATTGTTATGACATGAAGCCTTTGTAAAGGAGTCTCTGATTCAAAGGTTTGTATTTCTGAAATATCAATAAATAAAATAAAGCATCCTCTATCCTCAGTATCCTGGTCTGTTTGGCATATGGCACTGGTAGAATTTCCAAAAAGGCCACCAAATCTGCCTACTCTCTGACCCTTGTCCTTAGACCCTTAACCCTATCCTGGGCTACCTCTACTCTGCACCTTTTCAAATAACCTGTTTGCAAATGGACCAACACATCTGCTTTCCTGACTTCTCCTCTAGCCAAGGATTGGAGACAGGGTATTTAACTTTCTGCCATTATACCTGGGAGGCACGCCACCTTCCTTTATGAGGTTTCTTTCCTTTGCTGACCATTATGTCTCACTCGTAATTCAGTCTCTCAGCACCAGAACTCTCTTCTCTACTATTTTTCCTTGCCATTCCTTTCTTTTAGGCAACCTTCTTACAGACTATTCTTCATTCCTGTTCCATTTCCAGGTTGCTTCTTCCTGTACTGTCTGGTTTCCCTTCCTGTCCTTTCCCTCTGTTGGCTCTCTCTGAAGAGACTGGTTTCCCGTCCCATCTTCCCCCCAGTAGATTTCCCCTGTACACCCTAAACTACTCTCTTAGGCAGCTTCTGCACATGGGAAACTTCTGTCCCCTCATTGTTTGACAGACATTCACTATTAACCTGGAGCCTACGGGAACTTGACCCTCTCTGGTGACCTGAGGAGCTGGTAGTATCTCTCGGTCTTCTCTTCAGGGTACTACATTTGCCCTCTGTAGCTTGCTCCCACCTCCCATCTGTATAACAATCTAACCCAGAACCATTTTGGGGCCTCGGGGGAAGTGGTGTTCAGGCCCTGGGTTCCACTGGGCAGGAATCTGTCACTCTGTTTAACTCAGAAGCTGATTCGGTTACACCACTAAGGACTCCAGCCTCCTTTGAGACTAAACACTCTCCCATTTCAATAATCACTGAGCAAAAGGTAGCCATACCACACCAGTCATAGCTTATGATCTCCCCCAACCCTGTTTACTGTCTAAACATTTCAATCCCTTTTGTTAGTGGGGCCTTGACCTAATGGTAGCCCCCCTCCCCCCCATTTTGTGCTGAAACTACCTCCCTTCTGTTGCTACTTACAATGCCCTACTTTCAACAGGGAGTATGCACCAGTGTAGTCTGTCTCCTTTTCCTAAACACACAGTTTGGCCATCCCAAAATAGGGAATAGTGCACATTGTGGGTATTACAATCCTTGCCTCCTAGTACAACATCTGGGCCTACCCCAGCTAAGGATTAATGACTGTTGTGCAGTGCATGTTACATATCCTGCCTTTAGTACCAGAGCTGGGCCTATTTCTAACAGGGAGCAATAACCACTGTGGATGTCGTACTCACTGCCTCTTAGTGCCACAATTGTGCTTTCCCCATATATGGAGCAGTGCCAATGTGGATTTTACACTCCCTGTCACCTAGCATTTCAGTTATATCTACCCTAGGTAGCTACCAATATCCAGTGAGAATGTGTCCTCCTTTATGCTGTTTTACAGGATCTGGTGTCACCCCTTAATTAACTTTGTGAGGTTACATTTACTCCTACGTCTATGCAGGCAGGGTCCCCTGTAGAACTGTTGACTACCTGTGGACAGCCTACAGTTGCCTCCTTCATGCTCCATGGCCTTATGCCAAGGGGCCCAAATGCTCTGGGTCTGCTAAGCCCTATGGAATTAAATACATGGCTGCTACTGTCTGAATGGAACTAGCTAGTAATGTTTTTCATGCTGGTGTTAGTGGTGGTGGGTGACCTGAACCTGCCTGATGTTGACTGGGAAGTCCTAGTGGCCAAAAGTGACAGGAGTCAAACATTACTGGATGCCTTCCAAGACTGTCTACTGCTGCAGCTTGTTAAGGAACCTACCAGGCATAATGCAGTAATTGATGTTGTGCTCACCAACTCAGAGACAATGACCACAACTCTGTGTGGTTTGAATTGGACCTTGGGCCTGGCAACCAGCAATCAGGTACCAAAGTCCTTGACTTTAGAAGGGCAGAATTTGATAGATTGATGGAACTGGTCAAGGATATATCAGAAGGGGTGGATGACATAAGGGGGTAGAGAAGAGGAGAGAAAGGGGCAATAAAGGGAGCCATCCTTGAGGCATCAAAGGCAAGCAAAAGAACAGTATCTAGAAAAACAGGTTTCATAGACCTCTGTGGTTGTCAGGTAGGGTCAAGGAAGTGGTTAGGGCCAGACAGAAGGCCTTCAAAAAATACAAGGAAAAGCAGTGGAAAGCAGAAAGGGAGGATTATCTACAGAAAAACAGGGAGGCAAAGAGAGTTGTTAGGAAGGTGACAGCAGACACAAAGCTGCATATCATGGAGGGAGTCAAAAATGACGAAAAACAGTTTACAGACACAAAGCTGTGTATCATGGAGGGGGTCAAGAATTGAGAAAAACAGTTTTTAGATATATCTGTGAAAAAAAGAAAAAAGGGGGACATCACATAACTGGTTGTGGGTGGTAGGGAGGTAGAGGAGGATGAAAAAAAGGCCACAGTCCTGAATGACTACTTTTAATCAGTACTCACTAAGAAGGATTGCAGGCCATGCCAGAAAGTGACATAAAACCAGCTGCTAAGGGAGAGCAGCCAATATTTAATAGCGAGAGGGCCCTGAAGGGGCTGTCAGCCCTTAAGATAGATAAGTCCCCAGGACCAGATGGGTTTAGGGTTACCACCTTTTAAGAAGCCCAAAGTGGCACATTTCTTACTGAAACACGAGTTTTCGCAGGACAGTACGTAACCTCAACTAATGCAACAGACTTGTTTGCACTATACAATCAGAATAAAGGCTAAGTAGTGTAGTTTCTTAGTTGCTTCTATTGTTTCTTATCATTTTAAGGTATTTTAGTTAAAGTATTATAGTTTTCTGCAACATTTAGTGGAAAGTTAGAAAATATTTTTTTTTATTGTAAATTCAGGACATGTAGTATTTTTCATGCATTTTTTACAGGACATAGTTGCCCAAATTAGAACTGTCCTGTGAAAATCAGGACAGGTGGTAACCCTAGCATGGGTTGCATCCAATGATACTTATGGAATTAGCGGCAGAACTGGATGAACCACTGGCTGGGTTGTTCTACGGCTCACTTAGGTCTAAAAATTTTACAAGGAATTGAAGAATAGCAGACAATGTACCGCTTCATAAGGGGTTGGGGTTTATAAGGAGCAACCAGGAAACTATAGGCCTGTCAGTCTGACTTCCACCGTGGGAAGCTGATGGAATCACAAATCAAAGAGAACCTCATGGACTACCAAGAGAGCAACGGGCTCCAGAATAGTAAACAACACAGTCTTGTGGCAGGAAGGTCTTGTCAGACTAACTTGATTTTTTTCTTTAACTGGGTGAAAAGGATGTAGACAAGGGCCATGATGTCAAGATCCTGTACTTTGACTTAAGGAAGGCTTTTTTTTCAGAACCGCACAAAAGGGTGCTCAAAAAGATGGAAGACCTGGGTGCAGCTAAAACTCTAGTGAACTAGGTGAGTGGGTGGGTAGTTAGCTAGAAGGGAAGCAGCAGAGAGTGGTGGATAATGGGGTTAAATCAGAGGAAAGGAAGGTTACAAGTGTGGTTTCTCGGAGATCTGTCCTAGATACAACCCTATTCAACATGTTCATTAGTGACATTGGTGAGGGAATCCAGAGCAGGCTGCATCTCTTCACAGATGACACAAAACTATGTGGAAGGGTAGATAGTGATGAGGGAATAAGGGTTATGTGGAGGGACCTTCAAAAATTAGATAGGTGGTCAAAGGTCAGGCAGTTAAAATTCAGCGCCAAAAGATGCAAGGTAATGCACCAAGAGAAAAGGAACCCCAACACAGATGGGTGGGATGAGACTTAGCACTATAGAAGAGGAATGGGATCTAGGAGTTATCCTTAGTAATTTCTTTAAACAAACAAGCCAGTGCAACAAGGCTTATAGCAAGGCTAACAGGATGACTGGATGTATTGAGAGGGGTACTGATAGCAGATTAAATGAGGTAATACTTCTCCTTTACAGATCCTTGGTGGGGCCCCACTTGGAGTACTGCATCCAGTTCTGAAGCCCTCATCTCAGAAAGGACATAGAAACATAGAAGGTGATGGCAGATAAGGACCACAAGGCCCATCCAGTCTGCCCATTTCTTTTTCTACCTTATGAAAGTGCCATCAGCCTTTGCTCTGCCAATGCCCTATCTATTCATACTCATCTGTTTTGCTCCCTTATGCCTATCCTATACCTGTTTGAATCCCTGCACTGCATTCATATCCACCACTTCCTAAGGTGACCATTCCATGCATTCACCACCCTTTTTGTGAAAAATAACTTCCTCACATTACCCCTTAATCGACCTCCCTCTAATCGCATGCTGTGTCCTCTTGTCCTGCTATTTTTTTTTATATTGAAACATGTTAGACTCTTTCACCTTGTTAATGTCCTTAAGGTGTTTGAATGTTCCAATCAGATCTTAAGTGACATCACTTAACTGTCTAGTGCTCCCAGGTTGTGCCTGAAAACAGGCACTTGTGCCTAGTGGGCCTTTCCCTGTTACCAAAGACTAAAACAAATAAAAAAATATATAACTTCTCTCCCTCCTTTGCCCTAGGGTATACATATTGAGCTCCATTAATCTCTCCTCATATGTTTTCTGATGCAGTCCCTGCACCATTTTGGTTGCACTTCTCTGGGCTGTCTCAATTTGGTTAATGTCCTTGTGAAGGTGTGGCCTCCAGTACTACACACTGTACTCCAGATGGGGCCTAATCAGTGTCTTGCAAAGAGGGATTATTACCTCCCTCTTCCAACTTGTGATGCCCCTGCTAATACATCCCAATATCCCCCAGCCTTACCTACTGATTTAGTGGTCTGCTCGGATGATTTTAAGTCATCAGTGATGATGATGCCCAAGTCTCTTTCTTTCCTTGTGACTACCAGCAACTCCCCTCCCAGCCTATAGGTGGCTTCAGGGTTTCTATTACCAAAGTGCATGACCTTGCACTTCTTTGCGTTAAATCCCAGTTGCCACTCTTCCGACCATTTTGCTAGTTTATCCAGATCTCTTCTCATTGTGCCCACCCCATCTAGAGCATCTACTCTTTTGCAGGTCTTGGTGTCATCTGCAAACAGACAAACCTTACTCTCCAGTCCATCTGCAATGTGACTGATGAAGATATTGAAGAGAACTGGCTCAGGACTGATTCTTGAGGTACCCCACTTATGACTTGCATCTCTTCTGACTGTGTACCGTTTACCATCACTGTGTTTTCTGCCTGTCAAGCAGTTTTCCACCCAGTTGATCAACTTCTGTCCCATTCCAAGCCTACCCAGCTTATTAATCAATCTTCTATATGGAACAGTATCGAAAGCTTTGCTGAAGTCAAGGTAGACGACATCTACTGCTCCTCCTTGGTTCACCACTCTGGTTACCCAGTCAAAGAACTCTGTGACATTAGTTTGACAGGACCTTCCTTTTGTAAACCCATGCTGTCTTGGATCCTGTGCTCCTATGGATTCCAGGTATTGCACTATCCTTTCCTTAAGGAGTGCCACCATAATCTTGCCCACTACTGAGGTAAGACTGACTGATCTGTAGTTCCCTGCTTCCTCCCTGCTACGACTCTTGTGGAGCGGGATCACATGAGCCCTTCTCCAGTCTTCTGGGACCTCTCCTATGCTCAGAAACTCACTAAACAGTTCTGATAATGGGTATGCTAGTTCCACCCTTAGCTCCTTTAGTAAGCAGGGATGTATGCCATCAGGTCCCATTGCTTGTCCACCTTGAGCTTATTGAGCTCTTGTAGGACCCTTTTTTTTGTGAAGGCACTAGTGCACACCTCCCTCCCCCCTGTGTCCATGGTGCTGAGCTGTGGGTCCTGCCCTACCTTCTCTTCACTAAATACTGAACATAAGTATCTATTTAGGATAGATGCTTTTACATGGTCCTCTCCTCACACGCCCCCTTATCCTGTTTGATCTTAACAGGGATAGGCTGGAACAGCAATATGCTGGAAACAATGCAGCACAGAAGAACAAAAATGATTCAGGGCCAGCAGAGCAGATCCTATGAGGAATGCCTTAATGCACTAATATGTAGTCACTGGAAACCAGAAGGGAGAGGAAAGATATGGTAAGAGCCCTTCAAGTTCCTATAAGGAATTAACAAGGCAAACTGTGGGGAATTATTTACCTTGAATACCAACTTGAGGTCACATGGTCAAGAATGAAAATTCACAGGAAGAAAGTTCAGGAGGGATGTGTGAAAGCACCTCTTTATTGAACGGGTGGTGGAACCTCGGAACAGTCTGTCGACTGAGGTGGTTGGTGCACACACAGACAGGGATTCGAGCAGGCATGGGACAGAATGTAGGGAATAGTGGTCACCTGGAGAGACAAGACCAGGGAGGAGAATGGGGATAGGATGGGGAGGGTTAGTACCATGGAAGAACAATAGGTTGCAAGGAAGGTGCCAAGGATTATAGGGAATATGGGCAGATTGGATAGACCTCGGGTCTTTTTCTGCCATCATGGCCTATGTTTCTATGCTGTCTAAAAGAACAACAGGAAGTGTTCCACTAGAAAAGGCTGTGCTCAGCTAGCTCAAAGTATATCACTTGTAACTGATGATTCTCCCATCTGCTTCTACCCCAAATTACTTCTCTCCTCCTGACCTCCCTTTCCCACACAACACACAGCTTTTCATTCCACAGTAGAAGACAAAAGGTTTAAGCTTAAGCACAGCAGGTAATAACAGTTCATACAGAAATCAAAAGCCTGAATCTCAGCCCTCTGATGACCATTCCCTAACTTGTTGTGCCCCCTAATCCTCAGGTAACTGCTCACAGGCCTTTCTGTACACAAAGTTAACTTGTACCTGATTAGTCAGTCAGTCAGTCACATGGTCCACACTGTCCTTACAATGAAAAAGTGCCACTTACAGCCGCCTACTTTTCTGGCCACTTTCACCTGCAAAATCCCTCCTTGCTTGTAATTTCCTTCTAATCTCCCACACAATATGTCAATCCATTGTAGAAAAAAAATTTAGACCAAGTTCATAACTAAGCTCAGCAAATAATAACAGGGAAAGTAGAAATCAAAGGCTGAGCTTTCAATCCTACTGCCACTACCACTACATACCTTGCTGTGAGACCAAAATATAAAATAATGTTGAAAAACATCAACCTAGTTGGCCCAACAGCACAGCGGTTGGTTTTCCACTTGCAACGCTTGTGTCCCGGGTTTGGGAATGGACCTGAGTCATTGGAGGGATGGCTGGGGGGGGAGAAGCACTGAGCATCCCAGGGACAGATCTCCTTCTCTGGGGGAAAGGGTGCGGTGTGCAGTCAGTGCTAGAGGTACCCCTGGCCAAGGCCGGGGGTATCACAGAATTTGGGGCCAGCTTGACTCTGAGTGGTAGGATGGACACTGGCATCATTGCACACTCTCGCCCCTCTCATTCAGGGGGAAGAAAATCAAGCTGCCGGCTGCCCTCCATGATGCCATCCCTCAGCTCTGATCAGCCTCCAGGATGGCCCGGCCTGACCTATCCCACTGTCTATGGAATCCTTCCCCTGATACCCCTGCCCTGGGCATAAGCCAGGGGGTATCAGGGGAAGGGTTGCATCTGATATGGAGGTGGGAGTGAGGGTCCGTGACCTGGTGGAATTACCAGAGTGGCTGGCGAATGCAAAAAAGAATAAATAAAAAAAAGAAAAACATCAACCTCGGTAGCTTTTTTAAAAACAGGTTCCTTAATATTGACCTGAAAAAATAAAGCACAGCAAAAAAACAAGCTGAATGCATTGTAATTACAAGCTGAATATATAGGTATAAATAAAAGTCAACAGAAATGGGAACATGAGGATTCATGCATGGTGATAATATCAGACAGTTTAAAATTCATGGAATAATGCAATAAGGCAGCAAGTAAGACCATCAAAATTATGGGCATCGTTGGATGGGGAATGAGCAGCAGAAGTAGGGTGTTTAGCCTTTCACTGTACAAAGGTGTTGTGCACCCGCACCTAGGGTACTGTACAATGTTATGAGAAGGTTAAGTCTGCACAAAGAAGGGTCACTGTCAGACCTCAGACTATACACCTGGAAATTAGAAGGGGGAGGAAGATGTCAATGGGTTGCACACTCACCTCTAAGGCCAAAAGACCAGAAAGTTGTAGGTTCTAGCCCCACACCAGGAGATTGGGGTAAATCACAATACTGGCATTGTAGTGCAGCATGATGAGGGTGCTGCACTTCTGAGGTGTTATCTTTCAGATAAGATGCTAAACTAAATTCTTGTCTGCTTATTCTGGTGGTTGTTCAGGTGGACTTTAAAGATTCCTTGGCATTTCTCAAAAAGAAAAGATGAATTTCCCTGGTGTCCTGGCCAAATTTCCCCCATCACTAAGGTGCTACCCACAGTTTAATCTAACTTAATGTGTCAGTCTGCATTTGTATTTCCAACCCTCTCTCCCACTGGGACAATGCTGAAAATAGGCAAAATTGCCAAGCTCTCTACCTGGTTACCAAAAACAAAATAAACAAATACCTCCATAGGGTAAACAGGGTGATGAGGCAGGACATATCTGTCTTAAGTGCACACACAATCATGAAGGGGAATCTGCTAAAAATTGCAATGGGAGAAATTCAGGAAAGATGCATGCAAGCACTTTTTAACAGAAAGAGTGGTGACTCAGTGGAACAGACTGCCAGCAGAAGTGATGATGGCAAAAAGTAGTGGGGGAATTCAAATTGTGGTGGAACAGAAACAAGGCTATAGTTAGCTAGGGGTAAAGGAAAGGGATGGATACTAGCACCAACTTAAGAAGGATAGGTAGGGGTGGGCAGATGGGATGGGCTGCTGGGCATTTTTCTGCCATTATGTTCTATGCTTCTATTGAATTAGCAAAAAGCAAAGACAAATGAAAAACACACACACAACCACCAACCCATGCCAATGCTCGAATCCAGACTAATTTGAATATGCAAATGCAAATAAGTGTGCTCTTTTTTTTTTGCAGCTGCACCTTCACGATGGGGGAAGAAGGGGGCAGAGGGATAGGTAGAATCTGTAGACTAAACAGCTTTTCCCCCTCCCTCCTTCTGGGCATGTGTGGTGAGCTTACAGTCTTATAGCCAATTTAATGGGCAGACCAGGTGGGCCAAGCAATCCTTATTTGCCATCAATGTCTATGTTGTTATGTACTGTAGTCAGTGAGTAAGTGGACACGAGTGAGCTCATCTGGATCTGATAGGTTACAAAGAGACCATAGACTCATGGGCAGTGGTCAGGGGCAACTTTAAATTAAAGGTATTTTGGTGCCATTATAGACATGTTACTGGGGAAAGACATAAAACTTGTTGTTCATTCAGAGCCATTGCAGACATGCTACTGAGGAAAGACTTAAAACATGCTGTCAGCTCCTGGCACAGTGACAGGCACTAGCAAAGTTTTTTTTTTAACATTAAATATGGAGAATGAGGAAGGGGAATGAAGGATCTTTTGAGTTTATGTGTTGATTGTGGGTCAGTGGGAGAGGGAGTAGTCCTCACTCATAGATGCTTTCTTCTCAAAACTACATAGTGAGGAACACTTGTGATTTAATGAACATCAGAAGGAAATACTGAATAAACCTCTATTTCTGCTTCCTTTCTGACCCCTACTCATTTTAACCCGAGTAAGATAAATTGACTAACACCCAGCGGTCTTATCATGTTAGTCAACCATTCAGTCTAGCTGACAGAATAAATACATGACTGTTCCTGCTCATCCTGTACATGCGCTACCATATTGCATTTTAATTCAATGTATACATTATATTTCCTTATTGCATTTTTTTAAACCTAGATGAGTTGCCAAAGCCTGTGATTGCAGGGCTGACAGGTGTTTTAGAAGGACAAAACATGACATTTGAGTGCACCAGCAATAATTCATACCGGGAATCCATATTTTTCCTGTACCAAAATAAAAAAGAGAAGCAGCAGCAAGCAGTTCCTTCAGGACACCACAAAGCAACATTTCGAGTGTTTAATGTTGGTCTTAAGGATGAAGGAAGTTATACCTGTCAGTATAAAACAATGAATCCAGTAGCTTCCTCCGGGGTCAGTAATTCAGTTCAAGTAATTGTGACAGGTGAGTAAACAAAGGATAGGGATGTAATTTCATTTTCTTGTGTGTGTGACTTTATTTTCTGATTACTAAGTCAAAACTTACAGGTTGATTACACATGGGTGATGGCAAGATCTTGTGACACCCCTGTAGCATTGTACAAAATGAAACTTCTGCTAGCAGAATTTGTGTGTCTGATTTCTTTTCTGCAATACTTTGCAAAAAAAAAAAAAAAACTAAATCAACATAATTTAATGAACAAGGACGCATGTCATACAGACGAGGCACACTGATGAGTCCTGGGTAGGACAAAACATGTGTCTGTATCTTCTGTTTCCACCTTCAACATCACTTGACTAACAGGGTCTCTGTTAGTCTAGCAATTGCTTTGATTTATTCAAATGGCAACTCTAACTGCAAAAAAAAATGTTTAGATAAATCATCCCAAATTATGTCAATGGGCATGCCCATGCAGTCTTCATTTTGTGACATCACAAAATGGGGTAGTTTGAGCCTATGTGGAGTATGTCTACAGTCTGAGGAAGCAGTTCTGTTTTGGGATGGGGAAATTTACTGAGGATATAACTTTTCACAATGGGAGAAATAAAAGGTTTTCTTTATGGAATTCAACTCTGGGCCAGCTGAGCTATAGAATATGCTTGTGGGAGAAGCAACTCAGTAGCTGCTCTTTAATATCTGCTAAGTGTGGCACTATTTGGTTAAAGCAGCATTTGCTAGCTGGCCAAAATGTTAGTATTTTTATAATTTATGTCACAGGATTGAATAGGGCCCTATCCCAATTGTTCTGGAGAAAGTATTTAAATGCAAGGATCTGTTCAAGTCTCTCCTTTTCTGTCTCTTGTCTATCTGGTTGCACAACCACATTATCTCGTGAGAACTAGGACTTGATCACCCCAACAGTCTGGCAGTTCTTTGCCTCTCATTATCTCTCTACCCTTACTTACTGTTCTGCCTTTTCTTACTCCTTGCATATCTATTGTTATAAAAATATATGTGAGGCATTATGGGTAAATGTAATTGATAATCGGATCTCTTTGTTTAGAAATGTATATACTTTTACTGTCTAAATGTATATCATTATACTGCTCAAATGATTGCAAAAAGCTGTTTGGAATACAAGGGGTTAACCTGTTTGCAAACTCTCTGAGAAGCTGTAAGCAAGAGGTTAGATCTATGTTATAACAGTGATTGCAGAATAGCGGTCACCGTTCAGTGCATGGATATCGCCAAAATAATATTCCAGCGAAGCAATCTCTGGCACACAGCAAAAGGGTGCTGGGGACTTAGATTGTACATGTAAATGCAGGGGGCTGCACCTCCACACACCCCTATGTAAGGATTCTCAACTCCAGGGGGATGCATGTAGGGGTGCAAACCGCCCCCCCAAAAAAAGATTTGGGCCAGCCACAACAAAAAGCACCAGCACCAGGACCTGAACCCAGCACCATTCATGCCCCAGCCCTGAACCCACCCCACCACACCACAGGAGCAGCTCAGCAGCTCAATGCAGTGCCACCCCTCACAATCCCTGCCTCCCCTTCCACCCCAAGCTCAGGGTGCTCGCCCCCCCATGCGCACATATACATGTAGCGACAGGATATTGCTATATTCGAGAACCCCCCCCGATCTGGTCACCCACCCTCCCTTGTTGCTGTGGTATAAGGTGCTGCAATTGAGTCACCATTTTGATAGGCACCCAGTCGAGGTAATTGAACTCACAGGATACCCAAGAGGTCAGTTTTGGGACACAGTGTTCTTTTTGCTGCACTTGTTGAACTGTACAAGAACACTATGTGAGAAGCATGCTGTTTTCTTAATGAGTGGGGGTTGCAAAGACTTATAAAAACAGAGCTGCAATTTCCTGCAAGAGAGACACAGAGACTGAGACAGACTAAGATAGGAAATTGAGAAGAGACCCAAATGGACTTTCTCTGTTTATACTGCTTTTGTAAATAGTTATACTGATCAATTTTTTATTATTATTTTAATGTTAAAAATAAATCACTTGTTCAAATTTTACAACTGCTCCTGGTTTTCCTATGCTTCCTGGCATGTGACTCAATGACAGATGGTGCCAGCCTAATTGGGATTTATGCTGTGCATACTCTAAGCCAGGAGTTTTGTGCATGGGTACTAGACCTGGCACCTGGGAAGCATAGAAAAAAGGTGTGGATTCTGCAGCAGCAAGCCCAGGAGTGGTTACCAGGAAAATGGCAGTCAAACTAGCAGAGACAAAAGTCCAAGCTGAGACTGTACAGCCAGCACCAGTTATAGAAAAAAAAACAGGCAGTGACAGAATCTGAAAGCCTGACTGCTTTTTTCAAATGGTGGGCTATACAACAAAAAGAGACCGAGAAGTAAAGAAAAAAAGAGCTTCAACATTCAGAAGCACAGAGAAAAGGAGAAATGCAACAACTTGAACAGCAGAGAAAAGAAGAGATGCATACTATCTCTGCTTTGGGGATCTCCTGGAAATCTGATTCCCAAAGGTACCTGGCAATAGAGCTCATGAGGAGCTTAACCCATTTTAAGAAACTAAACTTAGATTCCCTAGTTCAAATCATTAGTCAAGATTTGAAGAGATGGCGCCTTTTCCCACTATCTATTTGTGGTAAAATTAATCTAATCAACATTAATGTTTTTCTTTGTCTTTGTTACCCACTTAATCTCTTAAGTATCTGGCTTCCACTAGCATGGTTTAAAAACAACCATAGTCTCATTACAAATGTTATTTAGGCCAATAAAAAAACAAGGATAGCATTTCTGAAGCTAGCTGCTCCTAAAATTCAGGGGGGACTATGCCTACCACATATTGGACTCTATTATTGGGCCAGTCAAAACAATAAATATCTCAGGTGGATATCCGCTAAGGAGCCCCAGAAGCTGTACCCTTTTCTATCTGTCTGACTCAAAATAGAGGTGGCTCTCTTAAAGGTACAGGGCCTTCTCCCTTCTGCACTTTTATACTGTATACTAAACTAAATTCCCTCCCACCGCAACTACGGGTTTCTCCTATAGCAACTTCAATTAGAATTCATTCCCAACTTTGTTCATTTCTAAAATATAACAACTTTCAAGATCTAAATCAAACCCTGAGGGGTAACCCTAATATTAGGATAGAAGGCAAAACTCCCCCGGGTAGATGGCTCCCACAGCAGGGTAACTGCCTGCTCATGTACTTTGTAAAGGCAGATAGGTCTTGGCTTTCTTCTCTGGAAATTATAAATCAATTTAATATCCCAAAATCCAATATTTTCAATGTTTTCCAACTGTATCATCTCCTGATAAAGACCTTTGTAGCTGTGTCACCACAACCCTCAAATTTCTCTTTCCAGACCGAGCTAAGTTCCTTAGCAGGTCTCCCACACGCAGTATCCAAAATATGTAACACTCTACATAATTGGATCTGTCCAGGTAGCTTCTGTTCTACAGCTTACTAGTCCTCCCTCTTCCCAGGCAAAAACATACCCTGGCCCCACTTATGGCAAAATTGTCATAAGTTTGTCACCCAAGATAGGCTTCAGCTTATGCAATACAGAATTTTACACAACCTTTATTATTCCCCACAAAAACTGGCAACGTTTGGAGTTGTAACTTCTGCCACCTGTACTCACTGTATGCAGGAAGAGGAAAACCTGTTACATGTTTTTTGGTCCTGTTCAAAAGTGGCCCCTTTATGGACCCTTATTAAACAAAGAACAGACCCCCGCTTAGGTCTGACTGAATTAGTCTCAGCAGAAATCTGCCTGTTGGAGGACTTCTCAACAATCCCTTTCCTAATCCAAAATTATCATATAGCTATGATTTCCATGTCTGTTAAAAAGTTAGTCGTAAGATATTGGAGAGATAGTATAGAACTTACTTACACCGAATGGCTACAGGAACTTTGACAAATCTTAGAATAGAAAAGACTATTGCTAGTCTTGGTAAAAGACTGATAATATTCAACAGAATATGGGGCCCCTTACAATCCCTTTACAATCTACATCCTGTTAGTAATGGTGCCTCAATCATAACTGGTTGAAGGGTAATGGAGACAACTCTGTGTTGGGTAATGGGGGTGGGCATCAAGGAGGTGGGGAGGTGTGGGGGGGGATAATAGATCCTTTTCTTGTTTTACAGTCTATGTTTTGATTCTTACATGTATGATCTAGATCTATTCTCTGTATTGTAAAATATTTAATAAACTTTAAATTAAAAAAAAAGAAAAGAAGAAATGCAGTGACTAGAGCAGCAAAGAAGAGAAGAAATGCAGTGATTGATGGATGTCTTGCAGGCTATCAAAGGCAGAGGACCTGGCACAGATCCAATGAGCAACAGGACCCAGGCAACTGGAAAAACATTAAACTTAGAAAGTTGTTTCCCTCCGATGATGTTGAAGTGTACCTGACAACTTTTGAAAGGGTTGCTACAGCATGTCAGTGGCCAAAACAGCAATGGATAATCAGATTGGTACCTCAAGTGACAGGGAAACCTCAGCTTGTGTACAGCAATATGGGCACTGCACAGTCAGAAAACTATGACCTGGTGAAAAGCGAAATCCTGAAAAGGTATGACATCTCAGGAGAGACCTACAGGAAGAGATTTCAATCTCTGAATTACAACTCAGTCAACAATCCTTGAGAAGACTTCACCTAACTCGGAGAACTCCTGATAAAATAACTCCAATCAGACAGCAAAACAGTCCCAGAGATAGACACATTTGCAATGGAACAATTCATCAATATTCTGCCTACAAATATGTAGCTTTGTGTGAAAGAACTCTGACCTGAAAATGGGGAAAAGGCTGCTTCTTTGGCCGAAGACTACCAAATGGCCAGACAGATTCCACAGCAGTGAGGCAACAGCAAAGCACTGGTAAGACATTATTTTTCCCATTTAAACTCCAAGTGTGATAAGAACTCGGTTGGGGGTAACAAACTGTGCCCAAAGACATAATTTGCTATAACTGTAATGAGCCAGGTCATATTGCAAGAAATTGTCATAAGAAGTGTGGCACTGGAGTAGTTTTGTCCTTAGCAAATTGGGGCAAGTACTTAACACATGTGAAGCTGGGAGACAAGACTGGGAAGGAACTTATAGATTTAGGAACCAGACAGTCCCTAGTGCATATTGAAGTGCTGGGAAACAGTGTCCAAAAAGACCAGGTACTGCTGTTATCTGAATCCACAGGGACACTAGCTACTATCCCACCAGCCAAGTGCCTCTCACTGATAATGGGGTGTCACACCAAATGAAGGGGGTGTAGTACCTAAGTTACCTGTACTTGTGATTATTGAAAATGGCTTTCAATCAATCAATCAATCAATCAATCAATCAATCAATATCTTTATCCAGGCAGACACCATTGAGCAAGCTCATTTACCAGGTGGACCTGCAACATACATGAATAATACATTTAAGAAATGGATACAGTCAAAGGATCACAGGTTAATTACAATAGTCAGAATGTAACATATGAACAGAATAAGGAACAGTAGACCTGGTTAATCAATGAGGACCAGTCCGATGGTAGAAGACAGTGGTCAACCAGGAGACAAGGAATGGTGCAAGTGCATAGTTTAGAAGCAAGCAGGACACTGTGAGTAATAATCCAATATTGATGATGGACAGGAGTAGGAATTAAGAGATGCGGTCACAGGGTGGAATATGGAAGTGCTAAAAAAAGTATAGTGGTAAGGGCCATTAGGGATGTGCATAGCAGATACATTTTTCAGTGATAACATTTCGATCTAGCTTTTTAAATGTGTCAAGGCTAATAGGGGATCTTAGTTTTAAGGATTTCTGGAGTTTGTTCCAGAGTGACAGGAGCGTGAAACATATAGCGGCGTTCCTGAAGCTTGTGTGTGCCCTAGGTATTTGCAGGGAAATTAGAGAACAGCTTCTAAGGGCATAGCTTCCAGCAACAATAGGGGTTAGGCAATCAGCAATATATTGGGGGAGGTTTGCCTATAATGGCTCTAAAAGTCCAGAGTGCCACATTCATGTTGCGCCTATATTGTAATGATGTCCAGCCTACAGCTGCATATAGGGAGCAATGGTGGGTGGTAGGAGGAAGGTCAGAGATGAAGTGTAAGGCTCTGTGGTACAGTGTATCCAGTTTTCCAAGGTAGGAGGCAGTGCAGCTGCTGCATATAAGATCCGCATAGTCAATCATAGAGAGGAACATAGATTGGACTAGTTGCCTCTTAGCTTCTGTAGTTAGAAGCCGACTTATCCCTTAGAAGAAGCCAAGCCTTTGTCTTAGTTTGCTCAGCAGATCATCTAGATGGTCTGCAAAGCAGAGTTTGTGGTCTATCCAGCCCCAAAATATTTGAATTTCATGACATATTTAAGGTTCTCTCCCAGAATCATGGAGATTGGGGGCGGTGTACCAGGTGATGCAGGGTAGGTGAGGTGACTTACAGGGGAGAGTAACATGGCTTTGGTTTTCTTGGCATTGAAAAGCAACTTTCTTCTAAGAAGTTGAAGTTGCAGGTGATCAAAGTCTTTTTGTAGGTCAGCGCATGCAGATTCTGGAGTAAGGTGGCTTAGGTAGAGCACTGTGTCATCTGCGAACAGATGGATGCTTGCCTCTTTAATGTCTGTGTCTATATTGTTGATATAGATGGCAAATAGTAGTGGTCCCAGGATGGAGCCCTTGGGGATTCCCCTTAATAGCAAAGTGGGTGAGGAAAGCTCACCTTCAGCCTTAACTTGTTGGTACCTGTCAGACAGGTAGTTCTGAAACCAGCTTAAGGAGGTAGGATCTAGTCCTAGTGATTCTAGTGAGGAGAGGAGAATACAGAGGCAACTATGGCAAAGGCTTTACTGGTGTAACCCCCCTGCAAATGGGGGTTCCCAAAAGTCTTCCAGGAGCTTGCCTGGATTCTCCAAGTCTGGGTGGTGTTCGGCGTCTGAGCTGTTTAAATGTGGTTCCAAGTGAGTGCTATTTGAGCCTCGGCATACTGTCTCTTTAAGAGCTGTCTGCTTGCAGACTTAATTAGTTTGTTTGGGGGGGACTGTGTATTTAATGCTCGAATCCCGCCTGAGCTGCGGAAAAACTGCTCCATTTCTGCAATCGCGCAGAGGGAGCCTAAATGAAAGATGTAACTGTTTGCCTGAAACCAGTTAGAGTGTTAAGTAAAATGCAGTTTGTCTAACTTGCCTTTCTTGCAGCTGAGACTCTGAGTGTGTTACCCCTCCATTTTGGACCTAAACTGCAGTGTGGGCCAATTGGGTTAAGGGTTCCCTAAAATGGAACCTGTGGACGAATCAGAACTTGGACTCTTAATTTTGAGCCAGACACAAGGGGATTGTATGGGCAGTGACTCTGGGAAATGTAGTTTTGACCTTAGTGCCTTTTTCTACCAACAGAGGGAGACTTATTGTGAGTGACAGCTGAATCAGCCAACAGACTAGTGTGGAGCTAAAGGAAATGCCCTGCTCTGTGACTGGAAAAATCAGATCAGTCGTGGCAGTGAAGAGAGAAGGAGCTGTGTGCTTCTGCGGTGTATAGTTTTACTCGGGAAGCACGTGTCAGGCCCTGAGTTTCGGTCTGCAGCCTTTGTGAGTGCCAGTTTGGACTGAATCCGAGTTGTGAGGAGAAAGAAGCACTATAAGTGTGGAAACCAGGCTAACCCTGTAGAAGACTGGAGAAATTGATGAATCGCGCTCGGTCTGTCAGGAACTGAAGCTGCTGTGTGTGCTCCCAAGTATTTTGCAGTAATTGCGATCAGGATCGAGGAGCAGCCTGCCTGGTATAGTACTTTCCTTTTACACATAAATGTGCATTGTGCTTGTGGGGAATCGCTATTTCAAACCCCCTGTACAGTGAATTGTGTGCTGAAGCTAGAAGTATACCCCCAGCTTAATTCGGACTACATCCATTTGCTATCAACTGCAGTGGGGTCCAGTCACAAGTACCTTGTCCTCATGCTCTGCTCTTCTGGCAATCCAGAGGGACATTCTCCATCCAATCCTCAGCTTGGGTATTGTGAGTACAAATCAGGGTATTCCCCTGCAGCTTGTTTTCAATCACGTGTGTCATCTAATTCTTGTTGTTTCACTGTTTCATGGACTGAGCCCTCCGGCTCCAGATTACAATTGGGTGTAGTGCATATATTTTCTTCTACAGGGCCCTATCCATCTGCACCTGCCGGCCAACCCTGGGCAACAGACCTGGCTAGCCCCCCCCCCCATCTGGGTACCTAGAGTGTGACTTTCAGACCCTGCATGTGTGCACAGTACTGTGATTTGAATATTTCCAAACCAAATCAACCTGATTGCCCCCCTCCTTGTTACTGTCCCCTAAATAAATCAGATTTGTTGTTGTTATACTATGTACTGTCTGTGGTGTTGGTACTTATGGAAACAGTATTGTGTTTTGCTGTGTATGTTGTTTAACCTTACTTTATGGGGGGTCCTCAGAGATGTGCTGCGGAATCAGTCTCTAGGGTAAGTGGTATCTATTTGAGTGAACAGTGTGTATACGTGAGGTACTGGAGCTGTAACTCCAGTGTACTGTGTGAGCCACTAGAGGGAATAAAAGGGGGTATCAGTGTCCCAGAGAGCTCTGATCAAGCTAGTCCAACCACTACAAACCCTGAACTCTGGGTGGAAGCACCCGCCATAGGACCTAGGTCCCTCAACCTGGCCCTAGTCAAATGGGCAGGGGTAGTAGCCCTTGGGATAGCACCACCTAGGGGTAACACTTAGATCAAGGAATACAGCACAGACAAACTTCTTGCATTCTAATTCTTGTTGCCAATCATTTGTTATCTTGGCTAGTGCTGAGACTGTGCTATGCTTTGATCTGAAATCAGATTGGAGAGGGTTTTAAAATTTAGTATTGTCAATAAAGGATCTCAGCTGGGAGTTCATAATTTTTTCTAAAAGTTTTGAGATGGTAGGGAGAAGGGAGATCGGTCTGTAATTGTTTAGGTCACAGGGATCTCCAGATTTAAATAATGAGATAACATGAGCAGTTTTCTATATTTGGGGTAGGGTTCCTTGTGATAGGGACAAGTTAAATAGGTGGGTGATAGAGGTGCAAGAACATGGTAAGCTAGTTTTAGAAAATTGGGCTCTAAGTTGTCCGCTCTGGCACCTTTCCTAGAGTCCAACTGTAGAAGCAAATCTTCCACCTCCTTAAGGGAGACAGGGAGAAAGGAAAAGGTCTGGCATGTAGGACCAGAGTTTGGTGGTTGTATACTGGGGTGGGGGTGTAGTTTACTTGCAGGAGATTTGTCTAAAGCTAAGCCTGCCATGACAAAATGAGAATTAAATGTTTGCAGTATCTGTTTTTGACCATTTAGTACTATATTGTCTGAAAGGATTTTTGGAGGAAGCATGGTTTTCGACGTGTGCCCAGACACTTCTTTCAGTGTAGTCCAGAATTTGGAGGGGTGTTTGGAGTTTGTGTTAAGTTCATTACAGAAGAAACTAGCTTTGGTCTCTCTGATCATCTTAGTGCAGCTGTCCCTGGCTACTCTGAATAAGCACCAGTCATCTTTCTTTTGTGATTTGTGAGCCTTTTTCCATAATTTATCCCTAGAAAGAAGAGCAGCCTTGAGCTCCGCTGAGAGCCATTGACATCTTTTTGCTTTTAGGAACACTTTTGTCAGTGGCGCATAGACATTCAGAGCACTTACTATGATCTCATGGAAAATGGCATACGCTGATTCCACTGAGTTAGCCAACTAGAAGCTCTGCCATAGTGGGGAGCTTTTTAGGTCATGGGTAAATGCCTTCTGGTTAAAGGACCTTTTTTGACCACTTGGTGGTAAATTGTGATGTGGATGACACTTTGGTTGTAGCCCAGACTCCTGCGACTAGGCAATGGTCACTAACATCCACGTCAAACATCCCGAGCATGAGAGAAGGAGTAGGGTTTATTTGCTAAAATGACATCCAGAAGTGTGCTTTTAGCAAGGTTTTTCTTGTTTATATGGGTAGGCTCCTTGTTAAGTAGAGAAAGCCCATGGGAGTCACAGAAGGATTTCAGGGGGAATGAGGCTTCAGACAGCCAGTCATAATTGAGGTCCCCAAATATAATTGTTTCTAGGGGGCTGGTGTCCAAGATGGATGAGAGATAAGACAGAATATGTGTGCCAGCAGAGGGAGGTCTGTAACATCCTATGATTGGGAGAGCTAGGAATGAGGATAGTTCTATTTTTATAGCCAAACACTCGAACCCATTTGCTATTGTGTTGGCATCAAGGGTGGTGACTGTGAACTTATCTTTGACATAAATGGCAACCCCACCACCTCTAATCTGCCTGTCTGCTCTAAATAGTAGGTTGTTTGGGATGTTGATCTCCCTGTCTGGCATGGAAGGTCTAAGCCGGGACTCAGAAACTACAAGAACTTCTGGCTCGGTGTGGATAACCCATGCGTGGATTAGAGTACGTTTTTTCAGAAGACTGCTTATGTTGATATGCATGAAGCTGATTCCTTTGACATTTTTAAGTTCTGATGGGGAGGAGAGGGCAGTGGTGCAAGTGGTAGACAATAAGTACAGGAACTCGGCCATTGGCAAATGTGAAATGCAGAATGAAGATCCTTAATCTGAACAATAGCTGTGTCAGGATACATCTATCTGATTAGACACTAGTAGATTCAGTTAGAGATACTGAAGTATTTTTAGCAACATAGCACTGTTGAACAAGTCAAATGTTGTTATGGAAACCCTGATTTCAGGTCACAGGTCCAGAAACTGTCATTATGTTGCTGGTTTAAGAATTTCTGCCCCACTGTCAGTGGGAAGAAGTACAGGAACTCTGTTCCTCCTACAAAAAGAGGTACAGGAACTGAGTTCCTGTGCGTTCCTGCTCACTTTCATCACTGGGAGAGGGCATGCATAGGGCCAGGATTGAGCTCAACATTGCCAGAGCATAGAAGAAGTAAGAGTAAAAGTTTCCTCAAGATGTCAAGAGACAGCATGAGAGCATGAGTCCTTTTCCAGCTACTTATTAGTCCAGTCTTGCAATGCCAGGGTTTACATTCTAGGTTGTGCAGTCCCTGGGACACATTGGCTAGTACTCTAGCCAAATGACCCCAAATGGTGCATTTGCTAGAGGGACCAATTAATTTTGTTTGCATGGGAAGTAGTGTGATGGTCTCTCCTCGGGGAGGAGAGACCGCATGATGCAGCCAGTGGAGTAGAGGCATACTGCATGAATTGAATTCAGTCATGAAGGATAGACAATCTTGAGGTAGTAGATCCGTGCCTCTTGAGTCTTGCAATTAGCTGGGACGTAGCCTATGAGTGTCAGAGTAAATAGGGAGGTGAGGAGTGCAAGCTGCCATATTATTGCCATTTTTAGGATATGGCGCCATGGAAGGCAGCTGCTGCTTATGGCGACTGCTGTTTATGGACAGGCTAATAGAATTTTTGGAAGGGTTTGTAAGAGGTACAAGGAAAGAGGACTGAGACAATGGTAATGTTCTGGATGCCAAGCTGAATATTACCAGTGATGTGATTTAGACAGATGGATATATGATTAAGGCATCAAGGGATAAGGCAAGGATGCATCAGGAACTATCATGGGCAGGGCGTGGAGGCCTATAAAGTTAGAATTGGTGGGAAGGGGGGGGGCAAAAATGTGCAACTTTGTCATCCTCTCTGCCTTTGGAGTCTGAGCAAGTGGTCTCGGGCGGAGGCTTGAGAGCAAGTCCTCCAGTGGCCTCGATCATCCTGGGTGGCTGAGTTGGAAATCCCTGTTGGGTTCATGGCTGAGGGGGAAGAGAGAGGTAGTCAAATTTAAGGAGGTGCTCCACAAAGGCCAGCAATCAAGGTGATGACACCAAAATTAACAACTGAAATGGACAGCGATTTCCTTGGTGCCCTGCAGTCTGGAAGAGCTACAGAGACAGGAAAGGGCTGTGTCACTTTGGCTGTGAGGCTGGGATTTAGGATTTTTCAGCAATACACACTAGCAAGATATACATACAGTGCAATTCAGTAACTTTTTAGACAATTGCAGTTAAAAACAGCTCTTTTTGATGCATTTTAGTATAAGAAACCAAAGGGATTAAGTGGACCAAATGGAGCAAGCCAGAGAAAAGGCACTCGCACTTCGATTGGTTTGTGGCTTTGCCGTGCCTTTCTGCTTTCGGAGTCTGAGCAAGTGATCTCAGGCAGCAGCTTAGGGAGTGCCATCCACGCTGTGGCTGCAGTCCTTCTGGGTGGCTGAGCTGGAATCCCTGTTGGGTTCATGGCTCTCTGATTTTGGAGTCCGAGCAAGTGGTCTCAGGTTGCAGCTTTGGGAGCGCCATCCGCCTGGTGGCCACGGTCCTCCTGGGTGGCTGAGCTGGAATCCCTGTCGGGTTCATGGATTTACTGAGTTAATCAAAGAGGGAGTAAATTCTGATGTTTCAGAAGCTGTGGTAACAAGGGCTCAGGCAAAGAAATTTGTGAATTGTGGGGGCTTTTTTTTTCCTTTAGCTGATTTTGATTTGGACTTATCTGAACACATTTCCAAGATCTGGGAAGTCCAGGAAAGAAAGACAACACCTGAAGAAACAGTGGCAACAAAAGACAGATGGACATAAAGGATTAACATATGAAAATGCTGAAACTGACCTGATAACTGATTGTGATTTTCTTTCAGAACAAGTTAATGATTTTTCTCTCCAGGGTTATTTTAAGCAGCTGTGGGAAGTAATCAAGACAGGGTGAACCTATGTTTAAAAAATATAATGAGCTACTATACAGATTTTTTGGGTTAAACCTCAGACACAGGACCAGATAGAACAATATAAAAGTATAGATATGAGTTGTTACAGATAGCACATAATAGTGCTATGGCTGGTCATTCAGGGAGGGATCGCAACCTTGCCAGATTGCTATACAGATTTTACTGGCCTGGAATTTATGAAGATGTTGCTACCTATTGCAGTTCTTGTGCTGAGTGTCAGAAAGTAGCCCCAGTCACTAAAAAAGATAAGATGCCCCTGGTGTCTCTATCCTTGATAGATGGGTCTTTTGAAAAACATAGAAACATAGAATTTCATGACAGATAAGGACCATTTAGCCCACCGAGTCTGCCCATTTCCCTATCTAATGGATAAGCTGCAGATCCTAGTTAACCAACAGCCTACTTCCTCCTACCTCCCACTAGAATTGCTTTATGTCTGTTCCATACATTTTTGAATTCCCCCACTATTTTTGACTCCACGATCACCTCAGGAAGGCTGTTCCAATCATCTACAACCCTCTCCTTGAAAAAATACTTCCTCGCATTACCTGTGAGCCACCCCTCCTTTATCTTCAAATTGTGCCCCCTTGTTCTTGCACGTCTCTTTTTCAGAAAGATGCTACCCTCTTGGACTTTGTTGATTCTTTTGAGGTACTTGAAAGTTTCTATCATGTCCCCCCTTCTCCCTCCTTTCCTTGAGGGTATACATATTGAGCTCCTTTAGTCTTCCTTCATATGTCCACTGGTGCAGACGCTGCACCACTTTAGTTGCCCTCCTCTGGACAGCCTCCACCCTGCCTATGTCTTTGCGGAGATGGGGTCTCTAGAACCGCATGCAGTTTTCCTGATGTAGTCTCACCAACTGTCTGTACAGAGGGATAACACATTTCTGTTTTCTACTGTTGATGTCTCTCTCTGTGCATCTCTGTATCCCCCCAACCCTCCTTACTGCCTTCTCACATTGCTTGCCCACCTTTAGGTCATCTGATGTAACTACCCCCAGGTCTACTTCCATTTTTGTTGTTGTCAGTATCTCACCCACCATTGTGTACTCTTCCCCTGGGTTTTTGTTTCCCAGGTGCATTACTTTGCACTTCTTTTCATTGAATCTAAGCTGCCATACATTAGACCTTTCCTCCAACCCTGCCAAGTCCCTTCTCATCCTTTCCACGCAACCTTGTGTATCAACCCTGTTGCAGATCTTTGTGTTGCATGCAAAGAGACATACTTTTCCTTCAAGTCCCACTGCAATGTCACTTATAAAGATATTAAAAAGGACCAGCCCCAGCACTGAACCCTGTGGTACACCACTAGTATCCCCCCCTTTCTTCACTGAGGACTCAATTTACCATTACCCTCCATGTCCTGTTGTAAAGTCAGTGTTTTACCAAGGCTACCACCCTGGGACCCATTCCCAGGCTGGTTAATTTGTTTATTAATCTTTTGTACAGGATTGTGTCAAATGCCTTGCTAAAGTCTAGGTAGGACATGTCCACAGCCCCTACCTGGTCTACTACTTTGCTCACCCAGTCAAAGAAATCAATTATATTCCTCTGACATGACCTTCCTGCTGTGAATCCTTGCTGCTATGGGACCTGTGTCCCACTGGTCTCTAGGTACTCAACAGTTCTTTCCTTCAGAAGTAATTCCATCATTTTCCCTACCAGAGAGGTCAAACTGACAACTCTGTAGTTTCCTGCCTCTGTCTTGCTCCCACTTTTGTGAAGGGGAATCACACCCACCCTTCTCCACTCCTCAGGTACCACACCACCCTCCCATGATTTATTAAAAAGGGTAGTCAGTGGTGTTACTAGTTCTCCCTTTAGTTCTTTTAGAATTCTTGGGTGATCCCCATAAGGCCCCATTGATTTATCTACCTTCGGTTTTAGGGATTCTTTCAGAACCCTTTCTTCTGTGAAATAATTGATATCAACCCCCTTATCCAGAGTGCTTCTATTGGCTAGATTAGGTACCAAACCCTCCTCTTCCTTTGTGAATACTGAACAGAAGTATTCATTCAGTATCCCTGCTTTTTCACTGTCCCTCTCTACCCAACCACCCTCCTCTTTATTCAGCCTCAGTATCCCTGCCTTAGTCTTTCTTTGCTCCCTGATGTACCTATAAAAGGTTTTATCACCCTTCTTAACCAAGCTGGCTATCTTTTCCTCAGTTTGGGCCTTTGCTATTCGGACTGCCTTCCCCCCTTCCTTCTCCTTTAACTGGTACAGTTCTCTGTCATGCTCCTTCTGTGTTTCCTTATACATCCTAAATGCTATCTTTTTCTCCCTTACCTTCCCTGCCACTTCTTTTAAGAACCATAGTGTTTTTTTCTTTCATTTTGACTTGTTTATTTGCTTAACGCATAGGCTTGTTGCCTCCGTGATGGCAGTTTAGATGTTTCCCTATTGTTGTTCTACCAGAGATTCTTGCCTGTTTGCTAATGCTTTTTTGAGGCGCGCTCCCATTTTGACAAAATCAGCCCTCCTGAAGTTCAGTACCCTCACTTTTGTATGGCTTGACTCTACAGCTAAGTTTTTTATGAACCACACTGTTTGGTGATCACTTGTTCCCAGGTGACTACCCACTTCTAGATCTGAGATGCTCTCTCCATCCTCATTTGAGAGTACTAGGTCTAAGACTGCTCCCTCCCAAGTGGGTTCCAAAACTAGCTGTCTGAGGCATGCCCCTTGTAGGGCATCGAGAATGGCCCTGCTCTTGGATGTGGCTACAACAAAGTTGCTCCAGTTAACATATGGCATATTCTGGTCCTCCAGCAGCAATATCTCCCCTTTCTCTGCCATCCTAAGGATGCCTTCTATCATTTTCTTATCCATTTCCTCCCCCTGAAATGAGGGTCACTATACAATCCCTGTGCAGATTGTGGTGCCATTTACAGTCTCTAGGGTCACCCACAGTGCCTACTCTCCTCTCCTCTCCTCTCCTCTCTGTTTATCATTTAATTCCATTGCTTTGATCCCATCCCTTACATTGAAAGCTACTCCTCTTCCTCTTCTACCTTACCTGTCTCTCCTGTAGATTGGGTACTCTGGCATGCTGACATCCCAGTCATGGTTCTCTGTGTACCATGTTTCTGTGACTGCCATGATATCCAGGAATCCCTTTTTTATCAAGGCCACCATTTCAGGGATCTTGTTACCTAGACTACTTGCATTGGTACGCATTACCCTCCATTTTTTTGATGGCCTTATTCCTTTTTGCCCCATCCCTGTCCTTACTGCCTTTGTCTTTTTCTTCATTTACCTCGGCCCTTCTTCCTATCGACTGCTCTATCTTGGTGTTTACCTTACTTACTAACAGGATTTTTTGGGATGCTAGGGTTTCCCTTCTCCTTTTCAGTGCCTCCCCCTTGGCTAGTTGAAATGCTTGCCAATGAAGCATTTAAACTTATCACCAAGGATCCTGGTTTGCATCCTGGACAGATGCAGACCATCACACCAGAGTAAGCCTGTATCCCTCCAGGTGGCCACAGTCCCCAATTAAGCCAAAACCCAGAGCTCTGCACTAGTTTTGCAACCACTGATTGACTCCCATGGTGTGGAGTACCCTAGCTTCACCTATTCCATAGACAGGCAGCACCTCCGAGAAGGTTACCATGTGTGCTACTTGTCTAAGGCCCTTCCCCAGCTCCTCAAACTCCTCCAGAACTGCTCTGATCCCTTTCCTAGCCAGGTCATTTGTCCCTTGGTGGACAATGACACGCTGCTACCTCCCACCGTGCAGCTGCTCCCATGATTCTGATGATTCACTTCCTGTCCCTCCATGCCATGGCATCAGGCATGCATTTTACCTCCCTCTCCCCTCCCTCCCCCAGTTCTACCCTCCTAAAGATAAAGTCCCCCAACAAGAGTTGTTTTCTTCCCCTGTGGGTTCCCATGCAACCCTCCTTAGGGTCTCCTTTGTGGAGGTTCCCAGCATCCTCCTTGGTCTCCACTACAGGTACCTCTGTAGAGGAACCACACTCTGCCAGAATGACATGTGAATTATGGAGAGGTACAACTGGAGGGTTGCATCTCTGTTCCACCACCCTCACCCTCCCTGAGCCAACTGTGGTCCATCCGCTCCTCTTTCTTGGACACCTCTGAGGCAGTGGCAGTGGCCCTGGTGGTCCCTGGGTGGGGAAGGAGCTCACCAGAATCCTGCCCAACTGAGCCTGAAGCTGAGCAACCTCCTCCCCCAACCAGAGAGGTGCCTGCAGATGAGATAATACCAGATCACCCAGAACTTACTTTTTCCTCGCTCTGTTTATTGTATTTTATTTATATATATATATATATATATATATATATATATATATATACACACAATATATATAATAGTGGCACGGTAGTGCCACTATAATTATGGTGAAGAGCCATTTACATATTAAACACAAAATGTTGCACCTTAATAACTTTGCAACTTTTCAACAGATTTGCCTGAAATTTGGAATACATGATCAAAACCCATACACTGTGGGATCTGCCAAGTTTTGTACTGGTCGCACATATGGCTGTGGAGTTATTAATCATGATCTGCGTACCCCTTTATGCTTTTCTGGAATTTTACGGTCGCGCCTACAGGTTGCACAGTTTGCATGACCGGTCTGAAATCTTCAGGGAACGTGAGGCCAGGGTCCCCGATGTGCCTTTTGAAGATTCCATGAAAAAATATTAAACGGTTCAAAAGTTATTCAAAATATAAGTTCCCATTACAAGTCAATAGAAAAAGTTAACAAAAAGTTTGACAGTGTCGCAAATGCAGATTTTACTTTCACAAATGGCCCTTTAACTGTCGTAAATCCACCATTTTGTTTTCAGTTAGCAATTAGAAAAATGCTTGGCATTTAAAATTGGGACCCTCTAGCAACTTTATTCTTTTTGTATTCACATAGTCAGACCCTGAGGATGCTAGCCATGTCTTTATTTTGGGGTAAAACACCCCAGAACTATGTTTTTCAAATTTCTGGAAAAGTACTATCACAAAGTACTGTCGCACTTGCGACAGTGTCGAATGAATTTGCTAAAGCCTTCGCAAACTTCGACAGTACTTTTCTAGTCTGTGGGAAAATGACACCAATTCTTTGGCACCCTGCTGCAAAAGAACGGTTTGGTGTTTTGGCTTGTAATTTGGGGTTAATGCAGCCAACATCTCACAGATGTGCCTTTCTATGTTTTGTTGAAAAAATATTACATGACAGCAAAGTTACGGCACCCCAAATTTGACACTTTTTCCCATAGGATAACATTATGGCGTCCGATGCATTACAGGAATACTTTGGCGCCCTGCTGCAAAACAATGGTTTGGTCATTTGGGCTGAAATTTGGAGGGAGCACAGACAACATCCCACAGATGTGCCTTTTTGTGGTTTGGTGAACAAATATTACAGGGATCCAAAGTGATGGCACTTCGAACTTCTCTTTTTTTCCATAGGATAACATTACAGCATTCACCGTGTCTTTCTGAGCCCGTATCTCGGAAATGGTGCGAGATACAGACTTTTCGTCAGAAAAGTGCTGATTCCCCTAACAGGGGCTAAGTACAAAACTAGCCAGGAAAGTCATAAATCATATGACTTTTAATTTTTTTTTCTACGTCATATGGTTACTGAGATACAAGCAATTTAGTATTCCAACTCCTTATTTTCTGCTCTGAGAACCATTATTATGCATAGATTCTTTGTACTCACTGTCTTTCTTTATGCAGCTTTTGGGGAAAATCAGCCTGTGTGCTTACATTACTGTTACTGTTACCGTTTTCACTTGCGGTTCCATTCCCATTTCACTTACCATTCACGTCTATGCCACCATGTGCATTACCCTTTGTCTTTTCATTTGCACTTGCTTTTGCGTTGTTTTTAGCATTTCTGTATACACTACTGTTTCTCTTTCAGTTTCACTTTGCGTCACCATGTGCATTACTATTTGCATTTGCGGGCACAATGTTACTATGTGACAAGACATCATGTGACAGGAGCGCCGCATTACGTGGCAGGAGTGTGGGGCCTTTAGGGCCCCATGCTCCCGCCACTGCATTACATTTACTATTTCTTGTTATCATTCTCAAAAAGAAGGGAAATTAGGGCAAAAACTATGTTTAATGCATTAGTTAGGGTTGTTCCACACTGACAAAAGTGAGAAAATTCAGTGTTGGGTTGAAAGCCCCCTTGGCCCCCTACTTTTAACCCGGCATCAGGGTGTGCGTGGGTTCCTTGGCCCTAATTCTCACCCATCAGATGTTGTGAAGAAGCAGAGGTATAGGAGAATGGGGTGAAGTTAAGACTGACAACCCCAAAGCGCATCCCGATGCCAGTTGGGGGTGTGGGCAGGGGGTACAAGGGGGGCTTTCAACCCTAACACCAAATTTCCTTGCTTTTGTCACTGTGGAACAACCCTAACTAATGCATTAAATTGAGTTTTTGCCTCTAATTTCCCCTCTTTTTGAGAATGATAATGAGAAATAATGACTAATGCGGCAGCAGGAGCGTGGGACCATCCTGCCACATGATGTCTTGTCACATAGTAACACGGTGCCTGCAAATTCAAATGGTAATGCACGTGATGATGCAAAGTGAAACACAAAGATAAACAGTACTGTAGACACGAATGGTTAAAATAACACAAATGCAAGCACAAATGGTGCCATAGACGAGAAGAGTAAGAGTAAAGGGTACGGAACCACAAGCAGAAGCAGTAATAGTAACAGTAAAGTAAGCGCACAGGCTGATTTTCCCCAAAAGCTGCATAGAGAAAGACAGTGAGTACAAAGAATGTATGCATAATAATGGATCTCAGAGCAGAAAATGAGGAGTTGGAAAACTAAGTTGCTTATATCTCAGGAACCGTATGACATAGAAAAAATTTTAAAGTCATATGATTTATGACTTTCCTGGCTAGTTTTGTACTTTGCCCCCTTTAGGGGGCTAAGTATTTTTCTAACGAAAAGTCCATATCTTGCTCCGTTTCTGAGATACGGGCCCTGAAAGGCACAGCAAATGCCGTAATGTTATCCAATTGGAAAAAAAGAGACATTCGGAGTGACATAACTTTGGCTCCCCATAATATTTTTTCACCAAACCACTAAAAAGCACATCTGTGGGATGTTGGCTTTCTTACCTCTGAATTTCAGACCAAAAGACCAAATCATTATTTTGCAGTAAGGAGGCAAAGGACTCCTGTAATGCAGCAGATGCCGTAATGTTATCCAGAGGGAAAAAGCATCAACTTTGGAGTGCGGTAACTTTACCACCCTGTGATATGTTTTCACCAAAATACTGAAAGGCACATCTGTGAGATGTTGGCTGCGTTCCCTCCAAATTTCAGCCCAAAAGACCAAACTGTTCTTTTGCAGCAGGGTAGCAAAGAATTGCTGTCATTTTTCCACAGCCTGGAAAAGTACTGTCGAACTTTGCAAAAGCTTTCGCAAATTCATGTGACACTGTCACAAATGCGAAAGTACTTTGTGAAATTACTTTTTTTCAGAAATATGAAAAACATATTTCTGGGGTATTTTACCCCAAAATAAAGAGATGCCTCACATCCTCAGGGTCTGACTAGGTGAATACAGAAAGAATTAGGTTGCTAGAGGGTCCCAAATTTAAATGCCAAGCATTTTTCTGATGATCAACTGAAAACAAAATGGTGGATTTGCAACAGTAAAAGGGCCATTTGCAAAAGTGAAAACTGCATTTGCGACACTGCCTAACTTTTTGTTAACTTTTCCCTTTGAATTACAATGGGAAATTGTTTTTTGAATAACTTTTGAACCGTTTAATATTTTTTCATGAAATCTTCAAAAGGCACACCAGGGACCCTGGCTGCGTGTTCCCTGAAGATTTTGGAATAGTTGTGCAAACTGTGAGACCTGTAGAGATGAGCAAAGAATTCCAAAAAAGCGTAAATGCACGCGCAGATCACGCTTAATAACTCTGCAACCGTATATCCAAACACTGCGAAAGTTGGCAAATACCAAGATGTATGGTTCTTGATCACGTATTCCAAACTTCAGGCAAATCCATTGAACGGTTGCAAAGTTATTAAGGTGCAAACTTTTAGGTTTAGCATGTAAATGGCTCCTCAACCCTAACTATGGTAGCACTACCATGCCCCATAATGTGTGTGTGTATATATATATATATATATATATATAAAATTCTCCCCTTCTTTCCTACTGCCTCCATGCCCTTAAAGCTCTTGATCTTCTTGTTCTGGGACAGTAAGTTCATACATTCCTAAGTATTCTCTTTCTTACTTGCTCAGAGTCAGACCTCCAGCAGCTAGAGGGTGATGGAGAGCTACTCTTTCCTTCTAGGATGGTGATTCTTGTGTGCCTCTGCATCCCTCCCTTCCTGCTCCCAAACAGGAAGTTCCTGTTGTTAGTCTAATCCTATGCCTATAAAAGTAGAACTGGCTAAGGGTGGGGGTGGAGGGAAGGATGGAGGCAATGTAGTCCTAGTAGAGTAGTATAGTTCTAACAGCACCTCCTTCCGCTTGCTGTCCTCTGCCATAAGCTTTCTAGGTCAATTTTTAAATGCAAACACCAGGCTTCCTTCTTTCTAATCTACTCCCCCTAATTAACAGTTTATTTCTTCACCTAGCTTACTGGACAGATTACAATTCCTTCACCCTAATTCACAATTTTTTTTTTCAGGTAGTATGTGACTATGCTACTTGATAGCAAGAGAAAATTCCAGTGCATATTGCCATAGCCCCAGAAGTGGCAGCGAGCTTGCCAAAATTATCAGCAGAGCGGGCATGCCTAAAAAATTCATTACTGATCAGGGTAGTAATTTTGGTGCTTTATTACTCAATGAGCTGTACAGACTACTAGGTATCACTGCCATATGACCCTGCCCTTATCAACCTTAGGAAGACAGCCTTCTTGAGCATTTTAACCAAACCCTAAAACGCATGTTAAAATGGTTTGTAAAAGGGAAAGGGAAAGACTGGGACCAATGCTTCTCTTACCTGCTTTTTGCTTACAGAGAAGTGCCACAGGCATCAACAGGTTTTTCACCATTAAAATGCCGTATGCTAGACAACCTAGAGGGCCACTAGATGTGATAGAAGAATCATATGAAGAGTACCCCACTCATAAACAACTTATTACAGCTTATATATATGCCCTGAGAAAGAAACTGGCAAAATATGCTGAGATCACACATAGTAATTTGGAAGAGAACCCAAACCAGCCAAAGGTGTATTATAACCATGGGGTTAAAGAAAAGGTTTTTGAGCCATGTGAAAAGGTCTTGCTACTGTTACCCACTGCAGAAAATAAACTGTTAATGAAGTGACAAGGGCCTTATAAAGTGCTTAGATGCTCTGGCACAGATAACTATGAGATTGAAACCCCTGATAGGAAAAATCCTATGAAGCTATACCATACTAACCTCCTCAAGAAATAGGTTGAAAAAACGCAAAAAGCAGCTTTGCTGGTTTTACCAGAAAATGATAAAGAAGATATTGATGTAGCTTATGATAGACTGTAACAAACTTTAACTGCTAATGCTGTCACGGTGAATGTTTCCTTAAACTCTGAACACACTTCAGAAATTCATAACTTGCTAAAGACATTTAACAGTACTTTTACCACAGTGCCAGGCTAAGTTAAAGGTGCTGACCACATAATAGCGGCAAAGAATGTTTACCCTATTAGGCAAAAGATATACAGATTACCAAAATAGTTAAGAGCAGATGTGACTAAGGAAATACAAAAAACTGAATGAATTGGGTATCATGGAATAGTTAAGAAGTGCTTGGTCAACACTAATAGTGATTGTAAATAAAAAAGAAGAGGGAGTAAGAATCTGTCTTGATTTTAGGAAACAATCAAGTGTCAGAAATTGACAGTTATCCAGTGCCCTAAATAGATGATTTGGTGGACAGACTAGGAAGTGTCAAGTATGTCAATACCCTTGATCTCAAAAGGGTTACTGGCAAATCCCCCTTGCTAAAGAATCCAGAGATAAAACTGCATTTGCCACTCCTAAAGGATTCTATTAGTGCACCACCATGCCATTTGGTTTACACGGCACACCTGCTACATTCCAGCACTACATGGGTGTCATTTTATCCCCTCACACTGGTTATTGTGCTGCATACCTGGATGATGTCATGGTGTACAGTCCAGGCTGGAAAAGCCACCTGGAACACCTACAAGCAGTTATCCAACTGATCAAAAAGGCAGGTCTGACAATTAAGCCTACTAAGTGTACATTGGGCATGCAGGAAAGCAGATATTTGGACTATGTTTTCAGAAATGGAGAAGTCAAGTCAGAGGTTTCTGAGTTAGAAGCTGTAGCTAACAGCCCTGTCCCTAAAACCAAGAAACACGTCAGGTCATTTTTAGGGCTGACTGGTCATTATTAGAGATTTGGTCCCAACTTTGCAGAGTTAGCTACTCTGCTCACAGAACGCATGAAAAAAAATGGTACCTGAATAATGTGAAAGAGACCCCAGAATGCAACAAAGCTTTTTGAGCTATTAAGGCTACATCATGCTCAGCCCACGTTTTAAGAAACCCGGACTTTGAGAAACCATTGTTGTCACAAACAGATGCATCAGAGGTAAGCCCAGGTTCAGTCCTAAGTCAAAATATAGATGGACAGAACATCCTATTCTACATATAAGTAAGAAGTTGAATGACAGAGAGAAAAGGTACTCCACCATTGAAAAGGAATGCCATACAGCAAAGTGGGCCATGGAGTCCCTTAAGTTTTACCTACTAGGAGCTGACTTTGTACTTGTAACACATCACAGTTCTCTCTGTCAGCTTAACCAAATGAAGAATAAGAACTATAGAATTACATGGTGAGACCTGGCACTACACCCATTTAAATTTAAAGTGTTGCACAAATCTGGGAAAGAGAATGTCAATGCTGATTTTCCATCTAAATATGAATCAGGAATTGAGAATCCCAAAAGTTGAAAACAAATGTATGAGTTGAAACTTCTCTATTTGATATGCTTCATATGCACTGAACTATAAAGAATATAAACTGCTGTCATGTTAAAGAGGACTTTAAATAATGTTTTGGAAGCCTGTTTTTGTAAAACAGGTTCCCTGTTAAGTAAGGGTTTATGTGAGAGGATTGAATATGCCAATGTCCCAGTTATTCTGCAGAAAGAGTTTAAATGCAAGGATCTTTTCAATTCTCTCCTTTTCCGTCTCTTGTCTATCTGGTTGTGCAACCACATTTTCTTGTGAGACCTAGGACTTGTTCACCCCAACAGTCATGCAGTTCTTTGTTTCTCGCTGTCTCTCTACCCTCACTTGCTACTCTGTCTTTTCTTCCCCCTTGCATATCTACTTTTATGAAAATATATGTGAGTCATTATCTTGAGATGCAACTGACTGGGATTCCTTTGTTTAGAAATGTAAATAGTTTTACTGTTGAAATGCATATAATTATACTGTTCAAATGATTGTAAAAAGCTGCTTGGAACTCAAGGGGTCAACCTGTTTGCAAACTCTCTGTGAAGCTTTAAACAAAAGGTCAGTTCTGGATCACAATGTTCTTTTTGCTGCACTTGTTAAAACTTACAAGAACACTATATGAGAAGCATGCTGTTTTCTTACTGAGTGGGGATTGCAAAGACTTATAAAAACAAAGCTACAATTTCTTGAAAGAGAGACACAGAGACTGAGACAGACTGAGGTTGGAAATTGAGAAGTAACCCAGATGGACATTTTCTGTTCATACTGCCTTTGTAAATAGTTATACTAATCATTGTTTTATTTTACTGTTAATAATAAATCACTTGTTAGAATTTTACAACTGCTCCTGGTTTTCCTATTCTTTCTGACCTATGCATTGATGACAATTTATTTATTTGATTTGCCAAGAAAATGGACTGGATCAAAGAAAGCCAATAGGAATGCAAACTTTCTTAAACCTATATTAAAATTAAAATACAATAAAACATACAAAATAGAAATGGTCTCAACACTATCATACAATATTTATAATATACACATGTAATCTACATATGAATCTACCGTGTTAATCTAATATCCTCAAGTAATACCATAGCAGCAGCAGACTGATAGAATATTCAGGTGATTTCTCACCCTAGTTTATGAAAATATGAACATACGAAGACTGATAGCAGAAATGAGGACTCTAGGGCTATGTAATCTGCTTTAGTGTGCAGCTAACACCCTACTTTTCTGCCGCCCCTCCTCCACCTTCCCAATTACCCCTCACCCTGTCTCATACCCTCTTGAAAAAACCCATTGTCCTAAAAGATACCACCATCTCCTCCAACAAAGCATTCCAAACTGCCACTACTCTCTCTGTGAAAAACTGCATCCTCATTTTCCTCATATACCTACTTCCTTCCAGTCTAATCTAAGTCTATGAACTCTCAGGTCCCTCCCCTTCCAGAGCTTGAATATCTCTTCAGTACCAGACTTATTTACTCCTTTTAAGTACTGAAAGGTCTCATTTATATCTCCCTGATCCCTTCTCTCCTCCTGGGAATACATAATGTTCAATTGCCTTAATGTCTTCTTACAAGCATATCCTGTAACTCCTGAATCAGTGTTGTCACTCTTCATTGTAATCCCTCCAACAATCTCACATCTCTCTTTAGATAACCCTTACAGAAATATAGATATGCTGTGTACATGCAAAATGCATGCCACATGCTTAATTGTACAATGTTTGCATGTGGTTAGCATACAGAAAGTGAACCAAAGCAAACCAAGTCTAAAAAGCAAATAATTTGCCTGCTATAAACTTGACATGTGCACAGCAGGTAAGCTGGTGTGAACATCTAAAAAATTGCATCATGTTTGTGTGTTGCATGCCTGATTTGAGTACAGCAGCCCCACCCTTAGCTAGTTCTACATTAGTAGGCACAGGATTTGACTGACAACAGAAACTTCCTGTTTGGAAGCAGGAAGGGAGAGATCACAGAGCCACAAAAGAGTCACCTTCCTAGAAGGAAAAGAGTAGCTGTCTGTTCCCCCCCCCCTTGCTGCTGGAGGTCTGACTCTGTGCAAGAAAGGAGACTACTAAGAAATATAGGAATTTCCTGTCTCAGAACAGGATGATCAGGAGCTTAAAGGGCACGGAGGCAGTAAGTAAGAAGTGAGGAAAATAAATAAATAGAGGAAAGTTTAAGTATTCAAAACAACAGTTAAGAGGCCAGAAATAAGACATGATGGGAGTGATGTGGTGCAGTGGCTGTGGAGCAGCAGTCTTCTGGGAGATGTTCTGGAGGATGCAGTATTATCCCATTTGGAGGCACCTTTCTGGGCTGAGGAAAGAGGTTGCCCATCTCCAGGCTGAGTTGGCCAGGGTTTGGGGGACCTCCTCTCCCACCCAAGGACCAGCAGGCCACTGCCATTCCCTCAGAGGTTGCCAAGAAAGAGAAGTGGTTGGACCACAGTGGGCTCAGGGAGGGTGAGGGTGGTGGAACAGAGGTGCATCCCTCCAGTTGTACTGCTCCATAATTCATATGCTGTTCCGGCAAAGCATGGTTCCTCTGTGAAGGCACCCTCTGTGAAGACCAAGGAGGATGCTGGGAACCTCCACAAAGGAGGCAGTCCAGAGGAGGGCAACTAAAATGGTGCAGGGTCTGCACCAGAAGACTTATGAAGTGAGACTTAAGGAGTTTAATCTGTATAGCCTTAAGAAGACGAGGGAGAGGGGGGACATGATAGAAACTTTCAAGTACCTCACGGGAATCAACAAAGTCCAAGAGGGTAGCATCTTTCTGAAAAAGAGATGTGCAAGAATAAGGGGGCACAATTTGAAGCTGGGGGTAACAGCTCATCGTTAATATGAGAAAGTATTTTTTGATGGTGAGGGTTGTGGATGCATGGAACAGCCTTCCTGAGGAGGTTGTGGAGTCAAAAACAGAAGGGGAATTCAAGAATGCATGGGACAGGCATAAAGCAATTCTAGGAGTGGAGGTAGGAAGAAGTAGGCTGTTGGTTAGCTAGTATCTACAGTTTATGCATTAGGTAAGGAAATGGACAGACTGGATGGGCCAAGCTGTACTTATCTGCCATCAAATTATATGTTTATATGTAAGGAGACCCTCAGGAGGGTGGCATGGGACCCTACAGGGTAAGGAAACAACTCCTGGTGTAGGACCATTGTTAGGAGGGTAGAACTGGGAGGGGAAGGGGGTAGGGAGGTAAGGTGCTTGCCTGGCACCATGGCTTGGAGGAACATGGAGTGAATCCTCAGCAAAAGCAGCTGCACAGGGGAAGGAGCTGGATGTCAATGTCCACCTAGGGACAAATGACCTGGCCACAAAAGGGATCAGAGTAGTGCAGGAACAGTTTGAGGAGTTGGGGAGGAGCCTTAGACAAGTAGCATGAATGGTAACCTTCTCAGAGGTGCTGCCTATCTATGGCATGGGTGAGGCTAGTGTGTTCCACACCATGAGATTCAATCATTGGTTGAAAAACTGGTGCAGAGCTCAGGGGTTTGGCTTCATTGGGGACTGAGGATCCACCAGCAGTGATGCAGGCCTATCCTGGCATGATGGTCCGCATCTGTCCCGGAGGAGAACCAGAACCCCAGGTGATAGGTTTAAATGCTTCATTATCAATCATTTAAACTAGCCAAGGGGAGATGCACTGAAAAAGAGCACGGGAATCCTAGCACTCCCCCAAAAAATCAGGGTAGTAAGTGAGTTAAACACCAAGATAGAGACATCAATAGGGAGAAGGGCAGGGGTAAATGGAGAAAATGACAAATGCAAGAAGGACAGGGATGGGGCAAAAAGTAGTAAGGCCATCAAGAAATGGAGGGTAATGAGTACCAATGTCCATAGTCTGGGCAACAAGCTCCCTGAACTGGTGGCATTGATTGAAGAGGAAAGCCTGGATACTGTGGCAGTCACCGAAACTTGGTGCACAGATAACCCTGACTGGGATGTCAACATACCAGGATACACAACCTACAGGAGAGACAGGGAGGGGAGAAGAGGGGGATGAGTTGCTTATATTTGGTGATTTGCTCTTGCTACAGGGAGAGAGTTGCTCTTTATGCAATGTTAGGGATAAAAGCGATAGAACAAAAGAATAAACAGAGAGGAGAGGTGGCACTGTGGGTCACCATAGAGACTGGAAATGGCACCACAATCCACATAGCGGTTGTATACAGACCCCCATCTCAGGGGGAGGGAATGGACAAGGATATGATAGAAGGCATCCTTAGGATGGCAGAGAAAGGGGAGATATAATTGATGGGGAACCTGAATATGCCAGATGTTAACTGCAGCACCTTTGCTGCAGCCATATCCAAGAGCAGGGCTATTCTCAATGCCCTACAGGGGGCATACCTCAGACAGCTAGTTTTGGAACCCACTTATGAGGGAGCAATCTTAGACCTCATACTCTCAAATGGGAACAGTGAGAGGATCTTAGATGTAGAAGTGGTTAGCCATCTGGGAACAAGTGACCACCAAACAGTGTGGCTCACAATAAACTCAGCTAGAGTCAAGTCACACAAAAGTGAGGGTACTGGACTTCAGGAGGGCTGATTTTGGCCAGATGGGTGAAAACCACCAGCAAACAGGCAAGAAACAGGGGTGGACCATCAATGGGGAAACATCAACACTGCGATCAGAGGCAACAAGCCTTTGTGTGAAGCAAATGAACAAATCAAAATGAAAGAAAAAGCCACTATGGTTCTCAAAAGAGGTGGTGGAGAAGGTTAGGAAGAAAAATATAGCATTTAGGAAGTATAAGGAAACACAGAAGGAGCAGGACAGAGAACTATACTAGTTAAAGCATAAGGAAGCAGGGAGGGAAGTCAGAATAGCAAAGGCACAAACTGAGGAAAATATAGCCAACTCGGTTAAGAAGGTGGATAAAACCTCTTATAGGTACATCAGGGAGCATAAAAAGACAAAGGAAGGGATATTGAGGCTGAATAGAATGGACAGTGGGTGGGCAGAGAGGGACAGTGAAAAAGCAGAGATACTAAATGAATATGCCTGACCAGTATTCATAAAACAGGAGGAGGGGGAAGGTACCTAATCCAATTGACAGAAACACTCTGGATGGGGGAGGGTCAATCCCAGTCCTTTCACAGAAGAAAGGGTTCTGAAAGAACTCCTAAAACTGAAACAGAAACATAGACTTTGACGGCAGATAAGGACCACTTGGCCCACCCAGTCTGCCCATTTTCCTACCTACTGGATAAGCAGCAGATTCTAGTTAACCAACAGCCTACTTCCTGCAACCCCCCACCATAATTGCCTTGTGTCTGTACCATGCATGTTTGAATTCCCCCACTGTTTTAGACTGAACGACCTCCTCAGGAAGGCTGTTCCATGTATCCACCACTCTCTCCACAAAAAAAAAAATTCCTCACATTAACCCTGAGCTGTCCCTCCTCTATCTTTAAATTGTGCCCCCATATTCTTACACATCTCTTTTTCTCAAAGATGCTACCCTCCTGGACTTCGTTGATTCCCTTCAGGTACTTGAACATTTCTATCGTGTCCCCTGTGTTCTTCCTTTCATCAAGGTGGACAAATCAATGGGGCCTGATGGGATTCAACCCAGATTTCTAAAAGAATTAAGGGGAGAACTAGTGACACCACTGACTACCCTTTTTAATAAATCATGGGAGGATTGTGTGGTACCTGAGGACTGGAGGAGGTCAGATGTGATTCCTCTTCACAAAAGTGGGAGCAAGACAGAGGTAGGAAACCTCAGGCTTCCCAGTCTGACCTCAGTGGTAGGGAAAATGATGGAATCACTTCTGAAGGAAAGAATTGTTGAGTACCTAGAGGCCAGTGGGGCACAGGACCCAAAGCAGCATGGATTCACAGCAGGAAGGTCATGTCAGACAAATCTAATCAATTTCTTTGACTGGGTGACCAAAGTAGTAGATCAGTGAGAGGCTGTGGACGTGGCATACCTAGACTTTAGCAAGGCATTTGACACAGTCCCACACAAAAGATCAGTAAACAAATTAGCTAGCCTGGGAGTGGGTCCCAGGGTGGTAGCCTGGGTAAAACATTGGCTGAACAACAGGACACAGAAGGTAATTGTAAATGGAGTCCACTCTGAAGAAAGGGGGGTTACTAGTGGGGTACTGCAGGGTTCAGTACTGGGTTCAGTCCTTTTTAATATCTTTATAAATGACATTGCAGAGGGACTGGAAGGAAAAGTATGCCTCTTTGCAGATGACACAAAGATCTGCAACATGGTTCATACACTAGGAGGTTTGGAAAGGATGAGAAGGGACTTGGCAAGATTGGAGGAATGGTCAGAAGTATGGCAGCTAGGATTCAATGCAAAGAAGTGCAAAATAATGCACCTGGGAAACAAAATCTGGGGTAAATCATATCAGATGACCCTAAGATTGGCAAGTAATGTGAGAAGAAAGTAGGGAGGGCTGGGGGGATACTGGGATGTATAAGGAGAGGCATCACTAACAGAAAACAGAAGTCATTATCCCTATGTACAGACAGTTGGTGAGGCCCCATCTGGAGTACTGCATCCAGTTCTGGAGATCTTATCTCTGCAAGGACTTAGACAGGATGGAGGCAGTCCAGAGGAGGGTAACGGAAATGTTGCATGGTCTGGAAGAGAAGCCATGTGAGGAGAGACTAAAGGAGCTTGATATGCATACCATTGAGGAAAGGAGGGTGAGGGGGGACATGATAGAAACTTTTAAGTACAACAGTGAAATCAACAAAGTCCAAGAGGGTAGCATCTTACAGAAAAAGAGATGTGCAAGAACAAGGGGACACAAGTTGAAGATAGAGGGGGAATGTCTAAGGGGCAATGTGAGGAAGTATTTTATCACAGAGAGGGTGGTGGATGCATGGAACCACCTTCCTGAGAAGGTCGTGGAATCTAAAACTGTGGGAGAATTCAAGAATGCATGGGGCAGACATAAAGCAATTCTTGTGGGGGGGTAGTAAGAACTAGGCTATTGGTTAACTAGGATCAGCAGCTTATCCTCTAGGTAGGGAAATGGGCAAACCAGGTGGGCCAAGCAGTCCTTATCTGCCATCAAAGTCTATGTTTCTATGTAAGTGTGTTTCCAGATGTGGCCTGGGAGCACAAGGACATTAAGAAACTTGCTCAGGGTCACACAGTGCAAGTGGGGGCCGTGGAATTCAAACCCAAGTCTCCAGGTTCCATGGACTGTGTGGAGCACTGTACCCTCATCTGAGATGCCCTTATTGTACAAATACTAAAATCTGGTAGGATAACCACCCTCACCTGATCCTCACGTTACACATCTTTTTGTAAAAATAATTCCAGTTAAGGTGCTAAGTGGTCATTTTTATTCAAGTAAAATTCTATTTGTTTAACACTTATTCCCTGGGGCTCAGGGCACCATACATAGGCCAAGGAAACAGAATAACATAGCAAGCAAAATGAAACCTTATACAGTACATACAGTAAGACATATGGCATGATAAAATAAGTTAAATGAAAAATAAAATAAAGTGCATATAATAAATAAAATAGAATAGCAGCCAGTAAAGGGGGAAGCCTAATTGTTTCCTATTATGGCCTCAGCTTGTGATCATACCTCTCAACTGTCCCTGATTACAAGAGACGTCCATCAACTTACCTCTCAAAATTGCTATGTCCCTCATGGGCAAATTGGTCAAGATTTTTTCCAGTTAATGAATTCACTAGGCTTAGCACGCATGGTTATCTCTGCAACTCATCAATATGGTTATGCCTTGGACTTAGTGATCTTGCTGGAGTTGAGGTTAAAAGTTCATTGTCAACCATTTTTGCATTATAGTGTTTCTCATTGAAAAGCCACATATTATGATTGCTTACCTTCTCTAAAATACTTTTATGTTGCTGATCGTTTATTCTGCCTCCTTTCTTCATATAACTGAAATGCATGCTATGGTATAATCATACACAACCTTTTTTTTCGTTTTCAGATTTTTTATCTAGTCTTATTGTATACTTTCTAAGCATCAGGATTCCAGGAACATCCCAAAGAAGACAACCACTCATGATACAATAGTGTCTTCTCCTCCCACTGCATCATGAGTGGCTAGACTGTGTTTGGGGTGTTCCCAAGTCCAGGAAAGTTGCAGTTGGAGTTGAAGTTCCCTTCATACCTTTATCCTTTGGGGGGAGGGCCTAGACCCTCCGATACTGTTTATGCATTCTGTGTCCTCTGACCCTCCCCCCTCATTTAATTTAAACCTCGCCTCTCAGATATGAATCCCCAAGCTTGTGTTTAGGATCACCTTCCCTTCCCTTCCTTGCTCAGGTGAAGCCTGTCCCTAGCGTAGAGATCTTTGTTCTCCCAAACAATCCCCCAGTTCCCCAACAGCCCATACCATATCACCTGGCACCACTCCCTTAACCAGCTGTTGATTTCAATGATTTTCTGTTTCCTTTCTGTTGACTCCCTTGGTACAGGCAAGATCTCTGAGAATGAGACAGAACATTTTTCTGCTATACATTGTCTTGCCACGTCCTGCAATCTGGCTTGCATTTCCTTAACACTGTTCTCCTCAACATCATTATTGCCAATGCGCACTATGATGTGGGCCTCCCCACCATGCTTCTGGACCAGGGAATGTATAAGGAAATCCACCCTTCATAGTGTCATCCATGCATTCCATCTCTACAGAGCTCCCTCATCACCCATTTCTCCCTTCCACCCAATCCCCCTTATGATGGAGTTTCCTAATAGCAGAATCAGTGAAACACATTACAAGTCACTGGTGATTGCATAATTTGCATACAGGTTCATAGAAGTATTAGCCACAAGCAATTTAACAAATGGAACAATAGTTACAAACCGTTTCACAGATGGAACAATTGTTAAATAGTTTCACAGACAG
Organism: Neoceratodus forsteri; assembly: GCA_016271365.2. Classification (NCBI taxonomy): domain Eukaryota; kingdom Metazoa; phylum Chordata; order Ceratodontiformes; family Ceratodontidae; genus Neoceratodus; species Neoceratodus forsteri. The sequence continues at coordinate 95,749,367 of CM057449.1, read as the reverse complement.
ACAAATACAGAAGAACATGATCAGTGCTAAGTAAATACATTGGTACTTAGTCTTAGATCAAACTTCAAGTTGATGGGGTAAGGGCACACTGAAGTATAAGGTAGTATCAGTGATAGAAGCTGCATTGGCAGTGATCCAGTAGATAAACTTTAAGCACAGACTTGAGCCCTTTTATTAAAGTGACACTAGTTAAGTTTTCCAGGAAGGGGTTCTAGTAATAAGGGGCAGAATATGTAAATACTTTACTGATCAGCATTGCATTATATTATTTATAATTTTATTTGTTACTGCATATTTTGTTGTGATATTCATTTGTGATATTGTTATGCTGTAATGAGTGTGTAGTGCTCAGAGCCCCTGGGACTGGGCACTTTATAAATAAAGTTTGCTGCTGCTACTTACTCATCCTTCCCTCATGGAAAAGGTGTACCAGACACAGAGAATGCACTATAAATTCTCATTTTTAAGCAGAAAATCCTAACATTCTAAGATGATAAATCAGAAATAGGCATTGTTAAATTAAACACATTGTTTTCCACAGTGCTCGGAGCAGTTAACTCCATGTTGGAGACTGTGTCCCTCATTGTGAGGGTCAGTATTGCTCACTCTCCTGCATATTGATTGTTCATGTCCCTCATTTTGGTGGCAGAAGGTTCAGAGGTATGCTTGTGAGGCACTGTATTGTGCTTCATGGACTGTGTGGACCACTGTCCCCTCATCTGTGGTGCCCTCTTTGTACAAAAACTTATACTCACTAGAGTTTCCTCCCTTACCCAATCCCCACTGTACACCTACAGTATTTGTGTGAAAAGTATTGAAGGGCACATGCCCGTGGTTATGTGGGGGAATATCTCCTCCCCCACATCCTTTTTAAACCAGCAGGCAGACCACTGTTCTGCTTAGAGTGAGTCGCACTTGTCATGTGGTGGTGCTGGTGCATGGCTGCTCTCTTCCCTCATTCTGTTTGCCTGTGCCCCCGTTTCCCTTTCATTATTCATTTGCTCATCATTTTCTCCTCCCCTGCCCAGCTCCTTGTTGTTTTGTGTTGCTTCTTGCTCTTTTTGGGGGGATTCCCCATTCCTTCTTCCCTACTGGACTGTGTTTTCAGCTGTCTCTGCTTGGCTCTTGCTGTGCTACTTGCTCATTTGTTTCTCCTCCTACCTTTCTTTTCCTGAGCAGCTGTTTCTCCATGCCCACTGTAGTTCACACGCTTATAGCCTGCCTAGCCGGCATATCTCCAGCACCTTCCCCAGCCGTAGAGCTGGTTTCCTGCAACTGCTGCTCCATAATAGATGCCTTTGGGACTAATGGCACCATTTGCCACTCTTGTGCATTTCAGCGGAGCTACTATCGATTTCATTGGTTTCATGCTATTTCATCAGACAGACCAGTTAATGTGACTTTTTTCTGCAGCTTTGCGAGCAACACTTAAATGCCCACAGCGGTCATCCAGAACATGCCTTCGCTGATCGAGCAACTGACTGGCTTCTCAGACATTGATTCAGGAAGACTACTCCTGCTGCAATAATCAGAACCTTCTCAGGGCACTGGATGGCACTGAATGGTGCGGAGGCCTTTATTTTTTCTTTGGTTCCTTGTTCTGCCACAGGACTGACAATTCCAGACTTTGATTCAAGAATTGCTGAGCACTTGGGGAGAGGGGGAAGTCCAAGTTTTCCTTATGCAGTTCCCCAGCTGTATGGCTCCAGTGGCTACTGCAGCTTCCTCACTTCACCTTGTTTGACTTGCCACCAGCTGGCATCAGCCGTACGCCTACATTTTCAATTCACTTGGACTTTTGATACTGGCTGCCGACTATTACAAAGACTGAGCCTTACTATTTGTAGTGCATTGCCGTTTGACCTGCTTACTCCTTTTGTGTTGCTCATTGCCATGAATTAAGGTGCACTGCAGCTCCTCAAGACCGCTATGTAGCGCTAGCCCTGTCCCGGTAAAGGCTTCCTAATCTGTGGCCAATCCTGTCTTTGCAGGCTTGATGGCTTCTATGAACAACTATTACTCTGGACTTTATTATTTCTTGGAACACATCTATTCAGCTTCCTCAAGCTGTTCTGTTGAGTCACGTGATGCTGTACAGAGGATAAAATGTGTCTGTCCCAGCGCCGCTCTTTCCACCTCCCGATAGCAAATAACCTCTACTTAATTCAACTGCTTTTATTAGTTTGGACACTAAGAAGCTCGTAATTTATACGTGTTGTTGATTGTGGCAAGAAAATATATTTGCGACATGTCTTTGTTATCGGAGCGAGAGGAGGTCACACAGGAGCTAGCTGCCAAGCGCCCTCATCGTAGCTCCTCTCCCCAGAGCCCGTCAGAACAGCTTTCACCCTCGCACGTATATGCAGAAATAGCAACAATTAAAGAAGCTCTGATGAAGGTATTTGAAGAGTTGGCCGATTTCAAGCCATCACTTACTCAACTATCTTGCAAAGTAACAGATATGGAAGCCAGAATCACCTCAGTAGAAAGGAAACAAGAAACAATGGAACCAGAGATTGTGGAAGCTAAAAAGTCTTTATCCAAACTAGAAGACCACCTTGAAGATTTAGAGGGGAGAAACCGGAGAAACAATCTGGTTTTGATTGGACTGCCAGAAGGGGATGAGAGGCCAAATACAATTCAGTTCTTACAGCATTTTCTGAGGAAAATGGTGGGTCCTTCCCCAAATGGCCTGGAGTTTATTATAGAGGGAGCATAACGATCCTTGAGGGCAAAACCTGCTGCTTCTGACCCGCCAAGACCCATAATTTTTTAAACTACTGAACTATCTGGATAGGGAGTTTATTATTAGAGAAGCCCGGAAACTATTTGCGATCTTATGGGAAGGGAAAAAATTGAGAATAGTGCCTGATTTGACTCTCAAAACTCACCAGCTCAGAGCTGCTTTTTGTCCTGTCACTACGAAGTTATGGGATGCAGGCATAAAGCATTGAATGTTGTATCCAGCCCGTTTGGAAGTATCTTCAAAGGAAGGAACCAAGCACGTTGACACCATGGAGGAAGCTGTCAAGATTCTGAAGAAGAGTTATCCTGATCTATTCCCTAAACGAGGGTGTTCTAACCCAGTTATAAGAAAGCCAGAACTTGTATAGAGAACTTTCTAGAAGGATGCTGCACTCCAGAGTTATTTAAATATGTTTTGATGGACCGCCTTTCGAATATTGTACTACAAGCAATATTTTGGCTCTCTTGTTACATAGATAGTATTTTCTTGAGTCAGTAGAGATATCGGATTGCTGGTGAGATGTTTCTCAACATTTCCTTTTTCTCTCTGACTGCCATGTAGTGAAAAGGCGAGAGCTGCTATACCAGATTATATCCGGTAGATGGCACTATATCACTGCTCGTGTGTTAAGAGGACTGGCCAGATGACTCAAGCTGTTTTTCTCATCGCTTGGTTATTTTCTTACTTTAAATCTTTTTTCAAAACTTGGTTCTTGGTAGGGCTTGTCTCTTTGTTTAAATTGGAGGGAAAGCACGATTATCTCACCCTCTAGCATATAGGGCAATGAATGTAAGCATGGGACGCTTCTCGGGGGGAGTTTTGTCTGGTTTAGCTCCATGGATTTTCTCTGGTTTAATACTTTTCTCAGTTATGCCCTATTCTGGTTGTGCCTTGGAGCTGGATCATAACTAAGTCAGCTTTTCAGAGAAAGTACTCCATATCCTAGAAAAAGGTTGTTTTGTAGGTTTAAGGAGTGTTAAGCAAGTTGTTATGGGGTTTAGCAGCTGCCACAACCCCGGGAGTAAACTGGTAGATTAGAGATTAATAAGTTTTAAATTTTGGCCCAGTTACTGTTTCATTAGCAGGTTGAACACCCTTTAGTTATGTGTAAAGGCATAATCCTGCCTAAAATAAGCTGGGTTAAACAATGTAATGTGTGCTGACCGCATTTGGGTTTCTTCCCTTTCTCACTGCTTTTTCTGGAGACTCTCGTTTTGTTTAGTAGGTCTGTACAAAAGCGCCAAAGTGACTCAGCATGCTATTATTATGGGGGGATTATCTATAAGTGTTACGAGGAGGTTATTTTGGCAGTTTCTCTGGCTGATCCTTTTCTATGGGGTGGGGAGGTGGGATGCGGAGCTCGCGCCTTGTGAATACCATGGGCTGTTTGATTAGGTGGAGGCCTAGGGCCTGGGAGAGTAGACTGATAGATAATTGAAACTTTTTTGGGACTAGTTTTTATTTAGGGAGTAGTAAACTAATTACTGGGATATTTTGTTTTGTTTTTCTGGGGGGAGGATGGCAGTGGTGCAACCCTTCACTTAATGCCAAATACATGGCACAAGTCAGATGTTTGTATGCTTAATGTGTTAAACACTGTTTCTTGGAACATTGAGGGAGGGAAAGATAACAAGAAAAAATATATTTTAAACCATCTTGCTAAATACGATCCTTCAATAGTGTTTCTGCAGGAAACACATATGCTTCTAGAGCAGCTACATTTTTTTCAAAAGGAGCTGGGTAGGCCAAGTCTTCGGATCTGGTTTTAACTCTAGTAAACATGGTGTGGCTATTCTTTTAGCAAAGAAAATCCCATTTATCCTGATGGATTCTGTCTCTGATCTGAAGGGGAGGTATATTTTTGTAATTGGCAAACTAGGCAGCTTCAATATAGTGTTGGGTTCAGTTTATGGTCCTAATGCAGAAACCTCCTCTTTTTTTATTCACTTGGCTATGGTATTAGCCCCTTTCCTGAATTATCCTATGTTAACTGGAGGAGATTGGAACCTGGTTCAAGTTAATGATTTAGACCGTACCTACCAAAAAGGAATAGGTCTATCTTCTGCGCAAAAAGCTGTATCTGAATTTATCTTCTCCCTGGGCCTTTTGGACCCGTGAAGAATACTGAATCCGTTAAACAAGGAGTTTACTTTTTTTTCTCCAGTTCATAAAAGCTACTCCCGTATTGATTTTTTTTGGTTAGTCATCAGTTAATGTCCAGTATGGTTGATGCTAAAATTTTAGCCTGGTTAATTTCGGACCATTCTCCGATCCTAATTCAATGTGAATTGCCTAATATTTCTATTCAATCACATACATGGTCTCTAAATAATACTCTTCTAAAGGATAATATAATTATCCTAAAATTTCAAAACTTTTTACAAAACTCCATTAAGACTAACTGGTATTTGATTCCTGCTGTAGATCGAGTCTGGACGGCCCTAAAAGCAGCTTGGAGAGGTGAATTAATATGTATTGCCACAGTTCAGAAGAAAAAGAAAACCAGCCAATTGAATAGCTGTTTGGAGAGAATTAAAAGTCTGGAAAATAAGGGGGTAGATCAGCTTTTACCTCGAGAAGACCAAGAACTCTCAAAGCTGCAGGCACATTATGCCAGTATTTTACTTGAGAAAGTGGAGAGGTCTGCTTCTGTATTAAAGGCCACCTACATTGGACAGGGAAGCAAAGCCGGTAAATTACAGGCTTGGCAATTAAAACAACAGGCCGCTTCCAAATGGATTGCAGCCCTAAGACATCCTCAAACAGAAGCTTTAGTGACCAGTTCTTTAGAGATCTTAACTTTATTTAGGGCTTACTATAAAAATTTATATTCTCCTGATCCGATGTCCAAAGATTATGGTGAACAGATGTGGGCCTTCCTAGAGAGAGCAGATCTTCCATCTTTGCCCCAAGATAGCCAAAACTTTTTAGTAACTCCAGTTACTGGGGAAGAAATCTTGGCAGCTACTGATTCTTCAAAACCTGATAAGGCACCAGGCCCAGATGGGTTGATTGGCTTATTTTATAAAACCTTTAAAAAATACTTAATTCCCCTATTACTCCAGTTATATGGTTATTGGAGTTCCCATCCCGACCTAGATCAATCATTATTTGAGGCGAGAATAATCCTTTTACCTAAACCAGGGAAAGACCCTTCAATGATCAGCAACTATAGACCTATTTCACTTTTAAATACGGATATTAAAATATACGCTAAATTCTGGCTAATAGGCTGGGGAGTGTATGGAAATATCTATTAAATTCCGAGCAGGCAGGGTTTGTGTCAGGACGTGCCTCTGCAGATCATTTTAGAAAGCTGTTCAATTTAATTTCTGTATCCAGGGCCCCAGAGCTGGAAGCGGTATTGGTGTCCCTGGATGCAGAAAAAGCCTTTGATAGAGTGGAATGGCATTATATGTTTGCGGCCTTGCAAAAGTTTGGTATCCCACAGACTTTTATCAATTATATATGAGTTTTATACTCTTGCCCATCAGCAAGACTCCAATGTAATAACCTTATCACAGACACTTTTTTGTTACGTCGTGGCACAAGCCAGGGTTGTCCCTTCTCTCCTTATTTATTTAACCTTTATATAGATCCTTTAGCTAGAGTTTTAAAATTGAATAAAGATATAATGGGCATTTATTTGGGAGATGTTGAGTGTAAGTTATCCCTTTTTGCTGATGATTTGCTTTTTCATATCTCGAAAAGCAGGCAATCCCTCCCCTGAGCCTTACAAATTATTCCTCAATTTAGTGCTTTTTCTGGTTATAAGTTTAACAAAGATAAAACTACGGTTTATTCTTTATCCTCTCTTCTAACAAAGGAATGGGTTATAAACATGGGCCTACAATGGGAAAAGGAATATTTAACTTACTTGGGTATTAAAGTATCTAAAGATTTGGCTAATCTAAAGGACCTCAATTTAGCCCCTTTGGTAAAATCCACGAAGGAGGACCTGGTGAGATGGAATAAGTTACCACTATCCTTTTGGGGCTGAGCTAATATTCTTAAAATGTCAATTTTGCCCAGATTCTTTTACCCCTTGTGTAATCTTAACCTTTACCTCCCCAAGTCATTTTTCCTGCCCCTTCATAGGCTTTGTTCTGATTTACTTTGGGAAGGTAAAGCTCCTCGTAGGGCTTATGCAAAACTTACTCGCCCTAGGATGTTGGGGGCCCAAGTACCTGATTTCTACATCTATTATTTAGCAATCCATGCTAGCAGATTTTTGGATTGGCTCTCAAACATGGCTTCTACACCAGACAGCCCCTTTTGGCTGTCCCTAGACTGGCAAAAAGCAAAATCTTATCAGATAGACCTAGAAGCTCTCTTATATGTCACATGGTCTAGTGTCCCATGGAAGCTAAAGAATTCTCCCCTTGGCTGGAACATGAGAGATTTACAGCAACTTTATTCGTTGCTTCACATTTCCAGTTTCAAAGATTTAAAACAACCTTTATTAAACAACCCCAATTTGAAAATAGATAAGAAACCTATACAATCTTTTTTCTGTAAGTTTCCTAATAAGTTATACTTATCAGACTTTATTTTAGGTAATTCACTCCTTTCTATCCCTGCTTTACAAGCAAAATTTGGAGTGACCCAAAAGAACTGGTTTTGACTGCTTCAATTACACCAGTGTATTCACCATTTTTGGGGGAAACCCCCGTTGTCAGATCGAGCAGGACAAATGTTAAATTATCTTTGGTCAACATCTAAGGGGCAGAAGGTAATAGCTAAACTATATAAAAGGATTTTGTCTCATACTTTGACCAAGGTTACTCCTATAGCTCATTATTGGAAAAGTAATCATAATAAAGATTTCTCGATCCAAATTTAGGAGAAGATTTGGACAGATAACTATGCTCTAATTAAACAGGATTACCTTAGGGGCATCCAGTTTAATATTCTCCTTAATCTATACAATACGCCCACTAAATTATTCCAGATCAAAAGGTTATCCTCACCCAAATGTGGGGATTGTGGTTCTGACTTTGCTACTCTATACCATAAACTATGGGCATGTCCCAAAATTCTCAAACTATGGAACTTAGTTAAACAATGGGTGTTGCCCTATCTTAATATCACTGTATTTCTCAATGAAGATACAGTATATGCTTGTTAGGTATGCATTCACAGATCCCTACATTTTCACAAAAAGAGCAAGTAGCTTTGGTTGCTATGGTCACTAAGCTGGTAATATTAAGGCACTGGAAAGATGATTGGGAACTTTCAATCAAGGAATGGTGGGCAGAATTTCTTACTGCCTTAAATGCCGAAAGATGTGTAGCCCGTTTCTTTCATACTAATGAAAAGTTCCAGAAGTGCTGGTGTGGCTTTTATTCAATTCTTAAAGACAAATTTGGCTACTAACTTAATCTTCAGTTGCCTCCGTCCTTTTTCTTCTTATAAAAGACTTCTGTGTTTGAGGGTTTGAGGGGGAAATCTTAACGACTAGGTAGTCCTAGGGGATGAGTTATCCTCTCCCCCCTCTTTTCCCTCCCCCTCTCCCGTGTTTATTATGTGAATTTTTTCTTCTTGTAACACCTTTTCACAGGCCTGCTTCCCTTCGTTATACAATATTTTTCTTGATCAGTTAGTCCAGAACTGTGCCTTCTTATATACACTTACAGTTATGCAGGGTCTCAGGAGGACCCTTTGGTTGTGATACATTGTTAACTATTGTTATGCTAGGGTGGGTTGTATGGCTGCTGCTGGTTGGGTGGGGGAGAGGGATGTTTTGCTTTATGTATAATTTCTTTTTATGGGTTATATAATTGTTTTTAGTTCTGTTAAGTACAGTGTATATGAACTTATGATACAAGCATGTGCTGGTTTTTGTATGATATTGTTGATATGTGTTTCGTATTTCTAAAATAAAGTTATTCGCAAAAAAAAAAAGCTGTTCTGTTCCCTGTGGACCATTCCAGGATTATTTGAGTGTTCTACAGTATTGGTTTACTTCCTTCTTCAGTGACTTTACTGCCACCTTCTGGTCCAGCCATGCCTTTCCAGGACGTCCTGCCCATTTACTACTGCCTGGCAATTGTTCCTTTCCATCCATCCAGGATCATCTGTGCTCCATTGTGGTTTTCCTATTGGACTATGTCTTCGGATTTTACATGACAACCCCTGGATGCTTATCATGTTGCTTCACTTCATTTACTCCTACCTTACTTTTGGGCTGACCTACGTGTGGTCCAGCCATGCAGGCTAACCTTTATGGGGCTTAGCTGCCTCTCTTTACTTACCTTACCAGCTGACCAACGTGTGGTACAGCTGTGCATGCTAGCTTACGTGGGTCTAGCTGCCACTCTTTACGTCCTTTACCAGCTGACCTTGCATGGTCCAGCTGTGTGCTAGCCTTCTTGGATTTAGCTACTATTTCTATTTACTCATCAGCTGACCTATACAGTCAACTATACCTCTTACGGTCCATCGACTGACCTACACGTGATCCAGCTGCACTTCTTTATCTCGTTGTGCTTAGCCCTCTTTTGTTCCCATGGATGCTTCCTACAGAGCTGCTTTATTCATTTGGACCTACCTCTCTAAATCATACTTCCCTAAGCTTCTGCCTTCCACTGGATTATTTCTGGAGTACATCAAGATATTTTCCCTCAATTCTCTTGGATGCTTCTTGCCATGCTACTTCAACTCCTTCAGAGTTACTACTACTGTCTCCACCAGAACTCCCTGCTGAGCTCTATTCCATACTGCCTTCCTTAGTTTAACTGATGCCTAAGTCATTGATCTGCTACAGTTTCAGGATGCTTCTTACCTCTGGTCAAGTTGCCAACTCATCCGCCTATGTCTCTTCACTGCAATCATTATCATCCTCGATCTTCAGGATAGGTCAGTATACTGAACCTTTCTCTACTTTCATAAGTCTACTTTAAGCTGTATTACTACTCCAAACCAAACTGAATCAGGATATGCTACCATGTACAATACCGTCTACAATCTATTCCTTACTGCTTCATTGTTATTTCTGCATTACATGCAGTTCAACATTATTATTACCTTATCTACTTCTGCTCTACAACCTGCCTCACCCCACTGGGCTGGAGGTTCATCGTATCACACTTTGACAACCTGCACCCCTACGGGCCCAGAAGTTCCTTGATCTTATATTACTACACCATAATCACCTGCTTCTATGACCTGCTTCACCCATCAGGCCTGAGGGTTCAATTACTTCTACTCTACACCTGTCTCACCCAGCTTAGGGGCCTGGAGGTTCGAACATTCTGTACTCCTGCTTGCCACCATGTCTGCCAGCCTTAGGAGCCCCTTTCTACTATGGATTCATGTCCAGGATTGTATAGCCATACGTCATCTATTTGTGAATGCTTCTGCCTTGCCACTTCAATCATATGAATTCCTACTGCGCTCTTACTAGGACAATTAGTCGAGCTTATCCAGAAGACTTTCAGTCTCATAGTTTATGCTGCAAAGCTTCTAGGATCCTGTCACAATGCTACTTAATTCAACTCAGCTTCTTCAGTTATCACCATTTATGACTCATAAACTCGATTATTCAGGACTTGTCAGGCTATTTTCACCAAGTCAGTTCTAGTTATTGTACCATTCCTGCTTTTGAAACATGGATATCTACATTGCTATGCAACTATTTGGATCACCAGATGGAGCTCTTGCTCTTTGATTCCTGTGCTATTACCATTTCCTCATGCTCCTCGCCATTTACCACACATAATCTAAGCAATGCTACTCCTCTACTACTACGTCCATATCGTACAAATTAATTACTGCTACTACTGACTTACGTACAGGCCCACTTATTTACACTATTTGCTCCTATTTTCCGCTTTGCCCTTACAGGATCTAGGGGTTTATCAAGACTAACTCACCCATTCTGCAACCCAATTCGCCTCAGGATCTGGAGGCACATCTAACTTATAGCTTATATCTACTGTACCTATTCACTCTGCAATCTTTATCTACCTCAAATACCTGCTTCTCCACTCTGGATTGGAGGTTCCTACTGCTCCGCCCTTTCCAGATCATGTTACATGCACCCAGTTCCTGTGCTTCTTCACCAAGGCCTTCATTTGCAATGCTTGCCAAGTGGAACACAAACCTACACTGGACATGGACACTTAGCCTTTGGTTACTGTCCTCCTCGGAGAAGACATACTCACCTGCTGGAGCGCTTCACCATTGCAACTTCGTCGCTTTGAACCTTTATCGGCCATGGATTCCAATCTATCACTCTGCCTGGATATGGATTTTCTGTCTCGGAAGTTACTGGAAGGATGCTGCTATATTCACCCAACACTTCCTATTCAGTACTTTCCTTAGTTTTCTTTTTCACCGGATCAGGAACTACAACTGTGAATTTTGGATTAGCCAATCAAATTAAAATTGTCACTTAGGATTACTTTCCTTTAGTATGCCCAGAAGGACAGGCAGGTCAGTAGCCATGGGTCCTCAGAGGATCCCCCAAAGGGGGTTTTCTTCTCCTGAGTGCTACAGGTCACACTCTCTGGAGTTGGAGGAGGTAATCATTCTGCTAATCATTTCTTTTGGGGTGGTTTCATCCTACTCGACCAAACATCCTTCCAATGGTCTAATACAGAATAATCGTATGATACTATATTTTTTTTTTGGGGGGGGGCACATACTACTGAGCTAAGCACCCTTCCTACGGTGGAATACAGAGAAAAGCCCAAATATCAAGTCATAGCAAGTGATTCATCAGTTCAAGCATCTAAGCACCTTGCATATACTATCCAGTTCACATGTACTATAATCACTGACTTGCTCATGTCTATGCCAAAGTACCTAAGCACTGATCATGTCATACTACTAATATTTTGCAAGCATTATCCTACTTACTGGTCTGGCCTCTGTATCCAAACACAACCTACACCATTCAGCTACAGTATGTAACATAAGCACTGAGCTATGAACCACACATAATTGAAGGGCACATGCCCATGGTTATGTGGGGGAAGAGCTCCTCCCCACATCCTATTTGAGCCAGCAGGTAGACCACTGCTCTGCTTAGAGTGAGTCGCACTCATCCTCCATCCTCCCCTGATGTCTTCTCCTTCTCCAGCACTCTCATCCCACCGGGGGGTGGGGTCTCATACTACTGGACTAAGCACCCTTCCTATGGTGGGATACAGAGAAAGGTCAAAATATCAAGTCATAACAAGTGACTCATCAGTTCAAGCATCTAAGCACCTTGCATATACTATCCAGTTCATATGTACTATAATCACTGACTTGCTCATGTCTATACCGAACTACCTAAGCACTAATCATGTCATACTACTAATATTTTGCAAGCATTATCCCTACTTACTGGTCTGGCCTCTGTATCCAAGCACAACCTACACCATTCAGCTACAGTATGTAACATAAGCACTGAGCTATGAACCACACATAACTCACTGTTAGTATAGTTACGTCACTTGACCCCTGTTATATATCTGTCTTCATGAAAAACATTTGCTGGAACCCTATTGGTCCCCATACCCTGCTCCAATCCCTGTTGTACACCTAGCTGCCTGAAACACATTTTCTGGTTCACTGATAGTCAAGAGGTCACCCCGCCCCCCCCAACTGATTTTGTAAATCTATCTGCATGAAAATAATTCCTTAATAATCTAGTGGACCCCAGCTGGCCCCATGGGACTGAGGACACTAAGGGTTGAGGCACTGGATAGAAACATAGAAATATAGACTTTGACAGCAGATAAGGACCACTTGGCCCAATCAGTCTGCCCATTTCCCTACCTACTGGATAAGCTGCAGATCCTAGTTAACCAACAGCCTACTTCCTGCCACCCCCCACTACAATTGCCTTATGTCTGTCCCATTCATGTTTGAATTTCCCCACTGTTTTAGACCCAACAACCTTCCCAGGAAGGCGGTTCCATGCATTCACCACTCTCTGTGAAAAAAAAATTCCTCACATTAACCATGAGCTGTCCCCCCGCTATCTTTAATTAGTACCCCCTTGTTCTTACACATCTCTTTTTCTGAAAGATGCTACCCTCCTGGACTTTGTTAATTCCCTTAAGGTACTTGAATGTTTCTATCATGTCCCCCCTGTCCCTCCTTTCATCAAGGGTATACATATTAAGCTATCTCAGTCTCTCTTCATATGGTTTCTGATGCAGACCCTGCACCATTTTAGCTGCCCTCCTCTGAACTGCTTCCATCCTGTCTTCCTCCTTGTGTAGATGAGGTCTCCAAAACTGCACACAGTACTCCAGATGGGGTCTCACCAACTGTCTGTACAGAGGGATAACCACTTCCCTTTCTCTACTTGTGATGCCCCTTCCTCTGCATCCCAGTATCCCCCTGGCTCTCCTTACTGACTTCTCACATTGCTTACCAACCTTTAGATCATCTGATATGACTACCCCCAGGTTCCTTTCCATTTTTGTTGTTGTTAGCACCTCTCCTGCTATTGTGTACTCTTCTCCTGGGTTTTTGTTTCCCAGGTGCATTACTTTGCACTTCTTTGCATTGAATTTAAGTTGCCATATGTCTAACCATTCCTACAACCTTGCCAAGTCCCTTCTCATCCTTTCTACCCCCCCTTGTGTATCAACTCTGTAACAAATCTTTGTGTCATCTGCAAAGAGGCATACCTTTCCCTCCAGACCCTCTGCAATGTCACCTATAAAGATGTTATGCCACACCTTGCACCACATCGGCGACCTGGGGTTGGTGATGGAGTCTGGGAGCTGGGGGGCAGCGGGGGAGGGAGAGGACAGAGCATCTGAAGGACAGCTCTCCTCTCCCAGGAAGGGCTCCAGGGGTTGCTTGGTGTCCTGAAGGCCCCTGATGGAGATCGGGGGCATTGCAGGAACAGAAAACCACAAAGCGAAATGAATACATCCAAAGTTTTTTTATTTATGTAAGTGCTCAAAAATCACAGCAAAATAATTTACAAGCTGATACTTCCTGGTAGTAGGAACAAACCCCTAACACCTCAACTTCAAAAGTATTCAAGGGGGTCCCTTTGCAGTGTTTCTCATTATTTACACACTACACTCGTGGTTTTCGGTTCATGTGGAGGTTTGCCGCCTGATACGTGGTGCTGCAACAGCCTAGAACTGTATCGTGGCAAATTGCTTTGGACTTTGCATTGCAGGAACACCAAGTCAGATGAGAGGGACAGAGCATGGCAGACTCCAGCAGCGCAGCCATGCGCAGGCTTCATTGCACACTGCACTCCATGGGGGCAAGATAAGGAAACAAATCCCTTACCTTCGGGGAGGTGACGGAACCACTAGTGGCCTAGGTCCACATTCCCAATGTTGGCTGCAGATACCCAGCAGTGCCCTTGGGGTCTCTGGGTATCTTACAGGGTCCAGAGAGTCTGGATTCCTGAACCTGTTATAGTAGTCAGGCAGACATGGTTCAGATGGGCGGTTAGGTACCTAGTGCTGAGTGTGGATTCCTGAAAGATGTTCCGATAGGTGGGAGCATAAAATAGAGTCACAAAAAAAATCTAGTGGACCCATTACCATCCTGTTTACTATATACACACCCTCTATTCACCTCTGAGATGGCATCCATCACAAACCCACCTCTCCCGTCTGCAGCAGGCAGCCATCTGCCTCACACAAGTAACTATATCACTGTAGCAGTCTGCTGCATCATGATAAAATACTTGCAGCATATCTGACAGATGCCAAAAAGCAACTGTGCACATGTGCAGTATTCATTTACTCAGACACAGTTTCCTAGTGCTTCACAATGACGCCCTCAATTTAAAATGGAGAACCTAGCCAGCCCACTGGTGCAATGACAAAACTGTCACTCATTACCACAGTGTCCTGGCTTCAGGAGTGAGAGTGGGATATATGACAGCCAGTGAGATAGTGAGAATTTAGCATCCCAGTGGATGATCTTCTGCTGTAAAGAGAAGGTCACTGATCCTGCTATGAGGTATTGCAGAGAAGGGGGGGTACTTTAGCCAGCTTCCACACTACTCCTCAGTGTGTGCATGTGCTGCTGGGAGCCCTTTGCATGACTACATTCTGGGGGCAGTTGGCAACACATGGAAGAAATGCACATAGTAGGATGATACACAAGCACTCCTGAGCCCCACCACTGTTACCAGCCACCTGTCACAAAGGGGTCTGCCATGAGAGAGGTATCTACCAATAATCTTAGCCAGCTTCAAGAGTCCCTCTTTTGGGAACAAGCCAGGGGTTAAGGATAGTTAAGTGTTAGAAAAGCAGCTGATAAGGCTAGGAGGCAGCACTTGTAATGGGGGCTAATCTGGTGACCACGGCTACTGCTTTCTTCTGGACTGCCCAGAAGGCTGAACTGGTCTAGCACATCAGGGAGCAGCACATAACCAGCATCCAGTTTTGTTAAATGGGTCCTTGGATCTTCAACATTCAGACCCAGCTGGGGCCAGCACCAGATTGCAACATCGGAACAACTGAAATTTGAGGATCTAGGATGGCCCACCGTTCAACAACAACTAATCCTAGGACAACTTGTGACTTTGTACTTTGGGGTCTCCCACCAGACAGTCAGTTAGACTGCTGAAAGGCCTTCATGAAATCCCTTCCCTCATTCTCTGCTCACAGTTAGCCAAAATATATTGTACCTGGGTTTGTCAGAGGCAGAGCTGAGGCACCTCTGTAAGCCACATTTATAATATAATCTAGGCTGTCCAGTCCAGTTCTGTAGTAATTATGGGAGATGGACAGTCTAACACCTCACAGTGCTGCTACAGGCAGTACAGGATGTTGGACTTGTTGACACCATTGTTGTGAAACAATAATGTAATTACTTTAATAGTGGGCTTGGTCAAGGGTATACCCACAAATGGTGCCCATATCATGGCATCTTTTAAAGTGAACCTTTATTTTGTATTTATTTATTTAAATCTCAGGTTACATATACCTTTGAGCTACGAGCTCTTTTACAAAGATTCCACGTCAGTAGAAAGGACAACAGATTAAACAGAACCATAAAGTACAGTACAATAAAGTGTAAATAGGAGGTACAAAACTCATAATGGACACAGAATCATAATGGATAGTCAAAATAAAACAACAGAGACACATTATGCTAATCAGTTTCAGTCATAGGAAAATGCATACAGTACATTGATAGGGGCCAGCAGGCTTTATTAAGACAAACGGGGCACAGAGTATAGGAAAGGATGTGAGAGGGTGGGCTGGGAGGAGTAAGAGAGAGGGGTGGAAGTGGAGGACATGAGGAGAGGTGGGGCAAGTGGAGGGTGAGGAAGGGTAGAGAGGGGGTAGGGGGTAGGGGGATCCAGGGGGAGGATATGAGGCAACAGTGTTAAGTTACTATGAAAGAGGTTGAGTGTTAAGGTCGAGGTTTGCAAAAACATGGTTAAAGGAGACAGTCACAGGTGCTAGCTATAGAGAGTAGTGACCAAAGTTTGGATTTGAACTGGCCCAGCTTAGTTTCAGAGGTGATGTTACTGTTGAAAGCATTCATCCAGAGGGGGGAATTTGTAGGTGAAGAACCTTTGCCTCTGGGTGGTTCAGTGATGAGGGACCTGTAGGAGCTGAGATTCAGAACCTCAGGTGCGGCGTGGATTAGAAGATCTTGTATTCCAGGTGGCAAGAGGCCTAAGGTTATTTTCTTGGCCACCAGACACATTTGGTATTTGATGCAGTTTTTAAGCTGTAGGCAACTGGTTAGGGCATAGAGGTCACACGTGTGGGTGAGATGGTGGGCTCCTTAGGTGAGATGACATGCCTTGCTAAGAGCAGTGGAGATACGCTAGAAAACTGTATCAGTCGAAGAGCCACTGATGATCAGTTCATAGTCAATTATAGAAATAATAGAGCTCTGTATAGTTATCCTTAAGGCTTCAGGGGTCAGAGATCACCTGTGTCTACAAAAAAGACCAATACAAATATTTATAGCTTTAGTAATGTTAGCTATATGCACCCAATATGATAGGTTGCTGTCTATGGTGACTCCAAGATACTTAAAGAATTGTACCTGTTTGAGGGCAGTATCAAGGCAGTTAGTGATAGTCAAAGGATGTTTCCTGTGCTTTTTGTGGGAGCTGCTGAAGAGTATTAGCTTAGTTTTTTTTATAGTTTAGCATCAACTTGTGATGACTAAACCATTTCTTTACCAAGGCAAATCTGAGCTGTAGCTGGTTCTCAAAGGGTATAGGCTCTGGGTGACTTGAGTAAATTATGACATCATCTGCGTAGAATAGGATTTGTTCAGGGCAGGAGCTTGGGAGACTGTTTAGAAAGAGAATAAATAGGAGTGGGCCCAGGATGGACCCTTGATCCATAATGACCTTTAAACTCATGTAAAAAATAGGTTCTCCAGCAAAATGTATCAAAGCATATAAATCTGCTATAGTAAAACCTGTAGTACTTTTTAACAGATTCCTAATCTCATACACTCTGTCTGGCAGATTAGGTCCCCCATACTTCAGTTTAACAGATTCCTAATCTCATACACTTTATCAGGCAAACTAGGTAACCCCCCCCCGCCAAATACTTCAGGTAGACAGCATTTCTTCACTGTGCTGGTTCCCCAGGTGAGGCAAACATGTCGGGCATGAAGGGTTGTTGCCTTAGTTTCCCTCCTTGTTGAGGCTGTTCATCCTCGGAGATTTCTACTGAGGAGGCTCCATCAGTAGGTTTATTAGGGTGATGCCCTTACCCTAGACACATAATCCCGAGGGGTCTGCACCCTCCTACTCAGGTTGTACCTAAGATACTGGTTGCTTAGAAACTTTAATTGGTGCTGTAGCATCCCTTAATCCAATATCTGGCCCACTTCTTTCACCCCTGTTACTAGAAGCTCTCACATTTCCTACATGCATATCAATAATGTTCCTTGCAGTAGTAGGCTGTGATGTCACTTTCATGGACTGTCCATCCAGTGGGGCATTAACAGTAAATACAGCTCTGTTGTCATGTGATGGAAGTGTTTTTACTCCCTTCAGTGGCAGGTGTGTCCTTAGACAAATCCATCTGTGAAGTGTGCTGCTGCACCACATGCTGCTCAGGAACTGGGACAGAGGTTAGTACAGCCAAGGATGCCACAACAGAGTTCTGATTATCAGAGCCAATAGTAGAGTCTGTAGGTCTTTTCTGAGGCTTTGCAAGAACTAGGAGTGACTGTGTGACCGCAATGATTGTGCTCACTGTAGGGGAAACACATTGAGGTGCCGACACGTCATTCACTGACTTTTCTGAATGCCTTGGGTTCTTGTTTATTTTATTCAGGTCTCTTTCACCTCATTTCAATTGTAGCCCATGACTTCCTGCAAGAATTGCTTCTCATCCCTGGGTGGACAGTAGACGAGAAGAATCCTAAACCCCACACCTGCACCAATGATACAGTTGAAGGATCTAGTCTCCCCAATTGGCACATCTACAAGGCTCAATTCCGATCTAAAATATATGGCTACACTCCCGCCCCTACCATCTGTCCTCGGGTGGTGTATCACTGAGAACCCATCTGGAATAGCTAACTCAAGAACTGGTCCAGAATTATCATCCAGCCAGGTCTCGGTGATGCAAGCCAGGTCCAATGACCCAACAAGATCTGCAATTACACAGACCTGGTATTGCATAACACCACCCGAGTAGGATGGGACAACGAGGTAGACCATGTCATCTGCCCACTCAAGTTGGAGCCCTTGGGTATGGGCACTAGACAGGGAGAGCCCCTATCCAGAACTCGTTTCACTCCAGGATGTCTTCTGGTCCCAACAACCTCGAACCATCCCCCCCCAACTCCACTCTCCCTCCAGGTCTAGGGACCCACACCCCTGCATCTCCTCTCCACTGTCCCCAAGCCTCAACATTACCTATATACCTCAGCAGACAGTGGGCGACAACTAAAGGGACAGAGACCCCTGAGCACAAAGGGAGAGTAGCATCTGGCAGGGAAAGCTGTCTGCCAGAACATTGATGCAGACTCAGTACTGCAATCAACGAATTCATCAAAACAAATGCAAATACAAAAACAACACAGCTGGAAATAAATGACCTAACGGTCCTACTACCCCCCCCAAAAAAAATTAGCCCTTATGAATAGTGAAAAAAATCTAATCCATAGACTTTTGTAGTCAGTGTCTCACATTAAAGCTTAACACACGCAAAACTTCCTGTTGTGAATATGGAAAAGATGGGACACTCACCACCACCCGGACGATAAAGAATTCTGTCCAGACTGCAACACTCTCACTGCCTCAGTATTATAACCAAATTAAAATGCAATAATAATAAACTGAGTGCTCTCACTACCCACCAGTTAAGCTATAGGCCTTCACTGCTCAAAACTACGACCCCTCCAAGAAAGTTCAGAATAATCATCCAGCAATTGCCATGACAGTGTCACCCCACAGCACCACACAGATGTATTGCTCTTTCCTCTTCACTCTGCTGCAGAAAACACTGCCACTGAAGACTATCTTCCAAGACCGAACACCACCCAGAACTGGGGGTCCAGAGATACAGGCCCACCAGACCCTACCTTGAGAACTCCCCCAGGCTATCATGGTCAGTTGATTGAATTGGAGTAAGCTAATGTATTAGAAAGTGATTCAGCCAGTTAAGATGCTTCCAGTCCCTTTCCCATTGTACACTCTTGACAAAGCACATGAGGTCTGGTGTGAAATGTTGGCCCCTGATGGGATCATGCCACTGTAAATATATATATATTTTATATATATATATATGTACACTAACATAAGGTGTAGCCTCAGCTTTTGCTAGTTAGCCTGGTTCCATATTGTTGAACCCTTCCTATTGTACAATTTCCTGCTACAATTTACTTCCCTAGCTCTGTACCAGGCTCTACCTACTTATCAAATATCTGTTTTTTTTCCCCTTTTACTTCCACTGGACTATATTAGCAACCTGTACCAATCTCCCTTGCCCCCATTGCCATGTTTCTATTCACTTCATCCATTATATGGAAATGAAGGACCATTCTTTTTTGTGATTTGCCCTCCCGCTCAGTGATGTACTCAACAACAGTATCGCTACCACTAACCCCACTAGCGTTGCCTTAACATGCAGCAGGAGCATGGCTCCACAATGAATGGTGCAGGTGTGCTATTTGGAACTCACAAAAGCAGTCATGTAAATCAGCCTATTGAGCATGCAAGGCACTACGTGTCCATTTGCATGACCCTTATGGGCCCATTTACATAGGATGCACCATAGTATAATGTGCCCCAGCCCCTGCCCCATAGGCAGCTCTCTGTCCCTGGTGCTAGTGCCCCCCCTTAATTGCTGGGCAGATTCCAAATAAGTAATCTGCCCTGATGCCAGTGTACCCCCTGCAATCATCTGCCTGGGTACTAAAATATATATTTCCCTGGTGCCAGTGTACCCCCTGCAATCATCTGCCTGGGTACTAAAATATATATTTCCCTGGTGCCAGTGTCCCATACCCCCACCATGATCACTGGAACACATACAACAAGTATGTTTCCTTGGCATCTAGTGTCCAGTTCTATGATCAATGAATGCTGGCCTAATACCAAAAATATGTATTCCCTGGTGTACAGTGGTCCTTCCAATCACCTGCACCCATGCCCGATATAGTAATCATTATTACCAGGTGTCCACTTGTCCCTCCCCCCACACAGTCCCTCACCCCAATACTAAAACAATGCTCTCTGCTGTTGAGTTGTCCAACCCCCCTCCTAATTTCCTGTATGATAACATAGAATCAGTCCCTGGCATCTAGCTGACCCCTAACTCTATCTGCGCTCCCCAGTAAAGTAAATGTAACCCATTCCCTGGTATCTAGCTCATGTCACTCAATGAGCGCATTCTATATACAGAATGCACTCATTAACAGCTCAATCAGTGGCTGGCCATGGTGGAGAGAGGAGGCCTGTGCCAATCATTGGCTTGGGTTTGGGATGGAGGAAGTGGGGTGATGGGGTACTACCTGCCAGGGTAGTGGGGTCCACTAGATGCTGGGTATGGGACATTTAGTTATTTTACAGTTGATCAGAGATAGGGAGGGGGGTCTGATAGATGCCAGGGAAAGGATATTTAGCTGTTTTACTGGCGATCGGGGCTAGAGAGGGGCGTCTGCTACATGCCATGGTATGGGTTACATTTATTTTACAGGGGATCGGGGATATGGGTGGGGGGTGCACTGGACACTAGGGGCTGTTTTTATAACATCATATGGGGGATTGGAATGGGGGTGGGGCCACAGGACACCAGGGAATATTGTTTTAGATGGGAGGGAGTGATTGAGTTGGGGGAGGGATGACTGGAAACCAGGGAATAATGATTATTATATTGGGCATTGGTGTGGGTGGGGGGAAGGACCACTGGACACCAGGAAATCAAGATTACTGTATTGGGTGTGGGTGTGGTGTGGTTAGGGGAAGGTACCACTGGACACAAGGGAATACATATTTTTGGTATCGGCAATCCCATGGGGGATGACACCAGATGCCAGGGTAACATAATTTTTTGTACTGGGGCCAGCGATCGCAGGTGGAGAAACACTGGCACTGGGGTAAATTATTTATTTGGAATTAGGCTGGCAGTAGGTGAAGGGGGGATGCTAGATGCCCACAATATCTTACTTGTGGTGTCAGGCTGGCAATCGTCGATGGGGCTGCTGCAGTACCTCCACCAACCACCAGGGTTGTGCTGGATAAGGCAATGTTTAGGTCACTGGTATTTGCTCCATGCAAGGGGACTGCACATAAGTCCCTTGCACAGAGCAAATGCCTTGTGGATCAGACTGCGCTGATATTCGGATCCCTTCCCCCCATTGGCAATGCAGCTCCCTCCATACTTTGCCATGGCTTAAACCCAGTTTAAGCATGCAAATCGGGCTTCTTTGAATACCAACTTGGCACAAAATCCAGTTTGCTCATGCAAAACTGGGTTTGCACCAGGGGAAATGTTTTATGAATCCTGACCCAGAGACATAACAGGTGACAGTAGATAAGGAGCGTGTGGCCCACCTAGTCTTCCCCTTTACGCAACCTAATGCAATACCGCAGACCCTAGCTGATATGCGACTTACCCTCTCTTCCCTATTGCAAGAACATGCTTATATCTATCCCACACATTCTTGAATTCCCCTAGCATTTTTGCCCCCACCATCTCTACAGGGAGGCTGTTCCAAGCATCCACTACTCTTTCTGTGAAAAAGTGCTTCCTCATGTTGCCCCTAAGCCTACCCCTTCAAGGCTCATATCTTGTCTTCTTGTTCTTGTACACCTTTTTTTATGAAAGATGCTACCCTCC
This sequence comes from Neoceratodus forsteri, assembly GCA_016271365.2. Taxonomy (NCBI): domain Eukaryota; kingdom Metazoa; phylum Chordata; order Ceratodontiformes; family Ceratodontidae; genus Neoceratodus; species Neoceratodus forsteri. Next base: position 95,727,365 of record CM057449.1, on the reverse strand, counting down.
TGTACCTTGTTTAAACCCCTGAGGAACTTGAATGTCTCTATCATATCCCCCCTCTCTCTCCTCTCCTCCAGGGAATACGTATTGAGGTCCTTTAGCCTTTCCTCATATGACTTTTGATGCAGTCCTCGTACCATTTTTGTTGACCTTCTCTGGACTGTCTCAGTTTTGTCTATGTCCTTCCAAAGATGCAGCCTCCAGAACTAGACACAGTACTCCAGATGAGGTCTCACTGATGATCTGTACAGTGGCATAACCACTTCCTTTTTTCTGCTGGTGATACCTCTCCCTATGCTTCCTAGCAACCCACTGGCTCTCCCCACAACATTCTCACATTGTTTGGTTACCTTTACGTCATCAGATATGATTACCCCCAGGTCCCTTTCTTGATTGGTGGCTGTCAGTACCCTTCTCCTTATGTTGTACTCTACCCTTGGATTTCTGTACCCCAAATGCATAATTTTTCACTTATTTGCGTTGAGAAACATAGACATAGACTTTGATGGCAGATAAGGACCGCTTGGCCCACCTAGTCTGCCCATTTCCCTACCTACAGGATAGGCCGCAGATCCTAGTTAACCAACAGCCTAACAGTCTTAGCTGCTACAGTCACGATCACTCCTCAAGCATGTTTAGATCCTTTCTCATTTGTTCCACCCCCCCCACACCAGGAGTGTTGACCCTGTTGCAGGTCTTAGTGTCATCTGCAAAGAGACATACCTTCCCTTCCAACCTCTCTGCAATGTCACTTATGAAGTCATTAAAGAGGACTGGCCCCAGCATTGATCTCTGTGGCACCCTGCTGGTCACCTCCCTTCTCCTTGGATTGAACACCATTTACCACCACCCTCTGTGTCCTGTCATTCAACCAGTTTCTCACCCAGTTTACTGCCTTGAGACCCACTCCCAGGCTGCCCAACTTATTTATCAACCTCTTATGTCAGTTGATGTCAAAGGCCTTGCTGAAATCTAGGTAGGCCAAATCCACTGCCCCTCCCTGATCTACCTCCCTGGCCACCCGGTAAAATAAATGTATCAGATTTGTTTGATGAGGCCTTCCTGTTGTGAATCCATGCTGTCTCAGATCCTGTGCTCCACTGGATTCAAGAAATATCACATTCCTTTCCTTTAGCAGCGACTCCATTAATGTCTCCACCACCGAGGTCAGGCTGACTGGCTTGTAGTTTCGAGCCTCCTCCCTGTTCCCACTTTTGCGGAGAGGGACTACATTTGCCATCCTCCAGTCCCCTGGAACCACCCCTGTCTCTATCAGTTTGTTGAATAGGGCTATTAATGGTGCTACCAGCACCTCTTTAAGTTCTTTAAATATTCTGGGATGTATACCATCTGGCCCCATAGCCTTGTCCCCTTTCAGATTCTTGAGTTCCTTTAGGACTCTTTTCTCCATAAACTGGCTGGTATCCACCTCTCTCCTACTGGTGCTTCTATTGTCCAATAGTGGTCCTTCTCATTCCTATTCTTCTGTGAATACTGAACAAAAATATTTGTTCAGGATTGTTGCTTTTTCTAGGTACCCCTTTGCATACACCCCTCCCTCCCTTTTTAACCTCACAATCCCACCCAGTCTTCTTTCTTTCACTGATGTTTATTATCTTCTCAAAATGCATTGGTGAAATAGCTTCCCCATACCAACACAAACAGTTATGGTCAATGCTACATATACTAGCTCAGCTGTTATCATATAATACCCAAAACTCAGACTCAAATTTAGAATCACATCAGATTAGTCCCACACCTTACATGATAAAGAAAACAGTCACTTATGACTGTCAATATTGCCTGATCAGACGTAAGTGTTTCTGGTTTTTGTAGTTTAGCAACAATGTGGTTAAAAAACATAATGTGTAAATTTTTTATCTCATTGCTTAATCAAAAATAATGTGAAATTAAAGAAGCTGAACATAAAATGTAGAACTAACAGTACTGTACTGAACATTCATTTTCATGTTATAGGTCAGTATCCTGCCCCAGTGATTAATGTGACTCCCCGCTCAGTGTTACTGACTGGAGAAACAGCAACCATTGAATGCTCTTGTAAAAAGTTAAATATGAGGTTTGAGCTGTTTAAAAATGAACAGTTGAAAGACTTCAAGGATATCAAAAATGCAGTCAGTGCTGAATTTCGTATATCAAATATCAGTTACGAAGATAATGGCAATTACAGCTGTGCATATGTCAATTTAAAAAATAACAAGAGATCAAGTCATAGTCATCATATTCAGGTAAATGTAACAGGTAAGTAAATTAAAACAGGATCTGTACCTGACTCATAAGACTAAAAAAAATAAGACTGAGAATAATAATGACTAGTTCTGTCTGATGTTTTTCCATGTATTTCTGATTTTTTGTGTTTGTTTTCATTATGGATGTAAAAGTTGACCAAACCAAGCATTATTCTAATTCACTGTTGGTTACTTCTTATTTATCCATAATATTCCAGCTGATAAACAGTATTACTATCCACTTTCTCTAGGTAAATTAGTGAATCCCTTTTGTAAAATATTCACAAAATTCTATGAGTTTCATGATGTTTTGTGGAATTTTGGGGAATTTCCAAAAAAATTGTATGTGGTCATATCTCAGCCATATGTGTAGCTGGAGACCTGTAATGCATACTTTATGTAAAGACTTCTGAAGAAATATAAAGTATCAGAACACTTAGATTAGTTTGTCTGAATGTGATGGGGCTACAAATCTGGCAGTTTATAGATTGTGAACTTTTCTGAAGATGTTTCTCTGCTTATCAACCACCTTTGGAGCTACATACCTAAAGACTGGCATGCACAGCCCTGGGTTTTATAACCTGCTAAATGTGAAGAGATTCATATAAGAAAACGTTGAGTTACATGGGAGCATAGTTTTACAAATTATTTGTAAAACTGTGAGTAAATTTTCCAGAAATTTGGATATTTGTTCTTCAGTTGCAATGCAGTAGCAGATATAGCATTTAAATGTCACATGCATATCAAGCGTGAGGGGGTCCTGACATCTGACAAACCTGGAGCAATTTGGTTTAGTACAGTGGTGCTAATTGTTAGGTGTTTCCTTATTTAGTCTTGTCTGTCTACACCTTTAGACACAAACTGGTAGGAATGGGCAGAGACATCACTATTAATTGCTTAATTACTACTGTATGTGTTTCCAATTATTATGTTTACACATCACTCGGGCATCAAGACAATGGTGTCAGAACATGACTAGACAAGAAGAAACTTGACACGAAGCAGTGCTATAGTTTGCAATTTACAGTGGAAATACTACTTATTACCTACTGGCAAAATAACTCAATTATAGAAGCATAATATGTAATGCCACTAGAATTTCACTTGCATAATTTAATGTTGGCAAAACATGTATTACATTTAAATGCATTCAGCTGTGCCGAGCTGTTACAGCCTTGTAGTTTCTTTCTGGGTTATTATTGTGTTCCTCACCATGATTATTTCTCTGGCCTCGATCAGACAGACTCAGTGGAACTGCTAGTCACACTGATTTCCTGTTGGATGTTCACAGAAACCCTTACTTAATAAAGAAACCTCCTACTCCTCTTCCTGTCAGACCTACAGTATCCTTGTGGAATAGTGCCCTAGTCATTTCTTCACTCTCCAGGTCCTTGTGAGTGCCTTTAAGTCCTTTTCATTCAAGTGCAATGCAGTAGTAGTAGTAGTTTATTGTTGTAACAAACAGAATATTCAATTCAATTAAAACATCATCAATATTACATTCATTCATTAACTATATACATACACAATAATTTACAAGAACAAAAATAAAAATATATATGAATATACCCTCTTTGCCTTTCATATAATTTAGTAATTCAATCTTACTCTGTATTATAGTTGATAGTTTTTTGTTGTTTTTAACACCTTTGTCTATTTAACCACCTCTTCAAAACACCAAGTCAATTTTCTGTTATATAATACTGTATCATTTACTCTTCCCCACACATTTTATTATATGTTTTTTTTCTTTCAATAAAACTTAAAAACTTAGTCAAGTTCTTCAATTGCCAAATATTTGTACTTTTGAGTAAACCATTCAGCTGCAGATTTGGAGCCATACCCATATTCCCCAGTATGTTTCCCATAATAAAACTGTCTCTCACATGCATATAGTGGCCATAGTATCAGAATCTGTAACAAATCATCCTCCCCTAGTTTACATTCACAAAGGCCTTATTTCTGCTTTGCAAATATACCTCTCAGTTTCTCTGAGTCAAAATATTCAAACCAGAATCTTGTTAAAGATGTACTTCCTTTTGGATCCTTTAAAATTGTTAAATAAGATTCCAATGCAAAATTTATTTTTTTATTTTTGGCCAACCAATTACTAATTTTCACTTGTCTACTGATTTCCATCTCAAATTGTATGAATATATCTTTACATCTTCTTTTTATATATCTCTCTATATCTTTTCTGGGCAATATAAGGCTGTAAACCAAGCAATCCGGAAGGCCATAAGGCTTTATAATTTTTTCTAGTGCATATAATCCTGGGCAAACAAACCCTCTATTACTATAAGCTAAGAATTCTTCTAAGCATATTCTGGGAGTCTCTCTTCACTCATTCCATATACCTTTGTACAATAACACACTAATCTCTGTACAATATTACACTTAATAGGCAATTGCCCCAGCTCTAATCTAGTCAAAACAGAAGATGCCCCCAGTGGTAATCCCAGAATTCGCTTAGACATTTTATTTAATATCACTTCCAGGCCCCTCAATTCCTTCTCATCACCTCCCCAGATTTCTGCCCCATATAAAATTTGGCTTCTTAATTTTGCATTAAGGACCAAAAGAAATCCTTTAACAGACTGACCTGCATATTGATAAGCAAATTTTTCTACCATCAGCACACATCTCTTCATTTTGTCTATTATATCTCTTCTATGCAGTTTCCATTTTAAATTACTTGTGACGGTTACTCCCAAATAGCAAAAACTTAGAACCCTTTCTATAATATTAGAATCATGTGTTAAACTCAAGTCTTTCCCTTTCCTTTTTAAAGTTCTATTACAGACCATATATTTTGTTTTTGCATAATTTATCTCCAATGCCATTGCTTTGCACTCATTCCCAAATTTATCCATACTTCTTTTTATTCTCAGGTGACTTTTAGATATAAGAACAATGTCATCTGCAAATGCCAAGAATGGACATCTTTCCCCTATTTTTGGCATGTGTAATTCCTTATACAGTCTCATAAGAATTTTATTTAGATACAAGTTAAACAATATAGGGGAGAGCACACACCCTTGTCTCAGTCCCATATTTGTACTAAATTTTTTTGTCATGTCTCCCTCATTATTATATCTTATACATGTCACATTGTCCGTATAAAGCCTTTTTATCAAGTCGGTCAATGCCTGCTCCATCCCATATTCCCCCAATACTATCCACAGCATCTCTCTCTCTCTTGATTTTATCAAAGGCTGCTCTCAAATAAACAAAAACACAGTATAACTTTTGTTTTTTTTATGTTAGTATACTTATTAATTATATGGGATAGAACAAAGCATTGGCCAACTATTGAGTGGCCTATCATAAATCCTGCCTGTGCCTCATCTTTTATTTTTAAACTCTTTTATCCATAACATAATCCTTTTTTGTATTGTCTTAGTAAAAATCTTTTGAGTATTGTCAATCAGACTTATTGCTCTATAGTCTTTTGGGTTGTTTTTGTTCCCCTTCTTGAAAATAGGTATTACTATATTTTCTTTCCATGTGTTAATTATTTCACCCATCTTGACTATATAATCAAACAACTTTTTCAATACTGGAATCCATATATGTACATCACTTAATATAATATTCACTGGCATACCATCTGGCCCAGGTGCTTTATGTCTTTCTGCTTCCATCAAAGCATTGTAATTTTCATATTCCCGTATTTCTTGTTTTACAATATTCCATTTACTCTCTTTTCTTGTTTGTGCATGTGAAGAGGGATCAAAAAAAGCAATCTGTAATACTTTTTCCACTTGTGGGGTTCAATATGATACTCTATATCCTCACTAAAAGAGCTACAACCTCTTACCATCATTCTCCAAAATTTGTGTTGGTCTTTTTGTTTAACTATATCTTTTAGTTCTTTCCATAGCCTAGTTCTGCAATTCTCTCTCTTGCTTACCAGCAATATACTCTTTTTGAGCTTTAACTAGTTGTATCCTATATTTTCAGTCATTTGTTTTCCTAAATAATCTTACAAGTCTATTAATTCCTTTTTTTGTCTCTTTACAATCTTTGTCATGCCACTGGCTTCCTTCTCTTTTTTTCACACATATAGCTTTCTTTATTAACTGTGCAAGATGTTTCATAGCTTCCTCATATTTTCTGATGACATGTATCTCTTCAGTTTCCTCAGCTGTCTTTAACATATTTTCTCTTACACCACTTTCCAATATTAGATTATTTGAATTTAAATTATCAATCAAGTCCCATTGTATTCCTATTCTTGTCCTTATTAACTCTTTTCTTACTTTAGAGGATTCTATCTTATCTAATAAATCAAACTTGATCTCTAGTGGGCTATGTTCACCCTCAGCCCTTCCACACACTTGTAGATCCCCTTATTTGCATTATAGCATTTATATTTGCCCAACATAGATCTTTTATTGATGACCCTCTCTTTCCCATATATGTGTGTTCTCCTTTTATATCTCCTTTAGTCCTACCATTAATTATTATAAAATTCCTTTGGTGCAACTCTCTACATATTTCCTTCTCCCTAGCAGACACTTTCTTGTCCTTCATTTATCTAATCTCCTTTATATCCTGTTTATTCATAGCTGAGCATAGTTCTCACATATCTTCTGGCATATTTATATTATGACTTACCCTAGCATTCAAATCTCCCCACAACTACTATTCTACTATGAGGATTTTCTTTCTCCCAACTATCTATTATTTTGACAAACAGAGACAAAGTATTTGTATTATTATACTTTGTATTTGCTGGTGGCAAATATATGTTTAACAATAACCATATACCCTCTTTACTTTCAATTGTTACTCCCAAAATATAATCAGAGTCTATAATAATGTCATTGATTCTAATGTTTTTGGAAATCTTTATCCAAGTTACCAATCTCCCTATTAACTTCCCATATCTTTTTTCCTTTTTGGCCTGTTTCCTAAATGACCTATATCCATTAAGATTTATCTCTTCTGTACTCCAAGTCTCTTGCAGGCTTATAATGTAAAAATCCATTACATATTTCATAAATGTGGGGACAACTATCTTGTCTCTAATTCCTGACACATTCCAGGAAATCATTTTCCCAGGTTTGTCTTTTTTGACCTTCACTCTCTTAACTTTTACTTTATCTGGTTCAAGTGCAATGGGCTCTCAGACCAATCAGTTTTGTTAGGTGTGATCTCATATGACCTGCTTTCAAGTAAAAAAAAAATGTCTCTGTATTCTTTCTTGCTCCAACCGGAGGCTACCATTTTTGTCTACTCATTCTCCTTCTCTTGTAAACCCATTCATTAAACTCCTGCCACAAGTGACTCCTGCACTAGCTGCCTCACTTTTCTTTCAAACTGACACCTCCTAATTTCCAATTCCATTGACCTGGAAGGCACAACACCCTCAAGTGCTTCCCACCTGGGCCCTAGAGACTTGTCAGTCTTAAGGGTTTTGAACACTTTGAGGACTCTGCCACTCTGTACCATTGCCAAACATGTGTTACTAATTCATTGGCCAGACCAGGCAACTCTGTCCTACAGAGAATTGCACAAATAAATGTTAACTATACTTAGAATGGAGAAAATACAGGTTAGCATGTTGCACTCTGTAAAAAGTTATAAAAGAAAATGGGAGAAAATACATAAGTTAGAATACTAACAGTGTTCTCAGCTGTATAATCATTTTTTTCTGTACTTCTTTTGCATCAGGAGGGTACATTTTGAATGCCTCAGAGAGCCCTTTTAACAATACCACTGTCTATGCAAATATTAATTACACTACAAGTAATTGATTTGTCTTGAATGAATATATTGCTTTTATTCTTGTCCAGTCACAACCCTAGAAATGCATGGGATGGAGGAGGGGTTGTTTGAGCAACTGGTCATTCCTATTAGCAACATTGTCTGAGCAGTTCATTCCACATATGGCATGCTGAAGACCTAAGACAGCTGTTCATTTGCATATCAATTATGTGGTGCTAGCAACAAATGCAATTAATGTGGTCTTATAAAGTGGTAAACAAGTAAAACAGATGTTACACATGCTCCTACACTTAATGATCAGTTTAGTTAAGGAGCTGAGGTGCTTTGCTTACCTACTTTGAGCATTGAAAGTAAAATATTTTTATCCTTACTCCATAAATAAACAAGGCATGTCTCATATACCACCACATACAGGACACCAGTTTACTCCTTTTCTTTTTTTAAAACTTTGCATCATTCAAGCACATGCAAGGCAAGGCAAATTTATTTGTTAGGCACCCATACAGGCTTTTGATCTATGTACAAGCAGAATAAAAACATTTAAATACAGGAATAGTGAAAGCACAGGTCAGGAGATAAGTGCGACAAAGAGCAAAAATGCCACCATAAATATTTTTTTCAGACTAAGTGGCCCCATAAGTCATGTTAAATATTTGGGATTTCTGCAAACCCTTAAAAAGTTCCAATGAGGGAACCATTCTGATTACTATAGGGAGTGAGTTCCACAAAGTGAGCACAGCCACACAAAAAAACACTGTCCCTGGCACATTTTAAGTATGACCGTGGAATCACAAGGAGCCCTGCCTCAGAGGAATGAAAGAGATGAACAGGTGTTTCAGAGCCAGGCAGTCTTTTAGGTAATCAGGGCCCAGTTACACAGGGCTTTGTATATCGACAAACTTATTTTGAAGCTGATGTGCCACCTTGCTGGCATCCAGTGCAGTTCCCAGAGAACCAGTGTGATATGTAGCATAGCATGTGGGGGGGGGGTCCCCAGAAACCAGCCAAGCTGCTGCATTCTACACAAACTGTAAGCAATGCATCAGCTCTGCAGATAGCCCTAGGTAAAGAGCACTGTAGTAGTCTAAATGTGAGGTTATAAAAGCAGACAACAGAGTTTCCAAGTTGGTAGCTGCAAGATAGGGTCAGATCTGGGCAATAGTATGGAAATGGTAAATACCAATGTGATTGAGAGCTGACGCCTGATGTTCAAAGGTCAAACTGCCATCCACAATGAAGATCAGATTCCTTACCTTCTTGTCAGCTCACAGAGTAGTGCTATTTAATGATGGTAACAAGGCAATATCCCATATATTGCTCTATCCACATTCATTGCTGCCCACCCACATGACCCAGCATCACAAGTAACACCTCATTCATAGGTGACTTTAGCCTGAGCCAGCTTGATGCCATTCAGTCATGGATTTATGCAAGATACTTATCTAGCACAGCCACTGTATTGATCCTGTCAGATTCACAACAGGAAGATCTGGATATCATCTTCATAGCAGTGAAAACCAAGATGATGCAGCCTGATGATCTCCCAAATAGCAGTATATACACAACAAATAGCATATGGGCTAGAGTCGACCCCTGATGTACCTCACAGCAGAGTGGCAGCTTTTAACATGTTTCCACTCAATGCTACCTGCTACATTCTGCTGGATAAGTAAGACTCAAACCAGTGCAGTACTGTGCCAGTGAGCCCAACATAGTACCTCAAAGATGCAAACATCACCCCACGATCCACCATGACAAAAGCTGACAAGATTTCCAGCATTACCAACATGGAACACTGACCACTGTCTCTTGCCAGGAGAACATCACTGAACACCTTGACCAGTGCAGTTTCTGTGCTGTACTGAGCACTAAACCCCAACTAGAATGGCTCAATGATCTCAAAATATTCCAAAGGAGAGGCATGGTCTGGCACTGACCAGGATGGTTGCCTAATCTTTTCTCTCTGTACCCCGCCAGCCCTTATCCAAAACAATTTGTACAGTACAGCAGCCTAAAATCAAATAATTAAGTGAATCCTGCTTTGCAATGTCCAGAGGAATCAATAGAACCCTATTTGGTGCCTCTCTGTTTCACGGAGCACCTCATGCACCACACCACTCCCTGGCCCAGATCAAATCTGAGGGACCTTTCTTGGATGATAGCAGCCACTGCTCTTCACAAGGATCAGGTGGAACAGATGCTCCACCAACTTCTCCCGGAAATCAAATCCTTAAAAACAGAAGTGGACACAAATGCAGCAGCTATCAATGAGGTTTCCAACTGACTGGATATCTCAGACAAATGAAGCCTCACTACAGAAAATACAGTACCTACTACGATTTGCAAGCCCAGCTCAGAGAACAGTAAAAAATCATCACTCAACTACAAGAAAGAGTATCTTCTAGATAGACAATATCCTCTAGATTCTCTACAAGCCTTTCCTTAAGTATGGTCTCCAATAGCCAACTCAGTTGCACAGTGGGTTGAGGCATCTATGCCTCCCTGCTGCAACATCAGTGACCCAGGTTCGGGAATGGACTCAGGTCACTTGAGGCCCCAGCTGAGGAGGGAAGATTGAGCATCTGTAGGACAGCCCTCTTCCCTCAGGGAGGGGGAATACCATTACTCAACGCTTGTCTGCCACTTGGCAGAAGCCAGGTGGTGGCGTGTGTGAGCCCCATCACTGAGGGGAAGTGCTGGCATACAGAGAGCTTGGAGTGCCTCCTCAGAGGTGGAGTGCACTTGCACACTCATTGCACACACACACCGTGCCCTAGAGAGAAAACTGGAGAAAAAAATGAAAGTTGGGCTTAAATGAAGCCCTCCCTGCTGGAACCCACCTCAGATTACCATCATATCAGGATATCCACAGTGCACTGGGACAGGGCTGATACAGCCTCACAGCCTGCCTTGGTGCATAGTAAAAAGCTGTATGGAAAAAAATGTATGGTCTCCATGAGCTTGCACATGATTGAAGTCAGACTGACCTGTCTGTAATTCCCTGGAACATCCTCATGAACACTCTTGTGGAGGGGCACCACATGTGCCATTCTCCAGTCCTGCAGTACCATACCAGACTCCAGTGAGCTATTGAACAGGCCTGCCAGTGACCCTTCAAGCTCTTCTGCCAGTTCCCTCAGTATTCTTGGGTGAATGCTGTCTGGGCCTGGTGATCTGTTCACCTTAAATGCTAGCAATCCCTCCCTCACCTCATCCTCCTCTAACACTACATCCTTGTCCACCCCCCACTGTTCTTCTCTCCCTGTAGGCACCAGTTCATCATTCTTCTTTGTGAAGACAGAGCAGAAGTATTCATTCTGTACATCTGCTTTTTCCACTTTCTCCTGCACCCACTCTTCCCCTTTCCAAAGCCTAACAATCTCATCCTACTTGTCTCTTTTTTCACTTATATAGAGATAAAAGTCCTTCGCTCACTTCTTAATTTCCTTTGCTGTCATGCAGTTCCTTCTGTGTCTCACCCTTTGGACTACCCTACTTGCCATACTAGCCAACTTTAGTAATTCTCCCTATCCACCTCCCTCTTCATCTTTCTGAATTTTATACAGTCTAACTTCTTTTCCCTCACTGCCTGGGCAAACTTAGAAATTAACCAGTTGGGCATTTTGATCCTTGAATTCTTCCCCCTGAGCCTAATGTTCTCCTCCATGGCAACCCTTTGTCCCTCTTTAATGATGGACAACCTTTGGTCCACCCCATATCTGCTCTGATGCCTGCCTAGTGCCTCTTAGCACCTCACTCATCTTTTTGTATTCTGCCCTCCTATAATCCAGGATTTTGGTACTAATAGAAATGTTTTTCTTGTCCATATCCAACCAGAACCACACTTTGCTATGGTCACTTCCACCCAAGGGCTCATTGACCATTATTTACTGTACATGCTCCCCATTCATGAGCACTAGATCAAGGATTGCTCCCTCTCTGGTGGGTTCAGTGATGCCATGAGTCAGGAATCCACTCTAGAACATCGCTATGATCATCTGACTCCTGGCTTATGTTGTGGCCTGTACACTCCAGTCTACCTTGGGCAGGTTGAAGTCCCCCACTATTACCATCTCTTCCTTCCTTGCAGCTTTAAATATTTTCAAGCTCAGTCCCCTGTCCATTTCTTAGTCCTGACCGAGTGGTCTGTAAGCCACCCACAACCTCACCTTTCTCCCTCTATTGGATCATATCTGAAACCACAATATTTCAGCCTTCCATTCCTCTGACTCCACCATCATATATGTTATGTCCTCCATGATGTAAACAGAAGCCCCCCATTCCCTAATACCCTGTCCCTCCTGTATACTTTATATCCAGGGAAAGAGAGGTCCCAGTCATGGTGTGGCGTGGCCCAGGTCTTGGTCTCAGACACAGAAAAGCTGTGCCTCACCCCACAATTAATGACTCACTGAGAGTCTGGGGCTGACTCCAAGTATGGCTGTCAACCCATCTGATATATTCAATCTTCATACCCTTGTGAAATAACTTCAAAATCTGGATAGGAGTAAATGTGGTCATTGGCAGTCATGGACACTGGCAGGTATCCACAGAGTAGGTGACCTTCTCACAACCAACCAAACAACATTCTCCTGATACATACTTCAACACTCAATAAAAGTACAACCTGAACCCTAGAGATGTCTGGTGTTACCTCCAAATCTGGAGTGTACTTGCCCCAGTACTGGGAAAATCTCACCAGACCCAACCCTTAAGTTTAGATCAACATATGCAAATCTGGCTAAAGTACCTTGAAGGAAGGACATGCCGAATATACACCACAGTCAGAGACACGATCCCTCATCAAACTCTTCTGTTCCAGGATGAATGGGCTTCCCTGATAAATACGATAATAATGCAAGATGAGTGGAAATACTGCTGGAAGCTTGCACACTGTGCAATCATCAGCTCTAGAAGAAGACTGCTGCAAATTAAGTGCAGCACATGTGGTACTGTAATCCAGCTGTGTTACATGCTTCACACCTGCTACCTAATGACAGGTGCTGGTGACATGACCAATCTGGGGGAATTTGTAGTGCATCACATACTCTGGCAATGCCCCGAGATGCAATGCTTTTTGCAGCGGGTTTTCCATTTTATAAACTCTATCCTGTTCTCCAAGATCTGTCCATCCAAAAACGTTCCCTCTTCAGTGCATCTGTAGATACTCTGGCCCTATCACTGAACAGTCACAAATGGGATTATTTGGCATGCTTCAAATTCAAAAGGCTTCTTCTGTGAAAGTGGAAAACTAGTGAGCTGTCTGCACAAATTGAACTGGTAGCCAGTATCTTACAGCTATCCAAATTTGGGAGGCTTAGCCATCTTTCCTCCAACTCCTCAGCTAAGTACTTGGTGATATGGGGACACTTCCTCCATTACCTCCAAAACCCACACACAAGCCAAGCAACCCCAACACCCCCATGGCCACTGGCACTGGCTAACAGCAAAACAATGCCACAAATGTAGGACAAGAGTCTGATCTATGAGGGAGTTTACACAACAGTTCATAGAAGAGTTATGGTACTGCACATAGCCTATTATGCTGCATGTGGTGTAACATGTTATGCTGTATAGCCTATTATGATGCACACTGGTATGCAAGTATGTATCTAGTAATAGTTTAGAGGTATTGCATATCCTGGGGCATCAATGTGTGCCATCTGTCTGGGAGGAGTTTTAACCGGTGGAGGTGGCTAAGGTCATTAAGGAGCACACATACTGTGAACTGGACCCAGCACTGATATGATTCTTGATTAAATGTGTTGATTCCATTGGCCTGGTGTTTGCTGGAAGTCAGGTGTTTGTTATTGGAGAGTGTATTTCAAAATGCCATGAAAGAGGCTGTGGTGAGGCTCCTTCTGAAAAAAACATCTCTCGACCTCGATGTTCTGGTGAATTATAGTCCTATCTTCAACCCTCTGTTTTTGGGCAAGGTTGTTGAGAAAATTGTGGCACAGCAGCTCAAGGAGCATTTTGTGAGCTTTGATATCTATGAGGTACTCCAGTCTGGTTTCAGGGCCAAGCATACCACTGAAACTGTGTTCGTTAAGGTGCACATTGTTCTCCTTGGGTTGAGAGACAGAGGAGAATGGTCAGTTCTTGTTCTCCTGGATCTCTCCTTAGCCTTTGACACCGTAGATCAAATGGTGCTGCTTGATCACCTCAGAGAGTATTGTAGACTCGCTGTCACTGTCATCCGCTGTTTTGAGTCTTTTCTCTTGGGCAGGATGCAAAGCGTGGTTATTGGGAATTACTCCTCCATCCCAAAACCTCTGTCTTGTGGAGTGCCTCAGGGGTCAATCTTGTCACCCATGTTATTTGCAGTGTACATGTTGCTTCTGGGTGAGCTCATTAGTCATTACAGTGTGGGTTTTCACTGCTGTGCAGATGATACCCAAATGTGTATGTCCTTTGCCCCCAGAACATCAGATGCAGTGAAAGTGCTTAAGAATTGCTTGGTAGAGATCAATGACTGGATGTCCTCCAGCTGGATGCGACTGAACCCAGACAAGCTGGATGTACTAGTGATTGAGCTGGGTTGTGGGAGTGTCACCAGCGCTGGGATGCTGGGTCTACACATAAGTCTGGCACCGTTGCTGGCCTCCACCAGGGTGCAAGATCTTAGCATGATGCTTGACAACAGGCTGACACTTGAAGCTCAGGTGTCAGCTGTCATACAAAGTGATTTCTACCACTTGAGTAATATCACCGGGATCAAACCCCTGGTTCCACTTGATGACTTGCCTACCCTGGTACATGCCTTTGTAACCTGCAGGCTTGACTACTGCAATACCGTTTACCTCAAAGTCTCTGGAGGTATCCTCTGCCAACTGCAACTAGTTTAGAATGCTACTGCCAGGTTGCTAACTGGCCTTTCGAGGTCTAGTCATGTGACCCCTGTGCTCCATTCTATGCACTGGTTGCCTGTCAGGAGGAGGGTTATCATCAAAGTGAATCTTCTCACCTATAAGGCCCTACACAGGCTAGGTCCTGGTTACCTGGTTGAGCTCCTAACACCCTGCACCTCAGAATGTTCCCTCCGCTCCTCGACCAGGGGCCTCCTTGAGGTTCCCTGGATCAGACTGAGAACCTCTGGCAACAGAGCTTTTAGCATCATCAGCTCCATACTGTGGAACACTCTACCTCCATCTTTTAGGGAAGCCCCATAAGTTGAGGTTTTCAAAAGAAGTCTCATGACTCATCTTTTTGCCCTGGCCTTCCTGAGTGAAGAAGTCTGACCACTGCTATATTAATATGCTGTTGATCAAATTTTATATTTATGTATTTACAATGATATGCTTTCCTACCTGTTTAATTTATTTTGTTATATTTGTTTTAATGTGAAGCGTTCAGAACCTCTGGGATTGGGTGCTGTACAAATAGAATTTACCTTGCCTTGCCTGTTATGCCTACACACTCACTCAATTCACAGGCCAAACACGATGCCTATCCATAAACAGCACGTGTCCTGGAAATAATCTTGCAGCCATAAGTTGCCCAATGAAAAAATATCTAACCCGTAAGCTATATTTTCAGGGACGTTCAGTATATTATGACATCTGGATATCGTGGCAGTCACAGAAACATGGTACACACAAAACCATGACTGGGACATAAACATACCAGGATACACTATCTACAGGAGGGACAGGGAGGGTAAAAGAGGGGGAGGAGTAGTTCTTTACATAAGGGAAGGAATAAAAGCAACAGAACAAAAGGGTAAACAGGGAGGAGAAGAAGCACTGTGGTAAATTTGAGACAGGCAATGGCACCACAATCCGCACAGGGTTAGTATACAGATCTTCTTCTCAGGGGAGGAAATGGACAAGGAAATGATAGAAAGTATACTTAGAATGGCAGAAAAAGGGAGATATTGCTGATGGGTGATCTGAATATGCCAGATGTTAACTGGAGCGCAGTTGCAGCTGCCACTGAAGAGTGCAGTTATTCTAGATGCCCTACAGGGGCATGCCTTAGACAACTAGTACTGGAGCCCACTCGAGAGGGAGCAATATTAGACTTGATACTCTCAAATGGAGATGGAGAGAGGATCACAGATGTAGAAGTGGTAGCCATCTGGGAACTAGCGACCATCGAACAGTATGGTTCACAATAAACACAGCAATAGAGTCAAGCCATACAAAGACAAAAGTACTGGACTTTAGGAGGGCTGACTTTGCCAAAATGGGTGAGTGCCTAAGGAATGCACTAGCAAATGGGCGGGAAGGAGGGGTGGAAGAACAATGGGGAATAATAAAACTGCCAACACAGAGGTAACGAGCCTTTGTGTGAAGCAAATAAACAAAACAAGACGATGTAAGAAACCACTATGGTTCTCAAAGGAAGTGGCAGTGAAGGTTCAAGAGAAAAGAAAGTATTCAGGAAGTACAAGGAATCGAGCAGGAGCAGGACAGAGAACTGTATCAGTTAAAGCAAAAGGAGGCTGGGAAGGCAGTCAGAACAGCAAAGGCCCAAACTGAGGAAAAGATAGCCAACCCAGTTAAGAAGGGAATAAAACCTTTATAGGTACATCAGGGAGCAAAGGAAGACCAAGGGAGGGATAGTGAGGCTTAATAAAGGGGAGGAGGTGGGCAGAGGAGAATGTGAAAGGCAGAGATACTAAACAAATATTTTGCTCAGTATTTACAAAGGAAGAGGGGAGGTACATAAAACAAACAGTAGTAACACTCTGATACAGAAGTTGATACCAGCCCATTTACAGAAGAAAGGGTTCTGAAAGAACTCTTAAAACTGAAGGTGGACAAAGCAATGGGGCCTGATGGGATTCATCCCAGAATTCTAAAAGAACTAAGGGTAGAACTAGTGACACCACTGACTACCCTCTTTAACAAATCATGGGAGGATGGGGTGGTACCCGAGGACTGGAGGAGGGCAGATGGATTCCCTTCACAAAAGTGGGAGCAAGGCAGAAGCAGGAAACTATAGACCTGTTAGTTTAACCTCAGTGATAGAGAAAATGATGGAATCACTTCTAAAGGAAAGAATTGTCGCATATCTAGAGGCCAGAAGGGCACAGGACCCTAGGCAGCATGGATTTACAGTGGAAGGTCGTGCCAGACGAATCTGATAGATTTCTTTGACTGGGTGACCAAAGTAGTAGATTAGGGAGGGCTGTGGACATGGCCTACCTAGACTTTAGCAAGGCATTTGACACAGTCCCACACAAAAGATTAATATAAGTTAGCCAGCCTGGGAGTGGGTTCCAAGATGACAGCCTGGGTAAAGAATTGGCTGGAGAATAGGACACAGAGGTAATAGTAAATGGAGTCCACTCAGAAGAAAGGAGGGTTACTAGCGGGCACCGCAGGGTTCAGATAGGACTGGTCCCTCAATGTCTTTATACGTTTACATTGCAGAAGGACTGAAGGAAAAGTATGTCTCTTTGCAGATGACACTAAGATCTGCAACAGAGTTGATGCACAGGGTGGGTGGAAAGGATGAGAAGGGACTTGGCAAGGTTAGAGGAATGGTCAAATGTATGGCAGCTTAGATTCAATGCTAAGAAGTGTAAGGTAATGCACCTGGGAAACAAAACCCAGGGAAGAGTACACAATGGGGGTGAGATACTAACAACAACAAAATGGAAAGGAACCTGGGGTAGTCATATCAGATGACCTAAAGGTGGGCAAGCAATGTGAGAAGGCAGCAAGGAGGGCTGGGGGGATACTGGGATGCATAGAGAGAGGCATCACCAGTAGAAAACAGGAAGTTATTATCCCTCTGTACAGACAGCTGGTGAGACCCCATCTGGATTACTGTGTGCAGTTCTGGAGACCCAATCTCCACAAAGACATAGACAGGATGGAAGCTGTCCAGAGGAGGGCAACTAAAATGGTGCAGGGTCTGCACCGGAAGACATATGAAGAGAGACTTAAGGAGCTTAATATGTATAGCCTCGAGGAAAGGAGGGAGAGGGGGGACATGATAGAAACTTTCAAGTACCTCAAGGGAATCAACAAAGTCCAAGAGGGTAGCATCTTTCAAAAAAAGAGGTGTGCAAGAACAAGAGGGCACAATTTTAAGATAGAGGGGGCGGCTCAGAGGTAATTTAAGGAAGTATTTTTTCACAGAGAGGGTTGTGGATGCATGGAATGGCCTTCCAGAGGAGGTTGTGGAGTCAAAATCAGTGGTGGAATTCAAGCATGCATGGGATAGTCATAAGGCAATTCTGGGGGGTGGTGGTAGGAAGAAGTAGGCTGCTGGTTAACTAGGATCTGCAGCTTATCCAGTAGGTAGGGAAATGGGCAGACTGGGTGGGCCAAGCGGTCCTTATCTGCCGTCAAATTCTATGTTTCTATGTTTCTATGTTTCTATATGAATATTGGCATCAGACCTTTTGCTTATCTTGTAAACCACATGCCTGTGGTACTCTCATATAAATCAAAACACCTGTAATGTGTGTACATTATCTATGCTGTGTAAACTGTCTTATGTAAGTTTGTGCTTTGCAAAACTTTCAATAAAAATATTGACCACATAAAAAAAAAAAAATCCAAGTGGTCCTGTAACCACACTGCTACTACGGTCTCTATTACCCTCCCTAAAAATGGGAGGATCAACATAGGCCTGTAATTTACCAGATCATCAGGGTCCAATGAAGATTTCTTCCACAGTGGTTTCACCACTGCCCTCTTCAGTTCAGTGTGGGAAAAACACCCTCCCGAAGTGAATACCTGACAGTCCCAGTGATAACTGGAACCTACAATATGTCAACCAGCAACCAGAAAGAAAGTCAGTAGGCCCTGGATCCAACATTCAGTGTATAGAATGCATCACCAGATCCACTCAGGAGACCTCCTCTGTCTGGACTAGGTCAAACTCCACCCACAATGACCAAGTGCTTCTGCCCATGACAGGCCACCTGAGGAAATACCAGCACCTATACAGGATACCTTGTGATGGAATAGTTGATAAAACTCATCACATTTCTCTATTAATCAAACCCTACCCAAAACCAGACAGGGAGAATTTAGAAATCTAGCTACAGTGTTAAAGAGTTGAATTGGTCTATTTGTACTTTTGCGTGACAGGAATGCTGTCTTTTTCAGTGTGATTGCTTGGTGATAGTCACCATAGTGATTATTCAGTGCTAATCTGTCCTCACCAGAGCTGGATCTGCACCAGTAATGCTCTATCCACACCCCTTAGTCTTCAACCACCTAAGGTCAGCATAAAACCAGGGTGACCTAAGGCAGGATGTCAAGAGGTGAACACAGTAGGGTGCAAGAGAGTCAGATGGTGCCATAAAGGCTTTATTATATCCTTCCACAGCATTCACTGCACCCCTGACACATGGTGATACCATACCAGAAATGTCCAGAAATGGCAGGAGACCATTTGGCTTGGAATTTCTCAAAGGTGATAGTTGACCATCTCCACTGCAGGAGTTTGAAATTGGGGGGGGGGGGGCACAAAGGAATTGAACTGCATGATAATCAGACCACCCAACCAGATAAATCCTGGCATTATTAATTTCAAGAGTCAATGCAAAAACCAAATCTTTTCCCTCCCCTCTGGAACCAGTTCTTCTCCTCGTTTCACCTCTCCCTCAATCCCAGCCCTTATACACAATCTAAAGAGCCTCCACACCCCTTTTTTCCCCTACCAGCCCTCCACCTGACCCTCAGCCCTGCCTCTGCCTCTCCATCATGCCCTTCTCCCCACCCCCTTCTTTAATTTTTTGGCTTTATTTTATTTATTACATCAAGATCCTTTAGGCACAGCCTATTTTCAAAGGGTCTAGGGTTACATATGTAGCCTGGCACTCAGTCTACAGAGGGCTACTACCCCTGCCTTTACCGACAGGTGCAAGGTTAAGGCGCCTGATGTCCCATTTAGATTTTACAGGGGGTTCTTTCCTAAGTTAAAAATAAACTAGCACGGTGCTTCCACCCAGAGTACATTTTAAGTTGTCCTGATATTTAACAGTACAACCCCTGAGATACTTTACCAACCTTCCTCCCCATACTGTCACCCCAACACATTAGATATCATACACTGAAAACCCTAGTTTCAACACTTTGAATTAATATGCTCACTAAAAATATGCTCACGAGTTAGAATTTTCCAGAAACAGTAAACCATCATTTATTTACAAGGGGAGGGTTAGGAATGAATAGAGTGGAGTAGAGGTAACGCAACATTTTGCATTGTTTAATATTAGCACAGCAAGCAATCATTTTGCATTTTGTGTTTCAAAACACTATTAAGGCAAGTAATCCACCAACCCTTTTGCTAGTTCAGAATTAACTTTCTGACTAACTGCAGATGTTAACAATTACACAGCCCCAACTGGTACCAGTCCCCAGTGCAGATGATGCCCCTAAATCTGTCCTGGATACCCAGCACTAAACTTGTTGCAGGCCTGTGGTGTAGCTGGTTGGCCAGCATTGGCACACTTAAATTTAAATCAACGTAACTTCTCCCTTCCTCTTTGATCACTTTAACATTTTAGTACATCATTGGGCATAACTGGAAAACAACTACTGTATGTACAATCCCCAGGTGCAGGACAATTCCTGCAGTTACTCGCAGTTCTGCAGACAGTCTCGTGGCACTGGGACTGTAGACCTGGGGCAGATGGAACAGCAGAACTCTGGAATGAGAGATGCTGGAGATGAGTAAACATGTAGCAGGCAGCTTGCAGCTTGCAATACTGGCACCTTTTCACTTGCTTGTAGATTCTAGCAGCTTGTCTCTTTCAGCCCACCAAACAGGCCAGGTTGCAGAGCACACACATAAGGCTTTCTTGGGGACAAATGAACCCTGACCCAGGAGTGACCCTATGGTCCAGCTCTCCACTGGATCCAGAATGCCCTAGCATGCAGGCATGTGCCTGTGGCTCCCTGTGGCCTAGTCTGCCCCTACTCAATAGGGGTTTTCAGTTTCCCTACCTGGCTTCAAGTTGCAGCTTTCGGTCATGGTCTTCCACATCAGCTGGAATCAACAGCATCTTTTGATTCAACAGTGCTTTCTCTGGGACTCCACCTTGCTAGTGGCTGATGCTAGAAACTCACAGTCTGTCACAGCTTCACAATCAAGTTAGCAACTTCATTTTAGAAGAATCTTTTAGTCACATCCTGCTACTAAAGAGCATTTTCAGACACACTGCCAGCATGGAGGCCATGACCCTTTTCATACAGGACACAGTCTTTTGATTCTCACAGAACATATAGTCTCAATGAGACTTGGGCACATTCAAATAGACTCCTCCAATGAACAATGACTTTGACACTGACCGAACGCACCGTGTGCTCGAACAGTCCTTTGATGCTAGAAATCACTTTTCCTCACGTGCAGATGCTGACAAACCAGAAGAGGCTCTCTCTTCCCCTCTTAAGGATAAACCAGGATTTGCTGACAAACTTCTGCATGTCTGGGAAACTCACATACCATCTTCCACAATCCCATTTTAAGTAGATCAAAATAATTTTCCATAAAATGGACCTTCCATGGCCAATTCCTTTAACCGATGTCTATTCCCTTTTTGTGACGCTGTGTCATCTAGGGTAAGACAAACTTTTCCTTCAGAAACCTATAGACCGTACCTTCACCTCTGTGGTGTAGCTTCATCCTACAGCTTACTGCTGCAGGACCTTGTAGCTCTCTTTCTACTGAACTTCAAAACAAGACGTTTTGATCACATTCCTCCACCATGGGGAAAGGCAAATACAGACCCTGTGAAAAAATGACTGGCAACCCCCAGGCAGGCCTTTCCAAAGCTTTGAAGCCCCATTTCTTCCAAGAAGCTGGAACCCCTTCCCTCTGGAGGGCTACCACTGAACTGACTATAGAAACAGCAGTCCTTGGGTTTTGGGAGCTCTCTCACAGCTCCCCATTGGCCGAAACAACTGTCCCTTCCAAAAACTAATATTACGCTATGGCTTCTGAAGTTCTCTCTCCTGAAAAACTTGGGGATTTCACAGGCAAGTCTGGATGACAATCTATTTGACATCACAGGTAAGCTACAGAGAGGGAAATAGATTCATGAATTACGGGGTATTGTTGGAGAATTCTGAACTCCACACTCCCATCTTTTCCTCTGTTCCCTCTGTTCCCTTCTCCTCAGTACCTCTAATTGTTTGTCACCAAAAGGAAAGATTACTGATTCATCCATGCCACATTTATATACCCTAGTTGATCAGTTTGGCATAACTGGCTATAAAGTAAACTAGTTCCACTGACACACACTAAACAAAACCTTCATTAGCACTCCAGCTGAACTCCTTGTACTTAAATAGTTAAGAGTTAACCTGCCAAACCCAGTAACATTTTTACTTATATACACTAAACTACATTCCATTACTATAAAACATCTCCAAAGCTCTTGAAAGATGGACTTCATTACTGGACCTTATTATTTGTTTGTTGGACTACATAAGGTTAAATATAAAAAGGTGCTTCCATCAACAGCAACTGTATGTTCTATACTGTAGCAGGTGCATAGCAGAATTAAAACAATTTGTCCTAGTACTCTATTAATAAAGAACTATAAACTGTCTACATAGGCACCAGCATATAAATGATGGCACTCCAATGGGCTTGGGGCTGACAAATTTAGGGCATTGCTATAAGAAATGGTATCTTTAAAATGTTTTTGGGGCTGCAGGAGGAATTCCACATGACAAACCAAACCAACACCTTTTTATATACTTTCAGTTTTGTGACTATGTCAATAAAAAAAATGGATTCTTAAATACCCCAGCTATATTATCCCCCCCCCCACTGGCCATCTGTGTGCCAGTCTGAGTGCACCCATCATTAGGGCACCAAAATTCAGAATTTGCTGCCCCTTCCCTGAGGTCTGCCTCCCTGGAGTTACAATATGTAGTTAGGGGGGTGTGGAGGGATCAGCTCCCCTGCATAAAAACTGGGGAGCAAAATTAAAATCCTGGCACCCTAATGATGAGTGCTCTTAGACTGGTGTGCTCCATGACCGGAACCATTACTCTGCAATACATAGCCAGATGCTAACAGATTCACCATCATTTAAATTAATATTGACTTGACCTAATGGGTACCCTAACCTAGGAGGTGGATGCTGATGGGAAGAGAAGATACACTGAACTTGTCCTGTAACCAAAGTGTTTTCAGAGCAATGGAGACTGATTCACAGCTGGAGTTGAAGGCGATGCCTAGGAATGGGCATGCTATCATAATCAACCTGAACCACTGGTTGTCAGGCTGATAATGATAGAGATACCTGTTCCTTCAACCCCAGCTGTGAATCAGTCCCTATTGCTCTGAAAGCACTTTGGTTAACCAATACTCTTTCTTTTTAGTACTATATCCCTGGCTATATCTCCAAATCACTACAACTCACAGATGAACTAGAGGTTTTAGCAGCCCAGCTTCTTTTATCCATTCCACTCCACACCTCACCTCTCCCTTTCCATTCTTTCTTCCTCCCTGGCTCACTGATGCATCCTGATGGCCACTAAAGGAGATATATACCTATGTGTGTGTGTATGTGTGTGTATGTATATATATATATATATATATATATATATATATATATATATATATATATATTTATAAATTGGGTAAGGAAAATCAGTGAAAATAAAGTATGCTGATTGGATGAAACACATCACATGACCATGCATTATTCCACAATGACCACATGCCTCCCAGTACGACCGCACACCTGAACTACTTTTTATCCTTCAAAATCTTCTCATCAGTAGTGAGATCATTCCACACCTACCACAGAAAGGCAGCCTCATGCATGCAAGTGGTACATTCAGACTGCTACCAACATTAATTACAACTGCCCCTGGTAAATGAATTGCTGCCAAAAAGTTCAAAGTAAGACTGACTGTCTTGAAGAATTAAAAAAAAAAAGAGGTTTATTTTTCTATTTATTTTCCTTTACTATTCTTAGAATAAAGTCATTGTCTTTACAGGGAGGAGAACGAGTGAGGAGCACATTCACGTTTATCAGTGATGTGTACCGTGATGGAGCGTGGACAATAATGGTAACTAATATGCAGGTAGACACTGAAAGCAAGTCCCTCACAGTTAAAAAAACAAAGTAACTGTGTATTTTACTGTATGTTATTTTTATTTAGAATCCTCTAAAAGAAGACGCTAGCTGTAGAGAGAGAAAAGCGAGTAGACAGCACTTTCACTTTTTTTAGTGACGTGCAGTGTGACCGAGTGTGGTCAAAAATGATAAATAATATGCAGGCAAACATTGAAACTACGTCACTTTCTACTAGAAAAGCAAACAAACTGTGCACTTTTTGTTATTTTAATTTAGAATCCCCTAAAAGAGCTGCCGCCTGAAGCAAGTGGAGAGCTAGCGCAGAGCAAGGATGTCGGCAGCATCAGAGAGGTAATGCAGGGCAGAGTGAGTGTTCTCTAGCAACAACTTCTTTGCCTTAGCACTCATAATGCAGACACTTGGCAGATGGGCATGGAGGTGAGAGGTGGACTGTGCCAGTTGCCAGCTGGGGAAGGTGGGGGTGCTGGGTGGGCCTACACGGGCTGGGTGGAGGATGGGGGCCAGGAGGGTGGGGGCCACTAGACTACCAGGAAATATGAAATGATGATTTATTTTATTATGATCGAGGGGGGCTGCTGGACTACCTGGGATATGTACAATGACAATGAATATTATTTCATACAGATCTGGGGGCCACTAGACTACCAGGGATATTAACAGTAATAATTATTTTATACAACTCGGGGGGGCCACTAGACTACCAGGGATGTAAAAAAATACACATTGGGGAGCACTAGACTACCAGGATATTACACATGATAATATCATTTATTATGATGGGCGGGGCACTAGACTACCAGGGATATTTAATACATTATTATTGTTATTCAGATGGGGCAAAACGAAGCCCCCTGACAAAAACCCAGCCTCATTTAAGTTTGTAGGGCACCTCTGGGCTGAGAAAACTCATTTTAAAATCTGGCCATCTCGTCTCTCGTTCATGATGCACAATCGTGATCAAAGAATCTAGTAATCAAAGAATTTGTAGGCTCGCGATCATAGATCTTTAGCGAGCCACAAACAAAGATTTTAAAAGCTCAAAGCTCTATTTTTGGACCTATTTGGATAAAACCAAAGGTGTGGCTTGATATATCGGGGTCCCCTGAGTAAAACCCGTCCAAGTTTTACTTCAGAAGTGACCCCTGAGCTGAGATATTTGGGTTTTTCCAATCAGAAATTTCAAACCAAAATGGCGAGCCGGCCCGCCGGCGCAGCGATTAGATTTCCGCTTGCGACGCCAGTGACCCGGGTTCGGGAACGAGCCCAGGAGCTGGAGGGCTGGCCGGGAGAAGAGGACTTGAGCATCCCAGGGACTGCTCGTCCTCTCTGGGGGAGGTGGGTTACTTGAGCTCAGTGCTTGTCTGTCCCCAGGTGGAGACCTGAGGTACAGCAAGCTCGATGCTCCAAACAGATGAGGGAGCACGTACCAGACGTCGGCACTTTGGCGCCTTGACGTCACTGGACATGGCACACCATGGAAAACCAGGAAAAAACCCTTGCAGTCACCTAGTAGATGGAGCACCAGGGCCCCGACCTTCAATGCCCCTATCTGTCCAGGGACAGCATGACGATGAAGACTAGAGGACGTCGGGGTGGCTGGGGGAACCACCCCATACCCGCTTGTGGGGTATAGCCACGGCTCAATGGGGCATGGACTGCACTGGCTCCAGGTAGGTGAGCGAAGGCTGATAAGGCCATAAGGTGTCTCCCAAAGAAGAGGTGGTTGCAAGGAGGGAGGAGGATAAAGAGAAAATATAAAAAAAAAAAAAATGGCGGACCTCATGATCAAAGAATTTAGAAAATCCTCAGAGACAAAGATTCTTGAACTGCGAGGCTGCAAATTCTTTGATCATCAGGTAGGACCAGATGGCCAAAACCCCATTCTTTGTTCACAAAATAGATATATAATTTTTCCCATTGACTTATAGTGGGAACTTAAAAGTGGCATAACTTTTGAATGCCTTAATATTTTTTCACCAAATGAAAAGTGGCATGTTTGGCTACCAAAGCACTTTCAAATGAGCCACCTCACAGAGTGGCATACCATATGACTGCCGTGCAGGGCCACATCCAAAATCCCCAAAGCTGCCTCCAAAAATGGATAATTTTGCGTTGTTCAGCACTTTCATATGCAAAGACCATAACTCTGACTGAAACGCAATTTGCTAGATCAAGAGATCTATCATCCCCCACCATGCATACCAAATTGCAGACAAATCCATTGAATGGGTCCAAGGTTATTAATGCCCAAACTTTTGACTTTAATATGTAAGTGACCACTGAATCTTAACTATAGTGGCGCGACCACGCCACTATACTATATATATATACATATACATATATATATATTCATGGCAAAAAACTCCATTTAATGCATCAGTTAGGGTTGTTCCACGCAACAAAATTGAGGAAATTTGGTGTTAGGGTTGACACCCCTTGCACCCAACACCCACCCCGTCCCCACCAGCAGGCATCGGAGTGTGCGTTGAGGTTGTCAGCCCTAACTCTCACCCCATCCCATGTGTAAATAAGTTGAGGCAGTGCAGTGTAGGAGAATGGGGTGAGAGTTAGCCGACACTCAACACACACTCATGCCTGTTAGTGGGGACAGGTTGGTACAGAGAAGTGGTGTCAACCCTCACACCGAACTTCCCTGCTTTTGTTGCTGTAGAACAACCATAACTGATGCATTAAATGGATTTTTTTGCTGTGAATTTCCCTTCTTTTTGAGAATGAGCACTATAAATAGTGAATGGAATGTGGTGGTGGGAGCGCGGAGTTCAATGTGATTTGTTGTCACATAGTGAAGCTAACGGTAAAGCAAATGCAAGCGCAAATGGTAACACACATGGTGACACAAATGTAAATGGTAACACAAATGGTAAGAGAAACGCAAGCACAAACATTAATGAAAGCAGACATGTTAATGCAAACAGTAACGCAAATGCTAAAGGCAACAGAAATGCAAACATGAACGAAAACAGTAATGCTAACACCAACGGAAATGCAAATAGTAAGAAAAACGGTAACAGAGATGCAAAAAAAATGAAAATGGTAAAGGCAATGGCGCTGCAGAAGCAAACAGTAACACAATCAACAACAGAAATGCTACTGAAAATGCAAACACTAACGCCAACAGAAACGCAAACAGTAACGAAGACACAAACAGTAATGGTAATGCAGTTAGAAAGGCAAACAGGTACAGTAACAGCAACGATGACGCCAAAGTGAACATTAAAGCAAACAGAAACGCAAGCATATGCACATGGTAATGCGCACGGTCATGGTACCATCATTGGAAACACAAATTCTAATGGAACACCAACGATGATGCCAAAGGAAAGACAAATGCAAATAGAAGCACATACACAAATGCAAATTATAATGCACATGGTGACACAAAATGAAACGCAAGTGCAAATGGTAATGCACACGGTGACGCAAAATGAAACAGAAATGTTATTGCACACGGTGATGCAAAATGAAATGCAAACAGAAAGAGTAATGGAAATGCAAATGGTAACAGTAACTCAAACACAAGCACAAACAAAAATGCAAAGAGTAACACCCACAGTGGCATAGATGGGAATGGTAATGCAAATGGCAACAGAAACGCAAGTGGAAATGGTAACTGTAACAGTATCGAAAGCACACACCCCATTTTTCTCCAATAGCTGCATTGAAAAACACAGTGACTACAAAGAATGCATGCATTATAATGGGCCTCGGAGAAGAAAATGAGGACTTGGAATACTAAATTGCTTATCTCAGGAACCGTACGATGCAGAAAAAAATGAAAATTTCATATAAATTATGACTTTCCTGGCTAGTTTTGTGCTCAGCCCCTATTAGTGGGGGCTAAGCATTTTTCTGACGAAAAGTCCATATCTCGCACCATTTCCGAGATACGGGCCCTGAAAGGCGTGGCAGACGCTCTAACGTTATCATATGGGAAAAAGGGTCAACTTCAGAGTACCGTAACTTTGCAGCCCTGTAATAATTTTATACCAAATCACCAAAAGTCACATCTGTAGGATGTTGGATTTCTTCCCTCCAAATTTCAGCCCAAAAGACCAAACCAAAGAATTCCTGTTATTTTGGTCATAGTGTCACAAAGTAGTGTCGCAAATCATGACAGTTTTGCAAAAAAAATCATGAAAGTGTCATGAGTGCAATACTACTTTGCAATACTACAGTTTACAAAAATTTGAAAAACATATTTCTGGGGTGTTTAACCCCCAAAAAAGTCATGGCTAGCATCCTCAGGGCTCGATTAGGTGAACACAAAAATAATTGTGTCCCTAGAAGATCCCAGATTTAAAAGCCAAGCATTTCTGTGACCAGTAACTGAAAAAAAAAATGGCTGACTCACAGCACTACACTGGTCATTTGCAACACTAAAAACTGCATTTGCGACACTGTCGAACGTTTTGTTAACTTTTCCCATTGACTATTATTGGAAAATTGTTTTTTTAATAACTTCCAAACCATTTAATATTTTTTTATCAAAATCTTTAAAAGACACATCGGGGACCCTGGCTGCATGCTCTCTAACGTTTTCGGACTGGTCGCTCAAACCGTACAATCTGTTGGCACGAGAAAAGAATGCACGAAAAAGCATAAATGTGCTACAGAATGATGCTTAATAACTCTGCAACCATATATCTGACCATTACAAAACTTGGCAGATCCAGAGCTCTGTGAAACCTCTCTTTGCTTGTCAAATTTCAGGCAAATCTGTCAAACAGTGGCAAAGTTATTAAGTTGCAAAATTTCAAACTTTCACCTTAAATAGGGTACTCAACACTTCAGGCCTTGTGCTCCCACCATGTGATTTGTTGCCAGATACTGACACCAATGGTAATGCAAATGCAAGTGCAAATGTTAACGCACATGGTGGTACAAATGTAAATGGTAATGCGAACAGTAAGAGAAATACAATCGCAAACTTTAATGAAAGCAGAAATGGTAATGCAAACAGTAATGCAAACATTAATGGCAACAGAAATGTGAACGTGAATGAAAACAGTAACGCAAACACTAACACCAATGGAAATGCAAATGGTAAGAGAAACACAAAAAAATGCAAATGGTGAAGGCAACGGCACCACAGAAGCAAACAGTAATGCAATCGATAGGGGAAAAGCAACTGAAAACGCAAATGCTGATGCCAACAGAAACGCAGATGGTGAAGAAGACACAAACAGTAATAGTAATGCAATTGGAAAGACAAACGGTTACAGTAAGAGCAACGATGATGCCAAAGCGAGCAGTAATGCAAACGGGAATGCAAGTGCATATGCAAACGCAAATGATAAAGCACATGGTCATGGTAGCATAATTGTAAATGCAAATTCTAATGGTAACACCAATGATGATGCCAAACAAAAGAGAAACGCAAATGGAAGAATGTACGGAAAAGCAAAAGATGATGCACACGGTGGCGCAAAATGAAACACAAGCACAAATGGTAATGCACACGGTGACACAAGACAAAACACGAACATAAACTGTAATAGAAATGCAAAGGGTAGCAGTAACACAAATGCAAGTGCAAACAAAAATGCAAACTGTAACATACATGGTGGCGTAGAAGGGAACAGTGATGCGAATGGTAACGGAAACGCAAGTGGAAACGCTAACTGGCAAAGTAACGAAAGTGCACACCCTTCTTTTCCCCAAAAACTGCATTGAAAAAGACAGTGAATACAAAGAATGTATGCATAATAATGGGCCTCGGAGCAGAAAATGTGGACTTTGAATACTAAATTGCTTATATCTGAGGAACTGAACAACGTAGAAAAAAATTGAAATTTTGTATGAATTATGACTTTCCTGGCTAGTTTGGTACTTAGCCCCAAGTTGGGTGGCCAAGCATTTTTCTGACAAAAAGTCCGTATCTTGCACCGTTTCCGAGATACGGGCCCCAAAATGTGCAACGGACGCTGTAATGTTATCCTATGGGAAAAAGCATAAATTTTGGAGTGCCGTAAATTTGCCGCCCTGTAATATTTTTTCACCAAACCACAAAAAGGCACATCTGTGGGATGTTGGCTTTCTTTCCTCCAAATTTCTGCTCAAACGACCAAACCGTTAGTTTACAGCAGGGTGGCAAAGAATTCTTCTAATGCGGCAGATGCCGTAATGTTATCCTATAGGAGAAAGTGTCAACTTCGGAGTGCTGTAACTTTGCCGCTCTGTAATATTTTTTCAACAAACCACCAAAAGACACATCTGTGGGATGTTGGCTTTCTTCCCTTTAAATTTCAGCCCAAAATACCAAAATGTTATTTTGCAGCAGGTTAACAAATTCCTGTTATTTTCCCCATAGTGTCGCATTTGAGTGTTGCAAATCATGACACTTTCGCAAAAAAAATCACAAAAGTGTCACACTACTTTGCGACACTAATTTTCCCAAAAATTTCAAAAAACATATTTCTTGGGTGTTTAACCCAAAAATAAAGACATGGCTAGCATCCTCAGGGTCCGACTACATGAACACAAAAAGAATTGTGTTCCTAGAGTGTCCCAATTTTAAACGCCAAGCATTTTTCTAATCAGTAACTGAAAACAAAATGGCGGATTTACGAAACTACAGGCAGCATTTGTGACACTAAAATCCACATTTGTGACACTGTTGAACTTTTGTTAACTTATCCCACTGACTATAATGGGAAATTTGTTTTTTGAATAACTTTTGAACCATTTAATATCTTTTCACAAAATCTTGAAAAGACACATCAGGAACCCCGGCCGCTTGTTCCCTGAAGTTTTTGGACCAGTCACATAAACCATGCGAACTGTAGGCGCGAGTAAAGAATGTGCAAAAAAGCATAAATGCTGGGTGGCAAAAAAAATCCTGTTATTTTGGGCAGAGTGTTGCAAAATAGTGTCGCAAATCACAACAGTTTCGCAAATGAAATCATGAAAGTGTCATGAGTGCAACACTACTGTGTGACACTACTTTTACAAACATTTTAAAAACATATTTCTGGGGTGTTTAACCCCCCCAAAAAAAAAGACATGGCTAGCATTCTCAGGGCTCTACTAGGTAAACACAAAAAGAATTGTGCCCCTAAAGGGTCCCAAATTTAAATGTAAAACATTTCTCTGACCACTAACTGAAAAAAAAATGGCTGACTCACGACACTACAGGGGTCATTTACAACATTAAAAACTGCATTTGCAACACTGTAGAATTTTTTGTTAATTTTTCCCATTGACTATAATGGGAAACTTAATTTTTGAATAACTTTTGAACCATTTAATATTTTTCATGAAATCTTTAAAAGGCATATCTGGGACACTGGCTGCATGTTCCCTGAAGGTTTCGGATTGGTCACGCAAACCGTACAACATGTAAGCAAGAGCAAAGAATGCGCAGAAAAGCATAAATGCACTATGGAGCGATGCTTTGGGGTTGGAAAGCCTTCCCCCTTGCCCCCCAACCTCGCCCCCTCAACCGGCATTCGGGTGTGCGATGGGGTCATTGTCCCTAGTTCTCACCCCATTCCATGTGTAAACAAGCTGAGGTGGTGAAGTATAGGAGAATGGTGTGAGAGTTAGGACCAATGACCCCAATGTACACCCCAATACCTGTTGGGAGGTTGGGGTGGAGGGTGCAAGGGGGGGTCTTTTAACCCTGGATTGAGTATCCAGAGGTCACTGGGCAGGATTGAAACTATTTTCCATATCACATGAGTGCCCATCATGTATACGACTAATACAATAGGGCTGCAGTGACCTTTGCACTGTGTGTATAAATAGCTGGATGACCTTTGCACTTTGTGTATAAATGAAAGCTTTTCTCACAGTGTACATATCAGGGCTCCTATGTGGAGATATGAGTTTTTATTTTATGTGTTATCAGCTCACCCCTATTGTCTAAATACATACATGTATATATATATATATATATATATATATATATATATATATATATATATATATATATATATATATATATATATATGTGTGTATATATATATATATATACACAAACATATGAAATTTGCCAGCAGAAAAAGGCATAGAGGTCTATCAAGTCTGCTCAAATGTGCAGCTAGCACCCCTTATTCTGCAGCTGCCCCTCCCATCCACCCTTTCCCTTCATTGACCCTCCTCCTTGTCCTGTCCCATCCCCTTTTGAAGCAGTCCACTGTTCTACTGGATCCCGCTTCTGCAGGTAACGCATTCCACCCAGCCACCACCCTCTCTGTAAAAAAGTATTTCCTCATCTCCCTCCTGAACCTTCCTCCCTCCAGTCTCATATATCTGTGATGCATACCAGCTCTGCAAATGAGTTTGAAATAAATGCCTCCACTACCACAGTTTTATTCCTCAGAGACCTGGTGTTACACAGAATTGCTTGAGGATGGTGGAGCTGACATGGCAAACTCTCTTGTTACCTGTCCTGTTGTAATCAGGGCAGCCCTTGGGAATGGAGCCAGACAACATGGACCTCTGTCCTGGACAGATCTTCACCCAGGGTGCTTCCTAGATCTCAAATACCACATCACACCACACCACCCTTCACTAGTGCCTCATGAAAACGCTGCTGTCTCTATCTATGTCCTGAAGGATGTCCAACTCCTGCAATGATTAATGACCACTGCTGGTATTGAACACAAAAAAAACAGCTGCTCTGAGTCACAGACAAAACTGGGACCACTACCCAACCAACACATTATGATAATGATTAAAATCCACAAAAAAAACCATAAAAAAAAATCACCTATAACAATTGTAACATTCCTTTGACTCACCTTGGTGGCTCCAGGCCCCTTAGCATCTACACTGCACCCACCTCTGAAGGGGACAGCCTGGGTGCAGGAGTGGAGAGAAAAAATGGCATGGTGCCTCCACCTGGGGTAATGGCAGGGAATATAAAACCAAGACACAGTGGCACTCAAGACAAAAAAAGACATTTGTTTTGTTAGGTAAATCCAATTATTTATTGTTGCAAAGTTAGAAGGCATGGCCTGACTACCAGCAGCAGTGTTCCTTCCTGACAGTGCTCCTTCCTGACCACCCAGTGCTTTGACTCCTCATGAGTCTTCCTTAGGGGTGTGGTCAGGTAAGGGAAACACTTCATTTTAACAGAACAACTCATTAATATTTATGAGGTCATTGTTAAATCATCAAATAATCAAACAGTGTGAAAAGGCAAACATCAAACAATGTGAAAAGACAACACAGAAGGCGAGTGGCACCCTTTGCTGCATTGGTAGGGGAATTACAAGTAGAAAGAGTGAGGTTATCATTCCTCTCAACAGGTCCTTGGTAAGGCCACATTTAAAGCACTATGGTCAGTTTTTGAAGGCCCCCACCTCAAAAAAGTCATGGACTGCCTGGAGATGGTACAGAGAATGGCTACAAAGATGGTGCATGGACTGCATTGTGAGCAATACGAGGCAATACTCAGGGAACTAAATCTGTACACCTTGAGCAGTGAAGAAACAGAGGGGACATGATTGAAATGTTTAAGTACATTAAGGGAATTAACACAACACAAGCAGAAAACCTCTTCCAGCAAAACAGGGATATGCATACAAGGGGGCACAACTTGCCTTTTGTGGGAATTGGGTTCAAATGCAACCTCTGGAAGTACTTCTTTGCAGAAAGAGTCATAGACCCTTGGAACAACCCACCTCAGGAGGTGCATGGGACAGACATTGTGGACACAACAGGGTGCAGTCTAAATAGGGAGGTGAGCAGAAACAAGGGCAGACTAGATGGATCATGCAGTCCCCATCTGCTGACACGATTCTTTTGTTCTTATGTTCCTAAATATAAAAACATATCAAAAGTGAATTTTGTCAAGATCAAAAAAAATAATAAAAAAGGACTGTTATTACTTCCAAAAACTTTCTCCACACTTTAAGGTCTAATAGTGACTTATTAAGGTTATTTAATCTAGATAATTTAAACACTTTTATATTATTTCTTCTAATGTATATAGGACCAAACCTGCCTAATTAAGCTGCTATCTCGGGGAAGTGGCCAAGCTGGCATCCAGAATGGCTGCTCAGTTCTGGAGCTCTGAGCCTAAACCGTCAGGAATCTCCCTTTCCCCCGCTACCCTGGGAGGTACTGAGGAAAAAAATTGTGGGACTTGGTAGGGAAAACAGTTATGCCACCAAAAATGTTGAAAAAACAGGGGCAACTTCCATTTAAAAGTGCCAAACAATGGGCTTAAAGATCTGGGCCTGGAGGCTCTGCCACCACGAGGAGAGAATGCTGGCAATGGGGCTGCAACAACCTCAGCAGGGACTGTGGAAGACAAAGTGTATAGCCCTCAATTTTTGGTACTAGAAAAGTTAATTAATGATTTAAAATATGACCTGACTAGTAAAATGAATGCTGGATTTGAAAATGTATCTGCGCAGTTGGCCCTCCTGCAAACAACAGTAAACAACTTGGGGGAGACAGTGGAACAACACTCGGTTCGATTAACGGAGGTGGAGGAAAGGGTTAGTATGCAAGAAGACCATTATAATCAGTGGATCCTCCAATTGCAAGCAGCAATGACTGAAATAGAGAAATTAAAAACAATATCAGATGACCATGAAAATAGGGAGAGGTGAACAAATGTATGAATAGTGGGCATGGCTGAAGGGGTGGAAGGCAGAGACTGTGTAACTTTTTGCCAGACATGGTTAAGAGCAAAGTTAGATCTGCCAGCAGAATGCTCCTTGGAGATACAATGGGCACATAGAACTCCCGGTCGACGACCACCCCTAAATGAAAGGCCTCACCACATTATTGTAAAATTTCTGAGATGTCAGGACAGAATGGTGGTACTGAATGCAGCACGAAAGGTGGGTGCCATTAGAGAAGGCTCTCAAACTGTTAGTTTATTCCAAGACATTTCACGGTCAGTACAAACAGATCAGAATGCATTTATGCCTGTGAAGAGGAGGTTACATCAATTGGAGTGGCCTTTTGCACTTGTCTACCCTGCTTGACTGATCTTAAGGAGAAAAGGCACTACACTGAAGGTGTTTACAAACCCGGATGCGGCAACGCAGTATATTGAGCATGAATTGAAGCAACAAGAAGATGCAGATGACTGAACTTTATTTTGGACCTGGGCTAATTCATTAGTACTTTTATCCTTGTCACCCAATATTATACAGGATGCGTATAGAGGGAGTGGGGTTGGGGGGGGAAGTGGAGTTTATTTCTCGGTCTGCTCCGTAACTCCTAGGAGGCCTATCAAGGCTGGAGCGGGCGGCCTTCTCCTTTCCCCCCCTGCTCTAGCTCTGGGCAGGACCTTTTTGTTTCTTTTTCTCTATGGAGGGGAACCAGAGTGACATTACAGAGACCTAAATGATGCCTAATGACCCTCTGTTATATGCTGGGACAAATCTTTAGTTCATTTATTTATATTTTTACAGCACCACGCTACATTAGCGGTCTGTTTAGCAGAATGTGGTCAATGGGGAGCTGAAAAACTGTCCTACCTATCTCTGCACATCAATTGTACAGTGGGTTGATCTATGTATGTACAGGGCAGCAGCAAGGTGGGACAAGGGTACAGGGGGGGCGAGGAGCCTTTGCTCAGTCTGTTCCGAAACTCTTATGAGGCCTATAATGGCTGGAGCGGCCGGCCTTCCCCACCTCCCCTGACATCAGCCCCGGGGCCTAGAGGGGCTCTACAGTGCTCCACCTGTAGCTACCAAATTTTGTTTTGGTTATTATACTTGGGTCCCAGAGGCTGTCATATTTTCTGCTTTATTTACATTAGAGTACAGAATCAAGGACAAGTTTAATCAATTAATAAGGAGATGTAAACCTATCCTTGCTTCATTTCTGTCTGCAGGGAGATGATGTGGGTAGGGAATGTGGGCCGGATTTTAACTAGTGAATTGGTTTTCCTTGAATAGATGGACACAACATATGTCCCCGGGGAGGATTCAGTTGTTTTTATTTTTGTATGTGTTCCAGGGGGGGTATGCCAACAGCGAGGAGGCCAGTTTTGTTGTCACCCTCCTAATGAAGTGGGGGTAGTCTCACTATGACCCAAGGATTAAAAGTGAGATGGAACACTTGGAGAATGACAGGAAGTATGAGCAATAAAAAGACTGTATGATAAATTATGTGTGGGAGCCTGCCCACTCCTGTTGGGCTCCTCATTCCAGAGGTTCCCTGGGGGGGACGGACCCCTAAGTGTTCTCAATTAGCCCTGACTTATATATCTACTTTATCTAGACAATGGGGTTGTGGGAATTACATTTTATGCTTTGCAGTTGGGGGGGTCCTGGGCTGGGGCCGCTGGCACCGCCACACCTGGCTTTATGGAGAAGAAAATGACAGTTTGGTCAGCAGGCTATTCCATGAGAATAAAGGGGGTTTTAATTAAAGGTACACCTGGGGGGAAGGGGGAAGCTAGGTGGTGAATTAAAATCTGATACAACTTGGCTAGATTCCTGACACTAGGGGCTTAGTTTTTCTAGTAGGTTAAGTAAGTGCCGTTGCTCAGGTCTTTATCTTTCTTTTTTTTTCCTTTCTTTCCTTCTTTTATCTTTTCCGGGTCTTTTTTGTGAGGGATCTCTCTGAAATATTACAGATGAGAGGGGCGGGGGAGGGGGAAATCTGTTAATTGGGAGGACAAATAAAAAAGGACAAGAGTCGGATGATGCGAGGGGGCTCGGGGTAGTTGTAATGCAATGTGCTTGGGAGATCCTAGATCCAGGAATATGTCTGATGTCACCACATGGCTAGTTTAAAAATGTTATCCTGGAAAGTAAATGGCTTAAAAACTGCAGTGAAACAGAAACGTGTATGGGAGTATATTAAGAAAAAGAATGCAGATATTGTGATGCTACAAGAATTGCATTTAACATGTGATGAGATTAAGCGAATAGAAAAAATATGGGGGGGTACGATGATAGCATCTTATTTCACGTCCAAGGCCAGAGGAACATGTGTGTGGTTCAGACTGGGGGTCAGGGTTCAAATTCATGCAACCCAAAAAGACAGTCAG
The DNA here is from genome assembly GCA_016271365.2 of Neoceratodus forsteri. Classification (NCBI taxonomy): domain Eukaryota; kingdom Metazoa; phylum Chordata; order Ceratodontiformes; family Ceratodontidae; genus Neoceratodus; species Neoceratodus forsteri. The sequence continues at coordinate 95,690,374 of CM057449.1, read as the reverse complement.
GGAAGGTATTTTATAGTGAAGGCTACGGTGGAGGAGGAATTGCTAGTCCTGGGATCCTTGTATGGGCCTACATTTGATTGTCCAGAATTTATTGAGCACCTGGCTATCATGCTGGCAGTGTTCCCAGATAAATTGATCATAGGGGGTGATTACAACACCTATTGGGATCCACTTCTTGACCATTCTAAATCCAGATTCAGGCGTTCCCCCAGGAGTGAGGGAGCCCTCCGGAGATTGACGGAGGAAAAGGCCTTACAGGAATTGTGGAGATTTAAACACCCAGATTCAGAGGAATTTTCTTTTTACTTTGTGCTCATAAGGTCTATACAAGACTAGACTATTTTCAGGCTTCTCCTGCCTTTTTGGGGCGTATAAGGGAGACAGAATATGGTCCTATCATAGTATCAGACCATGCTCCATTATACTTAGAGATGGAGAAAGAGACAGATGAGGAAGGGGTGCAACAATGGAGAATGGATCCCACATTACTGTTAGATCCCCAATATATGCAACAAATGTCCAAGAAGCTAAAGGAGTTCCTTGAAAATAATAAGGTGGAGGACACCTCAGCAATAACTACTTGGGAGGCCCTGAAAGGTTTTGTAAGGGGAGACTCTATCTCATATGCAGCCTTTAAAGGCAAAAAAGAAAAATGAAGGGAGAATGAACTAGAAGCTAATATACTGAGGCTAGAAAAGCAGCTTATGGGTAGCCAGTCACCTGAGGATCTGGTGAAATTGAAGAGTATGAAGGGGGAATACAACCAATTGTGTTGCAAGCTTATAGAAAGGAATATTCTAATGTCAGAAGCAGAACAGTATTTCAAGGGGGACAAGTCAGGGAGATGGATGGCCTGGCTAATTAAAAAACAAAGAGCAGAAAGAACAATCTTAACAATAGAAAATGAGAATGGGGAAGGTACCTCTTCTGCTCGAGAGATAAATACAATTTTCAAATCCTTCTATGAAAAGTTGTATACATCTGAATTCCCACAAGGGACACATTTAGATAGTTTCCTAGAAAATATACCCCTTCCTGAGATACCCATTCAGATAAAAGAGATGCGGGGACAAGAACTTAAAGTGCAGGAGATTAAGGAGGCAATCTGGGCGTCTAGGTCGGGGAGAGCTCCAGGGCCTGATGGTCTGCCCATGGAATTCTACAAGAAATTTTGGAAAGATTTTGGCCAGCTTTTTCAATATATGGTGAGGGAACTATTGGGGGAAGGGGGGGATCACGTCATCTCAGCAGTTAGCTATAATAACAATTTTACCCAAACCGGACAAGGACCCCAAAAATGTGGCTCATATCATCCAGTCTCTTTACTAAATGCTGACTATAAGATCATAGTGAAAATATTGGTAAGAAGGTTGGAGGGGGTCTTACCACAGATCATCCATCATGACCAGGGGGGCTTTGTCAAGGGGAGGCAACCAAGGCATAATTTAAGACGGGTAATGAATCTTATTTGGCAAGGGTCCAGAGGAAGGAAAACGTGTGGAGGCCTCCTTGCATTAGATGCAGAAAAGGCCTTTGACAGGGTCAAATGGCCATTTATGTTTGCAGTACTAAGAAAGTTTGGTTTGCACCCGGTCTTTAGACAGTGGGTGGAGTGGTTATATCAATCCCCGTGGGCTCAAATTCTTACAAATAATACTTTATCACCCCCCCTTTCAACTCCATAGAGGGACAAGACAGGGGTGCTCCCTCTCACCACTGATATATGTGTTGACCATTGAGATCTTGGCATCAGTCATTAGACATCATCAGGAAATAGAAGGTTATAGGGTGAATGGAGAGGATCATGTTATCTCTCTTTTTGTGGATGATGTGCTTTTATTCTTGGCTGATCCTGTGAGAGCAATGCCTGCCTTGACTTCCCTTTTCAGGGAATATGGTCCCATTTCAGGTCATAAGATCAAATGGAACAAGAGCGAATGGCTCCCTCTGGAGGACGGGGGAGAGTCCATACAGATAAGTGGCATAGACATTACTCCTAGAACAGTAATTAAATATCTGAGAATACTGCTACTGCGTAGAATAGCGGATGTGGGATACATAAATTACAGTCCATTAGCAACAAAAATTAAGGAACAATGTAATAGATGAAAGTCACTCCCCTTGTCTTTGTTGGGAAGAGTAAATTTAGTAAAAATGCAAATTCTACCTCAGTGCCTTTACCTTTTACAGACCCTTCCTATTATGCCTCCACCGGGCTGCCTCAAGTCCCTTGAGGGATCTATTACTTCCTTAATTTGGGCAAATCGGAGACCTAGGATCAGGAAGGAGGTGTTGTGGCAGCCAATGCACACAGGGGGCCTGATACTCCCCAATTTGAAGCTATATGCTTTAGTGGCCCAACTAACATTTATTATGGATTGCCAGGAAATAGGAGGAAGAGAGAGAGCTTGGGTCACTATGGAGTCATAATCTAGGGTGTACTCCCCCTATGCCTTATGTCTCCTTCCATCAGGATTGAGGGAAGGAGATGGAGAGAAGCCTAAGACTCCATTCACCAAATGTATGCTTAAAGCCTGGGGGAGGGCTTCACTGTTGATGGGGGACAAGGGAGGTATGTCACCAGAGGGGTCCATCTTGTTTAGTTTGTGGAGGGATGGAGGGGCTTCCCCCTTGATCAAACAGGCTCTGAGGCAGTGGAAGGGGAAGGGTTTCTTTCTCCTGTCCCACTTATTCAGTGGTGGGACCTTTTCTAGCTTCTCTGACTTGAGACAAACATTTGACATTCATCCATCACACTACCTTACTTATGTAGTAATAAGATCCAGGATGTTTAAGTTAACTGGGATGGGGGGGGGGACCTACCTTGAGTAGAACATCTTTGGAGGAAATTTTTCAACACTGTAAAAAACACGTGGGTGTGAAACCACTGTCCATGTTATACAAAGCTTTATTGGGAGCACAGCCAGATAAGCTACATAAGTTAAAAGACAGTTGAGAAAGGGACTTGGGTGTGGACAAGTTAACAGGAGGGGACTGGAATTTGGCCCTGCGGAGTAGCAAGGCTGTTTCTGTAAACAACAGATTGCGAATAATTAATTATGACATTGTGCATAGAATCTATCACACCCCTGCTCTGGCACACAAGATTAATCCCCAAATTTCAGACCAATGCCCTAAATGCTGTGCTCAGAGATGTACCTTTTACCATGTGGTTTGGGCATGCCCAAAAGTGGGAATGTACTGGAATGAGATAAATCATATCTTAAATAAGGTTTTGGAGAGTAAGATTCAATTAGACCCTGTGGATATTTTACTCGGAGTACCAAGAAATGGAGGGGGTCAGTCAGTAGCCTCACATCCTTTGAGAAGACTGGCAATAGTAGTGGGCAAGCAGATTTTAGCACAAGATTGGATGGTTCAGGCCATGCCTACTATCGCTCGGTGGGTAAATGCCCTCCTAAGCAACATGAAGCTAGAACATATCCAATATAAAGTTCTGGGACAATTGGACAAATATGATAAGATCTGGTCCCCCTTGGAAAGGGCCTTGGGGAAAGAATGGTTTCCACTCTTTTAGGTAACCACATGTACTCAGGGCACTGTTTACAGAAGGTGGAAGGGAGTTCCTCTGGCACTGGTCTGAGCAGGGGTCTATAATATAAGGAGGGGTTGCATTAGCATCCTCATATAAAATTGGGGGAAATCCAGGAATAGAAGTTAATGGTAAGAATACAATGACTACAGTTGGCTAGTTTCACTGTATAAAATGGTGTTTCGTTAATTGGATCATGGATTGTACCCAAGCTATGTGTACATGTATTATATTGTAATTGAATGAGATGTCATTGATTATCTGATTATATAGAGCTCTCCTCGCTCTGATGGCTCTTCTATAAATAACGTTTAAAAAAAAAGCTGCTTTCTCAGCACCAGGTAACAGCAGGTAAAACTTAACAAATGTGAAGATAAAAGAAAAGATGACATCTTGAAATTCAATGCATCTTATAAGTATTGATTTCTCAAATGTCCAATACCAGATGTGTAATTCCCATTGAGGCAATGTCTGGTCCAGAGACTAGGTAAAATCCCAAAGATGAGTGGCCTATAATGAAAGAGAAAAAAAAAAAAGAAAAGAGAAAATTGATGCATAACAATTTCACAAGAGAATATGACTTTTAAATATGCTTCATAAATTAATGTTTATGCTAAGAAAATGCTTTAGACCCCACTTATCATTTAACCCGAAAGGTTTAACACTGTGCAATTTATAGATCTATATACTTTCTTTTTCCAATAATACATTTGGTCTGTCCCCTCCAAATTTCAAAGGGTGTGATCCACTCAGTACCAACAAATCTATGACAATCTGGTTTTGATTGATGGTGCAAACTAAAATGTATGCCCATTGAGGTGTCCTGCCTTCTGTTAATAATAGAGTGGGTATGTCCCTGTATCCATTGTTTCAATGGACCATTTTCCCTTCATACAACAAGTTGAAGCTACACCACAGTGCATATACCACATTGCTTGTGTCACACGTTCTAAGTTGTCTAATCTCAGTCTTTATGTCTGTACAATTAGGGTGTTGGAAAACTTTTTCTGGGACACTATGTTTGCATGTGTTGCATCTTGCACATTTAAAGAACGCATTGGCTCTATGGGGTAGCCAGCTGGATCTGATCTTGCTGATATACTGTAGTAGGTGTGATGAGTCTGCTGCATATAAAATGTTTTTTAAAAGTTCTTAGCTCTACTAAAGGAAACCTTTGGATGTGTTCCTACAGCTTGTCCCACTGTTCCATCACTAAAGAGGATTGACTAGTTCTTATGGATAATATTCCCAATCCTTCCTGATTTGTGGTTAAACTCAGTTATAAATGTGCAAGGCTGTGTGTGACATGTTGTTACTGGATCCTCTAGCAGGCTGTTTCTGTATAACTGTGTTGCTCTCTCTTTTTGTTGTCGTAATAAATCTAAGTCATATCTCCTATTCTGAAATCTCTAATCAGTTCTTCTGCTTACTTTTCAATTAGTACATCTGAGCTACAATTCCTTTGAATCTTCAATAACTGACAATATGGAATCGGGCCTTTCAGATGATGAGGATAGGCACTTTTTGTATGTAAAACTGCATTTGTTGCTGTTGGTTTGGGATAACATTGACTGTCTATTATCTTCCATTCATCATTAACAAAGAGTTTCAAACTCAAGACATTTAACAAAGAACAGTTAGTCTCAGAAGTGGATTTCAAATTCATGTCATTTTTATTCAACCAATTGACAATGCTGGAAATGCCATGGTATTACCCTACTAGATGCAAGGCATATAGTCTATAAACTGATGCCAGTGCTTAATGTACTGAATGTCATGTATGGGTTCAATTCTGGGTCAAAGACAATCATCCATTCCCAGTATCCCAAGAACAAATTGGCATAGCTCAGTGCCATGGATGTCCCCAAGGCAGTTCTACACCTCTGCAAGAAGAACTGATCCTCAAATTTGAAATATTTGTGTTTTCAAACAAACTCTAGTGCTTGTAAAATAAATCTGCACAGTATTTCTTCAGTTAAGGACATCTCTTCCACAAAGATCTGCACTTTTGATAGTCCCTGATTGTGTTGTATACAGGTATACAAGGACTCTATGTCTATCCCAACTCAGCACATGTCCCCTTCCCATGTGAGGTTCTGCATTTTTTTTTCAAAAGATGTGTGGTGTATTTTATGTAAGAACCTAAATTCAGTACACTATGTTGTAGGTAAAAAATCAATGAAAATGGGGAGATGCTTGAAAGAGGCATTAATGGGAATGGGGAAGGAATCAGGGGTGGAGGAACAGTGGGCAATATTTAAAACTGGGATTACAAGAGCAACATAATTATGCATTAAGCAAGTTAGCAAGGGGAAAAGGAAGAGGAGTCCATTATGGTTTTCCAAGGAGGTAGCGGAGAAAGTGAAAGCCCAAAAAATTGCATTCAGGCAACACAAAAAGACACAGGAAGAAGAGGATAGGGAGAAATACCAGGGGAAGCAAAGTGAGGCAGGGAGGTCAGTAAGGGAAACCAAAGCTCAGTCAGAAGAGCACATCACAAAATCAGTGGGTAGAGGGGAAAAAACCCTTTTACAGGTACATAAGGGAAAAAAGAAAGGCAAAGGGACGGATAGTAAGACTGAAGGGGGAGGATGGAGGTCGAGTGGGGGATGACAAGAGTAAAGCTGACATACTGAACAGATATTTCTGCTAAGTCTTTACTAAGGAAGAGGAAGGTAATGGGCCTGAAGGGAGTACAAGGGGTGGGAATGGCACAGAAATGGACTTAAGTCCCTTTACACAAGGAAGGGTTCTAAAGGAACGGGAAGGAATAAGAGTAGATAAAGCAATGGGCCAGATGGGGTGCACCCCACGATCCTAAGTGAACTAAGAGAGGTGGCAGCTGAACCGCTGGCAATCATGTATAGCCAATCACTGGAAACAGGGGAGGTCTGCAAAGACTGGAGGACAGTAGATGTAGTCCCCTTATACAAAAGCAGGAACAAAGAAGAAGCAGGGAACAATAGACCAGTCATCCTGACCTCAGTATTGGGGAAGATCTTGAAAGCACTACTGAAGGAAAGATTGGAGGAACACCTGGTCACCAGTGGACTACAGGACCCAAGGCAGTATGGTTTCACTGGGGGAAGGTCATGCCAGACCAACCTCATTGAATTTTTTGATTGGATGACAAGGGAGGTGGATCAGGGGAGGCCTTTGATACTGTGCCACATAGAAGGCTATTAAACAAACTGGGGAATATGGGAGTGGGCTGGACAATACTGCAGTGGGTAGGTAATTGGCTGGGTGTCAGGACACAGAGGGTAGGTGTTAATGGTTGTCATTCCACAGAGTGAACAGTGGGGTACCACAGGGATCAGTGCTGGGACCAGTCCTATTCAACATCTTCATTAGTGAGATTGATCAGGTCCTAGAAGGTGGAATGTCCCTGTTCGCTGATGACACAAAGTTCTGTAACAGAGTGGACAGGCCAGAGGGTTTAGACAGAATGAGAAGGGACCTGCAGAACCTTGAAGAATGATCAAGGGTTTGGCAGTCAAAATTCAATGCAAAGAAGTGCAAGGTAATGCATATGGAGCACAAAAATTCTGAAACAACATATCAGCTATGGGGTGAGGACACAGCATGTACCAAGCAGGAAAGGGACCTTGGAGTTATCATCTCTGATGAACTCAAGATAGGAAAACAGTGCAAGGCAGCAGGTAAAGGAAATAGGGTGCTGGGATGCATAGGCATGAGGATCACCAGCAGGAAAAGGGAGGTCATAATTCCGCTATACAAGACACTAGTGAGGCCCCACCTGGAGTACAGTGTACAGTTCTGGAGACCATACCTACGTAAGGACATAGACAGGGTAGAGAAGGTTCAGAGGAGGGCAACAAAGATGGTGCATGGGTTGCATCACAAGTCCTATGAAGACAGGTTGAAGGAACTGAACATGTACTTCCTGGAGGAGAGGAGGAGAGAGGGTATGATAGAGAAATACAAGTATCTTACAGGGAGGAACAGGGTGCAGGAAAACACTATTTTAAGTGAAAAAGATGTTTCAGGACTAGAGGGCATGGGATGAAGTTGGAGGGAGGACGATTCAGAGGAAACATGAGAAAGAATTTCTTCACAGAACGGGTGGTGGACAAGTGGAACACCCTGCCAGAGGAAGTGGTGGGGGCTGAAACAATCACGGGATTTAAGAATGCATGGGATAGACATAAAGGAATTCTAGAGGTCAGGGAGGGGAAATAGACTTCTAGGAAAACAAACTGAACTTACAAGCTCAAATGGGCAGACTAGGTGGGCCATAGGCCCTTATCTGCTGACACTGTCTATGTATGTATCTATGTATCTATGTAACAGGGTGCAGGAATACACTGTTTTCCAGTGAAAAATGTGTTCCAGGACTAGAGGTCATGTGATGAAGTTGGAGAGAGGGTAATTAAGAGGAAACTTGAGGAAGAATTTCTTCACAGAAAGGGTGGTGGACAAGTGGAACACCCTGCCAGAGGAAGTGGTAGTGCTGAAACAAACATGGGATTTAAGAATGCATGGGATATACATAAGGGAATTCTGGAGGTCAGGGGTAAGGGGCAACAGACTTCTAGAAAAACATAAAGTGAACTTAAAAGCTTAAATAGGCAGACTGGGTGGGCCATAGGCCCTTATCTGCTGACACTGTCTATGTATCTATATAATTTCCCTAAGTTCTGTGGTAAACTGCCAACCCCAGACACAACTGGTCTACCTGGGGGATTTGTCTTATTTTTGTATATCTTGGGCAGAACATTAAAACCTGGTATAAGATGTTCATTCTATATGTACTGAAATTCATTTTCAGCGATTTCTCCTTCTTGTGGTGCTTGGGATAATAAACAGCGTAGTTCTTTCCTGTACAACATAGTGAGAGAAAATTTTGGTCTGCTGTACTGTGTTTCATTATCTAAGAGAGACACGACAATATCTTTATAGTGATACTTATCCAGGATGACAATGTTGCCCCTTTAGTCTCCTGGTTTTATGAGGATTGAATCACTTTTTGATAATTTATCTACCGCTAGACATTCATGCTTGGTTAAGTTAAATTTGGTGGCAACATTGTCATTCAGTACCTTTTTCACTTGTTGGCATACCTCTTTCTCATATGTACTTTATACATCATTATAGACACTGGGACAAAAGGTAGAATCTGGTTAAAACTTATTCTTCCCTAATTGTTTAATATGTCCTCCTGCAGTAGTTATACCAATTGCCTTGGATTCAGGAAAGTCAAGAGGTCAGCCTGTTCTATGTTCTCATGTAATAATGAATTTCATAACATCTAAGTCTACTGACAATATTTCAGTAGCAGTACCATTAGAGTCTATAGTTATGTTGCTCTAATCAGTTAAAATGAATGCATCAGAAACAGTACCTGTGGTCACACCATCCCCTCTGAGTTGTGACTCCATTTGCAGGTTACTCATAACTTCTAATAACAAATCAATGTCTTCATTATATACTGATTCAGGTTCCGAGCTCCCCATTGTAAGGTTAGTATTGGGTGTTTTGGTGATGTCCTGTTGTTGTGGGATGAAAAATAATTTCAAGTTGAGTTTCCTTAAAAACTTAAAAAGATTGACAAAGCCCTTAAAGTTATTTACAGAGGGTGTTGGAATTAAACTGAGGCATCTTTTTGATACTTTAGTCTCTATCTCCATTAAATCAAGTTTTGAGAGGTTAATGATTTGGAGTTCTTCTCATTTTGAGATTTCAGAATAGGTGATCGGACTTAAATTTATTAAGGCAGAAAAAAGAAAGAGCAAAACAGCTAGACAGAAACACTCTGCTAGAGGATCCAGTGACAACATCTTTTGGTACATACTGTTGCAGATTCATTACACCCATCAGTGAGGTTAGATCCAACTGGCTGCCACATAGAAGTCAAGTCAAGTCAAGTCATGTTTATTTATAAAGCGCCTTTCGAAACCAAGGCGCTGTACAGAAATAGATAGGATAATAGAATCCAAATATTTAAAACAACCATAACTAAGAAAAATAAGCCAAAGTAAAAAGATTAGTCTTTAAAGTAATTTTAAAACTATCAACAGTTGTGCATTCTCTTAAAAAGCAAGGTAGAGAATTCCACAGGGTTGGAGCCGAGAAGGCAAAGGCACGAGATCCCGATAACTTCAATCGAACCCTGGGAATCTCTAGCAATCCCTCACTGGTGGAACAGAGAGGACAGAGGGGGCAATAAGGAATCAGAATATCTTTCAGGTAACCAGGTCCCTGGTCGTGTAGGGCTTTAAAGGTTAGTAAACCAACCTTAAGGTGATCCGCCACCAATCAGGCAGCCAGTGCAGTTTGCGAAGCACAGGCGTAATATGACTAGTTCTAAGAGTCCCAGTCAAAAGCCTGGCTGCTGCATTCTGCACCAGCTGAAGGCGGCGGATATCAACCCCTGGTAGCCCTAGGTAGAGGGAATTGCAGTAGTCCAGACGGATAGTGACAAAGGCGTGGACCAAAGTTAGAAGGTCCTCCTGGGGAATCAGATGTTTCACCCGGGCGATATTCCTCAGATGGTAGAAAGAGGATTTGACAACAGCTGACACCTGAGATTTCAGGGTCAGACCATCATCAAAAATAACACCCAGATTTTGCACCTGTCGAGAGGTAGAGAGCGGTACGTCACCAAGTAATAAACCTGATAGCTGTCCAGCACCCAAACCCACCCCAGGACGACCTGGATCCATGACCAATACCTCAGTCTTATCCGGATTGAGTCTCAACCAGCTCGAACTCATCCAAATTCTGATCTCATCCAGGCAGTTATTAAGTACAAAGAGTGCATCACTCTGGTTGGGGAGAAGGACAGATACAGCTGAGTATCATCTGCATAGCAGTGAAAACTCAGACTGTATCGCTTGATAATTTCTCCCAATGGCAGCATATACACTGCAAACAACATGGGAGCTAAAATGGAGCCCTGTGGTACCCCACAAGGCAGGGAGAAAGTGTCAGAGGAATAAATTCCAGTGACAACTCTCTGAGACCTGCCAGTGAGGTAAGAACAAAACCACTTGTGGACTGTACCAGACAGCCCACAAAAGACCCACAGTGGCTCCAATAGCACCCCATGGTCTACAGTGTCAAATGCAGCAGATAGATCGAGAAGGACCAGAATGGTACTAGCCTTTCGATCTCTGGCCATTAGGAGGTTGCTCAATACCCGAACAAGGGCAGTCTCAGTACTATGCCTTTTCCTGAAACCAGACTGGAGAGTATCATAGACATTATGAGATGTGAGATGATCATCCAATTGCAATGCAACTGCCTTTTCAATAACCTTACCAACAAATGGCAGGTTAGAGATAGGCCAGTAGTTAGCTAGACAGTCTGGGTCCAAGGAGGATTTTTTTAGGAGTGGTCGAACTACTGCTCTCCTTATGGGTCAGGAAACCCCCCCCCAAGGATTTCCAGATAATGTCAGCAAGGATTGGGTAGATAACTTCTACACAACCTACTAACAGCGGTGTAGGACCCGGATCCAAACTACAACTAGTTGGTCGCATTGTTTGGATGATCTTCACAATGTCCACGAATTCCGGGCGGTGAATGTCTAACCAGACAGACCAAGGATAAGACACCGCCAGTCGTCCACCACAATCCCCCATAGGAGAGGTCGGACCAATGCCGGACCTGATGCTGGCAACCTTATCTGCAAAAAAGTGAGCGAAATCCTCGCATCTAAGCTGAGAACCAGTGGATTCTTTAAATGCACAAGATACAACATGTGTCAACATAGTATCCCAAGAAAAGATTGAAATTAGAGATGCAGCAAATTTTAAATCAGCCGGCAAAGTGGTCATGAAGTGGCCACTTCACATCGGCAGAGTACAACGTGAAGTGGGCACCATGAAGTGCTCACTTCACCTTCTCATTATGACTTCACATTGTCATTCTGCCTTAACGTAAAGTAAGGCAAAGAGACAACAAAATAGGCAGCCCCCCACACATCACATGGCTTACAATACTGTAAGTCACATGCTTTAGCCAGACAGGAAGGAAGTGAGTCAGAAAAGCATTTACTTTCACTTTCTCCTTTGCAGTTGCAGAGGGAGAAGGCTTTTTTGGTGAGAGAGGAGAGCAGTTTGTGTCTCAGTAATTCTGTGCAGGAAAAAACAGCTTTTTTAAAAGCTACATCTTTATTTAGTTTTTGTATCGTGTTTGTGATTGTTTTATTGGTACTGAATTTTTTTTATAAGTTTTGTTTTGTGTGTGTGTGTGTGTCAGTGTGTGCATATCTGAGAGTGTGAGACTGAGTGCGGGTGAAGGTTAGGCGTCGACTTGGGACTCATTGATAGTCAGGAACTTGTCTGCAATGGACCCTGGACAAGGAGAGTCTCTGGCCCATGAGCACGGGCAGAGGAGAGGAGTGCGTACACATGAGGGCAGTCGTGTGTTACTGGGCTGCTACCTACTCTTGTGTGTTGCTTCCCCCCATAGAAGCAGCAGCACCAGAGCCACTGATGGCTGCTGCGCATCCACCTACTCCACCACAACCACCTCCACTGGTAGCAGCTGCAGGGGCTCCAGCAGGACCCCCTCCCCTCCACAGCCACAGGTGGAACCCCAGGAAAATGTAGGTGGTCCAAGGGTTGTATCTGGTCCCCCCTGCAGCTCCCCAGTGTGGGAGTTTTTTAACTGTGTGGGGGGAGACAGCACAATCATGGTTTGCCATCTGTGTGGTGTGCTGCTGCTCCATGGCCCCTGGGGGACACATTTGGGGACTGGTAGTCAGCACACACACATAACAAACCACCACAAGGCAGAGTGACAGGCTGCCACTGAAGCAGTCAGGCATCCACCTGCTGGCCCTTCTTTGGCAGTGACTGAGGGTTCTGCGATTGAAGTTGTGCCTCGCTGCCACAGTAGGAGGAAGGCAGCTGCTCCACCACCACCACCACAGCCACCAGCACCACCCTCACCACCACTACTACTACCTGGGTTTCCACCTGCAGTAGACCCCACCACAGTGCCTGCAACACAGGCCAACATTGCTCTGGTGTGGGCGGCCCTCGAGGAGAACAATGAGAGGGTAGGTGCGATGCAGCAGCAGGTAGATCAAATCCATCAACAGCAGCTGCAAATAGTCACAATGCTGCTCCTGCTGCTCAAACAGCACGGCATCCCACATTAAGGGATTGTTTTCTGAACCCCCCCACTACTGTGCTGTACTGTTTTTGTGGGGGGGGGTTCTTGTTTAATAATAGACATTTTCCCTTCTGTTGTTGCAGTTCCTCGGTAATGTTGACTTTTTGTTTTGGAGTGCTTGTGGACAAGCTGTTGTGTGCAGTGCAAGTATGATGTGTAAAATTGCATGCATGCAGTCAGTGTTGTTTCCATGTGTGTGTGTGTGACTGTGTGTGTGTGTGACATCAGACATTGTGCATTGTGTTGCAAACATATATTGCTGCTGCTGTCTTGTTGCAGTGTTTATCCTATAAAGAATAGCAAGCAGAATACAAAATATTTTATTGTCTCCATCATCATCAGTGGACTAAGTGATACGATACTTTTTCAGAGGTGTCTGGCCTGAGTGCACCTTAGTCTCATTATATACTATACTGCACACCTAACTTTTGGGACAGCATGTGTTTTTTGTGCTATGATCTCCACAAAGTCATGTGTGCACTGTGAGTGACTGAGGTGCACAGTGACCCAATACCTCTGAAAAAATATCATATCACTTAGTCCGCTGGTGCTGACGGTACCAATAAAATATACATCAGGTATTCTTTGTTATCTTAATTTTTGATAATGCAACAAGTATTACCATATATATTTACATGAAGCTGTACAATGTATGCACACACAGGAAAGAACAGTGACAGCACACATGCAGTTTATCACAGCATACTTGCATTGCTCAGGTCTTCATGCTGTTTGCAAAACACTTAAAATCCAATGCATGAGTCCCAACACAAAGTAAACATTACTGGGGCTCTATAATTATTTTGCTTGTGAAATAGACATGAAAGAGATTCGCCAAGTTACAGCATAGCACCTGATATATGGATGCTTTACTTCTAGGGGAATCTTTCTTGCTCCACATAGAAACATAGACTTTGATGGCAGATAAGGACCACTTGGCCCACCCAGTCTGCCCATTTCCCTACCTATTGGATAAGCTGCAGATTCTAGTTAACCAACAGCCTACTTCCTGCAAACTCCCCACTATAATTGCCTTATGTCTGTCCCATGCATGTTTGAATTCCCCCACTGTTTTAGACCCCACAGCCACTCCAGGAAGGCAGTTCCATGTGTCCACCACTCTCTCCATGAAAAGGAATTTCCTCACATTACCCCTGAGCCATCCCCCCTCTAACTTTAAATTGTGTCCCCTTGTTGTTACACATCTCTTTTTCTGAAAGATGCTACCCTTCTGGACTTTGTTGATTCCCTTGAGGTACTTAAAAGTTTCTATCATGTCCCCCGTCCCTTCTTTCATCAAGGGAATACATATTAAGCTCTCTCAGTCTCTCTTCATATGGTTTCTGATGTAGACCCTGCACCATTTTAGTTGCCCTCCTCTGGACTGCTTCTATCCTGTTTATGTCCTTGCGTAGATAAGATCTCTAAAACTGCACACAGTACTCCAGATGGGGTCTCACGAACTGTCTCTACAGAGGGATAACCACTTCCCTTTTTCTACTTGTGATGCCCCCCCCATGCATCCCAGTATCCCCCGTGTCCATACATGGTGCAATACATTTCTGTGAAAACCGCCCATAATTTCGTTGCAGTGTGTCACATTACGGAGGAATTCCTGTTCATAAAAGCTACCCACAGGTGGTTTTCACAGAAATGTATTGCACTATGTGGAGCAAGAAAGATTCCCTTGGAACTAAGGCACCCACATATTAGGTTATGTGCAACCCCATAACTATGTAACACGGTGAATCTCTGTAAAGCAGTAGTGCAACAATCTGCGGAGAAGTCTGACCTATATTTTTTAATGCTGTGTTACAACTTCCTTTACTTACATCCTGACTGGAATGATATGATAATTTCCAGTATTTTAGTCTGCTGTACTACCTTTTCTCATGTGTGAAATAATGAAATGAGCATTCCTTTTAAATTGGTGCTGACTAGGTCTTTGTCAGTATGTTATGCTGCTTTTCTCCATCACATCAGTTAGTTGTTATATATCACTTCTGTTGTAAATTAATAGTTATGCAGCAGGCAGTGTTTTATGACCCCACAGAACAATATTTATTGAAAAGCAGCTGCAAATAAATACAAACCTGGTCAGAACAATATTGAAAGGTGTGCTCATTTTTTTTCATACATGAAAAAAAGTAGTCATCTAAGTAAGTCAGACAGAAATTGTGAAAAGAAGTGTATCATTCAAGTCATGACTCGGAGGTAACTAGTGGCTGTGGCATTGAAAAGTATTATAAAAAAGTCCAGTTCAAAATTGTCACAACATTCTGGCAATGCTGCTTTAATTGATAATGTCTGTATGACATCATGAGCTCACAATCACACAACACACAAAATGCATCCACTTTGTGTCCAGAAAATTGACAAGTGATAAACTGAAATGGGATTGTTTCATCACATACAAAGTCCACCAGAATTAATGGCACACTCAGTCATGCATGCAGTGGTGGCACAGAGTGGTCCAATTTTTTTCTGCATGCCCACAATGCATCCTCCTTGTGTCCAGAAAAATGACAGCTGGTAACAAAGTGAAATGGGAGCATTTTAGCACATACAAACTCCCCCAGAATAAAATGATGACTGTGAGCGAACTGTTGCTGGTCCAATTTGTGCTGCGATTCAAGCAAATGCAATGTGATCATCTCAACTGGATGGAAGAGTGCCCTTTGTCTATACACTAATAGTAGCCTTGGTGAGTTGATATACATATAGATCTATATTTGTGTATCTTGTAGGTGAGGGGGGTTGACATGGACTTGTACTCATGGTATTGTTCTGTATCACAGGTCACAGAAACTGTTGGTGTGTACATTTCAGTGCTCGATGAGAACCTTTTGCGTAGAAATTTGAAATGGATAACTCTCAAGCACATGAAGGCAATAATTTTTTTTTTTTGGGTGGGGGGGAAGCATATTTGCAGGTTTGTCTGTAATGGTTTCTTATTTTGTTACTTCTTTACAGATTTAATCTTCATCCTTCTTGAGTCTGGTTGATAATGATGGTCATGGTCATTTAATGAAACAACTTCTGCATGTTGCATGTGTGCCCCAGCCTGGGAGAGGGGGGCCTGATATTGAAGAACTTGTTTTGATAAAGCCACTTTGACAGAACAACAAAGGATCTGGAAGTTTCTTAAAAAAAGAAATGAATGACTTCTTACAACTTAATTGTAATTTGTCCCTGGTTCTCAATCTCAAGTAAATTTACATTTCAAAACACATCTTGTCAAGTAACACAACCTGTGTGCAACTTTTTCAACACTGTCATGGTCAGGGCTGCACAGCTGCAAGTTCAGAATACAGTGCATGAATGATATCTTACAGAAATTGCTTTGGTGACGTACACATGTCGCCTAGTTTATGAATCGTACTCAGTCGCATTTGCTTCAGTCTTTCCAAAACATTGAAACAGATGAAATAAAATCTTCATACTTACCAGAATGGATTTCAAATGGATATTCCTTGGGTTCCTCCATATGGTACAGCTGCAGTACTATTCCCACCGAGTTGCAGCAAAGGAGACTTTTTTTGTTAACCTGTAAAAAAAGCAAAATAAGTGTATCGTATGTGTTTGACCATTGCAGCTATGAAAAACTACAGAAAACAAAACATACAACTAAATGAAGTGAAATAGCATAACAAACATTAGTACACATACTCACTTTATGGGTTAAATATTAAGAAGCTTTGTGTCTAGACTGCGGCTGATGGATGTGGTGGTCCGGATATACTCATGCTCAGTGGTGGCAGTGGCTAACTTCAGTCCCGGTGGTGGTGGTCTGGGAGGTGGACAGACTCATGGTCAGTGGTGGCAGTGGCTAACATCAGTCCTGGTGGTGGTGATCTGGGAGGCGGACAGACTCATGGTCAGTGGTGGCAGTGGCCAATATCAGTCCCGGTGGTGGTGGTCTGGGGTGAACAGACTCATGCTCAGTGGTGGCAGTGGCTAACATCAGTCCTGTTGATGGTGGTCCAGGGTGGCACACTGCCTTTTAACAACTTCAGTTAAAACCTGCCAACATTAACCATATCATCATCCTCATAAAGAAATCTGCCCTCACAGTCATCTATGTCTGAAGTCTGACCACTGGGAAATTCTTTTTCCATTGTGTCGTCATCTACCTCAGTGGTGGGCCGTTTTGGACAGCCACTGCCAGTGCCACCAGGATGGTCCATTTCCACATCACCAAAACCACCATAACTAGGCTGGGGTATGAATATCGAGGTTGCAGTCTGTGCTGGTATGTGCCTCTCATTCATTTTAATGAATGTTAGCAAACTAACATTTGCAGGAGACAGGTTTGTCTGATGATCCCTGACCATTTCACCTGCTGAGCTGATTACCCTCTCAACACTTGCACTGGAGGGTGGGCATGTGAGGTACTTCAGTGCCACTACAGTTAGCTCTGGCCATTCACTGACCTTTCCACTCCAGTACAAAAGAGGATCTTCAGTTATTATCAGATGCCTGTTTTCAGACAAGTATGACTCAACCATTCTCTGTGCTGCACTAAGCCCAGTGGTTGATAGAAACATAGAAACATAGATTTTGACGGCAGATAAGGACCGCTTGGCCCACCCAGTCTGCTCATTTCCCTACCTATTGGATAAGCTGCAGATCCTAGTTAACCAGCAGCCTACTTCTTCCTACCCCCACCCCCTAGAATTGCCTTAAGACTGTCCCATGCATGCTTGAATTCCACCACTGTTTTTGACTCCACAACCTCCTCCGGAAGGCCGTTCCATGCATCCACAACCCTCTGTGAAAAAATACTTCCTTAAATTACCTCTGAGCCACCCCCTTCTATCTTCAAATTGTGCCCTCTTATTCTTGCACACCTTTTTTGAAAGATGCTACCACTTGGACTTTGTTGATTCCCTTGAGATACTTGAACGCTTTCTATCATGTCCCTCTCCCTCCTTTCCTCGAGGCTATACATATTTAGCTCCTTAAGTCTCTCTTCATGTCTTCCGTGCAGACCCTGCACCATTTTAGTTGCCCTCCTCTGGACAGCCTCCATCCTATCTATGTCCTTATGGAGATTGGGTCTCCAGAACTGCACGCAGTACTCCAGATGGGGTCTCACCAACTGTCTGTACAGAGGGATAATAACTTCCTGTTTTCTACTGGTGATGCCTCCCATGCATCCCAGTATCCCCCAGCCCTCCTTGTTGCCCTCTCACATTGCTTGCCCACCTTTAGGTCATCTAATATGACTGCCCCCAGGTCCCTTTCCATTTTGTTGTTGTTAGTATCTCACCCCCATTGTGTACTCTTCCTGGATTTTTGTTTCCCAGGTGCATTACCTTGCACTTCTTAGCATTGAATCTAAGCTGCCATACATTTGACCATTCCTCTAACCTTGCCAAGTCCCTTCTTATCCTTTCCATCCTACCGTGTGCATCAACTCTGTTGCAGATCTTTGTGTCATCTGCAAAGAGGCATACTTTTCTTTCCAGTCCCTCTGCAATGTCGCTTATAAAGACACTGAAGAGGACCGGTCCTAATACTGAATCCTGCGCTACCCCACTAGTAACCCCCCTTTCTTCAGAGTGGACTCCATTTACTATTACTCTCTGTGTCCTATTCTCCAGCCAATTCTTTACCCAGGCTGTCATCTTGGGACCCACTCCCAGGCTGGCTAACTTGTATATTAATCTTTGTGTGGGACTGTGTCAAATGCCTTGCTAAAGTCTAGGTAGGCCATGTCCACAGCCCTCCCTGATCTACTACTTTGGTCACCCAGTCAAAGAAATCTATCAGATTTGTCTGGCATGACCTTCCCACTGTGAATCCATGCTGCCTTGGGTCCTGAGCCCTCTGGCCTCTAGATACTAACAATTCTTTCCTTCAGAAGTGATTCCATCATGTTCCCTACCACTGAGGTTAAACTAACAGGTCTGTAGTTTTCTGCTTCTGCCTTGCTCCCACTTTTGTGAAGGGGAATCACATCTGCCCTTCTCCAGTCCTCAGGTACCACCCCATCCTCCCATGATTTGTTAAAGAGGGTAGTCAGTGGTGTCACTAGTTCTACCCTTAGTTCTTTTAGAATTCTGGGATGAATCCCATCAGGCCCCATTGCTTTGTCCATCTTCAGTTTTAAGAGTTCTTTCGAACCTTTCTTCTGTAAATGGGCTGGTATCAACTTCTGTATCCAGAGTGTTTCTACTGTTTGTTTTAGGTACCTCCATTCCTTTGTAAATACTGAACAAAAATATTTGTTTAGTATCTCTGCCTTTCACAGTCACCCTCTGCCCACCCTCCCTCCTCTTTATTAAGCCTCACTAGCCTTCCTTGGTCTTCCTTCGCTCCCTGATGTACCTATTAAAGGTTTTATCCCCCTTCTTAACTGAGTTGGCTATCTTTTCCTTGGTTTGGGCCTTTGTTGTTCTGACTGCCTTCCCAGCTTCCTTTGGCTTTAACTGATACAGTTCCCTGTCCTGCTCCTTCTGTGATTTTTTGTATTTCCTGAATGCTTTCTTTTTCTCTTGAACCTTCACTGCTACTTCCTTTGAGAACCATAGTCATTTCTTACATCATTTCGTTTTGTTAATTTGCTTCACACAAAGGCTTGTTACCTCTGTGATGGCAGTTTTTATTATTCCCCATTGTTCTTCCACCCCTCCTTCCTGCCCATTTGCTAGTGCATTTCTTAGGCACTCACCCATTTTGGCAAAGTCAGCCATCCTAAAGTCCAGTACTTTTGCCTTTGTATGGTTTGACTCTATTGTTGTGTTTATTGTGAACCATACTGTTCGATGGTCGCTAGTTCCCAGATGGCTACCCACTTCTACATCTGTGATCCTCTCTTCATCTCCATTTGAGAGAACCAGGTCTAAGATTGCTCCCTCTTGAGTGGGCTCCAATACTAGTTGTCTAAGGCATGCCCCTTGTAGGGCATCTAGAATAACCCCACTCTTTGAAGTCTGTCAGCATGTGTTGCAGCAGCATTTGTTGCAGCATCATCCTGTTCTCCCGAATCATTTATTTCAGAAAGCCCCACTTGTGACAAAGCCTCCCAAAGCGGGTTGACTCCAGCCACTTTGGATGACAAACCACCTGGAACTGCAGTCCCTTCCCCTTGCAGGATGTGCTTGATGGTCCTTCAGGTACACCTTCAGCCGGATTATGCTATTGAGATTTGCTGACCTTGGCACATGACTTCAGTGCCCCATGAACCAAGCACGCCAGTTGACCACTGATATTTTTTACCTGTTCAGGTCCTCCCTCCAGTACTGATGCAATTCCACATTTGTATCATGGGTCCAGCATTGTTGCTATGGCAAAGTTGTCACTATGCTGAATGCTCACAATGTGACGATTCTGGTCGAATACTGTCAGCATGTGTTGCAGCAACATACTGCTACCACTGTCTCCAGCAACATCAAGGGCATGATGTACATTCACCAATATCTGCCTCAGCACCCACAGCAGTGGAATTGATTGGCTAATGGATGAAGACTTGCCACTCACTACCTGTGTGGCATGTTCAAAAGGCCACAAAATTGTTATTACAGAGTCCATGAGGTGCCACTGTTCAGTCGTCAGAGACATGGAGGCCCCGGAACTGTCACTGCTAGTGTGCATCACAAGATATTCTGAGATAGCTTTTTATTGTTCATACAACCTCTCTGCCATGTATAAAGTGGAGTTTCATCAAGTGACAACTTCCAGCTTCAAGTGGTGCTAAGGCAGGCTGTTTTGTATCTGCAACTGCTGCAGTTGGTCACGGGCCTTTCCAGATCACGAAAAATGAGAACAGATACATCATGCAATGGTCAGCATTTCCTTTACATCAGGGTGCTGCAGAAACTCCTGTACCACAAGATTTAAACAATGGGCCATGCATGCAACAAGAAGAAAAACACCATTCGTGATGCATTTCACCACATTTTACCCATTGTTACTTGCTATGAACCCAGCTCTCAGTGACAGGGGATTTAGCCATTTGTCAGTTTCAGTCAGTACCATGTCCAACATGTTCTCACCAGTGTGTGAACAGGTCACATTGTGCATAGAAATCATTGCATGCTATCGAATTCCTGGAAGATTGCTACCGTGACAATCCACCTTCCTGCACTGATTATTCACACTACCAACATCACAAACAACCCCCGGCACCTGCACCCAGTGTGCAGTTATACACAAATATGAAATCCCTGCTGTTTTGCCACTTGTCCACATATCCATACTTAAATGGATGAATTTAGAGGAGGAATGTTGAAGGGCATGTCTTACTGAGTCGGACACAGTGCGGAACAACTCGGGGACTGGATGGGTAGAAAAGTATGTCCTGGATGGGACTTTCCATTTTGGACAGGCACATGCAGCAAACCACTGGAACCCAGAATTTTGCACAAAAGAGAAGGGCAAAAGATCAATTGCCAGCATTTCAGCTACAGCAGCATTAAGTTCACGTGACACTGTATGATTGGGGGGTACTTCAGCTTATGTGGAAAAACATGTTGTAATGTGGGCTGACTTAAATGTTTTACGCGGGGTGTGATCACAAATGATTGTGCTCTGTGATGAATGGCATTGGCAGGGGGTGGAGTGTGGACGATTGATAAAGACAGTTGCAAAGGTAAGGATGACAAACCCAGAAATGCAGTTATTTTTGCCAGATTTGCCAACTGGGGCTAATGTACTACTTGCACTAGACCTACTGCATTCACCACCACCACCACCACCACCAAAACTGCTACTATCACCAGCAATGGGCAACATTTCAAATTCACTATGCTCCTCCACCTCATCATGCCTGTAGTAATCCTCTGCTCTTATTACCACACTACTGCATACCTTTAATTTACTACTGGACTTAACAGTCATGGAAGGGGATAACATGCTTGTTATGGTTGCTGGTGATGAGGGTGAACACCCCACTGTGGCATTAGCTACCAGCTTGTGCTGGGTCCACACTGTCATGTGCCTATTCTTAAGATGCATATGCTGTCCTCCTGTGCCCAGATGGCTCCTTTTTTTACCTTGGCTCACAGGCACATGGCAAACCTGGCAGATTGCAACTGACTCATCATTTGCATCTTGAACAAAAAAATCCCAAACAAGGGATTGTGATGCTCTACTTTTAACATGTCCATGATACTGCTTAATTAACTCCGTTCTTTTAAGCACTGAATTGGGGGGGCACGTGATGTTTTGGGCACTGCATACCTGGACTGCAACTGACCTCCTTGACTACTTATCATTATTACTGGGTCATCATCATCATCATCAACTAAACTGGTAAATCACAAGTTTTTATGGGGGGGGGGATTCCTGCAAACAGACTCAGACACAGCCACTTTGAATTTATTTTTCTCTGGTTCCCAACTGGGGTCAATTACATCATCATATTCATCAATGTCACACACATCCACATCTTCTACCTGGATGCTAGCATGTGGACTGCATGTTGCAACAACAGCAACATCATCATCATCATCACATTCATCATCATCATCTACACCACCATCACCTGATATTTTTTCACCACTCTGAATCACTGCATGGAAAATGCATGCCATTAATCGCCATGGTGGATGGAATTTCACACTGTATGCTATCATTGACAGGATCATCTGAATCCTCAGGTTCAGCTACTGGGATGTTACTGGGAAGTATGACATCATTTATGCTGTCACTCACTTGCACTGCTTCACACTCCACTATATTTTGGGATATGGTACACTAGTCAGAATTCGAACTTGAGGCACCAATATTAATACTACCTCCACCACCACTAACACCACTAACACTAACATCACCGGCTGAGAAAACATCAAATCCTCCAACTATGAGTGAAGCTACTGATTGGGCTGTAAAAAACATTGTAGGGGAAATACCTTTCCTTAGATTATCAATGCACTTCTGCGTCTGCATACTACCATGTCCACAGACTATCTTACTGGCAGCAGTGCCATGGCGAGAACCAGCTTTGCTTGCACATCTCTTTGTGGGCATTTTGGGGGATTAACAACAATATTATAACCAAATTTAGATTTTGTTACGTTCACTCTCTGATTGGGGGGGGCGCTGGATGTGAAGCCAAAAAAATAACTGTGGCTTCAGCAACAGATACAGACTGTCATGCAATGAAAATAACTTCAGTAACCAGTGGTGTTGATGAGGTCAAAAACAATCAAATCTGGTAAAAAATTCCTTTTGCTGGTGGGGGTGGGAGGGAGCACTGACTGCAGATTTTTACAGCAGTACATACAGCAAAATAAAAAACAGATACCACGATCGCAGTACAAAATCAGGCAGCTGCAGTGGATAGCAGGTTCACACTGCTGCGCCTGCAGTTACACTAGTATGTGGCACAATAAAAGGAGTATTATTTGATGTCAAGCAACACCATTCTCACACACATACATACACACAGAACTGTTTGTCTACAATGGTGAACGAGTAATGCATAGCAATTTGAAACTTCAGTAATATGCCACTTATTGTAATGTAAACAACCGGAAATTATGAATGGATGCACTAGATCCACACAACACACAATCAGCAAGAAAATTTCAACAATTACTGACAATATTACTGTGTGTACAGTAACACAGTCAGTTATATAACAAAAATATAACCAAAAAACAAATAAATCACTATTTCTCCAACTTAAATCTACCTACACCACAGATAACGCCCCTCCCCCAAAGCAGACTTTCACTGCCTTTCACTACACACAGTTAGTGTTGTACGTTAACATTCCAAATCCACACAAAAACAAAAATACTTGATGATATGAGCACAGGAGGGTTTCCTGCAATCAATGAACTAAAGGTGGAGCCCCAAAAAACCCGCAAAAATGCTTTTTTAACAGCTTTTAGAAGGCTCCAATCACAGACGGCTCTCAGAGCTCACTGTCTGCTATGGCTTCCTAAACACACTACCCTGAACTGAAGCTGTGCAGATCAATATAGAGCCCATGTGACCTGAAATTCCATTAATCACTGTAAAATTCGCAGTCGGAACTCAAAAACAAGGTGAAGTGAGGTAAAGTGCATTGTTTTCAATGCACTTCACTTAAGATTTTCGTGCAGTAGTGGTCATGGAAGCTGGAGTAATGCAAAGTCATTGCTTTCAGTGGACTTCGTTTTACTCATAATGTGAATAACTCTGCTGCACGTTGCGGGGCACTCTGCGAATCCGCCTTTGCTCCGTGAATCACTTTGCAGAATGGATTGAGCCCACTTCACCCACCACTAATTGAAATTAGACAACTTATAACCTGTGACACAAGCTATGTGGTCTATGTGCTGTGGTGTGGCTACTACTTGTTGTATGAAGGGAAATTGGTGTGTCCATTGAAACAATGGTTACAGAAGCATGCTCACTCTATTAGTAACAGCAGACAGGACACCCCAGTGGGCATACATTTTAGTCTGCAGCATCAGTCACAACCAGATTGCCTTAGATTTGTTGGGATTAAGTGGATCCCCCCTTTGAAATTTGGAAGGGACAGACTAAACTCATTATTGGAAAAAGAAAGTCTGTGGATCTAGGAAATGTACAGTGTTACACCTTTAGGGTTAAATGATAGGTGGATCCAATGCCTTTTTTAAGCATAAACATTAATTTATGAAGCATATTTAAGTCGTTTGGCCAGATATTCAAAACTTTGAGCTGGGTGAAAACTGTTTGCATAGGTTTAGTGCTGTGTTAGAGCGGGTCTGCTATATTCAAAAGATCAAATAGCACTGCAAACTGCCTTAGCGCCGGGCAAAATCATGATGTATGGAAGGAGCAAACCGAGGGTGTGTGTCAGTGCAATGCTATATTCAGCACATAGCACCATGCAAAGTGGTTTTGTGTGATGTTAGCACAACACAACATGTGGTGCAGATTACCGCCCAGGAAAAGGTAGTCTTAACCCTGGGCAAACCAGCTTTGCATGACTTTGTGGCTTTGCGTGGTATTTGTGTGACTTTTGTGCAGCTTTGCATGACTCTAACCAATAAGTATGACACATAGAAATAAGCCAGACATGGAAGAAACATGCTGCTCACTGATGGCATCGCTATGATGCCATCATCTGCCACCAGTCCCAGCCATGCTGGCAGTATGTGGTGACCCGGCTCCCAGTGGACACCATGGCAGTGTGGCCATACAGCACACACCTGCAAACCATCCTTCTGTGGACAACAACTGATGTCATCACATACATGCAGTACTGTGGGCATGGAGGGTGTTGCAGGGAGGGTGTACAAGTGGCCAGGCTGCCCCACAGACTGGGTGCAGCAACAAGGCTGGGACACATCATGCAGTGGACATGGGCCAGTGCTGGGATCACCCCAACACCAGTGTGCCTGTCTGATCATATGTGCCCCCCCAGCCCCATACCACACATCTGTACAGACACCACGGCACACGCAGCCAGCCTTGTATATGTCTATGAGCAGCCCATGGCAGTGGTGCAGCATCTGTGGGTTGCACAGCAGCAGAACAGTAATGTCCACTGTCAGTAAATACTTGCAAGTTGGGCCTGTCACTGTGTATAGTGCAGTGGTCATCACTGCCCAGCACACCATAGGCATTGCTGTGTCCCTCACATTACTGGCCCCCTTGCTACTGTAGTATCTGCTGGGCACTGTAGCATGATCTACAGTTTGACAATTGCAAGCAGCACCACCACCTGTGCCTGTGCTGTGTAGTCCCCGGGGGCAAAATATGCTATGTTGTACTGTACAAATGTAGCCTGCAGCTACCACCATGCACTCCCAGATAGACCTACAGGTGGAGCTGTGGGACCCTGCAGTAATGCTAGGCAAACTGCTTGCAAATCAGGTCATAATGAGATGCTAGTCTGGATGTTTGCTCAGAGGCTACCTAAGTAGGCTAATTTGCATGTCACTTTTGAGTATAGCAAAGTTTAGCCCCAGGCAAACATGATTGCACTGGGCAAATGGCTTAGCTCCACACTAAAGGTATGCAAATGTGTTAGCACCGTGCAAACTTTTCAGAAATATTATACATTTTTGCACAATGTAACTTCACATGTGCTGCTGTTAGCAGCTTTACTGAGTCGTCACCTTTGCTGGCACACATTGGCAGCAAAATTCACCTCTACCTTCCTTCACATCGCTGTGCACTTGGCTGCTGTTGTGGTGTGCACTTCCTGGTTGCTATATTCAGAGCTATCTTATTCCTGGGCTATGTTTGCACTGTACTCCCAGCCCAGTTTGCCCAGCTTCCTTAGCATTCTATATTTAGCAGGTTTAGCACCGCGACTAACCCTTTTGAATATAGAGGGCTAGTGGGTCCATGCTAATTTAGCATGCTGGGCAGTGCTAATTTAGCCCCGGGGCAAAGTTTTGAATATCATGCCATTCCACCCCCACCCTGCAGCCAGTGGCAGGCATTGAGGTGTGCCTTGGACTGTTTGGCCCCAGAGTTTGCCCCATTCTCCTATACTGCATCCATTTTAGTGTATTTCCTCATGGAATGAAGTGAATGTAAAGCCTGAAGATTTGAAAGCACACCTTGACACTTGTAAGTGTCTGCAGGGTAGGGTGAGGTGAAATGTGACCATTAGGGGCGATGACCCAAAGGCACACCCCAATGCCTGTCCACCTCTGCAGCCTGAGGGTGGAGTTGGCATCAGTTCAATACTTCACTGCCATTCCTATACTGCATCTGTCTAACTCCTGCACTTCTACTGCTAATGACAGCAAGCAATACTTGGCATTGGCAAATGCTTGTTTTATTTATGACTTTGTTAACTGGGTAGTGTGCACTGGTCCAGGGGACCATTTACAGGCCTAGTAGGCACTAGTAGGAAACAACAGCATAACACAAGAGTGTAACAACACCCATTAGGTATTGAACACCAATACCAATACAGACTATGCAGAGTACAGGCAAAACATGCTGACAAAGATGGTTAACAAACAGTAAGGTAGAGGTACAGCCCAATAGGGGAGCCAGTACAGCTTGTTCAATAGTAACAGTACAGTTGTTCAAGCTCAGTCCAAATGGAAGCAAAGAAATTAACTGCTGTTAGGTTGACAACATGGAGTTGCATTAGTACGCCACCCATGCACACCAGATACTGGATGTGTCTAGGATGGGCAATGGTAACATCAGAGGGGGAGAGGGAGGGGACCATGGCTGGGGGGTGTTACCTGGAGTGGCAGGTGCAGCTGTCTCTAGCAAGGAGCCAGGTTTTAAGGTTATGTTTAAAGATATGAGGCATAACGGATGATCTGAGCAGGGCAGGCAGCCCATTCCATAACAGGGGGCTGCATCTGAGAGGGCTTTCCCACCCATGTTGGAGGCGGTCCATGGCTTTTCAAGGGGAGGGACAGAGGAGGAGCAGAGATGTCTAGGTAAGTCATGTGGGGTGATGATAGAGGGGAAGCAGGGCCACATCTGATGCATGTGTCAGTGAGACAGCCAAGGGTGACATTAAAGCAACCTTACAGGGAGAGACAGTTTAGTAAGTGGTATAAGTCGCAGAGGTGGGTGGAGTAGGAAGCAGCCAGTGCAAAGCAACAGATGCTAGTGTAAACCATTATGGATCATGGCCAGAGGGTGAAAGAGACATGAAAGTAGACTGGGGAGCAGTAGTCCAGGATGGGGAGGAGAGTAACTCTAGCAATGGAAATGTAGGCCTCAGGGATCAAGAGAGTATAGAGCTCGATAAGCTGCACAGAGTTTCAGATTTATCCTGTGGACCACGGAGTTAACATGGTTGGTGAAAGAGAGGGAGGAGTCAAGTATGACTCCCAGGTATTTAAAGGAGTGAACGGTTTCGAGGGCAGGGACACTGGGGGAAGGACATGGACAGAAGAGTTGGCTTTATGGGCTTTGTTAAGGAAAGATTTGGACCCAAATATCATAGCCTTGGTCTTTTCGGGGCTAACTATCAACAGTTTGTTGAAGAACCAATTATAGGCAGCACAGTAGTTCAGAGTGAGGACAGAGGACAAGTGGAGGACAGATTTGTCACTGTGGTATATAACCAGATAATCAGCATAAAGGAGGGATTTGCAGGTGAGGCTGTCAAAAACAAGGGTGGTGACAAAAATGGTGAAGTGAAGATGGAGCCCTAAGATGGAGCCCTCAGGGACTCCGGAGGATACTGGTAAGGTGGGAGAGGTGGAGGAGCCTATACAGGCATATCGGAAGCAGCAGGTGAGGTAGCTCTGAAACCACTGTGTGGTTTCCTCAGAGACACCAGTGGTTAACCAGATTAAAGGGTTATGACAGATCTACAAATATGGTGCCGGTGGCCTTCCCTTGATCCATATTTATAAGGATATGGTTGATGAATAGGGCAAGAGCAGTGGCGGTGCAGTAGTGCCAGTGGAAGCCATGTTGCTGGTTACAAAGGATATCATAGTTGGAAAGGTATTCCAAGAGTTGTTGATGCACAACTTTTTCAAGGATTTTAATTAAGTGGGGGAGGATAGATATTGGTCGGTAGTTATCAGGGGAGTGGGGGGTTACCTGTTTTGAAGATAGGAATAACCTTGCAGTTTTCAAAGGGTGAGGCATGGATGAGGTGGTCAATGCTAGATTTTTTTGCAGTTAATCTTTTTATTGAAATTACATAAACATGACATAGTACAGCACAAAAGACTGTATATAATAAAATATAAAATACAATTTGTAGTAATAAGAGAAAGGAGATATAATGGAAGCATGTGTACTATCATGATAGAGATAATACAGAATATTATGCTGACTTCCATTTAATGTGTATACTGTTAACCGTACTATATCGAGTAGAATAAAAATAGTGACAAAAGAGTAGGTATATGATAATGGTTACAAACTTGAAACAGTGAAAAAGAAGGAGCTGCAATAGATTACACCAAAAGAAGAAAAAGAAAAAAAAAAAAAGAAGAAGTTATAATATGTATATATATTTATGATTGGAGAACGTTGAAATAGCTCTGCCAGCAAAGATAATATTCATTGAGTCTATCAATAATTAAGTAGGAAATTCTCTCAAAAGAAGAGATACAAGTTAGATGTTTTAACATATCCGTCAAAGTAGGGATTAATTGAGATTTCCAACGAGTTAAGATCAGTCTCTTAACTTGCATAAACAATATCTGAAGCCATTTGTGCAGGTATTTTGTTAAACTTGTGCTGCTGTCAATAATACCAAGTATACAAAATTTAGGATCAAATGGAATAGAATTGCCAATGACCTTAGAAGCAAATTGATGGACTATTTGCCATAAATTGAAAATAGGATTACATGACCATAATAAATGTAAGAGATCCCCATTTGGGGCATTACATCGCCAGCAGTTATTATTAGATAATAAACCAATATTATATAGATGAGCTGGAGTATTATACCATAAATGCAAAATTTTAGATTGAATTAGTCTGCTCTGTACGTTTTTGAACGAGTCATGACAGAATTTCCAGCATTTACTCCATTGAAGATCAGATATATCAATATTTAGTATCTGGTTCCATTTATTTCTGGCCGAGAGAGACTGATTGGGGAGCTTATCCCTGATTAATTTATAAATGGTACTGGTAAGGCCTTTTTGAATATTAATCCACTTATTGATGTATGGGTGAGTTCTCGGTGGATTGTTGGGTTGAGAAGTGGTATAAGAGATAGCGGATCTGATTTGTAAATATTTCCAGAACTCTGTTTTAGGAATGTTCCATTTGGCTTGCAAATTGCTAAAGGAATCCAGAGTATTACTATTATCCATTAATATATTGCTAAGAAAAAGGATACTTTTATGAGCCCAAGATTTACAGTATATGGGTTTATTCTCCAATGTAAGTTTTGGATTACCCCAAATAGGTGTATATCGTATGGGAGTTGGATCGATGTTTAGCCATTTGTGCATCTTAAACCAATAATATATGGGCGAATTGATAACAGGATTTTGTTTAAACTTGATATGGAAGTGAAATAGATAAAACAGTTAGGTTGATCCAGAAGATGCTGATGTCTCCATATCATACCAAAGAGGGATATTACAGTTAGGTTTGACAAATCATTTAATCGTTTATGAAGCTCTAAATGCCCAGAAATACGCATTGAACCAGGGTAAGCCGAAGCCACCTCGAGTCCAATGAGATCTTAATTTCGTGCGACTGAATCGAGGTATGTGTCCTTCCCATAAGAAGTTTCCTATCATGTCAATGCTAGATTGAGAATGAAGGTGAAGGGTTTGGCAATGGCAAGAGGCATCACTTTGAGGAATGCAGGGGAGAGACCATCAGAGCCTGGACTCCCACTATTTGGTTGTTCCTAGAGAAGTTTAAGGGTATCTTTAAAGGAAAGTACCTTGAAACAGAAAGGGGCAGTGGGGAGGAGGCAGAGCAGGCTGAGAGGAGCCAGGGTGTGCAAGATGCCCTGCAGGGGTGGGGTGATAGTCGTTAGTACTTGGTCATGTAGAGGAGGGGATATAAGAAGGAAGGTTTTTCAGCAGGGCTGACAGGTTGGTGAATTTGAGGTTAAATGAATTGGGCACTTCACTGGAGTCAGTTGGGAGGCCAGATGGGGAGCTAAGATGTACACTTGGGCTGTTGGAGTGGGGGGCCAAAAAGGGAGCTGGTGGAATTCCAGAATTTTCTGGGATTACCGAGGCTCTCCCTCTGACACTTAGTGCAGTAGTCGCATTTCAGGGATTGGGCTAGGCAGCAGTTGCACAGGCAGTTGCACAGGCACTGGAATTCATTCCACAGGGCAGGGAAGGGGGTTTGTTTATGGGCAATCCATTTGTGATCCCTCTCTTTCATGATAGAGAGGAGTTCCTTTGAGATCCAGTGAGTGCACCCACCATGGACTCATCTAGCAGTTACAGGGAAATGACGGTCTTGGGTGTCGAGCAGTGTGTTAGTGAAGAGGGAGACAGCTTGGGTGGCATCTGAGAGTGTGAAGAGGGCATTCCAGCTTATGTTTCTAGCTGCTTCTAGAGGGGCAGTGGTGTCAGGGTGGCTGAAGTTGTGGAAAGATATATATTTGGGAGAAAGGCAGGGGGCTTTGAAGGACCAAATGGCATAAGTAGGGGAGTGATTGCTAATGGAGTCTGATAGGATACCCACATGGGGGATATGGTCCCCTCTTTTAGTCATCACCCAGTCAATGAGGGATGGAGTGAGTGGAGGTCCAATAGTTGGATAGCGTAGGGAGAATAAGGATTTGTGTCAACCTGTGCTGTTTGGGCATGCAAGCAAAGTAGGGTTCTTTTGGACCCAGACAGTTCAGGTTGAAACCACCAAATAGGATAGCTTCTCTGTCAGAGGAGAGGGATCCTAGGCCATGAAGCAGGCTCTGGAGGCCAGTGCACCACTGCTCGATGGGTTGTAGCAGCAGCTCAAGTAAAGCTTTTTCGTGGAGCCGACTGTGATTTCAGCAATAAGCCAGTCACTTGGGGAGTAATTTTCTGCAGAGAGGGTGGTGCAGGCAGTAAGTGGCTCCCTGACTAGGATGGCAGCACCACCACCACTTTTTTGTCTGGTATATCGCAGTGCAGGAGGGTGTAGCCAGACGGTTGGAACATGGCACTGTTGTGATGGGGTTTCAACCAGGTCTCAGTGAGACAGAGTGTATGGTGTCTGTGCTGAGAAACCCAGGACTCAAGGTTGAGAAATTTGGCAGGGAGGTTGCATACATTCATATATGCATGCTTCAGTAATGTGATGTGGTTTCTTCCAAGGGGATAAGAACCACAACACAACTAGCTGTTCTTAGTGAGTGTAAAAAAAGAAAGGTTTAGCTCTCAAACAAACAGGTCTGCAACATTGATCACTTGCAACTGGGCAGACAACAGCTGCTAACTGAGAAATTCACTCATTAGCATGAGCTCTTATACCCCGCAACCTGGAAGTGGGTCAAGCATTACTCAGCTGTAAAACTAGCACTGTTAGTGCAATAAAAGTAGCCCAAATAAAAAATGCGGGTCCCTACATACAGAGAACAGCAACAGTACACAGAGTAAGCTCAGTAATGTGATGAGGTTCCTCCCAAGGGCATAAGAACCACAACACAACTAGCTACTCTTAGTGAGTGTAAAAAAAGAAAGGTTTAACTTCCAAACAAACAGGTCTCCAACATTAATCACTTGCAACTGTGCAGACAACAGCTGCTAACTGGTTAACCAGGTGAGACAAACTAAGCTGAAAGCTTGTTTACAGCTGCAACCTGGGAGCACAGGGAAGTTAAGAGACTTGCTCAGGGTCACACAGTATGCAAGTGGGGGCTGTGGGATTCAAACCCAGGTCTCCAGATTTGCAGCTCAGAACCTTAAACCACTGCACTACATTGCCTCCCTCCCTCCTAACTGGGTAGCACAGGGATGTGATAGAGGTGGCTGGAGGTAGCCCTGAAGTGTTTGAGTGCATCCTGGTCCACAGCAAGGATGGGGGTGCTGAGATCCACAGCCAGGAAGGTACTTGCCAGTGAGATAACCATAAGTAGCAGTAGCAGGCAGTTCATGGTTGATCAATGAGGCAAATTCAGTACACTAGTTATTGGCAGAGAGATATTTATTTTATTTTATTTTTATTTATTTATTTATTGAAATTTTTGATAATACCTTTGAGAACAAGCTCATTTCATAGGTTCCATGTCAGATGAACAATACATATTGGAAGAGTATGAGACAGAGAACAAACAAAATAAGGAATTATACAAGGCATTACAAGCGTGTATTACAAGAGAATTTCCAGTGCATGTGGCATTGTACAATGTATGCCATGATGCATATCAGATTAAAACCTGGAATTCAAAGGGTCATTTTAGAGGAGGTGGGGTCTTATCAAATGACCCTTTACAGGAAAATGAGAACAGACTCAGCCTAATATCTAATACTCAACAAGGTAAGGGATGGCATCAGCCCAGGGGCCTCGTCAGAGGTGAGAAGGTATGGGGCAAAACATTTTAAAGTGAGCAAGGGAGCTCAGGAGATATAATGGGGGGATAGGGGAAAGCCATAGAAGGGTGAGGGGAAAGAGTGGAAGGGATCAAGAGGAAATTTTAAGGAGAATGATTATCAACTTAGAACAGTTATTTACATATCTCCCTAGTAAGCAGAGGACTGGCGGCCAAAGCTGCTGATGGCACAATGGGAAATGGCAGCTAGTGGGAGGATTTCTCTTTGAGACACTGACTAGAGGGAAGGCTAATCATGGGGGGAGGCTGCAGAAAGTGGATTTATTTATTCTTTTTATTCATTTATTACTTTTTGTGTGCCCCTGAGCCAACAGTGTCCGTCCTGGTCATGGACCCCATCATCTCCACCTCTGCCTATTGCCTGCACTGCACCGTCACCCCTGGCTTGCCCCCCAGAGGGTGGGGGTCTTGGCACTGTGGCCCTTTCAGCTCCAAGAGGCTAGTAACTAGTTGGGGAGTCGGCAGTGGATGCTAATCGAGGCCCGGGGGCAAGCCTTCATGGAGATGGTCAGGGACATAGTGTTTTTTCCCCCCTATAGGCAGGGGCAGGGATATGCAATGACACCAGCATCCACCCCACCACGGTGGTCCTATTTGGTGTCGGTGCATACTGGAACACCCAGTCTCCACCGGGTGTCGCCACTGCACTGAACACTCAGTCCCCCCTCCCCCCAGAGAAGAAGAGCAGTATAGGGATGCTCGATCCTTCTCCCTCGGCCCGCCCTCTGATGACCCAGATCTGTTCCTGAACCTGGGTTACCGGCATCACAAGCAGAATCCCTACCGCTGCACCAACAGGCTGGCAGAAAGTAGATTTAAAGAGTGGTGGTAGTGGGTGGTTGGGACAAAATTCTAAGCCAGAGGAGGATGAGGCAGAAAAGTAGCACCAAATTCAAATACAGCAGCACTGACCACTGAAAAGTCCAATCCCAAGAATCTGAGCTAAAGTCCAAGCCAAGGAATCTGAGCTAACTTCCAGCCTGGGGTTAGAAGGCACACCGAATAGCAAGGCAGCAGCTACAGCAGTCATTGAATGGTGGCCCTATATGTCACAGAGTGGCCAATTAAAAGCAGCTTGAGATCCAGGAAAGGTAGCATACCTGGGTGCAGTGTGGGCTGGCTGCTGGAGAGAGGAGGGTGGCAGGCAGGAAGCTGCTTCTCAGGGGGTCCTTTAGGGCATGGGGCACCCAAAGCAGGAGCTCTCTTTAGTATTTCTGTAAGGGACAGAAAAGAATGCAATTAAGCATGTGAGCACAAAGAAAAAATTAAATCGGGGGCAGGGGACATGACAAAAAATGTGGAGACAAGGTGCTAAATCAGGGGTTGGGGAGCAGACAGTGAGAACAAAAGCACAGGAGACAGCCAGAGAGCAGGGGTTCGAATACAAAGGAATAGACTCAAGCTTTGGGAGATACTGAGCCTAGCTCGGGCGGGGAGTTCAAGTCACTAGCAGGGAACCAGGAAGCCTTAAAGGAGACAATGTAAAAGGACATGAAGGGAAAAAAAAGAAATATGTAGAAGCATGGGGGGGTGACTAGAGGGGTTGGTAAAGAATAGGAGGTTAGTTGCTTTAGGCTGTGAACTGATTAAACATAAAAATTAATGGCATAAGCAGATGATCATTGGCATTACAAAAAATAAGGTTTGGCTCTGCAGTGTAGCTTTAGATTTATTGAACAGAAAGGAAGGCTGGCTAGTATTAAAAACCTGTGCAAAACAATTTAAGGCACTGAATTAAAAAAAACTCAAAACAGAGGATCCACACAGCTGCACACTTAGGACAGGCTGAATTAAATTAGGATTCCAAGGACAGTAAACAGAGGATCCTGACAGCTACACAACTAAAGTAAGGCAGTTAAAAATGAACATTCATGGCACAGTATAGCACTTAACAGACAAATTCTAAGCCAGAGGAGGTTGCGGCAGAAAAGCAGTGCCAAATTCAAATACAGCAGTGCTGACAGCTGAAAAGTTCAAGCCCAGGAATCTGAGCTAAAGTCCAAGCCCCGGAATCTGAGTTAACTTCCTGCCCCGGGTTAAAAGGTGCACTAAATAGCAAGGCAGCAGCTAGTGCAGTCATTGAATGGGGGCCCTCCATGTTGCAGAGTGTCCAATCAAAAGCAGCTTGAGATCCAGGGAAGGTAGTATATTTGGGAGCAGCATGGGCTGGCTGCTGGTTAGGGAAGGGCAGTGGGCAGGAAGCCACTTCCCTGGTGGTCCTTCGGGGCAGGGGGCACCCAAAGCAGGAACTCTTCAGTATGTTTGAGTGCAGTGTGGGCCAGCTGCTGGCAAGGGGAGGGCAGCAAGCAAGAAACTGCTTCCCCAGGGGTACATAAAAGTGTTGGTTATAAGAGAGTCGCCCTCTATTTAATACATAGCATTCACCCACATTCATACCATATAAACTAAACTCATGCAATATCAACTGGAGTCAACAAATAATGACTTTTTAAATATTGCAGGAGTGCAACATGCATTCTTTGAACCTATAATTGTATGTGACCATTCTTGTACTAGCCTAGCACTAATGGTGGGTCCAACTCACCACAAAACATCTTAATAAAATATGAATACATCCCTCCTCTTTTGTAAGGACTTCCCTCAATGACTCTCAAAAAAGAAACATTTACATTTTACGTGTAACGATACTCCAGCCCAGTTTGTTCAGAACCTCTAGGTTACTTCACAGGTTGCATAATTATTTATGCAGAACATAATAAAAGGCAGAGGGCCAAGGAGCTGACTGTATTAGAATTGGCCTTGAAAAGCAAAGACAAAGAATATAATGTCCTTCTCCATCACTCCCCTCTATTGCAGTGTGAAATTAAGCAACCGAGTTTAAAATCAACTCTCTAACTTACATCATGGTCCAGAAATCTGTGCTAAGAACTTAACCTTGCATAAGTACTGAGAGTATGGAGAGAAAGCTGATGGACTCCTAGACTATCGAGCCAAAATACAAAGAAAAAAAACTGGCTACATCTCTCAGGCAACCAAAGGGCCAAATTCCTACTAAGCCATCAGAAATAGTAAAGGTATTCTGCTCATTTTATGCTGATCGATAGACATCACAGAGCGGAGACCACTCTACCAAGTTAGACAACTTTCTGTAGGGTGCCCCCTTCCACAGTCTATCACCCTAACAGGTGAGAATCCTTGATGTGGTGATAACATTGCTAGAAACACACGGAGCAATAAAGTCATTGCCCAAAAGAAGGACACCTCCTCCTGATGGGCAGCTGGCAGAATTCTACCAGGCATTCTCATCACAAGTAGGTAACCATCTGCTAACAGTGATTTAAGAAGAAGAACCTGCATATATATTGTAATTTTCATACACACTGTATCCCAAAGCACTTTACATGTAATGCTAGACTGGTAGTGAAGTGACTGAATGTGTAGTAGCAGTCACAGATCACCAGCCACACACAGCAGTGGACAATCACATGAACCAGTTTGATCTGAAGAGGAATGTTGCCCAAGACCCTGGGAAAAGTCCCATACTCTTGCAAAAAGTGCCTTGGGTTCTTTTACTTCCACCTGGAGAACACCAGAGATGGATAAAAGGGATCTTGGTTTAACATTTCGTCTGAAGGATGGCACATCCCATCAGTACAGCACCTGGGTGCCAGTGGTTTTTAGGTATTAACCCAATCCTGGTGTGGGACTAGAACACATGACCTTCTGGCCCAGAGGCAGATGTACTACCTGCTGAACCATGCTGACACCTATCATGTGTTAGGGACTCGCTGCCTCAGTCTATATCAGATTCACTAATTGTACTGTTGCCAAAGCCTGACAGAGATCCGCAACTAGTAACAAACTATCATCCAATCTCCATGGGCATTAATATCATGGCACAAATCCTGGCTAATCACTTAAGTGCTCTGATTGCAGACATAATAAACCATTACCAAACCAGTTTTGTGCGAAG
This sequence comes from Neoceratodus forsteri, assembly GCA_016271365.2. Lineage (NCBI taxonomy): Eukaryota > Metazoa > Chordata > Ceratodontiformes > Ceratodontidae > Neoceratodus > Neoceratodus forsteri. Next base: position 95,653,846 of record CM057449.1, on the reverse strand, counting down.
CTGAATGGTAATGGACAATATTAGAGCAGTACTGAAGGCAACATGGGACCAACTAAATCTGAAACTCCTAGCCTACTGGATAGTATGTATACACAAGGCATTTGACTCCATTGAGTGGGACTACATCTGCAAGCCAATAACAAACTTTGGTACTGGACTAGCTTTATGAAATGGGTAAAAACATTATATGCTTACCCTATAGCCAGAATTGCATCCAGTGGTTTTATTTCACCAACCAGTTAGTTGCAAAGAGGAACTCACCAAGGTTGCCCCCTCTCTCGTTAACTGTTTCTCACAGTGATTGAGCCCCTCCTCTGCAAGCTCACGTACAGCCCAAACATAACAGCATTGCAAGTGGGATGAGGCAGGTCAATGCACTAGCTTTTGCTGATGACTTGCTTCTCACCCAGTCAGCTCCTGACGTCTCACTACCAGCGACACTTGTGACATTGAATGACTTTAAAACCCATTCAGTTGTTAAGGTAAACTGGGCTAAAACTGCAATCCTCCCCTTAAATGGAGCCACAGAGGAGTCCCACATTAGTCATTTGGAACTTAAATGGCAAAAAATGTGAGTATCCTGGCATTTGGTTAGTGGTCAATCCAAAAAGCCTAACTGACCTTAAATTCTCCATTCTGCTAGCTTCTTTAGAGCTGATTTTCACAAATTGAAAAAATTCTGTTTATCCTTTGGTTGCAAGATAGTGGCGTATAAGACGATGGCCTTCACAACAATACTATTTTTGCTAAACAGCCTCCCCTTACACATTCCAAAGACCATGTTTCAATGCTTAGAAAGACTTTTCATCTCATTCCTCTGGGAAGGGAAGAAACCCTGTTTCAGAATACAAAACTAAGGGTACGCAGGCAAAAAGCTGGATGGGCTTTACCTCAGCACTGGGGATATCACCAAGCAGTGGGTATCCACCAGGACTTACAATGGCTAGAGCTAGAAGTTTCAGTGGCCAATAGTCCATTATGGCTACTGCTGGAGAATAGCTTCAACTATGGTCCTGTGTGGGCAGATGGAACCCATGGCAACAACAACAAATCACCATCAGCCAGGTTTTCCCATCAAACCTGACATATGTTAACAAAGCAACATAACTGGAAATCTCACCACTTGGGTAACTGAGAACCCCATACAGTACAATCCACACCTCACTATTGATAATCAGCCAATCCATTGGGCCACCTGGGAGGCTTAAGGGATACAGACAGTGACCCACTTAAAGGACCCTGTGACTGAGGAACTGGACTCCTTAGCGAACTTGTTATTGAGATATACTCTACCCTGATCAGACTTTAGGCAATATCTCCAGATAAAAACAACAGTCAGGACAAGATTTTGTACTCCACCACTTGAAGTATCTATCCTCCTACTTAAAGCCATGTCCAGTTGGTTCTGCACCACCCTGACTCTCACAGGCAGAATCTCTACCTATATCATCACTCATTACATCCCAACTTTACAGAATTGTAATCAAGCTTGGAAAAAGGGAAGCTCCAAAGGGATATACCTCCCTTAGTCTGGGATTCACTAAAGTCAATCAATAAGTCAATCAATCAATCAATATCTTTATTTAGCCAGGTGGAACACCATTGAGCAAGGCTCATTTGTAAGGTGGACCTGCTTGAAGTTCAACAACAACAAGTAAACACAACACTTCATTTTGGACTTAAGTACATAGGCAGGTATTATACAATAAATACAAATGATTGTTAAAGAGGCATTAAGAGAGTGCCAAAATGGCATAAGGTACAGACATGGTGTATAGGCAGGCAGTAAACAGTTATATGCAATTTCTAAACAAGGAAAGCACATGTGTGCTGTGGAGTAAAATATGCATAAACAAGAGGTTGATCAAGTAAAGTATTACAATGCCTTTGTGGAAACTGTGTAAATGGACAGTGTAGTAGGACAGTGTAAAGACCGGGGTTGGGATATTCAGAAGGGTTGCGCATAGCGCAACCCACTGATGTGTCTGTCACGATATTCAAAGGGGGAAAGTGCATGGCACAAATTCCGATGTGCCGGGGCGCATCAGTAATGTATGAAGCACAAGTGGGGGGGGCGTGCCCATGCATACCCCCGCACATCCCGATATTCAGCCCGGGATGTGTGGAGTCCATGCAGGTGAAACCCCTACATCTGCCGCATACAGTTGTTCCAAAAAATAAAGGAGCAACAGCCGGCCACCCACAGGTGAGCTGCCATATTGCAGGTCACAACATGGCAGCTGCCAGCTATGGGTGGCCACCCGAGCTCCAGCGGCACCCTCCGTCGGGTAGCACCCCCCCATGCCTGATCGCAGACAGAAGTATAAATACAGTAATCTCCTATATCCCTGGTGGTCCAGTGGACTGCTCGCAGCCCGATGACAGGCAGAAGTATTTATAAAAATGATCTCGTATATCCCTGGTGGTCCAGTGGACCGCTCACATCCCGATCGAGGGCAGAAGTATTTAAAATAATGATCTCCTATATCCCTGGTGGTCCAGTGGACTACTCGCAGCCCGATCACAGGCAGAAGTCTAAACAAAGATTAGACCCATCCCGGGTGGTCCAGCGGTACCCCTTCCCCACCTTCCCACTGAGCCCCACCACCCCAATCCCCCCGGTCAGCGGTGGGTGGCAGCTCCCACCCGCAAGCCTCCCGCCGTCCCTCCAACTGACAGCATAGTACAGCTGTACGCCCATTGCTCACAGCTGGGGCCAATGGCTTAATAAAATCGGCTTCTCACACATTAGTCCAGATATGTGAATGGATTCACTCACAGTGTTGAACAGTCTATCTTGATTTCCTAAAACCATTCTGAGATTCATGCAAGATAGACTTGTCTTCCACCCAGTCATTTAATCTCTCTAGTATTATTCTTGTAAAAATGTTTTGAGTAATAGCAATAAGACTAATTGGTCTACACATTCTGGGGCTATTTGGATCATCTTTTTTACATATGGGTTATATTTTACTTCCTTGTCAACTGTTATGTAATTCATGTCCTTGTGTAATAGTATTAAATATCTGGCATAGTATAGGAGCCCACCAATCTATATAGTGTTTATACAGTTCACCTATAATTTTATCCAGTCCTGGACTTTTGTTGGCTTTTAATCATAATATAGCATATCTATTTCTTCTAAAGAAATAAATAAAGAGATTGGATAACAAAAATAGCTGCATTTACAAGGAGTCCCTTGATGTATTTGATCTTCTTGTATAGAGAAGTATAAACCCGAGAAACAGGCTTTCCGAATATCTGGAAGGATGCATGCTTCGGTAGAGTATGTATTATAACCCTGGCTTACTATTCTCCAAAATTTCTTGTTGTTGTTACTTATTACTGCATTTTTTTTATTTTTCCCACAGTTCTTAAGTGTAGGACTGTCTTTCTTGATCCAATTTTTTTTATACTTCTTTCTTTCTTTTTTTCTTAATGTTAGAGGAAATTTTCTTGTTATTGGTTAATTGTTTACGTTTATAAGTTCTCAGGAATTTAGTTAATGCTTTTTTTGCTTTCCTACATCTGGAGTTAAACCAATTTTTGCCTGAAGTTGTTTTAGTGAATATCATATTTGTTACATAGTGTGGTTAATTAAAGATTTATTTAATAGCATTTATCTAAAGATACATTAAAGTTAGTTTCTTCGATAATAGAAAGCCTAAGGTTTGCCATCATTGGTTTCTTCAAAAAAATTATCAAACAATTGTATAGTATTTGGGACCCATTGTATCCTTTCTTGATTTATTTTTTCAATCCCTTCCCTAATATATAATTCAGGTCTTTCTCTATTTATTTCATCCATTTGAATTTTTACACTCACAGGATTGTGGGCTGATTCTATTCTATTTAAGATTTCAAGATCTTGTATTATTTTAATGGCTTCAAGGTTAACCCACATCAGATCTATCATAGAGGATCCTTGTGACCCATTGTATGTTATTTCCCCCTCAGTATCACCTGGCAGTCTTCCATTCAACAACAAAATATTTTTATTAGTTAGGGAAAGTGCTAGCAATTTTGCTCTTTTATTTGACCTGTGATCCTGAACAGATCTAATATTACTAATCCTGGGATTAAGTTCCAGCAAAATAGATAAGTAATCTATGTCATTGGAATTAGCTGGTATCCTCGCATTGAAGATTCCTAGGAGTAACATAGAATCATAGAAACATAGAATTTGATGGCAGATAAGGACCACTTGGCCCAACTAGTCTGCCCATTTCCCTACCTAATGGATAAGCTGCAGATCCTAGTTAACCAACAGCCTACTTCCTCCTACCCCCCACTAGAATCGCCTTATGTCTGTCCCATGTATTCTTGAATACCACACTGTTTTTGACTCTATGACCTCCTCAGAAAGGCTGTTCCATGTATCCACAACCCTCTCTGTGAAGAAATACTTCCTCACATTACCTCTGAGCCGCCCCCCTCTATCTTCAAATTGTGCCCCCTTGCTTTTGCCCATCTCTTTGTCTGAAAGATGCTACCCTGTTGGACTCTGTTGATTCCCTTGAGGCATTTGAAAGTTTCTATTATGTCCCCCTTCCCTCCTTTCCTCGAGGCTATACATCTTTAGTTCCTTTAGTCTTTCTTCATATGTCTTCTGATGCAGACCCTGCCCTCCTCTGGACAGCCTCCACCCTGTCTATGACTTTGCGGAGATGGGGTCTACAGAACTGTACCCAGTACTCCAGATGTGATCTTACCAACTGTCTGTACAGAAGGCCAATAACTTCCTGTTTTCTACCGGTGATGCCTCTCCCTTTGCATCCCAGTATTCCCCAGCCCTCCTTACTGTCTTCTCACATTGCTGGCCCACCTTTAGGTCATCTGATATGACTAACCCCAGGTCCGTTTCCATTTTTGTTGTTGTCAGCATCTCATCCCCCATTGTGTACTCTTCCTCTGGGTTTTTACTTCCCAAGTGCATTACTTTGCACTTCTTTGAATTGAATCTAAGCTGCCATACATTTGACTATTCCTCCAACCTTGCCAAGTCCCTTTTCATCCTTTCCACCCCACCTTGTGTATCAACCCTGTTGCAGATCTTTGTGTCATCTGCAGAGAGACATACTTTCCCTTCCAGTCCCTCTGCAATGTCACTTATAAAGACATTAAAAATGACCGGCCCCAGTACTGAACCCTGCGGTACCCCACTAGTAACCCTCCTTTCTTCACTGTGGACTCCATTTACTATTACCTGCTGTGTCCTGTTGTCCAACCAGTGTTTTACCCAGGCTACCACCCTAAGACCCTGGCTAATTTGTTTATTAATCTTTTGTGTGGGACTGTGTCAAATGCCTTGCTAAAGTCTAGGTAGGCCATGTCCACAGCCCCTCCCTGGTCTACTGCTTTGGTCACCCAGTCAAAGAAATCAATTAAATTTGTCTGACATGACCTTCCCACTGTGAATCCATGCAGCCTTGGGTCCTGTGCCCCACTGGCCTCTAGGTACGCAATAGTTCTTTCCTTCAGAAGTGATTCCATCATTTTCCCTACCAGAGAGGTCAAATTGACAACTCTGTAGTTTCCTGTCTCTGTCTTGCTCCCACTTTTGTGAAGGGGAATCACATCCACCCTCCTCCAGTCCTCAGGTACCACCCCATCCTCCCGCGATTTGTTAAAAAGGATAGTCAGTGGTGTTACTAGTTCTTCCCTCAGTTCTTTTAAAATTCTGGGGTGAATCCCATCAAGCCCCATTGCTTTATCCACCTTCAGTTTTAAGAGTTCTTTCAGAACCCTTTCTTAGTGAAAGGACTAATATCAACCCCCCTATCCAGAGTGCTTCTATTGACCAGATTAGGTATTTCCCCCTGCTTTTCCATTGTGAATACTGAGTACAAGTATTCATTCAGTATCCCTGCTTTTTCATTGTCGCTCTCTGCCCAACCACCTTCCTCTATGTTCAGCCTCAGTATCCCTGCCTTAGTCTTTCTTTGCTCCCTAATGAACCTATAAAAGGTTTTATCCCCCTTCTTAACTGAGTAGGCTATCTTTTCCTTGGTTTAGGCCTTTGTTATTCTGACTGTCTTACCCGCTTCCTTCTGCTTTAACTGGTACAGTTCTCTATCCTGCTCCTTCTGTGTTTCCTTATACTTCCTGAATGCTATCCTTTTAACCCTTACCTTCCCCGACACTTCTTTTGAGAACCATAGTGTTTTTTTCTTTCATTTTGATTTGTTTATTTGCTTCACACAAAGACTTATTGCCTCTGTGATGGCGGTTTTGATGTTTCCCCATTGTTACTCCACCCTACCTTTTTGCCTGTTTGCTAGTGCTTTTCTGAGACACTCTACCATTTTGACAAAATCAGCCCTCCTGAAGTCCAGTACCTTCATTTTTGTGTGGCTTGACTCTACAGCTAAGTTTATCATGAACCACACTGTCCGGTGGTCGCTTGTTCCCAAATGGCTACCCACTTCAAGATCAGAGATCCTCTCTCCATCCCCATTTGAGAGTACCAGGTCTAAGATTGCTCTCTCTCCCAAGTGGGTTCCAAAACTAGCTGTCTGAGGCATGCCCCCTGTAGGGCATTGAGAATGGCCCTGCTCTTGGATGTGGCTGCAGCAAAGGTGCTCCAGTCAACATCTGGCATATTCAGGTCCCCCATCAGCAATATCTACACTTTCTCTGTCATCCCAAGGATGCCTTCTATCATTTCCTTGTCCATTTCTTCCCCCTGAGACGGGGGTCTGTATACAACCCCTGTGCAGATTGTGGAGCCATTTCCAGTCTCCAGGGTGACCCACAGTGCCTTCTTCTCCCTGTTTACCCTTTAGTTCTGTTGCTTCTATCCCTTCCTTACAGGTAGAGAGTCTTTAGTCCTCTTCTTCCTCCCTGTCCCTCCTGTAGATTGTGTACCTTGGTATGTTGACATCCCAGTCATGGTTCTCTGTGTACCATGTTTCTGTGAATGCCACAATATCCAGGCATCCCTTTTCCATCAAGGCCACCATTTCATGGAGTTTTTTACCTAGACTACGGGCATTGGTACTCATTACCCTCCATTTTTTTATGGCTTTATTTCTTTTTGCCCCATCCCTGTCCCTACTGTCTTTGTCTTTTTCTCCATTTACCCCTGCCCTTCTCCCTATTGACTGCTCTATCTTGGTGTTTACCTCACTAATTACCCTGATTTTTTTTGGGGGGGGCTAGGATTTCTCTTCTTCAGTGCCTCCCCCCTTGGCTAGTTTAAATGCTTGCTACTGAAGCATTTAAACCTATCACCTAGGATCCTGGTTCCCATCCAGGATAGATGCAGATCATCGCACCTGTATAGGCCTGCATCCCTCCAGGTGGAGCCCCAGTCCCCAATGAAGCCAAATCCCTGAGCTCGGCACCAGCTTTTCAACCAGTCATTGAATCCCATGGTGCAGACTGCCCTAGTCTCATCCATGCCATAGACAGGTAGCACTTCTGAGAAAGTTACTGTGTGTGCTACTTGTCTAAGGCCCCTCCCCAACTCCATAAACTCCTGTTGCACTGCTCTGATCCCATTCTAAGCCAGGTCATTCATCCCTAGGTGGATTATGACATCCAGCTCCCTCCCCCTTGCCACTGCTCCCACAATCATGAGGATTTGTTTCCTGTCCCTCCAAGCCTTGGCACCAGGCAGGCACCTTACCTCCCTTTCCCCTACCTCCCCCTGTTCTACCACCTAACAATTGAGTCCCCCACCAGGAGTTGTTTCCTTCCCCTGTAGGGTCCTGGGCCACCCTCCTGTGGGTCTCTATTGTGGGGGTTCCCAGCATCCTCCTTGGTCTCCACTGCAGGTGCCTCCATAGAGGAACCATGCTTTGCCAGAGTGGTGAATGAACTGTGAAGAGGCACAACTTGAGGGATGTGCCTCTGTTCCACCACCCTCACCTCCCTGAGCCCACTGTGGTCGAACCACTCCTCTTTCTTGGCAACCTCTGAGGTAGTGGCAGTGGCCTGGGTGGTTCCTGGGTGGGGGAGCAGGTTTACCGATTCCTTGCCAGGTCAGCATGGAGACAAACAACCTCCTCCCTCAGACCAGAGTGGTGCCTGCAAATAGGGCAGCAATGCAGTTTCCAGAATGTCTCCCAGAAGACTGCTGCTCCACAGCCAGTGCATTGCACCACTCCCCACATGTCTGTGTCCCTTACAATTACAGATGCTATTTTTTTTGTTCTTGTTTTAGTGTGTGCAAGCTTGTGAGTGTCTCTACCCCTTATTCAGTGTGCTGTGCCTTTAAGGATATGAACAGGTGTATGATGTTAACAGTTTTGAGGAAGTGATGTCAGAGCCCCTGCTATAAAGGAAGTTATGCACTTGGGGCAGGTAGGGTGAGGGGAAGGATGGATGGGAGTAAACCTATGCTGTCCAGAAACAATCACCTACAACTTTTAACCTCCACTCCGGGGAGTGACTTCCTTCCTTTCAGGCACCTATTTCACAAAGGCAAAGTAACAGGTCTAGTCACAACTGACTGCACATATCTCCCAGCTACAGTTTCTCCCAGGCAAATTAAAGTTAAAACTAAGAAAAGTCCACCCCAAAAACAAAATCAATACTAGTTACTTACACAGGTCCAAAAAGTAATAATTCAGTTAAGTGTAGTCTAGAAAATAACCTCCTTGATTCAAGGAAGCTGTGGCTGCTTTCTCACTCTCCCTGTCTTCAACGTGAGAAGGAGTCTTTCAACACCTCAGTAAAAAAGAAATAAATAAAATATGGGCAAACAGTAATTTTGCTTAGCCTAATGATAAAAAGTCACAAAAATTTAAGCACCACCTATAATAATTTCACAGAAGATATACTCTGTAAGAAACACTTTGCTACAGAGAAAAATAAAGCAGTAACAGAAGATATACCTTGCAAAACACAATTTGAATCGGAAGATTACAGCAGTAATCTGTTAGCACACACCTTTAGGCACACCTTGTAATAATGCAGCAGAAGGTATACCCAGCAACAGCAATGTGAATCAGAGAAAAATAAAGCAATAAAATGTTAGCAACAAACAGTAACAGTCCCTGTGAGTACAAAATAAAAACAACAACACACAGTAAATCTGCCTAGCCAAAAGTCTTAATCCTTTCCCTTACTGTGGTAAGATTCTTAGTTCTGTCCTTTCAAGCAAGCTAGAAGGAAAGAGCTCAGGTGAAGCTAGGTGTCTTGGCCAGAAAACCTAGCCTATCACCTCCAAAATATCAACTAACCTGACCTTTTAACCCTTCTTTCTGTTGAAAGTTGCTGGCAGTTTGCCAGCTCCACCCCCAGATGCATACCTCATCCCCTGGAAGAGCTGTGGGAGGAAAGCAATTAGCTCCTTCAATGTGAGAAGGAGACTGCAACACCTCTGAGACAAAAAACAACTTTTCAGCAAAAAAGAAATAAATGAAATAGTATTAATGGCACATCAGACTCCCTGCTCATAATGTGATGTAATGAAGAATTAAGTTTTAATAGAAGTTTGTCTGTGTCCTTAGAAGGTGGTAGGTAAGTACTGACTATAATTAGTCTGTTATGTCCATTCACTTCTTCCACTGAGAGAGCCAATATATCATCAGGTGTGTTGTATTCTCTATTAATTTTGAAATTTAAATATGTTTTTAAGTAAATAGATACACCTCCCATCTTTCTACCGTACTTTTTTATTCTGACAGCTGATTTTGTCAAATTAAGATAGTCAGGCAATCTTGGAGATTCTTCTGTTGTTGCCCAAGTTTCTTATAGACCTATTATATCAAAGGTTTCCCAAGAATTTAATCACTTCTAGGTCTGCTATTTTTAAATAACCCCCCACTATGTTCCAAGACAGTATCTTTAGCATGTTATTGTCCGTATGGACTTCTTTTTTGATATTAGTTTTTATGATTCACTGAGCAGTTTTGTCTGTTAATGGGTCATATCGACAATTGACTGTGGAATTCTCCACCCTACCTAAATGTGTTCTTACTTTATTATTAGTATTGCTTAAGACATTTTTATTAGAGACATTTTTTTTGTGCTGAGTAAGTCCACTCTTCCAGGGTCATGACATGAAGCCCTACCCAGTCCAGTCTCAGTGCTTGATTTAATATATTTTGTGCTATAGTTAGATTCTTAAAGGTAATGTCTCTCTGTGAAGTACTATTATAGCATTTATATATCTTAATAAAGTCTATTGTTTTCTGTTGAATACTCATGCCAATAAACATAGAAAAGAAAGCTATAATTTCATGCTTAATGTATCCTTCTTTTTTTCACTTCTATTTGTAGCCCTCCAGCCTGGAACTCTCTCGGCCCACTGTACTCACCGACTTGCTCTACTACCCGCTGTGTTCCCCTGCCATTTTCAAGTTCATTACGGTTCCCAGGGTTGGGAGGCTGCAACCTGGGGAGACTGTGGGGGACAGTGGTGGGGAACCAGCATTGGGCATGTGGCAGTGGCATTGACAGGGCTGTCACCTATCCAGAGCTGGAGGGAGTATTTCTTGTGGTGTAAGCCCAAGACCCCTGTGCGTGGTGCATGTCTGATGCTGTGGCACATTGCAACCCTGCCTGCATCAGCCATGCTCCTTACGTGCAGCCTGGCAGCTCGTGGTGCCCTCCAGTCTCCACCGGGGATCATCAGAGTGCTGGACAACTCTGCCCTCCCACCTGGAGAGGAGAGCAGCCCAGTGAGCACTCTATCTATCTCCCTCCCTCCCTCCCTCCCTTGCCGACCCCTGACTCCAAAGCTTGCTCCTGAACTTGGGTCATCAGCATGATGTGAGGTATAGCGTCCAGCACCTCAACCCTCAGTGCCACCGGGTCGGCTTTTGCGTAATGTATCTTAAAGTATCTTGTTCCTTGGTCTCCCATCCAAACATGGTTATGGTCTTATTATTCCATGTATCTCATTGTCTATTTTCCTGATATGCAGAACCCAATCTTTTTTCCAAGCTTTTACTGTTTTGATATGCTCTTTCTTCTACATTTTTCTCTACCTCTGGTGTTTCTCAGTTATCTTGTACAGGTACCATTTGTGCTGGCATCAATATGGTATTTATTTGTCTTAAAATCTCTTGTTGGTCCCAAATTATATCTACCACTGAACCTAATTTAGTATAGAGTAGAACACAATCTACATGTTTCCTATTTGGAGGTTTTGTAATATGTATTTTTGTTTCCATGTGTTTCACATGTAGGATGTGAAATACTAGTCTTTTTATGTTCTCTCCTGTTTCTTCTTGTAGTCTGATTCCTTAGATTTCTAGGAGGTATTCATTTCTATCCCTTCTAGGTCAAATGACTTATATGTTGTATTTGACTTATTTTTGTTTTCCAGCAGTTCCTTCCCTTGCTTCTCCTCCAGTGGGTTAGTGCTGGATGGCATCTGGCTGGTCCCAACCTCCCTAGCAACTCCAGTAGCCTAGTTTCTGTATTCTCTTGCATTATTCTATTCTCTCTATTCTTACTTCTATCTTATAGTCTCTTTCTATCCTTAGAGGGTATGTGTGCCTTCTCACTTTCTTTTACTTCTAGAGCCCTATTTTCTTCCCTGTTTGATTTCTCCTTACCCTGGATTATTTTGGGTAAAGTCTTCCATATAGTGTTCTCTTTCTGTTTTTCTTTATCACTCTTGTTTTTATGTTTCTTTAATTTTTTTAAGTCCCTGATGGTTACTTTTTGTGGTTGCATGTTTGCACTTTGTTTTATCTTCACCTTCCCTGCTTTGGCCAAAATTACATACACAGCATAGGTTTTTATCAAATGGTGGAGGTAAATTCACCTGAGTAGCCTTGTTCTCTCTCTATGAGTCCCATTTTTAGCCTCCTTAATATTCTCATTAATGTAACAGGATTGATAAATTGAGCTACTATATGATTTTTCTGGTTGAGATTATCAAAAATTTCTCTATTGTACAATAGGCAATTTTTGATGTTCTCCACCCCGTCCTTTATTGCAATGAGATTTTCCAAGATTACTATATTAACAAAATAAGGACTATTGATGATTTCAAGGAATTGTTTGGACAGAGAGCTAGAGGAGACAAAGTCACCTTCCCCAGTGAAGTATTCTTTATCAGACTTTTGGGCCTGTGTTGTACCTAGGACAAGAATCAATATTATTTCTGAGATTTATACTCTCACTACAGCTGCCAAATTTTCCTTGTATTTTCTTTAGGTTTTTCAGACCTTCTATGACCTTGCTTAGATTCTGTATTATCGATTTCATTTAATCCCCATTCACTACCATGCTTAGTTATCTTTCTCTGTCACCTCTATCATTTTGGTCTGTTATATTGGGTGACCTCAGAGTATGTCTTTGAGTAGCAGAGCCATTCAATAGACCCATATCTGATACAGGTCCTTCTGAAGAAAGCTGACAGTTGTCCCTACTATCACTACTATATGGATCATATGTTTCTAAGCAGGTTTGTTTTGCCTTTTGTGGAAGGAATGATCTGGTGGTAAGTAAGGCTCAAAAGGTTCATAAGAAGCCCATCCATGACACTGTAATGAAATTCCTTCCATTAAAGGCAACAATTTCACATTGCTAGCTATGCTTTGGCTGCATATACTAAATTCCTTTCTTCTTCCTTTTCTTCTCTGTAGCTAGAAGGAGCTAACTGGCTAGGAGCACTTGTGTAATTGTTATGATGCAACACTGGAAGTGCCAAGGGTTTGGAATCCTAGCACCACATTTCTGTGAGTTTAAATTGTAAGGGATCTTCAATGTTTGTCCGCTTGAGTTTTCTCCCATTAGTTTCCTTAGTTTATTATGTCTCTCTTGTCATTTTTTTTCTATTTTGTCTCTCTCTCGCTCTCCCTTATTCACAGCCACTCTCCCACTTCTAGTTTGCACCATCTAGTAAGAGGTGATACATTGCAATATGTAAATGAGAGAGCCTCAGAAGAAGAAGAGCGAACAAAATGTTGTTTTTTATACTAATTATACCCTTAGTCAAACAAGAGTAGTACATTTTGTATCTGGCAAGAAAGTGTTTATATTGGTCCCTTAGCTTGATGGAAAACACTCTACTACTACAGTAATCAGAACAAGCTGCAATAAAGGGCGCAAATGTGCAGCTGCAAAAGTTCAAACTACCTATAGCTTTAAGCAATAAAACTTAGTTCAAGTAACAGTTTAAATTCCAATACATAGAACCCAAGCAAAAAAACAAACAAAAAAAAAAAAGCAAAAGGAAACCCAGAAGTTCGGTTCTCCTCTAAGAAAGTTTTCTATTTTGTTCTTTATTTTGGCCTAGCTATATTCTCGTGGGAGTATCCTCTGTCCTCTATCCTAAGGCAGAAGAACTTTGCACTTTCTGTATTCCTTACAGGTGGATAAAAGAAAACAATTTCAAATTCAAAAGTTCAAAGGTGAAGTGCCTTAAAGTTCTAAAATTATGAAAGCGGCACATGATTTCACCTGGTTTCTTGAAAGCCTTGTTACCTCCTTTCCTCTATTCCTGATAGCGGAAGTTACGGCTTCGCTTTTCTCCACAATACCGGAGTTATGGGATTCCTTATCCACAGCCAAGTCCTTTTTATAGGAGGTTAGGAGGGAGATATATCCAGCACCATCCACCAATGAATTGTCATGCAGCAGGCTTACAGTGAACTTCACTATAAACAAGAGAAAATAGCCTAAGTAACTTCAAGCAAGTAAACCCTCAGAAGTATGAAACAACATAAAAAGCTTTAAAAAGAAAAACTTCCCCTAAATAGGGCCAGATTACAGTTTATAATTTCTAAAAAAGCCAACTTCACTTACCTCTGGCCTCTGTTTAATAAAACGCTTGATAGCAGTGTAGGCACCACATCTTCCAGTGAATCAACACAATCTTGGCATGAGAATTAAAACCGCTAGCTTCTGATTATGTAGGCCACTTTGAGCTGCACTTTGGTAGCTTGTAATAGCCATTTTTACCAAACCAAATAAACAGCAAAATGGCACAGACACAAACAGTACTAGCCAGTGAAGAAGCAATTCAGTTTAGCCTAAAACACCACTTGAAGTAGCAGACTAATGAGACTGTGTTTAGCAGCAGAGGTAGATTCACTGTGAGGAAGTGGTGTTTGACGTATATACTCCCCTAGGTCAGATAATCTAATCTGCATATGACACAAAAGTAAAAGTCAAACTGTTTTACTTCAAAGTAAAATATAAAATCCAATAGTCCAAGACTTGGTACACTAGGATACAAACACAAAGAAGGAAAATATATTGCAGAAGGGAAGAAAATAGATAAATACAATAAATTAAATATCACAAAAGAAAACATAGATACATAGATACATAGACAGTGTCGGCAGATAAGGGCCTATGGCCCACCCAGTCTGCCCATTTGAGCTTGTAAGTTCAGTTTGTTTTCCTAGAAGTCTGTTGCACCTTACCCCTGACCTCCAGAATTCCTTTATGTCTATCCCATGCATTCTTAAATCCAGTGATTGTTTCAGCTGCCACCACTTCCTCTGGCAGGGTGTTCCACTTGTCCACCACCCGTTTTGTGAAGAAATTCTTCTCATGTTTCCTCTGAATCGTCCTCCTCCAACTTCATCCCATGCCCTCTAGTCCTGGAACATCTTTTTGCTTAAAAATAGTGTTTTCTGCACCCTGTTCCTCCCTGTAAGATACTTGTATATCTCTATCATATCCCTCTCCTCCTCTCCTCCAGGGAGTACATGTTCAGTTCCTTCAACCTGTCTTCATAGGACTTGTGGTGCAATGCATGCACCATCGTTGTTGCCCTCCTCTGAACCTTCTCTACCCTGTCTATGTCCTTACGTAGGTATGGTCTCCAGAACCATACACTGTACTCCAGGTGGGGCCTCACTAGTGTCTTGTATAACGGAATTATGACCTCCCTTTTCCTGCTGGTGATGCCCCTGCCTATACATCCTGGCATCCTATTTGCTTTACCTGCTGCCTTGTCACACTGAAAAGATCTGTTAAAGTTCAGTACAATTCTCTTTAGAGAGTTTCTTAAAACACATTTTCCCTATGGAGGCCCTCTCCTCATGTTCACTTCTCTCTCTAATATTATAACTTCAAAAGGTTAGTATCATGTCTCGTAGCCTACGGTCTGTGATAAGATAGTAAAAATGCTGAAATTTCGTTCCGTTTTTTTCTTTCCATCTCTTTCCATTTCTTCATCCCATACAAGATTCTAATCCAGCAGTCACCTCCCTTCTCATACACATTCACTGTTTCTCCCCAGCCTCAGCCTTTCCAGAGGGCCCCTCCATTAACTGAAATCCATTCGATTCTGGAGGCAGTTGCCTTCACCAGCTCAAGTCTCTTCCCGCGGAACAAAATACACTGGGGAGAACAATCGCCAATCTGAGGGAAACAAGAAAGCCCAGTAACATTCATTAATTTATTAAACTGGTGGCATACCTTTTCTAAAAGAAAATAAGGTGTTTAACGAACCCTGCTCTCACAGCTACTGCAGCCTAGTGTAGGAGTAACAATTGAGTCAAAAATGTTTGAACAGCTCTCTATTAGCTACAAGCAAGAAAGTGGTGTAAACAGTAAGCAGGGTAAAAAAGTGTCTAACACAAATTAAAGGACTGTATCCTAGCATAAAGTATATACAGTCTCTGCTCCCAGAAGGGAGTAAAACAATAAAAACTAATGCAGGGACTGGGAGTTTGCTCTGCCATTGCAGATAAATCAAAACCCGGGCACTTAATAATGAAAGCAAAAAGTAAGATTCTTTATGAGCCAGATGGCTTTCTCACCATCACTAGCTTCTTAACATTGCAGGACTTCTGCAACTCTGTCAACACCTGGGTTCCAATTTGAATTTCAGCAATGGCCACAAGGAAAAGTAGCTGATACCTCCAAGCACAGAACTTCCAGAAAAGTCACATCACTCAGCAGGGCCCCTCTCTCACCAGGACTCAAGGGATGTCTCTTTCAGGCACCCACACCTCATGCGACTCCTAGCAATTCAACTCAAAAAGTGCAGTCATGCTTCTAGAAAGCCAAAGGATCCTTTCTCACTGAGACTCCAGGTAACAGTTTTTAACCAGTACCCACAGCAGCTTTACCACGCAGTGTCAGATCAGCTGTTGGACACCCCTCCTCTGAAGGTCTGAAACTCCCAGCTTCCAGATATTACCCACATCATGAAGGGGGAATAACACCTAGGTCGGTTCTTACAAACTTGATCTCCTCACAACAGTTTAGACCTGGGATTGCAAGAAAGCAACCACAAATTAAAGTGGTGTCACTATAAACAGTTTCTAAGACTGGAAATAACCAACACATGTCCTAGCTTAAAAATAAGAAAAAAACTAAACTCCTAACACTGTCTCACTATGGTCTGTTTTGACTTTAACAATACTTTTGACTCAGTGCCTCACAGCCTTTTGCTGAGGAAGATGGACGATCTGGGCTCAGCTAAGAACATGGATAACTGGATAGGAAACTGCCTAAAGTTTAGGTTGTAGAGGTTTGTCATCAAAGGGATACAATTAGGAGAGAGGGAGGTCATGATTGGGGTGCCTCAGGGATCTGTCCTGGGCACAATCCACTTCAATATGTTTATCAGTGACATTGGAGAAGGTATGGGCCAGTTTTATCTCTTTGCAGATGTCACTAAGCTTTGTGGGAGGGTGGATAGTGATGCAGGAATCAGAGAAATGCAGAATGACTTACAAAAGCTAGAAGGATTTGTCTAAGGTTTGGCAATTGAAGTTTAACACCAGGAAAGTGCAAAGTGATGCACCTAGGAAAAAAAGAATCCCGTGGCAGAGTGCTGTATAGGTGGGGTAAGACTTAGCACCACTGCTGAGGAGTGTGACCTAGGAGTTATCATCAGTGACACCCTTAATCAATTGAGACATAGAAACATAGAAACATAGACTTTGACAGCAGATACAGACCACTTGGCTCACTGAGTCTGTCCATTTCCCTACCTACAGGATAAGCTGCAGATCGTAGTTAACCAACAGTCTATTTCTTCCTACCCCCCACAACAATTGCCTTAAGTCTCTCCCATGCATTCTTGAATTCTCCCACAATTTTAAATCACACAACCTCCTCAGGAAGGCAGTTCCATGCGTTCACCACCCTCTCTGTGAAAAAATACTTCTTCATATTTCTCCTGAGCCTTCCCCCCCTCTATTTTCAAATTTTGTTCCCTTGTTCTTGCACATCTCTTTTTATGAAAGATGCTACCCTCTTGGACTTTGTTGATTCCACTCAGGTACTTAAAAGTTTTTATCATGTTCCCCCTCTCCCTCTTTCCTCAATGGTTTACATATTAAGTTCCTTTAGTCTCTTCTCATATGGCTTCTGTTGCAGACCCTGCACCATTTCAGTTGCCTCCTCTGGACTGCCTCCATCCTGTCTATGTCCTTGTGGAGATGAGGTCTCCAGAACTGGATGCAATACTCCAGATGGGGTCTGCAGCAAAGCCTATGGTAAGGCAAGTAAGATGCTGGGGTGTATAGGGAGGGTTATTGGTAGCAGGAGGAAGGAGGTAATACTACCCCCTTTATAGATCTGTGGTGAGGCCTCAAATGCAGTACTATACCCAGTTCTGGAGCCATCACCTCAGGAAGAATAGGGACAGGCTGGAGATGGTGCAGCACAGAGTAAAGAAATGATTCTGTGCTAAAATGGCAGGTCTTATGAGGGGCACCTTAAGGCATTGAACATGTACTCACTGAAGACCAGAAGAGAGAGTGGTAGTATTATAGAGACTCTCAAGTTCCTGAAAAGATTAAACAAGGTGAACTCTGAAAAACTATTTAGCTTGAATACTAGCTGGAAGTCACTAATGCATGAGTAGAAACAGGCAGGAGGGTGGTTCAAGAGGATCATGAGTGAGCATTATTTTGCAGAAGGGGTGTTGGAACAATAGAACAGTCTACCAGTTGAAGTGGTCAGTTTTGTATGCATCAAGATCCACAAAGAAGTGGTTTAGCCCTTCCTCTATCTCCATGTCTGAGGATAGTGTGGAGCCTTTTGCTGTCATTGATTGGAGAAAGATCCTTTCATTACCCTTTAGGAGTGCATTGATTTCCTTCCAGACACATTTGGGTTTGTAGAGGTGTTGTTCTTGTAGTGATAGAAGATGTTCCCTTTTGGCTTTGCCCATCTTAGATTTAGAAATATTGTGTAGCTGGTGGTAAGTGTTCAGCCAGACTGGAGCCTAGAGATTTTGAAGGCATGCCATGCTTTGTCATGAGAGTGCATGAGGTGCCTCACTTCCTGTGTGAGCCAGGGAGAGTGGATTCCTTTTCATCTTCTTTGTTTGTTGGGAGCATGGTGGTCAAGGAAAGAGGTGAAGATATTGACCAGATATTCTAATGCTAGATTTATGTCAAGAAGGGAAGTTATTGGTGACCAGTCAGCTGTGTCGAGACTTGAGCAGAAAGCTTCAGCAACAAAGTTGGTTAGATCACTAGTTTTGTGGATATTTTTTTGGGGGGTGCAGATAATTATTTTTTCAGATGCAAAAAGTCAGAGAATGGTCACTGAGTGCATCAGGGAGGATTCCAGCAACCTTAATAAAATTTGGATTATTAGTATCCAGTCTAGGAGAGTGTGCTTTCTTGACTTCATATTCAGTTTTGTGGGATTGCTGAGGAGTTTCTCCAGTTTAGCATTATGTAGGGCAGCTTGGTACTGTGTTTTAAATAGCAGGTTCTGGGTAGCAGCATGCCCCAGCCTGCTAGATGACTTACCCCCTCAGTAGTGTTGTCACCAAATGTGGCATGAAAGCTCCTTATATTTTAAAAGATATAGCCCTCATAAAATTAAAATTTGCAGCCGGAGCCGATAAAACAGGCATGCCCTCACTTCAATACATAGCTGTTTTGTGATATCAGAAAACTAAAAGCTGCATGAGCATACCCATTTACTTATATAGAGCGTATTTCTATGTTTTATACCTTTTTAGGTTAGATTTTATTCTAATCAGTGATCAGTTGACCAACAGGGACCCTATTAGTTGATCAATCACTTTGATTGAATAAAATCACGACACAAGAAGGTATAAAACTATTGGAAAATACCAGCCCAATACAAGTAAATGGGGATCACTCATGCAGCCTTCGTGTTGTGACATCACAAAACAGGGCTGCGTGGGCCTATGTGGGGGAGTGTTTTCAAGACTGGGAAGTTGGTCCATGTTCGGCTCTGGCTGCAGATTGTAATTTTACAAGGGCTATATCTTTTAAAATCTAAGAAGCTTTCCCGCAACACTTGGTGAAACTGCTACTGAGGGAGCATGTCATTGAGCAGAGTGAAGGGGAGAGCACACCATTCAGGATAGGAACCTGTTCTTTAAGAGGTTCCCATATGCCTAGCCCATGCATTCTTAAGTCCTGTTACATTTTTTTCCCCAACCAACTCCTCTGGGAGGCTGTTTCAGGCATCTACCACACTTTTCCCCTAAATCTGGCATCCTCCAGCTTCATACTGTGACCTCATGTTCTTAAGCATTGTTTTCTGAGAAATGCTTCCCTCTTGTATCCTTTTTATATTGTGAAGTATTTGAAAGTCTCTATCATATCCCATGTGTCCCTCCTTTCTTCCAGGGAGTACATATTGATGTCCTTTAGTATCTCTTTGCAGTGCTTTTGATGCAGACCCTGCACCATTTTAGTTGCCCTCCTTCCTCTGAACCACCTCTACTCTATGTCAGATAGAAAATAACTTTGAGACAATGCTTTGAAATACCTGCAGACAGCCAAGTGCTTGTGGAACTTTGAACTTAGAAAAGACCCTGGGAAGCTAAAATTGAACTTTAGCTCAAAGGCAGTGCTTTATACCAGATTAGGACCAGAAATGGATTGGTGACTGCAGAATCTACCAGCACAAATATCTCCTACTTCCCTGCCAGGACTAGAGATAAAGAGGTTTCATGACAGTTAACAAATGAATTTCTTAAATAATACTTTTGCTAAAAGACACCTTCTAAGATTGGCATTATTGGGTATGTGGTCAGATCTGAAGTTGAGTGCAATCTAAAGGACCAGCACTATAGTTTAAGATGTTTAATCTGGTCTGCCAAAAGTTGAACCATGGTATTGCTTTGATTAAATTTATTTTAGTTTCTATCTGACCCTAATTACTCTTTCTGAAGCAAGTTGTCTATATACAGTATATATTTTGCATATGCAGTCCATGATGCTTTCATTGTGGGGGCATGTGTGATTTTGTATTTTCTATATACAGTATATGTTCAGTATCTCTAAACCCTAGTACAGTAAATTCTTACAGTTTTGGTAGTGTGTAGCTCAGCTAGTAAATATACCATATTCAAATCAAAAGCTTGTTTTAGTCTTTTCAGGGTGATGGATGTATGATATCGTACATGGACTTGGCCCTGACTACTTGAAAAAGCTTCTTGTTCCCTATTGCCCTGAGTGACAACTCCGTTCATCTGATGAGGGGTTGCTAGAGATTTCAAGGGTATCTTTAAAATCTTCTGGGGCCCATGCATTTATGTACCTGTCCCCTACCCTCTGGAATTCTCTACCCCAAATGCTGCAGGAGTGCATGACTGTGGGGGGATTCAAACAGGCATTGAAAACTTTTTTATGGCATCAGGCCTTTAGTGGTACAGAATGAAGGGACCTGTCAGACTATTTTATCATTGTGTTTGTTTATTTTATTTCTGTTGTTTTCATCTTATTGTACAGTGCCTTGATATCTTGAAAGGCACTTAGGCTAAATAAAGTTGTTATTTATTATTATTATTATACATATTAAAGAACCTTTTTCAACTTTGTTTGTGAACCTACAATATATATACAAACTATGATAATAATTTACTTCCAATCTAAGAAAATATTTTGACAAAGGTTGCAGTCCAAAGTATGGACATAACTGTGGTGCTTCATCATGGATTGATCTCAATAAAATCAATTTTATTCTTTACTAATTTAGAAATGTGTAACATTTCTTCAAAATCTTTACCCTTAGGCTGCCAGAAGATTTGAAATGTATAGGTTTTTAGGATGCGTATACACGCCAGTGGCACAGCAAGGGTTAAGTTTCAAATGTCATCATTATGTATGGGGTAGTATAATTACATTTCTCAAAAAACTGATACATATACCTTGAACTCGATTAAAATAAGTGCTAAAGCTACAATAACAAGAATACTTAATTTGCAGTTAGAAATAAATAACTATGATTTTCGTTTCTATCTCAGTAGTGGAAAATAAGGAAAAGGCATCATTAGTTGAGAACACCACATGTGGTGTAAGTAAGTAAGTAAGTAAAATTTTATTTATATTAAGCGCCCTTCCCAAGCTCAGGGTGCTTTTACAATAAAACAAGTAAAATCACATTTCAAACAATAAATCAAACAACCATACAGTACACTTACTCATTATGTACCAACAAATGCTAAGGCAAAAAGGAAAGTTTTTAATTGTTTTTTAAAACTTTCAACAGTTAGGCATTCTCATATCTGATGAGGTAGAGAATTCCACAGGGTTGGTGCCACATAGGCAAAAGATCTACCTCCAGACATCTTTAGATGTACCCTGGGAATCTCTAGCAATCCCTCATCAGAGGAGCGAAGAGAATGGGCAGGACAGTAAGGCACCAAGAGCTCTTTCAGGTAGTGAGGTCCCAAATCATGTAGGGCCTTAAAGGTCAATAATGCCACCTTGAAGGTGATCCGCCACTGTACTGGCAGCCAGTGCAAATCACACAGCACAGGTGTCATGTGGCTAGATCGTGAAACTCCCATCAACAACCTGGCCGTCACGTTCTGCACAAGCTGCAAGCGGCAGAGATCCACCCCCGGCAGCCCTAGATAAAGCGCATTGCAGTAATCAAAACGGCTGGTAACAAAGGCGTGGACCAAAATGGGAAGATCTTCCCGTGGAACCAAGTGTTTCACCCTGGCAATATTTCTCAGATGAAAAAAGGCAGATTTGACTACAGCCAACACCTGCATCTTCATAGTCAGGCTTTCGTCAAAAATTACTCCCAGGTTATGTACTTGGCCAGAGGCTAGAAGCTGGGCCCCCCCCAAGATATAAACCCAAGGGTTTCCCTGTCCAAGCCCCTGTTATCTTCCCTCCAGGGTCCACAACCAACACCTCAGTTTTCCCTGGATTTGACCTAAGCCAACTAGCACTCATCCAATCCTGAACCTCCAGGAGGCAGTTATTAAACATTGTGATGGAATCCGACTCCTGATCAGGCATAAAAGACAGGTAGAGCTGAGAATCATCAGCATAACAATGAAAACTTAGCCCATACCATCTTATAATGTCCCCAAGTGGAAGCATATACATCGAGAATAACATAGGGGACAGCACCGACCCCTGCAGTACCCCACATAGCAGACAGTGAGAGGCCGAGGTGTTAACTCCCGATACCACTCTCTGAGATCTGCCCTCCAAAAAAGATTGAAACCAACTGTGGACTGCTCCCCTCAGACCACAGAGAAACCACAGGCGGTCGAGCAATACCCCATGATCCACGGTGTCAAATGCTGCTGAGAGATCCAGGAGAACCAAGATGGAACGGGTCCTCCGATCTCTTGCCATCAGGAGATCATTCAATACCCGAACAAGAGCCGTCTCTGTACTGTGCCTCTTCCTGAAGCCAGAATGGAGAGGGTCATAGATATTGTGGTTGGACAAATGATCCTCCAGTTGCAGAGTGACCACCTTCTCAATAACTTTCCCTACAAAAGGGAGGTTAGAGACTGGTCTATAATTTGCTGGGCAGTCGGGGTCAAGAGAGGGCTTTTTCAAAAGGGGGTATATTACCGCCTCCTTTAAGGGATCCGGAAAGATCCCTCTCTCTAATGACACCACCACTATCCCAGCCAGGACTGGGCCGATAACATCTACACACCCCACCACCAGGTGAGTATGGCCTGGGTACAACTTACAATAGGTAGGTCGCAGAGTCTGGATAATCCTCACAATATCTATTACTGCTGATAGTCTAAAGGTAGACCAGTACAACTGGGCATTAGTACCACCTGATTGATCAGTGCAATGCTCAATAGAAGGACACTGGCTGATCTCATCCCTGATGGTGGATACCTTGTCAGCAAAGAATTTTGCAAACTCCTCACACTGTACCTGTGATAATGATCTACCAGTCTGGAGACAGACTGGATTGCACAGTCTCTCCACAGTCTGGAACAGCTGGGATGGTCTATTCCTAGCTGCAGCAATTTCCCTGGACAGGAACTCTGCCTTCTTATGGGAGATTGCTGATTGGTAGAATTTATAATGTTCTAAAAATTCAAGTCTATCCACCTCCAAACAGGGATGTTTACTAGCTCCCCTATTATTCAATATCTATATAGATACCTTATTAGATTATGACTTAAATGATCAGTGGGACTCTCCAAAAATAAAAGATCAATACATACACAACCTACCATATGCAGATGATCTAATTCTACTATCACTGACCCCTAAAGGACTAGAATTAAAATTTAAATCTCTTGTGAATAAATGTAAAGTATTGGAATTGAGAATAAACCTAGACAAAACAAAAATAATGATCTTTGGAAATCGGTCATCAAAACCAAGGATTTTCTACAATGATGCCCCTATTGATATAGTGACATCTTATAAATACCTTGGTATAACATTACACTCTAGAAACTTCTGGGCACATCATATTAAGAACAGATTAATAAGGAAAAGTATGCAGCAAAAGCATTGCAAAGATTTAACCTTAAATATGGAGGTTTTACGGTAATACCTGCTATTAAAGCAGGAGGCAAAATTACTCCCACTACTATTATGTGGAGCGAAATCTGGGGATATAATCATTATCCACAACTGGAAACCCTCTTTATATTATTATAAATATATATTTACAAGTTCCCACTTCAATGGCTGGATCAATAGTTAGAACAGAATTAGGTAGATTACCTTTGATTTCCTTATTAACCTAAGGATAGTCACATATTGGTTGAGATCAATAAATAATATAAATAATGTTATGCCATTGAACTGTATAATGGAAAAGGAATCCTAGCATAAAGAAGGTTTAACTCTCTATGGTTAAAATCTCTTTTCAAATATTACACAGTATAGAGTCAACTCACCTATGGAATGATTAGCAAGCGGAAATAAAAATACACCTAAAGCTATAAGGTTAATCTTCAAAAAACTTTTACAAAAGCCACACAAATTCAGATGAATCAAGTAAGGGCCAAAGACAAGCCCTGTGGTTTGCTCGAAACAAAATTGATTCAACATGGAAGAATACTTATGACTTTCTTTATCACCATACATAATGCAGCGATAACCTGGGTGAGATTTGAACTTATTACATCAAAATACATTTACTTTAATAAATTAAAATTAAATGAATCAACTCAGGATAAATGTCCTTGCAATAGAGGATTCACTGAATCATTAAAGCATGTATTAATTCAATGCCCTTTATTTAATTATATTCATTTTAAATATTTGGGGAAAATTCTTAGTAAATATGCAAATTTAACATATGATGTGATATTCATATTGATGCACCCAATGACTGTTCAAGATGTAATACTGGTAGGGAATTTTATAACGTCTGTAATAAGTGTTAAGAAAAAGCATACGAAAGTGGCTCAGAGATAAATGAATTGTTTTTTATACAATCTGAAGAATTTTAACCAGCATACTTTCTTATGAGAGTTATTCTAATGAGATAAGGAGTCTGTTTAATTATATTTTTAATTTATTTCACATTTTGTATTTTTAAATTTAAAAATTGTAATGTCCAGAAATTTTTCTAATTTTTTGGAAGAACAATAAACTTGACTTGACTTGACTATCCACCTCCATTTGAGTTTTCTGCCAACGTCTTTCTAATCTTCATCCCTTCCTCTTCCACTCACGGACCTCCCCATCAAACCAGGGAGCCCCTAAGTTCAGAGTACAGGGACAAACATGAATTGGAGCAATGTCATCCAGGGCCTCAGTCACAACCCTATTATAGGCTAAGACCAGTGGCCCTGGATCCATGCTATCCCTTGGAAAATCTGAGAAGTCCAGCTCCGTCATTAGGCCCTCTGAGGTAATCCCTCTTAAAGGACAAAACTGTATTAACTCCTTGGGGGCAGGCCTATTTCAGGGGGCCGCAAATCTAAACCTCAGGGTGTGATGGTCAGACCATCTGACTGGCTCCACCTCCACATCAGATATCTCCATCCCCAGATGGAAAACCAAGTCCAATGTATGCCCCCCCATGGGTTGCAGAGGTAATTACTCGTGACAGGCCCAATTAATCCATTAATTGGAGGAGGGTTTGACCAAATGGTGAGAGTTCATCATTGACCCAGGCATTGAAATCCCCCAGAATTATCCATCTGGGAGTTTCCAATACCATGTCGGCGATGAAGTCCGCAACCTCCTTCAGGAACTCCCTCTCATCCCCTGGTGGATGGTAGATAAGAAGGGTCCTGTAGCCTGCACCTGCACCCATTATGCATTCAAAGGAGTTGGTATCACCAACTGGCACCTCCCTGAGATCCAGATCTTGTCTGAAACAGACAACAACCCCCCCACCCCTCCAGTCCACTCTCTGGTGGTGAATCACTGAGAATCCAGCCGGAACCATGGAGTCCAACACAGGACCAGTATTTCCGTCTAGCCAGGTCTCGGTGATGCAGGCCAAGTCGACTGAGGAAACAAGATCCGCAATCACTGCAGTCTTATTCCTAATCAACCTGGCATTGCTTAACACCACCCGAAAGGGATGGAAATCCAAGGGTGATCCCACTTCCTGCCTGACACACTCCAGGTCAGTGCCCTTGGGTATGGGAACTAGGCAAGGAGGACCTCGCTCCAGTACCCATTTTGCCCCAGGGCATCTCCTAGCCCTCACTGCCCATATCCATTCTCTTCCCTCCCATCCCCCCAACAGTTCCAAGATCCCTGTATCCTTCTACTTTTTGATCTTATAATGCCAAGATTTTGACATCTAGCATAAACCTCCACTGTAAGTGGGGGTAATTCAAAGGGACGGAGATCCCAAAGTCTTGAGGGGGAGTACTGCCTAACCATTTTACTTATACTCCAAAACACATATTTTAAACCAATTTATTCACCTTCATACAAACAACAACCCTCCCACCCCCAACTTAAATAATAATAAAAAAATGAATAAAATAAAATAAAATACCCCTTAAAATATTAAAACAGTTTTATACACATCTAAGGGAGACCAACTGATCTAGGCCCAAAGTTCCAATCAATTTTCCGTCTATAAGTCACTGAAGCAAGAAATGCTATACACCCTCGGGCTCTCCCCTAGGGAATTTATACCCAAACCTATCTCTCACATAGGCCAGGTAATAATAATTAAACATTTGCACCAATGATATTGATGAAAAGAAAGAAGCACTCTCACTGCTTCACCAAAGTACATAAGACAGAAAGGGAACAGTCTGACCTGGATGGTTCTCAATCTCTCCACAATAACATGATCAGACTTGTAGCCAGAAAATCACTTCGACTTCTCAAATTGTATACAGCTTTCCCTCCATGAAAGCTGCCCAGCTGAAGAAGTTTTCACTTCAGTCATCCCCCGAGCAGTTACTGGGCTAGTCAAACACACGAATAGATCCAAGCAAGTAGGCTCTCCAGCCTACCTACCAAACCCAGGAACCATGGGCACACTGAGACCTGTCCTCTGACAGCCCCAAGCCCAATCTCCCCCTCTTGGTAACCACCCCAGCAAACTGTCCTGGGTTTAGGCTTTCAGCATACTCGCCGTAAAAGCACCATTCCAAAGGAAGAAACCGGCGATACTGCAGTCTGTAGAACTTCAAGGAGAGGTAACAAGGGTCTTACGAAAACCAGCCTCAAAATCCCTTCCTAAAATCCATAAATAATCAGCTCATAACCCAATGTCTTCCCAGCACTCCACAAGATCCGTAACACAGTTCCAAAACGGCATCAGCTGACAGTCGGATCACATCCCAGGCTCCCAATTCATCTACAGAAGCAAAGCGGCAGTCATCCCAGCAAGCCGAGCAGAACAGGCAGACAATAGGCTAAAGAAATAATAGCCCTGGTGCACACTTCACGATAGTCATAGGAAACCTCCCAATACTACTTGTAAGTTCGGTGCACTTTACCGTCGTTCCAACACTAGCTCAGAGTGCAGGACAATGAGGCAAATTTACAGTCCAACTCAAAAAATTCAATGTAGTGTAGACAGAGCAGGCAAAATAGAAAAACGAAACAGAAAGACTGCTCTAGCAAAACGCAGCCGGCAGCACACCCAGCCCGGCGGCCATCCGGAAGTGAGGTGAGAGAAAATAGTCCGATAAGAACCACAGGGACTTCTTCCATGAGGTAAAGGATATTTATTTTGGGACAGATGAGGATACAAACACTGAGGCAAAAGAGAGTTGCACAATTAAAGGGGCAGACCCCATTGTCCTCAGGCCCAGACCTAAGGAAGACAGTGGGTATGTTAAGCAAGTTTGATTGGCAGGGAAAAGAAAAGGAGGGGGGATGGGGAAGAAATGGGAGTAGATGGGTCTAGAGATGTCAGAAGGGGAGGAGTTATGAGGTCAGAGCTATGATGAAGTGGGAATTGGTGATTGGACAATTAGAAAGAGAGAAAGAGAGAGAGAGAGAGGGGTAAGCAACCAGGGTACTTAAAGCCTTGCACAGGACCTGGAAGCTCACAATTCTGCTTCAAGAGAATTTCCCACCCACCTGCCTTAAAATATTAGAAAACAAGCATGGTTGCTGCTGAACATGGAGGGCAGCAGATCTAGGACTGCTGAAGGTGGACAGCAGGGCAAATAGAAAAGAATAGAAAAGAGAATGGAAAAAATTGGGGAGGGGAGCATAGGCTAGGAGGAAAGGAGGGGAATAATAAATAGAACATAAGACAACACCACAAGAAGCAGGGGTATGGGGTGTATTCTCGTACACCTTTGGCAGAAGAAAAAGAACAAAGGCACCCCCCCAGGATATACATCTGGGAAGGGAAGAAAAAGATAAGAAAGAATAAAATTGGACAGTAATGTTAACAAATAAGAGGATGACATGATTTAAATGGATTGGAATTACTTAATGTATATATGAATTATGTTTAATGTACTCTATATGGAAATATAACAGTGTGATTTAACAGTGTCAGTGGCTCAGTAGGTAGCACACTCACCTCTGAGGCCAGAAGATCAGAGGGCTGTGCATTCAGTTCCTACATATGGCACTTGGGTTAATATCCCAGTACTGACACTGTAGTGCAGCATGAGAGGGGTGCTGCACTTCTGAGGTGCCGTCTTTCAGATGAGATGTTAAACCAAGGTCCCATCTGCCTGGATTGGTGGTAGTTCAGGTGGATGTTAAAGATCCCATGGCACTTATCGAAAATAGTAGGGGAGTTTTTATTGCAATAATAAACATATAATATAAGTCAAAATATCAAACAACACAGTAATTTACTGTAACACGGGAAGAAAAAACCAAAAATGAAAAATAAAATGAATAATACCTTAAATAAACACAATATACCCAATCCTAAGAACTTAATATGAACAGTAAATTATTTATATTTAATAAAGTGAGTAAAACCCTGCCACCACCTATTAACTTACGTGAAGAAACCACCTTCATATCTTGTAAATACATTTTAAAAGCTCATTTGTAACAAAATGTTGTAACATTCTATATGTCATTTTTTGCTGATAAATCACCCATTGACATCTAGCTTGCCATAAAAAATACCATATACAAGAAAAAAATAGAGATAAAGTATCCTCAAGAAAACTAGCTAAAGGTAATGGATAAATTCTTAAAACCAGAATATCATACGTAAGAAACTGCAACCAAGAAAACTTCCATAGCTTGGCCAAATATTTCCACAAACCTATAGAATATGAACACTGTAAAATAAAATGTTCCATAGTTTCTTCTATGTTTATGCATTTCATATAATGACAATTTCTTTCTTCTTTGGCCTTATATTTTGCATTCTCCCAAACATTTAATCTACCATATGAAAGCAACCATTGCGTTTCCCATTGACCTGGAGGTAATCTAAGATTATTAAGCTGTGCCAATATTTTATTATTAAATGAAGTAGGACAATTTTTAAAACAAGGAACTTGCGGATGAATTGCTTCCATCACTAAGGAATACAGAGACTGAGTGTTATGTTCCTTAATCATGTCTCTATTGATTTGCCATTTATACATTTTTTGTACTGCACGTCTAAAATAGTTAGGAATACAGACATGGGAATTTAATTCCGGGACTAAAATCTTCCAAGCTTGAAAATATCTTCCCAACACCTTATCCATCCACCCCTTTTCTAAACTTACTAGTGAAGAAAGTCCCCTCTTAACAGTGGTTATAAAAAATAAGGAATGCAAAAATGTAATAGGATCAGTCATCCCTAAGCCCCCTAATGTTTTCCCTAAATAAGTATAATGCTGTTTTACTGGATTCAATCTATTCCCCCATAGCATTGAAAAAAAAATGCTATAGGTCTTTGTTTCAAACAGTGGTGGAAGAGGAAAAATCATTGCGACATATTGCAAACAAGGTAAAATAAACTGTCTCAAATCTGAATATTGTTTCAATTTAGAAAATGTCCACTGTTTCCATGTCTTAACATTTTTTTCCACTTTGTCTAGTGCCAAAGTCCAATTCTCTGCAGGCAAATTTTGAGGGCCAAATAATATTCCTAAAATTGTTTGTGGAGTTTGAGAGATACTGATACCATTTTGTATCATCTCGGCAGGACCAATTGCCCCAATCAATCGGCCTTTAGCCTTCTGCAGATTTATTTTTGCATTTGAAACTAATGAAAAAAAATAAAATTCTTCTAAAAATTTATGAATTTGAGATATATCTGCAAAATATAAATTTAAATCGTCCACATAAGCTTGCAGATAAAGCTGATCTGTAAATAAATCCCCTGTTATCCCTGTCCATTTTGGGGTTTTAACTAAGGTCTGCAAAAAGGGATCCAATGAAAAAACATATAAAAGTGGACTTGGGAGGCAACCCTGACATACCCCTGTTTTTATCCTAAAACTTTTGGCAATACAGTCTTTGAAGAATGGAAAAACTGTATTGTGTTGATATAATAGTTTGATTATATAGACTATCTTTGCAGGAACCCCATATGTTTGGAGAACTAAAAACAAATAAGGTAAATACAATCTGTCAAAAGCTTTCTCAAAATCAGTGATCAAAATACACCCAGATCTTCCAGCCAAAGATAAATACTCAATGACATCTCTTAAAATCATTAAATTTGATAGGATCCATCTATTGGGAATACTACAAAATTGATAAGAAGAAATTACACCTTCAGCATATGCCTTCAATCTGTAATTAAGAATACTGGAAACAATTTTATAATCCATATTTAGTAAAGTAAGAGGCCTCCAGTTTTTAATATTAGCCTTATCTCCAGATTTAAACAGGTGTATCAAAATGCATTCAGTAAAGGAAGAAATAATAGCATTAGTTTCTAAAAAAAAATTAAATAAAGGTAGTAATCAATCACTAAATTCTTCCGCAAAATTTTTATAAAGCTGATTAGGGAGACCATCTATCCCTGGGGAAATGTTAGGCTTCAATTGTTTAATAATCTCTAACATTTCCTGTTTGGTAATAGGCCTAGATAACTGAGTCACCTCAGTGGAAACCAAAGAAATGTCAACCGAACTTAAATAGTGGACTATAGAATCCTCCTTAATGGAGGAATCTGGTACTAAAGAATGATAATGTAGCTCTATTAAGTCTTTTAACTGCTCTAATGTGGTGGCATGTGACCTATCTGCATTATACAGATAATCAATAGTGGATGCATACCTTAAAGATTTGCATGCCTCAAAGGGATCCCCAATAGGGGTCTTGCTTGTAGCGTTTACTAGAATTGCCTGCAAAGTCTTGGCCCTGTCATACTGATATAGTCTCATATCATTTTTCAGCTGCTTAATCTGTTTTGAATAATCAGATCTGATATTATAAGAAAAGGTAATCACCCTCTGCAGCTGCTGCCTAAGAGACAGAAATTTTAAAAAGTTGTGGCCTTTAGTTAAAACCCATTGTTTTTTAAACCACTTACTCAGGTCTAATTTGGTTTCTGCCCACCAGGCTCCTATATCAGTATATAAATAAACTACATACAAACAGGCCTTTAATAAAGCCTGTATTCCTATCTTTATGTGAAAAGAATCTAGAATAGATGTATTTAATTTCCATTTCCCTTTATGACCATCTGATAAATTACCTAAAGATAGAGAACAAATCAAAAAAAGGTGATCTGAAAATTCACATGGTTTTATACTAAAAGTATTTACCTGTACGAATAGAGATACTAACATACAATCAATAAGTGTATGCAATTTTCCCTTCATAAAAGACACCCTGGGTCCCTGCGTGCAGTAAGAAAAACACTTCACCAATCCTGCTTTCCCTATGATGGAAGCCAGAGCATGGGAATCACAATACATTGTTTTATGCTGCTGAGATGTTCCATACAAACAGCAATTAAAATCATCCCCCATAATACTTTTGCAGTGGTGACTAAAAAAGGCTGAACTGCTTTCATGCATGCCACTCTATCTGCTTTATCCTGAGGGTTATAGATATTAATAAACCTGTAAGTAGAATTTAACCATTTACCATCCAGAATCATCACCCTACCTGGAATAAGGTCAATTAAATTAAGAAGGGAAAACTGAAAGGAACTGAATAAAATGCCAATACCATCTGCAGAGTCAGTCCGTCCCAAATGACCAATAAGAGGGTCCCCAGGGCCATTCCCGTTTAAAGGCTAATAACTGTTCAATAGACTGCATCCAGGTTTCTTGTACAAACATAACAGAAAATTTTTAATCATACATTAATTGAAATAAAGCTTGTCTTTTGTTAACATTTAACAAACTGTGGGTGTTCAAAGATCCCCAGACTAACTGCATGTGGCAATATCTAGAAAAAGTATTCCATCAGTTATTTCTTTCTTTTTTTTTTTTTTCTCTTTATAATTATCTATGATTTGAGACATGGTAGAAACTGAAGACTTTTGAGAATCCAAGTCTCCCAAATCCATATCCGTTTCCCCCCCATGGGGTAAATAATGCTGCATAAGAATGACTTGTTTCAACAGCAACCTTAAGGGGGGAGATTTGAGTGGCAAGTTCTGCAAGGACCTCTGCCTAGGTAGGGGAGAAACAGGGGCACCAACAACCTGCTCCTGTTTAGAAGCTACAGGTTCAGTATAACAAACCAGTGCCAACTGTAAAATTTGTGGGATACTTGTACTGGGTTCAACCTTCCAAGGGGCTACCACTACTACCTTTTCAAGCACCTGTGGTTTGGAAAGTAATGATTGTATGAAAGGGGGAGCCTTAGACCTCCCAATTCCTTCCATAGGGGGAGGTGAAGGGGGAAGGAGATGCAGGGGTTGGTGGTGGTGAGGGAGGTGGCTGGGGAACCTGCAGCATCCTGGGCCTTTTGAATCAGCAAATCTGGACTGATACAAGTGGCCTTGTTTTTAGCTGCCCTGGGGCATTCACTAAACACATGTCCATATCCCTCACATAAGTCACATCTGGAATGATTTGCACATTGCATTGTGACATGCCCCACTTCCCCACAGTTGTCAAATCGGGGCTGATCACACACACTAGATAGATGAGTCCTAGAGCCACATTTATAGCATGCTCTAGGCTGCCCCTCATAAAAATAAATCTATCCCTTCCTAATAGGAAAGAATTAGGGATGTGTTCTATTCCTGATTCTGATTGTCTGAGTTTAATTTTATACTTTCATCCCCCGTCCAAAATTGTTCCGAATCTAGGATAGGATCTGGAGCACTCAATACTTCACATTTCTGTGAAAGCCAAACCGTAATATCTTCTACATGCACACCCTCATTACGGAACATAACTGTCACAAACTTTATTAAAGGTTTTGCTGAAGGAATCACCAAGAAGGGAGCCCATAGTGGTGAAAACCTTACTTGCCCATATCTATCCCAAAAAAGATCAAGAGCATGTGCAGACCTGAAACTTACATCAAAATTATCTTCCCCTAATATATTTATAAAGGCAAAGTCATCCTTAGGGGAGAAATGAAGTGAATCCTTTAACAAAGTTTTCCCCACATAATACCTATCAGGTCTATTCTCTAAACCCCCTTTATAACAAATGCGAACAGCATTCCTTCTTGGAGCCACCTCTCTTTTAGCTGTAGAAAAAGGTTCAGACATTAGAGGCTTTTTAGATGGTGAGGGAGCACTCTCTTCTTGTGGTGGAATAGCTCTAGAGGCAGACTTAGTACCTTCAAGAGTCTCAGGCCGAGGTGCTTGTTGATCCATAGGCCTGTTAATAAAAGAAGGTTCCAGAGCTGCTGGCTGAATCTTAAATTCCACAGGTTTAGTTGAAGTATCCACCTGAACACCAAGTTTCCATACTGGTGAATTTTGAGAAAAACTAAAATCAGTTTCCCATGTTGGGTCAGGAACCCAGGTACCTGATAAGGCCTGTTTCCATCCTGCTCTGGATAAGGCTTTCCCTGGTGACGAGGACTCCAATATTGAGTGTGAAGAAACAGTCTCAGATTCAGGCCTTTGAGAAGAGGCTTTAGGCACATAGGATTCAGTTCCTTTTATAATTTGTTTAAGAGGAGGTCTAGTTGGAAAGGTGACATGCGTAACCCCTATTTGAGATTCTGGCGCGGATTGATATATAATATCAGGGAATAAAATAACTTCCTTTGTAGGAGGTAGAAATGGCCCAGTAACTGGTTGCCGAAACACAAACCCTGCTGATTTACTAAGTGAGGTGGATTCAGTATGTAAAACCTCTACAGATTTATAACTTTCATTTTTCCCCCGCAGTGTTTGTTTGATGATAGTACTTAAATTCTTTCCTTCATACTGCTGTGATGATAAAGGTTGTAGGCACTTGTTTGAAACAACATTAAAACTGCCAGCCTGCTGTGTGTTAAGAGGGTTAGTACTATTACAGTGCATAGCAGGAGACACTAGTTCCAACAAACCCTGCTTTGCAGAAGTGCTTGCAACAATTCTAGCCACTGTTCCACTGACAGCTTTTGCAGTAATCATGGCAGGGAGTGTCTCTGAAGTGGGCGGCAGCTGAGCGCTTACTTTTGCTACCGCACTAAGCTCCTTAACTGTCCCAGGGTTATCTGCACCCTTACAGGCCTCCACATTAGGTTTCCCAACCTCACAAATAGTTATATCTGTAGGCATAGCTGAGACATGCTGTATTTGAGCAGAAGACTGTGAACTCAAAGGGCAACATAACAATGTATGAGGCTCTAGGCACTCATTTGAAGCTACGAACATACTGCCAGCCTGTTGCGTTCCCTAGAGTGGTAAAGTCAAATTTTTAGAAGCAGAAATAAATGAGAAGGACTCACCAGAACCCCTTTGTTTATCATAAGAACCTTTAGTAGCCAGATGCACAGCTGAGTTAGATGTTTTAAAAGCAAGGAGCTCCTCCTAAGGTAGCAAGGTCTGTAAATGTGCTGTAGCAGTGTCTTGTAACATAGGAACTTTGTGACTATCATCCTCTGAAAATCCCATTGCTTCATGATAAATCTCTTCTTGTTCTGTTTCAATTTCACCATCTTGAAGGGCCTCCTCTTGTGATGCAGTGAAAGGTGAGGCCTTCCCTTCCACCAAACACACAACCTCCTCTTCCTCCGCCATCTTGGTCTCACAGGAAAATGGATCCCCCCTGCTCACAGGAAGCAGGAAGTAGGGGAATTTTCCTAGTGTCCTGGCCAAATTTCCCTCATTCACTGAATAAAATGCCACCAACAGTTTAATCTGGATCAAGGTCAGTTGGCATTCATCTGCATTTCCCTCACCTGGGTTGTGCCTGAAAATAGGCAAGATTTGTCTAGTGCACTTACCCGGTCAACAAAAACTAAATAAAATAAAAAAAATAAATAAATAAAAAAGATAAATAAATACGGAACTGTGGATTGAAGTGTTTGACATGAAGCATTGAAGAAAGTTAATTGCCAAAGCTGAGCACACGCACATACTGGTCTCTTGTGTTTCTTTGTGGGGATCCGGGGACAATGACTTTAAAGAGTTAAATTATGATTCCCTACCCGAAAGCATCAGATCACTTCTAGCCATTAAATAGATAATAAGAGAATGGAATGGCTAAAAGATCTGAACAAAAATAGTGTGGGAAGATGTCCAACCTGTGGGGACAACCCCACAAAAGAAAAGGTAACACATCCAAGTCAAAGTTTCTGAAGTCACCACTTTGGATCCTTCGATCATGGAAGGTAGCGAACTTACAACCACCAAGAATCACAAAAGGAAAAAGAAAAAACAAGAAAAGTAACAATCCTTCCAAAGATCTGTCTGCAGAGTAATCCAGATCCTTAACAGACTCTGAGAACCCTCACAAGGACTATCAGAACCAGAATCTGTGTTTTGGAGGGTATCATGCTAATATAGGATTCAAAAGGGGAAGTAGTGGTAGAGACTATAGAAGTAATAACAGGGATGTGGCTACTATAACATCATCCAGCAAAACATTTATAGGGAACACGGGATTAGCAAGCAATCTAACTTCTTGACCTTAGAAGAAGTATAAAGTGGGATGAAGAAGCTGGTAGATGCATTAAGTGCTATTTTTCAAGAACACATGTCCAACTCATCCTCCCTTCCTGCTCCTGCTACTGGGAAGGGCCCAAAACCACGTGCTTCAAATTGTGTCACTAGTTCAGGTAACTGGCTTGCAGAGTCTTGTTCTTTTGATGCTCTGCAGGTTAACAAAACAGTTACTCTTTATGATCCCAAAGAATAAGAGTTAAATGAAATTGAAGGACTGGTTAATGAAAATACTACTCCTAAGTCACCTTCCACATAAGAGGAGGCAAGAACAATTATTCCACATTCAGAGTCTATCCTCTCAACTGCTAGGTTTAAAGAAACACACATTCTATGTAGGCATCCTGGTTTCAAAAAGAGAAGCCAACAGATATTACATTGAGGTAAAGCTGGAAGAAATACTGGAGTATGAACCTTTACTGGGCAGACATAATCCTGACATCTAAGTTTGTTTGACAAACGTATCATTGCCTTAGGTGACACAAAGGACCTGAAAGTCCTCACAGGTGATTTATAATTTCTATGTAATGGGGAACAGGAACAAAAAGCTGTGAGTAATGTTGGATGAGGCCAATTTTTGGTGAACTCAGTATCAGATATCCAGTGTACATTACCTGTAAGACAGTCAATAACTATATGATTTGGAATGATATTTTAAAGTGGTTCTGACCAATAATTGACTACTCTGTTGGAGTTCTGCAGTTACAAGTAAAAAGGGATTATCACCTTTTAGGAAAAGCTGAAAGGGTCCTAAATAAACAGAGTCCTGTTACACTGAAAAAGATGAGTCCATGCTCAAACTGAATTTAGTACATTCAGATGTACTGTACCTGATGTCTATATTGGGTTGTCAAGAAAATGTGGTCAGGTGGAAAGAAAAGACTCACTTTGGTTGCATATTAGAACATGATATGGCTAAATCTGAAACTGGTAGCAGAAGTTTGATTCTCTTTTCAAATAGAATATGTGAACTTTGCACTCTTAGAGTTCCATGCTGTTCTGGTGTCAGAGGTTACACCATCTGAATACATTGTTCACACTGGGGCCATGGAACTGAAATATTACCAGCTCACACATCCTTCCTTTGTAAAGTCACTACAAAGAAAAAGAGTGATTATACAATACCCATCAAAGCAAAGGATTTGCTTTTAATTAGTTCTGTGCTGTGCATGGGATATGAACTCTTTCTAATCAGTGAACTGTTCTACAAGATGTTACAAAGGTGAAAGCCAGACTTGACTCTTGTAACTTGGGATGAATGGCTAAAGGATACTCCAAATCATGCAAGTAGCATTAAAAGTACAGGAGACTGTGCTTTAAACCTTCAGTTGTAGTAAAAAAAAACATATAGCACCACAAATATGTAGTACAAGGCTTAAAGTCACCCATGTGCACTGGATTGGATATCCTTGTAGGCCTATGTGTATGTGTATATCTGGCCAATAATGTTCTGTGGTCATGGATATGCAAATATCCAGACCCAGTAAAGCTGATCCCACAGGCCTTGAGCTCAGGGCAGACCATTCCTTAAGTATATCAAGCAGCAAATGAGTCTATGACCACCATTACTGCTAGTGTGAAGGAGTTTTCCCTTAAGATTAGTTTTTTCTTGAAAATACAATTAATAAAATAGGGAACTGGGACTCTCAAATAACTTATGGAACTCTAAATAATTGTTTTGCTCAGATACAGACTAAATTGTATAAAAAATGCTATTCTAAAATCTAAGAAAAAACTACAAGCTGGTTTGATAGTGAATGTAAATTTATGAAAAGCGAATTAATGAAATATATGACAATACAGACAAAATTGTACATACCAAGGAAAAGATATTTTGAAAATCACCAGGGAAAATTATGGAAATATTTTAATCAGAAAGAAGAAAGAATATTATGCTCTACAGTGGAAATGTATGATAAAAGTTATTGAGTCAAAAGAAAGTAAAATGTTTTGGACTGTAGTGGTACATGGGTGTAAAGATCTCATGGTTGACATAGAAAATTACGTCTCTCTCCAGAAAGGTAGGTTAAATATTTTTCAGAAGTAATGCTAAATAAACATGAAAAAAATAATGTGTCTTGTACTGGAGAAAGTCATGATTAAGTTGAATGTTTTACCAATCTCAAAATTAGAGGTGATGGATGCAATAGAAAATTTAAAAAAGCATAAAGCACCAGACCCAGATATGATGTCGGATGAATTATTTATGTGTGAGATACAGAACTTGAAAAAAAATGTGTCTTTTTTTTAAACTTCTTTATTCATTTTTCAAACTTTAGACAGACATGTGTGTCTTTTTTTAACAAGTTTATTTTCGAGAACTATATCCCTGATTCCTGGAGAGGGGCGGTAATAATACCCATCTATAAAAAGGGTAATAAACAAGAATAAAAAAAAACTACAGAGCTATAAGCCTTCTAGATATAATAGGGAAGATTTTCCCAGAATACTATTGGGGCATATCACAAATTATATTAATAGAAGAGGGGGTGTCACCACTCCAATCTGGTTTTCATCAGACTTCTTCAACTCTGGATAACTGTTTATTATACATCATTTGTGTGAAAATACGTAAAACTGAGAAAAAAGAGACTTTATGCAGCATATATTGACTTCTTGACTGCATTCAACACTATTAACTGGAACAAAGCTATGGGAAGAAATGGATAAAAAAGGGATTGATTCAATCATGATAAGTACTATAAAATCTTTAAATTCTAAGACAAGGGCACATGTTCGGTTGGATTTGGCTGGTAATCTCTCTGCCCCATTCTTAATAAGTATGGGTGTAACACAAGGGTGTATTCTAGCTTTCCACATTGTAACAAAAAGAGAGTGAGGCATCACAGTCAAAATAGCCAAATTACAGTATTTAAATATGCTCATAATTTAGTTCACACAATGTAAAACACAATACACAGCAGCAGCATGTTACCCACAATGCTTGCCAGTGTTTCACATATTACTTTACACTTTTTCACAGCCCACATTGTTCTCTATTTACACTGACCCATTGTTAGACATTTTACAAAATTCCAATATAGAGTCGCCAAGGATGGGTAAAGAAATATGCCCAGGTCTGGCATATGCAGACGATCTTATATTACTCTCCTTAATGGATGTGGGTTTACAGGGCAAATTGGACTTACTGGCATCTTTTGTGGATGAGATGAGTCTGACAATAAATAGGTCTAAATCAAATATTATGCTATTTGGAAATAAGAAATACACAGGTAAATAGTATATAAACTCCCAACCATTAGAAATTGCACAAAATTATACTTATTTGGGTAATGTCTTTACTAAGAACCTGCATTTTGAATCTCACTGCACCTCAGTTCTGAACAAGATCACAAATATTGCTTTGGCCTTGAAAAGATTTAATTCTCATTATAGTGGCCATTCTATAAGAGCATTACTATCAGTGGTAGAAGCCAAATATAATTCCCAAATCCTGTAAGTGGCATAACTATGGGAACACAAGTATGTTTCCCAATTAGATAAACCTATAATACACTTACTAAGAATAACATTATGCTGTCCAGCTATTATTCCTGCCATTTATGTAAGAACTGAAACATGATTCCCAGACTTGAGCGCATTAGCAGAAGCAAGGGTGATAAGTTTCTGAATTAGACTGAGTGGGCAACTGGAGAATAGTATGGGCAGAAAATGTCTAGAGGAAAAGAAAATATAGCAGGTAAAAGGTTATTGGAAATCTCGATGGCTAACAAACGTCAGGGAAATACTGCAGTCCATTGTACTTGAAAATCTTTTGGACACAGCATTCAAAAATATTACCATATCAGCCCATTATGAAATATATATAAAAAGGTTACTTATTAAGAAACATAATAAGGATGATATAGAGCAAATAAGAATTTAATGATTCTGTAGGTGGTATAGTAATAATGTTCTAACACGTACATATAAATATTACCTGGATGTACTAGAAGACCCAATACAAAGAAAAATGTATGCAAAATTTAGGATTGAAATTTTCAATTTGAATGCACTTATGGCAAAATTCCAAAAAGCACTAGACCCTGTACAATCATATTGCTATTGTGGGGTACAAGAGGTAGAAAATATTAACCATGTTATATTAAGATTTATCTGCTATGATGGGGCTAGAAAAAAATGGCTAAAATATATTCTTTCTTCTTTCATCACATGTGATGATACTGTGAAAGTAAATATAATTTTAACAACAGAAGATGAATTCACAATAATTAGAGTGGCAAACTTTTTACTAAATGTACATTTAACATATCAAATTTGAGAACTTTGGTAAATTTTTAACCTGTTTGTGTGTATTTTATATATACAGTATATATGATTGTTATTGTCTATGTGTACTCGGTTGTAAAGATCTTTTTAGATTGAACAATAAAAGAATACTACTATCTTAAGATTAATATCTACGAAGGTCAAGAAATGCATGACACTTGTGCATTATTTAAGTTAAACCAGCAGTTAAGTGAAATGAGTTTAAGGATCCATTCCACACACTGCTTGGATACAACTAACAACATAATTGCACATATTTTGGTCTCTAATCCTGCACCAGAACCCATTACTATGGGGACCAACAAAAGGTTATGAACTATGGTTCCTCAGTCAATCTATGATTTAGAACATGTTATTATTACTATTATTGTTATTTAGCTTTTGTTTACTGGGTGGGGTAAACTAGGCATACCTCTGCCTATTTTCAGGTATGATCTGAGAGAGTACAGTACAGCATATTGAAATTTGCAGAGCAATGGTAAAGTAACAATATCAATAAAACATTACATGTAAGCTATAACTATCAAAAGAGCAAGCAGTAGGGAGACATTGCCAAGAACAAGTACCTAGACAGGTCAGAGCAATGAATTGTTACATGGAGATACCATTATCAGTATAAAATTAGGGATCTGAAAGACAAAGGCAGAGGAACTCTTGTGAGGACTAGAAGGAGAGAGTTGTAGAATTCCTGCTATTGGTAAACTATTAGAAAGTATGCAATGGATGGATGATGAACAGGAAAACATTAGGCCCTCACCTAGTGGATTAACTCATTGCCTCCGCAGAAGCTCTCTGAAGTTGCAGCACTTGTCTCCTGTATACTGTTAATAGTGAATCCTGTGCCTTTATAAGCAAAATCAAGCCATAATCAGCATGCCACAAACAAATTCTAATAGCACAAAAACCGTACGTACTATACACAACGTATGAGTGGCAAACTTGTTCAGCATAAAATTACCTTTCCAATGGTGGTATGCAAGTAATAATAGGTAATTTAGTTTTTTTCTATACTTGTTGAAACAGCAAAACAATATATTTTTTCCACTAAAAAATGCACCATAAGCCTTTTTTTGGTTGGGAAATATGTAACATATCAACACCAAATTAAGCATCCAGACTTTAGATTTAGTTTTAATAATTTGTTTGTAAAAACATCCCAGCTATTTGTGTAGTATTAAATATAAATTTTCCCCATTTTAGTCAAGGTGTGTTGGTGAGGTTTAAAGGATGAATTTGAACCATACACTCCATACCATAAACAAATGCATACAACTCCTAAAGTATGCATCATACACACAACGTATCGTGGCAAAGTTGTTCCACACAAAATTACCTTTCTAATGGTGCTATGCAGTCAATTGTGATCAGTTCAGTTTTTGTTTTATACTGGCTGAGATAGCCAGAATGTACATTTTCTTTAGTGTGCTTAGGTGGTTCTTGACAGACAAAATGTCTGCCATACACACATGTCATAAACAAATGTAAATGACTCCTAAAGTGAACATGATACACACATGTATGACTTTGTATTTTCTTGAAACTTGGCTTCCCAGCCAAATGCCCTTTGGGGGTAACCCTTGCCTCAGTGTTTACGCACAGAGGTTCTTTGTCTTTTAAATGGTTTTTTTATTTTAATGGGTTCACCACAATATATCCCAGGCACACTGCCTTAGGGGTAGCTGGTCCAGTCCACTGGGGTGTTAAACAGACGAGGCATACTGATGAGTCCTGGTAGGACGAAACACGTGTTTCATGTCTTCTGTTAGCACCCTTTGCAAACTGTGTGAGAGGGCCTTCGCACCATGCAATTCTGCTTAAAGTTGGACCAGCATAACATTCTGTGGTGATTTGCATATGCAGCCCATGATGCTTTGCATTGTGGGGCATGTGACTTTGTATTTTCTTGAAACTTGGCTTCCCAGCCAAATGCCCTTGGGTAACCCTTGCCTCAGTGTTTACGCACAGAGGTTCTTTTGTCTTTAAATGTTTTTTATTTTAATGGGTTCACCACATATATCCCAGGCACACTGCCTTAGGGGTAGCTGGTCCAGTCCACTGGGGTGTTAAACAGACGAGGCATACTGATGAGTCCTGGTAGGACGAAACACGTGTCTATGTCTTCTGTTAGCACCCTTTGCAAACTGTGTGAGAGGCCTTTCGGCACCATGCAATTCTGCTTAAAGTTGGACCAGCATAACATTCTGTGGTGATTTGCATATGCAGCCCATGATGCTTTGCATTGTGGGGGCATGTGTGACTTTGTATTTTCTTGAAACTTGGCTTCCCAGCCAAATGCCCTTTGGGGTAACCCTTGCCTCAGTGTTTACGCACAGAGGTTCTTTGTCTTTTAAATGGTTTTTTATTTTAATGGGTTCACCACAATATATCCCAGGCACACTGCCTTAGGGGTAGCTGGTCCAGTCCACTGGGGTGTTAAACAGACGAGGCATACTGATGAGTCCTGGTAGGACGAAACACGTGTCTATGTCTTCTGTTAGCACCCTTTGCAAACTGTGTGAGAGGCCTTTCGCACCATGCAATTCTGCTTAAAGTTGGACCAGCATAACATTCTGTGGTGATTTGCATATGCAGCCCATGATGCTTTGCATTGTGGGGGCATGTGTGACTTTGTATTTTCTTGAAACTTGGCTTCCCAGCCAAATGCCCTTTGGGGTAACCCTTGCCTCAGTGTTTACGCACAGAGGTTCTTTGTCTTTTAAATGTTTTTTATTTTAATGGGTTCACCACAATATATCCCAGGCACACTGCCTTAGGGGTAGCTGGTCCAGTCCACTGGGGTGTTAAACAGACGAGGCATACTGATGAGTCCTGGTAGGACGAAACACGTGTCTATGTCTTCTGTTAGCACCCTTTGCAAACT
This sequence comes from Neoceratodus forsteri, assembly GCA_016271365.2. Taxonomy (NCBI): domain Eukaryota; kingdom Metazoa; phylum Chordata; order Ceratodontiformes; family Ceratodontidae; genus Neoceratodus; species Neoceratodus forsteri. The sequence goes on along the minus strand of CM057449.1, from coordinate 95,611,143 downwards.
GTGTGAGAGGCCTTTCGGCACCATGCAATTCTGCTTAAAGTTGGACCAGCATAACATTCTGTGGTGATTTGCATATGCAGCCCATGATGCTTTGCATTGTGGGGGCATGTGTGACTTTGTATTTTCTTGAAACTTGGCTTCCCAGCCAAATGCCCTTTGGGGTAACCCTTGCCTCAGTGTTTACGCACAGAGGTTCTTTGTCTTTTAAATGGTTTTTTATTTTAATGGGTTCACCACAATATATCCCAGGCACACTGCCTCTAGGGTAGCTGGTCCAGTCCACTGGGGTGTTAAACAGACGAGGCATACTGATGAGTCCTGGTAGGACGAAACACGTGTCTATGTCTTCTGTTAGCACCCTTTGCAAACTGTGTGAGAGGCCTTTCGGCACCATGCAATTCTGCTTAAAGTTGGACCAGCATAACATTCTGTGGTGATTTGCATATGCAGCCCATGATGCTTTGCATTGGGGGCATGTGACTTTGTATTTTCTTGAAACTTGGCTTCCCAGCCAAATGCCCTTTGGGTAACCCTTGCCTCAGTGTTTACGCACAGAGGTTCTTTGTCTTTTAAATGGTTTTTATTTTAATGGGTTCACCACAATATATCCCAGGCACACTGCCTTAGGGTAGCTGGTCCAGTCCACTGGGGTGTTAAACAGACGAGGCATACTGATGAGTCCTGGTAGGACGTAAACACGTGTCTATGTCTTCTGTTAGCACCCTTGCAAACTGTGTGAGAGGCCTTCGGCACCATGCAATTCTGCTTAAAGTTGGACCAGCATAACATTCTGTGGTGATTTGCATATGCAGCCCATGATGCTTTGCATTGTGGGGGCATGTGTGACTTTGTATTTTCTTGAAACTTGGCTTCCCAGCCAAATGCCCTTTGGGTAACCCTTGCCTCAGTGTTTACGCACAGAGGTTCTTTGTCTTTAAATGGTTTTTATTTTAATGGGTTCACCACAATATATCCCAGGCACACTGCCTTAGGGGTAGCTGGTCCAGTCCACTGGGGTGTTAAACAGACGAGGCATACTGATGAGTCCTGGTAGGACGAACACGTGTCTCATGTCTTCTGTTAGCACCCTTGCAACTGTGTGAGAGGCCTTTCGGCACCATGCAATTCTGCTTAAAGTTGGACCAGCATAACATTCTGTGGTGATTTGCATATGCAGCCCATGATGCTTTGCATTGTGGGGCATGTGACTTTGTATTTTCTTGAAACTTGGCTTCCCAGCCAAATGCCCTTTGGTAACCTTGCCTCAGTGTTTACGCACAGAGGTTCTTTTGTCTTTTAAATGGTTTTTATTTTAATGGGTTCACCAATATATCCCAGGCACACTGCCTTAGGGTAGCTGGTCCAGTCCACTGGGGTGTTAAACAGGCAGGCATACTGATGAGTCCTGGTAGGACGAAACACGTGTCTATGTCTTCTGTTAGCACCCTTTGCAAACTGTGTGAGAGGCCTTTCGGCACCATGCAATTCTGCTTAAAGTTGGACCAGCATAACATTCTGTGGTGATTTGCATATGCAGCCCATGATGCTTTGCATTGTGGGGGCATGTGTGACTTTGTATTTTCATGATACACACAAAGTGTCAGCGGCAAAGTTGTTAGCACAACATTACCTTTCTAAGGGTGCTAATCAATTCTGGCTGGCAAGTAATATTAAAACATGTGAGTGACATCTCCAGACATTACTAGGGCACACATGAAGTCTGTAGGTGACTTCTGAAGTTGTTCTATTTATTTATTTATTGAATTTTGATGACTGGGTAGGCCCACTGGGCCCCAAAGGTCCCTTTTTCAGGGTAGACCCGGGAATAACAGTACAGACATTATGAACTTTGTGCAGTTACATAATACAGGAAGTAATGGGCATACAGTATTCAGCTGTTTACACATAGCAGTAGTTATTAGGGTATTATATATCATATTGGTAAGTTGTAGTTCATAGCATTCGAACATTTGTCCTGCATGTAAGTGAGACAGCATTATGGATTCCTTGGGTGACATACTTCGAGAGCATTAGGATGGTTTATTGAGGAGAAAAATTTGTGCTACCTTGATTGTGGGGGTTGACTTTTTAGTTCGTAGTGGTAGTTTAGGTAGTGTCAGGTGTAGTGGCACTGGCATACACTTTTTGATAGGAGTGTGTTTTTCTAGGACACACTGCAGTACCTTTGCTGCTGCCTACAGGCATATTCTAGGAGGCAATGAGTTAATTACCCTCCAAACACAACACAATGAAAAACATAGCAGTTTAAACCAAGGGATTTATAACCTATTGTGAATTCCAGCCATCATTACTGAGATATAGGACACCATTACAGGTAAAAGGCATCACAGTGCCCTAGTCACATATTCAGATAGATTGCATAGTTTCAGTCATAAGTTCATCAAGAAGCAACAAGCACCTCTTCACCATTATCTGTTTACAAAGTGGGTTGAAAGTCAACCAGCTCCCAATGATACAGACAAAGCAAGAGCTGTATAATAAGCCATGTACCTAGTTGCCGGGGCTTACCCTGAAAGTATAATCTAATAATGGTTCTAATTTTATAGCAAAGGAAATGAAAGCCATTTTGAAAATCATAGACATATAAAGGAAACCAAATGTAGCCTATCACCTGGAATCTAATGGACAAGTAAAATATGCTAACCAAAACATAGTGAGTTCTGTTAAGAAGTATGTTACTTCCTCTGGAAAGGAGTTGGTTCTGAATCTTCTACTTGCTGTAATGGAAATAAGGGCAATCCCTAGTAAAGCAATGGGTATATCACCTTTTGAAATGATGACTGGCAGACAGATGGTTCTACACTTCCTCTTCACCTCTTGTAAACAATGAGTGACAGAAAATTAGCTTTGTGTTACTACAGCACATGAATATGTAACCCACCTAAGACAACATCTTTTTAAGAATTCTCTGCATTTACACAGAGAAACACAGGGAAAAGTGTTCAAGGTTCTAAGGTCCATTATGACAGATAGCAACTGCTAAGGAGTATCAAACTGAAGATAAGGAGTAGGATTTTCAAACAGATATGCCAAATATGTGCCAGGCCCTATTTTCAAAGCAGAAATGTGTCCAGATCTGCAAGACTATCTATTAGAAAGCCTAACAGTATCTAAGATTTGCACCCAAAATGGACACAATTGTGAGTTGCGTCAAATCTGGATGCAACTGCATCTGTTTTCTAGCACAAATTGAAACTTTTTGTTGTAAACTAATGCAACTTCTGAAAATAGCAGGACAGCTACTTGGGTGCATATGTACGACTACAGATGCAGATGCAGCATGTATTTATAGCTTCGCCCAAGCCTTTCAAAAATTCCCCCCACCAGCTTGGAGGCACTCAGGGTTGAGGCAATGGACACCACACCTAGTGCCACACTGGTGACCAGGGTTTGAGAAGGAGCCTGGGTCATTAGGGGTCAGCGGGGAGAGGGTGAGGATATGGATTGAGTCACCACAAGGTGGTTCTCCTCTCCCAGGGAGGGATGTGGGGTTCGCTGGCTCTTGGCTGCTTCTCAGTGGAGGATAGGTGGTAGTGCCAAGCCATATGGGAGCTCCGGCAATTCCCAGGGGTGGGGTGGAAGAGTCCAGATCCAGCAGCAGGAGGTACATACATGCCTTCATGTGCATGTGTTGCTGTGTGCTGGGGTCCTGAGTTTGGGGGAGAAAAGCATGATAAAACCGATAAAAAGAATATGGAAAAATATACCCCCCCCAATGTTTTTTATTTTAATTACAGCAAAAATAAGGATGCACAGAAGAAATTTACACAGGCTTGGAATGGACCTTTTGCCATTAAGGAACAAGCATTTATCAATGCTGAATGTTTGCTTTCTGGTATTAACATTGGAAATGCAGGAGTTAGACAGATGCAGAGTAGGAAATGCTGTGAATAATTAAACTTCATGCCAACCTCACCTCCACCCTGCAGAGATGAACAGGCATTGGGGTATGCGTTTGGGTTGTCGCCCATAACGTTCATGCCATTTCATCTCACCCTATCCTGCAGACACTGAGAAGTGCTGAGGTGTGCCTTGGGGTGTTCGGCTTTACAGTCACCCCACTCCATAAGGACATATGCTGAAATGGGTGCAATATAGAATGGAGTGAACTCTGGGGCTGAAGAGTCCAAAGCACAGCTCGATGCCTGTCAGTGGCTGCAGGGTGGGGGGGCTGGGGTTGGAATGGCATGAGCATTACAGTCGGCAATCAAAAGGCACACCCCTGATGCCTGTCAGTCTGTAGAGGGTGGGACATTATGATTAGAAATCTTAACGCCCCGGGTATTTGTTGGCATTTGCAGTACAAACTTTCAATGTGGCCATTTTGTGGCCCACACCTCATGAAAGCATTTGGGACCTTTTGTCATGAACAGTGGCAGTGCGATTTTGTCAATGTGTCCCAAAATTTGAGTTTCCCCAGCGACCGTGCCATTGTGCGCCAGATGTATGAAAACACAGATTGGGCAGGATGTGAAGAATGACAGCTGCACCTTTCCTATGGAGGTGTGAAGTGATGGCAATGTTGAAAATCTGTAGTGAAAATATTAAAAATGCTCAAACTTCCGAGTGTACGTGGAAACTGTGCAAAGCATGTGCATAACACAGTCATTTAGTGGAATTATTTCACCAAATTTTCAGCATAGGCATTTTGTGACATCTGCTCATGAACACAGTAACTATGATTTTCTTAAGCTGTCCCAAACACTGATTTCCTACAGCAATTGCGGTATTCTGCACCAGATGTGTAAATTCATATTTCAGGCAGGATGTGAAAAATGACAGCTGTACTGTTCATAATGAGATCTGAAAAAATGGCAATGTTGAAAATGTGGAGTGAAAATACTACAAATGTGAGAAGTTATGAGGGTGCATGGAAACTGCACAATGCACGCTTGTAACACAGTCATATTAGGGTCATTTGTCACCATATTTTCAACATAGGCATTTTAGAGCATTGCTCATGAACAGTCACTGAGATTTTACATACGAACATACAGACGAACATATGAACATGCAAATCTGCCAGCAGAACACACCAATCGGTCTATGTAAGTCTGCACTAGTGTGCAGCTAGCACCCTAGATTGCAGCTGCCCCAGCCTCCTTCCCCCCTGTTCCTGTCTCGCTTGCCCCAGCCCCTGCCTCCGACTCTTCCTTTTGCTTTATCCCACTCCTCCTTAAAGTTATTGACTGTCCTACATGTTACCACTCCCTCTGGCAGTGCATTCCAACTAGACACCACCCTGTCAGACAAGTAGTGCCTCCTCATTTCCCTCTTGAAACATCCGCCTTCCAACCTTAGTCCGTGCCCCCTCGCCTATCTTCCACTCCTCAGTTTAAACACCCTCTCAGTGCTAGGTTTGTTTAATCCCTCCAGTATTTAAATGCTTCAATCATATCCCCCCGTTCCTCCTCTTCTCCAGTGTGTACATGTTCAGCTCCTTCAGCCTAACTTCAAATTCCTTTCCTTCAATCCCCTTTAACATTTTTGTTTCCCTCCTTTGCTCCCCCTCCAGTAACTTTATATGTCTCCTCAGGTATTGCCTCCAGTATTGCACACAGTACTCTAGGTGTGGCATGACCAATGATCTGTAGAGAGGTAGGATCACATCCCTGTGTCTGGATGAGAACCCCTTTGTGATGCACCCCAACATCCTGTTTGCCTTTGCTACTGTGTTCCTGCACTGGTCCAAGTTGTTCATGCTTCCAGTTACCAACACTGCTAGGTCCTTCTCCTCCTCTGTGATCCCCAACCAATAGTCCCTCTTCTGGTTCTTAGCCCTAAAGTGCATTACCTTACACTTCTTTGCACTGATCCCTAGTTGCCACTCCACTGCTCATGTCTCTAGTTTGAGTAGGTCCCCCTGCAGTTTTTGCCATCCGTCCTCTTCATCCACCACCGCCCCCAATTTGGTATAATGTGCAAACAGACTAACCCTGCTCCCCACTCCATATGCTATATTGGAGACAAAAAGCCCAAACAGCACCAGGTCCCACACTGAGCCCTGCTGTACCCCACTTGTCACTGCTCTGGGTGCCAAGAGCTAGCTCACCACCATCACCCTCTGCACCCTCCCCGGAACCAGTTCTCTATCCATTTAGTCAGACCACCTTCCATCTGAACCCCTCCTTCTCCTCACTCTACTGCTCCTTGGCCTGTGTCCCTCCTCCTGGTAGTCTACACCCTTTCTCCTCCTTATTCTTACTGGGTGGTGGTGACTTCTGTATTACACTCAGACCATCTGCCCACCTCCTACCAGGGTTACTATGCCTCTGCCTTTACCTATATATAGGGTGGTGAGCTCATTAGGCTCCTCTGTCCGGACCTTTCTACCAACCTTAGTTTTTTGGCCCCCCACTAGTTTAAATCCACCTTAGTAGAGATATACCACTGTAAGCCTGCATTTTTTTGTATATATTATCTCCCTGGGCTACGGTCAACTTTGTCATCCCAACTGACCCTCCTAGTCCTGACACCGCCATCAGGCTGACCTCCTCACCTCCACAGATTACCCCCCATGGCGGGGTGGTGAGGAGCTTCCCAGGTTGACCCACAGGAGCAGGATCCAGTTGAGAAGGTGCTATTCAGGGTGGGCAGCAGGGGCCGGAAGCTCATGCTGCCTGACCATAGCCCATTTTCCACTTTTCTCCCTTTTGTGGAGTGTGAGCATGCAATAACGCTTAGGCACAGTGTGCCAACATTGGCCACACTCAGCCCCCTTTACTACACCACTCAAGTAGCACCACCAATCATTACCAGGGGCTGCTACAGAGTGGTGGGTCCCTGTATCCCTCCCCAGGATGTGAGAGGAGTCCTCCGGATGCTCAATCCTATCCTTCCCCTGCTGACCCCTGGCAGCCCAGGCATGCATCCTAACTTGGGTCACCAATGTCCCATGAGATGTGGCATCCAGCACCTCAACTCTCAACGCCAGTGGGCTGGCTGTAATGCTGCCTTTAATACTCCCCTCACCTTCCTGCTCCAGTGTACCCTGTCCCCTGCATACAAGTCACTATTCCCTCAGACCGTTCCCGAGTTAGTCACTAACCCATAATGTTTGGTGTGGCATCAATCCCTAAGCCACTCATTGAACTTCTCAAGCCCACCCTTCCTTCCCATGCTTGCACATGGTACCGGCAGTACCTCCAAGAATGCCACTGACTTTCCCACCCCCTCACACTGCCTGCCCAACTACTCAAACCTCTCTCTCACTACTTCCACAGTGCCCCCCGCCAAGTCATTTGTACCCACATGCAACAGTAAATGAGGTTTCTTCCTCTCCCTCACTTTACACTTGAGCAGTGCCTGCTCTGCCCCTCCTACAGTCAACCTGGGGACAGCTTCAACCCACATATGGCTGTCCCTTCCCCCTTTCTGCCTCATTTCACCCATTTAAGTATAGAATCCCCCAGGATGAGTACCTCCCAGTCCCTTACCCCCTTTCCCTTCTAATGCCCCTTCCACCACCCCAGTATTCATTCTTCTCTACCCCTTACCCCGACCAGCTGCACCCTCTGTGACATCTGTATCTGTACTCCCTACTTCCACCTCACCCTTTTTCTTCCTTATTCTTCCCATTCCCCTTGAACCCCTTCCCAGCCTGACTACTTCCTACTGGGCTTCCCATGTCAATCTCTCCTCCTCCTTCCCTGCTGATTTCCAACCCCTCTCCTATCCCCTTTGTTTTTGATTTAGAGCTCCCATTACCTTCTACCCTAAAAGTGATGCCCCTCACATCCTTCCCTCTTCCTGTAGCATTCTCTCCTCCAGTCACCACCCCATCCTTCCTTACTGGCCCCTTCTACCCTTTTGTTCTCATTATCTCTTCCCCTACCTGTTGCCATCCCTGTCATGCCCCACTTGTCCTCCCCCTTCAGTATGTTTCTGCTCCCCTCTCTATCCCATAGAAGAGGTTCAGATCTATTCCTAGTCGATACCCTCCTACATCTCTTCCCCCTATCAGTTCCCCCCACTACTTGTTCCCCTCCGTGCCACCCCTGGTCCCTCCCTATCCACAGCCATCTGCTTTTTCCCCTGGTACTCCTCGAGGTCTCTTCTTCCCCCATCAGGATGCCCCCCTCACCTCAGGCACCACTTCCCTTCTGTCTTTTCTGTTACTGCCTCTGATACTGGGTTCAGTTTAACACCCTAGTTGTACTTCCTCAATCCCCCTTTACCATCCCCTATTCCCCCCAGCCAGAATGCCTAATTTACTCATCTGCCACACCACTTAGATGCCTCCTCAACCTCCACAGTTCCTCCCTCAAACTAGTCAGTCATCTACAGACCATACACCCCCCCATCCTTCAAGCCCAGTTCAGGATCATGGCAGACCCACACCCTGTACACCCCACCATCCTTCCAAAGATGCCCGCCCTATTGACATGTGGCACCTGCCCCATTTTGGCCCCCATCTTATGCTACGGGCTCTTACTCCTGAGTTCTGTACCCTACTACAACTGTTAGGCCCTTATTTACTCAAATTTCTGTCCCCCCCCCACACTAGTCCCCTTACTGACTGGGTTAATTCAGTCTCAAATCTCATCCATTAGATACTGTATTACTATAACAATCCTAAAGCCTTCTTGTCCATTTTTCACCCCTCAGCTACCATATTTTTTGTTCTCAGCTCTCATATAGTTTCACTTATCCCAGCTAGAAATCCCATTGCACTCCAAGTATTACTCAGCTCACTTAGAGTAATAAACAGAACAAATAAATATGTATTATTACAGCAATCATAACAGTATAGCTCAGTTAGAGAAATAAACAGAACAACTAAATCTGTATTATTACAGAAATCCTAAAAGTATCCAATCATTGCTTTGTCTCAACTCTGGAGACCCTGCTGTAATATGTGATGGTTGCTCACTCCCCCTCTCTCACTGACTCATTCTGTTTCTCCCAGTGGTGCAGGCTACCCTTTTGTACTGGGCTCCTGCCTCTGTTGGTGCCTTTTTTTGCCCACAAAGAAATCTGTTGCAGTCCCAACAGAGCTCCGTTGAGTTCGCTCACTCCCCCCTGTCACTCTCGCGTTTCATTTCTCCAGGTGCTGCAGGCTGACCTTTTGTACTGGGCTCCAGCCTGCATTGGTGACTTTTTCTGCCCACAAAGAAATCTGCAGGAGTCCTAACAGAGCTCTGCTGAGCTCATTCACTTCCCCCTCTCACTCACTTGTTCTGTTTCTCCCAGCGCTGCAGGCTGCCCTTTTGTACTGGGCTCCTGCCTGCATTGGTACCTTTTTCTGCCCACAAAGAATTCTGCAGCAGTCCCAACAGAGCTCAGTTGAGCTTGCTCACTCCCACTCCCAATCTCTCACTCACTCGACCTTAGTCTGTCCTTACACTGATTCCCAAAGCGACCACGCTATTCTCAGCCAGAAGTGCAAAAACACATTTTGGCCAGGATGTGAAAAATGACAGCTATACTGTTCATAAGGAGGTGTGAAAAAATGTCAGTGCTGAAAATCTGGCATGAAAATATTACAAATTTGCAAAGTTACAATGGTGCTTGGAATCTGTACAACGCACTCTCGTAACACAGCCATTTTATGGACTTTCATCACACAATTTTCAACAGACATTTTAGGATGTCTGCTCATGAACAATGTCAGTGTGATGTTCTTAGCTTGTCCTCCTGAACACTGATTTACCACAGTGACCATGCTATTCTGTGCCAGAAGTGTGAAAACACATTTCCACCAGGATGTGAAAAATGACAGCTGTACTGTTCATAAGGAGGTATGGAAAAATGCCAATGTTGAAAATCTGGCATGAAAATATTGCAGATTCATGAAGTTACAAGTGTGCTTAGTAACTGCACAACACACACCCATAAAACAGTCATTTTCTTGATTCTTTCTATCAAATTTACAATATAGGCTTTTTGAGAGCCCACCTCATGAACACTGACACTGTCATTTCGTTACTTGGTCCCAAAAGATGACCCTGCACAGTGACCACAAAATCACCTTTCAAGACTGAATAATACCATGACAGTGGCTGAATTCATGAGGAGGAGTCCCAATAACCTCACGTTGAAAGTTTGGTGCCAAAATTCCCAAAAATGCCTGAGATATACACCAAAGTTGAAAAACCCTATTAATGCCGTTATACAGCTTACCGTCATTTCTTCAGTTCACAGTCAGCTTTAAAGAGTGCAGACATGTTCTCGGTCCGCCAAAGATCACCACGCTGGGGTCTGGAGGTAAGTATGGGGGTAAGGGGTGGGGAGGCAGGGTGCAGAGGGTGGGTGCGGGTTGGGACAGGGCCATGGGCTGAATGAGGACCGTTTAAGTTTATAGGGTTTCAAAAAGAAAAAATTGCGGGATGTTTTTTCTTTTACCGGGACATTTGGCACACTGGGGTGCTGGACGGGATTTGGCACCCCATCAACACATTTGGGGGGGAAGACCTGAGGGGAATTGGGCACCCCCTTGGCACACAATTCATTGGGGGGGGCATTATGCCGATGGGGAGTGGGCTCCCCTGTCAGCAAATTCAACTGGGAAGGGGGCACCGAAGCTGATGGGGATTGGGTTCCCCATTGGCAAAGAAAGGCAGTGGGGGAACAAGATGACAAGGGGAATTGGGCATCCCCTCAGCATACAACAGAAACTTGGGGTGGGGACAGTACATCAACAGGGACTGGGCTCCCCTTCAGCAAACTGGATCAGGGGCATGCAAGGTACCACCCTGCAATGATGGGTTACTCCCTCATTGCAGCGGAATGGCTGATGCTGCAATGACGAGGTGGCCCCTGATTGCAGCAGTGAAAACATTTCAAGGTGGTGGCACACTGGTGAACTAGTGTCAGCAGCAGCATGCCACCACATTGGGAAAGCAGGCTAAGCCTCAAAAGGCAGTGGGGGCATTGGCCACAAATGGTACCTCACCTCCACAACCTGCTTCTGCAGCAAGCTGCCGCAAAATGTTTCTTGCACATGCACACAAACATAAAAAGTGTATTGTGCAGTCGACTAAACTCAGATTTAAAAGAAGTTTGCTTGTGAACATGTGCATAAGTTGATGCACATCAATCAACTGAACCTGTATCATGCTTGCAAACCTAAGTAGTTTCATATGACAGATGAAGATCGAGAAGATGCTCAAGAGACATCTACCTCTGGATTACCCCAAGGATCTGAAGATTGACACCAAATTCAAGGACTAATGTTTTTAAAGACTTGTGTGGACTTTTGTCGCTGATGATGTTTCAGTACGAAAAGAACTGCAATGTATACTCAAACAATACTGTAGAAGTCAATGTAAAACAAACGTATGCAATGTGTACTTTGGTATAAAGCCTTCATAACCTCCTATATGTGATATAAGTTATGCATACTTGTTGCTATACTACCTCAACATATTTAAACGAATGGTAAATGAATACCTAATTTATTGTATTATAAGGGAGCACACTTGAATGTGTATACTCACCGGTAGTATCTTTAATCAAATTTTGAAATGGAAGCAAGTTGAGAGATATGCTTTTACTTCAAAAGGGGGATGATATAGGAAAAATTTGCTAAGATTCAAAATATATATTATATTTAATTTAATCAGAGCTAACACTCTGAATTTATTTTATGTTATGATTACTGATCATGCCTTAGCAAAAATATTCTGAGTAAGTCAATTCTGTGCAAACATGCAAAGCGATATCTTCCTTGAGACTTTATGCAGGCTGGCAATTGCAGCGGTTTTACATGCAAAAGCATGCCAGTGTGAGGAAGGAAGGAGTTAATATAAAAGTTTCTCACAAAACATAAAACAATACCAGATGCTAGATCAAAGTGGCCATCATTTCACTTCCATTTAGAAGAAAAGAACATTTATTATAAATGTAGTTATAACTTATCTGTTTTACAATTTTATCTGGTCTAGCTTTCAACAATCCCGGGTACTCTTTCCATGTGCTGCCATAGATTGGATAAAGTGTGATAACTGCACCTAACCTACAAAATTTGGGCACAGTTTGAGGAAAAAGTGTTGGCGCAGCTATGCCACAAAATGAGTTTGACACAGGACTTAATGTAAGTCCTTAGTCCCCCTCTGAAGCTACATCCCAGTGTCTTTAGAGAGAATAATACTTTATTTGCATTTTCTCTTTGCTTGTCTACCATGCTCCTGGGAATGCTGACCCCCCCTCCTTTTCACCAACCGTGTTTTGCCCAGGACTTTGGCCTAGTTGTACTATACTATGGCCATCCTCCCTTTTTGATTCTCTCTGTTGTTTCTGTTTCTCAGTAATTACAGAACTTCCCTCCATAAACTGTGATGCAAGGTTGTCCATGTTCTCTAGAAACCACAATTTATCATCTGCTGCTTTCACCCAGCATGCTACTTCTAGGGCTTACTCAACAGATCCTTCTGCCTCTTGTTACTGAGGTGCACTTGTACCTTCTGAGCAGAGTGTCCACATCTTAGGCCAAGCTGCTTGCTTTCCTTTGCTTTTCCAGATGCAGTGAGCACTCTACTTCTCAGCACTGCAGAAGTTTCATTATTTTCAGGCTTAGAGCTACAGTACAACTATGTTACCACCTGCTCATAGATCCAGGGAATTCATTTAGCAGCTGTGGTCTCTCAGATTCACACCTTTCATCCAGATCCAGCCTGTCTAACTTCTGTCACCCATCCTGCAGGGGCTGATGGACCTTGGCTGTGGTCCTGGCATCTTTTGATGGGTACAGTATGACAGAAGCACTTGTTATTTCTGTGCAGGCTGTATTGTTCTGGATTTTCTCCACCAGTGCTTTTTTTTAAATTCCCCACAGGCTTTGACAGCTTGTCAGTGGTGGTATTATATGGCTCCTTTGATGACAGTGTATAAGAGGTGGATACTGATGTTGTTTCTACTTGCTTTTCAGTGCTTCCAAATGTTTTTTAGCAGTTTTACTGTGGTGCAATAAATCAGCAGATAATTGTTCTCTCTCCACTTGAAACCTGACTTTTTGCTCAGTTTCCAGATCCAGTAAGTGTTGTTTCCTCTCGTCTATAGCTTTTTTCCATTTTTCTTCCAAGAACTGTATATTTTGTTGGAAGGCTTGCTCATTTTTTTTTTGCTGTTTCAGACAGTTCTGTATCACCAGTGTCTACATCTGTGTTTTCCTCCATTAAAATTAACACAGTATTGATCATAACCTCTGGATAAAAGTAATAGGGAAGGAGGTAATCTCCAATACAGCTGCAGCAGCATCCACTGTTTCACCTGCACAATTGACCATTTTGGTAGCATATCAGACAGTCAGAGATCACCTTGTGTCCTGGCCAGATGTCCTCTTTTCACTAAATACCACCAGCAGTTGAACCTATTTAAAATGCCAGTCTGCATCTGTATCTCCAACCATCCCACCAGCCACCCCCGGATGAGGCTAGCCCTCCTTTCCTGGTTCACAAAAACTAAATAAATAAATATCTGCCTAGAGTATACAGAATGATAAGACAGGACATATTCATCCTAGGTGTGAACACAAGCATGTTGCGGAATTCACTAAAACTAATCATCTGAGAAATTCAGGAAAGATGCCTGCAAGCACTTTTTACAGAAAGAGTGAGGAACAAGTGGAACAGACTGCTAGCAGAAGTGATAATTGTAAAATGTAGTGAGATGTTCAAACTGGAGTGGAACAGGAACAAGATTATAGTTAGCAAATTAAGGTACAAGGGGTAAATGAAAGGGATAGCCACGAGGGCCAACTTAGGAGAAATAGGTGGGGGGGGCAGGTGGGATGGGCCACTGGGCATTTTTTCTGTCTACATGATCTTTGTTTCTAGTGAATTAACAAAAAGAAAACTGAAACACACACACACAATCACCAACCTATGCTCACACTCGACTTCAGTCTAATTTGAATGTGCAAATGCAATTAAACGTACTTTTTTTTTGTGAATCTGTATTCGACATGGCTGATTTGATCTGTCCCATTTGTAAAGAGAAAGAGAAAGAGTTAAAAGCAAGGACATATTCTGTCCTCTCCCTTTCTACTACTTGTCTGTCCAGTTGCACAATCAATTTTTCTTGTGGCACTTAGGAAATGGTCACTCTGACAGTCCCATAAATTCCTCCTGCAACCTGCCTTCCTTCATTTGCTGTTTCTGTTCTTTCTTTCTCCCCTTGCACCTCTGTGGTTAAAAAACATATGTGAATGTGTGTGTGAAACTGGGATCCATTGGTTTGCAAATGTATGTAATTATATGGTTGAAATATTGCAGTGAGTTATTTCAGTTTATTAGAGATAGCAGGCTGTAATACAGAGGGTTTGATCTTGAGAAACCTTTCGACCTTCTCAAGCTTGTTTACAAAATTGTCAACAGGAGATCAGCTTGGAACAGAGGGTTCTATTTCACTGTACTTGCAGGCATGACTCAGGAGAGAAACTGACACATTTCTGCTACATTTTGTGAAAAACAGGAGATTGATTTACTCCTGTAGGATGCACAGTTAAAACTGTCAGAAAAAAGTACAGCAATGTTCGGGTGTTCTAGATTTAGATTTGGAGATGCTCTCAGATGTAGGACTGTGTTTGTTTGAACTGACCATATTAAAAGCCATCCTGAACACATTTTATTATATTTTTTTTGTGTGTGTGTATGTGTGTGTTTGTTATTGATAATAATAAAACACTACTTGTGAATTTTATAACTACTCCTGGTTTGTTTATACTTCCTAACCTTTGCCTCTGTGACATGCACTGAGAGTAGTTCTTCTTCATAATAGAGTTAGAGAGACAGGAGACAGGTAGGCATGATCCAGAGACTACATGCTTTGCCCCTCCCCCCTTCAGGACATGTGTGTTGTGCCTACAGTCATAAAGCTGCAGGATGGTTAGACACAACTGAGTCAGCCTGGATCTGAAAGATTTTTGGCAGACCACAGAAATCACAAACTGCAGTCAGGAGCAAGCTTAAATTAAAGTATTACAGAGCCATGGGTGACTATGCAGTTGGGGGAATATTTCAAACATGGTGCCCGGTCCAGACACAGTGACAGACACCAGCAAAGTGTTTTGCTATAGTGAATGTGGAGGATTAGGAAGGGGAATGTTTCAGCTAGTCAGTTTATCAATAGATTGTGGGTCAGAGAGGGGGTAACTAGTTCTGGCTCACAGATCCCTTCTCAATTACTGTACATAGTAAGGAATACATGTGATTTGAGGAACACTGGAACAAACAACTGTGCAAACCTTAATTTCTGCTTCCTGTCTGCCCCATATTCATTGTGACCCAAGGAACCTTACTTGACTGACACCAAGCAATGTTATAAAAAGTCATTCAGTCTAGCTGACAGATTAACTACTTGGCTGTTCCTGTCATCTTCTAGATGTGCAGTCATATTTTAATTTTACTGCAAAAACTGCAGCATATTTCTTTATTCAATTCTTTATTTTTTTTAAACCTAGGCACATTGCCAAAGATTTCAATTGCTACAGTGCCAGGTGTTTTGGTAAAAGAAGGAGAAAACATGACCGTTGAGTGCGCCAACAATTATTCATCTTGGGAAGCCATATTTTCCCTGTACCTAAATGGAAAAGAGAAGCAGCAGCAAGCAGTTCCTTTAGGAAGTAACAAAACAACATTTCTAGTATTAAATTTCAGTCTTCAGGATCAAGGAAATTATACCTGCCAGTATAACACAGTTAAACCAGTAGTTTTCTCTGGAGTCAGTGATTCAGTTCAAGTAAATGTAACAGGTAAGTAAACACAGGGCGTGGTTTGTAAATTTGTTTTCTGGTTTGTAACTTTATTTTCTGGTTACTATCTCAAAACTTACAGGTTGTTCAAACACAGCAACTTCTAACAGTCCTGTAACACTGTGCAAAATTACACTTCTGCTGACAGAATATGTGTGCCTGATTCCTCTTCTGTGCAATAGTTTGTTAGAAGTTAGTATTTAGCATTTAATGTGGGTGTAATTCCTGTAGTTGTAAAACAGCGCAATCTAAATTCACTAAGTTTGGCATATACCCAGATTGAGAGGCAAATGGTATGAATGCCACTTTTCAGTTTTCTAGTTTTAAAGTCTTTTGAGTTACAATCATCCAAATGTTTTGAAAATGTTCAAGAATTTTCACATATAAGTTAACTTTGAGCCTTTGAGCCACTGTAACTTTAACACTACTTCTTCAAACATCACAAATTTTGGCAGGCTCTCATACCATGCAACAAAGGTATGCATGACAATGTTTATGTCAATATAGAGCTTGACAAAATTAGCAAATTTCTCTTGCGCAGAACTTTCGTGACATTTGGCAAATGTTGTGACAGTTTGCAGATTTCAATAAAATGTCTTCCTATTTTGTGAATTTATTTATTTGGCTCCAACTTAGCCATTTGTTTAGCTGCTGACTTGAAACATGGAATGCTTACTTGCAGTTAAGGGCTTAAAAGGTTTGCCAAATATCCTGGCATTCTCTTGCATATTTTGGATTCTACAAGGGCACAAATTAAGGAATTTGTGTTCTTTGAGAAATGTTAAAATATTTTGCTCCTTACTTGGCTAAATTTGAAGAAAGTTATCTGACAATTAGCATGCAAAACCTTTATGACCTTTATGGAATGGTCTTAATATTTGTTAAATGTTGCATGCTTTGGTTAAAGCAGAAGTATTTGTTAGACAAAATTCTAAATGGGGTGGGGTGGGCAGATAATTAACAAACATTTCTATCTTGAGCTAAAATTAATGAATTAAGTTTGCTACAGACAAACATATCTTGAACACAGTGTGAATGCCAAAAAATGCTTAAATATAGTTGCCTACAGAGCAAAATCTAAGGAAGATATTAAAAGTATGCTTGGAACTAAGGATGTATCATTGCTCACCAAATAGAGGTATGTACCTTTATGTACCATTATAGAATGAAGGAACTCTTCTGACGAATTAGAGCAATTGTTTCTTCTGCACATAGACTTCACTTTTTCTTTGAATGTTGCCTTACACACAGTGGTCTAGAAACAGGTGCATTTGGAACAGGTGGTTGAACAATTTAATATACAATACTACTGCTCAGTCTCATTCAATAATACATTACTATTGCCAGCAAGACAACCTTTATAACCATAATAGTGCTCTCACATCTTTGGGGTATCAGAACTGCTCACCTTTGGTTCTCAGTTCTTATATCCTATGGGTGCAATGGAGACTACTCTTACAACCGTAAGTATGATCTCAGTGGCTATTCTATCATCTATAGGTGTCCCAAAGCTATTATCAAAACCTCATCAACTTTCTTTCTTACTTTTTTTATTTACTAACCTATTAGACTTACACCTTTGAGCTATTTATTTATTAACATATCAGAATTACACCTTTGAGCTCACAGCTCATTTACAAAGGTTCCTCATCAGACAAGATGATAGGGGGAGACAACAAGTAGAATATACAGGAGAGGGGAAGACAGTAGCAGCTAACAAGCACTGTCTGTTACTTAGGCCATAAAATATGCAGATACATTCACTTCATGTAGAGCAAAGTGCTGATACAATCAGTAGGCAAATACATTCAGCAAACATGAGTAAATAACAATTATTACAGTGCATCCACAGACATATCTGGTAAGTCTCATCAGTAGCAGCAATCAAGCATTGTTAGTTAACTTTTGATAGTACAATATGTGAACACAATATCTATGCCTAACACACTATGCCAGTGCTATCACGTCTGATAGTAGACAAACAGGTAAATACTAAACTGGTTCCTACTACAGACAGTTTACTACAGAGCAGAGCAGGTGACACAGCTGGTGCAGTCATGACTGGTTGGGGAGGGCAGAAGAGGGGAAGAGGGTATCTGGTGTGGGGCAATTAGCTGAGAGAGTGCTATGCAGTTAACAACACTAAGGGTGGGCAGCATTGGGCTTCAGAGGCTAGTGGGTATCATGTCATGATTTGCAGGGACATTGGCACTGGGCCTTGGTGGCTGGGGGGAGTCATATCAGTATTTGTAAGGACACTAGGTGGTGGTTAATTCTGGCAGTTGCATTGTTCTGGTGGTATGAGGTGTTATCAGTTGCAATGTTCTGAGTACATCTTTCAAGTGGCCAAGGTGTTTAGTTTATTTTATTTTAGTTTTTATTGTTTCAGAAGACACCTTTGAGCCAAGGCTCTTTTACAAAGGTTCCACATTGGGGAAACAATACAGAACATAGTGAGGAACAATAACAAGTACAGTAGTTTAAAGCAGCCATAGGCTTTGTCAGGTACAATAAAGCTTTCATATGGAATTACTGTGATGTGTACAGTGATTCACAGTATGTATATTAAGTTACAGTAATTTTTGTAGGTTATTCAAGAACATATGTACAATAAAAAAGTGCAGTTGTAATATGAATACATTAGAAACTGCTAGGAGAGATGGTAGATACATGTAGAGGAAGCTATGGGGAGAGAATGTAGATAATAGTGGAGAAATAAAAAGGGAGGAGATAGGAGATAGTAGGGGTATAGGTCAGAGGGACTTGGGGGAATTAGAGGGAAGTAGAGTTAGTGTAGTTAGGAGAAACATTCACAGGAGGCCATTGTGACATTGTATGTGGGAGGCTTTGGCAAAGGGAAGTTAATTTAGCCAGGTAGGGGCCCTAACTGCAAAGGCTCATCTACACAGAGCTTTTTTCCTGAAAGGCACCACCTGGGCATGTTTTGTTACACTCCTCATGTCATGCAGGGATAGGGACAGGCTGGAATAGAACCTGTATGGAAAGAGCTATGAGCCCCAGTAGAGCCTTCTTCCCCAACAGGCAGGTCTGAAGTTTGATTCAGTCATGGAGAGGAAGCCATTTGGTCCTAGAGTAGAGATTGCATGCACTGTATGAGTGAGATGATCGGCATTGAGCACAAATCTGCATGCCTTGTTAAGAGTCATCTGGACTCAGTGAAGGGTGGCTTCCAAGGCCACACCTTCAACCATGTTACTGCAGTGGAGGACTGGTAGGATTGCACCACTGACAGTAATGAGTCTAGCCTCTAATGTAAGCAGAACTGTAGTCTAAATAGAGACTCTAGTTTCCTGTTGGCAGTGGAGGTAATATTGCTAATGTTTTCCTCGAATGAAAGAGACTCATCAGTCATGATCCCTAAGATCTTACCTCATGGGCAGGACTCAGAGGGTGGTGTCTGGGGCTTGTACATCAGCTCCATTCTAACTGCCCTGTGGGGTTCTGCAGGGATCCATTTTAGCGCCCATGTTGTTTGCAGTGTATATGCTGCCGTTAGGAGTGATTATTAGATGGTATGGCTTGAGTTTTCACTGCTATGCAGATGATACTCAGCTATACATGTCTTTTGTCCCTGAACAAGATGATGCTGTCTCAGTGCTCAACAGCTGTCTAACTGAAATTCAGGCCTGGATGAACGTGAGCTGGCTAAGGTTGAACCCTGAAAAAAGCTGAGGTGCTGGTCGAGAACCTGGGTTATCGTGAGGAGGGTATGTTGGCAGGTTCACCTTCAGGTTTGTGGCTTGGAGGTGTCCAGCTAGCTACCTTAGACTGGGTGCGGTACCTGGGCATTATATTTTATGACTGTCTGACCTTAAAATCACAAGTGTCAGCAGTTGTTAAAATTTCTTTTTACCATCTGAGAAATATCGCCCGGGTGAAACATCTGGTTCCTCCCAATAATCTTCCAATGTTGGTTCACACCTTCGTTACCTCCCACCTAGACTACTACAATGCCATTTACCTAGGGCTGTTGGGGGTTGATATCCACCGCCTGCAGCTGGTGCAGAATGTGGCAGCCAGGTTGATGACTGGTGTTTCGAGAGCCAGTCATATAAACACCTGTGCTTCACGGTCTGCACTGGCTGCCAATATGGTGGCAGATCACCTTTAAGGTTGCTTTGTTAATCTATAAGGCCCTACATGACCAGGGACCGAGTTACCTGAAAGATTTCCTTTGTCCCTACTGTCCCCTCTGTCCTCTCCAATCCACCAATGAGGGATTGTTAGAGATTCCCAGGGTATGCTTGCAGACATCGGGAGCAAGGGCATTTAGGTTTGTTGCTCCGTCCCTGTGGAACTCTCTACCTCATCGGGTATGAGATTGCCTAACCGTCCAGAGTTTTAAAACTCCTTTAAAAACCTATTTATTTAACCTGGCTTTTGCTGATTGATGGGGTTATTTTATTAATTATGCTGCTATTATGTTGTTTATTGTAGAAATGATAGGCTGTTTTTATAATAATTTATTTTATGTATTTTATTGTACAGGCGCCTTAGTTTCAGAAAGGCACCTTTTATAAATAAAACTGATTTGATTTAAGTATATAAAGGAGTTCACCTGCTATAGAGCGATGCCCGAGCTGCTTGCTATAATGAAGGACATTATTACTTTCTTCTTTTGCCTGCCTGCGAAGAGCATTGTCTTTGTTTTTTTACTGTTGAGCACTAGCAGATTATTTTTATTGTTCTGCAGGTTTCTGATGTGTGCTTCCTGTCAGGAATTCTGAGAGAATAGTACAGTATCAGCTGCATAGAGCAGAACTTTGGATGTTGGGCAGGCATCTGGCAGGTTTCTCACAAAGAGGCTAAACTGAAGGGGGCCCAGTGTGGAGCACTGCAGGACCTCAACCATGAACTTTCTGGCCTCAGAGATGACTCTGTTGACTTTCACTTGCTGTGAGCACCCAGTCAGATACAGTAGCTACTGAACCAGTTAACTGTATTGGGAGAGAGCCCTAGGCAACCTAATCTGTGGAGCAGGAGCTAATGATCCACCAAGTCAAAAGCCTTGGTTAGGTCAATAAAGATTGCACCACAAGATGACCCTGGTTGAGTGCCTCATGGATGGAGTCTGTGAATTCAGTTAGAGCAGTGCATCTTGCAAAAGTCATGTTGCTTGGGACATTGAAGGTAGTGTTTATGTAGAAGATCTGTAAGTTGTTTAGCAATGATTCTTTTCAGTGTCTTGGAGAGTGGGGACAGGATTGAGCTGGGTCTGTAATTGGATACCAGTGAATGGTCACCTCCTTTTAGCAAAGGGATGACCTGTGCAGTTTTCCACATTAAGGAGAATTCAAAGAGATGGAGGGATGGGTTTGATAACCTCTTTGAGTGCATTGAAGATTAGCTTCATGTCAATCCCATCACCACCTATCCTTATTTTGTCCATGATGCTTGCTAAGTATTTACTTGCTTCTTTGGTAGCCACCTGTCTAAAACATATATTTGGCAGTGCTCTACCTTTAAAGATCCACATGTAAGTGACCCATTAGCACATTCAAGGTGTAAAGTGGTCATTTATTTCCTTGACTTGTGAGGGACAATATTGTGCTTTATGAAAACTCTAACTCCGCATTCCCCCCCCAGCAAAACACACACACACACACACACACATATGCACATGCAGGTAGGGGGGAAGACTAAGGCAACATGACCAATCACAGACAACCAGCAGCAGGTGACAGAAATAACATACAACTGTCTAAATGTACTACAAGACACATCCATCATCATGGGCCACCTAGTGTAGGATGTCTGCTGCCATCCAAGTGATTTGGTGCTATGCATGCATACTGGCCATCAGTTGTTGTTGTATCACATTAAACTTTTTTTATATCTAATACATTTCTTATCTCCTCAGAATGACAGTATGTCAGTAATCATCACTCTAATAACATGCCAATATCTGGCAGTGGTTTTAGGGACTTTTGTTGACTGTTAATGTCTCCTGATGTTACCCTGGAATAAGATAATTATGTACCAGTACACTATTACGTGCACAGTACTGCTGCACCATTATCTCACATTGTACAATTGCAGATCTGTGTCAAAGTGTCAGACCCAAAAAGTCACATGGTCACACTACACGATAGCTGAGTTCTGGAAAGTTTCTCATTTGAAACAGGTAAGTGTGTTTCTTCACTATTTGATATATTGCTGCTAGCATTTTGTTCAAAGGGCCCCATGTTCACATGTTTTTGCTTATGACAGTGTAATACCACAGATCATTGTAACACAGTTTCATGTGT
Organism: Neoceratodus forsteri; assembly: GCA_016271365.2. Taxonomy (NCBI): domain Eukaryota; kingdom Metazoa; phylum Chordata; order Ceratodontiformes; family Ceratodontidae; genus Neoceratodus; species Neoceratodus forsteri. The sequence goes on along the minus strand of CM057449.1, from coordinate 95,589,162 downwards.
CTAAGTACCTACTGATCTTACAACCATAAGAAAAAAATGGATCAGTACAGTATTATCTACAAGGTCCTTCTCCACTATTATTTGAACCTGCACAGCTGTATATGGGACTGTGTCATCCAAAAGATTTCATGGTACCACTTCACTCTCTTTGCCTTGCTGTGAGTTTGTCAGTGCAAATGCATGTTTCTGTTTCTATGCAAATTCCTACCTTTCTGGTAGTAGGGGTGGCTAAACACAACATGCTACCACTTCTGTACCTATGAATGGATAATATCAGACAGCAATTACACACTGACCTTTCATGTGTGTAAATAGCTCCTAACGTTATCCTAACAGTAGCAAATAATGTATCAGAATACTATTATATACAGTGTGCTGCTGGTATGTAATCTAATCCTGAACAGTTCGGCAGCTACATGGTATCGTAGGTCACAAACTGTTAAATATCAACATGGCCTATGGTTGACATTATCATAGAAAGCATTTCACATATTTACAGGAAAATGTCTATTATCATAGGCTGAAAACATAATGCTGCATTCATACCACTGTTAGTTCTGTTAGTGCTTCTGCATGTGACAGTATAATAACCAAGTATTTGTTCTGCATTCTATATTGAATCAAAAATAACAGAGCTGTCATGAAACTATTGAGCACTGCATGTGTTCATAGATTTGTGACCAGAACTTGTTTTTCATACTACATGTGTTTGTTAATGTGACTGTGCACATCTTGATTTGAGCAGGGGTACGTTAGACACTGCATGTTACTGAAAGGGTGCCATGCTGGCATTTTTTTGTGCCTATGGCCACATTATATAACACATAATTTTATCCATGCTTTCTTCTATGTTGATACCTCATGATATTATCCCAGCATAACCAAACAATGCATATCATAGATATTCTGTGTAGAGTACTACTGTTCTGTCATGTAACCCTGTGAAGATGTCCACAATGTTGTGTATACCCATGCCTGTTCAAATGCTACAGTTAGTGGCCTATATTGATGGATGTGTCTTGTAATGTGTTTAAAAAATTGTATGTTATTTCTGTCACCTGCTGCTGATTGACTGTGATTGGTCATGTTGCCTTGGTCCTCCCCCCTACTTACATGTGTGTGTGTGTGTGTGTGTGTGTGTGTGTGTGTGTGTGTGTGTGTGTGTGGTGCTGTGGGTGGGATTGGGGAATGCAGAGTGAGAGTTTTCAACTCTAACACCGAATTTCCTCACTTTTGTCACTGTGGAACAACCCTAACTGATGCATTAAGTGGAGGTTTTTGCCATGAATTTCCTTTGTTTTTGAGAAAGCATAATCTGATACTACATTGTATATGTTGGTGACAGTGTGGCTCCCTTTGTGCACCATGTTCTGATCAATATATAGATAGCTTTATCATAATATGAACTTGTCTTATGATTGTCATGCGCCAGTAGTTCATGTGCTATAAGTTAGACATGAAAATGAACTCATAAATAAATATAATAGGAGAGTAATATGTGTGACACATGGACCAATAGTACATACACTCTGCTAAGTAGAAAATATGCACAGTTTTGCCTCTTGTACTTTCTTTGTATGCAGTAATATACCAAGACCAGTATAGATATCAGCAGTGCTAGTTAATATATAATAAAAGACACAACACAGTTAGATAAGGCTTAAAAAAGATGTATTGCCAAATTAATAGTTGATTAAAAAGGCTGAATTAAAAGTCAAATTGGTACACAAAATCAGTCTCACAAAACAATATAAAAAAAGTAGTGCATCAAACTGTAAAATGTACATAAAACAGTATGACAGCTACTTGATGAGGAAGTTGTGACACTACCACAGAACACATGAACACAGCTCCCACAATAGTCTCTGTACACTGCTTACCATATATCAAACAGTGATGTTGTTACTGTCATTGTGTGACTGATAGTGTGAATTTTCTTGGGGTGGGTGAAAAACCAGATGCCAACTGTTTAAATAATAGCAGCAGAAACACATTCTGTTATCTAAAAAAATGTACTTATTTAAGGTATTTAGATACATTTAATTTACATATATGTATGTGTAGACATACATAAATAGATACACATATATATACATATAAAGGCATATAGATATATGGATGCATTTGGAAAATTCCCACCCTACCCCCAATTGAGATGATCAAGAAATATTATCAGGAACATAAAAATCAGTTATCAGTGCAAGTGTCTGATTTACAATAGTGCACAACTGTATACATATATTTAATTTACTTCTTACACAAACAAAAATGTTATGGCATACGCTAACAGGTACTATATACATCACTAAAAATCATCAGATCTGTAATCAATATTCATAGTTAGTTTATGAAGTATCTATGTCAAAAAAACTGTAAGTTAATAATAAGTAATGGTTGCACACAATACTATGGATATTAAGCTAATTATCTCTTACTGAGAAAATGGCACCACTTGTTAATAAACATAGATCTACCACAACACTCTTTATTACTTTTTTTTGCATTATTGCTTTATCCTCCTATGTGCCCCGTATCTGCCACTTCCTTCAGGCAGCCATGATCCATGACACCTACCTACTGTCCTCCCCCTAGACCTCCTACCTCAGATTGCAGCCATCCCTGGGGTAGCTCAGCATAACCCTTCATCTGAGTGGGTCCCTCTCCTCTGAGGAGGAAGGCACCAGTGGGGCAGCCAGCACACTCTTTCTCTCAGCTCCAGGGCACTGCTGAGGTGGTCAGGCTCTATGAGAGTCCTTTGGTGCTGTCAGCAGATCATCTGCCATCATCCTGGCCAATCCAGGATGTTTTTTCCACTTTTTCTGGTCCCCCTGATGTCATTCCACTTCTTGTAGTGCCCATGGCCTCCACCGGGAGCCGCTACAGAGCAAGGCATCACCCTAACCCACCCCCGGGGAGGAGATCAGTCCTTCAGATGCTCAATCATCTTTGTCCCCACTGACCCCCAGTGACCCAAGTCTGTTCCTGAACCCGGGTCACTGACGTGGTTTGAGGTAAGCACCAGCGCCTCAACCCTCTGTGTCACCAGGCCAGCTTTCTTTATTACTTTTAATGATACCTATATGAACTCAGTACAAACTAAAAATGTTCTTCTAAATATCTACGTAATATTAATTAATCGATTAAGAATATGTTTAAATACTTGTGAATTAAATAGTGTAAAATAGGAAAATAGCATTGTTTAATACATTCAGTTAAATAGTGAAAGACTAACAGTACTGACTTTAACTAAATAATCTGTTAATAATTATATATATATATATATATATATATATATATATATATATATACAACACAGATGTATGAAAAGAAATAATCATATATACATATATACAATAAAGATGTACAAAAAGAAAACACATAGTAGTACACTGTTGTGATATAATATGGATGTATTAAGTCAAGTCACAAAGGTACAAAAAAACACAAGCCACACCTGGTCATACTCAACATGTCACAGAGTGATGCCTATATCAGAGTATGCTACTCTTTAGTACAGGTCATCAGATCATATAGAAAACAGTGTGCAACTGTACTAACACAAAAGCGGCACAAACAAATGCAGGATATCTTTTACTCATAAAAGATCCAAATAAAATAATGATGCAGCACAAGTGTTTAAAAAGACATGTGATACACAGTTTTGCCATGCACATGGACAAGTATTGTACCTTAGTAGAGGCACATAGTTGGCAAGTGTGACAAGTAGTACTTGTTATGGCCGCAAACTAATTACTGAGAAGAAAAGACAATGACAGAACAGGAGGACCAGATAGTCATATCTCTTTTGCCATCTCAAAGTCTTTCTTAGACATCTAAGTGTGGTTTCTCTAGTGACTGTAAAGACAGTTAGTACCGATTGAAGACCACTGCAACTATTTTCACTGCGTCACTGATTAACACAACTATCTTATAAGTCAGATTGAGTAAACATATGCATCTTAACCATGCGATGTACTAACAGTGTAATATTGAATGCAGATTTGCATAAAAAAATAGTGTTCATGTAGCAGAAGTCACTCTGTAACAAAAATTGATAGCAAGTTATGTCACATGTTGCGTGACTATTCTTCTGATGCATGAAGATTGTAGTAGTTCTTCAATATCAGGATGTATGCATTTTTTAAGTGTTGCATTAGTCTCTGTTTAAAAGTGTTTGTGGAGTCGTCGCATTCAACCTAGCCAGTTCTATACGTCAACAAAAAAGTGCAATGTCCAGAATGTGCAGACTGGCCATAGTGGTAGAGTACAGCCTGAGTGTCATACACTGCTTGGTTAAATAAAATTCTACCAGCTGTGAAATCTGTGATAGGTGTGTCAACTCTGAGACACTTAGAGTCAAATCTATGCAGTACAAGCATAAGATATTGAGATGAAGTCCTAAGACGTGTAGACTGAGTACATGTCCCTCCACACCTAACACATAGGTGACCACTTTCTGCATTGGTAAACAGCTGCAAAAACTTGACACTTTGAGACTGAGGCACAAACAAAGAAACCCAAACCATGTCATCAATGGTTTCTCAATCTGAATGATCACATGACAGATATACATATTTGGTAACATATGAGACAGTGAAGTACTGTCACATTGGAATCCCCTCTTCATCCAAACTGTTTATGATGGCCATCATAAACTCGGTGGCATCCTGCTGCATGTTAGCAGCAAACATACTGCACCCATCATATGTACCTAAGACCTGTCGTAGAGGTGTCAGTAACTGTAAATTGCATAACTGATCAGAAGTCACGTTGACAACTTCCTTCAATGCCTTTGATAAGGGAGTGTCTTGTGAAGCTGATATTGCCTGCACAAAGTGTGGCATGTGGAGAAAAGCTTGCATAGCTGAATTAGCATAGCAATTTACTCTTGTTCTGTTATCAAACACTGGGACAAGAGCCATACCAAGTGACTTCTTAGAAACTGCTGATTCGACATCTGTATTTGACATACTGACCTTCTTCTTACTGTGCACAGTTGATTCAGTAGTGGCAGCTCATTTTCTCTTGTTGCCAGCTGAAGCTGTGACTGTGGGATGTTAGACAACCACATACGTAGGTAGTGGAATGAGAGACATCTGTGGCTGATGCAGAGTATGTAATCTGTTGTATGCCACAATTCATCACTTGTCAGTGTGTATCTTCTGTGGTGCAAGTGTTATGATGTGTAACCCAGAAAGACTGAGGACACGTGAAAGTGTGACATAGCTCATGTCATCTTTGAGAATGTATGTATCTATGTCCACCATTGCTGAACTCAAGCCCTGTGACTTGTCAGTGGAAACAGAATATGCCACACATATTGGAAACTGTTTCCTGTTGACATAGATATCCTTAAATACCTGGAACTTAACACAGGTATGATCAGTCTGCACAGACTGTTTCATGTTGTCAAAGTGGACAACAAGTGTCTCAATAAATGTCTTCTGAACATTGTATACAAAGTCAATAATGTGACCTATGGCACCATTTACTATGCCATGCTCAACACCAAGATTACACTGTAGCATGACATGTACATTCTTACAAACTGTAAGAACAGCTTCCAGGCCAGCTGTGAGCGAAACATCCGACTTCAGTTCAGAGAGTCATTCTGTTATCTTTACTATCAGCTTCCGACTTAGAATTACACCATCAACAGTATCAACAGCATGCAGGCTGACAATTTCTTGATTTTCTCTCTGCAACATAACACTGTTGAACTCAACACATTTCTTAAGTTGTGGCATAAGACACACAATCTGTGTGCCCTTGGAGTACACATTGCTGAAAACATTGCATGCTGTATGTATGGATGTAGTATCCATTGTGATTCTTTGACCACGTAACACTGAAATATGTTCTGCTGACAAAGAACCTGTATGAGCTTGATCCAACAGTGCCTTGTAAGCCAGATCTCCACTCTGACACATGTTCTCACACAACTCAACATAGGTAAATGACTCATATGGGTTAAAATCTCCAAAGCAGCCTAATGTATTCTTAGCCTGTTTGACAGTCAGAGCTGCAAAGACATTTTCCACATTAACTGGTGAAAGTTGTAAAAGGTCTCCAAATACAACAATGCTTTTACAACCAAATGCATCTCCATAGTCAGTCCCCAAAATCTCCTGTAGACGTAGGTGTATACAGGCAAGCATCAAATTAGAGACCATGCTAATCTCATCAATTATTAGTAACTTCATCTTAGTAAACATAGAATGAAGCTGAGATGCAACCTCAAATGACAACTTACAATATTCTCCTGCTTTGCCATGCTTCACTTGCAACATGAAGAGACAATGTAGCGTAACTCCACCAATTTTGTATGCAGCCAGTCCAGTGGGAGCACTTACAGCAACAGACATTGATGAGTCTGTCAGTTTCTGTATTTCAGCCATAATGGCCTCTATAAAGAGGCTCTTACCTGTACCTGCTGAGCCACTAACAAACATCAGTAGTGGCTTGTGGTCAAGACAGTCACATTTCTTCTGTTTATGTAGTATCCCATGCCAGACAGCATGAGTAACTGCAGAGTGCACTACACATTGTTGCTCATTGAGTCTCTTTCTCTCAATTCTACTGGATCAACAGTGCAGTGTGTGCCATGTTCCACTTTTTTTTTCTATGACATGAGTACTTCTAGGGAATTCAGAGATAGCAGTATTCCAAGAATACCTTCTCCTTATGGATCAAGGTTGTCCTGTGAACTAACAGGAGTGTCTTCTTCAAGTTGTTTCTGTGCCTTTTCAAACTGTTCCTTCTCAGTGCCCAGTCTCAGTATGTATGTGTCAGAGTATTCAGTTTTGAATGTGTTGTAATTGTGATTGAATTGTTCCTCAAATGCATCACAGTCACCTTTCAATACAGACTCATTCCTCCAGGGTTTAAATAAGAATAGCAGAGCAAAGTAGTAATGCTCTTTGCTCTCAGATGTGCCTAGATGTAATTTGCAGTGATCAATGAGCCAAGGCATATGTCTCTTTATGAGATAGCCATCCACTCCTCTGACCTTGTACATGTCATGTGTTCAATCAGGTGAGACATCTGTCTTGTAGTCGTGCCATTTAGCTACCTCAAATAGACACATACCATCCATGTCACTGTGTCTACAGGGGTAGTACGTGTCAATGAGGTTATTTCTCAATATACGTTTTGAAGATGGTCTATAGAGAGCCATTTCCTCAATCTCAGTGTGAGGAATAAGTACATGTTTGTGCTTCTCTTTGTAGTTAACACTGAGAAATTGCACAGCATCAGATTTGCCATACAAATGTGTACCGATCAAGCAATTGCCAGCCTCATAAGCACCACATTCTCTGTGTGATAGTGTCTTCAATCCCAGTGACCACAACCAAGATGTCAGTGACTTGCTTGAACTGGCAATATCTTCCCAAAGATCTTGCAAGCTAGACTGTTCACATTTGGTGATGTACAAAGTGATGTACTGAACCACAGCCAATGAGTTGTCAGCCACAAACTGAACATCTGTGTTTGCTTGCCTCATTAGAAGAAGAGTGGGGTTATAGTCATTGACGTACACCTCATTCTCATCCCTGGGAAACTCATATACCCTCTTGGTTGATTTTGCCTTCAGGTAGTGTCGTGTAACTGAAAACAGTTCATTCATGCTACCGTTCTGAGAGACACATTTGGGAAATCCAAAGCGACATCTTGTGTACCAATCAGATTTGCTCTTCACTACCCGGTGCCAGTATTTTGCACAAATATGGGGTTGGAACTTCTGCACCAACTTCCAGAGCATAGGTCTGTCATACTTGTCCAGTATGTGGCAAGTGATGTATAGCTTAACGAACGCAAGCACTTCTGCTGCTTCATGTCCAACTATGCATGGGGCATCCTTGATCCACAGTAACATATGAATATGAGGAGTACCTCGTGCCTGATATTCCATCCTCCAGAAGTAATGCTGTAGAATACAAAGAGGCGGATTGTCCTTTGACAAAATGAAAGTCAGAATACCATGGAATCACTTGTGAAAATGTCTAGTCACAGACACTGGGTCAAGTGAACACATTTCTCTGAGAGTCATTGATGAAATGCCCTCTACATCACAATTTGCCCACTTCAAGAGTTCAGTCACCTCCTCAGAGGTGTACTCGGCATGGCTGAGTGTGATGAACCATGTCGCTGCACCATACTCTCACAGCATAATCATCACCTCAGAGTGTCTGTGATATTAGTATTCTTTAGTGCCACGTAGACTTGATAGTATGGAAGACAAATTGACCTGCACATTTTCATCCTTTTGCTTTAATTTCTTTAAAAACTCAACGGCAGTGATTCCATCAAGTGGAGTCGTGAGCCATATAGTACGTGCAATCAATGCAGACAGTATGCTAAGCTCACTCTCCCAGAGGAGATGGAACAAGTACTGTATGTTGCTTCTGAATTTACCATCCTTACTGACCACATGATTGGTACGGTATTCAGCACCTTGCACATGCACTTCTCTATCATCTAGATGTCTACCTGACCCTTTTGGGAATAAATCCAGAAAACAACATGCTTCCTATGTTACCTTTCCAAATGCTGACAGGGGCACCTTCCACTTGTTTCATTTGATACAGATTAATGTTATGCCACACTGGATCTCTGCCATGCAGTTGATGTTTTGTGTACTGTTCATACACATTGTCTTTTGCCTCTACATTGACCTTCTCAGTCATTGGTTTTGTGGTATCCAACACATCATGTTCAGCTGTCACACTAGTCATGCGATCAGTGTCAAGGTCTGCATAAAAGGGATTGTTGTTCTCCAAATAAGTAAGAGCAAGCTTCACCTTCTCTACATTGACAACATCCTGCCAGATGACCTTTGACTTTGTTTGTACTCAATTTCAAGAATCATCAAACTGTTCTCACTGGAGATTGCCTCTGCATTTTCCTGCAGAGGAAGTGGAAGATACATCACGGAACCCTTAAGAGACTTAATGAGTTCTTTTTGTGGAAAGTTCTGAGTTTTTCTATTCAAACATAGAATCGTTTGAAATTGTTTCATTGTCTGAATAAGAATCAGTTCAAACATATTCAATGTGGCAATCTCAACAGGCATAACATGTGCCTCCATATTGTTCAACAATGACCTTGGTGGCAGAATGTTACTCTTTACCTTCGAGAAACAGTGCTTGCACATCACAGTGATTGGGTCTAACTGGAAGTCACATTTTAACAGCAGAAATGCTGACAGTCGAAACCACATGTCACTGTACGGTGACAAGGTTTCCAGATTAACTGTGACAATTTGTTTCTGGTAACAGAGCCGATCACATGACATACATACAGAGTCAAATTTCTCTGTCTTTGCCAACTCAGATTTGGCAATGGAGTTCCCAAACTGCTTGAGAATATCTGTTTCTAAGACAGAGACAGAATTTACATCAGTAATTGATGACTGATTAATCACAGTATCTGTGGCACTGCTGTCATGTTGCAGCTGTTTCAGAAATGTCATGGCACCATGCATGTCATCAGACTGCAGTAACTCATTAAGATAAGTATACTGCGCAACAACTCATTGCACCTCATAGACCCTATACACAAAGATCTGCATCCCTGATTGATGCACTGCCAACATCCACATGTGGTGAAATACACTGTCACAAACACCACTATCTAGGCATGCAAGTGAATGACCCATAAGTCCAGTACGTGGATGTATCTCACAAAGGTCTATAGCCTCAAACAATTTATGTCTGTCTTTATGATCAGTTACGACAAACAGATTGATAAAGTGCTCGACTTTGTCAAATGATGATTGCCTCCGGTTGCAAGTCACATCACATGTCCATGCCAGACAGCGACGCTTATGAGGCTGAACAGTTGCCTCAGCCTCATCATCTGACTCAGTTGTCATTTCATCACATAGAGTCAGCACATTACATAGTTTACCAGACTGATCAACGCAGAACTTGCTGTCCTTTTTCTGTGAGTAATATGACTCCTCCTAGAAATATGCCTCTGAATGCTGCGCATGTAGCCAGCTACCTATGAAAACATCACAGAAGTTGTGTTGGTTCAAGATGGGATAGTGATGTAGCCTCGTCTTAATGCTATACACAACTTTTCTGACATGTTCAAGTACATGTGCCATTTTATGCCACAAGCATTGAAGAACAAATACTGCTCTGTTGACAAATGTACGAACTCTGAGACTCAATTTCATCAAAAACAGATGAGTCTTTAGTTTTTTGCGCTTACCTCTCATCACAGCAGCAATAAGTCTATCTAAGTTAGCTTTACAAGCTAGTGATCGGAAATACTTTTGCTTCCTCAGGTGAGCATCAGCAGCCATGCCTTTACGCTGTTGCTTAGTACGATTGTTCATGCTTGCCTTTGCAACATTATTCTTCCATCTGGAATATTTCCACAACTGTTGCTGAGCTGTGCATATTTGGCTTGCAGTTGAGCAAGTACATATAATTTCTGTGGATTGCACAACCTGTGATGTCACTCCTTGAGCAGAATGATAATTCAGTTTACATCTTGATGTGGCATGTGTGATTTTTTGTACCACTCTTAAGCAACAGTCTACTACTATGACATCTGTTTCATCTCTGTATAGAATTGCGTCTCTGCTTAGAAGGCATCTTTCTTCTCTAAAAATTCGCAGTAGCATGGGGAAATGTTCCCTAAGTATCAGACACCCATATAAGAAATAGAGAAAAACAAATATTTAGAGGTGTGCAAAACTTTTTAAATAACTGTACATAGTTACACACACTGTGCATATGTCATACTACGTATATAGATAGCATTGCTAACAAAACATTGCAGGCACAATCCTTCTAGCAGCATAACATTAGTGAAGACAACATACAATGCTTTTTAGATGTTGCACAACAGAAGCTGACTTATAACATGACACAATATCTGAAAATATAGCAGAAACCATTTTTTTAAAGTTTTAACTATCCACACTATATTTCTCAAAAATCAGTTTATTTTGTGACATTTTTGCAAAGTAGTGTCGAATGCACAACAGTGTCACAAATATTGATGTCGTCAGCATGACAGTGTCGAATAGTAGTGTCACAAAATAGTGTTGCATGCATGAAAGTGTCAAATAATAGTGCTGAATATGCATGATAGTGTCACAAAATTATGTTGTCAGCATGAAAGTGTCGAATAATAGTGTTGTGAGCACGAAAGTGTTAAATAACCACATTAAAAAAACACCCTCTTTAAGGCTTAGCCAATCAGACACTGATTTGTTTTTGAGTGACGGACACTCACACCAATGGAACATAACATTGATTAGGCCATGTCAGGTAACCAATCACAAGTGCTGAAGACTGGAGGAGAAGAAGGACAGAGCAGCCATCTTAGAAAAAAAACTCCAGACCCTGCTTTACTCTGTGTAAGTGCATCACATTTTCTATACAATTTTACTAGCATTATACAAAATGATAATGGCCTTCCTTCCAAATTTCAGCCCAAAAGACCATTCACATATTTGGAACTGTCCAGTACAATATGCCCTGGTGCATCACCATTGAATATCACCCGGCCCGGGCCCCAGTGCATCCCAGTTGTGCTGTGCTCAGGCTAGCGCCTCTGCCTGGCACAGTCTGAGTATCTGGGCCATGATGTGCAGATTGTGGGATATGGAAAATATTCTCACTCCTGCAGAGTAAGCTGTGCATTCTCACTCATGCATGCGGCACTTGTGAGAATACACAGTTCACTCTGCAGGAGTGAGAATATTTTCCATATCCCACTCCTGCTCATCATGTATCCCATATATATAAAACCACCTTAAGTCCCACACTTTACACACTTCTTCAAGAAAACCTTCCTTATTCTAATGCTTTGTAAGTGTGTCGCTTACCAGGATGAATACCACTCCGTCACACTACAAAGAGGAATGTGTAAGTGCTTACAGAAAAAACACTCAAAAATCACAGGATCAACCAGGTAACTTTTTTTTTAAACTTTTTAGTAACAAAATCATCACAGGAGCTGCCAGATAAAGTCTAAGCCAATTAATGCGGGCACATCCATGTTCTACTACAATGCCCGACATACAGAGTGGTTGGCATATCATTTGGCACCAAAAAAAAAGTGCTACAAAAAAATCCCAAAAGTGCTTAATTTTATTACTACTGTACACAGCAAACAAGTGAAGGACAAGTACTGTAACAGTTAAAACAACAACTTTGAAATGTAAGCAATGTAAACAATCTGCCTTTTGGCAGCCTACTGAAAGAAGCCAGTAATATTTCTTTGCTTTGTGGCAGGGTTGCAGTAAGGTCCCCACATTCTCTCTACCAAGACTAGCATGTCCCAGTCCGGGGTAATGTCCTTAAACTGCTCCATTGCATGACAAAAGGTAAGAACAGCTTCACGGACATCCCATGAGCTCATTGCTTTCTTTTCATCGTCAACTGCCCCTCACTTTCCTTGCTGTCTCCTAGCTCTGCATCATTGGCTGCTTCATCTGGGTGCATAGCTTAGAAAACTTTGCTTGTATTAAGTTCAGCCAATCGGATAATAAAAATAATAATGGATTAGCTGTTGTCATTTTGCTAACTGAACAGCTGATTTTGACAGCTGTCAAATACTGAAACTGCCCAAAACAGCAGGCGTGTAACGATCGCTGTAACCGTGAGTTTTAACATTGCTGTTAATCCAAGTGGCAAATGGATTTAAGGAACTGCCTGTTTTAAATGATTGCCCAGTATTTCTGAGGACAAAATAAGTGGCATGGACTGTAATTCTTTAAAACACCTTAAACCAGTGACATTCATGGAAGGATCTTCTAGGTCTCATAAATAAAATACTCATTTTTTCCAGACAGGGACTACTTTTTGTCCCCATCCCCCTCCTCCCAATATTTGTTGCTATTTTATAAGATAGATAATCCACTTCATGGCATGTGGTCATGCTCTGATATACGCATGCACTGGGTTGTCAAATGCACTTGGCCTGCAACCTTGTGCATCACAACACACATCAAAGCAAAGAAGCAGAGGACTCTGGCAGTCAACTAAGGCAAGAAACCTATTCACTACTGTATAACAGTCACTGCAGGGAGGGGTTGAAGATCAATGGTAGGCAAAAACTGGGAATAGATGCAACACCCTATCTAGGATAGGAGTATAAAGACATTTAAACGAGGCACAGGGAAATACAAATACCGTAGAAACAAAGAAATTAATTGGAAAACTAGAAACAATTTGTCAGAGGTAAGGGTACAAAAGCATTTCCTGATAGCACAGGAAGAATGCAAGTTGAGAATGATGGGAGTGGTGCAGTGCAGTGGTGGGCAGCAGTTTTCAGAGAGAGACCTTCTGGAGATTGCATTGTTGCCCCATCTGCGCACACCTCACGGGGTTGAAGAAGGATATTGCTAGACTCCAGGCTGAATTGGCTAGGATTTGGAGGACCTCCTCCCACCCACCAGGGGGGGGGCAATTTTTCCACCAATACCTCAGAGGATGCTGGGGGCAGAAAAATGGCTAGACTATGGTGGGCTCTGGAAGGGTGGGAGTGGAGGGACAAAGGCACAGGCCTCAAATGGCACCACTATGTAATTCCTATGCCACTGTGGTAGTGTGGGACTATCCAAAAGGTCAGGGAGGAAGTGGGGGTCCTCAATAGTGGAGATACCAAGGAGGGTGGTAGAGAACTCCAGAGGAGGACAATGACACCTCTGGTGGGGGACTCAATTTTGAGGGAGGAGAGATTTTTGAATAGGAAGGGGGAGGAGGTGAGTTACATGCCTAACAGGTACCATGGCCTGGAGGGATGGGAGGTGGACCCTGAGAATCACTAGGGCAGCAGGATAGGAGGAAGAGCTGGATGTCATTGTCCACCTGGGGACTAATGATCTAGTTAGGGAAAGGACTGGGATAGTGCAGGAGGTGTTTAGCAAGATGGTGAGAGGTCTTTGATGGGTAGCTCACTCAGTGGCTTTCACTGAGGTGCTGCCTGTCTATGACACAGGTGAGAAGAATGATCTTTGCACCAGGACATTCAACTCATGGGTGAAAGAATGGTGCAGTGAGGAGGAGTTAAACTACATTGAGAAGTGGGGACCCACCTTGGAGGATAAAGACCTCTGCAAGGTTGATGGCTTGCATCTATCAGGGGAGGGGAACTGCAGTCCTCAGTGGATTGTTTAAATGTTACTTTCAAGAACATTTAAACTAGTTGAGGACAATGGAGGAAGGAATCAGGGATGCAGAAACTGACCCCCTACAGGCTATAGTGGAGAGTAGGAAGAACTGGATGAGGTGGAATCCCCCAGGATGCTAATTAGTAAATGAAGCAGGGAGATAAAGTAGTTGTGAAGGGAAAAGGAGCACTAAAATGAAAGGGGAAAGGAGGGAAGGAGAGCAAAAAAAAAAAATGGGACGAACAAGCAGAATGGATGTAAAATCTGGAAGGCCATGTGTGCAAATGCAAGAAGTAAAGGAAAAAAAAGATGGCACAGGCAGACCTGGATATTGTGGCCATTACCGTGTCATAGTGCACTGAAAATCATGACTGGGACATAACCATACCAGGCAATATTCTGTTCAGGAAGGACCAAGTGGGAAGGAAAGAAGGGTATGCAGTTCTTTATGTGAGGGAAAGCATAAAAGCAACAGAGATATAGGGAATACAGGAGGAGGAGGAGGAGGAAGAAGTACTGTAGGTCACCCTGGACATAGGGAATGGAACCCCTATTCACACTGGAGTGTGTTCTCCTGTTGATGCTTGGGGGGTGGTGGGGTGTTAGGATCTGAAACCCTAGTACCACATTTCCCTACTTTTGTGGCAGTAAGTCACCCTAACTAGTGCATTAATGTATTTTTTCAAAGAATTTCCCTTACTTTTTGAGATACTTTAATCATATCCTTATCTCTCCATAGACGTGCACATGTACAGTGGTAGAGTGGTAGTTAAAGAAAAGTTAACCGGTAACCTGGTATAATGCTCAACGTATATGCAGTGGTACGGTAATGTAGCAGTGCTGTTTTTCACTGCGGTACACTAGCCACCTAAATGCACTTCCTGCAATAGCTACAGGGTGGCAATCACAACTGGTCGCTGAGTCATTTTTTCCTCTAGTGCGATTCTGCCTATTTGTTTAATTGCCAGATTCATTCACTGGCAGATGGCACTGTGTTTTGTTAATCAATTGCGCTGCACACAGCATACTGTATAAACTAGTCCTGTCTCAGCATGCTTCCTGATTTCAGAAATGTATCCCTGCTGCTAGTAGTATACCAAGCACCTTGTCAAATTCCCGAATTATCCTAACCCCAAAGATAAGAGTGCACAACTTGTTGATCTACATCAAATTGCCGGAAAATCTGTTAAAGGTGAAATGTAATAAAAAATCCTTTAGAAAATGTTTTGCGTGAAATTTCTTTTTTGTTACTGTTCATGTCTCATAACTAGAGATGCAGCAAAGTTTTAATCCATGGGCAAGTATGTGGCAAAATCAACAAATTCACCCTGCAGAGCACTTCATGTAATATTTTCAAATTACCTGAAATTTGCCATTTGAGACTTCACCTTGCTTTGTGGGGTTTTAAGTGCAAATTACACTTTAAAAACACAAAGAAAGTAGAGGTGACAAATGGGGAATCCCCCAACACCACCCACGATCTATCCCTGGTATCTAGTGCCCCTCCCCCACTGACAGCTGGCCCCAATAATGAAAATGTTTTTCCCAATCCCTAGTGTCTATTGTCCCCCACCCTGCCCATCACCTACCCCAGTAATTATATTTTTTCTTCCCACATCCCTGGTATCTAGTGAATTCCCCACCCTGCTGATCTCTGACCTCCCAATAAATCTCCATGGTGTGAGAGATCTGATCACTTTAGTGCATCTACTGGAAATCCATGCCTCCCACACCATCAGTAGTGCCCCACCACCATTTCACTCCCCCTTCAGTTGCCCTGACCCAGTCCCCGAGTGGGCCACTGGCACAGCCCTCCACTCACCTCCACAGCCGGCAGCCTGACTGACATGTTCTGAATGAATGACTGCGTGCTTGTACAAGCACATGCTCATTCATTCAGTCAGCCAGCTCATCAACTAATGGGACATTTTTCCTGGGGCTAGACAAGAGAGGAGAAAGGCTGTGTGGACTCACCGTTTGGGACTGATTAACAAAATGACACTGCCACTGTTCATGAGGTGGGATCTCAGAAACTCATGTTGCAAATGTGGTGAAAAAATTCCAAAAAAATGACTGTTAGAAGTGTGCATTACACACTTTCTATGCACTCTTGTAACTTCACCAATTTTTTATATTTTCACTCCAGATTTTCAGCATTGCCATTTTTGCACACCCCCTTATGAACAGTGCTGATGTCATTTTTCACATCCTGCCCAAAATGTGGTTTTGCACATGTGGTGCAGAATGGTGTGGCAGCTGTGGGAAATCAACTTTGAGACAGATTAACAAAATCACAATGGCACTGTTCATGAGGGGAGGTTCTGAAATGCCCATGTTGAAAATCTGGCAAAATATTCCAAAAAACTGATGGCATTACAGGTGTGTGTTGTGCAGTTTCTATGCACACTCATAACTTCAACAATTTTTTATATTTTCACTTCAGATTTTCAACATTGCCATTTTTTCACACTTCTTCATGAACAGTACAGCAGTCATTTTTCACATGCTGCCTAAAATGTATTTTCGCACCTGTGGCACCGAATTGTGCAGTTGCTGTGTGAAATCACCTTCCGGGGTTGAGTAATGAAATTATAGTGCAACCATTCATGAGATGGGGTCCCAAAAAGCTCATGTTGAAAATTTGGAGTGAAAATACCAACAAACACCTGGGGACATTTCCAACCATAATGCCCCACCCTGTAGAGACTGATAGGCATCGGGGGTGTGACTTGTGGTCATCAGCTGTAATGCTCATGCCATTCCACCCCCAACCTGCAGCCAGTGATAAGCATTGAAGTGTGCCTTAGGGTCTTTGGCCCTAGCATTTAAGCGTTCATGCCATTGTCCTCTGCTGTACCCATCTCAGCTTTTTTCCTTATGGAATGGTGTGAGCATAAGGGCTGAAGACTCTAAGACACACCACAACACCTGTCAGTGTCTGCAGGGTGGAGTGAAGTGGAATGGCATGAGCATTATGGCCAACAACCCAAAGGCACACCTCCAAACTCCTGTCAGTCTCTGAAGGAAGGGGGTGGGTGCTGGTGTTAGTCTTTTACTTTACTACCATTCCTATTATGCGTCTCTCTCTAACTCCAACACTACCAATGCCAATACCAGCAAGCAATAATTCAGCATTGACAAATGCTTATTTATGCAGTGACAGCTGTAACTCAGGCTAGCATAGCTTAACACAGAAGCAGGGTATTTCCAGTGTTTTCTGAACAATCATGCTGTGCTTAAATATTGGGCTATTAGCAAATTGTTTAATATTTAATCTTTATAAAAAGTTTATGTTTAGACAATATTTGGGAAATCAAAGAGCATTATCATTGTTCTATTTACTCACACATACAAACACACTTACACACACACACACACACACACACACACACACACACAGAGCTGATTACTGTGTCTTTAAGACTGACTTACTTTATTGACTTTTTCTTAATTTCTGAATGCAAACTCACAAATAAAAAAAACTCATTGAGCCTGCGATGTTTACAGAGAGACTACCAAAAAAATGTGAGTGATCTCAGTTTCTGGAGGTCCCATTTATTTTCCTTTGTTCCTAAACAACAGCAACAAATAAAAAAATCAATGCATGTAATTTATGACCATAAACAAATAAGCACTGATTTTAATAGCAAACAGGAAATACCAATGTGTAAACAACTGCACTAGTGACAGCACTTATTCAGTGATCTTATTTTCAGACAAGTACCTGAACACAGAATAAAACAGTAACACTATCATCCCAAATTAGAAGGACAAATTAGAGTACAAATACACAACCTAGATAAAACAACAAACAAACAGTCACTGACTAACTTTGCAAGGGGACATTTGTTTTTATGTACAGTATAAGAGAAGCTTGTACTAAATTTAACAAGAAATACTGCTATAATATTTGCAAAAAAAAAACAAGCTTTCTAAATTCAAAGCTATTTCAACAACTCCTTGGTAGAAATAACCAAATCCTCCAAAATTATTGTTTAGTTGTCTACTTACCATTTTTGTTGTTTAAAAAGTAGTAAGTACTGCCTGTTTGTTTGATCCATGATTTTCTCTGAAGGTTACACCACAGCTATACTAAAAAGATTTCCCCTGTAACTTCAAAACTTCAATACTTCAAATCCTTGCCAAAATGATAGGCCTGTTATTTTTTTTAAGACTATGAGATTTTATCAGTGTTTTATTACAATGGGCCCTGAGAACTATCTTCAAGTTTAATAGTACGTGTCAGGTATCGAGGTATCCAGAACTATTTAATGGTAGACCTCAGAAGCCTGACAAGAATACAGGTACTTTGGTGATTTCATGCTTAAGATGTAAAAATGCAAGGCAATTTGTAATAAGGGCCAGTGTTACCTAATTAATTAATTTAGAATAAATTTTGCACAGCTGAAGCAATAAATCCCCATGTCTTATTTGCAGATTAACTGTACCATACCTTTAAAGTTTAGGATTTTAGCTAAGGAAAAAAAAAATTCTTAAAAATACATCCCTCTTTGTGATAGCAGTCACCCAAGAACAAAAATCCTCATCCCATGTGACCTCCACCAGCCCAAAACGACACCAGAGGTTTGTAGGGAGAAGCAAGGGAAGCAGGACCCGTAACTCCAGTATAAATCCAAAACAAATAAATAAAATAAGTTCAGTGTCTGTGTTCTCTTGTACTGGTGATTCAATTTTTAAAACAAGGGTTGTAGATTCCAAACTGCATTTTCAGCACTTCAGCAACTATTAGCTGAAACAGCCAGTCTAGCTTCCCCAATTTCTAAATACCTCCTTGGTCCACCAAAAGGACCTTTTGGTATGGAGTGAAATGGAAAAAAAAACAACAGAGGGGAACACTTTCTGAGGTAAGGCAGCTCTGATCAGTTGAACTGAAATAAAATCAGTACAAAACTGTAGCAAGGATGGCATACCAGTTATAAATAAAATGTTCAAAACTTTTTAGGAGTGGAGCTTGGAGTCTCAGCCATGCAGTGGCTTATCTCCCTTGTTGCCACCCTGTCACTCCACAAGACATTCATTAGCTATATACTAATTTATACAGTTGTTCAGCTTCAAACCCATGTCCCTATTGAAGATTTGGAATGTTGTTGTTCCCAGTACCTACCCTTGTGGGACTCCAATAACCATGTTTCTTCCTCTGATAGAAAATAATTTATAAATACTCCATTCTACTGACAACCAGTGCTCAGTCCATCGAATTACAGTACAACTGTATCAGTATTCACATTATGAATTTTAGCTAGTACAGCCCTGTGGTGTACTACTGTATGTAAAATGCCTTACGTAACTGCATCAGGACAACATACGGTACACTGGCTTTCAGTTATCCATGGCTTTACTAACAGGCTTATAGATGCCCCTGCACCTCGTAACCTACTCCCTTGCCCCTACCTCCCCATCCCGATTGGGTGGGGGCCTCTCCCTCCTCCTCACTCCCCGCCTCTGCCTACTCGCTCTTCTCCTCTAGCTCCAGCCCAGCATCCTGGCCCACCCCCCCTGCCTTTGGCAACCCCTGCTTGCACTTACCATTGTCACTGCTGCTGTTCATGCACAGTGTTTTACCTTGTCCTAGAGCTAGCCTTGTAATGCCTGTTGTGCTAGGTTACCTCCTTGTCTCCTCAAACTGACTAATTGTGAACCCTACCAATCTGCATTTTTTTTTTATTTAATATGTTTTATTACTTAATAGAATCACAACATTATTAAAATATAACAGGAATGTTGACAATATTTTAAAAGACATCTTGGCTAGAGAAAAGTAGAAGGAGGGAGAACTGAAAAACAACATTCCAGAAACCTTAGAGCAAACTAGAAGCGAGTTAACAGTTATACACATCTCCCCACCCTGCCCTCCCTCCCTGCGCTGTGGTGCATACATGATGCTGTTCATATGACTATGGCATTATTCAGGTAGAAAAATGAGTGGGCTCATGGGAGAAAGGATAGAAGATAAGAAAAGAAGAAAGATCCAGATATTATAGTGATGTTCTTCCTGCTCAGGGTAATGTAGGAAGAGGCAAATTAGAAGGTAGTGAGAGGTGTAGAGGGCCCGCAGCCCATCCTAGGTCTGAATGTCAATTCAAGTAGAGGGTATATAGTTTTCCACTTTGTCATAAAAAGAGGATTTGACGGTTCACTTGTGCTATTAGATGTTCACACGGAGTGCAAAAGACAATTCATGTAACCACTCTGTGTATGTTAAATTAGTTTGGTCTTTCCAATGTCTGAGTACCAACTTTTTGACCGCCATTGATACTAGTGCCAGGTGGTATCTTTTTCCTTTTACCTGGATTGCGGAGTAATCCCCAAAAATGCAGGTTTTGGGGGAAAATAGTCCGTGCAACCCTAATAGTGGATCTAGAGTTGATTCTATTTGTTTCCACAGAGGAGATACCAACTCACATGACCACAAAATGTGTAATAATGTACCCTCCTCTGTGTTACATCTGGAACATATTGCCGAGGATATGTGTCTCTTTTGTACCAGTTTAACAGGGGTGTAGTAAAGGTTGTTTAGAATATTATACTGTGTTATCCTATATCTATCTTAAGTGTGGTAAATATATAAGTCTCTCCATATGCTTTGCCAGTTGATATTTCCATTCGGATAAAGACTTTGCCAGATTTTGGAGCCAGTAGCTGGTGGAGTTTCTGGGAATGTATGGAGTAGACTACACAATTTAGAGATGCCATGTGGTTTATTGACTATTGTAGAAATTTGGTAAAGAAAATTGGCAAGCTGGGAGACTTTGGTTTCACGTCCAAACATTCTGTTCAAAAGGTGTATTAACTGAGTGACTTTAAAAGCAGTCATCGCTGGCCACCCAAATTTTGTTAAGATTTCCTCTGTGGTTAACATGCGATCTGATGAATAGAGGTCTGCCACCTTGCACTCAGAGAGAGCAGGTATCCATCCTCTGGTTATCATAGAGTTACCTATCTGCAGGTTAGGGTTTGCACAGATAGGCTGGGAGAAATCAAGAGCTGGGGAGACCTTGAAATATCTAAAAAACTGTGAGATAACTCTGAGAGAGATCCCAAGTGGCAGGGGTTGAAACATTTTGGGTATGTTTTTCTTCAGCATATAAAAGAGGGACATTGGAGCTATATTATGGGTTTTCAAGAGCTCTAACTCTTCCTGCAACCATACTGGAGTGTATGCTTGACGGGTATGGGAATCGGAGTAGGATAACCATTTACCACATTTATACAGGTGCAAGGCCCAATAATATAGTAGAAAATTAGGGAGATGGAGTCCCCCATTGTCCCTAGGTTGGGATAGCTTATAATAGGATTTTCTGATGGTTTTGTTATTCCAGATAAATAAGTTAATTCCTGAATGTATACGTTGAAAATAAGACACTGGTAACCACATGTCCAGCATATTCAGGGGATAGAAAATTCTGGGAAGCACAATCATCTTGATGGTGTTAATTCTGCCCCAGAACGATAGTGGAAGTTTGCTCCATCTTGTTAAGTCTTGTTGGATATCGTGCCATAGGTCTTCCAGATTTAGTTTTCGCGATAAGGAAGGGCTTAAGGTAATGTGGATCCCTAAGTACTTTATAGATCGTGAAGCCCATTTCATCCCAAAGTGTGTGAAATTTGAACTGTGCGTAAAATGGTTAAGAGGGAAAATTTCTGTTTTGTTAATGTTGAGTTTATAGTTCGAGTATTTGCTGAAGTCCTTAATTATTGTCAAAGCTTCTTCCAGTGAGGAGACTGGATTTGAGAGGTGAAGGAGAATGTCATCAGCAAAAACTGAAATTTTGGCCGTGCAAATGACTATGGGAATGCCGACAATTAACGGGGATAGGTTTAAACGCCTGAGAAGGGGCTCAAGGTATAAATTGAATAGAAAAGGGGAAAGTGGACAACCCTGTCGTGTGCCTGAGGTGAGAGGGAAAAAGTCAGATAGGATCCCACTGCAGTATAGCCTAGCTCTAGGTGAAGAATACAGTGCTTGGATCCAACTAATAAATAAGGGGGGGAAGCCCATGGTTTGCAGTGTTGTCCAGAGAAACATCCAATCTACCCTATCGAACACCTTTTCTGCGTCTAGAGAAATTAGGGCCATTGGAGTGAGTGAAGATTTTGCTGTATTAATAATGTACTGAAGCTTACGATGATGGTCTGCCGGAGTCCTGTTGGCAACAAAGCCTATTTGCTCAGGGCTAAGTAAAGAGGTCCAGACCATTTCCACCCTCTTGGCTAAAATTTTGGCTAGGATTTTAATATCGCAGTTTAATAAGGAGATGGGACGGTAACTTGATGGAAATGTGCAGGTTTACCTGGTTTAAGGAGAAGAATAATAAGGGCTTCTGAAAGTGTTGGATCCTGTATGTTCCCTGAAAGCAGGTACTGATATAGGTGGAGCAAACCCGGTGCTAAATCTTTAGCGAATCGCTTGTAAAAGTTTGAGGATAGGCCGTCGGGACCAGGAGTTTTATCTGGTGCTAAATCTTTGATAGCCAATAATATCTCCTGGGTGGAGATAGGGGAAGTTAGTAATGTTTGTTGCCCGGGAGAAAGAGACGGCAGGGGGGTTGCTGCTAAGTAATTTAGCATCTCGTTTGAAGAAGGGGACCAATCCGCATTTTGAGTTATTTCCTATGTTATTACCTGTATTTCTCCCGTGTATTTTCACAACTACAGAGCCACCTTTGTAATGCCTGGCTCTCCTATGGACTTTTCCCTGTTTCTGGAACTGTTAATTGTATGATGTCTGACTCCGGTAACTCTTCTAGGTCGCGCCCATTTCTGTAACTGTTATTGTACAATGTATTACACCTGTAACTCTCCCGGGTCGCACCTGAAAATAGGCACATGGCTGTCTAGTGTGCTTACCCAGTTAACAAAAGCAAATAAATAAATAAATAATGTGTTTCTGATACATGACCTGCTTTTGGTGAATCTGTGTTGGGTTTTGCCATGCATATGTTTGTTTCTAGCACACCCAACAAGCTGTCTTTTTTTCCCATAGAGATTTTTCTACCACAGCCATGTCCCTCAGGGATGTTCCTCTTCCCAACATTGTACTCTGTTTAGGCTTGTGTTTTCTGACCTCCTCCAGTGCTGGTTACACAGCAGCTACCCTCACATCTTTGTCCTCCATGGCAGTCACTCCAGGGGATGGCCCTTCTCCCCATAGGCAGTCTATCATGTGGGCATGGATCTATCCACACTGCACAAGGAAAGGGGTCATTTTTAGTTTATTTCTTGTTCTTTTTGAAATAATGGCAACTCAGATAATGCAGTTAAGAAATGACAAGGTGGTGAAGGGTATTAATATCCTGAAAAATTAAAAACAAATCACAGATGTTGTTACATTATAAGGAAAGTGAATGATAGAGGGAGTCCTGATAAAGCAGTTTTTGAAGAACCAAGATCTTCATCAGCAAAGTTATAACAGAGTATGTCAAATAGAATGGAAGGGAATTATTTACTAGAAATAATTAAACATTTAGAATCACAGATGTCACAAAGGAAAATGGAAATTCAATCCATACTTAATAGATTGGCTCCCCTAGTACCACAAAGGGAAGAGGCAATTATAGATAAAAAGATCAGATCTACCAAAACCACAGAGAAAAAAAAAACAAGGAAGTTAATTTGGTAAAATCAAATATTGATCTCCACCCTGTACATTTGATAAAAACAGTAATTAAGGAAACACAACAGAATTAAAAGGTTCTGAATGCAAATTATCACTCTGTAAATGAGTTTCATGACTGTCTAACTTCATGTACTATAAATGTAAAGAGCACAGCATAATCTGTGTACAATTTCATAGATAAGATATGTCTACTATATTACTGAAGTATATATTATTTGAGTATTTCTACGTACTATCATGACGTTAAAATATGACGTTAATCTCATGACTAATGCTAAAATGAATGTTTGGATTTGATCTAGCCTACAACATTGCACCTGATTTTGCCATAAACTTTTTGACAAATACATGACATAAAAAGGTTAGCAACCGTGTAATAAAATTAGGCATGATTTTGTGACATTTGGAGAAAAGTGCACCTGGTGGAAGTACAAAGGAAACTTACAACACATCACATCGCATGTGGTAAAGCACAAGTAATGTTCCCACTTCATGAGTATAGCAGAACAAGTAATACCTAAAAAGAAACCGTGTAGTGAAAGCTGCTGTGATATGGAGTCAATGGGCCAGATTCCAACACCAGGTATGCTGGTGTAAGCCAAGATACGCCAAACCCCTTGGCCTATCAGGCGACTTATGCCAAGCAGTATGCCAGTCAGGATTCCAAGAGGCACCATGTGCCATGTCAGCTTCAGGCTACAACAACTGCGGGATACACCACCCACTACACTGCAGCCCACAGTGACATGGCGCAAGGGCAGATTATGGCAGCAACAGCTCCCTATTCCAAGAGGCCGTCTGCTATAACCCACCGGCATGATTACAAGAGCTGCACTTGCAGTGCTAAGTTATAACTGCCTGGGGCTGCTCTAAGGGGCATCAGATGATGCTATCCATTGGTTGCCTGCGCCTTGGTGCCACAACAATGACGCTGATGTGAACCCGTGCCCCCACAAACATACCTCTGCCCCACCCCCCAAATGTTGGGGATCTCTGGGGGTCCATTTTCTGGTGTGCCCCCAGACTCCTGTGCTACCTGTCCTGCCTCTCCATGTCCCTGGTGTGTGCCATGCTGTTCCAGGGTGGGGGGCCCTTGGGGTGGCTGCTGGTAGCTGGCCAGAACTTGCGACATGCAGGGCTTCTATTCCATGCCCATGGCATTAGCCTCCATATGGTGTATCTTGCATGTCAACAGTGCTGGGACCCTGACACTTTTGGAATGTGGCATAGGGTCCCTGGCATAGCAGCAAATGTTGCAACTTGCATACGCTAGCGAAATGCGACATTTGGCTTGGAATGAGGCCCAATGTTCCTAAATCATCAAGGCATTTGTTTTTTTCCCTTTCAATTGCAGTTTAATATGGGACATAAAAAGCAAGAGGCTCCATATAAGAGGTTATATGTAGCTTATACCCGCTGGTTCTATTTGCTTTATAAAAGAAAATACTGTCTTGCCAAACCACTCATATTATACTCACTTCGCACTGCAAACTCTTGCTTCTTTATGTCCACCACTAATCATGTACTGTTCAGTTAATATTTCTCAACATTCAGTCATAGAAACATAGAAACATAGACTTGGCAGATAAGGACCATTTGGCCCACCCAGTCTGCCCATCTCCCTACCTATTGGATGTGCTGCAGATTCTAGTTAACCAACAGCCTACTTCCTCCCATCCACCACTATAATTGCCTTTTATCTATCCAATGCAAGTTTAAATTTCCCCACTGTTTTAGACCCCACAACCTCCCCAGGAAGGTGGTTCCATGTATTCACCACTCTCTCCATGAAAAAAAAATTCATCACATTGCCCCAGATCCATCCCCCCTCTATCTTTAAATTGTGCCCCTTGTTCTTGCACATCTCTTTTTCTGAAATATGCTACCCTCCTGAACTTTGTTGATTCCCTTGAGGTACTTGAAACTTTCTATCATGCCCCTCCTTTCGTCAAGGGTATACATATTAACCTCTCTCAGTCTCTTTTCATATGGTTTCTGATGCAGACCCTGCACCATTTTAGTCGTCCTGCTCTGGACTGCCTCCATCCTGTCTATGTCCTTGCAGAGATGGGGTCTCCAAAACTGCATGCAGTACTCCAGATGGGGTCTCACCAACTGTCTGTACAGAGGGATAACCACTTCCCTTTTTTTACTTGTGATGCCTCTCCCTATGCATCCCAGTATCCTCCCGGCTCTCCTTACTGACTTCTCACATTGCTTGCCCACCTTTAGGTCATCTGATATGACTACCCCCAAGTCCCTTTCCCTTTTTGTTGTTGTTAGTACCTCCCCTGCCATTGTGTACTCTTCTCCTCGGTTTTTGTTTCCCAGGTGGACTACTTTGCACTTCTTTGCATTGAATCTAAGTTGCCATATGTCTGACCATTCCTCCAACCTTGACAAGTCTCTTCTTCTCCTTTCAACCCCCCTTGTGTATTAACTCTGTCACAGATCATTGTGTCATCTGCAAAGAGGCACACCTTTCCTCCCAGACCCTCTGCAGTGTCTTCTACAAAGACGTTAAAGAGGACTGGACCCAGTACTGAATCCTGAGGTACTCCATTAGTAACCACTCTTTCTTCAGAGTGTACTCTGTTTATTATTACAATCTGTGTCCTGTTGTGCAGCCAGTTTGTTACCCAGGCTACCACCCTAGGACCCACTTCCAGACTGGTTAACTTTTTATTAATCTTTTGTGTGGGACTGTGTCAAATGCCTTGCTAAAGTCTAGATAGACCATATCTACATCCCCTCTCTGATCTACTTCTTTGGTCAGTCTGTCAAAGAAATCAATTAGATTCATACGACATAACCTTGCCACTGTAAATCCATGCTGCTTTGTATCATGTGCCCCGCTGGACTTTAGGTACTCAACAATCGTTTCAGAAGTGATTCCATCATTTTCCCTACCACTGAGGTCAAACTAACAGGTCTGTAGTTTTCTGCCTCTG
The DNA here is from genome assembly GCA_016271365.2 of Neoceratodus forsteri. Lineage (NCBI taxonomy): Eukaryota > Metazoa > Chordata > Ceratodontiformes > Ceratodontidae > Neoceratodus > Neoceratodus forsteri. The sequence continues at coordinate 95,562,437 of CM057449.1, read as the reverse complement.
CCTTGCCCCCACTTTTGTGAAGTGGAATCACATCTGCCCACCTCCAGTCCTGGGGTACCTTCCCATCCTCCCATGATGTGTTAAAAAGGGTAGTCAGTGGTGTCACAAGGTCTCTCCTTAGTTCCTTTAGAATTCTGGGGTGAATCCCATCAGGCCCCATTGCTTTGTCCACCTTGAGTTTTAGGAGTTCCTTCAGGACCCGTTCTTCTGTGAATGAACTGCTGTCAACCTCCCTACCCAGAGTGCTTCTATTGTTTGGTTTAGGTATCGCCCCTCTTCTTCTTTTGTGAGTACTGAGCAAAAGTATTCATTCAGTATGTCTGCCTTTTCACAGTCTCCCTCTGCCCATCCTCCCTCCCCTTTATTAAGCCTCACTATCCCTCCCTTGGTCTTCCTTCTCTCCTTGATGTACCTATAAAAGGTTCTATATCCCTTCTTAACTGAATTGGCTATCTTTTCCTTGTTTTGGGCCTTCATTATTCTGTTTGTCGTCCCCACTTCCTTTTGCTTTAACTGATATACTTTTCTGTCCTCCTCATTCTGTGATTCCTTATACTTCCTGAATGCTATCTTTTTCTCCCTAGCTTTCCCCACCACTTCCTTTGAGAACCATAGCTGTTTTTTACTTCATTTTGTTTTCTTTATTTGTTTCACACAAAGGTTTGTTGCCTCTATGATGACAGTTTTGATTTTTCCCCATTGTTCTTCCACTTCTCCTTCCTTCCCATTTGCTAGTACATTTCTTAGGTACTCACCCTTTTTGCCAGAGTCAGCCCTTTTAAAGTTCAGCACCTTCATTTTTGTATGGCTTGACTCCATGGCTATGTTTATTGTGAACCACACTGCCTGGTGGTCGCTTGTATCCAGGTGGAACCCACTTAAAAATCTGTGATCCTTTCTCCATTTGAGAGTACCAGGTCCAACACTGCTCCCTCTCGAGTTGCTTCCAGCACTAGCTGTCTGAGACATCCCCTCTGTAGGGCATGAAGAATGACCCTGCTCTTGGATGTGGCTGCAGTAAATGTGTTCCAGTTATCATCTGGCATATTCAGGTCCCCCATCAATAATATCTCCCCTTTTTCAGCCATTCTGAGGATGCCTTCTATCATTTCCTTGTCCATTTCTGCTCCCTGACATAGGGGGTCTGTTTACAACCCCATGTGGATTTTATTGCCACTCCTTGTCTCTAAGGTGACCCACTGTGCCTCCTCTCCTCGGGTGGCCCCCTTTTGCCTGACAACCCAACAGCAAAACATGGAAAATTACCACTACAGTAACAGCCACTGTAATGGTCCATTTCCATTTTTCATAGTCCTCTGGTGTCCTGCCCCATCCCCTGACCAACTCTGACCTGGAGTTGAGAATCTTAAAATTCGGGGGGGGGCATGGAGGGCAGAGCCCCCCACATGGGTGGTGTGTTGGGAACAGTCCTCCATAGAAAACACTGGGGGCTTTAGCGGCACAGTACCTGCATCGGTATTGTACCATCACTGTGCAGGTGGTCAACAGGTTTACTGTCGACCAAACTTGGTGCTTCCCTCTCCTCACTGTTTACCCTTTTGTTCTGTTGCTTTGATCCCTTCCCCTATTATGCAGAGGGCTACTCCTCCTCCTCTTTTACCCTCCCTGTCCCTCCTGTTGATTGTGTAACCTGGTATGTTAACATCCCAGTCATGGTTCTCTGTGTACCATGTTTCTGTGACTGCCACTATATCCAGGTGTCTCTCTTCCATCTGGGCCACTGGTTCAGGAAGCTTGTTACCCAGACTATGGCATTGGTGCTCATTGCCCTCCATTTTATGATGGCCTAACCCTTTTTTGCCCCATCCCTGCCCTTACTGCCTTTGTCTTTTTTTCATTTACCCTTGTTCTGCCCCCTGTCGACCTCTGTACCTTGGTGTTTACCTCACTAACTACCTTGTTTTGTGCAGGGATGCTTGAAATTTCCTGCTTCCTATCAGTGCCCCCATGGCTAGTTTAAAAGATTGCCAAATAAGTATTTAAACCTATCATCTAGGAGCTTGGTTCCCTTCCTGGACAGAAGCAGACCATCACACCATATCCCTCCAGGAGGACCCCCATTCCCCAGTGAAGTCAATGAAGTCAAAACCCTGTACTCTACATCAGTCTTTCAACCATTCATTGAACTACATGGTGCGGAGTACCCTAGCCTCACCTATGCCATAGACCTCCAAGAAGGTTACCATACATGCTAAGTGTCTAAAGCCCCTCCCCAACTTCAAAAAACTCCTCCTGCACTGCACTGATCCCATGCCCAGCTAGGTCATTTGTCCCAATGTGGACAATGATATCTAGCTTCCTCTCCCATGTCACTGCTCCTGCAATCCTGAGAATTCTCTTTCTGTCCCTCCAAGCCATGGCACCAGGCAGACACCTTACCTTTCTCTTCCCTCCCTTTCCCAGTTCTACCCCCCCAACAACTTAGTCCTTCACCATGAGTTCTTTCCTTCCCCCATGGTGTCCTTTGCCACCATCCTGTGGGTATCCCCTGTGGAGGTTCCCAGCATCATCCTTGGTCTCCGCTGTGGGTGCCTCCATAGAGGAGCCATGCTCTGCCAGAGTGGCATATGAGTTGTGGATAGGTACAACTGGAGGGAAGCACCTCTGTTCACCACCCTCACTCTCCCTGAGCCCACTGTAGTCCAACCACTCCTCATGCTTGACAACCTCTGAAGCAGCAGTGGTGGAACTGGTGTTCCTTGAGTGAGGAAGGCTTCCCTACCCCTTGCCATTTCAGCCTGGAGATGGGTAGCCTCCTCCCTCAGAGCTGAAAGTTGCCTGCAAATAGGGCAACGATGCAGCCTCCAGAATGTATCACGGAAAACTGCTACCCCACAGTCAGAGCATTACACCAGTCTCCACATGTCCCTCTCCCTTCCTGCTTAATATATATACACACATTTGTTTGATAGTATATGTGTGTATCCTTTATGCACTCTGCTAGGTTGTTAAGGCTATGACAGATGTATGCCCCTTTCCCTCCTGAGGAAGTGATATCAGAACCTCAGGTATAAAGGAAATGACACATCTGGGGTGGGTGGCTCCTAGCCAATGACCTTCAGAAAACAATCAACTACACTTCTGACCCATCACCCCAGTGTGCGTTGCACTTCCTTTCAGTAATACAACTATTACAACAATTTAACAATCAGCATCACAGCAGCTATTACTGGGTTTCATTATTTTTTTGTGTGTTAAATTTCTTACCTGCCTGCCTGCTGGTGTCTCAGTATTCAAGTTGGGTGCTGGCAGCTTAGAGAGCATCACAGAAATTGGGATTTGGTTACCTTATTGACAAGGAAACTGAATACAGTAAGCCACATGTGCTCTGTGCTACAGAATTGGCTCTTCATTTATTTCGACATTTTATGTACTGTATTTTCTAAAGGAATGATCACTTTAATCCATCAGTATATCAGCTTATTTTAAATATCTAATAGGTACTTTACAATTGTTTATCTCACCTGCTAATAAACATGTTTTACAAAAAAATTATTAAATAAAAAAAAAGCTAACAACAATTAATGCTTCTGACACTTAAAATGCCAAGAGAGGTAATCAAAAGCTGCTCATTTACATCAAGGAGTAATTCAGGGTATGAAGCAAGATGGAAACTTTATTTTATTTCTTACGTTATGAATTTTTGATTATGTATTTCATGGTACCTGTAGTAGCACACCTTTGATCCAGTTTCGCTGGACCCCCCCCCTCCTTCCCATCTTTATTGTCAGATTAATTCAGTCATAGGTAAATTGTACATTTTTTCCTTCAGGGCAGATGGTGTTTTTCTACTATATAAAATAAAACTGTCCCTTTGAAGACTGTACACCGTCAGTCTCATTTTGAGTTGATGTGTCCGGATTTCAGAGTGTGATAGGTATGCACAAAGGTAAGGATGTTAATAGATGGTAACTATCTTACTCAAGGAGGTTGGTTTGCAAATGTGCACAATGTGCTGGTGGTACACATGTTAAAAGTAGGGAGTCTCCAGGATTACAGTCCTGTGCTCTGACAGGATAGGCTTCTGCAGCAACAGATAGCTAGGTAGCTAGATAGACAGACAGATAGACAATCAGAGAGACATAGTGACAGACAAATAGGTACGATAGATAGATAGATAGATAGATAGATAGATAGATAGATAGATAGATAGATAGATAGATAGATAGATAGATGAAGTGCAGATACACTTTGAATTGGCACAGAAAAGCAAAACTATGCAATCTATGAACCTGGAGACCTGCAGAGCTTTTCTCCTAAATATCTTGGTCATTTATACCGAAAGTCAAGATACTTATAAAAAGGTTTTTTCAGCAGTTCAGATTGGTTCAAATTCTCAAAAAGTTCATTTGTGAAGTCATTCCTGCCACTCTGAAAATATGATTTCAAAAGTTTCTTTTAAATTTTATCTTGCCATCTATAAAAAGGTACAAGACAGACTGAAGTTGAGTAATAAAGCTTAAAGCCACAGGATAATAATTGCATGTTAAGTGTCACATTTCTAACCAACTGCTCAATACGGTTCCACTGTTAGTTGAGAACTACTATTCATTTATTTTTTTTGTAACTGGGAAGGCACACCAGGCACAGGTGCCTGTTTTCAGGTGTGACCCAGGGAAACTAGGAAGGTTAAGTGACTTGCTCAGAGTCACAAAGTATGGAATAGGCAGTTGTGGGAATCAAATCCAGGTCCATTTTCTGGATGTACCAAGCTCATTCACAGTTTGTTACTCTAACCTCTAGGTTATACTGCTAGCCCCAATTCATAATTGTGTTGTTAAATCTATTTTAAAATAAATTATAATTTTACTGTGAGCAGAAAATGTAGGAAATGACTTCTCTCTCAAGCTATTGGCTGTCGGCAATTCTTATCACACTGGTCTTTTTCTATTCTTTTTTGATGGAGTTTTAGATATGCAGAAAAGTGTATGCAACTGTGTTTACTTAAATACAAAATGGGACTGAAGGGGCGTGTGTACAGCACCTTGTCAGAATTAAAACATGATGCATCCTGGGGGAAAGGGAAAGTGGGATACAGTAAAACTACAGTACTCGACAGCAATGTGCAATAAATAAGGTGCCATAATATAAAACAATATAAAAATGATATAAACTAGTTAAAGTTGGAGGTGTGCTGAGCACTCAGGGCTTTCATGGGGTGGACAAGATAGTGCTGTGAATATGGAGCAGTTCTGAGCTCTCCACACACTCCTCACATACTGAGCAAGACTACTGGTAGTCAAACCGCACATATTGGAAGTTAATAAAATTTCTAAACAACTCTAAAAAAAAAATAATCCTTCAACATCTATCTTGGTGCATTTGGTCATGCATTTAACAAAACCATGTTTTGATCATGACTAATAAAGTTAATATTTATGAAATTGTTACTGTAAAAAAACAAAAAGAAATGCCTAATAAAATAAAAGTTCTGTCAAATGAGGAACACAGGAAAGTGTGGAATCCATGCGGGATAGTGATAATGCCTTTTTTCTCTCTGCTTTTAGTGTTTAATATAACAATGTAGGCTAGAGAGGCAGGAACACTTCACCAGCTGAGAACTGTTAATCTTTTTATAAACTGGATAATAGTTCAACTTCCACTAGAAAGAATATGGAATATGGTCTGTATCTTAAACACCCCCATAGACCATATGTTGGATACATGACCTCATTATACCACTGCTCTCTTTACAATCTTTGACAGAATGATAGCAGATTACAGAGGCTAGAGCAGTCAGGTTGCAGGAAAAAAAAACAACAGGAGACATATTGTTTCAAGTCAGCACATCCAATTTATTGCTTTGCCATCAGAAGCATCTGTGAAAAAAAGAAAACCTACACCGTGTTTGCCTTTGTTTACGATTGATCTTTAAGAATTCCAACAGAACTTGTATGTTTATTATAGTTAGTTATTTAGACATTTTTAATTGTTTCATATTGCAGAGGCATCATCTCAAAGCAATACTTCTGAATCCAATATGTAGTCATGGCATAGGTGAAATGTATGTGAATTTGAAGCTATAGAGGAAATACGCATCAGGAATACAGTATCTGTGTGCACTTACAGTAGTTGGTTCCAAGCATGCAGACTTGGAATAAGAAAAAATTAGGGCTGTGCGAATACCTTTTCGAATATTCAAGCGAATATTACGGTGATAGGACCACCAAATAATAGAATCGGATTCATAGTTGGTATTCGGTCATTAACATGATGAATAAGAACTAGCCCCATTTCTTCTCTCCCAGCCATGTAATCAGTGAAAAAAAAACAGCCCTCCACCCTCTGTCAAAAAGCATACCTCCCCAGCACCGAAAAGTTTTTTTTCTTCGTATTAAATGCCCCCATAAAATATTAATAAAAATTGCAGGTGACCGTCTCTACCCACCTGCTTCCACGTTCAATTTGTAAAGTTCTGAAACTTTGTCTGCATCATGAACTACCTCCCCCTCCAACCCACAACACCCAACCCTAGCACCCACCCAGTCAAGCATCCAGGCAGTAATTCAAACTGAAGCCCAGAAGGTGCCTGCCAGCACAATCCTCACTCCTCCATGTCCAGCTGCCTTGTAATGAATGAAGCTCTTGTGTGCTTGAGTTGATATAGAAAGTAACACCAGCTGATATGAACCCCCACCCACCCAGAGCACCCGGCTCTGGCACCCATCCAGTCAAGCATTCAGGCAGTAATCCAAACTGAAGCTCAGAAGGTGCCCGTCAAAACAACCTTCCCTCCTCCATGGCTACCTTGTAATGAATGAAGTGCTCGCGCGCTTGAGTTACTATAGTAAAACCAGCTGATCATGTGATCAGCTGGTTTTACTATAGCAACTCAAGTGCGTGAGTGCCTCATTCATGACAAGATAGCCGGCTGTGGAGAAGGGAGGGTTGTGCCGGCGAGCACCTTCTGAGCTTCAATTTAGATTACTGCCTGGATGCTTGACTGGGTGGGTGCCAGGGTTGGGTGGTGTCAGTGGGGAGGGATTGACTGTGGAAGCAGGCGGGTAGAGCCAGTCACCCACAGTCCTTATTAATATTTTATTGGGGTATTTAATATAAAAAAACAAACTTTTGGGTGCTGGGGAGGTATGCTTTTTTGATAGAGGGTGGAGGGCTGGCATGCTTTTGCTACTTACATAGGCAGGGGAAGGAGGGAGGGGGCCTGTTTTTGTCTTTTTTTAAAAAAACAGTGTTTCCCGAATATCAGACGAATAGTGAACTATTCATTATTCGGGATCCGAATAATGAATAGTGCATTATTCGTGGTATTTGGGAAATAATATTCAGGCTGTGCACAGCCCTAGAAAAAATATAACAAGCATTTGTCAATGCCGAATGTTGATTGTGTTGTTCTGTAGAGTTTGCTCACTGGCCCTTTGTCACTCGCTCAGTCTGTTTCTCCCAGTGCTGCAGGCTGCTGTTTTCTACTAGGCTCATGCCTGCTTTGATAGCTTTTTCTGTCCACTAAGAAATCCGCAGCTGTCCGACAGAGCTCTGTTGAGGTGGCTCACTCCCCCCTCTCTCACTCACTCATTCTGTTTCTCCTGGTGCTGCAAGGTGTCCTTTTATACTGGGTTCCTGTCTCTGTTGGTGGCTTTTTCTGCCCACAAAGAAATCTGCAGCAGTCCTGACACAGGTCTGTTGAGCTTGCTCACTCCCCCCGTCTCACACACTCGTTCCATTTCTGCCAGTGATGCAGGCTGGGCTTTTGTAGTGGGCTCCTGCCTGCATTGCTGCCTTTTTCTGCCAAAAAAGAAATCTGCAGCAGTCATGATAGAGCTCCTTTGAGCTAGCTCACTCCCCCCATTTCAGTTGCTCATTTTGTTTCTCCCGGCACTGCAGGCTGCCCTTTTGTACTGGGCTCCTGCCTGCGTTGGCACCTTTTTCTGCCGACAAAGAAATCCGCAGCTGTCCCGGCAGAAATCCGTTGAGGTCACTCACTCCCCCTGTCTCACTCATTCATTCTGTTTCTCCTGGCGCTGCAGGCTGCCCTTTTGTATTGGGCTCCTGCGTGCATTGCCACATTCTTCTGCCCACAAAGAAATTTGCAGCAGTTACAATACTGCTCCATTGAGCTTGCTCACTCCCCCACTCTCACTCACTCATTCTGGTTTTTCCACCACTGCAGGCTGCCCTTTTGTACTGGGGCCCTGTGTGCATTGCTGACCTTTTCTGCCCACAAACAAATCTGCAGCAGTCCCAACAGATCTCCATTGAGGTCACACACTCCCTCCCCCTCACTCGCTTGTTCTGTATCTCCTGCCGCCACAGGCTGCCCTTTTGTACTGGGCTCCTGCTTGCGTTGGCGTCTTTTTCTGGCCACAAAGAAATCTGAAGCAGTTCTGACACAGTTCCATTGAGCTCACTCATTCCCCCTCTCTCACTCACTCACTCCGTTTCTGCTGGCACTGCAAGCTGGCCTTTTGTACTGGGCTCCTGCCTGCATTGCCACCCTTTTCTGCCCACAAAGAAATCTGCAGCAGTCACAGTAGAGCTCTGTTGAGCCTGGTTCACTACCGCTCTGTCACTTGCTCATTCTGTTTGTCCTGGTGCTGCAAGCTGCCTTTTTGTACTGGGCTCCTGCCTGCATTGGTGCCTTTTTCTGCCCACAAAGAAATCTGCAGCTGTCCTGATAGAGCTCTGTTGAGCTCACTCAGTCCCCCTGTCTCACTTGCTCATACTGTTTCTCCCACCGCTGCAGGCTGCCCTTTTGTACTAGGCCCCTGCCTGCATTGACACCTTTTTCTGCCCACAAAGAAATCCGCAGCAATCCTGACAGCGCTGCAGTGAGTTCACTCACTCTCCCTCTCTCACTCGCTCTCTCGTTTTGTTTCTCCTAGTGCTGCAGGCTGCTCTTTTGTACTGGGCTCTTGCATTGGGGCCTTTTTCTGCCTACAAACAAATCCACAACAGTCCTGACAGAGCTCTGTTAACCTCAGTAACTGCCCCCCTCTCACTCACTCGATCTTAATCTGTCCCAAACACTGATTTCCCACAGTGACCGTGCTATTCTCCAGCAGGAGTGCAAAAACATATTTTTGCTAGGATTTGGAAAATGAAACATAGAAACATAGAAGTTGACTGCAGATAAGGACCGCAAGGCCCATCCAGTCTGCCCATTTCTTTTTCTACCTTATAAATGTGCCATCGGCCTTTGCTCTGTCAGTGGCCTATCTATTCATAGTCATTTGTATTGCTCCCTTATGCCTATCCCATGCCTGTTTGAAGCCCTGCACTGTATTCATAGCCACCACTTCTTGTGGTAAGCCATTCCATGCATCCACCACCCTTTCTGTGAAAAGAATTTCCTCACATTCCCCTTAATTGGCCTCCTCTAATCTCATGCTTTGTCCTCTTGTCCTGCTATTTTTTATATTTAAACATGTTAGACTCTTTCATCTTGTTTATGCCCTAAGGTGTTTGAATGCCTCGATCATATCACCTCTCCCTCCTTTGCTCAAGGGTATACATATTGAGCTCTGTTAATCTGTCCTCATGTGTCTTCTGATGCAGTCCCTGCACCATCTTGGTTGCCCTTCTCTGGACTGCCTCAATTTGGTTAATGTCCTTGTGAAGGTGTGGCCTCCAATACTGCACGAGTACTCCAGATGGGGCCTAACCAGTGTCTTGTACAGAGGATTATTACCTCCTTACGACTTGTGATACCCCTACTAATACACCCTAACACCCCTAGCCTTACCTACTGCTTTAGAGGTCTGCTTGATGATTTTAGGTCATCAGTGATGATGATGCCCAAGTCTCTTTCTTCCTTTGTGACTGCTAGCAACTCCCTCACAGCCTATAGGTGGCTTCAGGGTTTCTCTTCCTATGTGCATGATTTTGCACTTCTTTGCATTAAACCAGTTGCCACTCTTCTGACCATTCTGCTAGTTTATCCAGATCTCTTCTCATTCTGCCCACCCCATCTGGATCATCTTCTCTGTTGCAGATCTTGGTGTCATCTGCAAACAGACAAGCCTTATCCTCTAGTCCATCTGCAAGGTCACTAATGAAGATGTTGAAGAGGACTGGCCCCAGGACTGATCCCTGAGGTACCCCACTTGTGACTTGCATCTCTTCTGACTGTATACCATTTACCACCATTCTCTGTTTTCTGCCCGTCAACCAGTTTGCCACCCAGTTGACCAACTTCTGACCCACCCCGGGCCTACCCAGCTTATTTATCAATCTTCTATGTGGAACAGTGTCAAAAGCTTTGCTGAAGTCAAGGTAGGCGACATCAACTGCTCCCCCTTGGTCCACCACTCTGGTTACCCAGTCAAAGAAATCTATGAGATTAGTTTGACAGGACCTTCCTTTTGTAAACCCATGCTGTCTTGGATCCTGTGCCCCTATGGATTCCAGGTGTTGCACTATCCTTTCCTTAAGGAGTGCCTCCATAATCTTGCCCCCTACTGAGGTAAGACTGACCGGTCTGTAGTTCCCCTGCCTCCTCCCTGCTACCACTCTTGTGGAGCGGGATCACATGAGCCCTTCTCCAGTCTTCTGGGACCTCTCCTGTGCTCAGAGACTCACTAAACATTCTGCTAATGGCTCTGCGTGTTCCTCCTTTAGCTCCTTAAGTACTCTGGGATGTATGCCATCAGGTCCCATTGCCTTATCCACCCTGAGCTTAGCAAGCTCTTGTAGGACCCTTTCTTTTGTGAAGGAGAGTGCTCACCCCCCGTGTCCATGATGCTGAGCTGTGGGCCCTGCCCTACCTTCTCTTCAGTAAATACTGAGCAAAAGTATCTATTTAGGATAGATGCCTTTACAAGGTCCCTCCTCACATGCTCCTTTCTCCACTAAGCTTAGCAATACCCTCTGGACTTTCTCCTTTCACTAATGTATCTATAGAAAGTCTTGTCACCTTTTTTACTGTTCGTGCTAGTGTTTCCTCAGTTTGGGACTTCTCCTGCCTTACTGCCTTACCTGCTTCCCTTAGGGCAGTTTGGTATGCCTCCTATCTTCATCCCGCTGTGTTCCTTATATTTCCTGAAGGCCAGCCTTTTGGCTCTGACCTTTTCCGCTACTGTATTTGAGAACCAAAGTGGTTTCCTTCTTCTTTGCACTTCCTTTTCTGTCTAACACAATGGGATGTTGCTTCAAGTATTACATCCTAATGCTTGCCCACTTTGCCTGTACCCCTCACCTGTGTTTCTTTTGCCAGGGCTAGCTTAACTTTGTTGGCCATCTTATCAAAGTCAGCTCCTCTGAAGTCCCATATTTTGCCTTGGAATGGGATGATTTAGATGTAGTAGCCAAATTGAACCATACCATGTGATGGTCACTGGCCCCAGGTGACCTTCTACCTGGAGATCTGTGATCCTTCTTTGTTAGTCAGTACTAGTTCTAGGATAGCCCTGTCTCTTGTGGGTTGCTGTACCAGTTGTTTGAGGCCCTCCCTGCAGGGAATCCACTATGAGTCTAGTTCTGGCAGATGTTCCTATGTATTGACCAATCTGTATCCGGCATGTTGAAGTCTCCCATTATCAGAACCTCCCTTTAGCTGTCATGTTTTGTATATCTTCTAACAGTAATGTGTCTATGTCCTCCTCTGGTCTGGGGCCTGTAGACAACCCCAGTTCTTATGGCTGTCCCATTTCCTGTTTCCAGGGTGACCCACAGTTCTTCTGGCTCCTTATGTGTATTCTGAATTTCTGTAGCTTTGATATTTTCATTAACATACAGGGCCACTCCCCCCTTTGCACCTTGGTCTCTTCTGAACAATACATAGCCAGGTACTGAAGTCTCCTAAGTGTGGTTACTGGTAAACCACGTCTCACTAATTGCTACTATGTCCAGTTTAGCCTCTGACATTATTGCCTGCAGGTCTGGGATCTTATTTCCCAGGCTAGCAGCATTTGTGTACATGATTTTCCATTGGCCAGATTTTGGTGGGTTAGTTGTTGGGTGAAGTTTGGCATTACCCTGTAGCGTCGTATGGGGAGACAAACCTTTTTTTACCTGGTGATGCAAATGAACGGCAAACATGCTGAATTCCTGTTTGACCACTAGCTGAGGGGAGGGTGTTCTTCCCATTCGACGATGGGGTGCTGCACTCTCCCCATTTGCTAGTTTAAATATTCTGCAAAGACGTCAAACTTCTGCCCCAATGCACTGACTCTCTCTTTAGTCAGATGCAGTCCATCAAATTTAAAGAACTTTCGCTCCCAGAACTGTTGCCAGTTCCCTACAAATCTGTGTCCTTTTCCTGGCACCAGTCCTTGAGCCACGTGTTTAGCTCCCTATCTCCTTCTCTGACCTTCTGTCCATCTGCTCCCTCTCCCAGACTGGCAGGATCTCAGAGAAGGAGATGCCGGATGAAATAGATGATAGTTGTCACCCAGCCTAGTCAGGTGTTCCTTGGTCTCCACAACTGACCGGCTGGCAAGATCATTAGTCCCTGTGTACTAGGACATCAATGTTTTCTCCTGCTTTGTGAACAATTTTAGCAATGCGGTCAGTGTCTCTCCATGCTGATGTACCTGGGAGACATCTGACCATCACCCTGGCTGGAGATGGGTATCAACTCCCCGAATCATGGGAGTCTCCTATGATCGAAGTTTTTGGATTTCCTCTGTGCTTGTTTTGTTTTGGTTCCTGATTTGGGTGAGTTTTGTTGTGCTAGCTCCTGTGCCGCAGTGTCCTGCTCTGCAGTATCTTCTGCCTCTTTATTTGATTTCAGAGATAGAGGCAGATACCTGTTTGTAGTGTTTATATGGTTTTTGGAGGTAATGTGTTGGAGAGCAGAGGTGATGGGGCACCTGATTTGCTCCTCCTAACCACCTGCCAACCTCCTGGACCAACTACCCTCTGCGGTCGAGTTTTTCTGTTGGATGCTGGGGAAATGGCGGGTGGTTCTTATAATGTATTTCCTCTTCAATATGAAATTTGAGGCGTGCAATCTCTGCCCATGCTGCCCGGAGCTGAGCCCTAAGATCTCAAAGGCCAGCATGTAGGACAGTGTCCTAAATCCTGTAAGACTGTCCTTCTGAAAATTGTTCCACAGTACCTGCAGTTAATGAAATCCATTCCAAATAAGTTGCTGGGTTTGTAACCTAGTCAGAGTAATTAGAAGGAAAAAAAAGGAAAAATAATGCAAGTAATGGTTTAATTGTGTTTGTTTAACTTGTTATAACAAGTTAAATTACTAGTGCCCCTGTAAATGAAATCACCTTGTGGAGGCCCCACTGATCCGCCCTTCCTGCTCTGCCACAGGAAATGTCACAACTGTGGTACCCATAAAAGGAGGTGTAGCGTGGGTTTAGATGGGTGGGTGGTTCTGCCCTTCCTGCCTAAAAAGAAGAACCATGGACGAAAGAACAAGGAGGTAAGAGCAGAAACAATCAGTCAACAACAAATGCAGTAACCCTGAAAGCTTATCCTAATGTTAGATAAAACTGTAAAACCTGTAAAGCACCACCTGTAATAATTTCAGAGAAGATATACACTGTAAGAAACACTTTGCTCCAGAGAAAAATAAAGCAGTAACAGAAGATATACCTTGCAAAAGACAATTTGAATCAGAAAATTACAGCAAGATGACAGCTGCACTGTTCATAAGGAGCTGTGAAAAAATGCCACTGTAGAAAATGTGGCATGAAAATATTACAAATTTGTGAAGTTACAAGTGTGCGTGGAAACAGTTCAATGCATGCTTGTAACACAGTGCTGTTATGGGGTTTTCATCACCAAATTTTCAACATAGGTATCTTAGGACCTCTGCTCATGAACAGTGCCACTGTCATTGTCTTAATGTGTCCCGAATACAGATTTCTCACAGCAACCGCGTTATTCTGCACCGGAATTGTGAAAACACATTTTGGGCAGGATGTGAAAAATGACATCTGTACTGCTCATAAGGAGGTGTAAAAAAATGCCACTGTTGAAAATCTGGCGTGACAATATTAAAAATCTACAAAGTTACAAGGGTGCGTGGAAAGTGCACAACACACACACTTGTAACACAGTCATTTGATGGGCTATCATCACCAAATTTTCAACATAGGCATTTTAGGACCTCTGCTCTTGAACGGTATCACTGTCATTTTCTTAATCTGTCCTGAACAGTGATTTCCCACAGTGACCACCCTATTCTGCGCTGGAAGTGTGAAAACACATTTTGGCCAGGATGGGAAAAATGACAGCTATACTGCTCATAAGTAGGTGTGGGAAAATGGCAATGTTGAAAATCTGGCATGAAAATGTTACAAATTTGCGAAGTTACGAGCGTGCGTGCAAACTGCGCAATGCACGCTCGTAAGACAGTCATTTAATGGAGTATCATCACCAAATTTTCAATACAGGCATTTTAGGACCTCAACTCATGAACAGTGTCACTGTTATTTTCTTAATCTGTCCCAAACACTAATTTCCCACAGCGACTGTGTTATTCTGCGCTGGAACTGCGAACACACATTTCAGCCAGGATGTGAACAATGACAGCTGTAGTGTTCACAAGGAGGTGTGAAAAAATGCCAATGTTGAAAATCTGGAGTGAAAATATTGTAAATTCTCCAAGTTATGAGCGTGCAAGCTCGTAAAACAGTCATTGTTTGGATTTTTTCCACCAAATTTGCAACATATGCTTTTTGAGAGCCCACCTCATGAACACTTGCACTGTCGTCTTGTTAATCAGCCCCAAAAGGTGATTCCACTCAGAGACTGTGAAATCGCCTTTTGGGGCTGATTAACACCATGACAGTTCCAGAATTCATGAGGAGGGGTACCAAAAACCTCATGTTGAAAATTTGGTGCCAAAATTCCAAAAAATGACTGAGATATGCATTAAAGTTGGAAAAAAACCATTTATTCCATTATACAGCTTACCAGCATTTCTTCAGTTTGCGGTCGGCTTTGAAAAGTGCAGACGTGTTCCCAATCCACTGAAGAGCGTCATGCAGAGCTCCGGAGGTAAGTATGGGGCAAGGGTGTGTGTGGGAAGGCAGGGTGTGCAGTGGGTGGGTGTGGGTTGTGGGACGGGGGCCAGGGAGACCGCTGAGGGACCGTTTCTTTCATTACAGGGTAAAAATACAAAAAGACATTGCGGGACCATTTTTTCTTTTACAGGGGCATGTGGCACTCTAGGGTGGGCTCCCAGCATGCCAACAGAGTCTTGCCTTTTTTTGGGGGGCCGCTGTAGCCGACAGGGGATTGGGCACCCCCGTCAGCACACAAGAAGGGGGGGCAGGTTGTTACATTATGCCAATGGGGATTGGGCACCCCCGTCGGCACACAACAAAAGGGGGGATGACATTATGCTGATGGGGATTGGGCACCTGTCGGCAGACAGTATACGGCAGGAGGAGGGTTTACCCTAATACTGACGGGAGTGGGCTCCCCATCGAGTAACAAGCTGCTGGGGCAATGAAGCCAATGGGATTGGGGCCCCATCGGCAGAATCAACATGGTGGGGGGGTTAATATTGTTTGTGAACATGGCGGCAAACTGCCCTGCAATGATGAGTCACCCCGTCATTGCAGTGAATGGCTTACGCTGCAATGATGAGGTGGCCCCTGATTGCAGCAGCTGTTTTTTTAAAAGTTGGTGGCACGCTGGCTGAACTAGTGTCAGCAGCAACATGCCACGGCATTGGGGGATGCTGGACAAGCCTTTGCAGGCTGTGGGGGAATTGGCCACAACAGTGCTGCACCTCTACAACCTGCTTGTGAAGAAAGCAGCCGCAATATGTTTCTTGCGCATGCGCACAATCAACATAAAAAGAGCCTGCATGAAAAGTGAGGTGGATCAGAGTGTACCTGGTAATGATCTCACAGAAAGGTGTCAAAAGGTTCAGAGTGAATGGGTTGTGGCAGCCTGGGGGGGTGAATTTCCTGCTGACTGCATGGTTTTCTTGCCTGCTAGTGCAAATGGAAGGCAGTATGGGAGCAGGGAGACTTCATTAAATAACCTGCTAAGAGTTGCCTTCGTTATGCAGACACAGAAATCCTTTCCGGCACACCATACTGGCTACTGCTTCTCTACAGTTAAAGACACAGTCTCTTCCTCCACTGCATCCTTCACCAATCCATTGATACATCTTTTTGTTGTTGTTTTTGTACTTGCCCTAGTAATTGGAGCAGCACATGCATGACAGAAGGGGAGCATGTGGACCACATTCAGAAGCCTGCTAATCAGTACCAACGAATGACAATCAAGTCCAATTCAGACATTAGTGTTCTAATTAGTGCCTAATAAAAAAATATATATATGACACCTCATTAAGATTGTGAGATACCTCAGGGGACATGCTGTCAGTCTGTTAAGAGTTCATAAAATACAGCCACAAACTGTACAAACATTGTGGAGCCAGCGAGGGAGGGTAGCAATGATATTAACAACTTGCAAGGAGAATGGAACTGCCCAAACCATCAGAAGAGAAGCAGCAGAACCTAGACCTGCTAAGGAAATCATACTGGTTGTTATAGGACTTAAGATGGGGAAATGCTCCAAGACCAAGTGGGTACAACACAGATTTTGATAAAACATTCAATGAGGAGTTAATGCAGTATTGAAAAGGCTTTAATTATTGGGGATAGGGAGGTGCTTCCTGGATTCCTGGAGATAGGCTCATATCTGTTATTCACAAACCAGGCACAAAGTGTGATTCATATACGAGTACCATATATGAAAATCTACATTTACAGCAGTGCTGGAAATTTTACTAAGTAAATAAAGTCATTACTTTACTTTAGTTGATTTCATACTGTGCACTTGCTTCCACATGCTGTGAATGGTGGTGCAAGTAGCAGTTTATAAATTTAGGCTAGAGCGGAGGGTACACTAAACCAACTACACATATTTGCAAAAAAATGATGGTTGTACTTTGTCTACAATAGGACAAGTTACAAAACTGAAATATGAAAAAAATTCATAGAGGGATGATCAGATGCTTTACGAACTAGGGAGACACCTTCTGCCAAAGTCAGACTTAGCAGGCAAATCTACTTAGAAACAATGCCACCTGGTACATTTTAGCTGTCGTGAATAAAATGACAATAAAGTGAATTCATTCAGAACTACTGCATACCACATACTATATACTGCTGCCACCTTAATGACCTACTTCTACTGCTCCTACAGTACCTCGTCATATCAGGGTACTGGTCAACTTTTTTGTAAATACCATGTAAATTGCCATGGAAGTTTAGAGCCCTTCGGGCCCTGTGCTTTAATTTCAGCCAAAACACCAACCAAACTGTCAGCATAGCCTTGTTATTATGGCACCTCATGAAGGCTATGCTGAGAATATTTAAATCCCCACTGAAAAATCATTTCATGCCACAGGTGTGAAAACACATTTTGGACAGGATTTGAAAAATGAGAGCTGTCAATGATGTAAGAAAATAATGGATATGTTGAAAATTTGGGATGAAAATATTTCAAATGACCAAAGTTATGAACGAGCATAGTAAAATTTCAATGTATGCACATAACTTTGTCATTTTTACATATTTTGACCCAAAATGGTCAACATAGCCTTCTTATTATGACACACGTCATAAAGCAGGACAGTGGAAATTTTCAAATCCTGCCTGAAAGGTGATTTCTCTGTCACACTGGTAACCCATATTTATGGTGTGAGTGGGTTATCAGGGGTCAGCAAGGACGTGAGAGGTCTGAGCTTCTGGAGGACTGCTCTCCTCTGCTGGAGGAGGGTGACTGGCAGTCCTGTTTCATGACTGCCCCCAGGTGGAGGCCTGAGGGTAGGATGGGTCAGGATGCCAAAGAAAGGAGAGTACTGTGGGCCTTCTGTAGCATGCACTTGCTTCCATGCACGCATGCTGATGAGTGTGCCTCAGCAATGAGAAGGGAAGGGAGAAAAATGGTGGAAAATCTCCCCAACAGCTAGATGGTGACTGACCCCCCCCCCACAGGCTCTTCAGTCAGTGGCCAAGCTCAAGCATAGCTCTGTGGCAACAGGGCACAGGCTAAACCAATTCCTGGGGGAGCCAGGGTAATGGGGATGGGGGGTCCATCAGAAGGGAGCAGCCAGGGAGCAGAATGAGGTAAATAAAAATTAAAAAAAATGTAAAAATGACCAGGTTATGTATCAAAGTTGAAAACCCCATTGAATCACATTGAGCCGCATTCACCTTAGTTTCTCATATTGCAGTCACTGGTTCTAGCAGCAAGACGTGCCTTTGATCGGAGAGTGGATCTTCACCCAGTGACCAGTTTAGGTGACAGGTTGTACATGGGTGTACCAAGGACTGTGGGGAGATGGGTGCTGAGTGAGAGGTGGGGGATCTGATTGGAGAAGGGCTATTTCCTCTTTGCATGTTTGCAAAAAAAAATCAAGGTACCATTTTCTTTATTTTAATTTAAAGCAGTAATTGGAGGGTGGGAGGTGCCACTAGATGCCAGGGAAAGAGTAATTCATTATGGGGATGGCAATCAGGGGTTGGGGGTGCCACTAGGTACAAGGGAAAGATATTTCAATACAGGAACTGCAATCAGTGGGTGAGGGTGCTACTAGGCACCAGGGAAATATGTTTCAATATGGGGACAGTGATTGGAGAGTTGGAGGTGCTATGAGACACCAGGAAAATATCAATTAATTATGGGAATTGTAATCAGAGGGTGGGGGTTGCAATTAGACACCAGGGAATATAAATGAACTACTGGTACAGCAATTGGAGGGTGAGGAGTGCCACTAGACACCCGGGAAAGAAGTTTCTATATTGAGATGGCAATTGGAGGGTGGGGGATGCCACTAGATACCAGGGAAATATCAGTTCATTGTGGGGATGGCAATTGGAGGATTGAGGGTACCACAAGACACCAGGGAAATATCAAATAATTATGGGGATGGAAATTGGAGGGTGAGGAGTGCTACTAGACAGCAGGGCAACATTACATATGGACAGGAAAGGGGGATGCCACTACACACTGTGGAAATGTGGGCTCACTGCTCTCACTGTAGCCCACAGCACACATTCCAGCTATGGCTGCAGAAGTCAAGAAATTCCTGCTGGTCTCATACAGAGAATGCGGGTCAATAGCTCCTCTCACTAAGCTGGACTACCCAGATTTTTGGGTCCCAGAAAATGTAATTATGGCAACCTTGTAAACAAACAAGCACAAGAATCTAACTGAACAGGTCCATTTAGCTAAGATCAGGTGTTTCTTTGTTTTCAAATAGATAATTTAATTGTACTTTTGTTGTTTCTAAGTGAAAACAGTAAAAAGAAAATGGTGGCCATCTCGAGTGATTTTTTTTCCCCCACAGCAAGTAAATTATGCAAATGACCACTTCATGGTGCATTTTTTTTTACCTTTCATGATCAGTATTTCTCTGTACACAAACAGTAAATTAAGATCTGTTAACTCTTGTGAACTTTTTTTTATTGATCACACTGTTTTTTTATGTGTCAGTTTTGAGGTTATCCCACAAATAGTTGCAACTCAAAGATGGTATGGAATTCCCCCCCAGCCACATCCTGCAGACACTGACAGGTGTCAGGATGTGCCTTGGCATCATCTGCCCTATTGCTCACCCTATTTCATAAGTAAGTAAGCTGAGATGAGTACATTATAGGTGAATGGGGTGAGCGTTTGTGCCAACAATGCCAGAAACATAGAAACATAGAATCTGACAGCAGATAAAGACTGATTGGCCCAACTAGTCTGTCCAATTACCTACCTAAGTGAGAAGCTGCAGATCCTAGTTAACCAACAACCTACTTCCTCCTATCCCCCACTAGAATTGCCTTATGTCTGTCCCATGCATTCTTGAATTCCCTCACTGTTTTTGACTCTATGACCTCCTCAGGAAGGCTGCTGTATGCATCCACAACCATCTCCATGAAAAAATACTTTCTCACATTACCTCTGAGCTGTCCCCCCTCTATCTTCAAATTGTGCCCCTTTGTTCTTGTACATCTCTTTTTCTAAAAGATGCTACCCTCTGGGACTTTGTTGATTCATTAATAAAGTTTTTTGCAATTAATTTCCTTACTTTTTGAGATAATATAATAGTATCCCCATGAATGGTCATAACTTTGTCATTGTTTCACATTTTTACCACAAGTTTGCTTTGTTATCACCTCACCTCTGAAACCCAATAAGCGAAAGTTTCTTAAGCCATGCAAACTGGCATTCCATACCACAGGTGTGGATATTTTAGGCAGGATGTGAGAAATGACAGCTGCACTGTTCATGAGGTGGTATGAAAAAATGACTATGTTGAAAATTTGCAATGAAAATATTACAAAATAGCAAAGTTATCCACCTGCATAGGAAAATTTCAACGTGTGTGCATAGCTCAAGTGTTTGTTGGTATTTTCATGCCAAAGTTTCAGCATGGGATTTTTGGGACCCACCTCATGTACACTGGCACTATCATTTTGTTACTAGATCCCAAAACATGATTTTGCACAGCGACTGCGCTATTCAGCACCACTGGTGCAAAAACACATTTCAGGCAGGATATGAGAAATTACAGCTATATTGTTTATGAGGTGGTGTGTAAAAATGGCTATGTAGAAATCTTGGAGAAAAAATGCTAAATATTACCAAAGTTACATGTGTCTATTGGAAAATTTTAATGGGCCAGTGCAAATCAGCCATTTTAAGGAATTTTTCTACCAAATTTTCAACATTGGCTTTTTGTGACTCTACCTCACGAACACTGGTACTGCCATTTCATTAATCAGTCCCAAAGGGTGATTTTGTAGAGCAACTGGAAAATCACATTCCAGAGTTGATTAATGAAACAGCAATGACAATGTCTGGGAGGTGGGGCCCCAAAAAGCCTATGTTGAAAATTTGGTGGAAAAATAGCAAAAAATGGCTGAGATATTAACATAAGCTCGAAATGCCTTTAACTCCTATTATACGGCATTTATCTTGATACCTCAGTTTGCAGTTCAGCTTTGAAGAGTGGAGAAATGTCCCGGTCCATGGAAGATGACAGTGCATAACCTCTGGAGGTAAGTCAGTGTCAGTGGCTCAGTAGGTAGCACACTCGCCTCTGAGGCCGGGAGATCAGAGGGCTGTGGGTTCAGTTCCCACATCTGGCACTTGGGTTAATATCCCAGTACTGACACTGCAGTGCAGCATGAGAGGGGTGCTGCACTGTTGAGGTGCCGTCTTTCGGATGAGACGTTAAACCGAGGTCCCATCTGCCTGGATTGGTGGTAGTTCAGGTGGATGTTAAAAGATCCCATAGCACTTCGAGAAAGAGTAGGGGAATTTCCCGTGTCCTGGCCATTTCCCTCATTCACTAAAAATACCACCAACAGCTTAATCTGGTTCAAGGTCAGTTGGCATTCATCTGTATCCCCCCTCCCCCGGGTCATGCCTGAAAATAGTCAGGAATTGTCTAGTGCACTTACCCGGTCAACAAAAGCTAAATAAATAAATAAATAAAATAAGTATAGGGTGAAGAAAGTGTGGGGAGGTGGGCCCTCAGTGGAAGGGTGTGGATGGGGGAGGGAGATGATGGGGATAAGGAGGGACTTTTTCCTTTTTTTTAGGAATACAGAATAATAAAAGTCATCGCAGGATGGTTTTCTTCATTTCAGGGAAAATTGAAATGGTTTTTGGGGACACTGGGAGTGGGCTACCCAGTGTCCCACAATGCTGGGGTGGAGCATCAATACAGAAATAATAAATATATGGTTCACTGGGAGTAGTTCCCCAGTGTACCACAATGCTGGGGCCAGTGGGAAGCTGTGGTATAACATTTAAAAACTATGAAGGGACACTGGGAGTGGGCTTCCCAGTGTCCCACACTTGTTCTGGGGGGTGTCCATACCGACATGGGAATTAGGCATCCCGATGTCAGCAATTTTAATTAAAAAAATGGGCAAGGGATAGCACAGAGCACTGTTAAAGAACAGCAGGCTCTATATGTGTGAAATAATGCTGTTTTTATTGCACAAAAAGTTTTGCACAGGATATCTATCTTTTTCCCATAGGAAATAAAGGTAAAAAACAAAATCAATTAACTTTTGAATGGATTCATATTTTTTGCACTACACCTTCAAAAGGCATTTTTATGGCCCTAAAGCAGTGTACACTGCAAATTTAAACCCATACCTTAAGCCATTTCTGAGATACATGTGACAAAACAATGGCAAAAAAGTTGTACATTGTCAGGATTTTCAATGTTTATTAACTTTGGAACTGTCTAATGGATACACACAAAAGTTGGCACATCAACAGGCCTGCACTGGGTACATCTCCTTGCCAAATTTCATGCAAATCTGTTGAATGGTGCAAAAGTTATTACGGTTCAAAATGTTTGGTTTAACATTAAACTACCCTTTCACTCTAACTATACTGGTGCTACTGCACCAGTGGAATATACAGATGTGACAGCCAGGATGCAACACAGAGATGCTTCAGAATATTACAAGATGCTGCAGTTTACTGACAGGGCCATTGTAAGTCAATGCCAATGATGCCCTTTTGTCATGCAGGATTTTGTGACATGTCATTACTGCAAGTTGCTGCTATATATATATATATATATATATATATATATATATATATATATATATACACATTCATGGCAAAATTCCATTTAATGCATCAGTTAGGTTTTTCCACAGCAAAATAAAAAGTAGAGGCAATTCAGTTTTAGGGTTGCCTCCCCTTGCACCCCACACCCACCCTGCTCCCACCAACAGGTATCAGAGTGCGCTCTGGGGTCATCGGCCCTAACTTGCACCCCATGCCATGTGTAAATAAGCTGAGGTAGTGCAGTATAGGAGAATAGGGTGAGGGTTAGGCCCGATGACTCCAACGCACACCCCAATGCCTGTTGCTGGGGGCGGGGCTGGTGTGTGGTGCAAGGGGTGACAACCCTAACACTGAATTTCCTCACTTTTGTCGGTGTGGAACAACACTAACTGATGCATTAAACAGAGTTTTTTGCCATAAATTTCCCATCTCTTTGAGAATGTGCACTCTAAATAGTATGTGGTGGAGGGAGTGCGGGGCCCCCATCATGCTTCCCATTTGTGTGTAATAACCCTAACAGTAAGGGTAATGCTAACAGTAACAGTAGCAGTAATCCTAATGGGAACTTTAATGCTAATAGTAACGCCTATTCTAAAGGTAATGGTAACAGTAACGAGAACAGTAACGGTAACAGAAAAGCACATGCAAATGGTAACGCAAATGGTAACAAAAATGCAAATGGTAATGATAACACAAACACAAGTGGAAATGGTAATGCCAATGGTGACACAAAAGGAAACAGTAATGCAAATGGTAACACAAACGCAAGTGCAAAAACAAATGGAAATGGTAATACAAACGGAAACACAAGCACAAACGTGAACACAAACACAGATGATAACGCAAATGGCAACAAAAATGAAAATGGTAATGGTAATGCAAACGGAAATGCAAAGGTAAGCACAAATACAAACACAATTGGTAAATGCACACAGTGACGCAAATGAAAACGCTAATGAATATGGTACCGGAAATGCAAATGGTATCGGTAACACAAATGTAAACGGTAATGCCAAGGGTAACTCAAATGGAAACAGCAACACTAACGGTAATGCAAACATAAGCACAAATGGTAACACACATGGTGATGCAAATGGAAACAATAACACAAACAGTAATAGAAACGCAAGCACAAATGTAAACATAAACACTAATGGTAACGCAAACAGTAACAGAAATGCAAATAGTAATGGTAATGCAATTGGAAATGCAAACACAAATGCAAATGCAAAAGGTAACAGTAATGGCAATGGCAACACACAAGGAAACAATAATGCAAGCGACAACGGAAAAGCAAGCACAAACACTAATGGTAAGGAAACACAAATGCAAATGATAATGCAATCAGTAACAAAAACACAAACGGTAATGGTAACAAATGGAAATGCAAATGGTAATGGTATCGGCAATGGTGATGCTAACAGAAATGCTAACAAAAATGGTAAGGGAAAATGCAAATGGTTATGGTAATGTAAATGCAAGCAGTAATGGTAACAGTAATGAGAACAGTAAAGGTAATGGAAATGCACACTCAAATGGTAACGCAAATGGTAACAAAAACACAAACAGTAACAGTAATGCAAATGCAAGCTGAAATAGTAATGCCAATGATGACACAAAAGGAAACAGTAACACACACGGTAATGCAAATGCAAGCACAAAAGCAAATGGAAAAGGTAATGAATATTGTAATGGTAATACAAGTGCAAATGTGAAACCAAACACAGATGGTAATGCAAACAGCAACGAAAACACAAGTAGTAATGGTAATGCAAACAGAAACAGAAATGGAGGTCAAATACAAATGCAAATGGTACGGCACACAGTGATGCAAACATAAACGATAATGCAAAGGAAACTCAAGCACAAACATAAAAATAATCACAAATGTTAATGCAAATTTTAATGTAAATGCAAACAGTAATGGTAATGCAAATGCAAATGGTAACTGCAATGGCGATGAACAAGAAAACAGTAACACAAGTGACAACGGAAACACAAGCGCAAATGCAAATGCTAACAGTAACGGATATGCAAACATAAATGGTAACACAAACAGTGATGAAAATGCAAATGGTAATGGTAATGCATATGCAAATGCAAATGGTAACGCACACAGTGACACAATCAGAAATACTAATGAAAATGGTAACAGAAATGCAAACTGTAATGCAAACGCAAATGGTAACTCCAATGGTGACACAGAAAGAAACAGTAATGCAAATGGTAATGTAAACGCGAGCACAAGCGCAAACACAAACAGTAATGCACACGGTGATGCAAATGAAAACGCTAACGTAAAAGGTAATGGAAGCTCAAGCAGAAACTCAAACGCAAATGCTAAAGGTAACAGTAATGCAAATGCACACGCTTTGTGTTCAAAAGAGGTGCATCCAGAAGCACAGTGAATACAAAGAATGTGGGCATAATAGTGGCCCTCAGACAGGAAAGTGAGCACTTGAAATACTAATTTGCTTATATCTCAGGAACAGTATGACGTGGAAAAAAAATTAAAATCTCATATTATTTACAACTTTTCAGGCTAGTTTTGCACTTAGCCCCAAGTGGGGGACTAAGAACTTTTGTGAATAAAAGTCTGTATCTCAAACCATTTTCGAGATACGGAACCTGAAAGGTGCAGCAGATACTGTACCATACTGTTATCCTATGGGAAAAATGGTCAACTTTGGAGTGTTCTAACTTTGCAGCCCTGTTATGTATTGGCACCAAACCACCAAAAGGCACATTTATGTGATGTTGGCTTTCTTCTCTGCAGATTTCAGCCCGCAAGACAAAACTATTGTTTTGCAGGAGGGTGGCAAAGATTTTCTATTGTTTTGTGTATAGTGTCACAAATTACTTTTGCAAATCATGACTCTTTCGCAAAAAAAATCACGAAAGTGTTGCATTTGCAAAAGTACTTTGCAACACTACTTTTTACAAAAATGTAAAAAAAATATTTCTGGAGTGTTTTACCTCCAACAAAAATACATAGCTAGCATCCTCAGGGCTCGACAAGGTGAACACAACAATAATTGTGTCCCAAGAGGGTCCCAAATTTAAATGACAAGCATTTTTCTGACCACCAACTGAAAAAAAAGGCTGAATCACAAAAGAAAAGAGGTAATTTGTGACAGTAAAAACTGCATTTCTGACACTTTCGCATAGTTTAACTTTTCCCATAGACTATAATTGGATTCAGTGTTTCTTGAATAACTTTTGAACTTTTGAACCATTTAATATTTTTTCATGACATTGTCAACCTGTACAGCTCCTTAACCCTGCCGTCCCTCCATGATTGCAGACAAATAAACTGAGCTAGGTTCACTGCCAAATTCTGGTCCCTCTCCATCCCCCCTTATCTGGCCTCTACCATCTCCCAACAATCCCCACCTGCATACTCCCTCAGGAACACAGACCCCAGACTACTACACGTCCCGTTTATGCACACAACCAAAGGCCAGGCCACCTTTAACTACCGAATCCCACAGATTTGGAATGCCCTGCTGGCCCCCATAAGACATGCACCAAACCCCTACCATCGCAGCCTTCTACTTAGAGCGCACCTTACAGCTGCTCCTGTTGTAACTAACAATTTACTATTATGCTTGTTGTACTATAAATGTACATGAAATGTATATTACCCTCTCATTCTTTACACTGTACGTATCTACCCCTGTCTGTAATCAATCATCCAAATGCTTATAGGTAAGCCTTGGCTTTCCCATAATGTACTGCATATGTATATATTTCATGTATGTATTTGGGTCTTGGCCCCCAGGTCGCATCTGGAATCAAGCTCATAGCTCAGTATGCCTTCCTGGTAAATCTCATAAATAAATAAATAAATAAATAAATAAAAAGGCACAGTGGGGTGCATGTTTCATGACGTTTTTGGACCGATTGCGCAAACCATGTGGGCTGTAGGTGTGAGCAAAAAAACATGCAAAACCCATAATAGATGTGTTTTTTGTGTTCTGTAGCTCCACAACCATACATCCAACCATAACAAAACTTCACAGGTCCAGAGTTATTAAGGTGCAAAATTTCAGATTTAACCTTAAATGGGTACTCAACCTTAAATATAGTGGCACTACTGTGCCACTATAATATATATATATATATATATATATATATATATATATATATATATATATATATACACATATATATATATATATATATATATATATATATATATATATATATATAATTTAATGCATCATTTGGAGTTGTACCACAGCGACAAAAGCAGAAATACAGTGTTAGGGTTGACACGCCCCTTGCACCCCCAGCACACCACCCCAACCGCCAGCAGGGGTGTGCATTGGGGTCATCAGCCCTAACTCTCACCCCATGACTTGTGTAAACAAGCTGATGTATAGGAGAAAGGGGTGAGAGTTAGGACCAACAACCCCAATACACATCCCATTGGTGGTTGGGGTGGTGGGCTGGGGGGGTGCAAGGGGGGCAGTCAACCCTAACACCGAATTTCCTTGCTTTTTGTTGTTGTGATACAACCCTAACTGGTGCATTAAATGGAGTTGTTTGCCTCTAATTTCCCTTCTTTTTGAGAATGTGCAGTAGAAATAGTGAATGGAATGTGGTGGTGGGAGCGCAGGGCCCTTCAGGCCCTCACTCCCACCACGTGATGTTTTGTGACATAGTAATGGTAAATGCAAGGGAAATGCAACCGGTAATGGTTGCACACGTAATGACAGAAACCTAAATGGTAGCATTAAGCGTTAATGGAAATGCAAGTGCAAAGTGACGCGAAAGCGAACAGTGATGCAAAAGGAGACGCAAGTGCATAAGAAAACGCAAACAGTGATGCGCACGGTCATGGTAAAACAATTGGAATTGCAAATGGTAATGTCAACAGCAGAATTAACACCAAAGGAAACAGAAACAGAAACTTGAATGCAAGTGCGTACGCAAACGAGAATGCAAAGGGTAACATACACAGTGGCGTGCACGGGAGCAGTAATTCAAATGGGTACAGAAACGCAAGTGAGAATGTTAACTGTAACAGTAACAGAAGTGCACACCCTGGTTCTGACCAACAGCTGCATAGAGAAACACAGTGTTTACAAAGAATGTATGCATAATAATGGGCCTCAGAACAGAAAATGAGCTGTTGGAATACTAAATTGCTTATATCTCAGGAACCATGTGACGTAGAAAAAAAATTAAAATTTCACATGATTCATGAGTTTCCTGGCTAGGTTTTTGCTGAATGCATTTTTACGATGAAAATTCTGTATCTCACACCATTTCTGAGATACGAGCCCCGAAAGATGCGACGTACACCACCACTATGTTAGTCTATGGGAAAAAACATCAACTTTGGAGTACCATAACTTTGCATTCACACAATATTTTTCATCAAACCACCAAAAGGCACATCTGTGAGATGTTGGTTGTCTTACCTCCAAATTTTAGCCCAAAAGACCAAACCGTTCTTTTGCAGCAGGGTGTCAAAGAATTCCAGTCATTTTGGCCATAGTCTGGAAAAGTAGTGTCGTGATTTGCAAAAGCTTTCCCAAAAATTTGCGAAACTGCCACAAGTGCGACACTACTTTGCAACACTACCTTTCCCCAAAATTTGGGAAACATATTTCTGGGGTGTTTAACCCCAAAATAAAGACATGACCAGCATCCTGAGGGTCCAACTAGGTGAGCACAAAAATAATTGTGTTCCTAGAGGGTTCCAATTTTAAATGCCAAGCATTTTTCTGATCACCAACTGAAAATAAAATGGTGGATTTGTGACACTACTAGGGTCATTTGTGACACAAAAAAGTGCATTTGCAAAAGTGTCAAACTTTTTGTTAACTTTTCCCATTGACTTATAATGGGAACTTGTTTTTTGAATAACTTTGAACCGTTCAACATTTTTTCATGAAATCTTCAAAAGGCACATTGGGCACCCTGGCCACACGTTCCCTAAAGTTTTTGGACTAGTCATGCAAACCGTGTGACCTGTAGGCGTGAGCAAAGATCCGCAAAAATAGTAATTATGTGCACGGATGTCGCTTAATAACTCCGCAGCCGTACATCCAAGCAGTACAAAGGTAGGCAGATCCCATGATCTATGGTTATGCCCTATGCCTGCCAAATTTCAGGCAAATCTGTTGAACAGTGGCAAAGTTATTAAGGTGCAAAGTTTCACCAGTTACCCTAGGGTACTCAACCCTAACTATGGTAGCACTACTGTGCTACCATAATAGATATAGATATATAGATCTATAGATATATAGATATATATATCGATATATACATATATATATATATATATATATATACACTGTATATATATATATTCATAAAATTATTAATGCATAGCATTAGTGTATTAGGGCTAACAATCCCCCCTCCCTACCACCCCACCCCACCTAACTCTCAACCCATTCCATGTGTAAGAAAGCTGACATGGTACAGTACAGGAGAATGGGGTGAGAGTTATGCCCAATGATCCCAAGGTACACACCATTGCCTGTTGGTCTGTGGAGGGTGGGGGTGGTAGGATGGGGGGCATTAGGGACTCAACCCTAATACCTTATTTCCCTACTTTTGTTGCTTCAAACATAACTGATGCATTAGCAAAAATTTTTGCAATGAATTTCCTTACTTTTTGAGAAAGTGTAATGTTACCTCTATATCGTTTTGGGAGGGCCCTGTGCTCCCATTATATAATTTTTTTCATAATTAACTGTCATCTCCCTGTGCTCCCATTATTGCATAGTGGATGGCCCTGCAGTACCATTACTGCTTAATGAGATCCATATGTGGGAGTGCAGGGCCATCTACATATAAGGGCCCCCTGCTCCCATGTTATCTGTTTTTGGAGCGCAGGGCCCATCTATCTATAAGTACACAGACATTATAATTTGCTGTCATCTCCCTGAGGGAGTGCAGGGCCCTCTGGACCCTGTGTTCCTAGTTTTGCATAATGGATGGCCAGCAGTCCCATTACTACATAATGGTATCCATATGTGGCCCTGCACTCCAACCTACCTATAATTGTAGAGACCCCACACAGGCCTAGATGCATTTCAAGTTACCCTTGTGCTGCAAATGGGTAGGTGCAATGATTCAGTTGACCATTTTCAGGCATGACCCAGGCCATGATCATGGTACATAGGTACAGGTATAGACCATACACTTACATTAATAGAGAAAGGTATAGGAAATAGAATACATTGAATATATTGTGTACAGCTAGGTACAATTATGTGCAAGAATACAGTTGAAACACAGCAGAGTAGCAAATAAACTGTGGGTGCAATATACTGTACATGATATACAATCAGTCAGCCTTATAACTGTTCAGCACTATACAATGGGACAGTTTAGTCTTAGGTACAGAAGAATTAGTACTCTCATCAAATGTAGCCATGCCCCACCTCCAGCCACCCATCTGGGCAGCAGCAGGACAGGGACATGGGTGCAGTAGAGATGTGGGTCAATCTTACAAAAGCAGCATATTTAAAGTTATATAAGTACACAACACAGATTGTGAAACTAGTTAACAAATACATAGTAGTGCAGTTACAGTGTAATTACTCAATAGTTACAGTGCAGTTAGTGACACTTAAAATTATCCTTCAGAAATCATTCCCTCATGAAGTTACTCCAGTATAGTGTAGTAGTTAAAAGCACTGACCTGCAAATCTGCAGAACTGGGTTCGAATCCCAGAGCCACCACCTGCATACTGTGCAACTATAACAACAGAACTAAAAATATACATGCACTCTAACATTGTAAATTGCTAAACAACAAAAAATCTTCAATTTACATAATTTCTTTTTGACTTTTAACAGTGCTGTAGTAACTAAGGAATGTGCTGCTTCTGTGGCATTGTTTCCACAATTAATTCCAAACTAACATGTATTTGCAAAGTAAGTACTCAGAATGTGACACTTAAAATAAAGCATACAAAGAAGGGTGTAACTACTGTACACTTACATTGAATCTCAATGCTATAGTTCTGATGTAAGCTTTACTTCATATATCATTCCTTCATGCACTTACTGCTTAATAAACATGCAATCCAATATTCTTAATTGCTATAGAACTACATTGTTTACTCATGTAATAACAATCATTTACATA
The DNA here is from genome assembly GCA_016271365.2 of Neoceratodus forsteri. Lineage (NCBI taxonomy): Eukaryota > Metazoa > Chordata > Ceratodontiformes > Ceratodontidae > Neoceratodus > Neoceratodus forsteri. The sequence goes on along the minus strand of CM057449.1, from coordinate 95,531,827 downwards.
ATTACTGTACTGATAATAACTAATTGTTTATTATGGACTCTACCCACTATACGTTTAGTGGCTAGAGATAGTCCACACTGTTTCATCAGAACTGGTGATTGTAGTATTAAAAATATGAGTAAGAGATCACCCCTGTACCTTCTTAACTTTAAGGATGATAATCCAGTTGTTTTTAGCCTAGTTTCATAATCAAGGTCTGAAATTTTGGGAATCATTTTTGTACATCTTCTCTGAACCTGTTCTAGTCTGTTGATGTCACTTCTCAAGTATGGATTCCAAAGTGGCAATGCAAAGTCCAGATATGGATGAATATAGGCTCTGTATACTGGGACAAGGCAATCTTCAGTTTTCTTGATATATGTTCTCATAATTTTGTTTCAGGATAATTAGTTTTATGAGAAGTATTTGTACAATGCAGTGATGAAGATAGCTTATTCTTGACTTGAACCTCTAGGTCACATTCAGTAGTGGATGATTTTATTAATGAATTGTTTAGGTAGTATTTGTTCATAGGATTAGTTTTTCCCAAGTGAAGAACAAAGCATTTGTCCATATTGAATTCCATGAAATTGTCATGTGCCCATGTTTCTAATAATTGTAGGTCATGTTTTAGTGATTTAGAGCCCTCTGGGTTATCTACTCTTCCACCAATTTTGGTGTCATCTGCAAATTTCAAGATAAAGTTGATGCTGCTGATAGTCATCTCACTATTAAAGATATTAGAGTATGACCCAGAATAGACCCATGTGACACACCACTTGTGACATGGCCAATATGTGACTCAATAGAATTGATTCTGACTTTTTGTGTTCTATTAGTCAGCTAAATGTTAATCCAATTAATAAGCTGGGTGTTGAAATTTAAAGATTGAAGTTTATTAATAAGTTTGAAGTGTGATACCTTATTGAATGCCTTACTGTAATCAAGTAGGATTACATCAGAGGGAATATTGGTCACTAGCTGTAATCTAATATTATTATAGAAGGAAATAAGGTTTGTTGTGCATGAATGTCCAGATCTAAATCCAAAATGTGATTGATCATACACTCCATGTCGTTCAATTTCTGATTCAAGATGTTTCTTAATAATGCATTTCATAACTTTGCTTAGGACAGAAGTAAGGCTTATGGGTCTGAAATTTTCAACATTAGTTCTGCTACCTTTTTTTGTGAATAGGTATTACTATAGCCTAACACCAGTCATTTGGAATCTGACAGTCAGAGATGGATTTGTTATATAGCAGTGTCAGGGGGACAACTAGAGCTGATGAAGTTTCTTTTATGAATTTTGATTGAATGACATCAGGGCTTGCACTGGATGATTGAGGGACAAAAGATAGAGCTTCAATAACATCTTTTTTGAAGAAGATGATGAGTGAATCAGTTTTGGGGTTTGTTGCAGAAAATGACCCACTAACACCAAAAAACAGAAGAGAAATATCTATTAAAATGATTTACTATTTCAGAAGGATTATTTGTAGTTGTTCCATTTATACAAATAGGACCCACAGACCTGGAATTACCTTTTTACTGTTGATATATGAAAATAGTGATTTTTTTATTATTTTTGGAGTGAGCTAATTTTTATTCAAAGCTACTTTTGGATTGCTTAATTGCTTTCTTTAAAACGTGGGTGAAAATTTTGTAATCAATAGTGTTTGATTGATTTGGATTGGCTTTACTTTTTTTAAAGGACTTTTCTCTTTTTCTGATTAGTTTAAGAATAGATCTTGTAACCCAGACAGGGATCTTGCCCTTTTTATTATATTTATGCTTTATAGGTATGTGCAATTGTTCAAGTTTTAGAATTATATTTTTTAACTTCTCCCATGTTTTGTTGGTGTTAATATTGTCAAATTCTTTCCCCCAGTTGATTTTATTCAAATCGTCATTTATTTTCATAAAGTTTGCTTTTGCATAGTTTATGTAAATAATGTGATTATTAATAGGTGTAGTTTTGTAGTTGAGAGTGAATAGGATTGAAGTATGGTCACTGCTACCCATAGGGCTTAGAATTTGAATATCAGTGATGTTAGGTTTTAAGTTAGTAATGACTAAATCAAGGATGTCATTGCCACTAGTTGGTGACCATACTAATTGTTTAAGGCCGGTGTCTGTTAAGACAGAGGTGAACAGTTTCTCATGGTCGGTTTTACCAATATGATTAACCCAATCATTATTGGGCATATTGAAATCATCGACTATCATGATGTCCCCCATGTCAGCCATATGTATAATAGTGTTAATCAAAACTGAGTGTACAATAAAACCTTGGAAGGAGGACGATAGCACAACACCAATAGTTATTTTGGATTGATTCTTGGGATGGAGGGAAACCCAGGTAGATTCTATATCAGATAAGTCGGTAATCTCTTGAGAAGGTATGTAATTTTGAATGTAAAGACAAACTCTGCCTACCATTTTATTTATTCTGTCTTTATGATAAAGTTTGAAGTTTGGAATATATTTGATCCAGGCTGAGGCAGGATCCCACCATGTTTCCATGATAGCTATGGTGCTCAGATCACAGAGAATGCATTTAGTCTCTAGTTCTGACATTTTAAGATTATTTAATGATCTTTCATTGAATGTTAAGATATTATGATTAGTTATGAATTTATTATTATTCCTAAGTATTAGAGAACAAGGGCCATTATTTTCTCCCTCTGGTTAATTAGTTTAAATGTGTCTGTGTGGTCAAAGAGTTTATTGTAGAAGATATGGATTGTCCCAAAAGGGCACTCCCACTTCTATTGAGGTGAAGGTCATCCCAGCAGAAGAGGGAGTCCCTGTCACAGAACCTTTCCCAATGGGTAATACAATGAATATTTTGTTTAAAGCACCACTTTCTCAGCCCTTCATTGATGGTTTTGATTTTGTAAATTATGTTGGGAGTTGCTCTAGGTACTGGGAGGATTTTAGAAAAATAGATGTTACATCCCGTGTCTGCTAATAAGTTATTTAATGCAACATAATCCTGCTTTAGTTGTAGGATACTAGAACAATTTATATCATTAATGCCTGCATGAATTATTACCAAGGGATTAGGACCTGCATCTGAGAGGATGTTTGGGATCATAGTTGAATTATCAGAAACTTTAGCCCCTCTAAAACTTGAGCAGGTTTGATTTTGTTTATCCAGATTACAGATTGCTCTGTCAATGTGTTTAATGACTGAATCCCCAGGACATGCATTTCACATTGCTGTTGGGTGGAGGTAGTTTTTGCACTACAGTCTACTGTAATATTGATGATTACTGGTGTTTCATGGGGACAAAGGGGATTTATAATACAAATAGGTTTAGTATTTGAGCTTAAATGTTGTTTATGTGTACTTGAAGTGGTAGCATAAGATTTTTAATGAATTTGGGGTCTGAGACCTATTTCTGATCTATGTAGAGTATTATAAGTAGAAGTTTTAGAAGTGTGGGGGACTATAGCAACATTACCCTCATGTGATAAAGGTGAGGAAATGTCAACATTATCCATCTCAAGTGGGCTGAATAAGTTATGTAGATGGATAAAAAAGAGGTCAGCCTTACATTCTAGGTCTCCTGCCTTGCTATGTGCTGATGCCCTAGCCACTCCACCACAGTAGTGGCTTGGCCAGACACCTTAGCACACTGCAGCTTGATCCCTCATGGCTGAAGCGTAGAGCGACAGGGGGAGTGGTAATTCCCTACTGCTATTATTCACCTGTTGTTCTAAAGCTTTTTGTGCATTGCACAGCGTGATTGTTGCAGTGCTATTATGACCCGGTACCAGGAAATACTATCTACTTTGCACCCAATGGCCAAAGTCTTATTGATTATGTGTTATGTGCCCCAGAAAATTATTGTTACTTTAAGTCACTGTTGATAAATATTAGACCAGAGATTAACAATGCAGCCTTGTATTTACAATTCTCTGCTATAGAGAATAACACAAAAAATGAATGAATGCATTGTCTTTCACTCACACTTAACCCTCAGGGAAGGAATCACTTAGTACTATCTGACAGAACATGGGAATCAATAGATGAGATCATCACATATTTAGATTTAAACCTATTACTAAATACTAATAATGATCCAGTACCTGCACAAGAAGTTGAAAAATAATAACTCAATAATAACTCAAATACAGGAAGAAATTAGACATACATAAGTATATTAAAAACAATAAGGCAAATTAAAAGCAAACCTGGTTTGATTCAGCTAGTAAAAAAGCAATGAATAGGCTGAGAAGACAGATAAAAGAAGTTAAAAAGAATCCAACAAGATCTGCACTCAGTGCTCTTAACCAAACCAGAAAACAATATAAAAAGTTTCTAGAAAGAAAAAAAAAACAAGTATTTAGAAACAGTGGACAAACATGTATAATGTGATTACTACCAATGATATAAAGAATTTCTAAACACTCAAGGCAATGGGTACCAGTGATTAAAAACCATCTTTAGCAATATATATTCTGAAAGAGATATTGGTCCAACATTTTAAATTAATATTTAATTAAGAAACACTATTAAGACCACCTGCTAATTTGGTAGACAGGCTGTAAAATCTAGCATATTCTCCCCTTAAAAGTAACATCTGGAAATACTTTACAAAAAGCAATATTGAAGATGGCAAATAATAATGCCCCTGGTCCAGATCAGGTACCAGGTGAAATTTATAAATTCTATAGGTCATTCTGTGTCCCATTGCTTAAATATTTTTTAATCTATGTTTAGCACAAAAATTCATTCCCACTTCATGAACAAAAAATAATAGTGTCCTTCATAAGAAAGGCAATTTTCATGAACCTAGTAACTTTAGACCATTTAGTTTACTAGACATGAGTTCTAAAATATATATAAGACTTTAGAAACAAACTCTCCCCTTATCTATTCTCCAGGCCAGATTTAGAGCTAATTTCTCTACAATCAACAACATTGTTTTGCCTTGTACACCTGTTAGAAAAATATTTACAAATTAGGAAATCAAAGGTTTTTGTCCTGTTCATTGAGTTTTCATTTGCATATGATTCAGTTAACAGAGTAATACTTTGGGATGTATTAATGAACAAAGAACTTCCTATTGAACTCTTAATACCTATTTATTTGTTATACACCAACACGAAGATGGCTATCAGGTAAAATAATCAAGGAAGCATGACAGAATTTTTATATTCCACATGGAGTGTAAAACAAGGTTGCCTTCATGCTCCTATGCTTTTTAACATTTATATTGATTCTCTGTTACAGTCTGATCTCGTTGAATCTTTTGACCCTCCTTAAATTGCAAATAACCCTTGCCACATCTTAGCTTATGCAGATGATCTTGTCCTGTTTTCCCTTACTAACAAAGGTCTTCAGAGATGATTAGAGCATATTTTGGTTAAATGCGAAGCGCTGGACCTAAAAATAAGTCTTAAAAAAACAAAGGTCATGATTTTTGGAAATAATAGAACCAAATATAGGTTTAAGCTACATGAGCAAAATACATAAATAGTAAATGAATATATGCACTTATGCATAAAGTTTACCTCAAACATAAATGGAACTCACACCGCAGATGACAATGTACCAAGGGAAAACATATTGCCAAAGCTTTGATCAGTTTAAACTATAAATATGGAGGAAATACTATTTTCCCAGCTCTTCATACTGGGGATGCTAAATTAAACCCACCTCTTCTATATGGAGCTGAAGTTTGGGGATTGGCAACAATGCTGAAATTAGAGACCCCTCCTCTTTATTTATATAAGTCTATTTTACAAGTGCCTACTTCCACATCTTCAGCATTGGTAAGATCTGAAATTGGCAGAAAGGACATTTCACATATAGTAGAACTTAGAATGTCACCCTACTGGTTATGCATAATAAACAACACAACAAAATATTTAATAGAAAAAAGAAATTGGCAAATTAAAGGAATCTCTTCCAATTGACTCAAAAGGCTCATGAACATTTTTCAAAAAAACAAATATGCTCCATTTATGGAATGATTACAATAGGAATATAATCATTTCCCTGCAGTATTTTTAACCAGGTGAGACACACTAAGCTGATGCTTATTTACAGGAGTGACCTGGGAGTACAAGGAAGTTAAGTGACTAGCTCAGGGTCACACAGTATGCAAGTGGGGCTGTGGGATTCAAACCTAGGTCTCCGGGTTTGCAGCTCAGAGCCTTGAACCATTGTGCTACACTGCCTTTTAGAGGCACCTCTAAGAGATACCTTTAAAAGAAAATTATTCTGGTTGGCACAAAAAAAAAATACTGAGTCAGTGAAACAACAAAAACAAGCAATATGTTATAGCACTAATACTGTATATTAGTACATGGTACTATTTATTGATACCTTCAACTCCCTATTTTAAGAAATTAGTGGCTTGGGCAAGACTAGGTATCATAACCTCCAAATATAGTTATTTTAATAAAAACAAGGACAATGATAAACCATGGTAAACCAATGTCCCTGTTTAAAAGGTTTTCAAGACTCCATTGAACACATAATTATTCAGTACCCAGTATATAACACATGTAGGAATGACATACTGAAGGACTTCTTGGTGAAATATGCAGATTTAAACTATGACCCAATTTTTATTCTCCTACATCTAAAAACAGAAGAGGAATTGGAGTTAATTGCAAAAAATATCTCTGCTGTAATTGCATGCAAAAAGAAAATTAATTCTTAATGTGTACACATAACAGATATATATAGTACTTATAAAAATGCATCTTTGTCTCTATGTCTTTTTATGCTGGATTGGTTTTATGATGTATTTTAAACTGTATACGTATGTATGAAAATTGATTGTAATGTCCTAGTATTGTTGGATGAGTAATAAACTTGGATTTGATTTGATTTAGTATGAACCTTAGTATTGTTTTCTTTATCTGAATGCCTTTTTTTTGGGGTGGGGGGGAAGCAGGACATATGTGGTGCCCTTACATTCAGTTGACAATAAACATAAATAATCCACACCAGTAGGGTACATGTCCCATTAGCTTTTGTAATGTGGTAAACCTATTAGCAACATCATATAGTTCACCATAAAGCAAGAATGCCACACTGATTAATAGGATGCATATTTAAGTGATACCCCTTATAGTTGCAGAAATTAAAGGGGACAGGAAATGGTGTAGATCCATGCATTAGTGGTAAATATCTTACATTTGTTAATAAAACTACTTTTTCGTAATTCTGTCTCTTGTTATCATTTTTTCATTTATTTCAGTAGTTTACTAACCAGCTGCCACCTCACTACTGAGGATTCCTTTTATGGCACAAGAGATTGTTTTCAAGATGTGTGTTCCATATGATGTCATTGTTTGAGCTAGTGGTACAGCGTACAGTTGGGCTCAAATAATAAGCTAGGTATAATGTTTGAAAATATGTTTTTCTTTATCATGAAGTATTGTAATTTTATCCCTGATGTTTGTGGCACTGCTCTGTCAGTAACAAACATTTATATTTTTCAAATGGTAAAAAAATAAGCTCACAGACAATCAAAGCTTGATCACAGAACTCAGGCATCAGTTTAAATTGCTGATTATATTACTCTTAGGTGTGCCAGTACCTTCATCTGTAATTTTTGAATTTAGTTTTTTTAGTTATTACCAAGGTAGTGTGCCCACACGCATCCTGTGCTGGAGCCAGGGTAGAGGTGTGTTTGCTGAGATGTGAACAGAATTTTTACTATGTTAGAACCTTGCACAGACCAAGGATGGTAGCAAGATGAGGGCAATTTGAAAAAAGGGAGCGTAATTACTACTGATCGTGATCATAACACTGTAAATTTTTATACATTTGGGAAGGCGCTCCTTGTCCAAGTCTGGGGGATGCTGGATCAGTGAGGCAGATAAAGACTGAGGAACTCTACACCAACATGAAAATTTTTGTAGGAGGGGATCAGTCTTCGCAGTTGGAGTGCAGATGAGGAGCGTGAAAACTGGTTTTGTGCTCTGCGAATGTGCAAATGATTAAGTTCAAATATACAGCAAAGTAACCCTCTCTCTCCCTTCTTGTCTCTAATCTGCTGAGAATACACCCCCTCTCCCCATTGCCACCCCAGTAGCCATTTATAACCATTAAAAGGTCATTTGAAAACTTTGGTTTCCTGTATCAAAAAGTCTGAGATCAGTAGATTGTGTGACATATTTTTACTACCTCAGCCTAATCTGAAGCTTTTAACGGTGCTATTAGCTCTGAATGTGGAGGTATTATTCATTACCTCAATTTCCATTCTCTGTGTATTGCACCCTCCACCCCCACCCTGATAACATCTAGGGATGTGGGTACCAGTGAGGCTGATGAGATTTAGAGTTTCAATCTCAAGTGCAAGCTATGTGGCAGAGTGGACAGTGATTGGATGGATTGGAGGGTGGCTAGAGGGGCAATGACTCAAACAGTGGACTGCAGGAACATGCACAGCATTCTGCTTGACCATAAAGTACAAGGATCAGTTTGTTTCCCTTCTTCTGTCATTCATCAGACTGGCTCCAGCTGCAATACTTCTGTAAATATGATATCAAATATCAAACCCCATCATTTTTAAAAATAATGCACTCTCTACATCTCTTATACAATTTATGCCTTAAATGAAGCTGGATGTGTGCCTCTGCTTCCCTCCATAATCTGTGCTCCACATATCCTGAAATCTGCACCACTTTCTAAATGTATCCCTCTCAGTTATCTATATGTATGTAAACCTAACCCTACCAAACTTCGTATCACCTTGTACCCCTTCCGAAATGTATACACTTCCACTCAATAGCATCCTCCAAAAAAACTTGTTTTCCCACACCACTGTTGAAATGTGCACTTGGCTTTGTATTATGCCTCACAACACACACAAAGCATGCATAAACATCGTGAATTTGGATAAGGTGGGGTAAACAGCAATTAAATGTGACACAACAGATGTACACATGTTATGTCACAGTTTAGTAGCATACAGTTATTAACAGTCATAGTACAAGCTAATCTTTCTGCCTAAATGTTACAGATTTTTTTTTTTATAATTCTTCCAATGTAGTGTTGCAAATGTCCCACTACTGCCACCTCAGGCAGAGGGAGAGTGAGGCTTTATTGTAAAATATTGTCAGTCAATTCTTTTACAGGAATATGTTGAAATATTCCAGTACAAGAAAATCATGTTATCAGACAGCAAGCATTTTATGCTTATTGTCTTATTATCTGCTTATTTTATATTCACTTTTTTTATAAATTGTCCCAATAATTAATAAGTACTATTTTGAGTCGTTCATGCATTCAGCAATATTCATCTATTGTAATGCATTAAAATATCCAGAATGCAACTGGTCTGCATAATAATCTAAAAATAAGAAATAGGAAACATTTTTTTGTGGGGCATTTACATGTGTTAAATTTCCTGAAATTACCCAGTTAACGAATAATGAGGCTATCAAATTTAGCCATAACTGGCATATGATTCCTACGATTCCTATTCAGAATTGGTTGTAATGACAATGTGTAATATTAATTTAGGGAACTTCACAATTAGTTTTGTAACTTTTTTTGGTGTCATCTGTTCAAGATGTTGAAGTCAATTTTTTTTTAAATGTTATAAGTGATGGTCAGTTTCACAATACCGTTTCACATTCCTCAGCTCCTCACCTCAACTGATGTTAGATAGATAAATATATAGAACAAATAATTATATAATTTATTTTATTCTTTGCATCACTGTATGTTGACAGTTTCCATTCATACATTTTTTTGAAAAGACATTGCATAGGTGATAGTAATGAAAAGATAGCCACCCTAACAGTGCCTTTCGTTAGTCGCAGTTATGTGTTGGGTTGTTTTCTACAGCTTGACATGATGTGCATCTGCATAATCGCTGACAGAATGATGTTACACACATTTATGGTTATAGACAATTCAGTGTGCTTTATAATAAAATGAAATGGCATTACAACCAGTCATCTTGGTTCATACTTGATACTTTAAAATCTGATAATGAATGAAAATGACACCAGCATAGTACATATTTGTAAACATGTCATTTGGCCACTACATTATTTTACTCTAAAGTCATTTATGTTGCAACTGATGTGAGTCTCTATTGCTAGTTGTTAAGAAGAATGTTGGGAGTTAATTAAAGAATAAAAATAAAAAACAGTTTGGAAAGTTCACAGACTAGATTTAATTACAGGCCAAATACAAATTCAAACATTTTGTATTGAGTTTTGTTTGTATTTTGTTCACCTCCCCCTCAAAGCACATCTGAGCACACGCACACACACAGACACACACACACACACGTAGTACAGTGGGTGGTGACTTTAACAGTCTTACTGGCAAAGGCATGACGATTAAATTATTTTACATTCATATTTTCTGATGTCATGTAAAACATCTTTTATTTTTTCATGGAGATTGTTTGACAAGAATAATAAGATATAATAAAAATGTTTCCTATTACATAAGTTGTATCACATTTGTTTTCTTCATGGTGTTCTCTTTATGGGTGGTGCGACAAGCATGCCAGTCACCAGGGTGCACTGTCATGGTTTCTAAAGGTTGACTCCATTTGTACACACTACCCACCCATAGTAATAAATAAAATAATTGAAAACACACTGTCTCTGTAGTTACGGTTGTGCATGTCACCACTCTCTGATGTAATGCATTCGTGCAGATGGTCACCCTTTGATGTACCTCCTGTCTACATTTTTACACATCTCTGTATATAGACTGTTATATTTTGAAGTATATTGAGAATGTCATAATGATTTCAGTTTAAAAAATTACTGCAGTGTGGTGCATCAAGGGGAGAAGTTTGCACCTATTTTCTTTCTTTATGGGTGGTGTGACAAGCATACCAGTCACCAGGGTGCACTGTCGTTGTTTCTACATGTTGACTCCATTTGTACACACTACCCCACCAAAGTAATAAATAAAATAATCAAAAACACACTGCCTCTGTGGTTACGGTCATGCATTTCATCACTCTCTGGTGTAATGAATGCATGCAGATGGTCACCATTTGATGTACCTCCAGTAATGAGTTTCTTTAAATCTTATACAAGATGTATATTTAGTAGTATAAAAAAAGGTTCTCATATTCTTATTTTGAAACAGCATTCTTAAACTGCTGGTGGAAGAACTATTTAATTAAAAATCTCCTTCTAGATAAGGAAATCATTCAAAAAATATTATTTTATCCCTTTTGTTTTGGAACAATTTTTTATAACAGCAATAAGGCACTCCCAGGAGTTAGTTTAACAGTTATTTAATCACCCCCTATGGGCAATATGGCACTCTGCTGCACCTTGTGGCACATTACACCCATAGGGGGTGATTAACAGATTATTAATCTAACCCCTGGTCATGCCTTATTGTTAATTTATTCTAAGAAAAGTATTGAGGGTCAACATTGTTAACAGCTACTTTATCTTTTGTGTTTTCCAGACACCATTATTGTTGAATATATATTCTGCTAAGTAAGTGTTCATATGTGGCTGTTCACCTCAAGTATCATCCTTACAATGCTGCATATTTTAGTAGTTAGGAAAAATCATGCGGTCCATATTGAATTGTTACAGGATGCAATAGTACTTATACCAGGAATCAAATACTTACTTTCCATGGTCTCCCACCTATTCATTTTGGAGTTTAGTTAGTTATTTACAGTAATTGGGGATTTTTTCAGGGGTGTTTTATTGTTATTGGGTCTTTTAGTATGTGTAGGAGGCCTGTCCCCACGGTCGTGCACTATCCGTCCTCCACCCTTCATGCCCTCCACCCTTCCCCCCGTTACAACTATTGACATAACAACGCTGTAGAGCTCTGAGCATTGCTTGTAGGGGGAGAGGGGAGTTGGGGAGTGTGAACAGCGGAAGTCAAATGAGCAGGGCCATCAAATTGGGGTAGTGACATCCAGAAGACACCCTGGGGTGAAATGGAAACTGGAATGTGGTCCTTCATGTCTGGTTTCCATGCCCAATGGCACCACCAGTATTGGTGGGCATGTAGCCTGAGCAGCTCCAGAAGCCTGTCCTACCTGAGCAATGCTGTGTAACACCAGATTCATCAAGAATAAGACTACAGTTATTGCAGATCTTGTGGGGTAGGTAGATCTGGCATGCATTACCAAGACCTAGCTGGATGAGAATGCAGGCCCCATATTAGAGGCTGCTATTCCAGCTGGGTACTCTGTGTTACACTGCCCGAGGTTGGACCAAGGGGGGTGGGGTTGCAGTCTGTTTCAAGACCAAACTGGGCCTCATGAGTGTACCAGTTGTGGTGGCTGAGTCATTCAAGTGCACTGTAGTGGCAGGTGTGGGTTGTAGGATCATCCTCATCTACCATCCACCAGGTGATGAGAAGTGGTTCCTGCAGGAAGTAGCGGACTTCATGATTGACATGGCAATCAAGTCACCCAGGCTGATGGTCCTGGGTGACTTAAGTGCCTGGGTCAATGATGAACTCTTGCAATTTGGACAATACTTTTTTCCAATTGATGACATCTTTGGGCCTTACACAAGTTGTTACTTCTGCCACTCTTAAAGGTGGTTACTCCCTTGACTTAGTCTTCCTCCTAGGTATTGAAGCCTTCAATTTGGGGGTGGAGCCTGTCAGATGGTCCGATCATTACACCGTGGGGTTCAGTTTTTGCACCCCCTTCATAGGCCTATCCCTGTGGAGATGGTCAGGTGCTGTCCTTTGTGAGATGTAAGCTCTGAGGGCCTGGCAGTGGTGCTTGACCTATCAGAGCTTCCTGGAGTAAGCAATGACCCAGATGCCTTGGTCTTGGCCTATAATAAAGCCATCTCCTAGGCTGTAGATACCATTGCTCCTGTGCATGTTCGTCCTTTCCCCCTTCACCCTCGGTCCCCATGGTTTCATGGGACCTTGAGGGAGATGTGGCGACAAGAACGAAGATTAGACCATTGCTGGTGGAGATCCACCCTTGATGCCAACCATCTCAGATTGATGGAACATTAACAAGTCTATCATTCCGCAATCTCCCATAAGAAGACAGAGTTCCTGTCCAGGGAGATTGTGGCTGTTCAGAACCGACCAGCTCAGCTCTTTCAAACTTGAGACAGACTGTGCAACCCAGCCTGCCTGCAGGTTTGAAGAGCCTTTTCACAAGTAGAGTGTGAAGAGTTTGCTCACTTCTTTGTGGCTAAGGTGGCTAACATCAGGGTGGCATGGCAACCTGCATCCTCTATGGGAGAAGCTGTGGATTGGCACCTGGTCACTGTCCCTAGACTCTCCTGGAGTTCCTTTGACTGGCCGGAGTTCATTGATGACATATAGAAGCAAAAACAGCTCTAGCTGTAAAGGAGTGTGCCAGGTTATATAAAATGTGAGACATGTAGATCGACAAAACCAGCACCACTCTAGACTTTAAGCTGTAAAAGGCTTTTATTCACAAACCTTCATAGAAGGCTCAATGCCTGCAACATATCGACTGTGGCTCACCAGCAATCAAAGCCCCAACTGGTTTCGCAACTAATGCATCATCTGGGGATAGTTCATTGACACAATGTAACTAATATAAATAGTAGTCTCTTAAAGAGATAGTATACACATAAAAATACAAAAATTGCACACCAAAAAAATTGTGTGTGTGAACATACACATACATATATATATACTACTACCACCTACAGAATACTACACTAGGGTGCTTATAAAGTAATTGCTATAATAATTATTATTAGTAATGCTAAATATAAAACAAAAATGCAAAAATACATAGAGGAGCTTATCTCTTGGATAATAACTGAGTATATTATGTTATGCTTAAAACATATATTTATATATATATACACATATACTCATATATTTTTTCATTAGTGAAAAGAGTGAACAAAAAATGAATTGTAACACACAGTCAAAAGGTACAAGTAAAGCTGGTCAAATATAGGTTGGCACTGATATGGTCCTAATATAATATTGTTTTTTATATTAGGAACATATTAGTGCCAACCAATATTGATGACATGCGGATTGTCTAGGGTATGTGCCTACATGCTGTAGTTTGGATTTGGGCCCAACTTCCTGGATAAAGGGTTGTTATGATACTATTGGCTCAGTCCTAGCACAGATAGTCTGGTGCTCCTTAGAGATGGGTGAGTTACCTAGCACCCTGAAGGAGGCGGTGGTAATGCCCCTCCTGAAGAATGCTTCTTTGGACTCAGACTGCCATGCCAACTACAGACCAATCCCTAACCTTCCCTTTGTAGGGAAGGTGATTGAGAAAGTAGTGGCCATACAACTGGAGAACCATTTGACCATCCACAACATTTATGAACCACTCCAGTCTGGTTTTCGAAAGAGGCATCGTATCGAGACTGCACTGGTTCGGATGCTCAATGATCTCTTGATGACAAGAGATTGAAAGAGCCAGTCCATCTTGGTCCTTCTCGAACTCTCTTCAGCGTTTGACACTGTTGACCATGGGGTACTTCTCAAATGCCTGAAGTTCATCTGCGGCTTGTCTAGTACAGACCTTGAATGGTTTAGATCTTTCCTCACTGGTAGAACTCAGAGGGTTTTGTCAGGGATTAATTCCTCTATACCAGTATCTCTGTCATGTGGGGTTCCTCAGGGTTCGGTGTTGTCCCCCATGTTGTTCACAGTGTACATGCTACCCCTTGGAGACATTATAAGAAGGTATGAGCTGAGGTTTCACTGTGATACTGATAATACCCAGCTCTACCTATCTTTTGCACCTGACCAGGATAGAGCTCTCTGGGTATTTAGTAGCTGCCTCACTGAAATCCAGAACTGGATGAATTCAAGCTGTCTGAGGTTGAACTCAGAGAAGACAGAGGTGATGGCTGTGGACCCATGTCGCCGGATAGAGGGAATGGGAGCTGGTTTGCCTTAAGGAATTTTTCTGGGTGGCTCCCAGCTCCTTACCTTTGAATGGGTGTGAAATCTGGGGGTGACTTTTGATGACTGGCTGACACTGTGATCACAGGTGTCGGCAGTCATCAAATCATCTTTTTACCATCTGAGAAACATCTTCAGGATTTAGCACCTAGTTCCGTCCGGTGATCTGCCTACATTGGTCCACGCCTTTGTGACCTCATGCCTTGACTATTGCAACTCCCTGTATCTAGGGCTACCAGAGGTTGCTATCTGCTGCTTGCAGCTCATGCTGAACGATGCGGCCCAGTTATTGATGGGTACTCCTCATACCAGTCATATTTCTCCAGTGTTGTGCAAACTGCACTGGCTACCAAGACAGTGGTGGATCACCTTTAAAGTTGGTCTTCTGACTTATGAAGCCCTACATGGACTGGGACTGGACTACCTGAAAAAGAGCTCCTGGTACCTTACTGCCCTAGGCGATCACTCCACTTGGCAGATGAGGGGTTGCTAGAGATTCTGAGGGTTTCTTTAAAATCTTGGGGGCCCATGCTTTTATGTACATAGCCAAACCCTTTGGAATTTTCTACCCCATCTGCTTTGGGAGTGTGTGTCCATGGAGGAATCTTAACAGACCTGAAAGAGCCATTTGTGGTTGTTGGCCTATCCCTGATGATGATATTTTATTGTATTTTATGAACTCAGTATTTATTGTATTTGTGTTTATTTTATTGTTTTTATGGCAAGTTTGCTATTAAGGTGCCTTGGTTTTAGAAAGGCATGGTAAATATAAAGAATATTATTATTATTATTATTAACATACATACACCCATTGCTCTTAACTTCCAGTATGCTGCTGCATAATCAAGAATAATGTTAGTATAATCATGAATAATCTTAAAGCTGATAAAACTTATTGTATTTTTTAGACAGTCAAATGCATAAATTATACAGGTGTAACATGAAGTTTTGAGAACAATAAATTCTTCAAATAGTACATAATAAGCAGTTTTCACATTTTCACAAAATTCAAATATAAAATTTCAACTACTTTAGTCCCCAATAACCCCCCAAACACACACACACACACACACCCGAAGCAAAACAAGAGGGATGAGATGATTTCATCAGTAGCAACTAATCAGATAATTCTGTTCAAATCATGACCTGTTGAAAGGTATAGTGGCAAACTAAAAAATAAGAACAAACTGATGTAATTCATGATACATTAAAAATGAAAAAAAAATAACACAAGGCTATAATAAAACAATTTGACATCAGGAAAAAATCATAACAGCAGCCTATCTGAATTGACATGTAGGGCACTAAAAATACAACCAGCACCACACAGTTCCTAACACAGTTAGCACATTATAAATAGAATAATAGATAGGTGAGTGTCTATTACAAGGGAGTAATACCATCGAGAGGTTCTGGGGACAAGGAAACCTCAAGAGCGAAGCTCGAGAGGTTCCTTTGTCCCCAGAACCTCGAGATGGTATTTCTCCTGAGTAATAGACACTCACCTATTTTTTATTTTTTTTAATATATGGAGGAGAGTTTCATTCCTGTGGTATTGTGAGGACAGCCTCTCTTGAAGTGAGAAGTCAGACAATGACTGTCTCCATCTCCACCCCCATCCCTTTGTGTCACACCTGCTCGCTCACTCGCTCCGTGTCTCTCGTGATCGAGTTTTGTTTGGTACACAGTCCTACCTTAAGTTGATGTTTTCCTTCGGTGTAGGTAGGATTAGCCAGCTTGATTATGTAGGAAAGCAGTGGTACTGGAGTGAAGGGATGATTTTCTCTCGCTAAGCGAGAGTCGGGCGCCATGTTTTTTCAACGGTTTTGCCCACCCACAGAGAAACCACTCCGAATCAGGAGGCACGGTTTTCTAAATGTCACCACGCATGGTAAGAGGTTGCCTTGGGGATGTCTGGAAAAGGCCTATGGCACTGAAGTGTTTGGAGGCTGCGCTCTTCAGGTTTGGTGATAATACTATCGTTGAGAGCTCGAATGATAGTATTACGAGTTCTGAACGATTGTATTATCACTTGTCAACAATGATATTATCACTTTGGGTACTGTGCTATTACTAGGATTTTTTTGTATGGTGTAGGATAGTATTATATGGCCATCTCCATACATTACAAAATAATAAAATGATATATGATGGACAATACTTCCCTCACCCCCCACCACCAACCACACACTCATGCACTTGCTCTTGCTCAATCGCTCGCTCGCTCACTCACTCACTCACTCACTCACTCACATCAGAATAAGATCTCAACTAAGTCAGAAATGGAAAAAATGAAATCTGCATTGTTTGAAATGTTATTTAAACAAAGAATTACACAATGCAGTAGTCAACACCATTCTGTATGTGGACTCAGACTTCGAAAACATTAAGTGATAACTATAAATTGCGTCATTCACTTCGTTATTTAAAAAATGGGCGAGGAAGCAGACAGTTTATGATGTAACACATATTAGATTATTCGTATTAAATAAGTTTTCTCAATGTATAATCAGTGCAGATGGTCATATCACAACTAGTTTTGCATCTTTCCTGGCAGTTTAAAATACACAAAACATGCAGATAAGAGTAATTTGACGTCGTCACTGTTTAAAACCACTGCATGTAAACTGGTTGTTGTTAAAAACTACTTCCCATTATATGCATGCTTGTTTCAATCGTTCTGTATGAGAAATCATTTTAATACATCTAAGAATATAATAACACACCTGACTATTAATAAATTATCCACGACATGAATGAAAAAAAAACATGCTTCTGAGTGCACTTCACGTTTATGTGGATGTGGTGTCGCCTTTGCACGAGGACAATAGGTGGTGCCAAAAACTCAATTACAGACATCATAGACTTTCAGGCTTGCTCCCCTCAGTGAAATGAGATAGGAATATTTGATCAAAAACAACAGTGAAAGCCATATTGTGGAAACAATAGTAAAATAATGAAAATATATACCAAATAAAACTTGTCTGTTCAAACTGTATCGAGCCAATCATCTAACATACATATGTTAATGTAAAAAAAGTGCTGATTTTTGCAGCAATCCTTCTTTAAGAGCATAACATCCCTAAAATTTAAAAAACAAGGCAAGAGACCGTGTGTTGCCTGAAACCTATCACTAACCTTGATAAATGTTAACTAGTATCAGAATGCCTTTTATTGTCTACTAGATTGGGGTGGGGGTGCGTAAGAGTCACCAGCTTCCTCAGTAGATGAGAAAAATAAAAAAAAAAAAACACTCCAGAAAGCATTCAGGAGGAGGCCTTTCTGATTTAAATGAACTTGGTCACAGAAACTGAAGACAACATGCAAAATATGGTTCATTTAGAAAGGAGCTACACACCGAGCCTCCCTTTTTTCCCATAGCAGAAAACTATGTAACAACAGCTGCACTACAGACACACACACACACACATGTGCACACACACGCAAGCATGCACACACATACACTCTCTCTCTCTCTTTTTCTCTACAACTGGTCTCTCCAAAGTTCCCATCGCTGTGTGAAATGGTTCCCCTTCCCTTTTCCGGTCCTGGTGGGCAGAATCTCTCTCCTGTCCCCTCCAAGATCTCTGACCCTTTCATTTAGGTAATAGTATAGCCATTAAAGATCTAGACTATGAGAACTTACTTTGCAGCACCTGTCACATTTATCATTTGTTTTCCATTTGTACAGTATGTATTATACTGAATAATCTGACTTAAACTGTGACTTGTGCAGTAGCGAAGCAAAATTCAAACAGCAAATAGCAAATCACATAATCATGACAACGTGCAAAGCTGTGTATGTATATATTAAAGAAGGACACTTCTAATAAAGCAGCTTCAACAGTATCAGCTAACATGTTACCAGAGCAAGCTGCTGCCTCATACGAGCCATATAAATTTATTTTAGGAATATCTCAGATTTGCAACACAAATGTGATGATTATAATAATCCAGAACCATCAAAACAGCAACAAAATGTACATATTTTCTAATGAATATCAATTGTTCTGAAATCACCCAGTATCCACCTTGACTCCTCACACCTCCGTAAAAAAAATGGAGTCCTGAAAACTAAACACAATCCATTTGAGAACATATGCTTAGTTTATTCCTTACAATATATGGCTTACAGTGTTGCATTTAGTGTAAGGAGTGTTAAGAAATGAGGGCTTTAAGTTCTGAGAGCAGATTTATGATGAGCTTTTACTTTCGAGGCAGGCGGGTGCTCGGGGGGGCAGGTATACCACTGAGAAGACATATATTTTTTTTTCATATAACTTTTAAAGGGAAAGAAAAAATGTAAGTGTCTTGCATAGAGCCGAGGTGTTGTATTAACAAATTACATCATATTCACAACTAAAATGTGTCTGCTGTAATTCTTTGTTAACTAGTTATGTTCAAACAGCCATAGCTGGTGAGTAGCGATCCTCAGCATAGACTATGCAACCCTTATGATTCTGTGGAATTAGGCTTTACAACCTCTAAGATTTCTTGTTCAATTAAGACACTGCATTCTATAGTGATACTCTTGTTGTTAATATGAATTTCTCAAAAAATTTTCCTGGGAATCCCAACACTGATTTTGCAACAGAGAATCAATATGGAGTCTGCTTCAATTATCAAATTTTCTTTATTGCCTCCAACGCCCCTACGTTTCGCTGTCTCCAGCTTGTTCACGGGGCCTCTTAATATCTAGACAAATATAAATGTTACAATTTTACAAAATGTTCTTTAAAAGAACAATAAATTCATGTAAATTATAATATCAATATAGTACATGTTTGTTTCTACCTTGGATAAGCAATACTAAATTCCTTAAACAGAGATTCACTCGAAATTATATTAAATCCCTTCTTTTCACTTCCAATCCATTAAAGGTTTTCAATCTGTAAAAGATGTTTCAAACAATAAACTTTTTATTATAAATTTAGAATTAAGCAGGGCCCCCTATTTCATCAATTCTCATATATTTAGTATTTTTGATGTAAGTACACATACCTCTTAAATCGTTGTTTGCTTTTATTTTTCCAAAATGGTCTTTATATTATAACACTGTAAATCAAAATTTGAAAGCCACCAGTCAGTAACATCCTTGTTCCAAACATATGTTACTTGATAATGTTCATTAAAATACTTAATGCATTTATCCATTTTACTCACCCTTTCAAATGTTTTCGTTTAAAAGAGCCTGTTCCACTTGTATGCCTACTATGTAGTTACTCGATTTTACACCAAACGCTAATCCTATTCCAACACTGATCTTAATATAAGTACTCAGTGGAGAAACATATGAAAAGGCAGTCTATACCCCCTCTGTCACATAAATGAAAGAAAAATCAGTTTATTGTCCTCCCATGCTGCTGTTCACTTTGATGACACACCTGGAGCTCACATATCCTTATAGGAACTATTGGTATGATGCATCAATACAGTTAGCATAATTTTTCCTTCTCAGGCATTTACGAGGCAAGTAACAGACAAGGTAAATAACAGACTAATTCCTTTAGTCAGAACAGAATGGGACACAGTAAACACTATTACAGTACCAAAATCTGAATAATTTCCATAAGCCACATCAGCTACTTAAATTTAACTTTTGCTACATGGCGCCATCAGAAATACGAGTCGCGATTTGCTGTCAGATTTTAAAACCATACAAAGTTAAATTTTAAACCACAGATGTGGCTAAGGGGAATTATTTAGCTTTTGGTGCTGTACAAGTGTTATACCATAGGATGGTGCTGTTCTGAACAAGGGAATTTCTGGTGCTATATGAGTGCTTACCTTACTTTACAACCAGACATTACACATACTAAATGAATTCTGGTTGCTTTCATTTCCAGGACTGCTTTTACCTTTCATTGGGACAAATTATTTCACTACTGCAGTCTGCAGGCAAAATTAATGTCAGAGTGAAGATGCAATTGCAAGGCAAAATAAACAAATAAAAAAGTACAAGCATAAATAAATAAATAAATAAAAACAGCTAAGGGAAATCTGTTCATTTTTTTGTTGCTGTACAGGTGCTTACCATAGATCAAGGCTCTTTTAAGTAGAGGAGCTCTTGGTGCTGTTTGGCTGTCTTCATTTCCAGGAGTGTTTTTTTCCTCTGTGTAACAGATTATGTTATCATTAATTTTGGAGGCATTTGCAAGGAAAATGACAGAATATAAAATTAAAGGAAAAATGAAAGTTGAAGAGATTAGATGCACTCAGAAAATAGTCTGCAGACAAAAATAATGCCAAACTGAGTTTAATTAAAAAGGAAAAAAGAAATAAATTGACTCCTACTCATCCCCCAGTCTCTTTAAAATGCCACTCCCTGATTTTTTGCCTCACATGGTAGCCCTCATCTTCAGATATCATGTTACCACTCCCCCCACACACACACACACACAACATATAAATAGTACATTTAGACATTCTTGGTGCTGTACAAGTTCTTATCATACTTTACAATCAGACATTACATTAATTAAAATAAGTCTGATTGTTTTCATTTCTACATGCGCGTTTCCCTTTGTGACAGATTATATTATTGCATCCAGTACTTTTATAAGGCATTTACAAGGCAAATAACAGACAAGGTAACAAACAGACTAATTCCCTTAGAACAGCATTGGGACACAATAAATACTATTATATCAGCAAAAACTGAATAATTTCCATAAGCCACATTAGCAATTTAAGTGTAACTTTTGCACATGGCACCATCAGAAATATGAGTCCCAAATAGCTGTCAGATTTTAAAATCATACGAAGATACATTTTAAATCTCTTCTTGAGGCAGGGTCATAACAAGTCTCTGTTTAAAATCTGGTGGAAAAATGTAAAACTAACATTTTTCAATATTTGTACCCAAATTCCTCAGTTGGAGCCATATCGGCTCTAGCCAGAGTTTGTTTATGCAGAGAGTTAAAAGCAATAATCTTTCTTGTCCTCTGCTATTCTGTCACTTGTTTGTCTCTTGCCTTTCTGATTGCAGCATCACATTTTCTTGTAGCACCTAGGAATTTGCCACTCTGATGGACCCACTGTTTCTCCCCGTTATCTCTCTTCCTTCACCTGCTGTTTATATTCTTTCTCCCCTTACTTCTTTGTGGTAAAAATATATATGTGAATCTTTATGTGAAACTGGGTCCTTGGCTTGTAAATGTACAAAATTATATTGTCGAAATGCTTGCAGAAAGTTATTTGGGCTTGTTGGTCAGGATACCAGTTCTGGGACAGAATGTTTTATTTTGTTGCACCTGTTGAGACTGGATGTTCTCTTCAGGTGGACTGCAATAAAGAAATTGACAAAGGTCTGAGGCATTTTGTGAGAAACAGGAGATTAATTGACACCAACAGAATTCAGAGGTTAAACTGCGAGAAAAAGACAACGGGCTAGATATTCAAACTGCACCCAAAAAGTGCGCAATAACAGGAGCAAGCACAAGTCCATTGCGCCAATGCGCAATAGATGCAATATTCAAAAAAGGAGCACGCCAAATTGCACCAACAGCCAACGTCTGAATATTGCACAATTTGCACCATAGCACAACTAGGAAGGGGAAGCTGAGCAGATACGATGCACTATGGCGCAAGAAGGGCTGCCCAGCTGAGCAGCCCAGAGGTGCCATAGTGCAAGCAGGGAGCCCCCCAGAAGCAGAGCAATGGAACTGCACAACCAGGGAGGTAGGTAGGGGCCCACCACCCATGCCACAGATGGGCACAGGAACACACTGCAGAACTGACAATGCACCCCCACACCCCAAGCACAGCACAACTGGTGGAGGGCTGGAATATCCACTGGCCCATGGGGACAAGCAAACAAAGCACAGCTGGGCCATGGTATTCCAGCACACCCACCAGCAAGCTGAGACTGCCACACAAGGAGGGCGGACCACCCCATGGCACAGCAGCCCCCCCGTGCACAGCACACCCTGCACCATGACCCCAAGACACCCCATGAGCAGTGACCACCACTGCAGAAATCCCCATGCATACCACCACCCCCACTGCCACACTGCAACCCCGTGTACCACAGAACCATACAAGCCAGACCCACCATGAGCCACAGCAGCCAGCACAGACACCCACAGTGGTGCGTGGAAGCATGCAGCACACTGGATGCAACACAGTGCAGGGGCAAACACACACCCATACCCACGGGGACACTAACAAAGGGACGCAGTAGTGTGGCAACCAAGCCCCCAGTGTGGGCCCATGCAAACTGTGCACACACAGCCTGCAGTCCTCCATGGCACAGGGGTGACACCCACCCTGTGCATGAACTGTGGCCCTCTATGCCACCAGCATATGCCTGGATCACAAGTCACATACAGTGGTGTACAGCCCCTGCAACACACACAAGCCACAGCATGGAGGTGGGACAGCAACTGCGGAGGCCACAGTGTCACTCAAGGCAAACATGCACCACACCATTGACAGGAGGCAACCCAGCATTGTGACGGTCACAGTGGATGACCTGCAGGGACAGCCACCACTGACAAGGCAGCAGACCTGGCAGGCCACAGACATGCAAGGGTGTCAGCTGCACAGGCCAAGGACGGGTTGACAGGGGCACAATGGACACAGAGCAGACACCATGGACCACTGCACACAGTAATGCAATGCACAGAGAACAACACACACACCACAGATACCGACTGATAGCCACTCCCACACCAGAGACACTTCCCCAAGCACACACACACACATATACCCATGACTGAACCACCCCTGATGCCATGCACACCACTGCAACTGAGCACCTACAGCCAGCTGCAAATCAGAGACCACCACAGTATTCATATCAAAATAACTGTATTCAAAAAATATAACAACAACAACTATTTACAAATATGTACAAACATGGGGTGGAGGACAGGAACAAGGTGGGGTGGGAGGGCAGGTGAACATATGGGAGAGGGAAGGTGGGTGTGAGGGTTGGTCAAAGCGGGGAGGTTGTCTGTGGTCACCGGCAGCCAGCCTGGTCCTCTGCTGCCTGGGGCCATTCCCTGGGTCTCCTCCTCCTCCTTCTCACCCCATGCTGATGAAGATCCCTCAGGATGGCAAAGGACTCTTGCACCACCCGCACATTATCCTTGATGGACCGCTCAATTTGCAGGAGTATCCGCACACCTAGGACAAGGGATCAGAGTCAATGGGTGTGACTGTCCATCCCCCTGCAGCCCACCCATTATGCATGGCATGCAGCCATGTGCCACATTCCTGTGATGGTGTGCACCCACCCACAGTGACTGTGTCCACTAGACATGCCCTACCAGGCAGCAACAGCCATGTGTACCACTGCACACACCCACCGCCCATGTCCAGCACAGCACAACCAAGGCCATACAGTAACGTGGCTATGCGGTGGGCAGGCAGTGCCACAGCCATGTGCCCAGTGCACACATGGACCACCATTGATGCACTCCCAGACATGCAGTGCCACTGGACAGTGCTGACTGTCACATGTCACGTGCATGGCAGTGGTGTCCATGGATGGCGGCCATGCCCTGCTTCCCACCCTGTCACACAGCATGCAATAGCAATCATGGTGTCATGGCACTCACCCTCATTGGGTTGTTGCTGGCATTGGGGTTGGTCCCCGACATGCCCCCGTGCAGCGTCCCCCACCCTCTGCTGCTGCTTCACATTTCTCCTCCACTCGGCCATGCCTGTGGGAGACAAAAGGAGAGAAACACATCAGTACAAACCCAAAGCATATTCCCCCTGCCCCAATGTGTGTACACACCCAACCAGCCAGACCCACCCATCCCATACCCTGTAAACACTGCCACGGCCAACCCTAGACCATCCCTCCCCTATCTGCTGGACATATAAGACAGTGTTACCCATATGGACCATACAAGTGTGTAGATGTATCACCCACCTGGATGAGGCACCATGCCCCTCCTGGCACGTGACCGCAGACATGCCAGTAGCTCCGGCTCCCTCCATCTCAGGTCCCCATACCGGTGCCTGCACTGTTTGGCCATCCTCCTGTGGCCAGTCACTGCCTCCAGATCAGTGGCCACCTCCTGCCATACCTGGGTCCTGGCCCTGTCCAGTGGCAGCTCCCCAAACAGTGGGCCATAGTGTGGCTCCACAATGGCCACAAGGTTGGCCAGCTCAAGGGCACACCACTCAGGGGCTCTCCTGAGTGCCATCTCTAATGCTATAGTAGGCAATATGGTGCTCCACAGTGCGGCAACCCCACGTGGAAGTGCTGTGCGGTACATCGCCACCATTCCCTATCGCACTGTCAGTACAGCTGCATCATTCCCTATCGCTCTGTCACTGAACAGCGCGATAGAGGTGCAGTCATGCCAGACGTATAGCGCCAAGGGGACAAAGGTCAGGCACAGGGTCATGGGTCTCTGGTGCAAGGCCACACACAGCGCCATTGGATGTCTATGCGTCTAGCGTGATTGGTTGCCTGTGTGCCATCGCCACAGCGAACTACTGCACAGTTGTGCCACAACGCCATGTAGTGACCCTCGCCATAGCGCCACTGGCACAATGGTGGCCATGCCCTGAATTTCCTACCATGCACAGCACGTCATCAGCACTGCAGATGCCTGCATGAGCTACCTGGGCATGCGCAGTGCGGTGTACTATGCAGGCCACAGAACTGCACCATTGGCTCAGCATGTTCAACACAATTGCGCAAAGCGCAAAAGCGTGATATTCAGCCGTCATATGCAAATCATCCGATCAGCCATTCAATGGTGCAGCAGTGCAATTTGCATCTCATTAAAGTTGCTCCACACCTAATTTGCATGGATTGCACCATAAAACTGCGACACTGTTCTGTAGTGGCCATTTTCGGTTACTGCAGTTTATAGGTGAGTTGCATGCTGTGTGGAGTTCTGGACTGTGGTCTAAGGGACTTGCTTTGTACTGCACAGTCACAGGTCACCACTGTCACCCATACAGGCTGAAAAATGACCGAGCGAGGACTGGGTGAGGAGGACGATGGTGGCGGAAGAGGAGGCCCAATTTTACCAAGGCCAAGACGGATGCACTCTTCGAGGCCTACACCGATCAGGAGCCACTGCTCAGTAGACGGTGGGGCACCTCTCAGGCCCGTGCTGCTGCATGGGAGGGAGTGGCACATGCCATCAACCTGCACGGCAGCCACCAGTGCTCTGTGCAGGAGTGTAAGAAGAAGATGGGTACCGACAGGAGGAGGGTGAAGGAGAAGGTGGCTTCCATCAGGGCGGCACGTCCTGCAACAGGTGGGGGCCAGCCAGAGAGGTGGTGCAGCTGACTCCGGCAGAGGACAGACTTGCTGCAAGCATGCAGCACAGTGCCATTGAGGGCATTCCAGGAGGTGGCTTCCAGACAGGTGGTAGCCCATCACTGTGTGGTACGTCATGGTCTGTCAGGGGGGAGGGTAGATCACATGCAATAACATTTCCTTACTTTCTGTTACAGATCCTGCGCGTCTGCAGGGGTCAGCGGTGGAGGGCCTGTCCACTGCGGACAGCCATCTGGAGTTGGAGGAGGGACCATCCACCACTGCAGGTAGCCGGCGTGCATTGCAACATTAGGTCCGCCTGGCTGTCAACACTGATGTCGTTGAGACAGGTGTGGGGGAGGCCCTTCCTGTGTCTCAGCAGTCTGGCATCCAAGGATGCCAGTACGCTGTGGCTGTGGCTGTGGCACAGACCTGCACCATTGATAATGCAACTACCATTATGGGCAGTGACATGTGTGTGTCATGGAATGGACACACAGCAGGCCAGCTCAAGCCCATGGACCTGGCTGGTTCCAACATGTGTGCCAGCATGTCAGCACAGTCCCAGACTGCGCCTGTCAGCACCAGTGGGGCAACACCAGTGGCTGGTCAGGTCAGTGGCACTGTTGTGGCCACAGTGGTGGAACAACCAATACCTTGGGCACAGCAGGTGGAGGGGCAGCAGCAGCAGTCACCCACCAGGACTGGGGGTACAGGGTTCAGCAGTGGCGTCTGTGCACCACCTGTGGACTTGCCCATACCTGGTCCTGGTGAGCAGCGCCCACCCTCAAGGGGTGCTGAACATCAGGCCCTTCCATACCCTGAGGGACAGGTAGCTGAGGTGGCAGACGACCTCTTTGACGAGCACACCTGCCTACTGCAGGCATCAGTACAGCAGCAGATGCGGCTTGCAACGTCCGTGGAGGCACTGTGTGTGGCTCTGGAGTGGGTCGAGGAGCGACACAGCAGGGACACTGATAGGATCCTGTCATGGATTGACCATTTGCGGGAGGATGTGACCGCTGCCATTGACAGGCATGCACAGGCGTCCATTGCTGTCATGGCCACAATGGGCACACAGTCAGGTGCACATGTGTCACTCACACCGCGCAGTTCGCTATCCACTCCCCATTCCTGGCATCATGTGACATCTACCCTGTCGACGCCAGGTTCAGCTATGGGCATTCCAAGCACTCCTGGTGCAGGTATGTTCGGTGTGCTGCAGACACCTGTGCGGGCACGGTCGCGTTTGCGCAGTGGAACCCCTGGTGGACCATCGGTGCCACCCCATGAGACCCGTGCTCAGCCTGCCAGTGCTGCTGGGTCTCGGCGGGGCCGCCCACTCATCTGAGGTGGACGTGGCACTGTGCTGCAAGACTGACCTGTCTCCCAGTGCAGGCACTGTCTGGTGCTGCCCTGTGTGCATTGTGTGTTTTGCTGGGCAGTGCACCGGTGGGTGCCTAGCCCTACACGCAGACACACGGTCCACCTGCACACCCTCCTGACTGCTGTCCACAGGTACGTGTGCATGATGATGCCTGCATTGCGCTGTACACCAAAGTGTGATGGTGCCCAGCATCTGACACACGCATATAGACAGTCAGTGGACGTGGTGGCCTGTGGACATGTGTGTTGCTAGGGTTTGTGTTCCAGCTCTGTTTTGCACCTGACCCCTGTGCACTTTGTGCCTATTGTGTGTGCATGTGTGTGTGTGTGTGTGTCCGTCCATGTGGCGTGTTACTGTTCACCCTTCCCTGGTCATATGTGTGTGCTTCTGTGCCCTGCCACTTACCTTGCCGTCATGCACCCCTGGTGTGTTTCCATGTGTGTATGTGGGTTCTGCCCTAGCCACTGGTGGTTGCATATGACCCCATGACTTACCTGTGTTGACTGAAGTGCTCCTCTGTGATGTGTCCTGGTGCAGCTGGGCCAGCTGGATCAGTCGGGGGTCCCGTCGTTCAAGGGGGGGCTGCCCATCCCCATCATCACCAGCATCACCGTCGTCCCCAACACTGTCCCCCTCTTCGACCTGTATGGCTATCCCACAGTCTTTGGCCATGTTGTGCAGGATACAACAGGCCAGGAGTATCCCACAGGCCTTTGAGGGGCTATACTGTAGGGCACCGCCAGAGGTGTCCAGGCAATGGAAAGGCACCTTCAGCATCCCAAACACCCGCTCAATGATGTTGCGTGTGGTGGCATGTGCCTCATTGAAGCATTGCTGTGATGGGGTCATGGGCCGCCATTAGGGTGTGAGCAGCCAGGGACGGAGTGGGTATCCACTGTCACCTGTATGGAGATAGTGGAGGTTAGTGTCTTGTTCAGGCTCAGACTGCCCCAAACCCTGTGTGCCACCTCTGGCTTATCCCCCGTTGCCCACGATTTGTCAGTTCTACATGCATACTCACCCACTTGATGACCTGTGGGGATGTCTCCAAATCAATGGCACAGTGCAGACTGGTACCAGATGAAGGAATCATGTGCTCCCCCAGGGTGCATAGCACAGACATTGATGATGCACCCACTGGCATCACACACCACCTGGCAGTTGACACTGGCACATCCCTTCCAATTCATGTAGGTGGCCCCATCGGGGCCAGGTGGCATGTGAATGGCCACATGGGTGCAGTCTATCGCCCCTAGCATGCCAGGCATACGTGCTACCCTGTGAAACTCCTGTATGTTTGCTGTGCGCTCCGCCGTGGTGCTGGGGAAATGGATGTACTCTGCAGCATGTGGCAGCAGTGCACTGAGAAATTGAATGAGGATGCATGACGTGGCCAACTGTGTTATGCCTGTGGTGTACGCTGTTGGTCTCTGGAAGGTACCCGTGGCGAGCAAGCACATGCAGGCTGTTACCTTTGTCTCCACTGACAGAACATGACTCCGTCGTGTGGGTGCCTGCACCACATCACTGCACAGCTCACAGAGCCGCCTCATTATTGCCCTGTTCAGGTGGTACTGGCCCACAATCTTGACATCTGTGTACAGCTCAAAGCTGGTGCAAGCTCGGTACTGCCTGTTGGGGGCATACCACCGACGGACCCTTCCACGGCCACATCCCCCTGCAGCATGCCTTCTCACCCCCCTCATTACAGCTTCCATGTGGAAGATGGCACTGTCCATGTCCCTGGCTTGTGTTCCCCCCCCAGCTGTTGTTGCTTTGTTACCCCCGCTGTCCTGACTGCTACCTCCACTGCACCGGGTACACCTACTGGCCTCTGCTCCCTGTGGCCCCACACACCTTTCCTTGCCCCTATTCTGTGGTTTTGTTTCCCTGGCCTGCCCTCTTTCTCCCTCTTAATCTGTCTCTCTCCCTGCCTCATGTGGCTTCCCTGTAGCATTCTTGTGCCTCCTCCTTGCTCCTTTTTATTTTGGCTCATTTCCGCTATGGAGCAACTTCCGCCTGCTCCACTGTTGCGCATCGCGCAAGTCTTTGAACATCGCACTGCACACTTTATGCATGGTTCCACCCCCTTCAGTTGTGCATGCCTTCATTATCATTGCGATGTTGCTCAGCATGTTTTCAGTGGTGCAACTGCCTCCTGCTGAATATCGCAGAATGGCACATTTTCTGACTTGCGCTGGCGCAACCCTATTGCGCATTGCGCAACCCTTTTGAATATCCAGCCCAACGTATAAAAATAGAGAAATGTTTTGTTTGGAAAGATTTTAAAAGAAAACTAGATAAAGGACTTTGTTTGAAATACATGCAAGAGCTAGCCTTTACCATTTTTTATTTCATTGTTATTAGTAATAACAAAATTCTGCTTGTGAATTGTATAACTTTTCCTGTTTTGCCTATACTTATTGATTCATGCCTCTATGACAATCACTTCATTACTTATTTTTCTTTTGCTCCTATGTGTCTTTTATATTATAGTTTCCATGCCATCACTGGATACACTTTTCACTTCTATCACTAGATGAGGATAGGCATTTTTATGTTTCCTTGTGCACGCAGTGCACAAGAAACATATTGAGATAAGTAGAGCATTACAGAGGTGTGGCAGTGTTTGGCCAGTCCAGTCAGTACTTACAGGGGTTTGACTCTCAGCCACCAATCAACAAGGAAGCTTCCGATGATGGCAGTTTCAGAGCGAGCGCTGGAGATGAAAGAAATCTGCCTCTCCAGTCAGGGACAGTTTTATCATCCCTGATTGCAGCAGCAGCTCCCCCCTCCCTTGCAATCAGGAACACAGAGGCAGCCAACAAGACTCTCCGCCCATGTGCACATGGGTTCAGTTTCCTTCTTGTCGGCTGCTGCCCTGTGCCTCCAGGCCTAGTGTGCCTTTCCTGGCAAAATATATAACATTTAATGGCACACTGAGAGCCCACACCAGTGTGCCAAAATATGACGGCTCCTGCCACCACTAAACAGTCCCCATAAGCGAACATGGATTGCCCAATCCCCATGTTGGCATATCCCCCCTTAGTGAGTCATTTCATGGTTAAACAATTCCCCCTTTATTTTCTGACACCGGCATGCCCAATCCCGGTGTCTGATGTGCCTCCCAGCCCATCAACACCCCTTTCCAACACTGGGGTGCTGAATCCCCAAGTCGGCATTCCCCCTACCCACCACCATTGTGGCACACTGGGAGCCCACTCCAGTGTACCAAACTTTTTTTATCCTGATCTGTAAATGAAAAAAAACTGTTCCTTGCTGGGTTTTTTTTTTAACCTGAAAAAAAAAAGAAAACAATCCCTTGTCTCCCCGGGCCCCGTCCCCATCCTCACCCTCTCTCTGCACCTCCTTCCTCCCTGCACTCCCCTCACCCCATACTTAGCACTGGAGGTTTGGCTCTGTGATCTTCTGTAGACTGGGAACAGGCCTGCACTCTTCAAAAGCCGACCATGAACTGAATAAATGCTGGTAAGCTGTATAATGGCAGGCAATGGGGGGAGTCAACTTAGATTTATATCTCAGCCATTTTTTTGCGTTTTGGCCCCACATTTTCAACATTGGGTTCTTGGGACCCCACCTCATGAACACTATCACTGTCATGTTGTTTCTCAGCCCAAAAGGCAATTTCAAAGTCACTGCACAGAATCACCATTCAGGACCAGTTAATGAAATGACATTGCCACTGTTCATGAGGTGGGGTCCCAAAAAGCCCATGTTGCAAGTTTGGTGAACAAACTCCAAAAAATGACTGTTTTACGAGTGTGCATTGCAATTTCGATGCACTCTCATAACTTCACCAGTTTTTAATATCTTCACTTCAAATTTACAACATTACCATTTTTGCACACCTCATTATGAACAGTACAGATGTCATTTTTTGCAGCCTGCCCAAAATGTGTTTTCACACCTGTGGCGCAGAGCGGCACAGTCACTGTATGAAATAAGCTTTTGGGACACATTATGAGGGGAGGTCCTAAAAAGGCCATGTTGAAAATTTGGTGAACAAATTCCAAAAGATTACTGCATTACGAGAGTACGTTATGCAATTTCTACGCATGCTCGTAACTTCACCACTTTTTCATATTTCCACTTCAGATTTTCAACACTGCCATTTTTTGACACCTACTCATGAACAGCACAGATGTCACTTTTCGCATTCTGCCTAAAATGTATTTTCGTACCTGTTGTGCCGAATGGGGAGTTCGCTTTGCAAGATCACCTTTCGGGATTGAGTAACAAAATGATAGTGCCACTGTTCTTGAGGTGGGGTCTCAAAAAGCACATGTTGAAAATTTGGAGTGAAAATACCAACAAATGCCTGGGGCATTAGGGTTTCCAACTGTAACACCTCACCCTGTACAGACTGACAGGCATCAGGGTGTGTGGCATTGGGGCCGTCGGCCATAGTGCTTATGCTATTCCATCCCCACCCTTCAGCCACTGACAGGCATCGAGGTGTGCCTTGGGGTCTTTGGCCCTAATGTTCACCCCATTCTCCTGTACTGCACCCATCTCAGCTTATTTTCATATGGAATGGGGTGAGCATAAGGGCTGAAGATCCCAAGGCACACCGTGATAACTGTCAGTGTCTGCAGTGTGTGGTGAGGTGGAATGGTGTGAGTATTATGACTAGTGACCCAAAGGCACATCCCAATGCCTGTCATTCTCTGCAGGATGGGGTTGGGGGATGGAATTCATTCAATATTTCACTACCATTCCTATTATGCAGCTCTCTAACTCTTGCAGTACCAATGCTAATACTAGCACGCAAACATTTGGCATTGACAAATGCTTGTTATTTCTTGATTCTGTCATGCTCAGCTTTGTATTACTTTTTTCTAAACCATGTAATAGGGCGTAGGTGAGCAGGTGAACAGCAATGATAGTCTGACACATCAGCAATCATTGAAGTTCAAATTTCTTTCTTTCCTCTTCTTAGCAGGACACAAGAATTACAGTGAACTTTTTCTACAGCAAATCAACATAACAAAATATGAATAATTTAGACAAAGTCCAACACGGTGGAGCATTTGGCAGAGCTCCCTGGAGTTCCTCTCCAGACCCAAAATCCTATCTGACTTGAGAGTCTCATTTTATTCTTTAAATAGGGTCTAATCTCCTCCCATAATCTGAAACCCCTCCCAACAATTTAAAATAACACTTTTGTTTATCTCAATACTACAGTTGTTTTACTGCAATAACAAAGATTTTCATATCTGTTTTATAATAATCAACCTTACAATTCACTATATGTATTGTATCCCTCTGAAGAGTTTATAAAGTAAACTAAACTGTAAAAGTGAGCTGTATTAACAGATGCTCCGCCCAGAAAGACAGGAAGGAGGCTTCAACATGAGTATAAAATCGGCATGCATTGAGCCACTCCTTCTCTATACAGCTTCACCTAATGATTAGTCTGTGTGTTTCTTGCACAGCATCAGACCACACCCTCAGCCAGCAAGCAGTGAAGGAAAGTAAGGCCATGATCCCCCCATTTCCTTGATTATCAGGCTGTATTAGCTATCTAGATTAAAATCATATATGTTTGTTTCCTCTTTAGGGCATAAAAATAGACCAGGAAAGTGTATTTTTATTACTGGTTTTATGTCAGGAAAACCCCATAATATCTCCTGAGCATCAATAATCACCACCCACCTCTAGCTGCAATATAAAAAGTAGACTACAAATGGCCAGCCAGCTCTTAGAAGAGAGCTGGAGTGATAGGAAATGAATTCAGGGCTTTTAAAATGACAGCCACAAAACAGCAATGCCCTTGCCCCCACCAGGTACACAAAATCAGCCCACAAATACCCGCATTCAAGTCATGGGGTATGTACTACTTAATTCTCTTAAAGAAAACTGTATTCTAAATATATCTACATGGCTAAATTCCTTCACGATAGTGCGCTCATTCAAGGAGGCTTAGAAGCTTACAGGGGCTCATACTCATACTGTCATGAAGGAGTTTTCTTTAATTTGGGCAATTCATGGAACAAGCTATTGAGCCCCCAGGTTCTCACTTATTATTTTAAACCCTGAAACATGCAAGGACATAAACAGGGCATTTCTTCTGCAGTGCCCTGCAAACTTTTTAACACGGAGCTAACCTGCAGGTCTTTTGTCAAGGAATAGCCTGCAGAGCATAAGCGGCTCAAAAACTTTCATTTTGTTAGGGGAAATGAAAACGCTTATATTGCAATGTCCCCAACCAACTTTAGGTGATTTAGCAGTCCTGACATTCTTTATTCATTTTACACATAGAGACCAAAAAGGAGTTGCCCTTCTCTTTTTATATTACTAGCAAAATAAAATGGCTGAGCTATACAGCCTGACTATGCGTCAGTATGCGCTATCAAGAAGCTTCCAGGCAGTAGCCAGAGAAAGCACTTACAGCTACCGGGGGGGGGGGGACAATGCTTCACAGAACACTCTGTGACAAACCCCCAAACATCTCCCGCTCCCTCATTCCTTTTACATGTTGTATAGCTATTAAGACACTTCATCAATTCCTCTTTCCTTCCTACCATCGATATACATCTACTTGACTCCTCCTGCTTCTTCCTCTTGTGGGCTCCAATCAACTTCTCTATCTCCACTACCTCTCCTTCCATAATGGCTTCAGTGGCTCTTTTTATTTCTTCTTCTTTTCTTCTTCCCATACCACCATTTTGCATATTTTTTTTCTTGGAAGAGAGGCTTTGAATTTTCTTTCCCCATCTTTTCCTCCTTCATTCAGCCCATTTTCTTTTATGAGCCTTGCTATTTAAATTCTGACAATAGTTCATTTGTTTTATGTATTTCCATTTTCTTATCTGACAATCCTGCCAACATGAGATTTTGATTAGCTAATTATTCAACAGCTAATGGAAGATGGGTTATTTCAGGATTTCTTCTTTATATAACCTCCCCCATTTGTCCTGCTTTTATTTACACTATTATTTAGATTACTTGCTGAATTCCACAGATGTGTTATATCTGGGGGTGCCATAGTGGAAGGGTCCAGGCCTAACCATTGGAAATATGGGGAGATGAAACTTTCAAAGTTAATTTTAAAAGGATTTAAATTCTCTACTGTCCCTTAATTGATCATTCCTATCACCTCCATTTCTATTATCACCTAAAGTTAGGTGATCAGTGTCTGTGCTGGTCTCCTCTTGCACCACATCCTTTTTCCCCATTCCTTTTGGATCTGTTCTCCCCTCCATTTCCTCCCTGTTATTATTATTTTCTGATCTTTCCACATCCCCAGTATCCTCACTCACTATTTACTGTTCTTGAATAGAATTAAATAGGAAATATCTTCTTAATTTTCCTGCCTGCATTAATCTTGGGTTCTTACTGATCTGTTTAGTAGCTGATTTTTCCAATTTCTTAATCTGTTGCAATATAGGGTTCTTTTTATTGTATCTGTAATGGGGACAATTTCTAAATGCATTGAGTAACCCGTAACAGTATGGCGTTCTGTTTAATTTCTCATAAATGAATTCAGACCCAGGTAAAATAAAATAGTGTGTAATTAGCTTGCTATTCCCTTGAGGTATTTCAGCTTTACCTGTCATTAATTTGTTTCTTTACAAACATGCCAGTAGAAACAGGCCATTATGAGGTAACAAGTCTGCTCTAATACGCAGCACACAGTTTATTCTACTGTAGCTACCCTCCCCCACCCATTTCCTCCATGGAGTTATCTTTGCCTACCTTCTCCACCCCATCCCTTCCCCTCTGACAGAATGGACCTTCCCTCTGGCCCTGTCCAACTCTTTCTTAAAACTGCCCACAATTTTCAGTGAGATCACTTCCTCCAGCAATTTGTTCCACTCTGCCACCACCCTTTCTGAGAAATAGTGCCTCCTCATTTCCCTTCTTAATCTTCCCCCAAGAATTTCAGGCTGTGCCCCTTTGAGGACTCCTCCCCCTTTTAGTTAAACATGTCCTCTGTTCTAACCTTACTCATACCTTTTAAGTACGTGGAGGTTTCTATCATGTCCCCCTTTTCCCTCCTATCCTCCAGGGAGTACATGTTGAGCTCCCTCTGCCTCTCCTCATAGGGCTTGTCCCCAGGCACTGGATCATCTTGTT
Organism: Neoceratodus forsteri; assembly: GCA_016271365.2. NCBI lineage: Eukaryota > Metazoa > Chordata > Ceratodontiformes > Ceratodontidae > Neoceratodus > Neoceratodus forsteri. The sequence goes on along the minus strand of CM057449.1, from coordinate 95,496,263 downwards.
CACCCTTCGTTGCACCTCCTCAAGAAGTTTATTATCCTTCTTCAAATGTGGGCACCAGAACTGCTCCCAGTACTCAAAGTGTGGTCTAACCAGGGACCTGTACAATGGCATGATGACTTCCTCACTCCTTGAGGTGATACCTCTGACAAAGCACTCCAGAATTTTGTTTGCCTTGGTTGCTGCTTTATGGTACTGAGCTGAATGTTTCATGTTCTCCATGACCATCAACCCTAGATTTTATTCTTCCTCAGAAGTGGTCACCTGCACTCCCCCCAGCCAATACCTAGTCAGACAGTTCCTGGCCCCAAGGTGCATGACCTTACACTTCTTAGCATTGAACCCCAACTTCCAGATGACCGACCAATGCTCAAGCTTAGCCAGGTCCTCCCTGAGCCTCCCCTCCTCACTGTCCATGCTCACACAGATCTTAGTGTCATCTGCAAAAAGGCAGAATTTACTAGTGATCCTTTCTGCAATGTCCCCAATGAAGATATTAAATAACATCGGGCCTAGTACCAAGCCATGTGGGACCCCACTTGTTATAGGCCTTGGTTTCAATAGTTTACCCCCCCATGGTTACCATCTGCACCCTGTTTTGCAGCCAGCTCCTGGCCTGTCCAACCAGTTTCTCACCGACTCCCAGGTTTGCTAGTTTACTGAGCATCCTACCATGTGGAACCAAGTCGAAGACCTTGCTGAAGTTCATATACAGGACATCCACTGCATGGTCACAATCAAGTGCCCTTGTGACCCAATCCAAAAAATCTAGTAAGTTTTTCTAGCAGGATCTACCTGAGACAAACATATGTTGCCTATTATCCAGGGATCCATTGGCTTCCAGATAGTACCCAGTCTCTCCTTCAGAATGGTCTCCGTTAACTTCCCAGTGATGGAGATAAGACTGACCAGCCTGAAGTTACCTGGTTCTTTCCTGGGTCCGCTCTTTTGGAGAGGAACCACATGCACCATTCTCCAGCCCTGAGGCATGTGACCTGACTTCAGTGAGGAGTAGAACAGGTCCACCAGAGGGTCAACCAGGACCTCTGCTAACTCCCTCAGGACTCTCAGTTGCATGACATCTGATCCTTGTTTGTTCTTTGACTTTATTGTGTTAGCTGTAAGTTTTTTTTTCAGCTAGTATTTTCCGCACTGGGTCATAATGTTGTACACTTAATAGCGTATGGCATTATAGCAAAACCCGGACCTGTGCGCTCTCTGAGTTGGACCCCCCCAGAGTTGGAATCTTTAGTGGATGGGTCTGGGGGGTGCAGCCCTCCATAATGGGAGGTGTGGGGGCAGAGCACCCCACAGAACAAAGAACTACAGGAAATTGCGCAACCCGATTGTGCTGCACGGCATTCTGCCATGCGACATAATGACCCCGTGCTGGTATTTTCAAGGGTAACAAGTAATACACTGTTCAGAAATATAATAAAGGATAAAATCAAAAATGAACACTTTTATTACACAGCTTAAAAGTCATAAACCAATAAAATTATTTGTATCACCAAACTATATAATGTTTATTTATTTATTTAGTTTTTGTTCACCAGTTAGGTACACTAGACAGCATAGCTGACTAATTTCAGGCACGACCTGGGAGATAACAACAAAGGGTATGTATACAATAGTAGAGACAAGAAAACAATCATGGGAACAAGTAGAAGTCAGGCATAGTACACTTATACAAAATTTTCAGCAATGACAGTACATTTGGTAATAACAACAGCAAAAATGGAAGGAGACCAAGGAATAATTACTGTATGTCAGATGACCTAAAGGTGGGCAAGCAATGTGAGAAGGCAGTAAAGAGGGCTGGGGGGATACTAGGATGCATAGGGAGAGGCAACAACAGTAGAAAACAAGAAGTTGTTATCCCTCTGTACAGACAGTTGGTGAGGCTCCATCTGTTCAATTCTGCAGACCCCATCTCCGCAAAGACATAGACAGAGTGGAGGCTGTTTGGAGGAGGGCAACAAAAATGGTGCAGGGTCTGCACCAGAAGACTTTTATTTATTTATTTAGTTTTTGTTGACTGGGTCAGTGCACTAGACAAATTCTGCCTATTTTCAGGCATGACCCACGGGAGAGGGATAACAGATGAATGTCAACTGACCTTGAACCAGATTAAGCTGCTGGTGGTATTTTTAGTGAATTGGGAGAAATTTGGCCAGGGCACCAGGGAAAATTCCACTACTCACCTGTAGGGGAACCTCTGGCATAGGAGATGGCCACTTGTGTTGAGAGTGAGGAGATGATGGAGGTGCTTGAGCTAGAAGAACAAGCTACTGTGATCAAGGATAGTAATGCTGAACCTGAACTGTTTTTTTATGCTACCGGAATGGATGTGGTTATGGATACTAACCCTATGTCAAAGGATGTTACAATAGTAAATATGGAGGTTGAAGCACAAGAGGAATGTTCTGATGCAGTTTTAAATAGCACTGGCAAGTCTGCTGTGGAGGGTTTATCTGCAGATGCATCGACAAAACTACACTTACTTTTGAAGGAAGAAGAGGCTCGCTTTAAAGCAAAACAAATAGAGCTCCAGATGGCTATTGCAGCAGCCCAACAACAGCCTACAGTGAGACAGGCCAAGAAGCCAGAGGTGACAGTACAGCTGCCAGATGCTGATGTGGCAGTTCCCGGATTGGAGAAGCAGGCGCCTTTGAGCACAGACACCAGCGGCAGTCAGTGTGCTACAAAAGAACCCCCACAGCAGTTCCAGTTTGATGCAGGTACGAGACATTCCCCTTTATTTGTGTTTGGGGGTAATTTATTTACTCCAAATGAGGGATCCTCATTAGGATGGGCTAATTTGGGTATTTTGGAACCCAGCCCACAACAAGATGTTGTACAAAAGAATGTGGGGGATCTAGCTACGAAACAACAAAACCCAGCAACATGGTCTGTGGATAAGGCTTTGACTGAAGCCAGCTGGGAAAGATCAACGGAGACAGGTACTTGGGTCTCGGGCACAACTAACTTTTCTATGACTGTACCTAATGTTGCTCAGTGTACTGAAAGATCTATCCCTCTTGCTAGTGGGTCTAGGGTGTCGGACTTGGGAACAGAAATGGATATGGCTTCCTCTCTGCATCTTCCGGAGGGTTTGGATTTAACACAAAACCTGGTTCTTTCAATGGTAAATGGGCTAGTGTCAGGGCCTAGGGATACTAGACAAACTTAAAATCAGCCTGTTGGGTCTAGTGTAAGTTCTGGGGACAGGGTTGATGAACAGAGCTCTGAAACATCTACAACCTATGCCTCTTTATTTCGTACCCCAGTTTTTCCTGCTAAACACCACAATGCTAGCAGGCTGATATATAAAGGAGGTTTGGATAAATTCCCAGACCGTAAGCATGTGACTAGAGTTTTGTTGAAAGGATCTATGCACTTTACCCCGGTGAAAATTTATGCACTGATACACATTTCGGGACAGCCTGTTTTTGATATCAGTTTTAAGCAGGGGGGCAGTTTACAGAAGTTTTGGTCCTTATATCGTACTTCGAATCATCACCTTTATGGACACCCTTTGAAATTGTACCTCTGACAAAACCAGCAGATAGGATGATAACTGTGCTGTTCAGAAATGAGGGGGTGAGTGTGATAGACTTGGTATACTGGCTAAATCAAAGATGTCCAGGGACTGGAGGGTTCAAGTGATTCTCAACACCTTGGACACAGGGCTGATTCATTTGCCCAACAGTTTTTTTTAGGGAAGGATAGAGGGGTTTTGTTTTATTCAGGCCAGCCAAAGGCCTGTTATCATTGTGGGGCTACTGGGCATCCAAGCAGTATGTGTGACAGACTAAAGTGCATGAATTGTAATGAGTTGGGTCATACTTCTAGGTTGTGTAAAAATGATCAAGTTTGTAATCTGTCTGAGTTAAAAGGGCACATATACCACTCTTGTCCTCCGGCCGCCGATAATCAGGTTGACCAAGCAGATTGGGATGAACAAGGGTCACCATAGTCTTGCTGCAGTGCACTAGTGCTCAATGAGCAGCAACTAGGCCCAAGGACTCATCTTCAGTTGCTCCTGACATAGTTGCTCAGGATTCAATAGAATCAGTGCCTAGTTTGGCTTCCCAGGAGGATCCCCCCAGGCTGCATCACTTCAGGATGAGCTTCCCATTCAAGTACCACAGCTACAAACAGATGTAACAGTTCTTGCCGATGTAACTATAGGAAATACGGGCATACTCCCCCCCACAGCCTGACTCTCAACCTATCAGAGAGCAGACTGTAATGGCTCCTAGACGCAGGCAGAATTGGCAACAACCTGTGTCTAAGATATCTAAGATCTCTGAAACTCCTACAAAAAACAGCTTTGCCCCCTTGCCTACAGAAGATGTAGGATATGCTGATGAGACTGATGGCTCGTCAATTGTCTCATCTGTACAGGACACAGGTTCACAATTGGAGGATCCTCTGCAGAATCCTGTGGACCCCACCCCTTGGAAATGTAATACTAAGCTGAAAAATGTTAGAACCATGAGAGCTTCTTCAAAGAAGCCCCCATGAATATTTTTGTTGTGAAAGGATGTGCTTGTATCCCTCTGTATGGAGACTAAACTTGATTACTATTCTAGTAACGTGAATAGTATTAAAAGTTTCCGAAAAAGACAGTTGGTGTACTCACAGCTTAAGTCCTTTCACTCAGGAAGTTTTTTTCTATAAGACACTCAGTTACACACACTGCCAGAAATAAAAAGTGCAGTTCAATTTTAGAATCATGGCCCCTCCTATTGGTCTATTGGAGAAGAGACATGCTCTGGGGTGGCTATTTTGTTTAAAGGCATAGAGTTTCATTTGATAAAATTAGTGGATTTAGTGCCTGGACGTGCTTTAATACTCAACACTAAAATACAATCTGTGCTTTTTCGTCTTATTAGTGTATATGCAGGTCAAACAAAGGTGACAAGAATCAAGTTATTCAAGGTTATATAGCCAGCACATAATGTAGTGCTGGGTGGGGATTTCAATTGTGGGGTAAAACTCAGGGATAGAGGGTCAAACACTGTCACCATGAAAATCTTCTATAACATGACATTCTTATCTAAAATTATTCAAAATTCAAACCTAAAAGATGCATATTTTGATAAAATAGGAAAATGCAGATACAACATTTCATAGGGGCAATCTAGTAACAAGAATATATTTTTTTTTATTTCATCTCACTTGCAAATTTCAGGATCCACAACCTTGGTAGCAGAATTTTCTGATCATAAGATTCTGCAACTGCAATTGGGTAACAATAATATGCCCCCTAATGGCCCTGGCTATTGGAAATTAAATGTGCTTCTTGTTACCAGGGCAGATACTAGGCAGAACATACTATACATGATTCAAGTTCGAAAGTCTGTATAGAAACATAGAAACATAGAATTTGATGACAGATAAGGACTGCTTGGCCCACCTAGTCTGCCCATTTTCCTACCTGATGAATAAGCCTCAGATCCTAGTTAACCAACAGCCTACTTCCTCCTATCCCCCCCCCAGGACTGCCTTATGTCTGTCCCATGCATTCTTGAATTCCCACTGTTCTTGACTCCACAACCTCCTCAGGAAGGCTGTTCCATGCATCCACAACCCTCTCCATAAAAAAATACTTCCTGACATTACCTCTGAGCTGCACCCCCATCTTTGAATTGTGCCCCCTTGTTCTTGCACATCTCTTTTTCTGAAAGATACTACTCTCTTGGACTTTGTTGATTACCTTAAGATACTTGAAAATTTCTATCATGTCCCCTTGCTCTCTTCTTTCCTCAGGGGTATATATATTAAGCTCCTTTAATCTCTCTTCATATGTCTTCTGGTGCAGACACTGCACCATTTTGGTTGCCCTCCTCTGGACAGCCTCCACTCTGTCTACGTCTTTGCGGAGATGGGGTCTCCAGAACTGCACACAGTACTCCAGATGGAGATCTTATATGAGGACCACATTAGATGGTGGGAAGACACAATAATAGATTTAACTAATTATTTAAGAACTCAGGGTGAAATGACCCAGGATATAGTATATCAGGAATATCTAGGTCATCAACAGCAATTACAAAAACTATTAACCTTGTCAGCTACAGTTAAACAGGATTTCACTGCACAGATACAAAATCACAAATCACATATGGTAGATTTCCATTCACAACAAGATACAACTATTCACTATCAACAGTTGTTTGGTACTGAGGGGAAGAAAGGACAGATGTGTCCCTATGAAGGAAGTAAAATTAATAATAACAACAGACATGGATGGTTTGTTTAATTCAGATGGCAACTTGTGCACAGACCCTAAGCATATTCTGAACATTGTTATACAACATACAAGGGAGAGGCTAGAATCCTTAGCTGTTGAGGAGGCTACACTAACTACTTATATTAATAGGATACAACCTCAATTTCTGTCTAGTGAGCAGGCTTCAAACTTATTAGAAGATATCTCCCCTCAGGAGGTTGATATGGCCATTAAGGCCTTGGGGTCAGACAAGGCACCGGGTGGGGATGGGTTAACGGGAGATTCATGTAAATTCATAGGGCCACATATTTTGGTTGAATTGGATGGAGTGTTTAACACTATTTTACAAACAGGGACTCCTTCTCTAAGAGTGATGGGGGCATTTTGATTCATATTTTTAAGAAAGGGGATAGATAATATTGGGAAAATTGGAGGCTGATTTCACTTTTAAATACTGATTTTAAGCTGTTGGCCAAGATACTAAATAATAGATTATTGTTGGTGGCTAAACAGCTTATATCAAGGGCCCGACATGTGCAATTCCAGACAGAAGCATTACGGAGCACCTTATTCTTTTGAGAGAATTATTTGAAAATGGTTACAGAAATAAAGCAACTGGGTTTATTCTTTCCCTAGACCAAAAACAAGCATTTGACTCAGTTAGTCACACCTTTTTATGGCAAGTGCTAGGTAAATATGGCATTCTGGTAATGTTTATAAGTTGGCTACAAAGCTTCTATAGAACAGCTACTGTTGGCCCACTTGTAAGGGGTTGGAAGGGACCAATGTTGGCAGTCAGGAAGGGGGTTCAACAGGGTTGCCCCCTAAGCCCCTTATTGTAAACTTTTTTGCATTGACCCCTTATTGAGGTTATTGAATGATACCACTGTACTAAAACCTATTAGTGTGAATTTAGTCCCTTTATAACATAAGGCTATAGCATATGCTGATGACCTGAGTATTTTGGTGGAAGATGAAGCTTCAATTAAAGAGACACTTCATATATGTGAAACGTATAGTATTTACTCGAGGACAGGGTTCAACTTTAATAAGTGTGTGGGTACCCAGATTAGAGTTTCTTCCCCATCCCAGGTAGAGGTAGGGGGGATAAATCTTTTGGACAGTCACTTAAAGGTATTAGAATAATCTTCAGGTCTGGTGATATGGGGATGTTGAATTGGGAACCTCAAGTGAATCAGGGAAGGGCTTTAGTAAAGAGTTGGAATAATTGGAAGTTAAGTAAATTAAAAAGGATTCATCTGATAAACACCTTTATGTTACTAGTGTTCCTATACACTAGTTACATATCCTCCCCCAACCCCCGTCAACTAGAAACAGCTATTTATAGCATTTTCTTCCAAGCAGTCTGGGGTAGTAGACTAAACCCCATAAAATAAAACAAAACAAAATGTAGTTTATCTTTCAGTGAAGGTGGGTGGGCTGGGGATGGTGAACCCAGTTTTTTCCTACTATAGCATACTTTTGTATGCAAACTTTAGGCCTTTGTTTTTGTTGGGGGATCAGAGCTGGGTGCCTTTATTTTATTCCAGTTATGAAACCTAATACAGACTTTGGGACAGGGGACCATTGGGGCCACTTAAAAAGATCCCTCAATGTGCCTTCTTATATAAGGGAAATTGTTGTTTAAAAAGGTGGCAAATTAAGAGTCAGATGTTACTGACAAAACAACGGAAAGTGGTTTATAATTCAGTAGTTATGAATCATTTTAGAGAGCAAGATACATTCCCAAGGTGTCCAAGCCAGCAAAATGAGGCCTTAGTAGCTTTATTACAGACTCCCAGGATACCAGACAAGATTAAGGATTTCCTTTGGCTGAGTTGTCATGACAGGATCAATGTCAAAGCAAATAATATGCCCAAACAGTTAGACAAACAACCTTTGTATCAGGCCTAGATGCATACAACAATTAGAAACTACAGAGCACCTTTTTTTCACCTGCACATATATTAGCTCTTTTTGGACAACACTAGCTAGGGCATGGGGTTCCACCTGGTTTCAAACTGTGAATATGGATGCCTTGATGAGGGGCACATACAGTATAGGAATATAGGAAACCAATGACATACTAATACATTGCATGAGGTTCTCTTAGTATGTAAATGGTTTATATGGAACAGCGGATGTGTATTTGCATTACAGCAAAAACTGATGTCTTAGGAGGAATTTATTCAGAAAATTACAGGGGAGTTGAAGTCACACTATAACATGGATGTAGTTAAAATGCATTCTGGATTATTACTTCAGGTCTGGAGAAATATGTCTTGGATTACTGATTCAGATGTACCTTTCACATGAATTAATGTGCTGGACAAGGTGAAGCCCACTTAGGTTATCAGTTTTACGGGAGGGGGAGAAAGCTTCGGGTAATGAAGGATATGTAGCTATTAACTGTTTTATAGCAAAGTCTGTTTTTCTTTTTGCTTCTGTTTTCTTTGGGGGCTTTTAAAGTATCGAAGTATGTGCTTTATTTTTTTCCTTTATCATGCTAAGTGAGGTTCATGATATTAATGACAATGATATATATGGAAGTTATTAGGATGATATTTCCGTAGTTGTTTGTTTTTTCTGTTTTTTTTTTCTTTTTATTTCCTGTTGAGATTATGTTTTAATACTTCTGTATGCATTACTGGTTTGGCAGTTTTTGTTGGTATTATTTGTGATGTGATTTTTTTGTATGATTTATTTTCCCTCAATAAAATCTCCTACTCTTTTTGAGAAGTGCCGTGGGATCTTTAACAACCACCTGAACTACCACCAGAACAGGCAGATGGGACCTGGTTTAACATCTCATCCAAAAGACAGCACCTCAGGAGTGTAGCACCTCCCTCATGCTGCACTACAGTGTCAGTATTTTGATATTAACTCAAGTGCCTGGTGTGGGGATAGAACCCACAGCCTTCTGATCTCCTGGCCTCAGAGGCAAATGCGCTACCTGCTGCTCCACTGACAGATATGAGGAGAGAATAAGGCAGCTTAATATGTATACCCTTGAGGAAAGGAGGGAGAGGGGGATATGATAGAAACATTCAAGTATCTCAAGGGAATTGAAGTACAAGAAGGTAGAATCTTTCAGAAAAACAGATGTGCAAGAGCAAGGGGGCACAATTTGAAGATGGGGGGATGGCTCATAGGTAATGATAGAAAGTATTTTTTCACAGAGAAGGTTGTGGTTGCATGGAACAGCCTTCCTGAGGAGGTTGTGCAGTTGGGAACAGTGAGAGAATTCAAGAATGCATGGAACAAACATAAGGCAATTCTAGTGGGGGGTTGGAGGAAGTAAGCTGTTGATTAACTAGAATCTGCAGCTTATCCATTAGGTAGGGAAATGGGCAGACAAGGTGGGCCAAGAGGTCCTTATCTGCCATCAAATTCTATGTTTCTATGTTTTCTATGTTTCATTTGCAGGAATCTATATGTAGTAACAAAACAGAAATATAAGTGAAAATAACTAACAATCATAAGTCATACAACTAGTGAGTAAGTGCTAGAAGAGAGGAAATAGCAAGATTTCCATGCAGGTTTGAGAGTAGTAGAGGTTGGAGCCAGTAGGCAACTAGGAGGAACCAGTGCAGGAGTAGGTGGATAGAGAACAGAAGCAGGGTTCAGAGCATAGAAGAGCCATACAAAGTTCCTGTTTGAAGCTGTGTGGAGAAGGGGGAGATTCTTAGACTCAGTGGAAGGGGACTTTCATAGTTTAGGGGCCCAGCTAGAGAAAGCATTCTCCTCCATTTTGGTTTTACATCTTGGTTGGACAAGAAGGGATTTGTCAGCCGATCTCAGTGAGTAGGCAGAGGTCACAGGTTTGAGAAGTACAGCCAGTTTGTCAGGTATCTGGGAGGAGATTATATTCTTTATAAAACAGAAGGAAGTAAACTGTCAGAAGGTTGAGGAGGTAAACCATCCCAGACTGGAGTATAGTGTGCATCAGTGAGTAAGTTTGGGTAAAGACAGAGCAAAATGGCAAATGCTGTTGTAGCAGACATCCCACTTTCAGAAGAGCCCTCCAGTAGTTGTCGGAAAGGCTATTAACCCATATGCCAATTTGGGTCTCATTGTGCAATGGCCATTCTCACTGTGCATGTTAGGCTATGTCTCACCTTATATGCCAGCCCAAGTTGAATATTGATGGATTTAATGACTGAGGAGAGGTGCAGGTCAAAATCCAAGGTGGGATCAAGGGTTACTCCTAGGTGTTTAAAAGAGGTAACTGTGTTAAGGGAAACTCACTGAGTGCTCTGATACTTAATGGTTGGGTGCAGGACTGAATTTTTGAACCTGAACCAAACAGCATAGTCACCATTTTATTTTTTATTTAAGACAAGCTTGTTTTGCAATAGCCAGTTATGAAAGGTATTGAAGTTACTATTGAGATTCAGGTTGATATCTGAGAGGTTTGAGGAGGATGAGTAAAGAACAAGATCATCAGCATATAGCAGACCTCAGCAAGCACCAGTGAGTGGTGGGATGTCATTTATGAAGACTGTAAACAGGATAGGACCAAGAACCTAACCCTGGGGCACTCTGATCTAAGTAGGAGCAAGAGGAGACTTAGCATCTCCTATCTGGACAAATTCTTGACACTTTGAAAGATAATTTTGGAACCAGGTGGTGAGAGAGGTAGAGAAGCCTAGGGATGACAACTTTGATAGGAGCAGCGGGTGGTCAACTAAATCAAACACTTTTGTAAGATCAACAAAAGTAGCCCAGTGAGAGAGCCTTTGTCAATAGTGAGTCTGACATCATTTGTAAACTGTATGAGAACAGTGGATGTACTGTGCCCACATCAGAAACCATGTTGGTCAGGGGTGAGGAGTTTAAAGGAGTAGAGGTAATCTGAGATCTGGGAAGCAACAATTTTCTCCAGTATTTTAGAGATGCTGGAGAGGATGGCAATAGGGTGGTAATTATCCAGATTAGTGGTGTCCCCCTTTTTGTAGACTGGTACAACTCGAGCAATCTACCAGAGAGAAGGGGCATGTCCTGTAAAAAGAGACAGGTTGAAAAGTCTAGTCACTGGAGAGACTATAGATGGTGCAACAGTTCTTAGGAATTTTGGCAAGAGTCTATCTGTCCCTGCCGATCCAGCAGGAGAGATGGACTTAAGTAAGCATAAGATTTCACTCACAGAGACTGGGCGAAGAGTGAAAGATGGGTTGGAAGGTTTAAAGTTATCCTGTGGAGTTACAAAAAAAGGCCCAGGAGGTACAGTATAGGAAGAGAGGTCAGTGAATCTGGAGTTGAGAGCCTCGGCGATAGTGAACAGGTTATTGCAATTACAACCATCCATGATCATATCAGAGATGATATTGCACTTGTTTTTCCCTATAATGGTGTTAACATGACTCCAAAAATCACGAGAGTCACTGACAGAGGTACTAAGGGGCTAATGGTAGTAATTGTCCTTAGCAGATCTGATAGAAACCTTAGATAGGTTTTGGAGTCTTCTGTACTCCATCCAATCCGATAGGGACTGGGTTAGCTTAGCTTTGTTCCAGGCTTTATCCCTCTTTTTGAGAGAGGACAGGAGTGAAGAATTTAACCAGCAGGTAGCAGATCCCTGGATACAGCACCTTTTTACTGGGATATATTTGTCTTGAAGGTTCAAAAGCAGGGCAAGGAGGTATTGAGCAGCACGTTCCGCATTACAAGTATTATATAGAGGTGCCCAATCTATGTTCTGTAGCTCAAAGATTAGGGATCTCTTATCTATTTTTGAAAAATCCCAGAAAAGAATTTCTCTGGAGAGCGGTTTATGGGCCCTAGCCTTCCAAACACAGTAAACTGGGGAGTGGTCACTGATTGAGTCTGGTAAAACTCCAGCAGCACTGATCTCATCAGGCATGTTTGAGATGACCTAATCTAGAAGAGACTGGAGACTGCTGTTACTAGCCTGTCTGGTCGGGAGAGTGACCAGTTGAGACAGGTGTAACCTGCTGAGTTCAGCAGCATAGAGATTAGAGTTTTTCCCCTAGCCAGTCCAAGTTGAAGTCTCCCATAACAATGAGCTCTTGTCTACCCATTAGCGAGGAAAGATGGTCAATTGCCTATGGGGACTTCTTTTATTCTTTTTTCTCTTTAGGTTTTTAACTTTCACCAACAATTTCCCAAATAGAGCTGTGCTTTCATCAAGACTCTTCAGTGTTCTGCTTTCTGCCCTCAGGGCTGCCTGACCTCTACTATAAGAATTTAAAAAGAAGACAAACTTGCAAAGTCTATACATAGATATAACATCCTACACTCTCAAAAACCTGGCCTTGTATTTTACAAATATACATAAGCCATATAATTTTCTTTTTTGCTCATGGTCGGTGTATATGGAATACAAAGCAGCTTACTTTAAAATGAGTACTTCATTTAGCCCTTTGTCAGCTTGCTTCTCAGTACAAATGGAGGCACTTCTCTCAGAAATGACCACCATGTCCTGCTACAGTCAAGACGCTTCTCTGTCTCGCCATGCTGAGTGTTTTATTTGCAGAACTGGCCCTGAAAGAAACAAACAGCCTATAACTACTGCCATTTTAAATCAATCTACCAATGGAACAAAATGACTTTTACAACCTTTAATACTCAAACAAGTTTCTTTTTATAGTTAAAATAATAACTCCTTACAATGTTTGAAATATAAGCTGTCTTTTGTTCCAGTGTGCTCCTTTGCTGTGTTAAAATGTTAGGCATCCTGCCTCTTCAAGTACTCAAAAATTACTGTATAGCAGAAAATATTAAAGGCTGATATATTTAGTGTGGAGGCTATGTGCATACATAATAGCCCCCAATATAATTAGTGGTCGCTGTCCTTGCAGTTACAGTACTACAGTCGGGTGTTGTCAGCAAGTTGCAATACTTAGTGAATTACCCAGCTGGTGCACTAATTGGTAGCAACAGACTCATAGTGCAATATAATCACACCCTTCCCTTTACACTTGTTTGCCTGCATTCCATAGCCAGTAATGTGTGTACCTGCTTTAGTTGCTTTTATTACAATGTCACTGTTGAAGTGGATCCAATCCTCCCAAGTTAAATGGAAATACTCCATGGAGACTACCATGGTCTCAGGTGCCAATTTGACCAAGTGCTCAAGTGTTGACATAAATGTAGCATCCACAGTTGCCAGAGAGCTTATTTATTTATTTATTTATTGAAGAGTTTTACCAGGAAGGCATGCTCAGCAGAGTACTGCTCAATTCCAGATGTGTCCCGGGGACAGTACAAACGAATGAGGAGGACAACAACAAAGATACACTAATACAGCAATGGAAAAAGAATCATGGTGACAACAGTACAGTATAGCCAAGGCCCCCTGTTCTCTGCAGCAAAATTATGTAACTTCTGTGGCAGGGACTCAGCACTTCTGCGGCACTGTTAGGTCAAGTTCTGCAGCAGGGTTTAAAGTTCTGTGGCACATTTATATATAAGTACTACAGAGTTAGCTTTACAGCTTTGCAGGACCCCAGCAAGGATGGCCTGTGAGGAGGTGCCCTGATTTCCACCACATAAATTTAAGTTGCCCTCATGGAATCTCGATGCACTACTACTAACCTAGTAGGGTGGCTCGCTGTCATTTTGTATTTTCTCTTGTTTCTTCTGCCTCAGTAGTCTCACTGTCTATGTTTCTAAGTCAGGCAAAGTCCCCCCACTCCGGAGGATTAAATGGCAGCAGTGAACCCACCTCCACTCCAGACCAGAAGTCTGCAATGCTCTCTGCTGTCTTTTTCCCTCTCCAAAACTTAATAAAAGAACCCCCCCCCCAACCTCCCACCTACCTAATGGCAGTAATGCTATCTCCTCACCCAATCTACACAATGGCAGCAATAATCTCCCCTCTCCTCTACTACAGATGAGTCTGTCAGTCAGATGAGGGGCACAAGAGACCAAAGGACATTTAATTAAAATTTTAAAATAAAACACATTTATACCACAGAACACTGACTGACAGTGCAGTCTGCTGCTGGAGTTTACTTCTCTTTATTTCACTCTGCTTTCCCTTAATTCAACATTGCTCAGTATTGTGTGTGCAATAGAAATGAGAAGAAAAAAATAAAAGGTTAAAACACGCTACCAGAGTTTGTTTGCAGGTGGTCCACTCAGTCAGAAATGGCATGCCTTAATAATACGTTTAAATATAAAAATTCAGTTATACTAGGGGAAGCATTGGTTGACATAGTGAACACCTGGTGCCTTTCTTTTGGTTGAACTACACAATGATTTATATTATTTCTTGTTTGCCACTTGCAACCAACTTGCCTGAGCCATGAATCCAGGGCAGAGCACATCAGAAGAGAGACCCGGGATACCGTTCATGGGAGGACCAAGCAATGACAATGGCAAGCAGCCCCCAAAGCAAAAAATAGTTAGGGGAGCTGCCTGAATAGAGCATGGGGCAGAAAGCCACAAAACCCATGAAATAAAATAAAGGTATTTAAATTACGGCTTCTGTCTGTTCCCTGCTCTTCCACAATCAGTGTTGGATGTGGAGCGTTGGAGCGGGTGGAGAGGGTATGAATCATTTAGTGGAGCCCTTCCCCCGAAACCATTGCAATGTGGATCCAGTGCACAGGGCATCAGAAGAGGGACCCGGGATGCCTCACAGGATGACCGATGGTGTGGAGCTTTCACCCGAGTCAGGATCCTACACTTGAGAGGCAATCATGTAAATATAATGATAATAAATGATCACCACAGTCCACAGACAGGAAACAGAAGAGGCAGAAACAAGCGAGAGTGCCAAAGGGCACCATGGGGAGAATTACAAGGTAAGGTATGTCCTGTAGGAGGAAGGGGGGGGGAAGATATTGATGCCACCATTGATTAAGTGGGAGAGTGGGAGAAAACTTGAGGGACCAAAAGAATCTTCCACCATCGTTGCTAGTTATCAATTATTAGATGTTTACATGCATGTTAGTGGTACTTGCGGTTGCTGTGCAGATATTGGGGGTAGGGGGGTCACGGGTGATTACAGGTGCATTTTAACTTCCTTTGGTCTCAGGCTGTTACCTTGATTTACACAATGTGGCAAAGCAGCTAACTGAAAACAATTTATGCCACTATGTGCTTTTTTGCAATTTCCATGGCATTCTGTGGCGGGCACCAACTTCCAAGGTTTGCCAAGATTTCTGCAGCAATTGCTGCAGCAGTGGAATCATGGTAAACACAGGGCCTTAAGTATAGCAGTGTACATTAGGCAGGATTTATACAAGTAAGTAGTGCAGCCTTTACAATGATGCACTAATGGGGGGTGAGCCATGAGACCAGAACTTGACCTCAAGAGACTGGAAAAAGGTTAGAAATAATGAGTGACACAGAGTAGGTCAGGGGAGGGTTAGGTGGCCTGGAGCTGCTGATGTGTTAGATGCATGAGCAGGTGGGTGAGAAATGCACTGCGAGAAGACCATTTAGGTGCTGTGATGGAGAGGCAAAATGAATGTCGGGGGGAGTGAGTTCCATAGTTTCGGCAAGTGGTAGCTGAAAGCTGCTTGGCCAGTCAAGGTGGATCTAAGGGGAATATGAAGCAGATGGGTATCATTCTGGTTAAGTCCATAGGCTGGGGGTGGGAGGACAGGACTAAAGAGAGGTAGGAGGGCAAGGACTGATGCAGTGAGATGATGTGTGGTCTTGAAGAGAGGGTAGTCTCATGGACTGGTAGAAGGTGCAGCAATGGCTGGAGATGGGGCATTCAAGGGCAAAGCGACAGAAGAAATGGTAGAGGGAGTCCAGTCTGGTCAGGGTTGACTTGTGGGCTGCACTATAGACCACATCACCATAGTCAAATACTGGCAGAATCATTTTCTGTGCAGTTACTCAGCAGGCTGGTAGTGAGATGCAACCATGATTACGGTAAAGTGCATCCAGTCTGGGGTGGAGTTTTCTGTGGATGTCATCAATATGTACAGAAAAGTCTAGATGCTGGTCAAGCCAGACCATGAGGTATCTGAAGGAGGTGCAGGCCTCCAAAGATGTCTTGTCAATGGTGTGGAAAGTTGGTTTTGGGGAAAGCCGTGACAGTCTCTACCTAGTGCCAAAGCAGGGAGACTGTCTTCTTGGCATTGAGGTGAAGCTGACTGGTGTGAAACCAAAACTGTAAACTGTTGAATTCCTGCTGCAAGGTGGTTGCCACATCAGTAGGGGACGGACCGGATGTATACAGCGCAGTGGCATCTGCATACATGTGAATGGAGGTATGTAGACAGGCAGAGGGCAGGTCATTTAGGGAGACAGAGAACACTAGTGGCCCCATGACTGAGTCCTGTGGCACCCCTTGACGAGACAGGGAGGGGATCGGAGGTGGAGTTGCCAATCCTGACAGACTGCATTCGGCTAACCAGGTAGGATTGGAACCAGTTGGTGGCCAAGCTAGAGAGCCCTGCACAGGAGAGCTTAGTCAGCAGGAGAAAGTGGGATACTGTGCTGAATGCTTTTGCAAAGATGGCTGAGGTGGTATGCCCCTTATCCATTGCAGATAGAATGGAGTCAATGAGCCTCAGCAGGGAGGTGGAATGGAGCTTCCTGATACCAGACTGTTATGGGGTGTAGAAAAAGGTGGAATTAAGGAAGGAGGAGAGTTGCAAGAGTACAAGTTTTTCTTGGATTTTAGCCAGAATGGGAAGAAGAGAAATAGGGCAGTAGTTTCCAGGGACAGAAGGGTCGCCTCCTCCTCCTTTGGGGATAGGGATGACTGTGGCATGCTTCCACTCTGCCAGTACCGAGGCTTGAGAGAAGGATAAGTTGAAAAATGCCTCCAGGGGGAGGCAATGGCAGGTGCTGATAGGTATAGCATTTTAGCATCGAGGGAGGAGGGGCATTTGCCCTTGGTTGGATTGAGGGCAAGCAGGGTGTGGTACACTTCAAGTGAAGTAACCATGCAGAAGGAGAAAGAGTTTTCAGGTGGCAGGTCTTGGTCAGTCACTATGGGAGAGGAAGGGGTTAGGGGGTGAAGGGAAAGAGGATAGCAGTGTAGCAGTGCAGTTAGTGAAATAGGAGTTGAGAGCTGTGACTACTGCTGGTGGGTGAGTAAGTTTAGGGTAGGTGTTGGAGGGTGGAAGGGGGAGTAAAGAGTGATTTGAGGATCTTCTAGAATTTGGCTGGATGGTTTATGTTTATGTGAAGGGCAGTGTTGAAGTACTTGGCTTTTGCCTGGCAGATTAACCTAGTGCATGCATTGCACAGAGCACGGTACTTTAGGTGAGCTTGGGCTAGGTTGGATTCTTAAATGCTTTTCAGGCAGTGTTTCTCACTTTGAGGTAGGTAACAACATCTGGAATAATCCAGGGGAGGTGGGAACCCCGCACCCTAGACTGTCTGAGTGGGGTATAGTGATTCCAGATGGTAAGGAACTTTGTTTTGAAGTCCTCCAGAATGGCTTTGGTTGAGGATGCTCGATGTATGAAGGACCAGTCTGTACAAGACAGGTCCTGAAGGAGAGAGTGGAGGTCCAGGAATTTGTAGGGACTGGTCAGCAGGATATGCCGGAGGGGGGTGCCTTGGGCCTGAAGATTTTCCTAACCATACAAGATGTGCTTCTGCTTCTCTCAATTCTGCAAAAATGAAGCCACCACTCCTCTTATGCGACTTACACTGCTGAGACCAGATTCAGGCTTGGCCAGTATGCTGTAGAACAGGGAGTCATAGCTACAGTAAAGTACTACCTCACCACAACTGGAAAAGAAGCATAAATGAGAGCTCTGTTAGAAACTTTAAATCAGAGTACCTGCAGTAGCTGTGAAAATTGGCAGACCCCACTACTATGCCCACTGTTCTCCCTAAGAAGCCACATGGTCATCTGACCCATGTGGAGGACAACCTAGTAGGACAGCTCAGGAGTATTGTGAAAACACTTTGCACTAGAGGGGCTGCAGTCAATGATGGTGTTATCCAAGTTGTTGCTGTGGGAATTATTTATTATTCATTTATTTAAAATTGGTAACCAGGAAAGGCACACTGAGCTGAAGCTCGTTTCCAGGTGCAACCCGGGTGAGAGTAACATAGTGGGAGATTGATATTTTAGTACAAGTTATATTACATTCATGTACAGATAAATACAGGAGTAGAAGGTGGTGACAGTACAAGTTGCATTTTACAGATCTATACAAGAGTTAAATATGGTTTAGGCATAATGTTACATAGAATTAAGCACAGACATTATGAGCAAGAACACTTAAACATAACTATAGCGAAGGCTAACTCGCCACAGCTATTAGCAGAGAATGGGGGCATCTCACACTATCCAGCAAGTGGGCCTGGGGGTTCCTGCATCATATTGGCTACAGCAAATGTAAGGGGACTAAAGCTGGTTGCAAAACACCCAGGAATTTCTTATACCTAAGATCCTTATTTTTGTCCCGTATTGCCACTGCCTGTGCCCAAGAGCTGATTCCACCACAGCTGGTCATGAATAAGAATTAGAAGAATCAGCATTTATATATAGCGCTTTTCATACACAATATCCCAAAGCGCTTTACAAGCAATGCTATTCTGGTAGTGAAGTGACTGAATGTGTGGTGGCGGCCATATCGCACATCATCACCCACACACAGCCTGGATAATTGCATGAACTGGTTTTATGGGAAGGGGAATGTTGGCCAGGACACTGGGAATGCTCCCTGCTCTTTACAAAGAGTGCCTTGGGTTCTTCTACTTCCACCTGGACACCCACCAGGGACCACGGTTTAACATCTCATCCAAAGGACGGCACACCCCAGCAGTACAGCACCCCCCAATACTGCACTCGGATGCCAGCGATTTTAGGTGCAAGTCCAATCCTGATGTGGGACGAGAACCCACGACTTTCTGGTCCAGAGGCGGATGTGCTACCAACTGAGCCACGCTGACACATTAACTTGGACGAGACAGGGGTCAATATGATCCCGGTCTCTTAATGAACTATGGAGGTGGTGGGTGTAAAGCAGGTGTACGTCACAGGCTTGGGAGATTTGATGATGTCGACTGAAGGAAGTTACAGTGCACTCGTATTTCTTTTTTTTTTTTGTCATGTATGCGAATAAAGAATTGTGTTTAAAATGCTTCTCTGGTACTTGTCTGGTGATCTTGAACAATGCACACTAAGTGGGTTTTAAGCGACTTGAACGAGCCGCTGATGCGCAAATATCATGATGCCAGACAGGACTGCATTAGACAGATAATGTTAATGGGCCCTTTACATTAGCTTTTTTTGTTCCGATTAGCTAATATCGCTAAAATTATCAGATCGCTAATATTACCTGCTATATAGTAGTCACCTAATTAAAAAAACAGGAAATCTCCTAGAATCTCAAATTTAAAATATCTTTTAGGCTTTAGCAAAAATAAATGTATTTAAAATCCATTTATTGTTACTTGCTGACATAACGTCATATAAAAAAATAACATCTTACCATATGCCCCAAAAGGGAACATGCTCCACTTTATAATCCCAAGATTCTTCCCTCTGTCAAATTTCAGCTGCTCTGGACCCTATCCTTGGCCTGAATGAGCTCTTCACCCCTGAAATTTGTATGATTCATTACTTTCCAACTGGTACCCCCAAGTGTAGAAGAGCACATATGGTGCTTGTGTCTGCATCTGCTAAAATAGTAATAGCGAGACATTGGATTGATGAGAAAGCGCCGTCAGTGCTGGAATGGTATAGGGAGATTATGCTGGCATTACAACTAGAAAGGCATATTGCAACTATGCAAGATAGAGTTAAAGCCTTTACTTTATTGTGGGGCAGTTTGGAGGCTATTTTGACAACCTGGAAACATAAGTGATATGAGTTTCCTCCAACACTGCAGTTAGGTGGTTAATAATGGTATGCAGTTCTTGGGAAGGGAGTGGAGGGAGGGATTATACTGTTTCCTTGTAATTGCACCTAATGTTTATGATGGTGAGTTGTCCTGTGTATCTACTTGGTGCTGGAAAATAATAAAGCTTTGTTAATAATAATAAAAAAAAAAATTTCAGCTGCTCATTATCTAACTATATTTCACTACCACTTGCTCTTGCAAGTTTTTTCTTCCATTTTTTTTCCAGACAGATGTTTATTCTCATTGTGTGCTGTGGCTATTAGCTCCACCCTGACACTACCTCCCTCATCCAACAGTCACACTGAGCCCTATTCCCCCACTTACTGCTACCTGTGGTGGGGCCAGGGAGTGGAGGGCTGTCCTCCCCCAACCTGGTGATCCTGTGTCCAGTAAGGGGGTCCAACGGACTGATGACAGAGTGGGATGAGGGCAGGCATGAAGGATTTTATGAAGCCTGTGACCACTATTTTCCTCCAAGTTGTTCCCCTGACACAGCAAGTCAAGTCAAGTCAATCTTTATTAATAAAGCAACTTTTCAATATCAAGGCGCTTTACAAAGTATAAACTGCAAATGTGCAAACATACAGCAATATAAATTATTTAAAAATCAGTCTGGGAAAGTCAGAAAAAATAAATGCATTTTTAACATGGTGTAACCCCCCTACAAATGGGAATTCCCGAAAGTCTTCCTTGGGTGTGCCTAAATGCCCACTGCCAGGTTGGTATCCTGTGTCTTGGCATTTTAAAAGTGTTTGTGCGAGAGTGCCTTAATGCCTCTATGCTCTGTCTGTTTAAGAGCTGCCTATAATGTGGTGCTTATTTAATCTGGAAGGGGGCTGAGTGTTTCTATGCTTGAGTCCCACCCGGGCTGCCAGGTAATCACTCCATTCTGCCATCGCTAATTGCACAGAGGGAGCCTCACTAGGAGCTGCAACTGTTTGCTGATCATCTGCTTTAATAGTAAATATATTGTAGTTTGTCTAACCTGCTTTCTTTGCAGCATGGACAGTTCTGTTTATCACCACCATCTTGGTCCTGGACTGCCAGAATGGGCCAATCAGTAAATTTGGGGACCCTAAAATGGAGTCTGTCCCAAGGGGTCTTGTGAAAGGAATTTCTGTAGGAATTGTAGTTTTGAGACTTTGGCACCTAAATGCACCTGGAGGGGGAGCCCTTGCTTTGACAGACTGATGTATCAACCAACCAGAACCTTTTGGACTGAAGGGAAAATCCCAAGCTGACTGCTGCAGTTAGTCAGTCTGGAGTTAGTTTGAAGAGAAAACAGCTCGAGTGATTGGAGCAGCAGCTCCTGCATAGGGCTGAGTTTTGGCTTGCCTGTCTGCTGTCCCTTGTAGGAAGCTCTTCAAAGAATCAGACTGCATCTGAAGTTGTGAGAGAGACTTAAGCCACTGGATTGGTGACCAGGCTTGAAACCTGAAGAAGACCAAAGATTTGCTGAACACGATCGGCCTGTCAGGACCTTCATTTACTGTTGAACTCCCGATTTTGCACAGAGACTCTGTGACTGCGGCCAGACTGTCATCCGCCTGGTATAGTGGTGATTGCTTTACTATAAATGTGCTGTGTGCGGCTAGTGGGTTGTGATTTGAATCCCCACTTTGTGTTTAACTGTGACTTGGTTGCTGGAGGCTGCCTCCAGCTTTCTCGGACTCACATCTGAACTGTTCCTCAGTCTGGGCCTTGTCACACTGGCCCAGCCAGATTACTCACGCCACAGAGAAAACCATCAACAAGAGTCCTGCCTGGGTGTCAGCCCCCTGCTCAATGTCTTGAACAGGAACAATGCCTCAGTGATTCGTCTGGGCCCTGCTTCTCCTGGCACTCCAGCTCATCAACCTGCAGTCTCAATTTCATCTGTACTGGGTACTGTGAGTAAACACCAGGGTAGCTCCCTGCAACTTCAGCTAAATCAAAAGTGTTGTCATCTAATCCACTTGTTTATTTTCTTGTCATGAACTAAGCCATCCAGCTCCAAATTACAAATTGTGTGGTTGTGCATGTTTCCTTTTTCCATCACAGAGCCCCAACCAGGTGCGATGCCGGCCTATCCCGGGCAACATTCCAGGCTAGCCCACCTTACTCCCACCTGGGTACCCAGAGTGTGTGACTGTGTAGGGACTCAGAAGTGCATGCATGACTGTTTGATTGATTTAGCCTTTAAGTCAGACAACCTGATTATGCCCCTCCCCTGTTCAATTCCTCTGAATAAATCAGATCTTTTTGCATTTAATCTGACTGTGGTTCCAGTTTGTACCAAAAGCACTTGTCTGTTGTTATTTGTTGTGCCTAACCTTGTTTTACAGGGGTCTCCAAGGTCAAACTGGTGGGACCAGCCCTGGTGGTAAGTGCAAACAATGTGGGGATTTGAATGCTGAATAGGGGTTACTGTGAAAGTGTTTGTCGCATACTGTCTAGGCCACTAAAGAGGAAAAAGGGGGGTTACAGTGTCCCGGAGGTCGGTACCCAAGTTAGCCATGTTACTAACAACCCTGTTCTCCAGGTGAAGGCACCAGTTTCAGTATCCAGGCCCCTTAACCTGCAACTAGCCACGCAGGCAGGAGTGGCAGCCCTTGAGATAGCATCACCCAGGGGTTACAATAGACTTAAAACTACTGACTGTCAGGCATTTTCTTAACTGACAAGGTACAGAATTCCACAGGATTGGTGCTGCAAAAGAAAACGCATGAGTTCCAGATGTTTTTATATGAACCCTGGGAATCTCTAGCAATCCCTCATTGGCAGATCAGAGAGGACAACTGGAGTTGTAGGTAGTCAAGAGATCTTTCAGGTAGTTGGGTCCCTGCTCATGTAGGGCTTTAAAGGTAAGCAAGCCTACCTTATAGGCGATCCACCACTAAACTGGCAGCCAGTTCAGTTCATGCAGCACAGGCATTATTTGATTGGACCAAGAAGTACCAGTCAACAGCCTTACTGCAGCATTCTGCACCAGCTGCAAGTGGTGAATATCAGCCCCAGACAGCCCTAGGTAGAGGGCATTGCAGTAGTCAAGACGGATAGTAATGAAGGCATGAACCAATGTTGGAAGGTCATCCGGCGGAACCAGGTGTTTCATCCAGAAGATATTCCTCAGATGGTAAAATGAGGATTTAACCATGGCTGATGCCTAAGATTTCAGGGTCAAACCATCATCAAAAATAACACCCAGGTTCTGCACCCGATCTGAGAATGTGAGCTGGACACCATCAAGCCATAAGCCAGACATGTGCCCCACCTCCAAACCCACCCCTGGGTGACCCAGGTCCACAGCCAACACCTCAGTCTTATCCAGATTCAGTCTCAGCTAACTGGAACCCATCCAGTCTTTGATCTTGAAGAGGCAATCATTTAGCACGGAGATTGCATCAACCTGTCTGGTCACAAAGGACATATACAGCTGAATATCATCTGCATAGCAGTGAAAACTCAAGCCATATCACCTGATGATATCTCCCAATGGCAGCATGTACACTGCAAACAACATGGGCACCAATATGGAGCCCTGTGACACCCTGCAGGACAGGGGGAGGGCATCAGAGGAATAAATTCCAGTGACCACCCTTTGAGATCTGCCTGTGAGGAATGATTGAAACCATTCGAGGACTGTACCCGACAGTCCGCAAAGTAAGCACAGGGTCTCCAAAAGCACTCCATGGTCCACAGTGTCAAAGGCTGCTGAGAGGTTGAGGAGGACCAAGATGGTAAGAGCCTTTCGATCTTTCACCATTAGGAGGGTACCTGAACAATGGCAGTCTCAGTGCTATGCCTTTTCCTGAAACCAGACTGAAGGGTTTCATAGACATTGTGGGTTACCAGGTGATCATCCAGTTGCAAAGCAACCACCTTCTCAATAACCTTCCCCGCAAAGGGAAGGTTAGAGACAGGTCGGTAGTTAGCTGGGTCATCAGGATCCAAGGAGGATTTTTTAAGAAGTAGTCAAATGACCACCTCCTTCAAGGGGTCCGTAAAGATCACCCCTCTCCAAGGATCTCCACTCAATTTCAGCTAGGATTGGGCAGATAACATCTACACACCCCACTAAGAGGGGGTTAGGGTCTGGATCCAAACTATAACAGGTTGGGTGCAAAGTCTGGATGATCTTCACAATGTCCATGAATTCCAGTCAGCTGAAGTCCGTCCAAACAGACTGGGTGTTCACCACCTCCTGTCGACCTCCGCAACCTCTCATAGACAGAGCCGGGCCAATTCCAGATGTGATGCTGGCAACCTTATCTGTGAAGAACTGAGCTAGCTCACCACACTTAATTTGTGAAAAGCTCTTCAGATTGGAGACAGATTGGATTGCACAATCTGTCAATGGTTCAGAAATGTTGAGCCAGTCAATTCAGCGCAGCGGATTCTACCTGGACAGGAACTCTGCCTTCTTACTGGTGATTTCTGATTGATAGCCTTTTTAATGTTCTATCAATCTAAACCTGTCAGCTTCCAGGCTGGATTTCTACCATGCTCTCTCTCCCAGCCTTTGACCAACTCACCTCAGCTCCTTCAAGGACCCATCATAGCAAGGGGACCTTGGGCGAATAGTGAGTGGTCGAACACGAACAGGAGCAATCAAGTCCAGGGCATCTCCCACTGCCTTGTTATAGGCTAGTACTAGGTCCCCAGGGCTTGTGCTTTCACCCAGCAATCCTGATAGGTGCAGGACTGCTGATAGATCATCTGGGGTAACTCATCTTAAAGGACGGTATGGACCATCTCCGAAGAGGTAAGTTCTTTTGGGGGGGGGGGCCCTGAAACTGAACCCTATAGTGTGATGGTCAGACCAACTGACTGGTTCCACCCCTCAAATCAGAGATCTCCATCTCCAGGAGGAACAGCAGATCCAATGAGTGACCCGCTACATGGGTAGAGGAGGTAACCACCTGTGTGAGGCCCAACATTGTCATAAGCTGGAGAAGATTTTGACCA
Source organism: Neoceratodus forsteri (assembly GCA_016271365.2). Taxonomy (NCBI): domain Eukaryota; kingdom Metazoa; phylum Chordata; order Ceratodontiformes; family Ceratodontidae; genus Neoceratodus; species Neoceratodus forsteri. The sequence continues at coordinate 95,471,282 of CM057449.1, read as the reverse complement.
GATTGTGAGAATTCATTGTCAACCCAGGCATTAAAGTCCCCCAGAATTATCCATCTGGGATACTCCAATGCCATGTTGACGATGAAGTCCGCAATCTCTAGCAGGAATAAACCCCCATCACCTAGTGGGCGGTAAATGAGGAGTATCCTGCAACCTACACCCTCTCCCATAATGTACTCAAAGGATCTGGTGGTCCCTACTGGAACATCCACAAGGGCCAGTTCGGTCTTAAAAAAGATGGCTACACCCCCACCCCTTTGATCCAGCCTCGAGCGGTGAATCACTGAGAACCCAGCTGGAACTGCAGAGACCAGTACTGGGCCTGCATTTTCATCCAGCCAGGTCTCAGTGATACATGCCAGATCCACCATTTTATCAAGATCAGCTATAATAGCGGCCTTGTTTTTGATGGTCTTCGCATTTTATAACACCGTCCAGGTTGGATGAGATGCTGAGGAAGACCTTGACTCCTGTCCAGCATCAATTGCTGGGCTTTTGGGTATGGGAACAGGACAGGGATTACCCCTGTCCTGGCACCATTTCACCCCAGGGCATCTCCTGGTCCCTACCACCCCAATCTGTCCCCCCCTTTCCATTCCCCCACCAGGCCCAGTTCTCACCCCTTTCCTGCACCTTCTAACAATCCCCAATGATTGACATTGTCTATAAACCTCCACCAGTAAATAAGGACAGTCTAAAGGGCACAAGTCCCTGAGCCTGATGGGGGAATACTGCCTGGCCATCATTTGGCCTGCCCAGCACATTCTTAAAATAACTAATACACCCACATTAACTTAACTCCACCCAAACCAACAAAATGTCAATTCAACTGATAATAACAAAACTAGAAATACAGTAAAATACACTATGCAAAAACACATAAAACGTTGTGGTTATAAATTAAGAGGAAAACAGGAGATGCACACACACCATATAACCATGGCCCCTGTTCTGCAATACTCAACTGTGGTATTGCCATCTGGCCTTCACCAGAGGGCAGTCAAGGAGTGAGACAGTGAATCCCCCCACCCTGGGAGAGGAGAGGAGAGGACAGCAATCCATCAGACACTTAATCCTCTCCCTGCTCGCCCACCCTTGGCAACTCATGCTGGTTCCAAAACAGGGGTCACCAGCATGGCAGAAGCTAAAGCATGAATGCCTCAGCCCTCCATACCACTGGGTTGACTTTTTCTTCCAGATATTTGTCTGGCAGTTCACCACAGAACTATACTGTACTGTATATTCCCTGCACTGATGATTTATGGTACTCTGGATATTCACACTACAAGTCAAGACTTCTGGTCTCTGATCTCCAACTGTTTACCTGCTATTCCTCATCTCCAGTGTTCTCCTTTCAACTAATGCCACTCTTCTCTCACCGCTTCTCTCACCACTCACATCCTCTTGCACTACTTGTGTTGTCCCTGGCTTCCGGACTTTCAAAGAGATGGGGAGACAAGGAACTGAGCTGCTATTCACACCGGCATGCTCTACAGACCTCCAGCACAGGTGGGGATTTGGATAAGGTTCAGGTGGAAGCCATTCAAAAGATGGCAAATAAGGAGGGAGGTGCTGTTGGTGGGAGGGCTTCAATGTGCTGGATCTAGATTGGAGCTTTGCAGCTGCAGCTTCTTCTAGGAGCAGGGACATTCTGGAATCACTGCAGGGGACATTCCTCAGGTAACTAGTAAGGGATCCCACTCATGATGTGGCAGTACTGGACCTTGTACTCAGTAATGGGGACAGTGTTGCTGATGTCTCAGTGGGAGGTTACCTGGAGACTAGTGATCACTGTCCAGTGTGGTTCAATATAAGAATTGTTGCAGAACTGAACAACATAAAGGCAAGGGTTCTGGACTTCAGGAGGGCCAAAAAGATGAGTGGATGCACCAGGGATGCCCTGGCAGGTGAGGAGGACATGGGTGGAGTGGAGGAACAGTTGTGGAAACTAAAATGGGGCACAGTAAAGGCAACAAACCTCTGTGTCAGGCAAGTGAGCAAAAGCAAGAGGGAAAAAGAGACTACTATGGCTCTCAAAAGAGGTGGCTGGGAAGGTATGGGCAAAATATTAGCATTCAAGAGGTATAAGAAGACACACATGGAGGAGGATAGAGAGGTGCACTGTATTAGGAGAAACAGAGGGAGGCCAGGAAAGCAGTAAGGAGTGTAAAGGTACAAATGAGTGAGAGAATATTGCAGACAGTAGTGAAAGGGCACAAGACATTTTTCAGATTTATAAATCAAAAGAGGAAGACCAGGGGAGGGATTGTAAGGCTAAGAAGGGAAAGAGGGTATTGGGTGGATGGGGTCCAGGAAAAAGCAGACAACCTGAACAAATACTTTTATTCAGCGTTCAGAGAGGAAGGGGAAGGCAAGGGGTCACAGAAAAGTAACAGGAGCATCAAAGGAAGAGACGTGGACACTAGTTCATTTTCAGAGGAGAGAGCACTGAAGCAACTCACAAATCTGAAAGTGGACAAGGCAATGGTGCTAGAAGGGAGGTATCCAAGGATACTAAGGGAGCTCAGGGAGGTACTGGCTGCACCAATGACAGCAACGATCAATCACTCACTGGAGATGGGAGTGGTTCTGGAGGACTGGAGGAGTGCAGATGTAGTCTCACTTTCCAAAATGGTAGCAGAGAGGAGGCTGGCAACTACAGGTCAGTCAACATGACTTTGGTGGTGGAGAAATTAATGGAATCATTACTGAAGGAAAGGATTGTGGAATATTCAGTTCAATTCAATTTTATTGTTCAACATTGGTGTGGCAAACTGAACACCATAGTTATTATAGCATTCTTTTTTTTTTTGTAATTAATATTTTATTGCATTTTAAACGCCACTCCAGCAAAATTTACATAAATAAGAGTATACACTTATGACAATTAGCACTAAAACTTCCATAATCATTTGACATGACACAAATGGGATGCATTACAATAACATCCCCCAAAAAGAAGAAGAAAAAAAAAGAAACAAAACTCTATCTGTTCTAATATACACCCCTCATCCCACCCCCCTACCCTCAAGGTTACATTGATAAATAAGGAACAGTAGATAAAACGACTGGCCTAACCAGCAAATATTAAGCTTTCAATTTCCAGGTTCTCAGCACGGAGTCTAAACGACCCCACCGTGATACAAAGGCTTTTGACTTGCCTTGAATATATGCTATATGCCTTTCTAACTGTAACACCAAAGTGCACTCCCGATGCCACTCCAGTAGAGACGGGAAACTATCTGGTGACCAGTGTCCAAAAATTATTAGTTTCATAACAGCAGCAATAAGTGACACTTGGGTTCTCCAAAACCTTGAAGTAGCCTCAGGAAAAATATGTAGTAAGCAAATTTCAGGAGTGTTCATACTGTAAGAGCCAAGAATAGGGCATACAAGCTTATTGATAGCATCCCATAGAGTTCGAATCCTTGGACATGTCCAAAGCATATGGAGCAGAGAGCCCTCCTCCAGTTTACAGTTCCAACAGAGAGGAGAGTTACGAGCTCTCCATCTAAATAGGTATGTGGGTGTTAGATAAAGGTGGTGCAGAATATTAAATTGAACCAGCCTGAGTCTATCTTGTTTAACATATCGATAAATGGAGTTCCAGAGCTTCCTCCAGAAATCCAGAGTGTCCTTAATGTTCAGTTCACCGACCCAATAGTAACAAACCCCTGATGGGAGTTTACAATCCCACTCTTGAAGCAGCTTGTATACTTTGGATACAGCATGTGGTTGTATCGCAGCTGTTAATAGGAAATCAATATTTTCTGACCGGTGGCCCGAAGTAGAGAAGGAAGAGAATACCTGGAATAGAGCCTTACTTAGTTGCAGCCATTTGAAGAAGCATCCATCAGTGAAATCGTAGCGCCTCTTCAAATAATCAAAGGGCCATGGTTTATTCTGTTCCAAAAACTCCACAACAGAGAAATGGCTTATCTGTGGCCAAAAGGCAGGGGGTATTGTAGTACCTCCAAGCTTAAAATGTATGTTTTCAAAAATGGGTTAGGCGTCCGAAGTCCACCACCTAAGTCCAAGATGTTGCTGTAATTGGAGAAGGGCTCTCAGGGACCATCCCATAGGATTATTTTTTAATAACCTAAGGATATTAGAAGGGGAAAGAAATAAAAGGGCCCGTAAAGAGCACTTCACCCTTTTCGCTAAATCATTCTCTATGTCATACCAAAGAGGTCTATAATCTGAGTGCGGAGTGATCTCTGTTCCACCAACCTAGCCTACAGACATGCTGGGCCATATAATATAAAAATATAATCCACCCTTGTATTTTGGGGCTGTCAAATTATGATAGGACCTACGTATTCGCTTTCCTTGCCATAGAAAGATATCAAACATTTTTTGCAGCTTTATAAACCATTTTTTCGGGAGATATACCCCAAGCATCCCCAAAGGGTATAATAACCTGGGTAGAACATTCATTTTTAGAAGATTTATCCTACCCCACAGTGTCAGGGAGGCTGACCGCCACCTATTCAGATCTTCTGATATAGCCTGGACAAGAGTGTCTAAATTCTTTTTAATCATCAGTGAAAGGTTTACGCTGATATTGATACCTAAATACGATAATGACTTGGCTTCCCAACCCAATCCTAGTGACTGAAAATCTGCCATTATCACTTTATTATTTAGGGGGAAAGATTTTAGTCTTTGTACGGTTTAAATTATAACCCGATATCTTGGAGAAGTAGCCAATTTCCTCAAGTATGGCTGGTATAGAAGCTTTTGGATTTTCGACGTGTAATAATACATCATCAGCATAGGCTGAGCAGATATAGGCATCTCTCCCCACCTTGATCCCTCCTATAAACGGATTCCCCATTAACTTATGCAGGAATGGCTCCAGATATAAATTAAATAATAATGAGGATAAAGGACAGCCTTGCCTAGTACCCCGTTCTAATTTAATAATCTGTGACAATACCCTATTGCATTTAACTCTGACAGAAGGGGAGGAGTATAAGATTTTAACCCATTTTATAAAGTCATCCGGTAGGCCAAAAGCGGACATAGTGAGAAACAGGTAATCCCAGGATACTCTGTCGAAGGCCTTTTCGGCATCGAGGGAGAGGAGCGCCGCAGGAATACCAGACTCTCTAACCTCCGCCATGAGATGTAATAGTTTTCTAAGATGATCTTGAGGAATTCTCCCCTTCATAAAGCCAACCTGCTCTCTGCAAATCAACTTGTCCATTATTTTAGACAATCTACTTGCAAGAACCTTCGCCAAAATTTTTACATCTGTATTCAACAGTGATATGGGGTGACAGCTATCTAAGTTCGAGGGATCTTTACCTGGTTTCAATATTAAGGAGATTGTTGCCTCGAAAAAGCTTGGGTCCGATATACCATGGTCATACCAATAGTAGTAAACCTCTAACAAAATTGGGGCTATATTTGGCGAGAGGACTCTGAAAAAATTGTTAGGGTAGCCATCGGGCCCAGGAGACTTATCAAGGGGCATCTGCTGAATAGCTTGACAAATCTCTGTAATTGTTATAGGGGCACCTAAATCTGCAGCTTCATCAGCAGAAATCTTTGGAAGAGAGACTGAATTCAAAAATGTATTAATGTCAGACTTTGAGGACTCAGATTGAGTATCTTTCGAGTATATCTTTTGAAAGAAAACTCTAAAGGCTTCTGCCATGACACCTGGATCCATACAAATTTGATCTCCCTGAGAAATACGAATTCCTGCAATGTGATGAGCTAAGTCCAACTGTTTTATCCGCATAGCAAGCAGCCTTCCAGCCTTCTCCCCTGTGTCCAGGTATTGGAGCTTTGCTCGCAACAGTGCAAGCTCGGCTTGATGCAAAGCTGACCCTGAATATTGAGCCTGCAACTTATGTAATCTAATCCTCTCTAAATCGGATGAGGGTTGGGATAAACTATACTCAATTTGTTTAATCTGGGTCAGTAAAGAGTCCATTATATTCCTCTGAATAAGTTTTTTCCTAGAGGTAATCTTAATTAATTCCCCCCTTAAGGAACACTTCAAAGCCGCCCAAATCATATCCTTTTGAGTTACTGAATTTTGATTAATCTGCAAAAACCATTTGATATAATCCTTAATTGTTTTTAGATGTGATTCTTCCTTTAAAATTTGACAGTTTAATCTCCATTGCGGTGAACGTCGAGACATAGGGGATGGTCTATACAACACACTAACCGGAGCGTGGTCCAAGATGACTCTAGCTGAGATGTCAGCCTGTATCATGTCAGGGACCACTGAAGAACTAACTAGAATGTAGTCAATTCTCGAATAAGAATTGTGCACTGGGGAATAAAAAGAGTACTGTCGCCTCCCAGGATTAAAAACACACCATATGTCAACTAACACTGTATTATCTATAAAACCCTTCAGGGCCCTTTGCGCCGGGGATAAGCCCTTCCGTCTGTTAAGCGTCCTGTCCAGATCATTTTGAAGTACTAAATTCCAATCTCCTCCAATAATTGTAGGATGATGTGTATCCAAGATTATCCGCCGCAGTAACATTGTAAAAAAAGAGGGGGAGTCACTATTAGGGCCGTAAACAGAGCCTAACAATATTGATCATGAGGCTAGCTGTGCTCGCACAAATATATACCGGCCTTCAGGATCCCAGTATTCATTCAGAGTTTAAAAGGACGCCTTGGCTACTAGTATGGCCACTCCAGCCTTTTTAGTTGAGGCCCCAGCCCCATATACCTGGGCAACCCATGCCCTCCTAAAATATAGTACATCACTTTTTTTAGATGTGTTTCCTGAAGGAAGGCAATATGGCTCCCAAGTGATGTAAGTGCCTTACAATCACTTGCCGTTTAGCCTATCCTTGGCTCCTTAACGTTCCAGCTAATGAATTTGTATATCTGACTCTGCATATGTGTTGGGATAAAGATCAATATATACATAAGGAGAGATCTGGAAATATTATCACCGTAGTAAGGCCAGTTATATAAATAAAAGCATCCTCATGCCAAAAGGAAGTACCTTCCCAGCAAGCTGTAACCTTGACTATTACTATTACCCTCCCTACCCCCCAAAATTATCATAACTCGAATACTTCCCTCCCCAGCAATAAGACAACGTGTATAAAAACCCCTCTCCCCCATACTACCTACCCCCCAGTTCCGTTGAACTGCTCTCCTAAACAATATCTACCACATGATATACATTCCAATCAGCCCAACGTGCTCAGCCACGCCCCCTAGAGCTCCTACCCACCACATCAATAAATTATATCTAAACACATTAAATCAAGTATAGCCCCCAAAATCTAATAAAAAAAAAAAAAACAACATCACACAAAAGGAAGAAAGGGAAGAGGGAAGGGGAGGGAGGAAGGGGAAAGAAGGGGAGGGAAAAAAGGAAAAAGAAAAAGAAAAAGCCAAGTCCTTTGCAGTAGTGGTCGGTAGATCAGTCCCGGTTGCAGTTGTACATATATCAAAACATATCTAGTCCAGATCTATAAAAGGTAAATGTCCAGTTGTGATCCATTTCCAATAGTGGAGAGACTACCAGCGACGTTGATATGTGGTCTGTGTCAAAATCCGGGTTAATCCAGAGTCTTATAATGACTGACCCATATATAAATTCTTAAATCTGTTAAATGAACTGAGCAGATAAAAGTCCAGAGGGGCTGATCGTGAGGTCTTCATGTGTCCACCATAATTTATATAAAGGCCGCTCTCAGGTATCATCTAAACCATCTGTGTTTTAGTCCTATATCCAAGCGCTTACCACAGGAAAAAAGAAAGAAAATAGAAGGGGCAATGCCCAGGCATAATCTGCCAAATGTTACTCGTAGGACACTGGGTGCATATGGTGTATACTCACTTAAAAAGATCTGGGAGGAGACATTGAAATTCCTGATGAGCTTGAGAATATGATTCAAATGTGAGCTAATTCCCATCCAAATTCACCATTAAAACAGCAGGATACTTCACTTTAAATGGTTTGGATGCAGCAATAAGCTTGGTTACAATCGGGTGTAGCTCTTGACGCTTTGCTCTCACTGAGTGGGGGAGATCCTGAATAATACGAATTTGTTTGCCCTCCCAGAGTAACTCCTTCACCCCTCTCACTTTGTCCAAAACGTGCTGTCTGTCCAGATAATTAAGAAATTTCATAATTAGTGGCCTAGGAGGCTGGCCCTGTGCAGGAGGAGGCCGCAAGGCCCTATGTGCTCTTTCTATGATGTAATCCCCTCCAGCGGGGGGGAACCTGCAATCTTAGAGCAAAGCTTCTGAATAAATGAAATCGGGGTATTTCCCTCTTCCTTTTCAGGGACCCCAATAATAACAATATTATTACACCTGCTGCATCCCTCCAAGTCCTCCAACTTATCCTCCAACTTTTTAAACCTCCGTTTTACAAGAATCAGCTCTGAATCATAGTTTGCCTGCTTAGACTCCAATGAGATTACTTTCGTTTCCGTATCACCCACTCTCCGGGTCAAAGTATCCATCGATTTTTTAATTTCTTGCATATCTTCAGCCACTGATGCAACTGCGGTCTGCAAGGGTTGCAGGAGCTCGAGAAACCTGGATTCCGAGAGCGGGGCATCCGTCGTGGGAAGGCTTGACAAGCTAGCAGCCTGCTGCTTCGCCCGTTTAGCGGCCTTTTCCTTTTCTGGAGTCGGGAGGTGTGTGTTTCGGTCTCACTGTCTTTACATACCCCTCCATACTTCGGACCAAACAACGAGTTCAAAGCGCTCTCCTTGACTTTTTCTGGTGCATTAACGGGCTATCTCCGAAAAATAACGCTCAGATCAGCAGAATTTCTCTCGGTTGGTGGCGGAGCTCCGTGGGTGCGCTGCTTCCACTCAGGCTGCCATCACGTGACCTTCCTTATAGCATTCTTAAAAACAACAGTAAAAGGATAAAAGTACAAGACAAACATATAAACATTTAAAAACAAGTGATTCATCATCTTTATAAAACCAGTACAATCATTGTTAATATTGTGTTGACAATTGCAGTTATTTCTCAAATTATCAATAGTTTAAGCACATCAAAAGAGAATGTAGCAGCTAATAGGCAAGTTGTAATATTAGCTATTTCGTTTTCTATTTTATTTATTTATTTCAGTTTTGTATTAACACTTTTGAGATAGAGGCTCATTTACAAAGGCTCCAAGTCAGTAAATACAGAAGAAAAGGACAAAATAGTACACACAGGTAAACAACAAATTTACATAAAGTGATAAGTGCTAATACAGTGACTACAGTATTACAAGTTCAGCAGTTCAATTCAGTACAGTAGGAAATATATGTTTTACAAAGAAGAGTAATTTGCACATGAATTTGTTGATAAGCCTTTTTATTTATTTTAGAAATATTTTATATTTATTCCTGATCCTATTTAATTTAACAAAATTTTCTTGCATATGATTTTTTTGTCCTTTTATTTGTTTATCCCCTTCCCCTTTTGCTTTCCTACAGTCCATGTCAAACCATGAGTTATTGGTTAATTTAATATCTGTTTGAATGTTAACATAGATCTCATTTTTATCTTTTCATTTAGCAGACTCAATTTTTGTTCAAAGGCTTGAGGTGTATCTGATAATACAGGGCGATAAAGAGAATTGTATTCCAATAGCCAGTTGTGTGAAGTATCTATTATCACTCTGTTATTTATTTTCCCGCTTTTGAGTTGTAATTTTCTTGTAGAGAGCAATGTAGCCAATGGATATTGGATGTCCTAATTGGATAAACTAGAGTTTTCCAATGATACTTGCAATTTTAAAGGTGCATGATCACTTTCCGTTTTTCATTTCAATACTCAAGTTTGTAAACATTTTATAACTATCTGAGCTACAAAGAACATAGTCTATTATTCTCTGCCCATTTTTTGCAAAGAAATTGGGTTTTCCTTCTAAGTCCCCCAGAGTTCTTCCATTCAGTATTAACAAAACATTTTCTTCTGTCAATCTCTGTAATTGTTTACCATGATCATTTTTCTTGATATCCTGGCTGATTTTATCTGTAAGTTCCTCAAAGTCCATTTGAGTTTTCAAGAGCTTTAGATTATCAAAAGTTAACAACACAAGCATTAAAGTCACCTGTGACCAGCATAGTATTATATGGGAATTTTTTAAAAGTTGAGTCAATATCCTTATTTAAATTTACCCAAATTGTTTGGGTATTATATTATTTTATTTGGGGGGGAGGTAAATATTTATAATAGTACATGTTTGTATTCTCATAAAATTATTAGGATAATGTAATTTGGATCTATTTTAATTCTTTCTGAAATTATTAGGCCTTTTTGGACTTTAGTATGGATAGCCAAGCCACCAATTATTCTCCCATATGTTTTTCTTTCTAGTTGCAGGTGAATAAGCTAACTGATATCTATTAATATTCATAACTTCAAAGAGCCAGGTTTCCTGGAAAAAGACAATATCAAACTTATTAATGAAATTACACCAATCCAGATCTGACATTTTTTCCATCAAACCAGATATACTCCAGGAAATAAAATTGGCCTCTGAAGACACCCCAATGTTGTTAGTATTTTCTTCTTTGAAAACAGAGGATTCCTGGAGAAGTCAATTGTGTAACATTTCTGGGTCTTTTCTTGATGAAACAGAAACATGTCAGTAATTAAAATCCCTGTAGTATCAAGCATTGGAGCTTTGAGTGCTGTAGCAATTGCTGATAGAGTTCAGATGTAGAACGGACAATATCAATCTGAGATCCATTCCCATAAGGGAAAACTCACTGGATTTTTTCAAAGTCCTCACAGTTATAATTTAGTTCTAACACTGTTGAAAAAAGCTGCATGAACAAATGGAACAGGGGCATCATCATTTTCTCCTGGTATATTTTTAATGCCAAAAATAGAAAGAGTCAGATCTTTATTGGTTTCATGTTCCCCTATATTTTTCAAGTTAGTTTTGAAACTCCATTTGAGATAAGATAGTATCTGGGCAAAGGTTCCCTTATCCAGATTTCCTTTTATTTATGTGTTATTAGTATTTTGGCTATATATCATTTGTCAAGTTACTCAGGATGGAACATAGAGATCCGAATGTTTCAGTCTCCAATGTTCCACCCAGACTTTCTTGGCAGTTTCCAAATCAGAAACCAATACATATACTGGGGTGTCAATATCATCTCTGTCTCTAAAAATAATTAGGACTTTGTCTTTGACCAATGGGATGAAAAGTGCAGCCATAAAGAGGTGTTTAATGAGCTCTTAAAGGGATAGACTGGTCTCATTTGTTTTAAAATGTACGCCCTTAATCCTCAAAACCACCTCTGTCCCTTCAAGTAATATGCTGGATATATTTTCTGTATCTTTAGTACTGCGGCTATTGTCCACATTATCTGTTTCATTATCTTTTAAAGTTTTATTCCTGTAGATATTTCTTTTGGGATGTACTCCTTTGGTGTTCTCTCTGCTATGTTAAAATGGTACCACTTTGATCTCTGATTCAGTTGGTAAAGTTGCAGGCTCCTTCACTATTTTAGCTTGCAGTTGTCTTTTACCACCTTTTATTTAGGTGTCTTTTTATTCTTAGACTTCCTTTTCTTAGTTGTATTCCCTTGTTAGTTCCCTTGCTGTTTTTTTTCTGTTCTTTCTTGCCTTTCCCTTTTAGAGTTTCAGACATATGAATTAATGTAAATGGCAATTTATGTACTGTAATATGTTGCTTTAATTATTCCACCTTATTGTCTAGGTGTTCCATTTATCTACAAAAAGTAGTGGTAAAACTGTCAAGTTTATTTCAATTTTGTTGAAAGCTTCCAATAAGACTATAGTAACCATTATTGGATGTGCAAGTGCTTTTGTTGTATATTTTGAAAGGAAACTAGGGCAACGAGCCAAAAACTCCACATCCAAAGCGCCAGGTTTGTTTGCTGATCTTTTTGGTGGAGCCTGTAACTTGCTATTGCCATTCAGAATCTGAGAGATCTAGAATTATTACTTCTTTGATTGCTTGATTTGGTATTATATTGGTATGTTATGTTTTAATAGAATAAAACTCAATATTCTCTTTTTTGGAGGGATCATGAATTTCATGCCTCTCTGACGCCGAGGCATCTCTTGGGTGGAACCTCTTGACTTCACCTCCGCTGCCTGCCTGAATCCCTTCCCTGACTGAAGAATCAGGTGCTGGGTCCCCCACTCCCACTGGCCCCAATGGGAGGAGGCAGGGACCATAGAGAGTCAAGTCACATTTGGAGCTGGCATTAGGTGTATGGACTCAGGCACAGGGTGTCCACCACTGCCTCCCAGTGCCAGGGATTTTCCACTTTTTCATTGCCCCCTAGATGTAGGATGTGCAATGCCATCCAGCACATGACATGCATGCTCCACCCACATCCACAGAATTGCTGCCTGTTGTTGAGCCCCAGCAAGGTCCCTGACTTCAGTGCACCCAGTCTACAGTGGGTACCACTAGCATCACAGGACCTGTATTCCCTTCCCCCTGAGGAGAGAAGTGCAGTCCATCAGATGCTTAATCCTCTCTTCTGCGACTGACCCCTGACTCCCCAGGTTTGTTCCTGAACCCAGGCTGCTGGCGTGTCATGAGCAAAGGAGGATGCCTCTGCCCTCAGCACCACAGGGCTTCTTGCATTCATGTTAAAAGAGGGGAAAAAAACTGCAATAAAATACAGTAAAATGTAAGAAATTCAGCATATAAAAATTCAATAATAAAAACAATGCAGTGAAGTCACCCAGGATGAAGTGCAGTGCTGTAGAATTCTGCTGTAGTGGTACTGCAGTAAACAATGGAATTTTAATGGGAGTTAATCCCATTTGTCATGCAGTAAACCTGTGACACTGTGCTTCATCCTGGCTGACCTATCTGTATATACATTTGTCCATAGGTGTTGACGAAGCTGAATTCTCTTGCTGTAGATGTGGATATGTTTCTGCTGTGGATCTAGTAGGTCTAATAGATCTGTAGCCAAAAACTTGAGGTCTCAAAATGTGTTCACGTCTGGGTGTATAATGTTCATAAGTTCCAGTCTGATCCTGGTATGGTATAATGCTCATAAGTTCCAGTCTGATCCTGGTATGAGCAGATCAATGGTCAAATTCATCAGGAAGTTTGTATCACTTCAGACATGGAAAAGACCTTCCAGACTTCCAATTCACTGCTGCCCAAACTTCGAAATTCCCGATCCACTGCAGCATAGATGATAGTCCTGATGGCATTGCAAGTGGTCATACTTCTGGGTTCTACAGCTTCATTGTGAGTCAAATTATGTGCAGGCAGAAATGAAAGAGACTCCCTCAGAAAAACAACAGCTGGATCCAATGCAAACAGGTCTGGCTCAAAAAGTTGGTTCCAGGCTGTAACACCTCTGTATTTTAAGCTAAATCAAATTGCCATCCACTGTACAAAATACAAAGTGTGGTGTATATCAGATATCTGAAAAATACCCTTGAGCTGGCAGATAAAGTGAGGTGGGAGGATTTGAAAACTCCTCTTTTATTTGTATTTTCATATCAGCACAGCAGCAACAACCAGGATAACTATACTATACAAAAAAAGGTAATCAGGAAAAGAAATGTTGAGCTTCTGTTAAAATAAACAAAAGGGCACTCCTGAAGCAAATTGAAAACAAGTTACTTATAGCTTTTCAGACCTATATCAAATCTATGAGGAGTCGCAACTAGGATGTATCAAACAACAGTGGCAAAAAAGATGCTGATACACTGAACATTCATCAGCAGAAGTGAGCCTTGTGGAATATCTTGAATCAAATGGCTTACAAGATCTGAGGCAGTATAGGTTCTTGGGGGGGCATGTCAAATTAATCTGATAGCTTTATTTGACTGAGTGACCCAGGAATTGAACCAGGGTGGAGTGGTGGACATGGCCTACCTTGCCATAAGTGAGGTCTTCAACATCATTCCAGATAGGAGACTCATAAGCAAGCTGAGCAGCCTAGGAGTGGGTCCAAAGGTAGTAAACTGGGTAAAAAATTAGTTAGGGGGCAGGTGACAGAGGGTGGCAATAAATGGAGTTCACTCCTATGAAGGCATGGTGATCTTTGGGGTGCCACAAGGATCAGTACTGGGATCCTCTTTAATGTGTTTATTAGCAACATTGCAGAGGGGCTGTATGGGAAGGTCTGCCTTTCTGTGGATGACACTAAAATCTGCACTAGGGAAATCTGGCCTGGTGGATCAGTGGACTGAGGTGCTGGGTGCCTTACCTCTCACCACACCTATGACTGATGTTCAGGAGCCATCATGGGTTGCCAGGTACCGGCCATGTGGAGGGCTGGGATATGAGGGGATGGAGCAGCCACCAGGCAGCTCTCCTGTCCCAGATCAGGAAGGTTGGTTCTCTTGGCCTTAGGCCACCACCATGTGGAGGCATGAGGGTGGTTCAGGCAGGATAGGGAGCTAGGCACTAGGCCAGAAGTGGATGGAGTGGAGGCAGACAGGCCAAGGCATGCATGCATGCCTCCATGTGCATGCCCGATCTTATCTGGGGTTTCCAGGGCTAAAGGGGAGAACAGGCAGAAAAGCAGGGGTTGCGGCTGGATGATACCCCATGGCCAGCTCTGGTGGTTCTGCTGAGGCGCAAGTTGGGGAAGCCTTGAAAGACCATGGAGACTGGTATGGATGGCTGACACAAGGTGCAGACCCACTGGGAGCGATAAGCACCATTATAAAAAGAAATCTGCAATAGGCTAAACATTTCAGGAGGGGTGAAAAAAAAGAGTAATGATCAGAGAAAGTTACAGTGGTGGTCAAGGGTATGGCAGCAAAATTTCAATGCAAAAAAGTGCAAAATCATGCTCTTAGGGTACCAAAACCCAGGGGCAGAGTACAAAAAGGGGGAGTGGTATTGATAACCACCAAACAGGAAAGAGTCCTTGGGATAATCATATCTGATGAAGTAAAGGTGGTCAGGCAGTGTGCCAATGGAGTTGGGAGAGCTAGTGGGATGCTGGGGTGCATTGGGAGAGGTATCACCGGCAAAAGGAGGGAGGTGGTGTTACCTCTGTATAGATCACAATTGAAACCTCACCTAGAGTACTGTGTGCATTTCTGGAGACCTCATCTTTGGAAAGACATAAACAGAGTAGAGGTGGTCCAGAGAAGGACAACTAAAATGGTGCAGGGTCTGCATAAAAAGCCCTGTGAGGAGAGACTGAAGGAACTCGATATTTTTTATTTTTATTCTTTTGGTAACCAGGTAAGGCCCTCTAGGCACAAGTGCCTGTTTTCAGGGGTGACCTGGAACACTGGGGTGGTTAAGTGACATGCTCAGAGTCACACAGTATGCATGTGGCGGCTATGAGAACTGAATCAAATCCAGGTCTGCTGAATTTACGAGGCTCTTTCACAGCTTATTACTCTAACCTTCAGGCTATACACCATGGAGGGAAGGAGGGAGAGGTGGATATGATAGAGAATTTCAAATACCTTATGGGTATAAATAAGGTACAAGATGGAAGTATTCTTCAGAAAAAAGATGCTCAAGAACAAAGGGTCATGCAATGAAGCTGGAGGGGGGTAGACTCAGGGTGATGTGGGGAAGTACTTCTTGACAGAAGGAGTGGTGGACGTCTGGAACAACCTCCCATCATATGGGGTGAGGGGAATAAACTGCAGTGGGGTTAAGAATGCATGGGATAGGCGTAAGGGAACCTTAGTGTAAAGGAAAGGGGTGGGTAGAACTGGAGATAATATAGGGCTGGTATCATTTTAACAGGCCAAAACTTGTTCTGTAGACACCTGAAATGCTGATGCCACAGCCCAACATTGAAAATTCTGACAGTGGGACCACCCCCCAGTGGAGTTTGTGATATTAATTAAGGGTGGGGATGTGGGGGACCAAAGTCCCCTGAAACACGAAAACAAATCAAAATCACACTGTTGGGCATTTCAGTCTTGGGCTTGTTGGGTCGGCATTTCAAGTGTTGGCAGAATAAGTTTCAGTCTTTCTTCATATATCAGTAGGGTATTCGGTAATACTGTATGTAGGGAAAAATGGGCAGACTAGGTGGACCAAGTGGTCCTAATCTGCTGTTAAATTCTATGTTTCAGGTTTTGATGGCACTACCATTCTCTGTTCTCAGTCCTTCCTGCCTGCACCTGATGAAAAATGGGGTATACAAAACAAAATTCCTGGGAGAGAGTCTCTTTTCCCCAGATGTACAAACCACCATGCATCAAATTATGCGAACAGGCATTAATGGCATACCTTTTGTTAATATAAACTACACATATATCTTATTTCTCCTGTGTCATTACTCTACCTCCTTCAGAGTTCATGCTGCCGCCATCTGGCCATGTCAGACTCATGTGCCACTCCTTTGTGGTTGCTGCTGTTCCCTCCATCATTATGGATCACCTTTGATCCACCCCCCATCTCTATGCTGATGCCATCCAGGTGACCCTTTAGCACTACCCCATTCTTCTGAACTCAGCCTTTCAGAAGTCTAGGACCTTGATCTTTATGGGTACCCTCTCCTTGTCCATGTCCAACCTCAACCACACCATGTGGTGCTCACTCCACCTGAAGGCAACTCAACGTGGATATCCTGGATGTGGTCCCCATTTGATACTATCAGATCAAGGATCACCCCCTCTCTAGTGGTTACCATTAAACCTTGGATAAGGAATCCACTCTGCGCTGCATTTAAGATTGACTGACTTCTAGTGCTGGTCATGGCAGGGATCTTCAATTTCACCATAAGCAGTTTAAAGTCCTGCACAATTACCACCTCTCCCTTTTCTGTAGTGGTTCTTATCACAGATTTCAGTTCCCTGTTCTTTTCCACCTTCTGGCAAAATGATCTGTAAAACACCCCCAGTGTTACCTTCTTCCCCAAGTGGATTGCATCTGCATGAACAGCACCTTAGTCTTCCCCTCTTCTGACTCTCCCCTCATGTTTGCAATTCCTTCCTTTATATAATGTGTACTACCCTTCCCCCTTCCCTACTCTCCTGCTCCTTCTGTAAAGTTTGTACCGAGTGATTGAGAGGTCCAAGTAGCTCATGTTTCAATGACCTTCACTACATAAACAAGTGGCAGAAACAGGAAAGGTCATATTAAAGATCAGTTACAAGTACTAAGTCAGCTTCTAACAGATAAAATGTAAGGGACCCCATTGCCCAGTTCACAGCAAGACATTCTTTTTCAGAAATGGAATTTTCTTTCTGCCAACAATGCTTGCAGGTCATCTATCTTTTTACCCAGTCTTTGTGCATTTGGGGACATCACCCTCCACCATACTTGATCTACAGTTCTTTCTCCTTCCCCCATCCTTTCCAGTGTGATTTCCTTGTGCTTATCCCATGCATTATTGAACCCTCCACCATTTTCACACCCACAACCTCTGTTGGAGGGCTGATCCAGGAATCTCCATCTCTTTCTGTGAAGAAGTGCTTCATCACATCTCTTCTACATCTACCTTCCTCCGGCTTCATAGCATCTCCCATTGTTCTTGAGTACTTCATGTCAACAATATAATTATATACATTTGTAAATCAAGGGATCCCAGTTTCACATAAGGATTCACATATATTTTTAACCACAAGAGAAGAAAGAAAGAAAGAAAGAAAGAAAGAAAGAAAGAAAGAAAGAAAGAAAGAAAGAAAGAGAGAGCAAGGGAAGGAGGAGAGATAATAGGAAAAATTATGGGACCCTCAGAGTGGCCATTTCCTAGGTGACACAAGGAAAACCTGATTGCACAATGAGGCAAGACACAAATAAGTGGCAGAAACAGGAAAGGTCATATTAATTATCAGTTACAAGTACTAAGTCAGCTTCTGAAAGATAAATTGTAAGGGCCCCATTTCCCAGTTCACAGCAAGGCATTCTTTTTCAGTAGTGGAATTTTTTTTCTCTCTTTTGTGCAATTTCCTACCGATACACAGAATGAGATGTTTCCTTCCCATCTATATTCTGATTCAGAACTACACCTAGGACTACCTTTTATGCATTTGTTTATAAAATAAACTGTTTCTCAAAGCCTGAACATCTTAAAACAGGGGATGAATGTAATGCAGCCTTGATTGCCCAAAACCTTCATCACACTCTGGGAACCATTTCACATTACCTGGTTACCATTTCTTCATGAGTTCAGTAAGTGAAGTAGCTAACTGGGCAATGTTGGGAATAAATCTTTGCCAGTAACCAGCCAGATGTAAAATGACCTACCATGTTTTTTTATTTCAGGAACAGGACAATTAGCTACAGCTTCTATCTTGGAAATCTCTGATTTTACTTCTCCCTTTCACAAAATATACCCCAGATACTGTATTTGGTTTCCTGCATGCTCCATGCACATGTTATTAGGATTAATGGCAAGACCTGCATTTTTGATGTATTAGATAGCTGCTTATAGGTGTTCCAGGTGGCTTTTGCAGTCTGGGCTATAAAACATGACATTATCAAGGTGAGCAGCACAATAACCAGTGTGAGTGGCTAGAATTACATTCATGTGCCACTGGAATGTAGGGAGTGCACTATGTAAACCAGACAATATGGTGGGGAACTGACAGAATTATACTAGAGTGGAAAATGTAGTTTTGTCTCTGGATTCTTAGGGATTGTGCCTATAACATTTGTGAGATTGAGGGTATTGATGTACTTGGCACTCTCTGATCTGTCCATCAAATCATCTATCCTGGCCATAGGATATCCATCAAACACAGACATTTGATTAAGTTTTCTAAAATCATGGCAGATTCTTTAACCCCCTTCTTTCTTATTTACAATCATTATTGGTGATGACCAAGCACTGCCTTTATTCTTCAGTGATACCTAGTTCTTTCATTTTTTGTATTCCCTTAACCATGTCTGTTCCTAACTGCACTGGCAATCTGTATGCCTTTTTTTTTTTTAGGTGAACATTCTGTCACTATTACATGTTCATCCCCTTTTGTTCAGCTTGGCACTGTGGTAAAATTACTTTTAAATCTCTTTCCCAAGTTGTGAATTTCTGTGGTTTGTTTTGTTGATAAGAAACCATTCACCCATACAGCATCAGAAATTATAAATTGCTCCAGTCTGTCATAAGCCATGTCAATATCTTCTTTAGCAGTTTCTGGTAACACTAACAGGACAATATTTGATGTTTTTTTCACCTCATTTTTTCAGGAGATTAGCAAGGTACTGTATATGTTGGTAGTATTTTTCCTGTCAGGGTCTCAGTCATGAAGTAAACTCTACCAGTACATCAAACTACTTTATAAGGTCCTTGCCACTTTATTAACAGTTTATTTTCTGTACTGGGTTAAAGTAACAAGACTTTTTTTACCTTGCTCAAAAACATTTATTTTAACCTATTGTCAAAAAAACACCATCTGCTGTTCTGGGACTTCTTCCAGGTTACTGTTGGCAATTTCTACATGTTTTGCCAATTTCTTTCTTGGTGCATACATATAAGCTATCATAGATTCTTTCTGAGCTGGGTTATCTTCCCATGTTTCATTTATAACCTCTAGTGGCCCTCTACGTTGTCTACCATTCATCATTTCAAAAGGTGAAAAGCCTATAGTTGCTTGTAACTCTTCTCTGTAAGCAAAAAGCAGGTAATGTATTTGTCCCAGTCTTTCCCTTCATCTTTCACAAACCTTTTTAACATGAGTTTTAGGATTTGATTAAAATGCTCAACAAGACTGAGTCTGAGAAGAATGAGGGTTTGCCATGCATGTTGAACAATTGGAACACCCTTCCTCCTTATCAAGCAGTATAGCCTAGTGTTTAGAGTAATGAACTGTGAACGAACTTAGCACATTTAGCAGACCAGACAGGGCTTGAGTCTCACAACTTCCATTTGCATGCTGTGTGATTCTAAGCAAGTCACTTAACTGCCCAATACCCCCAGGTCACCCCTGAAAACAGGCAAGTGGGCATTACCTGGTTAACAAAGACTAAGATAAATAAATACATGGGAAATTGAATTTGTTTTTGTTAAAGGAGAGGGATGTTTCTAACACTGGTATATTTGTTCACATGCTGATACGTGATGCTGCTGGGGCACCTTAATTGGGATTGTTATTCTTAAAAAGTCTCATTTTAACTTCTGATCAGGTGATGCTGCTGCACCACTTACTCTACAGTTTAGGTCTAACAAGAATTACAGATCAATGGCTCGCGTACTACAAACTAGTTGGAATGCATTGCCGCAAGACTTATCAATCAATCAATCAAGCTTTATTTAACAGAGTGCATTTCTCTACTGTCACTCAATGTGCTTTACAATAATTCTAAAATTTTAAAATAATGCAACCAGACAGACATACAAAAAAACAGTCATTAATATCAGTAAAAGCATGACAATTACTCATAAAAGCTTGATTAAGTAACAAACGATCTTCAGCTTGTTAATGGAGGAATAAGCCCCCCCAATCTATTTAAATCTACATTGGAACATCATTTAGTTAGTATCTTGGGTTGTAAATGTTCTATATGAATTGATTATCAGACCATTACTTCTAATGTTTTATGATCATGTTGTTTCAGTTTGCAAATCTGAGCATGAAAATTTTATAGTTCTATGAATCATTTCTGTGTGTTTTATTTGTGGTTTGTTTTTAATGTTTAGATAGCATTTTTGTTTGCATAAGTTTAATGTCTATATATTTTAGCCTTTTAACATGCTGCCTGGGTCATAACTGTAACACAAAGGCTATGACTGCAGTTTAACGGTTGGGAACTACCAGCAACACCCACTTCCTTAACTATTTATGCCAGCTTCCTCCAGTATCATACAGAAGCGCACAGTTTCTTACTGCAGTTGCAGTAGGAGGCTTTGCATCCCCCTCTGCAGCCCCGCTTATTCCTGCATTTTTCTGCTGTTTTCCTTTTGTGCTTTTGATCTTTCTGTTGGGTTTGTGTCTTCTGCGGCTTTTTAGGTCAGTATTTTGTTTTGCTTTTTTCTGCTGTAGAAATAGCAGAAAAAAGAAGAAGTCTATGAGATTTTTCTAACATGACCTACCTGCTGTGAAATCATGTTGCCTAGGGTCCTGGGTACCTATGGCTTCTAAATGTCCCACTATCCTTTCCTTAAATAGTGCCTTCATGATCTTCCCCACTACCAAGGTGAGGCTGACTGGCCTATAGTTGCCTGCTTTCTCCTTACTGCCTGATTTGTATAGAGAGATGACATGTGCCCTCTTCTTATCCTCTGGCACCACTCCTGTGTTAAGTAAGTCAGTGAACAATGCTGCCAGAGATTCTGCTAGCTCTCTTCACTGCTCCTGTGATATCCTTGGGTGTATGCAGTGTGGTCCCATTGCTTTGTCCACCTTCAGTTTAGTAAGTTCCTGCAGGACTCTCTTCTCCATGAATGGCTGTTGTCCACCTCTGTCCCCCTTTGGCATTTGATGCTCGACTGTGGTCCCTGTCTCTCCTTCCTGTGAATATGGAACATAAGTATTTATTCAGTAGTTGTGCCTTATCCATCTCTCCCTCCTTACACTCCCCTTCCTCCACAGTTGCTACTCTCCTCTTTCCACACTTAAACAGGTGGGCTTCCATGACATGGAACTTTCTTTAGCTGCAGATATTAAGTCATGGCACCCCACATGGTTTATACTGTGTGTGAGAGAGAGAGAGAGGGGAGAGAGAAAAGGAGAGAGAAAGAAGGAGAGGGAGAGGGGAGGGAGAGGGGGAGACAGAGACAGAGACAGACAGTTAGAGTTATTACTCCAAAAATTTCCCCTGAATTTCAAACTCAGAGTTAGCATTCTGAGGTGTGAAAATAATAGGTATTCATGCAGGACATAAGGCAGCTAAGGTAATGAATCTCGGGGGATTTCCATGATAGGGGCTATTTTCTGTCCTGAGTGCTGAAGGCGATATGTAGTATTCTGTATGTTTTAGTATAGCATTTACCTTAGATGTAGGTTTCCACTATAAGCTGCAGTTGGATGGTGGCTTTCTTATCCTTCAATCCTGCTGTTGTTCCCTTTTCTCATACAGAAGTCATGCCTCTGTCTGCTATCAGTTACCAGTTGCTGTCAGTCATTGCTTGAATCAGTCTCTCTCTGCTATCAGTCATTACCAGTTGCTGTCAGCTGCATATGCCCATTGAACATAAAGGCCATGCCAGTTGTTCAATGGGAGAAGTAACCCACCCCATTCCAGAACACTTTAAGCTAGCTTCCTGCAGTCACATTCAGAAGAACTCTTTTGCCCCACCATCCTCCCTTCCTCCATTGGTGCACCTCTCTCCTTGAAGCTACTTCTTAATGTACCTTCAGTCAGAAGGAATTATGTGTCTGCAGCACCATAACGGGTGGAAACCTCCTTAAGTGGTTCCTTTGCCATCACAGTATCCCAAAAAGTGATAGTCCCCATAGGACAGAGAGTACAAATGATCAATGTATCTTGTATAACTGTCAAACAACACATTCATTTAACTACTTTCAGGCTATCAACAATGCTGCACAAGCGTAATTCCTCAGTAAGTTTCATATGCACTCTGAACCAATTTTAAGTGCATAAAACTATGAAATTTAATTAATCTAATTCTCTAGTTTAAAATCTTTTAGCTTGTGTCTTTCTGTAGCCAAACATTGAATATTGTCATTTTGTTCTCTTCAAGTCTGTATAGTTCTGCCTGATCTGGTGAAGAATGTCTACTTACTGATTTTTTTTTCATTTGACACAGATGGCGATTCTCCAAGACATAGTTCAAGTGTTACCCCCTCAAACAGCTTAAAAGACACTGGAGGTATGAAACAGGAATTCCATTGTGTGACAGGCTTCTGTACTGATGATTCAAGATTTGATTGGGATGGGACTGTTACTGCTTTGATGGGAATGCAATGAGCAGATATTGAAATCATGGCACTTCAGCTTCAGAGGTTGTTTGCAGGTAGTTTTGGCAAAGAGCAGAGTGGTCACTGATGGATTTATACAACCCTTCTGACCCGTCAGGATGCAGGACTTCTTTAGCTACTGTATAATATAAATTGTGTTGTATTCCTCCGTCTCACCTAAATCAGTTTAAAGGTGGACAAATCACCAGACCCAGATACAGTACTTCCAAGGATACTAAAGGAACTGGCTGAGGAGCTGGCAGGGCCATTGGTAGACCTATTTAATAGTTCACTAGAGACAGACATAGTACCGCAGGACTGGAGAACAGCACATGTAGTGCAGCTCCACAAAAGGGGATCCAAGGATGACCCAGAGAATTACGGACCAGTCAGTCTGGCCTACATTGTGGGCAAGCTCATGGAGACTATACTAAAGGAAAGGTTGGTGCAATATCTAGAGGAGCATGGTCTCTGGAATGCGAGGCAGAATGGTTTCATGGGGGGGGGGGTTATGTCAAACAAATCTGATTGACTTCTTTGACTGTGTCACTAAGACAGTAGACAGGGACCAAGCGGGTAGACATCCTTTATCTTGATTTCAGCAAGGCCTTTGATTCTGTAACCTGCAAATGTTTGATCAGGAAGTTGGTGGATCTCAGGGTTAGGGAACAGATGGCCAGATGGATGGAAAACTGGCTGAAGGACAGAACCCAGAGGGTGGTTGTGGGGGGAGAGTTATCAGGCACAAGACAGGTAATAAGTGAGGTCCCACAGGGCTTGGTGCTGGGGCCAGTATTGTTCAATGTCTTCATCAATGACATTGGAGATGACATTAAGGGCAAAATGTACCTATTCATAGATGACATCAAGCTCTGTGGGAGAGTGGACACAGATGAAGGGATACAGAACCTAGAGGAACATCTAGAAAAGCTAGGGAGGTGGTCCAGGATCTGGCAGCTTGACTTCAGTGCTACGAAATGCAAAGTTATGCACACTAGAGCTAAGAATCCCAGGACAGAGTACTACCTGGGTGAAGTCTCAGTATCTGCATCAGAGGAGGAGAAGGACCTGGGAGTGATGATCACTGGTGACCTGAAGCGCTCTACACAGAGCAAGAAAGCAGTAGCAAAGGTAAACAAGATGCTGGAATGCATATGTATGGGGATCAGTAGTATGAGATACGAGGTTATACTGTCCTTGTACAGGTCACTGGTAAGGCGGCACCTAGAGTATGGAGTTCAGTACTGGTGCCCACATGTCAAAAAGAACATTAACCTGCTAGAGAAGGTCCAGAGGAGGGCTACAAAGATGATAGCTGGTCAGCAGGGTAAGGCATATGAGGTGAGGTTGAGGGCTCGGAACATGTGCTCCCTGGAAGACAGGAGAGAGAGAGAGAGAGAGAGAGGGGACATAATTGGGACCTTTAAGTACTCATAAGGGATAAATAAGGTTGATAAGGAGAGTCTCTTTAAGCTGAATGGCAACCATAGCATGAGGAGGCACAGTCTTAAGCTGGAGGGTGGGAGGTTTAGGAGGAAAGTCAGGAAGCACTTCTTCACAGAGAGGGTAGTGGACAGTTGGAATGCTCTGCCAGAAAAGGTAATCTTACTGAAGACAGAGAGCAGCTTTAAGAGAGGCTGGGACAGCTAAAGGGGAAGGGTAAGGGTCATTGGTAGGGAGGATGGGAGAAGTGGGGAGAGGGGGCAGGGATAGTTGCTCAAGCTGTGGACCCTGCAACACGAGCAGACTTGATAGACCAAATGGCCTTCTTCTGCTGGCTTCATCATATGTTTGTATGTAAATCACACTGCAGGTAAGGACCAGGAACAACAGACAATTATGATACCAACTACAATAGTAATTAGTTACAGACATTGAAGTACATCAAGGCTATAGAGGTAACTAAGTAGTTTCATTTCAGGTGTGCGTTGTGACTATATAGAAGAGGAATAAAGCAACTATTGTTGTGTTGTTGATGTGGAAACTTTGTAAAAGAGCTATCTTTCTCAAAGGTCATTATCTGAACAAATAAAATAAATAAATAAATGTTCCTTGGGCCCTAACCCACCTAACCCCTTACCACAATGATAAGAAACCTCTCCACTCTTTGTCACCTCATTTTCCTTCTTTTTTCTATTTTTTTAAGTCAGTGATATTACACAAAATAAGGGAAGAAGGGGGAGCCTCCTCTTACTACTCCTTTTAAACCCACTCCTTTTCACGGCCTTACCCATGACCAGTCCTTACCTTCTTTTGTCCCTGCCCCTTTTTATGCCGACATTCCTCCCAGAATTCCCCTTCTAGTCCTCAACTCCTCCTCCCTCCCCTTCCCTACCCCCTCCCTCTCTGACTGACAGTCTTTAAGGTGAGGTGACCCCTGACAACAAAGGCTGCCATTTAAACCAAAACTCAGTTTTGCTGTGTGCTTATGCTTTTTGAAGTGACCAGATATGTTTAAAATGACGATGCTTCTGGTCTAAGCAAGGTGCAGTCACTTTTTACAATTAGCCGAGGTTGAATCTGGAGCTCAAATCAAGACCCTCTGTTTGTGACATCACTGTCTGTTGCTTTATAAATGGAAGAGATTTCATGAAAGGAGTATTATGGGCTTTAGCCTTAGATTAAGCTCAATCTGTAGACAAACTGTAGGGAAAATGTCCTGTTTTTATTAAGGTACTGTACCTTTAGATGTTAGGAAAGAAATGGCTTACAATCTGCATTTTTCAGAAAGTTGTGCAACTGATGTCTGCCAATGCCAACTGTGAAATGTTTGCCAGTGTCATGACTGTCACAATATAGAAACCAGTGGTTTGTTCTGTAACATAAATGAGAGGAATGGCCAGGAGTTTTAAATGGTTCTACCATTGTGGTGAAATACATTTTGCCAGCACCTATTACGGCAGTGGAGGAGCCAGGTTTGGGAGTGTTTGGGAGCCGGGGGGTGGGCATTCAGTCAATCATGGGCTCCACAATGGGCAATAAATAATAATAATAATAATAATAATAATAATAAAATTTATTTAATGAAGCGCCTTTCAAGTTTTCAAGGCACTGTACAATTCATAAAACCAAGCATCAAAATACAGTAAAACAGAACAACAGTTTCAACAAATAAAACCAATTACAATATAGATGGAAAAGCCTTATTCCATAAAAAGGACTTTACAGCCCTTTTAAAAATATCCACTGTTGTACTCTCTCGGAGCGGATGGGGTAGAGAATTCCAGAGGGATGGAGCCACAAAACCAAAAGCACGGGCTCCAGAAGACTTCAAATTAACCCTCGAATTTCCAGCAACCCCTCATCAGCCGAGCGAAGCTGTCTCAGAGGGGTGTAAGGCAACAAAAGCTCTTTCAAGTAGTCAGGACCGTACCCATGTAGGACTTTGTAGGGCAAAAGACCTACTTTAAAGGTGATCCGCCACTGTATAGGCAGCCAGTGCAGAGAGCGCAACACTGGGGTAATATGAGATCTTCCTGAAACCCCCGTCAACAAACGTGCTGCTGCATTCTGCACTAGCTGCAAGCAGTGGATATCAACCCCAGCAGGCCCTAGATACAGGGAGTTACAGTAATCCAAGCGAGATGTCACAAAGGGGTGGACCAAAACCGGCAAATCACCAGGAGGAACCAGGTGCCTAATCCTGGAGATGTTTCTAAGATGGAAAAATGCAGTCCTGACAACAGCAGACACCTGGTAATGAAGGGTCAACTCTGTGTCAAGCTCTACACCCAGGTTATGCACCCGTTCAGAAGTGGGGATCTGGTACCCCCCAGAATTATTCTGGAGGGGGACCCCACCCCCAAACCCCCAACCCTGCAGCCGGGGTCCACAACCATAACCTCAGTCTTTCCCGGATTCAACTTTAAACCGCTGGTATTCATCCAGTCTTGGATGTCTGCAAGGCATTTATTCAGCACCCAGACAGCACTAACCTGGTCAGGTGCAAAAGACAGGTAGAGCTGGGTATCATCAGCATAGCAGTGAAACCTCAGCTCATACTGTCTTACAATGTCTCTGAGGGGTAGCATTTATACTGTGAATAACATGGGGGAAAGCACCGAACCCTGTGATACGCCGCAGGGCAGAGAGAAAGCCCTGGAAGAATGTAATCCCGAGACCACTCTCTGCGTTCTCCCCTCGAGGTAAGATGAAAACCATCTGAGGACCATACCTGAAAGTCCACAGATGGACCTCAGGCATTCGAGCAAAACCCCATGATCCACAGTATCAAAGGCTGATGACAGATCAAGGAGAACCAGAATAGAACGGTGTCTCTGATCTCTCGCCATCAGGAGATCATTGAGCACCCGAACCAGAGCAGTCTCGGTGCTATGCCTTTTATGAAAACCAGACTGGAGAGGTTCGTATAGACTATGGATGGTCAAATGGTTGTCTAATTGAGCCGCCACAAATTTTTCAATAACCTTCCCTACAAAAGGGAGGTTAGAGATCGGGCGGTAGTTAGCTAGGTCATCTGGATCCAAGGAAGTTTTCTTCAGAAGGGGAGTCACCACCACTTCCTTCAGAGAGCTAGGGAAAACTCCCGTCTCCAAGGAGCACTGGATAATCCGAGCAAGGACCGGGCCGATAAACTCACTACATCCCAAAATCAGGGAAGTAGGACCTGGATCCAACCTACAGCACATTGGGCGCATCTCACGGACAATCCTCATAGTGTCTACGAAATCCATCAGGTCAAAAGTACTCCTGGAAATTCCAGGCTCCATGACAAAACACTGATCAACTGCAGCAACCTTAGAGTGAGGTCGGGGGGACTGCCTCTGGATGTCTTCCACCTTATTTACGAAGAACCGAGCTATCTTCTCACAGTCAGTCTGTGTAAAAACTCGACAGATCTGCCGACAGACTGGGTTGCACAGTCTGTCGACAGTTCTGAAGAGCTGAGCCGGTCGATTCCGAGCAACAGAAATTTCCCTGGACAGGAATTCTGCCTTCTTATGGGAAATTTCTGTTTGATAGAGCTTATAATGCTCTAGCAAAATAAGATGGTCGGCATCTGAGGCAGTCTTCCTCCAATGACGCCCCAACCTCCGCAGCCCTCTCAATGCCTCGTCAAACCAAGGAGTGACAGGATGGCGCGAAGGGGTGAATATCGCAAGTAATCTGGATTGAGGGCAGCCGAAATGGTCCCATTATAGGGCCACCACAAGCCCAGGATCAGAGCACAAATCATCAAACAGTGAGAAGTCAAGGACCGCCATCAGGTCTTCAGGGACAACATCCCACAATGGGCGGTACTTGACCAACTCCACAGGGGCTGACCTACCCAGGGGGACCTCAAAATTGAACCCAACTGAGTAATGATAATACCAACCGACTGGTTCCACCACCAAATCGGACGCCTCGATCCCCAGGAGAAAGACAAGATCAAGAGAGTGACTACCTTTATGGGTAGCTGTGGAAACAACCTGTGTGAAGCCCAGCGATGTCATCACCTGGAGGAAATGTTGACCAAAAAGTGAAGATTCGTTGTTGACCCATGCATTGAAATAGCCCAGTACCATCAATCTGGGCGATTCCAAGGCCATGTCGGCAGCAAAACCTGCTATTTCCTGCAGGAAAAGCTTCTCAACCCCTTGTGGACGGTAAATGAGAGCAATCCTGCACCCCACACCAGCTACCACAGTACACTCAAATGATCTTGCCTCCTCAACTGGAACACCAGTTAGGCCCAATCCGGTCTTGAAACAGATCGCCGCTTCCGCGGTGATCTAATTGGCGAGGATCAAATCGAGAACCTGGTAGGAACAGCTGCTCTAAAATGGGGCCCCATTCCATCCAACCAGGTCTCGTAATGCAGCCAGATAAACAGTGAATGAAGATAGTGGTGGGGCACCACTACTCACACTGAGTAGCCAGGAGGGCAACCACCCCCAGCCCCCTCTAGATCCGCCACTGTATTACGGTGGAGGCAAATGCCACCTGACATTATGGTTCCAGGTATTTCTCTCCCAGGAGGTACAGTTCCAAAGTGCCCTCCCAGGAAACAGTTATTTTTTGAAGGGTCTTTGCCCCCCCACACCCACTGGACTTTAAATAACTAAGTTGGGGGGGGGGCACGACCATGAGGCAAAAGACCACAGTGAGAGTGGGCAACCAGAAACCGCAGTCAATCCTCTAAATGTCGACAATCGGGAGTTGCTCTAATTGCAGTGACAAATTTATTTCACCCTCCCAACAGGGTACCATTTTAAACAAACATGTCAATACTGAACATGTTTGTTTGCATGCTGTTACAAGTCAGAACAACAGCATGCTGAGGCTGGAGGCAGACCTTTCTTAACCCCAGTAGCCACTGTTTTCTGGATTATGGGTTCCACTTGGCTAAGAGGTATAGGCCTCATATTCAGAGATGGTCATGTGTGCTCCATGGCAGTTAGCACACTGCCAGACTGGGGACAATATTCAGACAATCATGCTGTTCCAAATGGAGCATAACTGTCCAAATATGGGGCAGGCTATTGTAACTATTCACTGTGCTAATACAGTCCCAAATTAAATATGGCTCATAGAAACCCAATGGAGATTGCACAGGCCAAACAGGATAGCCCCAGGTCTCCTGTGTGGCCATATTAAGCTTTAACATGCTAGTGTGACCAAAAGCACTATGGTCCATTTGCATGCCAATTATGGGCTCATTAACATGCATGTACAGCCCCCTGAGCTCCCATCCATTAGTTGCCTTGAATACTTCGTGTTGTCTATTGCCCGCCCCCCACAATATCCCATCCTGTAACTGCCTTGAATATTCTTGGAGGTCGAGTGTTCCACCCTTAAGAACATCAGAACCTTCCCAACCCACCTGCTCAGGACCGTCCTCCCCAGACCACCACAGCCACATAAGGAGGACTACTTCAATATTAACAGTAACCAGCACAGCCCTCTGCTTATCACCTCAGCCGGCCGCCATCAGACTATCAATGAATGATCGTGAATAATGTGGAAAAGTTGTCTATCAGTGAGTGGTAATTAGTACTGTAGAAACAGCTGTTTGCACAATACCGTGATTGCTCATTGACAGTCATATGATGGCCAGCTCTGAGGTGGTGGGTGGAGGGCTGTGCCAGTCATGGTCACTACTGCCATAGTTTGGCTTATGTGGCTGGGGTGAGGGGGTGTGGCCACGAGGGTCCTAAGCAGGCAGGTCTGGAAGGGTCCAATGCCATTACGGAGGAACCCCTAGACTACCATTAATATTCCAGACAGCTAGTGGACAGGCAGTTGGCATTTTTGATGGTGCCCATTTTATCTGTTTATGCATTTATCCAAAATAGTTCAGCAGAGATGCAATTTCTCATTCTCAGTGGGGTCCAGCTTTTTTACAATGTACATTTCCCAGGCTAGAGCACCATAGATGCACATGTCAGTGGGGTTCTGCTGCACTGGATTCCTGCATTTGCACAAATTTACTATATATTTACCCAAGACATACAGAAGCAGATGAGATGCATTATCTCATTTTCAGTGGGGTTCTGTTTTACACATGTTTATGCTGTATTTAGCCAGGATAGCACAGCGGAGATGCAATGTTTCATTTTCAGTGGGGGATCTCCTTTTACCCATTTTTACAATATACATACCCAGGTACACCATCTGAGAGACATTGTCTTACTTTCAGTGGGCTCTGAAATTCTGAGCCTAACTTTCCAGCACAGTATTTTTATGACCTAGCCTTATGATCAAGACAGGTGGAAGGTTGTTTTTTTCCCAGATCCCATCCAAAAGGTGATTATTTTGATTATCTGTGGTTTAGTAGGCAGAGGCAGTCCATGAGATCCATTGGGACTGTCTACCCACTACTCAGTGATTGTCCATTATGAAGCAGCCCTATAGTACTGGAAGATCTAGTCTGCTTTTACAGATCATCTTGGTTAGGGCATTAGCTACTGACAGAAGCAATTTCCTTTAGTAGTAAGTGGGTCTTTGTGTAAAAATCCTAGCCATTGTATTTCATCTTTTTGGCACCGTTTTCTTGAATGACCTCTTGTTGCCTTTTCATCACCATAAGTTTAAAATCGATGGAAATTATTACAACCTGATCTTTAAGGGTGTCATGTAGTAGTAGTAGTAAAAGTTCCCCACAGAGTCCCCTTGCTTCTGGTAACATTAGTTCAACTTGTTCTAGTCTATCTTTATAAGAATGATGCTCAAGTCCCCTAATGAGCATTATTGCCCTTCTCTTGATGCTTTCAATGACCCTTATATCATTCTATAAGTAGGGAGACCAGAACTGGGATCCCTAATCAGAGAATGTTCTAACCAGGCTTCTATATAGGGGTAATACAATTGTTTAATTTCTTGATGCAAAATGGCATTTAAAACAAACCATAATTGGTCTAGCTTTCTTGTTTATGGTTTCACAATGTTTAGTAGATGTAAACTAATCAGATATGATTACCCCTTGGTCTTTTTCATCAGGTGATTCACTTAAGGGAGAATGTTTATATGGTAGTGGAACATTTGTTTTTTTTGCCCATATGTAACTCTCTACACATCTCAGTGTTAAGTTGCATATTCCATTCATCTGCCATTCTAGTTATCTAGTTTAGTTCACATTGGAGTAATTCATCCTGCTGGATTGTATTGACTGCATGTCCCAATTTAGAGTTATTGAACTTCTGCAACTTGTTAACTTGGTAAAAAAATAGACAAAGAAGGCATACGCCCATTTAATTGTCTCTTAAACATGTAGGTTCACTTTTTAGTTTGTTAAAAACATATCCAAGGAGATTTTAAATATTTTAAAGTCAGTAGCTTATACCATATTGGCTGGTAATGAATTCCAAGTGTGAGCAACTCTGACTGTAAAAAAGTTAAATCTCTTAACAGTATTAATCCTGGGCACACATAACTCTTTTATATGTGATCTAAGGTTTTTATTTTTGGATTTAAACACAATACCACACTGATCCATTAAAACAGGATTCTGCAATATCTTGTAAAGGAGGAGCAAATGACCTCAAACCTCTCATTACTTCCTAATGACATGTCACTTGTGAATATACTAAATAAAAATGGGCCCTGGGTGGCTCTGCGGGTATCCACTAGTTACCAGAAAGCTGTTTGAAAGGTGATACCTTAGTCTACCTCTGTGTCCTTAAGGTTAACCAGTTTCCAAAACAGTTTATCATTTTATTATTAATTCCAAGATTTTACATTTTAGAGACAATACCATCACGTGGAATAGTGTCAAATTCTTGACAGAAATCTGACAGAATTGCATGTACAGAGGAGGACTAAATTAGTGCCTAACAGGCTCATAAAAGGAAATTAGATTTGTGATACATGATCGATTTTTCCTGAAATCAAATTGGTAGTTGTCATTGAGATAATGAGTTTTTCTTACTTCCATAACATGGTCCTCAATAATTGATGTAACTGGTTGCCCTAAGAACTAAATGAGACTGATAGGTCTTCTTAAAAATGGTTTGGAAAAATCCCAGTCTCTGATTGGCTGAGCCCCTTACCAAGGGGTGCATTTATGTGGCAATAAAGACTGAGTAAAAACAAGTCCTGGTGGCAGTCTGCCTCTGTGCCAATTAGTATTACTGAACCCCAAGTCTAATTTAAAAAATCTAAGCAAAATCCTTTTTTTTTGCTGTTTTAGCAAGCAAGGGAGTGAGCTAATCCTCCGTCTCAGTTCTGAACGTCCTTGTAATATTATACTTTTTTGTTCAGTCCTGACCCTATATCAACAGAATAAAACATTTTCTTTTTCTTCTGCTCTGTCCTGCAACACCATAGTACCATGGCTTACCATATCAGTGCTGTACAGCCACACTGCATTTCAACCTGCCAACATCCCAATTACTGCTCGCCCTTCTTTACATGTCCTTTCAAGTATAAGAAAAAAAAAAGTAACCAAGCACTTTTTATGTTCACTGTGCACACATGTGCTGTGAACATTTTGCTATGAGTGTGGGTTTTGAGGGGTGTGATGCTGTTGGTCCAGTGCAGAGCAGTCTGCAAGGGGCTCATCAGTGTCACACCAATCATCAGCTGGGGTGATCATGACACTATTCTGGCTTGCTGGGTGGAAACATTGTATAGTATAAAGGAAAAATCAGATCCAATCATAGGCGGCTCTTTTCTTTGATCTACATAATGTCACCCAGCAAGCACAGTTGATCTGTCATGATCAGCCTGCTGTGGCCCCTCCCCCAATATCATCCCCAATACTAGCTACAATGACAAGTTCCTTGAGCATCCCCCACCACAGCTATTTTCATTGTGCCACAAAACATAATGATTACCCACAATCTTTCCTGTACCCTCCATGTTGAAATTCTGGTACAGGGTGCTCGATCTCCCATTCCATCTGCTACCCCTCCACCCTGCTTCTTTTGATAATGAGACACCAGGGAACCCTCCCCCAGTGCCGTTAAACGTAACACAGGCACCAGGGTGCCAAATCCCAGTGTTGGTACCAGAAATTAAGAAAACTGTCTCTCATAGTATGCTAAAATTATGACAGGGGGTGCCCAATCTCCCATGCTGACTGCCTCCCACCACCCTGCCCATTTTGGTTATGTGATACCAGGGAACCCACCTCTGGTTCTGCTAAACATAATGCTGACACAGTGGTGCCCATTCCCAGTATCAGGACCGTAAATAAAGAAAACTGCCCCTTGTAGTATTTTTCAAACACACTGTAAAAGGAAAAATGTCCATCGATGTCTATTGCTATTTCTGCCATTACTGTTCCCCCACCCAACCATCCCACTTAGCACCCACCACCTCATAGTCACCCCAGCCCTTACTTACACCATAATCCTCTCTGGACCAGAGACACATAATCACTCTTCAGTGCCGGACCATGAACTGAGGAAATCAGCTATGCAGTTCCATGTATTTCAATGTGGGTTTGTTCTTATTGGTGTAACTTGGTCATTTCTGAATATTTTGCTCCAGATTTTCAACATGACTTTTTTGGGACCCTCATCACTAGAACAATGAAAGTAAATTAGGCAAATCTGTCCTGAAAGGTCATTTTATGATTGCTGCACAAAATCACCTTTCAGGCAAGATTTGAAAATCATATACACCCTTGTTCATTAGGTGGGGTCATAAGAAGGCTACGCTAAAAATTTGTGGTAAGAATATTGACAAAAAAAAACACTCATAAGCCTACATTGAAATTTATGAACACAGGCTCATAACTGTGGTGAATTTCAATATTTTAACCCCAAATTATCAACATAGCCATTTATTCACAGCACCTCATGAAAGTGTGAGGTGTTAGTTTTCAAATCCTTGCCAAAATGTGTTTTCGTACTGGTGCCATAGTGATGGGGGAGCACAACAGCCAGTGCATTCTGAGGGTGGAACCGTCCCACTTATCCCCTGGACTGGTCACCACCTGAAAGTCACTGATTGTGATCATGTGCACATACAACACCTGTCATGCTCATCAGGTGATTTAACAAAAGGGCTGTGTTGCACATTTGGGGCCTATCAAAGACAGGTCATCTCCCAGAACACAGTCTACACCACTGCCCAGTATCACAGCTCTGTAGATGCCTGAATGGTCACCTTAAAGAGATAATGTACTGCCTACAACTAATATTAGTTTTTAAAAGCTGCCAACCATTGCCTTTTACATCTGAGGTATTTTTTTCTTTTCTCTTTAGTTAATTAAAAGATTGTTTACCTGATGTTAGCAGGTGCGCTGTGTGGAATGGCACTCTGCCTGACAGCTGACATATCTATCTCTAGTCCCCACACTCAATGTTGGAATTATGCTTTATGAGCTTTGGAGGCTGGGGCGACCATAAGGGTCCTATCTTAAAACTGAGCCCCCTTTCCCATTATAAGTCAATGGCAGTGATGTGTGAGCTACCAGGCCTCACCTCAGAGCTACCAGGGGCCAAGCCCTGGCAAGCCCCCCTGTAATTCCAACATTGCCCACACTACTGTACATCATCAGCATTGTGACCTCAGAAACTGACATTACTGTTGCTTAGGAACAGCCACTCAGTAGCTGTCATATCAATCACCTGTGATGTCATAGTCAGTGTAATCACAATGCTGATGATATAGTGTGGGGACTAGAGATGGATATGTCAGCTGCCAGGCTAAGAGCTGTTCCAGACATCCAGCACAATAGTACCATATGGAGAACTTTCTAATAGGCAAAGGGAAAAAGAAAAAAATACTTCAGAAATAAAAAGCTACAGCTGACTACTTAGTAAAATTTGTAACACATTCCTGTTTGTCTGTTTTGGTTCCTTTAGCTAATATGCCGTCACCACCCAGCTTGACTCTCACTTGGTATCTTTAGGATAGAATCCCACCAGAGCCACTGCTCACTCAGTTCATTGGCCTTTTCACACAGGCAGTTGACCCAGCTCTTTGTCACAGCTGAGAACTCTTTTCTTTAGATACTGTAGCTCAGAGGTATGTCTCTTCAGAAATGGACCACAGGCTTCCCAACTACCTGAGGTTATTTCTACTTTGAAAACTCTTTCACAGAGAGCATGAAGTATATAAATAAGCATTTATTACTCCACATTATTTACATATGTTACAGGATTGTACACACTACAGACTATGGAGACTACCATATTCTACAGAGATGAAAAATAAAGTATTTGAACAAGACCAAATTCACAAAGAATAACCTGACAGACAGCTAAACAGATGTCCAAGTAGGAGAAGCTTACCTCCAACAGGGATCTTGTGAGTTTTAGCAGATTTGGACAGGGTTGGCAAGGCTTCTCACAAATCCCAAGTAAAACTGACATCGCACCCTAGACATTTGTTTTTAACTCTGGGGACTTCCTCTACCCCATAACTGGTCTGTGTATTCAGGCTGCTCTATTTTATTATACCCACCTACACAGCAAGAAATGTTATTGCATTGGCCACTGTTTGCATTTAAAATACACATCTTACCCAATGAAAGGGATGCTGTTACCAAAAGCAAAAGCCTTTTAGATGAAAAGACTACCCCTGCTATGCTCCTCACATTACTTGTTGTCCCAGCCAGTGAATTTAAAAGATTGTAATCTCAGGTCTCCTCATACATGAGCAAAAATATTTTACAAAATAAAATATATAGGGGATACATGATGGGCAGGAGTGTGATATGTCAAAATATTCACACTTCTGCAGAGTGAGCTCTGGATACTCACGAGTGACGAGTGTGAATATTTTGACATATCTCACAATCTGCACATCATGTGTGCGATTTATACAATATGGGTGTAACAACCTGGCCTGTGTATATAGAAAGGCAACACACTGTGTTTAAGGTTCACAGAACAAAATGCACTTTTATTTGCTTCAAATGTGCGAAGGCACGGTTGGTCAGCCCCCGACCACTCCCCTCCCGGGACAGGAAGTCCGCGTTTCCGTTCTGGGTCCCAGCCCGGTGGTGCACTATGAAGAAAAATTGCTGAAGGGCCAACTAGCCAAAGGTCATTACACCGAACACCGGAGCAAGATAGCGGTGGTGTGTGAGCTGCCTGAGCTACTTGTTTAGTTTTATTTTTTTACATTTGTATTGTACTGTTTTAATTAGTTGTTAGGGTTCAAGAAGTGAGGAAGTTTAGATTTACTCGGGAGGAGTTGCGTCGCCATTTGGGTTTAGAATGCTAACCCAGAATTAACTGTTTTTACCACGCTTGATTGTTGTCGGTCAGGATATCGAACGTTAATTTAGAACTAACTGTTCTTACCACACTTGACTCCTCTTGGTTGGGACATTGTTTTCTACCGTTAACAGCCTTAGTGTGTGGTATGTCGCATCATTTGCCTGGCTGTTTTCGGGACTGGAGAGCGTGTGTTACTTGAAAATTTACTGAGGAGGCTCTGAAGGCTCTGGAGTTTTGCAAGTGATTTACTTGGAATCTGGTAGTGTACGGGATTCAAGCTACGGACATTGCTACGAACATTCGCTTTACTTACTCTTGGATTGGTTGTGGTGAGAGCACAATTGGGAGGAAGTAACTGTCTGGAAGACCTTTACTGCTTT
Source organism: Neoceratodus forsteri (assembly GCA_016271365.2). NCBI lineage: Eukaryota > Metazoa > Chordata > Ceratodontiformes > Ceratodontidae > Neoceratodus > Neoceratodus forsteri. The sequence goes on along the minus strand of CM057449.1, from coordinate 95,434,531 downwards.
GGCAATGGGGGTTTCATTGTTTGGATGACCTGAAAGCTACAGCTGGAAGAGTGACTTTGGCAAGTCGAGAATTGCCTAAGGAGGGTGTTGTCAGCTAGAATATTAATTATGGGTCTCTCGGCCGGTGGCTGCTGTCTCACAGGGGTGTAGGGATCGTCAGCCAGGTAGCTGGCTGGGGTGCCCAATGAATTCCTAGATTCCTGGATCTGGTTATTTGTTTGACCAGTTCCAGGGATCGTGTTGGCACAGTAGCATTATCGGCGGGGGGGGGTGGTCCTTAGGTTGCTGTGCTCCCTCTTGGGCTCTATAAGGTTTGGCAGTTTCATTCTCTGGATCCTGGCTTCCTGATCCTTTTCTGACTTTTGGATCTAAAGTTGATGCTTGGATTACTGCTGTGCTCTCTTTTTGGGCCCTATAAGGTTTGGCAGTTTTATTTCCTGGATTTCGGCCTCTAGACCCTTCTTGACTTTTGGATTTACTGCAAGTTTTGCTTTGATTTTCGAAGGAATTTTTTATGAATTTGTGACTTCCCCTACTATTGGATGACTTCCTTCCCAGACATTTATTTTTCTTTATGGTCTCCTGGTGGTGAGAGGACCAGGGTGTCCACATTTATATTATTTTATTTTTTGATGTGTATTTTAATTTCAGTTGCTGTTTAATTATTTTGTATTTTCTGGGCAGTGGGAGTGCCTAGAACTCTCCCCTTTTCCTTTGGCTGTGAGAGGGCTGCAGGACGGGGTGAATTCATACCTGTGTGTGTTTTTTCTTTTACAGTTTTGGACTTTGTAGGTCAGTGAGAGTGCCTTACAATGACACTGTAGGAGGAAGGACTAAAATGACTTTTATATCTGTGCAGAGGTCTTTAATCCAGTATACAGGGTTAGGGTAATACTTTTAAAGTTGGTTTTATTTTGGTGAATTTTTTTGTGTGTTTTGTTTTAGTTAGTTTTATTTTGGGGGTGGGGGTTGTATTTGTATTTGTTATAGATTATGTTGTTTAGGGTGGTCATATATTATCTAGTTTGGGTTATTTGTTTTAGAGAATGTGTTGGCCAGGGTTGACAGTTAGGCATTATTCCCCTTCCAGGCTGAGAGATCTCTGCCCTTTTTTTGCCCCCCTTTTTCCCCCATTGTCCCCAGAGGTGTATAGACGATGTAGGGGTTTGGGAATAGCAAGGAGGGTTTGGGTGGGGACTTGGCCTGCCGGGGGAATGGAGAGGAGTGGACGGATTGGAATAGTGGGGACAAGGAGACACCCCAGGGCAAAATGGGTCCAGGAAAGGGGTTCTCCCTGTCTGGTTCCCATACCCAAGGGTTCTGCTTATTGCAGACAGGAAACTCGGTCTTTCTCAGCTGCTCATTGAACTCGGGCAGTGTTATGCAATGCCAGGTCGATTAAAAACAAGACTGCCATAATTGCAGATCTTGTTAATTCAACTGACCTGGCTTGCATCACCGAGACCTGGTTGGACGGAAACGCTGGCCCTGTTTTGGCTTCAGCGGTTCCACCCAGGTACTCGGTGATACACTGCCTGAGGATTGATCATAGGGGCGGGGGTGTGGCCCTTTGTTTTAAATCAGAACTGAACCTGAGGGAAATTCCAGTGGGAACCACCAACTCCTTTGAATGTATCATGGGCGAGGGTGTGGGGTGCAGGATTCTTCTCGTCTACCGTCCACCAGGAGATGGGAATGTTTTCCTGCAGGAAGTCGCGGACTTCATCACCGACCTAACATTGGGACCACATAGATGGCTGATCCTTGGGGATTTCAATGCTTGGGTCGACGATGAACTCTCGCAGTTTGGACAAGACTTCCTCCAGTTAATGAGTTTACTGGGCCTCACACAGGTTGTTTCCTCCTCGACCCACATTGGTGGTCATTCACTGGACTTGGTGTTTCTCCTGGGGATGGAGATATCCGACTTGGTGGTGGAACCAGTCGGATGGTCGGATCATCATACCATCAGCTTCAGTTTTGAGGTCCCCCCTAAGAGGCCTGCCACTATGGAGATGGTCGAGTACTGCACTTTGAGGGGTATATCCCCAGATGGCTTGATGGTGGTGCTTGACCTATCGGGCAAGCCAAGGGAATGCACGGATCCAGGGGATCTTGTATTTGCCTATAATAAGGCGGTGACAGAGGCCCTGGATTCCATAGCTCCTGATCGTGTTCGTCCACTCTCCCTCTGCCCTAGGTCTCCATGGTTTGATGAGGACCTGAGGGAGTTGAGGAGAGTTGGACGAAGGCTAGAGAGGCGATGGCGGCGGTCCGGCCTGGTATGTGACAGGCTTAGTTTGATGGACCATTATTTGGTCTATCAATCAACAATCTCTCATAAGAAGGCAGAATTCCTGTCCAGGGAGATTGCTGCCGCACAGAATCGACCAGCTCAGCTTTTCCGGACTGTGGACAGATTGTGCAATCCACTCTGTCTTCAGCCCAGAAATGCTTTTTCACAAAAGCAGTGTGAGGAGATTGCTCAATTCTTCACGGATAAGGTTGCAACAATCAGGTCTGATATCCACCTGATCCTTTCTCTAGGGAGTAGCAGTGGTCGGTAGGAGATGTCGGACGCCCGGTTTGAGTGGTGCGACTTTGGCCAGCCTACAATCAGTGATATTGTGATGGTTATCCAGACTTTACGTCCTACCAACTGTAGTTTGGATCCGGGCCCAATGAGCTTGCTTGTTGGCTGCGTCAATGTTATCAGCCCGGTCCTTGCTGAGATAGTCTGGTTATCCTTGGAGAGGGGAATTTTTCCAGCTCCCCTTAAGGAGGCCGTGGTTCGGCCCGTCCTTAAGAAACCCTCCTTGGATCCCGACTGTCTTACAAACTACAGGCCGGTCTCTAAACTTCACTTTTTGGGTAAGGTTATAGAGAAGGTGGTGGCTTTACAGCTGGAGGACCATTTGACCAGCCACAATATCTATGATTCTCTCCAGTCCGTTTCAGGAAGAGACATAGTACAGAGGCGGCCCTTGTTCGGTACTAAATGACCTCCTGATAGCGAGGAGATCGAAGGACCTGTTCCATCTTGAGTCCTTCTTGATCTCTCTGCAGCATTTGATACTGTGGACCATGGTGTGCTTTTGGATCACCTGTGGCTTATCTGTGGACTGTCAGGGACTGTCCTCAGATGGTTTCAATCTTACCTCATGGGTAGGACTCAGAGAGTGGTGTCTGGGGTTTGTACCTCAGCTCCATTCTCCCTGCCCTGTGGGGTTCCGCAGGGATCCATTTTAGCACCCATGTTGTTTGCAGTGTATATGCTGCCATTAGGAGCGATTATTAGATGGTATGGCTTGAGTTTTCACTGCTATGCAGATGATACTCAGCTATACATGTCTTTTGTCCGAAACAAGATGATGCTGTCTCTGTGCTCAACAGCTGTCTGACTGAAATCGAGGCCTGGATGAATATGAGCTGGCTGAGGTTGAACCCTGATAAAACTGAGGTGTTGGTTGTGAACCCAGGTCATCGTGAGGCGGGTGTGCTGGCAGGTTCACCTTCAGGCTGTGGCTTGAGGTGTCCAGCTAGCCACCTCAGACCGGATCAGGAACCTGGGCGTTATGTTTGATGACTGTCTGACCTTGAAATTACAGGTGTCAGCAGTTGTTAAAACTTCCTTTACCATCTGAGAAATATCACCGGGTGAAACATCTGGTTCCTTCCGATGATCTTCCAATGTTGGTTCATGCCTTCGTTACCTCCCGCCTTGACTATTGCAATGCCCTTTACCTAGGGCTGTCGGGGGTTGATATCCGCCACTTGCAGCTGGTGCAGAACATAGCTGCCAGGCTATTGACTGGTGTTTCAAGAGCCAGTCATATAATGCCTGTGCTCCGGTGTACTGCACTGGCTGCCGATTAAGTGTGGATCACCTTTAAGGTTGCTTTGTTAACCTATAAGGCCCTACACGACCAGGGACGAGTTACCTGAAAGATCTCTTTGTCCCTACTGTCCCTCCCGTCCTCTCGATCCACCATGAGGGATTGCTAGAGTTCCCAGGGTACGTTTGCAGACATCGGAGCAAGGGCATTTAACTTGCTGCTCCAGTCCTGTGGAACTCTCTACCTCATCGGGTATGAGATTGCCTAACCGTTCAGAGTTTCAAAATTGCTTAAAAACTATCTTTTAACCTGGCTTTTATTGATTGATGTGGTTATTCATCATGTGGTTTATACTGTTTTTTGTTGGAATTTATATGTTGTTTATAATTATTTTATTTTATGTATTTTATTGTACAGGCACCTTGGTTTTAGAAACGTGCCTTTTTATAAATAAAATTGATTGATTGATTGAAGTACCACCAGGTGATGTGGGGGTTGTCATCCTTCATCACTTGGAGCCACCACAGAGGGGCATGGTCTGTAACCAGGATGAACTGCCGGCCATGCAGGTAGTAGCGGAGGGCATCCATAGCCCACTTGACTGCAAGATACTCTTTTTCTATCACTGCATAGTTCTTCTCTTGGGGAAAGAGCTTCTGACTGAGGCAGAGGATAGGATGTTCCTCCCCTCAAACTCCTGGGACAGCAAAGCTCCTAGCCTGACTTCAGAGGCATCAGTTTGCAGGATAAACATCCTGTTGAAGTCAGGACTGCATAACACTGGCTTTTTGCACAGTGCCACTTTAAGTTGTGTGAAGGCCTGGTCACACTCCTCTGACCAGTGGACCCTGTTAGGGGCAGATTTCCGGGTGAGGTCTGTAAGTGGGTTGACAAGGGTAGAGAAGTGCGGTATAAACAGATGGTAATACACAGCCAACCCTAAGAAGGCCCTCACCTGGGTTTTTGTGGTGGGTGCCGGGCACTCGGCTATGGCTTGGACCTTACTGATCAAGGGTCTCACCTGTCCACTGCCTATACAGTACCCTAAGTACTTTGTTTTGGCTTTGGAAAAAGCACACTTTGCTGGATTGGCCATCAGCCCTGCTTCTCCGAGGAACTGTAGTACTGCTGCCACGTTGGATACATGGGATTCCCAATCAGTGCTGTGGATCACCACATCATCCAGGTAAACAGCTGCATACTAGCATGGGGTCGCATCAAGTGATTCATGATACTTTGAAAGGTTGCAGGGGCCCCATGTAAGCCAAAAGGCATGGTACAGAACTGGTGTAGCCCAAAGGGGGTAGCAAATGCTGTCCTTTCCCGAGACTCTGGGGTCAAAGGGATTTGCCAGTACCCTTTAGTTAGGTCCAACATTGTGATGTAGTTGGCTTCCCCTAGTCTATCCAACAGTTTGTCTACCCGAGGCATGGGGTCGGCATCAAACTTTGAGATGGCATTGACCCTGCGAAAATTAATACAAAAGTGGGTAGCCCCACCTTCTTTTGGTACTAACACTATGGGGCTACTCCAGTCACTGCTGGATTCCTCAGTCACTCCCAACTCTAGCATGTCCTGTAACTTCTTCTTAACTGTGTCTCAGACAGCTTCTGGCAAGTGATACAGTGACTGCCGCACTTTCTCCCCTGGCTCTGTTTCTATATGGTGAGCTATCATATGGGTTGTCCCCAGGAGGAAGGAGAAAACATCTAAAAACTGGCTTACCAACTCTCCTAGTTGCTGTTTCTGTTTGTGAGACAGGCCCATTGGGACTTGTATCCCCAGATTGTCATCTGGCACTTGGAGTCCCAGATCCACTATGTCTGGTTCAAGGAAAATCAATAGGCTATCCCTCTGGTTCCAGAATTTCAGCAAATTGACATGGTAGATCTGGGTCTCTTTTCACCTCTCTGGCTGGCAAACTTCATAGTCAGCTGAGCCCACCCTCCGGGTAACTTCAAAAGGCCCCTTCCATTTGGCTAGAAGCTTATTCTGGCTGCTTGGCAACAACACTAGTACCTGGTCCCCTGGTTTATATTCCCTCAACCGGACTCCCTTGTTATAGTAGTACTCGTGTCTTTGTTGAGCCTTCACCAGATTCTCTCGGGCAAATTTCCCCACCCGATCTAATCTTTCCTTCAGTTGCAAGACATATTGCACCACATTTTCAGTCTTGGGGTCAGGTTTCTTCCACATCTCCTTTAATACATCAAGAACACTTCGTGGGCAGCGCCCATAGAGGAGTTCAAAATGAGCAAATCCTGTAGACGTTAAAGGACCTCCCGCATTACGAACAGCTGTAAGGGAAGTAAGTTGTCCCAGTCCCTGACCTCAGTGGTTATGAACTTTCGAAGCATAGTTTTAAGGGTTTGGCTGAATCACTCCACGAGACCATCCATCTGGACATGGTAGATTGAGGTCCTTATGGAGCTGATTCCCAACAAAGTACAAACCTCCTGAGTAAGGCGGAACGTGAAGTTAGTTTCCTGGTCCGTCAACATTTCCTTTGGTATTCTCATGTGACTAAAGACATTTAACAGCTCCCCGGCTACAATTTTGGCTGAAATGTTTCATAACGGGATGGCCTTGGGGTACCGGGTAGCATAGTCAACAATTACCAGAATGTGTTGGTACCCCCTGCACTCTTTTCCAGTGGTCCCACTACATCAACCCCGATCTGGTCAAAAGGTGCCTCCATAACGGGTAAGGGTACTGAAGGGGCCCTGGGATTGTTCTTTGGAGCTACTAACTGGCACTCAGGACAAGATGCACAATAATCTTTAACATATTGATAAATGCCCAGCCAAAAGAATCGGGGTAACAACTGGGCTAGTGTATTCTCTACCCCACAGTGCCCAGCCACCGGAACAGAGTGGGCAAGGAATAGTAATTCCCCCTGAAAGACTCGAGGGACTAGCAACTGATGCCAGGTATCCCCCGTTTGAACCTCTTTACTAGCTTGATACAGGATACCTCCTTGTAATTCAAAATAGAAACATACATAGAAACATAGAAGTTGACAGCAGATAAGGACTGCAAGGCCCATCCCGTCTGCCCATTTCTTTTTCTACCTTATAAATGTGTCATCAGCCTTTGCTCTGTCAGTGGCCTATCTATTCATACTCATTTGTATTGCTCCCTTATGCCTATCCCATGCCTGTTTGAAGCCCTGCACTGTATTCATAGCCACCACTTCTTGAGGTAGGCCATTCCATGCATCCACCACCCTTTCTGTGAAAAGAATTTCCTCCATTCCCCTTAATGGCCCCTCTAATCTCATACTGTGACTCTTGTCCTGCTATTTTTCTTATATTTAAACATGTTGAACTCTTTCACTTGTTAATGCCCTTAAGGTGTTTGAATGCCTCGATCATATCCACCTCTCCTCCTTTGCTCAAGGGTATACATATTGAGCTCTGTTAATCTGTCCTCCATATGTCTTCTGATGCAGTCCCTGCACCATTTTGGTTGCCCTTCTCTGGACTGCCTCAATTTGGTTAATGTCCTTGTGAAGGTGTGGCCTCCAATACTGCATGCAGTACTCCAGATGGGGCCTAAACAAGTGTCTTGTAAAGAGGATTATTACCTCCCTCTTTACGACATGAAACCCTATAATACACCTAACACCCCCTAGCCTTACCTACTAGCTTTAGAGGTCTGCTTGGATGATTTCAGGTCATCAGTGATGATGATGCCCAAGTCTCTTTCTTCCTTTGTGACTGCTAGCAACTCCCCTCGCAGCCTATAGGTGACTTCAGGGTTTCTCTTCCCTATGTGCATGATCTTGCCCTTCTTTGCATTAAATCCCAGTTGCCACTCTTCTGACCATTTTGCTAGTTTATCCAGATCTCTTCTCATTCTGCCCACCCCATCTGGATCATCTACTCTGTTGCAGATCTTGGTGTCATCTGCAAACAGACAAACCTTACCCTCTAGTCCATCTGCAAGGTCACTAATGAAGATGTTGAAGAGGACTGGCCCCAGGACTGATCCCTGAGGTATCCCACTTGTGACTTGCATCTCTTCTGACTGTATACCATTTACCACCACTCTCTGTTTTCTGCCCGTCAACCAGTTTGCCACCAGTTGACCAACTTCAGACCCATCGAGCCTACCCAGCTTATTTATCAATCTTCTATGTGGAACAGTGTCAAAAGCTTTGCTGAAGTCAAGGTGGCGACATCAACTGCTCCCCTTGGTCCACCACTCTGGTTACCCAGTCAAAGAAATCTATGAGATTAGTTTGACGGGACCTTCCTTTGTAAACCCATGCTGTCTTGGATCCCGTGCCCTATAGTTCCAGCTGTTGCACTATCCTTTCCTTAAGGAGTGCCTCCATAATCTTGCCCACTACTGAGGTAAGACTGACTGGTCTGTAGTTCCTGCCTCCTCCCTGCTACCACTCTTGTGAGAGCAGGATCACATGAGCCCTTCTCAGTCTTCTGGGACCTCTTCTGTCTCAGAGACTCACCAGAACAATTCTGCTAATGGCTCTGCTAGTTCCACCTTTAGCTCCTTAGAGTACCCTGGGATGTATGCCATCAGGTCCCATTGCCTTGTCCACCCTGAGCTTAGCAGCTCTTGTAGGACCTTCTTTTATGAGGTAGTAGTACTCACCTCCCTCCCCTGTGTCCATGGTTCTGAGCTGTGGGCCCTGCCCTACCTTCTCTTCAGTAAATACTGAGCAAAAGTATCTATTTAGGATAGATGCTTTTGCGATCCTCCTCCTCACATGCTCCCTTTCTCCATTAAACAGTAATACCCCTCTGGACTTTCTCCTTTCACTAATGTATCTATAGAAAGTCTTGTCACCTTCTTTACTGTTCGTGCTAGTGTTTCCTCAGTTTGGGACTTTGCCTGCCTTGCATCCCTGCTTCCCTTAGGGCAGTTTGGTATGCCTCCCTATCTTCATCCCGCTGTGTTCCCTTATATTTCCTGAAGGCCAGCCTTTTGGCTCTGACCTTTTCTCTACTGTAGGAACCAAAGTGGTTTCCTTCTTCTTTGCACTTCCTTTTCTGTCTAACACAATGGGATGTTGCTTCAAGTATCGCATCCTTAATGCTGCCCACTTTGCCTGTACCCCCTCACCTGTGTTTCTTTTTGCCAGGGCTAGCTTAACTCTGTTGGCCATCTTATCAAAGTCAGCTCCTCTGAAGTCCCATTTCTTTGCCTTGGAATGGGATGATTTAGATGCAGTAGCCAAATTGAACCATACCATGTGATAGTCACTGGCCCCCAGGTGACCTTCTACCTGGAGATCTGTGATCCCTTCCCTGTTAGTCAGTACTAGATCTAGGATAGCCCTGTCTCTTGTGGGTTGTTGTACCAGTTGTTTGAGGCCCTCCTGCAGGGAATCCACTATGTGTCTAGTTCTGGCAGATGTTCCTCTGGTATTGACAATCTGTATCCAGCATGTTGGGGAAGTCTCCCATTATCAGAACCTCCTTTGGCTGTCATGTTTTGTATATCTTCTAACAGTAATGTGTCCATGTCCTCCCCCTGGTCTGGGGGGCCTGTAGACACCCCAGTTCTTATGGCTGTCCCATTTCCTGTTTCCAGGGTGACCCACAGTTCTTCTGGCTCATATGTATATTCTGAATTTCTGTGGCTTTGATATTTTCATTGACATACAGGGCCACTCCTCCCCCTTTCTGCACCTCGGTCTCTTCTGAACAATACACAGCCAGGTGCTAGAAGTCTCCCAAGTGTGGTTACTGGTAAACCACGTCTCACTAATTGCTACTATGTCCAATTTAGCCTATGACATTATTGCCTGCAGGTCTGGGATCTTATTTCCCAGGCTGTGAGCATTTGTGTACATGATTTTCCATTGGCCAGATTTCGGTGTGTTAGTTGTTGGGTGAGGTTTGGCATTACCCCTGTGCATTGTATGGGGAGACAAACCTTTTTTCTTACCTGGTGATGCAAATGAACTGCAAACATGCTGAATCCCTGTATGAACACTAGCTGAGGGGGGAGGGGTGTTCTTTCTATTTGACGTTTGGGGTGCTGCACCCCTCTCCCCATTTGCTAGTTTAAATATTCTGCAAAGACGTCAAACTTCTGCCGCAATGCAATGACAGGATAGCATGCTTCCCGATTCTCATCTACCACCTCCCCTTCCCTGACAGCCAACTGGGTGTATACCTGGCTGAGTATGCCATCAGCCCTTTTTTCTTTGGCAATGTCTGGGCAGTGCTTTAATACATCTTTCTCTGATAAGGACGGCCTTCCTGAACTTTAATTAAGTGGGTCAGTGTTAAGGTCGGGTTGTGGGTCTGGCCCCATTTTGCCATTGCTTCACCTCCCAGCTGTGCATCTTCCCCTTTGGGACCCCTTTTCTTTGCTACCCTATGTTGTCACTTAGATTTGCGGGTTCTGGTCTGGGCATTAAAAATCCCTGGGTCTGGGAAAGGAAAAACTTCCCCCAGCTGCAGGTGGCTGACCTCCCTCCCTTCATGACCCTGAGACTGGGTAGTTACCAAAGATAAGCCTGCTTTCCATAAGTCATTATACCATTTCCAATGTCTCCCCAGTAACACCGGATAGGGTAACCCTGGGGCAACCCCCACCTTTATAGTCTCTGTTTGGCTCCCCAGAGTAAGTGTAACCATAGCACCAGGATAAGCCTTTACATCCCCATGCACACATCAGATAGGGATAGGGTTCTGGTCCTGCCAGCATCGGGGTTTCACAAGGGCCACCCTGACTAGGGTCTGGCAGCTTCCTGAGTCCACCAGAGCCTCTGTCTCGATTCCTTCTACCTCAACAGGGATCACAAAATCTCAGAATTCAGGGCCCCAACCCCCACTGTACAGTGAAAATACATCTGTAAACATGCAATCTATGAAGATACAGTCCATGTGGGGGCAGTTCTTTGCAAAGTGACCCCTCTGTCCATGTAAGAAACATGCCCCTGTGTCTTGGCTTTGGGGTGAGCCTCCGGGTTTAGGCAGCGGGCTCTCAGGAAATGTCTCCCTGGGCTGCTGGGTTGTCATCTTTCCTAGAATCTGACCCTTATTTGGCTTATAACCCCCTCCCTACATGCCCAAGGTCCCTTCACAGTTCCAGCAAATATTCCTTCAGTCTGGCTCCTGGGATGATTCCCCCTCTTCCCAGGTGGACTTGTAAGCTGGATCACAGGGCAGGAGGAGAGTTCAGCATCCAACACTTGTTGTGAGATCTACATGGCCTCTGCTAGCATGGCGATCCTCTGTTTACGGACTCAGGTCTGAATTCCCAGGGGCAGAATGTACAAAAATTGTTCCAAGATGATTAACTCAGCCACTTCAGGGCCACTGCATTCTTCAGGTTTTAGCCAATGCCAACACAGGTCCTGCAGTTGTTGTCCCACTGCTCTAGGTCATGCATCTGCTACAAATTGGAAGCTCCGGAACCTCCGTCGATAACTTTCTGCATTGATGCCTAGGTGGTCCAGGATTGCTACTTTCACCTCTGTGTACTCCACAGCTTTGGCATTGTCCATAGTTTGAAAGGCTGCTTGGGCTTCCCCGGTGAGACAGGAGGTAAGGCAGATAGCCCACTGGGGCCTGGGCCATCCAGCAGCTTCCACCACTTGCTTAAATGTTACCAGGAAGGCCTCAGGATCATCCTCAGATGTCATTTCAGTCAGCATGGTGTCCATCCTAGGAACCCCTGGCCCCACAATAGCTGGATCAGCCTCACCAGTAGGATCTTGTTGTGGCTGTTGCACCAGGAACTGCAGGATCTGCTGTTGCTGTTGCCCCAGCTGTATAAGAAGCTGCTGTTGCACCTCCTGCTGTTGCTGAGCCAGCTGGGTGAGAATCTGCTGTTGCTGAGCCTGTTGTGCTTGTTGTGCCCAGTGTTGCACTTCCTGCTGTTGCTGAGACAGCTGGGGGAGAACCTTGTGTTGCTGAGCTTGTTGTGACTGTTGCTGTTCCATGAGGAACTTCAGCAATTTCTCTATATCCATCTTTCCAGAATCTAACTAGTCCTGCTCATTCCAGCAGGGGTTCAAATCCCACTCTGACACCACGTGTGAGAAGCTGGCCTATGGTATATGGAAAGGCAACACATTGTGTTTAAGGTTCACAGAACAAAACGCACTTTTATTGCTTCAAATGTAAATTGTTACTCCATAAAATCATAATCAGTCTGTTCAACTTTCCCGGCCTGGTCAGGTAACATAAAAGTTAACATAAAACAGTTCTTTCAGTCTGACTTGACAAAGGAATCTTTGCACCACCTTTGTGGGCTAGCAGTTTGTTCAAGATACAGTCTTAAAAGAAGCACAAACAGTTTCCCTTTTAGCCGTCTCTGCAGGCAGTTCTCAGCAGTATATTCCACTCACTGTTATTGGCCCAGCTGGTAAACTAGTCCTTTACCTCAGGACCCTCTGCTCCAGGCATGGTCTGGTTCTCCGTAGCAGGTTTCAGCTGTTTTTCCCCAAAGACTCTCTCTATGACTTAAACATTCTTTTTGGTTTTCAGCTCTAGTTCCTCTCTCACAGAGCAGCAGTTTCCAGCCTCTCACTCCACCCCACCCCCCCACTGGATCCCTCTGCCTTTTAGCAATCTCTCTCTAATTAGCCACACCTGTGGAGGCATCCCCTCCTTTGCTGTTGCAGTCTCTACATTTCCTCTGTCTCAACCAAGGGTTTAACCCCTTGTTCCCCAGTGTTGTGTTTACCCTGTCACAAGGGGACTGTGTATTTAGTTGTTTTATGGAATAGTTGTCTTTCTGTAAAAACATTCCGTTATGTTTGTTATCCTGGCTTAAGGTGCTAATCCACATGTTATTTGGTTGTAGCAAGCTTATATGAATGAACTTTATTTGGTTATGTTGTGAATGGGAAGATTGTGCTATTTGATTGGTTGTTTTTATGAATGGCTGTGTTGTGATTGGTTGGAGTTGTGGGTTGGAGTTCCTGATTGGTTGGGTGTCCTGTATTTCTGTGAAGTGATTGGCTGTTCATTTGGAATCGGTGGGAGTTTGTCTGGCATCTTCCTGAATCAGGTTTTGTATTTTATTTTGTATTTCAGTGCTGTCCAAGATGTTTGAGTTTGCTTTTTAGTTTGGTGGCTTTTCTGTTGTATGGACTGTGGAAAGTAAGATGCTGAGTCGTTCATTTTGTAAACTCTGCCACGATTGTTATTACCAGCAATGCGGTGCTGCTCCATGGGTTTCAGTTTTCAGGAGTTGTTCTGAAACTGCTTCATTTACAAGGAGTAATTCAGAACTTGGAGCTAGCTACACTGAACACTGAGCACAGCATTTAGCAGGTAGGGTTACCACCTGTCCCTCTTTTTTGCAGGACAGTCCGGAGCTGTGTCCTGCAAAAAAACATGAAAAATACTACATGTTCTGACATTATAGTAGAAAAAAATATTTTCTGACTTTCGATTAAATGCTGCAAAACATTATAATACCTTAACTAAAATACCTTAAAATGATAAGAAACAATAGAAACAGTTAAAAAAACTATGACACTTAGTCTTAATTCTGATTATTTAGCATAAACATGTCTGTTGCACTGGTTGTGATTACATGTTGTCCTGTGAAAAATCATGTTTCAGTAAGAAATGTCCCACTTTGGGCTTCTTAAAAGGTGGTAACCCTATAGGCAGGTACTGCTGGAAAAGGTAAGAGTAATATTGTTTTGAAGTTGTGTTACAGCAGTTACACTTTAGGTATATGGGATATTGGATGTTTGTGGCACAGGTTGAAGTTGGATGTGACTTTTTAGCAGAGATGCACTTTTGTTGTTTGAAGAGGCACTTACTGTGTGATGCTTGTGTGTCATGGAGCAAGAGGGGTATCTTAAGCCCGAAATACCCAATTGAACATGGTATTGTCACCAACTGGCATGGCATGGAGAAAATTTGACACCACACCTTCCACAATGAGCTCTGTGTTGCCCTTGAGGAGCATCCTGTCCTGCTCACAGAGGCCTCGCTGAACCCTAAAGCCAAAGGAGAAAAAATGACACAGATCATGTGATAGAAGCTTTCAAATACCTCAAGGGAATCAACAAAGTCCAAGAGGGTAGCATCTTTCAGAAAAAGAGATGTACAAAAACAAGGGGGCACAATTTGAAGATAGAGGGGGGATGGCTCAGAGGTAATGTGAGGAAGTATTTCTTCACAGAGAGGGTTGTGGATACATTAACAGCCTTCCTGTGTAAGTTGTAGAGTCAAAAATAGTGGGGGAATTCAAGAATGCATGGAACAGACATAGGGCAATTCTAGTGGGGGGTAGGAGGAAGTAGGCTGTTGGTTAACTAGGATCTGCAGCTTATCGGCTAGGTAGAAAAATGGGCTGACTAGGTTGGCCAAGCAGTCCTTATCTTCCATCAAATTCTATGTTTCTATGAGTTACTAATATGAAGTATATGTAGAATATATTTTGTAATATGTGCTATATGAACAATTGCCCTGTAGAGAAAAGTAGTCCAGTTAGGGAGGTGCTTGTAGTGACGTAACGACAGTGAGAATATCACCTGCTGATGTATGCACTGTGGGTATATCTGTAAGCAGGTATCACAGTACATACATCACTGAGTAGTTATACAATGGGGTGAGTGATATGTGTTTTTATTTCATGTGTTATCAGCTCATCCCTGTTGCATAAATAGTAATATTAAAAACAAATCCTGGGTTTTACAGCTGTTACATTTCCATTCCTCAGAGAAATGAAATGTAATCTTTTAGTGACCCTAATAAATATTTTTACGTTACCAGGTTTGCCCTACCTGCTACATCACAGTTCTTTCTCTTCCTTAATAATTTATCTAATCCTTTAAGGTACCCCATTTCTTTCGGGAACCGCTGGTTACTGCCTAGGCAAACCATCTGCATTGTTATGCTGTAACTCCCTGCGGTGCCTAATATCCATCTTGTAGGACTGCAGCACTAGGCTCCATCTTAACAATTTGGGATTTTGCCCACTGGTCCTGTGGAGTCCAGTGAGATTGATGTGGTCTGTCACTAGTGTGAATACCCTCCATGAAAATATGGCTACAGCTTTTGGAAAGCACATATTATAGACAGACACAGTTTCTCAACTGTGACTTAGGCTTCTACTCTAGGCAGCAGCTTCCTGCTCAGTTACATGACTGATGTTCCTCCACCATGTGCATGACCTGACTCAGAATAATGCCTAGCCAATGATCGGATGCATCCACATGCTCTTCAATGAACAGTCAGGACTTGCAGGCATAGGTACCTGACACAATGCCTCCTTCTGTTGAAAGAACACTGTCTCACTCTGATCTGTCCATTGAACTTTTTCTGACATTTTTTTTCTAGTGACATTAGATATGGGTTTGGCTATACTACTGGAGTTCGGAACATACATTCAATAGTAATCTTCCATCTTCCTGGGAAGGCAAGACAGGAGGGTGAGCTGGATGTCATTATCCACCTAGGTACTAATGACTTGGCAAATGGGGAGCCAAAGGAAGTTCAGGATGAGTTTAGGAAACTGGGGAGGGGTCTCAACAAGTAGCTACTTCTGTCACTTTCTCAGAAGTACTACCTGTGAGAGGCAAGGAGACATAGGAGTGCATGCACCAGGAACTTTAACTCATGGTTGAAGAACTGGTGCTGTGAGAAAAGGTTTGGATTCATTGGTGACTGGGGACCCATCTGGAGGGATGGAGGTTTGTTCAAGCCTGACGGCCTGCATCCATCCTGGAGGGAATCCAAGCACTCAATGATAAGTTTAAATGCTCATTGACAAGCATTTAAACTAGCAAGGGGTGGCAGGCCAGCAAGGATGGTACCTACTTGCTCACCCCCACAGCTAGTAATGGAACCAGTGAACCAGAGGGTGGCTATCTCTGCAAAGCAGTGTACAAAAGATGGAGATTAGTGTCCAAAAGGTGGATAAGCAGAAAAGGGGCAAAATTCAGCGAAGGGCAGACAGCAAGGAGAACCAGGGATAAATGACAACCAAGGAAGGGGCTGGAGTAGAACAGTGAAGCAGTCTAGGAGGTCAAATCATGGAAAGCCATGTGTGCAAATGCCAGGAGCCTTAGCAACAAGATGGAAGATCTGGAGGCTGTCATGGTACAGTCAGACCTGGACATTGTGGCCATCACTGAAACCTGGTGTAATGATAACCATGACTGGGAGATGGCCATACCTGGCTACAACATATTCAGAAGAGACAGAGCAGGCAGGAAGGGAGGAGGAGTGGCACTGTATGTGAAAAATGACATAAGGGCCACACAGATCCAGGAGGAACAAAATGGGGGAGAGATACTGTGGGTTAAGCTGGAAAGGAAAATGGGGCCAGCCATCCGCACAGGTGTGGTCTATAGACCACCAGCCCAGGAGGAAGAAACAGATAGGGAGTTGATGCTAGCCATCCAAAGGATGGCAGACAAGGGTGAGGTAGTACTGGTTGGAGACTTCAATATACCAGACGTGGACTGGAGCATCCCAGCAGCAGCATCAACTAGGAGCAGATTTATCCTGGACTCCTTCAGGGTGCCTTCCTCAAGCAACTGGTCATGGAACCAACTCGCAGAAGGCAATACTGGACCTTGTCACAAACAGGGACAGTGTGATGGGGGTAACAGTGGGGAGCACCTGGGTAACAGTGACCACCAGTCATTGTGGTTTGAAATCACAGAAGAGCAGAACCAAACCACACAAAACACGTATCCTGGATTTTAGGGGCAGACTTTGGGAAAATGGGGAGATGCTTGAAAGAGGCATTAAGGGGAATGGGACAGGAATCAGGGATTGAGGAACAGTGGGCAGTATTTAAATTGGGTATTATAAGAACAACAGAATTATGCATTAAGCAGGTTAGCAGAGGAAAAGAAGAGACCATTATGGTTTTCAAAGAGGTAGCAAAGAAAGTGAAAGCCAAAAGATTGCATTCAGGCAATACAAAAGACACAGGCAGAAGGGATAGGGAGAAGTACCAGGAGAAACAAAGGGAGGCAGGAAGTCAGTAAGGAAGCCAAAGCTCAGACAGAAGAACACATTGCAAAATCAGTGGTTAAAGGGGACAAAACCTTTACAGGTACATAAGTGAAAAAGAAGGACAAAGGAGGGATAGTGAGACTGAGGGGAGGATGGAAGCGCGTGGAGGATGACAACAGTAAAGCTGACATATTGAACAGGTATTTCTGCTCAGTCTTTACTAAGGAAGAGGGGTAATGGGTCTGAAGGGAGTACAAGGGGTGAGAATGGTGCAGAAATGGACACAAGTCCTTTACGAGAAAGGGTCCTGAAGGAACTGGAAGTAATAGAGCTGATAAAGCAATGGGGCCAGATGGGTGCACCCAGGGTCCTTAAAGAACTAAGAGGTGGTGGCTGAACCTCTGGCTCATCCTGTTCAGCCAATCACTGAAACAGGAGGTACCCAAAGACTGGAGGACAGCAGATGTAGTCCCTTATACAAAGTGGGAACAAAGAGGAAGCAGGAAACTACAGACCAGTCAGCCTCACCTTGGTAGTGGAAAGATCATGGAAGCACTACTGAAGGAGAGATTGGTGGAACATCTGGTTGTCAATGGACTACAGGACCCAAGGCAGCATGGTTTCACCAGGGGGAGGTCATGTCAGACCAACCTGGTTGAATTTTTTGACTGGGTGACTAGGGAGGTGGATATGGGGAGGGCAGTGGACATGGCCTATCTGGACTTCAGCAAGGCCTTTGACACTGTGCCACATAGAAGACTATTACACAAACTGGGGAATATGGGTGTGGGCAGGACAGTAGTGTGGTGGGTAGGTAACTGGCTGGGTGGCAGGACACAGAGGGTGGTGGTAACTGGCTGTCACTCCACAGAGGGAAGAGTGACCAGTGGGGTACCACAGGGATCAGTGCTGGGACCGGTCCTATTCAACATCTTCATCAGTGACATTGCACAGGATCTAGAAGGCAGAATTTCACTGTTGCTGATGACACAAAGCTCTGTAATAGAGTAGACACACCAGAGGGTGTAGACAGAATGAGAAGGGACCTGCAGAAACTTGAAGAATGGTCAAGGGTTTGGCAGTTGAAATTCAATGCAAAGAAGTGCAAGATAATGCATATGGGGCACAAAACCCTGGCACAATATATCAGTTGGGGGTGAGGATATAGCATGCACCAAGCAGGAAAAGGATCTTGGGGTTGTCATCTCTGATGACCTCAAGGTAGGGAAACAGTGTGACAAGGCAGCAGGTAAAGCAAATAGGATGCTGGGATGTATAGGCAGGGGCATCACCAGCAGGAAAAGGAGGTCATAATTCCGCTATACAAGACACTAGTGAGGCCCCACCTGGAGTACAGTGTACAGTTCTGGAGACCATACCTACGTAAGGACATAGACAGGGTAGAGAAGGTTCAGAGGAGGCAACAAAGATGGTGCATGGGTTGCATCACAAGTCCTATGAAGACAGGTTGAAGGAACTGAACATGTACTCCCTGGAGGAGAGGAGGAGAGAGGGATATGATAGAGACATACAAGTATCTTACAGGGAGGAACAGGGTGCAGGAAAACACTATTTTTAAGCGAAAAGATGTTTCAGGACTAGAGGGCATGGGATGAAGTTGGAGGAGGACGATTCAGAGGAAACATGAGAAAGAATTTCTTCACAGAACAGGTGGTGGACAAGTGGAACACCCTGCCAGAGGAAGTGGTGGGGGCTGAAACAATCACGGGATTTAAGAATGCATGGGATAGACATAAAGGAATTCTAGAGGTCAGGGGTAAGGGGAAATAGACTTCTAGGAAAACAAACTGAACTTACAAGCTCAAATGGGCAGACTAGGTGGGCCATAGGCCCTTATCTGCCGACACTGTCTATGTATCTATGTATCTATGTATCTCTAGAATGGACCATACTTTCCTTTCTGTGTTGGGCATGGCAGATCCCTGTATGTCATTAATTTGTACTGTTTCGAGCAGGATGTATGTCCTCTTTACTCTGTTCTTAAGGTGTGACACCTCTGACATCCTGATTTGGCACTTCTCCACCTTGACTGCCAGTCTGCAGTCTTCACTAAGCAGAGCACCTTGGTCATGTGCCTGACATGATCCTCCCATGTCTGGCTATAGATGGCAATGTCGTCCATGTACAGCAGTGCAAAGACTCCTGCCCAAGACAGAATGCAGCCTACAGGTCATGGAAAGGTGAATAGTACAATCTTCATCCCGAATGGCATTACATGAAACCTGAGTAGGCCTATTGTAGTGAGCAAGATTGACCTCTCACTGGCTTCAGGAGTCAGGGGTACTTGCCAGTAGTCCTTTATCAGGCCTCAACCCCTCATTTGCTAATAAAAATCATTTAAAAAAAAAACACCCTATAAATTAGATTTTGTTTGGGTCACCTGAAATGTCCTGGCATTGCTTCACCATTGATAATTGTATTTACTTGCATGGGCAATTCTTCCTATATTAGCTTATGGGAAAAACATTTATCGCATACCTCTGAATTTGCTTTAGCTCCATTAAACACAGGATATTATCAGTTGTTATGATTCATCTTGAAAGAAAAACAGGATGCACGTCACTGTTCATGACTACTGCCAATACATAAAAGTTCTGGCTTAGATGGGTTTGAGCCCAGATTTTTGAAAATAGTAGCTTCATTTATCATTCATCCCTTAACAACTATTTTCAATCTTTCTTTAGTAACATTACAATTTCCTCAAACTTGGAAACAAACAACAATTAAACCCATACCAAAAATAGGCTCAGTGCAGGATCCTGATAATTATCTTCCCATATCAGTTTTTTTCCCCATTAAGTAAATTGTTGGAAAAGATAACCAATGAACAGGTTACAAATTATTTAAGGGGTAATGGACATCGGTCTCCAGAGCAGCATGGTTTCTGGAAATTTTACTGCATGGGTACTGCTTTAACATGTTTCATGGATCACACTTTAAGGGAAATGGATCTTGGTAAATTAACTAGTGCAGTCTTTGTAGACTTGTCAAAGGCATTTGACTTGGTGGGTCATACCATGCTGCTCCGGAGACTGAAGGACATTGGCCTGGCAGAATCTCCTTGCAGGTGGTTTCAAGGTTATCTTACAAATCACCCCATGAGGGTTAGCTATGGAGGAGCACTATCTAACACACACATTCTGGATCAAGGGGTCCCTCAGTGGTCTATTTTGGGACCCCTGAAATTTTCTTTACATCTTGACCCCATTTCAAAAATTCCTAAAATAATCACATCTTTTACTGTATGCAGATGACATTATTCTTTTTTCTAGTGGAAAAACAGTTGATGAGATAAATATAGCCCAAAATATAGATGTTTTACCATTAAATGCCTGGCTGCTGCAGTACAGTTTGTCTTAAATACCAAAAAACAAAGTGTGTACTTTTGGGATCTAACCCTAAATTTGATATGTTACCCTTTACAAATATATAGCTTGGCTGGAACATTGCTACAGCAGGACATAGAATTCATATATCTTGGAGTGTTATTGAATTATAACCTAAGGTTTTCTATTCATGTAAAGAAACCACTAAAATAGTAAATCAGAAATTGGGAGCCTTGTATAGATTGAGAGATTGTTTAAGCAGTGATGCTAGGGAGGCCATTTCCAAAAGTGCTCTACTGCCTACACTCTATTATAGTTCATTTTTGTTTACAATGCTGACAAATAATGATTTATACCTAATGAATATGACATTTAATGCTGTTTGTTGATTTGTTACTTCTAAACCATACACTACTTATCACTGTATACTATATAAAGAAACTGGGTGGTTACTACCAAGGTTAAACTTCATGCATCATCTAGGTTGCTTAGTGGACAATGTTTTGAGACTGAAACAACTTTCTCCTTTATTTAGTCACATAGAAATTAGAAAAGAAAACAGAGTGCTGAGGTCACTCAATTGTTTTAATCTAAGATTTCTACTTCTATGGGGAACAAGCTTTCTCAGTACAGTCCTCCAAGCTCAGGATCACATTACCACAATTTTGCTAAATTACAAACAATCAAGCAAATTATAAAGTTACACTAAAATCTTATCTTCAGCAACAAACTGGTTGTGAATGTTTTCAAATGTTGCACTGAGAAATGTATATGTTGTTAAATGTATTTCTAGTGTGTCTTTGTAATGTTTTTGTATCATCTTGCCACAATTGTTGAGGCCAAGGTCATTCCTGAAAAGGGGCCTTTGGCTCAGTGTACTTACCTGGTTAGCAAAGTAAATAAATAAATACATAACTTACAAAGGTTAAAATGGTTGCCTTCTGCTTCAAGAAGGGAACTACAATGGCTGTCTTTGATTTATAAGTTTGTAAATAATCAACCTGCTCCTTATTTGTCTGACTGCTTGCTGACACCTACTCATAGATATGCTAATCAAGAGGCTCAAAATCACTGTTACCAGGGACCCAGAAGTTCATATACTTACAGCAGGGCAAATGGCCTAGGGCCACAACTTAGAAGGTGTACTAGTCAATTTGCCTTTAAGAATAATGCATAATATGATTTGCTGAACACTCAACTGTGTTGCAATTGTTTTAAAATGTGAAAAATCTGAGTTGTTTGTTTTGTACTATTCTATCAGGTTATTTATGTTGTATTTACTATTTGACAAGAGTTGTTCTCTAAATCAGACTTGTTCTCATATACTGTAACATGTTCTGTTCAAATAAACGTTTAAATAAAAAATAATTTAAGTATGGTGGTCAGGTGCATGGCTCCTCCTTTCCTCTCTAGGAACTCATATGTCTTGGGCATGGAGTATGCATCCAGCTCCACTCCATACAGCTGTTGAGCCTGTTGTAGTTGATGTAGAACCTTGTTGTCTTATCCTTTTTGGGGATCAGTTCCGTAAGGGATGGCCAGAGACTACTGGGCCTCTGCATTATCTTAGCAGTCAACATTTCCTTAATCTCCTCCTCAATGATATTTTTCACTCCCTTTGAGTTTTTCAGGTTGGCTGCCTTAGTGAGGCATAGGACCTGGTATTTAAATGGTGCTCCACCAGTTTCCCTGTCAACAATTCACGAAATGTTTGCAGCACCTCATGCCTTTCAGTAGCTTGGGTCGGTGTCAGCCACTCCAAGAGGATGACAGCATCCACTGAGCATTGTGGCTTAACCTCTACAAGTAGATTCACTAGACGATTTGCTTCTACCTCCTCCTCTGGATAGCTGTACACAGCCAGAACCAACTCTTCCCAGTCATGGAAGGCTTTCATCATGTTTACATAGTAGATTCACTGCTTGCATCTCCTGTTTGGTATCTTCACCATGTACGTAACATCATTCACCCTCCTGACCAACAAGTAAGGACCCTCCAAGCACCTGCAATTCATTCTGTCAGTCAGGGATGACTTCCATCACCCACTGCCTGACTTTGTACTCCCAAGTTCTGGCACCATGGTCATACCATGTCTACTGTCTCTATTGTGCACTGGCTAGGTACTCCTGGGCAAACACAATGAGCTCCTTCAGCCATGACCTGAAATTCAGAATGTACTCCACAACAGATTCAACTTGGGGACCAAGCTCACCCTCCCATTCATCCTTTACCAAATCTGGGGGATCTTGTACCCTATGAAACATAGAAGCAAAGAATTTGTCAGCAGATAAGGACCACTCGGCCCATCTACTCTGCTCCCTTTCTCCCTGTCTATACTATCACTGCTTAGCCTACAAGATCTCCGGCTACCTCCCCCTCCATTCCCCAACAAAAATTCCCTGGTGTTTATCCCATACATGCTTGAAGCTCAAAACTGTTTTTGCCCCCACAACCTCTGCAGGAAGACCATTCCAAGCTTCCAGCACTCTTTCAGTGAGGACATAAATCAAATCAAATCAAATCAAATAGTCTTTATTTATAAAGCGCCTTTCAAAACCAAGGCGCTGTACAATAAATTCACATAAATGCATAAGTTAAAATGATCATAAATTAGCAGCCATAACTAGGATATGCTAA
Source organism: Neoceratodus forsteri (assembly GCA_016271365.2). Taxonomy (NCBI): domain Eukaryota; kingdom Metazoa; phylum Chordata; order Ceratodontiformes; family Ceratodontidae; genus Neoceratodus; species Neoceratodus forsteri. The sequence continues at coordinate 95,411,794 of CM057449.1, read as the reverse complement.
ACTAAATAAATATGTCTTCAACTCATTTTTGAATTTCTCGATGGTTGGACATTCTCTCAACCAACGAGGTAGAGAATTCCACAGGGTTGGTGCTGAAAAAGCAAAAGCACAAGATCCTGATGTTTTTAATTGAACCCTGGGAATCTCCAGCAATCCCTCATTGGTGGAGCGGAGAGGACGGAGGGGGCAATAGGGTAACAGGAGATCTTTCAGGTAGCCCGGTCCCTGATCATGTAGAGCTTCCTCACATCCTTCCTAAATGTTCACCCTTCCAGTTTCATTGTATGTTCACTTGTTCTTATTACTCTGTGGTCAAACAGTAGTTCAAAGGGTGAAAACCCTGTGGGAGACTTACCTGTATGTCTCTCACTCTCCCACATGCTTTTTAGTGCATACCTTTAGCATGATATTAATCAATGCATTAAAATGCTCTACCAGATCATTAGCCTGAGGGTGATATGCACAGACCCTGAGCTGCTGCATGCCACACGTCTCCCAAAGACTAGTCACTAGGGGAGGCATGAAACTTGTGCCCTTGTCTGACAGAATCTCCTGGGGGATTATCCCCAGCAATATGCTGGCAACCTTTTCTGCCTCTATGGAAGATGAGTCACACTCTCCAGGTACCTCATGGCATAATCCACAACCACAAACATGCACCTCTTTGCTGTGTGACTTAGAATATTGAGTGGTTCCACATTGGCAACAACAACTCACTGAAATGGCTCTTCAAATATAGGCAAGTAAATCAATACCACCTTAGCCTTGTCCAAAACCTTTACCACCCTATGGCACTGCAGACAAGTCTAACAGTAGTTTAAAACACATTGAAGATACTGGGTCAGTAACAATTGTTAGCTGCCTTTTTGTATGGCTGACTCCTATGACTCCTAAGTTCCCAAAAAATAGTTTATTATGGGCTCAGGCCAGAAGCTGCTTTCTATTCTTCTTTTGAACTAGTACCTGCCACAATACTCCTTCCTCCACTCCTCCCTTTGTATCCCACTCTAAATATAGGAGTCAGTTCTTTCAGTATACCTCCTTTTTCTCTGAACCACAAGAATCACCCTGATGACCAATTCCCTTAATTTCTGTAAGCATGGGTCAGATTGCTGAGCTCTCCCAAGTTCTGCATGCCTGACTTTCCTAAAACATGCTTCTGTACAAGAGCAGCCCATGGCTAGGCCATTACTGTTTTGAAGCTGTAGCTCAGAACTGCTGCTCCTAGCTTGTTTTTCAACTACAACTTACCCTGTTGCTGAGGGATGGAGGGAGGGTTTGAGGGATGGAATGTTTTTAGCTGCACTGTCTACTCTGTGGCCTCAGGATCTGATTGCCTGGCTGTAATACAGGGAATGACACACACAGTGTTGGCCTGACTGTCAAAGTCATTACCCATAATGACCAGGATTACATGACAGTAGATAACAGCTGATTCAAAAAAAGATTTTGCATTAGTTGTATCGTACCTCTTCATTCTGTCACAAAATAAAAGCATGCCATATTGTTAAGTGTTAGAGGTGCACTGCTGACATAGGGTCACTATTACACTTTTGGTTTTCCTACTCTCATATCCATGCATACTAGGAGCATGTGATAGACTTATGTGGCTGCACTTTATGCTGTAGCCTTCCCAGTAACCATGAACTATGGATACTTGGAGATTTATCTGTGTTACAAGGGGTGTCCACTAGCTACACAACTTGGATCTTCCCAACAGCATTGGAGACCAAGATGCAGATTTTACAAAGAAGGAGATCCAACTGGCAGAGTATGACAGAATGTCTCAAGGCACCAGAAATAATATTGTCCAGTTTGAGAATATATTGGGGTTCACCACACAGTAGCATCTCCCTCTTAACAAATGAGTTCTCTGACATTGGATTGACTTCAAGGTGACAGGGATTCCCTGGTCAAACTCCCCTCTACCCCCATTACCAATATAAGTATGTAAGACCTCTCACTCTTATAGGTCTTTAGGTATCACAATCTGATATGTGCAAAATGAAAACTGGTTATTTTATTAGCAATCATTGATTGTTAATCTGTTAAATTTGCATGTGCTTGCATTTGTTTGCTGATCTTTTTAACCAGATAAGTCTTACCTCACTGTATAATGAATGTAAAAGTTTGAAAATTCTCAGTAAAGTTTGATGCAGAAAAAAATTATTACCCATAATTAATTCAGCAGGTAGGTCCAGTATAATACCCATGTTCATCCGGTAATTTAACAAAATCATTATGTAGCACATGTGTGGCCTGTCATAGACTGGTTCTCTCTCAGAACTCAGTCTGCACTGCTGTCAGTTTTCACAACTCTTCAGCTGCCTGAATGGTCCCCTTCTTTATGTCAGAATCCCACCAGTAACACTGCTCACACTGTGTAGTGCCCTTTCCCAAATGGCAAATGGCCAACCCCTTTAGTCACACTTGAGAACACTTTCCTTCAGACACTTAAGCAATAAGGCATGACAGGGTGTGTGTTATCATATAATAACATCACTTCTGGTGTAGGTTGAAGCACAAGGTGAAGCCAAGTGCTTCCATCACCCCAGAAGTGACATTATCACATGATAACACACACCCTGGAGTGCCTTATTGCAAATATACAATGGCATGTTCTTACATACAGAATAAAAAAAATATTTTAAGGAATGTTTTTGTTAGTGTGGGAAATGTTTTTTTATTTCTTAAGAGAAGATGGAAACAATGATCAAGTGGCAACAAATCCAATCCAATGCTACAGTGATGTTCTTGTGTAATAACATCACTGTCTCAATGGGTCAGCAGCCAATCAGCTTCTTACATTTTTCCTTGCCATTGTATAATGTAGCTTAATAGCCTGTCTCTTCAGAAATGGGTTACAGACTTGTCAATTTACCCCAGGCTATCTGTACCTTTAAAAACATACTCACAGTGAGCATGACATATATAAAATTAACATTTAATACTTCACAATATTTTTAAGTGGTGCAGGATTATATACACTAAAGATAATGAAGAGTACGGTATTCTACAGAAATGAAAAATAAAACATTTGAAAAGAGAGATTGCATAGAAAAACCCAAGTACTGACGGCATTTGTAAGCAGAGTAGACTCTTATCCCCAATGGAATTTTTTGACCTATGGCAAACTTGAACACTTGATTTTACAAGTTCAATGTCTCAGCACAACTGACTTTCTCAGAGAAACAAAAAACAGACAAAAACATGGCAGGGTAATCCCATCCCCGTATCATTAGGCTTGCTTCTCTGAAATCAGGCCCTGGATATTTCTTTTAAACTATAAACCAACCACCCTAGAAAACTAGTCTAAACTAGTTATCTGTATTTGGACCCTGTCCTATTGTTTCTCCAGCTTGATGCCTTGCAGGCTGCCATCAGGCTGGATGAGCCATTCTTTTATGGTTGAATCATAGCCTCTTTTAAATGAAAAGGGCCCAGCCCTGGGGGTGGGGGACACTGTGGAGCAGCAAGCTGGCAAGTCGCACTTAAGTGCAGCTCTGCACATTTATCAGCTTAATTCTTTTAAAATCACAATATGCTGTGGGTAAAAGTGAAATCTGATTGCAGCAGTGAACAGTTCAAGTTACCTGGTGTTGTGGGATATCAAAGGGTCATGGGTCGCAATCAAAAAGCTACTGGCAGTGGACCTAAACATGCAGCAGCAACAACTGAACAGATCACGAATTCCCCAATGACTTTTGCCAGTGGAGAGCTCCCGTGGAGAGCTTTACAGGCCTCTGTGCAAGCAATCAACTCCAAAATAGAGTCGATGATCCAATGTTTTGCTGAGCAAGATGTAAAATTAGAGGCAGTTACCCAAACGGCAACAACTGCAGAGAAAACAGCTGTACATGCACTAACAGCAACAACTAAGCTTGTGCAAGAAAATGCTCAACTTATCTACAGATTAGAGGTGCTGGAGCATTCTAACAGGGCATCGCACATACATTTAATTGGTCTCCCAGAGGGTAGAGAAAAAGACTATCTCATTACCTTTCTACAATCATGGTTACCTGCAGCACTTCAACTTCCCTAGGGAACTCTGGAGGGACAGTTCACTAAAGCATTTAGGATTACACCCTGAGCTGTAGGGCCACGTGGCAAGACTCCAAGAGTGGTTCTCTTGGTGACCACAAGCTTCATTGTCAGGGATTGTCTTCTGCAAGCTGCAAGGTCTTTTGGAGGGCTTGCTTTTAATGGATCCACTGTTCATTTATTTCCAGACCTTTCTTTTGCAACACGCACCAGATGGAAGAAGTCTGATGCAAGTGAGAGCTTGGTTTCATAGGTTAGGAGTGTCGCACCCTCTCCTGATGCCAGCCCAATTACACATCCACTATGGTAGTAAGACTTTGCAGTACACTGACCCTGTAAAAGCAGGTAAAAAGGTGGAAGTCCAGGAGTTCCAATCATCTGAGGGCTGCAATATAATTGACTTGGACTCTTACCAAGAAACTTGACTGTTTACTGTAATTCTTTCTGAAACTGCTCATAATTGTACCAGCTCTTGAGCTTACTGTTTTGTTTTTTCTCTGACCTATGCAGAATGAACCACTTGGCTTTTCCTGTAGCTTGAGAAAAAATATTGAAATGATGTACTGTATGGAGTACTGCACCTTTAGTGCTACATATTTTAGGAGTACCTTTTATTATAAGGAATGGGGGACATATCAACACTGATTGTTGAGTTACAATCTCTGGACTTTGAACATGATGGACTTGACACCAAAAGCCTTAGTTAGCTGTAGCTTACAGTGTATAGTTACATTATCTGACTAAATGTATTATTTTGTCTTTCCCCTTATCATGAATTCAAGCTCTCTATGCTCTGTTTTCCTCGTTTACATTGTATGTATCTGTTAAAACAAGACTGATACCTGACAGATGATTGTGCAATATGCTAATGTTTATTGTAAAAGCAATAAAAGAAAGTTTTTTAAAAAAAGGGCTCAGCCCTTTGATGTTTCTCTAAATCAAAGGACCTTACAGATGACAAAAACTACTGATTACTCTATGTCTTCATACACCCAACCTGCTCTCCAACTAACCTATTTGAAAGACTGTAATCTCGATTCCCACATCAACTAAAATAGTTTGCAAGATAAAATAAAACAGATAGTAAAATTAAAAAAAAAAAACATTTTCTGTGTTGTATCTGTCAAAAGTACCTTGACAGAATTTTGCAGATGTGATCAAAATGTCCTGGATAATCTTTGACATGTTGTGCTTAATTGTTCAATTTTTTCCCCAAAAAACTAGAGAATATTAGCTGGGGCCTATTCAGTCTGAACTATACTGTATCTCAGATCAGAACAGCTGGTATTCTTCACTTTAATTTTTGCAGTCCAGAGAGTCTCCAACATCTGATAAGGTTCTTAATAATTTGTATAAAATATTATGGTCATAATGCATCTTGTTACAATTATTGGAATCCTTTTATGGTCAGTTTAGGGCATTTTTTTCTCATTTTGGTATGAAAAATTAGATTACAGGACTAATGCTTATTATAGGGGGTGTGAGTAACCAGACCCGAACACTATAAAATACACCTATAACCCTGTCTTATTTTGGCTTAAATTGCCTTGAATTATCTCAAGCAGATCCCACACTTCCCTCCCCATTGGAAATTATTTGTGACAAGGTTACTATGCCAGATTTTGTGCTACAGTATATGCCCAATGTTTCTTGCTAGATGTATGGATTGCTACTAATTAAATGTATTCATAAACATGGTTTATGTGTACAGTAAGCTATCATAAATTAGTTACAGAATGTTATAAGCTGTCTCTTAAGTAAGGAATAAGACACTCTGAGATGTGGCTTATGGGCTGATATGAGCATGGCCCAGGTGCATAATGATGCATGAGACACTTGTGTCGAGTGCCTTTAGCACCTGGGGCATGCTCTTATCAGCCATAAATCACACTTTGGAGTGTCTTATTCTGCTTATAAAATGGTCCCCCAAGAACATATCTGAGGAGAAAAAAAAACACAAATTTGCCAAAAAAAGTGAAACATTAGGTTTTAATAGCTGAAATACTAAAAATAGTCCACTTACTAATTTCTGAAATGTGTTGTGGCCAGTAGAGGGTGCCCTGCCACACACACTGCTCAGGTATTCCTTCTCTCACACACACTGCATTTATCAGCTTCCTTTTTACATTACATGCCCACCCCCATTTCTATACAGGGCGTCTTGTCTTTATTACCCAGGAATGTTCAGAGCAGCTGCTACAGTTGCAGTGAGGGGCCAATTCCATTGACTGCCAGCGTGTCCCTTGTTGGTTGTTGATTCCCTCCTACACACAGTCCATCAATTAGCTCTGCTTGATTTTAACCCTCCTCTCACACCCACATATATTTCCATATGGGGGTCTTTCTTTGGCACTGAGGAATGCTCAGAGCTGCCACTGGAGTTACAACAAGCAGCAGATTTAATTGACAATGAGCATTTCCCTCACCTGCTGCCCCATTCATTTTTCTGCTTCACACTTCTGCTTGTCGAGCCAGCGGCTTACTTGTCACAGCAGTTTCATCATGCCGCTTGCTCAAACAAACAAGGCTTTTCTGTATTAAGTTTTTTTTTTTATGCTTCACACTTCTGCTTCTTGAGTGAGTGGCTTACTGGTAGTGGTGGGCAAAGTGGCCGAATTTCGCTCCACAAAGTGATTCACAGAATAATGCTGAATCTGTGAAGTAGTCCACAACGCGAAGAGGAGTACTTTGTGTCATAATGAGTAATGCGAAGTCCATTGAAACCAATGACTTCACATTATTCCACCTTCCCCAAACCACTTCTCCACCAATTTTAAGGAGAAAAACCATTGAAGTAAATGTACTTTGCATCACTTCACCTTGTTATTGAGCACCAAGGTGAATTTTGCAGTGCTTCATGGGATTGCAGGTCACATGGGCTCTAGATTGTTCTGCACAGCCTCAGTTCAGTGCAGTGTGTGTGTAGTGGAAGACGGAGACAGTTTCATCTCAGAGCTCTGTGATTCAAATCCTCTAAAAGATGTTAAAAAAGCCTTTTTCAGTCATTTCTTTTGCTCAAAATTTAGTACATCAATTGTAGAAAACTCTGCTATGCTCATATCATTGAGAGTTTTTTGTTTGTGTGTGGATATTGAATGTTAATTTAGAACAGTCAGTCTGTGTACTCACAGACACTTGAAGAGTGCTTTGGGGGAGGTAGGTTAAAACTGGGAGAAAAGTGCAGTCTTTCTGTTTTGGTTATATTTTTCTTGCTTAACTGTGTTAATGTACACACAGTAATATTTTCAGTAATTCTTGACATTTTTTGCTGATTGTGGTGGTGCAGCAGTGCATAATTTCAGTTTGTTTAAAAGATTTGGTTATATTACTGAAGTTTTCAATTTGCTATCCGTTACTTGTAGCATTACTCAGATGCATTTTATTGTTCCACAGAGTAATTGCAGTAGTGTGAACCTGCTATCCACCATACCTGCATGAATTTTTTGTACTGCTTTGTGGTATATTTACTGGTAATGGACAATTACTGCCATGCACTACTCCCCAACTCCATCCAAATATGGATTTGTGACTTGCAAGCACTGGTTAGGTGTTTTTGTACCTTTGCTTCTGCATCTCTTGAGTGTGCTACACAGTCTTAATCTGTCTGTGCATTTGCATCTACACAGGGCCCAATCCCCATCTGCAACTTAAGTCACAGTTGTTTGTTTGGTTTCCCTTCAGAGTACTGGTGTGGTGCATATCTTTGCATGAACATTGTACTCAATGATGTGTGTTTTTAAATCAGGGCAATCATCATGAGTCACTCATGATACAAATCACATTCTTCATTTTCATGGTCATAATTAATGAATCACAAAACTGTAATTTTTTTTGTAGTTAGTTCCATGTAAGCCTGTTTCATAGTATCTTGGGTCTTGGCTTCAATCACCATTGTACTCGATTATATCAATTTTCAAATCAGGTAGTTTTGTGTGGGACAGGTCAGGAAAGTACAGCAGTAGGTAGTCGCATTCCTGTACAGTTTATTGTCATTGGTCATGTCACACCAGACACTCATCACAAGAAAAATCACTTTCTTCATGAATCACAGCAGTAATTTTTTTTTTTCAGTTCTAATGATGTGCTGAAGACCTTTAAAGATGACGAAAACATTGTTGAATCATTTTAACTTTTTTTTTTAATAATGTCCCCACAAGAAAATAATATTTAGCTTCACTGGCTTGACAGTATTCCAACACCAAAATTCTTCCTCAAGCCAAGAAATGAATACCCCAAGTTTGACTATATGACCTGTGATACAAAATAAGCAATGAATACAGGTGTGTGTGTGTGTGTGTGTATATATAGATATAGATATAGATATAGATATAGATACAGATATAGATATATGAATATATATAAATATAATTAATATGCTCATTTAAGGTCAACTCAGGTTCTATGGAAAACCATGATAGTGCCAGATACATTAACTTACCAAGGGTAGTATTAGTGTACATACAGAGGGCATCATTCCAGTTGGGGATCAGTGCAGCAGACCTTGGGCAACCAACAGCATTATCACATCATCATGGATGGTTAACTCAATGGTCAGGGCATCCTTCTAGCACATCATTTGGCAAGACACTGTGTATCAGCCCAGTCAGGTCAAAAAGCATTACATGAAATTCCAAAAGTAGCAGCAGGGGATGTACTGTAGTTCTTATTGGAGTGTGTGCACGCATGACTGAGTGTGGCATGAATTACTTTTTTTTCCATTTTATGCACTCATGTCTCTTCATCTAGAGTCAGTAATTTTCTGGACAAAAGACAGTAGCATTTTGGGGATGCATATTAATTCTGGTGACTGTGTGTGACCACTGCACGCATGACTAAGTGCGATATTAATTCTGGGAGACTTTACATTTCTTGCTACGCTCTCATTTTACTTTGTCAGCACTGGGGAATTTTCTGGACACAAGACAATAGAATTTTGGAGATGCACATTAATTCTGGTGACTGTGTGATGGGGGCTGCCAATATTGTTCTCACTTTGCCTTACTTTGCATTAAGGTGGAATGACAATGCGAAGTAATAATTACAAGGCAAAGTGAGCATTTCATATTGGCCACTCCATGTAGCAGAATGACAAGGTGAAGTTCCTACTTCATGGGCACTTTGCTGGCAAAATTTAAATTCACTCTTTCTCTACTTACTGGTCTGCAGTTTCATCATGCTGCTGTTACTGTGGGTCGCACAGAGTAACCATTTCTTTCAGAGAGTGGTCCCTTTCATTTAGAGTGACCTTGTCCCTTGCCAGTCACCTTAGTTCTACCATAGTGATTTGTACAAATCAGGCTGCTCGCATTGCAATAAGAGAAAATCAGCAAGTTTTCAATTAATGTTTTAGTTTAAAAAAAAGACAACAAAAAATGGCATATCAAACAGCCAGTGGAGGAGCAGGTCTGGAGTTTTATTTGTGAGACACAGCCTGGCAGCATGTACCATCACTCAGCTTTGTTGCAGTCACCCCTTTTCTTATTGCAGCAACACAGGTCACTTTTATTTTAAATGTTTCCCATCGACATGACTGTTCACCACCTAATGCTCTGCAGTGTGTGTGTGGGGGGGGGCAGAGTCTGTTCTGCAGCTGTGCCAGGGAGTTCAAATGCTTTTAAAAGGTGGATGTTGGCACACTGAGGCAGAGTCATTTATGTTGCGAAGCATCCTGACTGGTTGAAGAGGTGCCAATTGTCACAAAATGCCATAATAAGGACACAGCCAGAGGCACCTCTCAGCCAGTCAGCATGCAGAAAACTCAAAACCCATTTTATAAAGATAGATTTCACATTACGTGTTTATGTAAACTATTATTCACCTGAAAAATTTGTATGTTTCTTTTTTTGATTGTATTTTCCTTCTTTTTTCCATTTTATAAAATGTATATGTTGGACAAGTACATTTTAGGATGATGACTGACTTGGGGAGACAAAATAGAGTAAATAGGCTTCCAGAACTTTGCAGGGGAATTCATGTTTTCTGTATTTATGTGGCAGTGTAATTGCCTTTGGATGCCCTTGTTGCAATGGCACTGGCCTTATGAAGAGGGTAGTACAGCTATGGGTCATTCAGACTTAGAAAAATGTGTACTCTGTATCATGCATGAATACATTACTATGACTTGGTTAACATTTCATTATCAGGGTTTTTGGAATCTTTGGCCATTTTGACAAGCTAACCATGGAATGAGAAGTTATTTTCTCTAATATTCTCAGTACTTATGCAAAGTGCTTTTTATGTTAACAAGTAAAAGGATTACCATTGATCTAATAAACTTAAATCAGTTTATCTACCTGTGTTACTTTAGCAAGCCTAGATTTAGGCCAATATTACTGTAAGTTGCCTAACATAAACAGATGTGTATAATTTCTAAGACTACAGAACTCTCGGCACAAATGGATTTTGTTTCTCTTTCAGATGGCAAATTTATTGCTGTTAATTGGATTCGGTTTGGTCTCAGTGCTGTTGTCTTCATTCTGATGGTTTGTTTCATAGTGGAAGCATGTTGTAACCAGAACATATAAAGGTGAGAATAAACTATTTTCAGGGTATGAAAAAAATGGAGAGAAAATGAGCTCCTGCACTTAACCATACCAAGAAGGTACCATGCAGTTAATTTGAAAAATGGAAAATGTTATTTAATTTAAGCACAAACACATTTACAGTACCACAGTGAACTTATCAATACAAAATATTCAGCATGGCACCTGAAATTTCTTGCTATGATATAGAGTTTCTTCAGAGGTTCTGGGACTGCTACTGAGCTGTTAAAGTGATACGCTGCCTTATCCTCACATCAGTACAAAACACAACAAAATACAAAACAAGACATCAATATGCAAATATTAATATTTACAAATGTAGAATTAATTTCTGAAAGATATACTGTAGTAAAAGCAATATATTTTTAAACCTTAGGCTTCCATTACATTTCAAATGCATGGAATTTAGCAAAGGTATAGAAGTCTTAAAGTTTATTGATTTTATCAAATAAAAACAAAACAGCGTCTGTATATATATTACAGCTGTATAATTAAAAGAGCATTGTTCTATAATGTACAGTACATATTGCATGTAGAGTTGATCAAAGCTTGCCATGGAAGAAGCAGGGCTGACTTTTCTATTATTTTCTTATGCATTACACAGATATGTCGGTACTGGAAAATGAACTAGAAGACATTGTCATAGAACATGAATCAGTTGCAGGAAAAACTCACCAAAGAGTAGTGGGTTGCCCATTTCCTGATTGGGAGGGGGATCTGGTGAAAAGCTTCATATGAGTACATTTTGAAAGAAAACACCCATATTAGAAGATGGGAAGGGTTGATCTGTAGAGGGTGTAGCCGAATTTAATTTGGAGAGCAAGTTAAATTTAATTCTACGAAACAAAGTGATAACTTACCAAAATTTTACTTTAACAAAATCACATGAAAGGAAGTTTTTTTGAATTAACATTGGATGAAACAAAGGGATCAGGGTTTGATCAGCTAGAATATAGAATTATGTAATGAATGGCAAGAGAGATAACAAAACCATTGCAGATCATTTCAATATTTCACTTGAAACAAAAATTGTCTTAAGTATATGGAAAAATGCCACAGTAATACCAATTTTCAAGGGGGATCATGCAAACCTTGCAGTTAACTACAGACCAATTTCTTTGTTATCTATAATGGGGAAAATACAGGAGAAGCTGCTGCACTCTAAAATTTTGGAGTACCTAAATAAATATGGGATACTCACGGAGGCACAGCATGGCTTCTGAGAGGGGTGTGGTACAGTGATAGCCTTGGTCAGGTTCACAAATGACTTGCAAGAAAATATGAATGAGGGGAAGTATACAGGTGCAGTGTTCATGGACCTGACCAAGGCCTTCGATTTAGTGGACCACCAGATACTAATACACAAACTGGAAGTACTGGGATTTGGGAGACCTGTGATTTAATGATTACATGAGTACTTGACCCTTAGAGTATGTCATGGAAAAAATATATTCTTCTTACACTTTACTTTAAAATCAGGCTCAGGAACACTGCATGTAGTAAAAAGAAAAGTTTAATACATATGCATATGGAAGTCTGCTTCCAATAACATGCAAGGCTCCCAGAGTTTCATTAGTCAATCACTTATATACACTTATTATCAAGGCGTTGTTAGGCGTACTTTTATCTTGAAAAATACCAACATTGCAGTATTAACCAATCACAAAACAGAATAACAAGTTGATACCAATGTAACAGAAAAACATGTTGATATCAATGTATGGGGTACTTTTCCACTGCTTATTCCATTTCTTTCCCAATACTTCTTGATACATATGTCTGGGTCAATTTGACCTGAGTGAAACAATGAGTTTCACTCACATCATAGCAATGTACAGCTTGCCTTCAATGCCTCAACATGCTGTTATCTTATATTCTGCCCAAGCATGTTTTTATTTTATACTTATGTCTGAGCCTGTTATTCAGGCTGGTACAAGACACAACCAGTTCTATCCAGTTTTATTTTGCTTTCTGCTTCTACAAAGGTACCTCAAGTAACCTCAGTGACATTCTGTAACCCTGTAACAGCATATACTAGTATGAACTCAGAAATTTCTACTACAAGTACAACAAGTTAGAATAAATGATACTGTGTCTAATTTCAGAAAAGTTAAGTATGGGGTCCCGCAGGGATCAATATTGGGACCTTTGCTGTTTTGCCTTTATATTAACAAACTGCCCTCAATATGAAATGGATCCTCCGAAATTTTGTATACAAACAACACAGTATTGTATGTAACCAATAAAAATACTGATATGATTAAAACAAATTTAAAAAGGGATTACAAAAAAATATCAGAATGGTTAAGAGATAATAGATTAGTCCTAAATAAGAAAAAACAAAGGGAACACTCTTTTATACACCTGCAAATTTAAGGAGGTTGAGAGATGATTTTAAAATAATAGCTAATGATGGACATAGTCTTGAAATGGTTACTGAATTGTATTATCTTGGTGTGACTCTAGATAGTCACCTCCTTTTTAAATCTCATTTAAATAATGTGATTAAATAGTTACACAGTAGAATTGATGCTTTATATATGGTAAGGGACTTTCTAACAGATGACACAAGTAAAACTGTTGTAGTAGCATGTTTGCTGCCTATATTGGATTATGGAGGGTTGATCCAGGGAGGAGTGTCAGAAAAGGTAAAACAGCAAAGATATAGCCTGTACAATTCTATATATAGATTTGACTTGAGGGCTAGACATAGGGAATATCATTGTAGTTTATACAATAGGTTGGGATGATTACCCCGGAGCAAAGAGATATCCTTCAGAAATCATGTTTTGTGTATAAATCACTTTATGGTAGTGTATACAATCCTATAGAATTTTTTTTCATTGAAGAATCTATTCTAGACAGCTTAGATCTAGTTCTTCTGCTTTGCTGGAACCTCCATTCTGTAAAACTTCAAAAAATCAAAAATCCTTTAAATATAGTGCCACAGAAAGTTGGAATAAATTGCTGATGAACTAAGAAATGTTGAAAGGTAACCCCTTTTAAAATACTATTAAAAAGACACCTACACTCTGTGGTAATTTGCAAATGTGCTTAAAGGTATATTTATTTAGATAACATAATCTGTTTTATGATTATAGCACAGAAATAGTATGGCAATGTATGTAATATTGTGATGTTTTGTTTTAATGTGCCTGCCTGTATAAAATGTAATATTGATTGTGAGTATTGTTTTTCTCTGGGTCAAGCCTGTAAAAGGGCCATGTGGCCCAGTGCTTTTTCACCCGGTTAACAAAGTTTTAAATAAATAAATAAAAGAAAAATATATGCTCCCTGTTTCAGAGACCAAATTACTCTATCACCTAAAATACCTAGCCCTTAATCTCTGCCCAATAGTAACTATTGAGTTTTTTGCAGTTTTGTTACTCACATCCAGGAGGGTAACAAAGGCCAGAGTATAATCTACCTCTTCTAGGTAATTAAAAAAGAACCCATCTGGCAGTGAACAGATCTCGTTGGAGTTGGTTGGTGACATTTTCCATACATAAGATTTTTTTCAATGTTGGGTTCGGTCTGATCACCTTAAGGGCCGAGAGATAAACATTTTACATGTGATTGCTTTCTCAAGGGCAGTTGTGAGAATATGGAACAGATATATTTTTTTTAATCCCTTGTTTCTGCCCCCCCCCACTCATAACAGTATGTGAATGCCCTCTGGAATCCCAAAGGTGCCTGGCTCTGCTGGATCCTGTCTCTCCATCAGCTGCCTTACCTTCATGATATGCCAGCTCTACCCCATTGAGCAGGGTAGAAGGGATCCAGGACCAGTGCTCATCTGTCCACTAGGGTTCATCATTCCTTGGACAGTGGGGCCATTTTCTCCCAGTCACACTGGGGAGATCCAAGGCACATGTGCATACCAGGTGTGCTGCCATGCCAAGCCCCTGGTCCGTGTCCATCTCTCCACAGCACCCTCAATGGCACTGCCACCTATGGTGTCCCAGGTGACAGTATTGCACCACAGCAGACTACCCTCCTCCCTCCCCAGAGGAGGAGAACATCATTGGATGCTCAGTTCCCCCCCAGGTGTCCCTGTGATGACTCAGGCTCACTCCTTGTCCCAAGTTGTCAGTGTTATGAGCAATAACTACTGCTTTTCCAACAGGCCAGCTATTGGAATAGATACTTTGAGCATGCACTAACGATATCTACATGAATAAAGAAAAATAAAAAGGCTTATTCTCTAAGAACTCTGGTGTTTTAAAGGACTCATTGGAATCAGAGTGATCACAACCCCTAATTTTGCTGACTTACAATGTTTTCTGGAGATTGGTACGCTCCACCATAACACAGGAACAATCATATGTCATTACCTTTGGGACACCATTTTTTTGACAGAAAGCAGGACCAGATTATAACTCATGGGTGGCAAAGGCATCAGTGTTTTACAAATGTCCTTCCTCCTCATAAATTAAAATAAGTGTCATATGCTGAGTCAAGTCACGGCATGTTGGGTTTATACTACACATTTTCAAATGTAATTTTTTTAAATTAGCTATTTTTGGGAGATATTAGGTGCTTATTGCTTTAACAATATTTATATATATTATATTAAATAACGCAAAACAGCAGCAACTACACATAGCAGCAGCACATAGATGCAATCAATAATGGAGTTAATATAACAAACTATAATGTATGTCTTATATTTGCAACATATAGGATTGCATAAATAGAAAAAAAGAATTGATCTCAAATGTCATTGTACAGTTGTTCTAACTAAATGTAGTAATATCATATGGATTACCTCAGCTTTTTATTTTGACTTCACTACTCTGGCTAGCATACTACATAATTTACATACCTGTAATATCGCCAAGAACTATTTTGACTTCTCTCCTATAAGTTAAATTGGACATTATGACATATGTAATGCTAACTTTTATGAGCAACATACTTTGCTTTAAATTTATTCTCCTTTTTATTTTGATTTTAGGTGTGTCATTAACGAAGATAATAGCATCATTTACCAAGTGACATTTATTCTCAGCAGTGTACAAAGTAACATATCGGTACTCGAGAAATCGTACAGTATGATTATTTGAAAATGGCAAGAGTGAGAAACAGCTGCAATTCAAAGAATAATACAGATTATTTGATGGAAATCATTTTACTATAAAATGACAAAGGACTGAAATGCATTCCACACTGCTCTAACATGTATATTGAATAAAATGCTTTAAAATGAAGTAAACAAACTGTTTAATACTGTATGCATGAGTACTATTGTACTTGGAAATTTAAGTGTGCTATTTCTGGTTTCTGGAGTGTCTTATTATGATTGTAGATGATTGTCATGTATCAGTCTCCCTCAATCCCCTTTCGTACGAGAGGGGTATCACCTCTGAGGTGAATACCAAGGGGCAAAGGTTGTAATTAAATGCACATACTGTAAATAAAACTTAATCCAGAAACATTAACCAATTTCCTTTAAAACAGTGCACATCACTGTAACTTCTGCTCTTATTATTAGATTACTTATTTTCTTCTTATGCACAGGAATGATGCAAGGGGGAAAGAACTGTGAGAACTAAGGAAGGACACGGTGAGGAGGATAGATGCTCAGTAACTAGGGAAGGGATCCAGACAGCCTGTACAACCTGTCTTAAGCAGAAGGACAGAAAGAGAAAGAGGTGGGAGCTGCTGTGGTTTACAAAGGGGGTGGACAGAGCAGTAAGGGAGAAAAGGGCTTCTTACAAGAAATACAAGAAAACTCTGAGAGAAAAGGATTGGGCAGATCATGAGGGCAGCTGAAATCAACATTCCAGGTAGTAAGGCAAGCAAAATCAGAGGCTGAACTAAAAATAGCTGAAGGGGTCAAAGAGGATGTCAAACCCTTCTTCCAATATATCCAGGAGCAAAGAACAACAAAAGAAAAAAGAGTGAAGCTAAGAAGGGGACTGAGTGAGTGGGAAAAACAGGAAAAAGACAGAGAGGTACTGAATGAATACTTCCCCTCAGTCTTCACTTAAGAGAAGGGTGGGCCATTACCACAGTGGAAAACAGGGACAGGACAGTGGGGATAAGGGCACAAGCAATAACAGAGGAGAGACTCCTCAGAGAACTCAAGAACCTCAAGGTGGACAAGTCTTCAGGGAAAAGTGACATTCACCCAAGGGTGCTGGGAGAACTGGCAGCAGTCCTTGCAGTACCCTTGACTGGCCTACTCAACTGCTTGCTGGACAAAGGGGCAGTTCAACATGTGTGGAGGCACATGATGTGGTGCACCTGCATAACATTGAACCAAGGTCGAACTGGGGAACTATAGACCAGCCAGCTTGACATCAAGTGTTGGCAAGATGATAAAATCAGTCCTTAAGAAATGGTTGGTTAAGTTTCTTGAGGCAAATGGCTCTAGGATTGCAGGCAGCACAGGTTCATGGCAGGGCGGTCATGCCAAACAAATCTGACCAGCTTCTTCAAACAGGTAGTAGACAAGGGCCAAGTGGAGGACAGACTATACCTGGACTTCCACAAGTATTTTCACTCAGTCTCCCAAATGAGTTTGATAAAAAAAAATTGGTGGATATGAGGACAGGGGAAAATTAAGCAGGTGGGTGGTTAACTAGCAGGGGGTAGAATGTAATGAGTGGTGGTAGGGAGGGGCACTCTGGGATAACGGAAGTTATGAGTGGGGTTCCACAGGGACATAAATCAGATGGAGGAAGTACAGAGAAGTACTACCAAGATGATTCAGGGGCAGCAGGATATCAGAGGCTGGGGAACCTGATAATGTTCTCACTGCAAGAAAGACAAAAGAAGAGAAGGGCATCACGGAGACCTTCAAATGTCTTAAAGACATTAACAAGGTTGATATAGGGGATGTTATTTGCAAAAGTGGGAACAGAAACACCAGTTAGCATGCAACAAATTAGTGGGTAGAGTACAAAAAGAGGCTAAGGGTTTGAATCAAAAGCTCTGCACAGAGAAACTAAAGGACCTAAATATGTACACCCTGGAACAGAGTGGGAGGTACATGATAGAGACCTTTAAATACCTCACAAGGGTAAATAAGGTACGGCAGGGGAGTATTTCTCAGCATGAAATGTGCTGTAAAACAAAGGGACATGTTATGAATCTGGAGGGGGTAGATTTACAAGAGAGATGTGAGGAAGTACTTCTTCACAGAAAGAGTAGTGGATTCCTGGAACAGCATTACAGCAGAGGAGGTGGTGGGGTGAAAACAGTGTTGGGGTTCAAGAATGCATGAGATAAGCACTAGGGACTCATAGTAGAAAGGAAGGATGGTGGGGAGAAAGAGCTGTAGGCTAGGCACTGACTCTGGTAATGGTGTCGGTAGGGAGAAATGGGCATACTGGTTGGGCCAGGCAGTCCTTATCTGCAGTCACATTATGTTTCTATGCATATATTGCATATATAGCAAAAAAACAGGGGGGAGGGTAGCCAGAGATCATGAAGGTTCTGTGATGACAGAACAGGCAGGGAAAGTGGGCATACTGGGTGGGCCAAAAGGCCCTTATCTGCAGACAAATTCTATGTTGTTATGTTTCTATGCCTCTAGACCCACACAATGGTTGGAGCACTGATGGTCTTGACCCCAGACTCCTGTCTTTCTCTTCTCCTGCAAATGATCTTCCTATCTCCCACCTCCTAAATCTCTCCTTTTCACTATTCTCCATGCCTGATTCATAGAATCACACTACAGGCATCCTCTTGTTAAGGGGGGACTGCACCTACCCTGGTACCTGCCACCCTAACTCCCTCCTCCCAACTCCAACTTAGCTCCAGGAACACCTTGCTGTCTCCCAGCTCCTTCTGGAGGCAGCATAACATAGAGGTTAAGTACACTGAGCTGCAAACCTGGAAAACTGGATCTGACTCCCACAGCCACAACTTATATGCTATGTGACCATGAGCAAGTCACTTAACTTCTCTGTTCTTCTACTGTAGGAACACCTGGAAACAAACCTTGGCTTAGTGAGTCTTTCTTGATCAAAAATTGTAAAATTAATTAAAAATAAATCAATTAAAACATGTCCCCCTTCCTCGATTTCTCCTCCTTACTAGTCTGAAGTCCCACTCTTCCTCCATCTTCCTCAAGCAGCTGACTCCATCCTGTCAGGAATGGATCATGGCCTTGTATCTTTGGTCATTATTGTTAATCTGGACAATGCCTTTGACGGCACTGGCCATCCCAACCTTTTTAGCATGCTTAAGTCAACAGGGCTCTCTGTCTCCTAAGTTGAGAGGTTCCACTTATACACTAATGGTAGATCTCAAGCTGTCTGTTTCGGTATTGCCTTATCCCCTCCATTTCCTATCTGTTCTGGCATGACCCAAGTATCTCTTCCTGGCCCTGCTCTAGTCTACATACTCCAGAATGCCCTTACCTCTGCTTGCTATTCTGCATCCACTCACATGTATCCAGAGGACAGGGATCTGGGATTCTGGTATCTGGGTTCCTCTGACCTCATGTCCCAGCTCCAACTTGACTTCAACAACATCCAGCACTGGTTCAGGACTACTTAGCTGTCCCTGAATACCGACAAAACTGTCTCCATGACTTACCACACAAGGCAGAGACTTGCTAGGCTGTCTCCCTTCCCCTCCTTCCATCCCCTTCATGGTGCTGTGATTGAGGATGTCTTCTCCTTTAAGACCTCAGGCTCTGGCTGGACATTCACTGAGGTTTCTCTGTTCATGTGGATACTGTTGTGCTCTGATGATGGTGAGGAACACCAAGGTCTGAATGAATTAGGACAGATGATATTTATCCAGACAAGGAGAGGCAGGCGTTGTTCATGAAGTTTGATGCCCGCAGGGCTTTATTCAGTAACAGTGGGATAGGATGACACGGTCACAGGAAGGGTAATCAGAACAATAGGAGCAAGAATAGTCACTACTTTTATCTCACACTATGTGAACAACTAAAGAAAGAAGTGTGTTGAGGTGCACCTCGGCCTAGTGCCACTATACTCTAAAATGATTTCCTTGGAATCAGTTAGTACAGCAGTGTTATACTCTGTCACTCTAATACTATCTACAAGATCAGATGACAATTACTACCCCTTGGAAAGCCCTTACAATGCTGACCCAGGTCTATTACAGTAACGTCCACACAATGACGATATAGAGTCCAACTGTCATTGCAGTCTTTGAGCGAACCGTCGAATACAGTTGACAGGTAGAAGCATAGGCAGAAAGAAATCTATGACACTCAAACAGTGATCCCAAAATGGACCCAGCAAAGACCACTGGGGTGGTGATAGGTTTTTAAACAGACCATATGTTTCTCAGCATAAAACCCACTCTCTCCAAGGTTGCCGGCAAGAAAGAAACAGAGGAGCTAGTTCCTGGAACAAACCCACCTGAGGGTAGCTGGATTAAAACTCGATGCAGAAAGTTCCCTGGCCAAAACCCACTTCTGGGGCCACCAAAGATGGAGAAGAACCAGTGATGATGACCCCCATGGAGGATTACCATGAACTAGACCATGCTGCAGCACTTTCAGGGCCAGCAAGAACTGGAAGAATCTGAGGTGAAGATGGATCTCCGATGCAACCAGGAACCAGAACAATCTGAGGTGAAGTCAGTTGATTCTGAGGTATTGACACAAGGGACTGGAACAAAAGAATGAAACAGCAGAACTGTCCCACACTGGGCTTTGACAGGGCTCGACATTCGGCAAACGACCAGAGGACACAGACAAGGTTCTTCCAGGATGAGAACACTCTTCTTTGGAAGGCGTCCAACTTTGGGACATCCAGATCATGAACCAAGAGACAACACTGGCACAGTGGACATGATTCACTCGAATTTCAGCGTACTCGACTTCGAACTAAGGAACCGAAGGAACGGCAGGTGTGACTTGCAGGGATTTTGATGGACTCAACTTTGATGAATGACAAGGATAGGGTCTATGATCTTCTGTGCAAACACCTCCTAAAGAAGAAAGATAATGAAGACATCTTATTTTGGGGAGAGACTGATTCTGACAGAGTAGAATTTTGTTTATTTATTTAGCTTTTGTTAACCAGACTGATTTTAAATATTTATATTGTTGATGTTTGCATATGACTGTGCAGCGCATTGATTTTGAAAGGCGCTTAATAAATAAAACATTGATTGATTGATTCATTAATTCATTGATTTAACCAGGAAAGTACGCTAGACAAAACATGTGCCTATTTTCAGATATGACCCGGGAGAATACAGGAATTAAAAGAACATACAGGGTACAACTTGAGGCAAGTAAGGCAGATACACTGAAACCAGAAAAGCATAACATACATAGACGATAACTGTGGTTTCAACAGCGGTACAGTCAAATATAAATCAGTGCAGAGTCGCTATGACACTGATCAAAGCAATATATACAGATAAATACAAACTTCACACACTTAGCAGAGGGCCATGAATGACCACACCACGGAACATCAACGTGGCAGAAGATTGACCCTATCCACATATGTTGGCAACACTGGAGCTAGTAGACACACTTCGCACTACACCAAGAGAACTAGGGTAATTTGCCAGGATCAGGGGAAAATTCCCAAACTGTGGGGCAATAGTCTATTGCAGGGGCAATTCACCAGGACCAGGGGCAAATTCCTAAAATTCAGAGAAACTGTCTGTTGCAGGTGCAATTTGCAAGGAGCAGGGGCAAATTCCCAAAATTCAGGGCAATTGTCTGTTGCAGGAGCAAATGACCACCATCCCGGTAATACAGTCTCAGTACTTTGCACTGAAAACAACAGTTCAGGTACACATTTGCACTAAAAACAGTCACTAAATCACAGTTGTGTGCTCAGTATCTTTCTTTTTACTTTGCGGGCCCTTCCCAGATCACTATAATGGGGGATTTCTGTTAATACCAGGATCTGGCTACCCCTAGCATCTCCTTGTGTCAGTGCTCTTTCCACTCTGGCTCCTCTTCCTTTTTAACTGCTGGGCCTACTGGCAGAGCACCCTTTAAAACGTGGGCCCAATGTAGCCTCTTTCCAATACTAGGGCCTCACTTCCCCTTCCAATACTGGGCGCAAATTGCCCTTTTAAATACTTGGGCATATGCTGCCCTCTTAAACATGGGGTCTAAAGCTGCCTTCTCAGTGCTGGGGCCTGTACTTGCCCTTATAATACTGGGCCTGTGCTGTCCTTTTTAATATGGGGCCCTTTTGCACCCCTTTCAATGCTGGGCCTGCTTACTCTGCCCCTTTAAATATCTTTGGGCCTGGACAAGGCCTAACTGTCTGGAATAGAGATGGCCTGCACCTGGTCCGCCCCCTACTTAACATTTAATCTAATTCCCCATATGAGCCTTTAGGCTGATCCCTCTGTGTGGGCGTTACAAGCCCCAATATCCAAATGGTCCCCTTAGCTGATCCTAGCTTCTCAAGTCCCACAAAGTTGCTTCTAGTGCTAAACAATTTATTTTTATTTACTGTTGGGTGGTCAGCACTTTTCTTTGTGCTGCCACCTGACTCACCTCCTGCCCTGGGGTAAAGAGAGCTGCACAGGAGGAGAGAGGTCTTTTGGCAGAGAGAGGGGAATCGAAGCAGGAGAAGCGGGCAATGTGAGGGACAGCAGGGGGGCCTTGGATGGCAAAAGGCTTAACAGGCACAATGCAGATTTTCAATGCCGGCAATGAGGGACTGGAATTAAACTTTTTTTTTTAAAGCAGACATGGAGGGCACTACAAAAATAAAAAATGGGGCTAAACAGAGCCCACACCGCAGCAAGACTGGGGTCATCTTTTTTCTTTTGGACTGCTGGACTTGACTGCACAGCAGAACGGGAGCAGCTGCAACAGTAGAACTCTCACTAGCAGGATGAACGGCAGCAGAACAGAGTCAGTAGGATGGCTTCAACCACTCCAGCAGGTAATCCCAGTCTCTGTCGCAGTCTGCAGGTCCCTCTCTCTCCACAGCCAGCCCAAAACTCTCTAAAAAAGGCTTTTTCCCCCCTTTGGAAAAGCACTCAGGGTTCTAATTCTAGAACCCTGTGCATGTGCCCTCACAAATGGCCAAGGAATTGAACAGGGCACCATGTGCTGGCCAGAGGCAGTGGTCCCAGTGCATGGGTGCCCACTCACATGCTGCCTGCTCTGGGGGCGGGGGTGGAATGGAGCAGGCAGGCAGGCAGCAGAAAACACAAAAACGTTCTTTTTTTTTTTCAAATCAATGCCCCATGTAAGGATTGTCTGGGAAGAAGAAGAATTATAATGGCTCCCAGAACCAGAGTCCTCATGCCCCACAACACAATGGGGACCCCTGGGGTATTATAACCACCTCTGTTTTCATGTAATGCCCTCTTTACACTATCTCCTTACTTTGGGGCATTACAATGCCATCCATCAGAATCTGCCTCCCTGAACTCATTGCACTTTACAGGAACATTGCATGTATCCCACTTCCTGCCTGGATAGAGAGCACCACAAAGAAGATTCTCCCTGTCTTCGATCATGGTGACATTGTTTACAGTGCTGCCCCCAAGTTCACCTTAACACGAGTGGAACCTCTCTTTCACTGCTGCTACCATTTTGCTCTTGGTTATCCCTAGAATCCACCAGTGATCATGGTATTCCTCCCTCTCATTGCCTTCCCTTGATGCCAGTTGTCTTGCTTAATGTGCTACCTTCATCTCTAAATTCATGTTTTGATCCCTTACCCATATATATATCCCTCTCCAGTCCCACCCCCTTCAGTCTCCTAATCTCTTCACACTGGCCCTTGCTCCCTGGCCCTCCACTCAGTAATAACTATGGCAGGACAAGCTATTTTTTCCTTTCACTTCCCCAAACTTTGCCCCCCCCCATCCAATTTGTACTGCTTCTTCCTCCCACTCACTCATACGGTATCTCTACTCCCTGAACTCACTGTTCACATCTGCATTTACCTGTGACCATGGCTCAGCCTGCATGTTTTGCTGTCTTTCAATTCCACATCCCCTTTATCCCTGTTCCTGCCTTATCTGGTCTCCCCACCTCCCACCACTCTTCCATGCCTACTGTAGTTGGTGATGCTTTGTATACCCTGCAATTCTGGCTACAGACTGCACTTTTATTATATAATTTGCTCATCTTGTATAACTATTTAATTGTTAACTTGTATTAATTTGAATTTTTGTACCTCTTGTTGTAATTTATTGCAGTACACTCTGCACCACCACCCCTAGGAAACGTCTGGAAATGAGACATGTCTTCCAGAATGTCTTTCCTGGTAAGCAGTTTGAACTAATTAACTGACTAACTAAGTAACTAACTAAACTAACTGTCAAAGTGGTTTGTGGCATAAATCTCAGAATGTTTAAAATAATGGGGAGGCTGGGGCTAGGAGCATCCAGTGATGGAAGTAATGCAAGAGATACTCAGCTGGCAGTCCCCAAACTAGCAGGGAATATCCAAGAGTAAGGGATAATTCCAACAGAGTATGTTGCAGTCGGGTTAACCCAAGAGCAGGATTCAAAATAGTGGGCGGGGGGGTGGTTTACTGTGGATGACCTAAGACTCAAGGGGTGGAAATGAAGGGTTATGTGATGGATTGGGTTATAGGAAGGAAACAAGGCTCCTGGGAGTAGTCTGCAACAACACTGGATACCTCTTTAGTATGTAGCCATTGATAATATTAAAAAATAAAAAAAATAATTCAGAATGTTTGATAGTATATCAAATAAATACTGTATACTAGGGCTATGTGAATACCTTTTCCCGAATATTTGGCCAAATATTCAGAATTCGGGTCCCAAGTATTCGGTATTGGGCCAGAAAAGGTATTTTTTTAAGGAAACTTTAAAAAAGCACTTCAGCATCATCATTAATCACCCACTGAACCTGGTATACCATATACACCTCAATGACACTTCAACCACCAACATTGAGCTCTCACTAATGCAACACAAGCTTCATGTGACACATTCGATCCACCACACCACACACATAGCACTCCGAAAACGATATCAAGCATTGCATTGGGTCAGCACTAGAGGGTGTCCATGGTCACAGACACGGGGTAGAAGGTGCTTCAGCCATGGGCATAGGAATAGTGGTAGCAGTGGCTGCAGTACTGGTGAAGGCTGAAAGGGTGGCTGCTGCAAGAATGGCACTGGTGGTTGTAGGAAGCACACTGGCTGTGGATGTGGCAGTCATAATGGTAGCAGTGAGGACACTGGTGGTGGTGTCTGCTGCTTGCTGCACAAAGCATGTAGGCTCTAATTCCCCCCCTACTATTGCACAACAGGATGTGACAGTGAACGTACAGATGGACAGGTGGTGACACTAGCAGTAGTAGTACTGCTAATGGTATTAGTGGTAGTAGTACTATTACCAGTGCTACAAGAACCAAAAGGCTTGCTTGAGGAGAACAATATTTGAGCCCATCGAATAAAGAGAGACAGCTGTATGTCATTGTCTATGTAGTCTATCTCACCACCTTCTCTGGAATTGTATTATGTATCAATAATTTACACTGGAGCAAGACAAGATGCAATTCAGTACTTTGCAGTAAATGACATGCCAAAAAATATTGGATGACCTGAGGGCTTAATTGCCATTAAATTACACTGTTCCTTGCAGCATACTGCAGCATTTTATAGTAATTTTGCAAGATACTGCATTGCGTACTGTTTGGCACCACAATATGAACTATGTTCTATAATCTTGATGCAGTGTTTCATCCTTGGGTATGTTAGTTGTGGATTGTTTTGTTACAATGGCATCTCAGTCTCATTCATTTTAACTTCACTTATTTATAGTGTGTGTTTCTTTAAGGTTTGTATATTCATAGTGTGTTTGTGCATTCCCGACATGCACCCTAACGAAGACTAGGTTCTGGTCAAAGCACCAGGGCTCTACTGGTATCTTTCAGCCTTAGCACAAACAAATATATTGGTAACTTTATGCTGCACTGCTCTTAACTGTATTTGGTTACTGCACCCCCCCGGCTGAGTGTTTCCTTTGTTCTACATAGATTGTTTGGGAGCTTGGCAGACCAAGGACAACACTAGCAGTAATTGTGTGGATGTGCTGTATGTTTGTGGTCTATCATCCTGTCCCTCACCACTGGGGGCCAGCGGTGCAGATGCTTTGCTGGGGCTGAACCAAGCATGTTCACAAGATTGCTAAAGACATGATGGATCAGGTCACTACTGGTTACTGGGTAAAACACAAACTATTACTACATAGTACCTGTGTGTGTGATGCTTTACTTAGTGCTTGTGGAACTACAGTAATACACCAACCTTTCCAGTTATACTGCACCACAAAAAAGTAGCAGTAAAGAAAAACACTGCTACTAAGAATGGGAAGAAAAGGGCAACCTATTTAGTCAAACATGGAACCAAGCAAGGAACAGACAGATGACATACAGTTAATTCAGTGAGACAAGCCTGCCCAACTAAGTGCGATTGTTTAATTAACAAAACAACAATAAAGAAACAAAAAAAATGCATGTGCACAACCATGCACACACACGGCACAGCCTTGCAGGGGGATATATTTCACAAGCACAGCTTACTTGAGTGCAGTGGGCTGTAGAAGTGGGGGGAGGGGAGAGGAGAGGAGAGGAGAGGAGAGGAGAGAGGCAGCCGCTGTGTCAGTGTGGCTCAGTTGGCATCACATCTGTCTCTGGACCAGAAGGTCGTGGATTCTTGTCCCACACTGGGATTGGACTTGCACCTAAAAATCACTGGCATCCAAATGCAGTATTGGGGGGTGTTGTGCTGCTGGGGTGTGCCACTCTTCGGATGAGACATTAAACCGAAGTCCCTTCTGCCCATCCCGGTGTGGTCCTGGTGGGTGTCCAGGTTTTAGTAAAAGAACCCAAGGCACTCTTTGCAAAGAGTAGGGAACATTCCCGGTGTCCTGGTCAACATTCCCCTTCCCATAAACTGGTTCATGCAATTATCCAGGCTGTGTGTGGGTGATGATGTGCGATATGGCTGCCACTACACATTCAGTCACTTCACTACCAGTCTAGCATTGCTTGTAAAGCGCTTTGGGATACACTGTGTATGAAAAGCACTATATAAATACTGGTTCTTCTTCTTTCTGTTCTCCTCATGTGTACAAGGATCTATCCCCAGAACCAGTGGAGACTAACAATGCTAATTCAGTGAGCCAAGCCTGACTTGCTTAGAACAGAAGTTTATTTCAAAATCTGTGTGCACACAGCTGTGCACATGTGTGGCCCTGCCTCATGAAATAATATATTAAGCATGCACATGCAGGGTGAAGCCTCACAAAATCAAATATTTTGCACTTATACAGCAAATTGTAAGCAGTGACCTGCAGGAGGGGGAGTTAGCAGACACCCTCATTAGTCATGCAGGGAACCAAGCCTGGAACCAGACAACAGCAAAAAGGAAAAAAAACAAAAATAAAATGTCCTCCACCCAAAAAAGTCACACTGGAGCTATATCAGACAGCAGCAGAGAAGGGGTCTTAGCAGACAGCCCTCCTAGTCCCTGTAACTGAGTACAGCAATAAGGACAAAATACCTGTCAGTCAAACATAGCTTTTCTGACACTGATCAAAAAAACTATACTGACCAAAAAAAGCCTGTGAAGCAAAAATCAATTTCTTTTTTAGCAACTTTAAGGTCTCAAAGTACTGCAGAGCAGCTCTCAGAAACCACTGTCTCCTGTCTTTTATCAGCTCAGAGTAAGGAAGTCACATGGTGTGCTTGTCTTTGAGCTCAAGAAGCAGTTTTTGATTGGCCAACAAAGCTCTGCAAGACTTGGAAATCTCACCGGATAGTAGTTCCCGAATAGTGGCCGAACAGCGAACTATTCAGAAAATGCATCCGAATATTCGGGAAGCCTACTATTTGTGGTATTCGGAAAATACTATTCGGCCCATGCACAGCCCTACTGTATACTGTATATTTCAACAAATGTTTACAATTTCACAATGATTTCAGCAAATATGCATTGTTACTGACTCATCAGGTAGCCCTTATCTGTTACAAAATTGCATTTGAAATTCTTGGATGACAGGGCATTCGGAGTGGCCATCCCAGTTTTGTGGAATGCCCTTCGTAGGGAGGTGAGAGGTGCTCCTTCACTGACCCTTTTCAAAAAGCTACTGAAAATCCATCTGTTTCCTTTGAGTTTTGTTCCTGATGTTGTGATACAATCTTTTCTTGAGAATTGCATTCAGTACTACTTATTGATTTTAATTGAGGTTTCTTTTTTGTGCTGTACAAATTGTGAGGTACCCAGAGCCCCTGGGATTGGATGCCAAGTAAAATACATTGTCTTGCTTTGCCATGCTTATATCTGGAGCCTAAACTCAGATGGTCATGGGTTCTAGCCTCACACCAGCTACAGTACTTAGGGTAATACACCTAACTGACACTGTAGTGCAGAGCAAGGGGGTGATGCACTGGTGAGGTGCCGTCCTTCGGATAAGACTTTAAACCTAGGTCCCTTTTGCTATTTCTGTCACTGTCCAGGTGAAAGTAAAAGATCGCATGGCACTTATCAATGAACAGTAGGGGAAATTCTATTAAAACTAAAACATATGTGTACAGCCAAGCAAGACCTATTCAGAATCAGAAAAAAAAGCTACAAAGTTTACATTTTGAAAGTTAAAACCTTAAAGGGAATCCGTATGATTCTTACATAATTACTGTAATGGTTACTATGATGATCCAGTACGTAAACTGCTGGGTTATAGTTAGAACATGTCATGAGTAAGACAGACAAATAATTTTAAAATTGTGATGTGTAGGAATCTATTTTGTGGACAAGAAAAGTGATGTGATGATGTCACTGCCTCACCAACTGCAACAGTGTACAGTTATACAGGTTACAACAAACTGCTACTACATACAGGGATCCTGTTAAATCATGAAGAAAAGCACCAAATTCTTTTGTTACACTCTGGCTAACATAAAATACATGGTGTTCTTTAGAATATAATATGATCCTTAACAGCACAGTCAAACTGTTCTCACCTGCTGAACTGCACACTGTTAATACTGGTGAGGCAGTGACATCATGAGAACATTCTACCTGTCCACAAAATGGATGCCTCAACATTCCTGTTTAAAATGTATTTTTCACTGTTTTATTAATGCCATTTTCTAAGTGTATCCTTTTCACTCAATTTCTGCACAACTATGTTAACTGTTGCAATAATTATTTAGGAAATTGGATGGATTGCCTTTAATTCATATATAAAAGAGAGAAAGGATGAAAAATAAAAACAAAATTCACATAGAGAAAAACAAGTCAAGCCTTTTATCATGACACCTCATTAGACAAAAATGCAGACTTTTAAGCTAACAACCATGTAACTCTCTTCCACAATTCTGGAAACTTACATCTATGTAATAAAAAAAAATCAGATTCAGAGAAATGCCGCATCTCTCTTTCAACATCCCCAGTACAATTTCAAGGGGGAACACTTTTTGTTGAAAGAGACAAGTGCACTTGGATTGCCTGGCACACCATTTTGAACATGCCATTATGAAATATGGGGCCCAATACTGAATGGTTATTGCACCCGTTAACATGGTTGGCATATATGCTAACCCAGGTTTGCATGAGTGCTCCTGTCCGGACCATATTCAGAAGCCCCAGCAGCTCCCTGCAAACCCAGCAGCGCCAAAATGCTAATATACTGCTACACCTATGCAAATGAGGGGGGTCTCTCATGCATACAGTGCAGCGGTATATTGAAAGGTATTTGGTGGTGGTAAAAACAACCCCCACCCAGCATGCTGTATACTGCAGCTGCAAACCACCTCTTAACAAGGCACTAAGCCATTGCCCCCACCCCTGAAGGCAGTGCAGCTCCCCCAATCTCCAGTTGCCATTTCTGCAGTTAATCCCTGGTGTTTAGTAGTTCCTCCCAATGACTAATTGCCCCTCTGAATATCCATTATAAGTCCCTGGTGTTCAGTGGTCCCCTCACCACCCTGATTGTGCCTCTGAACATCCATTACAAGTCCCTGCTGTCGAAGGGTTCCCACCAACCCTCTGACTGCTCCTCTAAGTATCCACTATAAGTCCCTAGTGTCCGGTGGCTCCCTAACAAGTGCCCATTTCGCACTTTATAAGTATGCCCTTGTGATTTTGTATGACATCTCCCTGATCACCTGTTTTCACTACTATGACTAAGCACTGGAGGTTCTATGTCCCCCTCCACCAGTCCTGCCTGGTCACAAACCACTCCCATGCACCCCCACAACTCAGTTGGCTGACTCTCCTCCAAGCTCACTACAGCTCTCATCTCACCTCTGTAACTGGCCATCATATGAGCTGTCAGTAAGAGTGTTTAAACTACTGTACATACATTTAGTGATGGTTCATATTACGACTGGGTGTAGAGGTGAGAAAAGAGTTATGCTGGTCACTGTATAAAGCTTGAAGGCATGCCAGCCTCTACAGAAAGTGGGTATTGGGAGATGGGGTGTGAGCAGATGTGTTGGGGGGCTCTTAACAACCAGTGCTTAGTTTTAATAAAGAAAACATGCAATAAGGGGGCTGTCACACTAGACTACCATAGCATAGTTATAAACATAGAAACATAGAATTTGACGGCAGATAAGGACCGCTTGGCCCACCCAGTCTGCCCATTTCCCTGCCTACTGGATAAGCTGCAGATCCTAGTTAACCAGCAGCCTACTTTTTCCTACCCCCATCCCCTAGAATTGCCTTATGACTGTCCCATGCATGCTTGAATTCCACCACTGTTTTTGACTCCACGACCTCCTCCGGAAGGCCGTTCCATGCATCCACAACCCTCTCTGTGAAAAAATACTTCTAAATTACCTCTGAGCAGCCCCCCATCTTCAAATTGTGCCCCTTGTTCTTGCACACCTCTTTTTGAAACCTCTGAGCCGCCCCCATCTTCAAAATTGTGCCCCTTGTTCTTGCACACCTTTTTTGAAAGATGCTACCCTCTTGAACTTTGTTGATTCCCTTGAGGTGCTTGAAGTTTCTATCATGTCCCCCTCCTCCTTTCCTCGAGGCTATACATATTAAGCTTCTTTAGTCTCTCTTCATATGTCTTCCGGTGCAGACCCTGCACCATTTTAGTTGCCCTCCTCTGGACAGCTTCCATCCTGTCTATGTCTTTGCGAAGACTGGGTCTCCAGAACTGCACGCAGTACTCCAGATGGGGTCTGACCAGCTGTCTGTACAGAGGGATAATAACTTCTTGTTTTATACTGGTGATGCCTCTCCCTATGCATCCCAATTTCCCCCCAGCCCTCATTACTGCCCTCTCATATTGCTTGCCCACCTTTAGGTCATCTGATATGACTACCCCCAGGTCCCTTTACATTTTTGTGGTTGTTAGTATCTCACCCCCCATTGTGTACTCTTCCCCTGTGTTTTTGTTTCCCAGGTGCATCACCTTGCACTTCTTAGCATTGAATCTAAGCTGCCATACATTTGACCATTCTTCTAACCTTGCCAAGTCCCTTTTCATCCTTTCTACCCCACCTTGTGCATCAACTCTGTTGCAGATCTTTGTGTCATCTGCAAAGAGACATACTTTTCTTTCCAGTCCCTCTGCAATGTCGCTTATAAAGACATTGAAGAGGACTGGTCCTAATACTGAACCCTGCGGTACCCAACTAGTAACCCCCCTTTCATCAGAGTGGACTCCATTTACTATTACTCTATGTGTCCTATTTTCCAGCCAATTTTTTACCCAGGCTGTCATCTTGGGACCCACTCCCAGGCTAGCTAACTTGTATATTAATCTTTGTGTGGGACTGTGTCAAATGCCTTGCTAAAGTCTAGGTAGGCCATGTCACAGCCCCTCCTGATCTACTACTTTGGTCACCCAGTCAAAGAAATCTATCAGATTTGTCTGGCATGACCTTCCTGCTGTGAATCTGTGCTGCCTTGGGTCCTGTGCCCCTCTGGCCTCTAGATACTCGACAGTTCTTTCCTTCAGAAGTGATTCCATCATTTTCCCTACCACTGAGGTTAAACTAACAGGTCTGTAGTTTCCTGCTTCTGCCTTGCTCCCACTTTTGTGAAGGGGAATCACATCTGCCCTCCTCCAGTCCTCGGGTACCACCCCATCCTACCATGATTTGTTAAACAGGGTAGTCAGTGGTGTCACTAATTCTACCCTTAGTTCTTTTAGAATTCTGGGATGAATCCCATCAGGTCCCATTGCTTTGTCCACCTTCAGTTTTAAGAGTTCTTTCAGAACCCTTTCTTTTGTAAATGGGCTGGTATCAACTTCTGTATCCAGTGTGTTTCTACTGTTTGTTCTAGGTACCTCCTTCCTTTGTAAATACTGAGCAAAAATATTTGTTTAGTATCTCTTCCTTTCTCAGTCTCCCTCTGCCTCCCTCCCCTTTATTAAGCCTCACTATCCCTCCCTTGGTCTTCCTTCACTCCCTGATGTACCTATAAAGTTTTATCCCCTTCTTAACTGAGTTGGCTATCTTTTCCTCGGTTTGGGCCTTTGCTGTTCTGACTGCCTTCCCAGCTTCCTTTTGCTTTAACTGATACAGTTCTCTGTCCTGCTCCTTCTGCAATTCCTTGTACTTCCTGAAAGCTTTCTTTTCTCTTGAACCTTCACTGCCACTTCCTTTGAGAACCATAGTGGTTTCTTACATCGTTTAGTTTGTTTATTTGCTTCACACAAAGGCTTGTTGCCTCTGTGATGGCAATTTTATTATTCCCCATTGTTCTTCCACCTTCTTCCTGCCCATGTGTTAGTGCATTCCTTAGGCACTTACCCATTTTAGCAAGTCAGCCCTCCTAAAGTCCAGTACCTTTGCCTTTGTATGGCTTGACTCTATTGCTGTGTTTATTGTGAACCATACTGTTCGATGGTCGCTAGTTCCCAGATGGCTACCCAATTCTACATCTGTGATCCTCTCTTCATCTCCATTTGAGAGAACCAGGTCTAAGATTGCTCCCTCTTGAGTGGGCTCCAATACTAGTTGTCTAAGACATGCCTCCTGTAGGGCATCTAGAATAACCCCACTCTTCGAAGTGGCTGTGGCAACTGCACTCCAGTGCTAAACCAAGATACATGCTAAACCAAGATAAAACTGAGGTGTTGATGATGGAGCCAGGTTGCTAGGGTTTAGGTTCAGTGGCTGGTCAACCATCTTGACTTAGTTTTGATGGGACCCAACTACTTGCCTCGGATCAGGTGTGAAACCTTGGCATTTTTATCTATAGCGACTTGATTCTAAAGTCTCAGGTGTCTGCCATAGTGAAAACCTATTTTTTACCATCTGAGGAATAACACACATGTTAAGCACTAGTCTCACCTGATAACCTTCCTGCATTGGTCCATGCATTTGTGACCTCCCGCCTTGACTACTGCAATGCCCTATCCTTAGGGCTACCTGGTGCTGATATCTGCCAACTACAGCTAGTCCAAAATGCAGCAGCCAGGCTGTTGACTGGCTTACCCAATTCCAGCCACATCATGCCTATGCTCTGCAGCCTGCATTGGTTGCCAGTCTATTGGCAGATCATCTTCATGGTTGGACTTCTGACAGATAGCTAGATAGATAGATAGACAGACAGATAGACAGACAGATAGATAGATAGAGATAGACAGATAGATAGATAGACAGACAGATTGGTAGATAGATAACAGACAGACAGATAGATAGATAGATAGATAGATAGATAGCCAGACAGACAGACAGACAGCTAGATAGATAGATAGAGATAGACAGATAGATAGATAGACAGACAGATTGCTAGATAGATAGACAGACAGACAGATAGATTAATAGACAGACTGACAGATAGATAGAGACAGACAGATAGACAGACAGAGAGACAGATAGATAGACAGATAGATAGAGATAGACAGATAGATAGATAGAGATAGATAGACAACTACATAGATAGATAGATAGATACAGTAGATATAGACAGATAGATAGATAGATAGATAGATAGATAGATAGACAGACAGAGATAGATGGATAGATAGATAGAGATAGACAGATAGACAGACAGACAGCCATATAGATAGACAGACAGACAGATAGATAGTGATAAACAGTTAGATAGATAGAGAGATAGATAGATAGATGTACATAGATAGATATACATAGATAGTTATAGACAGACAGATAGATCAGATAGATAGATAGATAGACAGAGATAGACAGATAGACAGATAGATAGATAGATAGATAGATAGATAGAAACAGAAAGATAGATAGACAGACAGACATATAGCAAGATAGATAGATAGATAGAGATAGACAGATAGCGAGATAGAGATAGACAGAGAGATAGAGATCGACAGATATATAGATAAATAGATAGATAGAGACAGACAGATAGATAGACAGAGATAGACAGATAGATAAACAGACCGATAGATAGATAGAGATAGACAGATCGATAGATAAATATAGATAGATAGAGATAAACAGATAGAAACACAGATTGAGATATACAGATGGATAGACAGATAGAGATAGATAGATAGATAGATAGATAGATAGATAGATAGATAGATATAGACAAACAGGCATATAGATAGAGATAGACAGATAGATAGATGGATAGATAGATGGATCAAGATAGACAGATAGATAGACAGACAGACAGATAGAGATAGACAGACTGATAGAGATAGACAGATAGATAGAGATAGATAGATAGGTAGATAGACATAGACAGATAGATAGATATAGACATATAGATAGATAGATAGATAGATAGATAGATAGATAGAGATATAGATATATAGATACATAGAGATAGATATAGAGAGATAGAGATAGACATATAGATAGAGAGATAGATAGATAGCTAGATAGATAAAGATAAATAGACAGACAGACAGATAGATAGATTGATAGATAGAGAAAGACAGATAGTTACATAGAGATAGATAGATAGATAGATAGATAGATAGATAGATAGATAGATAGGGATAGTCAGACAGATAGATAGAGATAGACAGATAGATAGATAGCTAGATAGATAGGTAGACAGACAGACAGACAGAGGTAGACAGATAGTTAGAGAGATAGAAAGATAGAGATATACAGCTAGATAGATAGATAGATAGAGATAGTCAGATAGATAGATAGATTGATATAACTGGCCGCACCCCTGGCAGAGCTCTTCATCAGGTCACTTGAGACAGGGAGGGTACCTAGGGATTGGCGAAAGGCACATGTGGTGCCAATCCATAAAGGGGGGTCAAGGGAAGTACCAGGTAACTATAGACCCATCGGTTTGACCTCAGTGGTGGAAAAATTAATGGAGAGTATACTAAAGGAACAATTGGGGGAGTACTTGGAGGAGGTGGGAGGTCTGGATAGTTGGCAACATATGTTTGTGCCACATGGATCATGTCAAACCAATCTTGTGGAGCTCTATGAATGGGTAACATCAGAACTGGACAGGGAATGGCCTGTAAATGTATTATTCTTGGACTTCAGCAAGGCGTTTGACTCTGTGCCCCACAATGGTCTGGTGGAGAAATTGATGGGGTTGGAAGTAGGTCCTGTGATGGTCATATGGATTGAAAACTGACTAGCTGGACAGACCCAGAGAGTAGTGGTCTGTGGGGTGCTCTCGAACCCTAGAGAGGTTGATAGTAGGGTACCGCAGGGCTCAGTCCTGGGTCTGATCCTGTTTAATTTATACATATTGGACATCAGGCAGGGTATAGGGTGTGAAATGAGTCTCTTAAGCTGATGACTCAAGATGGGAGCAGTAGTTACGAGAGAGAGAATGAGGATGTGGCCCTGCAGACCTGGACACCCTGGAAAGCTGAGCTCACACATGGAAATTAAATTTCAATATCACCAAGTGCAAGGTGTTACATCTTGGGCTGGGAAACCCTAAACACAGGTACACCCTGGGAGGGAGATGCTGGAGGCTTCAATAGGGAAAAAGACCAAGCTGGAGTGGTGGATGCATGTATGAATAACTCTGAGCAGTGCAGGAGAGTGGTCAGCAAGGCAAACAGGATGTTGGGATGCATCATAAGGGGATCACCTCTAGGAGCAAGGAAGTGATTCTGCTGCTGTACAATGGACTGGTTAGACCACACCTTGAGTACTGTGTACAGTACTGGAGACCACACTTGAAGAGGGATATACAGCTCCTGTAGAGGGTACAGAGGAGGGCAACTAATATGATATGAGGGCTAGGGGATTTGATGTATGAGGACAGACTTGAGCTGTGCCTGTTTTCATTGGAGGAGAGGAGAGATCAGGGGACATGATTGAGGTCTTCAAGTACCTTAAGTGAATAAATAGGATAAACATGGAGGGGATCTTTAGACTAAAGCAGGGAGGTATCACCAGAGGGCATGGTTTGAAGTTGGAAGGTGGAAGGGTGAGGGGGAAGAGGAGGAGGTTTTTCACTGAGAGGGTGGTGGACCCTTGGAATGCACTGCCTGGTGAGCTGGTTCAGAGATCCACAGTGAAGGGCTTCAAGAGAGGGTGGGGCAGACACAGAAAGTGGATGTATCAGATGATGGCCAGTCTCAGAGGGGTGGGGTGGATGATAGGGGTTTCTAGAACACAAGGAAGGGAGGGCCTTGGCACCCAAATAGGGATCTGAGGTTCGAGCAGACTCGATAGACTGTAAGGCCTAATCTGCTGGCAAATAGTATGTTAGTATAAACAGATAGACAGACAGACAGACATAGATAGATAGATAGATAGATAGATAGATAGATAGATAGATGGATGGGACAGACAGAAAGATAGATAGCTAGAGATAGACAGATAGATAGATAGAAAGCTAGATAGATAGATAGACAGACAGCCAGAGGTAGACAGATGGAGAGATAGATACAGATAGACAGATAGATAGATAGATAGATAGATAGATAGATAGATAGAGAGATTGATATAAACAGATACATAGATAGATACAGACAGATAGATAGATAGAGACAGACAGATACATGGATAGAAAGAGATAGACAGATAGATATATAGAGATAGACAGATAGATAGATAGATAGATAGATAGATAGATAGATAGATAGACAGATAGATAGATAGACAGAGAATAGCTAGATATATAGATAGACAGAGATAGACAGATAGATAGACAGACAGATTAATAGATAGAGATAGACAGTCAGAGATAGACAGATAGATAAAGAAAGATAGAGATAGATAGATATAGATAGACAGCTAGATAGACAGACCACGGTAGACAGATAGATAGAGAGATAGATAGAGATAGAGATATAGATAGATATATATAGAGAGAGACAGATAGATAAATAGAAAGATAGATTGATAGAGATAAACAGATAGATAGATAGACAGACAGACAGGCAGACAGATAGCAAGATAGATAGATAGATAGAGATAGACAGATAGATAGATAGATAGATAGATAGATAGATAGATAGATATAGACAGATAGACAGATAAAGATAGAGATAGATACATAGATAGATAGAGATAGACAGATAGATAGACAGACAGACAGATATAGATAGATAGACAGATAGACAGACAGATATATAGATAGAGATAGATAGATAAATATAGATTGACAGATAGATAGAGATAGACAGATAGATAAATAGAGATTGACAGACAGATATATAGAGATAGACAGATAGATGAATAGATAGACACAGATAGACAGCCAGATAGATAGATAGATAGATAGTAGATAGATAGATAGATAGATGAGATAGATAGATAGATAGAGATAGACAGATAGATAGATAGGTAGATAGACAGACAGACAGACAGACAGACAGATAGATAGAGAAAGGCAGACAGATAGATAGTAAGATAGATAGATAGATAGATAGATAGATAGATAGATAGATATAGGCATATAGATAGATGGACAGACAGACAGATAGAGATAGACTGATAGATAGAGAGATTGATAGATAAATAGAGATAGATAACTAGAGATAGACAGATAGATTGATATAGATAGACAGATAGATAGATAGACAGATAGATAGATAGAGATAAACAGATAGAAAGATAGAACAAGATAGACAGATAGATAGATAGATAGATAGAGATAGAGATATAGCTAGATATATAGAGAGAGAGACAGATCGATAAATAGAAAGATAAATTGATAGACATAAACAGATAGATAGATTAGATAGCTAGACAGACAGACAGGCAGGCAGGCAGACAGATAGCAAGATATATAGATAGATAGAGATTGACAGATAGATAGAAAGATAGATATAGACAGATAGACAGATAAAGATAAAGAGATAAATAGATAGAGATAGACAGACAGACAGACAGATAGAGATAGATAGATAGATAGATAGATAGATAGATAGATAGATAAATAGACAGACAGATGGATAAATATAGATAGACAGATAGAGATAGACAGATAGATAGAGATTGACAGACAGATATATAGAGATAGCAGATAGATGGATAGATAGATAGAAACAGAAAGATAGATAGACAGACAGACATATAGCAAGATAGATAGATAGATAGAGATAGACAGATAGCGAGATAGAGATAGACAGAGAGATAGATAGAGATCGACAGATATATAGATAAATAGATAGATAGAGATAGACAGATAGATAGACAGAGATAGATAGATAGAGATAAACAGATAGAAACACAGATTGAGATATACAGATGGATAGACAGATAGAGATAGATAGATAGATAGATAGATAGATAGATAGATAGGATAGATAGATAGATATAGACAAACAGGCATATAGATAGAGATAGACAGATAGATAGATGGATAGATAGATGGATCGAGATAGACAGATAGATAGACAGACAGATAGAGATAGACAGACTAATAGAGATAGGCAGATAGATAGAGATAGATAGATAGGTAGATAGACATAGACAGATAGATAAATATAGACATATAGATAGATAGATAGATAGATAGATAGATAGATAGATAGAGAGATAGATATATAGATACATAGAGATAGATATAGAGAGATAGAGATAGACATATAGATAGAGAGATAGATAGATAGCTAGATAGATAAAGATAAATAGACAGACAGACAGATAGATAGATTGATAGATAGAGATAGACAGATAGTTACATAGAGATAGATAGATAGATAGATAGATAGATAGATAGATAGATAGATAGGGATAGTCAGACAGATAGATAGAGATAGACAGATAGATAGATAGCTAGATAGATAGATAGGTAGACAGACAGACAGACAGAGGTAGATAGATAGTTAGAGAGATAGAAAGATAGAGATATACAGCTAGATAGATAGATAGATAGATAGAGATAGTCAGATAGATAGATAGATTGATATAACTGGCCACACCGCTGGCGGAGCTCTTCATCAGGTCACTTGAGACAGGGAGGGTACCTAGGGATTGGCGAAAGGCTCATGTGGTGCCAATCCATAAAGGGGGGTCAAGGGAAGTACCAGGTAACTATAGACCCATCGGTTTGACCTCAGTGGTGGAAAAATTAATGGAGAGTATACTAAAGGAACAATTGGGGGAGTACTTGGAGGAGGTGGGAGGTCTGGATAGTTGGCAACATATGTTTGTGCCACATAGATCATGTCAAACCAATCTTGTGGAGCTCTATGAATGGGTAACATCAGAACTGGACAGGGAATGGCCTGTAAATGTATTATTCTTGGACTTCAGCAAGGCGTTTGACTCTGTGCCCCACAATGGTCTGGTGGAGAAATTGATGGGGTTGGAAGTAGGTCCTGTGATGGTCATATGGATTGAAAACTGACTAGCTGGACAGACCCAGAGAGTAGTGGTCTGTGGGGTGCTCTCGAACC